>OZ007599.1:27797586-32597586 GCA_963931845.1 Maratus michaelseni
GTCACCACTGGCTACGAAGTTTTCTTATCTGGCGATCACGTTTTTAATCCGGCGGGTTTTTTAAGGGAAAATGGAGGAGGGGGGCACAAATTTTGACCTAAGAAATGACCACAAGCGGCGTTTTTTTTCTTTTCAAACAATATTTTTAACTTTTAGTTTTAATTTGTCAAAAATAAGTTCATTAAATTGAAATTTTTAAATAATAAAATAAAAATTATTTGACTGACTTTAACAGGAAAATAGGTAAGAAATTATATTTCTTGCTTCACTGTTTGATCGATACCCACCTAATTATGTTTAGATTTTGTAGCACTCAACTATCCGGGCACTAATCTTTACTCATCGGTCACCCCAAATGTTCGGTAGGTTACAAGGATGCATTTCACACCTAGCTATAATAGGGTCGACTGTTTTATGTCACTACGCGCGATCTTTGATTCTCAGTTCTGTTTTTCAATATCTTTTGTATGAGACGCGCTATTTTTAATTGATAAATATCAGGAGTAATTTTTTATGAAAAGAAAAATATAAAAATATTTTCTTTATACACAGGATAAGCAACATAAAAAATTCAAACTATTAACTCTTTTCAACTTTCCTAAATTTAATGATTAACCCAAGTTTCAATAAATAGAAGAAAAATAGGAGAATTGCAGAAAATCGGCCATCGTAATAACACATC
The DNA here is from genome assembly GCA_963931845.1 of Maratus michaelseni. Lineage (NCBI taxonomy): Eukaryota > Metazoa > Arthropoda > Arachnida > Araneae > Salticidae > Maratus > Maratus michaelseni. The sequence continues at coordinate 27,798,269 of OZ007599.1, forward strand.
AAACAACCTGATCAGTAAAATATTATGGTGCTGCCATCTTTTCAGAATATTCTCAATTGCTCTTTGAAAAAATATTTTTTACGTTAACACTCGATTGCCAGCCAAAATAAACTTTCTTTATTTCTGTCGTATCTGTGTGATTACATGACGTAATTGCCATATTTAGACGTATTATACAGCGATATTTCGGGTAAAAGCAATAATTAACTAACATATATGTTCTTTTGCCTTTAATCACAAAAACGAATCAAAATACATACCAAACTGGCGTCTCTAAAAATGCCTCTGCAGCCAGAAAAATAGTCACTGTTCCTTAGAAATACAAGAGTAGTAATAGAGTGTTAATCAATTTCCAAACCATAAATCATTTTTTTATCTGCCATTTGTATCATATATCCCAACATGCATAGAAATTTTATATGCCTTCATTAATGTTTGAAAAACTGATAGAGGAAAATGTTACAGTTATATTAATTTTATATAAATGTCAAAAATCAATAATTTTCTTCAGTACTTATGTTGTTATAAAATATATTTTTCAGTGCACTATTTCATCGCAGTTTCGTAGCCTACGATGATGCACGTCGCTGTACAGCGCCGCGCATCATCGTAGGCTACGGCAGTTTCCAAGTAAGAAGATCCGGTTAATTAAATGGTGGTGCCATCTGTCTGTAACCTTTTTAACTGCTCTTTGACGATATACTTTTATTATATTATATTAAAGTTATTCTTAAACCCAAATATACCAATTTCTGACACATTCCTGAATTCCAGTTCAATAAATGAGAAAACAATCGCTTATAACTCAAGATGTAATCTTTACTTATAAAAGAGTAGCTTGATTTTCTCACAATCAACGCCGAGCCTCAACAGTTTGTCCTAGAACAATGAAATTTGGAAGACATGTTCTTTACACAATGTAGGCGCGTACTAAGAAAGGATTTGTGAAAATTCACAGCATAAGGGGGTCAAATGGAGGGGGGGGGGGTAAAAAATTTTAGATAATTTCGTCTTTTCGACATATCTCAGCAGGAGTTTTAAATAGGAGCTTGAAATTTGAGATAACAATGCTACAAAAAGAATAGTTAAACATGTATTTCAGGCGATTTTAGAAATTCAACAACTAAGTGGGTTAAATGAGGGGTCAAAAGTTTTCGGTTATTTCACATTTTCATATCATCAGAAGTTTTAGAAGTTTAGTAAGAGCGTGAAGTTCAAGATAACAGACCTACTAGAAAAATAATTAAACACGTATTTCTGCGTTTTTAGAAATTCAACCACCAAGGGGTTTAAATGGGGGATCTAAAGTTTTAGGTGATTTTGCCTTTTTGCCATATCTCAACAGCAGTTTTAGTTAAAAGCGCGAAATTCAAGATAAAAAATGTACTAAAAGTTAAACACATATTTCAGCGATTTTAAAAATTCAACCACTAAGGGGGTTATATGGGGGTCGAAAATTTTTAGTCATTTCGCGTTTTCACCATATCTCAGCAGCAGTTTTAGATAGGAACGTGAAATTCACGATAAAAAACTACTAAAAAAATAAATAAACACATATGTCAGCGATTTTAGAAATTCATCCATTAATGGGGTTAAAAGTTTTAGGCCATTTTGCCTGTTCGCTATATCTCAGCAGCATTTTTAGTTAGGAGCTCGGAATTCGGAATAACAAATCTACAAAAAATATAGATAAACATACATTTCAGCAATTTTAGAAATTTAGCAACTAAGGGGGGTTAAATAGGAGGTCAAATATTTTAGGTTACTTTGCCATATCTCAGTAGAAATTATAGGTAGATTCATGAAACTCAGGATAACAAATCTACAAAAATATAGTTAAACACATATTTCAGCGATTTTAGAAATTCAGACACTAAGGGGGGTTAAATGGGGTTGAATGTTTTACGCCATTTTGCCATATCTCAGTAGAAGTTATAGTTAGGAGCGTGAATTTCGGGATAACAAATCTACTAAAGAATAGTTAAACATGTATTTTAGGCGATTTTGGAAATTCAACTACTAAGGGAGGGGGGGGGGGGGTCGATAATTTTTGATGATTTCACCTTTTCACCATATCTCATCAGTAGTTTTGGATAAGAGCGTGAAATTCAGGATAACAAATCTGCTATAAAAATAATTAAACATATTTCAGCGATTTTAGAAATTCACCCATTAAGGGGGCTAAATGGGGGTAGACAATTTTAGGTCATTTCGAATGTTTGTCATATCTCAGCAGCATTTTAAGTTATGAGCTTGAAATCACAGATTCAGGATAACAAATCTACTAAAAATAGTTAAACATATATTTTCGCGATTTTAGAAATTCAGCCCCTAAAGAGTGTTAAATGGGGGTCGAATTTCTTATGTTATTTTGCGATATCTCAGTAATAGGTAGGAGCGTTAAATTTAGTATAACAAGTGTACTAGAAAATAGTTAACTATGTATTTCAGCAATTTTAGATAGTAATCCATCAAGGGGTTCACACTGTGTGTCGAAAGTTTTAGGTAACTGTACCATATCTCAGCAGCAGTTTTAAGTAAGAATGTGAAACTCCGCTTTACAAATCTACAAAAAAAGTAGTTAATCATATATTTCCCCGGCTATTTTAGAGCTAGCGAGTTCATGGGCAACATCGGCTGTGAACCCGATTGTAGAAGATTAGACGGAAAAGAGAACTATTGCTGATTTTTTATTATATACTAGCCAGTCGCTTCCGAGTGAAGCCCAGATACAAAGTACTACCTGGACCCCACCCCTAGATAATCACGGGTAGGGCCCAGTAGTATTTTGTCAGGGGGCTCATAAAAAATATTTATGTCGCGAAATCTTTATTTATGTGCTTTTTTATATTCTTATTAGTTATTTCCGTATACTTTTAATTTAAAGTATTTAATTTATATTTTTCCGGTTGCATGTAAAATGCACTTTCTGGGCCCTAAGCGAAGTCAGAGTGGTACGCTGTACTATGTATCTGGGCCCCACTCGGAAACGACCGGTTAGACGGGCGAAGACCGGCTAGTTTAGTTATAATAAAATGTAAAAAAAAAAATATTCGATTTCATATCACTGCAATAGTCATGCATGCCTGTGTCTTGTTTTTACATTTAAAAATGCATCAAGAAATTCGTCGGAAAAATATTTTTCTGAAAGCAAAAGAAATCCCTTCCAGCGTTTGGTTAGAAAAATCACATCAAGATTTCAAAACGGATCTCCTTTTCCATAGCTCTCTTGTTATGGCTCTGCAAGAAGTCAGCGAAACTTATCTTGTTGGACTTTTTGAAGACACCAAATTGCGCGCTATCCACGCCAAGTTTGTTACTATCATGCCCAAGGATATCCAGCTGGCTCGCAGAATTCGCGGAGAGCGTGCCTAAGCTGCTTCTTTCCATTAAAAAAAGGCCCTTTTCAGGGCCATACAAATATTAAATAATTCCGACTTGCATCAGATTCAATCCTAACTGATTTAAACGAGAAGAGTATAGATATATATGTAATATTATCCCCCCTCCCTAAAGATTTTGGATGAAGTTAATAGTTAAGTAACTATAAATTCAGACAATATAAATTTAATACTTTAGAAATTTGAATTTTGACTAGTATAAATTTAGAGACTGCCAGCAAGGAGATGGGAAATTTGAAGAACTGGAAGACAAAAACAAAAACAAAAATAAAATAATAGTAATCAATTAAAATTAATAGATAAATAAAAATAAAGCTACGAGCATTTCCCCTGTAAAATAATACAAGAAATGGTTACAATCTCACTTACCATTTGTAAGTGCATAAGAAAAATACAATAACAATAAATAATAAATATTAATAAACAAGAAAAACAGGATAATAATAGTAACAGAATTTTGCTTTTACCAAGTTCACAAGCTTTAGAATAAGTAGTCACTAGCAAATTGTTAAAACAAAGTTAAAAAAAAAATCGACTTCATTCAAATTTGAGTTCATTAGATCCAACTGTTTTATTTCAGTCTCTTTCTTGGATCGTGATAAGTCCACATTTTGTTTAAAAGAAAAAAATGGTTACTGCAGTCCCTTTCTTAAAAATACAGTTTTTATGTAAAGGCTGAAAATAAAGACATTACTCCATCAAAATTTTAAAACTGTAGTCATTCTTACCAATACTTTATAATGACTTTATAATGCTAGCACTTGTCACAACATCTTTCTCTTTCTCTTAAGTATCACAGTAAATTTCTCACATAATAAACAAGTCAAATTATCTCTTGGTCGTTTATTGTACTTGGAATATGTTATCTTTGTTATATTCCTGTGGGATTTGTTATATTTCTGTTGGGATCCCACCATCTTTAACTAATATTTGTCAAACATTTTTTCACTAATAAATAATATAACTCTTCAATAATATAAATAAATGCTATAATAAAATTCAATTCATAAACATAACAATAATAACCTTCAATATAACTAATACTTCTCAACATATGTAGTAATTCATAATATAATTCAATAGTAGAAATAATAATATAATAACATTAGTATAATTTAAGAAAATATCACAGTTTGTTTATTTATTGTTAGGGAAAATATTGGTTGAGGAATAAAATAATTACATAGCAAATAAATAAATTCCTTATTTTTTAATCATATAAGAAAGTATTTTTGCCAGTCGAAAGTATACAAAAAAAATATAATAATAATTTCAAAATCCAAATAAATTTAAATCTAAATATTTAGAAATTGAACTCTCAACCATTAGTTCCTTACAATAATTTTTTCCTCTGATACCCTTTTACAAAATTATACTGTTAAGTTATAAGTATTCATCCTAAATGTAGAGAGTTTTTTTTTTTTTTTTTTTTTTTTTTTTTTCTTTTTTTTTTTTTTTTTTGCAAACTTAGAATAAATAAAGACAATAAATAACAAATAAAAGATGTTAATTTTAGCTGAGAAATGGAATACAAAGGCAATTAGTTTAGATACTTAATTTTCTATTGTCACACCAAAACATTCACTGTAAAATCACATCATCACTATCCAATCATTTATATAATTATAGAAATACTTATAAACGGTTACTATTTGATTATCTATTGAAGTAAATAACATAATATTAAATTTTTGAAACAATTGGTTTAAGAAAAAGTAAATAAAGTAAAAATAGTTTTTTTTGATATAGAATTAAAACATTTAATTTCATTTTTCAACATCAATTTGGCAATTCCTAAAATCAAAATACACATCTTATGCCTGCATAAGGTGTCTACTCAACCTCAAAAACTCTCAAAAACAAGTAAATATTTTAGTTGATCAGGCTAAAATATAACCACAATGTTGAAATAAAAGCTGTGACATTTATTTTAAAATTTTAAAATATTAAACTTTCAAAAATGGGTAATATCTCTGTTGTACACCAAAGACATACCTGATAATGTTGAAACTAGAGTAATAAAAGATATTTAAAGAATTAGAATTTATTCTATTGTTTTTACTTTAGTTTGATTTTGTGATGGTGATTGTGATGTTTGCGGTGATTTTGATTGTTGTTTGGGTTGCTCATGAAATAGTCTGAAATTATCTGGTGCAAAATAGGGTCGTAATTTAGACACATGTACAATAACTGAATTTAATTTAGTCTCATAATTAAATTTGTCTATTTCATAGGTCACATCAGAAAGTTTATTTATTATTTTGTATGGTCCAGAGAAAGTAGGTTCTAATTTTCTAGTGTTAGGATATTTAAATTCTTCACAAATTACATAATCTTGTATTTCTAGTGGAGATTCGACAAATTTTTTATCATAGAGTCTTTTACTTTTAAGGTGGAATTCACAAGTTCGCGCTTTTGCAATTTTGAGTGCTTTATTAACAGGAGGGTAATAATTTTGTTTTAAAGGAGATTCATAAGGTAATTGACCATAAAATAAATAGGCAGGTGGGAATTTGGTTATGGAATGTGGTGTGTTATTGTATTCTTGGATGACTTGGTCTAATAATCTAGTCCAAGGCATTTTAGAAGAAATGGAATTAACTTTACATTTAAGTCTAGTAACTATAGTTTGGTTCACTCGTTCTACCTTCCCATTGGTTTGGGGGTGATGTCATGATGTAAAACGTTGTTGAACATGATATTTTCTGAGGAATTTTTTGAATCTTAGAGACCTAAAAGATTTATGTCTATCGCTAAGTATTGTTTTAGGTGCTTGAATATTGAAAATTTGTTTTAAACAGTTAGTATATGTTTCGGTAGTAACACTTTTGGGTGGAAAAGCCCAAACAAACCTAGTTGCATGATCTATTATTATGTGTAAGAATTTTTTTGTTGAATTGTAATAATTAAATCCACCCACAGTATCAATAGAAAGACATTCAAAAGGTTGATCTGTGGCTGGCATAACTTGTAACAAGCCAAATCTTTTTTGTTTTGGTTTTTTATTTCTCTGGCATGTATCACAATGTTTAACAAATTGTGTAATATCTATTGTCATGTTGGGCCAATAATAGTTTGGAGATATTAAGTTAAGCATTTTTTGTATTCCTAAGTGTCCAAAATTATCATGAGCAATATGTAATAATTTTCTCCTGAGTGACATTGGTACTACTATTTTTTTGAATCCTTTTCTCTGAATAATTATAATCCCATTCTCTTTTTTGTATTTTCTGTCACAAACATTATCTTTATCTTGCATCGCTATAATTTCTTTTTTGTCCAATAATGAACTTACAAGTTGATTAAGATAAGCAACAGGATTTCGTGACAACATGTCCGCTTCGACATTTGTAGAACCTTTTTGATACTTGATCTCATAATCGAACATGCTAAGTTTTAAAGACCATCGAAAAAGTCTACCTCTTAGATTTTTAACATTCTTTAACCATACCAGAGATGCATGGTCGGTATGGATTGTGAATTTAGTACCATGAAAATAGTGATAAAACTTCTCAAGAGTATCTATGATAGCAAGGCATTCCAATTCAGTTATAAAGTAATTTTGTTCATAACTCTTCAAAATTCTAGAATGGTAAGCAATAGGATGCAAAAAATTATCTTTCCCTGGTTGTTTTAGAACTGCACCTACTGCTACCTGAGAGGCATCTACAAACATGTGGAGGGGTAATTTTGGGTCATAAATTTTTAGAATTGGTTTTGCAATTAGAGTATTTTTTAATTTCTCAAAAGAGTTTTGACATTCTGAGTTCCATTCCCATATTGTGTTTTTCCTAAGTAATTTATTGAGGGGGTATCTAATTTCAGCATATTTATCTATGAATTTGTGATAAACATTAATGGAACCTAAAAATCGTTGTAGTTCTTTAACATTAGAGGGAGGTTTCAATTTTTTAATTGTCTCAATATTGGTATTAGCTGGAGTTAAAGTCCCATCGGTGATCTCATAGCCTAAGAAATTAATTTTATTTTGATTTAGTTTACATTTAGAAAGTTTAAGTTTAAGGTTTTCTAGTTTACAGATTTCAAAGATTTTTGCTAAGTGATTTAAATGTTCTTCTAGAGAGGAGGAGAAAATTATGATATCGTCGAAATAATGGCAAGCAAAATCAATTTTATACTTATTGAGGATTCTTCTAATGGTTCTATTAAATATCGGGGGCCCTGTCTTTATACCAAAGGGGAGCACCAGCCATTCGAAGAGGCCAAAATTGGTGGCAAAAGCTAATTTTTCTGTATCGGATGGATGTATTGGTATGTGCCAGTAGCCAGAGGCTAAGTCCAAAGTGGAAAAATACTGGGCACTACTCAATTTATCTAAAATTTCATCGATACGAGGTAAAGGTTCTGCATCGTTTTTAACTATTGCATTTAATTTTTCTATAATCTATACATAGTCGGGTCTTTTTACCTTGCTCTCTTTTCATAGCCAAGGTGACGGGGGCAGAATAAGGACTATTGCTTTCTTTTATGAGACCAGCCGCTAACAAAGATTGAACTTGATTTTTTATTTCTTTTTCTTCTAAGGGGGAAGTTCTGTAGGGCCTCAAAGATATAGGTAGGTCAGATTTTAGTAAAACGCGTTGTGGTTCAATATTTATCTTACCCACATCATATTTATGTTTTGCAAAAATATCCCTATAATTTTGAACTATTTCCCTTAAATCCCCATTTTCAATTAAATTTATTTCCCCAATTAAATCTGAATTATAATCATTAATATCGCGAAAATTTTGAGGAGTTATTGAACTTCTGTAATCAGGCTGCACGTTACAATCATTGTAATTAGCTGCAAAAAAGTCCTGAGTATTCACAAAATTTTCATTAGTATATGGTGATACTTTGTCATCATTATATCCATTTAAACTCTCATTACTATCACCATTTGTTAATAACTCATCTTTACATGAAATAGTATCTTCATTATAAGTTGTTATCAAGTTACCATCATTAAATAAATTCAAATTGTCACAATCAGAAGTTATCAAGTTATCCTTACCTTGTTGTAGTTTTTTTACAGTTACAGTATTAATATGAAGTGATCTCTCATCATGTATGGATACACTCCTATTTATAATCTTCCTTCCCTGTTTTACTGTACAATTCTTACAATTTATATTTAAATTAAATTTAGAACATTCTTTTAACCCCAAGATGCAGTAATCCAAATCTGTATCACATACTAAAAAGTTAACATATTTTTGGATTTTACCCACTTTAAGAAGAATACTACACTTTTGATTAATTTGTAAAAATGCCTTTGCCTGACCAATAGTAACTGGAGGAACAATTTCAATTTTAGCATTCAATTTTTTAACAAACTTTAATGGTAAAATTGCGATAGTTGAACCGGTATCGACGACACATGGTAAATTATAATTATTCGTATATCCATACACAATTAATTGTCAAACATTAGGAGTACCAATTGGAAGAGTATGAGAGGGTGTTGAGTTGTTATTAAAAATACACTCTTTTTCCCAGTGAAAAGCATTCATTACACCCTTGTTTACACAAATTCTACATAGCCTAGATGGGTACTGGTTCTGAAAATAATTGTTTTGTACTCCGTTTTGGAAATTTCTAGGTCTTTGAAAATTATAGTTTGGTCGAGGAACCCAGTTTCGAGGAGAATTAAATTGATTATTGGGCCGATTTGACTGAATCCAATGCCTAGGAGTATTAATTTGTTGAAAATTTGGTCTATTAGGCTGCACACTATATCGAGGAATGTCAAAATTAGTTGCATTAGGTTTACTTGGTAATGATGGACTTGTAACAGCAGGGGTGGAAACTTCCACAAATTGCTTAACAATTCTATACCATTCTGTCGTACTCTCAGGAGGGTTGACAATTAGATAATTTTGATATTCTGGTTTTAAACCATCGGTTAATCCTTGTAGTAATATAGTTTCACATAAATGCAATTTCCTACCAATTTCAATTTTCTTTCTAAAATAAGTTTCTAAGTTACTTAAACTATCCAATTTCAAAGCAGAAAATTCAGAAAATTTCGGGATATTTACCCTAATAAAATTCTCAGTTAAGATATCAGCTATCTGTTCGTATTTAGTGCAATTAAGGCAATCATTAATGTATATCTTAAGAGCTTCTCCCTTTAAATTTTGAGAAATATTTTAAAACTTCCAATCATCATCCTTCTTTTCTTTTTCACAAGCATCATCAAAGTATTTTAACCACGCTTGTATCTCAACTCCTAAATCTGGATCAAATGCTATAAATTTCGGTTCTGCCATAATATTTAATCTAACAAAAGAGTTAACTCGATCTTCTTTTAAATATCCGGATCTTAAAAACATTAAATGTTAAACTTATAACGCTATCTACCATACAAATAACGAAATAGATAAAATAGTAAATAAATATGTAATTTACGATCTCAGTAACATTTTAAAAATAATAGATTTTTTTTTTTTTTTTTTTTTTAAAGAATATCTGTTCTTAAAACATGAAAATATAAATTATACCGCTGTCTATATATTACAATGACGTATCACACGAAATCATCAAATAAATTAATTAACCTTAACAACACTTAAATATTTGCAACAGAAATAAATTTTAAAAACAAAAATTTAATCAGTATAACATAGTATATAAAACCTTTAAATTTCAAAGTAGACTATTAAATAAATAAAACATTTTAAATATAACATAAACTAATAAATATCAACATATAAAGATACCAATAAATAAAAATACCAACTTACAGTTACTCTTGAGCATATTTCACAGGAAAGTTTCACACATCTAAAAATCTTTAATTTCTTGATAACACAAAAGTTCTGCTTTTTCGCAATCCTTTAAAACCAACACCATGAAGACGCTTATGAAGATGAATAGTATATTCTTTAACAACAACTTCACTTAGGCCTTCTTTTCCTCTTCTTTTCTCTTTTAGGCTTGACCATTTTTAATTTATTATAAAACTACAAAATAACAAAACACCAGACGTAAACGTGCTGTAATGGCGTAGACGTCCTCGTAACATACTCTTCTAATCGGCAAATTTCACGTTTAACTACACAAACTTTCTGTTGATCAGCAGCTTTTTATCCAATGTCCAATCCCTATCCTGTTCGACTTATTATATTAATGTCGTATTTCCAAGTTCAAATCCGGGAAGAAAGGCAGTCGTGCTCGTGATAAACAGGGTTAGCTATGTGATAGGTTTCCCTTTTAGCTCGCATCAGGCGGCCGTGTGGTATCATCAACAACAACAAGAAATGTCAGTCCATATTTTTAGTCGAAGAACATTTTATTTCCAGTTAAAAACATCTCTTCAGGGAAAATGCTCATTAGCCAACGCTAAACGAAAAAAAAAATCTCCACGTTCCATTATTTTCTAGAATCCGTCCCGATTCTTTTAGCAAACACCAGCGTAAAAAAAAATCCTCTCCGAATCAGGATGATCGTGTTTTTAAACTAGCTTGCGTAATAATACAGAATACGTCACGTGACCCACTTCTATCGAATCAAAAGGTCTCTTTAGGAACTCTATCAGTATTTCCGGTGGATTTATTTTATCGTAAAATGACTTCCTTACCGCCAAAAACTTTCTACGTCCTTCCAGATTATTCCATAATCTCGTACCAGATGCCTGTCATATCAACAAACGAGCTTATCTGTTTTTAGGCTGTAGCTAAACTTCGAATTTAATACGTAATAAAAATAATAAGAAGAAAAGAAAATGAATCTTTATAAAAGGAAAAAAAAGAAAGAATTAAAGTTTTTCGGAAATATTTTAATAGACATTTGATATTTAATAATAGGATAACTTTATGAAATAAGGTTTTTTGAGCGGAATATTTTAAGAGATACGATATTTTAGCATTTAAATAAAGAAGTTATAGCAATTTGACCACACGGGAATAATACTAATGAATTTTAATAATGGATTAAAATAAAGATGTTCTATTTAAAGAATAAATTAAAAAAGCTATCGCCATTTTTAGACTAGCTACTTTCGAATAAATATTATTAAGTGGATTAGGACAAATTGACTTTACATATGGATAGTAAAAGGCTATTTTAAGAATGATAATTATTTTAATAAGCTGGGTTATATACCGAATATTATTGAATGGACAAATTTTATAGAATAATAGTCCGACAGATGTCGCCAGAAAATCTCAATGCTTCAGAATTATCTCCGACCACAAACAGCTGGAAATTACTTCATTTAAGCTAATACATTTATTATTAAAAGAAATATTACACATATTTAATAGCTGTGATGCACGTTTACACACCTTTAAGCGTCCTAACTGTTTTTTTTTCGTCACGTAAATTTCGAATTCAAAGGCTGAATTAACAAAAATTTTATATTAATGTTAATTTCTCAAAGTGCATAAGAATATAAATCCTCATACCAAATCTCTTCGTATCTATTATTTTATGAATCGTTAAACATGCGTGAAAAATTCCGACAGGCGCTCAAGGCATTTTATCTTCACGCGAAACCACCCATTATCAAGCACTACTAAAGCAGGCCCAAAGGAGACATAAGTTTGAGGATTTATTCTACATTCAATTAAAATTGTTCAAGATAAGACAGGTTCATGTGGAAAAACAAAATGGTAAAATTTTTAATAATGTAACATTGTTAAATAGGTTTTACCATAACCTTTTAAATTAACGAATGGCCAAAAGGAGACCATTAGAGACATTTACCGAGACTCAAGTTCTCGTAAGCAAGTGAACAGGCTTTTACAAGGTGACGTGGGTTGTGGAAAAACAATTGTTGTCTGAACTGCATCCGTTAAGTGGAAGGGTTGGTTGTGGTAGTTCAGAGTCTTACTATATGTTGATGACAGATTATCATTTAGATTAGGCAGGAAGAGAGCAGATTGAAACTATGGTTAAAACAAGTAATGGATTCGAAATAGCAGAATTGGATTTTAAATTCCGTGGTCGAGGTGATCGCATGGGATTGCAGCAAAGTGGTGCCTTAAATTTAAAAATAGCTGATTTATATAAATATATTGTTATTTTGGAAGTAGCAAGTAGAGTGGTTGAAAATATTGTTCAACAAGATACAGACTTTCAGCATTCTGTCCACGTGGCAATTTGTAAAGAATATACTAGATTACTTGCTGCATCTGTGGTCGGAATAGGATAAGGTAAGGTACCTTAATTTCAAGTTATTTATTATGTCACCATATGAAAGTTTTATAGAAAGATTTAGCCACGTTCAATTGTTTCATCAAATAGAAGCGCTCTTGCGATGGGATATATATGCCTACTGGTGCTATTGATATCCGTGTCAAACAACTTACTTATATTGCTTGTTTAGCGTATAGGAAAGCAACGTATAATAGCTATCGCAATGCCTTAGAACAAATTATTGATATTGATACAGAAAGTATTAAGTTAGAAGGGTTATCCTTAGCAGCGCAATCCAATCTTAAGCAGTGGTCTAAGGATTTTAATGACCAAACTTTTTGAAGATTTCATTAAAGCACACTATGCTACCACCACCACTGCAACAGAAGTATGGAAAAAGGTGAAGCAAACTGCTAATTTTACCTTTTCAGACCATGGCTTCAAAAGATTGTAGCCCTTAATCGAGAAAACGCTAATCTATTGGGCTATGTAGATAGTCCTTATGATGCACTTATCGATTTGTGTTATGTTATCGATTGTTATGTATCGCCCTGGTATAATCACTGCTGCTTTATCCGCTCCTTTTTCTGACTTAGTATATTTTTTGCTCTCACTCGTAAAAAAAACAGATGTAAAAAATAGTCCTTATAAGAACTATTTTAACAAATTTTTTGCACAAGAAGAACAAATGCAATTTTGCCATATGCTCTTAAAGACCATAGGGATTAGTGGTGAAAATACTAAATTAGATTACTATTCTAGTTCCTTTTTGTTCGGGTATACATCCTTCTGATGTAATGCTGAACACTAATTTCAATACTGGATTATTGGATCATATTTTTGCTGTTTTACTTGAGGGTGGTCATGCACTTTATGAACTGGAACTTCCTAAGGAAGGCTATGCCTTCTGATCAAGCCGCTTCTGTGGGACTGAATGAAATTAATCGAAATGATGGGAGGTAATGGTGGGTAAGTCTTTGCCCTTTTGGTCATTATGTATCTTAAGTTTTAAAGACAGTTTCCTCACTTTAAGGAACTGTCTCTTTCTAATTTTTACCGAAATATCAATCACGTGCAGTCTTCCTATATCCGTATTTATGGGGATGAAGTAACCTATCCATTGCTTATTATCCTTAGATTTGAACTCAAAAAACAATTAATAGAGGGAATCATTAAAGTGTCAGATGTTCCACAATTGTGGAATGCTAAAATGGAACAGTTTTTAGGTATTACACGTAAAGACGATTCGGAAGAGTGTTTACAAGATATTCATTAGTCTTCAGTATCTTTTGGTTATTTTCCAACTTATGCATAGGGGAATGTTTATGCAGCCCAGTATTTTTCTGCCTTTGTACAATCTTTTCGAGACTGGGAAACGAAAGTAACTAATGGATCATTTGTATTTATAAATGACTGGTTGAGAGAGCATATTCATCAGTTTGGTAGAATGTATAATGCTGAGCAAAATGTGAAACGTGTTACAGGTCATGTGATATTTGCACAATCCTACAAGTATTATATTATGAAACAGTATAGAAATCTTGCTATTTGATAGGAATAAAAAGATAAATGTTTATGCCTACTTTTTCCTTGTTTCTAGCCAGTGTGTCTAGAAGGCTCAATAGCAGAGTTCCTTCTTTTTTTTTTGGTTTGTTTCATAACGATTGAATGGGTAGATGAAATGGTAATAGATTAGAAAGTTATAGCTTATACATATTTAACAGTGAAGGAAAATACCTATAAGCCTATAAAAAAATTCACTTTTTTTGGTCAGTTAGAAAAGGGGTTACGTTTAAATGGTATCTTTTTAGATACCCCTTACTACTTCTATCGTTTATCTTTCTTTGTGTGGTTGCTCTACATCTAGAATGTGCATTATCATGAAAGAATTAGATGCATCAATTTCGGCCTATGGTAGATGGTCTTCGTGTAAAATGTATGTGGTTACAATCCAGTTATATGTTTAACAGCAAACAAGCAGAAAGGGCTAAAAGTGTTACTCCATTAGCCATTTATGAAAGTAAAGTTCCATCTTACACATTCAAATCTAATAAATAAAGTGACATTTACTAAGTCAATTTTATTGCGTGCGAGAATAATGTTTATTTCTGCACTATTTTTTGTAGTACTTATTTCATGGAAAATAGTTCACTTACAATTTTTAGAAATAGATAAATGGCACAAGTGTGCTAAAGTTGCACAGCTGGAATATAGACCTATTGCAGCAACCACAGGTGATAATTATGTACTTGATGGAGCTTTACTGGCTACTTCTTTTCCCTTTTATAGGGTTGCTTTAGATCCTGTTATGGTTTCAGATAGATCCATTCAGTCAAGCATTTTTTGATTTTTATAAAGATAACCCTCCTCAATACCACATGAAAATAATTAAGGATGCTCGTGATAAAAAACATACTTATTGTTGAATAGAAGGTACATAACCTATGAAGTGAAGAAATAACTAAACCATTGGCCCATTTTTTAATCAAGGTAGATTTAAGAGCGGAGTGATTTTCAAAAGCAATATAGAAATTTTAACACCTTTCAAGAATTGGTTAGGCGTACGATTGGTATATATAGGAAAACACATGGATTTGGGATAGAATATTCTTTTAATAAAGTATTAAAGGAATAATTTAAAAAAGGAATAGATGGAAGAGTACTTTATCAGAAAGTTGTAGGTTTTAACTGGAATAAAGTTGAGCAGAGTAAATGCTTCCTCCTACACATGGATCTTATTTTTACCTCATTCGATATCAATCTACAAGATGTAGCGCAAGTAGGTTGTTAGCCGTTCTTGAGAAAGCCGATCCGCAAAATGGTTGCGCTACTGTTATGGAAGTTGCTACTGGAGCCATTACAGCAATGGCTAATTTATCTTGTACGAAATCTGGAGAATATATAGAATCCTATAGCCATGCTATGAGTAATCAGGGTACTTTTGGATCAGGCTCTATTTTTAAATTGGCATCCATTTTGGCTTTATTAGAAGAAACAGGATGGACAATTACTAAGACAAGAGATACAGGGCATGGTGCGATTCAATTTTATAATAGATGGATTTAAGATGTAAAAAAAGAGGTTATGGGTTGCTTACCTCACAAGAGGTAACTGAGCAATCTTCTAATGTTGGTATCTCCATAGCTATACAAGAAACATTTGGTGCAAACCCTCAAAAATGGGATATTGAAACTATATTGAAAAATTGGCCTATATTGACTTCTCTGATGATTCTGGCTTCATAAGGTATACTTGAGTATTTGATTACTTCATCAGCCGATTTTATTTTCTCTATCGTGTGGCTTACTTCTTCAAATGGAATTTGGCAGTAGATGCTTATAATCGGCTTTAATGATACCAGTATCCAAAACGAAAACATCTATTTCTTGTTGTTTGGCTAAAAGGACAACACTCGTACAACTTGCTCCTCCACCTAATACCACTAATCGCATCTCCATCTAGTTGAAATGATACTTTTTGTTTTTTAACCTACTAGTATATAGGTTAGATACCCATAAACAGCTAAAACGCCCCAATAACTAAGATGATACTATTGATAGCCAAATCTAAGGTTTGATCTAGTGTGAGATATATTATAGAGCTGGCACATAAATTGTGTAGCCCATTTTCGATAATAGGGTAAATAATACGATTGGTTTGGTGTTATAGGTAGCTGAGAAAATATCCGATTACAAAATAAAATAGGGTATCGTTCATATTACAGTGCATTAAGCCAAATACTAACACTCTGATCATGGTGATTCATGATCTGCTTGTCGTGATTTTATTGAGTAGTTTCTCTAAAATACTTCGAAACAACAGTTCTTTTAAAATAGTAGCTAGGCAAGCTATATCTACACGTTATAAACAAAAATCAATTCTAATAACTAAAATGTAATATAGGGGGTAGGCTAGTACGCCATAATGTTTCTTTAATGCTGCTGAGTACTATTACGGCAAATGTCATCATAAGTTAAGTCAATATTGTACCAATGGTTAATCTATAGCCATTTGCACATGGCTCTATAGAATGGTGGATTCCTTTGTTTTCTTGCAGATGTAAGTAGCAGATCAATGCAGTGGCACACATTACAACGCGCAACAAAAAAATTCTAAATAGAGAGTGGTTCAACTGGTAGCAATGAGTCGGCTGCATCAACATGAAGGCAAACTGAATAGCCAGATAAACTCCTATAGACAATAGCGACAATAACTAGAGTAGTTTGATTTTTTATCTCATTATTGATATTTTTTACCTATCTTTTGTTAAATATTGAAAAATTGGATAATGATCTTATCAGTAACCTCTTCAGTGCGCTAAGAAAACCAGAAGAACAGCTCGATAAAGCTTTACGTTAATTTCCATTGAATGACTTTTTCGGCATAAAAAGACTCGTGCAGAATATTGAAATATTTGTAGGAGCTGCTAAACAGAGGAAAGCAGCATTGGATCTTGTGTTGTTACATGGCCACCTGGTTTAGGAAAACCGATATTGGCCTATATTATTGCTTATGAGCTGAATACCAATATAAAAATTACATCTGGTCCCGTATTAGATACGACAGAAGATTTAGCAGGACTGTTGACGAGTTTGAAAGCCGCTATTGTACTCTTTATAAATGAGATACATCGTCTTAATCCTATAGTAGAAGAGTACCTATATACGTCTATGGAGTATTTAAAAATAGACATTATGTTGGATGCAGGTCCCAATGTACGTAGTGTACAGTTGGGACTCCATCCTTTTACCTTATTTGAAGATACCACTCGTTCTGGTTTGCTAACTGCACCACTATGGTCCCGTTTTGGTATTAACGCGCGATTAGATTACTGTCATGCCCCCTTACTGGCCAAAATCGTTCAGAGAGCCAGTGGTATATGGGAGACGGCTATTGACTAGGAAGATGCTTAAAAAATTGAAAAATTGCAGTCGAGGAGCCCCACGTATAGCCAATAATTCACTGAAATATACGCGGAGATTTTGCTCAGATCAAAGGAGAAGGGCGCAATACCAAGGACATGGTTACATTAAGTTTAGTGGCTTTGAATGTGGATGACAATGTACTAGATGAAATGGACAAACTCATTCTCAGAAAATTCTCGTGAAAAATTGAAGGCCTGTAGGCCCTGTAGGCCTTACCACTATGGCAACCGCTTGCCTCGAGGAGGCCAAAGAAAAAGTATATGAATCATTTCTTTTTCAATAAGGATATATCAAACGCACGCCACGTGGAAGGGTCGCAGCAGAGGTGGCTTATAAACATTTGGAATTACCTTATACTACTGACAAATAGACTTGACTACTTGACTACTTGACAAATAGATGCCATTTTTTATCTTTTTAGCCTATTATAGTATAGCGATATATAATGATATTTATATATATCATGGTTTGGGACAGTAAATGTTTATATAGCTACCATAGTGTTCCAACTGTTTATTCGATAATTTTCTATAATCACGCAATATTATGGCAGATAATAGTAAGTGGTCTAATATCAAGAGTAAAAAGGTTATAAATGACGCAAAAAACATTTTTTTTACAAAACTGGTCAAGGAGATGACTGTAGCTGCCAGAAGTAGAACTGAACCAGCGTTTAACCCACGATTCCGTTTGGCCATTCAAAATGATCAGGTAGCTAATAGGCCTAAAGAAGCTATTCTTCGTGCCATTAGCAAGGCCAACCAGGGTGGTTTGGCAGCTTATCATGAAGTAACTTATGAGGGGTATGGTAGGCATGGTGCGGCCATCATAGTGGTCTGCATGACTGATAAAATGATTAAAACAATAGCTAATGTGCGGGTTATTTTTACTAAATATGGCAGCAGCTTACAAAAAAGTGGTGCGATTACTTTCTTATTTGATCACAAAGAGAGCTTTATCATTCCTAGAGCTGATATGAAAAATCAGGATGATTTTACATTAGGATTGATAGATGCAGGAGCAGAAGCATTAGAAAACGACGGTGCATATATCCATGTAATTTGTACTATAGAAGACATTGGTAAAATAGAAAAAGACATGGAAACACTTGCTATTTCACCGGCTTCTGCGGGTTTAAAGTATATTCTTCATACCATTGTGCAGGTAAGCGATGCTGAATTAGTTAAACTTATAAAACTCATAGATGGCTTAAGGGATGACGATGATGTCCAAAAGGCATATCATAATATCACTAATTAACCAAAGCATGAAGCTTTATGGGAGTGGAAGGATGGATATATCCTACTTTCTAATCGATCTGCTTACAAGAGACGTGTTTTAGAGTGTAATGTTGTGAGATGGCTGATAGCATTTAGGTAGTATCATAGCTTCTATAATCAAATAGAGATAGAAAATACATATACGCCAAAGCAGTGCAATAAATAGGGTATAGTCACCTAACATAGGCTGAAGAAATTCCTGAAACAAGAATTCCGCAATGCCACTCCCTCCTGGAGAAACAGGAACCAACATTAGTGCCCACATGACAACCGGTTTTCCCTAAATAGCAAGGTATTGGCCCAAAGAAAGGGGACAATGAGAAGCCACAAAACAATTCATCAAAATATATCGAGCCATTCAGCTTAAAAAGGTACAGAGTAACACCTTCGACCAAAAACGAGGGGGCTCCTTCTAAACTCATGTGAAATAACCATTATATCCTTTTTGAGCTGATAAGCAGGTCTATGCCATCGCTTCACAAAACCTATACTGGTGATAAGGATTAAAATACACTTTAGTAACCTGGGGTTTATTAAAACACCAATGATCATAACTAAGTTATAGAACAAGAAAAGACTATAAATAATAAAAAAAGGCCTTTATACTACTATTTAAATGGCCTGCCTTAGCAAAAATTGGTACATATACTGAATGAACCAACTAAAAGACAAAAAAGATTATCCATGATTCCTGTCGCCACAATATAGGCAAATGATCTACCCAGTGATAACCCTTCTTTAGATAAGAGAAAAATGGTCACTAGCTCTCCCCTACTACTGATGGCTTTACAACAGTGACAAACTCCCAAAGAATGACAATATAGAAACAAGTGGCACAAGATAAGCTACTGTTGCTCAAGATCCGTAACCTATAAATATGCCCAACCTTTCGTAGCAGAATAGAAACCATCCACTCTCCTATATCTTCAACACTAACTTCTGAACATCCAGGAATTCCAGGAACATTCTGAACCAGGTTTCTGAATTCCTCAAGTCAGAGGCGGATTACCCGTTAGGCGGAATAGGCTGAAGCCTAGGGGCCCGGGAGAAAAGGGCCCCTGTGCTAAAATTTTCTTTTGGGTTTTTTCTTCATATTGGGCTGATATTTTATGCAAAAGAGAAATGATGTACAACATTCTTTGTTTCATTCATTTATTGAATCTTTCATGTTATTAACATATAGATGGTATTCCAAATGCTATTCCCCTTTTAATTTCATCTATATTCATAAGAAGAAAATTCTGGATTCATGAAAATTTTCGGTTTCCAGTTTGTACCGAATTATAGCACTTTAAAATTAATGAAATTTCAATGTTTACCTGCACTAACATTGCTTCTTTCCGTTTTTAGTGTTAGGAAACACTGATATTTCATAAAATATGAAGTATAATAATTTAGTAAGTTTTGGCCATAAAAGAATAGGATTTTTTTTATGTTCTTCATAAACGAAGGACATTTTTCTAAATATAACTTACAGGGGCCGTGTAAAAATTAAATTTCTTATTTTAATATTTATAAAGAGATAAATGAGCAAACATGTATTTTGAATCAGCCTGTATATATTGCTTTGTAGGAGCCGAGGGAGCAAAAAAAGATGAAGCCTAGGGGCCCGGGTGGTAGTTGATCCGCACCTGCCTCAAGTGGCACGTCATCCTCATCTTCTCCTGTCTCTTCCGCGGAGGGAAGAGCAATAGCGCGCGTAGACAAAATCATTTTTTTGTGAATCGTAGTACGTCTTAATTTTTTTCTAAAATTCTGAAAGAGATTCGGATAATCAGTGATTCGGATAGTCGGAGTTCGGATAATTGGAGTTCTACTGTGCTGTCATTTAATTTGCATGTACTTTTTAAAAATTACGCACGTTATTATTTATTTTTACTTGGTTGTGTATTTCTATATTTGTAACCATGGCGTAACTATACAGGGTGAATCTAAACCCTTGGGCAAAACTTTAAGGGGTGATAGTACACATAGAGACAAACAATGTTAAATAGGAAAATAAGGGTACCAAACGTCTTCCGAAGGAGATAGGCGCCATTAAAGTTTAGGGTCCAAAATTTCAAATAATTATAAAAAACGGAAAAAATTGGTCGATTCGTTTGCGGTTTCGCTAAAACTATTCTTTATGTCAGTATTTTCTTAAAAATAAATTTTAAAGGAAAAGTTTTAAAAATATCGATACAGGGCGCTTTAGACTTTGGAGTAACGAACAACTATTTTTTTACTGTTATTTTTTGTATCTGATTAAATGCTTTCAAAAGCTTAGACTTAAACTTAAATTTTGAGCTAAAAATCTGAATCGTTGGGAGTGGTTAAGTAGCGCAAACTGAACTGTGTTCAAGAGTTGAAATTTGAACCCCCCCCCCCACCCTGAACACAGTTCAGTTATTCCCGATCTTGGTGTCGTAGACCAGGCAAAAACTACTACCCCCTACACGTAAAATAAACGATAGAGGGATGACAAAATTAAAAAAAAATTATTTAAAAAATAAATTTTAAAGATAAAGTTAAAAAATGCTGATAGAGGGCGCTTTAGACTTTGGAGTAATGAACAACTATTTTTTACCGTCGACTCCGACGAGGACCTGGTTGCGAGAATTGCCGTCGTAGCAGGCGATATCCGGGAGATGTCCGGGGTATTCACTAATGTTCGCAACTCCCTCCGCCGGCGGTGTGAGGCCTGCATCGTTGCTGGTGGGCACTCTTTCGAGCAGTTTTTGTGACTCCTCACGAACATCATGCGTGTACCATTTTCTACGTGTCAACCTTCATTCATATTGCCCACTACACTGTTAAAAATAAATCCGTCAATTCACGGTAAAACTACTGGCAGTAAAGTTGCCGGACTTTTTCCGTTCCGTTAGTACATTTTCCGTTTTGAAAGATAAAGGATGAGAAAACTCCGTTTGAAGAATCGGCAAGTTTCCGTTATAAATATACTCGGTTTAAAAAAAATATCATCTCCATTTGTGCTGCCATCTGTTGATTAATACGGGAGTATTTAATATTTGAAATAATGCAAGAACATTTTCTGCCCGTCCTGAGGCTCGAACTGGGAACGTTAGTGGTTTGAGCCGAGTGCTTTACCGTAAGACCAGTGGACCTTGCTACAGTAAGCGTAGGGAACGATGATATGGGATTTCTTCAAATCGCAGCTTGGGACTTAAACAATTTGGGGTTTAGAAAGCTGGTAATTTTGAAGTTAATTGCGGGGATATTTGAGTTAATTGCGGGGAGAGTAATGAGATGATGGTTGAAAACTATAGTCTTAATAGAGGATAAAAACGAATTATATATATTCTTAATTTGATTGTTAGATGTAAAATATAAATATTATATTTTGAATTAAATTCGATAATTTTGTTTGCTCTTTTTGCGAAAATCGATTTTTAATCAACTATTATGTATTTTTTAAATGTGTTCGTTTAGAATATATTTTCAGTGTGAGTGTTTTTTATAACTTTAAAAAATAAATTCCGAATAATTTTAAAGGTATGAGTTTAATTCGAAAGCATTATTTTTGTTTGTTGCTTTTTTAAATTGAATCGATTTTTTTTCACTTAATTTAGCTATTTTATATATATATTAATCTGTTTGTTTAGAATATATTTTAAGTGCGAATACTTTTTTATAACTTTAAAAAATGAATTGCAAATAATATTAAAAGAATGAAAAGAATTAATTTTTGCTTTTTTAAATTCGAAAGCACTATTTTCTTGCTGTTTTAAATAAACTTGAAATTTTAATTTATGGAATTTTTAGTTTTTCTGTGCAGCAAAATGTCAGTTTTTGAAACATTTAAAATAAACATGCAGAAGATAACGGAATATCTCCGTTGGCTGCTTTCTTATATGAGGGAATTTTCTGCTTTTAACTAAAAATGAACTTTTGTCATGAAAAGGGACTTTTTCTGTGAAATTCAGGAAAAAAATACCCGTGAATTTCAGATTATTTTTAACAGTATACTGTAAAAAAAAATTCCTTCAATTTACGGAAAAAGGACCGGCAGCAGAGTTGCCTAAATGTTTCTGTTTTTGAGGAATGTTCCGTCTTTGTAGTCCATAAATGGAGCGATACAGACACGAAGGAGTTTAAGCTCATGTGTGGCGATGAAAAATACTGCAATCCCATTGGATGATAGATTTTTACATTAATAATTCCGTATTTGAAACTCTGTAATCTTAAAAGTCTAAAAAGTGTACAATTTAAGGATACAGTTTATGCACTTTTTGTGCACAATTCAGTTTGCAGTTTTTATGGAGGTGCCAAATACGCTCGGATTTTGTGCACTTTTTTAGCAA
The DNA here is from genome assembly GCA_963931845.1 of Maratus michaelseni. NCBI lineage: Eukaryota > Metazoa > Arthropoda > Arachnida > Araneae > Salticidae > Maratus > Maratus michaelseni. The sequence goes on from OZ007599.1 coordinate 27,821,320, forward strand.
ACTTTTTCTAGCTGGATAGCAACAGATATACGGGAGAGATTCCATTTTTCTAACAAAACGGAAACTTTCTGATCAAAATTCACGGAAGACAACCTGTTAATAAACGAAATTTTTTAACAGTGTACATGCATATATCAAATTGTTTATTTTTATTTTGCGCGGAGAAATTGCTCATGTCTGTTATGAATAAATTTTCTATTTAATTTTGTCATTACTCTAGCGTTTATTTTACGTGTAGGGTGTAGTAGTTTCTGCCTGGATTAATTTTAACACAATTATACAAATTGGTAAAGAAACCATATGAGTTGTAATTTTAAAACTGCACGAAAAATGTCCGGGCCAGGATTCGAACCTGGGATCTCTTGGCTGAAGCTGCCATGCTCTACCAACTGAGCTATTCCGGTTGAATCTGGAGGGCATAATTCATCCAGTTCATGCCCTCCAGAATCAACCGTGATAGCTTTGTTGGTAGAGCATGGCAGCTTCAGCCAAGAGATCCCAGGTTCGAATCCTGGCTCGGACATTTTTCGTCCAGTTGGAAAATTACAACTCATATTGTTACTGCCTGGTCTACGACACCAAGATCGGGAATAACTGAACTGTGCTAAGGAGAGGGGGGGAGGAGGGAAGTGTTTCAAATTTCAACTCCTGAACGCAGTTCAGTTTGCGCTACTTAACCACTCACAACGATTCAGATTTTGAGCTCAAAATTTAAGTCTAAGCTTTTGAAAGCATTTAATCAGATACAAAAAATAACGGTAAAAAATAGTTGTTCGTTACTTCAAAGTCTAAAGCGCCTTCTCTCGACATTTTTAAAACTTTTTCTTTAAAATTTATTTTTAAGAAAATACTGACATAAAGAATAGTTTTAGCGAAAACCGCAAACGAATCGACCAATTTTTCCGTTTTTTATAATTATTTGAAATTTTGGACCCTAAACTTTAATGGCGCCTATCTCCTTCGGAAGACGTTTGGGACCCTTAGTTTCCCATTTAATATTGTTTGTCTTGATGTGTACTATCACCCCTTAAAATTTTGCCCAAGAGTTTAGATTCACCCTGTATATTTGTAACATTGTTACAAATATGGAAATAAACAACCAAGTAAAAATAAGAAATAACGTGCATAATTTTAACAAGTTGAAAATTGTACGTTAAACGTGACATAGGAGGTGCGTTCGTTTTATAGCTAGTTTCACAATGTAAAAAAATGATCCTTATTATTTCAGTGAAATGAATTAGTCTGTTATGAGCGAAATGAACATGCCTATTATTTTATTATTACGTATGCCACGTTTACAAATGCGAATTTTTTTCTACACCAGACAGCACTGTAAAATTCACCATGGAGATCTTGCTTTGCGAATGATAACGTCCATGGTTTAATATTTTTATGACTTATAATCAACGAATCTCCTGTGTTTATTTTTTCTAATGGATTGAGATATTCGGCTGTTAACGTAATTTCCACTGAAGTTATGTCAGAATCTACACATTTTTTAATGCAACTCATCTCTCAAACAAACAATTTTTTTCAAAGATCTTTTTAAAAATGTAACTTTTTTGCAATTTTATTCGAAAAAATAATTTTGAATAAAAATGGCCGCCTGGCATATGAAAAAAGAAGTGGTTTGCCCGTATTTGTTTTTGTTGTATCTTTTTTTACACAACAATAAATCAAATAAAATATGCAGTTGTTGTATCTTAATACAACTATAGACTCATTCAATTAAAATTTACTACTTAATAGAAAATTCCATTCTTCACTATGAAACTCTGTAGAAAATTAAAATTATTACTAATAATAATTAAAGTTAATTGAAAAGAATAACATTCAAATTAGAAGTTAAATAGAATTTAACATTAAAATAATAAATTTTACCTTTTAGTAAAAATGAATTCAATTAAGGTTAGATAAATAAAATTTTTCACTTATAAAATTTTACAGAGAAGCTAGAATTGCGTTGTGTTCTTACTATTAATCAAACATTAAATTTCAATAATTGCCACAATGACCCCAGGTGCTATGTCCAGTTGCTTGCAAAACTCAACTTTAATTTTCCTTCCTGTGATAATCACCAATGAAGATGAGACAATGAAATCCATAAAAAATAACCTTAAATTTAAACCAGCAATTCATAATTTATTTGAAGTACAAGAATAATATTAGTTATTACCCATAAATTCAATTGTCTCATTTCAATATGTCAAAATTCATCAACTTCTCATAAACAATTTCAGGAAGGTCAGAAAAATTGAGCACAAAGTTTCATAAATTTATACGAAAACAATTAACTATTAAAATTTATCCAATGATTAATGAAGCAGCCACTCCTGAAATTGCTTACATTCCTAAAAAGAAAACACAAGTGCACGACTGATGTAAGAAGAAAATGGCAACACAGCAGGTTCAATGAACAGTCATTTTTTGAGTAACAAGTTGTCTTTTATTGACACATAATTTATAATGGCATTGTAGATATAAGATATTATTTCAGTTAAAGTATTCATATAATTACCAGATATTACAGATCAACTTATGCTTATTCAATACAGGTAATACAATTAATTTTTTATCATCTCATTTAACTTTTGAGAATTGTAGTCATCATACAAGCCAGAATTACACTTCACATTAATTCAATCTTAGATAAAATCATAGCCGCAATGTCATCTCAAACTTTTATTTTAATTGTGGAGGAGCTACTGGGTTCAAATTTAATACTATTGGTTTAGTTTAGTCATGGCAGAAAATTAACTAAAGGGAATTCCTTCCCGAAATAAAATTAAAGTATGTACATACAGCTAACAATAAAATTAATAATAAAAAATATATTGAGAGAAAAGTGTTTAGAAGAAGTAACTTATCATCTTGTGTTCATGGCGCCGCATATCTGCATCATGTTTCTCTTCCTCTCTGGAATGACTGCAAGTCACAACCGTTTCTCTTCTCGTCAGCAAAAAGAATGAATGAAGAATCTAAATTCCCGCTGCAACTACATCTCACCACCTCTACACTGATGTTTGCGCGCAGGATAAATAGTGCACACGAAAACTTATTGAATGACTTTTAAACGATGGAAAATTTCACATCATCATCCAGAATTGAATTTACCAGATGTAGTTATTTTACAAGCCTTAACTTCTTTAAAAACGTTCCTTTTTCTTTTTTATGATGGACAAAAAATATGTATATTCCTGCGCGCTGCCTGTATCACGTGACGACGCTACCACGTCATCGCCTTTCTCCACTTTTGCCAGGAAAACTCGCTGATTCACGATGATGGGTTGCAGTCGCAGTCAAACATATGAGGTCAAGAAAATAGAAGGAAAATAGAAAATGCAAAAAAAAATTAATAAAATCTTAATTAAATTACCAGAATACTCACAACTATTAATTAATTTCCAGTAGCTCCAAAATTTATATAATGAAATTACCTGAAGAAATACCAGTAGTCCATAGTTTACATAAGTAATATATATATATATATATATATATATATATATATTTTAAAGCAAAAACTCATTCTGAAAACAGAAATGACAAAATATTGAATTAAAACAACAATTCTTGAAATTAAGAATTGACAAAAAGAGCGTGCAATTTCTACTTCTCAAGAGCCAATTAACAAAAACATCATTTCCCCCCAATACAACCGTTTCATTATGTCATCAAAATAAGCATTATACATATATATATTTTTTTTTTGGAGGTTGGTTAACTGTGGGAATTTTCCCAAGAATTTATGAAAAATTCTGCGCCATTAAAACATTTTAAAATTTTAACTTAACAACTTTTAACCAAGTACCAAATAACGTTAACTTAACTGTAACCGCGACTCATCACAGAATCGAAATAAAATCAAAACAAACGTAATTCAGTAACCAAACATATCCTTAAATGAATAGATTTAATGACAATATTAATGATTTAGGAAAAATTTAGTTAATATAGAATATTAATTGTTGCAACACAACACATACCCCCTTTTCCGCCTAAAAATTTTGGCACAAAATTTTTTCACAAACAGAAATTTTTCTATTAGTGAACAAACATAGTAAAACAAGACTGACAGTACACCTCACAAAAACATACAACAAAAATTTTCCTTTATAAAGCTAAGGACTAGCTGAAATCCCAAAAGAGGACAAAATGTCCTAAAATGCATAAAATGCAATAGCAGAGTGCCATTAATTTAGCATGCATGTATGACACACCCCTACAGCAAAAAAGATTTTACCTCTTCCCCCCAAAATATACAATTAACATAAAAAACACTTAACATATAACACTTAACATATAACACTTAACATGTAAAACATAAAACACTTAACATATAACACTTAACATATAACACTTAACATGTAAAACATAAAACACTTAATATATAACACCGTTCGCATAATTCGAGACACTTGATGAAACATCAGAACCATCAATATCACATTTTTCTTTGCAGGAGCAATCCAATTTATAGGCAGTCCATAAAATGTTCAAAATAAGTATCTATAAGGAATCATTGACATCACCTGTCCAGCTCTCCATCAACATTTTCCAGTCTTCTTCATTTATCACAATACTACAACTTTCTAATCCTAATAGTTGTCTAACAACTTACTCACATTCTACAATTAAAGCTTTTATTTATTGAATTTTATTCATATTTTAAATTTGATCTTTGGCTAATTATTGCACAATTAGAATATAAACATGAAAAAATTCGACAACTATCAATTAATTGCACCAATTTGCACAATACAAGGTAAAACGTTATCGGATAATCAGATATTTTAAACAAAACAAACACAAACAAAACAATTATTAATTTGTCTCACAGACCTCAAAGGTGTTTAATTTCTGCACCATTATAATAACAGTTCCGTGAGATTAAAAATTTGACAAACATGAAAACACATAACATATATATTTAAATTTTATACAGAGTATTGCGTAGAAGACTTAATATTTGTACAAACGCTGGGGTAATGCTCTTAAATTGTACTCATGCTTCTTAGTATTAAGAACCTGCCCCTGATTGACAGATGACCACAAAAAGTTACTGTTTTGACCCATATCATTAGCTGCCATATTACCGCTGTCAACTGTTTGTGTACTTTCTTAAACATCTGATGTAGCATGTGAGGTACCAGGAGTTACCTTACAAGTATTGGTGGGTAAGGAATTTGAATTAAGGAGAATTCTAAGTGTGTGAGTTTCGTTTTTATTATATAGATTACGTACGATAGGATTTAATTGAATAAAGAAAACTTTTATTAATATCTTTTTAAGTTTTGTTTCGATTTATATAAAATTTGAAATGACTGGACAAAATTCTACAACGACAATATATATTAAATTTCAAACCATTCAGTTGGGTAGTTTTGCGCTGTTATATGCGGACAGACGGACGGACGGACCAGACGACGACTATAGGTGCTACGTATTTATATAATTATGAACGCACCTAAAAAGTACATGAAAATTAAATGATAGCATTTCAAATAACTTCAAAGACCGCAATTATAGAATATTCTCATTTGTTTTTGATAAAGGCTCGGAGCGAGCCGAAACTTATCAACAATCTAATAAAAGTTATTTTACTGTATATTATGTTTTTAGTTTACACCTTTTAGCTTTTAAAAGAAATATATTATTACAAGGTGTTATAATTTATTATATTTTTAGACTAAGGTTGTGTTCTATTCATTTGCACCAAAAAATAAAATAGTTCACAACAACACTGAGATTAAAGAAGTGCAGAGTTATGTGTACCGTAGACAGGATGTAACATCGGACAACATGATCATGAGTGACATCTGTAAAAGAATTAGAAATGGAAGTATTATTCTGAAGAGTAGCAAGACTCTTTGCTTGAAAAGAAAAGTATTTAACCAATATGTTTTCCCCGCACTAACTTATGGAGACGCTAACAAAACGGATTGTACAGAGATTACAAACGACACAGAGAAGTATGGAAATATGTATGCTAGGCATAACTAGAAGAAGCAGAAAAAGAATAACCTGGATAAGAAGTCAAATGAAAGTTTGGCATCATCGAGGGGATTAAACGGTTAAAATGGAAATGGGGAAAAACATTTCAAGAAGACAAGACAATAAATGGAGTACAACAGTACAAGCACACTGCAATGATCCCAATGATCCGAGAGATGTAAAACGAACACGTCGCCGACTTCAGGTAAGGTGAGGCGACATAATCAGTAAAGTGGATGAGGTAATTGGATGACAAAAGTACTGGACAGGAAACAATGGAAAAATCTTGGGGAGATAAACATCCAGCAGTGGATTGAAATCGGTTGACGATGATGATGATGATATATAAGGTGTATCAAAAATATTGAAACGCGCTTTAATTTTTTTACCTGTTGGAGATGAGCAGGCAATGTAAATTGTAAAAATGTTCAAAGTAAGGTAGGGAACAAGCTTATGTTAATGAAATATTCTTCCCAATAATTCTGAATAAGTTACAAATTTTAAAGTTTTATACGACTCCTGTACAAAATTTAAAAATTGGTTCATTTAGATGATTACAAAAGACTCCATTACTGTATCTGTTAGGAATCGATAAATTAATATTTTTACTCATGTAGACAACTTTTGGCTAATGCCAATAATATTGTTTCTTTTATTTCGTTGCTATGGTTTTTTCTTTTCTTTTCTTTTATATTTTCTTTTATTTGTTAAACGCGGCTATGCCCTTCTTTTTACATTTTTTTTTTTTATCTCACGTGAAGAGGTTACACTTTTAGGAAATAAAAGTTTGCATCTGCTTTTATGGGAGTAGTTAAAAAAAGAATGTTTTGTTGTCTGTAGCTATGAATGTTATTTAAAAAGAATTCCGTCTATTTTCCTGAAAAAGCATGACGATAATTGAATAACGTGCAGATAGAAGACATATTTTAGGATCATCTTTTATTGCGTAAAGTACGATGATCCGAATTCAAGGTAAAATTAATGTATAACTTTGTAAATATGTAAATAACTGTCATTATCAACATCTCTTCGAATGTCCCATATATGTAAATATGTAAATATTTTGTAAATATGTAAATAACTGTCATTATCAACATCTCTTCGAATGTCCCATTTCTAAGTATGTAAATAAATTTTGTGATAACCAAAACAAGCTTGAATGGTTAAAATATTTCAAACCCATCATTGTGTTTGATAACATGCAAACAGTACCTTTGAAATTTGCTGAATTATAATAAAGGAAAATTCTGCTTTTTTTCGTGCCATTTAAAAGGCTATTTCGTTAGTAAAAGTAAGAAGCATGCATAAACTGACGACGGCGTTCTTTAGATAAAAAATGCATTACAAAACCACATAAATAAAGAATTACACAGGCATAGATCCGTAGCGAGACTGTTGTTTGTTTTAAATCCTAGAAATATAATTTTAGAAAAATATCACAACGCATTCTAAAAGTGATTTATCTCATTTCCAATACAAGTGATACTACTGATAATGCTTCTGTAAATATTTTGGAGCTATTTCCCCACTAAGATTTCAAACAAGCATCGATTATTTTTTGTTTAAGAAAAATTGCATATGTATTATTGTCTGTGTTTTCTTTTCCGTGCAATATTTGACAGATTTATATTTTTAATTTAATATATATGTATATATATATATATATATATATTCATTTATAGCTCGTTCAATTTAAAATATTCAAATATGCAGTTTTTTGTAATGGTCCTCTTACAACAAAAGAAAAAACGTTTTAATTGACCAATGTTGTTAGAGGAGTCGCATAAAAATTTTAAGTGTAATGTTTGAAAATTTTCATTAATATCTCCTTCCTTTTTTGGAACACATTTATAATTTAGATTGCATTTTGACCTCAACAGGTAGAAAATTAAAGCGCATCTCAATCTTTTTGGAACAACCTGTATAACAGAATAATTCAATCTGGGGATTGTGAGACTTTAGATATTATGTAAAGTGAGATAAAAACAAGTGGGTAAGTATGATCGAAGATCGCACAAAGGGTTTCGTTTTATATTCCTTTCTTTAATAAATCCAAATAAATTTCATTTAGCAACAACAAAAAAAAGTCATGTTTTTTTATAATGTAAAAATTTACCGGTCTATTTTTCTCGTTTTTTCGAATATCTAAACCAGCCCGCTATTATACTCAGTCATAATAATATCTGTCACGTGGACTAAATGCGATATTACAAAAAAATCAATTTCAAAATAAAACATGTTGGATTCCTTAACCTTCAAAATGTTAAAATATGCGAATATTTCCATTATCGGGTTTTTATCTTGATTCAATAAACTTCCAATAGAACGTAAGATTAATTTTCTTTTTAATTCTCTAATGACGTCATATTGAGCTGATTTCTGTATTTACACATACTCATACTCCTTGTATTATTGAGAAAAGTTTGAAAATTTCCGTTTTATTACCAATATGACGTCATATTAATCTTTTTATTTCAATTGGTGAAATTTTTTATTTCATTTTCATTTTTCACGTGGAAATCTTTCAATAGAAAATTAATTATTGTAGAAAGAATTTTATTGTGGATTTTTAATTGTTGGCCACCGCTATAACAAAAATTTTTTTAATTCAAATTTTAATATTTTGAGCTTCATAGTACGTATTCAGCTATAAGTACACAAATTTTCATGCCTGTAAGTTAAATAGATAGTTTCTGAGAACCGGCTTTGTGACGGACAGACAACGAACGGGGGTGATAGGGTTTTGTGAGATGAACGAAACCCTAATAAAAATGGACGTTGTGGTCCTTGATCTGCAGATTTACCAGTTTCATTTTCAGACGAAAGGAGGGGGTTAAGATTGAATAAATAAAATTGCATCCTTATTGTGCGACAATATGTTAAGAAAACTCTATAAATTACTTAAAATAATAATACATTTTTATGTAATGCATTTTTTTAAGAAATGATTTAATTTCTTCTATTTCGAGAGAAACTAGTTGAATTTTTTTCTTATTCGGCTTTCTTCTAAATATGCATGATGCGAATAAAAGTAACAGGAAACTCAGGAGGCTCAGCAAACATCCTGATAAAAATGTATCTCTAGGTCCAAATTTATCGAGGCTATAACCACCTAGAAAACTTCCAAAACCGTAACCTGGAAAGAAAAAAAAAGATGAATTAAAATATAATAAATGTAAAAATTGTACTTTATAGTGGTTATTTGCATATTTCATAAATAACGGAGTAGATGGTACATACGGCAGTAGTAACCTAAGGCAGGAATGCGACTACCGACTTTTTTTACATGCTTTCTTACCTTACAATACTTTTACAATTACAATTTACCTTACAATTATGTATGTATGTGGCAGTCATCATTTTTCTTTGAAATCTGGAATATGTATGTATTCCAGAGGGCAAATCATTAATTGGACATTGATTCGATCCCTAAGAGGAAGTAAAGTGGGATCCAAACTTCCATTTTCCCCAACGTTGCGATTGTTTAATATTAATTGAAAAAAAAAGCTCCATTCTTGCAACATTCATCCATTTTAATCATATTGTTGCCCGCATCATAACGACGTCAGCATTTATATAAAACTAGGTGGCTTACCCCCTGCTTGCTAACGCTCCCCAACCTCCGTGAATTGCCAAGCAATTCACATTGGGAACGCTACGCGGTCTCAGCTCGCTTCGCTTGCTCGTCCCTTTTTTAAGCAGGTTTAGCCAGAATGAGTACAATCATAAATCATTTTAACTGAAATTTGTAAATTATTTTAATGTAAAACAAAGACTATTGAAAACTTCGTTGAAAACACAGTTAAAAATGCATTTAGTTGGTGCTACCAATGGGCATATTTCATTTCAGCATTATAAAATTTGCAAATTTTTGAAATTTAAAACAATTAAGTGAAAAAATTACCTTGGAAACACAGTTAATTTAAAACTTCGCTCAGTGAGCCTATAATATTGTACAGCATGGCTTAAATTTATTTAAAAAGACTCTTAGAAACATCTACATGATAGCAAGATAGTTCAATATAAATCAACATTCCTCATCTAAAGTTTGTTCGACGTGAAAATAGCATATCTCTCGGACGCTTAGCAAGTTAAAAAAACGTAAACAACGTTGTGTTTAAAAGAAACTCTTAATCAAAACGCTGTTTTGCTGGATGCATCACGTGACCATAACACGAACCAATGACCGTTGCTATTCATACATCGGGAGAAAGATCGTGCTGTGTATTTAAAAATAGCTTCTACTCTGAATTTGGATTTGCTGAATTAAAACTAAAGGCCAGTGAATATTATATCATATTGACAGAATCGCATACTGAAATATTTTAGCTTTATATAGACTCTAAAGATCATTACGTCATTGGGAGTTTCTAACAAACCGTTGCTAGGCATTTCCTGGCTGTTGCTACGCTTTTCCTGGAGGTAACTCCTCCACACAATGGAAAACCAACTCAGAAATCGGTTGTTTGTTTGAAACAATTCTACCGTGTGCTATCACACTTTTCGAGTTTATATGAGAATACACACTTTCTTTCAAATCTGACATCATTTTCACCATCAGAGCCATTTATCCCTGCCTAGATTTGAGCGTCATTTAATAAATTGTTTTAAAATTCCCGAGTTTCATTAAATATTTATTATAATTAATTGGTAACTATACAATTTTCAAAAATATTTTATTTTTTGCACACCAAGCATTTTTAAATAAACAGCAAGAGTTCAGTCTATTTAGTTGCAGGAATATGCACCAGTAAATATGACGTGATCACTGAAAAAGTTATGGTAAAATATATTCATGTACGAAAATACATCTTTTGTTTTTCGAATGACCTCATTTTCACCATCGGAAACATTTCGCTTTACATATTACTTACTACACCGTAAAAAATGACGAATGTTTCCGAATCTACGAAAATATAATATAAAGACGAATAAATTTATAATATAAAGTCATCCTTGTTAACCATGATTCCGAACAGTGTTTCTTTATCTTTAGAAACCTCAGACATCAATGGCATTTCGAAATTTAAAGAATCATTTTGAAAAGCAAAATTTTTCTAGTTGCCCGTAATTTTCGGAAACGTTTACGAGTAGCTTTTAAAGTGTATTAATCTGTTTTCTAAGCCCGGAATATAGATTTTTCCGATGCTATCTATTCTCAAGTAAACATTTTCATGTTCAGCACATATGTTTAAGACTGACATGCAAAATTAACAGCGTTAACATTAACATTAAAATTAAGATTATTTCTTTACTCTTTCATGTATAAATTAACTTATGCAGCTGAAAACGTTTACTTGAGAATGGACGACATTCGATAAATAGGTATTCCAGGCTGAGGAAACTGTTTAATACACTGTAAAAACTATTCGGAAACGTTTCTGAAAAATACGGGCAGCTAGAGAAATTTTATTTTTATAAATAATTCTTTAATTTTTGGAAATGTATTGGTTTCTGGGGATTCAAAAGACAATGGAACACGCTATTCGAAATTTCGGATAACTCAGAAGGTTATATTATATTTTCGTTCGTGGTTATAGTATGTTTTCATAAAATAAGAAACATAGGTCCTTTTTTACAGTGTATGATAGATTATTTACTGTTTTCTATTTACACGAATTACTTAATATTATTTCTCAATATAATCGGTGTTCTGCTCTTCCGCGATTAGTGTATAATTAAACGGAATCCTTTGAATATGTTTAAATTTTATGAAAACCACGTAGATTTTTCTTTTAAATATGGGGCATGTTTCAGTGGTAAAATCACGCTTATGATTGGTGGAATGTAATAAAGCAAATTAATTTTATGTTACTGCGGTTGTTGTACACGGCAAGCTACAAATTCAGCCGTATTTTCGCACTACGTAAGAGAAATATATATATAGATTTTTATGAATGAGTATGTATTGATGACTACTTATCAATAGAATGAGTATTTGTTGAAAAGTCCTGATGACAAGGTTACCACAATAGCGCCAAATTTTGGGCAACTTGGCGAAATATCGCCAAATTTGGCGACAAAAGTATGTTGCCATATATGAAGTCAACTTGGCGATAGCTGGCTAAATGGGCGGAATTATCATTTAAATCGATTCATTTTCCATATTCTTCTTCCATTGGCATACTCTACTTTCTACTATTTTCTATAAAATGCCGTAAGACAAAGAAAAAAAACATGCTTATGTTTTTTTTTAATTATTAAATTTCTACTATTAGCTCACACTCTCTATATATTTATATATCTTGTTCAAATTTTCAATCTATACTAATATTATAAAGGAGTAAAGATTGTTTTTTTGTTTCTTTGTTCGTTTGTAGGGGGTAATCTCTGGAACTACCGAACCGATTTCAAAAGTGATGGTGGCAAATTGATGGTGACAACCCCTGCTCCAACATAGGCTATATTTTATGTCGGTGCCACGACCCCAGGGGGTGCAGGAGCGAAAAACTTTCTAAAATTGCGATCTTTTCTATACTGAAGCAGCTAGAAATTTGAAATTTGGCGTTGTAGTTACTTATAAGATGTAAATGCTCTCTAAGAACAAAATAAAAAAATATCGAAATTTAAAAGGGTGAACTGAGCGAAAAGCGTTCTAAATTACAATTTCTATGGAATCTCTGGAACTACCGAACCGATTTCAAAAGTGATGGTGGCAAATTGATGGTGACAACCCCTGCTCCAACATAGGTTATATTTTATGTCGGTGTCACTAACTCCAGGGGGGTACAAGAGCGAAAATCGTTCTAAAATTGCGATTTTTTTTATAGTGAAAGAGCTAGGAATTTGAAATTTAGCATTGTAGTTACTTATAAGATGTAAATGCTCTCTAAAAACAAAATTAAAAAAAATCGAAATTTAAAAGGGTGAAATGAGCAAAAAGCGTTCTAAAAACATTCTAAATTGCAATTTCTATGGAATCTCTGGAACTACCGAACCGATTTCAAAAGTGATGGTGGCAAATTGATGGTGACAACCCCTGCTCCAACATAGGCTATATTTTATGTCGGTGTCACTAACCCCAGCGGGGTACAGGAGCGAAAATCGTTCTAAAATTGCGATTTGTTTTATACTGAAGGAGCTAGGAATTTGAAATTTGGCATTGTAGTTACTTATAAGATGTAAATGCTCTCTAAAAACAAAATTTAAAAAAATCGAAATTTAAAAGGGTGAAATGAGCGAAAAGCGTTCTAAAAACATTCTAAATTACAATTTCTATGGAATCTCTGGAACTACCGAACCGATTTCAAAAGTGATGGTGGCAAATTGATTGTGACAACCCCTGCTCCAACATAGGTTATATTTTATGTCGGTGCCACTAACTCCAGGGGGGTACAGGAGCGAAAATCGTTCTAAAATTGCGATTTTTTTTTATAGTGAAGGAGCTAGGAATTTGAAATTTAGCATTGTAGTTACTTATAAGATGTAAATGCTCTCTAAAAACAAAATAAAAAAAAATTCGAAATTTAAAAGGGTGAAATGAGCGAAAAGCGTAAAACATTCTAAATTACAATTTCTATGGAATCTCTGGAACTACCGAACCGATTTCAAAAGTGATGGTGGCAAATTGATGGTGACAACCCCTGCTCCAACATAGGTTATATTTTATGTCGGTGTCACTAACTCCAGGGGGGTACAAGAGCGAAAATCGTTCTAAAATTGCGATTTTTTTTATAGTGAAAGAGCTGGGAATTTGAAATTTAGCATTGTAGTTACTTATAAGATGTAAATGCTCTCTAAAAACAAAATTTAAAAAAATCGAAATTTAAAAGGGTGAAATGAGCAAAAAGCGTTCTAAAAACATTCTAAATTGCAATTTCTATGGAATCTCTGGAACTACCGAACCGATTTCAAAAGTGATGGTGGCAAATTGATGGTGACAACCCCTGCTCCAACATAGGCTATATTTTATGTCGGTGTCACTAACCCCAGCGGGGTACAGGAGCGAAAATCGTTCTAAAATTGCGATTTGTTTTATACTGAAGGAGCTAGGAATTTGAAATTTGGCATTGTAGTTACTTATAAGATGTAAATGCTCTCTAAAAACAAAATTTAAAAAAATCGAAATTTAAAAGGGTGAAATGAGCGAAAAGCGTTCTAAAAACATTCTAAATTACAATTTCTATGGAATCTCTGGAACTACCGAACCGATTTCAAAAGTGATGGTGGCAAATTGATTGTGACAACCCCTGCTCCAACATAGGTTATATTTTATGTCGGTGCCACTAACTCCAGGGGGGTACAGGAGCGAAAATCGTTCTAAAATTGCGATTTTTTTTTATAGTGAAGGAGCTAGGAATTTGAAATTTAGCATTGTAGTTACTTATAAGATGTAAATGCTCTCTAAAAACAAAATAAAAAAAAATTCGAAATTTAAAAGGGTGAAATGAGCGAAAAGCGTAAAACATTCTAAATTACAATTTCTATGGAATCTCTGGAACTACCGAACCGATTTCAAAAGTGATGGTGGCAAATTGATGGTGACAACCCCTGCTCCAACATAGGTTATATTTTATGTCGGTGTCACTAACTCCAGGGGGGTACAAGAGCGAAAATCGTTCTAAAATTGCGATTTTTTTTATAGTGAAAGAGCTAGGAATTTGAAATTTAGCATTGTAGTTACTTATAAGATGTAAATGCTCTCTAAAAACAAAATTAAAAAAAATCGAAATTTAAAAGGGTGAAATGAGCAAAAAGCGTTCTAAAAACATTCTAAATTGCAATTTCTATGGAATCTCTGGAACTACCGAACCGATTTCAAAAGTGATGGTGGCAAATTGATGGTGACAACCCCTGCTCCAACATAGGCTATATTTTATGTCGGTGTCACTAACCCCAGCGGGGTACAGGAGCGAAAATCGTTCTAAAATTGCGATTTGTTTTATACTGAAGGAGCTAGGAATTTGAAATTTGGCATTGTAGTTACTTATAAGATGTAAATGCTCTCTAAAAACAAAATTTAAAAAAATCGAAATTTAAAAGGGTGAAATGAGCGAAAAGCGTTCTAAAAACATTCTAAATTACAATTTCTATGGAATCTCTGGAACTACCGAACCGATTTCAAAAGTGATGGTGGCAAATTGATTGTGACAACCCCTGCTCCAACATAGGTTATATTTTATGTCGGTGCCACTAACTCCAGGGGGGTACAGGAGCGAAAATCGTTCTAAAATTGCGATTTTTTTTTATAGTGAAGGAGCTAGGAATTTGAAATTTAGCATTGTAGTTACTTATAAGATGTAAATGCTCTCTAAAAACAAAATAAAAAAAAAATTCGAAATTTAAAAGGGTGAAATGAGCGAAAAGCGTAAAACATTCTAAATTACAATTTCTATGGAATCTCTGGAACTACCGAACCGATTTCAAAAGTGATGGTGGCAAATTGATGGTGACAACCCCTGCCCCAACATAGGCTATATTTTATGTCGGTGTCACTATCCCCAGGGGGGTGCAGGAGCGATAAACGTTCTAAAATTGCGATTTTGTTTATACTGAAGGTGCTAGAAATTTGAAATTTGGCATTGTAGTTACTTATAAGATGTAAATGCTCTCTAAGAATTAAAAAAAAAATCGAAATTTGAAAGGGTGAAATGAGCTAAAAGCGTTCTAAAAACATTCTAAATTACAATTTCTATGGAATCTCTAGAACTACCGAACCGATTTCAAAAGTGATGGTGTCAAATTTATGGTGACAACCTCTGCTCCAACATAGGCTATATTTTATGTCGGTGTCACTATCCCCAGGGGGGTGCAGGAGCAAAAAACTTTCTAAAATTGCGATCTTTTTTATACTGAAGGAGCTAGAAATTTGAAATTTGGCATTGTAGTTACTTATAAGATGTAAATGTTCTCTAAGAACAAAATAAAAAAAATTCGAAATTTAAAAGGGTGAAATGAGCGAAAAGCGTTCTAAAAACATTCTAAATTTCAATTTCTATGGAATCTCTGGAACTACCGAAACGATTTCAAAAGTGATGGTGGCAAATTAATGGTGACAACCCCTGCCCCAACATAGGCTATATTTTATTTCGGTGTCACTATCCCCAGGGGGGTGCAGGAGCGAAAAACGTTCTAAAATTGCGATTTTTTTATACTGAAAGTGTTAGATATTTGAAATTTGGCATTGTAGTTACTTATAAGATGTAAATGCTCTCTAAGAATAAAATAAAAAAAATCGAAATTTGAAAGGGTGAAATGAGCTAAAAGCGTTCTAAAAACATTCTAAATTACAATTTCTATGGAATCTCTGGAACTACCGAACCGATTTCAAAAGTGATGGTGGCAAATTTATGGTGACAACCTCTGCTCCAACATAGGCTATATTTTATGTTGGTGTCACTAACCTCAGGGGGGTGCAGGAGCAAAAAACTTTCTAAAATTGCGATCTTTTTTATATTGAAGGAGCTAGAAATTTGAAATTTGGCATTGTAGTTAATTATAAGATGTAAATGCTCTCTAAAAACAAAATAAAAAAAAATCGAAATTTAAAAGGGTGAAATGAGCGAAAAGCGTTCTAAAAACATTCTAAATTACAATTTCTATGGAATCTCTAGAACTACCGAACCGATTTCAAAAGTGATGGTGGCAAATTGGTGGTGACAATCACTGCTCCAACAGCCTCTTTAATAAAAAACTATGAGTTTCTGACGACTGGGATTTTCGCTAATTGTTGCCACAGATTAATCTCGGAAAATGAAACATTTGAAGTTACTGAAAAACGAATAGTAGCTTGAAAAGTATTTGTCAGAAAATTGTTAGGCAAACTGCATTTGAAAGGTAAAAAATTGTATTTTTTTTTATATAAATTTCAAATCTAATGATTATGCCATTTTTCAAATATTGAATTTGAAAAATTACCAAATTTCACAATGGAGTACCATAGCAAAACCTTGATGCGTAAAAAGATAATGATAAGGGCGACGTGTCCTGGCGTGTATATTGGCTATTACACGAGTCACAAATTATAGTAGCCTTATTATTCTGTTAAAGTATAAAAGTGAATTATGAAATGTCAATATTTTGTTGGATTAAAAGTTCGTTATAAGAAATTGACCAGCGTAGCGGGCGTAGCTTGCTAGTCGTTAATAAAATACTTTGTATTCATCCACTCAAGTTCAAATAAATTTTTTTTAAACTTATAGTGGATGACACTGGATGTTAATACAGTTTTTTCAAATATTAATTCATTAATTAAATTAAATTAATTACTTTTAATTTTATGTGGAAGAATCTTTTTCCCATTGTTTTCATAAATGAAATGAAAGATTTTCCTCAAATTAGTGATGCCACAAAAATAAAATACCGCAACGATGATTATAAAAAAATTTTCAATGAAAATAACGTGGGACATTAATGCTGCACGGGTTTATTTTATATATTTATGATTAAAAAGCAAAATTCAAATTCAAATGCTCAAAAGGAAATTCGTTTTCTATTTTGCCACTTAATATTGTGATTCTGTCATATGTCTATACATATTTATATTAATTGTAATTATTTAATAAAAAGTAACTAAAATAAAATTTTTCTTTGTTGCCCTAAGTAGGAATTGACTTAAAAGAATTATTTTTATATTACTTTTATTTCCTTAAAGGCCATTGTACTAACGTATATATAACCTGTACCATTATATCCAAACAATACCTTTCGTGTTAGATTTCTCTTGACAAGTTGTGGAAATGTACCTGGAATATATTCAGATAAAAATAGTAGTATGAATAAAATGCAAAAACAGTCGCCAGTAACACCTCTGTTAGGAGACTCGAATTTCAAAATGTCCTTCCGGCCTGTACCGAGAGGTAAAGGTAGCTTTCCTATTTGGTGGCTTTAAGAGTTTAGCTAATTTTACTTGAAAACACGGAGCTAAAATGCAAAAAAAACGATTAGAGAAAGATTCGTCAATACTGAATTTTAATAAGAATTTCGCCAAATTAGTCAGCTATACCCAAGTTGGCTTCATTTATGGCGACTTATATTTGGTTGCCAAATTTGGAAATATTTCGCAAAGTGTCGTCAAGCTTGGCAATATTATATGCTAACGTATATGAATATTTAGTTTTATGTGTATGATTGGGAAAATGGTTACAATAATAAAATATAATTTGCGAGAAATCCCGTTCACTAAAACTCATAAATGAACCTCTGATTTGTTTAATGTGTTGTTTTGTTTCAAAATGACAGCCACCCTAGAATTTCAAAATGATATATATCGGTCCATTTTTTAAGATAGAGGCAAAACAAAAATTCCCCGGAATCCTTGTATCAAGTGCATGTACACTTAAGCAAAAAAATAGTTTCGATTTCTAATTTTTTTGTATATTTTTTTGAACTATAAATCTTTAATTGACCGTCATTTTGAAACAAGATAGCGGACAAAGCTCGAGATCTTGGTAAGCACGCTTAGTAACATCCAAATCGGTTTATAAATATGAGTGCTATCACATGACAAAGACCATATATGGTGTTGCTCATATAGTCTTAGGATTATTTTATTCAAAATTAAATTTTCCCCTTCTTAAATATTAAAATAATATGGGCCAAATTATTTTCTAAATTAATTCTTCCTCTGCGCATTTTACTTTATTCAAAAAGCTTTCCTTTTATCACAATGTTAATTTCATACCCGTTAAACATATCTTACTCTATTTATTTTATGAGCTTGCAATCTGCTCTTTGTAGTTTTTACATCTGGAAGCAGATATTACAGTTATCCTTTACGCTTTGTTAGAATGTACGTTATAACAAATGCATAGCTATCTAAATTTCCATCTGCTGGTTCCGGACTTAATAACATAATTGTATACAGAGTTTGCTCCTATCAAAACTGCAGTTCCCATGCATTTTTCAGATGGTGACTGGGTTGCCGTGCCATTTTACTTATTTTTGCTAGCCTGCCAATTATGGGTTCCCTTGGCATGTCTACGTTTGAAATTAGCATTGCGGTCTCTCAAACAGTTGTGAATAACTCCGCGTCATTCATTGGCTTGATTCAGCCTTTTTATGTTGGCATTGTAACTTAATGAAAAAGATCAGATCATCTCTGACTTCCAAGCTAGAAGGATCTAATTATTAAGTTAACCTACGGAGGCCACCCCTCGTTTCATCATTATGTCTTTTGTAATAAAAAATAATTTCCATGGATTCTTTTTACTTCTCTTCAATGCTGTATGTTTTAACATCTTCCGGATGAGAACCCGGTATTACTGCCTTTATGAACGCATGTTAATAGCAAACGTGACTGCTTTACGATCTCAACAATCCCTGTTTTCCTGCTTAGATCCAAAATCATCCTTTTCCACAACTGCTAATAATTCTACATGGCATCATATATACATATATGTATACAGTGTATCCGAAAAGTCTGGAAACGGTCGAATAACTCGAGAAATACACATCGGACTGAAATGTTGTTTTATTTTAAATGATCTTAAATGAGAACCGCTACTTTTCATTGCAGATTTGAATTCTACGGGGAAAATTACTTAACTTCTGTATTTAACATTTTTTCGGATCATCGTAGATGGCGCTTTAATGAGCAAAATGCGGCGTTAAATAAGCACCCTGAATCGTGAAAGGCAATAGAAGAGCTAATGGTCATGCCAAAATGGGGGAAGAACTTTGTTTTGGCACTAGAAATGAAGATCCGATGAGTCCTCATAAGTTTTTTTTGGGAGGGGGCAAAAGGGGACCATTTTAACTCATGGGGGGTGAAAAACTCAAATTTTCATATTGTTTATTATGTACTAGATGAACTACTCGGTCTTGCCCGTGATTTAAAAAATGTTTGTTTAATAAAATCAAGTTCAAAATTAAACATAAGTATAAAAACATAATAAGAAAATCATGCGAAATATTATACGCATGAATCAAATAAAAAACCATTTTAAAAATACATAAACTTATATAATAAACTCATCAGAAATCAGCTATAAATCAGCTAGCTTCCATTCATCATTAGAGCAATAAAAGCTGAAAATTCTCAAATGCTAAGATTCCTTCAAATGTAACTTTGCATGTAAACGAAGTACAGTGACCTCTCACTTATACGACTTTCAAGGGACCGTAGAAAAATGTCGTATAAATGAGAGAGTCGTATAAGTGAGAGACCGTCTTATTATACAAGTTTCAAACTTTATATGCATTAATTATTTTACCTATATTAAAAACGATAAGTTTTGAGTACTAAAAACCGATTTTAACAAAATTTATAAAATAATATTAAAAAATAAAAGATAAAATATATTTTAAAAACTTCACAAAATAGTTCACTCACCACTATGTTTATTTTGAAGATTAACATAGATCAGGGTTTTTCAAAGAATGAAGTGCTATTAGTTTGTATCTGTCGTCGACGAAAAGAGAAAATGTCTTTTTCTAAGTCTATTAAAGCTTTTAAGCTATTTTGGGAATAATCATTTTGGTGGACATAGTTCTTTGATGTATTTAAAGCGGCACTTGCTTCTGAAAAATTTACAAGAGCAGGAACATTGCTCTCATCTTCGTCACCCTCCTCGCTCACATTTTCATTATGGATATCCTCAAAGATTTCTCATTAAAAGATGCCCATACGCTCGCAAAATCGGGTTCATCCGTTGACCAAGCAGTTTGATCTTGTAAAAAAACACATTTCCTAAAACAATTCTTAACTGTCTGCGATGTTACATTTTTCCATGCAGATGCTGTAAGATGCATAGCATCTAAAATGGAAATTGCTTTAGCTTCTTTTTTGTTTTCCCGATCAAAAATAAAACGACAAATCAAACTCCTTGCGTAGTTTACTTGAGATTCTTTATAATCCCTAAATCTAATAGCTTTAATCTGTTTGTAAAATTTGCTGGCAAAAGTCGAAGTTTAATTTGTTGCAGAAATGGTAGATCTTTTATATCTGGATGTGATGGACATGGATCCGGGAAAGTGCATTTTGTAATAACCCTGATTTATCACTCAGTACTATACAGAGACGTGATCTGCAGGTGGTCATTTGGCTTTTGTTAATCGGTTTTGTTAAATTTCTGGCACAAGAAAATTCAATAAAACCACCTTCCCGCAATAGATTTCATCGTTAATAACACACCAATGTAGATAAGAAATATTATTCATTATTGATAAACATTTTAACAATAGTCAAAAGGATAAAGGTAAGAAAGGTTAATGATTTGCACTTTAATGATTATAAAAATGAATTCTTGAGTGAGAAATGTAAAATCGTCTGAACCGTTTAAAGCGTCGTATAAGTGAGAGAAGCAGTCGTACAACTGAGAGAAGTTTAGCATTATTTCTCATAAATCGTGAACGGGAACAAAAGAATTCGGCGTATAACCGAGAGAGCCGTATAAGTAAGAGATCGCTGTATATGTTTTGTAATTCTAAAAAAAGTAACGTTTTAATTTGCAGTTTGAGTTTTAATTTGCGTAATTTTCACTCATTTTTCATTTAATCAGGACGACAGATTACCTTTTTACTTGGTAAATAATCTGTGTTCCGGATTGAGACCGAGATTAAAACCTCTGGCTGAAAATTGTTCCGAGTATTTTACTATTTAAATACGTTTTCCATGATAAAAAAAATGGCAAATACAAAAATTCTACAAACTTTATTAAAAAATAAATAAATAAATAATATTAATAATAAAAAACTGAAATCTTTATTTCAGTTCTTCACTAAGGATGAGCTCTGGGGACCTGGACATTTGTGGAAATTCTAATATACACGCATACACACACATATATAGATATATATTTCGAATAGATTTAAAAATAGCGAAAACGAATTCAGAGAACCACAAAATGGTAAAATATGCCAATATTTCAATAATCGTTTTTTTAAAATCATGATTCAATGCGCTCCTGAAACTCATATGACATTATATTATTAACCTGCTAACGTCATATTCACCTGCTTTCTGTACTTCCTCATATGTATGCTCCTTGTATTATTAGAAACTCCTTGAAAATCTCCGTTATACTTCCAATAAGACGTCATATCATCTTCTTTCAACTTTTTATTTCATTTTCATTTTTCACGTGGAAATCTTTCAATAGAAAATTAATTGTTGTGGAAAGAATTTCATTGTGGATTTTTAATCGCTGGCAGCTGTTATAACGAAAAATGTTTAAATTTGGTAGGAAATTGCTGTTGGATTGGTGTTTTTTATTAATAAAAAATTAATTATCATTTATTTTGATTTCGATTACTTTATTTGCGTCGGCTGTGTTTCAATATGCATGTGCTTATAATTTCATGATTCTCGCTTCTTCTAAACTGTGGATTTGTAAAGAAATACAGACAGACAAATTTTCATTTTTAGATATTACATTTTTTAAGTCTAAATCGAATAACGCCATTCGCAGTGTTAGTATTTCTGAAAAACTGTTTTTTTGAGTCTGACCTGTGAAGACTGATATATTTTGAAATATTAAACTTCTTGGGGGGGGGGCAACTAACCTCCCAGCCTCCCCCAGTTATCGCACCTACGCAAAAGTACCGCCTGTTATTGGAGTTGTACAATCCAAAGAGAGCGATTTCACATCAGTCGTCACGGATGTATTAGCACTTACATGAGAAATCTGCTCTTCAGAATAGTTTGAACCAAGAAGAATTTCGACACATAGAAGTCTTTTTAAACTAAAGAGAATGCATAAAATCATACTTTGCATTAGTTTAAATCTCTTTAAGAAATAAGGAATTAGGAATAGTTTTTGCCTGTACAATCAAATTTGCTAAGGCGGAAACAAACACAAGAAGCCATTAAAAAATGGCCAGTGTTAGTAACGTAAAGAAGCTGCTGGGGTATTCCTTGTCTATTACTGTTTTCTGTTTGAAGTATTTTTACAGAATTACTGGAAAAAAGAACTCGTGTCTTTCTGCCATAGTTGTAATTTGATATTTAAAAAAAATAAGTGATGTGAATTTTGCATATTTCTGCCGGTTTGTGGGCATAAATAACAAATTTGCTATTTTAAACAGATTTTCAGGGATATGAAAATAACGACACGTTGTCATAAGGGAGTTTTTAAGATAAATACTTATTTCTATGTAAGGAGAGATTTTTAAATTACAAAATTAATCTTGAAACAATTTAAAAAACTTTATTAAAATTTGTCTACTATGTACTTTTGGTATCGGGCTTAGATTCTGATGGCACAAAATATTTTGGGCTCGGATTTCAAAACGTCATGCTCAGGCTCAGAAAGAAGTTCCCGAACTCGTCTCTAGCATGAATATGTGTCTACACGTACGTATTACTGTGGGGTCATTCCATGGTAACTTACGTTACATTTAGAATAATTGACTTCAGTAATTTTAGTAATATAACACTAAAAAATATTCAAAATGTAATGTTTATATGATTGATTAATTAAACCTATACAAAGCTAAATTTGGATAAAAATTACTTAAATTTAGTACTATTTCCTGAACGTTAAAAATTATATTTACTATGGTAACTTACGTTTCTGACAAAATGAACGTAAGTTACCATAATAAATATAATGGCCAGTGTTCAAAAAATAGCACTAAAGGTAGGTAATTTTCATCCAAATTTCGCTTTGGATAGGTTTAATTAACAAATCATATCAGCATTACATTTTCCATATTTTTTTTGTGTTATATTATGAAAATTACTAAGGAAAATTAATCTAAATGTAACGTAAGTTACCATGGAATGATCCTGTACGCAAATCTATAATATAATAGAATATTACAATTTACTTATTTCCATACTTGTCCCCTCTACTCCATATGACCTACAGCGTAATATCATGACGTCACAGTAAATGGCATTTGCGCTTTCACTGCAATTTAGCAATTTATTATAACATATATTTATGGAAAAAAGAATTACATACCTAATCCATGATAGACTCCACCAAATAATCCAAGCACTGTTGCCCCCATTCCTTTGGGAGCTTTTTTCTTTGCGAAATCAGCCATTGCGCCATGAAACAAGCCAAACGTTATGCCATGTAAGGTATCAACCGGAAGCACTAACCATGGGTCTTTGAGAAAAAAATAAAATGCCAGACGCAACATAAATCCGACACATACACAAGCGAGGCATAAAAAGTGTCCAAGTTTGCTCACAAACCATCCCGAAAAGTATAAAAACGGGACTTCACCAAGACATTGCATTAATACTGACAGCCCTAATAATGTTCGGGTAGCACCCAAGTCTTCAAGAAACCAGAATTCGAACCCGGAAATTAAAGCATTCAGAAAACCGATAAGTAGAATTCCAGAAGAAAATATCAGAATTTCAGGAGAAGTGAAGATAATACGAAGGTCTCTGCTCATATCAGAGGATGCGTGAGCTTTAGGAAGAGGAATTATCCCCAGAATGATGATGTCTATCATTTGAAATATCGCCATGAGAAGAAGAACATATATGAAACTACTTTTAAAATGATCATTTAATAGCCCTGACAGTGGACAAATAATTCCCCAACCGATTGTTCCAAAAAGTCTTTGACGGCCATATGCCGCAGTGTTTTTTCCCAAAAGCTCGAAGCAAGCAACACTAGTTAGTGAACTTCCAGATGTACTTGTTATGGATGCAAGCACAACTAAAATGAAATAAACCCAAAGTTGATATCTTAACAAAATGTCGTGAGATTCAATGATGGAACATTGGTGAATCGGTGGTGAACATTGAACATTTAATGGACTCATTATGTCTTCCGTTTCGAATAAAAATACGTCGTCGATATGAAATGTTATAAAATGTGTGTTTCTCCCCGACAGATTAAGATTTTCCATTAGGTCCAGATTATATGTCATGTTAATCGTACTATTTAAATCATTTGCTTCATTATTATGGATTATTTCATTTTCACTTTTAAATACTAACTTGCATTCTGTATAATTTCGAAGGATAATTTCTAAGCATGATCTTTGAAAAGGTTTTGTAACATTTAGTAATGTTTCAGACTCATTAAAACGTGAAACTCGTATATACGTAGCATCTGCATCTTCATAAGTGATGGGTGGTAAAATAAAAGCATACGCGATTGAGCTTGTAATGAGCATGACAATGAGAAAATGTTTGATATTTTGAAAATAATCAACTAAAAATCCTATGATTGGATTAGACAGGAAGTTGAAAATGGATATCATAGTAAATACAACGCCAAGGGATGTTCCGTTGATTCCAATTCCTTTGGCTACAACAGGCAAAAAAGGTACAACAGCAGCTATACCTGAAAAAGATTTTTTATGAATGAATAATTATATGCAGAATTGTCTTCACAGATATATAGATATAAAAGTAAATTTAGTTTTTTTTTAAACAATCTTTTGAAAGCTTTCAATATTTATTTTAAAAATCATGCCTAATTTCATGTCTGCAGTTTGTGATTTTTACAAAACATTTCCGGTAAAATATGACGTAATCATCGAATCCTAAAACTCACCGCTTTGATTTATGCTTTAAAAAAATTATGATTTTTGCTGTGTTTCTTTTTTAAGGTATGGCTGATAGGAAAGAAAAGCAAACATTATTTAAACTATCAATTTAGAATTTCGAAATGGATATCTCAACGAGTAATCATTATTCAATTAATACGAAACCATTAATTGATAATAACGTATATATATATTATTATGCGCTAATTTTTTATTTATTTATATTTTATTTTCGGCGGAGGAAGATTCGGCGTGGCTTCGACTTACGTTTTTACAAATAAATATGCATATCTTTTTAAGAAATTTTTACGAAAGGATTCGATACCGTTATATTTATAACAGATAAAAAGTGCAAAGATTGCAGGTTACCTCTTTTTTAATGTTAAACGAATCGACGCTAAAGAAAGCATAGTTTTTTTACAACTAGATATCAATATTTTTTTACACGGGCAGCAAAACCGTCATATTTATAACTGATAGAAATTACAAACAGTTCGGACAATATGAAATATATTTTTTTAAACTATTAAACGATCTGACGTGGAAATAAAGTCTTACAAGCGTTTTTACCACTAAATATGAATATTTTTTCGAGAATATTTTACAACCTTATGTTAACTTTCCGGGTTAGTTGACTATACAGGGTGAATCTAAACTCTTGGGCAAAACTTTAAATGGTGATAGTACACATCACGACAAGCAATATTAAATAGGTAACTAGGGGTTCCAAACGCCTTCCGAAGGAGATAGGCGCCATTAAAGTTTAGGGTCCAAAATTTCAAATGATTATAAGGAACAGAAAAATTGGTCGATTCGTTTGAAGTTTTCGCTAAAACTATTATTTATGTCAGTATTTTCTTGAAAATAAATTTTTAAGATAAAGTTCAAAAAATGCCGATAGAGGGCACTTTAGACTTTGGAATAACGAAAAACTACTTTTTACCGTTATTTTTTATATCTCATTAAATGCTTTCAAAAGCTTAGACTTAAACATAAATTTTAAGCTCAAAATCTGAATCGTCGGGAGTGGTTACGTAGCGCAAACTGAACTGTGTTCAGAAGTTGAAATTTGAAGCCCCCTCCCCAACCCCTGAACACAGTTCAGTTATTCCTGATCGTGTCGTAGACCAGGCAGAAACTACTACCCCCTACACGTAATGAGAAGCTACGGCTACCGAAGTCAGCCGTACGTCACCGCCGATTCCAGATTCTAGTGAATCCATACGAGTTCACGACCAAGAAGAAGCCGGTTTACCCGGAAACCTCCAAGGTGGTGCTCTTCGGCCGGGGGAGAAGCGGGGGCGTGAGCCTACCTGCACTTCATCCCTTTCCCAAATGAATTGGCCACAAAGGTCGCTGCGATACGGTGGAGCTCAAACTAGAGGACACCACCACAACACACTTGGGCGGGACGTAGAAGTGAACAACAGCCTCTTAGCCGGGATCCCATAAGGGAAACCGGGTCCTAAGACAACGCTGAACACTCCCACGACCCATTACTAACCACATCTTCCGAATATCAAATCCTAGGGAGGGAGAAAGCGACTAGGTCATCGGATGTGGCGAGCAGGAGGTGCTTCTCGCCAACCCGGGACCTCGAAGTAACTTGGTCCCAAGCGCATAGACACGCCTGGCTAGGTTCTCACCCGCGGAATGTATTCTCGCGAGACAGAACCCCTAGGCGAAACTAGGACGTAGTCCAGTGACCCCATTCGACGAGATCACGCACAAATGTACACACTTTAACGGAAGACCGAAGGACCACTACCGGACTCTGAGGGACGTGTAAACTCCCCTCAAGCACGCTGAAGAAGAGGACCAGGTTGAGGTTAATAAATGGAAGTTATTGTTAGAAAAAATCTGCTAGCCTCAACCTTGTCAGGCACAGAAAGCTCTGTTTACGCAAAGACGCGCTGGGCTAGTTTCGGCCCAAGGTTCGAAAGAAGGTTTGGTCGCCGTCTTAAGACGAGCCTCCGGCCCGGTTCCTCGCAGTCGAAAAGTTCCGAGAAAGGTTCAGACCCCTCCCAGAGAAGGCGACTCGAGCCACCTTGGACCTGAGGGCCCTCGGTGATTCGAAGCGCTCTTGGTACAAACGGGCATTCTCTTACCTGAACGACCCTGAGGGCGGCTCACAACTATTTCAGCTACAGAGGGACTCGCAAGGGACGATTAGGAAGAACACCTACCTCCCCTCCGTCACATCTACGTTCTACCGCCTGCACGTTGCAATGGATTGCTGCATGCCGCCACTCCCAACGACAGGCGTCACAATGCAACCCGAGCGGTCCTTGTCGTACAAAGTCCGACCTCCCCTTCATCTTGCCTTAGACAAACGTGGCGACGGACCTATCCCAGTTAGCTAGCCTTTGCCCTCACGTCACCATCCTCGGCGGCAACACAAAGTCCACCACCTAGGCACGAGGGTTCAGCCTACGCGGTTCCTTTTACCACCCGGCTTGCCCCAAGACTCCGCGGAGTTGACGCTCTGCACATAGGATCTCAAAGGACAAACCAAGGCCGCAAACCTCCTGCAGCCGAGAATCGGCCCAAAGGAGGGGACTACCCGAGGAGTGTGGGTCGGTCTCTACCCAGCCCTCAGTGAAGTCGGCTAATCAGACACCGCTTTACCACCAGCTCACCACGATAAGTTTGGGATTCGTCAGTCACCGGCCCCCGTCGTGTCGACGCTACTGCGCGCAATGCCGGGCACCCGGTCATCTTCCCAACTCAATGGGCAGATTCGCGACCACCTGAGGCGGAGCGGGACCCCCTACACGTAAAATAAACGATAGAGGAATGACAAAATTAAATAAAAAATTTATTTATAACAGACATGAGCAATTTCTCCGCGCAAAATAAGAAGAAATAATTTACAGTTACGTAGCCATTACGTAGTAACGGTCCGTGTCACCCGTTGGCCGGCAATGTGTAGCGAAGGATGTAACCTCCAGATGGCGCTGTGGTCGAAAGTGCTATGAAAGTGCTGGTTGTCGGTATTCATCGTGTTTTTGTCTTTGACGGCTGGAAACTGGAAACACCCTACCGAAGCGCCCACCGTTAGGTTTAAGACTGATATGCTTCGGCGGGAAAAAAACCCCATCACCATCCAGCGAACCAAGACAAGAGAACGAGCCCGGAACAACGGGCGACTATAAATACAGAAAACAAATACATAATCCCCTCAAATGAGGGCAGTACAAAAGAAATGGCCAACATGACCATAAAATACTAGGGATAAATTAGCCTAGACTAAACTATAATAATAGCAAAGTTAAATACAGTAATCTTAAATAAGATTAAAACTAAAACAAATTACAACAAGACACAAGTGTCCATGGCAGAAACTCTGAAAGCAGCCGGAGTTGTTTCTATCAAACAGAGAAAAGTTCGATAAGTTCAAAAGTTCGTATTATTAAAAAGAGAAATCAAGTCCTTGAGCACCAAAATCAAAGTCAAAAGTCGTTTTAAGTCCCAACAATGAGCAGTTAAAATTTACATCTTATAAATGAATAGTTCTCATTCAAAATGTTATAATTATCTGCCAGTTTCCTGTAATTTTGCACATCGAAAAGGATTCTCTTAAAATTTTCTCTCATTGTCAAATTTCGATTAAAAATAAAATGATGCTTCATAGCTGGACATTTCCCAAAGATATAGTGAATCACCGAGCCTCTAGAGTTGCACATACAACGATCTGTAGTAAATTTACTAATTTTATATAGAAACTCCGGAAAACTTCCATGACCCGTTAAATAATATACCAAGAGTTGTTTAACACAAATAAAATCAACACAGACCTTATTCAAGACTGAATAAGTGTTTCTTCCCTTCTCGAAACCAGTCCAATATAACTGCCAGTCATGCACTAGGCCTCTCTTAAAATACAATGAGATCATCGAAGGAGGGTACGGGTACCTAAGTTCAATATCGTATATATTTTCAAGAATTACCGATTTCGCCAGGTATCCGCTCTTTCATTCCCAGTAAAACCAACATGGGCTCTTATCCAGCCAATATTGATTTTCTTGCCGAGATTATTATATATCAACTCAAATATTTCATAGAGCAGTTGATTTGACGGGAATAGTTTGTCCAATGCTAAAACTGAAGACTTACTATCTGTATAAATAATAACTTCTTTATGCCTAGAACTCACTGTCCATCTAATAGCGCACAGAATAGCGATCAATTCCGCTTGAAAGATTGAATTAAATACAAATAATTTTATTCTATAGTCAAATATCACTTCATTTCTGATAAATACAGTAAATGCAGCAGCCGTACCTTGACTCATCTTTGAGCCGTCCGTATACATTATTGGCACTACTGACTGTGGAACAACCTCTGTAACTGAGTCAGCAATCCTGAGATTATTTATTCCATTATAAAAAGAACATTGAAATGAACTGACATTTCTAAGAATATCGACACTTTTAATTTCAATGTTATCCATCACTATAGAGCCTGAACCATTATAAAACTGGAATTTCTTGTAGTAAGCTCCATATTCAATATGTACAGGTGGAACACCAGCCAAAACACACAACGCGTCCGTTGAAACCGTTCTATATGATTTTACAACTGCCAGCAAGCCGAATCTCTGACATGAACTGAGTCTTTTCAAAGCAGGAGCCCTAAGGTCTCCGTACCATGCCTGATATGCATATGTAATTTGCTTGATAACCACCGTGCTATACCAAATTTTTGCAATTGCCAGGCTTAGACCCCTATCACGGAGACCAGTTTTCTTGATAAACAGTGCAAAGTCCTTAACCTTTTCCCGAATATTGTCCAAGTGTTCCAGCCAGGTAAAAGCCGAATCCAATGTCAGACCCAAATATTGAAGATTATCTCTGACCGACAGTGACACCCCATTAAGCCTAAATATTGGACGACGACTTCTCAAAGTATTCCTGCCAAAGAGCATCGCAACCGACTTGGGTACACTAATCTTTAGATGTAGTTGTTCACAAGCCGCAGAAAAGTATGTCAAAGCTGTATTCATGTTATTTTCCAACTGAATTCTTGTGTCGCCCTCAGCAAAGACCAAGAAGTCATCCGCATATGACACCACATGCTTTACTCGATCAGACAGTAGTTTCAGTAATTTATCCGCAGCAATCAGCCACAGGAGAGGGCCATGGCACGACCCTTGGGGACAGCCTTTAAATAAACTAAACAATTCTATCGAATTACAAACATCAACACCCATCAGCCTGTGACTAAAGTAATTTTTTTAAATTCTCTTAAGATAATCTTCTAATGGTAAATTGTCAACAATGTCCGCCAAAATCTGCCAGTCCAAGGCATCAAATGCCCCTTCAATATCAATTGAGGCTGCCGCACAATAGTTATTCATAATTAAAATATTTTTTACTTTCTCTTTTAAATCTAATATAGCAGTAACTGTGCTACGGCCTTCCCTAAAGCCATGCTGCGCCTTATCTAAATAATTAGCAGCTTCCAATTGTGCCATGATTCTGACTTTAATTATTCGTTCTAAAATCTTACCAAGTACCGGCAATAAAGTGATAGGTCTATATGCACGTGGATTCCTTGCCTCTTTATTTCTTTTACGGAAGAAAACTACAATTCCCTTTTTCCAACAGGTTGGAAAATGTCCGATTCTCAGACATGTGTTAAAAATTGTTGCCACTAAAACCGGAAACTTCCTACAGATATTCTTAACAATCAGTGGATCCATATAATCAAAGCCAGGGGCCTTATTATTAGCTTGACAATGCACTGCATATCGCAGTTCTCTATTAGTAATTGGCTGACAGGCGACACTGTCACTATTTCTAGTACTCGAGATGTACTCAAAAATATTATCAGGAACTTCATCAATACTAAAATGCTCTCTCATTAATGACATTACAACTTCGTCGTAAGAATCAAAAACTATACTATTTTCTACAATAGTAAATATCAAATCTTGATGACCTAGCTTCTTACCAGTAACATATTTAAACAAACCACCGTAAGCCTCATTTGTTAAGCGACAATAATTCAACCAAGAGCATTTCTTAGCTTTTTTCAAATTCTTCTTATAAATATTTCTTTCCCTCAAGTAGTCAGTCTTAAATTGAGCAATCTCCAAATTTTTTCTGTAACGTTTATATAAAGCACTAAGTTTGTTTCGATGAATCTGCAATTCCTCAGTGAACCACGTAATCTTTGGTTTATAACCCAAGTTCTTTTTCCTAAAGCAAATATCCATTGTTTTACCAATCATGGTCACAAAAGACCCCATCCAGTCATCCAGCTGTTCAGAAGAGTCTACTTGAATAAGACTACACTGTAAATCCCTTAGTTTACTTGAGATTATATTGTTAAAGTTCACAAAAGAACAGTATTTAGTCTTATATCGCTTTGTAAACTTCTTAACTGGATTCAGGTTAAGACAAAAACGTATGTATCGATGATCACTGAATGAATCTGAAATTGAGTCCACCTCCCATGAATCAATATAGCTGCAAATATTCTCACCAGCCAAAGTCAAGTCTGGTTTACCGCTTCTGTCATCCTGAATGTACGTAGATGGGGCATCCAGATCATTTACAATAGTCATATTTCTTGATGACAGATGTTCCAGCAACACTTCTGCCCGAGGGTCGTCTCTAGTATAGCCCAAAGTTCACATAGGGCATTAAAATCTCCGCCCAAGATGATATTTGAACAGTCTATAAAGAGTGTAATCCAGTCATTAAAGTCATTGTCCAATCCTTCAGATGGACCAGGAACAGAATATTGCGATCCAATGGATATAACTCTATCTTCAATATTTACATTAACAAAGACCACGTTACTTAATTTCAATGACTCTACGACAAAATAGTCAGGGTTAGTTATTACAACAGCAGAAGTATAGTTAGTTGAAATAAAAACACGCCAAAATGGAGGAACTCCGACCATTTTACCACTGAAAATGTACGGATCCTGACAAAGAATAACATTCGAGCCAAAACGGTTCACCGACCTCTCAAGTTCTTTATTAGCCAGCCTACAGTGATGTAAATTGATTTGAAGAATGCGAATTCCATCAAAAACACCCATAGTGTCGCCCTTAAAGCCGTTTACTTGTCAGCAACTTATTACGATAAGACTGATAAGATGGACATTCCACACTATCTGCTCGATGATCAGTCTCAATATCTCCACCTTCAAAGTAACAATTTGCACAAACCATCTTATTCGAACTGCAAGACGTTAAAACATGCGGGCCCGAACACTTAACACAAACCAATTTTCCCGATCATCTGCTCGCAACATGACCAAACGCCTGACATTTGAAACATCTGACTATGTTGACGAACTCGACCACCGTATATCTATCATAATCCACGCATATTCTTTTCTTTTCCAACAGTAACTTTTTTACTTGATTATCAATATCGATTAACCAATTAACTTTATCATTCCTGGTCTTTATCTTTTTCATTATCTCAAAGGAGTGAGAGTATTCAGACAATGTCTCCTTTAACACTGTTTTCGTCTGTTCAGGGAGATTCGGATCCAAAAGTTTACCACGCAATCCAGAGTATGCACCCTCTCCAGCATCCAGTTCCTCAATTACTCTTCTAATCGTGTCCGTAATCTGCTGTTTCTCAATTGCAGGATCAACGCTTAATACCAAGATCCTCTCCCTTCTCTTTCTAGGAATTGCCACCTGTACTCTGTCTTTCAAATCCTCACTTCCCGTGATCAGTGCATTTATCATCTCAGATTCCCTTCTTGTTCCTGTTTTAAGTATGATCTGTCCCAGTTTAGTCATGATTACATCCCGTGGTTCAGCAACAACCTGTTCCGTCTTGCAAATTCTCTTCACCTCTCCCTTTAATTCATTCAAATCCATGTCCTTATCCCTTGGAGAAATTATCACAGAGAAATCGTCCGCTTTCCTAAAAACAGACTCCCTCTTCAGCTCCGCCTCACTAGTCTTTGACGGCTGTAAGGATGACCAGCTACACTAATCAGGAAATGGCCGATATGCATTTCATTTACGGCGCTGCGGATGGGAATACCCTGGAGGCTCGGCGATTGAACGGGGAGCGATTCCCTTCGAGACGCTTGCCGGACCTAAAAATTTTCAAATGCTTGCATTGGCGTCTCGGAGAAACCGGTTCGTTTGTCAGCGGGATGCACGACACTGAGCGTACCAGGAGTGCGAGGACACCGGAACATGAAGAGCATGTGTTGCGTGAATTCGAGGAGCAACCGGAGACGAGCACGTGGGTTGTATCCATCGCCGCAAATGTGAGCCAGATGACGGTTTGGCGAGTGTTAGGAGCCGAAGGCTTTCCTTGAAAGCAACCTTGAAAGCAACCGACTTGAAAGCAACCTTGAAAGCGCCTTGAAAGCAACCGACCATCAGCCACGTGTCGATTTTTCACGATGGCTCCTCCAACAATTGGGTGCGCAACCAGACTTTGACGCAAACGTGCTATTCGCCGATAAATGTAGTTTCAGTCGGGAAGGCCTTTTCAATGCGCGCAATGCACACAACTGGGCGTACACGAACCCACACGCCACCCGTCCTCATTCATAACGGCGTTTCAGCGTCAATGTGTGGGCCGGAATTATCCACGATCATTTGACTGGGCCATATCTTCTTCAAAGGTGCCTGGACGGCAGTACGTATCTGGTATTCTTGCAAGAGGTGTTTCCAGTTCTACTGCAAAGTGTTCCAGCCAATTTTAAAGGCTGGTATGTGGTTCCAACATGACGGAGCGCCTACAAATTTCAGCGCAGATGTGCGAAATGCATTGGATACAGCATATCCAGGGCGATGGATTGGATGGGGTGGTCCAATAAATTGGTCGGCACGCTCGCCTGATCTCTCCTGCCTAGACTTCTTCCTCTGAGGTCATATGAAGAGCATTGTTTACGCAAACCCCGTCGACTCCAACGAGGACCTGGTTGCGAGGATTGCCGTTGTAGCAGACGATATCCGGGAGATTCCCGGGGTATTCGTTAATGTTCGCAACTCCCTCCGCCGGCGGTGTGCGGCCTGCATCATTGCTGGTGAGCACTGTTTCGAGGAGTTTATGTGTGAACATCAAGCGTGTACTATTTTCTACGTTTCAACCTTCATTCATATTGTGCACTACGTGCGTACATCAAATTGTTTCTTTTCATTTTGCGCGGAGAAATTGCTCATGTCTGTTATGAATAAATTTTTTATTTGATTTTGTCAACCGTCTATCGTTTATTTTACGTGTAGGGGGTAGTAGTTTCTGCCTGGTCTACGACACCAAGATCGGGAATAACTGAACTCTGTTCAGGGGTGGGGGGGGGTTCAAATTTCAACTCCAGAACACAGTTCAGTTTGTGCTACTTAACCACTTCCAACGATTCATATTTTGAGCTCAAAATTTAAGTTTAAGTCTAAGCTTTTAAAAGCATTTAATCAGATACAAAAAATAACGGTAAAAAATAGTTGTTCGTTACTTCAAAGTCTAAAGCGCCTTCTATCGGCCTTTTTTAAACTTTATCTTTAAAATTTATTTTCAAGAAAATACTGACACATGGTTTTAGCGAAAACTGCAAACGAATGGACCAATTTTTCCGTTTTTTATAATCATTTGAAATTTTGGACCCTAAACTTTAATGTCGCGTATTTCCTTCGGAAGACGTTTGGGACCCTTAGTTTCCTATTTAATATTGTTTGTCTTGATGTGTACTATCACCCCTTAGAGTTTTGCCCAAGGGTTTAGATTCACCCTGTATATTAGAAATACACTATATTGCCAAAGGTGACTGGTCACTTGTGATTTTAGACGTTTTGTTAACTATCTAGAAAAGTACATGAGGAATTAACCTAAAACTGCAGGTGTGTAAACAGTATAGTTATATATTTCCGAGAAGATTTTTTCATGAAACCCCATAGGGGACTGTCAACAAATTGAAATAGAACGAATATCTTTTGGATAACCCTGTAAAAACTAATGTAGCAAAGGCGTTCAAACTCGAGATTATTAATAAGTGGCTTGTTGTAATATACTATGTTCATTTGTATGAGGATAGCATTTATACTCGTAGAGAAATTAAGGTTTTTATAAAAACAGTCCCAAATTTCGCCTAGTTTTTTGCTTATAATTTGCAGAGTTCTTAACATAAAAAAAAGGTTATTTTCAGAAAATATGACAAATAACATTGTACATATAACTCTGCAATCAGAATTAAAAAATAATAAAAATTAGATGAAAACGGAGCAGGTTTACTAAAAAAATGTTTCACTGCGCATGCGCGAATGCAATCAAAATATAATGTGCATAATGTATTAGCTAAGTATATAGAGCAACTTTTATGTAAATTTCAAAATCATAGCTTGAAAATTCTGAAAACTATCGTCGATAGAATAAGCTCGAAATCCGTTGTTCCCAAAAAGAAGCAAAAAGATGAGGGGTTGTATCAAATATCTGTTGATTAGTGCCAAAATAGCGTACACAATTTTTCACGTACTACTATATTTGGATACAAGCCTTCATATTTTTGCTTCCTTTTGGGAACAACGGATTTCGAGCTTATTCTATTGACGATAATTTTCAGAATTTTCAAGCTATGATTTTGAGACTTTCACAAAAGTTGTTCTATATACTTAGCTAATACATTATGCATATTATATTTTGATTGCATTCGCGCATGCGCAGTGAAACATTTTTTAGTAAACCTGCTCATTTTTTATCCAATTTCTATTATTTTTTAATTCTGATTGCAGAGTATTATGTACAATGTTGTTTGTCATATTTTCTGAAAAGAACTTTTTTTATATTAAGAACTCTGCAAATTATGAGCAAAAAAAGTATGCGAAATTTGGGACTGTTTTCATAAAAACCCTAATTTCTCTACGAGTTTCCATGCTATCCTAATAAAAATGAACACAGTATATTACAACAAGCCACTTATTAATAATCTCGAGTTTGAACGCCTTTGCTACATTAGTTTTTACAGGGTTATCCAAAAGATATTAGTTCTTTTTCAATTTGTTGACAGTCCCCTATAGGGTTTCGTGAAAAAATCTTCGCGGAAATATATAACCTATACTATACTGTTTACACACCTGCAGTTTCAGGTTAATTCCTCATGTATTTTTCTAGATAGTTAACAAAACGTCTAAAATCGCAAGTGACCAATCACCTTTGGCAATATAGTGTATATATTCTAAAAGGTAGCGCGGTATGCTGGCCATAACGCTAGTGGCAACGACCTGATTGTTTTAGGTTTTAAAGCTCAAACATTTACTTCTAATTATTGCATAATTTCTATTTTTACATAATCGAATAGGGAAAAAATATCCTTTCAAATTAAATTTGTGTGAAAACTGCAGCTCAATTAACTAATTTTTGACTTTTTAAAGAATTTTAAAGCATGAATTAATTTTGAATCAATCGCAACAACGAATATTTGTTCGCTACAATAATGTAAAGTAACTAAAAAGAAAATGGCAGAGTTAACACAATTGGCGATTGAATATCCATGTTTGATGAGAAAAAATTGAAAAAGAAAAATTTATTTCATTTTATTTTATTTTATTTTACATTTTAAGAATATGATTTATTAATTTTTCGTAATTAGGTACAGTTTCAAGCATGCTATAGCTACAATGGAATACAATTAAGGCTTTTCCGTCACATTTGCTCACAATACATCACAATTGCTCAAATATGCCATTTCGCCGTGTATTTGATTACGGAAGATTAATCATAACCCGTCATAATTTTGATTTTTTTGCCTTATTTAATATTTTGTAACTCATAAAAATTGCAGTTTGGATCATACAGACTATTTTTTTAACATTTTTTTTTTTACACGACAACTTCCCTCAATTTTTTGGCATACTTCGAAATAACGCATCGGCTCTGGAAATCAAAATACGCAAAAAAGATAAATACCAAACCACATGTATGTTCACCTGTTTTTCCAAACGGTTCATTCCGTTTAAAAAAATACGAATATTAACCCTTTGAAAAAAAATTCATTTTCGAAAGCCACTTTTGGCGATTTTCTTTTTTTATTTCGGCGCATTTGACCATTGAGCACATTTTCCTAAAAAAAAAAAACATTTAATTTTATACAATCGCATTGAAGTGTTAATACTAATCATTTAGCTAAAGATCGAATAAAATTTATTTCAGATATTATGAGATTTAGGCAGAAAATAATTAGTTTGAAAAAAAAACACTTAATTTTATACAATCGCACTGAAGTTTTCATACGATGTATTGAACTTTTAGCTAAAGATCGAATATAAATTTATTTCAGATATGAGATTTAGGAGGAAAATAATTAGTTTGATAAAAAAAAAAATCCTATACGGTTAAAATTGACCACAATTATTTACATATATGACATAAACTTATTTTAATATTTTAAAGTAATGTTTTTGCTGTCGTTTAAGTAAAATTTTGGTTTTAAAATAATGAGATTTACGGGTAAAATAATCAGTTTGAAAATAAACAAAATTCACATAGGATTTCGATCTGAAAAAAAAGTGGAAAGAAAAACGTTGTTTTTTACAACTAAATATCAATATTTCAGCACGAAAATTATACTCAGGTTTCCGAAATATCCTGTTTATAAATCATAAACATTTGAAAGAGTTTCGACAGTAAGAACTATTTTTTTTTTTCAATATTAAATGATTCGATTTGGAAAAAAATGTGAGAAGAAAACACATTTTAACTGCCGAAGACAGTGGGGCCCTCATTATTACACTGTTAAAAATTTTGTCATGGGTTGAATCAATTTTTGATGCAACCATAAGATGGTGCAATCTCTTTCCAGCATTTGGAGCTGTGAGTCAACCATAGCACCAAATGTTGGAACGAGATTTCACCAATTTTTGGTTGCAGCTATTGCAGCACCAAAAATGGGATTCAACACAGGACAAAATTTTTAACATGTAGGTTCGTTTGGAAAGATTTTCGTTTAAATATATAAAATCATTCAACATTGATTTTAAGTATATTTAAGGTTGCTATCTCAGTACCGGGTTACGACTGTCTTTCGTTTAAAAATATAAATTCAAAGCAGACCGAAGCGTGTGTAGCACTCCCGGAATACGCTACCGAAGGCACTGGGGCTACCAACTCTAAGATTGTTTGAATAGATTTTCGGTTGCAAATAAAAAATCGTACAAAATCGAGGGTGTACGTTACTGAAGGTAGTGAGGCCCCAGCACCAGGATCGTTTAGAAATATTTTCATTTAAATATATAAATTCATCAACAACGATTTTAGGTATATTTAAGGTTATTATCTCGGGACCTGGTTACTTCGGTCTTTCGTTTAAAAATATAAATTCAAAGCAGACTGAAGTGTGTGTAGCACTCCCGGTATACGCTACCGAAGGCACTTGGGCTCCCAAAACTAAGTTTATTTGAATAGATTTTCGGTTGTAAATAAAAAATCATTCAAAATCGAGGGTGTACGTTACTGAAGGTGGGGTCCCGAGCATTAGGATCGTTTAAATGTATAAAATCATTCAACATTGATTTTAGGTATATTTAAGGTTATTATCACGGCTAGGGCAACGCCGGGCGGGTCAGCTAGTACATAGAAAAACTAAAGGAAATGATGCAAAATATACGACTTCACGAGAAATGTGCAATTGGGGTATGTTTTGCTTATTTTTTAGCAACAAAGTACTACTCCTTTCAGTACGCACCAACAGCGTCGTCATCAGAAATGTGTAGACTAGTTAATATTAGAAATATATATTCTAAAAGTTCGCTCGATACGTTGTGGCCATAACGATGGGGGCAACGACCTGATTGTTTTTAGTTTTAAAGCTCACATATTGACTTCTAATTACCGCATATTTTCCATTTTTACATCATCGAATAGGGAAAAAATATACCTTTAAATGAAATTTGTGTTAAAACTAAGCTCAATTTACTAATTTTTTATAACTTTTTAAAGAATTTTAATGTATGAGTTTATTGTGAATCAATCTCAACAACGAATATTTGTTCTCTACACAATAATGTAAAGTAACTAAAAAGAAAGTGGCAGAGTTACCACAGTTGACAATTGATTGTCCATGTTAGATGCGAGAAAAATAAAAATAAAAATTTTATTTATTTATTTTTTACATTTTAAAAATATGATTGATTAATCTTCCGTAACTGGGTAAAGTTTAAAGCGTTATCACCATAGCTCTACAATGTGAATACCCTTAAAAGTTTTTCGTCGCATTTGCACGGATCACATCACAAATGCTCAAATACGCCATTTGGCTATGGATTTCGTTATTTAGACATAGCTCGAACAATAATTTATACATTTCATTATTTTTTGTCGCAAATGATGCTTTCAAAAGACCAAATATAATGCTTATGGATATTGTGGATTAAAATATTTTTATTAATTATTAAATGTATTAATTAATAATGTGATTATTGAAAAATCACGAATAGAAACATAGTTTTTTCTTCAGCAATTAGAATACGAAATCAAACATGCATTCAATTTAATTCTTGTACAAGATAGTTTTAAAGTATAATAATTAAAAAATTACTTATAAAAATAATGTAGCTGATGCATTTTATAACAGTTTTTCAGACGATATGATAGTGTTTTACTTAATGTATGTTGTTAATCTAATTGAAAGTTTTGCTGATAAAATGAAAAAGTTCGATTTTTTTCAACAAGAAAATACATTTCGAAGTTTTAGTTTCTACCATGCAACTCCTATACAGTGTGACCCAAGAACAATCGCCTCGGCTTTTATTCCTTAAATATAGATCATAGCCATTCATTAGGAATTCAAAAGTTACGTAAAAAAAGGTTCAGAAATTTATGAAATTGATTAAAATTGTCAGGGGATTAAATTTGAAGAAATACAAAATTTAAATTTTTATACGGTCCCCCGTACAAAAAATTCCCTAATGAGTAAAATGTGTTCCATACACTAATATGGTTATGTGTAAAATTTCAGCATTCTATTATAAAAAGTCGAAGAGATATGGAAATACATAAATGCTGATTTAAACCACTTTTCGATGTCTGGATCCGCAAAGGGAAAAAGTAATGTTGGCTGATCGCTTTTTAGGGGTCGTATACAAATTACGAAAGAAAACAATAATTTAATAAATAAATAATAATTGGGCTATTTATTGGTACAAAAGTATCTCAGCAAACATTTCTAAGCTGTTTTAATGTTCATTGACTGTGCCATTTCCAAATTTTATTCTGTAATTCATCTAAAAACAAACCTTTCTAAGTTGTTTTAATGTTCATTGACTGTGCCATTTCCAAGTTTTATTCTGTAATTCATCTAAAAGCAAGCATTTCTAAGTTGTTTTAATGTTCATTGGCTGTGCCATTTCCAAGTTTTATTCTTTAATTCATCTAACAGCAAACATTTCTAGGTTGTTTTAATGTTCATTGACTGTGCCATTTCCAAATTTTATTCTGTAATTCATCTAAAAACAAACCTTTCTAAGTTGTTTTAATGTTCATTGACTGTGCCATTTCCAAGTTTTATTCTGTAATTCATTTAAAAGCAAACATTTCTAAGTTGTTTTAATGTTTATTGACTGTGCCATTTCCAAGTGTTATTCTGTAATCCATCATGTAAAATTTTAAGGTATTTTTCAGGAAACATTGTTTGTAAATTTGTAAATAAATCTAAAGATAATGCATCATAAACTTATTTCATTTGTTTATGATGCATTTCTGTGTCACGTCGTCATCTGCACTCTAGCTGTTAACATTTACATTTTAATTTATGATTAACTCCTCACCAACTTTGCTTAAACATACCTATGCAACTTTTTATAATAAAATGCCGAAATTTTGTACGTGACCTTATTGGTGTATGGGACACATTTTATTCACTGGGAAATTTTTTGTACGGGGCCGTATAAAAATATAAAATTTGTATTCCTTCAAATTTAATCCCCTGAAAATTTTACTCGATTTCATAAAATTCTGTACCTTTTTATACGCAACGTTGTGTTTTATAATATTATGTCTATGATCAATATTTAAGGAATAAAATCCGAGGTCAATGTTTTTGGAACATCCTGTATACTAATAACAGGTGAACTACACAGCAGATGCTTTTTCGTAATAGCACAAATCGAAATATCTCATTTTTATGTCAACATAGATATATAACTTATAACATCTACTTAAACGTTTTTTCTTTTACAATTTATATATATAAAAAAATTCTAATTTAATTTCTAACAAAAGAATTTTTCTGCAGAATTTGAAATTATTTATTTTTACTCTTAAATCAGTTACTGCTAATTTTTATGAATGTTTTTTTCGTCTCAGCATATTTTCATGAAATTTTTGCTATACAAGCTTAAGAACTACATATTACATATTGTATGAGAATTACAATAAAGTAGTACCAAATAGCCTAACACATAGTGCAATAAAACCAGCGCTTAATTGTTAATTATTTTAATACAAAGTAAAAATAGATATTTGATAAATTTTCAATTAGAAATTTTTAAAAATCCATTGAAAGTATGTTTACGAAGTTTTCTGAAATAATGTTTTAATTTATTTATTTAATACTTTTAGCTTTCAAGATGTGTATTACTTTCATTAATTGTTCTTGCTTCACTTGGTATATTGGAACGTGGTGGTATTTCTGCGAAATGTATAGGCTTCATTAGAAACTATCAGTGTATCGCTAAATACGTTATTGAAATAAACATTATATGTAAATAACTTACATCCATACGAAAAGAAGTAATGGGCTTTAAAAGGCAACAGCTTAGTGTTGATCCAAAATAGCTTCGCATCTTTTGATTCTTCAGAGGGGATTAACATCTTTTGAAGTTCCATTCTGGAAAGAAAGATAAATAACGGATAATTGTCAAATTTATGTAAAATTTTATATCTGTAAAAATTAGAGATCTGCACAGGCCGGAATTTTCAGGCCCGGTCCCGTTTATGATTTTGCAGTTTACGGCCCGGCCCGTTTGAAAATTTGCCTTAATTTTGCCGGCCTGGGCCGAGTACGGGCCTCGGACTCGTGCAGACCTCTAAGCCAAACCCAGCCAGTCAACCGTCCGTTTTGTCTTTGATTATACTCCGACTAGGTTGGGTCTGGTCTTAATTTCTTTTACAGACTTTGGGCCTAGAAGAGTCGGGCCGGTATTCTTTTGTTATAATATTAGTAATATTGTTACAGTTGTTTAACGATATCTTTAAAAATTATGTTGGTTTAATAAATTACAGAAAGTTACTATTAAAAATCTATATTTATTTCTTTAAAGAGCTTTAAAATTATGTTTATTTAAACTATCATTTCTCCAGTTTCACATTACATTAATTTTTCTAATGAGTCTTCGCCCACCTTCTGGTTTAGACTTTCTGGTATTGGCTACTGGACAAAAGGTGTAGGTTTCAAATCTCAATCGGGCATGGATATGTGTAATGAGTCGGATTCCACTTTAAACGGTCTGTTTAGCCCTCGTGAGCAAAATATGACCGTAGAGCCCCAAACCAAACGACCTTCTATTGAGTCCTCATTTTAAAGTATTTGTCTAAGTAAATAATAATGGTGTTATTCCGTATTTCATGGCTTCCGCACATATAATATGGTATATGTTATACTTTTGGCACAAATGTGTATGAAATCTTCTATTACTTAGAACAGATATGTTTGAAGTATTTTTTAAGGTGTAAAAATACTGCTTGACTTATTCTGGAGGCTGGAATTTAGGCTTAACAAAGTACAAAAACAAAGACAGTCATGAAAGTGGCCAGAACCAAAATAAAAATTATAAACTTTCACACAATGAACGTGAGTAGAACACAGCAGGGGGGGGGGGAGAAAAAACGCGTACTATTCTAAATTTTAATTCTTAACATAATCAAACAATAAATTATTTATTATTAACTATAATTTATAATAGTACGTTTATAAGTCATATAACAGGAATTGGTCACCTCTTGTTACATAACCTATCACTCATAATTAAACCAAAATAAAAGCTATAAACTTTCACATAATGAACGTGAGTAGAAGACGGGAAGGGGGGGGGAGAGAGAGAGAAAACGCGTAGTATTCTAAATTTTAATTCTTAACATAATCAACCCTAAAATAATAAATTATTAACTATAATTTATAATAGTACGTTTATAAGTTATATAACAGGAATTGGTCATCTCTTGTTATATAACCTATCACTCACACTTTTCTTGTAAAATGATAATAGCTGGGAACGGAAAATTGTTTCTTCATAGCAGGTATAATTTTACGATATTCCTTTCGGCGGAATAATAATAATAAAAAAGCGTTGTAGTCAGGTTCCGTTTTCACAGGTTTTACTGCAATGTGCATCATGAAAAATCGAGATTTTTATTCTAATGAGTCTTCACCCATCTTCTTGTCTACTGGTTTACACTGAAAAAAAAAATTGTTGATTTTACGGTATAATACTGGCAGCTGGGGTGAAAGTATTGTACCGTAAAATTAACATTTTCTTTTTAGTGTAGGTGCTGGCTGATGGATAAGACGAGCCGAATTCGAAACTCATTAAGGCATGAATGTGTGTGGTGAGTCGGATTCGGCTTTAAACGGAGATCCCAGTCTGTTTAGCCCTTGTGCGCAAAAGATGACAGTAGCGCCCCGAACTACACAACCCTGTATTGAGTCTTCATTTGAAAGTATTTGTCTACATAATAAATAATGCTGTTATTCCGTATTCCATGTCTTCCGCAACATATAAGCTGGAAAATGTCGTACTTTTTGCGTAAATATGTATAGAATTTTCTATCACTTGGATCCACTGAGCTCCATAATAGAACGAAGAGCTAACTTACCGGTCCACTCTCTGTTGCGACCGCATCACATTGTCAATGCGCGCATGTAATGAAGCCTGCAATTATCTTAACCCGTCAGCACACGCGCTGGGATAAAATCTACCCCAGCTCACAACTATTACTTAAAAATGTGCGAAAATCGTTCGTGATCATTCTGAGCTTTATACTACCTTTCAAGCTGAAAAATATCAAGAT
Source organism: Maratus michaelseni (assembly GCA_963931845.1). NCBI lineage: Eukaryota > Metazoa > Arthropoda > Arachnida > Araneae > Salticidae > Maratus > Maratus michaelseni. The sequence goes on from OZ007599.1 coordinate 27,865,698, forward strand.
GTGGCCAAAAAGAATTTACCTCCGATTGTGAGATTTTCCATTCTTTTGTTATAAAAATGTCACGCGGGAGGAAATTTACCCCACGCGTGTTATTACGTAACCCATAATGATAGGCAAATGTTAATGCAAATGTTTATGTAAAAAATATAGTGTGCAAATAATAATATCATTTTTCTTTTAAACGTTAACAACTCTTGCACATACAGTTTCTATATATCAGTTTTATATTTTTTTTATTTTTATGGCTGAATTGGGATTGTAAAAGATTTGTATGTAATGATATGCAGAAAAAAATCTTAGTGCTAGATGTTATGTTTTTTTTTTTTTTTGCTTTAAATATAAAAGAACCTCTTATTTTAAGTTATATTATGTTCTTTATTGATTTACAGTTTATTTCAAAATATAAATTTTTGTTTATAATCAAACCGGGGGAAAATTGACACAAGAAAACCCATTGGGTAAAATTTATCCCGCGTGTGTAGTAACGTAATGGAAAGGGGCGCGTGTGCTGACGGGTTAATATTAGAGGGCCTTTTTTTTAATTTTTCGGCATTATTTTAATCACTTTTGGTTATTTTTATGAGCAATACTCGTCAAATGTTTTATGTTTCTTGTTAAGCTTATATCAGATTTTATTTTTACATATAACAATAAACATTTCTGATGGAATTAAATAAGACACACACACATATATATATATAACTAATTTAGTGAAAATTATAACACCTTTTCGTCATATTTTAAAAAGAAAATCGAATTGTAAAATATTTACCCCCATACTATTATATGGGAGGAAATTTGGGATTTGCCATAAATTTTCTTCCGAAATTCATGGGCGGATCGCTGAATTCAATATAACAAAATAGGGATTTAGCTCTCTGTTCTACACTGTAGAGCTATGTAGGTATATATGGGATTTTTTTTTTAGGGCGTAAAAATATTCCTTATTTTCGAGGTGGGAATTTAGGGCAAACAAAATACAAAAACAAAGATAGTCATGAAAGTGGCCAGAACCAAAATAAAAGCTATGAACTTTCACACAGAGAACGTGAGTGGAGGGGGGGGGGGAGGGGAGGATGTACGCGTACTATTCTAAATTGTGATTCTTATTTGATTCTTAACATAATCAACTATAAAGTGCAAGATTATAAAGTTTAGAATAGCATGTTGATAAGTTTATATAACACGAAATGAACATTTTTAATAATATTATTACTATCAATATAATTTCAATTATACGTTAAAATATGCATGATTAAATTTCTGAGACGTTATTTTTTATTTTTAATGAGTGAAGTACGCTTATACCAGAGGCGTTACAAATATCCCTCGCTGAATTAAAATATCAGATTTATCAACACTCGTATCGAGCATTGACAGATCCTCTGTGACAAAAAGCGGGACAGCGCCTTTTAAATCGGTACATGAAAATACAGTCAATTCTACGAAAATGGAACTTTCCTATAACGGAATACTGTCTTAAACGTAAAAAAAATTATGGTTCCCACAGAAGGATTACCATTACGTTCTAACGGCAGTATTCTGCCCTCAACGGAAGAAACCGACGCGGAAACAAACGTTAACGTAATTCATAACGAGATTCAAGAGTTTGCAATTCTGCCCTCCGATCGGTATACGCGAGTAACCTTCAAACTCACTGCGTTCGAGTTAACATGTTTCGACCAATCAAAGACAAGATCACGCTTGGTTTGTTTATTTACGTGAGATGTGAATGTGTGTTTTACTGGGGTGTTTGCGATGCTATTAAAAAGGGAATAAAAGATTCGTCTCGTTTACTTAATTTGAAAAAAAAAAAAGAAAAATCCTTAGATTAGCAGGTAATAAAAGATCTAAGAGAACAAGAATTTGAAATCATGGTTGATTTTATCACCAATCATAGACAGATAGAAAATAGAAAATTTGCGCCTAGTTATACAATATTTTAATTTTTAGAATTTTTTTTTCGGGATATTGATTTTTTTTTTAGCGTGGCGGATTTTTTTTTCGAAGTTAAATTTGCGGGAATTATTTAAAAGTCAATGAAAAATTTTATTTATAAATATTAATAAAGAAATAATTTTAAAATACTAATTACTGTTGGGACTTAAAATTTTTTATAAAAGGATTTAAATATTTTGATAAAATAAAGGAGAATACACCAAATTTTATGAAAATTTTATGCAGTATCTATATATATTACATAAATACACATTGTTGTTTAAATAAATATACTACATATTCTGATGACATGCAGCAAAGGCTTTATTGCTAATTTATAAATTATGTAAATTATGTATATATATTTTTTACAGTTACAGTTAATTTCAATTGTTCTAACCCATTTTTCATTGTGATTCAGACTTGAAATTAAATAAACATTTTCTATTGAAATTAAATATTCGTAGCCATGTGACACTTCCCTCTCCCCCCCGCCCCTCCTTTTTTTTTTCCTTTAACTATTCAGTGAATATGAATTGTTCTTGCGCATTTTTTTATTGTGATTTAGACTTATAATATTTTCAATTGAAATGAAATATTCATATTCATATGACACCTTCCCTTCCTCACCCCTCTTTTTAGCTCACGGGCTATCAAAGCCTGAGAGCTAATGTGCCCGCCCGTTCTGTATGTATGTATGTACGTATGTATGTACGTAACGCGATAACTCGTGATAGAATTATCCGTTTTGCTTCAAATTTTGTTTACAGGTTCATTCTAATAAGGCGCTTCCCTGATTAGTTTTGGGAATTCATTGGTTAAGTATAAAGGGGAGCAAGGGGGGTGGGCTAACTCCCCCTTAATTTAGATAAATGGGTTTTTCATGCAGAAGTATCCGTTTTTCTTCAAATTTCGTATATTATATAGGTATTATATAGGTTATAATATAGGTTATTATATATTCTTCTTCTTAATATATCTAAAACTTTTATATTGACAAGTTTTTTATAGGACCAACCCTTATAACAAAATAAATAAATAAATAAAAACAAAAAAAATTCCCTGCCGGCTCCGCCTGCAAACAAGTTAAATTTCGTAGTGGGCGGTCCCAACTGTGCCATCATGGCAAAAAGTTATTTCTTCCGCAATTTCCAACAAACAGGTGCCCCACGGTCTGAGTCTTCGAAATCTACCTGTGCCTGTAGGCCGAGCCGTCAGGATTTTTTTTAATTTTAAATTAAACCCTTCACAAAATTCTTTCATCTCAAAACAGGACCCTTCACAAAACTTTTTACCTTTAAAATGGACCTTGACAAAATTCTTTGTCTTTAAAAAATGTTTCACAAAAATTCTCCTCTACAAACCGAATTTTTCATAAATTTAATAATTTAAAAGTAAAATCTGGCTGTCACTTTTACTTATAGACAGTATTCATATTTTACATACACATATCTTCTTAAAAATGTATAAACAAGAACCTGAATATGACGATCCTTTCAAATTTACAAAATTATGACTAGATTTTTCGCAAATGTAAAAAGCTGTTCACAATTTACAAAGGCAGGACCCAGGGAGTAAAGTCTGGACAGACCCCTGATTATGCTAATTATGTTATGAGATGTTGGAAAATTTTAATGCTGTTAGTGAAATATATTAATTAAACTATATACATTTTTAATGTTTGTGAAGTATGATTTAAACTAAACAATTTTTTAATGTTGGCAAAATCTTTTATTAAATTGATTTTTTTTTTCTTAACGAATTATTTTTTTAACGAAATGTGTTAATTACATTTTGGAAACTGTTAACGAAATAAGAAGTAATGTTTTCCTTTATTAGTTTTCAATAGAGAATATGTTTCAATCTTTATCTATGTATTATGACTCAGACACTATGTTTCATACATATGCAAGACAGTGCAAAACAAATCAGGTAAATTTCATTAGTATATAATTTCTATCGGTAGTGTAAAACTGTTTTCTCGTAACATGCAAAAATAATTTCGTGAGCAAAAAAAATTTTTTTTCAATCTAGTGAACTTTTTACTAATTATAATTTAAATAGTACTATTGGATTAGGGCTTTTATTTTTATTTCCCTAACGGGTGTATAATAAATACTGTATTATTTACAATTCAAAATAGTATTAAAATAAAATTTAACTAAAAAATAATTTATGTTTAAAAATTTCGTGTAAACTGTATTCATTAGAAAATGTACCTATTCTAAAATACTGTCTTTTGGCCCTGTATTCTCATATACAAGAGCGCTGCATATACTCGCGCCATCTTAAAACGACAAAGCGAAGGCTTTCCGGCTGCCTAAAGCAGTCGGAGAAATTACCACAAAACAACCCCGAAATACCGGAACCAATTCCGATACGATAGGGGCAGAATGCGAAATTATCACTTCGTCGGCGCATTACGAGAAAGTCTCCCTTTCCGATGAGGGCAGAATACTGCCATAAGACCGGTTTAAAACGGAATCTTTCTCCGTTCACTAGGGATTCCGTCATAGTAAGATTTACTGTACTACTCTACTAATGTAACTAAGATGTACTATGTTTTATTTAGCACATATAAAGAAAGTTAATTTTATTTCAGTATTGACTCTGCATTTTTTTAAACTCTCTTTTCTATTACATAGCGCCACATTTCTACCTAGTGGTGACTTTTGGAACTAATTTATATTTTTTTTTCGCGGAATACTTCGTCCCTCGTCTTGTTTAATCATAATACAAAGTTTGGCTCCATTCTTGAAAGTAGATCGTGCTACAAAGCACGCTGTGTACTGTCAATTTAATTAGGGCCACCCTGTATATCTAACGAATCGATTTTGTTAAAATTTTACACACAAGTCCGTTGTCAATGAAAATGCATTACATTTTTCATTAAATGCACGTTACTTAAATTTTTAATTTATATTTCTTTCGAAAAAAAAGTTATTTAAAATTAGATATTGACATGAAAATGAAAAATAATACTGAAAATTTTCTTATTCAGCGCGTAAACGATGAAAAAAAAAATATATATAATTTAACAAATTACAATAACCATTGGGAAAATGTTCCGAAAGCTTAAAAAAAGGGAAAAAAAACGTAGTTTCGTGTTATAGCGGCCTCCACAATTATGATTATGCCAATCTTGCAGTCATGATTTCGCCAAGATCATCGCAAAGCTTATATGTGCATTCTATATACGCATATATATATATATTCCAAACACTCCTGTATGTGCCATATACATCATTATACACATATCATTTACGTCTTATATGTCGAATATACACCATATACACATGTCATATATATACATCATATATGCATCATATATGACTATAACTTGGCCACATACGTCAAAAAAGTATATATATATATATCATATTATTATAATGTCATACATGCTTTATAATTTGGCGATAAATCTTGGTCGTTTGGCGATTCATCCTTGGGGGCTGCTATAACACGAAAGTACCAAATTTACAATATATTAATGAAAACAGAAACAAAAATATTTTACCGTCTCCTTCCTACAATAACTTTAACTCTTGTTTAGATTCATGTCTGAGCTAAAGGTATTTTGAGGAAATTAAAGTTGAAGACCATTTTTGAATTCGGCTTTTTTTTTCATATCTGATAATTTGCATCTATCCTTTTTGTAACTTTAGCATTTTTGTAACGATTTTATGCATTTCTATTGCCTATTCAAAGAAAAATTTATTCTAAAGTTACAGAATTTCGTTAAAAAGGCTTAAAAAATTCTTCTAAAGTTAAAGAATTTCGTCAAAAACGGTTAAAATAATAAATTGCGAGCATCAAGAGGTCCATTCTCGACCGAAAACAACAACCATTTTTCCAATGGTTAACAAGATTAAATTCAAAGTTTGCATTGAACATGATTTTTTCCGAAACTTGATGACTGCAACATTTCCCTCGACTCTTTAAAAAAAAAAAGAGTAACTGTTGCTGCCGTAATTGAACATTTTTTGACCGGAGGTCTTTCTCGGCTAATATTAAAAAAAACTATCGCATATAAAAATATGAAAATCAGTTGTTTTATAGAGAAATGTTCGATAAACACGCTGAAGTAGACAGTTTTTAAATCGAAGAATTATTTTAAGTGCTTTTTAATGTTGAAGTCGGTCAAAATAGTTCAGTTAAATAAGTTTTATAGGATCAAAAACTATGTATAACAATTTAACCATTTTTTTGCAGACACATGCTTGACGACTTTGTGATGTGCAGTGTGCAATCATTTTTCAAATTTGGCTTATTTTAAAAAAATATATATTTTCAAAATTTCAATATTTAAATAGAGATTTATTTCATATTGTGAAAAGGGTATTTCATTTATATTGTTGTCAAATTGCAAAATAGCGCAAATAATATTTTCTTTCAATTAAAAAAATTATATTTACGTGACTATTAAAAACAGAAAAAAAACTTTAAAATAATAATTAAATTATTACGCGTAAAAAACAGTAAAGGGGAATACTTCGTGTCATGTTTAAAATGCTAAAATAACAATATAGCCAAACGGTTTCAATTTAAAAATATATTTGCACCAGAGAAAAAAAATTCATATTTAGAAAGTATTTTTACCTGTCAAATAATAATATTCCCTTTCAATTAAAAAAATGTATTTTCAATAAAATGTATTTGAATATTAAAAAGAGAAAGAAATTTTGGTGAAAATTACGTTGCATTTAAAACGTTTTATTTCAAACAATTTTCTTATAGCGTTGTTATACAATTCTGGGAAGCAGCGACATTGTTTAGACACCCATTTTGTATAAGCTGATATTCAAATGTTCAATTGATTTTATTTAATCAGTCACGAAAACAGAAGTTCGCTGTCCCGACAGCAGATGATTCGGCCTTAAAATTCCCCAGTGAAAAGGAAATGAATCACAACCAAATTACAAAAGGTCACCATTGGTCGTTTAATTATAATTCAATCTTCTGTTATCTTTTTAAAACAGAGCAAATTAGCCTGTTTTTACAGCCTGCATTGTCTGAACGGGAGTTGACGAGCCCTCTAAAATATTAAATTATTACTAACCATTTTTTAAATATTCAATAAGTAGTGATTTACAAGAAAAAAAAAATATTGGCTTTTCAAGGTTTAAAGATCGATGCCATTCTTTAAAAGTTAAAATTAAACTAAATTTGAGCTGTGAATTATTTTTCACTTCTTAAAAATTGTTTCAATGAAATGCACAGTTATGAATTACCACAATTATCTAATTTTGAAAGGAAAGTAACAATGAAGGTGAAAAAATCATCATGCATTACATCCAGTATGTATATGTATAGTTATTCTACAATTGAAAAAAAAAATAGTCATAATACATTTGAAATCATTTTCATTTCACCATTTCATTATTAATATTAGATATTATCTGAAAATATATACACGTATTTTACTAATATTTTCAATCGCACACTTTGACACATTTGTAAAATTATGAAAATTGCTCACCTGTTTTCCATGTCTGAAAAATGAAATCAGGGAAAATAGTAAAACCGTGCGTATTGGTGCACTTTTATCTCAGCTGTGGCAGTTCAAGGTGCCGATCTATAACAGCATCAAAGCAGCAAACTTCCAGTAAAATATCTAAAATGGAATAGTATGTCATTTTAAAATTTAATAAAGTAGAGTATAGTTACGTAGCACAATTCTCTAAGCTAACTAAACATTGAAGCTGCTCCACTCCTACTGGAGGAATGAAATGAACAAACAAAATAATCGTATTCAGGACATTTAAAAGAGCCATTTAATGGCAGAGTGGTAGAAGTCACTAATTTTGAGAAATTGAGTTAAATGCATAGAGGGTATCTAGACATATCAATCTATACATTGGAATATCTGTATAAGTGATGGTTTCACGAATATTGGTTGTAAATATCATCCGAAGCTAATTTTACAACAAATGAAACTATTGTAGGGCGTACAGAAAATCTTTGTTTCTGAGAATTTAAGAATATGGGACTTATGCCGCTCTGTCTCTAAACGTCTCAATCATCATAAGCAATTTACTATAGACGTTTTATTGTTTCTAAGACCTGAATCTCAAATAACCTATTTAAACTTCTCCTTCTCTCTTTATGAATGAAGTTTGTCTGGTTAATATCCGTTCCAGTTTCATTATTTATGAATTCTTTGTTTTAATTCGACGTATTTTATACGAAACGTATTTTGGTTAGCTAAATAAAATGAATTAGAACATTTAAATTAAATAATCTGTAACCGACTTCAACCTACTGTATTGGTCTTCAGGTTGTATATTTTGTATACACACACATATATCTGGTATATATATATATATATATATATATATATATATATATATATATATATATAAGTATATTTATAACCATAACTGTCGACAACAGACACAAATGGGGGAAAATAAAAGATGAAACTGATACCTGTTATGATAAATTAATCAAAAATTGCAAATATTGAAAAATTGTTAAATCTATAGTAGAATTGCCAAGCCCAAATTACTATAGATTCCTCAAAACATGTATCATTTCATCATTGCTTGAAGTATAATAAGCTAAAAAAGTGCAAGATTTGGGCTATCGAACATAAATAAACCTACCCATATGTACACACACACGCATATACAGGGTGTCCATAATTAAACGACCCTACTTTAAAGTTGTCTGCAGACAAAACTATTGGTCAGAAAGCTGTGAAATTTTATGGAGAACATAATGAAGGGATGGGAATTTGTTTGGGCGAAAAAAAATAGTTCAAAATTTCACCACCAGAGGGCGTTTTTATAGATATTTTTATAGATAATTTAGCATATCATTTAGCACACATTTACGATAGTTTAAAAATTTTATTAGAACATATGTTCCACATGACGGACATCATTTTTAGCTACCATCTGGAATCGTAAGATAGCATGTTCCACAGTCGTCCGGAGTGTGTTTTGAGAAATGCTAAGAACATGTCATAAAAAAAAGTCTTGTTGAACATCTTTTGCTGTAATAAAATTGGTAAACTATCGCAAATATATGCTAAATGTGTAATTCCTTTAAAAAACGCCCTCTGGTGGCGAAATTCTGAACTAATTTTTTTCTTCGCTCAAACAAATTCCCATCCCTTCATTATGTTCTCCACAAAATTTCACAACTTTCTGACCAATATTTTCGTCTGTAGACAACTTTAAAGTAGGGTCGTTTAATTATGGACACCCTGTATATATATCTATATCTATATCTATATATATTAATAAAAGAAAGTTTCGTTCTGTGTGTGTGTCTGTCTGTCTGTCTGTCGGCGTTGGATAGCGAAATCTACCGCAGCTAGAGAACTAAAAATTTGGACGAGGATAGTCCAAGGCAGGTCCTGATGAAAAAAATAAAGTTTCGACGAAAAAAACACCATACACTTCTAAGCCGGAGAACTGTCTAAAATGGAGAAGCTTTTTTCCAGTGTCTTTTGTTTTGACTTCTTAAGAGTTTCTTGGGAGTTTTCTTTGAGGAACAGGGTTTGAAATAGCGCGCAGGATTGCGCAAATCGCGCACAAAATAGGAAAATATCGCAACATAAAGTATGCTGTTCTGGATTTTGTCCTATTAACTTTTTTCAGAAGCATGTGATTCTTCCGCGAATATTTTTTAATTTTCGTGGATGTCCGCTATTTTTTTCTTCTTTTTTTGCGGAATTACGTTAAAAATCAATTCGTCAATCGATCACGGCAAAAAATCATGAATTTAGCGAATTGGACTTGGAAAAATAGCTAATTTTGAAAATTAGTCGGGATAAAAATCGTAATAAAAGAAAGTTTCGATCTCTGTGTGTGTGTTTGTCTGTCTGTCCGTCTGTCGGTGTTGGCTAGCGAAATCTACCGCAGTTAGAGAACTGAAAATTTGGATGAATATAATCCAAGGCAGGTCCTGATGCACCCGTGGCTCAGATTTATTTTTATAATTGACCGAGAAATTAATTAAAAACATTAAAAATCGCATCGAAAATGCGATCTTTTTATCAAAATGGCTAAAGAAATCTCCTTTTGAATTCCCTCTCTCCTGGCATTCTCCTTTTGAATTCAAAGCAGAAAGGAATGAATTTGGTAATTTTCACTGATTACCAAAAAATGAGAAAACTAATTGAGGTATCGATTTGAAACTCGGCATACATACGTAGGGGAGACCGGGGCAAGATGACGAATGTCTTAATTTTTCCGTTTTCCGCTAGGTGGCAGCATCAACCGGACACTACTGGCTCTCCTATCGGCCGTTCGTTAAACAATACTATAGAGACGCTGAAATCGCCATTTTTGTGTCTGTTGTGAAGCTTTGATTGTTTTCCGCTGCCACGTTATAACTTTTATGCATGTGTAAATAAGCTCTGCTACAGATACAGGTAAGATATATCGTTTCTCTTTAATATTTATGAGTAACTTAGTTTAAATACTACCTATTACCATGAATAAATGTCAATTAATCGCCTTCCTTCATGGCAATGAAAACGAATATTTTTAAACAGGCAGTCCGGGGCAAGATGACGAGCTCGTCATCTGGCCCTGTGTTTCGGAATTCATTAAACTAACTATGTTGTCCATTCTATTTAAATCCTGTAAACGCTTGTTTGTCTGTGTGTTTGTTCGCACGACCATGCGCTTCTATCTCCTCTGGGGCTAAGGGGCGCATGGAATCGGGGGAGATGTCGTTCGAAAGGGGGCGACCTGAAGACATTTTTGCCATCCGCTAAGCCCCCCCCCTAGCCTCCGAAAGAAAAACCCTATCGGGTCCGTATCTCCACTTCCAAGCGTCCGATCGGTACAAGGAGTGTACCGTTCGACGGGGTCAAGACCTCCCCCCTCTCCCGCTGGTCCCCCTCCTCCCAAAAAAATCAAAAAGCGTTTAAGGCCAACTTCCGACATTGTAACCCACCAACAGAAGAATGGATCCAGTGCTGTAAGTGCCAAGAGTGGTGGCATGAGGCAGTGGCGCAGCCAGAATTCGGTTCTAGGGGGGGGTTTTGAGTTGGGTTGGGTTGGGTTGATTATTGACGGCCAATTATCTACACTAGGGATATAGGCCCGGGGGGAGTGCCCTTCGTGGGGGTCTTTCTAAGGGAACCTAATCCGTATTTACGCATGGATAAATCCACGGCTCGAAGAAAACCACGAAAACTCCGAACGATTAGGCCGACGGGCGCGATTGGGATCGAACCCAGCACCTCCCGTCTACCAGCTTCGAGAGCACAACCTCTCAGCCACTGGTGGGGCGGGGGGGGGTGGTTTTGAGTTTCTGATAAAGATGGTCGCCGGTTATATGAATCACCGGTTAATGGAATCAGTCTTTTAAATGAATGAAATCATAATGCTTATCTCTGCAATTACGTTGGTTACGGTTCATTTAAACAGCGTTTACAGTATTAGAGTGACAAACTATAAAATGCACCAATGAAATAACACAAAAATTGATTAGATTTATAAAGTGTTTAAAAATGATGAGGAGCAAACTTTAAGATGCAAGAGCACAGTACAGCAAATAATTTTTACATAGAAAATAACAGATTTGAAATCCATTTGTTCAATCAAAAATCCACAAGGTTTCATGAGAATCACGAATTCTTATTCCTAAATTTAATAATAAAGAAGCAATTTTAACAAAATTTTCAATAGACTTACTTACCTTGCTTTTTGCCAAATGTGACAACTCAATTAAGGTAATCGATGTTTTGGAATGTAGTTGATATTAAACATGGTATTGTAGACTAAATTACTGTGCCCTTACAGCACTTTACATGACATCGAATTTCGCATTATCTAAAGTAAATCTGATGAAAATTTTGTTAAACTATATTTATTATTGTTAAAGTTCTCTAAAAATATCCGAGTTTGAATTGTAGTCGTATTTATACTAATATTATAAAACAGCAACATTTTTTTTTTTTTTTTTTTTTTTTTTTTGCAGGGGTTAATTTTGGAACTACAGAACAGATTTAAAAAGAAATTGGTCATATGCGAGTTTTATTCGCGTACAAAGGGTTCCACACAAAATATCAGAACTATTCAAAGACAATATTCTCACATGACATAGTCACATACCTAAAACAATATTACATGCCAGAATTTAATTTTATTGGTGTTGGAATGAAAAACAATGAATATATCTCCCTTTAAAATAAATACCTTGTACAAAGTTTAAATTTGGCAGAGAACAAATCACGCTTCGGAAGAAGTCGCTGAGTTTCACACGAAAAGTTACTTGTCAATCATATTTGTCGTAATAGTAGACAATTTTAAAACATTTAAAAAAAGTATGCTGAACAACGCGAAACTTTCCGATTCATTTTCAAAAATGAAAACCTATCGAGATATGATAATTCAAGTGATTTGTTAACGAAAATTTTTTTCATTATAAATGAATTATATATTGATTATAAGCGATTGTTGTCTCAAAATTACTTACTCTTAATGTCTTAGAATTATTCTATGAATTATTTTTCAATATTTTCCCTGAATAATTGAATTCAGTTGGCATGAAAAATGTTGACTATCATGATTCGTCTTACCTAAAGCAAAGATCTTGTTACAAAGTTTAATCTTAGCATTGTGTCAAGTGCGCTTCAAAAGTAGGTCGCAAAGTAGCAACACAGTTTTGATCTGCGCCGTTGTTTTCTAGATGGGTTTTAACTAATATCGCAGCTATTTACAGACATATTTTTTCGAAAATCATTACCAACAATCCTTAGATGATTCTGCGTCGATAACCCTTAACTCCCCGCTGAGCGCCAGAAGAATAAGACACATGAGTGATCTTTTAATAGTTCCGTTTTTACTTTTTAAGTATGGAACCTTAATAATCGTGTCAAAATTCTGTTAACCATCTCCTCTCTAACATAGGCTATATTTTATACAACAATTTCCAAACACTTTTTTTCGGTACATCACGTTTCAAATGGGTGCAAGAAAAAAAAAAAAAATCTAAAATTGCACTTTCTATGATATTGTTGATTCTAGAAATTTGAAATTTGGACTAGCGGTTACTTTAAAAAGATGTAAATGCTCACTAAAAATGGTTTCTATAAAGTTCGAAATTTAAAAAGGGAAAAGGAGCAGAAAACGGTCTAAATTACAATTTATTTGTGCAATTAGGGCTGGAAACATGAAATTTGGCATGGTTGTTACTTTAGACTCATATGCTAGCCAAGAACAGTTTGCAGTAGCAGAAAAAAAAAAGTTCTAAAATTGCGATTTATGTGATACAGTTGGTATAGAAGCTTGGAATTTGGCATGGTGGTAGCTTTTGGGATGTAAATGCTCTCTAAGAACGATTTCTAAAGAAATTCTAAATTTAAAAGGATGAAATGACCGAAAAACGGTCTGAAAATGATATAAAACATTTAATTAGGAATTGTTTGTGCTAGATATAGGTGAAATTTGGCACGGCTGTTACTCTAGAAATGAAAATGATCATCCAGAACAGTTTTCTAAAAATTCGAAATGTAAAAAGGATCAAGAACAAAAAAGTTCTAAAATTGCGATTTGTGTGATACAGTTGGTATAAATGCTTGTTTTTTGACGTAGTGGTTACTTTTCAGATATACATACTCGTTCAAAACGGTTTTTAAAAAAATCGAAATTTAAAAATGTGAAATGAGCAAAAAACGTTCTAAAAATGTTCTAAATCATAATATAATTAGAACTTTTAGGGCTAGAGTCTTGAAATTTTATATGGATGTAACTTAAGAGACGTAAATGCTCGCCGTAATTTATTTTTTTAATTCGAAATTTGAAAGACTGCAAGAGTAAGAAGCATTCTAAAATTGCGATTTATGTGATACAATTGGTATGGAAACTTGGAATTTTGTATGATGATTACTTTTATGTAGTAAATGCTTCCTTAGAACATTTTTTTTAATTCAAAATTTAAAAGGATGAAATGACGGAAAACTTTCTAAACGCGTTCTAAATTATGATTTAGTTGAAACTATTAGTGTTAGAAACTTGAAATTTAGTATAGAGATTACTTTTAAGATGCAAATTCTCGGCATAAAGAGTTTGAATAATTTGACCAAATGAAGTATAGTCTTTAAATTTGTGTACAGACCCCCTACGAAACAAATGATTCGAAAGAAACACTGATTGCAAAAATCTGTTCACAATCGAAAAATAGCTTTTTATAACTTTAAAGTACTTTTTATTAATTCTTACTTTTGCAAAGATTTTTTTCCTGGGTTCGCACATAGCTTGGTCTTAGTAACTGAGAGCAAAAAACGCAAAAAAAAAGCCGTTTGAAACTGAGAGAGACTTACAAAGTGTATGTTTTATTTTTTCCTTGGAATTCGATGGCCTGTTATTGTTTCGAACATGGAACAAAGACAGACATGCAATTAAGAAATGGCCCACTGTATACTATATAACTCAAAGCAGTGTGGCAGTGGTGACGAAACCTGGCTATAGTATTATGATGTGCCGACTAAGTCTCAAAACAAAGTTTGGGTCTTTGATGATGAGGACACACCGGTAGCTGTCAGAAAATCCCGATCTGTCAAAAAAAAATTATAGCTATTAGTATTACTATTTTTCAAATCAAGTGGAATTGTTGAGCGTATCGTTTTGGACACACAGAAGACAGTTACAGCTAAGTGGTACACTGAACAGTGCCTCCCTAATGTCATGGAATCTTTGAAGAACCTGCGACCAAAGTCACGAATGAACACCTGGTTCCTCCTTCATGACAAAGCTCCAGCTCACCGGGCCAAAGCCTGCACTGAATATTTGGCCACTACAGGACTGAAACTTCTTGAACACCCTCCTTACAGTCCAGATCTTGCCCTCTGTGACTTCGCACTGTTCCCGCATGTGAAAATGAAGCTGAAAGGGATTCGGTTTTCCAGAGAGTGATGAGACACTTTTGAGGGCTTGGGACAACGAGTGTGCCTTACTTCCTAGTGAAACTTGGCAGAGCTGGTTTAAGGACTGGTTTCGGAGGATGGAGAACTGTATTGCTTGTATCGGAAATTACTTTGAAAAAGTTTGATAAATAAATCCATATTGCAAAACTTTCCTAGTACCCTTTGTATATGACCCCTCTTTCACTATAAGACGTCTTGAGGGGGGGGGGGGGGGGCAAAATACATCGAAAAACCATTTTCGATACAAAATACAAAATACATTGGTTTTAGGGTCTAAAATACAAAATATAAAATACTTTTCAAAATTTCAAATGTCAAAATACAAAATACATTAATTTTAATTTTAATTATCTTGCACTACGCAAAAATGTTTTAATGCAATGCCATGTTATAAATTTTTACCTACTGTACATGGACATGTCCGTAACCAAAAAAATAGGTCTGCACGAGCACAAATTTCCAGACCCGAACCCGTAGAAAAAAATTTGGGACCCGACCCGGTATAAAAATTAAAAGTTCGGCCCGAGGCCCGGCCGTGTCCGTACAAAAAATTCTTTGGCCCGACCCGGTATAAAAGCTAAAAGTTCGGTCCGAGTCTGGACCAGCTCATGCAAAAAATTTATTGGCCCGGTTTAAATGCTAAAATTTCGGTTCGAGCCTAGCCCTACAAAAACTTAATTGGCCCGATTGAACTTCTACAAAAGATAAATTTTTAAGCCGATGTGGTTAAAAATTCTCTTGTACGAGGTATTCTGACAATTTTTATTTTAGCTATTTTTCATGTTTATATTCTTCATCTTTTAAAAAGCGCCCAGAGCTGCAAAGTAGAGGCATACCCGTTCCAAAATACTGCACTCCCTAGATTTATTTCTGCATGTGCCCATGTAAACTATGTTTATTTTTTTTATGATTCTCTATTTGTACGCAAATGTCTGAGTTATTATTAACGTCATTAAACCATATTCCATTGCTTAGAGACTTATAAATCTGAAAAATTCGATACAGAAAAATCTTCTAAGACGAAATCACGTAGGAGCTAAAAAAATCAATTATAGACAAGTTCCCATCTTAACTGGTACATCACCTGTTCTAAATGTATTATATTCTTTTCACACGTATTATTATATTCATTTTATATGAATTAACACACTTTTCCGTTTAAGACAGAATTCCATCATAGACAGGTTTCTTTTCACGTGTTTTCGTGCACTTTAATTTTATCGCCCAGAAATATACAAGTATGTGCTATTCTTCAAAAAGTATAAATTTAAATTTTTAATTGTAGAATAATAACGATTTAAAAATATATGCATTTTTTGCAAAGAATGTTAAACCAGATCAAATTTTACCGATATCTGCGCGGGCCAGGCCAGGCCAATGACTTTTTACAATCTGGGTCGAGACCAGGCCGGAAAATTTCTTCCCGTCAAGACCGCTAGGAAGAATATCCAGGTCCGGCTGGATCCGGAAAATATTAATCTGCCCCTGCCCGGCCTGAGTCTGCAGGAAAAAATAAAGCACACGCCCGGTCCGGTCATAAAAGAGTGATGACCAGACTCAGTTGATTTCGACCTGAAAATAGTGTCTTGCACTAACTGTCATCAAAAAATATTTTGAAATATTTCGAGTAAACTTATGTCTATCGCGTAGCGTGATGTATCACAAATAATTAATTTTCGTTCATTAGGAGTTCTTGGGTATGTATTATCAATCTTTTCACGCGTCTATGCAACAACTAACAGCATTACACTGCTAACATAGTTTAAAAATGCAATACTCAGGAAAAGTCTGAACGATCCTACTTGTTTATCACACGACAATTTATTTTTTTTTCGCATTGTAACATTAAGAATTAAAAAGCATTAGCAAAACCATTCAGGAAAAATGTTTCAGCCAAAGATAAAAATCCTTATTATGCCAAATTAAAAAAAATATATTTAAAAACAGGACAATTGCACCATAATTTCTATAATTCAAATACAACATTTGCTAAATGGTACATACATTAAAATCGTGAATTTACAACACAATTAAACATCAACGTTTCATTCCGCATCGGCGAACGTCATCAGGATGTTTACAAACAAGTCGAAAATGTCAAAATGAGCTTACACGTCAGAGTTCTGGAGAAAACATGATCTGAGAGTGCGCAAACATCATCATCACAAACGTCATCCCATAGTAACCAAGTTCCCATAGTAACCAAGTGGATCATACCACCGTAGTGAAAAGAGGGGTTGGAAGACAAAATGAGCAGATTGTATTAATGGATTGTAAACTAATACTTATAACACATTAACTTAAAAATATTGGACTGTATCATTATTTTATTTTTACTAACAAAAGGAAGAGCGAACGCTCAGCTCGCCTTCAACCAACACAACATCAACATAACTTCAGTTCAGTTCGATTTCACTTTCAATCGAGGGGAGTTCGCGACGCCCTCTCACGGGACTTATAAATTCTCAGTTTTCAACAATGAACATGGATTATACCATATTATGCCAGATTTTATGAATGTTATAGGATAAATTATCGTTACATGTATACTGCCCAAGCTTAATAATCGTAAGGGACTCTAAAATTTTATTAACATAAGAATTCTTGCATGGGATTATGATTCTAGCCTCTTCAAAGTCAATTTTGCTACCTTCATTCGAAAAATAAAACCTTGCGAGAGCTGTACTCTGTTTTGATTGAGATCACAATTGAATGAAAACACAAACTTTTTTATCCATTAATTTAGAAAAAGTAGAAACAAGAATAGTTTAGAATTATTACTTAAATAGTTTAGAATACTAAACTACACTAGAATTAAGCTAGTATTATGCTATATTCTTAAAATTTTAATTAAATTTTATAGATTTATTTCAAATGAAATACTTATAATCACTTATATGTTATTATTTTTTTAATAAATGGGATATATTAATCTGTTTTAAATCTGAACACAAAAATCTAATTTGAAACTCACAAAAAACTTGAGCCATTTTTAGCACAGTATCGTATTTTAGCTGCCACAGAGGCTGGATGGACACTTTTTCTTACTGTTTTATTGAAACCTTCAACCCCCCACCCAACATTCTGATCATGTTACATATCAGCTGGCTAGAGCAGAAAAGAATGCGGTTTTCTATGCATAAGATAGAAAATGTCTTTTAAGCTTGGTTTTTCCCATTCATTAAAAGTGCGAGATAAGAGGAAGATCGCTGCTTGCCGTATACGGGTAGAGGTAAAGGAAAAATACCGTTTGTGCTCATTTCTTAAGTCAATTTTTGTTTTAAAAAAAATACGCCGAATTAAATAACTTGGTCGCCAGATAAAAAACGTGGTCGCCAGTGGCGAGCTGGCGATCGCATTTGTCAAGCCCTGTATATGTTCATTTTTCTACAGAACAACAACCAGATCCGCGCAGGATTGTAGTGCCATTCTTTGGAGATTATTAAGAGCATTACTGTTTATAATATTATTTAATAAAGAGAATAATTTAAGGCATTATATTGATTGCAGTAAATATAATGTGACACTAATAACGCAAAATGAAAAAGTCCAATAATTAAGAACTTAAATTAACACTCACCCTAAAACAGAAAAATTATATATATATATATATATATCCTTAAATTGTATGCTAAAGGAAGAAATTCGCCTCTGAAATTCTAGTCCTGAGAATGACGAGTTTTATTTTGGTCATGTTGTATACAAGAGTGGCGCTAAGATTTGCCCGACGGGGGGACATGGTGTCCCCGACAGGGGGACCAAATTGGTAATATATATATATATATATATATGTGTGTGTGTGTGTGTATGTGTGTGTGAATATATATATATGGATTAGAGTCCTGCTCGGGTCTTATTATACACGATAATTATCTGTCATCTGTTTCTGTCACTAATTTTTTTTTTTTCGATGCTAGAGCTGCAGACCACGGATCCTTCTTTTTGAGTTCTCCAGGCTTAAATATCGGAGCTAAGTGATTTTGCTTGGAAAGATCATGATGCTTTAAATCCGTATGTTTCTTCACGTAATCATTGTCAAACATTTCATTGCAGATGCTGCACTGGACTTTATACCATAGGGCTTAAATTGCGCCGGAGTCACCCGGAGCCCGGCTTCGTTACTTCTGCTTTTAGTAAATATTTAAATATTGGTCGGAATTCACCGGAGCTCATAAAAACTGGGCTCCGGAGCCCAGAGCAAGCGCTTTCGAGAAACCGAAGCCTAAATTACCCTTTCCTTTTCCTCCCATATCGAAGCTTTTGCATTCTTTTCAATCAAAACACTATATGTGACATAATGTATTGCACAAGTAGGATTGTTGGTTGATTTTTTGACGGCCAATTATCTACTCGAGGGATATAGGCCCTAGGGGGGAATACCCTCCGTGGGGGCCTTTCTAAGGGATCCTAACCCGTATTTACGGCAAGGTTCGAAGAAAACCACGAAAACTCCGAACGGTTAGGTCGACGAGCGCAACAGGGGTTTGATCCCAGCACCTTCCGTCTACCAGCTTAGAAAGCAGAACCTCTCAGCCAATGGTGGGGCTGCACGCGTAGGAAACGGAGATGAAATGGGCTCTATTTTTCTATCACTCTTCGGGCTTGTATGTGCTCGAACTCAATCTGGCTGTAAATTAAAAATTTTATTTATTCATATCTCTCTCTCTATAAAAAAAAATCCCTGATGGCTCGGCCTACAGGCACAGGTAGATTTCGAAGACGCAGACCATGGGGCGCCTGTTTGTTGGAAATTGCGGAAGAAATGACCTTTTTGCCATGATGCGGTAGCTGCAACCGCCTACTTTGAAACCTACCTTGTTTGCAGGCGGAGAAAGCAGGGATTTTTTTTTTTTTTTTTTTTTTTTTTTTTGCTATAAGAGTTGGTCCTATAAAAAACTTGTCAATATAAAAGTTTTAGATAGTATTAAGAGGATTTATAATAAATTTAAGCGGATTTGAAATCTTGGGAATTGACGAAGTTATGAATTTTTTTCTTCTAAAACCCCCTCCCCCCTCCCCTTGGGGCCATTTTTAATTATATCAGAAATGTGTTATACATAAATTTTCGGCCCTTCTCCTAGAAGTAATAATAACTTCAAACGGATTCGATACGTATCATAATTAAGAAATTATGGGGATTTTTCTGTTTTCACAAAAAGCCCCCAAAAAGTTAATGGGCAAAATCAAACTAAGGGGGGGGATGGGGGGGTCTTTTTGTGAAAACAGAAAAAAAACTTAATTATGATACGTATCGAATCCGTTTAAAGTTATTATTACTTCTAGGAAAAAGGCCGAAAATTTATGTATGACAGATTTTTTATATCATTAAAAATGGCCCCAAGGGGGGGGGGGGGGTTAGAAGAAAAAAAATCATAGCTTCGTCAATTCACAAGATATCAAATCCGCTTCAATTTATTATAAATCTTCTTAATATTATCTAAAACTTTTATATTGACAAGTTTTTTATAGGACCAGCCCTTATTGCGAAAAAAAAAATCCCTGCCGGCTCTGCCTGCAAATAAGTTAGGTTTCAAAGTGGTCTGTTCCAACGGCCGCATCATGGCAAAAAGGTCATTTCTTCCGCAATTCCCAACAAACAGGCGCCCCACGGTCTGCGTCTTCGAAATCTACCTGTGCCTGTAGGCCAAGCCGTCAAGGATTTTTTAAAGTTTGTCACACATTTTCAAACACCCTGCATAAAAATTAAATGAAATGCTCCAAAAGTTAAAAGCATATTGAAACCACCCTGCATTTTTAACTGACCATAACTGCACTCTTGATTTCCCACATGAGATTTGTTTGTTTTAATGTGTATGCTTCGACCCCAATAAGTTGTCTGGTGATCATGAAGAGTTCGCTACAATAAAAGGAATGAAAACAGCTAAAGTGGAACAGGAGGTGAATAGGACATAATATTTAACGAAAAATTAGGCTCTATTAGGTATTTGTTCTGGTTGCCACTATAGCGAAAGAATAATCAGCCTAAAGTAGCAAAGCTTACGAACCGACTTATCGTGTTGAAAGT
Organism: Maratus michaelseni; assembly: GCA_963931845.1. Lineage (NCBI taxonomy): Eukaryota > Metazoa > Arthropoda > Arachnida > Araneae > Salticidae > Maratus > Maratus michaelseni. The sequence continues at coordinate 27,886,550 of OZ007599.1, forward strand.
ATAGTACCATTCCTTAAATTTGTGTCATCTTTGTTGAATATATTGTATAATTTAGGGAGGTGCTTTTTTGATCAATTTTAAATCCACTAAAATTACGAGAAGTAATTTTTCAAATTTTTAAATAGTTTGTGTTTTTATTTCCTGTGTAAATATTAACTTATTTCAATAAATTTTCACAATAAAAACTTGATCAAAGAAAAAAAAAAAGAAAAAAAACAGAGTTTCATTTAAAAGTACAATTTTTGTTAGCATGCTTTAAAAACTGTTTAATGCTGATAAACATTTATTTCCAAATAAATTGGAAGACTTTGAATTACAGAATAGAGGTCTGCACGGTCCGGAATTTTCAGAATCTGCCCAAACAAAAGCTATTTTTGACCCGACCCGGCCTGGTGTAAAAACTAAAAGTTCTGCCCTCGTCCAACCCCGACCCATTTATAATTTTGGAGTTCACGGCCCAGCCCGTTCTAAAATCAGTGAAAACAGACCTGCCCGGACCACGTAAAAATCAATGAAATCAGGCCTGGCCCGGCCCGGCCGGAGCCGACTAAATTTCTACAAAAAGTTCCGATTTTCTTTAACATACAATTAAGATTCTGTAAATGAATACTGCACACATATTTATGGGAAATTTTTACAGTGTAAGGTAAAGCCAGGAAATATGGCGCAGTCGCAGAGATTGCGCACGTAGAGATTAGGGGGGAAGGAGTAGAATGAGCAAGAAGCGACTCCAGGTAGTTGTACAACAGCAGTAGTGGAGTGTCTACTTGAAAGTGCACGTTGATTGTTTAGAGCGTCTAAGATAAAGCATTGCTATTTTGTTTTGTTTTCCGAAAGTAAGTGCTTGAATTTTCATATCTATTCATCAGAATTTCTACACAATCTCAGTAGTACAAAATATTTTAAATTTAAACGATTTCTCATAAGCTACTAATCTAGACTAACAATGTGAACATCAACGGTTCGTTTTAGTAGCGGCCATGTTTAAATAAAAGGCCGAACAATCTCTCCTACCGAAATTGGAGAGTTTGCACATCTGCTACTTAGGAGAGATGGCGCATTGTTCCTATTAGTTTCCATGCTAGGAGAGATTACGCAGCTTATTGGTAAATTTGCTTAAAAAATGAAAAATTAAAATGGACTAATTTTAAGTTAAACGTGTTATCAAGTAACTTAATATTATTTTGTAATCTTATCTGGACTTGCTTTTTCTGATTCTTTAATTTTATTTCCTTTAATTAAAATTTTTTAATCGTTTTTAAAAGTATTTCATTTTTCTGATTCTTTAATCATTAGATTGAAATAGTCACTCCTAATACAATAATATTTGTTCACAAAAACCTTACAACAATGTCATTTAAGTGTCATTATTATTGTTAACAATTTAATTGTAGTTATTATTAGTAACAATCTCTCCTACCCATGTGCGCAATCACACCAACCCTGTAAGGACAGATTGCGCAAAATAACTTTCTTGGTTTTATTACAACTATTCTATTAAATTGCAACATAAGAACAAAATAGCAATGGAAATGCATAAAAAACAAAGGAAGTAAAAGTTATTCATGGCTAGTTTAGCAAAAAATTAATATTTAGATTTTTTATTGTTATTCCTTTGAATTGTGCGCAGACTCTCCTAGCTTTACCTTATTTTAGATTACTATATGTTCACAAGCCATAGAATACAGAATAGCAATATTAATGATCACTTAGACTCTTAGACTATTACATTCAAAAAGACACAGTAAAAAATAAAATAATGTAGTTTAAAATAAAAGAAAAAAGATTGTTAAAAACATTATAACTTTTTTACTATATAATATAACAAAATAGATTTTTGAAAATGTTTTCCCTATAATTTATTAAAGTATATTTCCAAATTTCCGTTGACAGAAGTTCATTATCGCTATTTTTACAAAATAAATTGCTTGCTCGACACGTCCTGGGAACAATTAAGTCCAAATCACGCCCGACCCTGCCAAAGAATGCAGAATAAAATGTAAGCCTGATCCCGAAAAAAATGTTGCCCGGACTCAGACACGATGTAACTGTTTGATGCTGGACATGTTATATTTCTGTATTGATATTTTCAAACTACCATCAGCACATTTACACTTATTCTCGCCCAATCACGTCCATTGAAAATTGTTCACATTTTATCAGCTTAGTTTGATCCATTAAAATTTGTTATATCGGGTCTGTCGGCCTGCTTAATTTTTTTATGGAGCTGGTTGTGCCTTTTAATTTTTTACCGGCCCGGTATGGGCCGTTTATTATTTTTATCGGCCCGACCCGGCTCATTTGAAAATTTGCCTTCATTTTGCCGGGCCGGAAACGATACCCGGCCAGTAGTAATCGGGCCACTATCAGCGACAAAGCGTGGCCTAAAGAGGGCGTAGCATAAATGGGTGTGACCACGCCCCTTTTAGACCGTAGTGTTAGAGGGGGGGGGGGGAATTTTTCCCCTGCTGTTTTTTTTTTCTTTTTTTTCCTGCTGTGAGAGGCGGGTGAATTTTTTTCCCCTGCTGTAAGAGGGGGGTAAATTATTTTCCCCGTACTGTGAGAGGGGGGTAGGGCCTGTCAATCAAAAAGGGGGGCGTTGACGTTGCCGTACAAGATAAGGATGAAATGTCACGTGACTTTGCCGTACAAGTTGCTGTAAGAGGGGGGTAAATTTTTTTCCCCGTGCTGTGAGAGGGAGGTAGGTCCTGTCAATCAAAAAGGGGGGCGTTGACGTTGCCGTACAAGATAAGGATGAAATGTCACGTGACTTTGCCGTACAAGTTGCTGTAAGAGGGGGGTAAATTTTTTTCCCCGTGCTGTGAGAGGGGGGTAGGGCCTGTCAATCAAAAAGGGGGCGTTGACGTTGCCGTACAAGAGAATGGAATGTCACGTGACTTTGCCGTACAAGAGAATGAGGATGGAATGTTGGGTCCAGCTGTCAATCAAATTGGAGGGGGGGAGGGGAGGCAAGAGGTTTCTTCTGCGATCAGAAAGGTTTTATTTTGCTGATGTCACGTGACTTTGCCGTACAAGAGCAAATTAAAATAGATTCATTTTACGGATCACGTGGTCCACATGACGTCATACTTTCATGTTAGAATAGGTTCGTTCTTGTTTTGCTGACTCACTGAGTTACTTTTTTAAAGGTGGCAAAAGCTGGACTTGTAAAATTTTGGGTAGATCTCATTTGACTCACGTGTTTAATTAAATTATTTAAATCAGAATATTATTTTTAAAATTGAATGAATGAGGAATTACGATTCAATCAATTAACTTTTAATTGGAGGACTTTGTTATTTTCTCTAAAGATAAAATCACACGGGCATTTTCACGGAGACGGCCATATTGGAATTGCATCGTGAATCACCTTTCCTGTTCCGTCTTGCTCGTTCGGGTGGGGGAGGGTCGAACGTTGACGCACGGGGTCATGACATCACACATGCATTCTAAAACACAAGAAATAAATCTTAACTGGAACCAAATGTAAAGTTGAGTTGTTTAAATGACCATTAACTGTAACTGATAAAGAAAAAAGATTGTTTTTCTACTGTTGGCATCATTAGAATTCGTCAGTTGCTTTGATTTTGTTGTGAGTGTTGCGTCGTTTGTGAATTTTATTTAAACCTATTTGCCGATTTTAACAAAAGATTAAAAATGAAACGTCTTAGTTTTCAGATGTGTAACTTGGAATCCAGGATGCGAAAGGAGGCTGCTGATGACTTGAATGAGAAACTTCGTTTACAAGCTGAATTAAAAACAAGAGCGCAAAAAGAATCAAACTGGATAACAACGGAGACACCCTTTATACAATGGATTCGTTACCAAGTAACATGTTTCACCTTGGAGGTGATAATTTTGTGTGCGTCGTATTTTTTATAACTCATACACGTGTACATATTAGAAGATTTTCAACCGATCAAGAAGGATTTTTCATCCATCCAAAAACGGTGTATCACTTTCCCCTTTAGTATGGCACTCACTTCAGAGGAAATCTTATAACTTTAATGAACAATTTCTTATTGTAGAAAAAGACTTGTGTGTAACACGTGAAATTAAAGAAGAAGAAGAAAGAAACTTATATAGCTTTCAACGAATGTTTCAGAGAAAAAACTTAAGTTTTCAGTTCTTGCCAGAACATGTTATTCTTACTGGACCACAGATGTCAAATATGCAGGGCATGTTTTCCGACATCAGCGATAAAGTGAAAGACTACTTAATCAGTCAGACTTTAGCACATTTCGTTTCATTTGAACATAGCCATTCTGAAATAGTCATGGATAGCAGCAATCCTGACATATTTTGTGATTTCCATGACTATGCCAATTTGACTCATTCATTAAAAAGGTGTTTGACAAAAGCTGTGAGCATTAAAATTGGTGAAATTTTTCAGTGTTTTACATGGAAGGCTAAATATCCAGTATCAAATCTACATACATGTATCACGCACTCTCCTACAGAAAAATTTGATGAATATTTTGAAAGGGCATTTTATAAATTGGACTTTCGTCAATTAGCTAAAGACTTTTATCACGAAAATGCTAATGACTTTTTGATAGTGCCTACAGATAATTTTTTCTCTTCTTTAGATGTTTCTTCTGTACTCAAAGATATTAAAAACATGTATATCGATAACGAACAAATTTCAGAAGACTGATTTTTTGTGTACATAATTTGTAAAATCTTATACTCTGCCCGTGAATAAACTTTGTGGTTTTTTTGTAATACTTGTCTATTTTTTTATGTCTTGATTTTCTTTGATCCTTTTTAGTTTTTTTCCTAAACTCAAAAAATAATTCAACATAAAACTTCTTTTTTCAAACATAACTTCTTCTACTGAACTTAAAACATTTTTTTCCTAAACACAAAACTTTTTTCCTACATGCAAAAACATTATTTCTGAACACAAAACTTTTTCCTAAGCTTAAAACATTTTTTCTTAAACTTAAAACTTTTTCCTAGACTTAAAACATTTTTCCTAAACATAATTTTTTTTTTCCTAAACTTAAAACATTTTTTCTTAAACTTAGAACATTTTTCCTAAACATAAAATTTTTTTTCCTAAACTTAAATCATTTTTTCTTAAACTTAAAACTTTTTTCCTAGACTTAAAACTTTTTTCCTAAACTTAAAACTTTTTTCCTAGACTTAAAACTTTTTTCCTAGACACAAAAACTTTTTTCCTAAACTTAAAACTTTTTTCCTAAAAGAAATTTTTTTTTCTAAACACAAAACTTTATTCCTAAACTTAAAACTTTTTTCCTAAACACAAAACTTTTTCTCCTTAACTTAAAACATTTTCCTAAACTTAAAACATTTTTTCTTAAACTTAAAACATTTTTCCTAAACATAAAATTTTTTTTCCTAAACTTAAAACATTTTTTCTTAAACTTAAAACTTTTTCATAAACTTAAAACTTTTTTCCTAGACTTAAAACTTTTTTCCTAAACACAAAAACTTTTTTTCCTAAACTTAAAACTTTTTTCCTGAAAGAAATTTTTTTTTCTAAACACAAAACTTTATTCCTAAACTTAAAACTTTTTTCCTAAACACAAAACTTTATATATATACTTTTTATATAAATATAAAAATATATATATTTTTTACTAAACATAAAAAAATATTTTTCTAAAACATAAAGTTATCTTTTACTTTCTCCTGGGAAAAAATATAGCTCCAAGAAACAAACATTTCTCTAAATAAAATATCGTTTCATATATTCTTTATTACTCAAATTTATTTGTTAATCTTTAATATATTTTTTTCGAAAGATATTCATTCTCTCCAAGTATTTGTATGTTTTGCCTTTTCCTGAAAACATGAAAAAAAGAAACCAAAAACATGATTAAAAAATCAAAACAAAGACTATTTAAAAGAAATACATTTTATTATTACTTAAATTACAATTAAAATATTCTTTACATTTGTTCGCAGCTAAAGAACCATATTTCTCAGATAATTTTGATTTAATATCCATAGGGCAGGGTGGTTAAATCAGGCTGTATGACACGCTTGTTATACACCAACCTGTAAAGTTTTTTTTCTTCTTTGTTTATAACTTTACGACGCTTTCCTTCTCTGGTTATTTTTGCTGGATTATGAATAGGTATCTTTGTGGAGGTATCCATCTCACACACTAGTCTTTTGATGCTTTCAAAGTTGAGAGTTTGACAATTTCTAAAATTTAGAGTAAACCCTCTGACTTTACAACAGGTATTTCTAGTCATTGTTTCATAGACGTAGTTTTTGGGGCCACCTGAAAAAAAATTGAAATAAAAAACTTATAAATATATATTATATTCCTAATTTAATTAGAAATATTATAGTATTGTTAAAATGATTTTAAAATATAATTACCAGAAACAAAAGTCGTGATACTGTCTCCCTAAAGTTCATCTGTGAAATCACCAAGGAAATTTCCAAGCGGTGGGTCATTTTCACCATCACTAGCATATATGATACTATCTGTGTCACGGTATAAAACGGCCTGTCCCAGCTTATCCGTCTCTGAATACAACTTGATTCTAGCCCACGCAGTTGTAAATGCAGCTATGAAGACATTAGTGGTTGCATCTTGGGGTGTAAAATTCTCCGTGTTTTCCCAGCTAATAGCTGCTGTTTCATTTGTTGGGAAATAAACATCTTTAACCTGATAAATAGAACAATATTAGAATAAAACGGTATCTCTGACAAAATGTAGCCAGAAAAATTTAAATAAAGAAAAAATCTTACATTTTTAGTTGAATCATGTAAAATCTTATTGAACTCTGGAACGGAATTTACATATGTCAGTTTAGTTTTGTTTAAATTCATGCCGAATCTAAAATAAACAAAAAAAAATGTAAATTATTTGACAAATTTTAGTGAATAACAATTAGTAAAGAGTGTTGATTTTAAAGAACGTACCGCCCCCATAAACTATTCAATGCCAATTTGGCCACTTGACGTCTTCCAGGATTTTTGGAAATTAAATTTGGATCTAATTTAATTCCTTCTCGGTCAAAATATTCCCTTATATATGCTTCTTTTTGTTCCGAAGTGTCGCAATTTGTTGGCCACCCACTGCTCTCTTGTTTAATTTTCAGCAGCATATCAATATAATCCCGAAATAAGCTGTCAGATGTTTTCTCGAAATGATAAACCTCAAAAATCTAAAGTGAAAAAACAAAATTACTTCTTTTTTATTACAAAGAAAGGAAAAAAAAATAATAATAATAAAATAAAACTTACTTTTAGAATCTTATAGCCTTTTTTAATTGCCAACTTCAGTCCTTCCGATATCCACGTGCCTATAAATGAACGGTCTTCATCTACATGTTGACATCGTGTTTGCGCCATGGTGTCGGCACATAAGCGACATAGAGGAAACATCAATTTTCCTTTGCATCTATAGGGCAAAACAGGTAACAATAATCCCCTAGGTGGTAATACTTTGCATTTTATAATGCCGAAGTACCCTTCTACATCTCCAAAACCTTTTGTACATATTGTAGGGTGCCCTATCGGGTATCTACAGTATTTGTTAACCTAAAAAATGAGACAAATTTATGTACAACATGAAAGATATCAACAGAATTTCAACTACATATAAATAGGTACTTAAACCACTTACCCACGGATAGAGAGATGTAAAATCGACGTATTTGGCATTGCCCTCATAATAAAGGCGAACCGCATTTGTTCGACCACCAAAAAATGCATCCCTTGGCTTTAGTCTATCCACGAGTTCGTGGGTTTGCAAAAAGTTTTGAAGTTCGACATCTTCTTTCTTTTTTTTTCAAAAACTCATGCTCCCAGATTTCAACCACTTGATAGCTCATGACGCGCAGCTTTGCTGTAGTTTCTTCAGTTTTTAGCAACAAACTCCCCATGGAAATTCCATGCAGAGAATTTTTAGTATCCTTGTCATAGCAAGAGGGACCACCATGAAAAAAACACCCCTACAAAACGAGATTCGACAGTTAAAAAAAAAAAAAATCAAGGTTGTTATAACCAAGAGTCGATGCAGGTTTTTATTCTTGGGGCCCATTTTGTGAAAAGTAAAGCTTATTTTTGTGAAATTTATTATATTTTTGTAAAAAATAACATTTTGCAACTGAAGTTGAAATCCAGTTAATCAAATTCGAACCAAACACTTTTTTAAACAAAAACTTTTTTTTAATCCTTTTTGCTGAAATTTTTCTCTCTGGTGAACTTGTTTGTTTACAAAATTACACATTTTAAAACATCACAAAATAATAAATAAATAATAAATAGTAAGATTTTATCAAATAGATTTTTGTGAAGGTCTCCGTTTTATCAAATTGATTTTTGTGAAGGGTTCCGTTTTATCAAATTGATTTTGTGAAGGTCTCCGTTTTATCAAATTGATTTTTGTGAAGGGCTCCGTTTTATCAAATAGATATTTGTGAAGGGCTCCGTTTTATCAAATTGATTTTTGTGAAGGGCTCCGTTTTATCAAATTGATTTTTGTGAAGGGCTCCGTTTTATCAAATTGATATTTGTGAAGGGATCCGTTTTATCAAATAGATATTTGTGAAGGGCTCCGTTTTATCAAATTGATTTTTGTGAAGGGTCCGTTTTATCAAATTGATTTTTGTGAAGGGCTCCGTTTTATCAAATAGATATTTGTGAAGGGCTCCGTTTTATCAAATAGATATTTGTGAAGGGGCGCCAAATTTTTCCTGGATCGACCCTGATAACACTTAATAAGCAATAAATGGCTTATTTAAAAATATGATTGAACTCATGTGATATTGATAGACAGTGTTTGAACCACTGCAAAATCCATCTACTGAAATGCCTGCTATCTTTTTTTCGACAAGCCCATTAAGAGCATGGTGAATAAATATATCCTTAACATGCATAAGATGATCCAACCATCGGATAGAATCTGGACTAAAACGGGTAGAATTCACATAACCATGAACCGGAACCATTGCGATAGTGTTGTCTTTCATATGACGTGTCCAGAACACGGCCACACTCACGGATGCTATTGTAATAAGGCTAAAAATAAAATAAATAAAAAATCATGTCAGTCAAAAAAAAAGTCTGCTTAAAAAAAATGGGAGGGGGTGAGTAAATCAAAATTGGAAATATATTTTACCGAAAGGGATCCACATCAGCCATTTCAAGAAATTGATGACGAAATTCTAAACAGCATCTTCGTAAAATGTCAACATCGGATCTGAATATAAAAATAATGAATGTTTATAATATCAATTGAAAAAAACATTTACATTTTCTTTAAATATATTTTCAGATAATTTTAAAAATACATACCTGCAGTAGGCCAATATTTCTTCTTGAAATATAAAATTATCTTTCTGATGCCCACTATGCCAGTTTAAAAAAGTAGTCCTTACTGTATTTGACATTGAATCCGGACTGTAATAGGTGACTTCGGGAAGATGTCCAACATACTCTTGATTTTCCCTTGTATTAAATAAATGAGGGAAGTATCCCTTTTTCTGTTCCGTAAACCCGAAACACGAGGGCATTCTGGACAATGGCATAGGCAGAAAGTTAAAGGAATCGATGATTCTGATTCTTAATGTTTTATGTACAATGGACATAACTTTGGACCCACACGGAATAATATCTGGCGCAACGCCTTGTTTCAATAGCCATGCTATTAAAAACTGCCCATCAAATCTGGAAAAATAAAAAAATTAAATTAAATAAAACGAAATAATTTTTTTAAACGAATTTTTTTAACATATACAATTTAAATATATTTCATTACATCTCTTACCCTTTCATATTATGCGCTATAGCTGTGTATCCTTTGTGCTTGGGAGAAAACAGCCAGCTGCAAAAATCATTGCAAGCAGAATAGCCTTTAAAGATTGCTTCCGAACCATTAGAATACTGAGCCAATGCAAAATTGACTATGTGTTCTCCCGTTTCCTGGTCTGTTTCAAAGTCAAAAAATATTAATTTGTCTGATCTAGGCTTCGTTGTTTCAGCTCTAAGATAACATCGGTGACTATTTGCTTCCACATATCTATTACATGATAAACATTTAGTTGTCCCGCATCGATGAAGTTCTTGTGGACACTGTCTGCGCAAAATCACTTTGCAACATTCTCTACATTGGTAAATCTAAAACAATATACAGTTTCATAAATGTATTTTACATACCATAAATATAAGTTTTTAATATAACACAATTTTTAAATAATAATTGATGCTTTTAATATAATTGATCAAAATAAAACTCACCTTATCGCACAAGGACAATGTCTGTTTACCAGTTTTAGTTTTATGTGTTTCAAAACACTTTTGAGAGCGACAAAGTCTGTCGCAATCGTTGCACCGAATTGGCCCTTCAGTCACACAATCACTTTCACAACATATCGGGCATGTAAATGGACAATGATATTCCCCCTCGGTCTGATAAGGTTTTTCACAGTACTCGTAATAAAAATGTGCTCCATAAAACTGATTTAGGCTTTTAATTACATCAAAATGCCCATCATGAAGCCAAAGATTTATTCTTTTTCTTTTAGGGTTTCTTGGGGGGCCTTTATATGACACCTAGAAGAAAATATATATATATATATTTACCTTTTTTCTGAAAAAAAAAAATAAGTTACCAGAAAAACATATGTAAGTAAAAGGAAAGAAACTTACTTTGTTTAAGTTCTGTGTTGATATGACAACTATCTGCAATTCTAAATATTCTTCAAAAAGGGATATTTCTTCGTATGTGCATGGACTTAAAGGGACATTTGCAACTTCGTGCAAGGCTCGTGCTGCATTTATTAGTGCAGGTCGATCAGCTTTTCTCAGACTGTTAAGGGTTTTTTTACTATCTTTGACGTAGGCTTCAGCATAAACAATAGCTTTAGCACAGCACAATCCATCATCATCACTCGGGATTGGAAAAACGGATTTCTTTCTTAAACGGTCCACTTCTATATTTATGACTCTTTGTCTTCCAGCACCTCTGTCTCGAATAATCGTAACAATGTCTGCAACAAAACCTGAATCAAGTTTAATTTCTTGCTTCGATTCCAGTACTTTCATAATAGCTGTTAAAAAAATTTCTACTGTCATATCTGCAACCAACATTAAGGTTGTGGAAATCGGCTTGCCCAATTCGTCTGATTGGATACAGATACGTATAAGATCAGTTGGGTAAAGGGTTTGCGTGCAACGTTCTAATAAAGTAGTAAAAAGTTGTCGCACACACTCTACTGCTGCGACTGAGGGAGTTCCTTGCAAGTATGAGGGCAATTTCTCAACATTGATTTTTGCACGATAGCTAATTTCCTCACCTTGATATTTTCTATTAACCTTGCGATGCCTCTCTTCCAAAATAAGTGCATCTTCAAACTTAAAAAAATATAAAAATCTTATTTTAGTATAAATGCAAGAGACATGATTAAAAAGATTTCGAAACAGATTTACGATTTCTCTAAATATTTAGCAAAATACGTACTTCAAATCCAGAACCAGCCTGACCCCCTCTAGGATTTTCTAAATGATTTTCAGAATCTGTTCTGTATAGCTAAAAAAGGAAACGCATATAAAATCAATAATTTTTTATACTAAACATAATAATAAATAAATAAACATATATACATATATAAACGTACTTGACTCTCCGATTGATAAAGAATATTATTATCAGGGGGGCTCGAAATATGTACTTGCGAATATGCAGGGGGAAACTGAAAATAAATAAATAAATAAATAATACAAAATCAACATTAAAGCTGAATACATATATATATATATATATATATATTCAGAAAATGTATTAATAATCTTACAAAATCATCATCATCATCATTCGAACAAACTGGATACTCAAAATACACTTGTGAATATGCATGAGGAAACTAAAAACAGAAAATAAAAACGTAAATACGATACATAGTTAAAGTATAGGGAGATCAATTTAAAAATAATATTATTCTTACAGTTTCATCGTCAAAGGAATTCTCCGTGAAAAACGGATCTTGCACAGTGGAAGGCCCAGGTTTATTCTAAAATAAATGATTAAAATAAACCATCTTAATAAGAAATAAAGAGTATGAAATATATATAAAAAAAATCACTATTTAATATTTGAAGAATAATAAACGTGGGAAAAATAATCTTTCAAACATTTAAGACACGTGGGAAAAAACCTGGGGTCAAAAAGCATATTGTTATTATTATTGTTGTTGTTGTTGTTTATGAAAATAATAAAAAATGAAAACACTTATTTTAAAAAAACATATTAATTATATTATTTAAAAAAATACTTTAAAAAAATCTATTTAATTTTATATGACTACTTAGATTTGATAAATCATAACATCTTTATAAAAAATAACAATCTACATAACTAAACATATGAAAAAATACAGAAAAATATTAGCTTTATACACGTCGTCAGAAAAAAACCATTCTTATTACTTAAAGATTAATAAGTGGAAAAGATATTCGCTAAAATAAAGTTTCTTTTATATTATTATACATAAAACCACGTTTTCAAAATTCTCATTGTTAATATTAGTATAAATATTAAAAGTAAAAAAACGTGATCAAAAATCAAATTATTATTATTATTAAAGAAAATAATAAAAAAAAGCACATGGTTCAAAATCAAGTTATTATTACTTAAGTACATTATAAAAAAAGAAAGCATGTGGTCAAAAATTATATTATTATTTCTTAATAAAATTTTTAAAAGAAAAGACGTGGTCAAAAATCATATTATGATAAGAGAAATAAATTAAATAGTAAAAAGGAAAAAGCTAATGATTAAAGTGTAAACACTAAAAAGAGATAATCATATTAAAAATTAATAATGGTTAAGTTATACATATGTAAAAGACGACTACTGAAGGTAAAATTAAATTTAATAATTGTAGTGTATGGTTTATATAAATGAATTTCCAGTAATTTAAATTTATTAACACCTAATTAAAAAGTAATTGGAATAAGTACTTACGCATTCAGAATCATCCAAGGGTCGCTTGCATGCTGGCTTCCGATTATCCATCGTTTTCAGAATAAATCAAAATGCACCAACACACACCAAATTAATGGAACCAACTAAGACATACTGTTGTTGCCAAGTCTCAGTTAAAAAACTTTTTAAACTATTTGTGTTGCCATATTCATCAAATTAAAAGAAAAACAACTCGCCTCTACAAAAAACAACTCGCCTCTACAACCGGTTGCAGTCAAAACATATTTATTCTGTAGATTAGGGTTCTGTTGTAAAAGCGTGACGTCTTGACCCCGTGTGTCAACGTTCGACCCTCCCCCACCCGAACGAGCAAGACGGAACAGGAAAGGTGATTCATGATGCAATTCCAATATGGCCGTCTCCATGAAAATGCACGTGTGATTTTATCTTTTGAGAAAATAACAAAGTCCTCCAATTAAAAGTTAATTGATTGAATCATAATTCCTCATTCATTCAATTTTAAAAATAATATTCTGATTTAAATAATTTAATTAAACACGTGAGTCAAATGAGATCTACCCAAAATTTTACAAGTCCAGCTTTTGCCACCTTTAAAAAAGTAACTCAGTGAGTCAGCAAAACAAGAACGAACCTATTCTAACATGAAAGTATGACGTCATGTGGACCACGTGATCCGTAAAATGAATCTATTTTAATTTGCTCTTGTACGGCAAAGTCACGTGACATCAGCAAAATAAAATCTTTCTGATAGCAGAAGAAACCTAATGCCTCCCCTTTCCCCCCCTCCAATTTGATTGACAGCTGGACCCAACATTCCATCCTCATTCTTTTGTACGGCAAAGTCACGTGACATTCCATTCTCTTGTACGGCAACGTCAACGCCCCCTTTTTGATTGACAGGCCCTACCCCCCTCTCACAGCACGGGGAAAAAAATTTACCCCCCTCTTACAGCAGGGGAAAAAAATTCACCGCCCTCTCACAGCAGGAAAAAAAAAAGAAAAAAACTGCAGGGGAAAATTTTTTTACCCTCCCTCTAACACTACGGTCCAAAAGGGGCGTGGTCACGCCCCTTTAGGCCACGCCTTGTCGCTGATAGTGGCCCGATTACTACTCCGGGCCATGCTCGCGCCCGTGCAGACCTCTATTACAGAAATAAACTAACAGATATATTTTCACCAGCCTGAATTATTTTATAATTATCTAGTTTCAAATCATTTGCATACATTTTTTAAAGAAAACGTATTTAATTTAACAGATTAAAAAATAATAAAATATTTCAAGCAGAATTTATAAAGTATGAAAATATAATGCATTAATAATATTTAAATAATTTTCTGCTATTATATAATCAGAATTATTTTTTTGATTTACAAATTGAAAATTATTTGAAAATAATAGAATTGATTTCCATATATATAACTAGTTTATATATATATATCCATAAACTCGGCGCCAAAGGACCGATTCTCACCACTAAATTTTATTAGTGTTCTTTGCTTACATTTTATTAGAATACTTCGCCTAAATTTTATTAGTATTCTTATTCGGCGAACAGAAAGGCGAAAGAAAATTAGGCGAAAAGAAAAATACTAAAAGCAAAAGCATGTCACCACCCCCTCCCCCTCCTCATCATGTTTTCATACATTTGCTTCTAGTATTTTTAGCCATAGCACTGATGATGACTGCTTCGGAAGCCCCGAATCAGCTATTTGCTGTAGATCATCATAATTTTATTTGTGTTTTTACCATGTTGTCCATTCGTATCTTATCACTGGTGTTGGCCAGTCAAATTACTAATTTGTGCTTTTATACTCTATTATTATCTTACAATGTTTTTTTTTCGAACTATTCCAGTCAAGAATATAATCCAGTCAAGCGAGGGAATGCAATTAATGTTTTAATAGAAATATTAAAATGTATAGTTATATTTGCATGTAAGTTATGTTATTAATAACAGCATTTCTTTACAAAAATTATTTGGTACTTTCCGGTACATACACACACACACACACACACACACATATATATATATATATATATATATATATATATATATTTAATTCACTCGCTCCCGGCTAACAGAAAAGTACCAAATATTTATATGTTTAAGTATTTTCTATAATTTCTGAAAAAATTAAATACATTTCTTTCTCTTGGCTTAAGTACAGTTAATCTGTGTTGAATTGAGACACTTTTCTCCTGGAGGGATTTCTGTTGCTCTGGGGGGTACACTGTCGAGTTTCGGGGGGGGGGGGGATTGTGCTTTTTAACCATTAAAAGCATAAAGTCTCAAATCTTCCAGGGGGAATGCCATAATCTTATATTTAAATTACTTTTATTTCAGAAAGAAGAAATTTTCATTATGTACCTCAGGCAGTACTTCGAACATATCAGAAGCTTCGAGCGGGATGCTGAGCACTTTAACTGGGATACCAAACATTTCAAGTGGTATAACAAGCACATCAAGCGGGATGTCAGACACATCAAATGGGATAATGAGCACCTCAAGTGGGGTAACGAGCAGCTCAAGCGGGATGCCAGACACATCAAGCAGGGTAACGAGCACCTCAAACAGGATGCCAGGGTTGGGTTGGGTTGATTATTGACGGCCAATTATCTACACTTGGGATATAGGCCCGGGGGGGTGCCCTTCGTGGGGGTCTTTCTAAGGGAACCTAACCCGTATTTACGCATGGATAAATCCACGGCTCGAAGAAAACCACGAAAACTCCGAACGATTAGGCCGACGGGCACGATTGGGATCGAACCCAGCACCTCCCGTCTACCAGCTTCGAGAGCAGAACTTCTCAGCCACTGGTGGGGCTAACAGGATGCCAGACACTTCGATTGAGGGACTAATCCAATCTAAGGATTTGCCTAGAATTTCAGGCGATACATTACATCTCTGTGAGGAGAATGAAGCATATGCCTCAACCTCTGCTGATAAACAAATTGCAATTTGTGCTTTGTTAGATCTCCAAAATGTATCTGACAGGCAACACAAAGCCACTCAAGTATGCAGTGGGGATCTTAAAACACAGCACATTATTAAAGCTGATGATCTGACTGATCAACAGTTAAGGTCTTTAACAGGATTGAAAGCACTCTCTTTATTGAAGTACTTAGCAGTGGAAGTCAGCGCTGAGATGAATTTTAACAATAAGTTTCAGTTGCCAATTCAAGAAAGAATAATACTGTCGATGATGAAAATGTATTTAAATCTATCATTTTCATCATTGGCAGTATTTTTTGGCTGTACAATTAAAACAGCATGTAATATATTTTCGACAATCATTCCAATTTTGTCAGGCATTTTAGGCTCATTTATTGTACGGCCCCCAAAGGAACAAGTAATTGCAAATTGCCCAAAAGCATTCAAATGTTTCCAAAATGTCAGAATTGTACTTTGACTGCACAGAAATTTTTGTGCAAAAACCCAAATGTCTAACAGAGCGCATAAAAATGTAAAGATCTCACAGATAAGTATATGATTGGCGCCTCTCCCAGTGGTTTTGCTACTTTTATTAGTAAAGGTTATGGAGGAAAACCATCAGACAAATATGAGTAATAAGTGATCACCACCTCTACCTACAGTTGTTAATTGCTCTAGCTAAGGACACTGCTTATGTTGTCATCCAGCCTCTTACAATTAGAATAGTAAAAAATCATTTGCAGATTTGTTTTAGCATCTGGATTGGAATCTCTAGAAGCTTTCTAATTGAAACTGCTCCTCATATGGTCTTCATTTGGGGAAAGTGGAGGAAGAGGGGCGGTGGTTAGATGTTCTTTTTTCTTCGTGCAGTATTTTCAAGTAAAAACAAATAAATCATCCATCTGATTTCCTTTTGTTAGAAAATCCCGTAATACGTGCATAGGGAGAATTCGTTATAATTATACCTGTGATGAAGTATAGTACTATGTATAATGTATGTAAAACAGAAGAATGTTAGATGAAAAGATCTGCTAAAAAATTAAACATCTTGATCCTACTAAGAAATTTTATTCTATAGCTTTTAAGTATTAGTCATAACAATAGCGAGTATTTCTTCCAAATTATGCAAATTGGTATTTATTACAGTTTTTGTTTCCTTATTCAAGGAATTTTATTATTATTATAGTTAGATTCTTATCGCAAATAATTTAAAAAAAGGTTTACTACAGTCTAGAATTATCTGAGAATAATAAAGATCGATGTCGGATAAGAACGTGAAAATTTTGTTTAAAGCCTATCCATGTCTTTTACATAATTTGCTGATTTTGTTTTATCAGAAATTACTCTTTAGTGAACAATAAATTTCCCAAAATATCAAGCTATCTGTATTAATTTACGGATTACACGTCATAAACCTATTAATATGTTTTTGTTACATCTGTACTCCGACTTCACTGTTTTTTACATTTAAACTCCGCCCATCGTCCTTATGATATGTATAAGGACCTTATGGTATGATTCTTTTGGTAGGTATGTACTTGATCTTAGCAGCAAGTGTCAATGGGGGTAAAATCTATGATTTCATGCGATATGTTGCTATATACTGCAACTGAGATTTGCCGCTGAGACTCGTAAATTGTTGAGTAGGACAAATTTTGCAGAAATGAAGGAAGTTTCGACCACGTGATTCGCAGAATGACTCATTTCCTCCCCTGAAGTAGCGTTAAAAGTAACGTCGGTTCTCGGTACAAACTACTGATTTTTTGTATAGCGCTACTCTCTACCCTACACTGTGCAAAATACAGCCGCAACAATACAAACTACTGGCGCCGTCAGATTTTCGGCAGTTTTTTGCAAAATTTAAGAAAAATTTCCTGCCGAATTTTTCAAAAAATGCATTGTCGGATAGAGAAAATTATTTTACATATGCTCATAAAATTTAAATCTATAACTTAATTAGTTATCTTATAATTCCATAATTAGTAAAATAATTTTGAATTCCTTCATTTCCGCTTGGAAATCCAGAACAGGAATGCTTTTCTTTAGCCATTTTGATAAAAGAGATGGCATTTTCGATGCGATGTTTAATGAGACTCTAATTAATATCTTGAGCAATTATCAAAATATTAAAATTCTGAGATTCAGGTGCACCAGGCCAGGCCTTGGACTATCGACACCTAAATTTTCAGACTAGCCATCGCTGATAAACAAACAAACACACACACACACAGACAGCGAAACTTTCTTTTATTAGTATTGATTAACCAAAAATGAAATTCCTAAACAGATGGTATTATTTATTTTCTGTCGTCTTTTATTTAAAACTTCGTATGCTAATTCACGAGTGCATGAATGCTAATAAGAATGCTAAGACTTCATTTATTATATTCTTCTTCTTATTATTATTATTATTATTATTATTAAAAACTTTCTAAATTTAAGCATTTTGAAAAAGATATGTATAATAAATTATATTTCTTAGTATTAACCGAAACAAGTAGGTGTGGCTCACTTAAGAAAAAAACCTGGTCGCCGTCTTGTTGCCAACTATCAAGTTGGTCAACTGCATTTCATGCAAAGTTTATGTCCCCATCATTTCTTGTCAATTGCCTGCTATTCAATGGAAAATTATAATCCCACTTGACTTAGTCTTTTCTGTAAGTTTTGGAGCCTTTTAAAACAGCAACCTTAACCAGACTTTTTTTTTTCTTTTGTAGCTACACAATAGAATGGGTTAGAAATTTTAGGAACGCCTATTAGTCAAAGGTAGGAGGAGATATAGTTTGTTACTGACTTGAAATGAAGAATTGTACATGTTTCATCTTACTATTATCATCTTTCGGTTTTATATACTGATGTGCGTTTTATTTACTTTTTTATAAAAAACGAAGAAATACTTTCAGATACATATTTAAGAAGAATTTTTTGTGCATGGCATTTAGTTGCTAACTGTAAACTGAAAACTTAACTACTAAAAAGAATTCTAAAAATAATGTTAGAAAGACAGAGAGAGATAAAAGAAAGAAGAGAGTACTAATTTCTAAAAGTATTTCTTTATGTTCAAAAATCATGAATATCCAAAATCTTTAGTATATTTAACAAGAAAAAAAATCTCCAAATAAATGTATTTCATTATTTAGTATTTCAGCTTGTAAGTTTTCTTCTATATCTATTAAAAGTGACTGCAATCGGTGGCGCAGTTCCAGACCACCTGAATACCACTATTATAAAGAAATATTTATCCACATTTCTTATCCCAGAATTTTCTTGTAATAAACAAGGAGAAAATAACTTTGCGAAATTTGTGATAAAGAGAGCATTTGGACTCCTACTCTGGCTTCGTCACTGACTGCAATCTCTTTTACTATTTGTGAAACTGTTATGGGAAATAAACACAATTCGATACTCAAAGCGATCATACAGTTTCTATTTTTCGCAACAACCCTATTACATCTGTCGCATTTATTCCGAATCTTCGTCATTCACAATTCATCGTAGATTAATTAACTTTTTTTCCCATATATTTAAAGGGGGAAAAATAGAATTCTACTAAAACCGTTTGAGAAATGCTCCAACATGTAAATAAATACTAATATAAGCTTCCGCCTCAGTGTATGTGAATTTATTTATTCTTAACTCAGCCACTGATTACGATTATTCTTAAAAGGCTTTTCATGTGATGTCGTCTATTGTGCTACTGATAGTAAACTTATGTCTATCATTCATACCGTATCTAACATACAAGTATTTTTTTAACTGAATTATTTATTGATATCTTACTTTGTTTGAATTCTCTAAAACAATTAGCACCGGTTACGTAAATACATATATTAATTAGATACATGTAACTCTATCAGTGGATGTCACTGTTACATCGTAAATGTTAAATTAATATTAAAAAATATACGTAATATTTATACAGTCAGTGTACTGTGCCTATAGACATATCGATGAAATCATTATCGCCTTTACGCGCATTGATTTTTTAATGTAAAACTGAATAAAGAAATTCATTTTGTTGTACAGGGTGATTTTTTTTAAAGTTGTGAAAGTAAAACATTATAACAAAAGAACCACTAATCCAAATGACCTAAAATTTCACCAGTATGCTCCCAAAGCAATGGAAATTTTTTAGGCATGGTTAAAAAAACTTAAAATCGCACCGACAGATGGCGCTGTAAGGTAGCAGAAACAAAGAATATCGTCTGTGGGAGGAAAACAATGGACGGTACTTTGAGAAACCACCTTACGTAGACCCTCTGTCGTCATTGGACCTTTTTTTAAATTCTTAAGTGTCCTAAATCTCCTAAGAGCAGTTGCTGCGCTGTCATTATTCAGATAATACAGTTTCACTAACAACGCATGGTCCGTCAATGGCGCAGTCATTGCGAGGATTTCCGTAGAATAATGAACACGAGATGTGCGTACTTCACGTTTTTATTGACAATAGGCGTGTGCCGGGCGCAAGTTCGTCTCCGGACTTTACTGCATGTACAGCGCCATCTGTCGGTGCGATTTTAAGTTTTTTTAACTACGCCTAAAAAATCCCCATTGCTTTGGGAGCATACTGGTGAAATTTTAGGTCATTTGGATCAGTGGTTCTTTTGTTATAAGGTTTTACTTTCACAACTTAAAAAAAAATCACCCTGTATAATGCAGCATGCAAGAAAAACTACCATTGGCGGGGCTTTTTGATAAAAAGTTCTGATCAAGCGGCCCAAAATATTTAAACTACGTCTATAAATAACCCGTAAGCAAAAAAAAGATCCCCTCTGCTTAAAAACTGTTAGATCTAAAAAAAACTGTTAGCTCCTGTGATGCTTTTTTTTTTTAAATAATTTACTTATAAAAATGCACAATTATTTATCAATTAATTTTTTTTTTACTCCCAATAATTATATATCCTAATTGTCTTAAAATATCAAAACCCAAATGTTTTTTTCTGCTATAAAACAAGTGATGAATACAGACTGTAGTTCTGTTTAAGTGTTTTTTGCTAAGACTGAACATTTTAAATAATCTTTAATATAATTTATATATATATATATATACTAATAAAATAAAGTTTCGCTCTGTGTGTGTGTGTGTGTGTGTCTGTTGGCGATGACTAGGAAAATTTAGCCCACCTAGAAGACTGGAAATTTAGATTTAGGTAGTCCAAACCCTCTTCTGGTGCACCTGAACGTCAGAATTTTAATATTTTAATTACTTTCTGGAATATTAATTAAAAGGCACGAAGAACTCTCATTAAAAATACGCTTTTTTTCTTCGGTTGGTTGGTTGTGTAGAATATCTTCTCAGAACACATTAAATAAATCAGAGTAACGATGCATAGATAAGGACGTATAACGAAATAGTGCCAACATGGATTGCAGTTACCTGCATACATGTTGGCAAAGAAGTTACAAACATAACAAAAGAAGTTATTCAACTAATAGTAAGATCTATCTTAGATTTGCATTTTTTTAAAGTGATACTTACACAATCAATACTTAGTAGGATAACCCTTATTGTTTAAGACAGCTTCACAGCGTCTTTTCATCGAGTGAACGAGTGTTTGGAGTTCATCTTTGGTAATCACATGGTGCCAAGTATCAATTATAGCTTCAATAAGTTGTCTTTTATTGGATGGACGTTTTTTTCGTACAAGAATTTTCAAACGTCGCCACAAATTTTCAATTGGATTGAGATCAGGGCTGTTTCCTAGCCATGGTAATACAGGGTCATTCATAATTCCCTCCGGGGTTTCGAAACGTTATAGTAAAAAAACGAAGACGAATATGAAAAAAAGAAACATATGAAATTATTCCGAAACTATTCAAGTTTTACTTACATACATTACAGGTGTTCTATGTGTGAACCCTTGGTCACACGGCATACATCCATGCGATAGTCCAGTTCCTGCCATACTCTACTCAACATGGTACTGTCTATGTTATTGATAGAACGTGTTATCCTTTCACGCAGGTCAGCTAAATCACGTGGCATAGGTTGTACAAAAACCTGGATAACACGTGCTATCAATAACATAGACAGTACCATGTTGAGTAGAGTATGGCAGGAACTGGACTATCGCATGGATGTATGCCGTGTGACCAAGGGTTCACACATAGAACACCTGTAATGTATGTAAGTAAAACTTGAATAGTTTCGGAATAATTTCATATGTTTCTTTTTTTTATATTCGTCTTCGTTTTTTTACTATAACGTTTCGAAACCCCGGAGGGAATTATGAATGACCCTGTATATCTATGCCTCTATTTTGAAACCATGCTTTGCATACTTTTGCTGTGTGGCATGGAGCTGAATCCTGCTGAAAAATAAATGGTGCGTTGTTGGTAGAGTTGCAAAAAACCCACAGTTTTTGAGGGACGGGAATAAACCCGGGAATTTTCGGGAATAAACCCGGAATTTTGGGGAATATTGGAAATTTTGAAGAAGTTTTGAATGCAAACAAAACTAGTCATTTTTCAATTTCAATTTTTTATTTTTCGAAATTTCAGGCACTGTTCTGAAAAGTTTATAATAGGTTTTTTGGTACTTTTTGGTTAGCCGGGCGCCAGTGATATTTGGCCATATATAAATATGTATGTATATACATATATATATTCATACATATATGTATCTATATATATTGTATATGTGTAGATGTATGTGTATATAAATATATATGTATATATATGTGTATATATACAAGTATATATATCACTGGCGCCTGGCTAACCGAAAAGTACCGGTTTTTCTTTATGAATTCACAAAACTTAGGATTTTGCGTTCTAAGTTTTTTATAATTTATTATAACATATCATTTGCATTACAACAATGGTGGCTGTGACTTGGTGAGTATTTGAATGTTTCTTTTATAATTGAAAAAGTTTAATTAGCTTAAAATTTAAAGTTTAATTTCTGTTAGCTGGCATATTTACTATTCAGGCATACTCTATATTAATTTTCTTGTGAGTTGTAGTGTAATGCCTTAATTTCTTTTAGTTTTGTTCGTTTTATTTTTTGTTTGTCTGAATCAGAACATGGGTGATGTTTATATTCATGCCAAGTAAGTTGAATCAGTTATCTGCTTCTGGCACTTTTTACCTGTCCACGATTAAAATATCAACTTACTTATGTTATTTTAATTTATCTTACTTAATGTTTCTGCAGCTTAAGCATGTATTTCATTAGTTTTCATGTAAACTGTGCCTTTTTTTCTGTTATTATGCTATTGGTTTTCTTTACATATGTAAACAAATATTTTGTTTACAAATTAAAGAAATCCATGTCTAAAACTTTTTTGAAAACTCCCGGGAATTTTTAATATTTCCTTCCCAAAAAATCCGGTTTATTCCCGGGAATAAACCCGGCTTTTTCCACCCTTTGCATCTCTAGTTGTTGGGGAAGATATCCCTGATGGAAGGTATCAATTTTGATTCCAGGACAGTTTCGATGTATTTTTTGGCATTCAGGATGCCATCAATCACTTGAATTCGGCCCACACCATCTGCAGACATACATGCCCAAATCATGACAATTTGTTGAGTTTTTTGTAGTTGCTTCAATGCAATCATGATGAAGTGCTTCTCCTACTCTACGTCTCACATATTTTCTACCATCACTACCAAAGAGCGATATTTTACTCTCATCGCTCCAGATTACTTGCATCCATTGATTTTCTGACCATTTAATGTGTTCTTTTGCCCACTTAACTCGTGTTTCGCGTTGCTTTTGATTTAAATATGGTTTTTTCCTTGGAATTCTGGCTTGTAGTCCAAATCCTGATAACCTTCTTCTTATTGTTCTTGAACTTACTGCAATACCCGCTGCATTCATTTCACATCTAATGGAATCTGATGAAAATTTTCTATCTTGAAGGCATAGCCGTTTAATTTTCTATCAGCAGTAGCACTTGTGCATTTGTTTCGGCCTGATTTGGCCTTATTTTCCACTGATTTCGTTTTTTCATAACGTAAACAGAACTTTTGTACACCAGAACAAGTCACTGAACCACCAACTTGTCTTGCAATTAAAGCGTAAGAGAGGCCATTTTCTCTCAATATGATAATTCGGCTTCTTTTTGTAGATGGCCAATTAGTTCTTCTTGTTGATGACATTGTTTAAAATTAGTTTAATTTTAAAAAAAGGACTTTAAATATTCAAAAACAGCAATACTCTATTTAATTGTACTACTATGCATCATTCCGCAAAATATTTTCACAACAATAACTCTTTTACCATCCAAACAACCTAAACATAGTTACAGACATTTGATTGGTCCTCAGAACAGTGTTTGTGATTGACTAGTACGCTTTTATTACAAAACACGTCCTTATTCAAAACGATTTGTGTTTGTTTGTTCTACTAATATGAGCATAACTATTTTTGTAATACAGATATTGTAATACTGTTTTTATTATTAAATTCTACATTAAATTACCTTTTGATATGTAAACGTTTGTCTTTAAATAAAAATTAAAATATTCTACAAGCACACAAATTTGAAAAACATGAAACTTTCAAAAAATGTCCACACTTTTGGCCACCACTGTATGTCTGGTTATTAGTCCAAAACGACATTTCGTTGAGATATATTTTCAAAACAGTTCCACAAAAAGTTAATTTCTTCAAATGCATTTGTAAAATTGGCTGTGTTTAATTCTGATTAACTGTAAAATAAAGATACTAATAACTTTTCTTTAGCCTGCATGTTTTAAGTAGTAGAAACTTATTGTAATCGGAAACAAATTTAAATTACTACAATCTGCAAGTTTGTTTCCTTTTCTAAACATATTCCTCCATCCACTAGCTTAATGTGTGCATATGAAACGAAAGAAACAGCCACATGCCATCATAAAAGATAATCTTGATCCCAAACTTAACCCCTTCGGGACCGGCGGCTTTTACACAAATTTTATGCGATTGGCACCACTTTTTAAAAAAAAGCTACCTTTACTTAAAGTATCACAAAAATGCTCTAATTAGAGAAAGCAAATATTACATTTATTTTTTACTGATGCCTAAAACAAATGCTGTATGCTCTTTTTGAGGGTAAATATATGCACCCATGGTCCTGAATGGGTTAATCATTCTCTAAAGGTGCATTGGATCATTCCTCAATCGTAGCCAACGAAAGGTACATGCCCAGATACTTCCACCTTCACTCGGCTGTCATATGATTAAAGTATGATAGATTGCACCAATCGTCGATCTGCCATATGATCAAAATAGGCTGGAAAGCAACCGAGATCAGTGGAGTGTTGTGGCTTGTCTCTTTCGTTGTGACGTAAATCAACTCTAATAAAATTCGTACCTGTTTCGTACCTGATCGAGCTAAAAGCCAAGCGACAGTAATAAATGAAATTAAGGTAAAGATTTTGAACGTATTTGGAAAGAAACAATCCATCCTTTTCCCATCATGACACAAATAAAAAGTTTTTATTTATTTATTTATTTATTTGCACATTTTGTTGTGTTATCAGTAGAAAATTTTGTTGAAAACTGTTTGCCAACAAAATTAAGAGACTTTTTAAAATTCGTCAGATTTTTTAAAGTATGAAGTGTGTTGCGTATTGGCGTTGCCGGGAGCGCGTCCAGTAGACCTAACCAAAGTGACCAGTGTGACCGGTTACTTACCGGGGCGGTAAGTGACCGGTTTCTAACCGGTCGACAGATCTACTGGACGAAAATGGTATTATTTACTTGTAGCGCCATCTGTTGGTAATTACATCTGCATCACATCATCGTAAATTTTCATGTAACCGATCACGTGACCCAAGTAACCGAGATTTTTCTTCGGTTAGTTCGGTCCCTTACCGGTCACCTCCACTGAACGACGTTGGTTGCGTACCGGTTAGCAGCACTGAAAGCTTTGGTAACTAACCGACCTGACCGGTTCTTCCGTTCCGTATCAAGTAGGTAATCAGTAGGTAGTAAAACATAAGCGTTGAAGAATGAGTGGTGAAGGAAAGGAAAAGAAGAACAGGAAAGACCAAGAGGCCAACTTGGATCTTTCCATGGCCGACCTCGAAGTCCCCGAGGTTGGTGAAGAGGACAAAGACCATCGGGTGGTGGCACGAAACCTAATCGAAAAGATTAGGGCGATGGTGGTGACGAAGGTTAAACCAACCAACAACGAGAAGGTAGTAGCCGATGCGCACTTGAGAGAGCTCTATGAACTGTTCATAGAGGAGGCCCTTGAGCTAACACGGATCAAGGGCCAGAATGAGCACCTCCTTATTAAAGGGTTCAGTGATGAACAGGAGCTCATTCGGTTAAAGGAAAAACAACTTTCCTATGCTGGAGTTACACGGACTCCAGCAGCCTCAGGTGTTCAGAGGAAGGATGGGGATGGGCAGGAAAGACGACGGACAGAACCTCAAGGGGGGATCCGTACAGACACCCCCGCCACAGAACATGTTCTAATCGTCTATCCCCATGATAGGAAGGAAAAGAGCAAGTCTGTGGAGAATCGGCTAACCAAGGCCATTAGCCCGAGAGCCTTAAATATTAAGGTTCGTGGGCGAAAACCTGTGTCGGCCGGAGGTGTCCTTGTGCGCCTTGAGAAGAAGTCCGATGTCCAGATCCTAGAGGACGCCATTAAGACCAACGAGGCTTTGAAAGACACTGTGATCGTCACGGTACCGAAGCTTCGTAGGCCCCGAATAATTGCGTTTGACGTCCCCACGGATGTCGACGGGGCCGGCGTTCTCAAAGCTGCCTGTGAGCAGGCGAACCTGAAGCCGGAAGACGTCTCAGTCCGATTCCCCATAAAACGGGATGGGACCTGTCATTGGGTTCTTGAGACGACTCCAGGAGGCTTTAAGGTTTGCTTGGATTAAGAAGGCTGGAAGTTGGCTGGACGAACATGAAGCTGGCGGAACATCTAAGGGCGACTCAATGCTTCAAATGTGGTCGATTTGGACATATCAGCGGATCCTGCAAATCATCTGCAGAGAAATGCTTAAACTGTGGTAAGACTAAGCATAAGGGAGCGGATTCATGCAAGAGGAAATGCATGAACTGTGTGAGCCAAAACATATTCTATCCTAAAGAGTCTCAGTGTTCTACGGCTCACAGCTCCCTAGATCCCCAGTGCCCAACCCGAGCCTTAGAAATGGTACGTATCCGCTAAAAGATTGACTATGGTTAATCTGCGGATAGGGCAACAGAATGCCGGAAAATCTCTTGCTGCGTCAAATGTGTTGAAGAATGACATGCGGGATTATGACGTCTTGTGCATACAGGAGCCTCATGTTCTATCAAACGGTAAAGTTGGCCACATACCAGCGGCGGCAGTGGACTATCACGCGCCACAGCAGGCTCGTTCTGCGGTGGTCGTGATAAATCAGACATTCGACGTGGTGGAACTGATGACGAGAAACGACATTGTCGCAATCCAACTTCACTTTGCCGAGAGAAAGATGATTGTGGTCTCCGTGTACTTGCCGCCAGAAAGCCCGCAAGATCCGATCGACACACACATTGAAGCGCTGCAGCAGATTTTACAAAGAAATGCAGAACTTGATATTATGATTTTAGGCGATTTTAATGCTAAGAGCTCGGTATGGGGAAATCCGCTAGAGAAATGTGATAGTAGAGGTGACCTCGTTTTGGAGCTGTGTGCCCAGAACGACCTCTCTATCTTCAACGATTCAACCAGCGAACCTACATTCCAGTCAACTAGGGGCGACAGCTGGATTGATCTTTCACTAGGTAGACTAACGAGACCAGCAGATCTTGTTGGATGGGAAGTAGAGTCCAGAGCGACAGCCACGGAGCACATGCGTGTTGTTATAGAGATCTCTACTGAGATCCCACCCCAAAGGCCCAAATATCGGGTTCGGTTCAAGGATCTATATGTGCCAAAACTCCGGGAGGCCCTCTCCGAAAGGATAGGGGACATGTCGGTCGACTGGTTAGAAGGGAAGTCGGTTGATGAGTGTGTCTCTAGTCTCCCGGAGACCGTTCAAGGTCTCTGTGACGTGCGTACGTGCATACCCGGAAAGCGCGTAAAAAGGCAGAGCCGTGGTGGATTCCAAGTCTCCTCATTGAGAGGAAAAGAGTAAGTGCCGCAAGGAGGCGGTACCGGAAATGTGAGGATTCCGACCCGCGGAAAGAGTATGAGGGACTCTTCCGCAAAGCAAGAGCACAGTTCAGGCGTTCGGTCCGGAGGGCCAAATGGGCGTACTACAGGCGAATTCTCGAAGAGATTGAGCCGGGGAAACCCTTTGGCCCGCACTTTGACTGGATGAGAGGAAAATCCTCCCACAGTCTGAAACTGAAAATGGTCGGGAGATGAGACGAGGAGAAAACCACGAGCTTCGAAGCTACCATCGGGAGACTGATGGAATACCACTTTCCGGTAGACGGAGATGACGAACCGTCGCACGAAGAAATTCAGGCAGAGATGATCCGGAATTCACCCAAAAGGAGGTTGAGGCTGTTTTCAGGACCGCGAACCGAGGGAAAGCACAAGGACACGATGGATTACCCATGGAGGTAATCGAACTAGTCTACAGGGCGAACAAACCGCTGTTCATAACACTCTTGAACAAGTGCTTGAGGGAAGGAGAGTTCCCCTCAAGCTGGAAAGTTGCAGACTTAGTACTGTTTAACAAGGTTGATAAGGATCGCTCGGACCCAAGCGCCTACCGTCCTATCTGTCTTTTGACAGCCTGGAGTAAGGGTTTGGATAAACTTGTGACAAACAGGCTGGTCTACCACGCCCAGTCACGAGGGTTCCTCCACCAAACCAATTTGGTTTTACTCCAGGTAAGGGTACAGAGCATGCCCTGCATGAACTGCGTAAGACAGTCCAAGACTGCCACGCACGAGACAAAGACTCTTGTCTCATCATGCTCGACGTAAAAGGTGCCTTTAATAATTTATGGTGGCCGGCGATCTATGCTCAACTGCAAAGGATGGGTTGCCCTGAAAACATCTACAGGCTAGTTCGGAGTTTCCTAAGGGAGAGGAAAGTCCAATATCGAACGCATAACGTGTCCCTGGAACGCATGTACGACAAAGGTTGTCCTCAGGGCTCGAATTCAGGTCCCTTTCTCTGGAACTTGGTAGCGAACTCCTTGTTGGAGTTGGATCTGGGAGAGTACGTGAAAATCATCGCTTATGCCAACGACTTTGCACTCTTAGTCGAAGTGCCAAACGCCCACGTTTGTGCGAAGCGGGAAAATCCTGCCTTACCGAAGATTGCTCGTTGGGCGGCACTGCATAAGCTCGAGTTCTCCTCGGAAAAAACCGTACTGGTTTACTTCCGCAAAGTGCGCCGGTTGGGGAGTTACAAGAGGAATCCTAAAACGGCTCCTAGACTCTCCTTCCTTGGAAGACCCATTAAAGTCGCACAAAACACTAGATACCTAGGAGTGATGGTGGACAACAAGTTGAACGGAATGGCACACTGCTCATACGTCAAACAAAGTCTGGCAAACTATGTGAGGGCGACCCGCTCGCTCAGTCACAGGACCTGGGGTCTCAAAGGGGAAGTACTGAAGCGTCTATATAAGAACGGCATAGAGAGGCTCGCGAGTTATGGTTGCAGTTTCTGGTGGACGGGGACCGGCCGAATGAGAGAAAGGCTAATCACAGCTCAACGATTGGCGCTCATCGCGATAACTAGGTGTTATCGTACTACTAGTACGGTAGCGCTTCAGGTACTTGCCGGAACTCTACCGCTAGATCTAATGGTTGAAAGGGAGTATAACCAGAGTCGCGCCCTCCGACTAGGGGAAGCCTTGCGAAAGCAGGTGTAGGTTTAGATGTCATTGACGTCCATCTAAGTCTGTCGCCTCGATCAGTAAAAACAAGGATCCGCCAGGAGGTGAAAGCCCTCTGGCAATGTCAATGGGAGGACGCGGGAACAGGGAGAAATGTGTTCAACTTAATTCCGAAGAAGAACGCACCTGGATTCATTAACTGGGCGATTACAAGGCATGGACCATTCCCGGAATACTTTCTCCGATTCAAGGTAAGACCTCTCATGCGAGGATGCCCATTTTGCACAGACCCGGATCCCGCCACGAGTGAACATCTACTCGTGGCTTGTATTGGAACGCAACCTCTCAGGGACAGGTTCTGTCCGAAGCTAACCGCTTCGACTGTCCGGAACTACTTCCTGGTTCCGGAAGGGAGGAAAGCACTCACGGCTTTTCTCCAGGAAATGGAGCCACATTTGAGATAGGCTCCATTAATGCGCAGTCCTTACCAGTGCACCTGAGGCGAAACCTTAGATTTGGCCCAGGTAAGTAACAACAATTAAGTTGAGGGGTGAAGTTTGAAGAGAGTTACAGAGAAGGAGTGAAGAGTAAGGGCGAAAATTCAAGGGACAGATGAAGTGAGAAAAGAGAGAAGAGTGAAGAATGAAGAGAGAAAAGGTGAAGATTTTAAATGGCAAGTGTAAATATGTAAATAAATGTTTTTCTATCCTATATTTATCCAAGTCTAACATGTGAAATAAACGCCGCTCTCGTGCGGCGACCATTACCGCCCCAATGGACGTAGATTGTAAAGAAGTAGCAAATATTTAGATGTAGCTACTCTATTATTAATGCAGAACAATAAATGTAATTATGAAGGACCATTAAAGAGCAGTGGCTCACTCCAGGGCGGGGCGAGAGTTGGCACGTCTTCCTGGTGGAGGAATGAATCTCGAATAAACAACGCGACACGAGTGGTGGGAGAGGGAAGACATCCTAGGTCGTCGGTGAGAACTGGGTTCTCACGTGCAGCAGGAAAGCCGTACAAGCATGTTTAGACGAACGATAGGGCAGCGGCTGGGCAGTCAATATGTCCTAAGTGAAAGTCTAACAATCAAAACGATCTGCTTCAGCAGATACATATATGTGATGACCTGTAGAGGTTTAAAGCATTATCTAGCTGGTTTACCGGTGACATTACTGGACGCGCTCCGGGATTCGATCCAAGGATCTCATGAACAGGAGGCGAGAGCGCTAGCGTCAAGCAAAAGGCCAAGCCAGTTACTTTCAGCTAGTAACTCGCTTTAAACTGTTCATGTGAGATGAGATCGCTACAAGTATTTTATTTTTATGATTTTCTTCTCATTTTGTTTATTTGTAATATTCAATACTCAATGCAATTAATATTTAATAAATTTAACATAAAGCTTACTGTTATTAGTGATATTGCTTTAGTTTTTCCCAAGAAACAGGAAAAGGATGAGGTTCTGTGGTTTTCATATTCATTATTCGAGAGCAGTAACTAAACTTTAAATAGAAAAATATTTTTAAATAAAACTATATGTACACTTGTATTTCAGCGAATTGCTTATTTTTTTTCTTTTCTTTTTTTTCCTTTTTTTTTTTTCCTTTTTAAAATTAGTTACCCACAACATATGAAGTTCCCATTTTAACTAGTGTCCCTTAACAGTCTTATTAATTAGCTCAACTGCAATTACAGATATGTGAAAGCCTCAATTTTTTAATCGCATTTGAGAATTCGCTCCTCGCCTCCTCCCTCCCTCAATCGTACTCAATTCAGTTTACTTTGACGAAATTTAACATGTAACTTTCAAACAATTTATTTATTGAAATTCCTTTGAACTGATAGAATATTTTAAATCTGATATACTGTATTTACATGCATATTTATTTATTTTCATTTTAAAAATATCCTTAAGCAAAACAACGTTTTTACATATCCCCAGCTTTAGAATGTCTTCTCTTTGTTAAAATTGAAGGGTGATATGGTATAATGTTACAACTTTGTGGGGTCAGGAAAATAACTGCGCCAGCGAACTTAAATTTTGAGCGAGTCCTTGCTTGCAGCGAGTTCGTTGCAGGAGGATTTATGTATTTATTTATTATTTATTTTCATTATTTATTTAATTATTATTATTATTATTATTATTATTATTATTTTCTTTTTTAGGGTTTCGTTCATCTCACGAAACCCTAATACTCCCGCTCCGTTGTCTGTCTGTCACAGAGCCATTCTCAAAAACTATGTAACTTACAGAGTTGAAACTTTGTGTATAAATCTGAATACCAGCTATAAAGAGCTCAAAATATTAAAATTTTAAAAATTTGTATTATTTTAATAAATAGAGATAAAAAACCAAAATTCTAACAGCCTTTTCCCATTAAATTTAAACATTTTTTCGTTATAGCAGATGCCAAAAATTAAAAATCACGATGAAATTCTTTCTACAATAATTAATTTTCTATCAGACGATTTCCACGTGAAAAATGAAATTGAAATAAAAAGTTTCACCAATTGAAAAAAAGATTAATATGAAATAAAATTGATTGACGTCATAGTGGTAATAAACGGAAAGATTTCTCAATAATACAAGGAGTATGAGTATGTGTATGTACACAAAGCAGATTAATATCACGTCATTAGAGAATTAAAAAGATAATCTGACGTCATATCGGAAGTTTAACGGATTTTTCAAATGTTTCAGAATAATACAAAGCTAGTATAAATATGAGTAATAGAGAATAGTAAATATATGATATAAATGCTGGACGATTACACCATGAAACATTACTACATTAAAGATGTGAGTATAAAACATCACAAATTTACTGAATGGTCCATTCAGTAAATTTGTGATGTTTTATACTCACGTCTTTAAAGTAGTAAATATATGAGTTTGAGGAACGTATTGAATCATGATAAAAACACCATTACGGAAATATTCGCATATTTTGACATTTTGTAGGTGTACAACATGTTTAATTTTGAAATTTTTTTTAAAATATCGCATCTAGTCCCCATGACAGATAGTATTATGACAGAATATAATAGCGGGCTGGTTTAGATATTCGAAAAAACGAGAAAAATAGACCGGTAAATTTTTACTTTATAAAAAACATGACCTTTTTTTTTTTTTTGGTTGCTAAATTAAATGGATTTGGATTTATTAAAGAAAGGATAAAGGGTTTTGAAAGGAATATTAAACGAAACCCTTTGAGTGATCTTCGATCACACTTACCCACTTGTTTAGAATTAAGAAAGATAACGGGAACTGCTGGGAATGGTATAACTTATATTGAAGAAAAAAAATTATTATTTTGCTTACATTAAAAAAAATATATATAACTTAATTTATAGAAGATATACCTACTGTATTTTCTGTAATTATATTATTTAAGATAAATATTTTCAACTTTTTCATCCTTCGTTACAAATTTAGGGGAAAAAAAACAACTGCAAAATGTATCTTTTATGAAGACAGAGGAATTTGTTTTCTTTTTCCGTCTACTTAAAAAGGAAATTTTCTTTTATTAAATTTCATTTAATTTTAAAGTTAGAAAAATAACTACAGGTTAACAAAGTTACCGAAGGAAGAAAAAAAGGGGGGGGGGTCTTTTTTCACCATTCAGACCAGAAAGTCAGTGTTCTAAATTTTTGCGACTTTTCTTTCATATGCACCTAGTATTTTATGGACGATGAGCGTTTCTTAATTGCATGTTCGGAAGTTTCAACTTCAGTAACATTGTAAGCCTTTTTGCTGAAGAAGGTTATTGCAGGGAGGATGGGCAGCAAAAAATTACACGTGACATGATTACATAAATGGTTGAAAACATTTGATAAAAGAATATTGACGGTGAAGACGATGTAAATTAAGAATTTTTTTACAGATTTTTCTGTCTTGTGTGCGGGAATTATTTATTCAGATGAATAAAATCAGTTATTTTAATCAACTCGTTTTTTAATTTTAATCACATAGTCTTTTATTTTTAAGATATGAAACAATGTTAAAGTCAAAGATTAAAATAACTTTTATTGTTTCTAAATCTATTTCAATGGTTAAGTAGTATATTTTTAAAAAATTGTTTAAAGTGTAATAAGGTATTTATTAAAAGGATAGATAGATTTTTGGGAAGGCTCTATCAAGCATACAAAATATTTCATGAAACAATGATTATGAGACCTATTATATTTCACATATACTTTAATTTCATTTGAGTAATCTATTACTCTATGATGTATATATATATATATAACTAGTTTCTCTAGCTAAAGGATCTTAAAGTGCTTCTGTAAATAAATACACGGTGTCTCCTATCGCTGCTTCATAGCTAATTTCTGAACATTTAATTTTATAGTTATAATTGCAATTGCAATGATTTCTGAAACGTTGTTTTTTATCATCTTACAAGTCATTCAAAGTCAAAATATTTGTTTTTGTAAAAGTTACAAACTTATAATTATTATTATTTATTTATTTAATTTTGTTACCTCGCTCCCGTATTTAGAAAAACCTTCATCATGCTCTGTCACAGAAAATAAAAAATCCCTATCGTTTTGTGACAAAAACTTACGAAGTTTCGAAAATTTAAACTTTAGGAATTTTAAACCTTCTACGTGATTAAAACACATCTTTCCTTTTTGAATGCTAGAAAGCACTAAAAATTGTTAATTTTCAATAACAAAATTTGAAACATTTCTTCAATTGAATTTATACCTGTAAAAAGAAAGATTTAGAAATTCGTTCGTTAGTTGATATTAATGAAGAATGAAAGAGTTACAGCATATTTTAGTTTTTATCCATTTTCCTGTTTGCTTCTAAGTGCTGAGAAAGTATTCTAGTTTCAATTGCTTATCATACAAAGAGTAGAACCATATACATGTTTTTCAGCAGATTGACTCTCAAAATGTATAACCAAAGATGCATATATATTCGAAAATGATCACTCAGAGTTGACAATAATAAAATTTTAATATTGATAAATACCTTAGAATTACTAAATATTTTCTGTCCAATTAAGATTATTATTAAATTAATGTGAAGTTAATTTTAAAATGCACACACACACACGAAATAGAAAACTACTCAAAAAAAAGAAAAAAAACTCCATTGAATAATAATTTAATCAATTTCAGAATTTTTCATTTTTCCTCTCTAACATGTACGTTATACTAAGCAAATCCAAACTAACGCAAAAACAGACAGAAACTTTCAGTTCATTTATTTAATTTGAGTGTCGGAGGCTTGAAATAAACTAATATTTGGTTTTCTAAAAGTCATTTTAACAATAATAACAAGATTTGAAAATTAAAATGTCGAATGTCGGAAATGTCCAAAGGGTGTCGGACAGGAATAGGGTGTCAATTCGACATGTCGCGATGATAAAATGGCGAATTTGTAATACAACTCTGAATTACTCTACTGTAATTTCCACAACGTCAGTGAAGGCTGACTGTCGAGACGCGAAAAGTTTTTGGTTTCTGTCTATTTGTCCGTCTGGTCCCCGATAACTGCCGCAAAAATGTACCGATTAGGTTGATTTTTGGTAGGTATGTTGGTGAGGTACCCGGAATGAGCTGTATAGTTTTTAGTTACATTTGGTTCATTCGCTTGAAAAATATAGATCATTTCTTTTTAGGTCATGATGCTTTCCTATGGAAATGCAGACGATTTTCAAATTTCATTTTTAACTGAAAAGAAAACCGCATATTGGAATAATGGATTTCAACATAAAATTATGGACGCTACATTTTCGATATGGAGGTCTTAAATATTTCCAATAGCTTTGAAAATTTGCCGATACGTTTATTAGAATTTAGAAATGAATTGTTTAAATTATTGGAAAATTATTTTGCAACTGTTCGGGAAATATAAAACATTTTATTTTCCTATTTTTTTACAAATTTTAAAATGCATTTCTTTTTATTTTGCGCTCTAATTTATCAGTTGCTTAGCAACTATATTTCAAAGAATATCAAAATAATAAAGTTTAAGTAACTCGCACTATTTTGCTGCAATACTTAATTAGCAAAATACATTATTTTCAGGTGATTTTCGTATTCTATTGACATAAAACAGGATTTATTTTGATACAAGTTGCCGTTTAACTATTATAGAATGATTACCAAACTATTTTTTTTCAAACGAAAATTACAAAAACATTGATTGTGTAATATGGATTCAAGTCTCGTAGTATGAGTTTACATTTGTAGATTGTTTGAATTGGCAGTGGGCACGATTATGAATGAACCTAACAGGTTTAAAAATTTCCAAATATGCCTATTCTGGGGAGATTTTAGTAGGCTATTGCCATCGAGTTAAATCAGGATGTACTTAGATAAAATAAAAATTATAGAATGACCATTAAAACTGTTTCTTCAAAACAAAATAGTAATAACGCTAGATTTCTAAAATAGATATAAGTGAAAATAGTAGATTCAGTTTACATTTTATAAGCTGCTTTTGTGCATGAGATATTATTCAACTTATCCATCAGATTGGGGTGTTTCGTGTTTGGCAGGTAAGTAAATATTGCTATTTGAGTATTAGGATAACATGAAATTATTGCGTATCCTAATAAAACCACTGTGTAGAACGAAATCCAAGATATACTAGAATTGTTCACACAATCAATAGGAAATCACGGATATAAATATTTCTGACATGAGGTATTATTCGTTTTTTGGAACACAGGTGGATGTTTCGTCGTTAAAAAATTAATATAGATTTAAAAAAGGGATAAACTGGTACCACAAGGTGGTTAATCTAAAGAAGTTAGAGTAGTAAAACCAGGGGCGTAGCTTGAAATTTTTATTGGGTGGGGAGGACTTGACATTGGCGCCCTTTATATAATTTTCATTTTCCACTCTCCCCCCCCCTCCCCTACACACACCCTCTCTCGCCACATTGTTATCAGCCGCACTAGATGTCTGCAGGTGACGAAATTTCCAGGCCCAAGACCGGCCCGGCATAAAAGCAAACAGTTCGGCCCGACCCGTTCAGAATTATTTTGGTCCAGCTTGGTATAAAAGCAAAAAGTTCGGGCCGGCCTGCCCCGACTGAATATCTACAAAGCATGCCGATATTTCTGAAGCAACATTGACTTAAAATTAAAATTACACTTATTATTTTCAAAAAGCACACTTATGCATAGATTTTATTTTCAGGTTATGCTCAAAATGCATGGAATGCAAAATATCAACAATATTTATGATCACATAAACAATTACGTACATAAGCACGGATTAAAAAATTGACTTAGACTATTACACTCAAATGAAGATTCAGTAAGAGAAGAAAAATCCTTTATAGGCAGGTTCCATTCTTAGCAGGTACATCGTCTGTTGTATGTATTATATTTTTTTTGCACGGATCAAGTCATTTTTCCGTGTAACAAAGGTTTTCGTCATAGATTGTTTCTATTTCACAAGTTTTACTGTATTTTAATTTTTTGCTTAGAATAGTGTGTACTATTCTTTTAAACGAATTTTAATTGTAGAATAATGGCCATTTAAAAATATATTCATTTTTCGCAAAAATTGTTGTGCCAGGCCTAATTTTCTGATTTTTTCGCTGGCCTTCAAATTTCGGTCCATGCAGATCGCTAGGAAGAAAGCCATGCAGATCGCCAAGCACAGCTTGGCCCAGAAGAAAACAAGTCTGGCCCGTCCCGGCCCAAGTCTGCAGAAAAAAGCTAAGCCCGGACCGTGCAGATCTCTAACTCTAAAGCCTGTTTAAAATATCAGTTTAAATTTTTACTGAAAATTTTCCATATTATTTGATTCTTAGAGACCTGATTAAAAATATATGAAATTTTATATGCAAACAGGTGATAATGATTTTATGAATGTGTCAAACGTGCTATTTTGAAATTGATCTGAACCTTAACTAAAGCAAACATTTGTACATGCTCTTACATTCTGCTCCATCATCAAAAATTTGAAACCACTCGTTCATAAATAAAGTTACATAATCTGCTTTCTTCTTAAATTCATTTATTGTTTTGATTTTTGTAAAAAGTAGCTAGTTTATTACTTTTATTTATTTACTCTAGATGAATATAAGTTTTCAAAAAAATATACAGTACACTCATTTCAACAAACACATGAACGGAATATCAATGTCTGTTGTCTCGTTTTGCACAAGAGGGGATTTCAAAGAGTTCAAATGTCAGGGTGAAGGAAATTTTTTGTTCAGAGGATTCTTTCAGGAAAATTGACATATGATCAACTAGGTCTGCAAGGGATCGTACCCGGCCCAGCAAAATGAAGGTCAATTTTCAAACGGACCGGTCTGGCATAAGTAAAACATTTTTTTAACGAGCCTGGGCGGGCCGGTGAAATATAATAAACGGGAAAGGGGCGGGCCGATAAAAATACTAAGTGAGCCGACCGGCCTGATATAAGAAATTTAAAAGGATCAAACTAAGCTGATAAAATATGAATAATTTTTAATGGATTTGTCTCGGAGAAGAATAAGTAAATGTACTGCATGAGCCGATGCTAGCTTCACAGCATCAATACAGAAATATGTGAAGCGTAGAAATCGGCATTTGACAGTTGCATCATACCAGAGCCTGGGCTTAATTTTTTCAGCATATTCGGGCTGGCTGGGATCAGGCTTACATTATTTTCTATGTACTCGGGCCGGCTGGAAACTGGGCCTAGTTGTTCCCAGGACGTGTCGAGTTGTTTTGTAACAATAGTAATAGCGATAATGAACTTCTATTAACGGAATCTTTGGAAGTATACTTTAATAAATTGCAGAGAAACATTTTTTTATTATACAGCAACAAAAGTTGGGATGCTTTTAACCACTTTTTTCTTTTATTCTAAACTACATTAATTTTTCAATGCCTTTATTTAAATGTAATACTCTAAGAGTCTAAGTGATCATTAATAGTAATATTCTGCATTCTATGGCATGTATAGTGTATTTTAAAATATAGTGTAAAATTTTCCTGTAAATATGCATGCAGTATTCATTAAAAGAATTTTAATCGTATATTAATAAAATTGGAATTTTTGGTAGAAATCGAGTTGGTTGGGATGGGCCTGATTTCATTGATTTTTCAACGGGATGGGCCGGTTTTCACTGAATTTTTAACGGGCCCGTCCGAGCCCAAACTTTTAGCTTTTAGACTGGACTGGGCTTGCCCAAGATAGCTTTCGTCTGAGCCGGACCTGTAAATTCTGGCCCGTGCAGATCTCTGCCCGCACCCGGCCAAATGAAGTCAAACGTTCAAATTGGATGGGCTGATAAAAAAAATAATAAAAACGGGCTAGGCGGCTGGTTAAAAATTTAACAGTGACTACCGGCACCGATATACCAAATTTAAAAGGATCGGTATAAGCCGATGAAATATGAACAATTTTCAATGGACCTGGCTATGCCAAAATACGTTATAAATGCGTTGCACAATCCGATACTAGTTTGACAACATCAATACAGAAATTTAATATGCCTAACTTAGATTTTCATCGGACAGTTACATTGTGTCTGAGCCTGTGCCTAATTTTTCCTGTCGACTCCGGCCGTGTTCAGGCGTACATATTTTCTACTTACGCGGGCCGGGCAGGACCTGGACCTGAACTTAATTATTCCTAAGACATGTCGGGCAGACATTTTTTTAAATTAAAATTAATAATGGATTTTTGGTAACAAAATCTTTCTAAATAAACTTTTCATGTTCAATGAATTCCGAAGAAATATTTTTTTTAATCTAATTTTTAATTACAAAGCTTCAAAATTTTTGATGTTTTTAAACATTTTTTTTTTTAATTTTTACTCTAAAGTACATTATTTTTTAATGAGTCTTTACTTGAATGTAAAAGTCTGGAAGTATCCATTAATGTTGATATTCTGTATTCTATGGATTGCCCACATATAGTCTGAATTATACTTTAAAAATTTCGCAAAAAAAAAAAAAAGAAGTATGGAGTATTCTTTAAAATAATCTTAATTATATGTTTTGAAAAATCGGATTTTCTTTTGTAAAAATTGAACCGTTCCGGGCCGGGCCAAACTTTTGGTTTTTAAAACGGACTGGGCAGGACCAAGATAGCTTTCGTCTGTACCCGGGTGGGTCCGATACTAGAAATTTCAGCACGTGGAGACCTCTAGGCCACCCCCAACCTCTCTGAGCGGTTCTGTAACCTCTCTTCAGTCACTTCCACTTCTTTGCACTTTCTTTCGATTACCAAAGGTGACCAAAACTACTGAGATAAGAAAAAAATTGTACTTTTAAGGATTGAATTACATTACTGCCCTGCAATTGATTGCAATTCCTGTTTACAGAATTTTCTCTTCTGCAAGTATAAATTGTTTTTGTTAGAGAATAGAGGTAGTAACAGTTCTAAAATTAAATGTCTTATACAAATGTTGTATGCTAAAAGTAACTTACATTGTAATTTAACATTTAAAATAATGTTCTTGTATAATTACTTGTAACTGCTATTTAAACCCTTCCTTTATGAGTGCCTGGCGGCGCCTTTAAACATTCTTTGACCCCTTACATGAATGTGTTGGAGAACCGTTCTAACCCCGACAAGTCAGTTCCACATCTTCACATTTTATTTCTACTACGAAGGGTGGCCAACAACTACTAAGATAAGAAGGAAATAATTGTACTTCTAAGGATCGAATTATCCCGCAATTGATTACAATTCCTATTTTCAGAATTTTCCTTTTTGCATGTATATATATATATTTCTTTTTTTGGCAGGGTGTGGAGGGGGGGGGGGGTTGGATAGAAGTAGTTACAAATCTAAAATTAAACTTCTTATGCAAATTTTGTATGTTAAAAGTAACTTACTTTCTAATTTAAGATTTAAAATAAAGTGTTTGTAAGTACTTATTACTACTAATATACCCTTTCTTTATAAGCGCCTAGGCGCCCTTAAACCTTCTATGGCGCCCTACTATTTGAACTTATTGGTTGGAGGCTTCCCCCTCCTCCCCTAGAGCTACGTCCCTGGTTCAAGTGTGGTCGGAGTCCACTGTAGCAAAGTGAATAAAACTCATGCAGCAAAATAAATAAAGGCAATTGCTTTAAAATACATCTATTTATTATTTATAGACAACGAAATTGTACAAGCATATATTCTCGATTGAATTGTACTGTGCGAAAATAATTGAATTGTACAACTCTAACATTTTGATTAAAATAGAGCATAATTAAATGGTCCTTATGGGATGGTAAACCCAATGATATTATTTACTAGGATAACTAACTGCCCAGGTACAGTGTCTAGAAGTATTATTCTAGACACTGTAGCTTTGTCATAACTTGGTCGGGGAAGATGGAAATTTTTACTGCTTAACTTGTTAGAGCACGGAAAAAGTTTTTTTTTTAATATAACGTATAGGACCCAGGAACCATATAAAAATTTAAATTGCGTAACTTCAAAATTTTTAAAACTATTTTGACGTAAATTAATTTTTATATGATGAAGATTAACAGTTGGAATATCTTTGCAATTGTAACTATACCTCTAAAACTACCGGCTTAGATTGTATCTATTTGTCAACGATAAGAAAGGACACCCTGTATATAACTAAAAAAATACATTGCAAATTCTAAGTCTTTAGATATCATGTAAAGTAAGATATAATTAAATACGATTTATGCAACTGAAGTTTATCCTGTGATCTGCAGATTTACTATAATAATGTGAAATCATGTAATGTAAACATCTAAACTTCTAAATATGTTTTCATTATTGTGTATATTTAGTTCCAGAACTGTAAAAAAAATATTTCATCTGTATGGTACAGACTAAAATCAAGATTTGAGTGCTTAAATTAAGTGATATATGCCGCCCTTTAAGGGGTTAAGGGAACCGAAACGAGTTTTCCTCTCTCCGATCGTGAATTCCCATGTTAATTTATGGGAAAATTTAATTAGGTCATGACTCATTGCCAAATATAATTATCAGAAAACGGCTTCCACCAACAGAAAGTACTCGTAAATTGCCAACATAGTGCCTTTTTAAAGATTGTCTACTTAAATTTTAAGTATTTAAAAAAAAAAAACCTGGTAAGCTATGAAATTTCTATTTCTGGAAAATTTTCATATTTTGTGTCTAATCTCTTC
This sequence comes from Maratus michaelseni, assembly GCA_963931845.1. NCBI lineage: Eukaryota > Metazoa > Arthropoda > Arachnida > Araneae > Salticidae > Maratus > Maratus michaelseni. Next base: position 27,928,231 of record OZ007599.1, read on the forward strand.
ATCATCAATTTATGTCTAATATCTGAGAGTGTAAACCGTTTTTCGATATACAGTTACCTCTCACTTATACGACTGTCTCGGTTATACGCCGAATTCTCTAGGTCCCGTCCACGCGTTATGGGAAATAATGCTGAACTTGTCTCAGTTATACGTCTGCTTCTCTCACTTATACCACGCTTTTAACGGTTCAGGCAATTCTACATTTCTCACTCAAGAATTCATTTTTATAATCTTTAAAGTGCAAATTATTCACGTTTTCTTAGCTTTATCCTTTCGCTATTGTTAAAGTGTTGATCAATAATGAATAACTTTTCTTATCTACCTTCGTGTATTATTAACGGTGAAATCTGATTCAGGAGGGTGGTTGTATGGAATTCCCTTGTGCCTGTCATTTAACAAAAGCCAAATGACCACCTGGAAAAAAATGTGACATCGCAGACAATTTAGAAATGTTTTAGGAAGTGTTCTTTTTAACAAGACCAAACCACTAGCTCAACGTATGAACCCGATTTTGAGAGCATATGGGAATCCCTTAATGGAGAAGATTGGGTTGAATTTTATTGGACGAAGGTATTAATTTCAAAGATTATGTAGAATGTGATGAAAACTTCTGTCAGAACTGAGAACTGCAAAAAAAATCTTTGAGGATATCAATAAGGTAGATTTGAGCTAGTGAATAGTAAATGAAGTAAAGCAAATAGTAAGTGAACTATTTTGTGACCTTTTTAAAAATATGTTTTACGTTTTATTTTTTAATATATTTTATAATTTTTGTTAAAATATGTTCTTAGTACTCAAAACATATTGTTTTGAATATAGGTAAAATAATTAATGCATATAAAGTTTAAAACGTGTATAATAAAATTGTTTCTCACGTATACGACTCTCTCGGTTAAACGACTTTATTTTACGGTCCCCTGAAAGTCGTATAAGTGAGGGATCCTTGTAATTATACAAATTAATAAGTAATCACCTAATGAAATTTTCCCATATGTTAACATGGGATTTCGCGACCGTGGAATAAAAGGTACAACATAATAAAAAAGGGCCTTTCAAAAGAGTACAAAAAAATACTTTCACATCACTAAATATTAATAGTTTATCATTTAAATTTTTATCGTTGGGTAAGCCATTTGATATAATTCAGTAAGTTGAAGTCATGTCAAGCTGTTTCTCTCTATTCAGAGGAAATAGCTTCAAAATACAATACAGAGTTATTCATAAGTATACAACTTCCAATTGCTATTGCTGTAAAACAAGAACCGTGTAAGACCATGAAGTCAATGTGTAAGACACGCTCCCCAAATGCAAGCCGTAAGGTAGGTTTACTCATAAAGTTTTTTTTTTTTTTTTCCCGCTGCTGGGCGAAGTGACATAGGCGATAGTTAGCGTGGCATGGAAATATCAGTAGAAATGGCTGCATCTGCAGTGGAAAAGTCATTTTGTGTTCTTGAATTGAGCAAAACGAAATCTAGTGGAATTTTGTCCCAAAACATAGCCAAAAATTGATTTTTTTAATCTGTTGTCTACCCTGTATATTATTCCTCAAAAAGTTAAGTAGTTGCTGCATCCAAAGGCGAAACGTGCAAGGCGCTAGCGCGCCACGCGATCAGTCAGAAGTTGCCGTTCGCTTACAAATGTTCTGTGATTTTTCGATGCGCTCAGATTTTAGTGTTTTAAAATCTCTTATAGTTTTGTGCCTAAACAAATTAATGGTTGTTGTTGTAATGGATTATTCTGAATCAGGTATGTACTTTATACACACAAAATTTCCCTAATGAATATCCAGCCGATTTTTGTCTATATGGCCGACAACTTAGGTGTAATTAATAGTGACATAAATAATTATTTATAATATTTAGAAAGGATTTTGTTAGATTTCTAAACATATCTAAGCAATGAAAACTATTGTGTAATATGCAGTACTTAGTATACAAGACAGTTATAAAAAAATCAGCCGCCCGAAACCTCCCCATATTTTTAACGAATTTTTTTTTGTTGTTGTTGGTTCCTACAATTTTTTATTTAAATTACTGCAATTTAGTTTCTTATTTATTTTGGTAACAGGGCCTTCTGGATTGAGGTCTATGACTCAAAATGAGTTGTATACCATCATGAAACGCTCAAATGAGTCAACATTTGATGGAAAGCTTCAATTTATGGAGCAAGAATTAAGATATTAATACGAAGGAGCTTGCAATAAACATATTAAGTCATTTAGATTAAACTACAGGAGAAAGTTTTCGCGAGTGGCCTGAAAAATGGGTGTCCCGAATAGGATTCTTTTTCTGACCCCCTAATAACGGGCATGAAATGCAACACACACAAGAAAAGAAAGTCCTTATCTTCTGAAGTTTTAAATTTGTTATCGGAAAGTGATATATTACGAATGTTAATATTCTTAAAGACAGTAATAGTGATGAAATTGATGAATAAATGCTTTGATTTATAAATAAGACTTTGTGTTACCCTTTTTACTCTACATTTCAAACAAAAACGTAGATGTGCAGCTTTTAGAGGTATAAAATAATTTTGGCCTGGTTTTCGGACTACATACCACACTGTAGTCGCTCAATTTCCAAATTCCCTGCACTCAGAGGCGTAGCGTCAAGGGGGGCACGGGTGACTTTACTACCAGTATTTTTATATTCTATATTTGGCCTTATTTATTTCATACCGTTCAAAGATTAAATAAGGCTAAATGTAGTATATAATTATACCGGTAGTAAAATGATCGTGCCCCCCCCTGACGCTACGCCACTGCCTGCACTAATGTTGAGCCTACGGGCATGAGATGTTTTTCGTATTTTTAAAATACCTCCTTAGGAAATTAATATTTTTAACTTCTTTTTTCTTTGTAGTTTTCTTAAAGAAAGTCTCTTTTTCTCTTAGTTGTCAAAATATATACAAAATGTATATTTATTTTTATATGAAATGTTAAAATCTTACTTACACTTCGTCAACTTGTAAGATATAAAATATTAAAATAAGCATAGGTTTTAGAAATGTTTTGAGAACTAAAAAAAAGATAAACATCTTTTAAGAAGAACACAGAGAAAAATGAGTTAAAAAAATTAAATTATCGAGGAGATATTTAAAATATATGAATGCATCACATGCCCATTGACTTAATATTAGCGAAGGGAATTTGATATTTGAGTTACCATAGCAGCCTTTAGTAAACTTTGTACAATATATTTATTTTTAAAATAAATGCATACATTTATGTGAATATAACATTAAATAAGTGTATTTACTAATAGTAAATCAACAGCAATGATTTTTAATTTTATAACACCTGAAAAAAAAATTGACCAGGATTTTGGGTCAAATACTCCACTGTGCGGCGGTCACGATTATGTTTAAAATTTCACACAAGCTTTACATTTCTTACAAGCGCTAAAGTTTCTTACAAAATATCTAGCAAACTTTAAATATACGTCTAATTTACGCGTCTGTTAATCTGTAAACAGTGCATCGTTTTTTGGAAAAATATGTACATATTTCTGATTTAAAATTAATTAAAAAAATATTTAATTTATTAAAAAGAAAAAAAATGGATTATAAATATTTTCTAAAAGAACGCTCAAAAATAAGTCGATTGTGGTTTGAATTTATAAAAGAGTATGAGGGTTAGATGACAGTTTTTTCCGCCATTTTCGAACTAACAGAAAAATCTACTCCCTCCACTTTTTGCTAAGAATCTTATTATAATCATTATTTCTCTTGCTTGTTAACAATTTTGTTGAAAGAGCAGAGTGATTTCAAATCCTCATCATTACGTATATATACGGTATTATGTATGGTGTGTAAGCCTTACAAAGATTAAATATATGTAGACAGTTACTCTGTGGGGCCATATACACAAGTACCCAGATACATTATTGACTCTAGACATTTGTTTAAAATGAGCTTTCTGTGACATTATGAGTTTTCCAGATAAGTCAAATTGAAGCACCTAATGTAATGGGCGCATTAGCTAGTATCCCTATACTATACTATACAGAGTCTCTTAAAACAATGTGAATCCCATATATTACGATATGTGGATAATTATTGCTGGAAATACTTTTCAGAGACTTCATTATTTTACACATCGCTATTTAATAAGAACTGGAGACAATGCACCGCCCACTTTATTTGGCCAAATTTCTGCATTGTTGTTTACATTATAAATGAATGCATATCACACCGCGATGGGTTAGAGAATCTGAAAGAGAGAAGCGTCATGCGTTCAATTGCGCAAGCTCTGTGGAGGGAAAATGGCGGCTGGACGAAAAACACATCCAAAACTGTAGCAAACCTGATTTTCCACGCTTGGCGCGAACTCGCACTTTGGCATTATCATTATTATTATTATGATTTTAATGTGCGTTCTTTAGAAACGAAACAGTGTAATCAAAACAAATTTTCTTCATTTTTTTAGGAGGAATCTATTGTAAACAGTGGATAATTTTCTGCTTTTGTAATAACACTTACTGCATTACATACTACATTAAAAAATTAAATACTACACTCAAAACTATTATTTTTTACTTTTTTTAAGCACTTTAAAATTTATATCGGTTGTTTCCATCCTTAATTTGTATTAAACAAAAATATATTGAGGGGTATAGGGTCACTGGGTGATCCTATAGAAACAGAATTCATAATCAGTAACTTTTTTAATATTGCACGAGCTTGGAAGGGAAATATTGTTAAAGAACTCTTAGCGTTACTTTTCAAAATTTTATAAATTCAGCAACCGTCAACTATAGCGGATAATTTTATGAATATTCAGGTTTAAGACAGATATCAGATATATGGATTACATTTTATAAAATACGAACTCATTAAATATTGCATTAAAATTGCTCTATTTTTTTTTCCTCTCTCAACAACGCGAATCTTTCTGAAACATTCGCGCAAATTTTTTAAAAAGTAAATGCGGGAATTTTCCAGATATTACTATTCAAGTGCCAAAGAATGCACACTGTATTTTCCGTTTTCCTATAAGTATAAAATAAGTTCAATTAAAATTAATTGCTTGACTATGACGACCTTCATATGACTGTAGTGCCTGGAAAATTGACACAATATGCAATTTTTATTACCATTATCGGAGAGATCATTTCTATTTATCGGAAAACCAGAAACGCTATTCGATTTCTTAGTATCAAAAAAGAATATTTCCAAATTCGTATGAATTTGAGGATAGAAAGTAATCAGTTTGCATTGGAGAACAAACTTCGAAATTCCTTAGGGGAGGGGGGAAACCTTATAAAATATTTAGAAAATTGAAAAAAAGAGAAAAAAACAGTTGTATTTTATTTATATTGGTTGTCTTTATCATTAATTTACTTTTTCGGCTCTCAAAAAAAAAAAAAAATATTTTTCCCCGCTGAATAACGCGAAAACTTTCTGACTCATTTTCTAACTCATTTTGAAACATGATACTTGGAGACATGATTATTGAAGTGATTTGTAATCGAACCAGTGTTGCCAGTGGGCTACTTATTTTAATTGAGAATTGGCACCACTTTTTTTAAAGGATAAAATTTCCCTCCTTTTCGCCTTCATTAATATGTCTTTGAATAAGGCGAATTTTATCATTTTAAAAAAGTGGTGCAAATCAATAAATTTGAATTTAAAAAAAAGTAGCCTATTGGCCAAACTGAATCGAACAGTTTTTTATTTACCGATAATTGAATTTTATCTTGAGTTATAAATGACTGTCGCCTCAGGAAGACAGTTTTTTTTTAACTTTTCTGCTGTGTCGCGTCAGGAAATTCGGCTCGGTTCGCCAACTTTGACAGGATTTTCTGAAAAGCTTCTGCCTTTACCGAAAAAAGAAAAACGGTTCGGTTACATAATTTCTGAATAACAGAACCTGCCAGTTTGATACGTTTGTGAACAAAAATGATTTAAAAATGCGTCAGAAAGTAGCCAGTTATTTTGATTTCAGAAAAGCTTTAAGCATACCAAAGTGAGAGGCAAATAATTCAATGAAAATAAAATACATAATAGATATCACAAAAATTTTGACAACTAGTTTCATTGTCACTATTTTTTTAAAAACCTACTGTTAAATTAATTTTTAATAATAAATTTTGCAACAGCCGACTATAACTTTGCTCATGCCAACAATTTTCTAATATTTGTTGCGTTTATGGGGGGATAGAAACATGCATTTTTATTGAGGAGATGTGCTTACTTGGAATTTAGCATTTAACAAAAATAAAACTATAAATATTATCTAAATATACATTAAAATTGAATTTGTTTTTTCCCAAACAACTGAAAAATCCCATGAAATTCAAATGCAAAACAGTTAGTTTTACAATAAATTTTGACAGACAAAATGGAATTAAAAATTAATCATCCATTTATGCAAATTTTAATTTATTTAACATACCTAGTGCTTAGAAGAAAAGTGTTCATATATATATATATATATATATATATATATATATATATATATATTAGTATATTTTGACGTTAAGGTTTACAATTGATCTCATATATTTGGAACACAAAATATAAGCATTTACTTCATTAACCATTACATAAAAAACTTTATTTATTTCCTATGCTATACTCATGAAATGCATAGGGAAAAAAATGGTGTATGTATGCATATTGCTCATCTGCATACATAATTTATGCTAAGGATATAAGAGATAAATAAAAATAATGTATAAATAAATATATTTCACGAAGTCATACATTCACGATGTAGTTTTTGTACACAAATGCGTGAAATTTGCAGATAGGCATGCATGGAATTTTATTTTCTAGCACTTTAGAATCGAATATTTCGTTTTATAAATATATTAAATTTTAAATTATAATCGATTGTTCCACAATGACAACTGATGTTGAATTTATTTGTCGAATAGGGAGGGCGAATTCAATTATTTTTTTAGCTGTAACTTCTTTTCAAATTGCTCTATTTGGAATTGTGCAGTAACAACAAAAAATAAAATAAAATATAATAGCATTTCTTAAAATATCCACCTTTAATTCTTTTAGACCCCCTCCCCCCGCAGCACGTAAATTAAAAAATATAAAGTCCTAATTTAATACATATTATACCCATACCCCCCCCCCATATTCTTTTGAATTTATATGCGTATTTTATGTATGAAGTAACATACTTAATTTTATAAAAATGAATACTTTAATAGGTTATTTCTGGTAATTAGATGAGTTTAATGTTATTAAAGTTGCAACATAAAAATATTTTTTATGTAATTTTATTCGATTTTATCATTGTATTAAGATATATGTTTCATTTTAATTTTTAAAATATAGACCTTAGGTGATATTAAATGTTAAAACTTAGTTTCATTAAGAAGAATCGATTAAAAAAAAATCAGAGTAACTGATAATAAGTTAAAAAATAAATAAATATATATATATATATAAAACTAAATGTTATAACTTAGTTTCATTAACAAGAATTAATTTAAAAAATTCAGAGTAACTTATAATAAATTAATAATAATAATTAAAAAAACGATGGGTATCGAACACGCAAACTTCGGTTTAACAGACGAATATTCTAATCATTACACCATAACGACTTACCCAAAAGCAGTAAAACAACTTTATTAGAAACGACACAATTCATATGAGGATTTGGCACTGGGCGCTATTTGAATCGTCGCCAATACCTATTTTTAACATTGACGGCGAAAAAACTTAATAAAAAATACTTGAGATGCGCTTTCGCCAAAATAAAACAGGATATGCATACACTTTACATATAGAAATAAAACTAATCCAAGCTTTCATTATGCATATTAAAATATACTTAGAAAAAGTAGAAAACGAAACTTCAGGAGGGAAAAAATATATATATTCTAGAAAATTGCGAAATTCCTAGAAATTTTTTTGTTTGTATCGAAAATATAGTCATTTCTGTACCTGAAAGTCGGCGTTAAAAATCTAAACAAACATGAAAATATTATGAATGATGTTGATTTAAAAACTGTCTAATTTTTTCCTATACAAAGTCTATGGTAGCGCTGCAGTCGATGGCCCACGGTGGTTCAAAAGCGCTTTGGACGAATCAGAGTCTATTGCCACTCATGACGCTTCTATAGACCACAGATAATATATTCCACCAGATAGGACACTTCCATAAGCTCAATGGTAACCGAATCGCAACTTCAGAGCCCCTAGTGACAACAGTCGCAAACGGTTCGGGCGTGTCGCCACAGGTAGATATGACTTATCTTATTTGTTTAGTATCTATCTTTTTTTTCCCCCGCAGTTTCGGCGATGTTTGTTATTAAAACATCAAACGCATTTTATTTTATCATACAAATACTAGAAACTAAGCAAATAAGTTCTGAATTATATATTTACACGAGTTTCTTACAGATTTACACACTTTTTTTTAATAATTTAAACTGAGAAACTTTCAAATATTTAAACGATTTGATACTTGTAAAATTTGTTTGTTTATGTTATCGTAATACTTATGAAAAGTATTTAAAACCACTTTTATATTTCTTAACGATGTATATGTGGTTATTTAAAAAATAAATAAATATAGCATATTTAAAAATAATATTTAGTGCTAAATTTTAAATGTTATTTTAATACGATTTTAAATATTTTTTATTTAAATATTCCATTTAGTGAAGCGTTTTAAACAACGTTATTTAATACGATTCTAAATATTTTTTTTTTAATTTAAAAAGTAATAAATATAACATATTTAAAAATACCATTTAGTGCCACATTTTAAACAATGTCACTTAATACGATTTTCACAATTTTAATGTCTGCAGTAAAACACACTGCTATTTATTATTATTTTTTTTTTCCATATAAAAAGTTTTACTTAAGCATGATAAAACATTAAAGAGACAAATTTCAAAAATAAAAATTTATTGCACATTTTGTAAAAAATACAACTGTATAGTAGGATAAATTTATGAATGTTTTCAGCATAAATACAAAATTCCATGCATTAAAAAGTAATATTACATGGAATGCAAATTTTTCTAACTACTTACTTATATCTATGTCACTTTTTTATGGACACAATAACTCTAATAATTCTGCATAAATCTCTTCCAAACTGATACATAAAATCAAGGGGCATAAAATCTCGGTCAAGTTTGTTAATAAGCAAAATCTAACCATGGGGGGGGCTTTTTGTGAAAATAGAAAATCCCCCATAATTTCTTAATTATGCTACGTATCGAATATATTTAAAGTTATTATTACTTGTAGGAAAAGGAGAAAATTTATGTATGACAGATTTTTGATATCATTAAAAATGGCCCCAAAGGGAGCGGGAAAGGGGGGTAGAAGAAAAAAATTCATAACTTCATCAATTCACAAGATATGAAATCTGTTTAAATTTATCATAAATCCTCTTAATATTATCTAAAACTTTTGTATTGACAAATTTTTTATAGGACCAACCTTTATAGCAAGAAAAATAAATAAAAACACTCACTACCTATTACATTCTCCCCTAAATTGGAATTTTTGAAAAAATTTTGCAGATCTACGCCGATTATGACTCCTAGAACCCAAAACCACTTCCAGTTCAAAACTTTATAGTATATCTATCTATCTATCTATGTCACTTTTTATGGACACAATAACTCTAATAATTCTGCACAAATCTCTTCCAAACTGATACATAAAATCAAGGGGCATAAAACATCGGTCAAGTTCGTTAATGGGCAAAATCGAACTATGGGAGGGCTTTTTGTGAAAACTGAAAACCCCCCATAATTTCTTAATTATGATACGTATCGAATCTATTTAAAGTTATTATTACTTCTAGGAAAAGGAGAAAATTTATGTATGACAGATTTTTGATATTATTAAAAATAGCCCCAAAGGGAGCGGAAAAGGGGAGGGGGGGGGTTAGAAAAAAAAAATTCATAACTTCATCAAGTCACAAGATATGAAATCCGTTTAAATTTATCATAAATCCTCTACTATTACCTAAAACTTTTGTATTGACAAATTTTTTATAGGACCAACACTTATAGCAAGAAAAGAAAAAAAAAACAAAAAAAATCCCTGCTGGCTCCACCTGCAAACAAGTTAGGTTTGGAAGTGGGTGGTTCCAACTATCGCATCATGGCAAAAAGGTCATTTCTTCCGCAATTTCCAACAAATAGGCACCCCATGGTCTGCATCTTCGAAATCTACCTGTGCTTGTAGGCCGAGCTGTCAGGGATTTTTTTTTCTTTAAATAATTTACAAACATTTATTTTACAATAACAAAGTTTTCACCAGATTAAAAAAAAAGCAGCGTGCTGCTGATAAGAAAATGGCACTTTTTAGATTCACAATGATGCATTTTTATCAGTGTTCCTAAATATCATTCAGATATTTTAGATATGTGTAGAGTTAGTTTACTCTGAACTTTTATGTTAGCCAAGCACAAATCTCGCTAAAATCTTTTTTTTTTTTTTTTTTTTTATCCCCCTTGTCACTAACAGATTCTATTTTCCACGTGTGTAAATTAGAAATAATGTTTTGATGTTGAAATAAAATGTTTCGGATTATGGAATTCTTTTTTTTCTTCTGATGAAATGAGTGTAAGGCATGACTTTTAAGGTTCTGCATTTTAAATGGATGAAAGGTTTATATTTTAATGAAATAAATGCATTACAAATCATGATGATGATAACAATATTTGTTGATTTATCATCTGCGCCCAGCTACAATCCATATCCCCTTCCAAAAAAGTATCTTCAGTAAAATTTGATTACTCGAGACAATACACGACTGTGATTTAAATATATATATATAAACAAATGTTTGAAGTGTGTTTTGATTTTTACAGTGCAAAATATTCTCACAAATTCAGATTTTCTTTCATATGTACTTTTGTCTGGCAAAATCAAAATAAGAAATATTGTATTTCTGATATTCCCCGCTAGCATGATTGCTTAGCTTATACATATTTTTTTTAAACCGTATCTTGCCCAACTGATCTTGACCAATCTTCTGACTGTACATGATTTAAGATTTAATTAATATTCAAATTTTGTTGTACACGTGTTTATATTAAATAAATTACTTTACACTTTGAATTCATTATTATTATTATTATTATTATTTTTTTTTTTAGTTTTTTACCCTATATAAACACTATTGTTTTTATGTGTTTGTTTTACAATTGTGGCCACTGGATTTTTTGGGTTTAGGAGCCAGTGACTCCTTCCAAATGTTGGGAATCTGCACCTATAATTTAATGCTTCTGATGTCAAGTGAATAGGACTGCATTTTTGCCGTTAAATCCTATAGTTTGGCGATAGTTTTTTTTTTTCGTAAAAGTGGTCGACGGGATAATGGAGAAGTACCAAAACTTTTTACACATTAATTTTGAACATAAAATTGATATTAGATATATGATTATAGGGTACTTTCAGTTAGCTGGCCACCGGTGAAATATATATATATATATATATATATATATATATATGTAATGTATGCATAAATATACCTGTATATTGATGCAAGAACTTGTTTAATGTATTTTGAAATTCATAGGATACATATATATATTTCACTGGCGCTGGCTAACTGAAAAGTACGGATTATAGACTAGTTTTCCATTACATTAATATATAATTCTCAGATAGTAGTAGATTTTTGATCATAGAAAATTTTTTTGTAGGTTTCCAGGTAGATTCCTACATTGAATCAGGTCGCTGTGCTGAATATGCCTAAAATAAGCTCTATCTGATATCACTGATTTAGAAATATAAGGAATTAACATAAGATATACATGTTAAGTTGTAAAGTCTATACAGACAACATTGTATAAACTTTGAAGACAGCAACATAACTGAATGGGGGAGTGGGAAAAGGATAACATTCCAGCTGATGTAAATGTTGAGGAAGAATAATAAACATTTATGTAAAAAAAAAAAAAAAAAAAAAAAAAAAAAAATTAGATAAGTGTTCACTGTTATTAGATTACAGGACTAGTCGATGAGGGTTCATCTTATAAATTTCAAAGAAAAATACTGATTAATATTTGTTACTTAAACTATCTCAGTTTATTATTATTTTTTTTAGAATGTTATCCTTTTCTACGCACCCACTGAATAATAGAAAATAAAAACCTACTTCTTTTTTGTACACTTTGAATAAAACCTTTGAAGATTTTTTAAATCTCCAATTATTTTTTTAATGTGTTTGTAGAATTTCAATTTTTGAAATCATTATACTAACAATCTTTATGAATTTCAAGAACATTTACACTGTTGAAATCTATTATCTCAGAGAGAAATTTAACCATATTTTGTAGAACATTTGCAGACGAAAACATATGAGCTGTATCAACACTATCCATTTTTTGCACAATATGAAATAATACATCACTAGGCTTTTTTAGACTATTACCCGAACAGTTTTTTTTACTGAGTTAGCAAAGAATTGTGATTTACTGTATTTGTAGTGTTAAACAAAGTATTTTGACAATAATTCACAATTTAATTTTGAAACTTTTTCTTGCAACATATCCAGCCATATAATAAATGAAATTTTGTCTTTACTGTCAGATGGCGAGCATGGAATTTCATGAAGAGGAACATCTACATTTAATTTGACATGATATGGAAGTTAAATTTAAATATTTGGAAGCACTTCTATGTTTTAATGATATCAGAATTTCAACAAAATCTACTTCACCGTTCGTAGCCTTAGACATGCTGAAAATTCTGTTTACCGTCACTGCTTGTTCGCAACTTTTTAATTGTGAGCAATTCAGATTTTTCTCATTACCTCTTTTTGTTCTTACAATAGAAAATGTATTTTCTAATGCATCTTGGTTGAAAGGTTTAGTTAGTTTTTGATATGTTTTGAGCATTTTGAAATACAGTCTTTTTTAAACCAGTAAATTAAAGATTTATAGCTGTTCCTTTTTCATCTTTTGGTGTTAGTTTGAAAGAAAAACTGGATGACTATTCTTGAGTGTTTTAAACTGTACTACAGATTTTGGTGTAGGTATCTGTACTGCAGATTTCAGTGTTTAAGTAGCTGGACCGAAGATTTTGGTGCATGCAACTGAACTGGTGCTAACAAAAGCAGAGCAACTAACCAAGGAAGCATTTTTATCCATGGGTGAATCTTCAACATCATTTAAAGAACATCTAAAAGATAAAGAATACATTGTTATAAAAAGCAAGTTTTTACAATTCTTTTTAAGAATATAGAAATTTTTAACATACTCTACTTTACTATTCCATTAAGTTCTAAAGATTAAAGTTATAATTAAGTAAAATAATTGTTTTATATTTATCGAAATACATACAACAAAATGCATTATACTGCAGCAAATTTAAATCAAAGCATAAAGTGTTACACTCTGAAAGCTAAAGTGTATAATGAAACCATATGTAAAAATATCTCTATCTAAATATCTACACAGACATTAGTCAAAATAATCAAACATATATTTCAAGGGGCTGAACTGCAAACCATGAGTTATCATTATTTCTGAATAGTATTCTGCACATTATTTAACTGCAGAATCCTGCGATTAAAAAAGGCCACAGAAATAATGGAAATCTACAGGCTATGTCTTTACACCCCTGATATACATGATCTATTTATCGAGAAATTTAGTAGATAAGTATATGGATGTATAACACAAAAGATATAAAAATATTAGGGTACTTTTCGGTTAGCCGGGCACCAGTGTAATATAATATATATATATATATATGAATGTGTATATTAATAAGTATATATAAATAGTTTTTTATTATTATTCAATAGGCTTAAGGATTTTGTGCATTGAGGGTGCAAATGCAAAGTGAAAATTATGGAGAAAGGGTGTGTATTAGGGGGGGGGGGGGGGGTTAAAAAAGGGTAAATTTTTCATGGAAAGTGCTGAAATCTGATTGTTCATTTTATTATTTATTTTCTGTTACTGCAAAATAACAAAGGAGATATTTTTTTGGCTTAGATGTACCATTCGCCTGCAGTCTGCCATCTTGTTTTTTTTTTTATTATTATTAAATATAAAGAAATTAGTCAATTAAATTAAATAACATGTTTATAATAAGTAAATATGTATGAAAATTATTTTGGAAATGAGAAACAAAACAAATGTGTTTTGATTTAAAATATAAGATGGCGGACTGTGGGTGAATGGTACATCTGTTCCATTTTTTTTTTAACATTTAATGATTTTAGACTTTATACAATTGGGATATGGGGAAGACAGAAAGCAGAAATTTCAGGAGCAAGAATAATTTAGATGCTTGATTATTTTAATGTCACAATGAAGAAATAAGAAGCTGGTTGTTTATATATTGTTACAAGTAAACAAACAAGATAGAAAAAGAAAATTTAAGTTTTAAATATTTTAATCTTTGGCAGAAATATGCAGAAAAAATTTCAGAGTAGAAAAAAAAACCTTTAGATGTGGGGGGGGTGGAAAGCAGAGAAAATCTTTGCAAATGTGGTAGATTTTCACCCTTGTAACAGGGTTCGTACTCATTTCTTTAAATAAAATTCGAGGACCAAAACAATAAAAATTTAAGGACATACAAATTGATAAACTATTGAATTTAGAGGAAATTTTAACTAAACTAATTATGCTCTATTATTTATTTTTACAATAAAATAAAGAATAGAGCAGAGAAGTTTTTTGCCCCTCATTTTGAAAAGATGGAGAAAAAAGAAGGGACTTTTTGCAGATTTTCCTGAAAAATAAGGACCTTTAAGGATAAAAAATTACTTTTCAAATTTTTAAGAACTTTTATGACCGTACGAACTCTGTGTAATTAAATTTTCGGAAAGAAAATGAAAATGGAAACGCGAATTAAAACAAGTATAAAAAATGGAAATGAATAAAAGGTTAAGGAAAGGGAAAAATTGTTTAAAAAGAAATCTACATTAAAGTAAAATAAAACTAGATTTTTAACATTCGTGCATTTATAATTTATAAATACAGAAATCACTTACCTTCTTTAATTTCCTGTAGGAAAACAGAAGAATGACATGATTGTGTTTTATACAACACCTTATTTTTTGACGTTTTGCAATAATTAACTGCAAGAAAAACAGCCCTGAAACAAGCAATTGGCAATATAAATTAATTATATTCAAGAAAAATAGCTCTGAAAAGAACTTTTATGAAAATGAAATACTAAAATAGCTGTCCTGTCGATATTAAATAAACAAAACTCCCAACAGGTACATGTGACCGTGACAATCTGACAGTTTATAGATCGCGCGCCTGTGCGTTAGTTCTTGACTGTGCTCAGTAGTGGCGCTTGTATCGCGCCGGTTCGGGTTTTCGCTCCACTGTCCTATCTGGTGGAATATATAATCTGTGCTATAGACGCTTTCAGTGTGACGTCAGTCATGAAGTTTTGCTTGGATACTGACTCCAAACAAACGGTTGCTATATTTCATTTCTTATAAAATATAAATCGTAGAAAATATTACCACTGCACATAATGTATTAAAACACTTTGCCGTGAGATATATTTATAAGATATCGGTATAATATACAAGCATAATAGAAAATACAACATAGCAACCGTTTGTTTGGAGTCAGTTTCCAAGCAAAACGTCATCATTGACGTCACGACTGAAAGCGTCTATTACTAAGTCCATGTTCTCTACGATGGGTAGAGTTTAGACATAAAATGTTTTGAGGGTTGAAGTAAAGTAACAAAGAAATTTTAATACGTTTCCGGCACATCAATTTTAAATATTTACACTTAAAAGGAAAAAAAAAAGATAAAGTTTCAGACAAAAAATTTCGGCCCCTAGCCCATACGTTATCGTTTAAAATATACATTTAAAAGAAATGAGATAGGGAACTTAAATTTAGAAATTACAGTATTAATCAATGATAAATATTGAAAAATTGTGCATATTCGTTTATACGTTAATACATAAAATATAAGTGATTATTATTCACGATAATCCGAATGCATTGTTTAGTTTTTCATAGATTTTCATTACCAAATTTAAGGAAGTGAAACATAGACAAAAGCATCTTATATTTGTGGATTTTAATCACGAAATTGATGCAGCATTTCTTCGAAAAATTATGATGCTATTAATTTCATTCTTTCAGAAAAAGTCAGACGCAAAAAAATCATTATTTACAATTTTTTTTATGAAAACAATTATATTTAAATATGTGCGTTCCAGATACTAAATTATTAACTTTTAAAAACCCCTAAAACATTATTTATTTATTTTAAATAAACGTCTGCAGTTTTAATATTCTGTTCTAATTATTCTGTTATTTGTTAATAACAGACATTTTTGTGCATTTGCTATCTGTTACATTGCACAGTATAAGCCAATTAAAATGCAGCAGTCACGAGATTTGAGAATCTAGGGAAAACTGAAAACTTATTCTGTGATCTAGGGTAAAAAGTAAAATTCATTTGAGAACGCTGCTCAGCCTCCCACCGTCCTCAACGGTGAAAAAGGTGGGAAAAACAGGGTTTATTCCCAAAAATAAACCGTATAATATTTTTCATTCCTGAGAGTTTTCAAATAGTTTTAAGCATAGGATTTTTTTTTCACTTTGTAACAGCTTTTTGTAAAAAAAATTTTTGCTTAATAATTTATGGAGTTAAATAAACTAATACTGCATTTAAAATGAATCTTTAATGAAACATTTCATGATTATTTAGGCGAGGAGGGGAGTAAAAAAATACGTTCAAGATTATTGCAATTAATATGAAGTTTGTCAATTAAATTTAATAAAAAATTAGATAATTTAAGTTAAGTAATTATTTTTAAAATATATTTTCAATATTTTAATATTACATTAAAAACTTAAATAATTCTCGATTCTCAGTATAAAGTGGAACATACATAACTTAAATTAATTATTTTGCCAGAAAACATGATAAAAAAGGGATAAATGATAAAGAAAGTAAAGTCTAATTAACTATAAATGTATCAAGCTATCCATTTTCGAAAACATATTGAATAGTATTAATTGTGCCAACGAAAATAAACGACGAAACCTGCTTTAAAATTAGTTTAAATCATACCAATTAAGGGTCATCTCCCCTCACGCGAAATCACACGCTCGCTAATGTTAATCCTATGCATTATTTTTCTGCTGTGTTAAAAATCATGTGTTCCCCTTGCACAAAACTGTAAAGAATGTTTTAACAACCCTATTACTTTGAATTTTGCTTTGTGAGAAATTAAATATATATTTTTCCTTAATTTTAAGTCAGAAATATGTGTACATTTTTTCCAAAAATTGATGCACCACACAAAAGTTATCACGCACATAAATTAGCCATAAAAGCTTATTATATAATAATAATAATAATAATAATAATAATAATAATAATAATAATTGCTTAGATGAATTATATAAATTATATACAGTGTCTAATTAAAAAATTAGTGACCTACTTTTGAAACCAAACTTGTATTTTTTCAATAATAAAAAAAAAAATTCTTATAAAAGTCGGAAATTCGAAAGCATTTTAAAAAGATAAACAAGCATCCATTTAAAAATTACATAAATTGATTTTTTCCTTGTAAAAACATTGTTAAAAATACTATAAAATACATAGTATAAAAATATGGAATTCCAATGGCCTTAAACATCATGCATTTAAGATTAATGACTTCATTTACAGTAATAATTTAGACACCATGTTGGTCTCTGAGACCCATTTCCAGGGTAATTCTGTCCGGATCACCAACTTTGTACTTTCCCATATTGACAGACATCTTACAGTTGGCGGCCATCGTGGTGGCGGCACTGCTGTTTATGTTAGAAATGCAATTCTTGCTAAATGCAATCCTTGCTAAAGTATCAATTTCACTGCATTGAAGCCACCCCCATTGTGTTAGATTTTCCCACATCCTCCATCATTTGATTGCAGTCATCTACAATTCCCCAACGAGGGATTACCGTCTGCTAGCACAGGAACTTTCTACTTTAACCCGCACTTTTCCAAATTTCATTATTGCGGGTGACTTTAATGCTCATCATTTTATGTGGGGTTCTCGTAGTTCCATTGCTACTGGTTTTAAATTGCGCAGGTGGACGGATCAAGATCATGAGCAAATTTTAGCGCTCCTGAGTCCACCCGCCGGAATCATTAATACATCATCGACTTTGCTATCACCCGCAACTTCCCCTTCCCGCACACCATTCAAATGATGAATGATCTCTCTTCGGACCATCTCCCGGTTGTGCTTAGATTCAAAGTGGGCAATTTCCATGTTGACATCTCCCGAGCATTCTCGGTCAATTGGGAAGACTTCGGTCACGTCCTTAACAATACAGAAGTCCCGCCCACTGTGATTCACTCTGCTGAGAACGTAACTTCTTCTATTCAAGCACTTAGAGACTCACTCCAAAATGCTTTCCAAGAAGTTGTGAAACCTAGGCAGATGGTGGTCGACAATTTTCGACTACCTGAGCACATCAGGAATTTGAAAAGAAGAGAAACGATTTAAGACGGGACAGGCAGACGACTAGGGACCCTCGCTTAAAAACTGAATTTAATAGAAAAAACCAACAGGTTTCGGCTGCAATCAAGGAATTTAGCAATGCACGTTGGAACACTTACATTGAGTTTCTTTCGACATCAGACAACACAATTTGGTCGGCAACGGCCCGCATTCGTAGGACACGAACATACATCCTTACTATACGGCCTTAAATGGCCCAAATGGTATGGCGTACTCAAACACTGAAAAGACTGAGCTCAGTGCTGATCGTCTTAGAAGCCAGTTTACACCAAATCGCGATGTCGTAAACCCTCAAACGGTCGACATCATCGTCAACACCGAGGCTGAACGTTTCTTAAACTCACTTCACAATAATACTCTTAAACCTCAAACCTTCTCTACCCTGAGAGGTGATTTCATATATCGGGAATCTCAAGAAGAACAAAACGCCTGGTCTCGATAAAATTTCTACCAATATGCTCTTACACAGGGGTGCAAAAATCTAGGCGCCAATGGGCAGATTCCCACCACTAAATTTTTTGTATTCTTCGCCTAATAAGAATACTGATAAAATTTAAGCGAAGTATACTAATAAAATTTAACGAAGAATACTGATAAAATTTAGTAGTGGGAATCAGCCCATTGGCGCCTAGATTTTTGCACCCCTGCTCTTACATCTTCCCCTGAACTTAATTTTCTTTTTAACCATCCTAATTAACTGCATGCTTAATATCCGTATGTTCCCGGACGCCTGGAAGAAGGCGTTGGTTGTCCAATAAAGTAATGTATTGTTTTTTTTATGTAACGTATATAAACCGTATATATAAATCGTATACGTTATGTAACGTTACAGTGCCTAGAAGTAAGTAGTGTGCTTATCGCCAATACAACCGTTACAAAAAAAAAGTGTCTGAAAGGAGAAAAAACAGATTCTCCGCGAGAGGGCGTCGAGTTCCCACTGCTGTTACTTACGTTTGAAGTTTCATTTAAAAGGCTTGATCCTAATGTTAGTTTCGATGTAATTACCGCTAAATCCAATGTAATTACCTCTTCTTGTTTGTAATTATTTTGTGAATAAATTTTAATATTGTCAAATAAAACGTGTTTTAATTACCGAGTTTTGTATAAAATAATGAGTACATTACTATACATTTACATTACCATAAAAATATTTCCAGTGGAGATCCTATCTTTAATGTAATCATTATTAATTAAATTTATTATAGCTTGAAATGTTTTGAGCTTGAATTTACATATCTGTGTTATGCAATTATTTTAAATTTAGTATTTTAATTTTTCTATCTAAAATATTTAAAATATTGATCTTGTGATAATGATAATAAATAATTTAAACAATGAATTATTATCATAAATATTTTATTAATTATTGATACATTAACTTTTAAATTCATTTTAACATTACTATTTTGTTTCATTAGTGTGCTTTCATTGAATTATTTTTTTAAATACATTCACAAAATCAATTTATTACTTTTTGTACGGTGTGTATTACTGGAATTAAAAGTGTGATTTATTTCTGTTATTAAAGTTTTGATTCGCATTCGGAAATGTGAGTATGAGAATGGTTAAATATTGTTGATAGATTAATATAATATTAAAAAAAACTAAAATATAATAATAATAACTATTAATTAAAACGAATTTTTAAAGAATTTTTGTAAGGATGATTAGCACATCTACCCTAATTTAAAGAAAATGCAGTAATTTTATTTTTCTAGATTTGAAAGAATTATTAATTTCTCATTTGATGTTCTGCTAGTATACCTTAAATTACTTTACCCAAAACTAAAGCTCTGATATATCAGAAATTTTTAACAACTCAATTTACTCTTAGTTTTTTAACTGGATGTAAACAAGTTATGCAATAATAAATACCGATTAAAAAGTTGTCAAAATAGGTGTAAAAAAACTTAATTGTATAAAAAAGACATGCTTTTCAACAATTCATCATAGTATGATGTATTTATCCATTATATTGTTTTAGAAATATAACTAAATATTGTAGGAAGAAAAACATTGCCCTATGATAAAGTTTGTAACTGATTGATTTCATTACAATTAGTTGTCATGAAATCTGGTACATTTCTCCCTAACTGCATTTTCATTATAAGAATTGTTTTTTCTTGTTTATTTTTTATCTAGAGCATTGTAAAGTACTGATTTATGACAGAAAAAATTACATTTAAACTGACGTTTATGTAAAAACAATAGTTATCATAGCCGCGGCGGGAACACTGGTGCCATCTATCGCCGTCCTCTATTTCTGAAGTGTAATTTTGACGCCGATAACAAATCTACTTCTAGGCACTATCTACTTCTAGGCACTATAGTAACGTATCTACCTTTACATTTAGATTTAAAAAATAATAATAAAGGGTATATTTTTTAAATTCATTTCTGAAAAATCTAAATTTTGAATTTACAACTTTTTTAAAACCCGATTTGATTGATTGAATTAAATTAATGAACTAACTGATTGAATTTTAATATATGGTTTCGTATGTCGATATGCCGTATGTATATATGTCGATAGATGGCAGAAGCAGCAACCTACATTACCCTTGTTATAATTGACAACAAGGCTTTGAACATGAACTAGGATATGATGGCTAGGATATTGCACTCTTTCGCTAGACGTTTGTGTTAATATCTAACATAAAATTTAAATTAATTACAATTTAAAAATAACACTATTCGTCTCCAAAAGTGATGATTTCCTTCACGCTAACATACTTTTCATGGCTGCAAAAGAAGGGGCGGAGTTTTAAATACGCCAGCCAATAGCAGAGCTCTATTTAGCTCAATACATGAATTCGTGTATGGTTTGCTAATATGCTTCCCGCTTTCGCTTACAGAAATCGCTCAAAATGATAGGCTTTACAGCGTCGCGCATCATCGTAGGCTACGCAACTTAGCCCATTAAGGACTGAATTATTTTATCTCTTCAAAAATTGAAACCCGAACTAAATTATCTTCATTGATGTTACTAGGGTGGGATTATAATATTTTTTTATACATCAGATGTCTGATTTAGGAAATTTGGCATGTGACCATATAGTTACGTTAGTCTTTTATATGACCAAAATAAGCAAAAGGATGTTATTTTACTTACAGCTTACAACTGATTATAAACATGCCAACATAACATAAAAAAATACAAATTTCAACTTCCATGGACATATAAAAAAGCTATTGAGTACATGATATTTAACAAAACATCCCACATAAAGTCCAACACCACACTTTTTACATTGTGTACACCCTATAGATTCACATAATTATCCTTCACATCTTCTTCTCGTGTTTGCTTGCACATTTTCGACAAAATGATCCATTCGATCATATCTAATATCAGCTATCACAAGACCACTAGTTTGGAGGTTAATGGACGCCCTCCTCCTTTTGGAGTATTAAGATAAAGAGTAAGGTACGTCTGTACGATTTCCTGCCGAAATTCAGGCTGCGATATGTCTGATCGTGTTTCCTTCTTGAGTATCCATGAATTGTTGATACATACATCAAGCAACCAGGTAAATATGCACCACCATCATTTTTTACTTCGGATGCCAATTCTGTATGCACCAACATTGGCATTTATTTGATCTGTTCCACTATTATTGTTCTGTTTATAATTGTTCTGCTATTATCAGCACAATGCAAAAATCGCATGATTTGAGGCAATCTCTTCTCATTGCATTATAAACTTTCCTAATGTCATCGCATGAATCCCAGTAACACTTCTTTCCTGGTAATTTATTGTTACCAGAGAGAATTAGTATTCTCAAGATGCACTTCATTTATTTTGCTGTTATCTTTGGAGATGAGCAGTTTCTCCAGGTAGCATATTTATTCGATTCAATAACTAAAAAAGCAATAATATCATATCAATGAACATTTCAAATAACTTGGTGCATGCTTTATTTCTATAGACAGAAAATTCAAACGTTGGAAACACTGGATTATTTTGCAGTATGTCATCTTGTATGGCTTAGGCCCATTATGTGGCTTAGGCTTATTATATGGCTTAGACCCATTTTTAGTTTCACTGGTCTTCTGGTATTCATCTTCATTATATTCATTGTCTATATTCTGATTTCCAATTCGACGACCATCTGCTAGAACTGCTTCTACTGGTGCTCGTAACTGTCTTCCAGTTAGGTTTTTAATGAGACCACCTTCACATTCATCAGACTCATCATTTACTTCTGGTGTTCGAGGTATACGTCACTGAGGTCAAGATCATCATATTGAAGAAGATCTACTATTTCTTGCATAGATATGTCGAAAAAAATCGAAATTTCTCATAAATAATTCATAGGTACAAATAAATTATTTAAATTATTACATAAAATATTGAATTGACTTCAATTACCTCCCTTCCCCGTTCTTTTTTTTTTTAACTCGCTTCTTATCAGAGGTTTGAATTCGAAAACTGGCCATCATTCCATTATGACATAATCTTTTACCATTATATAATAATAACTTTACAATAATGTACACAGTCTGATTGTAATACAGAAGATACAATATCAAATGCTACAAGATAGATTGAAATATTTATCGTTTTTATGTGTGCCTGTAAAATATTTATAATAAATACGATAACTGTTTCAAAACGACACCTATTACTGTGTGGATTAATAACACATCCGAATTTCATTGCAATCAGTCAATTTTTAGGAAAGATAAGGCCGAATAATACAGGCAAATCCGAAAAAAAAGTTAACTTTTAAAAGCGACTATATAGAAGACTAGTGTAACCAAATGGTAACGCAATGTTATAACCAACATTTAACGTAAAATTATTATATATAAAATTTCAACAGCAATATATTACTGTTCTTTGATGCTTTGACGATATGAATATGCTATATAGATTTATTTCAAAGCAAGTTATGAAGCAAGGAGCTTGACTTACATTTTCTTTCTCATCATTTTAGATGCACAGATTCGTAGTATTGTTTTCATTATTCTACCACAAAACTGTATAAAACGCTAGACTACTAACGTCATTAATTGTTGATAGATAGCACTATTACCATGCATGAAAAGATAAAACATTTCTTGATTTTAGATTATTTGGGTATAGAGAAATGTAAATGATTGTTTACTGTGACCATATGGTAACGCTAGTCCTTAATGGGTTAATATATGCTTTCACATGCTTCCCGCACGGAAGACATCCTTCCAAACCCCTGGTGTGGAATATAGCAATTCATGTCATAGCCATTGTTCAGTACCCATAGCTCTGGAAACCCGAAAAAAGAGGAAAAGCCCGAACTCAAAATAAGGCTCTTTTAAGGCACAAAACAAATTATACAAAAAAAATGTAGAATACAATTCAGAAAACAGAAACAATATAGAAAAAGAAATGAGAATTAAATTTAGAAGTATTAGTAATAAAATTATATATAAAATGTACAAAAAAAGGAATATAGTGAGTAACCAGGAAGTTAAACCCTATCAAAGCATGGAAGGGAGTATAACTAACCGAAGTCAATATTTTCAGGGAGATGAAGGGTCGCCCTGGGAATTCGCCAGCGGTTTCTTTCATCATAGTTTTTGATGGTTTTGAGCGCAAGATTTGTTATATCCTGCACCTTATACTCATCTCGTTAATATACAGGAGATGGGCAAGGTTACTTTTTCCTTTGTACAACTTTTGGACGCTATAATCAATTTGCTTTCGCCAAGTTAGAGTGTTATCCAGGTAGACACCCAGATATTTAACCTCCCGTCCAAAGCTGACAAAAGAGACGTCGAAATACAGTGGGGGTGGGGTAGGGCTACAGCGCCTAGAATACATAGTGTGGAAATCGGCTACAAAACAGTACGAAAAAATTGAATCCGATAACTGTACAACGATGCTAAATGATAAGAGGTCGATCACAGCGACATCTACTAGAAACGTTTCGGCTGGTGGTAAGTATTTTAAATACTTAAATTATATCCCGTTTCGTCTGACTTAGTGATTTTCATAAGGTTTAAAATTAAGAAAGATAGTGTGCAAAAAGAATCCTTTTTTTCTGTTTCAATACTGAAGCGATTTAGCTATGATGATATATAAATATAGTTATCCTCTTAAAAGATGTTATGCAACTTATATAGTATTAGGAAAACGATTGTATGACTCGAAGGGGAGGGGCAAGTGAGCGAGTTGTTTTGTGAATGATTAATTATGGTATGCTGGACACCGGATAGGCGATCAAGCAGTTGTTATCTGTGGATTTTTCTAAAAAAGAGAAAGTAGGATTGAATGGTGGAATGTTTTCAAGTTCTTTTGTTTTATGTAATACGTATAGAAAAAACTTAGAAGAAAGCGGCATGAAAATTTACTTTAGTAACAGGCTAATATAAATATACTCTGTTATTGAATTTATTTTATAATCGATGTGTTTTATATAAAAATGGATATCCTTCATTTGATTTGCGCGTTTTTAGTTATTTCAATTTATTTCCATAAATATTAGTATTCGTAGACAACTTTAAAAAAATTATACAAATTGTTTAAAAAGTTTAACCAATCGATTTTTTTTTAATGTTTCATATTCAAAACCAGATACAGAGTTTATTTTCAGAATTCTACTTCCCAGTTCTTTTCCTCATTCAGAGGGGTTGGGAAAGGGCGAGGTTAAAACGTATCACAGGATTTATGATGGTTTTAGAAATGAAATTTTGAAAGGAGGTGAATCACAGAACATAGAATCCAGACATGAAGAATTTTTTTTTTTTAAATTAGGCCTCCTTTTCCCTCAGTGTGTGTGTGTGTTTGGGAGAGAGGAAACGCACCTTGGGATCTCTCGCTTCTTTCGCGATAAAATTTTTCAAGATGATCAGTGTCAGAATATGAACATAAGACACAGAGGAATTTTTTCAAAATTGGTCCCTTTGCCCTCCCCTAAGGGAGCGAGTCTTAAAATGAGACTCTATCACAGTGTTAGAGATTAAATTTTGAAAGAGGAGCAATCACATAATGTAAACACCTGATGCGAAGAATTTTTTCTATCATCAGCCCTCTCTTCCTCGGGGGTGAGGCAGGGAGAGGGGGACAAAAATAATAAATTATAGCTTTCGTGATGAAATTTTGGTACATGTTAAATATCAGAATATAAACGTAAGATTCGGGTGATTTTTTTTTTTAATTCAACACCATTTTATTTTTCAATTTAGCCTAGAAAAGAGGAAGGGGTGGGGCTCAAAACGTATTTCCGTATCTAACATGGTTTTAGAGATGAAATTTGAGAAGCGGGTGAATTGAAAAATATAAATAACAGATACGAAAAGTTGTTTTCGTAAAAGGGCAACTCGTTTCCCTTTTAATTATTTGCAGTTTTTTATCCTGCACTTTTATATATTCAAGGCATTACTTTCATTCTTAAATACATATATTTTATTTTGCAAATCAAACAGCGTTTTTCTTTTTTATGTAAAAGCAATGCATCTTAAAATAAAGTAAAATTAAATAAAATTAAAAGACAACCACCAATTGATGTTTCCTATTTTTCAGGTAACGACAATCGCAGCAAAGTGATCACAAGAAAACAATCGTCAAAAATGTAATATATGTTACATTTATTTTTTCTTCCATTTTTTAAGAACACATTTTAGTCCTATTTTTGGAATGTCACAAGAGTCCTTCCTATCGAGCTTTATTTACGAACCACTGTTTTAAAAGAACATGATCTGTATCGAAATTATTTTTGTTAAATGTGAGAAAAGTTATTGCTGATTAAAAGAGAGCGTCAGATACTTTGAAAATCGTCTTTTCTCAATAGATGGCGCTGACTTTCACATGTGGGACAAACTTCTTATTCTGGCAGCCCCATTTTCTGAGAAACGTCACTTCCCGTTTGAAGCCGAAACTGACACCAAGTAAACACATTAGAGGTTAGCTTTTGGTTATAGATCTGTATCGAGGATGCGTTTTGGACTTTTCTTTCTGGGCTTAGGACTCCGGAACAAGATAGCTTCATTCGGGCTGGCCCGTGCGTGAAAATTTCAACCCATGCAGACCTCTAGCGCGGTTTAAGACAGTTTAACAAAAAAAAAAAAAAATTCTTAGATATCGACTAAGTCAATTGTAATCTCATGTTATTGAGAGAAACGCATGGTTTAGCTATAATTAAAAAGGGATTTTGTAATCTAACAGAAGGAAAATAGCTTCGCTAAATAACGCTTTTAAATTAAAGGACCTAAATTCAGAATTTCCGCAATATTGATATGTTTTAACTGTATTTCCTAAAATTTGGAGTTACATTGCTAATGTATTTAGCTATCCAAATTAAATGGTTACATTTTGGGGAAAACATTGTACATCAATATTTCTGCCAACCCATATCAGTAGAAAACCGGTAATCCGAACCAAAATTGGAATAAAAAATCAAGATTAAGCGAAGTTTGTAAAGATAAATTTAATTAAACAGAAAAAAAATATTTAGAATTTAAAATATATGCTAATTATTAGTATATATATTTTATAAAATACTATTACATAATGCATTTGTTTTATTTACTGCCTTAAATTTTTGAATATACATTGTATTTACTTAAAGCTGTTCTCAAACCCAAACTACGTACTTTCTGACACATTTTTAATTTATTTTTATTCACAAACTTATTAAAAAAATATGCAATAATTTTTTTTCGTTTTTTTGCAAAGGCAAAAGATTTTCAAATAATGCTGTCAAAGTGGAACGAAGTTTGAACCGAATTTTCGGACACGACAGCGCAGGACAGGAAAAAATTGCCGTCCTGAAATAATAATCGCTTACAACCTAAGATGTAATTCCTTTATTGCTTGTAAGTATTATGCTTTTATGATTAAAAATGAATCAAAAAATTGCTAGCAACTATATATTTACTAACAGTACCATTTGATACACGTAAAAGATACATCTACAATGTATGCATAGCTGCAACCTTTACGCTGTTTTCCTTCCACTATTTTTGAACATCAAAATCACCTGAAATTGATAAAAATTTAAAACACAATTCGATTTATTGCCCGAATTATATGAACTAAAAACAAATTACAAAATAACTAATAAGAGAACGATTTTTTTTTATAAATTACTTGTGTTGCAACTATTACCCAACTCCATGTATTTTAATGTCTTATATAGGCTTTCATTTTAAGAATATAAATTTATTCATGTAATTTTGAATATTAGAAATTTTAGATTTATCATAAAACAAGTTCAAATCATTTCTGACTTCCTTGTACTTTACATATGCTTTAAAAATTTACATGAGTTAATCATATATATTATTTCTGTTGCCAACATCCCTTTTCTTTTGCATTTACAAAACACACAAAAATGAATGAGGTATCATTCGAAAGGTTTTTGAACCGGTTTCTGACATAATACACTCACATTTCGTTAAAACATGTTTTTTGATTAAAAATTACATTTCATTAAAAATTAAATCAGCATTGTTTTCATAAATGAATTTTTTTTCTCAAATTATTGTTGTCCCAAAAATAAAATACCGCATTATATCGTGCTAAACAATAATTCTAAAAAATAATAAATATCACAAAAGATAAAGTGGGACGCACGGGTGTATTTTATATTTATGATTAAAAAGCAAAATTCAAATTCAAATGTTTGGAGTAAAAGACACCGTCTATCGATCGAATCAGTGGTATTTTACGTGTAATCTAAAATGTATGCTATGCTCTATTAAATTAAATTCTATTTTCTATGTGTTCAACTTGTTTTTTTGTACCGTGTTTTTCTCGAAGCGGATGACGTCATCTTCAAATACAGTTGAAAAATGATTATTTTTTTTCTCGCGCGTGCCTCTTGCTATGATCAGTTTTTACTTTAACTGTGAAAGACTAAATGAGATGATATTCTGGCTTGATTGCAGATATGTTTATCCTTAATTTTTCTTCAGAAGTTTAAACCTGCATCTAAAAAATATTAGACTGCAGTGCGAAATCATAGCACGGGTGTACTGGTAAATTAACCTTATTTGTAGAATTCATATTTTCTTTGGTATACGTACATTTTTAGATTGTGTGGCATTAATTCATGTGTATCATATTTAAAATTAATTAATATTAAATTAAATTTTTTTATAAAGAAATCTTAATGTTACTTAAGAACATAACTTATGTGTCCAATGATTCTTAGTTTTTCATTTACATTTTTACTTTCCGATCACATTTAGTACTAGAAAAATGTTGTAATCATGATAAAAACCTTATTATGGTTCATTCGTTTATTTTGTGACAAAAGAAAACCGATATGTGTAAATTTTGAGTCAATTAAATAGTTTTATTGGTCATGATCACCTTATTTAATATTTTTATCTTTGCTATATTTATACGTATTGCAGCAAGTTGAAACGGCCGGCACGGCGCACGACATCGCTTTATCTTTATAATATTTACTCAATAACAGCAAAAACAATCATCTATATAGAAATAAAGAAAGGAATATTTTAGACAGCTTTAACACTTTTCCGTTCTGTGAATGAATTCTCGAGAATGATTATCTGCTTTCCATCTTGCTTTTCTTTGTTCGTTTACGCGGACGATATTTGTTCACTTTAACATGTTCAAAAGTTACGCTATGATTTAAAAAAATAAAATGGAAAACAAACACTTCGCCGAGGCTTTTGATTGATACTAAAATTACAAACCCGATCTAGAGTATTTTTCTTCTGAGAGTAGGACCATAGACCTACTGGTAACCTTTCCTTGAAGCCGACATCACCCTTCCTCCGTCAAGTGAATCCTCCACAACACCGCCAAGCCAAACCGGTTTTTCCCGCCAAAATCTGCTTGCTTGGAATTTCCGAATTCCCGCCGAAATTTATTTATTGTGTCTGTGTTGCTCAGGAAAGTTAACTGCGCTTTTCTATTTTCCTTTTAATTTTCCGTGTCTCTTAATTTTAAACAGAAGAATTAAGAACTTTTTAAAAAATAATTTGAAAAATATAGTTATTAAATTCTACTAAGTGCAATTTAAAAAAATAAATTTTGATTACTTCCCAGGTAGCACAGCAATATCGGCCCGATATTGCCCAATATCGGGCAATCTTGGCGTGGATCGGGGAAGACCGGTCAAGTTTTACCGATATTGGCCGATGTTGAATCTGTAATATTACCATTTCTCTAACGTTCGACATTTAAATTTTTAACTTATATATAGTTCTTTTTTAGCAAGGTAGAAGACAGAAAACAATTTTAACAACACTTTAAGTTCTGTAAACCTATGGGGAAAAACTCATATTGGCGAACATCGGCCGACATTGATGGAGATCGGGCAGCCTGGGAAGTGCATGATGACAACTGAAATTCAACCAACCAGAGACAAGCATCCTTTCCCCCTTTCCTTCAGTCTTGTTTGTGATTAAAACATGGCCGCGGATGCACGCCAGTTGTGTGTGAAAAGATTATAAACATCAACTGTTTTTACTCTCTAATAGGTATGTATTCCTATTACTTATAATCTGTACTGTTTTTTGAACATTTGAAGATATAATTTTATGCATTTGATTTAAACGTTTTTTTTTTTTAATCTGTTTAAGGGTAACCCTAATTGTATACATCGTTTAATGTTTTTGTTATTATTATTTTTTTATTGATTGTCTTGATTCTAATGAACGATTTTTTAAATTTTACCATAGAAATAGAATGCGCATAGGTATGCTATTGAAATTGGTATTTTCTATCGCAAATATTTCGGTCCGATGTTCACCGATATCGGCCCGTCCAGCGTTCACCGATATCGGCCCATCCAGCGTTCACCGATATCGGTCGGTCCGGCGTTCACCGATATAGGCCGATATTGGGAAAAAAGCTAGCCATGCAATATCGGCCGGTCCGGTGTTTACCGATATTGGCCGATATTGCAAAATCGCTGTTTCCGATATTGGCCGATATTGCTGTGCTACCTGTGTTAGCATCTTAGTAACGTCCACATGGGATGTTCATTACTGGAAATTTCACTAATTAAGCATTCCAGTAATGGACCATGGTCCTAAACAGGGCTTGACAAATGCGTTCGCCAGGTCACCACTGGCTACGAAGTTTTCTTATCTGGCGATCACGTTTTTAATCCGGCGGGTTTTTTAAGGGAAAATGGAGGAGGGGGGCACAAATTTTGACCTAAGAAATGACCACAAGCGGCGTTTTTTTTCTTTTCAAACAATATTTTTAACTTTTAGTTTTAATTTGTCAAAAATAAGTTCATTAAATTGAAATTTTAAAATAATAAAATAAAAATTATTTGACTGACTTTAACAGGAAAATAGGTAAGAAATTATATTTCTTGCTTCACTGTTTGATCGATACCCACCTCATCATGTTTAGATTTTGTAGCACTCAACTATCCGGGCACTAATCTTTACTCATCGGTCACCCCAAATGTTCGGTAGGTTACAAGGATGCCTTTCACCCCCTAGCTATAATAGGGTCGACTGTTTTATGTCACTACGCGCGATCTTTGATTCTCAGTTCTGTTTTTCAATAGCTTTTGTATGAGACGCGCTATTTTTAATTGATAAATATCAGGAGTAATTTTTTGTGAAAAGAAAAATATAAAAATATTTTCTTTATACACAGGATAAGCAACATAAAAAATTCAAACTATTAACTCTTTTCAACTTTCCTAAATTTAATGATTAACCCAAGTTTCAATAAATAGAAGAAAAATAGAAGAATTGCAGAAAATCGGCCATCATAATAACACATCAAACAACCTGATCAGTAAAATAATATGGTGCTGCCATCTTTTCAGAATATTCTCAATTGCTCTTTGAAAAAATATTTTTTACGTTAACACTCGATTGCCAGCCAAAATAAACTTTCTTTATTTCTGTCGTATCTGTGTGATTACATGACGTAATTACCATATTTAGACGTATTATACAGCGATATTTCGGGTAAAAGCAATAATTAACTAACATATATGTTCTTTTGCCTTTAATCACAAAAACGAATCAAAATACATACCAAACTGGCGTCTCTAAAAATGCCTCTGCAGCCAGAAAAATAGTCACTGTTCCTTAGAAATACAAGAGTAGTAATAGAGTGTTAATCAATTTCCAAACCATAAATCATTTTTTTATCTGCCATTTGTATCATATATCCCAACATGCATAGAAATTTTATATGCCTTCATTAATGTTTGAAAAACTGATAGAGGAAAATGTTACAGTTATATTAATTTTATATAAATGTCAAAAATCAATAATTTTCTTCAGTACTTATGTTGTTATAAAATATATTTTTCAGTGCACTATTTCATCGCAGTTTCCAAGCAAGAAGATCCGGTTAATTAAATGGTGGTGCCATCTGTCTGTAACCTTTTTAACTGCTCTTTGACGATATACTTTTATTATATTATATTAAAGTTATTCTTAAACCCAAATATACCAATTTTTGACACATTCCTGAATTCCAGTTCAATAAATGAGAAAACAATCGCTTATAACTCAAGATGTAATCTTTACTTATAAAAGAGTAGCTTGATTTTCTCACAATCAAAGCCGAGCCTCAACCGTTTGTCCTAGAACAATGAAATTTGGAAGACATGTTCTTTACACAATGTAGGCGCGTACTAAGAAAGGATTTGTGAAAATTCACAGCATAAGGGGGTCAAATGGAGGGGGGGGTAAAAAATTTTAGATAATTTCGTCTTTTCGACATATCTCAGCAGGAGTTTTAAATAGGAGCTTGAAATTTGAGATAACAATGCTACAAAAAGAATAGTTAAACATGTATTTCAGGCGATTTTAGAAATTCAACAACTAAGTGGGTTAAATGAGGGGTCAAAAGTTTTCGGTTATTTCACATTTTCATATCATCAGAAGTTTTAGAAGTTTAGTAAGAGCGTGAAGTTCAAGATAACAGACCTACTAGAAAAATAATTAAACACGTATTTCTGCGTTTTTAGAAATTCAACCACCAAGGGGTTTAAATGGGGGATCTAAAGTTTTAGGTGATTTTGCCTTTTTGCCATATCTCAACAGCAGTTTTAGTTAAAAGCGCGAAATTCAAGATAAAAAATGTACTAAATGTTAGCTAAACACATATTTCAGCGATTTAAAAAATTCAACCACTAAGGGGGTTATATGGGGGTCGAAAATTTTTAGTCATTTCGCGTTTTCGCCATATCTCAGCAGCAGTTTTAGATAGGAACGTGAAATTCAGGATAAAAAACTACTAAAAAAATAATTAAACACATATTTCAGCGATTTTAGAAATTCATCCATTAAGGGGGTTAAAAGTTTTAGGCCATTTTGTCTGTTCGCTATATCTCAGCAGCATTTTTAGTTAGGAGCTCGGAAATCGGAATAACAAATCTACAAAAAATATAGATAAACATACATTTCAGCAATTTTAGAAATTTAGCAACTAAGGGGGGTTAAATAGGATGTCAAATATTTTAGGTTACTTTGCCATATCTCAGTAGAAATTATAGGTAGATTCATGAAACTCAGGATAACAAATCTACAAAAATATAGTTAAACACATATTTCAGCGATTTTAGAAATTCAGACACTAAGGGGAATTAAATGGGGTTGAATGTTTTACGCCATTTTGCCATATCTCAGTAGAAGTTATAGTTAGGAGCGTGAATTTCGGGATAACAAATCTACTAAAGAATAGTTAAACATGTATTTTAGGCGATTTTGGAAATTCAACTACTAAGGGAGGGGAGGGGGGTAGATAATTTTTGATGATTTCACCTTTTTACCATATCTCATCAGTAGTTTTGGATAAGAGCGTGAAATTCAGGATAACAAATCTGCTATAAAAATAATTAAACATATTTCAGCGATTTTAGAAATTCACCCATTAAGGGGGCTAAATGGGGGTAGACAATTTTAGGTCATTTCGAATGTTTGTCATATCTCAGCAGTATTTTAAGTTATGAGCTTGAAATCACAGATTCAGGATAACAAATCTACTAAAAATAGTTAAACATATATTTTCGCGATTTTAGAAATTCAGCCCCTAAAGAGTGTTAAATGGGGGTCGAATTTCTTATGTTATTTTGCGATATCTCAGTAATAGGTAGGAGCGTTAAATTTAGTATAACAAGTGTACTAGAAAATAGTTAACTATGTATTTCAGCAATTTTAGATAGTAATCCATCAAGGGGTTCACACTGTGTGTCGAAAGTTTTAGGTAACTGTACCATATCTCAGCAGCAGTTTTAAGTAAGAATGTGAAACTCCGCTTTACAAATCTACAAAAAAAGTAGTTAATCATATATTTCCCCAGCTATTTTAGAGCTAGCGAGTTCATGGGCAACATCGGCTGTGAACCCGATTGTAGAAGATTAGACGGAAAAGAGAACTATTGCTGATTTTTTATTATATACTAGCCAGTCGCTTCCGAGTGAAGCCCAGATACAAAGTACTACCTGGACCCCACCCCTAGATAATCACGGGTAGGGCCCAGTAGTATTTTGTCAGAGGGCTCATAAAAAATATTTATGTCGCGAAATCTTTATTTATGTGCTTTTTTATATTCTTATTAGTTATTTCCGTATACTTTTAATTTAAAGTATTTAATTTATATTTTTCCGGTTGCATGTAAAATGCACTTTCTGGGCCCTAAGCGAAGTCAGAGTGGTACGCTGTACTATGTATCTGGGCCCCACTCGGAAACGAACGGTTAGACGGGCGAAGACCGGCTAGTTTAGTTATAATAAAATGTAAAAAAAAAAAAAATTCGATTCCATATCACTGCAATAGTCATGCATGCCTGTGTCTTGTTTTTACATTTAAAAATGCATCAAGAAATTCGTCGGAAAAATATTTTTCTGAAAGCAAAAGAAATCCCTTCCAGCGTTTGGTTAGAAAAATCACTCAAGATTTCAAAACGGATCTCCTTTTCCATAGCTCTCTTGTTATGGCTCTGCAAGAAGTCAGCGAAACTTATCTTGTTGGGCTTTTTGAAGACACCAAATTGCGCGCTATCCACGCCAAGTTTGTTACTATCATGCCCAAGGATATCCAGCTGGCTCGCAGAATTCGCGGAGAGCGTGCCTAAGCTGCTTCTTTCCATTAAAAAAAGGCCCTTTTCAGGGCCATACAAATATTAAATAATTCCGACTTGCATCAGATTCAATCCTAACTGATTTAAACGAGAAGAGTATAGATATATATGTGTGTTGTGCTGTCACGATATTCATTATAAGCATGATCTGCAATATAACCACTCCCCTAAGGATACAAATTGACGCCTTTTAGCGATTTTCAGTTTTAAAATGCTTTAATTGTCTGTATTATCCATATTAAGATTTGGATTTTTGCTTTCTGAGGAAAGCCTTATTGTAAATAAATCCGACAGATGTCGCCAGAAAATCTCAATGCTTCAGAATTATCTCCGACCACAAACAGCTGGAAATTACTTCATTTAAGCTAATACATTTATTATTAAAAGAAATATTACACATATTTAATAGCTGTGATGCACGTTTACACACCTTTAAGCGTCCTAACTGTGTTTTTTCGTCACGTAAATTTCGAATTCAAAGGCTGAATTAACAAAAATTTTATATTAATGTTAATTTCTCAAAGTGCATAAGAATATAAATCCTCATACCAAATCTCTTCGTATCTATTATTTTATGAATCGTTAAACATGCGTGAAAAATTCCGACAGGCGATCAAGGCATTTTATCTTCACGCGAAACCACCCATTATCAAGCACTACTAAAGCAGGCCCAAAGGAGACATAAGTTTGAGGATTTATTCTACATTCAATTAAAATTGTTCAAGATAAGACAGGTTCATGTGGAAAAACAAAATGGTAAAATTTTGAATAATGTAACATTGTTAAATAGGTTTTACCATAACCTTTTAAATTAACGAATGGCCAAAAGGAGACCATTAGAGACATTTACCGAGACTCAAGTTCTCGTAAGCAAGTGAACAGGCTTTTACAAGGTGACGTGGGTTGTGGAAAAACAATTGTTGTCTGAACTGCATCCGTTAAGTGGAAGGGTTGGTTGTGGTAGTTCAGAGTCTTACTATATGTTGATGACAGATTATCATTTAGATTAGGCAGGAAGAGAGCAGATTGAAACTATGGTTAAAACAAGTAATGGATTCGAAATAGCAGAATTGGATTTTAAATTCCGTGGTCGAGGTGATCGCATGGGATTGCAGCAAAGTGGTGCCTTAAATTTAAAAATAGCTGATTTATATAAATATATTGTTATTTTGGAAGTAGCAAGTAGAGTGGTTGAAAATATTGTTCAACAAGATACAGACTTTCAGCATTCTGTCCACGTGGCAATTTGTAAAGAATATACTAGATTACTTGCTGCATCTGTGGTCGGAATAGGATAAGGTAAGGTACCTTAATTTCAAGTTATTTATTATGTCACCATATGAAAGTTTTATAGAAAGATTTAGCCACGTTCAATTGTTTCATCAAATAGAAGCGCTCTTGCGATGGGATATATATGCCTACTGGTGCTATTGATATCCGTGTCAAACAACTTACTTATATTGCTTGTTTAGCGTATAGGAAAGCAACGTATAATAGCTATCGCAATGCCTTAGAACAAATTATTGATATTGATACAGAAAGTATTAAGTTAGAAGGGTTATCCTTAGCAGCGCAATCCAATCTTAAGCAGTGGTCTAAGGATTTTAATGACCAAACTTTTTGAAGATTTCATTAAAGCACACTATGCTACCACCACCACTGCAACAGAAGTATGGAAAAAGGTGAAGCAAACTGCTAATTTTACCTTTTCAGACCGTGGCTTCAAAAGATTGTAGCCCTTAATCGAGAAAACGCTAATCTATTGGGCTATGTAGATAGTCCTTATGATGCACTTATCGATTTGTGTTATGTTATCGATTGTTATGTATCGACCTGGTATAATCACTGCTGCTTTATCCGCTTAGTATTGATACAGAAAGTATTAAGTTAGAAGGGTTATCCTTAGCAGCGCAATCCAATCTTAAGCAGTGGTCTAAGGATTTTAATGACCAAACTTTTTGAAGATTTCATTAAAGCACACTATGCTACCACCACCACTGCAACAGAAGTATGGAAAAAGGTGAAGCAAACTGCTAATTTTACCTTTTCAGACCGTGGCTTCAAAAGATTGTAGCCCTTAATCGAGAAAACGCTAATCTATTGGGCTATGTAGATAGTCCTTATGATGCACTTATCGATTTGTGTTATGTTATCGATTGTTATGTATCGACCTGGTATAATCACTGCTGCTTTATCCGCTCCTTTTTCTGACTTAGTATATTTTTTGCTCTCACTCGTAAAAAAAAACAGATGTAAAAAATAGTCCTTATAAGAACTATTTTAACAAATTTTTTGCACAAGAAGAACAAATGCAATTTTGCCATATGCTCTTAAAGACCATAGGGATTAGTGGTGAAAATACTAAATTAGATTACTCTTCTAGTTCCTTTTTGTTCGGGTATACATCCTTCTGATGTAATGCTGAACACTAATTTCAATAATGGATTATTGGATCATATTTTTGCTGTTTTACTTGAGGGTGGTCATGCACTTTATCAACTGGAACTTCCTAAGGAAGGCTATGCCTTCTGATCAAGCCGCTTCTGTGGGACTGAATGAAATTAATCGAAATGATGGGAGGTAATGGTGGGTAAGTCTTTGCCCTTTTGGTCATTATGTATCTTAAGTTTTAAAGACAGTTTCCTCACTTTAAGGAACTGTCTCTTTCTAATTTTTACCGAAATATCAATCACGTGCAGTCTTCCTATATCCGTATTTATGGGGATGAAGTAACCTATCCATTGCTTATTATCCTTAGATTTGAACTCAAAAAACAATTAATAGAGAGAATCATTAAAGTGTCAGATGTTCCACAATTGTGGAATGCTAAAATGGAACAGTTTTTAGGTATTACACGTAAAGACGATTCGGAAGAGTGTTCACAAGATATTCATTAGTCTTCAGTATCTTTTGGTTATTTTCCAACTTATGCATAGGGGAATGTTTATGCAGCCCAATATTTTTCTGCCTTTGTACAATCTTTTCGAGACTGGGAAACGAAAGTAACTAATGGATCATTTGTATTTATAAATGACTGGTTGAGAGAGCATATTCATCAGTTTGGTAGAATGTATAATGCTGAGCAAAGTGTGAAACGTGTTACAGGTCATGTGATATTTGCACAATCCTACAAGTATTATATTATGAAACAGTATAGAAATCTCGCTATTTGATAGGAATAAAAAGATAAATGTTTATGCCTACTTTTTCCTTGTTTCTAGCCAGTGTGTCTAGAAGGCTCAATAGCAGAGTTCCTTCCTTTTTTTTTTGGTTTGTTTCATAACGATTGAATGGGTAGATGAAATGGTAATAGATTAGAAAATTATAGCTTATACATATTTAACAGTGAAGGAAAATACCTATAAGCCTATAAAAAAATTCACTTTTTTTGGTCAGTTAGAAAAGAGGTTACGTTTAAATGGTATCTTTTTAGATACCCCTTACTACTTCTATCGTTTATCTTTCTTTGTGTGGTTGCTCTACATCTAGAATGTGCATTATCATGAAAGAATTAGATGCATCAATTTCGGCCTATGGTAGATGGTCTTCGTGTAAAATGTATGTGGTTACAATCCAGTTATATGTTTAACAGCAAACAAGCAGAAAGGGCTAAAAGTGTTACTCCATTAGCCAATTATGAAAGTAAAGTTCCATCTTACACATTCAAATCTAATAAATAAAGTGACATTTACTAAGTCAATTTTATTGCGTGCGAGAATAATGTTTATTTCTGCACTATTTTTTGTAGTACTTATTTCATGGAAAATAGTTCACTTACAATTTTTAGAAATAGATAAATGGCACAAGTGTGCTAAAGTTGCACAGCTGGAATATAGACCTATTGCAGCAACCACAGGTGATAATTATGTACTTGATGGAGCTTTACTGGCTACTTCTTTTCCCTTTTATAGGGTTGCTTTAGATCCTGTTATGGCTTCAGATAGATCCATTCAGTCAAGCATTTTTTGATTTTTATAAAGATAACCCTCCTCAATACCACATGAAAATAATTAAGGATGCTCGTGATAAAAAACATACTTATTGTTGAATAGAAGGTACATAACCTATGAAGTGCAGAAATAACTAAACCATTGGCCCATTTTTTAATCAAGGTAGATTTAATAGCGGAGTGATTTTCAAAAGCAATATAGAAATTTTAACACCTTTCAAGAATTGGTTAGGCGTACGATTGGTATATATAGGAAAACACATGGATTTGGGATAGAATATTCTTTTAATAAAGTATTAAAGGAATAATTTAAAAAAGGAATAGATGGAAGAGTACTTTATCAGAAAGTTGTAGGTTGTAACTGGAATAAAGTTGAGCAGAGTAAATGCTTCCTCCTACACATGGATCTTATTTTTACCTCATTCGATATCAATCTACAAGATGTAGCGCAAGTAGGTTGTTAGCCGTTCTTGAGAAAGCCGATCCGCAAAATGGTTGCGCTACTGTTATGGAAGTTGCTACTGGAGCCATTACAGCAATGGCTAATTTATCTTGTACGAAATCTGGAGAATATATAGAATCCTATAGCCATGCTATGAGTAATCAGGGTACTTTTGGATCAGGCTCTATTTTTAAATTGGCATCCATTTTGGCTTTATTAGAAGAAACAGGATGGACAATTACTAAGACAAGAGATACAGGGCATGGTGCGATTCAATTTTATAATAGATGGATTTAAGATGTAAAAAAAGAGGTTATGGGTTGCTTACCTCACAAGAGGTAACTGAGCAATCTTCTAATGTTGGTATCTCCATAGCTATACAAGAAACATTTGGTGCAAACCCTCAAAAATGGGATATTGAAACTATATTGAAAAATTGGCCTATATTGACTTCTCTGATGATCCTGGCTTCATAAGGTATACTTGAGTATTTGATTACTTCATCAGCCGATTTTATTTTCTCTATCGTGTGGCTTACTTCTTCAAATGGAATTTGGCAGTAGATGCTTATAATCGGCTTTAATGATACCAGTATCCAAAACGAAAACATCTATTTCTTGTTGTTTGGCTAAAAGGACAACACTCGTACAACTTGCTCCTCCACCTAATACCACTAATCGCATCTCCATCTAGTTGAAATGATACTTTTTGTTTTTTAACCTACTAGTATATAGGTTAGATACCCATAAACAGCTAAAACGCCCCAATAACTAAGATGATACTATTGATAGCCAAATCTAAGGTTTGATCTAGTGTGAGATATATTATAGAGCTGGCACATAAATTGTGTAGCCCATTTTCGATAATAGGGTAAATAATACGATTGGTTTGGTGTTATAGGTAGCTGAGAAAATATCCGATTACAAAATAAAATAGGGTATCGTTCATATTACAGTGCATTAAGCCAAATACTAACACTCTGATCATGGTGATTCATGATCTGCTTGTAGTGATTTTATTGAGTAGTTTCTCTAAAATACTTCGAAACAACAGTTCTTTTAAAATAGTAGCTAGGCAAGCTATATCTACACGTTATAAACAAAAATCAATTCTAATAACTAAAATGTAATATAGGGGGTAGGCTAGTACGCCATAATGTTTCTTTAATGCTGCTGAGTACTATTACGGCAAATGTCATCATAAGTTGAGTCAATATTGTACCAATGGTTAATCTATAGCCATTTGCACATGGCTCTATGGAATGGTGGATTCGTTTGTTTTCTTGCAGATGTAAGTAGCAGATCAATGCAGTGGCACACATTACAACGCGCAACAAAAAAATTCTAAATAGAGAGTGGTTCAA
Source organism: Maratus michaelseni (assembly GCA_963931845.1). NCBI lineage: Eukaryota > Metazoa > Arthropoda > Arachnida > Araneae > Salticidae > Maratus > Maratus michaelseni. The sequence continues at coordinate 27,968,468 of OZ007599.1, forward strand.
CTGGTAGCAATGAGTCGGCTGCATCAACATGAAGGCAAACTGAATAGCCAGATAAACTCCTATAGACAATAGCGACAATAACTAGTGTAGTTTGATTTTTTATCTCATTATTGATATTTTTTACCTATCTTTTGTTAAATATTGAAAAATTGGATAATGATCTTATCAGTAACCTCTTCAGTGCGCTAAGAAAACCAGAAGAACAGCTCGATAAAGCTTTACGTTAATTTCCATTGAATGACTTTTTCGGCATAAAAAGACTCGTGCAGAATATTGAAATATTTGTAGGAGCTGCTAAACAGAGGAAAGCAGCATTGGATCTTGTGTTGTTACATGGCCACCTGGTTTAGGAAAAACGATATTGGCCTATATTATTGCTTATGAGCTGAATACCAATATAAAAATTACATCTGGTCCCGTATTAGATACGACAGAAGATTTAGCAGGACTGTTGACGAGTTTGAAAGCCGCTATTGTACTCTTTATAAATGAGATACATCGTCTTAATCCTATAGTAGAAGAGTACCTATATACGTCTATGGAGTATTTAAAAATAGACATTATGTTGGATGCAGGTCCCAATGTACGTAGTGTACAGTTGGGACTCCATCCTTTTACCTTATTTGAAGATACCACTCGTTCTGGTTTGCTAACTGCACCACTATGGTCCCGTTTTGGTATTAACGCGCGATTAGATTACTGTCATGCCCCCTTACTGGCCAAAATCGTTCAGAGAGCCAGTGGTATATGGGAGACGGCTATTGACTAGGAAGATGCTTAAAAAATTGAAAATTGCAGTCGAGGAGCCCCACGTATAGCCAATAATTCACTGAAATGTACGCGGAGATTTTGCTCAGATCAAAGGAGAAGGGCGCAATACCAAGGACATGGTTACATTAAGTTTAGTGGCTTTGAATGTGGATGACAATGTACTAGATGAAATGGACAAACTCATTCTCAGAAAATTCTCGTGAAAAATTGAAGGCCTGTAGGCCCTGTAGGCCTTACCACTATGGCAACCGCTTGCCTCGAGGAGGCCAAAGAAAAAGTATATGAATCATTTCTTTTTCAATAAGGATATATCAAACGCACGCCACGTTTAAGGGTCGCAGCAGAGGTGGCTTATAAACATTTGGAATTACCTTATACTACTGACAAATAGACTTGACTACTTGACTACTTGACAAATAGATGCCATTTTTTATCTTTTTAGCCTATTATAGTATAGCGATATATAATGATATTTATATATATCATGGTTTGGGACAGTAAATGTTTATATAGCTACCATAGTGTTCCAACTGTTTATTCGATAATTTTCTATAATCACGCAATATTATGGCAGATAATAGTAAGTGGTCTAATATCAAGAGTAAAAAGGTTATAAATGACGCAAAAAACATTTTTTTTACAAAACTGGTCAAGGAGATGACTGTAGCTGCCAGAAGTAGAACTGAACCAGCGTTTAACCCACGATTCCGTTTGGCCATTCAAAATAATCAGGTAGCTAATAGGCCTAAAGAAGCTATTCTTCGTGCCATTAGCAAGGCCAACCAGGGTGGTTTGGCAGCTTATCATGAAGTAACTTATGAGGGGTATGGTAGGCATGGTGCGGCCATCATAGTGGTCTGCATGACTGATAAAATGATTAAAACAATAGCTAATGTGCGGGTTATTTTTACTAAATATGGCAGCAGCTTACAAAAAAGTGGTGCGATTACTTTCTTATTTGATCACAAAGAGAGCTTTACCATTCCTAGAGCTGATATGAAAAATCAGGATGATTTTACATTAGGATTGATAGATGCAGGAGCAGAAGCATTAGAAAACGACGGTGCATATATCCATGTAATTTGTACTATAGAAGACATTGGTAAAATAGAAAAAGACATGGAAACACTTGCTATTTCACCGGCTTCTGCGGGTTTAAAGTATATTCTTCATACCATTGTGCAGGTAAGCGATGCTGAATTAGTTAAACTTATAAAACTCATAGATGGCTTAAGGGATGACGATGATGTCCAAAAGGCATATCATAATATCACTAATTAACCAAAGCATGAAGCTTTATGGGAGTGGAAGGATGGATATATCCTACTTTCTAATCGATCTGCTTACAAGAGACGTGTTTTAGAGTGTAATGTTGTGAGATGGCTGATAGCATTTAGGTAGTATCATAGCTTCTATAATCAAATAGAGATAGAAAATACATATACGCCAAAGCAGTGCAATAAATAGGGTATAGTCACCTAACATAGGCTGAAGAAATTCCTGAAACAAGAATTCCGCAATGCCACTCCCTCCTGGAGAAACAGGAACCAACATTAGTGCCCACATGACAACCGGTTTTCCCTAAATAGCAAGGTATTGGCCCAAAGAAAGGGGACAATGAGAAGCCACAAAACAATTCATCAAAATATATCGAGCCATTCAGCTTAAAAAGGTACAGAGTAACACCTTCGACCAAAAACGAGGGGGCTCCTTCTAAACTCATGTGAAATAACCATTATATCCTTTTTGAGCTGATAAGCAGGTCTATGCCATCGCTTCACAAAACCTATACTGGTGATAAGGATTAAAATACACTTTAGTAACCTGGGGTTTATTAAAACACCAATGATCATAACTAAGTTATAGAACAAGAAAAGACTATAAATAATAAAAAAAGGCCTTTATACTACTATTTAAATGGCCTGCCTTAGCAAAAATTGGTACATATACTGAATGAACCAACTAAAAGACAAAAAAGATTATCCATGATTCCTGTCGCCACAATATAGGCAAATGATCTACCCAGTGATAACCCTTCTTTAGATAAGAGAAAAATGGTCACTAGCTCTCCCCTACTACTGATGGCTTTACAACAGTGACAAACTCCCAAAGAATGACAATATAGAAACAAGTGGCACAAGATAAGCTACTGTTGCTCAAGATCCGTAACCTATAAATATGCCCAACCTTTCGTAGCAGAAAAGAAACCATCCACTCTCCTATATCTTCAACACTAACTTCTGAACATCCAGGAATTCCAGGAACATTCTGAACCAGGTTTCTGAATTCCTCAAGTCAGAGGCGGATTACCCGTTAGGCGGAATAGGCTGAAGCCTAGGGGCCCGAGAGAAAAGGGCCCCTGTGCTAAAATTTTCTTTTGGGTTTTTTCTTCATATTGGGCTGATATTTTATGCAAAAGAGAAATGATGTACAACATTCTTTGTTTCATTCATTTATTGAATCTTTCATGTTATTAACATATAGAAGTAGATAATAAAGGCCGGTTCTGCGCCAGCTGCACGCGCTGCACCAACCTCTGTGCTCTGTGAAGGTCACGGTACGGCGCAGCCCGGAAGTACGTCATAGAGATAAGCGGAGCGGCAGATAAGCAAGTGGAGAGATAAGGGAATGGGGGAGATAAGGGAGTGGGGAGATAAGGGAATGGGGGAGATACTCAAGTCTAAGAGGGTGATTAGTTTAATTAATGAATCGTGGAATGCTTTTTAAAAACTTTTTTTCTAGAATTATCATGCTATAGTAGGACGAGGTATTTTTATAATTTGTTAGAGAATAGATTTTTTATGGGTTTTCCAAAAATTAAATATTTTCCCAAATTATTTTTTAAAGAAAAAATTATTTTTTAAAGAATTTTTTTTTTTAATTGTGGACCCACCATAACCACCCGCTATGAAAACAATTCATAACGCCACATTTTTTTTCTTTTTTTTTTTTCAAAAGGTATTCGAGAAAAGTTATGCGAAAAGCAGAGAGTTTGATTCAAATACAGGGTACCCTATAAACATGAGTCACCATACTAAATTTAGGCAGGCCTCCCCTCCCTCCTCCTCCCCCCCCCCACTTTTTAATTTTAGCAGAGTGCCCTTTGAAACAAGTGAGGCTAAAAATATAAGCTCCCTTCAAAAAATACAAAGTGCCACACAAAAATTGTAAAGAGGAATAAATTGGGGAAATAGTCCCCCACCCCCCTTTTGCCTCAGAGGGTCCTTTCGATGTAAGTTAGGCTAACAATATAGCATACCCTGCAAAAAATACAGAATACCCATAAAAAATACAGGGTACCCTATAAACTTGATTCACCATACAAATTTAAGTGTCTCACACCCTCCCTTTTTTATTTTAGCAGAGAGCCCTTTGATAAACGTCAGACTAAAAATGTAAAGTTCCTTCATAAAATACAAAGTACCACACAAAAATTGTATAGGGGAATGAATTGAGGAAATAGCCCACCACCCCTCTTTTGCCCCAGTGGGTCCTTTCGATGTAAGTTAGGCTAACAATATAGCATACCCTGCAAAAAATACAGAGTACCCATAAAAAATACAGGGTACCCTATAAACTTGATTCACCATACAAATTTAAGTGTCTCACACCCTCCCTTTTTTATTTTAGCAGAGAGCCCTTTGATAAACGTCAGACTAAAAATGTAAAGTTCCTTCATAAAATACAAAGTACCACACAAAAATTGTATAGGGGAATGAATTGAGGAAATAGCCCACCACCTCTCTTTTGCCCCAGTGGGCCCTTCGGTGTAACTTAGGCTAACAATACAGGGTGTATGGAAAATAGAGAGTGGCCATCAAAAATACAGGGTACCCTATAAACTTGATTCACCATACTAAATTTAGGCAGGCTTCCTCTCCCCCCTCCCCCCTCCTCCCCGCCTCCCCCCCCCTCCCCCCACTTTTTAATTTTAGCAGAGTGCCCTTTGACACAAGTGAGGATAAAAATATAAGGTCCCTTCAAAAAATACAAAGTGCCATACAAAAATTGAGTAGAGGAATAAATTGAGTAAATAGCCCCCCACCCCCCTTTTGCCCCAGTGGACCCTTCGATGTAAGTTATTCTAACAATACAGGGTGTATGGAAAATATAGAGTGTCCATCAAAAATACAGGGTACCCTATGAACCTGATTCAACATACCAAATTTAAGTGCTCCCACACCCTTTTTATTTTAGCAGAGAGCCCTTTGACACAAGTGAGGCTAAAAATATAAGGACCCTTCACAAAATGCAAAGTGCCACACAAAAATTGTATAGGGGAATAAATTGAGATAATAGCCCTCCACCACCTTTTGCCCCAAATGGGCCCTTCGATGTAAGTTAGGATAACAATACAGGGTGTATGGAAAATACAGAGTGCCCATCAAAAATACAGGGATACCCCAATAACATGATTCACCTTACAAAATTTAAGCGCCCCCTCCCTTTTTTTTTATTTTAGAAGAGGGCCCTTCGACACAAGTTTGGCTAAAAATATAAGGCCCTTTCGAAAAATACAAAGTGACACATACAAATTCTATAGGGGAATAAATATATGGAGGAAATAGCCCCCACCCCCTTTGTCCCAAAGGGGCCTTCGATATAAATGAGGCTAAAAATATAGGGGCCCTTCAAAAAATGAGAGTGCCTACAAAAATGATACGAAGAATTCAAATGTTAATGCAAAATAGGATCTATAATAAATAGCAAAATAATAATAATAAAAAAATAGGATAACTAAAATAAATATTAAAACCATAATAAGATTTAAAACCACCCTATCAAACCATATGAAAGTAAAATTTCAAAACTCGATAGAGTGAAAATTTTGGGGTCTTATTTAGAACTCCTTCACAAAAATACATTTAATAAAGTAGCACCCTTCACAAAATTCCGTTCTATAAAAGCATACTCTTCATTAATTATTATTATTTTATGTTTTAAAATGTATAATTTGACATAAAATACCATTTAGGTATTATATACAAAATTCAGTGATTCTGCCTAGGAGACAGTTTTATATTAGAATTTTGGGTTTTTTTTTTTTTAAAGCGTTGGCTAAAGATTTGTTATCGACTTGGAGAAAGAAAAAATCGTTCGCACAGTAAGTATGCGTCACTAAACATGAGGGTATGTTTGATAAGATATTGAAGATTAGTGATAAGAGAATTTTCTATAGTTAAAGACCTTTCTCAAACGATATGGTATTCAAATTAGTATTTGGAGAATGATATCACTAAATAAAATGAAAAAAAAAAATATTTATTTCATTAGTACATATGTCTTAATAGACATTACTTTAAAAATTTTAAAGGTTTATTCATGGATATAAATTATTCCGTTTTCGCATTATAGGAGTAAAAAAAATTTCACATGTTATTTCAACATATAAAGCAAAACTGACTGTTATTAAAAAATGTATAACTAAGAATTTTACGAATATCGAAAGAAAAAATAACTAATTATTTTAACTGTTAATGTAATTAATCAATACTTTTTTCATGTGGTATTAATAACATACGAGAAGGGAAATATATGAAAAAAAAAACAATAATAATATATATACTAAAATTAGAAAAAGAAACATGATACATAAATAATAAAAAGAGATACATTGTGGTGTACTTTATGAAATACTTTCCAATATATATATACATATATTGTTATACTTATAACCGTTAATGTATGCGATTTCTTGCATGTAGCCCTGTGTATGTACTACTCATCTCATTACATACACTAAAATTAGTTAAGTTTTAAAATGCATTAAGATCGAGATAAAGTAAATATTCTTTATTTTCCTATAGTCTAAGAATATGTGCTACATATCTTGTTTACACTAAAATTACTAGTTAAGTTTTAAAAGGTGTCAGGATCAAGATAAAGTTAATTTTCTGAACACATATTTTTGTATATAATTTATCTTAACACATATATATATATTTTTTCAAACGACGCATATTTTTACATAACAGAAAATAAAGCATTTATTTTAAAACCATAAATAAATAGTATGTGAGTGAAAAAGCTTAGAATTTCTATTTTTACATTTATTATTTACTTATTAACTAGCCTGCATAAATTATTTTCGCCATGTACTACATTACTTGCTTATTAGCATTTTGAATGTGTTTAGATACACTAAAATATAACTGAACTTATAAATTTTTTCAAACCATATTAACTATATTTCATAAATTACATTTATTATCATAATGCTATTAAACATAAACTACTTTTAAAGATTTTAATTATGTTAGCTAAATTAAAAAGTATATATTTCAACACATATGTATATTTATAAATCACATACAATGCATAAGACAAATAAACATTCATATAAAATTTATATAGTATAGAAAGACAAATTATGCTTACCTAAACCAAACAGATCTGTAATTACATGCTCGCATCAAGTCTTTATCATATGATGGGAGCAGGATAACCATACGCGCTTCTTCTGGAATATCTTGGATTTGAATGATTTTAGTACAACTCCTTATCAGCTTATCTTATCTTTAATCTATCACGTGGTATGTGACGTCACTGATAAGGGGATTCACATCGATAAGGAATAGATGTAAGACTATCTTAGATGTCTTAATGAATCGATATAATTATTTAATTATTTTTAAACTACAAATTAACTATTCTATTTTTTTAATCAAAGTTTCAAATAATACATGAAACGTATTGTTCACATAGAAGTTAGTATATTCCTACAATGTAGCGAGGTTGATACTTAAAACCACTAATGTATGAGAATTCTTTATTATAGGCCTGTATAGGTGTTACTCACCATATATGTATATATGGCGATATATATATATATATATATACTAAAATCTGTTAAGTTTAAAAATGCTTCATTAAGTAGACAATGAAAAATAATAACTAAGAAATAAATTAAAAATATTAATTAAGAGATATCTTAATGATCGGACTTAAAAAATTTGGGGGAAAGAGTTAGGTTTTAATTAAATATGTTAATGAATCTAATCTAATACACGTTTTGCTAAAATAGAGATTATAGTGAAAATACAGGGTCCCCTATAATATATATATTAATTATACTGCATTAATGTGTTAATTCGCCTCTATTTTCATAGAAATACCTTTGATAAAATTTAGGCTAACAATAGCACATAGGAAAAAAAGTACAGAGTGTCCACAAAAAGGGTATGAATGAATGAAAAATTTTAACGTAAATATAAAATAGGGTCTACAGTAAGTGACAATACATAAATAAATAAATAAGAAGGAAAAATCATGCGTCGTTGTATACTTTATGAAACACTTTCCAATGCTATCAGACTATTGTTAAAATTTTGAAAAACTATTGAAGTAAGTGAATTAGATTTATGAAAATTTAATTATTCACGCTGATAATGTATTTTAAAAATTATAGCTTTCGTTTCTTTTTCCACTTATATATAATTATAAGGCTTCTTTTGCAATGAATACTTGACTGTTGTGCAGAGATTGAAAACTAGCATACTTAGGAATCGACTGATATACGTCGGGTTCGCTATTTTAGGATTATCTAAATTAAATATACATGATTTTCACTAAAACTTCATAAAGAAAACATATAGAGATCGGGAAACCTTATTATTTACTAATAAGACTCCTTAACTTACCATATTCAAACACATAATATTTATAAGGATATGGAACAATATCGTGATTTCTTTGACTTCTCTGAGTATTCAAAATCCCATCGTTTAAACCACGCAAGTTTCGAACCCAACAGACATATGATCAGACTTCTCATTTTATGGTCACTCACGTTAACCACTGGGCTGAGTGAGCCCCCGTTATTTAATCACATGAATATGATTTCTATCTTTCGTGATTTACAGTTATTTACTAATACATGAATACGCTGTACATACCCTATATTAATCTTAGGAAAGTATTTTTATCAATATAAATATAATTTTCTCAATTTAGTGGTTATACATTTTAACTAAAATCCCTTGTGGATATAACTCGACCATTCAGATTTTATAACATACACTATTAAATAACATTTACAAACTTTCATTTTATTTTAAACAATGGTTAGATCACGTGATAGTATTTAACTTAATGTTTTTAGAAATGACATATATTCACTTTACAATTAATTGCATATACATATAGACAAGTTTTTCAAAAATTTTACAAGATTATAAAAAAGTTCTGAAAAACTACAAACTTATGTTAAAAGGTTACAAGAAAAGTACAAGTTAAAAAAGAAAATTCAATTTAATATCTAAAAAAAAAATTAGTTAAAAAATAATTTTTTAAAAAGTTAAAAAAACTAATTTAAAAAAAATTTTAAAAAAATACATCTTAAGGGAAAAAAAATTAAAAATTCACAAAAATATTTTTTATTTATTTATAAGCTAATATATATGTTTGTGCGTGTGTAGGTATGTATATACACACATGTATATGTATGTATTTACATACATGCATGTGTGTGTGTGTGCATACATCTATATTCATGTTTGTACATACATGTATATACATGTGTATACGTATTCATTTGTACATACATGTGTATGAGCTCATGTCTAATATTATAAAGCAAAGCAGATTTATTTATCTCCCTCACTATATGTATATGTATATACATGTGTATAGGTATCCATATGTACATATATCTGTATGAGCGTATGTCTAATATTGTAGGGCAAAGCATTTCTATTATCTCTCTCACAAAATGTGTATATATGTGCATACATGCGTGTATGTATATGTACATACATGTATATGTGCAATATCTGATATTATAAGACAAAGCGATTTTATGTATCTCTCTCTCTCTCTCTATATATATATATATCCATGTATGCACGTAAATTTATATGTTTGTAAAATTCCAATGTTTGATGTTCTAACTATCGAACGATTATCCTCCATGAACAATTGTTTATCGTAGGAACCAACCACTTGTTTACCCCATCAATAAACCAACTAACCAACTGCCTTAACAAGAAACCAATTGCGTACTCTAACAAACACATATTCACTATCTGCGCATGTGTGGAAATTAATAAGAAACTAGAGTAAAGACATGTTTAATCGATAAAAAAAGGTACTAATCAAACAGGATATGTCCTAACTTGATTTAGACAATTACATATGGTAAGATAAGTTTTGGAATTAAAACTTGGAAGAAAGTTGGTAAATTCTATACATTTCCCACGAAAACTCCACTTGTATTTTATTAAATATCTGTAGAAATCACCATAGTTTATTATTAAAATTAAATACATTCTCACTAATTCTCATTAGTTTGTGAATATACTAACTTATAATATTGGTATGGTAACTTGAATTATTAGTATTACTGCTTAAAAATTTCTTTTATAGATTTAATATCATAAACACATGAGTCTGACTAAACTTTCGCCATTTTCATTTTAACTTAGTTTTCGGAAATTTATCGACATAGCTTTAATATTTACTGTTTAGTTAGTCTATTATTTCAAATTATTATTTTTTAGTTCTAATATTTAAAACATCTTCATATCGTTTAACGTAACATTTTAAAACGTTATAACATGTATCAAATCAATTTAAAATCATATTAAAAAAATATATATATACAGATACTATTCTTACTTAATACACCAGCTTGCTGAACACACAACCGTCTCACACGAAGACTCTGAGAAAAGTGAATGCCAGCTCAAGGCCTTATCAGATAATCATAATCTAATCACTGATAAGAATGATCACGTGATATGTGACGTCACTGATTAAATGATATCATCCACCTAGGGTTTTACCATCTAATCATGTGACCATGTGATATCAGTCAATACGTCACCAGTGATGTCACAGATCATGTGACTATGTCATAAAAGAACTAATTCGTAATTGCAATTAACACATTACCTCTAATTGATTTGTACAATATATAGATAAATTAATACGTGATTTATCTATTATTTTGTAATACATAGTATATATCGTATGTATTAGAAAATAATAGATAAATCGCGTATTAATTTATCTATATATTGTACAAATCAATTAGAGGTAATGTGTTAATTGCAATTACGAATTAGTTCTTTTATGACATAGTCACATGATCTGTGACATCACTGGTGACGTATTGACTGATATAACATGGTCACATGATTAGATGGTAAAACCCTAGGTGGATGATATCATTTAATCAGTGACGTCACATATCACGTGATCATTCTTATCAGTGATTAGATTATGATTATCTGATAAGGCCTTGAGCTGGCATTCACTTTTCTCAGAGTCTTCGTGTGAGACGGTTGTGTTTTCAGCAAGCTGGCGTATTAAGTAAGAATAGTATCTGTATATATATATTTTTTTAATATGATTTTAAATTGATTTGATACATGTTATAACGTTTTAAAATGTTACGTTAAACGATATGAAGATGTTTTAAATATTAGAACTAAAAAATAATAATTTGAAATAATAGACTAACTAAACAGTAAATATTAAAGCTATGTCGATAAATTTCCGAAAACTAAGTTAAAATGAAAATGGCGAAAGTTTAGTCAGACTCATGTGTTTATGATATTAAATCTATAAAAGAAATTTTTAAGCAGGAATACTAATAATTCAAGTTACCATACTAATATTATAAGTTAGTATATTCACAAACTAATGAGAATTAGTGAGAATGTATTTAATTTTAATAATAAACTATGGTGATTTCTACAGATATTTAATAAAATACAAGTGGAGTTTTCGTGGGAAATGTATAGAATTTACCAACTTTCTTCCAAGTTTTAATTCCAAAACTTATCTTACCATATGTAATTGTCTAAATCAAGTTAGGACATATCCTGTTTGATTAGTACCTTTTTTTATCGATTAAACATGTCTTTACTCTAGTTTCTTATTAATTTTCACACATGCGCAGATAGTGAATATGTGTTTGTTAGAGTACGCAATTGGTTTCTTGTTAAGGCAGTTGGTTAGTTGGTTTATTGATGGGGTAAACAAGTGGTTGGTTCCTACGATAAACAATTGTTCATGGAGGATAATCGTTCGATAGTTAGAACATCAAACATTGGAATTTTACAAACATATAAATTTACGTGCATACATGGATATATATATATATATATATATATAGAGAGAGAGAGAGATACATAAAATCGCTTTGTCTTATAATATCAGACATATGCACATATACATGTATGTACATATACATACACGCATGTATGCACATATATACAAATTTTGTGAGAGAGATAATAGAAATGCTTTGCCCTACAATATTAGACATACGCTCATACAGATATATGTACATATGGATACCTATACACATGTATATACATATGCATATAGTGAGGGAGATAAATAAATCTGCTTTGCTTTATAATATTAGACATGAGCTCATACACATGTATGTACAAATGAATACGTATACACATGTATATACATGTATGTACAAACATGAATATAGATGTATGCACACACACACACATGCATGTATGTAAATACATACATATACATGTGTGTATATACATACCTACACACGCACAAACATATATATTAGCTTATAAATAAATAAAAAATATTTTTGTGAATTTTTAATTTTTTTTTCCCTTAAGATGTATTTTTTAAAAAAAAATTTTAAATTAGTTTTTTTAACTTTTTTAAAAATTATTTTTTAGCTATTTTTTTTTTAATTATTAAATTGAATTTTCTTTTTTAACTTGTACTTTTCTTGTAACCTTTTAACATAAGTTTGTAGTTTTTCAGAACTTTTTTATAATCTTGTAAAATTTTTGAAAAACTTGTCTATATGTATATGCAATTAATTGTAAAGTGAATATATGTCATTTCTAAAAACATTAAGTTAAATACTATCACGTGATCTAACCATTGTTTAAAATAAAATGAAAGTTTGTAAATGTTATTTAATAGTGTATGTTATAAAATCTGAATGGTCGAGTTATATCCACAAGGGATTTTAGTTAAAATGTATAACCACTAAATTGAGAAAATTATATTTATATTGATAAAAATACTTTCCTAAGATTAATATAGGGTATGTATAGCGTATTCATGTATTAGTAAATAACTGTAAATCACGAAAGATAGAAATCATATTCATGTGATTAAATAACGGGGGCTCACTCAGCCCAGTGGTTAACGTGATGACCATAAAATGAGAAGTCTGATCATATGTCTGTTGGGTTCGAAACTTGCGTGGTTTAAACGATGGGATTTTGAATACTCAGAGAAGTCAAAGAAATCACGATATTGTTCCATATCCTTATAAATATTATGTGTTTGAATATGGTAAGTTAAGGAGTCTTATTAGTAAATAATAAGGTTTCCCGATCTCTATATGTTTTCTTTATGAAGTTTTAGTGAAAATCATGTATATTTAATTTAGATAATCCTAAAATAGCGAACCCGACGTATATCAGTCGATTCCTAAGTATGCTAGTTTTCAATCTCTGCACAACAGTCAAGTATTCATTGCAAAAGAAGCCTTATAATTATATATAAGTGGAAAAAGAAACGAAAGCTATAATTTTTAAAATACATTACCAGCGTGAATAATTAAGTTTTCATAAATCTAATTCACTTACTTCAATAGTTTTTCAAAATTTTAACAATAGTCTGATAGCATTGGAAAGTGTTTCATAAAGTATACAACGACGCATGATTTTTCCTTCTTATTTATTTATTTATGTATTGTCACTTACTGTAGACCCTATTTTATATTTACGTTAAAATTTTTCATTCATTCATACCCTTTTTGTGGACACTCTGTACTTTTTTTCCTATGTGCTATTGTTAGCCTAAATTTTATCGAAGGTATTTCTATGAAAATAGAGGCGAATTAACACATTAATGCAGTATAATTAATATATATATTATAGGGGACCCTGTATTTTCACTATAATCTCTATTTTAGCAAAACGTGTATTAGATTAGATTCATTAACATATTTAATTAAAACCTAACTCTTTCCCCCAAATTTTTTAAGTCCGATCATTAAGATATCTCTTAATTAATATTTTTAATTTATTTCTTAGTTATTATTTTTCATTGTCTACTTAATGAAGCATTTTTAAACTTAACAGATTTTAGTATATATATATATATATATATATATATATCGCCATATATACATATATAGTGAGTAACACCTATACAGGCCTATAATAAAGAATTCTCATACATTAGCGGTTTTAAGTATCAACCTCGCTACATTGTAGGAATATACTAACTTCTATGTGAACAATACGTTTCATGTATTATTTGAAACTTTGATTAAAAAAATAGAATAGTTAATTTGTAGTTTAAAAATAATTAAATAATTATATCGATTCATTAAGACATCTAAGATAGTCTTACATCTATTCCTTATCGATGTGAATCCCCTTATCAGTGACGTCACATACCACGTGATAGATTAAAGATAAGATAAGCTGATAAGGAGTTGTACTAAAATCATTCAAATCCAAGATATTCCAGAAGAAGCGCGTATGGTTATCCTGCTCCCATCATATGATAAAGACTTGATGCGAGCATGTAATTACAGATCTGTTTGGTTTAGGTAAGCATAATTTGTCTTTCTATACTATATAAATTTTATATGAATGTTTATTTGTCTTATGCATTGTATGTGATTTATAAATATACATATGTGTTGAAATATATACTTTTTAATTTAGCTAACATAATTAAAATCTTTAAAAGTAGTTTATGTTTAATAGCATTATGATAATAAATGTAATTTATGAAATATAGTTAATATGGTTTGAAAAAAATTATAAGTTCAGTTATATTTTAGTGTATCTAAACACATTCAAAATGCTAATAAGCAAGTAATGTAGTACATGGCGAAAATAATTTATGCAGGCTAGTTAATAAGTAAATAATAAATGTAAAAATAGAAACTCTAAGCTTTTTCACTCACATACTATTTATTTATGGTTTTAAAATAAATGCTTTATTTTCTGTTATGTAAAAATATGCGTCGTTTGAAAAAATATATATATATGTGTTAAGATAAATTATATACAAAAATATGTGTTCAGAAAATTAACTTTATCTTGATCCTGACACCTTTTAAAACTTGCTATTTATTTATGGTTTTAAAATAAATGCTTTATTTTCTGTTATGTAAAAATATGCGTCGTTTGAAAAAATATATATATATGTGTTAAGATAAATTATATACAAAAATATGTGTTCAGAAAATTAACTTTATCTTGATCCTGACACCTTTTAAAACTTAACTAGTAATTTTAGTGTAAACAAGATATGTAGCACATATTCTTAGACTATAGGAAAATAAAGAATATTTACTTTATCTCGATCTTAATGCATTTTAAAACTTAACTAATTTTAGTGTATGTAATGAGATGAGTAGTACATACACAGGGCTACATGCAAGAAATCGCATACATTAACGGTTATAAGTATAACAATATATGTATATATATATTGGAAAGTATTTCATAAAGTACACCACAATGTATCTCTTTTTATTATTTATGTATCATGTTTCTTTTTCTAATTTTAGTATATATATTATTATTGTTTTTTTTTCATATATTTCCCTTCTCGTATGTTATTAATACCACATGAAAAAAGTATTGATTAATTACATTAACAGTTAAAATAATTAGTTATTTTTTCTTTCGATATTCGTAAAATTCTTAGTTATACATTTTTTAATAACAGTCAGTTTTGCTTTATATGTTGAAATAACATGTGAAATTTTTTTTACTCCTATAATGCGAAAACGGAATAATTTATATCCATGAATAAACCTTTAAAATTTTTAAAGTAATGTCTATTAAGACATATGTACTAATGAAATAAATAATTTTTTTTTTCATTTTATTTAGTGATATCATTCTCCAAATACTAATTTGAATACCATATCGTTTGAGAAAGGTCTTTAACTATAGAAAATTCTCTTATCACTAATCTTCAATATCTTATCAAACATACCCTCATGTTTAGTGACGCATACTTACTGTGCGAACGATTTTTTCTTTCTCCAAGTCGATAACAAATCTTTAGCCAACGCTTTAAAAAAAAAAAAAAACCCAAAATTCTAATATAAAACTGTCTCCTAGGCAGAATCACTGAATTTTGTATATAATACCTAAATGGTATTTTATGTCAAATTATACATTTTAAAACATAAAATAATAATAATTAATGAAGAGTATGCTTTTATAGAACGGAATTTTGTGAAGGGTGCTACTTTATTAAATGTATTTTTGTGAAGGAGTTCTAAATAAGACCCCAAAATTTTCACTCTATCGAGTTTTGAAATTTTACTTTCATATGGTTTGATAGGGTGGTTTTAAATCTTATTATGGTTTTAATATTTATTTTAGTTATCCTATTTTTTTATTATTATTATTTTGCTATTTATTATAGATCCTATTTTGCATTAACATTTGAATTCTTCGTATCATTTTTGTAGGCACTCTCATTTTTTGAAGGGCCCCTATATTTTTAGCCTCATTTATATCGAAGGCCCCTTTGGGACAAAGGGGGTGGGGGCTATTTCCTCCATATATTTATTCCCCTATAGAATTTGTATGTGTCACTTTGTATTTTTCGAAAGGGCCTTATATTTTTAGCCAAACTTGTGTCGAAGGGCCCTCTTCTAAAATAAAAAAAAAGGGAGGGGGCGCTTAAATTTTGTAAGGTGAATCATGTTATTGGGGTATCCCTGTATTTTTGATGGGCACTCTGTATTTTCCATACACCCTGTATTGTTATCCTAACTTACATCGAAGGGCCCATTTGGGGCAAAAGGGGGTGGAGGGCTATTATCTCAATTTATTCCCCTATACAATTTTTGTGTGGCACTTTGCATTTTGTGAAGGGTCCTTATATTTTTAGCCTCACTTGTGTCAAAGGGCTCTCTGCTAAAATAAAAAGGGTGTGGGGGCACTTAAATTTGGTATGTTGAATCAGGTTCATAGGGTACCCTGTATTTTTGATGGACACTCTATATTTTCCATACACCCTGTATTGTTAGAATAACTTACATCGAAGGGTCCACTGGGGCAAAAGGGGGGTGGGGGGCTATTTACTCAATTTATTCCTCTACACAATTTTTGTATGGCACTTTGTATTTTTTGAAGGGACCTTATATTTTTATCCTCACTTGTGTCAAAGGGCACTCTGCTAAAATTAAAAAGTGGGGGGAGGGGGGGGAGGCTGGGAGGAGGGGGGAGGGGGGAGAGGAAGCCTGCCTAAATTTAGTATGGTGAATCAAGTTTATAGGGTACCCTGTATTTTTGATGGCCACTCTCTATTTTCCATACACCCTGTATTGTTAGCCTAAGTTACACCGAAGGGCCCACTGGGGCAAAAGAGAGGTGGTGGGCTATTTCCTCAATTCATTCCCCTATACAATTTTTGTGTGGTACTTTGTATTTTATGAAGGAACTTTACATTTTTAGTCTGACGTTTATCAAAGGGCTCTCTGCTAAAATAAAAAAGGGAGGGTGTGAGACACTTAAATTTGTATGGTGAATCAAGTTTATAGGGTACCCTGTATTTTTTATGGGTACTCTGTATTTTTTGCAGGGTATGCTATATTGTTAGCCTAACTTACATCGAAAGGACCCACTGGGGCAAAAGAGGGGTGGTGGGCTATTTCCTCAATTCATTCCCCTATACAATTTTTGTGTGGTACTTTGTATTTTATGAAGGAACTTTACATTTTTAGTCTGACGTTTATCAAAGGGCTCTCTGCTAAAATAAAAAAGGGAGGGTGTGAGACACTTAAATTTGTATGGTGAATCAAGTTTATAGGGTACCCTGTATTTTTTATGGGTACTCTGTATTTTTTGCAGGGTATGCTATATTGTTAGCCTAACTTACATCGAAAGGACCCTCTGAGGCAAAAGGGGGGTGGGGGACTATTTCCCCAATTTATTCCTCTTTACAATTTTTGTGTGGCACTTTGTATTTTTTGAAGGGAGCTTATATTTTTAGCCTCACTTGTTTCAAAGGGCACTCTGCTAAAATTAAAAAGTGGGGGGGGGAGGAGGAGGGAGGGGAGGCCTGCCTAAATTTAGTATGGTGACTCATGTTTATAGGGTACCCTGTATTTGAATCAAACTCTCTGTTTTTCGCATAACTTTTCTCGAATAACTTTTGAAAAAAAAAAAAAGAAAAAAAATGTGGCGTTATGAATTGTTTTCATAGCGGGTGGTTATGGTGGGTCCACAATTTTAAAAAAAAATTCTTTAAAAAATAATTTTTTCTTTAAAAAATAATTTGGGAAAATATTTAATTTTTGGAAAACCCATAAAAAATCTATTCTCTAACAAATTATAAAAATACCTCGTCCTACTATAGCATGATAATTCTAGAAAAAAAGTTTTTAAAAAGCATTCCACGATTCATTAATTAAACTAATCACCCTCTTAGACTTGAGTATCTCCCCCATTCCCTTATCTCCCCACTCCCTTATCTCCCCCATTCCCTTATCTCTCCACTTGCTTATCTGCCGCTCCGCTTATCTCTATGACGTACTTCCGGGCTGCGCCGTACCGTGACCTTCACAGAGCACAGAGGTTGGTGCAGCGCGTGCAGCTGGCGCAGAACCGGCCTTTATTATCTACTTATAGATGGTATTCCAAATGCTATTCCCCTTTTAATTTCATCTATATTCATAAGAAGAAAATTCTGGATTCATGAAAATTTTCGGTTTCCAGTTTGTACCGAATTATAGCACTTTAAAATTAATGAAATTTCAATGTTTACCTGCACTAACATTGCTTCTTTCCGTTTTTAGTGTTAGGAAACACTGAAATTTCATAAAATATGAAGTATAATAATTTAGTAAGTTTTGGCCATAAAAGAATAGGATTTTTTTTATGTTCTTCATAAACGAAGGACATTTTTCTAAATATAACTTACAGGGGCAGTGTAAAAATTAAATTTCTTATTTTAATATTTATAAAGAGATAAATGAGCAAACATGTATTTTGAATCAGCCTGTATATATTGCTTTGTAGGAGCCGAGGGAGCAAAAAAAGATGAAGCCTAGGGGCCCGGGTGGTAGTTGATCCGCACCTGCCTCAAGTGGCACGTCATCCTCATCTTCTCCTGTCTCTTCCGCGGAGGGAAGAGCAATAGCGCGCGTAGACAAAATAATTTTTTGGTGAATCGTAGTAAGTCTTAATTTTTTTCTAAAATTCTGAAAGAGATTCGGATAATCAGTGATTCGGATAGTCGGAGTTCGGATAATTGGAGTTCTACTGTGCTGTCATTTAATTTGCATGTACTTTTTAAAAATTACGCACGTTATTATTTATTTTTACTTGGTTGTGTATTTCTATATTTGTAACCATGGCGTAACTATACAGGGTGAATCTAAACCCTTGGGCAAAACTTTAAGGGGTGATAGTACACATAGAGACAAACAATGTTAAATAGGAAAATAAGGGTACCAAACGTCTTCCGAAGGAGATAGGCGCCATTAAAGTTTAGGGTCCAAAATTTCAAATAATTATAAAAAACGGAAAAAATTGGTCGATTCGTTTGCGGTTTCGCTAAAACTATTCTTTATGTCAGTATTTTCTTAAAAATAAATTTTAAAGGAAAAGTTTTAAAAATATCGATACAGGGCGCTTTAGACTTTGGAGTAACGAACAACTATTTTTTTAGCGGTATTTTTTGTATCTGATTAAATGCTTTCAAAAGCTTAGACTTAAACTTAAATTTTGAGCTCAAAATCTGAATCGTTGGGAGTGGTTAAGTAGCGCAAACTGAACTGTGTTCAAGAGTTGAAATTTGAACACCCCCCCCCACCCTGAACACAGTTCAGTTATTCCCGATCTTGGTGTCGTAGACCAGGCAAAAACTACTACCCCCTACACGTAAAATAAACGATAGAGGGATGACAAAATTAAAAAAAAAATATTTAAAAAATAAATTTTAAAGATAAAGTTAAAAAATGCTGATAGAGGGCGCTTTAGACTTTGGAGTAATGAACAACTATTTTTTACCGTCGACTCCGACGAGGACCTGGTTGCGAGAATTGCCGTCGTAGCAGGCGATATCCGGTAGATGTCCGGGGTATTCACTAATGTTCGCAACTCCCTCCGCCGGCGGTGTGAGGCCTGCATCGTTGCTGGTGGGCACTCTTTCGAGCAGTTTTTGTGACTCCTCACGAACATCATGCGTGTACCATTTTCTACGTGTCAACCTTCATTCATATTGCCCACTACACTGTTAAAAATAAATCCGTCAATTCACGGTAAAACTACTGGCAGTAAAGTTGCCGGACTTTTTCCGTTCCGTTAGTACATTTTCCGTTTTGAAAGATAAAGGATGAGAAAACTCCGTTTGAAGAATCGGCAAGTTTCCGTTATAAATATACTCGGTTTAAAAAAAATGTCATCTCCATTTGTGCTGCCATCTGTTGATTATTACGGGAGTGTTTAATATTTGAAATAATGCAAGAACATTTTCTGCCCGTCCTGAGGCTCGAACTGGGAACGTTAGTGGTTTGAGCCGAGTGCTTTACCGTAAGACCAGTGGACCTTGCTACAGTAAGCGTAGGGAACGATGATAGGGGATTTCTTCAAATCGCAGCTTGGGACTTAAACAATTTGGGGTTTAGAAAGCTGGTAATTTTGAAGTTAATTGCGGGGATATTTCGTAATGAGATGATGGTTGAAAACTATAGTCTTAATAGAGGATAAAAACGAATTATATATATTCTTAATTTGATTGTTAGATGTAAAATATAAATATTATATTTTGAATTAAATTCGATAATTTTGTTTGCTCTTTTTGCGAAAATCGATTTTTAATCAACTATTATGTATTTTTTAAATGTGTTCGTTTAGAATATATTTTCAGCGTGAGTGTTTTTTATAACTTTAAAAAATAAATTCCGAATAATTTTAAAGGTATGAGTTTAATTCGAAAGCATTATTTTTGTTTGTTGCTTTTTTAAATTGAATCGATTTTTTTTCACTTAATTTAGCTATTTTATATATATATTAATCTGTTTGTTTAGAATATATTTTAAGTGCGAATACTTTTTTATAACTTTAAAAAATGAATTGCAAATAATATTAAAAGAATGAAAAGAATTAATTTTTGCTTTTTTAAATTCGAAAGCACTATTTTCTTGCTGTTTTAAATAAACTTGAAATTTTAATTTATGGAATTTTTAGTTTTTCTGTGCAGCAAAATGTCAGTTTTTGAAACATTTAAAATAAACATGCAGAAGATAACGGAATATCTCCGTTGGCTGCTTTCTTATATGAGAGAATTTTCTGCTTTTAACTAAAAATGAACTTTTGTCATGAAAAGGGACTTTTTCTGTGAAATTCAGGAAAAAAATACCCGTGAATTTCAGATTATTTTTAACAGTATACTGTAAAAAAAAATTCCTTCAATTTACGGAAAAAGGACCGGCAGCAGAGTTGCCTAAATGTTTCTGTTTTTGAGGAATGTTCCGTCTTTGTAGTCCATAAATGGAGCGATACAGACACGAAGGAGTTTAAGCTCATGTGTGGCGATGAAAAATACTGCAATCCCATTGGATGATAGATTTTTACATTAAATAATTCCGTATTTGAAACTCTGTAATCTTAAAAGTCTAAAAAGTGTACAATTTAAGGATACAGTTTATGCACTTTTTGTGCACAATTCAGTTTGCAGTTTTTATGGAGGTGCCAAATACGCTCGGATTTTGTGCACTTTTTTAGCAAACTTTTTCTAGCTGGATAGCAACAGATATACGGGAGAGATTCCATTTTTCTAACAAAACGGAAACTTTCTGATCAAAATTCACGGAAGACAACCTGTCAATAAACGAAATTTTTTAACAGTGTACATGCATATATCAAATTGTTTATTTTTATTTTGCGCGGAGAAATTGCTCATGTCTGTTATGAATAAATTTTCTATTTAATTTTGTCATTACTCTAGCGTTTATTTTACGTGTAGGGTGTAGTAGTTTCTGCCTGGATTAATTTTAACACAATTATACAAATTGGTAAAGAAACCATATGAGTTGTAATTTTAAAACTGCACGAAAAATGTCCGGGCCAGGATTCGAACCTGGGATCTCTTGGCTGAAGCTGCCATGCTCTACCAACTGAGCTATTCCGGTTGAATCTGGAGGGCATAATTCATCCAGTTCATGCCCTCCAGAATCAACCGTGATAGCTCAGTTGGTAGAGCATGGCAGCTTCAGCCAAGAGATCCCAGGTTCGAATCCTGGCTCGGACATTTTTCGTCCAGTTGGAAAATTACAACTCATATTGTTACTGCCTGGTCTACGACACCAAGATCGGGAATAACTGAACTGTGCTAAGGAGTGGGGGGAGAGGAGGGAAGTGTTTCAAATTTCAACTCCTGAACGCAGTTCAGTTTGCGCTACTTAACCACTCACAACGATTCAGATTTTGAGCTCAAAATTTAAGTCTAAGCTTTTGAAAGCATTTAATCAGATACAAAAAATAACGGTAAAAAATAGTTGTTCGTTACTTCAAAGTCTAAAGCGCCTTCTCTCGACATTTTTAAAACTTTTTCTTTAAAATTTATTTTTAAGAAAATACTGACATAAAGAATAGTTTTAGCGAAAACCGCAAACGAATCGACCAATTTTTCCGTTTTTTATAATTATTTGAAATTTTGGACCCTAAACTTTAATGGCGCCTATCTCCTTCGGAAGACGTTTGGGACCCTTAGTTTCCCATTTAATATTGTTTGTCTTGATGTGTACTATCACCCCTTAAAATTTTGCCCAAGAGTTTAGATTCACCCTGTATATTTGTAACATTGTTACAAATATGGAAATAAACAACCAAGTAAAAATAAGAAATAACGTGCATAATTTTAACAAGTTGAAAATTGTACGTTAAACGTGACATAGGAGGTGCGTTCGTTTTATAGCTAGTTTCACAATGTAAAAAAATGATCCTTATTATTTCAGTGAAATGAATTCGTCTGTTATGAGCGAAATGAACATGCCTATTATTTTATTATTACGTATGCCACGTTTACAAATGCGAATTTTTTTCTACACCAGACAGCACTGTAAAATTCACCATGGAGATCTTGCTTTGCGAATGATAACGTCCATGGTTTAATATTTTTATGACTTATAATCAACGAATCTCCTGTGTTTATTTTTTCTAATGGATTGAGATATTCGGCTGTTAACGTAATTTCCACTGAAGTTATGTCAGAATCTACACATTTTTTAATGCAACTCATCTCTCAAACAAACAATTTTTTTCAAAGATCTTTTTAAAAATGTAACTTTTTTGCAATTTTATTCGAAAAAATAATTTTGAATAAAAATGGCCGCCTGGCATATGAAAAAAGAAGTGGTTTGCCCGTATTTGTTTTTGTTGTATCTTTTTTTACACAACAATAAATCAAATAAAATATGCAGTTGTTGTATCTTAATACAACTATAGACTCATTCAATTAAAATTTACTACTTAATAGAAAATTCCATTCTTCACTATGAAACTCTGTAGAAAATTAAAATTATTACTAATAATAATTAAAGTTAATTGAAAAGAATAACATTCAAATTAGAAGTTAAATAGAATTTAACATTAAAATAATAAATTTTACCTTTTAGTAAAAATGAATTCAATTAAGGTTAGATAAATAAAATTTTTCACTTATAAAATTTTACAGAGAAGCTAGAATTGCGTTGTGTTCTTACTATTAATCAAACATTAAATTTCAATAATTGCCACAATGACCCCAGGTGCTATGTCCAGTTGCTTGCAAAACTCAACTTTAATTTTCCTTCCTGTGATAATCACCAATGAAGATGAGACAATGAAATCCATAAAAAATAACCTTAAATTTAAACCAGCAATTCATAATTTATTTGAAGTACAAGAATAATATTAGTTATTACCCATAAATTCAATTGTCTCATTTCAATATGTCAAAATTCATCAACTTCTCATAAACAATTTCAGGAAGGTCAGAAAAATTGAGCACAAAGTTTCATAAATTTATACGAAAACAATTAACTATTAAAATTTATCCAATGATTAATGAAGCAGCCACTCCTGAAATTGCTTACATTCCTAAAAAGAAAACACAAGTGCACGACTGATGTAAGAAGAAAATGGCAACACAGCAGGTTCAATGAACAGTCATTTTTTGAGTAACAAGTTGTCTTTTATTGACACATAATTTATAATGGCATTGTAGATATAAGATATTATTTCAGTTAAAGTATTCATATAATTACCAGATATTACAGATCAACTTATGCTTATTCAATACAGGTAATACAATTAATTTTTTATCATCTCATTTAACTTTTGAGAATTGTAGTCATCATACAAGCCAGAATTACACTTCACATTAATTCAATCTTAGATAAAATCATAGCCGCAATGTCATCTCAAACTTTTATTTTAATTGTGGAGGAGCTACTGGGTTCAAATTTAATACTATTGGTTTAGTTTAGTCATGGCAGAAAATTAACTAAAGGGAATTCCTTCCCGAAATAAAATTAAAGTATGTACATACAGCTAACAATAAAATTAATAATAAAAAATATATTGAGAGAAAAGTGTTTAGAAGAAGTAACTTATCATCTTGTGTTCATGGCGCCGCATATCTGCATCATGTTTCTCTTCCTCTCTGGAATGACTGCAAGTCACAACCGTTTCTCTTCTCGTCAGCAAAAAGAATGAATGAAGAATCTAAATTCCCGCTGCAACTACATCTCACCACCTCTACACTGATGTTTGCGCGCAGGATAAATAGTGCACACGAAAACTTATTGAATGACTTTTAAACGATGGAAAATTTCACATCATCATCCAGAATTGAATTTACCAGATGTAGTTATTTTACAAGCCTTAACTTCTTTAAAAACGTTCCTTTTTCTTTTTTATGATGGACAAAAAATATGTATATTCCTGCGCGCTGCCTGTATCACGTGACGACGCTACCACGTCATCGCCCTTCTCCACTTTTGCCAGGAAAACTCGCTGATTCACGATGATGGGTTGCAGTCGCAGTCAAACATATGAGGTCAAGAAAATAGAAGGAAAATAGAAAATGCAAAAAAAAATTAATAAAATCTTAATTAAATTACCAGAATACTCACAACTATTAATTAATTTCCAGTAGCTCCAAAATTTATATAATGAAATTACCTGAAGAAATACCAGTAGTCCATAGTTTACATAAGTAATATATATATATATATATATATATATATATTTTAAAGCAAAAACTCATTCTGAAAACAGAAATGACAAAATATTGAATTAAAACAACAATTCTTGAAATTAAGAATTGACAAAAAGAGCGTGCAATTTCTACTTCTCAAGAGCCAATTAACAAAAACATCATTTCCCCCCAATACAACCGTTTCATTATGTCATCAAAATAAGCATTATACATATATATATTTTTTTTTGGAGGTTGGTTAACTGTGGGAATTTTCCCAAGAATTTATGAAAAATTCTGCGCCATTAAAACATTTTAAAATTTTAACTTAACAACTTTTAACCAAGTACCAAATAACGTTAACTTAACTGTAACCGCGACTCATCACAGAATCGAAATAAAATCAAAACAAACGTAATTCAGTAACCAAACATATCCTTAAATGAATAGATTTAATGACAATATTAATGATTTAGGAAAAATTTAGTTAATATAGAATATTAATTGTTGCAACACAACACATACCCCCTTTTCCACCTAAAAATTTTGGCACAAAATTTTTTCACAAACAGAAATTTTTCTATTAGTGAACAAACATAGTAAAACAAGACTGACAGTACACCTCACAAAAACATACAACAAAAATTTTCCTTTATAAAGCTAAGGACTAGCTGAAATCCCAAAAGAGGACAAAATGTCCTAAAATGCATAAAATGCAATAGCAGAGTGCCATTAATTTAGCATGCATGTATGACACACCCCTACAGCAAAAAAGATTTTACCTCTTCCCCCCAAAATATACAATTAACATAAAAAACACTTAACATATAACACTTAACATATAACACTTAACATGTAAAACATAAAACACTTAACATATAACACCGTTCGCATAATTCGAGACACTTGATGAAACATCAGAACCATCAATATCACATTTTTCTTTGCAGGAGCAATCCAATTTATAGGCAGTCCATAAAATGTTCAAAATAAGTATCCATAAGGAATCATTGACATCACCTGTCCAGCTCTCCATCAACATTTTCCAGTCTTCTTCATTTATCACAATACTACAACTTTCTAATCCTAATAGTTGTCTAACAACTTACTCACATTCTACAATTAAAGCTTTTATTTATTGAATTTTATTCATATTTTAAATTTGATCTTTGGCTAATTATTGCACAATTAGAATATAAACATGAAAAAATTCGACAACTATCAATTAATTGCACCAATTTGCACAATACAAGGTAAAACGTTATCGGATAATCAGATATTTTAAACAAAACAAACACAAACAAAACAATTATTAATTTGTCTCACAGACCTCAAAGGTGTTTAATTTCTGCACCATTATAATAACAGTTCCGTGAGATTAAAAATTTGACAAACATGAAAACACATAACATATATATTTAAATTTTATACAGAGTATTGCGTAGAAGACTTAATATTTGTACAAACGCTGGGGTAATGCTCTTAAATTGTACTCATGCTTCTTAGTATTAAGAACCTGCCCCTGATTGACAGATGACCACAAAAAGTTACTGTTTTGACCCATATCATTAGCTGCCATATTACCGCTGTCAACTGTTTGTGTACTTTCTTAAACATCTGATGTAGCATGTGAGGTACCAGGAGTTACCTTACAAGTATTGGTGGGTAAGGAATTTGAATTAAGGAGAATTCTAAGTGTGTGAGTTTCGTTTTTATTATATAGATTACGTACGATAGGATTTAATTGAATAAAGAAAACTTTTATTAATATCTTTTTAAGTTTTGTTTCGATTTATATAAAATTTGAAATGACTGGACAAAATTCTACAACGACAATATATATTAAATTTCAAACCATTCAGTAGGGTAGTTTTGCGCTGTTATATGCGGACAGACGGACGGACGGACCAGACGACGACTATAGGTGCTACGTATTTATATAATTATGAACGCACCTAAAAAGTACATGAAAATTAAATGATAGCATTTCAAATAACTTCAAAGACCGCAATTATAGAATATTCTCATTTGTTTTTGATAAAGGCTCGGAGCGAGCCGAAACTTATCAACAATCTAATAAAAGTTATTTTACTGTATATTATGTTTTTAGTTTACACCTTTTAGCTTTTAAAAGAAATATATTATTACAAGGTGTTATAATTTATTATATTTTTAGACTAAGGTTGTGTTCTATTCATTTGCACCAAAAAAGAAAATAGTTCACAACAACACTGAGATTAAAGAAGTGCAGAGTTATGTGTACCGTAGACAGGATGTAACATCGGACAACATGATCATGAGTGACATCTGTAAAAGAATTAGAAATGGAAGTATTATTCTGAAGAGTAGCAAGACTCTTTGCTTGAAAAGAAAAGTATTTAACCAATATGTTTTCCCCGCACTAACTTATGGAGACGCTAACAAAACGGATTGTACAGAGATTACAAACGACACAGAGAAGTATGGAAATATGTATGCTAGGCATAACTAGAAGAAGCAGAAAAAGAATAACCTGGATAAGAAGTCAAATGAAAGTTTGGCATCATCGAGGGGATTAAACGGTTAAAATGGAAATGGGGAAAAACATTTCAAGAAGACAAGACAATAAATGGAGTACAACAGTACAAGCACACTGCAATGATCCCAATGATCCGAGAGATGTAAAACGAACACGTCGCCGACTTCAGGTAAGGTGAGGCGACATAATCAGTAAAGTGGATGAGGTAATTGGATGACCAAAGTACTGGACAGGAAACAATGGAAAAATCTTGGGGAGATAAACATCCAGCAGTGGATTGAAATCGGTTGACGATGATGATGATGATATATAAGGTGTATCAAAAATATTGAAACGCGCTTTAATTTTTTTACCTGTTGGAGATGAGCAGGCAATGTAAATTGTAAAAATGTTCAAAGTAAGGTAGGGAACAAGCTTATGTTAATGAAATATTCTTCCCAATAATTCTGAATAAGTTACAAATTTTAAAGTTTTATACGACCCCTGTACAAAATTTAAAAATTGGTTCATTTAGATGATTACAAAAGACTCCATTACTGTTTCTGTTAGGAATCGATAAATTAATATTTTTACTCATGTAGACAACTTTTGGCTAATGCCAATAATATTGTTTCTTTTATTTCGTTGCTATGGTTTTTTCTTTTCTTTTCTTTTATATTTTCTTTTATTTGTTAAACGCGGCTATGCCCTTCTTTTTACATTTTTTTTTTTATCTCACGTGAAGAGGTTACACTTTTAGGAAATAAAAGTTTGCATCTGCTTTTATGGGAGTAGTTAAAAAAAGAATGTTTTGTTGTCTGTAGCTATGAATGTTATTTAAAAAGAATTCCGTCTATTTTCCTGAAAAAGCATGACGATAATTGAATAACGTGCAGATAGAAGACATATTTTAGGATCATCTTTTATTGCGTAAAGTACGATGATCCGAATTCAAGGTAAAATTAATGTATAACTTTGTAAATATGTAAATAACTGTCATTATCAACATCTCTTCGAATGTCCCATATATGTAAATATGTAAATATTTTGTAAATATGTAAATAACTGTCATTATCAACATCTCTTCGAATGTCCCATTTCTAAGTATGTAAATAAATTTTGTGATAACCAAAACAAGCTTGAATGGTTAAAATATTTCAAACCCATCATTGTGTTTGATAACATGCAAACAGTACCTTTGAAATTTGCTGAATTATAATAAAGGAAAATTCTGCTTTTTTTCGTGCCATTTAAAAGGCTATTTCGTTAGTAAAAGTAAGAAGCATGCATAAACTGACGACGGCGTTCTTTAGATAAAAAATGCATTACAAAACCACATAAATAAAGAATTACACAGGCATAGATCCGTAGCGAGACTGTTGTTTGTTTTAAATCCTAGAAATATAATTTTAGAAAAATATCACAACGCATTCTAAAAGTGATTTATCTCATTTCCAATACAAGTGATACTACTGATAATGCTTCTGTAAATATTTTGGAGCTATTTCCCCACTAAGATTTCAAACAAGCATCGATTATTTTTTGTTTAAGAAAAATTGCATATGTATTATTGTCTGTGTTTTCTTTTCCGTGCAATATTTGACAGATTTATATTTTTAATTTAATATATATGTATATATATATATATATATATATTTATTTATTTATAACTCGTTCAATTTAAAATATTCAAATATGCAGTTTTTTGTAATGGTCCTCTTACAACAAAAGAAAAAACGTTTTAATTGACCAATTTTGCTAGAGGAGTCGCATAAAAATTTTAAGTGTAATGTTTTGAAAATTTTCATTAATATCTCCTTCCTTTTTTGGAACACATTTATAATTTAGATTGCATTTTGACCTCAACAGGTAGAAAATTAAAGCGCATCTCAATCTTTCTGGAACAACCTGTATAACAGAATAATTCAATCTGGGGATTGTGAGACTTTAGATATTATCTAAAGTGAGATAAAAACAAGTGGGTAAGTATGATCGAAGATCGCACAAAGGGTTTCGTTTTATATTCCTTTCTTTAATAAATCCAAATAAATTTCATTTAGCAACAACAAAAAAAAGTCATGTTTTTTTATAAAGTAAAAATTTACCGGTCTATTTTTCTCGTTTTTTCGAATATCTAAACCAGCCCGCTATTATACTCAGTCATAATAATATCTGTCACGTGGACTAAATGCGATATTACAAAAAAATCAATTTCAAAATAAAACATGTTGGATTCCTTAACCTTCAAAATGTTAAAATATGCGAATATTTCCATTATCGGGTTTTTATCTTGATTCAATAAACTTCCAATAGAACGTAAGATTAATTTTCTTTTTAATTCTCTAATGACGTCATATTGAGCTGATTTCTGTATTTACACATACTCATACTCCTTGTATTATTGAGAAAAGTTTGAAAATTTCCGTTTTATTACCAATATGACGTCATATTAATCTTTTTATTTCAATTGGTGAAATTTTTTATTTCATTTTCATTTTTCACGTGGAAATCTTTCAATAGAAAATTAATTATTGTAGAAAGAATTTTATTGTGGATTTTTAATTGTTGGCCACCGCTATAACAAAAATTTTTTTAATTCAAATTTTAATATTTTGAGCTTCATAGTACGTATTCAGCTATAAGTACACAAATTTTCATGCCTGTAAGTTAAATAGTTTCTGAGAACCGGCTTTGTGACGGACAGACAACGAACGGGGGTGATAGGGTTTTGTGAGATGAACGAAACCCTAATAAAAATGGACGTTGTGGTCCTTGATCTGCAGATTTACCAGTTTCATTTTCAGACGAAAGGAGGGGGTTAAGATTGAATAAATAAAATTGCATCCTTATTGTGCGACAATATGTTAAGAAAACTCTATAAATTACTTAAAATAATAATACATTTTTATGTAATACATTTTTTTAAGAAATGATTTAATTTCTTCTATTTCGAGAGAAACTAGTTGAATTTTTTTCTTATTCGGCTTTCTTCTAAATATGCATGATGCGAATAAAAGTAACAGGAAACTCAGGAGGCTCAGCAAACATCCTGATAAAAATGTATCTCTAGGTCCAAATTTATCGAGGCTATAACCACCTAGAAAACTTCCAAAACCGTAACCTGGAAAGAAAAAAAAAGAGGAATTAAAATATAATAAATGTAAAAATTGTACTTTATAGTGGTTATTTGCATATTTCATAAATAACGGAGTAGATGGTACATACGGCAGTAGTAACCTAAGGCAGGAATGCGACTGCCGACTTTTTTTACATGCTTTCTTACCTTACAATACTTTTACAATTACAATTTACCTTACAATTATGTATGTATGTGGCAGTCATCATTTTTCTTTGAAATCTGGAATATGTATGTATTCCAGAGGGCAAATCATTAATTGGACATTGATTCGATCCCTAAGAGGAAGTAAAGTGGGATCCAAACTTCCATTTTCCCCAACGTTGCGATTGTTTAATATTAATTGAAAAAAAAAGCTCCATTCTTGCAACATTCATCCATTTTAATCATATTGTTGCCCGCATCATAACGACGTCAGCATTTATATAAAACTAGGTGGCTTACCCCCTGCTTGCTAACGCTCCCCAACCTCCGTGAATTGCCAAGCAATTCACATTGGGAACGCTACGCGGTCTCAGCTCGCTTCGCTTGCTCGTCCCTTTTTTAAGCAGGTTTAGCCAGAATGAGTACAATCATAAATCATTTTAACTGAAATTTGTAAATTATTTTAATGTAAAACAAAGACTATTGAAAACTTCGTTGAAAACACAGTTAAAAATGCATTTAGTTGGTGCTACCAATGGGCATATTTCATTTCAGCATTATAAAATTTACAAATTTTTGAAATTTAAAACAATTAAGTGAAAAAATTACCTTGGAAACACAGTTAATTTAAAACTTCGCTCAGTGAGCCTATAATATTGTACAGCATGGCTTAAATTTATTTAAAAAGACTCTTAGAAACATCTACATGATAGCAAGATAGTTCAATATAAATCAACATTCCTCATCTAAAGTTTGTTCGACGTGAAAATAGCATATCTCTCGGATGCTTAGCAAGTTAAAAAAACGTAAACAACGTTGTGTTTAAAAGAAACTC
The DNA here is from genome assembly GCA_963931845.1 of Maratus michaelseni. Taxonomy (NCBI): domain Eukaryota; kingdom Metazoa; phylum Arthropoda; class Arachnida; order Araneae; family Salticidae; genus Maratus; species Maratus michaelseni. The sequence goes on from OZ007599.1 coordinate 28,000,028, forward strand.
TTAATCAAAACGCTGTTTTGCTGGATGCATCACGTGACCGTAACACGAACCAATGACCGTTGCTATTCATACATCGGGCGAAAGATCGTGCTGTGTATTTAAAAATAGCTTCTACTCTGAATTTGGATTTGCTGAATTAAAACTAAAGGCCAGTGAATATTATATCATATTGACAGAATCGCATACTGAAATATTTTAGCTTTATATAGACTCTAAAGATCATTGCGTCATTGGGAGTTTCTAACAAACCGTTGCTATGCATTTTCTGGCTGTTGCTACGCTTTTCCTGGAGGTAACTCCTCCACACAATGGAAAACCAACTCAGAAATCGGTTGTTTGTTTGAAACAATTCTACCGTGTGCTATCACACTTTTCGAGTTTATATGAGAATACACACTTTCTTTCAAATCTGACATCATTTTCACCATCAGAGCCATTTATCCCTGCCTAGATTTGAGCGTCATTTAATAAATTGTTTTAAAATTCCCGAGTTTCATTAAATATTTATTATAATTAATTGGTAACTATACAATTTTCAAAAATATTTTATTTTTTGCTCACCAAGCATTTTTGAATAAACAGCAAGAGTTCAGTCTATTTAGTTGCAGGAATATGCACCAGTAAATATGACGTGATCACTGAAAAAGTTATGGTAAAATATATTCATGTACGAAAATACATCTTTTGTTTTTCGAATGACCTCATTTTCACCATCGGAAACATTTCGCTTTACATATTACTTACTACACCGTAAAAAATGACGAATGTTTCCGAATCTACGAAAATATAATATAAAGACGAATAAATTTATAATATAAAGTCATCCTTGTTAACCATGATTCCGAACAGTGTTTCTTTATCTTTAGAAACCTCAGACATCAATGGCATTTCGAAATTTAAAGAATCATTTTGAAAAGCAAAATTTTTCTAGTTGCCCGTAATTTTCGGAAACGTTTACGAGTAGCTTTTAAAGGGTATTAATCTGTTTTCTAAGCCCGGAATATAGATTTTTCCGATGCTATCTATTCTCAAGTAAACATTTTCATGTTCAACACATATGTTTAAGACTGACATGCAAAATTAACAGCGTTAACATTAACATTAAAATTAAGATTATTTCTTTACTCTTTCATGTATAAATTAACTTATGCAGCTGAAAACGTTTACTTGAGAATGGACGACATTCGATAAATAGGTATTCCAGGCTGAGGAAACTGTTTAATACACTGTAAAAACTATTCGGAAACGTTTCCGAAAAATACGGGCAGCTAGAGAAATTTTATTTTTATAAATAATTCTTTAATTTTTGGAAATGTATTGGTTTCTGGGGATTCAAAAGACAATGGAACACGCTATTCGAAATTTCGGATAACTCAGAAGGTTATATTATATTTTCGTTCGTGGTTATAGTATGTTTTCATAAAATAAGAAACATAGGTCCTTTTTTACAGTGTATGATAGATTATTTACTGTTATTCTATTTACACGAATTACTTAATATTATTTCTCAATATAATCGGTGTTCTGCTCTTCCGCGATTAGTGTATAATTAAACGGAATCCTTTGAATATGTTTAAATTTTATGAAAACCACGTAGATTTTTCTTTTAAATATGGGGCATGTTTCAGTGGTAAAATCACGCTTATGATTGGTGGAATGTAATAAAGCAAATTAATTTTATGTTACTGCGGTTGTTGTACACGGCAAGCTACAAATTCAGCCGTATTTTCGCACTACGTAAGAGAAATATATATATAGATTTTTATGAATGAGTATGTATTGATGACTACTTATCAATAGAATGAGTATTTGTTGAAAAGTCCTGATGACAAGGTTACCACAATAGCGCCAAATTTTGGGCAACTTGGCGAAATATCGCCAAATTTGGCGACAAAAGTATGTTGCCATATATGAAGTCAACTTGGCGATAGCTGGCTAAATGGGCGGAATTATCATTTAAATCGATTCATTTTCCATATTCTTCTTCCATTGGCATACTCTACTTTCTACTATTTTCTATAAAATGCCGTAAGACAAAGAAAAAAAAACATGCTTATGTTTTTTTTTAATTATTAAATTTCTACTATTAGCTCACACTCTCTATATATTTATATATCTTGTTCAAATTTTCAATCTATACTAATATTATAAAGGAGTAAAGATTGTTTTTTTGTTTCTTTGTTCGTTTGTAGGGGGTAATCTCTGGAACTACCGAACCGATTTCAAAAGTGATGGTGGCAAATTGATGGTGACAACCCCTGCTCCAACATAGGCTATATTTTATGTCGGTGCCACGACCCCAGGGGGTGCAGGAGCGAAAAACTTTCTAAAATTGCGATCTTTTCTATACTGAAGCAGCTAGAAATTTGAAATTTGGCGTTGTAGTTACTTATAAGATGTAAATGCTCTCTAAGAACAAAATAAAAAAATATCGAAATTTAAAAGGGTGAACTGAGCGAAAAGCGTTCTAAAAACATTCTAAATTACAATTTCTATGGAATCTCTGGAACTACCGAACCGATTTCAAAAGTGATGGTGGCAAATTGATGGTGACAACCCCTGCTCCAACATAGGTTATATTTTATGTCGGTGTCACTAACTCCAGGGGGGTACAAGAGCGAAAATCGTTCTAAAATTGCGATTTTTTTTATAGTGAAAGAGCTAGGAATTTGAAATTTAGCATTGTAGTTACTTATAAGATGTAAATGCTCTCTAAAAACAAAATTTAAAAAAATCGAAATTTAAAAGGGTGAAATGAGCAAAAAGCGTTCTAAAAACATTCTAAATTGCAATTTCTATGGAATCTCTGGAACTACCGAACCGATTTCAAAAGTGATGGTGGCAAATTGATGGTGACAACCCCTGCTCCAACATAGGCTATATTTTATGTCGGTGTCACTAACCCCAGCGGGGTACAGGAGCGAAAATCGTTCTAAAATTGCGATTTGTTTTATATTGAAGGAGCTAGGAATTTGAAATTTGGCATTGTAGTTACTTATAAGATGTAAATGCTCTCTAAAAACAAAATTTAAAAAAATCGAAATTTAAAAGGGTGAAATGAGCGAAAAGCGTTCTAAAAACATTCTAAATTACAATTTCTATGGAATCTCTGGAACTACCGAACCGATTTCAAAAGTGATGGTGGCAAATTGATTGTGACAACCCCTGCTCCAACATAGGTTATATTTTATGTCGGTGCCACTAACTCCAGGGGAGTACAGGAGCGAAATCGTTCTAAAATTGCGATTTTTTTTTATAGTGAAGGAGCTAGGAATTTGAAATTTAGCATTGTAGTTACTTATAAGATGTAAATGCTCTCTAAAAACAAAATAAAAAAAAATTCGAAATTTAAAAGGGTGAAATGAGCGAAAAGCGTAAAACATTCTAAATTACAATTTCTATGGAATCTCTGGAACTACCGAACCGATTTCAAAAGTGATGGTGGCAAATTGATGGTGACAACCCCTGCCCCAACATAGGCTATATTTTATGTCGGTGTCACTATCCCCAGGGGGGTGCAGGAGCGATAAACGTTCTAAAATTGCGATTTTGTTTATACTGAAGGTGCCAGAAATTTGAAATTTGGCATTGTAGTTACTTATAAGATGTAAATGCTCTCTAAGAATTAAAAAAAAATCGAAATTTGAAAGGGTGAAATGAGCTAAAAGCGTTCTAAAAACATTCTAAATTACAATTTCTATGGAATCTCTAGAACTACCGAACCGATTTCAAAAGTGATGGTGTCAAATTTATGGTGACAACCTCTGCTCCAACATAGGCTATATTTTATGTCGGTGTCACTATCCCCAGGGGGGTGCAGGAGCAAAAAACTTTCTAAAATTGCGATCTTTTTTATACTGAAGGAGCTAGAAATTTGAAATTTGGCATTGTAGTTACTTATAAGATGTAAATGTTCTCTAAGAACAAAATAAAAAAAATTCGAAATTTAAAAGGGTGAAATGAGCGAAAAGCGTTCTAAAAACATTCTAAATTTCAATTTCTATGGAATCTCTGGAACTACCGAACCGATTTCAAAAGTGATGGTGGCAAATTGATGGTGACAACCCCTGCCCCAACATAGGCTATATTTTATTTCGGTGTCACTATCCCCAGGGGGGTGCAGGAGCGAAAAACGTTCTAAAATTGCGATTTTTTTATACTGAAAGTGCTAGATATTTGAAATTTGGCATTGTAGTTACTTATAAGATGTAAATGCTCTCTAAGAATAAAATAAAAAAAATCGAAATTTGAAAGGGTGAAATGAGCTAAAAGCGTTCTAAAAACATTCTAAATTACAATTTCTATGGAATCTCTGGAACTACCGAACCGATTTCAAAAGTGATGGTGGCAAATTGGTGGTGACAATCACTGCTCCAACAGCCTCTTTAATAAAAAACTATGAGTTTCTGACGACTGGGTTTTTCGCTAATTGTTGCCACAGATTAATCTCGGAAAATGAAACATTTGAAGTTACTGAAAAACGAATAGTAGCTTGAAAAGTATTTGTCAGAAAATTGTTAGGCAAACTGCATTTGAAAGGTAAAAAATTGTATTTTTTTTAATATAAATTTCAAATCTAATGATTATGCCATTTTTCAAATATTGAATTTGAAAAATTACCAAATTTCACAATGGAGTACCATAGCAAAACCTTGATGCGTAAAAAGATAATGATAAGGGCGACGTGTCCTGGCGTGTATATTGGCTATTACACGAGTCACAAATTATAGTAGCCTTATTATTCTGTTAAAGTATAAAAGTGAATTATGAAATGTCAATATTTTGTTGGATTAAAAGTTCGTTATAAGAAATTGACCAGCGTAGCGGGCGTAGCTTGCTAGTCGTTAATAAAATACTTTGTATTCATCCACTCAAGTTCAAATAAATTTTTTTTAAACTTATAGTGGATGACACTGGATGTTAATACAGTTTTTTCAAATATTAATTCATTAATTAAATTAAATTAATTACTTTTAATTTTATGTGGAAGAATCTTTTTCCCATTGTTTTCATAAATGAAATGAAAGATTTTCCTCAAATTAGTGATGCCACAAAAATAAAATACCGCAACGATGATTATAAAAAAATTTTCAATGAAAATAACGTGGGACATTAATGCTGCACGGGTTTATTTTATATATTTATGATTAAAAAGCAAAATTCAAATTCAAATGCTCAAAAGGAAATTCGTTTTCTATTTTGCCACTTAATATTGTGATTCTGTCATATGTCTATACATATTTATATTAATTGTAATTATTTAATAAAAAGTAACTAAAATAAAATTTTTCTTTGTTGCCCTAAGTAGGAATTGACTTAAAAGAATTATTTTTATATTACTTTTATTTCCTTAAAGGCCATTGTACTAACGTATATATAACCTGTACCATTATATCCAAACAATACCTTTCGTGTTAGATTTCTCTTGACAAGTTGTGGAAATGTACCTGGAATATATTCAGATAAAAATAGTAGTATGAATAAAATGCAAAAACAGTCGCCAGTAACACCTCTGTTAGGAGACTCGAATTTCAAAATGTCCTTCCGGCCTGTACCGAGAGGTAAAGGTAGCTTTCCTATTTGGTGGCTTTAAGAGTTTAGCTAATTTTACTTGAAAACACGGAGCTAAAATGCAAAAAACCCGATTAGAGAAAGATTCGTCAATACTGAATTTTAATAAGAATTTCGCCAAATTAGTCAGCTATACCCAAGTTGGCTTCATTTATGGCGACTTATATTTGGTTGCCAAATTTGGAAATATTTCGCAAAGTGTCGTCAAGCTTGGCAATATTATATGCTAACGTATATGAATATTTAGTTTTATGTGTATGATTGGGAAAATGGTTACAATAATAAAATATAATTTGCGAGAAATCCCGTTCACTAAAACTCATAAATGAACCTCTGATTTGTTTAATGTGTTGTTTTGTTTCAGAATGACAGCCACCCTAGAATTTCAAAATGATATATATCGGTCCATTTTTTAAGATAGAGGCAAAACAAAAATTCCCCGGAATCCTTGTATCAAGTGCATGTACACTTAAGCAAAAAAATAGTTTCGATTTCTAATTTTTTTGTATATTTTTTTGAACTATAAATCTTTAATTGACCGTCATTTTGAAACAAGATAGCGGACAAAGCTCGAGATCTTGGTAAGCACGCTTAGTAACATCCAAATCGGTTTATAAATATGAGTGCTATCGCATGACAAAGACCATATATGGTGTTGCTCATATAGTCTTAGGATTATTTTATTCAAAATTAAATTTTCCCCTTCTTAAATATTAAAATAATATGGGCTAAATTATTTTCTAAATTAATTCTTCCTCTGCGCATTTTACTTTATTCAAAAAGCTTTCCTTTTATCACAATGTTAATTTCATACCCGTTAAACATATCTTACTCTATTTAGTTTATGAGCTTGCAATCTGCTCTTTGTAGTTTTTACATCTGGAAGCAGATATTACAGTTATCCTTTACGCTTTGTTAGAATGTACGTTATAACAAATGCATAGCTATCTAAATTTCCATCTGCTGGTTCCGGACTTAATAACATAATTGTATACAGAGTTTGCTCCTATCAAAACTGCAGTTCCCATGTATTTTTCAGATGGTGACTGGGTTGCCGTGCCATTTTACTTATTTTTGCTAGCCTGCCAATTATGGGTTCCCTTGGCATGTCTACGTTTGAAATTAGCATTGCGGTCTCTCAAACAGTTGTGAATAACTCCGCGTCATTCATTGGCTTGATTCAGCCTTTTTATGTTGGCATTGTAACTTAATGAAAAAGATCAGATCATCTCTGACTTCCAAGCTAGAAGGATCTAATTATTAAGTTAACCTACGGAGGCCACCCCTCGTTTCATCGTTATGTCTTTTGTAATAAAAAATAATTTCCATGGATTCTTTTTACTTCTCTTCAATGCTGTATGTTTTAACATCTTCCGGATGAGAACCCGGTATTACTGCCTTTATGAACGCATGTTAATAGCAAACGTGACTGCTTTACGATCTCAACAATCCCTGTTTTCCTGCTTAGATCCAAAATCATCCTTTTCCACAACTGCTAATAATTCTACATGGCATCATATATACATATATGTATACAGTGTATCCGAAAAGTCTGGAAACGGTCGAATAACTCGAGAAATACACATCGGACTGAAATGTTGTTTTATTTTAAATGATCTTAAATGAGAACCGTTACTTTTCATTGCAGATTTGAATTCTACGGGGAAAATTACTTAACTTCTGTATTTAACATTTTTTCGGATCATCGTAGATGGCGCTTTAATGAGCAAAATGCGGCGTTAAATAAGCACCCTGAATCGTGAAAGGCAATAGAAGAGCTAATGGTCATGCCAAAATGGGGGAAGAACTTTGTTTTGGCACTAGAAATGAAGATCCGATGAGTCCTTATAAGTTTTTTTTGGGAGGGGGCAAAAGGGGACCATTTTAACTCATGGGGGGTGAAAAACTCAAATTTTCATATTGTTTATTATGTACTAGATGAACTACTCGGTCTTGCCCGTGATTTAAAAAATGTTTGTTTAATAAAATCAAGTTCAAAATTAAACATAAGTATAAAAACATAATAAGAAAATCATGCGAAATATTATACGCATGAATCAAATAAAAAACCATTTTAAAAATACATAAACTTATATAATAAACTCATCAGAAATCAGCTATAAATCAGCTAGCTTCCATTCATCATTAGAGCAATAAAAGCTGAAAATTCCCAAATGCTAAGATTCCTTCAAATGTAACTTTGCATGTAAACGAAGTACAGTGACCTCTCACTTATACGACTTTCAAGGGACCGTAGAAAAAAGTCGTATAAATGAGAGAGTCGTATAAGTGAGAGACCGTCTTATTATACAAGTTTCAAACTTTATATGCATTAATTATTTTACCTATATTAAAAACGATAAGTTTTGAGTATAAAAACCGATTTTAACAAAATTTATAAAATAATATTAAAAAATAAAAGATAAAATATATTTTAAAAACTTCACAAAATAGTTCACTCACCACTATGTTTATTTTGAAGATTAACATAGATCAGGGTTTTTCAAAGAATGAAGTGCTATTAGTTTGTATCTGTCGTCGACGAAAAGAGAAAATGTCTTTTTCTAAGTCTATTAAAGCTTTTAAGCTATTTTGGGAATAATCATTTTGGTGGACATAGTTCTTTGATGTATTTAAAGCGGCACTTGCTTCTGAAAAATTTACAAGAGCAGGAACATTGCTCTCATCTTCGTCACCCTCCTCGCTCACATTTTCATTATGGATATCCTCAAAGATTTCTCATTAAAAGATGCCCATACGCTCGCAAAATCGGGTTCATCCGTTGACCAAGCAGTTTGATCTTGTAAAAAAACACATTTCCTAAAACAATTCTTAACTGTCTGCGATGTTACATTTTTCCATGCAGATGCTGTAAGATGCATAGCATCTAAAATGGAAATTGCTTTAGCTTCTTTTTTGTTTTCCCGATCAAAAATAAAACGACAAATCAAACTCCTTGCGTAGTTTACTTGAGATTCTTTATAATCCCTAAATCTAATAGCTTTAATCTGTTTGTAAAATTTGCTGGCAAAAGTCGAAGTTTAATTTGTTGCAGAAATGGTAGATCTTTTATATCTGGATGTGATGGACATGGATCCGGGAAAGTGCATTTTGTAATAACCCTGATTTATCACTCAGTACTATACAGAGACGTGATCTGCAGGTGGTCATTTGGCTTTTGTTAATCGGTTTTGTTAAATTTCTGGCACAAGAAAATTCAATAAAACCACCTTCCCGCAATAGATTTCATCGTTAATAACACACCAATGTAGATAAGAAATATTATTCATTATTGATAAACATTTTAACAATAGTCAAAAGGATAAAGGTAAGAAAGGTTAATGATTTGCACTTTAATGATTATAAAAATGAATTCTTGAGTGAGAAATGTAAAATCGTCTGAACCGTTTAAAGCGTCGTATAAGTGAGAGAAGCAGTCGTACAACTGAGAGAAGTTTAGCATTATTTCTCATAAATCGTGAACGGGAACAAAAGAATTCGGCGTATAACCGAGAGAGCCGTATAAGTAAGAGATCGCTGTATATGTTTTGTAATTCTAAAAAAAGTAACGTTTTAATTTGCAGTTTGAGTTTTAATTTGCGTAATTTTCACTCATTTTTCATTTAATCAGGACGACAGATTACCTTTTTACTTGGTAAATAATCTGTGTTCCGGATTGAGACCGAGATTAAAACCTCTGGCTGAAAATTGTTCCGAGTATTTTACTATTTAAATACGTTTTCCATGATAAAAAAAATGGCAAATACAAAAATTCTACAAACTTTATTAAAAAATAAATAAATAAATAATATTAATAATAAAAAACTGAAATCTTTATTTCAGTTCTTCACTAAGGATGAGCTCTGGGGACCTGGACATTTGTGGAAATTCTAATATACACGCATACACACACATATAGAGATATATATTTCGAATAGATTTAAAAATAGCGAAAACGAATTCAGAGAACCGCAAAATGGTAAAATATGCCAATATTTCAATAATCGTTTTTTTAAAATCATGATTCAATGCGCTCCTGAAACTCATATGACATTATATTATTCACCTGCTAACGTCATATTCACCTGCTTTCTGTACTTCCTCATATGTATGCTCCTTGTATTATTAGAAACTCCTTGAAAATCTCCGTTATACTTCCAATAAGACGTCATATCATCTTCTTTCAACTTTTTATTTCATTTTCATTTTTCACGTGGAAATCTTTCAATAGAAAATTAATTGTTGTGGAAAGAATTTCATTGTGGATTTTTAATCGCTGGCAGCTGTTATAACGAAAAATGTTTAAATTTGGTAGGAAATTGCTGTTGGATTGGTGTTTTTTATTAATAAAAAATTAATTATCATTTATTTTGATTTCGGATTACTTTATTTGCGTCGGCTGTGTTTCAATATGCATGTGCTTATAATTTCATGATTCTCGCTTCTTCTAAACTGTGGATTTGTAAAGAAATACAGACAGACAAATTTTCATTTTTAGATATTACATTTTTTAAGTCTAAATCGAATAACGCCATTCGCAGTGTTAGTATTTCTGAAAAACTGTTTTTTTGAGTCTGACCTGTGAAGACTGATATATTTTGAAATATTAAACTTCTTGGGGGGGGGGTCAACTAACCTCCTAGCCTCCCCCAGTTATCGCACCTACGCAAAAGTACCGCCTGTTATTGGAGTTGTACAATCCAAAGAGAGCGATTTCACATCAGTCGTCACGGATGTATTAGCACTTACATGAGAAATCTGCTCTTCAGAATAGTTTGAACCAAGAAGAATTTCGACACATAGAAGTCTTTTTAAACTAAAGAGAATGCATAAAATCATACTTTGCATTAGTTTAAATCTCTTTAAGAAATAAGGAATTAGGAATGGTTTTTGCCTGTACAATCAAATTTGCTAAGGCAGAAACAAACACAAGAAGCCATTAAAAAATGGCCAGTGTTAGTAACGTAAAGAAGCTGCTGGGGTATTCCTTGTCTATTCCTGTTTTCTGTTTGAAGTATTTTTACAGAATTACTGGAAAAAAGAACTCGTGTCTTTCTGCCATAGTTGTAATTTGATATTTAAAAAAAATAAGTGTTGTGAATTTTGCATATTTCTGCCGGTTTGTGGGCATAAATAACAAATTTGCTATTTTAAACAGATTTTCAGGGATATGAAAATAACGACACGTTGTCATAAGGGAGTTTTTAAGATAAATACTTATTTCTATGTAAGGAGAGATTTTTAAATTACAAAATTAATCTTGAAACAATTTAAAAAACTTTATTAAAATTTGTCTACTATGTACTTTTGGTATCGGGCTTAGATTCTGATGGCACAAAATATTTTGGGCTCGGATTTCAAAACGTCATGCTCAGGCTCAGAAAGAAGTTCCCGAACTCGTCTCTAGCATGAATATGTGTCTACACGTACGTATTACTGTGGGGTCATTCCATGGTAACTTACGTTACATTTAGAATAATTGACTTCAGTAATTTTAGTAATATAACACTAAAAAATATTCAAAATGTAATGTTTATATGATTGATTAATTAAACCTATACAAAGCTAAATTTGGATAAAAATTACTTAAATTTAGTACTATTTCCTGAACGTTAAAAATTATATTTACTATGGTAACTTACGTTTCTGACAAAATGAACGTAAGTTACCATAATAAATATAATGGCCAGTGTTCAAAAAATAGCACTAAAGGTAGGTAATTTTCATCCAAATTTCGCTTTGGATAGGTTTAATTAACAAATCATATCAGCATTACATTTTCCATATTTTTTTGGTGTTATATTATGAAAATTACTAAGGAAAATTAATCTAAATGTAACGTAAGTTACCATGGAATGATCCTGTACGCAAATCTGTAATATAATAGAATATTACAATTTACTTATTTCCATACTTGTCCCCTCTACTCCATATGACCTACAGCGTAATATCATGACGTCACAGTAAATGGCATTTGCGCTTTCACTGCAATTTAGCAATTTATTATAACATATATTTATGGAAAAAAGAATTACATACCTAATCCATGATAGACTCCACCAAATAATCCAAGCACTGTTGCCCCCATTCCTTTGGGAGCTTTTTTCTTTGCGAAATCAGCCATTGCGCCATGAAACAAGCCAAACGTTATGCCATGTAAGGTATCAACCGGAAGCACTAACCATGGGTCTTTGAGAAAAAAATAAAATGCCAGACGCAACATAAATCCGACACATACACAAGCGAGGCATAAAAAGTGTCCAAGTTTGCTCACAAACCATCCCGAAAAGTATAAAAACGGGACTTCACCAAGACATTGCATTAATACTGACAGCCCTAATAATGTTCGGGTAGCACCCAAGTCTTCAAGAAACCAGAATTCGAACCCGGAAATTAAAGCATTCAGAAAACCGATAAGTAGAATTCCAGAAGAAAATATCAGAATTTCAGGAGAAGTGAAGATAATACGAAGGTCTCTGCTCATATCAGAGGATGCGTGAGCTTTAGGAAGAGGAATTATCCCCAGAATGATGATGTCTATCATTTGAAATATCGCCATGAGAAGAAGAACATATATGAAACTACTTTTAAAATGATCATTTAATAGCCCTGACAGTGGACAAATAATTCCCCAACCGATTGTTCCAAAAAGTCTTTGACGGCCATATGCCGCAGTGTTTTTTCCCAAAAGCTCGAAGCAAGCAACACTAGTTAGTGAACTTCCAGATGTACTTGTTATGGATGCAAGCACAACTAAAATGAAATAAACCCAAAGTTGATATCTTAACAAAATGTCGTGAGATTCAATGATGGAACATTGGTGAATCGGTGGTGAACATTGAACATTTAATGGACTCATTATGTCTTCCGTTTCGAATAAAAATACGTCGTCGATATGAAATGTTATAAAATGTGTGTTTCTCCCCGACAGATTAAGATTTTCCATTAGGTCCAGATTATATGTCATGTTAATCGTACTATTTAAATCATTTGCTTCATTATTATGGATTATTTCATTTTCACTTTTAAATACTAACTTGCATTCTGTATAATTTCGAAGGATAATTTCTAAGCATGATCTTTGAAAAGGTTTTGTAACATTTAGTAATGTTTCAGACTCATTAAAACGTGAAACTCGTATATACGTAGCATCTGCATCTTCATAAGTGATGGGTGGTAAAATAAAAGCATACGCGATTGAGCTTGTAATGAGCATGACAATGAGAAAATGTTTGATATTTTGAAAATAATCAACTAAAAATCCTATGATTGGATTAGACAGGAAGTTGAAAATGGATATCATAGTAAATACAACGCCAAGGGATGTTCCGTTGATTCCAATTCCTTTGGCTACAACAGGCAAAAAAGGTACAACAGCAGCTATACCTGAAAAAGATTTTTTATGAATGAATAATTATATGCAGAATTGTCTTCACAGATATATAGATATAAAAGTAAATTTAGTTTTTTTTTAAACAATCTTTTGAAAGCTTTCAATATTTATTTTAAAAATCATGCCTAATTTCATGTCTGCAGTTTGTGATTTTTACAAAACATTTCCGGTAAAATATGACGTAATCATCGAATCCGAAAACTCACCGCTTTGATTTATGCTTTAAAAAAATTATGATTTTTGCTGTGTTTTTTTTTAAGGTATGGCTGATAGGAAAGAAAAGCAAACATTATTTAAACTATCAATTTAGAATTTCGAAATGGATATCTCAACGAGTAATCATTATTCAATTAATACGAAACCATTAATTGATAATAACGTATATATATATTATTATGCGCTAATTTTTTATTTATTTATATTTTATTTTCGCGGAGGAGGATTCGGCGTGGCTTCGACTTACGTTTTTACAAATAAATATGCATATCTTTTTAAGAAATTTTTACGAAAGGATTCGATACCGTTATATTTATAACAGATAAAAAGTGCAAAGATTGCAGGTTACCTCTTTTTTAATGTTAAACGAATCGACGCTAAAGAAAGCATAGTTTTTTTACAACTAGATATCAATATTTTTTTACACGGGCAGCAAAACCGTCATATTTATAACTGATAGAAATTACAAACAGTTCGGACAATATGAAATATATTTTTTTAAACTATTAAACGATCTGACGTGGAAATAAAGTCTTACAAGCGTTTTTACCACTAAATATGAATATTTTTTCGAGAATATTTTACAACCTTATGTTAACTTTCCGGGTTAGTTGACTATACAGGGTGAATCTAAACTCTTGGGCAAAACTTTAAATGGTGATAGTACACATCACGACAAGCAATATTAAATAGGTAACTAGGGGTTCCAAACGCCTTCCGAAGGAGATAGGCGCCATTAAAGTTTAGGGTCCAAAATTTCAAATGATTATAAGGAACAGAAAAATTGGTCGATTCGTTTGCAGTTTTCGCTAAAACTATTCTTTATGTCAGTATTTTCTTGAAAATAAATTTTTAAGATAAAGTTCAAAAAATGCCGATAGAGGGCACTTTAGAATTTGGAATAACGAAAAACTACTTTTTACCGTTATTTTTTATATCTCATTAAATGCTTTCAAAAGCTTAGACTTAAACATAAATTTTAAGCTCAAAATCTGAATCGTTGGGAGTGGTTACGTAGCGCAAACTGAACTGTGTTCAGAAGTTGAAATTTGAAGCCCCCTCCCCAACCCCTGAACACAGTTCAGTTATTCCTGATCGTGTCGTAGACCAGGCAGAAACTACTACCCCCTACACGTAATGAGAAGCTACGGCTACCGAAGTCAGCCGTACGTCACCGCCGATTCCAGATTCTAGTGAATCCATACGAGTTCACGACCAAGAAGGAGCCGGTTTACCCGGAAACCTAAAAGGTGGTGCTCTTCGGCCGGGGGAGAAGTGGGGGCTTGAGCCTACCTGCACTTCATCCCCTTCCCAAATGAATTGGCCACAAAGGTCGCTGCGATACGGTGGAGCTCAAACTAGAGGACACCACCACAACACACTTGGGCGGGACGTAGAAGTGAACAACAGCCTCGTAGCCGGGATCCCATAAGGGAAACCGGGTCCTAAGACAACGCTGAACACTCCCACGACCCATTACTAACCACATCTTCCGAATATCAAATCCTAGGGAGGGAGAAAGCGACTAGGTCATCGGATGTGGCGAGCAGGAGGTGCTTCTCGCCAACCCGGAACCTCGAAGTAACTTGGTCCCAAGCGCATAGACACGCCTGGCTAGGTTCTCACCCGCGGAATGTATTCTCGCGAGACAGAACCCCTAGGTGAAACTAGGACGTAGTCCAGTGACCCCATTCGACGAGATCACGTACAAATGTACACACTTTAACGGAAGACCGAAGGACCACTACCGGACTCTGAGGGACGTGTAAACTCCCCTCAAGCACGCTGAAGAAGAGGACCAGGTTGAGGTTAATAAATGGAAGTTATTGTTAGAAAAAATCTGCTAGCCTCAACCTTGTCAGGCACAGAAAGCTCTGTTTACGCAAAGACGCGCTGGACTAGTTTCGGCCCAAGGTTCGAAAGAAGGTTTGGTCGCCGTCTTAAGACGAGCTTCCGGCCCGGTTCCTCGCAGTCGAAAAGTTCCGAGAAAGGTTCAGACCCCTCCCAGAGAAGGCGACTCGAGCCACCTTGGACCTGAGGGCCCTCGGTGATTCGAAGCGCACTTGGTACAAACGGGCATTCTCTTACCTGAACGATCCTGAGGGCGGCTCACAACTACTTCAGCTACAGAGGGACTCGCAAGGGACGATTAGGAAGAACACCTACCTCCCCTCCGTCACATCTACGTTCTACCGCCTGCACGTTGCAATGGATTGCTGCATGCCGCCACTCCCAACGACAGGCGTCACAATGCAACCCGAGCGGTCCTTGTCGTACAAAGTCCGACCTCCCCTTCATCTTGCCTTAGACAAACGTGGCGACGGACCTATCCCAGTTAGCTAGCCTTTGCCCTCACGTCACCATCCTCGGCGGCAACACAAAGTCCACCACCTAGGCACGAGGGTTCAGCCTACGCGGTTCCTTTTACCACCCGGCTTGCCCCAAGACTCCGCGGAGTTGACGCTCTGCACATAGGATCTCAAAGGACAAACCAAGACCGCAAACCTCCTGCAGCCGAGAATCGGCCCAAAGGAGGGGACTACTCGAGGAGTGTGGGTCGGTCTCTACCCAGCCCTCAGTGAAGTCGGCTAATCAGACACCGCTTTACCACCAGCTCACCACGATAAGTTTGGGATTCGTCAGTCACCGGCCCCCGTCGTGTCGACGCTACTGCGCGCAATGCCGGGCACCCGGTCATCTTCCCAACTCAATGGGCAGATTCGCGACCACCTGGGGCGGAGCGGGACCCCCTACACGTAAAATAAACGATAGAGGAATGACAAAATTAAATAAAAAATTTATTTATAACAGACATGAGCAATTTCTCCGCGCAAAATAAGAAGAAATAATTTACAGTTACGTAGCCATTACGTAGTAACGGTCCGTGTCACCCGTTGGCCGGCAATGTGTAGCGAAGGATGTAACCTCCAGATGGCGCTGTGGTCGAAAGTGCTATGAAAGTGCTGGTTGTCGGTATTCATCGTGTTTTTGTCTTTGACGGCTGGAAACTGGAAACACCCTACCGAAGCGCCCACCGTTAGGTTTAAGGCTGATATGCTTCGGCGGGAAAAAAACCCCATCACCATCCAGCGAACCAAGACAAGAGAACGAGCCCGGAACAACGGGCGACTATAAATACAGAAAACAAATACATAATCCCCTCAAATGAGGGCAGTACAAAAGAAATGGCCAACATGACCATAAAATACTAGGGATAAATTAGCCTAGACTAAACTATAATAATAGCAAAGTTAAATACAGTAATTTTAAATAAGATTAAAACTAAAACAAATTACAACAAGACACAAGTGTCCATGGCAGAAACTCTGAAAGCAGCCGGAGTTGTTTCTATCAAACAGAGAAAAGTTCGATAAGTTCAAAAGTTCGTATTATTAAAAAGAGAAATCAAGTCCTTGAGCACCAAAATCAAAGTCAAAAGTCGTTTTAAGTCCCAACAATGAGCAGTTAAAATTTACATCTTATAAATGAATAGTTCTCATTCAAAATGTTATAATTATCTGCCAGTTTCCTGTAATTTTGCACATCGAAAAGGATTCTCTTAAAATTTTCTCTCATTGTCAAATTTCGATTAAAAATAAAATGATGCTTCATAGCTGGACATTTCCCAAAGATATAGTGAATCACCGAGCCTCTAGAGTTGCACATACAACGATCTGTAGTAAATTTACTAATTTTATATAGAAACTCCGGAAAACTTCCATGACCCGTTAAATAATATACCAAGAGTTGTTTAACACAAATAAAATCAACACAGACCTTATTCAAGACTGAATAAGTGTTTCTTCCCTTCTCGAAACCAGTCCAATATAACTGCCAGTCATGCACTAGGCCTCTCTTAAAATACAATGAGATCATCGAAGGAGGGTACGGGTACCTAAGTTCAATATCGTATATATTTTCAAGAATTACCGATTTCGCCAGGTATCCGCTCTTTCATTCCCAGTAAAACCAACATGGGCTCTTATCCAGCCAATATTGATTTTCTTGCCGAGATTATTATATATCAACTCAAATATTTCATAGAGCAGTTGATTTGACGGGAATAGTTTGTCCAATGCTAAAACTGAAGACTTACTATCTGTATAAATAATAACTTCTTTATGCCTAGAACTCACTGTCCATCTAATAGCGCACAGAATAGCGATCAATTCCGCTTGAAAGATTGAATTAAATACAAATAATTTTATTCTATAGTCAAATATCACTTCATTTCTGATAAATACAGTAAATGCAGCAGCCGTACCTTGACTCATCTTTGAGCCGTCCGTATACATTATTGGCACTACTGACTGTGGAACAACCTCTGTAACTGAGTCAGCAATCCTGAGATTATTTATTCCATTATAAAAAGAACATTGAAATGAACTGACATTTCTAAGAATATCGACACTTTTAATTTCAATGTTATCCATCACTATAGAGCCTGAACCATTATAAAACTGGAATTTCTTGTAGCAAGCTCCATATTCAATATGTACAGGTGGAACACCAGCCAAAACACACAACGCGTCCGTTGAAACCGTTCTATATGATTTTACAACTGCCAGCAAGCCGAATCTCTGACATGAAATGAGTCTTTTCAAAGCAGGAGCCCTAAGGTCTCCGTACCATGCCTAATATGCATATGTAATTTGCTTGATAACCACCGTGCTATACCAAATTTTTGCAATTGCCGGGCTTAGACCCCTATCACGGAGACCAGTTTTCTTGATAAACAGTGCAAAGTCCTTAACCTTTTCCCGAATATTGTCCAAGTGTTCCAGCCAGGTAAAAGCCGAATCCAATGTCAGACCCAAATATTGAAGATTATCTCTGACCGACAGTGACACCCCATTAAGCCTAAATATTGGACGACGACTTCTCAAAGTATTCCTGCCAAAGAGCATCGCAACCGACTTGGGTACACTAATCTTTAGATGTAGTTGTTCACAAGCCGCAGAAAAGTATGTCAAAGCTGTATTCATGTTATTTTCCAACTGAATTCTTGTGTCGCCCTCAGCAAAGACCAAGAAGTCATCCGCATATGACACCACATGCTTTACTCGATCAGACAGTAGTTTCAGTAATTTATCCGCAGCAATCAGCCACAGGAGAGGGCCATGGCACGACCCTTGGGGACAGCCTTTAAATAAACTAAACAATTCTATCGAATTACAAACATCAACACCCATCAGCCTGTGACTAAAGTAATTTTTTTAAATTCTCTTAAGATAATCTTCTAATGGTAAATTGTCAACAATGTCCGCCAAAATCTGCCAGTCCAAGGCATCAAATGCCCCTTCAATATCAATTGAGGCTGCCGCACAATAGTTATTCATAATTAAAATATTTTTTACTTTCTCTTTTAAATCTAATATAGCAGTAACTGTGCTACGGCCTTCCCTAAAGCCATGCTGCGCCTTATATAAATAATTAGCAGCTTCCAATTGTGCCATGATTCTGACTTTAATTATTCGTTCTAAAATCTTACCAAGTACCGGCAATAAAGTGATAGGTCTATATGCACGTGGATTCCTTGCCTCTTTATTTCTTTTACGGAAGAAAACTACAATTCCCTTTTTCCAACAGGTTGGAAAATGTCCGATTCTCAGACATGTGTTAAAAATTGTTGCCACTAAAACCGGAAACTTCCTACAGATATTCTTAACAATTAGTGGATCCATATAATCAAAGCCAGGGGCCTTATTATTAGCTTGACAATGCACTGCATATCGCAGTTCTCTATTAGTAATTGGCTGACAGGCGACACTGTCACTATTTCTAGTACTCGAGATGTACTCAAAAATATTATCAGGAACTTCATCAATACTAAAATGCTCTCTCATTAATGACATTACAACTTCGTCGTAAGAATCAAAAACTATACTATTTTCTACAATAGTAAATATCAAATCTTGATGACCTAGCTTCTTACCAGTAACATATTTAAACAAACCACCGTAAGCCTCATTTGTTAAGCGACAATAATTCAACCAAGAGCATTTCTTAGCTTTTTTCAAATTCTTCTTATAAATATTTCTTTCCCTCAAGTAGTCAGTCTTAAATTGAGCAATCTCCAAATTTTTTCTGTAACGTTTATATAAAGCACTAAGTTTGTTTCGATGAATCTGCAATTCCTCAGTGAACCACGTAATCTTTGGTTTATAACCCAAGTTCTTTTTCCTAAAGCAAATATCCATTGTTTTACCAATCATGGTCACAAAAGACCCCATCCAGTCATCCAGCTGTTCAGAAGAGTCTACTTGAATAAGACTACACTGTAAATCCCTTAGTTTACTTGAGATTATATTGTTAAAGTTCACAAAAGAACAGTATTTAGTCTTATATCGCTTTGTAAACTTCTTAACTGGATTCAGGTTAAGACAAAAACGTATGTATCGATGATCACTGAATGAATCTGAAATTGAGTCCACCTCCCATGAATCAATATAGCTGCAAATATTCTCACCAGCCAAAGTCAAGTCTGGTTTACCGCTTCTGTCATCCTGAATGTACGTAGATGGGGCATCCAGATCATTTACAATAGTCATATTTCTTGATGACAGATGTTCCAGCAACACTTCTGCCCGAGGGTCGTCTCTAGTATAGCCCAAAGTTCACATAGGGGCATTAAAATCTCCGCCCAAGATGATATTTGAACAGTCTATAAAGAGTGTAATCCAGTCATTAAAGTCATTGTCCAATCCTTCAGATGGACCAGGAACAGAATATTGCGATCCAATGGATATAACTCTATCTTCAATATTTACATTAACAAAGACCACGTTACTTAATTTCAATGTCTCTACGACAAAATAGTCAGGGTTAGTTATTACAACAGCAGAAGTATAGTTAGTTGAAATAAAAACACGCCAAAATGGAGGAACTCCGACCATTTTACCACTGAAAATGTACGGATCCTGACAAAGAATAACATTCGAGCCAAAACGGTTCACCGACCTCTCAAGTTCTTTATTAGCCAGCCTACAGTGATGTAAATTGATTTGAAGAATGCGAATTCCATCAAAAACACCCATAGTGTCGCCCTTAAAGCCGTTTACTTGTCAGCAACTTATTACGATAAGACTGATAAGATGGACATTCCACACTATCTGCTCGATGATCAGTCTCAATACCTCCACCTTCAAAGTAACAATTTGCACAAACCATCTTATTCGAACTGCAAGACGTTAAAACATGCGGGCCCGAACACTTAACACAAACCAATTTTCCCGATCATCTGCTCGCAACATGACCAAACGCCTGACATTTGAAACATCTGACTATGTTGACGAACTCGACCACCCTATATCTATCATAATCCACGCATATTCTTTTCTTTTCCAACAGTAACTTTTTTACTTGATTATCAACATCGATTAACCAATTAACTTTATCATTCCTGGTCTTTATCTTTTTCATTATCTCAAAGGAGTGAGAGTATTCAGACAATGTCTCCTTTAACACTGTTTTCGTCTGTTCAGGGAGATTCGGATCCAAAAGTTTACCACGCAATCCAGAGTATGCACCCTCTCCAGCATCCAGTTCCTCAATTACTCTTCTAATCGTGTCCGTAATCTGCTGTTTCTCAATTGCAGGATCAACGCTTAATACCAAGATCCTCTCCCTTCTCTTTCTAGGAATTGCCACCTGTACTCTGTCTTTCAAATCCTCACTTCCCGTGATCAGTGCATTTATCATCTCAGATTCCCTTCTTGTTCCTGTTTTAAGTATGATCTGTCCCAGTTTAGTCATGATTACATCCCGTGGTTCAGCAACAACCTGTTCCGTCTTGCAAATTCTCTTCACCTCTCCCTTTAATTCATTCAAATCCATGTCCTTATCCCTTGGAGAAATTATCACAGAGAAATCGTCCGCTTTCCTAAAAACAGACTCCCTCTTCAGCTCCGCCTCACTAGTCTTTGACGGCTGTAAGGATGACCAGCTACACTAATCAGGAAATGGCCGATATGCATTTCATTTACGGCGCTGCGGATGGGAATACCCTGGAGGCTCGGCGATTGAACGGGGAGCGATTCCCTTCGAGACGCTTGCCGGACCTAAAAATTTTCAAATGCTTGCATTGGCGTCTCGGAGAAACCGGTTCGTTTGTCAGCGGGATGCACGACACTGAGCGTACCAGGAGTGCGAGGACACCGGAACATGAAGAGCATGTGTTGCGTGAATTCGAGGAGCAACCGGAGACGAGCACGTGGGTTGTATCCATCGCCGCAAATGTGAGCCAGATGACGGTTTGGCGAGTGTTAGGAGCCGAAGGCTTTCCTTGAAAGCAACCTTGAAAGCAACCGACTTGAAAGCAACCTTGAAAGCGCCTTGAAAGCAACCGACCATCAGCCACGTGTCGATTTTTCACGATGGCTCCTCCAACAATTGGGTGCGCAACCAGACTTTGACGCAAACGTGCTATTCGCCGATAAATGTAGTTTCAGTCGGGAAGGCCTTTTCAATGCGCGCAATGCACACAACTGGGCGTACACGAACCCACACGCCACCCGTCCTCATTCATAACGGCGTTTCAGCGTCAATGTGTGGGCCGGAATTATCCACGATCATTTGACTGGGCCATATCTTCTTCAAAGGTGCCTGGACGGCAGTACGTATCTGGTATTCTTGCAAGAGGTGTTTCCAGTTCTACTGCAAAGTGTTCCAGCCAATTTTAAAGGCTGGTATGTGGTTCCAACATGACGGAGCGCCTACAAATTTCAGCGCAGATGTGCGAAATGCATTGGATACAGCATATCCAGGGCGATGGATTGGATGGGGTGGTCCAATAAATTGGCCGGCACGCTCGCCTGATCTCTCCTGCCTAGACTTCTTCCTCTGAGGTCATATGAAGAGCATTGTTTACACAAGCCCCGTCGACTCCAACGAGGACCTGGTTGCGAGGATTGCCGTTGTAGCAGACGATATCCGGGAGATTCCCGGGGTATTCGTTAATGTTCGCAACTCCCTCCGCCGGCGGTGTGCGGCCTGCATCATTGCTGGTGAGCACTGTTTCGAGGAGTTTATGTGTGAACATCAAGCGTGTACTATTTTCTACGTTTCAACCTTCATTCATATTGTGCACTACGTGCGTACATCAAATTGTTTCTTTTTATTTTGCGCGGAGAAATTGCTCATGTCTGTTATGAATAAATTTTTTATTTGATTTTGTCAACCGTCTATCGTTTATTTTACGTGTAGGGGGTAGTAGTTTCTGCCTGGTCTACGACACCAAGATCGGGAATAACTGAACTCTGTTCAGGGGTGGGGGGGGTTCAAATTTCAACTCCAGAACACAGTTCAGTTTGTGCTACTTAACCACTCCCAACGATTCATATTTTGAGCTCAAAATTTAAGTTTAAGTCTAAGCTTTTAAAAGCATTTAATCAGATACAAAAAATAACGGTAAAAAATAGTTGTTCGTTACTTCAAAGTCTAAAGCGCCTTCTATCGGCCTTTTTTAAACTTTATCTTTAAAATTTATTTTCAAGAAAATACTGACACATGGTTTTAGCGAAAACTGCAAACGAATGGACCAATTTTTCCGTTTTTTATAATCATTTGAAATTTTGGACCCTAAACTTTAACGTCGCGTATTTCCTTCGGAAGACGTTTGGGACCCTTAGTTTCCTATTTAATATTGTTTGTCTTGATGTGTACTATCACCCCTTAGAGTTTTGCCCAAGGGTTTAGATTCACCCTGTATATTAGAAATACACTATATTGCCAAAGGTGACTGGTCACTTGTGATTTTAGACGTTTTGTTAACTATCTAGAAAAGTACATGAGGAATTAACCTAAAACTGCAGGTGTGTAAACAGTATAGTTATATATTTCCGAGAAGATTTTTTCATGAAACCCCATAGGGGACTGTCAACAAATTGAAAAAGAACGAATATCTTTTGGATAACCCTGTAAAAACTAATGTAGCAAAGGCGTTCAAACTCGAGATTATTAATAAGTGGCTTGTTGTAATATACTATGTTCATTTGTATGAGAATAGCACTTATACTCGTAGAGAAATTAAGGTTTTTATAAAAACAGTCCCAAATTTCGCCTAGTTTTTTGCTTATAATTTGCAGAGTTCTTAACATAAAAAAAGGTTATTTTCAGAAAATATGACAAATAACATTGTACATATAACTCTGCAATCAGAATTAAAAAATAATAAAAATTAGATGAAAACGGAGCAGGTTTACTAAAAAATGTTTCACTGCGCATGCGCGAATGCAATCAAAATATAATGTGCATAATGTATTAGCTAAGTATATAGAGCAACTTTTATGTAAATTTCAAAATCATAGCTTGAAAATTCTGAAAACTATCGTCGATAGAATAAGCTCGAAATCCGTTGTTCCCAAAAAGAAGCAAAAAGATGAGGGGTTGTATCAAATATCTGTTGATTAGTGCCAAAATAGCGTACACAATTTTTCACGTACTACTATATTTGGATACAAGCCTTCATATTTTTGCTTCCTTTTGGGAACAACGGATTTCGAGCTTATTCTATTGACGATAATTTTCAGAATTTTCAAGCTATGATTTTGAGACTTTCACAAAAGTTGTTCTATATACTTAGCTAATACATTATGCATATTATATTTTGATTGCATTCGCGCATGCGCAGTGAAACATTTTTTAGTAAACCTGCTCATTTTTTATCCAATTTCTATTATTTTTTAATTCTGATTGCAGAGTATTATGTACAATGTTGTTTGTCATATTTTCTGAAAAGAACTTTTTTTATATTAAGAACTCTGCAAATTATGAGCAAAAAAAGTATGCGAAATTTGGGACTGTTTTCATAAAAACCTTAATTTCTCTACGAGTTTCCATGCTATCCTAATAAAAATGAACACAGTATATTACAACAAGCCACTTATTAATAATCTCGAGTTTGAACGCCTTTGCTACATTAGTTTTTACAGGGTTATCCAAAAGATATTAGTTCTTTTTCAATTTGTTGACAGTCCCCTATGGGGTTTCGTGAAAAAATCTTCGCGGAAATATATAACCTATACTATACTGTTTATACACCTGCAGTTTCAGGTTAATTCCTCATGTATTTTTCTAGATAGTTAACAAAACGTCTAAAATCGCAAGTGACCAATCACCTTTGGCAATATAGTGTATATATTCTAAAAGGTAGCGCGGTATGCTGGCCATAACGCTAGTGGCAACGACCTGATTGTTTTAGGTTTTAAAGCTCAAACATTTACTTCTAATTATTGCATAATTTCTATTTTTACATAATCGAATAGGGAAAAAATATCCTTTCAAATTAAATTTGTGTGAAAACTGCAGCTCAATTAACTAATTTTTGACTTTTTAAAGAATTTTAAAGCATGAATTAATTTTGAATCAATCGCAACAACGAATATTTGTTCGCTACAATAATGTAAAGTAACTAAAAAGAAAATGGCAGAGTTAACACAATTGGCGATTGAATATCCATGTTTGATGAGAAAAAATTGAAAAAGAAAAATTTATTTCATTTTATTTTATTTTATTTTACATTTTAAGAATATGATTTATTAATTTTTCGTAATTAGGTACAGTTTCAAGCATGCTATAGCTACAATGGAATACAATTAAGGCTTTTCCGTCACATTTGCTCACAATACATCACAATTGCTCAAATATGCCATTTCGCCGTGTATTTGATTACGGAAGATTAATCATAACCCGTCATAATTTTGATTTTTTTTACTTATTTAATATTTTGTAACTCATAAAAATTGCAGTTTGGATCATACAGACTATTTTTTTAACATTTTTTTTTTTACACGACAACTTCCCTCAATTTTTTGGCATACTTCGAAATAACGCATCGGCTCTGGAAATCAAAATACGCAAAAAAGATAAATACCAAACCACATGTATGTTCACCTGTTTTTCCAAACGGTTCATTCCGTTTAAAAAAATACGAATATTAACCCTTTGAAAAAAAATTCATTTTCGAAAGCCACTTTTGGCGATTTTCTTTTTTTATTTCGGCGCATTTGACCATTGAGCACATTTTCCTAAAAAAAAAAAAAAAAACATTTAATTTTATACAATCGCATTGAAGTGTTAATACTAATCATTTAGCTAAAGATCGAATAAAATTTATTTCAGATATTATGAGATTTAGGCAGAAAATAATTAGTTTGAAAAAAAAAACACTTAATTTTATACAATCCCACTGAAGTTTTCATACGATGTATTGACCTTTTAGCTAAAGATCGAATATAAATTTATTTCAGATATGAGATTTAGGAGGAAAATAATTAGTTTGATAAAAAAAAAAAATCCTATACGGTTAAAATTGACCACAATTATTTACATATATGACATAAACTTATTTTAATATTTTAAAGTAATGTTTTTGCTGTCGTTTAAGTAAAATTTTGGTTTTAAAATAATGAGATTTACGGGTAAAATAATCAGTTTGAAAATAAACAAAATTCACATAGGATTTCGATCTGAAAAAAAAGTGGAAAGAAAAACGTTGTTTTTTACAACTAAATATCAATATTTCAGCACGAAAATTATACTCAGGTTTCGAAAATATCCTGTTTATAAATCATAAACATTTGAAAGAGTTTCGACAGTAAGAACTATTTTTTTTTTTCAATATTAAATGATTCGATTTGGAAAAAAATGTGAGAAGAAAACACATTTTAACTGCCGAAGACAGTGGGGCCCTCATTATTACACTGTTAAAAATTTTGTCATGGGTTGAATCAATTTTTGATGCAACCATAAGATGGTGCAATCTCTTTCCAGCATTTGGAGCTGTGAGTCAACCATAGCACCAAATGTTGGAACGAGATTTCACCAATTTTTGGTTGCAGCTATTGCAGCACCAAAAATGGGATTCAACACAGGACAAAATTTTTAACATGTAGGTTCGTTTGGAAAGATTTTCGTTTAAATATATAAAATCATTCAACATTGATTTTAAGTATATTTAAGGTTGCTATCTCAGTACCGGGTTACGACTGTCTTTCGTTTAAAAATATAAATTCAAAGCAGACCGAAGCGTGTGTAGCACTCCCGGAATACGCTACCGAAGGCACTGGGACTACCAACTCTAAGATTGTTTGAATAGATTTTCGGTTGCAAATAAAAAATCGTACAAAATCGAGGGTGTACGTTACTGAAGGTAGTGAGGCCCCAGCACCAGGATCGTTTAGAAATATTTTCATTTAAATATATAAATTCATCAACAACGATTTTAGGTATATTTAAGGTTATTATCTCGGGACCTGGTTACTTCGGTCTTTCGTTTAAAAATATAAATTCAAAGCAGACTGAAGTGTGTGTAGCACTCCCGGTATACGCTACCGAAGGCACTTGGGCTCCCAAAACTAAGTTTATTTGAATAGATTTTCGGTTGTAAATAAAAAATCATTCAAAATCGAGGGTGTACGTTACTGAAGGTGGGGTCCCGAGCATTAGGATCGTTTAAATGTATAAAATCATTCAACATTGATTTTAGGTATATTTAAGGTTATTATCACGGCTAGGGCAACGCCGGGCGGGTCAGCTAGTACATAGAAAAACTAAAGGAAATGATGCAAAATATACGACTTCACGAGAAATGTGCAATTGGGGTATGTTTTGCTTATTTTTTAGCAACAAAGTACTACTCCTTTCAGTACGCACCAACAGCGTCGTCATCAGAAATGTGTAGACTAGTTAATATTAGAAATATATATTCTAAAAGTTCGCTCGATACGTTGTGGCCATAACGATGGGGGCAACGACCTGATTGTTTTTAGTTTTAAAGCTCACATATTGACTTCTAATTACCGCATATTTTCCATTTTTACATCATCGAATAGGGAAAAAATATACCTTTAAATGAAATTTGTGTTAAAACTAAGCTCAATTTACTAATTTTTTATAACTTTTTAAAGAATTTTAATGTATGAGTTTATTGTGAATCAATCTCAACAACGAATATTTGTTCTCTACACAATAATGTAAAGTAACTAAAAAGAAAGTGGCAGAGTTACCACAGTTGACAATTGATTGTCCATGTTAGATGCGAGAAAAATAAAAATAAAAATTTTATTTATTTATTTTTTACATTTTAAAAATATGATTGATTAATCTTCCGTAACTGGGTAAAGTTTAAAGCGTTATCACCATAGCTCTACAATGTGAATACCCTTAAAAGTTTTTCGTCGCATTTGCACGGATCACATCACAAATGCTCAAATACGCCATTTGGCTATGGATTTCGTTATTTAGACATAGCTCGAACAATAATTTATACATTTCATTATTTTTTGTCGCAAATGATGCTTTCAAAAGACCAAATATAATGCTTATGGATATTGTGGATTAAAATATTTTTTATTAATTATTAAATGTATTAATTAATAATGTGATTATTGAAAAATCACGAATAGAAACATAGTTTTTTCTTCAGCAATTAGAATACGAAATCAAACATGCATTCAATTTAATTCTTGTACAAGATAGTTTTAAAGTATAATAATTAAAAAATTACTTATAAAAATAATGTAGCTGATGCATTTTATAACAGTTTTTCAGACGATATGATAGTGTTTTACTTAATGTATGTTGTTAATCTAATTGAAAGTTTTGCTGCTAAAATGAAAAAGTTCGATTTTTTTCAACAAGAAAATACATTTCGAAGTTTTAGTTTCTACCATGCAACTCCTATACAGTGTGACCCAAGAACAATCGCCTCGGCTTTTATTCCTTAAATATAGATCATAGCCATTCATTAGGAATTCAAAAGTTACGTAAAAAAAGGTTCAGAAATTTATGAAATTGATTAAAATTGTCAGGGGATTAAATTTGAAGAAATACAAAATTTAAATTTTTATACGGTCCCCCGTACAAAAAATTCCCTAATGAGTAAAATGTGTTCCATACACTAATATGGTTATGTGTAAAATTTCAGCATTCTATTATAAAAAGTCGAAGAGATATCGAAATACATAAATGCTGACTTAAACCACTTTTCGATGTCTGGATCCGCAAAGGGAAAAAGTAATGTTGGCTGATCGCTTTTTAGGGGTCGTATACAAATTACGAAAGAAAACAATAATTTAATAAATAAATAATAATTGGGCTATTTATTGGTACAAAAGTATCTCAACAAACATTTCTAAGCTGTTTTAATGTTCATTGACTGTGCCATTTCCAAATTTTATTCTGTAATTCATCTAAAAACAAACCTTTCTAAGTTGTTTTAATGTTCATTGACTGTGCCATTTCCAAGTTTTATTCTGTAATTCATCTAAAAGCAAGCATTTCTAAGTTGTTTTAATGTTCATTGGCTGTGCCATTTCCAAGTTTTATTCTTTAATTCATCTAACAGCAAACATTTCTAGGTTGTTTTAATGTTCATTGACTGTGCCATTTCCAAATTTTATTCTGTAATTCATCTAAAAACAAACCTTTCTAAGTTGTTTTAATGTTCATTGACTGTGCCATTTCCAAGTTTTATTCTGTAATTCATTTAAAAGCAAACATTTCTAAGTTGTTTTAATGTTTATTGACTGTGCCATTTCCAAGTGTTATTCTGTAATCCATCATGTAAAATTTTAAGGTATTTTTCAGGAAACATTGTTTGTAAATTTGTAAATAAATCTAAAGATAATGCATCATAAACTTATTTCATTTGCTCATGATGCATTTCTGTGTCACGTCGTCATCTGCACTCTAGCTGTTAACATTTACATTTTAATTTATGATTAACTCCTCACCAACTTTGCTTAAACATACCTATGCAACTTTTTATAATAAAATGCCGAAATTTTGTACGTGACCTTATTGGTGTATGGGACACATTTTATTCACTGGGAAATTTTTTGTACGGGGCCGTATAAAAATATAAATTTTGTATTCCTTCAAATTTAATCCCCTGAAAATTTTACTCGATTTCATAAAATTCTGTACCTTTTTATACGCAACGTTGTGTTTTATAATATTATGTCTATGATCAATATTTAAGGAATAAAATCCGAGGTCAATGTTTTTGGAACATCCTGTATACTAATAACAGGTGAACTACACAGCAGATGCTTTTTCGTAATAGCACAAATCGAAATATCTCATTTTTATGTCAACATAGATATATAACTTATAACATCTACTTAAACGTTTTTTCTTTTACAATTTATATATATAAAAAAATTCTAATTTAATTTCTAACAAAAGAATTTTTCTGCAGAATTTGAAATTATTTATTTTTACTCTTAAATCAGTTACTGCTAATTTTTATGAATGTTTTTTTCGTCTCAGCATATTTTCATGAAATTTTTGCTATACAAGCTTAAGAACTACATATTACATATTGTATGAGAATTACAATAAAGTAGTACCAAATAGCCTAACACATAGTGCAATAAAACCAGCGCTTAATTGTTAATTATTTTAATACAAAGTAAAAATAGATATTTGATAAATTTTCAATTAGAAATTTTTAAAAATCCATTGAAAGTATGTTTACGAAGTTTTCTGAAATAATGTTTTAATTTATTTATTTAATACTTTTAGCTCTCAAGATGTGTATTACTTTCATTAATTGTTCTTGCTTCACTTGGTATATTGGAACGTGGTGGTATTTCTGCGAAATGTATAGGCTTCATTAGAAACTATCAGTGTATCGCTAAATACGTTATTGAAATAAACATTATATGTAAATAACTTACATCCATACGAAAAGAAGTAATGGGCTTTAAAAGGCAACAGCTTAGTGTTGATCCAAAATAGCTTCCCATCTTTTGATTCTTCAGAGGGGATTAACATCTTTTGAAGTTCCATTCTGGAAAGAAAGATAAATAACGGATAATTGTCAAATTTATGTAAAATTTTATATCTGTAAAAATTAGAGATCTGCACAGGCCGGAATTTCCAGGCCCGGTCCCGTTTATGATTTTGCAGTTTACGGCCCGGCCCGTTTGAAAATTTGCCTTAATTTTGCCGGCCTGGGCCGAGTACGGGCCTCGGACTCGTGCAGACCTCTAAGCCAAACCCAGCCAGTCAACCGTCCGTTTTGTCTTTGATTATACTCCGACTAGGTTGGGTCTGGTCTTAATTTCTTTTACAGACTTTGGGCCTAGAAGAGTCGGGCCGGTATTCTTTTGTTATAATATTAGTAATATTGTTACAGTTTTTTAACGATATCTTTAAAAATTATGTTGGTTTAATAAATTACAGAAAGTTACTATTAAAAATCTATATTTATTTATTTAAAGAGCTTTAAAATTATGTTTATTTAAACTATCATTTCTCCAGTTTCACATTACATTAATTTTTCTAATGAGTCTTCGCCCACCTTCTGGTTTAGACTTTCTGGTATTGGCTACTGGACAAAAGGTGTAGGTTTCAAATCTCAATCGGGCATGGATATGTGTAATGAGTCGGATTCCACTTTAAACGGTCTGTTTAGCCCTCGTGAGCAAAATATGACCGTAGAGCCCCAAACCAAACGACCTTCTATTGAGTCCTCATTTTAAAGTATTTGTCTAAGTAAATAATAATGGTGTTATTCCGTATTTCATGGCTTCCGCACATATAATATGGTATATGTTATACTTTTGGCACAAATGTGTATGAAATCTTCTATTACTTAGAACAGATATGTTTGAAGTATTTTTTAAGGTGTAAAAATACTGCTTGACTTATTCTGGAGGCTGGAATTTAGGCTTAACAAAGTACAAAAACAAAGACAGTCATGAAAGTGGCCAGAACCAAAATAAAAATTATAAACTTTCACACAATGAACGTGAGTAGAACACAGCAGGGGGGGGGGGGAGAAAAAACGCGTACTATTCTAAATTTTAATTCTTAACATAATCAAACAATAAATTATTTATTATTAACTATAATTTATAATAGTACGTTTATAAGTCATATAACAGGAATTGGTCACCTCTTGTTACATAACCTATCACTCATAATTAAACCAAAATAAAAGCTATAAACTTTCACATAATGAACGTGAGTAGAAGACGGGAAGGGGGGGGGGGAGAGAGAGAGAAAACGCGTACTATTCTAAATTTTAATTCTTAACATAATCAACCCTAAAATAATAAATTATTAACTATAATTTATAATAGTACGTTTATAAGTTATATAACAGGAATTGGTCATCTCTTGTTATATAACCTATCACTCACACTTTTCTTGTAAAATGATAATAGCTGGGAACGGAAAATTGTTTCTTCATAGCAGGTATAATTTTACGATATTCCTTTCGGCGGAATAATAATAATAAAAAAGCGTTGTAGTCAGGTTCCGTTTTCACAGGTTTTACTGCAATGTGCATCATGAAAAATCGAGATTTTTATTCTAATGAGTCTTCACCCATCTTCTTGTCTACTGGTTTACACTGAAAAAAAAAATTGTTGATTTTACGGTATAATACTGGCAGCTGGGGTGAAAGTATTGTACCGTAAAATTAACATTTTCTTTTTAGTGTAGGTGCTGGCTGATGGATAAGACGAGCCGAATTCGAAACTCATTAAGGCATGAATGTGTGTGGTGAGTCGGATTCGGCTTTAAACGGAGATCCCAGTCTGTTTAGCCCTTGTGCGCAAAAGATGACAGTAGCGCCCCGAACTACACAACCCTGTATTGAGTCTTCATTTGAAAGTATTTGTCTACATAATAAATAATGCTGTTATTCCGTATTCCATGTCTTCCGCAACATATAAGCTGGAAAATGTCGTACTTTTTGCGTAAATATGTATAGAATTTTCTATCACTTGGATCCACTGAGCTCCATAATAGAACGAAGAGCTAACTTACCGGTCCACTCTCTGTTGCGACCGCATCACATTGTCAATGCGCGCATGTAATGAAGCCTGCAATTATCTTAACCCGTCAGCACACGCGCTGGGATAAAATCTACCCCAGCTCACAACTATTACTTAAAAATGTGCGAAAATCGTTCGTGATCATTCTGAGCTTTATACTACCTTTCAAGCTGAAAAATATCAATGTGGCCAAAAAGAATTTACCTCCGATTGTGAGATTTTCCATTCTTTTGTTATAAAAATGTCACGCGGGAGGAAATTTACCCCACGCGTGTTATTACGTAACCCATAATGATAGGCAAATGTTAATGCAAATGTTTATGTAAAAAATATAGTGTGCAAATAATAATATCATTTTTCTTTTAAACGTTAACAACTCTTGCACATACAGTTTCTATATATCAGTTTTATATTTTTTTTATTTTTATGGCTGAATTGGGATTGTAAAAGATTTGTATGTAATGATATGCAGAAAAAAATCTTAGTGCTAGATGTTATGTTTTTTTTTTTTTGCTTTAAATATAAAAGAACCTCTTATTTTAAGTTATATTATGTTCTTTATTGATTTACAGTTTATTTCAAAATATAAATTTTTGTTTATAATCAAACCGGGGGAAAATTGACACAAGAAAACCCATTGGGGTAAAATTTATCCCGCGTGTGTAGTAACGTAATGGAAAGGGGCGCGTGTGCTGACGGGTTAATATTAGAGGGCCTTTTTTTTAATTTTTCGGCATTATTTTAATCACTTTTGGTTATTTTTATGAGCAATACTCGTCAAATGTTTTATGTTTCTTGTTAAGCTTATATCAGATTTTATTTTTACATATAACAATAAACATTTCTGATGGAATTAAATAAGACACACACATATATATATATATAACTAATTTAGTGAAAATTATAACACCTTTTCGTCATATTTTAAAAAGAAAATCGAATTGTAAAATATTTACCCCCATACTATTATATGGGAGGAAATTTGGGATTTGCCATAAATTTTCTTCCGAAATTCATGGGCGGATCCCTGAATTCAATATAACAAAATAGGGATTTAGCTCTCTGTTCTACACTGTAGAGCTATGTAGGTATATATGGGATTTTTTTTTTAGGGCGTAAAAATATTCCTTATTTTCGAGGTGGGAATTTAGGGCAAACAAAATACAAAAACAAAGATAGTCATGAAAGTGGCCAGAACCAAAATAAAAGCTATGAACTTTCACACAGAGAACGTGAGTGGAGGGGGGGGGGAGGGGAGGATGTACGCGTACTATTCTAAATTGTGATTCTTATTTGATTCTTAACATAATCAACTATAAAGTGCAAGATTATAAAGTTTAGAATAGCATGTTGATAAGTTTATATAACACGAAATGAACATTTTTAATAATATTATTACTATCAATATAATTTCAATTATACGTTAAAATATGCATGATTAAATTTCTGAGACGTTATTTTTTATTTTTAATGAGTGAAGTACGCTTATACCAGAGGCGTTACAAATATCCCTCGCTGAATTAGAATATCAGATTTATCAACACTCGTATCGAGCATTGACAGATCCTCTGTGACAAAAAGCGGGACAGCGCCTTTTAAATCGGTACATGAAAATACAGTCAATTCTACGAAAATGGAACTTTCCTATAACGGAATACTGTCTTAAACGTAAAAAAAATTATGGTTCCCACAGAAGGATTACCATTGCGTTCTAACGGCAGTATTCTGCCCTCAACGGAAGAAACCGACGCGGAAACAAACGTTAACGTAATTCATAACGAGATTCAAGAGTTTGCAATTCTGCCCTCCGATCGGTATACGCGAGTAACCTTCAAACTCACTGCGTTCGAGTTAACATGTTTCGACCAATCAAAGACAAGATCACGCTTGGTTTGTTTATTTACGTGAGATGTGAATGTGTGTTTTACTGGGGTGTTTGCGATGCTATTAAAAAGGGAATAAAAGATTCGTCTCGTTTACTTAATTTGAAAAAAAAAAAAGAAAAATCCTTAGATTAGCAGGTAATAAAAGATCTAAGAGAACAAGAATTTGAAATCATGGTTGATTTTATCACCAATCATAGACAGATAGAAAATAGAAAATTTGCGCCTAGTTATACAATATTTTAATTTTTAGAATTTTTTTTTCGGGATATTGATTTTTTTTTTAGCGTGGCGGATTTTTTTTTTCGAAGTTAAATTTGCGGGAATTATTTAAAAGTCAATGAAAAATTTTATTTATAAATATTAATAAAGAAATAATTTTAAAATACTAATTACTGTTGGGACTTAAAATTTTTTATAAAAGGATTTAAATATTTTGATGAAATAAAGGAGAATACACCAAATTTTATGAAAATTTTATGCAGTATCTATCTATATTACATAAATACACATTGTTGTTTAAATAAATATACTATATATTCTGATGACATGCAGCAAAGGCTTTATTGCTAATTTATAAATTATGTAAATTATGTATATATATTTTTTACAGTTACAGTTAATTTCAATTGTTCTAACCCATTTTTCATTGTGATTCAGACTTGAAATTAAATAAACATTTTCTATTGAAATTAAATATTCGTAGCCATGTGACACTTCCCTCTCCCCCCCCCGCCCCTCCTTTTTTTTTTCCTTTAACTATTCAGTGAATATGAATTGTTCTTGCGCATTTTTTTATTGTGATTTAGACTTATAATATTTTCAATTGAAATGAAATATTCATATTCATATGACACCTTCCCTTCCTCACCCCTCTTTTTAGCTCACGGGCTATCAAAGCCTGAGAGCTAATGTGCCCGCCCGTTCTGTATGTATGTATGTACGTATGTATGCACGTAACGCGATAACTCGTGATAGAATTATCCGTTTTGCTTCAAATTTTGTTTACAGGTTCATTCTAATAAGGCGCTTCCCTGATTAGTTTTGGGAATTCATTGGTTAAGTATAAAGGGGAGCAAGGGGGGGGGGGCTAACTCCCCCTTAATTTAGATAAATGGGTTTTTCATGCAGAAGTATCCGTTTTTCTTCAAATTTCGTATATTATATAGGTATTATATAGGTTATAATATAGGTTATTATATATTCTTCTTCTTAATATATCTAAAACTTTTATATTGACAAGTTTTTTATAGGACCAACCCTTATAGCAAAATAAATAAATAAATAAAAACAAAAAAATCCCTGCCGGCTCCGCCTGCAAACAAGTTAAATTTCGTAGTGGGCGGTCCCAACTGTGCCATCATGGCAAAAAGTTATTTCTTCCGCAATTTCCAACAAACAGGTGCCCCACGGTCTGAGTCTTCGAAATCTACCTGTGCCTGTAGGCCGAGCCGTCAGGATTTTTTTTAATTTTAAATTAAACCCTTCACAAAATTCTTTCATCTCAAAACAGGACCCTTCACAAAACTTTTTACCTTTAAAATGGACCTTGACAAAATTCTTTGTCTTTAAAAAATGTTTCACAAAAATTTTCCTCTACAAACCGAATTTTTCATAAAATTAATAATTTAAAAGTAAAATCTGGCTGTCACTTTTACTTATAGACAGTATTCATATTTTACATACACATATCTTCTTAAAAATGTATAAACAAGAACCTGAATATGACGATCCTTTCAAATTTACAAAATTATGACTAGATTTTTCGCAAATGTAAAAAGCTGTTCACAATTTACAAAGGCAGGACCCAGGGAGTAAAGTCTGGACAGACCCCTGATTATGCTAATTATGTTATGAGATGTTGGAAAATTTTAATGCTGTTAGTGAAATATATTAATTAAACTATATACATTTTTAATGTTTGTGAAATATGATTTAAACTAAACAATTTTTTAATGTTGGCAAAATCTTTTATTAAATTGATTTTTTTTTTCTTAACGAATTATTTTTTTAACGAAATGTGTTAATTACATTTTGGAAACTGTTAACGAAATAAGAAGTAATGTTTTCCTTTATTAGTTTTCAATAGAGAATATGTTTCAATCTTTATGTATGTATTATGACTCAGACACTATGTTTCATACATATGCAAGACAGTGCAAAACAAATCAGGTAAATTTCATTAGTATATAATTTCTATCGGTAGTGTAAAACTGTTTTCTCGTAACATGCAAAAATAATTTCGTGAGCAAAAAAATTTTTTTTTTCAATCTAGTGAACTTTTTACTAATTATAATTTAAATAGTACTATTGGATTAGGGCTTTTATTTTTATTTCCCTAACGGGTGTATAATAAATACTGTATTATTTACAATTCAAAATAGTATTAAAATAAAATTTAACTAAAAAATAATTTATGTTTAAAAATTTCGTGTAAACTGTATTCATTAGAAAATGTACCTATTCTAAAATACTGTCTTTTGGCCCTGTATTCTCATATGCAAGAGCGCTGCATATACTCGCGCCATCTTAAAACGACAAAGCGAAGGCTTTCCGGCTGCCTAAAGCAGTCGGAGAAATTACCACAAAACAACCCCGAAATACCGGAACCAATTCCGATACGATAGGGGCAGAATGCGAAATTATCACTTCGTCGGCGCATTACGAGAAAGTCTCCCTTTCCGATGAGGGCAGAATACTGCCATAAGACCGGTTTAAAACGGAATCTTTCTCCGTTCACTAGGGATTCCGTCATAGTAAGATTTACTGTACTACTCTACTAATGTAACTAAGATGTACTATGTTTTATTTAGCACATATAAAGAAAGTTAATTTTATTTCAGTATTGACTCTGCATTTTTTTAAACTCTCTTTTCTATTACATAGCGCCACATTTCTACTTAGTGGTGACTTTTGGAACTAATTTATATTTTTTTTCGCGGAATACTTCGTCCCTCGTCTTGTTTAATCATAATACAAAATTTGACTCCATTCTTGAAAGTAGATCGTGCTACAAAGCACGCTGTGTACTGTCAATTTAATTAGGGCCACCCTGTATATCTAACGAATCGATTTTGTTAAAATTTTACACACAAGTCCGTTGTCAATGAAAATGCATTACATTTTTCATTAAATGCACGTTACTTAAATTTTTAATTTATATTTCTTTCGAAAAAAAAGTTATTTAAAATTAGATATTGACATGAAAATGAAAAATAATACTGAAAATTTTCTTATTCAGCGCGTAAACGATGAAAAAATATATATATATAATTTAACAAATTACAATAACCATTGGGAAAATGTTCCGAAAGCTTAAAAAAAGGAAAAAAAAACGTAGTTTCGTGTTATAGCGGCCTCCACAATTATGATTATGCCAATCTTGCAGTCATGATTTCGCCAAGATCATCGCAAAGCTTATATATGCATTCTATATACGCATATATATATATTCCAAACACTCCTGTATGTGCCATATACATCATTATACACATAACATTTACGTCTTATATGTCGAATATACACCATATACACATGCCATATATATACATCATATATGCATCATATATGACTATAACTTGGCCACATACGTCAAAAAAGTATATATATATATATCATATTATTATAATGTCATACATGCTTTATAATTTGGCGATAAATCTTGGTCGTTTGGCGATTCATCCTTGGGGGCCGCTATAACACGAAAGTACCAAATTTACAATATATTAATGAAAACAGAAACAAAAATATTTTACCGTCTCCTTCCTACAATAACTTTAACTCTTGTTTAGATTCATGTCTGAGCTAAAGGTATTTTGAGGAAATTAAAGTTGAAGACCATTTTTGAATTCGGCTTTTTTTTTCATATCTGATAATTTGCATCTATCCTTTTTGTAACTTTAGCATTTTTGTAACGATTTTATGCATTTCTATTGCCTATTCAAAGAAAAATTTATTCTAAAGTTACAGAATTTCGTTAAAAAGGCTTAAAAAATTCTTCTAAAGTTAAAGAATTTCGTCAAAAACGGTTAAAATAATAAATTGCGAGCATCAAGAGGTCCATTCTCGACCGAAAACAACAACCATTTTTCCAATGGTTAACAAGATTAAATTCAAAGTTTGCATTGAACATGATTTTTTCCGAAACTTGATGACTGCAACATTTCCCTCGACTCTTTAAAAAAAAAAAGAGTAACTGTTGCTGCCGTAATTGAACATTTTTTGACCGGAGGTCTTTCTCGGCTAATATTAAAAAAAACTATCGCATATAAAAATATGAAAATCAGTTGTTTTATAGAGAAATGTTCGATAAACACGCTGAAGTAGACAGTTTTTAAATCGAAGAATTATTTTAAGTGCTTTTTAATGTTGAAGTCGGTCAAAATAGTTCAGTTAAATAAGTTTTATAGGATCAAAAACTATGTATAACAATTTAACCATTTTTTTGCAGACACATGCTTGACGACTTTGTGATGTGCAGTGTGCAATCATTTTTCGAATTTGGCTTATTTTAAAAAAATATATATTTTCAAAATTTCAATATTTAAATAGAGATTTATTTCATATTGTGAAAAGGTTATTTCATTTATATTGTTGTCAAATTGCAAAACAGCGCAAATAATATTTTCTTTCAATTAAAAAAATTATATTTACGTGACTATTAAAAACAGAAAAAAAACTTTAAAATAATAATTAAATTATTACGCGTAAAAAACAGTAAAGGGGAATACTTCGTGTCATGTTTAAAATGCTAAAATAACAATATAGCCAAACGGTTTCAATTTAAAAATATATTTGCACCAGAGAAAAAAAATTCATATTTAGAAAGTATTTTTACCTGTCAAATAATAATATTCCCTTTCAATTAAAAAAATGTATTTTCAATAAAATGTATTTGAATATTAAAAAGAGAAAGAAATTTTGGTGAAAATTACGTTGCATTTAAAACGTTTTATTTCAAACAATTTTCTTATAGCGTTGTTATACAATTCTGGGAAGCAGCGACATTGTTTAGACACCCATTTTGTATAAGCTGATATTCAAATGTTCAATTGATTTTATTTAATCAGTCACGAAAACAGAAGTTCGCTGTCCCGACAGCAGATGATTCGGCCTTAAAATTCCCCAGTGAAAAGGAAATGAATCACAACCAAATTACAAAAGGTCACCATTGGTCGTTTAATTATAATTCAATCTTCTGTTATCTTTTTAAAACAGAGCAAATTAGCCTGTTTTTACAGCCTGCATTGTCTGAACGGGAGTTGACGAGCCCTCTAAAATATTAAATTATTACTAACCATTTTTTAAATATTCAATAAGTAGTGATTTACAAGAAAAAAAAAAATATTGGCTTTTCAAGGTTTAAAGATCGATGCCATTCTTTAAAAGTTAAAATTAAACTAAATTTGAGCTGTGAATTATTTTTCACTTCTTAAAAATTGTTTCAATGAAATGCACAGTTATGAATTACCACAATTATCTAATTTTGAAAGGAAAGTAACAATGAAGGTGAAAAAATCATCATGCATTACATCCAGTATGTATATGTATAGTTATTCTACAATTGAAAAAAAAAATAGTCATAATACATTTGAAATCATTTTCATTTCACCATTTCATTATTAATATTAGATATTATCTGAAAATATATACACGTATTTTACTAATATTTTCAATCGCACACTTTGACACATTTGTAAAATTATGAAAATTGCTCACCTGTTTTCCATGTCTGAAAAATGAAATCAGGGAAAATAGTAAAACCGTGTGTATTGGTGCACTTTTATCTCAGCTGTGGCAGTTCAAGGTGCCGATCTATAACAGCATCAAAGCAGCAAACTTCCAGTAAAATATCTAAAATGGAATAGTATGTCATTTTAAAATTTAATAAAGTAGAGTATAGTTACGTAGCACAATTCTCTAAGCTAACTAAACATTGAAGCTGCTCCACTCCTACTGAAGGAATGAAATGAACAAACAAAATAATCGTATTCAGGACATTTAAAAGAGCCATTTAATGGCAGAGTGGTAGAAGTCACTAATTTTGAGAAATTGAGTTAAATGCATAGAGGGTATCTAGACATATCAATCTATACATTGGAATATCTGTATAAGTGATGGTTTCACGAATATTGGTTGTAAATATCATCCGAAGCTAATTTTACAACAAATGAAACTATTGTAGGGCGTACAGAAAATCTTTGTTTCTGAGAATTTAAGAATATGGGACTTATGCCGCTCTGTCTCTAAACGTCTCAATCATCATAAGCAATTTACTATAGACGTTTTATTGTTTCTAAGACCTGAATCTCAAATAACCTATTTAAACTTCTCCCTCTCTCTTTATGAATGAAGTTTGTCTGGTTAATATCCGTTCCAGTTTCATTATTTATGAATTCTTTGTTTTAATTCGACGTATTTTATACGAAACGTATTTTGGTTAGCTAAATAAAATGAATTAGAACATTTAAATTAAATAATCTGTAACCGACTTCAACCTACTGTATTGGTCTTCAGGTTGTATATTTTGTATACACACACATACATCTGGTATATATATATATATATATATATATATATATATATAAGTATATTTATAACCATAACTGTCGACAACAGACACAAATGGGGGAAAATAAAAGATGAAACTGATACCTGTTATGATAAATTAATCAAAAATTGCAAATATTGAAAAATTGTTAAATCTATAGTAGAATTGCCAAGCCCAAATTACTATAGATTCCTCAAAACATGTATCATTTCATCATTGCTTGAAGTATAATAAGCTAAAAAAGTGCAAGATTTGGGCTATCGAACATAAATAAACCTACCCATATGTACACACACACGCATATACAGGGTGTCCATAATTAAACGACCCTACTTTAAAGTTGTCTGCAGACAAAACTATTGGTCAGAAAGCTGTGAAATTTTATGGAGAACATAATGAAGGGATGGGAATTTGTTTGGGCGAAAAAAAAAATAGTTCAAAATTTCACCACCAGAGGGCGTTTTTATAGATATTTTTATAGATAATTTAGCATATCATTTAGCACACATTTACGATAGTTTAAAAATTTTATTAGAACATATGTTCCACATGACGGACATCATTTTTAGCTACCATCTGGAATCGTAAGATAGCATGTTCCACAGTCGTCCGGAGTGTGTTTTGGGAAATGCTAAGAACATGTCATAAAAAAAAGTCTTGTTGAACATCTTTTGCTGTAATAAAATTGGTAAACTATCGCAAATATATGCTAAATGTGTAATTCCTTTAAAAAACGCCCTCTGGTGGCGAAATTCTGAACTAATTTTTTTCTTCGCTCAAACAAATTCCCATCCCTTCATTATGTTCTCCACAAAATTTCACAACTTTCTGACCAATATTTTCGTCTGTAGACAACTTTAAAGTAGGGTCGTTTAATTATGGACACCCTGTATATATATCTATATCTATATCTATATATATTAATAAAAGAAAGTTTCGTTCTGTGTGTGTGTCTGTCTGTCTGTCTGTCGGCGTTGGATAGCGAAATCTACCGCAGCTAGAGAACTAAAAATTTGGACGAGGATAGTCCAAGGCAGGTCCTGATGAAAAAAATAAAGTTTCGACGAAAAAAACACCATACACTTCTAAGCCGGAGAACTGTCTAAAATGGAGAAGCTTTTTTCCAGTGTCTTTTGTTTTGACTTCTTAAGAGTTTCTTGGGAGTTTTCTTTGAGGAACAGGGTTTGAAATAGCGCGCAGGATTGCGCAAATCGCGCACAAAATAGGAAAATATCGCAACATAAAGTATGCTGTTCTGGATTTTGTCCTATTAACTTTTTTCAGAAGCATGTGATTCTTCCGCGAATATTTTTTAATTTTCGTGGATGTCCGCTATTTTTTTCTTCTTTTTTTGCGGAATTACGTTAAAAATCAATTCGTCAATCGATCGCGGCAAAAAATCATGAATTTAGCGAATTGGACTTGGAAAAATAGCTAATTTTGAAAATTAGTCGGGATAAAAATCGTAATAAAAGAAAGTTTCGATCTCTGTGTGTGTGTTTGTCTGTCTGTCCGTCTGTCGGTGTTGGCTAGCGAAATCTACCGCAGTTAGAGAACTGAAAATTTGGATGAATATAAT
Source organism: Maratus michaelseni (assembly GCA_963931845.1). NCBI lineage: Eukaryota > Metazoa > Arthropoda > Arachnida > Araneae > Salticidae > Maratus > Maratus michaelseni. Next base: position 28,042,011 of record OZ007599.1, read on the forward strand.
CCAAGGCAGGTCCTGATGCACCCGTGGCTCAGATTTATTTTTATAATTGACCGAGAAATTAATTAAAAACATTAAAAATCGCATCGAAAATGCGATCTTTTTATCAAAATGGCTAAAGAAATCTCCTTTTGAATTCCCTCTCTCCTGGCATTCTCCTTTTGAATTCAAAGCAGAAAGGAATGAATTTGGTAATTTTCACTGATTGCCAAAAAATGAGAAAACTAATTGAGGTATCGATTTGAAACTCGGCATACATACGTAGGGGAGACCGGGGCAAGATGACGAATGTCTTAATTTTTCCGTTTTCCGCTAGGTGGCAGCATCAACCGGACACTACTGGCTCTCCTATCGGCCGTTCGTTAAACAATACTATAGAGACGCTGAAATCGCCATTTTTGTGTCAGTTGTGAAGCTTTGATTGTTTTCCGCTGCCACGTTATAACTTTTATGCATGTGTAAATAAGCTCTGCTACAGATACAGGTAAGATATATCGTTTCTCTTTAATATTTATGAGTAACTTAGTTTAAATACTACCTATTACCATGAATAAATGTCAATTAATCGCCTTCCTTCATGGCAATGAAAACGAATATTTTTAAACAGGCAGTCCGGGCAAGATGACGAGCTCGTCATCTGGCCCTGTGTTTCGGAATTCATTAAACTAACTATGTTGTCCATTCTATTTAAATCCTGTAAACGCTTGTTTGTCTGTGTGTTTGTTCGCACGACCATGCGCTTCTATCTCCTCTGGGGCTAAGGGGCGCATGGAATCGGGGGAGGTGTCGTTCGAAAGGGGGCGACCAGAAGACATTTTTGCCATCCGCTAAGCCCCCCCCCCCCTAGCCTCCGAAAGAAAAACCCTATCGGGTCCGTATCTCCACTTCCAAGCGTCCGATCGGTACAAGGAGTGTACCGTTCGACGGGGTCAAGACCTCCCCCCTCTCCCGCTGGTCCCCCTCCTCCCAAAAAAATCAAAAAGCGTTTAAGGCCAACTTCCGACATTGTAACCCACCAACAGAAGAATGGATCCAGTGCTGTAAGTGCCAAGAGTGGTGGCATGAGGCAGTGGCGCAGCCAGAATTCGGTTCTAGGGGGGGTTTTGAGTTTCTGATAAAGATGGTCGCCGGTTATATGAATCACCGGTTAATGGAATCAGTCTTTTAAATGAATGAAATCATAATGCTTATCTCTGCAATTACGCTGGTTACGGTTCATTTAAACAGCGTTTACAGTATTAGAGTGACAAACTATAAAATGCACCAATGAAATAACACAAAAATTGATTATATTTATAAAGTGTTTAAAAATGATGAGGAGCAAACTTTAAGATGCAAGAGCACAGTACAGCAAATAATTTTTACATAGAAAATAACAGATTTGAAATCCATTTGTTCAATCAAAAATCCACAAGGTTTCATGAGAATCACGAATTCTTATTCCTAAATTTAATAATAAAGAAGCAATTTTAACAAAATTTTCAATAGACTTACTTACCTTGCTTTTTGCCAAATGTGACAACTCAATTAAGGTAATCGATGTTTTGGAATGTAGTTGATATTAAACATGGTATTGTAGACTAAATTACTGTGCCCTTACAGCACTTTACATGACATCGAATTTCGCATTATCTAAAGTAAATCTGATGAAAATTTTGTTAAACTATATTTATTATTGTTAAAGTTCTCTAAAAATATCCGAGTTTGAATTGTAGTCGTATTTATACTAATATTATAAAACAGCAACATTTTTTTTTTTTTTTTTTTTTTTTTTTGCAGGGGTTAATTTTGGAACTACAGAACAGATTTAAAAAGAAATTGGTCATATGCGAGTTTTATTCGCGTACAAAGGGTTCCACACAAAATATCAGAACTATTCAAAGACAATATTCTCACATGACATAGTCACATACCTAAAACAATATTACATGCCAGAATTTAATTTTATTGGTGTTGGAATGAAAAACAATGAATATATCTCCCTTTAAAATAAATACCTTGTACAAAGTTTAAATTTGGCAGAGAACAAATCACGCTTCGGAAGAAGTCGCTGAGTTTCACACGAAAAGTTACTTGTCAATCATATTTGTCGTAATAGTAGACAATTTTAAAACATTTAAAAAAAGTATGCTGAACAACGCGAAACTTTCCGATTCATTTTCAAAAATGAAAACCTATCGAGATATGATAATTCAAGTGATTTGTTAACGAAAATTTTTTTCATTATAAATGAATTATATATTGATTATAAGCGATTGTTGTCTCAAAATTACTTACTCTTAATGTCTTAGAATTATTCTATGAATTATTTTTCAATATTTTCCCTGAATAATTGAATTCAGTTGGTATGAAAAATGTTGACTATCATGATTCGTCTTACCTAAAGCAAAGATCTTGTTACAAAGTTTAATCTTAGCATTGTGTCAAGTGCGCTTCAAAAGTAGGTCGCAAAGTAGCAACACAGTTTTGATCTGCGCCGTTGTTTTCTAGATGGGTTTTAACTAATATCGCAGCTATTTACAGACATATTTTTTCGAAAATCATTACCAACAATCCTTAGATGATTCTGCGTCGATAACCCTTAACTCCCCGCTGAGCGCCAGAAGAATAAGACACATGAGTGATCTTTTAATAGTTCCGTTTTTACTTTTTAAGTATGGAACCTTAATAATGGTGTCAAAATTCTGTTAACCATCTCCTCTCTAACATAGGCTATATTTTATACAACAATTTCCAAACACTTTTTTTCGGTACATCAAGTTTCAAATGGGTGCAAGAAAAGAAAAAAAAAAATCTAAAATTGCACTTTCTATGATATTGTTGATTCTAGAAATTTGAAATTTGGACTAGCGGTTACTTTAAAAAGATGTAAATGCTCACTAAAAATGGTTTCTATAAAGTTCGAAATTTAAAAAGGGAAAAGGAGCAGAAAACGGTCTAAATTACAATTTATTTGTGCAATTAGGGCTGGAAACATGAAATTTGGCATGGTTGTTACTTTAGACTCATATGCTAGCCAAGAACAGTTTGCAGTAGCAGAAAAAAAAAAGTTCTAAAATTGCGATTTATGTGATACAGTTGGTATAGAAGCTTGGAATTTGGCATGGTGGTAGCTTTTGGGATGTAAATGCTCTCTAAGAACGATTTCTAAAGAAATTCTAAATTTAAAAGGATGAAATGACCGAAAAACGGTCTGAAAATGATATAAAACATTTAATTAGGAATTGTTTGTGCTAGATATAGGTGAAATTTGTCACGGCTGTTACTCTAGAAATGAAAATGATCATCCAGAACAGTTTTCTAAAAATTCGAAATGTAAAAAGGATCAAGAACAAAAAAGTTCTAAAATTGCGATTTGTGTGATACAGTTGGTATAAATGCTTGTTTTTTGACGTAGTGGTTACTTTTCAGATATACATACTCGTTCAAAACGGTTTTTAAAAAAATCGAAATTTAAAAATGTGAAATGAGCAAAAAACGTTCTAAAAATGTTCTAAATCATAATATAATTAGAACTTTTAGGGCTAGAGTCTTGAAATTTTATATGGATGTAACTTAAGAGACGTAAATGCTCGCCGTAATTTATTTTTTTAATTCGAAATTTGAAAGATTGCAAGAGTAAGAAGCATTCTAAAATTGCGATTTATGTGATACAATTGGTATGGAAACTTGGAATTTTGTATGATGATTACTTTTATGTAGTAAATGCTTCCTTAGAACATTTTTTTTAATTCAAAATTTAAAAGGATGAAATGACGGAAAACTTTCTAAACGCGTTCTAAATTATGATTTAGTTGAAACTATTAGTGTTAGAAACTTGAAATTTAGTATAGAGATTACTTTTAAGATGCAAATTCTCGGCATAAAGAGTTTGAATAATTTGACCAAATGAAGTATAGTCTTTAAATTTGTGTACAGACCCCCTACGAAACAAATGATTCGAAAGAAACACTGATTGCAAAAATCTGTTCACAATCGAAAAATAGCTTTTTATAACTTTAAAGTACTTTTTATTAATTCTTACTTTTGCAAAGATTTTTTTCCTGGGTTCGCACATAGCTTGGTCTTAGTAACTGAGAGCAAAAAACGCAAAAAAAAAGCCGTTTGAAACTGAGAGAGACTTACAAAGTGTATGTTTTATTTTTTCCTTGGAATTCGATGGCCTGTTATTGTTTCGAACATGGAACAAAGACAGACATGCAATTAAGAAATGGCCCACTGTATACTATATAACTCAAAGCAGTGTGGCAGTGGTGACGAAACCTGGCTATAGTATTATGATGTGCCGACTAAGTCTCAAAACAAAGTTTGGGTCTTTGATGATGAGGACACACCGGTAGCTGTCAGAAAATCCCGATCTGTCAAAAAAAAATTATAGCTATTAGTATTACTATTTTTCAAATCAAGTGGAATTGTTGAGCGTATCGTTTTGGACACACAGAAGACAGTTACAGCTAAGTGGTACACTGAACAGTGCCTCCCTAATGTCATGGAATCTTTGAAGAACCTGCGACCAAAGTCACGAATGAACACCTGGTTCCTCCTTCATGACAAAGCTCCAGCTCACCGGGCCAAAGCCTGCACTGAATATTTGGCCACTACAGGACTGAAACTTCTTGAACACCTTCCTTACAGTCCAGATCTTGCCCTCTGTGACTTCGCACTGTTCCCGCATGTGAAAATGAAGCTGAAAGGGATTCGGTTTTCCAGAGAGTGATGAGACACTTTTGAGGGCTTGGGACAACGAGTGTGCCTTACTTCCTAGTGAAACTTGGCAGAGCTGGTTTAAGGACTGGTTTCGGAGGATGGAGAACTGTATTGCTTGTATCGGAAATTACTTTGAAAAAGTTTGATAAATAAATCCATATTGCAAAACTTTCCTAGTACCCTTTGTATATGACCCCTCTTTTACTATAAGACGTCTTGAGGGGGGGGGGGGGCAAAATACATCGAAAAACCATTTTCGATACAAAATACAAAATACATTGGTTTTAGGGTCTAAAATACAAAATATAAAATACTTTTCAAAATTTCAAATGTCAAAATACAAAATACATTAATTTTAATTTTAATTATCTTGCACTACGCAAAAATGTTTTAATGCAATGCCATGTTATAAATTTTTACCTACTGTACATGGACATGTCCGTAACCAAAAAAGGTCTGCACGAGCACAAATTTCCAGACCCGAACCCGTAGAAAAAAATTTGGGACCCGACCCGGTATAAAAATTAAAAGTTCGGCCCGAGGCCCGGCCGTGTCCGTACAAAAAATTCTTTGGCCCGACCCGGTATAAAAGCTAAAAGTTCGGTCCGAGTCTGGACCAGCTCATGCAAAAAATTTATTGGCCCGGTTTAAATGCTAAAATTTCGGTTCGAGCCTAGCCCTACAAAAACTTAATTGGCCCGATTGAACTTCTACAAAAGATAAATTTTTAAGCCGATGTGGTTAAAAATTCTCTTGTACGAGGTATTCTGACAATTTTTATTTTAGCTATTTTTCATGTTTATATTCTTCATCTTTTAAAAAGCGCTCAGAGCTGCAAAGTAGAGGCATACCCGTTCCAAAATACTGCACTCCCTAGATTTATTTCTGCATGTGCCCATGTAAACTATGTTTATTTTTTTTATGATTCTCTATTTGTACGCAAATGTCTGAGTTATTATTAACGTCATTAAACCATATTCCATTGCTTAGAGACTTATAAATCTGAAAAATTCGATACAGAAAAATCTTCTAAGACGAAATCACGTAGGAGCTAAAAAAATCAATTATAGACAAGTTCCCATCTTAACTGGTACATCACCTGTTCTAAATGTATTATATTCTTTTCACACGTATTATTATATTCATTTTATATGAATTAACACACTTTTCCGTTTAAGACAGGATTCCATCATAGACAGGTTTCTTTTCACGTGTTTTCGTGCACTTTAATTTTATCGCCCAGAAATATACAAGTATGTGCTATTCTTCAAAAAGTATAAATTTAAATTTTTAATTGTAGAATAATAACGATTTAAAAATATATGCATTTTTTGCAAAGAATGTTAAACCAGATCAAATTTTACCGATATCTGCGCGGGCCAGGCCAGGCCAATGACTTTTTACAATCTGGGTCGAGACCAGGCCGGAAAATTTCTTCCCGTCAAGACCGCTAGGAAGAATATCCAGGTCCGGCTGGATCCGGAAAATATTAATCTGCCCCTGCCCGGCCTGAGTCTGCAGGAAAAAATAAAGCACACGCCCGGTCCGGTCATAAAAGAGTGATGACCAGACTCAGTTGATTTCGACCTGAAAATAGTGTCTTGCACTAACTGTCATCAAAAAATATTTTGAAATATTTCGAGTAAACTTATGTCTATCGCGTAGCGTGATGTATCACAAATAATTAATTTTCGTTCATTAGGAGTTCTTGGGTATGTATTATCAATCTTTTCACGCGTCTATGCAACAACTAACAGCATTACACTGCTAACATAGTTTAAAAATGCAATACTCAGGAAAAGTCTGAACGATCCTACTTGTTTATCACACGACAATTTATTTTTTTTTCGCATAGTAACATTAAGAATTAAAAAGCATTAGCAAAACCATTCAGGAAAAATGTTTTAGCCAAAGATAAAAATCCTTATTATGCCAAATTAAAAAAAAATATATTTAAAAACAGGACAATTGCACCATAATTTCTATAATTCAAATACAACATTTGCTAAATGGTACATACATTAAAATCGTGAATTTACAACACAATTAAACATCAACATTTCATTCCGCATCTGCGAACGTCATCAGGATGTTTACAAACAAGTCGAAAATGTCAAAATGAGCTTACACGTCAGAGTTCTGGAGAAAACATGATCTGAGAGTGCGCAAACATCATCATCACAAACGTCATCAAGTTCCCATAGTAACCAAGTGGATCATACCACCGTAGTGAAAAGAGGGGTTGGAAGACAAAATGAGCAGATTGTATTAATGGATTGTAAACTAATACTTATAACACATTAACTTAAAAATATTGGACTGTATCATTATTTTATTTTTACTAACAAAAGGAAGAGCGAACGCTCAGGTCGCCTTCAACCAACACAACATCAACATAACTTCAGTTCAGTTCGATTTCACTTTCAATCGAGGGGAGTTCGCGACGCCCTCTCACGGGACTTATAAATTCTCAGTTTTCAACAATGAACATGGATTATACCATATTATGCCAGATTTTATGAATGTTATAGGATAAATTATCGTTACATGTATACTGCCCAAGCTTAATAATCGTAAGGGACTCTAAAATTTTATTAACATAAGAATTCTTGCATGGGATTATGATTCTAGCCTCTTCAAAGTCAATTTTGCTACCTTCATTCGAAAAATAAAACCTTGCGAGAGCTGTACTCTGTTTTGATTGTGATCACAATTTAATGAAAACACAAACTTTTTTATCCATTAATTTAGAAAAAGTAGAAACAAGAATAGTTTAGAATTATTACTTAAATAGTTTAGAATACTAAACTACACTAGAATTAAGCTAGTATTATGCTATATTCTTAAAATTTTAATTAAATTTTATAGATTTATTTCAAATGAAATACTTATAATCACTTATATGTTATTATTTTTTTAATAAATGGGATATATTAATCTGTTTTAAATCTGAACACAAAAATCTAATTTGAAACTCACAAAAAACTTGAGCCATTTTTAGCACAGTATCGTAGTTTAGATGCCACAGAGGCTGGATGGACACTTTTTCTTACTGTTTTATTGAAACCTTCAACCCCCCACCCAACATTCTTATCATGTTACATATCAGCTGGCTAGAGCAGAAAAGAATGCGGTTTTCTATGCATGAGATAGAAAATGTCTTTTAAGCTTGGTTTTTCCCATTCATTAAAAGTGCGAGATAAGAGGAAGATCGCTGCTTGCCGTATACGGGTAGAGGTAAAGGAAAAATACCGTTTGTGCTCATTTCTTAAGTCAATTTTTGTTTTAAAAAAAATACGCCGAATTAAATAACTTGGTCGCCAGATAAAAAACGTGGTCGCCAGTGGCGAGCTGGCGATCGCATTTGTCAAGCCCTGTATATGTTCATTTTTCTACAGAACAACAACCAGATCCGCGCAGGATTGTAGTGCCATTCTTTGGAGATTATTAAGAGCATACTGTTTATAATATTATTTAATAAAGAGAATAATTTAAGGCATTATATTGATTGCAGCAAATATAATGTGACACTAATAACGCAAAATGAAAAAGTCCAATAATTAAGAACTTAAATTAACACTCACCCTAAAACAGAAAAATTATATATATATATATATATATATATATATATATATATATATATATATATCCTTAAATTGTATGCTAAAGGAAGAAATTCGCCTCTGAAATTCTAGTCCTGAGAATGACGAGTTTTATTTTGGTCATGTTGTATACAAGAGTGGCGCTAAGATTTGCCCGACGGGGGGACATGGTGTCCCCGACAGGGGGACCAAATTGGTAATATATATATATATATATATGTGTGTGTGTGTGTGTGTATGTGTGTGTGAATATATATATATGGATTAGAGTCCTGCTCGGGTCTTATTATACACGATAATTATCTGTCATCTGTTTCTGTCACTAATTTTTTTTTTCGATGCTAGAGCTGCAGACCACGGATCCTTCTTTTTGAGTTCTCCAGGCTTAAATATCGGAGCTAAGTGATTTTGCTTGGAAAGATCATGATGCTTTAAATCCGTATGTTTCTTCACGTAATCATTGTCAAACATTTCATTGCAGATGCTGCACTGGACTTTATACCATAGGGCTTAAATTGCGCCGGAGTCACCCGGAGCCCGGCTTCGTTACTTCTGCTTTTAGTAAATATTTAAATATTGGTCGGAATTCACCGGAGCTCATAAAAACTGGGCTCCGGAGCCCAGAGCAAGCGCTTTCGAGAAACCGAAGCCTAAATTACCCTTTCCTTTTCCTCCCATATCGAAGCTTTTGCATTCTTTTCAATCAAAACACTATATGTGACATAATGTATTGCACAAGTAGGATTGTTGGTTGATTTTTTGACGGCCAATTATCTACTCGAGGGATATAGGCCCTAGGGGGGAATACCCTCCGTGGGGGCCTTTCTAAGGGATCCTAACCCGTATTTACGGCAAGGTTCGAAGAAAACCACGAAAACTCCGAACGGTTAGGTCGACGAACGCAACAGGGGTTTGATCCCAGCACCTTCCGTCTACCAGCTTAGAAAGCAGAACCTCTCAGCCAATGGTGGGGCTGCACGCGTAGGAAACGGAGATGAAATGGGCTCTATTTTTCTATCACTCTTCGGGCTTGTATGTGCTCGAACTCAATCTGGCTGTAAATTAAAAATTTTATTTATTCATATCTCTCTCTCTATAAAAAAAAATCCCTGATGGCTCGGCCTACAGGCACAGGTAGATTTCGAAGACGCAGACCATGGGGCGCCTGTTTGTTGGAAATTGCGGAAGAAATGACCTTTTTGCCATGATGCGGTAGCTGCAACCACCTACTTTGAAACCTACCTTGTTTGCAGGCGGAGAAAGCAGGGATTTTTTTTTTTTTTTTTTTTTTTGCTATAAGAGTTGGTCCTATAAAAAACTTGTCAATATAAAAGTTTTAGATAGTATTAAGAGGATTTATAATAAATTTAAGCGGATTTGAAATCTTGGGAATTGACGAAGTTATGAATTTTTTTCTTCTAAAACCCCCTCCCCCCTCCCCTTGGGGCCATTTTTAATTATATCAGAAATGTGTTATACATAAATTTTCGGCCCTTCTCCTAGAAGTAATAATAACTTCAAACGGATTCGATACGTATCATAATTAAGAAACTATGGGGGTTTTTCTGTTTTCACAAAAAGCCCCCCCCCCTTGGTTTGATGTTGCCCATTAACGAACTTGACCGAGATTTTATGCCTCTTGATTTTATGTATCACTTTCGAAAAGTTGCGGGAGTTGGAACCACCTACTTCGAAAAATAACTTGTTTGCAGGCGGAGCCGGCAGGGATTTTTTTTGTTTTTAATTTTTTTTCTATAAGGGTTGGTTCTATAAAAAACTTGTCAATATAAAACTTTTAGATAATATTAAGAGGATTTATAATAAATTTAAGCGGATTTGATATCTTGTGAATTGACGACGTTATGAATTTTTTTCTTCTAAAACACCCCCTTTCCCCCCCCCTTGGGGCCATTTATAATTATATCAAAAATCTGTCATACATAAATTTTCGGCCCTTCTCCTAGAAGTAATAATAACTTTAAACGGATTCGATACGTATCATAATTAAGAAATTATGGGTTTTTTCTGTTCTCACAAAAAGCCCCCCCCCACCCTCCCCCCTTTGGTACGATTTTGCCCATTAACGAACTTGACCGAGATTTTATGCCCCTTGATTTTATGTATTAGTTTCGAAGAAATCTGTGCAGAATTATTGCAGTTATCCTGTCCATAAAAAATGATATATATATATATATATATATATATATACATATAGATAGATAGATAGATAGATAGATAGATAGATAGATAGATAGATAGAGTTTTGAACTGGGGCTGTTTTGGGGTTCTGGGAGTCATGATCGGCGTACATCTGCAAAAATTTTTCAAAAATTCCAACTTAGGTGAGAATGTAATAGGTAGTATTTCTTACGAAATCTACCTAAAAAACTAACGATTTGGAAATGGACCGATGAAATTCTGCGTAGATATTCCGGGTTATTCTCATCGCTTTTTTACTAGGGACTATTTTGTGGAGTGATTACTTCTTTTTAAGCCATCCTACGGATTCGAAAATCATACCGCCAGACGCAAAATATAACAAGCTTTCAGAAATTCAAAAAATTATCACGGTCGGATAATAAAAACTCAATCGGATCATTCTTTAATTTGATCATTTTTTTTTAATTTAGATATCTAACCGAAAAGACTATTTTCTGTTTTTAGTCAACGAGCATCAACTTGACGTTTTTTTTTTCTTTTTCTTTTTCCTTTAATATTCTATTGCAGACGAGAGACAAGTACAAAATAATGTTAGTAAATTTTCTATTTATTTTTGATCAGAACACTATCTATCCCAAGGCTCTGCTCTGCACATTTACGAAGTCACTTTCATTTATTTGTAAGTAGATATAATTGCCACGCAATGTTATTCTTACAGTAAGCAATTGAGCAGTTCTCCTTTTTCTATACAAGCATCTAATCTTTCCGAGCACGGTGTCGAATGTTTAATTTTATCTGATTTTCAAGGACTCATCACGAAAGATAGTTATACGGAAGGAACCGATTATAGTTTAAGATATGCACCTTTTATAGAAAATTGGAAAACTTTGTTCGATTCTTCAGCATATAAATATTAATTTTTGAAAATTTCATTCATTTTTTCATAAAAATGCATAGCTGCGAACTATTTTTTAACACGATTTTCGAATCAGAATCCTTACTTTATTTAATCACACAATTCTGCGATTAATTAACATTAAAATTAGGTAAAGATTTCTATTTGGCCGGAGTGATAACTAAAAAGTGGAATAATTGTGTCGTCTAGTTGAAAAACCGGCCAACTCCTCAAAATTTAAAAATGTGTTTTTTCAGCTTTTTGAGTTCTAAGTAAACGTTTCTACCATCTGGAAACAATAAGCAAGCCTTAGCCGGTCAAATCTCTGTGTTATATGCGTTTGAAAATCATGATGGGCTGCAAAACCGACCAAATCCATCAACCGATGAGGTTCAAAAGCGGCCATCTCCATATCCGCTAGATGGCGCTTCTGCTTCTCCTCACTATAAACTCTCATTTGTTGATTAGATTAACGTTATAGTATTTTCTCTCGCCTGTGACTGATCCTCCTTGGTGCATACAAAGTTTCTAATAATTTAGTTCCGTGTTTTCTCCGACTATGGAAAAGTTTGTGGAAGAAGTATCTCCTAATTAATCAAGGAAGAGGAAAAGTGACCGTACGATGTGGAAAAGGAACAAAGCCAAAGTTTAAAGGTAATTTACATCCAGAGGTGCCAAACTCCCACTAATTTTCCGTAATATGTGGGTTAATTTGACCCAGTTTAATAACGTTTCGAACCAGAAAATTTATTTAATGAATCATTATTTATTTAATTTCAGATTTCTACATGGAATATATTTAATTTCATTTCTTAAGAAAATTTCTGGTGTGAAACGTATTAAACCTGGGTCAAATTAACCCACATATTACTTAAGATTAGTGAGAGCTTGGCACCTCTGTGTATACCTTGTGATAACCAGCGGAGGGTTAACATGTTTTTATACTCTAGGCCAAAATACTTTTCTGCGCCCTCCCCCTTCGCTTTCATAAAACTGTAAGTGAATTTTCTCTGATAAATTTAAGAATTTTTTAATCTATTTAATTTTTTAATAAAATATTCTTCCATTTAATTTTTTTAAATAAATTTTAGTACTTTGAGGTAGATGGGGAATGAACGGGCTTTTGTTACAGTTAAAATCTGAGAGAATACATTTGTGATTACATTTTCATAATGTCTGGCATTATTTTTTTCAGGTACTGCCCTACTGGTAATCCAAGCTGTGGGCACTCTTCAAAAGTTTACCAACGCTCCTCAATGCCTCCTCAAACAGTTTTGTGTATTTGCTACCCCTAAAAACCCACATTAAATTTAGCAAAAATTCATTTCGGGTTTGTTGCAACTCCAAAGTAAGTTGCAAAGGTGGTCAAAGACTTAAATAACTCCCTCATTTCAAGTGTCCCTGCTATCTTATTTCGTGTTTTCAAATGTACTGTCTTAATGACTATAAAAGTAAAGTGTTTTGGATCCAATCTTATTTTGGCTAAGTGTGGCAAAAAGTCAGCTTTTCCCAAAAATTTTATTTTTTGGAGATGTCCGGTTTTGCAACAAGACGACACAATTGACAGCTGAGTAAATGCAGATAGATAGATATATTTAAAATTTTTATTTTGCTAAAGAAAAAAATTTCTTTAAAATTTGAAAATACATATAATGTATGAAATATAAATATGCAGATTGGAGTGACGGTGGAGGGGGGGGGGCACGCTACGGTTATTAGTACTGCAGAATATTAGGGCTCCGGTACTTTTTTTGTTAGAAATTAAGCCCTGCTTTATATTTAGTACACTTACCAATCTTTTGTTTAGAGAACATTTAAAAGGTATACAAAATATATTTTTTCTTGGAAATCAAATCAAGCTTTTTGCCGACAAAATATCCTCGTATGTCCAAGAGAGCGCATGGCGTTTCGAAATGATTCATTTAACTGCTGAGTTTTCGAAATTTACGTACTACATCTATGAATCACCATAACTAAGAATACTGATCATGCGATCTCAAATTCCTCATATCATAAACAAAAACAAAGCCAACTCAGGGTTTTTTTTCCTTTATATGGGTGTTGTTTAAAAATTGATCTAATTAGTATTTTTCACCATTTCTTTTATTTTAAATTGTCTAAAATAAGCGAGAAGGCTTTTTTTTTAACGCATAATTGACAAATATGAATTCAAAATTTACAAAAAGAACAAGTTTTTAAAAATTATCCCAAAATCAGAAAAATACTTTTGTGATTTAAAACAAACTTTGTTACTATAATAATGGTCTTTTCTTTCTAACAATGAAAACTGTTTTGTTTTTAGAAAATCAGAGCATACGCCAGAGGAGAAAACAAAAAACAAAACAAAAAAATCAAAACATTAAATCAAAATAATTCTCGGTCGACTTTTTAAAAAATCTCTTTCGGGTACCGTATCTTAGGGCTGTCTTTATACAAAATAACTCTGCTTGTCAAGCCGAAACTCGAAATAATTGAACCCCAACCAGAAATATTCAAACCTGAACCCAAAGCGAAAAAAATTAATAAATATCTTAAAGCTGTTCTCAAATACAAAGGGGATACTTTCACAAACATATTTTATTTTAATTCGTTTTTATTCAGAAACGCATGAAATGGGCAGGCGTTGTTATTCAAAAACTTTGTAATCGAAACACATTTTCCATTTTCAGGTAAAGACAGAAGATCTTTCAGAAAACACTGTCAAAGTCCACGTTTTGAACCAAATTCCTGAATGCTACCGCTTCAGTGCCAGAAAGGAGAAAAATGTGTTGTCACGTGACACGAATCGCTTATATAACTCAATAAGTAATTTATTTATCAAAAATTGGAAAACTCATTTCGATTGCAAATTGCTTCAATAGTCAAGCCTGTCAATTTTATGCCTTTGCGGTTAAAAATGAGCCCGAAATTGTGTCAGAAAGTTTTTCGTTGTTTAGCAGATCATTTGGTACAAATACTGAAATACGATTACTGAACTGTAGTCGACAATTATATCTCTAAAATCAATTTCTTTCTCTTGTATAAAAATTAACACATTTACATTCATTCAAATATATAGTTTTTTCATTTACAAAATATTCACGCATTTCTTTTGAAAAATCGTGTCAACCCTAACCCGATCTGAAAGAGCCAAAACCCAACCCAAAACAGACGCAAAACCCAAAACGCGTAAAGTTGACTCGACCCGCAACGAATAAAATTAACTTCAACCCGACCCGATACGAACAGCGGGTTGGTCGGGTTTGGGTAAAATCGGGTTACACGACGCAATGCAGGACTCTAATCTGAAACAATATTCTAAACACTTTTTTGAAAAAAAAAAAAAAATCAGGTAACTCAAACACGATGTGGAAGAATCAAAATTCAACTCGAAACCGAAACAATTACAGTCAACCCGACATGCAAAGAAAATAATCAGCGCCAACCTAACCCACGGGTCGTTTATTTTAAAAACACTAACCTCGAGTCATTTTTTAAAAACTAACCACCACCCGACTGTCGGGTGGTGAACGGGGTAATTGGGTTAACCGACTCCACTGTACTCCGAAATGAAAATATTTTCCCCTACAGCAATTAAATTTTAACGACAAATTTTTTTGTCTACCCGCAATTCGAAATACTTCTATCCTAATCCGACCGAAAAAAAAAATCTATAGTTTAATACAATTATGAAAAAATAATCTACAATCATTTTTCTAACATCAATTCTACCTTTTATGTAGACAATTAAACATGTAAAAAGACTTATTCTTATTTAAATATCTAGTTTTTCATCTGAAACAACAACGTAGAGTTTTATTGTAGAATCAGGTTAACCCGAACACGACGCGAAAGTATCTAAACTCAACCCCGAAACAATTACAGTCAACCCGACCCGAATCCAACAGCAACAACAACAAAAAAATTAGCTGCAACCCGAATCACGGGTCTGGTTGAATTAGGTAAAATCGGTTTACCCGACCCGATACAGGATTCTAATCTGAAACAATATTCTAGACAGTTTTTTGAAAAATCAGATTAACCCAAGCCAGACAAGCAAGAATCAAAACTCAACCCGAAACCGAAACAATTGTAGTCAACGCGGCTTACAAAGAAATAAGTCAGCACCTACCTGACACACGAGTCGGTTTTTTTTTTAGAAACTAACCCCAGGTAATTTTTTAAAAACTAACCTGCCCCGACTCGGGTCGGGGTCGGGGGCAGTTCCCTGACCCTATGCAGGATTCTACCCTAAGGTCAAAATATTTTCCCCGACGACAATTGAATTTGGATCCCGGATCCCCCTCTAGCGCCGCCGTTGACTTCGAATATGATAAACTTCGAACCGAACGAACCTCCAGTTCGGGTTCTCGCTGCCTTTGGCACCGTATACTATTTTTAAAAATGTATCGCGCTACAATACAAACTAATAGAAAAAATAACAACTACTGTAGTTTCGCAACTTGTAGCATGCTACTTCTGACACCTGGTTACACCCAACTAGATCCCTGCTCGTGTAATAAGTAAAATTTGCGGCCTGCAAATTTTATTTACAAAAATATTTGGTCCACACGCCACCCGATCCGAAAACGAAATACTTCCACTTGAACCCGAAATATTTCAATTCAACCAGATCCGAAAACCCCGATCGCAGAAAATTGATCAAAAACTTAATATGGAAAAAAGCCCTTAATCATATTTCTAATATCGATTTTGTCATTTATGTTGAAAAATAAACATGTAAGTAATTATTCCTACTCAAAAATATATAGATTTTCATCTAAAACAGCTTGGGTTGTACCGACCCGGACCCGAAAATTCCGTTTAAAGTCAACCTGAAATCCACGAAAAAATTTCTTTTGACCCAAAATCGGCAAAAATGTTTTCGTCAACCTCAACCTGAAATACTTCAACCCGAAACAAATACTTCAACCCAAGCCGATCCGAAATCAAACATTAAATTCCAACTTTTAAAAAGCAAAATTAAAGGCGTCGCATCGGACAGGAGCAGATGGCCTGCTGAAACAACAATAAGAACATTATGATGACTTTGTTTAATTTAAAGAAATGCATCGAGATGTGAAACACGGTCACCTAACAGATACTGACATAATTCTTTTTCTATCTTTTTATTTTTACAAACCACAGACCAAAGGAAACGGTTATATTACATGTACCCGAATAAAGATATTAAAGCTAGCATAATAAGTTGCCTTTTGATTAGACATAAAATAGATTTTTGATATAAGATATTATAGCCGAAATAAAGGAATCTAAATTAGAAAATAAGTTATTTTGAGTATATCAATTTACTAATATATGATTTTGTATCATAAGAGTGCCAACCCGACCCGACCCGACTCGGGTTGAAATCCAAAAGTCAAAATATTTTCCCCGACAACAATTGAATTTTGACCCCGACGGGGGGGAGGGAATATGACCCCCCGGACCCCCCCTTTAGAGCCGCCCTTGGTTGTATACACAGCTGAGAAGCAATTACTATAGTTTTTTTTTCACATATACTTATATTTAAAATTAGCCAAAACACTCATTAATTCTAAATGTCTCACTTATAGAATGTTGGAATAACAAGGCTTTAGAAAACATTTTTGATAATTATTAGTTTATGCGCTTAAAATGTTTATTTAATGCTCATTATTTCAACTTTTGACCAATTTAAAAAAAAATTGAGTCTGACCTGTGCTGACTGATAAATTTTCTGAAATTTCAAATTCCTTGGGTAGGGGAGGAATTTGCCCCCTTAGCCTACACCAAATTGAAACTAGTCGCTGGGGGCCACCATAATACTTACTCATCAGGGATATGCATAACATAATATATGAAAATAAAACATGCGTAAACTATTTATAAAATGCATTGCAATTCGAATAAAATCGTCTCTTGATGACGTCATAAACTTTAAATGCTATATTACTGAATTGCGTAAAAGAAACATCCTTGTAACTCCAAAATTGATAATCCTATTAACTAACGGTTTACTGCATCGGATT
Source organism: Maratus michaelseni (assembly GCA_963931845.1). NCBI lineage: Eukaryota > Metazoa > Arthropoda > Arachnida > Araneae > Salticidae > Maratus > Maratus michaelseni. The sequence continues at coordinate 28,059,362 of OZ007599.1, forward strand.
AAGCGTCTCATTTCCATTTAAAATATATCTTTGAATTGAAATTTGAATGAAATACAGGGTCATGAAAAATCGAAGAGTGTGGAAAATATAATTACAAACATCTCGATAACTAATTATCCAATCGACTTCATTCTTTATGTATTTATGTATTCATTATTTTTGTATTGTACTTTATAGTCACTCCTTAAAATAAACAATTTCGAAAATTTTTAAATACCTTTCGTCAGAACGAATATTTCGAGAGTCTGAAAAAAATAGTCCCGGATAATCGAGGTTACTGAAATTCAATAAGTTTCTTCCCATTATTACATACTAAGTACATACCAAATTTCAAGTCACTATCTCAATTTGTAAGGGAGATAGAGCGTTTACAGACACACACACAGACGGACGGCAAATTTTTTTTTCTAAAAACATGTTTTTCGGAATCTCCAGTGTCTGAAACGTGTAAATCCGTCAATTTTTTTTTCGATTTTCAAAACGATTACAAGATTTAACCTGTACTACGTATGATGGGTAAGTAAAAACTGACGGCGATAATCCAAAACTTTAGAGAAAGAACCAGACAGGACCAGGCATTCATTAAAAACGGAACTAAAAAGAGATCTGTTTCCAGCCTATCCCCCCATTTCCTTTCTGAAAACGAAAAGAAAATTAATTGTTATTTTGAGCAAAAATTAAGAAAACATTAAGATATAGATTTGAATTTACGAAGGGGAAACATCTGACGGCCATTTTACAGTATAAATTTCATGCATAGCCAGCCCTCATACCCAAAACTCAGGTCACTCTGTAACCACTAAATTGTTAATAACTTGCCCTCTGTTAATCCGATCTTCTTCGTTTTGGGGGCCTTTTCCCCATTTAGTTATTCCCCCAATTTTACATTCCAGTTAAGACCCTGGCCCCCTTGAAGTTTTTATGTGTCAATACATTTTAACCCCACCTAAATGTGTCGCCCTCTCAATGAATAAGTTTGAAGTTGAGTCTTGGACTCCTCTCCCCGGGCAGATCCTGCTATGTTTATTGGGGCCTAGGGGCTTTTTCTAAACATTTTACCCCATTTTTGGCGTATTTCTTTAAAATTTTATTCGAATGATTGATTATTACCCTATGCTTAATTTCAAATAATTGACGATTATCAAATTTTCATCTTAGGACTCTGCTCATAATTATCAGTTTGCCCTTTTTGGGCCGCCTTCTATAGCTCCCTTAAAAATGGTCCGGTTCACTAGCTTTATTTTTCTAACAACTTCTTAGGTCCTCCAGCTACTATATAAACTACCAAAAAAAAAAATAATAATAAGACCTCCGCTTCACCATTTTTGAATAATGATATCCTTCTTGGGGCCTTTAGTGCAGCTTCTTTTAAAATGATATGATTCCCATGCAGTTTTCTTTAGCATAGTTCTAGGGTGCTCCAGCTACTTTAAAAACTACTAAAAATTTCCCTTGACCAAAGCTAACACCTTTTTCGAATATTAATCTTCTTTTTCAGCTTCAACTTACGTTTACTCACTACAGCTGTAAATTAAAATCGCGTTAGTGTTAAGGGAGGTAATTAATTTTACAGGGAGGAGATGGGGATTTCATTCGTAAATTAAATATCACGTTAATGTTAAAGGTAATTCGTCAAATTTGCACGGGGGTGGGGGGAGACACCTTCAACCGCCTGGGAGTACATTCTTTTTTCGGGTTCTATTGGCTTGATTTCAACATGAATTGGTTCATACTAACTTAATTTACGATTGTCAAAGAGTTTCACCTTCTACCGCCACTGAGTGTATTCTTATCTCGAGCTCTATAGGGATGACTACAACGGGTTTAGTTCATTCAACTTGGTTTTCGATTATTTTACTGATTTTATTTTCATCTTACACCGCCAGTGGACGCATTCATATCTCGGGTACTATATGGGCCCTGTTACAACGGGATTTCACTCATTAAACTTGGTTTTCGAGTTCCTTGGAGATTTTAGTTCCCCCTATCGCCGCCAGTGGGCGCATTCTTATCTCGGGCTCGATGAACCCGATTAGTACGGGGCAGGGAGATAGAAATAAGGAGAACAGTGAAGATAGGCTTTCAAGATCAGAATATGGACCGGAAATTAGTACCCGGTTCGTGGCGCTAGTGCTCCTAAGGGCCGGTCATGTGACCTGTCAAACATGACAAATTGTCGTCTGCACTTCCTGCATTTTGGTTTCGAGCATAGTAAAGTGTTGTCAGCCGAAACCGGAAATAGAGGGCGCGACACTCCCCAAATGCCAAAAAAACTGGAAACGCCGCCATACTAGGTACCGCTTTTAGTTCCATAAGTAGGAACATGATCGTTGTTCTCCTTCTCTCTATCTTCCTGGTACGGGGTTTAGCTCATTCAACATGGTTTTCAATTGTTTCCGGCACGTGCGAAGCATGTCCATTGTACGTTGCCGTAGGCAGCGGAAACCCAGGCCGCAGGTTCTAAAGAGGTTTGTTCGGAACACACTAGACGCTGCCGAAGACAGTGGGGCCCCGAAAACTAGGTTAATTTAAAACACTATAAGCTGCCGATGTTAACGAGGTCACCGAAACCAGGTTCATTTGAAATATTTTCCGAAGATATAAAATCATACAAACCTGAGGTTTCTCTAAGGTTATTATCACGAGCATGGGCGGACGCCGGACGGGTCAGCTAGTATGTATTAATAAAAGATTTTAGCTCTGTGTGTATACCTGTCAGTCGGCGATGGATAGGGAAATCTGCAGCACCTAGATATCTGAAAATTTGGATGAGGATAGTCCAAGGCAGGTGCTGATGCACTTGATGCTCAGAGTTTTAATTTTTTGATAATTAGCGCGCGCACATCTGAACCTGATTTAACAGCGGAAATAAAAGAAATTAAGAATTTTCACTAATTAACGAAAATTAAGAAACAAATTGAGGTATCAATTTAAAACTCGGCATTCACGTGTAGATTTTTTTTTTTTTTTACATCCGAATATCCAATTTTTGTAAAAATCGGTCTGTATTTTTTTTTAATTTTTGCAAAAGAACTGACGGCAAGATTTCAAAAATACAGAGGAAGAACCAGACAGGGGCCGGCATTAATTAAAACCTGAACTAGAAAATTTTGGGCAGGGGAGACATCTGGCGGCTATTTTAGAATATAAATTTCATCTATACCCCAGTTCTCAAATCCTCATACCCAAAACTCAGGTCCTCCTGTAATCTCTAAATTCTTAATAACTTGTTCCCTTTTAATCTGATATTCTTCGTTTTTGCGGCGCTTTCTCTATTTAGTTATTCCCTCTTTTCTACATTCCAGTTAGATCCCTGCCTACCTGGGGTCCGGTCCGGGGCACTTGCAGTTTTTGTGCACCATGCCTTTTTCATCCCCCTAACTGTGTCCCCCGCTCAATACATAAACTTAAAGTTGTGTCTTGGACTCCTCTTATGGCAACACTACCCTCATATTTTTATTGGGACCCTACGGCCCTTTTTTATTTTCCCCCATTTTTGAAGCATTTCTTTAAAATTTTATTGTAGTGATTAATTATTACCCTACGCTTAATTTCGACTAATTGAAGATCTAAAGAGCTAAGTGCAAGTGCCTTTTGATAAGTTTTCATCTTAGCGCCCTGCTCTCAACTATCAGTTTGCCCGTTTTGGGCTCGCTATATAGCTCCCTTAAAAATCTAACAACTTCTTATGTCCTCCAGCTACTATATGAACAAGGAAAAATTTCTAAGAGTTCTGCTACCCCCATTTTTGAATATTAAATTCCTTCTTGGGGTGCTTAGTGCAGCTTTAAAAAATATTCGATTCTCTGGCAATTTTCTTTAATATAGTTCTAGGGTCCCCCGGCTACTTTAAAAACTACTAAAAATTTCTTTTGACCTCAGCTACGACCTTTAACAAGTATTAATCTTCTTTTTTGCTTCAACTTACGTTTAATGATTACAGCCGTAAAATGGAAGTCACTTTACTTTTAAAGGTAAGTGGTTAAGTTTACAGAGGGGAGGGCACACTTCCACCGCCTGGGGCGCATTCTTTTACCTGGCTCTACGGGTCCGATTTCAACTGGAATTGGTTCATTCAACTTAGCTCACTATTCTGCTACTTTCTGCAATATAAAAGTTTATCTTACAAGGAGAGTGCAAGCTTGGTAATCACAGATTTTGATTATTTTTATATATGTTATAGGGTAGAATCCCCTTAGTCTCACGTTCAATGGATTTTATACAACGCTCTTTGGTTCTCGAGAAATGGGGGGATCTAATATTATAACACAACTTAAATACTTACTTTGTAACAAAACAGCTACGTTGGTCGTAACTCAGTTGGTATGGCGTCTACTCGTTGTTCCGAGGGCCCGGGTACGATGCCAGAATGCGCTACGTTTAGTTTTCTCATTTTTTTTTATAAATATACTTGTAATTATAATTTAATAATTTCAATAAAATATTTTGTTAACATAATTAAATTTTAATTTAGCATTTTTGATTTTTAAACCATTAGTAAACATTTTTCATCATTTAAAGAGCTTTAAAAAAATTGGATCTATTATTGACTTGTAAAAATTCAAAAATCGTTACAAAATCCGCATATTTAATATCAAATTATAGAATTCTTCTCCCATCGCAATAGAAAACGAAGATATTTCAGATGCTAGATTATTTGTTAAAAATCCATTGTTTTGCAATAAAATTTTACAGTACTTCAACGCATTTCTGACATCACTTTTCTGATTTTCATCGAATCCCGACACTTCAGATTGATCTTCTTGTGAATTACAGGTTGCTTTTTCCATTTTTATACGATTATAAGCTGTTATAGAATGACACGCACTTGTGCGATAAAGATTTTAAACAAAAACCTCTTAACTGCACCAAGCAAAAAAATAAAAGAATTAACCAGTCTGTTGTGGCGCCCTCTAGTTACAATAAAATAAAACATAAATATGTTGTAATTTAATTCTTATGCTAAATTTTAATATAATTATGCTTCTTACTTTAAAAATAGAGTAGTATTATCATCGCATTGACTTCCCTTGTTAAGGCAATTTATAAATAATGTTTCTTTACAATCACGAATTGACACAATTGTCAATATCGTTGCATTGATAAAGCATACATGGAATACATTTTAAAAGTGATTTTTAAAAAAAATCAAAAATGCTAAATTAAAATTTAAGGCTATGATGTCATACACTCACACACAGTTTTTTAATCGGTTATAAAAAGGAAAAAAATCGCCAAATTTAGGGGATTTTTCCCTTTAATGGCAACCTAGCCATGTATTGAGATTATTAAATTATAATTACAAGTATATTTATAAAAAAATTGAGAAAAACAAACATAGCGCGTTCCGGCATCGAACCCGGGCCCTCGGAACAACGTGCAGACGCCATACCAACTGAGCTATGACCAACGCCGTTATTCCGTTACAAAGTAAGTATTTAAGTTGTGTTATAATATTAGACCCCTTCCCCCATTTCACGAGAACTAAGGAACGTTGTATAAAATCTGTTGTACCTGAGACTAAGGGGCTTCTATACTACAACATATATAAAAATAATCAAAATCTGTGATTACCAAGCTTGACACTCTCCTTGTTAGACTTCAGTTACCACCAATTTCGAACATTTACGGCGCATTCTTTTCTCGGGTTCTAGGTGTCCAATTTCAACGGGAATTGATTCATTTAACTTAGCTTTGTCTTACAGATTTTAGTTTAACCTTCCAGTGCCAGGGGGCGCATTCTTATCTCGGGTTCTATGGTCCCGATCACAATGGGGTTTGGCTCATCCAACTTGCTTTTCAATTGTGTTACAGATTTTAGTTCCACCGTTAGGTGCGCATTCTTACCTCGGGTTCTACAGGTATGCTTACTATGGGGTGTGGCTCATTCAACTTTATTTTCGAATGTCTCTGGCGCATGCGGGGCACACCGGATATACTCTGCCGTAAAGAGCGAGGATCCAGGTCATAAGTTCGTTCTGAAAGAGGATTGTTCGGAACACACTAGACGCTGCCGAAAGCAGTGAGGCTATTTAAACTAAATTTATTTGAAACACTGTACGCTGCCGAAGGCATTGAGGACCCGAAAACTAGTTACTTTTGAAACACTATATGCTGTCGAAGGCAGTGGATCCTCTGAAATTAGCTTCATTGAAAGATTTTCCGGAGATATAAAATCATACAAACTTGAGATTCGTTTAAGGTTATTGTCACGGGCCCGGGTGGCTCAGCTAGTCTTTTTTTGCGAAGTAGGCTTGTTTTGGTAGTGTTTCTTATAAATTTCATCAGAATCCAAAAACATCACCTTTGGCTGCCTGAATGTTTTTGTCTTCTATTTATTTATTTATTTATAATTGCTTGTCTACAACATCCTTAAAAATTGGCCAGTCACCAGTCACCACAAAAATTTAACATGTTATGGTTCACGGTACTGTTTTACGTCTCAAAAAATAACTATCATGTATTTATTTATTTTAAATTGTTATCTAACTTTTTATGAATTCAAGTAAACTGCAGTTTAGTAATGAATGTTTTCCGTCTTACATCACATGTTTAAAATTGAATTTATTCATTTTACAGTAAGTTTGTTGTTTTTAGCTACCAACAGTACAATTTTGCTTCATTAGAATTTCAGTTTTTTTTTCTAATAAAAATTTGAAATAAAGAAAAAAAATATAATTTAAAGATAAGACACTCATTATTAAATTATATAAAATTTGCCGTTTTATACAATATTAAATACTTTAGAATATATTCTTATTCCATGTAGGTTGTTCCAAAAAGGGACACATTGGACCATTCTTTTATACGGTTTTAATAATAGAATTTTCAATAGAAAAACGCAAACAGATACAACAATGTTTCCTTTCTTCATTTAAAGTTAAAACTATAGTAAGAAAATGTCTAGTATATTTTGTTCTGTTTTGTTTGTTACATTTTTAATAAAGGAAAATAGTTCAATTACTTTTGTGTTCTGCGTAATTTTAATATATTCAAGAATATGGCTACCAATTCATATAAAAATGAGAAAATTTTATATAATGATTTAAATGGATACATGATTTCTTTCCTTTTTTTTTAATAACCTAACAATTAGACTTTTTAAGGTTTAAAGAGCTAATGTTGTACTTTTTTAATGCGCTGTAATTGAAGTCATCAGATTGTTGCATAGAAAATAGTTCTTAAAATTATCTTATTTACTCATACATATTGTTTAAAACAAGAAGAGTTCTCCCCAACTCTATGTTCGTTTGGTTGGATGGATTTTAGTTTAAAAATACAACATCATACAAATTTGTGGGTGTACGTTACCAAAGGCAATAAGGCCAACAGGAGCCATTTGGGGGAGGCAATTGCGCCCCCAAGGAATTTGATGTTTCAAAAAATTTAACTGTCATAGCAGGTCAGACTAAATAAATAAATAAATAAATCAAAATCAAAGTCAAAAATAGCTCTAAAGCTGAAATAACCTGTCAGATTTTATTACAATTAAAACATAAACATGAAATAGTAAATATTTACAGCCCAGAAATTAAAAATGATCAATAATTTTTGCTAAAGCTTTGCTATTCCAACATTCTTACAGTGAAACAAATTTACTCTTAATAAGTTTAACCATGTTTCGGGTACGGGTAAAATTGGTTCGCCCGATCCGACGCACGACTCTAATTTGAAGTCAGCTAGAAATCCGCCAGAAAAATTTTCGTTGACCCACAAGGCGACCTGAGCTCGACACTCTTCCAACCGAACCCGAAATGAAAGTAAATTAATTCACAATTTAATACAATTATGGAAAAATAGTCTAAAATTATATACAGCATCAAGTTTATCTTTTACGTACAAAAATGAACATAAATATACTCATTAATGTTCAAAGTTATATAGTTTTTCTCACCTGAAAAATTTTCAGGATTTTTTTTTTTTTTTTAAACACGTGACTCCAAGCGAACCGCGGATCGGGTCGGGATCACGCAAATCGAGTTACCCGATAAGATAGAGGACTCTACTTGAGACCAAGGACTTTGCGGATTTCTAAATTGAACGGATCATAGTCTGAAAAGGAAGGCAGAAAATGATTAATGAAAATTTTTAATGACAGAAAATCATTAATGTAAATTTACTTATCCCTATGGAGCAAAAAATTTGCAAATTTCGTAACATATCAATAACGTTCGTATGCTGATTGAATTTCACTTTTTTTTGGCGATCATTTGACGAAGGCGTTTTTTTACCGTCGATCCGTTGCTGGAATTCGCAATTGTTTTCAGCGACTGATTGACGAAATTGGTCTTTTTCCGCGACTAGTTGTAGAAATGCGTGATATTTTCCGTTGACCGTTTGATGAAATTCACTATTTATTTCGGCTTTTTTTTTCGACTAAATTCGCGATTCTTTACCACGATCGTTTGTCGAAATTCCTGATTCTTTTTCGGCGACCAACTGACAAAAATCGCAATTTTTTGACGAAATTTTCGATTTTTTGAACAATTGTTTAATTATATTCAGGATTTTTTTTTCCGCGACCGTTTGACAAAATTTGAAATCTTTCCGTGATCGTATGACGAAATTTGCGTATTTCTTTTCCGCGAGCGATGGACAAATTTGATCTTTTTTCTGGCGACCGATTGTTGAAATCTGCGATTTTTTTTGCGACTAATTGACAACACTCGCTATTTGTTTTCGTGATATTTTTCCACGGTTGTTTGAGGAAATTCGCGACCGATTAGCAAAAATCGCAATTTTTTTTTCCGTGATGGTTAGACGAAATTACCGTTTTTTGCGCAATCTTTGACGAAATTTGTTATTTTTTTGTGACCGATGGACAAATTTGATTATTTGCTCTGACCAATTGTTGAAATCTGCGATTTTTTTTTTCTTTTTTTGCGACTGATTGACGAATCTTCCTATTTGTTTTCACGATCGTTGATGAAATTCGCGATATTTTCTACGGTTGTTAGAGAAAATTCGCGACTGTTTTCGCATCCGATTGGCAAAATTCGTGATTAATTGACGCGACAGATTGACAAACTTCGCGATTGATTGACGCGATCGATTGACAAATTGATTTTTTGGAAATCGAAAAAAAAATTGAGGTCTTTCACGAAAATTTAAAGATATTCGCGAAAGAATCACATACCTGTGAAAGAGGTTAAGGGGAGAAAAATCCCGTACGACATGTTTTATTATGCAAGATTTTCCTATTCTGTGCGCGCCTCACCAGTGGCTGAGAGGTTCTGCTCTCAAAGCTGGTGCTGGGTTCAAACCCCTGTCGCGCTCGTCGACCTAACCGTTCAGAGTTTTACATGGTTTTCTTCAACCTTGCCGTAAATACAGGTTAGGATCCCATAAAAAGACCCCCATGGAGGGCACTCCCCCCTAGGGCCTATACAGGGGTCGGAAAAACTACTTTTTGTTTGTAGCGAACTACAACTACAACTACTTTATGAAAAATGTAGTTAACTACAACTACAACTACTTGTTTTAAAAAGTAGCGGCTACAAACTACTTTTCAAAAGTAGTCACTACTTCGCTACTTTTCGCTACTTTAGTTATCATTGCTAATTAAATGCATCGCAAACGATTTTTCCCCATAGACCATAATGTAACAGAATTCTTTTGAATGTCCCTGTAAACGAGATATAAATGCTACACAGTTCATTTCCAATACTGAACATTTTATAGTAAACTTCAATAACATATAAAACTTTCATGGCAATCCGAGTATATTTACGAGAGTTAGAGCACGGACAGACAGACAAAGCGAATTCATAGACGCTTTTTAATTATGTTGGAAAGTGTTAAAAAGAGGAAATTTGAAAACAAAAATTGTAATAATCTTACAAATTTATGAGAGTAATATAGCACAGTGTGTTAAGGTGGTTCTCAAATTCCTTGCTCAACAACGCGAAACTTTCTGACACATTATCTGACTCATTTTTAAACACAAAGGCATAAAATTGGCATGCCTGACTATGGAAGCGATTTGGAATCGAAATAAGTTTTCCATCCTTTGATAAATAAATTACTTATCGGGTTATAAGCTATTCGTGTCACGTTTTCTCCTTTCCTCTGCTGCGGCGTCGGAAATTCGGATGAAAACGCCGACTTTGACAGTGTTTTCTGAAAATTCTTCTGTCTTTACGAAAAAATAAAATAAAATAAAATAAAATAAAGAATAATGGAAAACGTCTTTCGGTTACAAAGTAATTACAATTGAATAATAATTTCAATAATGATTTAGATATTCGGTGTGAGATGCGATCCAGTAATTATTTTTAATAAAGAAAATGCTAACTTACCTAGATGTGCAACTTCAGGATGTAAGCAGATGATTTTGGTACTGATAACTTCTAAGAAGACAAAGGGTTGCCAGCAAGAAAATGAATTTTTTTGATGAGTGAATACTTTGCGGTTTTATCAGCAAATCCAGCAAATAATAGATAACGGGCATGCTGACGCTTTACGTTTCAGCTGCTAGTTTGTTTGAATGCAGAAATCATTCCTTCTTAGTGCACTTTTATCTAATAATAAAATGCTGTACTTGTTCTTTTTCTGTCCTTTTTCGAATATATTTTAATTAGAGTTCTAACGATTTTAAACTGGCAGGAAGCGAGCAAAAATTTTGTTCGAAGGGAATATTTTAGATGATTGCTAATTTATTTAATGTTACTGGACAGCAAAGAATACGGAACTTTAAAACAAAAGAAGAGTTTTAAATTTTGTATATGGAGAGGTGGGGTGAATTTTAGGGGAAGGGGGATAATTTATATTACTGATTATTTATCGTCACTACAGAGCACTATTGAGGGCAGAGATTTTTTTTATATAAAAATAAAATAACTTAAAGATATTAGATTTATTTGTATGCTGGGGATAAGAGTAAATTATGGGATTTTAAGGGACAATTTAGATGATTTATGTTTAGATAAATCCGTTCTTTATTTATTTATTTATTTATTTATTTATTTAAATAAAGATTTTACATTTCTTTGCTTGCTGGGGGTGGGAGGAAAAAGGGAGAAGAAATTAGTCAAGATAAAGACTTAACATAGCCAGACGACTATATTTTGATAAAAACAATCGTAGTCGTATAAAAATACATTATATTGAGATGATTTCTGTGGATTTAAATGACAATACACGAAGTTTCTGACACACAAACTGTGACAGTTAATTTGTGACCGTGGCCGTCGTCTATGGAAAAATCTATGACACCGCAACTAAGATTTTTCACTGACATTCGCAAATTGTTGTAGAGAACATATTTCGCACAAAAGAAACGAGTTATGATCACGTAATTTGAAGATTGGCACTTTTTTCCTCCCTCCTAAAGTAGCGTCAAAAGTAGCGTTGATGCTCGCTACAAACTACTGATATTTTGTATCGTGCTACTCGCTACACTACACTTTTTTAAATGTAGCGCGCTACACTACAAACTACTAGAAAAAGTAGCGGCTACTGTAGTTTCGCTACTTGTAGCGCGCTACTTCCGAGCCCTGGACCTATATCTCTCGTGTTGATCTCCGTTGGGGAAGTTGCACTCCTTCTAGATTATGCCTTCTTTTATGTTTAATTGATGAAGATGACTTTACATTCCTTAAAACTTAACTTGGAAACGCAAAAATAATTTTAAATAACTAGTTATTGGAGTTTTAAAGGTAAAACAAAACCATGTGATCTGAAAACGCGACGGGATTGGTTTGACGTCACTACACATGAAACGCGGATTCTGCTTAGAGTCGAATGCATGCAGGCTGTTTTGCATTACTTTCTATTTATTGTAAACGTCTTTTAAAGACGCATTTACACAAAAACAAAAACAAAAATGAATGTCAAAAGATTATTTTAACATATCTAAATATAATGTACTGTTTATTTATACATTTGCATTAATTTTCATTTAAAAAAGTGATGAAATTGGTCAGATTCAAAAAATACAAAATTTTGTCTTTCGGATTTTTTTTTTCAAATTTTCTTTTAGGGCAGAAAAACTGCATTTCATGTGGGTAAAAATACAGAAAACTAAAGCTAAAAGGCACGTATATCTTTTACTTACTCTTATTTATTTAAACGAAAAAAAGAATGATAGTTTTATTGCAAAAGAAATCGTAAGTCAAATCGCATTTATATAGTTCTTGAAATGCATTATTTTCTTAATTCATTTTAATGCTTAATAATTCGTTTTGATATGAATATGATTCCGTGATATGCAGGTTATATTAAGGATAAAAATGTACTCAAATTAATTATGAGAAAACGAAATTTTGAGCAATAATGCAGAAAACAAAAACAAAAAATCTTTATTTAATACTGATTTATTGAATAAAAACATTAAATTAACTATTGACAATAATAATTGTGTATTCACCGATCAGAAAAACAATTACTGCAACATACGTGAGTAAATTTACCACTATTTTCTTTTATTTTCTCTTTTTATGTGCTTACTTAAAAATAAGTATTAAAGTAAAAATATATTTTTTAAATACACATCTTTTATAAGCATTCTTTATGATTATAATTCATGATTTTGCCAAAAAATGTCCAATATAATACTATAATTTGGCGTGGCCATCGAACCCGATCATGGAAAATTCACCACTTTCTTTTTTTTTACGTTTGGTAGAAAATGCGAGCTAGTAAATTTATTAAAATAAATGTACAATGTTTGCTTTATTTTTGTTTTAAAGTATGGAAAGAGGAAAGAAAAAATAAAATAAAATAATTATTTAAACTATCTTTTTAGGATTTCTAAATTGATTTCTCAACGTATAATCATAATTCAATTAATACTAAACTTTTAATTTATTAAAACGCATTTTTTAAAATATATTACACTCTATAGTTTTTATTTATTATTTTCTAATTTTTAGTATGTAAAATAGTTGCAGCTTCACACCCCTTTAGTCTTTCTTTGTCGACCATGGTTTAATGCATAATAAATCCACTGTTGTTGTAAGTCGCATACAATTGTAACCACAAAGAATATTTTTCGATTTATCAACTGTGAGGGGCTAACGGAAAAACGCGTCAAAATTAATGTATTCATTTATAATTAAGTTCTAAAAATATTAAAATGTTGTAATGTCATCGGAAATACACCTTTGTACATAATTTTTATATTTCTTAATTTATCAGAAAGTAAGTAAACAACCGATAACAAGATTCCATCCTTATATACAACAACAAAGTTGAGTTAAATAAAAAAGTGTAAAAAAAATTTAATTATTGTTTTATTATTATTTGCTTACGTATAATTTTTGAATGGATGCAGTACTTTTAGTTTGTTTGAAATGTCTCAGAATGTCCTATTTTAGATTAACCAGGTTCTAAAAAATTTAAATATCAGTCTTTTCCTCAATGCTTTAACTTTCGTAAAAAATAAAAATAATGAAAATATTTGAATATCTTGTTAAAGAATTATATTGTACAAAGCTTTTTAAAAAAGAACAAGATGTGCTAAGAATTTAAATAAGTTGTTAAAGTAGAGCCCATTCTTTTCACTTTTAAAAACAGCCATCTCATTACACGTAAACTTTTTATAGTGACATATAAAGAAATAAATCAATAGTGACAAATAAAGAAATATCATTCAAGGTTCATTCTTTGTTTGAACAATGCATTAGTATTATAAGAGAAGACAGAGACGGATCTAGACTAAATTTTAGCCGGGGCAAGCTTGTAGATTTGCGCCCCATCTGCTCCCAAGAATATCGGAATAAAATATGCGTAAACAATTGCTTAATGAAGTAATATTAATACTCCATACTCAAAATCTGTAATTTTACTATGCATTTTCTGTATATGAAAAGTACAATACGAAATTACAGAAAATATAACTGTTTTAACATCTACGATACCTATTAAAGATTTACTTTGTGAGCTTTCATTGATACAAAAGTTTTTATTATGTTGTCATAAGGTAATTTGCAAGCTATTTGATTTTCTAAAATTTTTATACATAAATTGGATAATCGTTGTTCTTTTGTTAAATTTCTTAGATATCTTTTAATCAATTTTAATTTACTGAAACTTCTTTCATTAGAAGCGACGGTTATAGGTAGTGTTAGGAAAATTTTTAGACAAGTATAGTTAGATTTGGATAAGCATCCTGAAGTCCATATAAATTTATCATTCTTATCAGTTCAATAGCCGAACTTTACTCATCTTTTGGTCTAACTCCAATGCATGATATTTGAAGCTTTCGACATCCAGAACAAGTCCCTCTTTATCTATATCGTTTTTATACATATTTGCCAACTGCTTAATTTGCGCTTGTAATTCTTCTTTTGACATTTTTAGGAAATGACACATTAGGAATTGAACATTGATAAAAAGTATGACTCTTTAAGGATAGGATTGAAAATTCCTTTAATACTTTATATTATTATATTAATATGATATTAATCATGATTTTTTTTCTGTTACAACTTTTTTTTTCTTTCCAAAAACTAAATCTATTTATTAAAAGCTGGTTTTTAAATTCGTAGACTATATTACTTACAACCATGTAAAAAAATGACAAAAAATAAAATAAAAGAGGAGTAGCATTTTAAAATATGTATTTGAACTTGACTGTTTAAAAAATTTCTAAAAATTTCAATTTATTTTTCTTACATTAAATATTTTTCTTACATTACTGGCTTTTAAATATTTCAATTCATTCATCACTTTTAATTAAAAATACTTTTTTTTCTTTTAATTCCTTTAATGAACGAGGACTATGTAAAGTGAGCCTTTTGAAATCAAGTCACTTGGATTTGTCTAACTCTGTATACGGGCGTTTCTTTTTTCATTTTATATGTTACAAAATTTCTCAAAAAATATACATAGTATTCTTATATATACAAACAATGTACTATAAATATAAATACATCAGTTAGAAACAGTAACTTTATCTATGTATAAAAATGGTGGATTCAAAGGAGCGGCGATGTGGCGTTCGCCCCGCTCTTGGGTGCTGATAAAAAGTCTCCAAGTCAACATGTGCAGGCTTGTTTTAAAGTCTTAAAACAGAACTGCGGTAATGGGTCATTGATGAGAATTATTACCAAATAAATACACGTCGATTCGTATCAGGAAACTCTTTATAAAATAAGTATAAGTTAAATGTATGTTTCCCAGGTTCAGCTAGGTGAGGAGGCCTACCCAAGAGCTAAAGTTTAATAAGCTCCAACCATGTATGATTTACAAAAATAAATTCAATATGCAAGTTAAACTGTTTTAAATAAAAAATCTGATATAATATTTTTTAATAAAACTTTAGTAAAATTTCCCACGTTTCTAATAATAATCTTTAAATGCTAAAACGGATACTTTGGTGTTTCTCATTTTTTACTGCATAAACAATTCTAA
Source organism: Maratus michaelseni (assembly GCA_963931845.1). Taxonomy (NCBI): domain Eukaryota; kingdom Metazoa; phylum Arthropoda; class Arachnida; order Araneae; family Salticidae; genus Maratus; species Maratus michaelseni. The sequence goes on from OZ007599.1 coordinate 28,074,716, forward strand.
AATTTGACTAATGCTATAAAAGTTTAAAAATAAATATTTAATATACAAAAGTCTGAAAACATGCACCAAATATTCTGTTACAACTTTCACGGTTATATAACGAATGAAAATTACAGTGATGACCAAGAGTTTGACTGCCAGAAATTACCTCTTAAAAGGCTAATAATATTCAGTTTTTTGTCAGCTATACTTGGTTACTGAGTAAATGCTCCATTAATAAGTTTCAAAATATTTGTTATTGAACTACATTAGAAATAAGGAAGCAAGCAATTTTTTTTAAGCAGGAAACATATTTTTAAATAACTATACATTTTTAAAAATTATAGTAGAAATGTTATCAACTTTATTCGTTATTGTACGTAAGAAGAAACAAGAGATTTGAAGCGAAAATATAAGCATAGAAAGAAATGTAAACAATCATGATAATCTCAATTAAAAGTAATGTTTAAATTTATTGCTATGTTAACCTGTGCCGTTTAAATTTAATTAATGATTTTTTTGCTTCAAAATTAGTGCAAGTGCCGTGACTGTGAAACACAACTTAAGTTAACATATTTTATTAGATAAACATTTCTAATGAAAGATTTAATTAATTTTTTAAAAGAATAGGTGTAATATTTTGGAAATCAAAATTTAAAAGGCTTATTAACAAAACTGATATACATAAATCAAAACATAAAACTGATTCCCATGGATAGAAAACCTTTTTAACTACATAAATAAAATGGCTTTAAAGGGCCTGAACGCGTTGAATTCTCAACGGAGTATAAGTTTCGTTTTCATTTTTTAGACAAAAATGTCTGTTAATTACCAAAATATCTAAATTTAGAAGAAATAATTAAAAAATCGATTTATATTTTTTTTCTTACATATCAACTCAGTTACTGCATAGAAAAGGAAATTTTTAGAACAGAAATAATACATATAAATTATTATATGATGTAGCACGTATAAAAAAAACAAGTAACTTGGTTGCTTACCTTCATGAATATCGCTCGGCTTAAGCCATGAGGACATACTAGATGATAGCTGTGAAGCCTACTCTTCTCCTTTTTTAGCCTTCTTTATGTAATACTCACCCAAATGTCTTTTAGACATAACCGAAATAAAATACTGCACACGCTGTAAAGCAACATCGAACGATGTTGGAAGAGAAATAACGCAAAATCTTTGAATTTTAAATGAATAAAAATTTCTTAAAAATACTGGTGGCAATGTGATATTTTATATAATGTAATACAAATTAATTTATTTTTTATTTCTGATCCTTATGCAACGAGTTGAACAAAATAAAATTGAGTACCTTTTCATGTGAATTTTTAATTTTTCTTTATTCTTAATCTCTTCATTTTTGCGTCCTTCCAAGTCTTGCACCCGGGGCAACAGCCCCGGCTAATCCCCCCTTACATCCGTCACTGAGAGAAGGGCATTATATTAAGAGATGTTATGCTATAATATCACAAAATTTATAAACAAGAACCTGAATGTAACAGTTATTTCAAATTCACAAAATTATAATTAGTCTTTTCATAAATATAAAATACATCTCACAATTTCACAAAAACAGGACCCTGCCTGTGAGAAAAGTCTGGATAGACACCTGGAAACATTTTTTGAAAAAAAAATATTAAACTTTTCCCGTGTGTAATTATATAAAAATTCTGTAAGGCTGTCTTAAAGCTACTTCAGCACATTTCGTTCTTTCTAATAAATTTAACTGTTTTCAAAGATTCAAAACAGTTTATTTTACAATTGAAGAGATACAACATATAGTGAAACCTAGCCAAGTTCTTAATTCAAGTATAAAATATAAATACAAAAACCTTTTTATAAGTTGATTCCATCCTCCCTAATGAAATAAATTCTATTTGTACCAGTTTATTTTATATTGTGCAATATTAATAAAAAAAATAAGTAAAAGTATACATTATTCTATAAAATACAATATTGTAGTACGAGTATTAACTTGTACCGATACTTTCTTTCTGCATCGAGATCTGGAAACCAAAATTCTTAGAAACGCGATGGAATAAAAATTTCACCTGGAATTCACAGTATTATTTATTCATTACAGCAATTTACAATACTTTTAATTTGTTATACTGACCATTTATAAGAAAAGAAATAAATCATTCACCGTAAAGCAAGCCATCCCCCATAGAAAATAACAGGCAGAAATACAGCGAGGGTTTGTTTACATGTATAGTGACGTCAGACCAGCTTTTATCACGTGAATCGGCTTTTTTCCCGCCACGAAAACACTGCGTTTTAAAAGTTAATTTAATGAATTATACATGTTTTCAATATAGGTAAAAATGGTATCAAAAATGTTCGTATTTTTACACTCTATCAGATGCAAGGTAAATTGAAAAACGTGCAATTTCCCCAACCCAAACATATTCTGTGCGCGATTTGCGCAATCCCGCATGCTATTTCAAATCCTGCCCCTCAAAGAAAACTTTGTCACACCCCCCCCCCCAAGAAACTCTTGAAATGGCGCCCCAGGAGGCTTAACAATGTTAGGTTCGTTTGAAAAACAAATTAGAAAATTTTCATTTAAAAATATAAAATCATTAACATTGATTTTAGGTAGATTTAAGCTCACATAGCTACAATTTTATCGAAAATAAATATATCTTTTAATAATTTCCTTAAAAAAAAAAAAAAAAAAGTTGTAACCTATAATTTTTTTCAACATAAATAGATTTCTAAAAACTTCAAATAAGCGAATCTAAAATTACAACTCATTCCGTCAAGTAGCTTTTGAGTTATATTTACAAAATTACTCGTATTGCATTCTGTTTTGCAACGATTACAAATGCATTTAACGTTAGGGATTCCAAGCTTTAAACCTTCATAATTCCTAAACTACTTGTCCGAATGACTTTCCGTTTCGTATTCTTAGGTAAAAATTTTCAAAAAATTCATATATGATAACAAAATTAGGTGTTCGTATCGAAATTTTCTGATTTTGGTACAATTTTAATCTGAAGAAAAATAAAATAAAATTTTAAATTAAAACTTTCAATAAACTTGAAAAAGAAAAAAAAATGAAGGAATACATAATTTTCAGTCGAATGGCCATTTCCGTTTTATCGGAGACAATTTGGTAATTCAAACGTATGAGGTGTTATTTATGTCTTTATTTTGGCTGACTGTACCTTTTCCTTTCCAAATGATATATGCATATTAATATTCCAATTAACCTTTCACAATTCATTGTCTTGACTAAGCTTCATGTGGTGTCATCCCACTGTACCACCCCAAACATGGGGTACAATGTAATGGCAGATTTTTAGCTTTTTTTTTTTGTTTGTTTGTTTTTTTTAACCATTAAAACTTATGCTGAGAGAAAATTCATACAGGAAGAAGGGAATTAAGTTACGTTAAGAATATTTTTTTCATGTCGATTGATCTCTAATTTTTAGAAAAAAAAATAAACTGTGCTCCACCTTTCCCTATATCAGTTGAAAGCCACATTTTTAACAGTTTTATCTATATATAGTAATATAGTCCTTTAATTTTTTTTTAAATCTGCTAATTCGTTGACCTTCGAAAAATGTTATAATTCTTTTCTACTTATATTTCATTCAGATTCACCTCTCACTAATGTTAAAACACATGAAAAATTCACGCAAGGTTACTGAATGAATAATAAATTAATTATTTCTCAGTTATTCAAATGGCATAAATAAACCTAATTTAAAACACCGAATAAAATAAATTAAGACAGACTTGAGCAAATGTAAAAAATAAAATTTATAAAAAATATACTTAAAAACAATTAAAAATACAATTAGTAAACGTTTCGCCAAGTGAAACGCAAGGCATCATCAGTACAAACAATCCTTTGCATAACAAATCTTGTTATGCAATGGATTATTTGTACTGAGATGCCTTGCGTGTCGCTTGGCGAAACGTTTACTAATTGTATTTTTAATTGTTTTTAAGTATATTTTTTTTATAAATTTTATTTTTTAACTGTGCTCAAGTCTGTCTTAATTTATTTTATTTGGTGTTATAATGGTTTTTAAATCCAGACGTTAAATGTATACATATTGCAAACCTAATTTACTAGAATAGAAAATGTTTATGGATAAATATACAACATGGTTAAATTATAGTTTCTTCTGAAACAGATTTTATTTTATGAAAAGCTAATAGAAACAGGAATTGCAACGACAACGAACGTCAGTTTTAAAAAAGAGACTTCATATATTATTGATTATTGTGAGTCTAATCTGTTGAATGCTTTATATTTGAAGGTTAATAGTTGACATAATATCTAATTTATATGTTTATCATATTTCCTGTAAAAGACTGTTTTCACAAATCTCTGTATACCATCATACTGTAATGACACTGATTAAAAAGAATTACATACCTGTTTTTGATAGAACGGATGTTTTAGCTAAGAGAAAGTTATCCATACGGATCGAAATGCCGTAGCCTACGCGCCGCGCATCATCGTAGGATACGGAAATGTATTCAAGGTTAATCCAAAAGAATGAACTGCCATCTAGTTTATGTAAGTAGAAACATGCATTTCTATTTCTAAGTTCCTGGTTTCTAATTTTTACTTTCGCTAAATGAGTAATTATATTGACTATACAAGGTATAATATCATAAAAATGTAATAGTTTATTAACAAAATTATTTATTTATCTAATTAAAAATTACCTAATAATTACTACTCCTAAATTTAAATTTTTACTTGTTTTGTTGGTATTGATTTTTGTAAATACGTCACTAGGATGTGAATAGCTGATAAAGAATATCTTATAGTTCTTGTCAGAAAAAATAGGTTCACGTGATTTTTTTTTAAATCTTAATTTTATTCTTTCATTAGTTTTTTTAATCTTAATTTCATTCCTTCCCTTTCTCAAAAAAGTAACAAATAAAAAAGGAATAAAATTTCAAAATACATTATAAATGTTTTTAAAAAATACAGCTAATATGAAAATTAAATCTTAAAAGCAAAATGTCATATTTTTTCAAACATATTGATAAAGAATAAATAAAGAAATTTATGTCTGCGCCAACATGTAATTATAACTACGGGTGATTTTTTCATCGCTTAGAGATAATTATTATTAAAATTGAAACTATTGAATAAACTATTGAAAATATAAAGTATATTGAATAAAATTTTAAAATAAATTATCAATGATTAAAAAATATATATAACTACAAACAAACATGCAAATTAAATTTTAAAAGCAAAATGTCAGATTTCTACAAACATAGATAAAGAAAAATAAATCAATAAATATCAGCGTCAACATGTAATTAATAATGAGGGATTTTTTATGTGGTGAACTGTATATCGTTTAAATATAATTTCAAAACGTTAACAATTATTATAATCTGGGCTATTAAAAATTGAAAATATCTTGAATTCCGTATTAAAAAATTCCATACGTACACAAAATATCTCTAAATATACTTATCGATGTTTTTATTAGGCTGAAGCAACAGGTAACATCAACATTCCCAATTATAAAATGAATGAAAGATAAATGTGATTTTAACACTGACAATATTAAAATATATTTAAAAAATGATTAACTAAACTATTTACATGGATTACGGGTCCATAAAGATATAAATAGAAGATATTCTATTACCATGAAGATATTCGATGATTACTCCATGCTCGGGGCCCACTTATGTGTATTCAGGGCCGGCTCAAGACGTGGGCAGCCGCCTCAGGGCGCAGGCCTGAAATGGCGATATTTGGCTCGTATATATTGAACATGTACACTGTAAAAAAAAAATTCTCAGGTTACTAAAAAATTTTTAGTATCTTTGTATTCCACAGATTTTTTTAGTAACCGGTACTAAAAATCGGTACTAAAAGACTAAAAAATTTTTTGTATTCTTACTTAGTAACTATAAAATCTGTAAGAATTACTAGAAAACAGCTAGCAATGATTCCGATTTTTAGTACCGGTTACTAAAAAAATCTGTGGAATACAAATATACTAAAAATTTTTTAGTAATTTCCAAAAATCAGTTAGAAAAACTAAACTTTTCTAAGTAGATCGACCCATTTTTTTTACAGTGTAGTAATCCGTTACATATGTCGAAACTTAAGAAAATAGAGAGAGAAATTTATTTTTTTCTTATTTTAGAATAAAAAAACGGAGTTCATTTCATATAACTACAGCCAAAGAAGTTGTATATATAATTACAGTGAAAGAATTCGGGTTACAATGTTTTAGCCCATTACAGTAAATTTTGTTCCCAGAGATTTTTGAAATTTTAGTGAATTTCGATGCGATTTTTAGCTTTTTTTCTTTTTTTCTTTTTTCTTTTTACGTTCAGCAGCGATTTTTTGACATTCGTAAAAGGAAATCGTTTTGCCAAATTTTTGACATTCAAGAAAGAATTCGTGTTAGAGTGTTTTAAAGCCCAAGCAAATTTGATCACCTGGGTCTTTTCATGAGATTTTTTTATGCGACTTTTTGCGACTTTTTTTCTGCGTTTCGTGATGATTTTTCTACACAGTAAAAAGAATCCGGTTTTAATTTCTTAGCCAATGTTGTAAATTTTATCATATTTAAAATTTTTCAATACAGTTTATTCGGAATTCGCAATCGGAATAGATTTTTTAATTTTTCTATTCGATTTTTAGAGTTTTTTCTCGTTTTTCGGCGATTTTTTGACATTGGTGAAAGGAACTCGGTTTCAAACCTTTAAACTTAATATAGTGAATTTTGTTCTCCTGGATTTTTGAATTTTTGGCGATTTTTAATGCGTTTTTTCGTGTTTCGCCATGATTTTTTGACATTCGTAAAAGAATTTCGTTTACAATTTTTTAGTCCAATATAGTAAATTTTGTCCTCTGTGATTTTTGAATTTTTAGCGACTTTTAACGCTTTTTTTAGCGTTTTTTCACGTTCCACCGCAATTTTTTGACAATCGTAAGAGGAATTACATTTTAAACTTTTAGCGTAATATAGTAAATTTTGCCCGAAGCTATGTTTTGAATTTTTAGGGATGCTTAGCGTTTTTTCGCGTTCCGTGGCGATTTTTTGACATACATTAGAATTCCGGCTACAATGTTTCAGTCACTATAATAAAGTTTGTTCTGTGTGATTTGTAAATTTTTACCGATTTTTAGCGGGTTTTTTTCGCATTCTGGTGTAATTCTTTAGCATTCGTAAAAAAAAAAAAAAAAAATCATGAATATTAAATGATAGCATTGGAAATAATAACTTCAAAGACCGTGCAATTATAGAATATTCTCATTTGTTTCTGATAATGGCTCGGAGTGAGCAGAAACATGTCAACAATCTAATAAAAGTTATTTTACTGTATATTATGGTTTTAGTTTACAGCTTTTAGCATCTAAAAGAAATATATTACTAGAATATGATAAAATTTTTATTCATTTAATTTCAAGTTAGCTGCTGTTATTTTTTAAAATATGAAAATTTCTTACTTTAATTATTTTAAATCTCTTAAATGTAAATTAATTTGATATATTAGATATGTTTTTGTTTTTTGATAAAGGCAGAATATATTTCAAAAAATGCTGTCAAAGTGGACATTTTGAACCGAATTTTCCAAAGCGATAGCGCTGGAAACAAAAAAAAATGATCATACTGTGAAAATAATTGTCTGTAAATCAATTTCTAATTAATTGAACGAAAAATAAAAACATGGGGCCCTTATAAATGTCTTTATGAATCACGCCGCCAAGTTTCCTGTTGTTACTTTTAACAAGTTGGAAATTGTACGTCAAACGTGACAAATGAGGTGCGTTCGTACTATAGCTAGTCACATAAATATTCAGATCTTTTCGGATTTTTAATTCTGTGAAATGAATTATATCGTCTGCAGATTAATTTCTGTCATAAAATAAGTATCTCGGTCGCTTGACGATTAAACTTCAGAAGCTCCTATAACAAAAAAGCACCGATTTAAAAAAAAAAAATTCAAATTTCTTAATAAATATTTTTATTAATATCTCCTAAAGTTTTGATTCGATTTTAATAAAATTTGAAATGTCTCGACAAAATTCTGCAAAGATAATATATTTTAAATTGCAAACTATTCGGTTGGGTAGTTTTTGCGTTGTTATATGCGACGGACGGACAGACGGACGGACCAAGCGACGACTATAGGTGCTACGTATTTATATAATTACGAACGCACCTAAAAATGAGTCTGCGAATGTGTCTCAAAATTTTCAGTTGTTGAGCGTGGAAAAATATATATATTTTTTTTAATACCACCGTAATGAATTACAGAGAAATATTTTTAAAAATCTACTTTTATTATACAGCTTCAAATGTATTACTTTTTTTAGTCACCTTATTTCTTTTATTCTATTAATTTTAATAATGAGTCTTTATTTGAATCTAGTAGCCTAAGACTTTAATTGTGTCGTCTAGTTGCAAAACCGGCCCTCTCCAAAAAGTAAAGTTTATGGGAAAAGCTGCTTTTTTGCCACACTTAGCCAAAATAAGATTGGAACCAAAACTCTTTAGTTTTATAGTCATTAGGACAGTATATTTGTAAACACGAAATAAGGTGGCAGGGGCACATGAAATGAGGGGGTTATTTAAGTCTTTGGCCACCTTTGCAACTTACTTTGGATTTGCAACAAACCCGAAATTAATTTTGCTAAATTTAATGTGACATTGGGTTTTTAGGTGTAACAAATACACAAAAATGTTTGAGGAGCATTAGTAAGCTTTTGAAGATTGGATTTCTTGGATTACAAGTAGGGAAGTACCTGAAAAAAATAATGCCACAAATTATGAAAATGTAATCACAAATGTATTCTCTCAACAAAAGCCCGTTTATTTCCCATCTACAATCCTCAAAATACTAAAATTTATAAAAATTTTAAATACAAGAATATTTTATTAAAAAATTAAATTAATTAAAAAATTCTTAAATTTATCAGAGAAAATTCACTTACAGTTTTATGAAAGCGAAGGGGAAAGGCGCAGAAAAGTATTTTCGCCTAGAGCATAAAAACATGTTAACCTCTTAAGCACCATATTCAATTTAGTGATAGTATGCAGGATACCAGCTACGTTAAATTTCGTCAAAAATAGAAAAAAATTCAAAAATACAAAATTCATACCGGAAATTCTTAAAGGATAATTTTAATTTATGCAATCACGAAAAGTCTGTCATTATATAAAATACAAATTACTACTGTATTTTTCTGGTATGAATTCAAAATTTTGAATTTAAAAAAAGGCCTGGAGCGCACATACGTCCTGGTATTACAGATAGAGGTTTTCATAACGTACGCAGGTACGCCGTGGTGCTGAAGGGGTTAATCCGCCCCTGGTTATCACAAGGTGTACATTATCTTTCAACTTTGGCTTTGTTCCTTTTCCAAAATCGCAGGGGCAATTTTCCTCTTCCTTGATTGATTAGGAAATACTTCTTCCCCAAACTTTTCCATAGTCGGAGAAAACACGAAACTAAATTATTAGAAACTTTGTATGTACCAAGGGGCAGCAGTCACAGGCGAGAGAAAACACTAGAACGTCAATCTAATCAACAAGTAATAGGTTATTGTGGGGAGAAGCAGAAACGCCTTTTAGCGGATATAGAGATGGCCGCTTTTGAATCTCACCGTTTGATAGATTTGGCCGGTTTTGCAGCACATCGTGATATTCAAACACATATAACACAGGGATTTGACTGGCTTAGGCTTGTTTATTGGTTCCAGATGGCAGAAACGTTTACTTAGAGCTTAAAAAGCTGAAAAAACACATTTTCAAATTTTAAGGAGTTGGCCAGTTTTGCAATTAGACGACAAAATTGATCATTAATGTTGCTATTTTATACTATGGCTTGTAGATATGCGGTCTGAAATATGCTGTAAAATGTTCTACAATTTTTTAAACTAATCTTAAGTGAATATAAAGATTTGGTAATAAGAATATAAAGATTGGTTTTATATTACTTTGCTCCTTTTACTAATTTATAATTTCTCAAAAAGAAAAAAGGGGAAATAAATAATTATTTTATAATTTTATATGCATTTTTTTATTAAATATTTTAATTAATATATGCTTTTTACAAATTCATCTCTTTTTATGTTTGTTAAATCATAAATTGTAACGTTATCTTTTTTAGGGTTTCGTTCATCTCACGAAACCCTATTACTCCCGCTTCGTTGTCTGTCTGTCCCAGAGCCATTCTCAAAAACTATGTAACTTACAGAGTTAAAAATTTGTGTATATACCTGAATACTAGCTATGAAGAGCTCAAAATATTAAAATTTGAAAAATTCGTATTATTTTAATAAATAGAGATAAAAAAACAAAATTCTAACAGCCTTTTCCTATTAAATTTAAACATTTTTCTGTATAGCAGATGCCAAAAATTAAAAATCCACGATGAAATTCTTTCTTACAATAATTAATTTTCTATCAGACGATTTCCACGTGCAAATGAAAATGAAATAAAAAGTTTCACCAATTGAAAAAAAGATTAATATGAAATAAAATTGATTGACGTCATATGGGTTATAAAACGGTAAGATTTCTCAATAGTACAAGGAGTATGAGTGTGTGTATGTACACAAAACAGGTTAATATCACGTCATTAGAGAATTAGAAAGAAAATCTTACGTCATATCGGAAGTTAACGGATTTTTCAAATGTTTCAGAATAATACAAAGCGAGTATCAATATGAATAATAGAGAATAGCAAATATATGAGTTTGAGGAACGTATTGAATCATGATAAAAACCCGATTATGGAAATATTCGCATATTTTAACATTTTGAAGGTGTACAACATGGTTTAATTTTGAAATTATTTTTTTTTTAAATATCGCATTTAGTCCACATGACAGATATTATCATGACGGAATATAATGGCGGGCTTCCCCCGCTATCGGGCTGGTTTAGATATTCGAAAAAAAGAGAAAAATACACTAAATTTTTACTTTATAAAAAACATGACTTTTTTTTTTTTTTGGGGGGGGGGTTGCTAAATGAAATTTATTTGGATAAATGATAAAGTGTTTTGAAAGGAATATTAAACGAAACTCTTTGAGTGATTTTCGATCACACTTACCCACTTGTTTTTCTTTCTCATAGATGGCGCTGCTAAAAATATGCATTGACACATCGCAGTCAATAATTTGATTATCATTAAGTATATCGTATTTTTTTTGGTGTTGTGAATATTTTAATATTTTGCTTTCATTATTATCATCATTATTAAGATTGGATATAGTTTTAAAATAAGAAAAATAGTTTATAGGTGTATTTGAATGATTTTTAAATTTGTAAAAAGTTTTTTTATTAACTGTCAATGTAACGGATATATGCAATGTGCATTTGTAACGGCGATAACGTGGTTTTTGATAGCTAAAATGTCACTTGTTCAGTGTGTTTTACTGCTACATTTCTCCTTTTTTTAACAATTTTTTATTAAATACGTTTTTGTATTTAATAATGCTTCCTATTCATTAATGTTTGCACATATTATGTTCAATTATTCAATATTTGTCCATTTTTATTCAATTTCCTTTAAATTTGACTTTGTAATTGATCGGCAATTTGAGTTAATAAATTTGGCTCATGTCTATTTACTTAAACAGAAATCAATTACATTTTACTTATATTAGTGGAATTTTGCCCTTCATAAAGTGTTCCACTATATAAGTTTCCAATTGCTTCTTGTCATAATTTTCACCTTCTGCTCATTGGATTTTTTCTCCGCATATCTTTAAGTATTTTTTCCCTCTTATTTTAATTTTCAGAATCTTAAATTTTTGGATATATATATGTATTGTATTATAATTACCAGTTTATCTATTGTCGATTATTTAGGTGGTTTAATGGTTATTATTAACAAAAGTTTTATCATACAGGGTTATTCTAAATGATGGACACATTTTCAAAAAATTGCATTTATTAAAGTACAAATCCAAAATGAACAATCTTTATACCACTGAAAAGAGGAAGCTTCAAAGTTTTTTTTTAAGACATTATAAATGTTTAATGTGCCCACCGTTTGCTGCACGGTAAACATCTACGCGATAGCCAAATTCGTCCCACACACGAGAAAGCAAATGTGACTACTTCTTCTGGGGTTATGTTCAGGGGTTCCATTTCGGGAGGGCTGGGGGGGAGCAATCGCCCCTCCCCCTCAAGAAATTTGAAATTTCAGAAAATTTATCAGTTATCACAGGCTAGAACAAATATATATATATATATATATATATATATATATATATATATATATATATATATATATATATATATATAATTAAAAGCTAAAATAACGTCAGATTTCACAGATTTGATTAAAAAAAAAAAAGAAAAAAAAGTCTGGTGTGCCAATCTCAAAACTTTCTTCTATCTCATACAGGTTTCACATACACCAAAAACTAATCAGCACCAGCAATTTATATTAAGGGCTAACTAAATCTAAAGCTTTATTAAATTATGTGCGTTAGTTCTGGAGATATAGCTATCGTGAAAATCGTGCAAAATGCTATTTACACCAAATCGTAATCAACGTCTATTTTTGTCAAGGTCTAACCGAATCTGAAGTTTGGTGAAATTCTGTGCATTAGTTCTTGAGATATAGCTATCGTAAAAGTAAAAATCATGAAAAATGTATCATAGCAGCGCCATCTGTTGGGCGATTTACACCAAAACCTAATCACCACCCATTTATATCAATGTCTAACTGAATATAAAGTTTTATCAAATTCCGTGCATCAGTTCTTGAGATACAGCGCCCACAAAAGTTTTGTCACATACTTAGACACATACTTACACACTTAGACACACAGACAGACATTTTCTAAATATAGACCAATTGTGTTCAGGACCTTCTAAAATGTATAAATCCGTCGAAAAGCGGAAGTGGTAAATTTTCATAAATCCAGTACCTTTTCTTGTAAAGATAGAAGAAATATTTTCTAAAGCCTTGCTATGGCAACATTCTATAAGTGAGACATTTATTATTAACTAGCAAGCTATGCCCGCTGCGCCGGTCAATTTCCCAAATGAACCTGTAATCAAAAGAAATAGTAAATTCGACGTTATTTTAAGGTAATATGAACCGTCACGCTGAAAGTCTTTCCACATTGCTCAATAAAATGCGAACGCCATTGCGATATTATATTTTCTTATGCGTTAAACAAAATTCGGGCTATTAAGCAGCAACTCTTTTATTTGATCATTTATAGTAGAGTTTGGTAGAGAAATGTGGTTATTGTGAACACAGAAATTAAAATGTTCTCTGAGTCGCCACACTACTAAAAAAGAGAGCATTAAAAACATGCAAGAGAAAGAATTGACCATATACAACCAGCACAGAGGAATCTAACATACACTCTCCCTATTCCATATATAAAAGGTGTATCTTTGAAAATAAAACAAGAATTAGAAAAATTAGGAAGAATAGTTCCACTAACCCCCACTCCATCCCTCTTCAAATCAATAAGAAATGAAATAGAAAAATATGAAGAAATACAAACAGCAGGAATATACAAGATAAATTGTCTAAACAGCAGAAATGAAAAAGTTACTTACATAGGAATGACGAAGAGGAAAATAGAAGAAAGAAGGAAAGAACATATCCGAGATATAAAACTAAATAAACAGTCAACAGCTTTTGCAAGATTAAACGCTAAAACCCCAATAAAACTTGATACCCTACAAATACAGAAAATAGCTAACTACGAAAACTTACATAACGCGCTAATACGAGAATCAATAGAAATAAATGCATCCAAAGTCGTATGCAATGACATGGTACACTCATTACTTGATTGCCACTGGAGAAAAATGTTGGAAGAGGGGGAGAGAGAGAGAGAGAGAGAATATTGAATGCCGATAGAGGGAGCTCTTCAGCCAGCAGTCATGTATATAATGGAGAGGAAGTTGGTTAAAGATCACAATTGATGATGCACTGGCGGGAAGTGAAAGCGCTTTTGTTAGGTGGTGGAAATTTTTATTAGAGACTGTTTTTAATTTTTTTAAATGAAGGACGTTTTTAATGGAAATTTTTAACCATGCTTCTTTATAAATAATGTCTGAAAAAAATTGGTAAAATGTATAAGTAGTATATGTACAGACATTAATAAGTGAACACCTATTTTTAACATTGCAGAGATTGGCCATTGAACTTAAATAATGGTTGGATTATTCATTTTCGTTTGTTAGTACTCGAACTCTGGGCATCTCAGCTTGGTGCTATATGTGTTGTTCTGGTAGCTTAAATACAATCTCACTCTATGTTACATTATAATACATAATATACGTCATCTTCCAGCAAGTCTACTACAGTTTTCTATCTTTGAATTCCAACAGAGTAAATACAGTGAAAAATGTTATAAATTATTTGCACACAAAGAACAGTGTTTAACTTTCATATTTAGAAGAAATGTGAATAATAAACAGTCCGTTTTTTAAAGCTCAATTATTTTAATAAAATTAAAATAATGTTATTTTCACTGCCTTTTCATTTTATATATCAATTGCAATCATGTAACCATTAACCTGAAAAAAACCCCCCGATAACTGATTCTTTAAAAATAATAATAATAATCCTCTTATTTGCATCAAATAAAATATTCCTAATCTTCCGTCCACAGCCAAGTCTGAAGTCAAACATTAGAAGTTTTTGCAAAGATATAGTTACAAATGTACCAGAGTTAGCTTCAAAACGAAGTTAATTACGCGCCAAACTACGTTTCATAAAATAATGTCTAATTGCTGTCGACTGAATTATAGATCTTTCACCAGTAAGATTCCTTGAGAATGATAAAGTTAGTTATGCAAAATTTTAGTAATAATCTTGTGAATACTTGAATTGATGATTTTTGTGCCTTTCTCTAATGAGCATAATAACTGGGAGAAATAATAAGGCTTTCTATTTCTTTTATTTTCAAGATTACACTATTCTTCAGTTTGTTGTCTAAATAAACCCTGTAAGGTACATAATTGGTTAATTTGTATCGGCGGCGCAGTTTATTTAATGTGTAAAATAGTTTCTTTAATTGTATAAAAACAATTCTTCAAAAATAGAGTTAAGTAAGCATGCAGACGCTTACCTGATTATAAGTTCAAACCTTTGTAGAGAAATGTATATCCGAATTGAAGAGCGCTACGTCTCCGTTAAATCACACATAATTATATTCCGTTGTGAAGTCGCACATTATCGTAATCCATCGATCTGAAACTTTATTACTTTGCTGAAATTAAAATGTTTATTAACATGTGTTTTAATTAAATTAAGCACCCTTCACTTTTATATTTATATTATATTTAAACATTTAATGGTATCTTGATTATTATATTTTCAGAGCATTTACATCGCTCTGACATTTTCACACACTACATTATTAGATGAAATTTACAACACAACTGACTAAAGTCTAAAATGTTTTTCAGTTTTGGTAGCCTTGGATGACGTCACAGGAAAGAACATATAATAGCACGTGATAATCATTTTTCTTTCGCGTTGGCGTTTATTCCATGTACGAAGCTGCGATGAAAATAGTTTATGAGTTTGTTTTTCCGACGAGATAATTAAAGTTGTTTACTGCAATTTTAAAGTACTTTATTATTATCTGACGATTGAAGAGTAGTTGATTCCGCATAGAAGATTACCCTTTAATTGGAATTTCCGTCACTCCCCCTTAATCTTCTATGTAGGATAAGGAAGTAAGTTCAGATTGTTTCGGTGTTTAATGAATTCAGGCTTGGGGTTGGGCTTGGTGAGTGAATCTGCAGTCATAAATTCTGTGGGACAATACTTTCAATCTATTATTCCATCCTCCTTGAGTTGTCTTATCGCGTGGAATTTGATATCTATATGTTTACTTTTCCGAGTATGTTTTTTTCACTTTCAACCCTTTTTATACATGGTTGATTGTCCTCGTATATTGTTATGGGTTTTTGTTGTGGTAAGTTTAAATCTTCCAGGAGTTTTGTCATCCATATTATTTCCTGTGCTGCATTACTTATAGAAATGTATTCGGCTTCTGCTGATGACAGAGCAACGCATGTCTGTCTTTTCGTTGTCCAATGTATGGGACACTTTCCTAACATAAATATATTTCCGCTGGTGGATCGTCTAGTTTCTGGATCACCTCCCCAATCTGCATCTGCGTAAACTTCGAGAATAGGCTTATTTTTCGAACTTAGCGTCAGGTTGAGGTGTTTTGTGTTGTTTAAGTATGTTACGATTCTTTTGACTGCTTTCCAGTCTTTTTCTCGAGGGGTTTCATTTCTACGGCTGAGTATGTTGACCGCTGCTGAAATATCGGGCCTGGTTAATGTTGAGATGTAGAGTAATGTTCCCGTTGATTGTCTGAATTTAATATTGTTAGGTAATAGATTTTCTTCATCGTTGAGTCGATTGTAACCTGCTTCCATAGGTGTGCTGTAGGGTTTTGCATTTTGAAGATTGAGTTTATCTACCAATTCTTCAATTTTTGAATTTTGGTTTAAGTAGAAATTTTTATCGTCTCTTTTTATACTTATTCCGAGATAGCTATTGACTTCTCCCAAATCCTTCAATTCATATTCCCTTTTGAGATTGTTTATTAATTCAATTATATCTTCGTTTTTTCCGGCAATTAACAGATCGTCCACGTAAACTATAATGTATGTCGAGTTTTCACCATTTTCGCGTATAAAAAGACATGAGTCAGATGTACTTTGTACAAAATTTAATGCTTTAAGACTCTCGGAGATTTTCGTGTGCCATGCTCTGGCGGCTTGTTTAAGCCCGTAAATTGCCTTTTGTAATTTATATACTTTGTTTTGTTGATTTGGAGCTATATAGCCTTCCGGCTGTTTCATGTATACCTCTTCTTGTAGATTTCCATGTAAAAACGCTGTATTCACGTCGATATGATTAACTTTAAGGTTATGATTTAATGCTGCTATGAGAAATGCACGGATTGTAGTATGAGAGACAACTGGAGCAAAGGTCTCGTCATAATCTACTCCGAATTTCTGACTGTATCCCTGTGCCACGAGTCGTGCTTTATAGGTTTGCACTTGGTTTAGGTTGTCGCGTTTTAATTTAAAGGTCCATTTTGACCCTATCACTTTCTTGCCTGGTGGCGGATCGACTAATGTCCAAGTTTTATTTTTAGCTAGGCACTTGATTTCGTTTTCGGTGGCTTTGAGCCAATTTTCCCTATCATGTGGATTTTTCATTTCCATGATATCGTTCCAATTCTTTGTTTCATTTGATTGTGTGTCTTTAACTAAACAGACAAATCTATCCGGTGGTACTCCTCTGTTAGATCTATTTGACCTTCTTGGTTCTATTTGTGTTTGTTTGGACTCGCATGGTTGTTTTTCTTTATCATTAATGTCAATTTCAATGTAATTTTTATTCTTCTCTTCTTGATTTCTATCATCAGTGGAGATTTCTTCGAGATTTGAATTTTCCTCAATGATGTTTGAGTGTTTTATTTCATGTTCTATAAACTTTACAGTTCTGGCAATTATTATTTGTTTGTCCTTTGTGTGTATGCGATATTCCTTGGAACGTGTGTCGTAACCAAGAAAAATACCTTCTTGCGCTCTATTATCTAGTTTTCCTCGATGTATTTTATTAATGTAAACAAATGCTTTACATCCAAAGGTTCTTAAATGTTTGAGATTAGGTTTGATACCTTTCCATAGTTCGTATGAAGTTTTGTCGTTCGCTCTTGTTGGCAATCTGTTTTGTAAATATGTCGCTGTGTGTATTGCCTCTCCCCAAAATTGTTTATTTAAATTT
This sequence comes from Maratus michaelseni, assembly GCA_963931845.1. Classification (NCBI taxonomy): domain Eukaryota; kingdom Metazoa; phylum Arthropoda; class Arachnida; order Araneae; family Salticidae; genus Maratus; species Maratus michaelseni. Next base: position 28,092,467 of record OZ007599.1, read on the forward strand.
GCTTCTAAAAGCATGCTACGTGTCATATCGAGTAGGCTTTTATTCTTCCTTTCTGCCACGCCGTTCTGGCTCGGGTTGTGTGGAATTGTGAATTGGTGTAATATCCCGTTTTCCTTTAGATAATTCTCTATTTCGTTGCTATTATATTCTCCTCCATTATCGGATCTTATTTCTTTTGGTTTTCTACTGAATTGATTATTTACCATTGCAATGTATTCTTTTAATTTATCAATTACTTCGCTTTTCTTAGATAGTAAGTATATAGTTGTATATCTCGAGTAATCGTCGATGAATGTGAGAAAGTATTGTTTTCCTCCTAGTGTTGGTGTACTTATAGGTCCACAGACGTCGCTGTGTATTAAATCGAGAACTTTGTTTGCTCTATTTGTAGCCGATTTTGGATATGGCGCGTCGTTTAATTTAGATTTGATGCAGGTTTCGCATAATTTATTATTGTGTCTGCAGTTTTTAATTTTTATTCCGGTAGCTAGCTGTTTGTTAACAATTGTTTTGATTGCTTCATAATCACGATGTCCTAGTCTTCGATGCCATACTTCTAAACATTCTTTATTATTATTACAGCTTAGTGTGACGTTTGCATAGTTTTCTGAATTTTCTAAGTGGTTTGTTTGTTCGATTATGTATAAATTATTTTTGTTCTTCGCTCTTATATAAATTTCACCATCGAACGTTAAATCACATTTATCGTTTTCAAAGATTAATTTACATCCATTTTTAGTTGCTTTGCTTACAGATATTAAATTGGATTCTAGTTCTGGGACGTATAGGACTTCCTGTAGTCTTGTTAGTTTTATTTCTCCGTTTGGGGATTTCGTTTTTATTAAAACGTCGCCTGAACCGAATGCTTCGAGTTTGTTGCCGTTTGCGATGGTGACTGATGATTTTTCAAAATTGTTAAATTTATCAAATAACCTCTTATCATTTGCAATGTGTGAGGTACTGCCACTGTCGAGTATCCAGTTCTGGTTTCCTAATTTTTCTGTTATTAGTACGCGATCTTCGGATTGATTAGTTTTTGAGCTTATTTTCTTATCATTCGCGTTATCGTGACATTCTATCAGTATTCTCTTTATAATTCTCTGTGTTTTCATAACATAGTGATGATGAAAAAGGTTTAGCTTTGTTTTTAATATTTAAGTTGTTCACATTTTGATATGTGTGTTTGTTTTTGTTGTGCTGTGTGTATCTGCTCTTGAGGTGATAGCACTCGCTATTATTATGATTCGTCATCTTACAGTGACTGCAATATTTTGAATTTCTTTTGTAGTCGTTATAAGTGTGTTTTCTTTGTGTTTTAAATGCCTTTTCAGAGCTGTTGTTTTGTTCAGACATTTCTTGTCTGCGATTATACTCATCTATGAGTTTACTTCTGATAAAATCTGGGGATAATTCGACTTCGGGCCTTGCCTCTAATGCGGGGATAAGCGTGTTGTAGCTGGGCGGTAATGAGCATAGAAATAGTGCGGATATGTGTGAGTCATTTATATTCTCGCCTATGGCGGATAATTTATCTACTATTTGTTATATGATTAATCATATTACCGTTTTCGGGCAGTTTAGTACTGTACAGTTTTCGTAATAAATACAGTTTGCTACTCAGATTTGCTCTTTCATGCGTCCTTTTGAGAGCTTCCCAGGTTTGCCTGGCTGTGGTAAAATTTTTTACATGCACAATTTGTGCGTCATCTATGCTTAGATTAATTAAAGCTCTCGCCTTTCAATCTCTTTTGTTCCAATCCTCATTTAAAGGAGTTGGTGGTTGATCACTTATTACTTCAAATAATTCTTCTTTTATTAGAAGCATTTCGAGCTTAAACTTCCAGTTGGAATAACTGCTCGAATTTAGCTTCTCTATGAATTGGCTTTCTTTGAATGTAGCCATTTTTATTTTCTATCTTTAATTATTTTTAAAGATATTCAATTTAATTTTATACGAATCGCTTTTCTTTGCGTTCGTTTTTATTTTCTATAAAGCGAGTTTTTTCAGCATATAGCTAATGTGCTTAAAAATTTTATTTAATACATAATATCAGTCTCATAATCTATCGGCGGCGCAGTTTATTTAATGTGTAAAATAGTTTCTTTAATTGTATAAAAACAATTCTTCAAAAATAGAGTTAAGTAAGCATGCAGACGCTTACCTGATTATAAGTTCAAACCTTTGTAGAGAAATGTATATCGAATTGAAGAGCGCTACGTCTCCGTTAAATCACACATAATTATATTCCGTTGTGAAGTCGCACATTATCGTAATCCATCGATCTGAAACTTTATTACTTTGCTGAAATTAAAATGTTTATTAACATGTGTTTTAATTAAATTAAGCACCCTTCACTTTTATATTTATATTATATTTAAACATTTAATGGTATCTTGATTATTATATTTTCAGAGCATTTACATCGCTCTGACATTTTCACACACTACATTATTAGATGAAATTTACAACACAACTGACTAAAGTCTAAAATGTTTTTCAGTTTTGGTAGCCTTGGATGACGTCACAGGAAAGAACATATAATAGCACGTGATAATCATTTTTCTTTCGCGTGGGCGTTTATTCCATGTACGAAGCTGCGATGAAAATAGTTTATGAGTTTGTTTTCCGACGAGATAATTAAAGTTGTTTACTGCAATTTTAAAGTACTTTATTATTATCTGACGATTGAAGAGTAGTTGATTCCGCATAGAAGATTACCCTTTAATTGGAATTTCCGTCATTGTCACTAAGCTTAGTGGCTAGGGCCGTGGGTAGTAATTGCTTGATAATAATTAAAATGTTATGTAATCTGAATTCCAGGTACTTTTTTTCTTATATAGGCTAAAATGATAAGTCAGCAAATATTGTTTCTTGGCCACCATTTGTATTTAAAAGTACTTTCCGTACATTGCAAGTATTGCTTTTTTAGTGATAGTAAAATAAATGCAGATAGAAAATATATATTAGTAAATATTCTTTTGTCCGTTTGCTACATAATGAAAAACCATAAATTTACTAATCGTTGAGCACAAATTCACTGCAATCGGATTCACCATCCAGAGTCCCCTTCAAATATAAAAGAAATTTCCAAAATTATTGTAAATACGCCAATTTGTGGGTAACCCTATTACAGAAGATTAGTCCTTCTTTAAAAGAAGATTAGTCCTTCTTTAATATCTTTTAAAAACCTTCAAAAAGAAGGAAAGACATGCAAAGAAACATAAAAAGAAATGAATAGTGAAAAATTGATTTAAATGTGTGTTAATAATTAGTGTTTGGCAGACATTAACACTAATATTTAAATATTTGACTCCATTTTTCTAATATTAAGTGTTATTTACATAATTTACATTTCAATAAAAAAAATTACTCCAAAAATGTTGTCGTACACTTGAAAATCATCATTATTGTGAACATGCATTATTGTGCCATTATTGTGACCGATGTCTTCCTTATGCCTCTTTTGGCTTAAAATCAAATTACTTGGCGACAAAAGTAAACTCAAATCATAAATATACAAATAACATGTGACTCACGATTACAGTCATTTTTAACACTTTCCAACCTAGTTGAAAAGTGTTTATGACTTCGGTTTGTCTGCCGTCTACCGTCTGGCCGTGCTCTAACTCCCGTAAATATGCTCGGATTCTCCTGCAATTTTTATATGTTATTGTCGTTATCTATAGCATGTTCCCTATTTCAACGGAAGTAAGTAGCACTCGTAGTTTTTTTACAGGGACACTCAAAAGAATTCCGTTGCATTACGGTCTATGGGGAAAAATCCTTTGCGGTTTATTTTAATGACTAGATACTATAACAATATCAGTAAAATAAGCTTCTTTATTATTTAAGTAGGGCTTCGTATGAAACAGTCTTTCAAATATTGTATTTTAAAAAATCCCCCCCCTCCCTCAGTGAAATGCTATTTCCGATGCAAACTCCAAATGAACACTCCGTAAACAAATGTGTAATGCAAATCAGTTTGACATTACCACCATATTCCCCACGACAAAAAAAAAAAAAAAAGAAGAAAAAAAAAAAAGGTCATGGACCTATAAAGTATCATACAAATAGTCCTATCATAAAGTATCATACAAATTTCCTACTTTCATCTCATATTCAGTAAATAAAAGAACATAGTATAAGCACCCCCCCCCCCCCCCTGCGATAATGCAATCGAATGAGCTCCTATGCGCATATGTATTGCATCTCCCAAAGGCACCGTTGAAATTCGACCATAAAAATAGTTTTAAAATGTTTAAATTAAAAGTTTTAAAATGTCCTCTTTAATCATTGTTCGTTTCAAATCCATATCTTCTAAAACGCATCCATTGTTTTAAGCTAATCAATTTTTATGCAAAAATGAAGAATTTTTGTTAAAAATAATAAATTAATATGCAGATGAGGGAGAATTTTAATGTTTTCAATTGTAATTTATTTGTATGGTTTCTTCTATCCCTTTACATAATCAGGATGGTTATTCCTTTTCCATCACAGTCGGTCTCTTATACAGTTAAATATCCAATGGATCTTTAAAAAAATAATAAATAACAGTTCCTAGCATATTCTGATTCAACATATACATCAACGAATTCAACATATCAATTTTGTGTTAATCATAAACTAAAAATAGTTTTTTTTTCTATTGACAGATTTTATATTAGCGCCAAAATACTCTATCTTATGGATAATCTGATCTTATGATTTATCAGGTTTTTACTATTTTTTTTTTCACTTTTCATGAAGGTTAGGGATACCTATTTTCAATTGTTGCAACTTTCCAAGGGGCTATTTTACATTATTAAAACAAACGGATGGTCATTGTTGAGATACAATTGAAAAATATTTCATGCTTGAAAATTATTTAAAAAGTCGTTAAATTAAGCGGCAGATTTCAAATAAATTTCAATCGAAAGCTAATTTTTTTTTCTATTTGAGGATGTAAGAATTGAAATTGTAAAAAAAATTAATTTTTAGTATTTAGAAGTGATGTAAACGCGATGAAAGCTAAAGCGATAGTGCCGTTTGTTGTCACAACCGTTATACATTTCTAAATATTGCCACTGTGTTTTGGTTGGCGTCCAAAAGTAGACTACAATTTTTTGACATCGAAAGAAAAATTCACAGTGAAATAAATAAGACTTTGCCGCTAATAAGGAACTGTTAAATGAACTTATAACAAACCTATCAAAATAATTCCTATAAAATATTAGTCTTACATTGTTTATTCTAGCTAAAAATACAATCATTATTTCAAGTTTTTTTTACCTGAAATTCTTTACTTTTGTGAATTTTTTTATTAAAAAAGGAAATCTTAATAATTTAAATCCTATAATTCCTATAACTTAATCCTATAATTTAAAAAAGTAATTGGTAACATGTAATCAAGGTATGCAATCAAGATGAAGCAACCAATAGAGGCTCCAGTTCTAATCTTTAAAATTAAAAATTGAAATATCAGTTAATATTACGCCATGTTGACACAATCATATAAATTTTTCTTTTTAGTTTTATCAATGTTAAAATGCATTTCAAGCTAAGCATAACGTCATTTTCACTGGTACAAACTTTTCACACGTACATTTATGCTTAAGCTAGGCGCTGTACTTAAGCACCATGCATACAAATAAAAATGTATTTTGCATTTAATTGTAATTTTAAAAAAATGGCATCAGCAAAGTTATAATGCTTAATGATAAAATGAACCCAATGGACAATATTTCCGTGACGTCACAGTAAATATGAATTTTTATTTGCTTATAAAACACACGGATAAATATTTTTACCGAAATACTTAAACATTTTAACTATATTTTAACTTACAAATTAAAAAATTCGGCCTAAAAGTCACGTGCTTTTAATATTTAATATTTATTTTTTATGCTCGCAATCATTGAGTTGAGAAAATAAACTCTGTACGTCGCAACAGTGGGCGTTAATCAGATTGCCGACTTTATGAAGTCATAAGCAGAAGTAAAATTTTAATTTAAGATTACGGCTAATTAATTAAATTTTCGAACAAACGAATGTACGATAACAAATCTGTGACCCAATATCTTTCATTTAAAAAAAGAATGACGTAATTTGATGTAGTAGTTTGTTCTCACGGATTGTCGAAACAAAACGCTTAGCGTTTTAAATATATAGATGTTACACAATTTGAAACACATTGTAATTGATATATATCACTAAGGTGCATTACAAGAAGCTTAATATGGAATAGGATGTGCATAGCACTTATAGTTACTTTACAGGGACAGTCAAAAGAATTCCGTTACATCACGTCTATGGAGAAAAATCGTCTGCGGTTTATTTAAATAATGTTTCACTATTTTAAATGCATTGAAATTTATATATATCACTAAGATGCATTACAAGAGGCTTGCTACAGAATATTGTGTATATAGCAGTCATCGTTCATTTACAGGGACACACAAAAGAATTCTCTACTGTCTGTTAACAATAATTCCTGGAAGTGCGTTTTAAGTTACTGAACGCGATTTTAAATTTAACTCACTTTTTGTCTATTACTTGGTGTGTATAAATTCTGCAGATCCTATACAGGGAAGCACAAAAGTTCGCGAACACATTTCCGTTTATGGACAGAAACTCCAGAAGGAGAATTTTAAACTGTGCTACGCGTTTCCTAACTGAACTAAAATTTAGCATCCTATGTAGTATATACACAAATCTATAGATCCTATACAGGGCTGAATAAAAGTATTCGGATATTTTTCTGAATATTGTATATGTTGGAAATTCCTGAAATTATGTTTTTAAATATGTTATGCGTTTTCAAAATTGTTTACTTAGATGTTATCTTTCAGCTTATTAAACGGTATGATTTGTAAAATTATTTTGGAAGCGTTGGAAAGTGTTACATAATCTATGCTTGACGCATGATTTTTTGTTCTTGTTTCTGTAAATATCGGATGTAACACATTCTCTTAATAATATAATGAATTGATTGTAACATTTTTGTCCAATATTCTTACTTTTATTTTCCCATTGTAAGGTAAATTTGCGACAGTGTCTTGCGATCCTTACCTGAAACTTAGTTTGCAGCCTTGAAATGGGCTCTTTTTTTAATGTATTTGTTTTTCATTTTGAGTCTTTTTACTAAGAATGAGTACTGATTTTCGGGATAGCTCTTTCCAATTAATACTGATGTTTATTTTGCACTTAGAAATTTTTATTCTATGCGCTTTACAATCATTGTAAACTTCCGAATAAGAATATTTCTTTTCGAAAAAAAAAAGTATCCTCTGATTCACAGCTTGTTTGAATGCGCCATCTTGATAGAAGAATAAATTTGAAAGCATCAGACAATAATATGAATTACAAATAATAAGTTATTGAAAGAAAGTTTTCCTCTAAAATCATTTATCAAATTTGTCTAGAAAATGTGCGAACAACCTGTGTATTCTAATACGAGCAAATCTTGTTATAATTACATCTGCTATTTTCTTGTATAAGTCACATGATGCAGGAGTTAGATAAAAATAAATGCTATCCTTTGTGTTTATCGAGTTTTTTTAACACTTTCCAACCCAGTTGAAAAGTGTTTATGACTTCGGTTTGTCTGCCGTCTGTCCGTGCTCTAACTCGCTTAAATATGCTTAGATTGTCCTGAAATTTTTATATGTTATTGTCGTCTACTACAGCGTGTTCCCTATTTCAAATGAAGTGTGTAGCACTTATAGTTTTTTTACAGGGACAGTCAAAAGGATTCCGTTACTTTAGAGTCATTTGTAAATAATCGTTTCAAGTTCATTTTGATGACGCTACGCTATTTGAAACATAATGAAATCGATATATATTTATGAAGCGCTTTAAAACATTTTTTTGTAGAATATAGGGTACAAAACATTTATTATTCAGTTACAGAGTCAAGCAAAAGAATTCTGTTACACATTGTTCTACGTAGTGGGTTTCGTAATTACAGCCCGTGTGTAATTTTATGATTAAGTATTGTGAGTGGTCTCATTTTTTTTCCTGATGTATTGTAGATTAAGAAAAGTGATGGTGGACATCCGGGACCCGTGACTGGGGAGGGGGAGGGGAGGGGAAAGGGCTGAAGGGAGGAAGAGAAAAAAATATTTTTTCTGTTTCAATAAAATATATGTATATATATATTAATGTTTAAAACTGTTTTATAGTATGAGAAAAGCGATGGTGGACATCCGGGACCCGCGATTCGGGAGGGGGAGGGGAGGGGAAAGGCTTGAAGGGGGGGGGGAAGAAAAAATTATTTTTTTTCTGTCTCAATTAAACATATGTACACATATTAATGTTTAAAACTGTTTTATAGAATGAGAAAAGCGATGGTGGACATCCGGGACTCATGACTGGGGAGGGGCAGGGGGAGGGGAGGGGAAAAGGTTAAAGGGAAGAAGAAAAAAAACTTTTTTCTTCTTCCCTTTAACCTTTTAACCTTCTTCCCTTTAACAGGGAATGAGAGTGTTTGAAGAGAAGAAGCTAAAACAAAATATTTTGTTGTAGTTGTTTTAGTTGAATGCATAGTTAATGTTTAAAATATTTTTTAATTTAATTGATGGTACCTGGACCCACAACAAGAGGGTTCAAGGGGAGTTTGAGTGGGGAGAGTCAATTTTTTTAAACGTTGGTAGAATTTTTTATGTCATAAGAATCATAACGTTTATCATTATATTATGGTATTCCCAAAATTTACTGATACTTAATGGCATACCAGTGTAAAACTGAAGTCTAAAATGATGTCATTTTGACACTAAAATTTTTCATCACTAAAATCATCAAAAAGATTTTGACATTAAAATATTTTTGTTGCAGGTAAGTACTGAATACAAAGAAGAATTATTAACAAAATGGAGTCAGTAGAAAGAGGAGAACCATCCAAGAGAAAAATATGTAATGATGTTTATATACCGTGTAAAAGAGAAAGTAGTGAATTTTTTTTTTTTTTTAAGTGCTTGAGAAGAAACTTTTAAAAATCTATCAAAGACAATAATTAAATTTTTAAAATGGAAAGATGAGCAATGTGATACAGAATTTAAGTGGAATAAGTGGAATATATCATCGATACAATTGTACAAGTACTGGACAATTTAGGTGGTGATGCTTCCGTAGAAAATATACAACAGCTTCGAGTGAACTGGCATCTAACTTTTTACAAGTCACTGACTCATAAGAAAAAATAGCAAACTGTAGAAAGATGCTATTTGAAGATGCAAAAGGAAGCAGATTTAATGATTTCGGAAGAAGCTTGTACCTTAAAAACATTTACTCGAGCTCAACACACATCTAAGTATGATAAACAACTGTGCTTTTTCTGTGATGGAAAAGAAATAAGAAAACATCCACTTCATCATGTCTCATATGATACAGGAGATTCTAATTTGAGAGAAGCAGTCGAACTAAGTGAAATACAGTATATCATCCATACAAGATTTTGCTCTATTGAATTTGTAAGGTATAGTGTCTTATGTGATGATGGAATATCAGTACTCATTGTTGGACTTTGCGGTGCCCTTGGGAAGCTAATATTCTAAGGCTGGGTAAATTTTGTCTGGAATGTAAATATTTTCTTCCTCAGAAACCAGTTTGAGATCTTCAGTTACATCGCCTTCTTCAATAGTTTGGTAAATAACCTCTACTGTTCCGTGACGAGTTTTCCGACTATCAGGAGTGTCTTCTTGAAAATCCATATTATCAATAGCAAAATGAGTAAAGGTAACTTACATTCTGTCCGGTGGCAAGTAAAGTCCTTCTTAGCTATTCTATTTAATATTTTCCAGATACGAGAGTAGTGTACACAGAGGCCTAGTGATGAATAAAATTCAAAAGATTAGAGCTACGAGTCAACTGATAAACTGATAAACAAGTGAAAACTTGCAATGGAAGTTCACGTGTATGCTTGCTTACTTTTCATTTGGATCTTGAAGCCTGATAATCAGATAACCAGCCAAATATTAGTGTTTGAGACAAACGATTAGCCCGATCATCAACTTCATTCACATGTTTTTTCTCTGAAGTGATATCACCTTTTCCAACCAGACACCATTTAATGAAAATAGTCAATAATTTGGATTTTTGCTCAGTATCAGCATTTAAATTTCCTTCAAATGTCCAGCGCTTTGCGTTCAAAGCTGATTTTCTTAATATTTTGACTGCAGAAAGAAGTACCTTAAATTGTTCATCTGGGGTAACATCTTCCAGTTTACCAATAGCAATATTTTTAGTTTCTTTTTAAAATACACGTTCAGATTCATTTTTTCGTCTAGGCACAGAAAACTCAACACCGGGAACTTCTTCTTCAAGAAAAGCTTTTAATTCCCTTCTTGATTTACGCCGTGTTGATCGATCAACGCCATTAGAAAAACAGACATTAATGTAAGTGTTATGCAAATCGGCCATACTTGTAACATTTCCTTGAGTAAGAAAATCTTCCAACATACAGAAAAAATCAGTTTCTGGCGTTACAGTAGCTGCTAAACTTTCATTGTGTTGTTCATAGACTTTATTTCTACGAATCACATGTGTAACATTTCTAGTCCAGCCAATTCTATGATACAAATTATCGATTGCTTGGGCGTCTTTTGGATTGATACATTCGCTAAGCCTCGCATGCCAAGTATTATTTCCACTTAGTTCGACTGCTTCTCTCAAATTAGAACCTCTTGTATCATATGAAACATGATGAAGTGGATGTTTTCTGGTTTCTGTTCAACACAGAAGAAGCAAAGTTGTTTATCATATTTTGATGTGTGGTTTCCATACTTTGACAGTCGCGGGTCGCGGATGTCCACCATCGCTTTTCTCATTCCATAAAACAGCTTTAAACATTAATATATATACATATATTTTATTGAAACATAATTTTTTTCCTCCCTTCAATCCTTTACCCTCTCCTCTCCCTCCCCCTGCCCAGTCGTGAGTACCGGATGCCCACAATCGCTTTTCTCATTCTATAAAACAGTTTTAAACATTAATATATATGCATATGTTTTATTGAAACCGATAAAAGAAATTTTTTTACTTCCTCCCTTCAACCCTTTCCCCTCCTTTCCCGTCCCCCTCTCCAGTCGCGGGTCCCGGATGTCCACCATCGCTTTAAAACATCTATAAAACAGTTCTAAACATTAATATATGTACATATGTTTAATTGAAGCAGAAAAAAATAATTTTTTCTTCCTCCTTCAACCGTTTTCCCTCCCCTCCCCCTCCCCTCCCCCTCCCCTCCCCCTTCCCTCCCCATTCCCTTTCCCAGTCGCGGATCCCGGATGTCCGTTATCTCTTTTCTCATTCCATAAAACAATTTTAAACATTAATATATATACATATATTTAATTGAAACAGAAAAAAAAATTTTTTTCTTCCCCCCTTCAACCCTTTCCCCTCCCCAGTCGCGGGTGCCGGATGTCCACCATCGCTTTTCTCCTTCTATAAAACAGTTTTAAACATTAATATATGTACATAAGTTTAAATAAAACAGAAAATAAATTATTATTTCTTCTCCCCCTTCAACCCTTTCCCTCCCCTTCCCCTCCCCAATCGCGGGTCCCGGAGGCCCACTACCGCTTTTCTCATTCTATAAAACAGTTTTAAACATTAATATATATACATATATTTTATTGAAACAGAAAAAATATTTTTTCACTTCCTCCCTTCAGCCCTTTCCCCTCCCCTGCCCTTCCCCAGTCACAGGTCCCGGATGTCCACCATCACTTTTCTTAATCTACAATACATAAGGAAAAAAATGAGACCACTCACAATACTTAATCATAAAATTGCACACGGGCCTAAGAATAATGGTAGTTAGAAAACACACTAACGGGTAAAAATCGTCAGCAGTGTAATTTAATGATGTTTTACTATTTCAAAATAATGTAAATTATATGCATTACTGAGGTGCACTATAAATTGCTCTGTTAAAAGTATGGTGTGCATTGCGTTTATCGTTCATTTACAGGGACACACAAAAGAATACGGTTACAGTATACGTGCGATAATTTCAGTCTATATGTCATAAGCGCGTTTTCAAGTTTGGTTTGCGTTTTTAAGTTTAACTAAATTTTTTCATATTACGTGGTGTGTATAAATTTGGTTCATCCTATACAGGGCTACACAATGGTATACATAAGTATAACGCACTATGGGAGTGAATTGCTTAAAAGTAGTTTTTAATTGTATTATGCATTTTCTTGCTGAACAACATTTAGTAGACTAATATGAGTTTGTGGAATATAAATAAATTCATATATAGAGCTGCGTAAAGAACAAAAAACATTCTCGTTCATGGTTGGTAATTGCTGGAAGTGAGTTTTAAGTTGCCTTATGTGTTTTTTACTTGAATAAAATTTTAGCTTAATATGTGATGCGAACAAAAGTGTTTAGACAATATACAGGGATGTACAAAAGATTTCGAGTGCATTTCCATCGATTGGCGAAAATTGCTAAATGTGAATTTTCAAACTGAACTAAATTTTATCATGCTATGTATTATATATCCAAATCTACAGATCATATACAGGGCTGCACAAAATAATTAGACTACTTTTTTTGCGATGGAAGGTAATTTCAAAAACTGTATTTTTCAATGTGGTATATGTTGTCTAAACTGTTTATATCTTCTTTTTCCTTATTTAATGGTTAATTTTAGTTACAGTTTTCTTGATGTGTTGGAAAGTGTTTAATAATCTATGCTGGACGCATGATTTTTCTTTCTTGTTTCATATTTTGATCGAGTGGTCTCACAGACCGCTCACAGTACTTAGGTGACAATTTCTGTCACAGCAGTTAAGGGTCAATATAAAATCCCTCTAAAGCATTACGCGCTTCTGCTTTCCTTGCAGTCTTGTAAATAGACTGTAAATCACATACTAGTTATTTATGATCTTTATAGGAAACTTATTGTAAATTGTTTCTGCTCTAATCAATTATACAGAGTTGGTGTACTGTTTTTGGATAAACTGCATGTATAGCATCAGACACACCCGTCAAATTATCACTGCAAGCAATTAATATATCTTTAAATCCTCTATTTTTTAACTGTGTTAAGTTATTTAGCCAAAATTTGGAGCCTTCATTTTAACTGATCCATAGACTTAAAATATCTCTTCTACCAGATACATCTATACCCAAAGCAACACATACCAATTTATTGATAATGCGTTTATCTTGCCTTACTTTTACTACAAGGCAATCAAAATATATTATAGCATATACAGATTCAAGAGGACGTCTTTGCCATAAAATCAGGTCATCCATCACATTAGCTGTGATTTTACCTATCAAAAATTCACTTATAGTTGTTACCATAGAGTATATTATACCATAGAGTTTCTATAACTGTATCTTAATATCAGTAAAGCTCAACTCTTTTAGTGTATAGAGATAGAATTTTCTGGTCCAGCCCATCTATTTTTCTCTGATGCGTAGGTATGATTATAGGTTCAGATTTACCCGATCTATCTCTTGGAACATCCAGGGATACTTCCCCATGATCTGTAGTTAAACGCTTCCTATAAATACTATTTCTGGAATTATCAGACTGGTGCCTACTATATTTACTATAGCATAACTAATTTTCTATCTCAGCTTCTAGAGCTTGCTCTACTATATTTTTTGTTAAAACCTGTAATAGGCCATCCTGATCAAAGATAGTCGATAAATCTGCGCCGCCTTCTAACAATAAATCTATGGCCGTTTGAAACCTTGAATTAGTAGGATCTTTTTTTTTTTGATTGCATAAATATGATATGTTTTTGGCAATATACATAACAACAGAATTACTTTTACACAATCTTTGAAAAAGACCCTTTCTTAATTGTGTTTTTTTACTAACTATTTATAAATACTTGGCTATATACAATATTTATCCTTCTAAAGTTTCCCATATAATATACAGGGTGAGTCTAAAATCATGGGACAAACTTTGAGGGGTGGTAGAGCTCACTATAACAAACAATTATTGTATAGGAATATATGACCGGAAGTGATGCGTTGAAGCACAAACACAAAAAAAGAACACATTAACGGAATCATAAAATGTTCATTAGCAGGAAACTTAAGCAGTTATTCCGTACAGAAAATGTTAAAACAGTTGCTGGAAATTTCATCCAACAGCAGTCACACACGTTCGGCAACCTCTATGGCGTGATTGGCTGACATAGCTGGCGATAGTTGAGTGCAGTAAAGAGGTGCGCCAGTGATCTGTTGCATGAGCAAAAAACGGCATTTGCTCTTAAGATTTGGCCGTGATGGGCGATTTTACTAATAGCGAAAAGGCAGACATGCATCTGGTGTATGGTGCTGTTAATGTTAACGGCAGAGCAGCGCTACGGCTATATCAAGAACAATTTCCAAGTAGACGCATGCCGAACCACAAAATGTTTGAGCGATTACATCGGCAACTTCGTAAAAATAGTTCATTTAACGCCAGTACAGATGGAAGGGGTCGATCAAGAACTGTACGACAACCACACATGGAAGAAGCCTTCTTGGACTATGTGGACGAAACACCCGGCACAAGTACAAGAGCTGTAGCATGTGCTCTACATGTCAGTCAAAAAACCTTTTACAATCAGAAGGTTTACACCCAATCCACATACAGAGTGTCCAAGCTTTGCAGACGTGTGATTACCCTCTGCGCGTGGCTTTCTGCCAATGGTTCTTGCACCAGAGTGCGTTGCTGCCGGCTTTTCCAGCTTATGTGCTATTCACAGATGAGGCGATTTTTACACACGAAGGCATTTTCAATGCCCACAATTCTCGTGTGTGGGCATCAGGAAATCCCCACGCCATACGCCCACATACATTCCAACTACGCTTCTCTGTAAATGTTTGGGCGGGTATTGCGAATGATTCCCTCATAGGCCCATATCTCCTACCAACCCGACTCAATGTCCACTATTATCGGATTTTTCTGGAAGAGGTTTTACCAGAATTACTGCAAGAAGTTCCGACTGGCGTTCGCAATCAAATATGGTTTCAGCATGATGGTGCACTAGCACATTTCAGTATGGAAGTCCGCAATTACCTGAATCCTACTTTTGGGGTGCGCTGGATTGGGCGTGGTGGGCCAGTTCGATAGTCACCTCGATCACCAGATTTATCGAGTCTATTTTTTCCTATTGGGGCATTAAAAAGCCCTCATTTACGAGACTTCAGTTGACTCCATTGAAGAACTCGTTGCTCGACTATCCTGCGCTACTGCACGCGTACATGAAATACCCAGGCTATGGGAATCTGTTCGCCAATCACTCCACCGACGCTACCAAGCTTGCATTACTGTCAGTGGACGCAATATTGAGCATAGTTTGTAGACATTGCTGTAAAAAAAGCATTTAGCGACGAAGTTTAAAATAAACAATGTTTTTCATTTCATGTGTTATCTTTTGTGTTTGTGCCTCAACGCGTCACTTCCGGTCATATATTCCTATACAATAATTGTTTGTTATAGTGAGCTGTAGCACCTCTCAAAGTTTGTCCCATGATTTTAGACTCACCCTGTATATCTGGCAACCTAAGTTACCAGGATGTTCCGTATATATTTCTCCAGATACTCCTTGTTTACTTCTATGTTTTTCTAATGCTGTTAGCTGTTATTCAGTCAGATCGAGGCAATCTTGAGACATCTTAACTTCTAAGGTTTTAAGGCGTTTCTTTATCTTGTTTAAGTCATTACGTAACCAGATAGACCTGCCGCCCGGAGATACAAGTACACCTTGCTTATTTAATTCATTAGATACTCTAAGTTCTCCGTCTATCTTGTATAATGTTTTAAAACGTTAATAGCTTTCTCTACTATAACAAATAGTTTTACAGGCGGATGAAAGGTTCCCTAAGGTTTTGTCTATCTCCAACAAGCCTAGTTTCGGTTTGAAGATTTTTTGATGTAAGGTGATATTAGTTCTATTCGTATCCATACAATTGTAAGATCAAATCTCACATACTACACTTTGTAGAATAATTTCGATCTTGAAGGCGTACCTTAACGGACCATCGTGAGCAATGATAGTCAATAAATCTGCTCCGCCTTCTCTAATTGACTCTACTGCCCATCATTCGGTCACTATTCTTTCATAACGTTTTATGTACTATTCGGCTGTCCGACTACATTATAGGTAATTGTTTCTCATTTCGTTGAATTATTTATAGACTCTCTTACCAGGTTCCCTCTGGAACCTATGAGTTCTCCTGGGGTCACGCATTGATCTTCCATACCGTACAATCTGATAGTTGAATGAGAACACCTTCACCCTCGTAGTACTGCCTCCACCTTTCCCCATCTTTGGCACAACAACAGCTCATCAAGAGACTCTCTCAATTTGATTACAGCCCGGTATTTCTCTGCAAACCCTTCAGATTCCACCTGACGATAGACATCCTGTTCTATAAGGGTTTAACCTTGGCCAGAAAGGCGTTGCCCCATTTTTGGATACAACGCTCTCATTTGAGCGTAGGAGAGACTTTAACACTCATGCTCAATGCGCTGCGCTGCGCTGCGATGGGATGGGGTTACTCATCCAGATATAGTCATACAGTGCATAATATAAATACGAGTTCTCAAAAAAGTAAAGTATAAAAGTAAAGTAATACATTAAGAAATACTGTATGAATGGGGTTACTCTTCCAGATGTCATGTTAAACAAGTGTAAACTAACAACATTGTTAAGTGATAAAACAAAGGATATATAAAAAAAACTATATCTCAAAATAAAAGCCAGCATGCTTTAGAAAATGAAAGGCTGCTCATGCGGTGTTTCCCCAATGCGGTTTGTCGAGTTTGGTGATGATGAATTAAAATAAATTCTATACAAGTGCCAAAGGACCGGACAGTCAGTTAAGACATGATAAATGGTCAGGTAATCAAAATGACAGTGTGGACACAAGGGTGCATCCTCCCAAAGTAAGAGATGTTTATGAGTGATCCTTAAATGTCCAATTCTCAGACGAGTCAGAAGAACATCTGTTTTCCTGGGGAAACTCGGAGGCCAGGTCATGATTGTAGGTTTGATATGGGTGCAGCTTATTATTCTGTTCTAAATCCCAATTTTCTTGCCATTTATTATGAATAAAGTGTTTTATAAGTAGTTTAACGTCTGAGAATGGAATTTTATGGCATAACGGATTAAGAGCAAGTTTTGCCGCCTCATCTGCTTTTCATTTCTAGGAATACCCATGTGTCCAGGTACCCAGCAAAATAAAATATTATAACCACGTCTAGTCAATTTATTCTAAAAATCCAGGATGGCTGAGACATAAGGATGTTTTTTAAAAGATATTTTTGCGTCAATAGAACTATTTGAGTCAGTATATATGATGAAGGATGTGTTATGATGATGAGATATGTGCAACATGGCTCTCTCTATCGCAATCAACTCCCGAATCAAATGGTACTGGACCGAATTCGGATAATCAAAAATTCGGGTAGTTGGATTTCTTCCGAAAAAAGGTCTATTTTATTTAATTACTGTATGTATGTTGAAAATGGGAGAAAAAAAATCTATTTTCAAAGAAAAAGATCATTTAATTAATTAAATGAAAAGGCAACACTTTTACTTGTTAAGCGTACTTACAAGTGCTGTACATTAGTACACTATGTATGTACCAAACTGTAAATGAAAGTTTTTGCTTGCTGAACATCTTGGTCAAAGTAAGCTGTTTTACAGTCTTCATCCGTCATTCAGGCAGCCAAGTCGCGTATCCGCAGGTAGTTTTCAATGTTTTGTCTTATATCTTTATTAAAATGAACAACAACAAGCACATTCTAGCAGTAAAAATTTAGATTATGATATCTACTTTTTATTGTAATTATATTTTTGTTAAAAAACTTTAACAATAATGAAAATTAGCAATTAATTCGATAATATTTGTAATGACAAAACAAAAAAGTATTCAACAAGTAACTTTGAAATTATTTATTTATATTAAATAATATTGCTAATAATTTGTAGCTCTTCATCGGCGGCGAATCATATCTTTTAAACGATTTGACATCGATTTGACTAACTGCAAGGTAACATTTTTGTCAATTTTTTGCCATTCTTCTATCAACACTTCCTTCATCTCTGCTTTAGAAAACAAAATAACGCTCGCGTAATTTATTTTCCAAATGACCCCAAAGGTGTTCTATGTTGTTTAAACTTGGAGAATGAGCCGGAGTTTAAATGACATTTGGACAGTTGTATAGCAGCCAAAGTCGTGCATTCAGGGCGGTATTTTTAGGGTCATTATTCTGGGAAAACTTATAAATTTACGTAAGATCGAATTTATCTGCTGTTTGTGGCAAATTTTCTTTCAGGATATCAATGTGTGAATACTGGGTCATGGTACCTTCTATTAAAACTACATTTCCGACACACCAGAAGCTCTCTTACATCCTATAGCAACATTTTCCCACTACCGTACTTTACCATGGGCACCATTTTCAAAGTGTTTCGGCTTTTCTTTTAGGAATAACACTACTATTCATGTAGTTTGATGCAATTTTTGCTGACTTGGGTGCATTGAGTAGAGGATTTTTTTTTTAACTTCTTTGCACAATCCATCTTTTATAAGCCTCAGATAGTTTCTTAGGGCGACTACTTTTAGGCTTGTTTTCCTTCGTTTCATCTGATTTATACACTTTTTAAATACATAGTGGATAGTTGTTATAGGCTTTTGCACAATTTCAACAATATCATTTTCTGTTTTTCCTTGATGAAAAATGGTGAATTACGATATTTTTTAGTTCAGTTGAAATCTCTTATCTTTTTCGCCCCGTTTTTCAAAAACTTAAAGTAAAATATATCAAACAAACACAAATTAATCTTGTCAAACGACGTGTTTGTAATTTCCAAAACTTTAAAGGCTGATTTTTGGCAAAGAGCGAGGAATTTCCAACAATATTACTGCTGTTGAATACTTTTTTGATCTCCTAATTATGGGTGTTAATGAATTAATTGCTATTTTTCGTTCTTAAATTTATTAAGATAATATTTATTGAAATAAGAAGCAGCTATTGTTAGCTAATGCACACCAACTAGAATCTAGAGGTTTTTCTCATTTTTTTAAAATATAAGACAAAACACTGGAAACTTCATGCATGTCGAATACTTATTTTGACCACTGTACATAGGCGCAAAAGTTTGTTTGGCGTCTGAGGTAACAGTATGCAACCACTGTACATTATACAATGGGATGATCATTGAACCAAAAACCAATATTTTTGATTGGTTACAAATAGGTGCAGGTAGTATTATTGGGGAGCATGTAAACTTAGAAGATTTCTTTATTAGAATAGGCGCTAGAATTATTCCCGGTGTTACTGTTCAGAAGGGTACCAGAATTGATGCTGGGTCAGTTGTTTTAGGAAATGTAAAAAGTGGCGATATGCTACTGAGCAATCCAGCAAACTTTATTCAACAATAGTAAAAAGAATTGATGTCGCCTGCTTTTTGCTTAATAAAAAAGTAAGCAATATAAATACTTCCCATTTTTTTATTGTTAGTCGAACATCCTCATTATATCTACTAGCGTTATACGTACTTTTTTTACCTTTTTAAAATATATAAGAGTTATTATGGTAAAATTAGCAGACCGGTTACATAAACTACAAACAATTGAGATTCAATCATTTGAAAAAAAAAGAATTGCTATAAAAATGTTAGATTTTTACATCCCTTTGGGGGAAATTTTTAAATTTGGTTCTATAAATCAAGTAGTTCATGAAATTGAAAGATTTTTTCAAGCTATTATCAATGAGACTAATACAACATGAGGTAATGGAGGTATTTACACTGCTATGATGTCTAGTTAAGGTAAGTTCATAAATTATGTGTATTTCTGTAAGATTAGCAATCGCTTTAAAGGCAATCCTATGCATAGTTAAATAATAATAAAAATGAAAAAGAGCACATAGGTTTTATAAGTAGAAATAAATGATTCATGCAGGATTGCGCAACTATAAAAATGAACCTTAGTTAGGCAATCTCAAAAATGGCTAACAGGCTGGTAAATCAATAAAGACTGTAGCATTAAGATAACCATTTAATGGTCCAACCATGCTTTTACCAAATGTTAACTTTAATAAATATACTAACCCAATCAGTACCCAGTCGCCAATTCGCAAGGGTATGGTAGCATGCCTACTACCTATAGATTTAGGCCTAGAATAGCTACACCTTGTTCTTAAACAGGCGTGATGTTCATAAGTGGGTTATCTTGATTGTTAGTTGTAGAAACAAACAAACTACCATCTGTATTAGCTACACATAACCAGACCCATCCAGAGCCAAAGTGGGCAGCTGCTCTTGCTGTAAAAGCTTCTTTAAATCCTTCAAAGCTTCCATACGATTTTTCTAATGCATTCAACAAATGGGTTCTGATTGCTTGGGAACAATGAGGTGTAAGACTATTCCAGAAAATAAATGGTTAAATTGACCACCCGCATTGTTTCGGACAGTAACATGGTAGGCACTTATATCTTTTAGAAGGCGGGTAAGTACGAATATTTCAGTTTCTTCTCCGGTTACTATTGTTCTACCAGCTATAGCCTCATTTAGTTTATCGACATAAGTTTGATGGTGTTTAGTATAGTGAATCTCTATAGTTTGGGCATCTATGTAAGGTACTAATGCTTTGTGAGCATAAGGCAAAGCGGGAAGTGTAAAAATCATAAAGGTCTAAATTTTAGATTAAACATACAATCAGCTTCTTGTGCTACAGTAAGCGTTTCCTATCAATATAGTGTTTCTTTTTTTAAAAAAGCAAATCAGCAATTGGTTGCTTTCTTTTTCTAAAATATTTTCTTGAACCGCTGTTCGTGGATGCAGAGTAGCATTAGAGAACGCTTTGTAGCCTTTTTTGGGGTCACTAGCGCCAAAAACAAGTCGCTTTATTTGAGATGAGTAGAGTGCACCACTACACGTGAGACAAGGCTCTAGCGTAACATATAGGGTACAGTTAGGGAGGTATTTGCTATTTAAATAATTAGCAGCAGCGGTTATGGCCAATAGTTCTGCATGTGCAGTTGGGTCTTTGAGTCGTTCTACTTGGTTATAGGCACGTGCAATAATTCTACAATCTGCCACAACCACCGCCCCAATCGGTACTTCTCCCACTTCAGCTGCGCATGCTGCCTCTTTTTAGAGCTGCTTGCATAAAAAAAGCATCATCATGGGTAGGTTGTATAGGACTCATACAATAAGGAACTATTCAATGGTAAATATGTAGTTAGGCTATTTAACCTGCTGTTGACTTTAGAAAAGTTTAAACAATACCTCAGCACAAAGCATATTTGCAATTGGCAATATATTTTGCTAGAATGGGCCTTGTTATTTAAATAAGTTTCAAGGGAGCTAAGCTATAAATTAAACACTAATTATGCAAACACACATAAACAAAAATAAACCAATCCACAAAGGCTTTACCTTGTTAGCAACAACCTTTCCAACAATTGCTACACTTTTGTTAGTTACTCAAACCGGGTGTAACGGATTGGGTAAACGTTTGGGAATGACATTAGAGCCAGATAAAGATAATCAAAACCAAGTGCATAAAGTGCATAATTAGTAAGCACATCAGGAGCCAATTCGGATAAAAATACAAATAATGTAGTTGCAGAAGCATCCATAATAATCATTTGCCTAGTAGATTAAATAGAATAGAGTATAAAATTAATGACGTGTTTAGTGAATTAATATAAAATGGGGAATAAACACGATCTGGACGATCAAATAATTCTCTTCCTAGTCCATCACCAGAAGAGGAACCGGAAACGCTATAAGCAAGAATGGCAAGCTGGTATAAGCAAATATTTCCCCCCGATCATAACCTTCTCTAAAAAGAGAGCGCTGAAAGAAAAAACAGTACTTGCTTCTTCATCAACTTCAAGTAGCCCTTCAATAGAAGCTTCTTTTCAAGCTACGCAAAAGTAGTGCTTCAGGGGTTTCTTTGTCTCAAGACAATCAAAGTGAGCTATCTAGTAACAGAGAGTGTACATGTGTTAATACTCTCCAAAACTAAAGTCTAAACCAAATATACCACAAAAACCTAAGGCCCTTGAGTGTAGGATAATTACAGAAAAAATGTCAACCTAGATTTAGTGCTGTATCTAAAGATTAAAGCACTGCTCTTACTTTTCCTATTAAGAAGAGTGGCTATACGTACATACCTACAATGGTTCTATGATTCTTAGCAGCTCAAAAGAAAATGGCAAACTTTGCACTTTTACAGCCATCTGGATGGCTAGTTAGTTTTAAGCAACGATTCACCGTAGACTTTCATAAAAAACAGATGCTCCTCTTGTATCGTTTATGGCAAGGAAGACTTAGGTAAGTATATCTATAGAAGACCTTAGTTAAAAAAATATATCAACGTTAATACTATTTACAATTGTTCTAGCAGCGTTGTAAGTAGGATAAAGATAAAAAAAAACATATGTTTGACCTGACCGCCAAAGAGAATTCCAGATAAAGAGGGGTTTAATACGTTTATTACGGTTAATGAATAAAAAATATAATCATCCATACTTCATTGCAATTTTTAGTAACTCATAAAGACCCGCTTTTCCAAGCCAGAGTAGGACTGATCACTACCCATAAAGGAAATATTCAAACCCCTATCTTTATACCAGTAGGTACAATCGGATCAGTAAAATCTATTCCGCAGCAAGTACTACAGGATCAAATCGATGCTGATATTATCTTAGGCAATACGTATCACTTCTATCTGCGCACAGGCACCAAGCTGTTACATGCAGCAGGAGGACTCCGTTCCTTTATGGGATGGCATCGTCCAATATTAACGATAGTGGAGGCTATCAGGTCTACTCTCTAGCAATCAATCGCAAGCTTACAGAAGCAGGAGAAAACTTTCGTTCGCATTTAGATGGATCCAAGCATTTATTTACACAAAAATGCGTAATAGATATTCAACGAAGTATTGTATCTGATATTATATGATTGTATTGGATGAATGTACTACTTATCCTTGTAGCTACAACTATGCAAAAGCTTCCATGGAAACGTACCCACCGCTGGCTCAAAAGGGGGATAGACTACTTTGATGCCACCTTAACCGAACACTATGCCCATCAAAGATTTTTCCCAATTGTACAAGGCAGCATTTATAAAGATTTATGGATCCAATCTGCAGAAACCATAGCTGCAACTGATAGGCCTGGTAATGCTATAGGTGGGGTATGCCATCCTACTGGTCAACTCTATGAAATTACAGAATTGGTTTGTTCTATTTTACCCAACTCTAAACCGCGCTTGGGGGCTGGTACGCCATTGGATCTTTTGGAATGCATTGCATTAGGTGTAGATATGTTTGATTGTGTCATGCCAACAAGAAATGGACGAAATGGTACTTTATTCACCACACAAGGCATACTAAACATTAAAAACAAAAAATGGGCAGATGACTTTTACCCTATAGATGCGCCACTAGGTGGTCCTGTTAGCGGCTATTATTCAAAAGCCTACTTGCTCCACTTGATTACTACTAAAGAACTAACACATGGGCTGATAAGTTCCCGGTCTAATAAAGAAATCACAACTTTTTGACATAACTTTATAACTTTAACTTTAATAAATAACATAACTTTAATAATAAATAATAATAATTTAATAATAATAATAATTTAATAATAATAATAATTTAATAATAATAATAATTTAATAAATGAATAATAATAATAATTTTATAAAAAATAACAATTTTATAACGTAAAAGCTCCAAACAGTGTTCAGAACCATCGCATCGTTGTTGTTTTTGGTCAAAAGTAACACGCGTGGCACCCACTTTGACAACTGCTTTTTCATAGACAAATGTTCATTCAAAATAAAACCTACACGTTCCTTGGATATCTTCCAAGTCTGCGCTATCTCCTGCAACTTCACTTTACAGTTCCCCAAGACGATTTTGTGGACTTTTTTGATGTTTTCCGGAGTAACCACCTCTTTTGCGTGGTGCATCACTGGTGTCCGTACGACCACGTTTAAATTCAGCAAACCAGTCAATAATGGTTGATTTACCTGGTGCAGTGTCCGGATAACGCTTATCAAGCCAAGCTTTTGTTTTATTGGTGTTTTTTCCCATCAAATAACAATTCTTTAAATTCTTATTTATCCATTTTTTTAATTCATATTTTAATACTTGGAAATTTTTCCAGAGAAAATTTCTCACGCCTTGCGTTCATAATATTCAAATTTTAATTGCTTAATAGGCGTATAGCCAACATAGTGAAAAAGTACCCAAACCGGGACACGAACCCGGGTCATCAGATTAGCGCACTGACGTTCTACCAACTGAACCACTTGGGAACGATACTCAGCCGATGGCAGCCTTGTGCTGCGTTTGTAGCCTTGCCAACACGTTATGATGAAAAAGTTCCAGGCTGGGCATCGTTCCCAAGTGGTTCAGTTGGTAGAACGTCAGTGCGCTAATCTGATGACCCGGGTTCGAGTCCCGGCTTGGGTACTTTTTCACTATGTTGGCTATACCCCTATTAAGCAATTAAAATTTGAATATTATCCATTTTTGTTTATCAACAAAGTCGTTCAACTAAAACCACTGTAACGTTTTATCTACACGGCGAATCCTCATGACATTACTTCTGCTACCTTTTAAAGGTTAGTATTTACTTAAAAAAACATCGGTTCGGCGATTGCAACACCCTCTCTGTGCCAGACCGGGAACTTATCAGCCCATGTGTTATTAGGTTCTCAATTGGCAAGTGTGCATAACTTACTTTTTATCTATGGTTGATGCGTGAAGCTAGAAAACAGATTGAGCAGGGTAACTTTATTGTATGGATAAACCATATACTTAAAACAATTATGGAAAAAATCTAATCAAAATGAAACTACTAGATCGATACATTTAAAAAAAATATTTCCACATTTTTGGTTATTCTGACCATTGTTACCTTAGTGATTATCATTATTTACAACGCGGAAAATATAAGTAGCTTTAATAAGCATCACCTTTCGTTTCGTCAAATATTTAACTATTAATGTGCACTGATGCTTACATAGTGAACCTTTTAGCTCCTATTATTGTCTTTTGGACTACTATCTGGGTGATCACCAGACTCGCAAAGCGATCAGAGATTATTTCCCTACTAAGCCATGTCATTAGTTTGCATCGTATCATCACACCTTATGTAAGTATTGCACTGCTACTTACTGGAGTCAATTTTTATCTAACAGGTTGGTTATTGGCTACTACTAATAAGGCACGCATTGAGTTTGAGACAAAATACCTGAATATGGGTCCCTTTGTTCGATCAGACTACATACAGCATAAGGTAGGCCCTGATCAATACCTCCATATCACTAAATCTAAATACCATAGCTACAAAAATACGGGATATGATGTAAGCTTAGACACCTTTAAAGATAATGTGCTCATAGAGCGAATGCATGCGGAAAAAATTCAATGGCATGCAACGGACCAAACATGGAACCTACGATCTTGGCAAAAACGAGTCCTTTTCCCAAGACCAGGGGATCACCTCACAATTGCCTTAGCTGTACATCAAGAAGATTTTGCTATTAACCCGAATCTAAAAGACGGATTGACCCTCCCTGAACTAGATACACATTCAAAAATTGATCTATAAGGGTAACGAAAGCGTACGTTTTTTCATAGCAGAGAAACACATTCGATATATGACACACTTTGCTATTATTATTCTTATTGTACTGGGTTTCTTAGTGGCATTACATAAGCCTAGAGGTAGTATAAGCAGACTTATTACTTTAGGTAGTATACTCGCTTTTTTGTATATAGTCCTATTTTTATCTGCTAAAATTATAGTGGAGACGCAAAGTGAGCACCCACTACTTGACATATGGCTGCCTAATATTATTTTTTCTATCCTATGTATAATCTTCTATCAACTAGTACCCAAGTAATAGTACTCAGCTAGTTGACTATATGGTAGCCCCCCTCCAGCAAAATGCCCAATAAGTAAATATTACCTTATTTGTACAAATAATTGCTATATTCATCCAAATCTTGTTTCTTCCAGGCTAAATATTAATAGTCTATTCATTTGAATCTATCGAAGTTTAAAGAAATGCTACACGCTGAAACCCAAGGTGCTTTTTTTCACTTCAACCGAGCCTGGGAATGTCTTCCCAGTAAATTTTAGCTGCTGGTGTGCGGGTGCATTGGCAGCAAAAAGGTGTGGTACCGCATTGGAAACAATCAACTTAGAAAAATTGATACCATCTTGTTCTAGCAAGCCTTTAGAGATTAAAAAAAGCGGTTAACAGCATTACAAGCTACCTTGTCCATAATAGAAAAGGTAGTGCTGATTCTTCCTGAATACAACAATATGATACTAGTTGGTTTAGATAACTTTATAGAATTAGTTTATAACATAGAAAACAAATATAAGTTATGCAAACTTATAGCTATTGTCCTGGATCCTTCTACTAATAAGTATAATAATGGCCATTTATTATGCCGTTATCCACTCCACAAATTAGACGTGCTTTCAGGTGCAACTTTTAGTTCCAATCGTATGCAAATTAAAAATAGTCCAACTGGAAATATGTGTCCACTCTTTGCAGAATCTTATAGCAATCTTTGCGGACTGATTCAACAAATTCTACTGTAAAAGCAGGTGTATAAATAAACTTGAGTCATGAAAAACACAACACTCAATTGAATCAAATTCACCTCTGTACTATAATAATTGTTTAAAAACAACACAAAATGTCACAAAAACATTTTTAAAACACCTAAAGTAAAAGTTTTTAATAAATGATGCATATATGTTTTTGTGACATTTTGTGTTGTTTTTAAACAATTATTAGCAGGTGTCTATTCAACTTTTTGTTTAATCAAAAAGTAAATACAAAATCAAGCCCTTAAGACTTACTAATCATAACATTTTATAAGAGACACTAGCTATTAAAGTAACTGCTCCACTGCACGATATTCTCTGGAAAAACTAACTACAAACTCTGACTTAGCAGTTTGAATCCATTTATCAATGACCTCTTTTTTTCTGTTGCAATAAATTATGATGAATCTTTTCATAATCCTTCATGAAGTTCATTGAATGGGCCTCTATCTTTTGCTTGAGATAGAGCAAGCGCCAAACGGATCTATATATCCTACCCATGTACTGGGGCGCACTGACTGCACCTTCCTCAAGCCCATCAATTGCAAAATACACTTCTCTGGATCCAAGGACTCAACAGGAATCAATAAGCCAGTTAAGAAGTCATCCCCTTGGTGGTTAGTAATCAATCCTTGTTGAGCAATCGTTTCTTTATCTTCTGAATATTGTTGAACAGCTTCTTCAAAGACCAATGTTCCAGCAACTATTTCCGCTCTAATCTTATTTAATGTACCCTCAGTTCACTTGATTTCTGCTTCTGTTGGTTCAACAACCTGCAAGATATGACGAGTATTATACTGGTCCTTATTAAGTCCGATTAGCTCTATAAGGTGGAACCCAAGTTCAGAGACTATAGGATCACTTATCTCCCCAGGCTTGAGCGAAAGAGCAGCTGATTCATAAGCTGGTTCCAATACACCTAAAGGAAACCACCCGATTTCCCCCTCCTTAAAGGCAGAATAGGGATCATCAGAATGTTCCTTAGCTAATTCAGAAAAAGTAACCGCACCATCTAGCAACAACTGCTTTAGATGCAAGAGTTTATTTTTAACAGCTTCTTGTCTTACTGGATCTACTTTAGAATAAACAACTATCTGATGTACCTCAACAGAAGCAGGATAGTAAGGACGACAATGTGGTAGTAATGCTTTGAAATACGCTTTTACCTCTGCCGGCGTACATGTTCTGTAAGGTGTTGGTAGACCTGTGAAATCAAATATTCTTCCTTTTTAGACCTTTGCATCGCTTTCTTAATATGGTAAATAGATTGATGGACAGCCTGAACAAGCTTTTCTTCAGAAACTAGGCGCTGTATCAAACTGGCTATTTTAAAATCACATTCTCTTTGAATATATGCAAGATAAGCTTTGGGAAATTTAATATAATCTAATATAGCCTTTGATAAGAAAATCTTGTTTAAAACCAACTGTCGTAATATGTTCATCTTTACAGATGCATTCACTATCTTACCTTCCAAAGCTAACTGCTTGCATGCTTCTTCTAAATCAGAATGTAAAATCTGCTCTTGATTTACCGTAGCAATTACTTTATCCAACAACATATCACCTGCCTTAATAGTTATAGGTAACCACACATAAGTAAACAAAATAACAACAAGAATACGGCTTTTAATGCATCTGGATAACGCAGGTATGATTTTTTTCGCATCTTCTAAAAGTTTATATTTTATTGTGTTAATCAGATCTAACCTTCTTTTATGTAATAAAATCGCCTTAATCCAATCTCTCACGACTTCTAGTGGAGCAATTTCTTCCGCTAGCTTATACTGACTTATTTTTAAAAAATAGATATATGTTTGATCTGCTACACATGGACAGACTTATTGGTTTTTAACAATCTAGTTGCATCCCCAAGTGGACGGTAGCCGATTTTAGCTAAAACAGTTTCCCAACAATGTTGTAATCATGAAGTGTCGTCGAAGTTCGATAAATATTTGATGAAAAGTGATTTTTATACGTTTTTATAAGTAGTGTACTTCCGTTACATGTAACAACTAATTCCTTGTATTAGCTTCTTTATTTACTTTTTGAATATGATATAGATATATCAGTCATTTAAAACGGTATTATTTCCTGAAATTTTTTTTATATGTAAATTAAATTTTGCAACAAAAAATAATGTATTTTTTTCAAAATATGTGTTTGATATGCTGCTCCAAGCTTTTCATGCAACTTCCATTGGAATTAAACTCTGTAAAATATTTTCCAAAAAAATAGCATTCGTCACCTAATACAAATTTTCAGAAGCAAGGAGCTTTAATTTCAGTTTTTAGCCGCGATACACTTGTAATTTTTTTCGATCTGTCGCTTTATTCGATAACATGAGTGACTTCACAGCATTAATACAAGGCGTGTTTTTGGAATCGCCCAAAAAATACCCCTTACAATATCGTGACGCAATATAAAGTCACGCTCTTTGTGCTTTCGGTAATAAACCGCTACTTCTTCCGATGACACATTGTTGTTAAACTCAGCTTGAACAAGGGTGTCTAAAAATGATATGCTAACAGATCATTTTTATAGTCGTTTAACTTACCCTCCATAAAAGTTGAAGAAATTGATAGTTTACTTGGGAAATAAGGAGTTGTTTACATGCCCACTATTCCACATATTTTTTAACAAAAAAATCAGCATCTGCATGATCAATATGGGAAAGATCTAGTGATTCAAGATCTGACCGATATAAATATCGTTTACCTACACAAGTAATAAAAGGACTCTTTACAAAGCTTGTGTGCTTTTTTTCAGTACCAGCACTACGCATCACCCAGTGAACAAGGAGTAATAGCAAAAAGCTACAAATAGAAAGCTTACTCAAACAAGATATTCTCAAAATGAATCTATAAAAAATTATACTCAATGAGATACTGGCCCCTGAAATCCATGGAACCAGTATTTACTCTCTCTTTATAATAGTATATACACTAAAAGAAAAGTGATTTATTTTTTCTTAACAGGTTTAATTGGTGATGTAGTAGGAAGCTGCGATTTAGCACCTATTACAGGTGGTTGCATCGTTTTAGGAGCCATTGCTTTAAGCTTTTCCAATACAAGCTCAGAAAGATCAAATGATTGCTGCGCAGAAAACACTACAGGACCAGCATCTGTGTTTCTGTTTAAAACAAAAGTATAAACGTGCTGGACTGCAATCTTAGCAATTACCTCTTGCATTTTATCATGGAGGGGTTGGCATAACTGCCTTATACTTTTCTGCCATTTTAGCATGCTTTTGCTCCTCAAGCTCTCGAACAGCTAATTCCAATTTGTAGCATTCCATATATTTTTGCTTTTTTGAGCTTCTGTAAAGGTATCTAACTGCTGCTGGAAAGCATCAGCCTTTTCTTGAAAATCTTTGAATTTTGTTTGAATCTGATTATCTAGTTGCCTTTGAAAACTCCGAATTTCAGCGCTATTTTTTTAGCTTCTGGTAGATTTTCTTAAACATACCCAACATGTACACACCCAATCTTTAAACTAAATGGTGCTGCTTGAAGCTGCTCCATAACCTTGGGAGAGTTATCCGCTTTTCACCAGTATACATACAGAGAACAAATGCCCACGCAGATAAAAATTTTAACCTACATTTTACAATTTTAACCTCAAAAACCTACATTTAATAATATTTTTATGTCATTGGCGATTCAATTGGCTTAACGCTCACACTGTGTTAAAAAGAAGGCAGGTGCTGTATTAACAAAAGAGAAACGAATTATTTCCATAGGATACAATGGACCTCCCCCTGGTACATATAATTGCGATGAAATATCGCCTAAAACTGGTTGTGCTAGAAATTTAAAAGGGAGTTGCTCTTTATCCATTCATGCAGAACAAAACGATGTGCTTTATGCATTAACCAGTCATATGAATGTAAAAGATAGCGTGCTTTACACTACACTTTCGCCATGTCTGCCTTGTGCCCGTATTATATTTGGTGTAGGTATCAAAAACGTTATATATAAGGATACTTACGGAACCTACAAAAACCTGGATTGTGAAGAAGGATTAAATTTTCTACATGAGTTTGGTATAAGAGTAGCACATTATGACCCCTATAGGTAAATAGACCTTGAAAATTACTGAAGCGATCGATCTAAAACAAATAGCTTGAAGACAAAAAAATACCTGTTTAAGCAATGGTGTCAATTTACGGTTGCAGCCTTTACTAAATCCAAACCATAAGGATACTATATACTACTTTTTACAAAGAGTATCTCCTTTTCATGACCGAAGTTGACCTCATTTAATATACACGATACTGACTTGGTCTTTATAATTATCCTTCTAAAGGAGAAACTATAACCTACCAAGAGTTAAGGAAAACTGAAAAGAATAACAGCAGGATTATGGGAGTTTTGTGCAAACTAATCCTATTGATTTAGAAAAGGATATTCAACCCACTATCTCACGCAATCTATCCGCATAATTGTTACTTATTCCGACTTTTAACTTGCTGATATCTTTTTGCCTATTAATAATATCTTCTAAAATAGCATACCTATCCACTGTTTTAGATTATCCTTTACACTGCTTATGGCATACTTGAACATTTCAATGTTAGTCTGAGAGCAGATAGGTGTGCCACCTAGTTAGGACAAATAGATACACTGCCATACAGACTTCCCGTCTTGGGTTTTACTAGCAAGATGCTCTATCACTTGATCTGCCGCGGCTAGCTTATTTATTCGATCTAATACTAGCTTAAATAGAGCTAAATTATTTTTAGATGCAGCTTCATGCAGTAATGTTACTCCTTTTTTATTTTTCGCACATAATGCTTTTAAAGGCAACTCTTTAATCAATAGTATCCCCCCTGTGCCTGACTATTTTTTATCGCTACATCCACTGCAGTTTCCCCTTTTTAACACTTTCCAACCTAGTTGAAAAGTGTTTATGACTTCGGTTTGTCTGGCCGTCTGGCCGTCTGCCGTCTGGCCGTCTGGCCGTCTGCCGTCTGCCGTCTGCCGTCTGTCCGTGCTCTAACTCCCGTAAATATGCTCGGATTGCCCTGCAAATTTTATATGTTATAATCGTTATCTATAGCATGTTCCCTATTTCAACGGAAGTGTGTAGCACTTATAGTTTTTTTACAGGGACACTCAAAAGAATTCCGTTACATTGCGGTCTATGGGGAAAAATCATTTGCGGTTTATTTAAATAATGTTTCAATACTTTAAACGCATTGAAATTTATATATATCACTAAGGTGCATTAGAAGAAGCTTAATATGGAATAGGGTGTGCATAGCACTTATACTTACTTTACAGGGACAGTCAAAAGAATTCCGTTACATTACGTCTATGGAGAAAAATCGTCTGCGGTTTATTTAAATAATGTTTCACTATTTTAAACGCATTGAAATTTATATAAGGTTCATTACAAGAGACTTACTACAGAATAGTGTGTGTATAGCAGTCATCGTTCATTTACAGGGACACACAAAAGAATTCTCTACTGTATGTTAACAATAATTCCTGGAAGTGCGTTTTAAGTTACTGAATGCGATTTTAATTTTAAATCGCTTTTTGTATATTACGTGGTGTGTATAAATTCTGTAGATCCTATACAGGGAAGTACAAAAGTTCGGGAACACATTTCCGTATTATTTAACTCCAGACGGAGAATTTTAAACTGTGCTACGTGTTTCCTAACTGAACTAAAATTTAGCATCCTATGTAGTATATATACAAATCTATAGATCCTATACAGGGCTGAATAAAGTATTCGGATTACTTAGATGTTATCTTTTAGCTTATAAAAGAGTATGATTCGTAAAATTATTTTGGAAGCGTTGGAAAGTGTTACATAATCTATGCTTGACGCATGATTTTTCGTTCTTGTTTATTTTTTATCCATAGTTTTTCTTTGTCTTGCGCAACCAACTTAATCAAGTCATGTTGCACACTGCTTAGTTAATATACCATTTCTAAGTGCAATGGTGTATCTCCATCGCTATTTTGTGCAAATAATAAATCTGGAAACTGTATTTTAAATAGATCAATCAATTTTATTGCCATATCCCATGCTTATTTTTAATGCCAAATGCAACGTTGTATTACCTAAAATTGGATCTATAGTCTTAATATTAATGTATTGATTTCCAATCAAAAGATTAAACATTAAGGTTTTACCATCTATTATAGCTACTTCAAGGAGGTGTATGGTTATGCTTTGGATCATGTGCGTTTATAAAATCTGAATTTTTATGTGGAAAGCGTGAGGTTATATCATCATTATAACGGTTTAAATTTATTTTTACCTTGCCAAGTTCGTTGTACTTTACCGCAGCGTAGAAAATACGATATTTTTCATAAGGTAAACTAATATCCTTAGTATTATCTAATGTCACCTGAAATTGTTTATTTTCCATATGGGTTGCCATATGACCTGCCATTCCACCTCCACCTATACAAGTTAACTTGCCTTGTAAAACAAGTGATAACGATACAACTATAATCCCTTTTATAAATAAACTAGATGACTTACTATTTATATTGTACTCTTTCATATCTTTAGTTTTTTATTGTTTTTTAATAAGAGATATGCTTGGTCTTTAAACGAAGAGAAATCTCTCTTTGATATGCATTATAAGTAATCAATTCTAAAAAAACTAGTTTATAGCTAAAATGTTACAATTTTAAGGTAGATGGCTGCTACAAATTTGATTTTAGGGGCTTTTATCTGGACCAGATGTGTTACTTTTAAGTTTCTAACAGATTTGAAGCTATAGATTTTACTATATAAGGTGTTTATTAGGTCAAAACCAGTTGAACCAACGCCACTAATGAGACAATATTTTACCATTAAGGAAAAATATTCTGAAGCATTATTGCTGTTCCAGGTGAGTGATTTTTACGAAACTTTTTTAGAAGGTGTTGTTAAGGCAAGTAAAGTCCTAGGTATTGCGCTTACCAAGCGATCTAATGGATCTGCTTCTAGTGTTGAGTTAGCTGGTTTTTCCCACCATTCTTTAGATCTTTATCTACCCAAGTTGGTAAAAGCTGGCTATCGTGTAGATACACTGGCCTCCAAAAGTTAAGGTACAACCGCTTTTTTGCGTCTAATTTGCAAATGAATGAATATAGAAACAACAAATTTGGCAGAAATGTGCGCTAAGCTGTTATTTATTAACACGTTCGCTGCCAAGCTAAAAATGCCGGAATTTTCATTTTATTTAGAAAGTTCAAATTCAGACCAGAAAAAACTAATAGCAATATTTACTTTGTTTTATTACAGACATTTCGTGATTACATAAAATAAAAATTCTTCCTTTAAAATTTCCGGTGCGAATAACTAATTTTAGATTGAAGAAACGTAGATAGCACTACGAGTATACTCGTAGTTGGCAGCGAACGTGTTAAATGCGACATAAAAATTTACTTAAGTTAAACGTATAAATGAAATTAGAGCAAAAAAGCACTCATGGCGGAAAATTCCATTCTTAGAGAAATCAGTACATTGCAGTATTATGCAGTAAAATGTGACAGAAACATTAAAAAAATGGTTCTAATAGGATATATGTCCACCCCGGACTCAAATGCATTGGCGGCATCGACTTTCCATGCTCTCAATTAAATTGTCGGACAACGAAATAGGTAACGCTGACCAGACTTTGAGTAAGCCTTGTTCTAGCTCATTTAATGACCCTGGAGGAGGTCTTAAAGCCGCAACCTGTCTTCCGAGATAGTCCCAAAGATGTTCTATCGGATTCAAGTCTGGAGACTGAGTTGGCCATTCTATTCCAAATTCTATTCTCCAAACCGTGATCCTCAAGATAATCCTCAATAACCACAGCTTGGTGTGGTCTCGCATTATCATCCATTAGAATGAAACCATTGCCAATAGCACAGGCATATGGGCGCACATACGAATCAAGGATCTCATCCCGATATCTCGCACCAGTCACAGTTCCTCCATGGAACACATGCAGGTCGGTGTGGCCTCCGAGTGACATTCCTGCCCAAACCATGATTCCACCGTTTCTGTACCTGTGTGTTTCGACAGTGTTTGATTGATGGTATCGAGTGCATTGTTCTCTCCAGATCAGAAGACGTCCTGAATTGCTCTCCAGTGTGAATCTGGACTCGTCTGTGAAGAGTACAGAAGCCCACTGTTGTCTGGTCCAGGAAACATGTTCTCTTGCCCAGCATAAGTGGGCCCTTCTCTGTCGTCTGTTGAGGGGGACATACACAACTGGTCGCCTTGCATAGAGACCTGCATTGTGAAGAAGTCTTCGCACCGTAGTAGCGGAGATTCTTCTCCCTGATGCTGCAAAGTGGTCGGCAATGAATTGTGGCACAGTAGTGCATCTTCTCCTTCGGGCCGAAAGAGCTAGAAATTGGTCTTCTGCAGGTGTTGTAACACGTGGGCGGCCTAGAACATGTCTTCTGGACACAGAATCTTCGGATTCATACTGATCCCAGAGTCGTTGGACTACACTGCAAGACACATTGAGCCGTCTAGCAGTATCGGCCTGTGACAACCCCATTTCCATCCATCCTACCGCCTTCCACCTTAATGAATTGGGCAAACGACTTTCTCTAGACATTTATAGACTCTAATGGCTGTTGTGAACAAAACTGACAACAATAGTTTGAATACAACAAAACTTACATGCGAAATTACAAAAGCTTCGTCATTGCATATTTTTCTCTCATTCACAAATACCTATTCTTTTCTATAAAATAAAAGTGGTAGCTGTAATTTTTGCGTAAGTTTTTTTAAAGCTTATTATTGTCATTCATATAAACTATGAAGTTTAATCGGACTGCCATTTTTTGTCTGGTGAGCTTCGTAAAACATTTTGTACCTTAACTTTTGGAGGCCAGTGTATTTGTGACCAATTAGAGGATCCTAAACAAGTATTCTACAAAGAAGCGTTACTGAACTGGTTACTCCTGGCCTTTCTTTTAGTGAAGCAGTGTTAGCTAACAGGACTAATAATTACCTGGCATGCATTGTTTTGAACAATGCACTTCTTGGTATGGCTTTTTTAGATCTTTCTACGGGGGAATTTTTGTAACGCAAGGCGTCTCTAATTACATGCAGCAAGTATTGCATCATTTGGCGCCATCTGAAGTTATTTTTAACAAAAAACAACAAGCTTTATGGGATAATTTTCCCCAAGATGCTTTTCATACTTATGCGCTAGAAGAATGAGTTTTTCAGTTTGAATATGCTTATAGTTTGCTGAATAAGCATTTTGGAACCCATTCGTTAAAAGATTTTGGGCATCACAGGCTATCCTTCGGCTATTGCAGCGGCTGGTGTAATTTTACATTATTTATCAGAAACAGAACATAAAGAAATTAAACATATTCGCTCAATTGTACGACCAGAAGTCCACCAGTATGTTTGGATGGATCCATTTACGATTAAGACTTTGGAACTCGTGGTTCCACACCAAATAGGAGGAACAGCGTTAATTGAAATATTGGATAGAACAGTAACTCCTATGGGGACGCGACTACTTAAAAAATGGTTGCTATTTACCTTTAAAGAGGTGGTAGGAATTCAAGAACGGTTGGCTATAGTAGAACATCTTGTAGCAGATGCTAAATTAGTTTCGTTATTAGTTAGCTATTTGAAACAAATAGGTGATCTAGAGCGGTTTATTTCCAAAGTAGCGGTAAATAGGGTGAATCCACGGGAAATGGTGGCCTTAAAAAGGGCATTAGAGCAAGTGCAGTGCATACAAATAACGCTGCAAACGGACCTATGTCCTTTATTGCAAAAATTATATGAACAGCTCCATGGATGTCACAGTTTAGTGAAAAGCATCCATCACACCCTTGAGGAGTATCCGCCTATCCTTACCCATCAAGGCGGACCTATTCGATATGTCAACGATCAACTGGATGTGTTAAATAAAATCATTTACGATGGTAAAGATTATTTGGTCCAGCTGCAACAAAAAGAGCCAATGTACCAATATTCCTTCCCTAAACATCTCTTATAATCGCGTATTTGGCTATTACCTTGAAGTACCGAATGCCCATAAAAACAAAGTACCCACAGATTGGATGCGCAAACAAACCTTAGCTGGTGCAGAACGGTATACCACTGAAGCGTTAAAACAGTATGAAGCGCAGATCTTACATGCAAAAGAAGAGGCACAACTGCTCGCACATCAACTCCACCAAGGGTTAGTAGAAGAGGCAAGCGCATATATTCCACAGATTCAAGAAAGTGCAAAGCATATCGCACAATTGTATTTCTACCTTTCCTTTGCTAAACAAGCCTGTGAACAACATTATAGCAAGCCTATGATAGATGATAGTACCCTGCTGTATCTTAGAGAAAGCTGACATTCCGATATTTAACAGCGCGATTACCTATAGACAAAATCTATACGCCTAATGATATTTGATTAGATCCATCAGAACAACAAATCATAGTGATTACAGGACCTAATATGTCTGGTAAATGAGCCCTATTGCGTCAGGTTGCACTAACGGTATTAATGGCGCAAATAGGGTCTTTTGTGCCAGCAGCTTCGGCACAAATTGGAGTGATAGATAAAATATTTACAAGAGTAGGCGCATCGGATAACTTGGCCCAAGGTGAATCTACTTTTATGATGGAAATGGCTGAAACTGCTAGTATTATGCACAATCTTAGTGACCGTAGTTTGGTATTTATGGATGAAATAGGACGTGGTAGCAGTACCTATGATGGCATATCTATTGCCTGGGCGTTAGTAGAATATTTGCATAATCATCCAAACTATAAGGCTAAAACGCTTTTTGCTACCCATTACCATGAATTGAATGAATTGGCCAAAGAGCTCCCTAGGGTTAAAAACTTTAATGTATCGGTACAAGAAATAGATCGAAAAATTCTATTTTACATGAACTGGTGGCTGGTGGTAGGGAGCATAGTTTTGGCATTCATGTAGCGCAAAGGGCCGGTATGCCTTCTGTGATTGTGGAAAGAGCCAGAGAAATATTGGTATACCTATCGCAAATAGGTGGCAAGATGAATGAAAATGTAGAAAAATTGCCTAAAAACCAATATCAGCTCAAATTGTTTGCTCCAAATGAAGACTTAAGTTCCCTCAAAACTTTTTTAGAACGCATTGATATCAATGCGCTGTCTCCGGTAGAAGCTTTATTAAAATTGAATGATCTAAAAAATATGGTTAAAAATTTTAAAAACTTGTCCTAAAAAGGATAACTAATTTGAAAAAATTTAATCTTTAAATAAATTTAGTTTATTGTGTAGTGTATCAGCGAGAATAGCTCAGTTGGTAGAGCACGACCTTGCCAAGGTCGGGGTCGCGGGTTCGAATACCGTTTCTCACTCGCCCTATTGAGTAAACTATCAACCATATTTTATCGTATTAATGATTCGTAGCTGAAAAAGGGCTATGCATATTTTTGTATATGCTGTCTCCGCAGCTATACAGATTTACCAGGATGTTGGAACTGGTATACACGCAAGACTTAAAATCTTGTGGCCTTTGGCCATGCTGGTTCGATCTCCGCTCCTGGTACAAATTATTTTTTTCTAGTTGTAATTGATGGATTTTTTGCTATTTCCTTTTTGGATCTTGTGGCATGTATAGGTTCATTTACAGCAGCAATGTCCCTTCTTCCTCAGATTATACAGTCATATAGAACAAAATCTGTTAATGACATTTCCATGTTAATGCTCCTAAATCTAACCGTTTCTTCAGTTAGCTGGGCCCTTTACGGAGCAATAACGGCTGATACACCATTACTTCTAACAAACTTGTTGCACACAATTGGTTCTTTAGTCATGGTGGCACTCAAGCGAAAATATCACTCAGCCAAGCGTCCATAAAAGAAGCCTAGCTTACCGGATTATGGTGTACGATTTTAAAACACTTTGCTTGCATTATAGGTTGGAGATGAGTAACATGTATAGTTGTTATTTCTTTGATATGCTCTATATAAATAGTGTACTACTTAGATCAATGAGATACATTACACAGATCAGCAAGCAGTTAAAAGCCACGCAACAAAGCAAACAATATGTGAACTCAAATAATGCTATCTAAGTGTACACTAAAAAAGCCTAGCAGTTAAATTAAATACCAGACCCTATAACTGCTACTTATCTACTTATTTCTCGCACCTTATGCACATCTAAAAGTTCTTTTTCTTGTTTTTCCTCAGCTGATTCTTTTAGCTTTGCTAACGTTCAAACAGCTACTAACCAAATTTTATCACATCTAGGATGATCAGTACAAATGGTGTACGAATATTAACGATATAACCACCACCAAGTAACGTGGTCATACTTGTAACCAGTACAGATGCTAAACTCTTTCCTAAACGGGCGCTTACACCATCTACAGCTGCCTTCCAACGTACTTTAGTTTCTTCATCTACTGGAATATAAACAGGTTCTTTGGATGGATCAAAAAGAACATATTTACCCGATTTAATCAACACCACATTATAGAGGCCGACTTCAACAGCAAGATGTAAAGCAGTGAGATTAAAGCTCTTTAAAAAATCATGCAACACATCACCAAATCGCAGGAAGGCGAAAAATAAAACTGTCATCACTAATGCTGTAACAGGTGTAACAGATGCAGAAAAACGCCATCCCCTTTTTAGTATAGGCGTGGCAAAGAAAAGCGTTATTAAAATAGAGCTGATACCTACTGCAATTTGTTGTTCTGAATATATATGCGCATAAAGGGTATCTCCAGTACCATTACACATTGCTGAATTTGGGCTTTTTGCACTTCTTCAAAAAACGCAATCACTAATCCATAACCAATTACCAATATAGAAAGCAACATCCGGTACCTAGACCGAGATAGGATCCGGATAGAATCCATAAAATACATTTATACTTTTACTTTTTTAGGTTTTTGCTCAATCTGATAGTAGGCTGGGTGCACTTTTATATCTGCCGTAAAGTAGTTGTATACTACTAGAATCAACACAATAGCTATAACCACAAAGTGTAAACCTTGATCAAAATTTGTACGGACATTATCTAGCTTGAGAATGAGTCCAACTAGGATGCTGCCAAGGGCAGCAAACATACTTAAGCTATAGAACCTTTTAGCTTGATTTACAGCAGTAATATCATTTACAAATGTCCAGAATACTACACTTAATGCAAAAGTTCCCCAAGCCTCAGCATGGATATAAAAGAGGGAAATAGGCCAATGACAAATAGCCCCCCAAAGTCCTACAAGATTCAGAAATTTTGCTTCAAGTACTTTAGAGAGACTACTGAGTTGTAGCATCTCTTTTTGTGAAAGTAAAAAAAGAAGTGAAAGTATAAAATAAGCAAGAAAGTAATTCATAACTGCATTGAACCTACCATCCCTTCCTGTAGAACGACTGATTTTTTCATAAAGAATAGCAAAGAAAATCCTACTAGGAGTAATGGCTACTGCTTTTAACCAGTAAATAGTGGTAGTATTCATATCCTTAATTATATTCATATCTTTAAGAGAACGTGTAAGCGCATAACAGAAAGATATAAGAATAAATATAAAGGCCATTGGCAAAAATTTACGCATCTCACTTTTGTGAATGGGAAACAGCAACCCACGTATGTTGCCAAATTCTTTTTTTGTACTCATATTTATGTTTTCACTTTAGTTAGGGTATAAGGCGTACAATACAGCTGAATGGTGCATCAAATGCTTTACGGTATTGTACCATATCTTTAAAATATAAATCATGCTTGTTTCATAGTTCTGTATTTAGGGTTAGATAGTCCTTCAGGAGTAGGTTGCATGGCTACATCACCTTTTGTCCAGTTCACTGGGCAAACTTCTCCAAATTGAATCACATGCTGCCACATATCAATGATACGTAGTATTTCATTAATATTCCTACCTAGTGGTAAATCATTAATCGCTATATAACGTATAATACCCTGCTTATCAATTAAAAATGTTCCACGATAAGCGACAGGAAGACCTGTGAAAATCAATTGATTATGTTCATTATAGCTCCAGTTTCCTTCTAACACACCATAGTTGGAAGCAATAGTCTTACTGGTATCCGCAACTAATGGATAGATTAGGCCAGTAATACCCCCTTTCGCTTTAGGCGTATTTAACCAAGCAGCATGGGTTTCTTCTGTGTCAGAAGGGCGACCAACCAATGCTACATTGCATTCTATAAATTTGGGTAAATATTGTTGGAAGGACAGTAATTCAGTAGGACAAATGAAAGTAAAATCTTTGGGGTAAAAGAAAAATAGTACTTCCTTTTCTCCTAAAAACTGTTCCATTGAAAAGTCAGTTATGACACTTCCACCTTCTACGACAGCAGGCGCCTTAAAAATTGGAGCCTTTGTTCCTAATAAATGCACGGTATATAATACTAAAACAATTAAAAAAAACAACCTGCTGCTTCTAAAGCAATCGTTTTTAGAAGCCTATATTGACAAACTTTACGTTACAAATTTATACTTTTTTAAATAAAACTCATATAGGACTACAGGTTTAAAAAAATATTAGTGGATTATACTTGAATTATTCAGCTGATGGGCACTACTGTTAAAAAGAAGGCCACTTGTATAGTATAACATCCCTTACAGTTTAAAGCATCAAATCATCTTCCACATCGGTAGGAGATGGGCTAGATAGATGATTCGTTCAATTTATTTCCTTTTTCTATACGCCACACTTGAAAAGAATTAATGTATTTTACGACTCCTGCGCTATTGGTCCATGGTCTGCCCCTTAGATTGCAATGAACCGTTATTTATTCTTTCTCGATGAATCCATCTAGTAGATCACACTTCTCCTGAATCAACTCAAATAAGAAGTAATCTGGATATTGTGGATTTCCTATATATTCTACCACAAAACTTCTCTTTTTAAATGATTCAGACACTTGTGTTAGTGGGCCAATCATAAATAACCTTCCAGTTACAGTTAGATTTATATACATACATGTATGTTTAATGACTCAAGACTGGATGCCCCAATCGCCCCCTTTATATAGTCTACTGCTGATTATTTTAAATTATTTTATTTTTGGAAAATACAAAAGCCACTAAGAAGAATAGCCCTGCTATGGTGACCATTGCTGCTGCCATAGAGCTAGTCAACCAGAAACTGATATAGTAGCTGGCAATAGAGGTTACTATAGCAAAGAGAACATTGCAATATAACAAACGTTTAAGAGATTTTGTAATCAAATAGATGCTTGCAGCTGGCACAGTTAAAAGAGCAACCACTAAAATTGCGCCTGCTACTTCAAATGCAGCAACTGTTGTTAATGACGTTATACCCATTAAACAATAATGCCAAAGGGTCGTGTGTATGCCAATGCTTTGAGAAAATTGTGGATCAAAAGTAGTGATAAATAGCTGTTTATACCCCATGATTAGAAAGGTTAAATTGAAAACTAAAGCCGTTAATAAAATGTAGAATGTCC
The DNA here is from genome assembly GCA_963931845.1 of Maratus michaelseni. NCBI lineage: Eukaryota > Metazoa > Arthropoda > Arachnida > Araneae > Salticidae > Maratus > Maratus michaelseni. The sequence continues at coordinate 28,134,479 of OZ007599.1, forward strand.
TGGGCCCTAGGTTGATCCCACTAGCGGTTCGCCAAACATCTAATGGAACCGTTGCCAATTCTCCATATTGACTGCATTCTGGATATAAATCTATTTTTCTACTAAAAAAAGAAATTAAAATAACACCTAACGCAAAGAGAAAGGTGAAATTGATCCCTATAGCAGCATCTGCCTGTATGCTTATTTTTTTTCTAAAAATGCTATAAGAAAAGTGACCAGCACTCCTGTCATACTAGCTCCAGCGATCAGTACATGGGAATTTTTAAATACAGTTATCAGGAGGGCCAATACAATACCTGGTAGTGTGGAATGGGCAATCGCATCTCCCATCATGGCTATTTTTTTTCAATACTAAATAGGTGCCTACTAAGGCACAATTTATGCTGGCGAGCGCAGCAATAATAATGGTCCAGAGTGTATCCATAGCTAACATATTACCAGTAAAGCGGATATTAATAGGCCACAGAGTTCAGACCAACTATAGCTATTTTGCTCCCCTGTTTGCATATTCATTAGTGTGTAGTGGTGCATAGCATGTTCTGTTTCTCCTAGTATAATCACAAAAGGGATATTTTTTATGGGTATAACTTAATTGTTTTTGGATTTTTATCCGTTCAGGATATAGTTTTGCCTTAAACCCATCTACACGCAACTGATTCAATAGATTAAGCAACTTAAGCAGCTGTGTGGCAACTTTTTCTTCAATATTGGTTAACAACGCTTCTGTGGTGTAGCTGGAGATAGGTTGAAAGAGGTTTTGCGCCTTCATAAGATCGTACAGCGTATCTATCCCAAAAGAAAATCCTACACCAACTAATCCAGTTGTCCCAAATAAATCTCCAAGATTTCCATATCTACCCCCTCCACCTAAGCTTCTTATTGATCTATTTACCACGGTTAATTCCATAACGAGCCCGGAGTAATATGCCAAGCCTCTCGATAGGGCTAGTTCATTACAACATATGCCATTTGGCAGGGTAAGATTATGGGCTTGCACGAGTATTCCGTTCAATTCCTCTATTGCTTTAGATCCTTGATCTGTATGGCCAATAGCTGCTCGTAATTATCTCAAAAGGTGGGTATTGTTTCCTTTAAATTTCTGAAATAGAGACAGTGATGCAATAGTTTGACTACTGCTTCTTGTAAAGTAGTAATAACTTTTTCGAAGCCTATTTTCTCTAATTTATCGACAATGGTACAAAATACTTTTTCTTTTTCCGGGTCAGCAATAGCGGATAGTATGCCTCTATGGTTGATTTTGATACGAAAATCTTGTATTACAAGCTTGGCACATACGTCATAGATTAATTTTATGATTTCTGCTTCACATAATAAAGAGCTACTCCCGATAATATCCGCATCACACTGTAAAAACTCTCTGTAGCGACCTCTTTGAGGCCTGTCCGCGCGCCATACGGGTTGAATTTGGAAGCGTCTAAACTAAAAAGATATTTGATGTTGATGCGCTGTAATATAACGCATTAAGGGCACTGTCAAATCATACCGTAGCCCTTTATCGCTGATCAATGGTTTTAATTTTTTGTAATCTATAGAATGTATTTCTAAAGCCATTCCTTTTAGGAAATTACCAGACTTAAGCACGTTAAACATCAATTGCTCTCCTTCTTGCCCATATTTTCCCATGAGGGTAGCACGCTGTTCGAACGCAGGGGTCTGCAGTGACTCAAAACCGTAAAGTGCATAGATAGACTCAATAATAGAAAGTATATAATTACGCCAGTAGAGCTGAAGGGCGTTGTAGTTACGCATGCCTTTTACAAAACTGGGTAATATAGTCATCTACTTTTGGTAATTAGTGAAAGATATATTTACATGTTATGGAAGACGAAATATGATGCATAAAACAGCAATCAATAGCAACTTGCGCTTCTCTTTAGCTAGATTTACTAAATTTCTATCTACTAGATCTGTATTGTAAATAGAATCATACAGTAAAACCAATTTAAAGCTGTGACAATGCAGGATTTAGATGATTCACAATAGTTGATCAACCGTTGATGATTAACCATTCAAATGAAATACTTCTACAAATATTTTTATTCCCAAATACTTTTTTACTTTTTCTGAAAGTATTCGGCCTATGCTAGTTGCTGGTTACTACAGGAATAATACTAATATTTGGTTTCTATAACATGGATTCAATACCTTATCATACCAACTCATTCTTAGATACGGCACTTTTGTCATACTTATAGCATGAACACATTATAATTTACCTTCTTGTAAAGCTTTATTACGTAATGCTTGGATATCCTATGTTTTTTAATCAAATTTTTGTTTTCTCTAGCAGCGCCATATATGTTATGTATGACGCGTTTACAACAAATGCAATCCAGTATTTACGGTATTCTAGAACACTATTTTTAAGGGATCGCTATTGGTAAGAATTGATTTTTTTTATAATTAAATCATATCTTAGCCTTACATTTACAGCAGTAGATAGTTAGTTATTAGTTGCTCAATTGCGTGATTAACTAATATATATTAACGAGGCTTTGCTAACAGGAAAGATAGTTCCTTCAGATCCACTAAATACTAAATCAAATGCATACAAATACAAAATATACAAGGCAACTTGTTTCTACTTTATTGTTGTCTAGTACCATCGTCTTGAGTGCAGGGGGGTGCCCTACAAATACTCAAAAAACGCCTAGTCCAAACAGCAAGGAACCAATTAAAAAGGATTCCATTAAGCCAACTTTATCTGATAGAGTACCACAAGGTCAGGGTACACCCCCAGATCCAAGTGCGAGTCCTGATCCAGGACAGCCACTTTTGGAAATAGGTCGTGCGAAGAAAAGTAATAAAGATCAGGGTGACAGCAAGAATTGTCCAGATAATTCTGAAATGATACGATCAAAATAAGACAACATCAACTCTATGATTATAATACAAGAAGACCGTATAAAGAGATTATTGGATGAGCTATACAAGGTCTGCTTTAATAGTGAAGACAAAGCAGATATAACCAAACATATAATGGATCATGAAGACATAGTAGTTACAATCGGAGGAGCGAGTTTTATACCTAAGGAAGTTCTAAATCATATACACCAAAGGATACACTATACAAAGGCGCTATTACATCATTTGGACAGTAAGGAAAAATACAGTGAAGAACAGAATAAAATATAAGAACCTATATTGACAGTGCGCCTGGTAAAATAAATAACTTCAGAATAAAGGACCATGGTAGCAACAATAAACCAAGTCAACTAGACGTCATTTTAGAAAAAATACAGCAGGAAATTACTAAGCAGAAACGTATAGAACGCTTTGCAATAGGAAGAAATGTATAGAACGCTTTTCAGATTGAGCCATGGGGTAACCACAGATGGTATCAAGGGAATAATAGATAAGTGGATAGCTAAAAGTTTATTTTACTAGTTAAGTTTATATATTTTTAATACTAAATCAAATGCATGTGAACCATATAATCTATGCAAGGCAACTTGTTTCTACTCTAGCGTTGTGTAGTGCCGTCGTCTTGAGTGCAGAAACGTGTCTTCAAGCAACACTTAAACCGAAAACGAATGCTAAGAAGAAAAGTAATAAACCCAAAAATTATGCGTAGATAAGAAGCAAAGAGAAGTATAAGGAAAGTCAGCCCACAGTGTAACTAAATAATCTTAAAACGGTATTATGGGACCTTATTCAACCCAGTTATTCAGTAGGCTACGCAATAACTCAACCTTTACGCCCGCAGTGGGACTAAACGGTATTACGGGAACCTTATTCAACCCAGTTACTCAGTAGGCTATACGATAGCTCAACCTTTACGCACCAAGAAAAACAAGAGATCGCAAATATTATTCTAAACAATATATAGGAAGTAAATGTATTGACAATATTGCACCATGAAGATGATACGGACAATTTATTATTGGCTATACATTAGGGTGGAGTGAAAAAACGAAAGTTGGAATTTTGATTTCGGATAGCAGCCAAAAGTTGCCTTTTAGTACCTATAATATACGTGCAAAATTTTATGAATTTTGAAAAACTCCTTCAGGGCTCTACCACGACCTTTATATTTTCATTGTTTCACGCAATAGGTTTTTTTCCATAAATTGTATATTTACAGTGATCGTTGGTAATCTCGTTTGACATTTTTATATTTAAAATGTTTAGTGTAACTTCCTTTATCATTTCTAAACCTTAAATCTTTATTTTAAAATTTTTTAAACGTTTTATTGAGCTTTACAAATTATTTTTTTCATTTTTAGCGCAAAAATGTGTGCGAGTGGAGGCAAACCGAAATTTACCATTACTAAACGTGCAGTGGAATCTTTCTTATTTGGTGTGCCTTCAAAACTAAATGAAGTTGTTTTGCGAACAATAGCAGACGTTATAAAATGTTACTTATACATAAGACAAGAATTAAAACAAAGTTGGAATGGTAAAAATCCACCAAAGTCATAGGTAATTCAAATCCTAAGAGAGAAGATCGAAGAAATTTGGAAGAAAGCATCAATTCTTATAGTTTCCCAGAGGGGTATTGATCAAATGATAGACAGCGATTTTTCTAAATACCAGAATCTTATTCGATTCGCCAAATCCAAAAGAAATGATAATTACATGAAGAAGGTTCAGTTTTTCAAATCTGAAGCTGTAAATAAACTTCTAGACATTTCGGAGCGCAAATACAAGCCAATTCCTAAATGTGCTTGTGAAAAATCAAGGAAGGTGCCTCCAAAAGTACACCAAAGTACACAAAAGTACAATAGGAATTTCTTCTTGATCAAAGGTCAGCAAGAAAGAGGGTTATTGGTATGCTCGATAAAGCCTAGACAAGTAAATTGAGACAAAGAGAAGACAGGAAAACAAGGAAGTCGATGTGGGTTGAAAAGCCAAGTTTAAATTCTGCAGTTAATCAGGGCAGTACAGTTGTTATGTATTTTGACAGTGGTGATGAAGAAGAATTAGTAGCTCTTCATCAGGGTGTGAAGATTTAATATCCGTATCACAAGCATCTACTGCTAAAGAAGAGTCACAAAGACAAATGAGAACTCCTACGGTTTCAAGGATCTCAGATCAGTATGGGGTTTCTGATATATGTGTGGCAGCAATAGCTTCTGCAATTCTACAAGATATTGGCATTATAAAAGAAAACTATTCATCACATATAATTCACAAAGCAAAGTACGCAGAGAACGAAAGAAAACTAGAGAATGTGCAAAAAAAGATGATCTGAAAGCTTTAAAAGCGGGAATCGAAAGTATATATGTTGATAGAAGAAAATATAAAACACTACATCAAGAGAAAATTGGAGATAAATTATATCGAATAACTATAAGTGAAGAACATGTATGTCTGGTTGAAGAGCATAATTCACTGTATAAGGGACACATTACACCGTCTTCTGGATCTGGAAAGCATATTGCAGAAAGCACTTTAAAATACTGCACTGAAAACAACTTAAACTTTGACAAACTATGGCTGTAGGTTGTGACGGAAGAGCTGTAAACACAGTAAGAAATAATAGTGCTATTAGATATTTTGAAACAAAGATTGGCAAAAGATTGAAAGTTTGATTTTGAAAGATTCGTGAAATTAGTTACACATGCAACATTGGAAGTTGTAGGAGTAGAAGCAAGGGACGGATATATGCGAGCAAAAATCAAATCGCGAAACATAATGCCTAGTTTTGATACCAAAGGCCAATATAAATTAGAATGAATACTCAGATAGTTTTAGATTCCATCGTATATATCCATTTTATTGTATTCCTATATATTTAGAAAATTGTCTTTCCTATACATTCAGAGAACTATCTTTCATGTATATTCAAAACATAAAGGTGAACTGTATAAATAATTATTTTCATTTTTCTTTATCTTTTTCTTTAAAATTTACATTTTAGTGTGACCTTTACCTTCAAGGTCTCAAAACATGACGACACTTAGTTTGATCACATGTAATACTTTAATCAGTCATATTTTATGGGTTATTTTACTAAAATCAGAGAAATTCTGCAAAAAAAAAATAATTTGAATACTTTGCACTACATAGTGCATATCTTGGATTTTCACATATAAAGGGCATAATTTTTAAGAGTTGGTAGAGCCCTAAAGATGAATTCCAAATTAAATGAAAATTTAACCTAATATTCAGTGTGCCAATGGACAAATTTTGAGACCTATCCGAAGAAAAAATTCCAAAAAGAAAATTTCATGATTATTTACACTTTTTTGGTTTTTCACGTATAAAAAGCATAATCTTTGAGAGCTGGTAGAGCCCTAAAGATGAATTCCAAATGAAATGAAAATTTAACCTAATATTCAGTGTGCAAATGGACAAATTTTGAGACCTATCCGAAGAAAAAATTCCAAAAAGAAAATTTCATGATTATTTACACTTTTTTGGTTTTTCACGTATAAAAGGCATAATCTTTAAGAGCTGGTAGAGCCCTAAAGATGAATTCCAAATGAAATGAAAATTTAACCTAATATTCAGTGTGCCAAAAGGCAAATTTTGAGACCTATCCAAAGAAAAAATTCCAAAAAAAAAATTTTAAGGTCATTTTCACTCCACCCTACTATACATAGATTCATAATAAGAAGGGGAGCAAGGGGATGATAAATGAAGGAAATTATCCCGCAGTAGACTCTTTAAACGAGTTACCCGATGTGTTAGAAAGGAGTAAAAACGAGTTACTCAATGCGTTAGAGAGGAGTAGCAACTTTACGGAAGAACAAAAAATAGATATCAGAAACACTATTAGAGATAATTCTAACATAGATAGGAGGTTAGTAGTGCGGAGATATGAGACTAGCAAGGCTTTACGTTTTATAAATGCATACATAAGAAGCAGAAGAAAAAAAGAGAAGCTAAAACAGGAAGAAGGGCATCAAGAGTCAGAAAACAAGTGTCCAATATGTCTGGATGAACTAACAGAGAGTAATATGGCACTTCTATGCGATATTAACCATCCCTTCCATATTCATTGTATCCAAGACCTTATCCTTAGTGACCTACCAATGCACTGCCCTTGCTGCATGAAGCCTTCCCATATAGCACCAAAGCTCCTGAAAACCTCCCCAGGAGTTCCAATTCATCCCAAATTCCTCCTGAAACTGTAATGACGCTATCAGGCGTTCCTGGGGAAGATACTTTAATCACTTCCCCAGGACTGATCTCCCAGATCCCTCCCAGAGAGCAAGCTCCTCGGGATAATATTCCTAGGGAAGTACCTAGGAAGAGACGGTGCTGGTGTCATCTCATGGGCGATTTTGACACTAAAATAACTTATTATAATTTTTTATTAAAAAAATATTTGATTTGATGTGGTTCGATTTTTTAATTAATAAAGTTTATATTATTATTTGATTTATTTTATTTCCTAAGCACATCTGGTTATTGTTTAACTTTTAATTATTGTTATAATATTTAATTATCCTTATTTAGATATATTTTTAATTTATAAAATGCAATCAAAATGTAGTTAAATAAATAATTAAAATAAATTAATCTTTAAATATAAATTGAAAATTTATTATTTATTTTATTTCTGATCTTTTAAAAATTAACTAATATATTAATTCATTTTATCATTACATTCATTAATTATTTTTTCTGAACTTTCAACAATTACTTATATATTTTTACTATTACTTTTTCATCTAACTAATAATTTTACATTGATTTCACTTATATACTTTATTAGTTTCTATAGAAATAATTTAATTTTAAATATAAAATTGATTTACTTTCTCCTAATAAATTATTTTTATTTTCAATTATAAGAAATCAGAATTATTTTTTTTCGAAACACGAAGTTTAATATATATTTATATATTTGTATATAACCATATTTTATAAATTTAGGATTAGAGATACCTAGTAAAAATTATTTCTTCTGATCCTTTAAATATAGTCTTATATATTGAATTATTATTATTATTATTTGTATTAAATAATTAATCATTTCATATTAATTTCAATTATATATATAAATAATTTTTGGATCAATATTTAATTTTAAAATCTAAATTCGATTTATTATTTTTTTTTCGCTGACCATTTTAAATTATCATATATATATATATTTCTTTTATTATTTCTAATAAATGAGGTTTTTTTCCCGTAACTGTAAGAAATCAAAAGGAAAAATTTGTTACAAATAAGGGTTTTATCAACAGTTTAATATATATTTACATATTTGTATCTATTCAGAATTTGATAGTTAATAGATTAGAGATAAGCATTTTTAAATTAAACAATCTATTTAAAAAAATCTGATTTCGATTGTAAAAGTTAATTTTCATGTAAGTTTCAAAATTGAATCATATTTAAGTCATATCGAGCATATTTACTTTTATTATTATTCTTCTATTAATTATTTTTTTCTGATCTTTTTAAAAATTACATATATATTTATGTATTTTATTATTACATTTTCAACTAATTAATAATTTTATATTTATCGTCATTATCAAATCAATAATTTACTTTTAAGTCTAAATTATAACACCAACTTAAAGAGATTACATGCTCTATTGAAATGGCACATTTGGTTTTAAAAAATACAAACATACCCCCCCCCCTCCCCCCTGAATAAGAGTTTTGCTTGAAAGATTTTTATTTAAAAATATACATTCTTACAAAATCGGGTTAAAGATATAAATTCGTGCTGATTATTATCACGGAGCTGGTCAATACCACTTGTCTCATTTAATATACTTTATATATGTGTTGGTAATGAGTATATGTTCGCTAAATGATGTCAATTTTTAATTATGTATGAATTTTTATGAAGCGTCTGTTCTGGAGGTTTTACCATATTAATTTTATTTTATTTTTTAAATACAAATTAGTTATTTTCTATTACCTCTTTCAAATTACGATACATGGTATATATTTTTTAATTCTTAATAATGAAGGTGAAATCTCAATTTAGTGAACTTAAGAAATATTAACAACATACAGATTCAGAAAATATAAATAAATATTTATCTTTCTAAATAACAAATATTTCACCAAAATTTAAAACTGAGTTGTGTTTTGCTTTAGTTGTTAAAACTTTCATTTAAGAAACCTATTTTATATTTGGCAAACTTTTTAGTTTAGGATATTTATGAAAGATTATTTTTTGTGCAAATTCTTCACTCCTGTTTAAGCAAGGACATACTTCTATCCAGATGTCAAGAACGATTATATAATCAGCTGCAAAAGTTCCATAATGCAAATATGTTTAGTCAGGTAAGGGTAGAATTTTAACTACAAAAAGAAAAAGAATAGTACTGAGCAACCTCCAATTCCTTTTGATGGATGAAGAATGGATATGTATGCTTACTGGAATGCATGCAATACTTTCAAAGAAAAGTAGTTGATGGTTGGTTGGTTGGTTGTATAAGATTTAATGGCGCAAGGTCCCATTGGGGACAAGCTGTGCCAAAGTAAGAGTTATGGAACTCCTAAATTAGTTCCTTCTTAACAAAACCAAAAAAAAGAAACAAAGCATAATGAACAAAACATCTGGATGGGTGCCCCATCCAGATACAGTCAATGTTTAAAACAAATATTATGATTTCTTAAAAAGAGTAAAGCATAAAAGTAATACGCTAAGAAATACTATCTGGATGGGGTTTCCCCATCCAGATGTCAAGTTAAACAAGTATAAATTAACATTGTTATAACAAGAGCATGAAGGATGTATAAAAACTATATCTCAAAATAAAAGCCAGAATGTTTTAAAAAATGAAAAAGTGCCCCATGAGGTGTTTCCCCAATGAGGTTAGTCAAGATTGGTGATGATGAATTAAAATATAGTCTATACAAGTGCCGGAGACCAGAACAGTCAGTTAAAATATGATAAATAGTCAAAGTATCAAAATGACAGTGTGGACACACGGGAGCATCCTCCCGAAGTAAGAGATGTTTATGAGTGATCCTTGCATGTCCAATTCTCAGACGAGTCAAAAGAACATCTGTTTTTCTTGGATAATTCGGAGGCCATGTCATAATTGTGGGTTTGATATGATGCAGCTTATTATTGTATTCTAAATCCCAACTTTCTTGCCATTTATTATGAAAAAAGTGTTTTATAAATAGTTTAATGTCTGAGAATGGAATTTTATGGTGTAATGGATTAAGAGCAAGTTTTGCCGCCTCATCTGCTTTTTCATTTCCAGGAATACCCATGTGTCCAGGTACCCAGCAAAATAAAATATTATAACCACGTCTAGTCAAATTATTATAAAAATCTAGGATGGCTGAGACATAAGGATGCTTTTTAAAAGATTTAATTGCGTCAATAGAACTATTTGAGTCAGTATATATGATGAAGGATGTTTTATGATGATGAGATATGTGTAACATGGCTCTCTCTATTGCAATCAACTCTGCCGTAAAGACAGAAATTGAAGTGTGAAGCCGATAACTGAAGCTAGTTTTATCAACAAAAACCCCGCAACCAACAGTATCCGCACTCTTGGAACCATCTGTATAAATATCAGTAAAGCCATTATATTTTGCACGATGTGCAGCAAATAATTGTTGAAAACCACTAGAAGCGAAGTTGTTCTTGTCATAACCTTTAAAAGGGTGGAGAGAGATAATTTTGGGGGGATTCCAGGGAGGGAGAACATGCAAAGGACATGGACTCACCTCAATATTTTTCAATGGGCCATTATCGATAATGTTTCTCATTATGACTCCAAATGATGGGATGCATGATGGTCGATGTTGATAAAGAATATCATTGTCAGTATTTAAAAGATAGGTGTGAAGAGGATGACCAGGATGAGAGAGGACACGGTAATATAACTCTAATGAGAGTTTTTCACGTGTATGGTGTAATGATGGTTCATTACAGTCAACATAAAGACTTAAAATTGGAGATGTACGAAATGCACCAGAGCAGACACGGAGTCCACTATGGTGCACAGTGTCTAGTTTTTTAAGAACAGATTTTCGTGCTGAACCATAGACCTGGCAGGCATAGTCCATTTTAGATCGAATAACAGCTCGATAAATTTTTAATAGAGAGGTACGGTCTGCTCCCCAAGAAGTATTTGACAGTACCCTCAATAAATTAAGCGATCTTTCACATTTTGTCCGTAAGTGTAAAATATGTGGTAAAAATGTAAGTTTCTTGTCAAAATGCAGGCCAAGATATCGAACATTGTCCACAACAGGAATTTGGGATGAACCGATAAAAATTTCAGGATCTGGATGCAGACCCCTTCGTCTACAAAAATGCACACAAGATGTTTTGTCATGAGAAATTAAGAAACCGTTTTTGTTAGTCCAGCTAAGAATACTTTTGATTGCTATTTGCAGTTGTCTTTCAATAAAACGAATATCCTGTCCCATACACATAATACGAAAGTCATCTACATAAAGATCTCCCTTCACAGAAGCAGGGAGTTGATTAATGATGTTATTTATTTTAATAGCAAAGAGGGTGACACTCAGGACACTACCCTGAGGTACACCCTCTTCTTGTACATAAAAACTAGATAGAATTCCCCCAATTCGAACTTGAAATCGTCGAATGGCAAGAAAGTTTTTTATAAAAATTGGAAGGTTCCCACGGAAGTCCAAGTTAAAAAGATCGCGAAGGATCCCATAACGCCATGTTCTATCATAAGCTTTCGCCATGTCAAAAAATACCGACACCAAATGGTTGCGTTTTAGAAAGGCTGTTCGCACATGATTTTCCAAATGAATTAAATTATCGATAGTAGACCTACCACGTCGAAATCCACTTTGAAATGTGGCAAGGCAATTGTTATTTTCTAAAATATGCACGAGGCGGCAATTCACCATTTTTTCAAGAAGTTTGCAAAGGCAGCTAGAGAGTGCAATTGGCCTATAATTATTGGGATTGGTAGCATCTTTTCCTGGTTTAGGAAAAGGTATAATTATGGCTCTGCACCAAGATTTCGGAAACTTCTGCTCCATCCATATCCTATTGAAAAAGGAAAGGAGATTATTTAACGACAATAACGAAAGGTGCTTAAGCATAATATATGTAATCCCATCGTGACCTGGGGCAGATAAATGGCTGTCTCTCAAGCATTTTATCATCTCTGATTTGATAAATGGTTTATTATATGCATATGAGTTATGAGAGTTAAAATTAATCCTGGTTCTTTCAGTTTGTCTTTTATATGTTAAAAAAGGTTCTGGGTATGAGTCAGAGCTTGAAATAGATGCTAGGGTATTACCTATTGTCTCAGCGATGTTTTTAGGTGATGCGATGGCTTGACCGTTATGTTTTAAAATAGAAATATGATTATCAGAGTAGACGCCCATACATTTTTTCACTTTATTCCATAGTTCTTTACTTGATGTATTGGAATTAATGCTTGAGATGTAGTTGATCCAGGATTCACGCTGGCTTTTGCGTCGCACTCTTCTAGCTTCAGCCTTTGCTTTTTTATATGCTATATAGTTAGTATTAGTTGGGTACCTCCGAAATATTCCCCAAGCCTTCTGTTGTTTTTTCTTCGCATTTTGGCAATCACTGTTCCACCATGGCTTTCTATGTTTATGTTTAGATGATGTTTTAGGAATGCTAGAATCTGCAGCATTGATAATACATTGAGTTACATTATCAAGTGCATTGTCAATATCCCCCTGTATCATGTCAGCTGTGATATTTGCATGTGCTGTAAATGTTGGCCAGTTGGCTCTGTCATATATATAACGATTGGTAGAATTGTTACAATCCCTATCAGGAGTAGTCAGTGTAATAAAAGTGGGAAAGTGGTCACTGCCGTGCAGGTCATTAGAGACCCAGAAATTCCAGAATGGATAGAGTATTGGGGAGCAAATTATAAGGTCTATTGCATGGAAAGTACGGGTTGGCTGATGAAAGTAAGTGTGATCACCATTATTGAGCAGGCATAATCCGTTGTCAGAAATGAATTTTTCAACAGTATCACCACGTTGGTTAGAGTCACGGTTGCCCCAGAGTTGGCTGTGTGCATTAAAATCTCCAACAAGGATGTATGGAGCCGGGAGTTGGAGAAGGAGGTTATCCAGTTGTGCTGATTGAATAGTTTGGTTTGGAGGTAAATAAATGGTACATATTGTTATGAGTTGTTTAATATGTACACGGACTGCAAGAGCTTGTAGGTTTGTATTTAGAGATATATAAGAATGGGGTAGATTATTAGAAATGAAAAGAGCTACTCCACCAGTAGCCCTTCCATTAGCTGCAAAATCTTTTCTGTAGGTAGTATAGTTATGTAATTTTGCTTTGTCATTGGGTTTTAGATGGGTTTCTTGTAGAGCTAAGCATAATGGTTGATGGTCAGAGAGAATATCACGTATTTCAGCATGTTTATTATGATATGCACGGCAGTTCCACGAGATAATATTAGTCATTATTGATCTTTTAGATAGATATATCAACGTCACTTTGTTCAGAGGTAGTAGACATATCATCTCCTCCATCGTTCAGTTCTGCATCCGGTTCTGGATGAAGCTCCACCGCGTCTTCATCCTGCATACGCATCACATTTATTTTATTATTTTTATTTGGTTGAGTTTCTGTTTTGGGTGGTTTAATTTTTTTTCTTTTGTTAGCTGGGTTTTCAGATGATATAGAGGTTTTAATTGTTTGTAGGTCTGTTTTTCCGAGTCAGATCTGCTCTTTTGTTTCATAGGTGTTGTTTTGGGGGTATTTTGAGAGGTTTTTATATGGATTGGAATTTTAGGAAACATTGATTGTGATGACTTTGAAGAGACATCTTGTGGTGATTTAGGAGGAAGAGCATTTACTGATTTAGAAGAAACAGATTGTGTTGATTTAGTTGTAGTAGCAGGTTTAGTAAACTGGGGTTCTTTTTGCTTTGATAAGACACTTAATTCTATAATGGATTCAGTTTGAGTTGCTATATTTTTATAATTTTTGGAAGCAGTTTTTGATATAGCAGCAGCATATGATACTCCAACTTTGGGTGTCCTGGATTCAACTATTTTTCTGGCTTCAGGGTATGATATGTTTTCTTTTGTGCGTATTGTCTGTATTTCTTTTTCTTTTTTCCATTGTTCACAAGATTTAGAGTAGGATGGATGTTCTTTTTTACAATTTATGCAGTGAGCTGGAGCGTTACAGTCAGTACTTTCGTGACCAACTGTACCACACCGACCACAGGTGATTTTTCCACGGCATGCTGTTTTAGAATGACCAAAACGTTGGCATTTAAAACAGCGCAGGGGGTTTGGGATGTACGGTCTAACAGAACATGATAAATATCCAGCTTTTATTGTTTTAGGTAAATTAGGAGTACTAAATGTGAGGATAATATGCTTTGTAGGAATTTGTATTTGATTAGGTGGTATTTGTTCATCACGACGGAAGATTTTTATCCTTCTTGTTTCGATGACATTTTGATCTTTTAGATTATCAACAATTTCCTGTTCAATAACATGCAGAAGATCCGACTCAGAAATTACTCCTCGAGATGTATTTAAAGTCCTGTGCGGAGATATGCTGACTGCGATGTTTGCAAAATGAGTACATTTTATTATGTTAGAAGCTTGAGTACTATTGCTTACTTCAATTAAAAGATCGCCTGACCTCAATTTTTTCACAGTTTTGGGTTCACCAACCAAACCTTGGATTGCTTTATTAATCAAAAAGGGGGATGTTTGATCAAAGCTCCCTTCTTGGCGTTTTACAATGAAAAATCTGCATTCCATATTGGAAGCAGAAACCTCAACTCTTTCTCCCCATGAGTTACTTTGTCCATGATTAATTACTTTTGAGCCAGAGGCCAATGAGACATTCTCTTTATTCGCTTGTGGGGCTTCCACATCGCATAGTTTATTTCCTTCTGTTGTCACCATATTAGAGTATTAACAGATAAAACGCCAGGCGTCGGGCCTGGTCACCGACCCTTCTTCTTAACCTTACTTCTGGGCGCAGGTTTCAAAAGGGTGAAAACTATCAACAAACCTCCACGTTTTTCGAACATTGGATTAAACTCGATAGCACTTCCTAATATCTAGTTCTTTCACATTGGAATCAGGTAGTCAGTAGGTAAGCCTTTACAGCTCTGTCCAACCTACAACCCCTTTCACCGAAAGGCACCAGTCTCCCGGTGTTGGTCCTAACAGCCACCATACAATGTATGGCGTCCTCCGATCACGGAACCGGAATTCGGAAAATGCCCTGCACTCTGGGACTCAAGATCAGCCTAAAAAGGTAGAACCGAGTCGAAGAGATTAAAAAACCTCAGCACCCAGAGTGTCTCACGTGAAAATAAAAAAATCCACTATTGTATAAAAAAGAAGCTATGTGAGAGAAAACTTAGAAACAAGGTGTATTTTTTTTCTTTTTCACACTTTTTAAATTTCTTTTTCCTTTTTTTTTTTTTTTTTTTTTTTTTTTTTTTTTTTTTTTTAACTCAAGAACAAAAACAATGTTAGTGGAACAAGGTGAACAAAAAAGTTAGTAAATCAATCAAACATGAACAAGAACAAAGAGGTATAACAAACTGAAAAGAGAAGATTAAAAAGTGTGAAACAAAGAAAAAAGGATAGACAACTAAACAGAGAAGAAGGCAGGAAAGGAGAAAGATCGCTCAGGAATCCGGGGTCGCGAAACCCGTAAATACTTTAAGAAGGTATTCCCCTGGGGGAAGAAAAGTAGTTGAAAGCATGGAACTTAGTTCCATGGTTGAAAGGAGAGAAACGTTCTTCTTCCCAGAATAAGGAGTAAGCTATTTCAAATTTAGCTTTGAGATAACTAAAATAAACAATTGTCGGTACAATAGAAAAATAATCTTTAAAGCAGTCGACCAATGATTCTATAAAAGACAAAAGTATTGCTTTTAAAAGATTTCCTTGTTTAGAATTTTTACACAATACTTCGTTGACAATCATAACAAAGAACTCATATTTTATGTCAAAGTATCCGTACATTTAGGCATTTTAAATCTCCTGAAATATTAGTTTTGTTAGCTAAAATGATATTATATTTCAATGAAAAATAGTGCATAATGAAATTTCTATGTATTGAATGTTTTCACAGGATTTCAAAAGATCGGTAAATGGAGATTTAATTGTAAATTAATTTTATTTATTACAATAAGAAAAAAATATTTTTGTTACAGACACAAATTTTATTAACAGTACTTTTTTTCATATTTAACTAGTTACAGACATAGAGTAGAAATGCCCATTCTTTAAAAATTAAGAGCTAAAGTATTATTATTGTCATTTTAAACAGCAGTTTCATGTAGGTAATTGAAAATTAAACGATGTATTTATGTATGTTAGGATGTTTCTCAAATGATCTGCTCAACAACGCGAAACTTTCTGACACATCTTTTGACTTATTTTTAAACGCAAAGACATAAAATTGGCTGGCCTGACTATTGAATTGAATTGAGATCGAAATGAATTTTCCATTTTTTGATAAATATATTACTTATCGGGTTATAATTGGTTCATGTTACATGACGACACGTTTTTCGCCTTTCTCGTGCTACGGCGTCAGAAATTCAGCTCAAAACACCGACTTTGACGGTATTTTCTGAAAGATCTTCTGTCTTTACAAAAAAAATGGAAAACATCTTTTGATTAAAAAGTTTATAAATAAGAACACCTGCCAATTTCAAGCGTTTCCGAACAAAAATGAACTAAAAAATATGTCATAAAGTAGCCAATTTGAATTTGAGAACAGCCTAGCATGCATAAACTCAGAAAGGCTTTTATAGATATATCGTTTAACAACTTGTAATATGGTAATATCAATAT
This sequence comes from Maratus michaelseni, assembly GCA_963931845.1. Classification (NCBI taxonomy): domain Eukaryota; kingdom Metazoa; phylum Arthropoda; class Arachnida; order Araneae; family Salticidae; genus Maratus; species Maratus michaelseni. Next base: position 28,151,219 of record OZ007599.1, read on the forward strand.
TAGAAATCAAATTGAGTTTTGCTTATTCTAATTCTAAATTTAAAATTATAATATTTCTAATTTTAAAAAAAGTGTATTTTGAATTTGTCTTTCAATTATTGGTTCATAAAAACGTCAATTTTTCTCTTACTTTGTTTAATTGTGATTATTTATAATTTATAATTTAATTTATTTAATTTTAAATATTTTTATTTAATTGGCCCCTTTATCATAGACCCCTGACCCTGATATATGTGGCTTCTAACTAAAATGATAAAACGCATTGTTGTTGTAAATGATAAAACACCCCTTCCCTTTTCCTTTTTATTGTGATCCGCGTGGGGAATTTGGCTCAAAACGACGACTTTCACAGTATTTTCTAAAAAATCTGCGTTTACAAAATAATAATAATAATAATAATAATAAAAGGAAAACATTTCCGAACAAAAACGAGTTAAAAAATGTGTCAGAAAACAGCTCCTTTGGGTTTGAGAACAGCCTTAAATAATTGATACGCTTTTTTTCTAGTTATCAATTTAATATTATATTGAATATATATCAAAGGGTATGCATCTTTATTTGCAATAAAAGTTACAGAATTCCTGCTATACGAAGCATAAAAATATGCATGTTTTCTATTTACTGACTTTCATAAGAAGAGAAAGAAATACATGAATACCATATAAACTATTCAGGTACAACGGCCGTGTAGCGTAATCACTAGAGCTTGTTTCTCGTATGCGTAAGTACCCAGGTTCAAATCAAGTCGGCGGTAAGAAAGTTTATTCCGTAAAGTCTGTATAATAACCGTCATGTGATTCTGTGTGCGTGATTAATAAAAGTAATGTGTATTATGTAAATTTTTAAAAGATAATGTCCGTATTTATTAATTAAAAAAATAATAAATAAATAAATACTTTTTACATTACGTCAAATAATAATAACTTCGGGTGTTTTTTATGCACATTAAGTGACCCTGAAGTCTCCCAAATTCCTCCGGTATTACTTCCTGAAATCTTCCCTAGAACAACCTGAGGAGGAACCTGAAGGAGGTCCTGGGGAGCTCCCTGGGATGCTATGAGGCGGACATTTTCGGTTCCTGAGGACCTCCTGATGACAAATTTTTGCATCCTCAGGTATGCCTGGAGGATGAATGTCAGTCTTCCTGGGGACGTCCTAGGGAAGCTCATGTGCTATATGGGTTTTAACACGAATGATTTAGACTTTAACTGACAACCGCTGGGAAGTAGTGGATCTAATTTTAGCGACCAATGCAGGATGATGGTGTTCATTGAAGTAATGTGTATCAGTGGCTACTGCATGCTACAGCATAAAGGCTTAATAGGTCAACCTGTAGAGTTAATCCATGACTTATGTTATCCACAAAACCCAATCATCGTTCCTGTTTGTTTTATATAATGATCAAAATCAGGTTATACATTCTATCTATTTACTTAGCTGATGCGAAAAAGAAAAAGAACGCTTTGTAAAACGTACGATGAAAATACTTTTTTATCGGACTTTTAAAGTCACCAGGGTAGCAATAGCTAACAGAATCTATCTGAATATATATTAATCATAGCTTTTTTGCGGTCTACGATAGATATAAATCCATTTTCCTCCATAGTGGCTATATCACCTATTTTAAACCATCCATTTACAAAGGCTCCTGCTGTTTCTATTGGTTTTTTCCAATAAGCTTGGGTCAGTTGAGGCCCTTTAATCAGTAGTTCGCAGGCTGTTCCATAAGGTAGCTTTTTACCTGTTTCGTCCGTATGATTACCAATGTGCCAGGGAGCGTCATATGGTGCATGCTATTGATCATATCGGTGGAGATACCAGGGGAACATTCGATCAGTCCATACCCTTCCATAAGCTTGCTACCAGTTAGGTGCTCCCACTGATTTTTAACCTTTACTTGTGTTTTCATGCCGCCTGCTATAGTAAGCTTTAAAGCAGTAAAATTTAGTTTTTTAAATTTTTTGTGTGCTAATAGCTTTTCAAATAATGTATTAATACCTATTAAACAAGTAGGTTTACTTTTTCCGCAACCCTTTATAAATCTTGGAATATCTTTAGGATTGGTAATCAGTAAACATTTTTCCCCCAGCTAAGCCATTTCAAACAGACTATCTAATCCTAAAATATGATAAAGCGGCAGCGGAATCATGATCCGTTCCTCTTTTTCCTTTAAGAAAAGACGGATCACAGGCTCTAATTGCTGAAAATTATTTTTAAGATTCTGATGGGATAAAACTGCTCCTTTTGACATACCTGTCGTCCCGCCCGTATATTGTAAAAAAGCAATATCAGAAAACTTTAAAGCAACAGGATAAAAAATAGCCTCTTTCCCTTTTGCTAAAACTTTAGAGGGTTATCAGGCTATTAAGTTGTCTTATCTTGACAAAAAAGAAAAAATACGACTAAGTCACTTATATGCCACTTTGCTAGGGCTGCTACTACGCCTAATCAAAAGCAGGTTGAGTTTAGATGTAATGATGAGGAACTATTTCAGAAAATTGTACTGGATGAAGTGATTCGTATAGAAGATGTTTTTACTGAAGGTGAGTTTGTAGATGTGGTGGGTACCCCGAAGGGTAAAGGCTTTCAAGGTGTTGTAAAACGCCATGGTTTTAGTGGAGTAGGCGGGCGTTCCCATGGTCAACACAATCGAGAAAGTGCGCCCGGTTCTATTGGTGCTTCTTCCTTTCCATCCCGCGTATTTAAGGGAATGCGTATGGCTGGAAGAGTAGGTGGTGGAAGAGTTAAGGTGGCAAACCTTCAGGTCATTAAAGTCTTGTCAGAAAAAGATCTGATCGTACTACATGGAGCAGTCCCTGGTGCCAATAATGATTACATAATTTTAGAGAAGTAAAATGAACCTATCAGTATTAAAGTATGCAGGGGAAGAAATAGGCCGTTCTATTGTATTACCAGAAGAGGTTTTTGGTATTGAGCCCAATGATCATGCTCTATATTTAGATGTGAAATCTATCTTAGCAGGTAAGCGTCAAGGGACCCATCAGTCCAAGGAGCGTAGCGCAGTAAGCGGTTCTGGAAGAAAAATTAAAAAGACAAAAAGGAACTGGTACAACTAGGGCTGGTGACATCAAGTCACCTTTATTTAGAGGAGGAGGGCGCATTTTTGGCCCAAAACTAAGGGATTACGGTTTTAAATTGAATCATAAGGTAAAAAGGTTAGCGCGGAAGTCTGCATTACCTATAAAGTTAAGGGGAAGCATATTTCCATTTTAGAGCCTTTTTCTTTTGAAAGACCAAAAACAAAAACCTACTTAGATATGTTTCAAAACTCATCTGTTCTTGATAAAAAGACCTTGTTGATCTTGCCTAACGTAGACAAAAATATTGTACTATCGAGTAGAAATATAAAGCAAACAAAAGTACTTTGTGTGGATCACGTCAATACCTATGACCTGTTGCATGCGAAAAAATTGTTGATTATGGAAAATGCTATAGCAGCTATAATAGAAAAATTGACACCATAAAAAATGAGTATTCTAAAGAAGCCTTTTGGTAACTGAAAAAGTATCCTCGTTTAATAAGTATGGTGTATATGGTCTAATCGTAGATGACCGTGCGAATAAGCATCAAAGACGAAAAGAAATTGAACGCTTTTATGGCGTTACCGTGGATAAAATTAATCTCATCAAAAACAACTCGTTGTAAATGATCCCGCCAAGCCACAAACCTAAAACGTCAGTCACAAAAAGAAGTGATATCACATAAAAAGAAGCGATATAGAAGTGCATACTCCGAGTCCCGTGTAAAAATCTATCACCACTCATAATGTTTCCAAAGGACTCGGAGTGAGGTACAGTACGTGAAAACTGCTTGGCGACCTGCAGGCTTTTATAATATATGCAGTATATCAATTTTGAAAATCGAAAAAAATAAATTTTTAATTTTTGTTACATCATTTTTCAAATATTTTTGTATGCGAAAGAACTGACAGAACGGATTTTTCCCCAGATCTATGCGATTCCGCTTACGCTAGAATTACTGCAATATATCTCAATTTAGTTAACGTTTATTATAAGGTACAACGTTATTAATAGGCGTATGATCATCATATATATATATATATATTACAAACTCAAAATCTTTACATGTTTACTTAAAAAATCCTCTTCGTAAGAGTGGTGTTTCTAGTTTAAATAATGGTAAATAAAATCAACAAATTGATTTTTCAAGCTCATAAATAAGAAAGGACATGCAAACACAGAAGCTTCAACTTTTTACAATTTTATGGGAGCAAAATAAATAAATTAAATTAAATTAAATTAAATTAAATTAAAATAATATAGTCATATGTAATTGCATGAAACGCAAACATTATAAAAGCCTGCAGGTCGCCAAGCAGTTTTCACATACTGTACCTCACTCCGAGTCCTTTGGAAACATTATGAGTGGTGATAGATTTTTACACGGGACTCGGAGTATGCACTTCTATATCGCTTCTTTTTATGTGATATCACTTCTTTTTGTGACTGACGTTTTAGGTTTGTGGCTTGGCGGGATCATTTACAACGAGTTGTTTTTGATGCGATATCACTCCTTTTTGTAAGGTATTTAATTTCAATTATACGGATTCCATTTTTATCCAGAAAAGAAAAGATAAAAGGGGCAAAAAAAATAATAGTGATGCTATAAACAGAATTATACATCAGAATTATACAATTTATTGAGTGACTTATTCCAATGTACATGTCGCTACCATAACAACTGGGAAACTTTTATATTAATTTCCTTACATTGTATTCATCAGATTATTTATGACATATTTATTTTCCTTTTTCTTTTGTTTATATCACTCTTCCGTTTATATACATTCAAAAACAAAAAATTACACAATTTTACAGTAGTTTACAAACTAATTAAAATACTACAGTGTCAGAAAAATGTGGAAAAATAAGAAGCACTTCTTTTCGGTCAACTACAACGATAAGTTTATGGAGCATACTTTACCGAGAATAATCAACATTTTTTTTTTCCTACGAACCTATTTCTATTAGTATAAAAATTTACAGGGATTTTTATACTAACATATTAAATATATTATTTTTGAAAATTACTGAGCATCTTAGAAGTTTTTTATTTGTTTAAGTTTTTTAACTCAACGTTTCGAGAATTTGAAAAATATAAAATTCGCAACGTTTGCAAAAGTATAAAAACTATTAAAGTGATTTCTGTTCATATAGTCTGTTCATTCCAATTCGGTGATCCTAAAATATAGGTCCCCAATCTTCGGCAGTCCATGAATTAATTAGGACATATGTATGCAACTGTTAAAATGTTCTCAAAGTTGACAATAGAGGCAATAAGTATAGCTCGGCAAATATGAAACACGGCATTGCTTCATCATGACTTTGTTTTGTGAGGAGTTCGTTCTCCGAACATAAAAATCTCACGCGAAAGTGTTCGTTAACCGATTTGTTCGTAAACCGAACAGTTCGTTACCGATCACCTATTGTATACGAAATTTAGCATTTTAAGTTCGTCATAGCCGGAGATTCGATGAACGGCAAATATTTAAACGCAAAACTTGTAATCTTGGGGTATCAACATTTTTACATTCTATTACTCAGCGCATGTACGTAAAGTTGGAATTTTGTAATCGCTGTTTCATTCAATTTCTAATGCGCTAGAATTATATATTTATAGATAAACACAGTTTTTTTAATCGATGAAAATACTATATATTAATAGATTTAGAGCTTAACATCGACGAGATTTCAGACGGACAAAATGATCTTATATTAAATTTTAAAGCAAGATAATGAAACCTTACAGAGATTGAAACAATGTAAAATCATTAAAATACATCTCACTCAGTAAATATACATCGGTTGTAGTGTAATCAAGATCTTCTAAGAGACTCTGTAAACGAAACGTATATGCTTCAATGCCGCTTTACAATAGAGAGGATGTAGTAACATATTTGAATATCTTGTGTATATATAGCGAATTTGACAAAAGTTATGCAATTTACTATTGTTTTTCCTCTGTGTTAAGTACAGGAATCATGTACTTAAAATTTGCTAATTACACAACTTTTTAGTCTTATTAAAAAATCTTTTGAGTTACCTTGTAAACGAACAGTAAATTCTACAATTCTGTTTTACAATAGGAAACTATAACTTAGGTTAGTTCGTAGTAACATAATTTAACATCATGCGCATACGTTCTTTTTGAAAAGAGTTAGACCATTTAATATTTTGTTTGCTTCATCTTAAGTATAGGAATAAATCACTTTAAAGTGGTATACATAAAAAACTAATTAATATTTTTACACGAAATATTAAACATTTGAACTACTTATAAAAACAATTCAAATGCTGCAAACCGCGTAAAAATCGGATAATTACACAACTCTGCCCTATATCAAAAGATCTTTTGTGAGACCCTGTAAACGAACCTTAAATGTTAAGATTTTTTATAATAGGAAACTTACTTGGGTCGAGTGTAATAACATATCTTAATATCATGTGTATACGACCACTCCTAAAAGAGTTGGGTCATTTATTATTTTTTTGCTCTATGTTAACTATAGGAATCGACAACTTTAAACTGATATAAAACAAAAACTAATTAATATTTTTACATGAAACTTACAAAGGTCCGAACTACTCATAAAAACGATTCAAATAACGTAAACCGCGTAAAAATCCGATAATTACACATTGCTGTAGCCCTGTCAACAGTTTTTGGTCTGGACAAGATTTAAAAAGGGCAAAAAGCAGCACTTTTAAAATCGCATTTACTGAAAAACTATTCGTCGGATTTTGCTTTACTTTTGAATTCTCAGTCCCGTGGCACGCCCCATTCCATAGAATCAAGAATTTTGTTTCTATCATAAATAGAACGCGAGATATAGATGTGTCAAAAACCCGTTTTGTCCCGTCCGCAAAATATAAACTAGACAGAGTTAAAAAAAAAAAAAATTGTAAAATCGTTTGGCATCCATTGGCGGAAATTCCTTTCATTTACGGTTCAATGCATTGCTGTTTCTTATGCTTGGCGAGAAACTCTGTCGAGTTTCTATGATACTATGTGTTATGCTGGTAAATCCATAACGCGGCATACCAAATCTTGCCAAATAAAAGGAAAAAGGCCCTCCTACAAGAAAGTGCTTGCAACCCTTAAGTAAGGGGATGTTATAGATTTTTCTAGTAATTTCTAACCTTTTGCGCTGAATTTTATAGCTATTAGTTAATGTAGTTATGCCATTAAAGAAACTGAATTCAACCACCCCCGGTCAACGTTTTAGAATAGCGACAGATTTTTCCACTGTTATTACGGCTCGTACGCCGGAAAAGTCACTCTTAGTGAAAATCAAGCGCACAGGTGGTCGAAATAATAGAGGTAGAATTACGGTTCCTTATAGAGGAGGTGGGCATAAACGACGTCCGCGTCTTATTGATTTCAAAAGAAAGAAATTTGGTGTTCCTGCATTTGTGCACTCTATTGAGTATGATCCCATGCGTACGGCATACATCGCCCTATTGCATTATGTAACTAGATGGTGAAAAAAAGCTATATTATAGCGCCAGAAGAACTTAAAGTCGGAGCTAAGGTTGTATCGGGTTCAAATGCCTTAGTAGATTTAGGCCATACTATGGGAATAAAAGACATCCCATTGGGAACGATTATTCATAATATTGAACTAGTCCCTGGACGTGGCGCTGCGCTATCCAGAAGTGCTGGAGCTTATGCGCAGCTGCTTTCTAAAAGCGGCAAGTATGTGACCATTAAGTTGCCTTCTGGGGAAAGGCGTTTAGTATTGGGCCATTGTATGGCGACTATTGGATCTGTTTCCAATAGTGACCATGATAATGTTATCATTGCTAAAGCAGGCAGAAACCGTTGGTTTGGTAAAAGACCACGTGTCCGGGCAGTTGCAATGAACCCTGTCGATCACCCAATGGCTGGTGGAGAAGGGAAGGCCTCTGAAGGGCATCCTAGGTCTGCTAAAGTATTATATGCAAAAGCAGTTTTTTTAATATGAATACATTAAAAGCAACTATTTTTGATAAGGATAATCAGTTAAAAGTTACATTCCAAGATGTAGCTGGCATGAAAGAGGCTAAGGAAGTGGTAGACTTTTTAAAAATGCCTGAAAAATTTACCATTCTTGGCGGAAAAATTCCTAAAGGGGTACTGCCGGTAGGTCCACCAGGAACAGGTAAAACATTACTAGCCAAAGCGGTAGTTGGAGAAGCAGGTGTTTCTGTTATTTGCCTTTCTGGATCAGACTTTGTGGAAATGTTTGTAGATATAGGTGCGGCTCGTGTCCGTGACCTCTTTAAAAAAAGCAAAAGAAAAAGCACTTGTATTATTTTTATCGATGAAATAGACGCAGTAGGTAGAACACGGGGTAAATCCAATATGCCTGGTGTGAATGATGAACGTGAAAATACCTTGAACTCACTCTTAGTAGAAATGGATGGCTTTTCAACCAATTCTGGTGTCATTGTGATAGGAGCTACTAATAGAGCAGAGGTATTAGATGTTGTACTGCTACGTTCAGGAAGATTTGATAGACAGATCACCATAGATAATCCAGATTTAGTAGATAGAGAAGCGATTATACGATGCCATAGTAAAATGCTAAAGCTAGAGCGATATATACGAATTAAGCAACTTGCAGAACAAACACCAGGATTTTCTGAAGCTGACCTATCTAATATGTGTAATGAAGCGGCTTTAATAGCGGCTAGAAAAAATAGGAAGTTTGTAACTATGGGTGACTTTCATGCGGCTGTAGATCGAGTTATTGGTGGATTGGAGAAAAAAAATAAACTTATTTCTCCAGAAGAGAAGAAAATAGTAGCTTACCACGAAGCAGGCCATGCAATTTCGGGATGGTTTTTAGAGCATTCACATCCACTCGTGAAACTAAGTATTACCACGCTATACCACGCTATACCACGTGGTATAGCAGCATTGGGCTATGCACAGTATTTGCTCAAAGAGAAATTTGTCTATCAGTATGACCAATTGTTAGATGAATTAGCTATGGCACTGGGAGGAAGAGCGGAAGAGAAACTTGTTTTTGGAAAGAGTTCTACTGGTGCCCTACATGATTTAGAGCGTACTACTAAATTGGCATATAGCATGGTTACGGTTTATGGCATGAACCCTAAAGTAGGTCACCTCTCTTTCTACAACTCCAAACAAGCAGATTACACGTTTATAAAGCCTTACTCAGAGAAAACACCCTACACTATAGATGAGGAAGTAAAAGCCATTATAGATGGTGCATATGAACGGGTGAAAGTGTTGCTCACAAAAAAGATTGATAAACTAACCATTTTAGCTGAAGCTTTGTTAGTAAGGGAAACTATAGTTAAGTCAGATTTAGAGCGTTTGATAGGCAAACATTTTGCTAAAACAACTAAGGATATGCCTGCTGAAGAGAAGGTGCCACTAAATGTAGCACCAACTAGTGATGTGCAAGAAATACCTCCTTTAGCAAATGATCTGGAGCAAGTGTAAGCAAGTAAGGGAAATAAAATGATCTCTCTAAAAATAGGTGTGCTAATGGGTGGATTTACACCTGAACGGCATATATCATTAGAAAGTGGACGGAATGTCTATAGTAAATTGGTTGCCTCTAGTAAATATAACGCCCTTCCACTTTTTCTATCTGGCTCTGGGGAGTCCTATCGTATTTTTACACTACCTGCTGCTCTGTTGCTAAAAGATAATGCAGATGATATTCATGATACGCTCTTACATCCAATTAGATTTAGTAAATCAGAAGCATTATTAACCTCTATTAGAAAAGGAGCTGCTTGTGTTGCAAAAAATTATGCAAAATACGCTATTTTTACACCAGAAAAACTCCCTTTTACTGCCTTAAAAGCAAGAGTAGATTTTTTAATCTTTATAGCTTTGTATGGTAGACCTGGAGAAGATGGAAAATTGCAGAGGATACTAAAGGAGTATGATATACCTTATAACGGATCTGGTATAGCCACTACTGCTTTAACCATTGATAAGTATGCAACCAATCAATTTTTATCCCAAAAAGGCTTTCACATGGCACAACAGCTTGTGATCACAAAGGAGGATTGGAGCTATCATCAGGATAGATCCGTCTATGCAATAGAGGATACATTTACCTATCCTATTTTTGCCAAACCAGTGGATAATGGTTGTACTGTAGGGGTTATACGCATCACCGATCGTGCTATTTTGATCGCTTATGCAGCTGCCAGTTTTAGAAACAAACCACTGATTTCTGTTGATCTGATCGAAAAATTAGGATTGCAAGCAGCAGACTCTGCTCCCCAACAAGAAAGATTTCTACTAGAAACACTGATTTAAAAAGATACAGAAAGCCTTGATTGTTTAGAAACTACAATCGGTTTACTTATCCATATAGATCCTAATGGTAACACCTTATACGAAATCTTTGAACCCTCAGAAACTGTAGCAGCAGATGCGATACTTTCATTAGAAGGAAAGTTAATGGCGGGAGAAGGTCATAATATTACCTTAATATTCTCCTAAAACCGTTTCTTCTCCAATAAATAGACTGTACAAATAGGTTAAAATCTGCTGCTTCACTTCCTGGGTTGCACAATTGGTAAAGGTTACCGCTAAGATATATTTAAAAGCATCGCCCATTGAATATAACGGATTACCAATATACGCGTTTTTCCAGAACCTGCAGAAGCGCGATAAATAAGTAATTCAGTCATAGTATGATTGGTTTGTATGCTACTTTTTTTAAAATGGGTATGCTTTCTTACTTTGGTACAAGTAGTATTTTACTAGCATAAGCTTTAAGTTTACATGAGAAGCTGTACTCCAATAATCGATTTTTAAAATCGTAATAGGATCTGAAAACCGCTTGTATCGTTATGCCTGGACTAGGTATCCAATCTTTATATATGCATACCAATAAAAGACTTCTTATAATTTCATAGTAGACCACTTTATTATCCTCTATACGAATAGATTGATAGAGCAGATGTCCCATGTTTTCCGAAGAGAAATTAGGCCCATACCAATAACTCAATGATACGCCTAGAGAGGACATTCGCCAATCAATAGTATGCAATTGTCCCCACCCTTTTTTAAAGGGTCGATCTATTGCTTAGGCATATCTATTAATAGTAGATAACTAGCGCCATGAATGGGTCCGTTAAAACTATTGGGGAAATGCAAGGAAAGACCACTTGCACCACACCATAAACTATAATCTTTTACCAATATACCCTGTCCACCTAGGTGGTAAACAGCCATTTGAAAGGGTATGGTACAACTTATCGTTTTGTTGGAATCGGCCTGGCAGCACGCCCCATCTAAATGTAATGTAAAAGTTTCTGGCTTGTTGTCTTTTTTGGATAGTGAGGTTATCCAATTGAGCCAACCCGATAGATAGCTTTTATTTTTTGTTAGCTTAAAATGAAATCCTTCCATAAAAGGCTTACGCATTACGTAGAGTGGTTCTAGTAGGGAAGCCTCTTGACTAAAAATACCTACTATAAAGCTGCTCGGTTTTTAGTTATAATGGATGGTTAGAGAAGGCCCAATGCCATGCCATGGTTGCATATGGCCAAAGTGTTTATCCAAGATGATCCCCAGGTTAAGCTTCATATCTTCAGCAATTAAGAAGATTAAACTCGGTAGAAAATGAAACCCCAAAATAGTTTCTTCTTCCATGATATTCGGTATTTTCTATAAAACATTTCCCACGAATGGTGCATACTAACCTGCCGGTGGGTTACTGGGTGATACAAGTAACTTCCCATCACCACTATATGCCAGAAGAGGAGAAAAAGTAAAAATAAAGAATAACCCTAAGTATTGGAACAAGTGCATAAGGAAGGATTTTGTATCACACTTTTTACTTTATAAAGAAGTAGCATATAAATGCTTTTGTCTGAACTGTTCCATTATATAGGGGATAGTAGTCTTTTGTAGACTGCAAAATACGTCTCGTTATATTGGTCATCGTTTTGAACCAAAGGCAGCTCCTTCTCCTTGAATAAATCTTCAAATTTAACTGCATTAAGTGTTTCTTCACTCAATACTAGATTGGAATAGTGCATAGCAAGTTGAATAATGTTACGAAAACCACCAAGAGCTAACCATACTATATCCTCCTGGGCAATACCTACCTTTGCTACTTTTTCTGCCAGATAGGGGAAAAAGCACAAAAAAGTATTATAGATGGTAAAAATGATTTTTGCTTTTCTAAAAAGCGGATGATTTTGATAAAGTTTCTTCCAAAAAAGAGATATAAGACCTGTTATCCAGTAATGACAATGTACAATGTCTGCTTCCCACTCTAATTTTTTGAGCATTTCCACACCTATGCAAAAAAAATCATACGCAAGTCATTGTCATTAGAAAAATTATTGTTTTGGTCCTCAAAAATCAATCTCCTACCTCCAAATAGATCATTGTTATCTGCAAAATAAACTTGTAACCGCGTACTAGGTATAGTACTTACTTTTACAGAAATGGAGTAATCTAGATCATTTATTGAAATAATAGAGCCTGACAAACGTAATACTTCATGTAGCCTATTCATACGGTCATTGATTGTACCAGACTACAATCCGTACGTCAATTTGTTTGCTTTGCATGGCTTCAGGTAGCTTACGTACACACTTTGATGCAAGTGAAGTCTCCAAAAAAGGAGATATTTCACTTGAAACATATAGTATCCTTTGTAGAGACATGAGGGAAGATACTTTTGAATGGTTGTATTAAAACAGGAATTGCTAGCAAACAAACCTCAAATTTAATCATTTTTTCTTTTTTTTTTAAATTCTCATGTTCAATATTTTTTGTTTTGATTTTTTATATATGCAGATGAGTAGGTGAAAAATGAATTAGAATTATACAAAAATTGGTTGTAATGCGTATGTAAATCTGTAAACTAAGCAAAATTGGTATACAACGATCTGTTATATGTTAGCCTAAGTCAACTCTAAAGTAACCAAGATAGATGAAAGAGATATATCACCTGAGTTGCATGAAGTTTTCCGCATGAGTTTAACTAGCTGTGCTCTTTTCGAAAGGGCTATTGCCTTGATTTTTCATGGAAAAGCAGTGCGATAATTTTTTTCATAGAAGGTAGTAGCGCTCTTGTGTGTGTGTGTGTGTGTGTGTGGATGTCTATCTGTCCTCTTTCAGTAGACTATTCTTTTTGCAACATGTTTATGCATTATGATGCATATATTATCTTTATTGCTTCCATAATGCTTTTTAACGATATTTGACTTGATTTATGCAATCAGTAAAAAATAAAATGAATCATTCCTCATTGGAATATAGCTGTCCCTGCAATCAATGGGGTCAATATATGTTACCTCCTCTTTAAACTATTTGTTTATTCTCTTAAAATCGTTATAATGCTTAAAGAAATAAATGCTTTACCTCGAACCCTCTTTTCTTTTATCTTTTATTTCGTAAAACGACAACGAGTCAGTTTTGGCTTTATGTTTTTTACGCTAATATTTTGGCCCCTGAGTGAGTCGCCCTTATTTTGTCAAGATATTAATCAATAAGCTTGTCAAACTTACACCAGGTGTGGATGCACCTTTTCGCCTACTAGCTTTTCCCATAATCGGTTTGTTAACATCTTGGTTGCTTATGGAAACTGCTATCAGGTTTTATGGCATTGCAGCTATTTATGTTTGGCCTAGATTTCGAAAGAATATTCGAGAAAGTATTCTTGCCTATACACAAGGTCAATTTCATAGTTATTTTTCTGAACATTTTACAGGTGGGCTAGCCAATAAAATTGCAGAACTACCTCGTGCGTGTGAGCATATTTTAGATATTTTAATCGGTAATTTTTTTTGTACTACACTTAGTTTTTGCATTTCATTAGGACTAGTTTTTCAGGTAAGCGCTGTTTTCGGCGTAATCTTATTTGTTTTTGTAGCCATGTTTTTACAATAACTATTTTAAATATTGGTAACATAAATACCAAAGCTAAAGTACATGCAGAAGCTATCTCTGCCTTAGATGGCCAAATAGTGGATAATCTTAGTTGTATGTTAGCTGTACGTTTATTTGCACGAACCTCCTACGAACTAAAATATCTGAATAGATACCAAATAGATGAAACAAAGTCTAAAAACGCTGCTTGGGCTATTGGAATAACTAGCTCTTTTAAAGAATTGCTTACTTTGATCTTTCTTATTATTACATTTTTCACTTTGGTTTATGCATGGAATAACAAGTGGATTACCGTAGGGGACTTCTCACTTATTACCATGACCTTCTTTAATCTATTGGGGTTAATTTAGCATAGTTCTCTTTATATTACCCACATTGCCAAAGAAGTAAGTGTTTTTAAAGCAGCACTTTCACTTCTAAGTATGCCACACGATATTAAAGACCATCCGGATGAAACTGAATTACTTGTTAAGCAAGGAGTTATGAATTTGTTTGAATAATGTTACTTTTTATTATACGCCGGAATATAATGTATTTAATCGAATCTTTGTTAAGATTAAGGGAGGGGAAAAGGTTGGTTTGGTTGGTTTTTCTGGTTCAGGAAAAACTACCTTTGTACATGTAATATTGCGTTTGTATAATCTCAATAGTGGGAAAATATTAATTGATGATCATGATATTTCAAAAGTAACACAAGAATCTTTACATAGGCAAATTGCTATGATTCCGCAGGATCCGATTCTTTTTCACAGCACGAAATTTGAAAAAATCCAATATGGTCGTTTAGATGCAACAGAAGAAGTGTTGGAAGCAGCAAGATTAGCGCAGTGTATTGATTTTATACAAGCCCTAGAAAAGGGGTTTCAAACCATGGTTGGGGAGCGAGGTATAAAGCTCTCAAGAGGGCAACGGCAACGTATTGCTATTGCACGTGCTATTTTAAAAAATGCACCTATTCTGATTATGGATGAAGCTACTTCTGCACAAGATTCTATTACAGAAAAGTTTATTCAAACTAATTTGAGAAGAGTAATGCAACATGCTACTGCTTTGGTTATTGCACATCGTTTATCTACTATAAATTATATGGATCAAATTTTAGTTTTTGATAACGGGGTAATCATTGAAGATGGAACGGTGTTAGAACTTTTAGCTCAAAAAGGATACTTTTCAAAACTTTGGGAGATGCAAGTAGGTGGGTTTCTTCCATAATAATATGTATCTGGCTTTTTGCTAGATTAAAAAGATTAATACAAAACTTGATGTAAAAGTTAAAGCAACTTTTTATAATAAGCTATCATTTATCATTGCAGAAAAAGAAGTAATTTGTAGCAAATGTTTACCTGAATGCTACTTAAGAACATCGCAGTCCAGTTTTGAGCTATTACGTTAAGCTATGCATAGATGCTACCCATGTTATGATATAGGCCAGCTAGTCAGGAATGGTATGTCTCTTAAGTTTACACCATTAACTAAAGAGTTATGCATATTTTTTGATTAGATTTAAGGATAAGCTTACTCATTATAACTTTTTCTATAGGATAGTTGTGTTTGTTTTTATTACCACCAAATAGAGAAAAATGTAGATAACGCCATGGTTGCTTCTTCACATCAAAAAGTAAATGCATTCAAGTTTTCTACACTATGATTCAGATTATGATAGATCGTTGGATCATGTATGAATAGCCCAAAGCTTCCACAATTACTAGAAACATGCTGTATCAATCTTTCTACATTTTTAAGTATATTAGTGACTCTAAAAGAGATGTCCTTAAAAGGAATAGACTTTATTTCCAAAAGTAGACTATGGATAATAGGCAACATAGCGGTTATACCTTCTTTTGAATCTGCCAATAGTGAAGAAATGGCAATTATATTTTTTGCAATAGTATTTAAATTTCCTTCAAGCTGATGAATAGCGGTATTTAAGGTAGAACATGTTCTTTCAAGATTGACTAGAATGGCATTTACCCCCTCAGTTGTAATAAGGTTCTGCGTAACCGTTGTCACCTGTGCCGTCATTGTTTTAAAATCAATCTCATTAAAACTTGGATGAATCTGACCGATGATAATATCATGCCTACTGATGAGGTTCCATTTGTACAGCTCAATTTCTAAAGCATTGCCTTCCATCATACCTACATTATTCAACATAACCTTACTAGTATGGGTCAAAGGGAATTTTTTATCTACTTGAATCGTAGCCAATGTGCTGTAGTTCTGCTTATGCTTAATTTCTACTTTTATAACCATCCCTACTACATGGCCTTTTAGTTTGACAGGAGCAGAAACATATAAGTTCTTATTTACAGGATAATAAACATGATAATGATTATATTTAGAAAATATGTTGTGGCTCTTTAGGAACAAAAAACCATAGTATAAAATACCGAAGGAGGATAATACCAATAAGCCTATTATATAGTTCTTATTTATTTGCATATGAGTAATCTTTTGCATGCTTGAATAACAGGTACTTTTGTAAAATAGTAGTATAAACCACAATTTATAAAATAACTTAACACTTTTCAGCCAACCAATCTTTATTTAAAGGTTAATAGTTATAGTAAATCTATGTCACCACACTACTTTTTCCAAAACATCACTTGAACAGGAACGCCCTCAAAGTTAAAATGGGATCTATGTTAATTGACTAAGTAGCTTTTGGAATTATGTTGAATATAGAGTGGATGATGGCAAAAGAACGCAAATGTAGACGCATTTCCAGTAACCTGAGTACAATATTTAATTTGGATGTAGTTTCCTTTTACAGCAGGCGGATGATTTTTTTTCAATAATGGGTAAGATCATTTTGTTTATCTCAGAAGTAGAATTTTTTTTTATTTTATTTTGATAAACGGAAAGTGTTTTATCAATAGTTTGGTAAATCGTTTTTTTCTTTACCGTTGAAATAAATAGAATAGGCAGATAGTCTAAAGGGGCTAGCTTGCGCAATTGATTCATTTTGTAATCATTAGCGGTTGTAACCTCCTTGTCGATCAAAACCCATTTATTCACTACTAAGACCATGCCTTTCTTATACCGGTGTGCCAGTGCAATAAGTGAAATATCCTGTGCTTCTATACCATACTGGGCGTCTATCATGATCAAACTGATATCAGCGTCTTGCATTGCTTTTACGGCACGCAGTACAGAATAAAACTCGATGGCATCCCTTACTTTTGACATTTTGCGTATTCCTGCCGTATCAGTAAGGATGAATTTTTTATTATAACGGTTGTATTCTGTGTCTATGGCATCTCTAGTGGTACCAGAGATGGGACTTACCATACTTCTTTTTCCATCTAATAGCACATTGAGAAAAGAGGATTTCCCTACGTTTGGACGGCCTAAAATGGTGAACCTAGGGAGCTTACCGGGCGCTTCATCGGCGGGGGGTGTTTCTGTTAAATAAGGCATCCAGCAAATCACCTGTTCCAGAGCAATTTATAGCGGCTATGGGAAATGGTGTCCCAAGGCCTAAGGCATAGAAACTAGGCGCAATCATTGTAGCCATTACACTTTCTGCTGTATTAGCTATTACAAAAATAGGCTTATGAATTGTTTGCAACAGATGCGCAAATGCTTTATCTGTATCCGTTAGTCCTTCTTTACAGGTCACCATAAAGAGTACCAAGTTGGCTTCGTCTAATGCAAGTTGAATCTGCTCACCAATGCCATGCTCAAAAGTATAACCTGTACCAGGCATACAGCCTCCAGTATCAATAACAGTAAAAGATTTGTTGGCCCACTGTGCATAACCATAGTGTCGGTCACGGGTAGTGTGGAGGGATCCATCAGTAATGGCTTTTCTTTCTTCAATCAATCTATTAAAAAAGGTAGACTTACCCACATTTGATCTGCCTACAATTGCCACAGCATTTGCCATACACTCAAAATTAAGAAATTTGAATGGCACCATGGCGCCTAAACAGCCCTGTACTTGTAGTGGATGATCCGATAACCTAATGATGGTAATCCGATAGTCTAGGTAAGCACAAAAAAATCTCCTTTAAATTTAAACTAAATAATAGCTAAAAGCAAAAATCTGATGGATAAAGGCACCATGAAGTCGTATCAAGAGATTGATTTAGATATTAGATACATAATGGCTAGGGCAATGCATTATTGTGCTTGCCATCTTTTTAAGCAAATAGAAAGACTATGTTGCCAGTGGGGAATCTTGATCTGCAATACCTTTCGAAAAGAAGACTTGCTTAACCCTTAATTGCATAGTGATGTAAATTTCCATTACTGTTTATTTAACTTTTAATAAATAAATCAACTTCTTCGCCACCACTGTATTTATATAGAAATATTAATCCAGTAAATTTCCCGTGAACTATGTTGCTGAACAAAGTTAAATATCTATCTTAAAATGTCTGGTGTCTAATATTTAATATATGTATAAAAAAAACACAATTGTAAAAGAAAAACTCATGCAAAGAAGGGTTAATACACTGTAGTAAGGCCTTTTAAGATCTACTGAAGATGATGAGACGGGAATTAAGGAACAGTTATTTGGAAAAGCAGTTACAATGGCGTAGGAAAAATCATACCAACTAGCTACCCCTTCATTGGTATAATGATAGATACCAGAGGGATAGTCCTTTGGACTATTTTTTGTTATATTTTCAATAATAGTCCAAATGGCGGTTGCCAGGTCGTAGACATAGGTAGGGCTGCCTATTTGGTCATCGACCATTTCAATAGTGCTCCCTTTCTGAGCCAATGCAACCATTTTTGTAAACAAATTACCCTTTTCTCCATAAAACCATGCAGTGCGAATGATATAAAAATGGGTCGTGCATACTGTTCTATTAGTCGTTCTCCAGCTAGTTTGGATCGACCATATTCATTCAGTGGATCAGTAGGATCATTTGGCTTTAATGGACGCCCTGTAGTAGCACCAAAAACATAGTCTGTTGAAATATGGAAGAGTACAATATGGTATTTGGCTGCTAATGCAGCCAAAGGCCCGCACCTATGCTGTTTATTTTAAAACAGCTTTCTGTTACTTGCTCTAACACCACATGCCTATAGGCAGCACAATTTATGATGTATTGGATCGCATGTGCTTTGATGTAAGACACTATTTGATCTGCATCTGTAATATCCAGCATGGACTTACTGCAAAACAGTGGTGTAAAAAAGGCATAGGCTTTAAAGGTAGCCTGTAACGCACAACCTCACTGACCTTCTGAACCGGTAACTAAAATGGTAGACATAGCTAATTTAATAGATAGAGTGATTATCTTATGTTGGATTACCTGTAGCGTATTGAGGAGTGCTTTAGATTTACAGAACAAAAAAAACATGCATGGTTATTATGCTGAAAAACATTGTAAACATTTTTTATTACCATTAAACAAGGCGCAAGTCCATCAAGGCTAGCAAACGTCCAAGTAACAGCATTGTTAGTATAAAAATCGTTTCTACCTGCTCATTTAGGTAGGTTGCCTACATGGTGCGCTGCAAGCAAAAGTATGTATAAACAAGTGGGTAAGTGTGATCCAAGTTCGCACAAAGGGTTCGTTTAATATTCCTTTCAAAACACTTTATCCTTTCTTTAAAAAATCCAAATAAATTTCATTTTCTAAAAAAAAAAAAAAACTGTCTATTTTTCTCGGTTTTTCGAATATCTGAACCGGCCCGATAGCGGGTGAAGCCCACTATTATATTCTATCATAATAATATCTGTCATGTGGACTAAATGCGATATTTAAAAAAAATTAATTTCAAAATTAAACATGAAGTACACCTTCAAAATGTTAAAATATGCGAATATTTCCATAATCGGGTTTTTATCATGATTCAATACGTTCCTCAAACTCATATATTTACTATTCTCTATTACTCATATTCACACTCGCTTTGTATTATACTGAAACATTTGAAAAATCCGTTAAACTTGCGATATGACGTCAGATTTTCTTTTTAATTCTCTAATGACGTGTAATTAATCTGCTTTGTGTACATGCACACATACTCATACTCCTTGTATTATTGAGAAATCTTTCTGTTTTATTACCACTATGACGTCAATCATTTTTATTTCATATTAATCGTTTTTTTTTTTCAATTGGTGAAACTTTTTATTTCATTTTTATTTTTCACGTGGAAATCGTCTGATAGAAAATTAATCATTGTAGATAGAATTTCATCGTGGATTTTTAATTTTTGGCATCTGATATAAGGAAAAATGTTCAAATTTAATAAGAAAAGGCTGTTAGAATTTTGGTTTTTTTATCTCTATTTATTAAAATTATACGAATTTTTCAAATTTTATTATTTTCAGCTCTTCGCAGCTGATATTCTGATTTATACACAAAGTTTCAACTCTGTAAGTTACACAGTTTTCGAGAATGGCTCTGTGACAGACAGACAACCGAGCGGGAGCAATAGGGTTTCGTGAGATGAACGAAACCCTAAAAACAAAAAGTCTATGCTGTCTTTTCAAGATAAAATAAAAAAATGGGTCATCACTACCCATCAGCTCCTATTAATCTAGTATCTAAATTATCTATTTCTATACAGGGTGTCTCAAAAGGTCGTTTACAAACTTAACATGCTGGTCTGTCATATCATGATAAACAAGATTTACATAAGAACTTGTGTTCGAAAATGCAAACTGCGACCGCTAGAGGGCAATTTTCATGTCACCGATAATACCAGCCCAAACGTTTACGGCGAAACGTTGTTAACGTGCATGGGCACGTGTATACCTTGGGTTTTCATGCACCCATATGTGCATGTTGTGCAGGTTCAGGACACCGTCCTGTCTAAAACAGCATTCATCCAAAAACAAAATCCACGATGAAAAATTCGGCTGTCCGACCCGCTGTTGCAAATACCAGCGTGCGAATGTAACGCGTTTGGGGATAATCGTCAACGCACAATGCCTGTACTCTTTGTAAGTGGTAGGGATGTTGCGTCTCCTCATTCAGTATGCGCATAATGCTGGAACGATGTACACCCCAGACGTGTTCGCTTGCTTGTAGACTTGTTTGCGGGTTTCTGTCAAATTCCAGTTGCTCGGTTTAGACTACACGACAGGTGTGCGTGTAGTGCGTTTTCGACCGATGTGGCTACGTACTTGGAAAGCTCCTGCTTCACGCAATCTGCGGTGCAATTGTCCAAACAAAACATGATTTGGCTGACGTCTGCTTGGGATTCTCTCAAGGTACATCCGTACCACGGTTCGTGCATTTCCATACCCGGCGTCATATGCATAATGCATATCGGCCAATTTTGCGTTACTAAACCGATTCATCCTTTCCTGCAACGTCCTCGCCTGAAATAATTACGCTTCCCACTCTCCCGTAAACCTGCGCTCATCTCCCTCTAGCGGTCGCAGTTTGCATTTTCGAACACAAGTTCCTATGTAAATCTTGTTTATTATGATATGACAGACCAGCATGTTAAGTTTGTAAACGACCTTTTGAGACACCCTGTATAAGTTTGATAGGGCTACATGTAGAGTCTACTGTTGCTTTTTTCAGCATAAGCAAACAAATTCGCATTCTATCTGATAGCAGCAAAAACAATGTATTACTGAATGCATATTTGGTTATGTGGACTTAACCCATTTAAACGTATATTAATTATGTTAATATTTACAAGGAAACTGATGTTTCTCATTATTTATAGCTCTCTGGGAAGTACAGCAGTGTATTCGTATGGGAGCAAGAAGGACTGTAACCAAGCAAAGTTCCGATAGGCCTAAGAAAGAATACAGTAATTGATATGAAGCTAAAATCTTTACAAGATCCTAGTTGGGCAATGTTGTATGTTGTGCCTAAAATGAAGGTACAATCTGTTCCAGCACTACCTACAGGCGAACCTTACATTTGCACAAGAACAAACAAACATAGATTAGTTTATATATTATATATGCTCAACTAAATTCAGCTAGCGATCAAGAAGATCATTTCTAAAAGCAATATAGATTATCAGGATAAAGGTAAAAGTCAGAATGGTAGTCTAAAACACGAGAAAAGAACATGTTCATCCATATGGTTCAGTAAGCCGTTATCTAAAAGATAAGATAAATAAGATAAACCAGAAAATAATAGTAATCAGCTTTATCTAGGGCATAAATACAAATAGGTTAAAGAGAAGCTACCTAAAGGTTAATTAGGTGCTTAACAAGCCTCCAACTATTCATTGATTTTTACCTATAATATTAGGTAGATGGTTCTAGATAAGGCATAGATTTTGCAGATACAGTATCCGTTCAGCTAATGATGAGGATTTAAGGAAAGTATTGTTGACTACTATATTTTTGCATGAGCGCTTTATTTTTTGTTGATTTTTGGTCAAAAAAGTAATTCCTTCCCAAAATAATTCCTTCCCATCAAAGAAAGTAGAATATAGATCGCTTTCCTTTTTTGATTTTTAGATAAAAATCCCTATTATGGAAATAGGCTTTAGGTTATGTACTTTACGATTGCTTAATTTAAG
This sequence comes from Maratus michaelseni, assembly GCA_963931845.1. NCBI lineage: Eukaryota > Metazoa > Arthropoda > Arachnida > Araneae > Salticidae > Maratus > Maratus michaelseni. The sequence continues at coordinate 28,173,608 of OZ007599.1, forward strand.
CGTTTGTTCGAAATTCTTAAATAAACTATTTTCTTACAGCTTGCTTTATGGTCTGTTTTAATATGCCTATTGTAATGGTAAGACTTTTTTTGTTGTTAGCCTTCGTGGTAGGTGTTTTAGTAGAAAGAAAACTACCTTTCAAGAATATGCAATAGGGAATAAGAGTTTTGCTACTGCTACTTTGGTGGCTACAGTATTGGCTATTTTGTTTGAAGGGGGCGGATTGTTACGTAATGTACAGTTTATCTATGACTGGCTTTCGGTTTGTGGTAGTTTTGCTTTTAGTTCCCTGTGGTATGTGGATCAGTAGTAGATTAGCATTGCGCATGGGTCCATTTATGCAACACCTCTCTATAGCAGAGACGATGGGTAGTATCTATGGTAAGTATACTATGCTTATTACTGGTTTGGATAGTGCATTGAATTGTATTATTATGGTTACTACTCAAATCACGATAATGTCCGAGGCTATTTGTATGTGTGTACCCTTAGCTAACTCCTATGTAATATCTATCTTTTGCACCTCATTCATTCTTTTTTTATTCTACTTTTGGAGGTATTCGTGCCGTTACCCTTACAGATATATTGCAATTTATAACTTTCTCCATAACTATTCCGTTGCTCTGTTGGTTTCTCTTTGTAAAGATCGGTAAGCCAAGTGGAGAATTTCTCCTATGCTACAGAGCCATGCTAAGTTTCAATTTAGCAGCTTGAAGAAGCACCTGTTGGCTATAGTGTTACTGGTATTAGTTGATATGCCGAGTTACATGATAGATCCCGCTCTTGTGCAACGGGTGTACATGGCTTCTGGTCCTATTCAGGCTGGAAAAGGTTTTTCGTATGCTACTGCTTTTACTATTATTATTCAGGTTTTTATAGTTTTAATTGGTTTATTTGCTTTTGCATTGGTACCAGATGCACCAAATAAGCAGGTATGGGGGTATGTAATGGTCCATATTCCTTTCTTTTTTCAAGGCTGTCTTGCGGTTAGTTTTCAGGCTATGGCAATGTCTACAGCTGATTCTTCTTTAAATGCTTGTTCGGTTATCGTGGGCAGCGCGAAAAAGCTAAAAAGGGGAAAGGAGCTTACTGATGCATTGAAACTTAAGATAGCCAGATGGACCACGCTAGTGGTGGGTTTATTGTCTATGCTGCTATCTTTTAAGAACATAGATCTATTAGAATTAATGTATTGGTCGATTGATGCTCATGCATCAGTGCTAGCTGCTCCCTTTATCTTAGCTATTTTCGGTTTTCGAGGTACTTCTCGTACCGCTGTAATTGGTGTGGTTACCGGTGTGCTAACTATTTTAGCTTGGAATATGTGGATTAAACCTTCAACAGAGCTTAATGGGGCCTTTGTTGCTATGGTAGCCAATGGATTAGCTATGATTTTTAGCCCCTATCTCCTAAAACAGCCAGAAAGTGCAGGTTGGGTTGATCTAGATGGTACGTTTAAACAAATCCAACAAGCAAATATGCGTAAGAACTCAGAACGCAAAGAAGCGATTAAAAATGCTTGGTCTAGTAGAAAAGCCACCTTGGTTAAGATAGTACCTAGTCATATTATGATGGTATATGTAGGACTCTATATTGCCATGACTAGTTTCTTAGCCTGTTTTATAACAGGTGTTGGCGATCATCTATCCTGGCTTATACTTGGGCTATTTGGAGCGGCTTGTTGGTTAGGCTATCCATTTTTTTATGATATTTCGAGAAAGCTAAGGGCTATCCCAAATTGGGTTATCGGTTTATGTTGGCTAATAGTCTTAGCCGTTTATCTTCCTACAGTTCTGCTTTGGCACTGGTTTTATCTGATTGATCCTATCTTCGCCGCATCTTTGTCTTTAGCCAATTGTGCGGTAATCTTATCACTATTGCCGCTCTATTTGGCTACAGGGGTTGTGATCACTATCCTATTAGTTTTTCTTTAACCTATTGTTACTGGATTGTCTTCTCCACTATAATCTGTCTTGTTCCCACTGTTTGTAGTAAGTCTACTAATATTTGCTGTTATTATTGCCGTTAAAGTTAAACAAGGTCGCTATAAAGCTAAAATACTTTACCTGGAAGATCAAGTAAACATTAGAGAATCTCAACAATTAAAAGCATCTCTCTATGACTCGGCTATGGCTACCTCTACTATGGTTAGTGGGACCAAAGGCTATGGCGCTATTTTAACCCAAGTGATAGCAAAAATGGAAGAATCTATTTCCTTTTTAGATAAAAGTCTACCTTTTTATAAGGAATACTTAATATACTTGTATTATTAATAAGCTCTATGATTGGGTAGGCTACTTCAATAGAAGAGCAAGGGAAAAGAAACATGCATTGCTGCAGCCTACTGAAGTTACTTTAGATAAACTGATCTCTAAGGTGGAGTTAGTTTTGGCCCAAGAGGTGGCTGATCCGCCTAGGCTATTAATACAAAAAATAAACAATCCTAGTAGAGCGTTATCTTCTGATATTATACGTGATATCAACCAAGTAGTCTACACATTGGTTAAAGCCGTTTTACGTATTGGTAAGTTAGAAGGCTCCTTTATACCAATTGTGCGCATACAACTGCAGGCCACTGCTTTGCAATTTACCGAATCAAATTCTATTCATAATAGCTATCCTACCTTTATGCTTTTTCAAGCTACTGCCTTGGTCATAAGCCAGCTTACTACTCCTTATGAAGTTCTCCCGAAAGTAAAGGATCTCTATCATGATAAGGTAGCCGCTATGGAGTTTCAGAGGCAACAGAAAGCACCACTATTGATAGATCTTCAACAGGGAACTATGTCCAGTATTGTGGCTGCCCATTATGAATATTTGGAATATCATGTAGATGAGAAGCACTCTACTATACTTTTAGTACTTCCTAATGATTGTACCGAGGTTCTGGGTAAGATGGATGCTAAGTTACCTATAGATTGTTTAACCTCAGAAGCTTTTGTTACCCCTAAAGAGCAAGCGGATTCTATGATGGTATTAATGCAGTTCCATGACTATGTCTGCACATATTTTTATCCAGAGGACCATATTGATGTAGGTATCGTTTCAGGTTTACTTTTATTGTTGTGGCAGTACTGTGGATTTAAACGGCATGCCTCGGGTCAATTGTTTTATGTGCGTGTGGTAGGAAATGAAAAGTTGGTGGTAGAATGGGTTTTTCGTTCCCCTAAAGTGATTTATGCCGCTTTACTCTATGAATTGGTGCACCATACTTGTTTACCGCTTTCGTATGCCAAAGAACATTATAATTTAGGGGTCTATGCTTTTGTATCGAATGTCCTAAATATAAATAAACATCAAGGGTTAGACCATCCTTCGTTACTTTATGTTCAGAAGCGATTTAAAGAAGATCATGTACAGCTTTCTGTTCTCTTTATCAAACTGGCGGAACGGCTCTATGATCTACGTCATGCTGCAGGTTATATCCATTTAGCAGAAGTTCAACATATGGCACAAGAAACGCTCGTCATAGATGTTAAGTTAGCCAATGCATATTTGGAACCAGAGATAGGCACTGCATTAGAACAAGCAGCTAAACAGGCACTAGAGTTTGGGAAAGGTAAGGGCAAAGCACAATATAAAAAAAGGGGATAAAGTATAAGTAATTGAGATAGTACGAATGCTTATATCTATGTTAGCCATCTTATGAAAAAGTAAAGTAGCGGTTATCTATTCAGGCAATGGTATCAACTTAAGGGTGGGAAAGCCATTCTTAAGGATTTTACATGCTACTTTTGGTTTGACCAAAAAGAAAGAATTTTCTTTAATATGCTATTGTCTGGATGTACTCATTCCTGTTTTTTCTTAGGGTTGGTGACATTGGTCATTCAGGTATTCAGTAAGCATTAGCTTACTAGCCTATTAGATGAATTTTTATATACTTTTAAGTCTAAGTATAGATTAAAAATTTAGGTATAATAATCCTTTAGGTGATTAAAGTGTAGGATAATGTGTATGAGCCAATTATATTTGTGATATTTTTTCTGCTCAAACCATTTTTTCAATTAAGGGCAGATGATCATACCCTTCTTGCCACAAGATTACCATTTTTTAGAACGGGAAAAACATTGGCAGCACTTTTCGACAACAGAAGCGCTGTATAGCTGGGATCCTATGTCCCCTCGTGTAGATACTTTTGTGGTACATACACCGCCTCCTACTATTTCTGGGCAGATGCACATAGATGATACCTGCAGTTATACACAAGCTGATTTTATAGCCCGATTTCAACGCATGTTAGGTAAAAATATTTTTTATCCAATGGGGTTTGTTGATAATGGTTTACCCACGGAACGATTGGTAGAAAGATACAAAGGTGTTCGGGCTGCCAATATGGATAGGGAGGCCTTTATAAGATTATGTCAGGAAGTACTGAAGAGGAAAAATTTAGGAATCTTTTTAAAGCCATGGCCCTTTCTGTTGACTGGAGCTTAGAATACCAGACGATTAGCCCACTATCTCGTAAGCTTTCGCAGATGTCCTTTTTGGTACTTCTGGAACAAGGGGAGATATAACGTTGTGCGCAGCCTATATTGTGGGATCCAGTAGATGGTACCGCTTTGGCACAAGCTGATATTGAAGATCAGGAGCGCATGGTCTATATGAATGATATTCTATTTGCTCATCAAGTTACGCAAGTACCTCTGCCCATTGCTACTACTCGACCAGAATTGTTACCCGCGTGTGTGGCCTTATTTTACCATCCGGATGACTTGCGCTACCAACATTTAGCGCACACATATGCTATTACACCTCTATTTGATCTAAAGGTACCTATTTTAGCAGATGAGTTGATGCAACCCAATAAGGGAACGGGTATGGTGATATGTTGTACGTTTGGAGATCAAAGTGATATTTTATGGTAGAAAAAAACACCAACTATCTACTTCCATCATTCTTAATAAACAAGGTAGGATGACATGTGCTGGTCAATTGCAAGGGCTAAAGGTAATAGAAGCATGCGAAAAAAATCATTCAAATCTTAAAAGATCAATCGCTTTTGGTAAAGCAAATTGCTATATATCAGTCGGTAAAATGTGCAGAACGTTCAGGTGCACCTTTAGAAATTCTTGTTATCCCCCAATGGTTTGTACGAACCATGGATCATAAGGAAGCACTTTTAGTTAAAATCAATCAACTCAAATGGCACCCTCCTGCCATGCGACATAGACTGGAGGAATGGGTCAATGGCATGGCTTGGGATTGGTGTATTAGCTGTCAACGTTATTTTGGTGTTCCTTTTCCTATTTGGTATTCTAAACGATCTGGAGAAGAAGGAAAAATTTTGGTTCCCACTATAGACCAATTGCCTGTAAACCCACTGCACGATCTACTCGTAGGCTATACAAGCGCAGAGGTAGAACCAAATTATGATGTAATAGATACTTGGGCCACAAGTAGTATTTCTCCACAACTTTCTTCTCATGCTATTAATAAGGATTTTAGTGTAGATTATAACAGGCATCTACAGTTGTTTCCAATGGATTTGCGCCCACAAGCCCATGAAATTTTACGAACTTGGGCATTTTATACTTTACTGAAAAACCACTTGCATGAGGATAGTCTGCCTTGGAAAATATTATGATCCATGGATGGTGCCTGGCGCCAGATAAAGAAAAAATGTCTAAATCTAAAGGCAATGTGCTTCTTCTTGAAAAGCTTTTAGAAGAGTATGGAGCTGATGTCATCCGATATTGGGCAGCCAATGCCCGTTTGGGTGCAGATACTTGCTATTGTGATAATGTGATAAAAAATGGGAAACGGCTGGTTACTAAATTATGGCATGCTGGTAAGTTTATTTTGAACCATTTTGATAAGGTAGAAGAACTAAGGCAACCGCTTTACTTCAAAAAGATCACTCATACTCTAGATAAATGGCTCTTACAATTATTAGTAGAACTGACTCAAAAAGTTCGTCTACATTTTCTAGCCTATCGTTATGCATAGGCGTTTGAGTGCGTAGAAAAATTATTTTGGTCTATATTTTGTAGTGATTATCTTGAATTTACTAAAACTAGGGTTTATAATCGACTGCAGCAGGATGATTCAGGTCAGTCTAGTGCCATTATAACGCTTTACCATACGTTTACTGCTTATTACAACTTTTTGCACCGGTTTTGCCTCATATTACGGAAGAATTTGCTCAGGGACTTTATTCCTATAAAGGTTATATTCACCAAAGAGGCAGTTGGCCTACATGGGAATTAGATATTACTGTTAATCAGGAGCAACTGGACCAAGTAGCCCATCTTATAGAAATTATTGGATTGGTGCGTAAGGCTAAAGCAGATTGTAAACTTTCTATAAAAGCGCCTATCCAGTTGCTTACCATTAGTGGTAGACTTTTAGATGAAGATTTAAGTCAAGATCTTAAAGCCGTTACTGCCGCTATAAAGATAGAATTTAGTGACCTAACTTTAGATCATATGGATATACAAGTAGTGGGTAAACAATGCGCAATAGAAATATTGTGGGAATAGAAAAGGGTATTTGCAATATATTTTTTACCTGGCTTGTGTTGCTATATCCAAGTAAATGGATGAACAACATAAAGATTACTCTGGAGTAGTAATAAGTTAAAATGCGTTGTTATGTTGCGTGCTACCAGTTATATATAAAGACTTAGTAAGGGTTATCTTTTTTATATAGAAACTACAATTTTGATAAAAGTTTATCTATTTATAATGCACGATCAGAAAAAATAAAAAATATATAAAAGCTCTTTCAATAAAATTTATTAGCCTGTCATCCTTAATATAGATGTCATTAATAATGTGTACTCTAATCATTAGATACCATTGATAAAAGAACAAGTCGCAAATCATGCGGGCATCTACCTGCAAATTCCATTTTGCAAGCAGGCTTGCTACTATTGTGATTTTTACTTTAGCACAAACTTGTCTTTCAAGTCATTAAAAGTAAACAGTATGCTCAAAGAGCTTGTGTTACGTCAAGATTACTTGAAAGGTATACCTATTAATATAATTTATTTTGGTGGAGGCACACCTTCTCTGTTAACAGTTACAGAAATAGAGCAGCTGCTCAATCAAATTTTACGATACTTTCCTATAGTGCCAGAAGCAGAGATTACACTAGAGGCAAATCCTGATGATGTAATGCTTACAAAACTGCAAACATTGCACCATATCCGTATAAATAGACTCAGCATAGACATACAGTCCTTTCATGATAAAGCACTTCGTTATATGAATAGAGTCCATACCAGTGCCATGGCCCAAAGCAGTGTAGCCTGTGTACGTACTGCGGGATATAATAACTTAAATATAGATCTTATTTATGCGATTCCTGGTACTACTACGTTCGATTCGTATACTGATTTAATACAAGCTCTATTGCTAGGCCCAGAGCATATTTCTGCCTATTGTTTGACCATTAAGCCTAAAACTGTATTTGCCTATTGGCATAAGCAAGGAAGGACGGCTCAGATAGATGAAACCTTAACAGCAGAACAGTTTGAACTAGCAGTAGCAACTTGTAGCAAATAAGGGTATCTGCAATATGAAATTTCTAATTTTTGTAAGCTAGGGAAATACTCTAGACATAATACAAACTACTGGAAATCAGGCCCATATATAGGAATAGGACCTGGTGCACATGCCTATAATGGGTTACAAAGACAATGGAATATTGCCCATAATGCACTCTATATTAAAGCTATTCAAAAGGGAAGCTATCTTATACAGAAGAAACATTAACGATAGCCAATCATATAAATGAATATATTATGACCAGTATTAGAACCTGTTGGGGATGTGACCTGGGTTGGATTTATGAAAAATATACGATTGATCTTATGGCAATACAAAAGAATTTAGAAAAAAATATCTTATGCGGTTTAGCCTATTTGACTGGCCATACACTTTATTTAACAAATAGTGGTAAATTGTTAGCTGATCAAATAGCAAGTGATCTTTTTGTTGATGACTGATCGTTCAACATTCATTTTCAATGCGCATTTATTCTAGGATTTTAGATTACGCAGGACCTTTAAGTAAGTACTCTTTTTATTATTTTTTTGCTCCTATCTATTGTTTTTGGATTGATTACCTATAGTTTAGTGATTCCCTTGCTTAAGGTGCTGTTTAACCAAGAGTGGTTGAACTGCTTGCTATTGGAAAAACAAAGCCACAATGGCAGATAGAGATACGTTACTTTAGCAGTTTATTTATTTATTATTTGATAAAAATCATTATTGATTATGGTAAAATAAGTGCACTCTGTTTGTTGGCATTTTTATTTATATTATGTAATGCTATGAGTGGATTTTTTAGCTATATAGCTGACATTGCCATGGCTAAAGTACGTATCAATTTAGTCCATAATTTACGATTGGCGCTTTTTCGAAAGAGTATAGACCTTCCTGTGCAATACTTTACTAATACAAAGAAATGAGATGTAATGGCACGTATTACTGTTCATATTCAGGAAATTGAACATGCAGTATCCGATGCATTGCGACTGTTTTTAAAGGATCCTATGCAACTTTTTTTATATGATTGTGCTATTTTATATACCCCAAAGCTTAGTCTTTTCACCCTACTATTCTTACCCATTATGGGATGGACTATAGCTAAGATGATCCAATCTCTCCGTAAGTGGACAGATAAAACAAAAGTCACTGGCCAATTTAATGAGCTTGATTGAAGAAACGATACGAGTAATTCCTATCATCAAAATTTTTGGTGCGCAGCAATATGCTATTAACCAGTTTAGAAAAGAAAAAAAATTGTATGTCGATACTAATGTGGCTGTAGCCAAAAAAATCGTATATACTTGCGCCTATATCTGTATTCTTAAGTGTAGTAGTGGTTTCAATTATACTTGTCTATGGTGGCCGTTTGATCCATTTGAATAGTAGCATACTTACACCTAGTACTTCTATTGCGTATATCATTATTTGTTCCCAAACTGTTATACCGATTAAAATGATTTCAAGATCTATAGGTTGTATTCAATGAGGGATAGCTGCTGGAAGACGTATTTTTAATTTATTAGATGAAAAATCGGAGCTTAAAAATTTTTTAGGGAAACGCATACATACCACATTCAAGGGTGAAATAGTCTTTAAAAACGTTTCTTTTGCTTATAATGATAGCAGAGAGGTCTTACATCAGATCAATTTTATGATTCAAAAAAGCGAAACAGTAGCATTGGTTGGCGCTTCTGGATCGGGAAAATCTACCCTTTTATCTTTTTTATATGGCCTTTATCAACCGAATAATGGGGTTATTCAAATAGATCATCTATCTATTTCCCAGGTTAGTTCAGCATCGCTACATGGATTAATAGGTGTAGTCACTCAGGAATCTATTTTATTTCATGATACGGTCTTTAATAATATCGTGCTGAATAGGTCAGGATTCAGCAAGGTAGAGGTTATAAAAGCTGCTCAAATAGCTTGTGCACATAATTTTATTATGCGTTTATCCCAAGCATACCACACTATTATTGGAGAAAATGGAAATAAGCTATCTGGTGGTCAAAGGCAACGTATTTGTATTGCTAGAGCTATTTTATCAAATCCACCTATCTTAGTTTTAGATGAGACTACTTCAGCTTTAGACACTGCTTCTGAACTAACTTACAAGAAGGCCTTCAATTACTCATTAAAAATAAGACCTCTATTGTAGTCGCCCATAGGTTGAGTACCATTTATCATGCTGATAAAATTATTGTACTGAAGCAAGGAAAAATAGTAGAACAGGGTACTCATTTAAGTCTACTAGCGCAAGGAGGGATCTAAAAAGAATTATTTTTATTGCAATAAAATTAGATCATCTTTAAAAAAAAGATGATCTAATTTTCCCACGCCATACGATAATGTTGGGTCACTATAAAAAGCTCAATAAAGAACAAGGTAGCATGTAGATGCCTTTTTATGTCGTGGAACAGCTAGATGTTATATAATTGCGCTGTGGCTAAGTCTTAGCTTTTACACATTAAGGCTTCTCTATTGCTTCTGTCTCTATAGGAATGTCTCCTGTTAAGTTTTGTGCACCATCTGCTCTTATTAAAACATTATTTTCTAGTCGTATACCTATTTTTCCTCTTTAATGTAAATGCCTGGTTCTATGGTGAGCACCGTATTGAGTAAAATGGTGCCATGGGTACCATGGGTACTAAGTCCCAGATGGTGTGAAATGCCATGCATGAAATATTTGCTATAGGCTGGTGTTGTTTTAGGTTGGTTTTTAATATCTGTAGCATTTATAAAGTTGAGTGTTACAAGTTCACTTTCTACCCATTCACCAACTGCCTTGTAGTAATCCCCAAAAGATAATCCTGGACGCAAAAGTACCTGGCCAGCTTTTATTATTCGTAGTACTGCATTATATACTTTCCGTTGTCTCGTGGTAAATCTCCCATCAATGGGTATAACGCGTGTTAGATCAGCTGAATAATTAGCATATTTTGCACCTACATCTATCAGTAGCAATTCGCCTGCTAGACAGGGTTGATTATTCTTGATATAGTGTAGAATACAACTATTCGAACCACTGGCTACAACAGGGACATAAAAAAATCCCCTTGAATCTCTTCGAAGAAATTCATATGAAAGAAATGCTTCTATTTCATACTCCATTACTCCAGGATAAACCATTTGTAAAATAGATCGAAATCTAGCTTCCGTAATATTACAGGCTTCTTGTATAAGTGTAATTTCTACTTCATCCTTTATGCTACGTAGTGTGCTACTACATCTATTATGCAACAATTGTTGCATAATAGATGCAATGCGTCCATATTGATGCTAAAGATACTGATCCTTGCACCAGCTAATAAAACGTCTGTCTCTGGTTGTTATAGAATAATTTGCCCTTGGATGTTCATTCGTATTAAGATAGATCTGAATGGTTAAACCCATTAGGGTATGAAAAATTTGTTTAAATTGGCTGGTCCAGTAGACTGTAGCAATCCCACTAATAGTAGTTGCTTCTTCTTTAGTGTACTTATTCCCTTACCAAATGGCTAGTTGCACATCTGTTTCTTGTATAAATAAAATTGCTTTCCATTCCTCTTTTGGGGCATCTGGATAGAGTAGTAAAATCGTCTCTTCTTGATCTGTACCAGAAAGGTAAAGATCACTGTTTTTCACAAATGTCATAGTACCGTCTGTATTTTTGGGCATCAGGTCGTTGGTGTGAAATACTACTAAGCTATTGGCATGAACATGCGCTACCATTTTTGTTCTGTTCTGTATAAATAAATTTTGATCAATAGTTTTATAACGCATGGAATTTAGTTTTAAAAATTGCGATTAAAAGTAGTCTTAAATCTGTTTCATGCAAGAGCGCTAACTCAAGTATTGCATCCCAAGAAAACTAAGAATAAAAAATCATCCCATATTTTTGCTTGATTGAAAAGTGGACAACAAGTCCTTGTACGTTCTGATCGCAACATGATACAAGGGATGTTTTTTTGTAATAGGTCCAACTTTAGCTAACCAGGCATCGTTCAAATTTTATTTCAACAAAACGGCTAAACTGTCTTTTGATAGCCTTACACATATTTTTCTTCCATCTAGCGTATACATAGTATTGCTAGATGAAAATAGTTGCGCTAACAACGCGTCTATTTCAACTCCATTTAATTTGGTACCATGTGATATGCTGGCTTTTTTAGCCAATATCCTAATGAAATATTCTGAAGTTTCCAGTCTATGTTTGCTGTTGTTCGATTTAAGCTGTTCTATTAGTCCTTCCAATAATTGCTTTGGTGAATAGCGACTTAGTTCAGCTGGGCAGCCATGGGTAATAATAGATTCTCCAAACGGGTCAATGATAAAGCCCAATGAACGTAAAATAGCTTCATGCTCAAATAAAACTATATAATCAACGGGATTGACCGCTAGTTGTTCTGGCATAAGCAACTGTTGCGATGCACCACTTTTATTTTGAAAGTGATCGATAAACTTGTCATACAGTATTCGTTCATGTGCTGCTTTCTGATCAATTAAAAGTTCACCAGACTGTACTTGCACGGTAATATAGCTAGTATATAATTGTACAGCTGTGCTTACTCCATGTTTAAGCTGAAATGTTTCAACAGTTTTGTCTAATATGTGTGGAAACAGCATGTCGTTATATTTGTGATCCGTAAATAAACTTTGCCAATCTTGAGATGGCTTAAAGGATGAAGAAGAACGGTCTATTTTAAACTGTCTATAATGCTGTCTTTTTCTGCGTAACTAGGATTCTTGTGTATTTCGATAGGACTTGTAAAGCCTAATACAGAACAATTAGTATCCTGCTCAAAATCTAAAGAATCAACTATAGGATGCGTCGCCGTAGCTTCCAAAATTGCATAAATTGCTTTTTCATCTTTAAATTTAATCTCCGTTTTAGTAGGGTGTACCTTTATGTCAACCCATTGAGGGTCAATGTTTAAATAAATGGTATAAAAGGGGAAGCTATCTGCTGGTAAGAGTCTGTCATATGCCTTTTTAATTGCATGGTTTAAAAATGGATTCGTTATAAAACGTTGATTTACAAATAAAAACTGTTCTCCTCTTGTTTTTTTGCATGTTCTGGTTTACCTATGTAGCCTCTTATAGTTACTAGATTGATAATTTCTTTACAGGGGATCAGTTGTTTTTTATAACCTTCTCCAAATAGATGCACAATTCTATGGCCTAATTTTTCTGGTAATAGATTATACATTTCTATATCATTATGATAGAGTTTCCATCCAATCTCTGTTGTAGCAAGTGCTGCATGCTGAACTTCTTCTAGGATATGCTTGAATTCTACAGGGTTAGATTTTAAGAAATTTCTTCGTTCTGGCATATTATAAAATAGATTTTTAACACTAATCTTAGTACGTGGTGAGGTAGCGATCGCTTCCTGTTTTTAAATCTTAGACCCCTCTATAGCAATCAAGACGCCGATAGGTGTTTCGTGTAGACGGGTTTCCATTTCTACCTGCGCTACTGCTGCGATAGAGGCCATCGCTTCTCCTCTAAAACCCATAGTTTGGATTTTAAATAAATCGTCCGTGTGGGCAATCTTAGAAGTTGCATGTTTTTCAAAGCACATTCGAGCGTCTGATTTATTCATTCCTGTACCATCATCAATTACTTGAATAAGTTGTTTCCCAGAGTTTTTTATAACAACTTTTATATTTTTGCTCGCTGCATCTATCGCGTTATCCAGTAAATCTTTGACCACAGAAGTAGGGCGCTGTACTACTTCCCCAGCTGCTATTTGATTAATGAGTAAATCAGAGAGAAGACTAATTTTATTCATTATAGTGATGCGGTATGATGATTAGGATATTTCAATCTTTTAAGCAAACTTTATTTGACTAACTGCTTTAATCTTTCGATCGTTTGTTTCAACTCTATCTACGATTCCAACAGGTTGCTGCTTTGGGAATATAATGGCTTATAGATCAATAAAGCGTTATAAAAATTTCTATTTGTAATAGAACAGGCTTATGAAAAGTTGGCTAACTGGTTCTTAAAACAGGCTTATATAAATTTGTAGATGCTAATTTTTTTTCGTACCATAGGTAAATAGTCTGTAGCAAAGGAAATGATTGTTACTCTGAAAATCAATCAGAATCTTGAGAGCTCTTGTCTTTATTAGGGTATATTTGACGAATACAATACTACCTTTTTTAATAGGTGCTTTTGAGATCTGTTTAATGTAAGGAATGGTTTTAACCATATACAACTTTATGTTACGCTATACTATTATGCAGACTGATCAGTTTATTTCAATCAAGTTACATAGTCCAGTCTCAGCTAGGTATAGAGAGATTATAGATATAATCATATGATTCAGTTGGTATAATGGCTGCTAGTAAAATCCGTCCTATCAGGGCTGCTATATGAAATTTTATACTAAAATAAACAACAATAAATATGCACGTCAATATACATAAACCCAATTAATATACAAAGGACATATTGGTCCAAAGGTAATTTTATCAACCATTAGTATGCTTTTTCTTGGTTTTCAAGGGTGTAATAAAACTTCTTGGAACTTGTCTTTAAAAGACAGTAAAAACAAGTCATGTATTGCATATGCATCATCAAACCAAGAAAGAACATTTAATGAGGGCATCACTCTTCTAGAAGATGACGGAAGCCATTTATTAGGCATGGTAAGTTACTGCAGGAGGGATCACCATTTGGGTCTTATACAGATTGATTCAGCAAATCAGTGTAGTAAAATTAACTTTCAAAAAATGGGGTTGATTTTTTATGCTTCTAAAAGTTTAAAGGATTGTGTAGATGTGCGTCATTTTAATAAAGAGGTTACTTTATCCTATCTTGATGGTGGTAGTGAAGTACTTAGTGTATTTATAGAGGTTCAGGAAAAGTGGATGAATGGACTATCTAAGGAAACCAAACCATTGTTTCATGAAGATAGTTGTAGTAAGCTAGCAGCAACCTATAGCAATGATTTTACCCTGTTAACTGCTTTATATTATGGCATAGAATCGTTTCATGATATTAATAGGATAGTATTGCTTGAGGGCCAAGATAAGATAAGATTTGAAGATATTAATCATGCAGGTTTTATGGTTAAATCACGAATGCCTACATCTACTAGTGAACTAGTTCAGTTGGTAAGGCATCTTTCCATAGGTACCCTTCAGTCTACAAGCGCAATCTGTTCTGATTCAGTTCGTTGCAATAGATTACAACCTGTTGAAGCAGCATCAGATGATGTCTCTTATAGTTATATTAAAAGTGGGAATCGATATCTTCTGATATCATTCAGTGGTGGTACATCGTCTGGTAAAGAGTATCAGGGTAGCGGGGCTATGTGCAGTGTAGGAATAAGGCAAGTAGTTACTTTAGGCCCAGAGAATAAGGGGCAAGAAGAAGTAGTGGTCAAGTCTCAAGTTTCTAATATGGCAGTCCAAACGGAACATAGTCTATATAATAATTATGTAAACCATAGTTTCGAAGACGAGTGCTCGGGGCTTGATCAGGATAGTAATAATGATCAACAGGCTGATTACTGGTAGGATAGTTATGTGGAGGGCTTTAGTGGTAATTTATACAACAGTGATGATACTTCAGGTATCGAATTGGATGATATATTGAATATAAGGAGTAGTATTTTTGGTCAGGATATTCCTTAACAAGATACTGCTGGATATTCAGATATAAATATCTGTA
This sequence comes from Maratus michaelseni, assembly GCA_963931845.1. Taxonomy (NCBI): domain Eukaryota; kingdom Metazoa; phylum Arthropoda; class Arachnida; order Araneae; family Salticidae; genus Maratus; species Maratus michaelseni. Next base: position 28,188,762 of record OZ007599.1, read on the forward strand.
GTGGTAATCAAAAAGATCATACTGAAGATGATCAAAAGGAAAAAGTTGGTTATAATCTTGACCTAATAAAGCCTTGTAATAAGGATGCAAAGCATTATTATGATATCAGCGCTCTTTCTTCTTAAGTGCTACAGAACTAATAGTTAAACAGACACTAAAATTGGTAAAGAGCGGTTCAGCTTCCTGTTCCTGTTACACAAAAAGTGTGTCTTGTAAAAAGTTGCGATTCGTACGTCTCCTCTGGAAGCTAATTAGAGTATCGGTTTAATTGGGTCTGCAGGGTGGTTGCTGACTTCTCTGTTTTCAGGGGGATGCGTACAACAGCTTTTTGCATCAACGTTTAATTTTTTGGCTATTTTTTTATAAAAAAAATATAAAATCATAATTCTTTTGGACTAGCTATAATGGCTGCTACTATCTCTTGAGATAGCTAAAAGGTGCAGGTTGGATTAAGTTAGTAGCTACCTTAAGTCTAAATTGATTTATCCTATCCTAATAATATTATAAATCTGACTGTGTGCAAATGTTAGGCTGAAGCCAGCGTCAAAATGGAGCCTTTAATGATCGTGTATTTTTGCATATAGATTGATTATGATCCTCATATGAACATAGGCTGGTTTTTGTTAATTTTATTCAAATATTTTTCTTAATAATTCAAAATTTCGTTATTTTCATAGAGAATAAATGGACATTTTCCGTATAATATTTTAAAATAATTAAATTTACTTTACCGTTGCTAATACTTTATCGTTGCCAAAACTAATTCAAAACCCGGAATAATAATTTTTACTTAACAATTTAGTGTCAATTGAAAAATTTTCACGTGAAAAATGAAAATGAAATTAAAAAATTAAAGAATTAAAAAGAAGATTAAATAATATTATTAGAAATAAAACGTACTTTTTTTAGTTTTTGATAATAATACAATGTTCAATATGCGTAACCATAGGAAACATCCGAATATGACGTCATACATCGGAAATAAAGCGGATAGGCTTTGATTGGTGAAATAAAATGATCTTGGGTTTTTTCTTCACTTTTTTTTCTTTTTTTTTTGTATGATAACAATACTTGGCGTTTTACCGTTTGCGCACGGCTAATATAACTATACCGTATATTTTATTTAAATTTTGAAAAAGTAAAATGAAGTTTAAAAAGAAAATGGTTAGCAAATGTCAAATAATATGCTCCGCAAAATTATCTATGTCGAAAATGATGTCATGGATAGCGAGAAATAGCTATTTTCATTCTTAAAACTAAAAGAAATAACTCGATTACCTAAAAAAATGACGAATGTTAATAGTTCCATTTTTGTTGATAAAACCTAAAGATTTAATATTATTTCGTTAAAGTAACATAATTTCCCCTATGCCAGTATTGAAATTAATTGCCTGGTTAAGAAAATTAACAAGAATTATGTCATTAAAATGGGATTTTTCTGGAGAAAAAGAGACGTCATATTTGAAATAAAACGGGAATTTTCCAATATGTTTTAAAATGAGTGTGAATCAATTCCTTACATTAATAATACACGGATCAGTAAGTATAAAAAGTAGATGAATTTCACGCCATATTTATAACGAAAGATTTAAATGGGTTTTTTTTTTATCTATACTGATTATTAAGCATGAGTATCCTTTATATACAGATGAGAGTTTTCTGCTAAAAATCACATCACATAATTTTAAGAAAAGGAAAATGAACACGAATCTATTATACTAAAATCTGACTGTGTGTTTGTATTTCGCAACTACTCCTACACTATCGAACGCAACACGATTTACTTAATACCGGTTATCATTGATCCGAGGATGTCACATAAATTCTCAGAATTTTAAAAATTAAATTAGATGCCAAGATTTTTTTTGTAAATTTTAACGAAGTTTCTCTAAAAACGGAAAGTAAACGACTTCATATTTGTGTATAAAAAAGGAGAAATAAAACAGGTCAGTATATTTTTTACACCATTTTCTCATTAAAACTGAAAAACAGAATTTATTTTCACTTTAAATAGATGGTGAAAACAAAATATTGATTTCAGTAAATTATTCGAAAAATAAAAACATATTTTCACATATTCAAACTTCATGAATCAATTTATTTTGGAGAACAAAAATTGCCTGTCACCATACTGTCATTTAGAAAACAAGATTTGTTTCAGCTATACATTAAACCAAGGAGGCAGAATTGAATTTAAAGAAAAAGCATATACTATTTCCAACTAAAGTTTTTTTGAAGGATGTTAAAACGTTTCACAAAGGTGTTAAAAGTAAAATTGTTTATCAGGTAAAATTGACATTTGTTTTTACCCAATTCGTCTATTTCCACAATTTTATTTGGCCCTCCTTTTTGCATTGGTTGCAATTTTATTTTCGCGATTATTTGGCACAAAATTTCACTTTTTTCAGACTGAGTTATGTCAAGGTCCCTATAACAAAAAATACCGTATTATCTCCTATGAAATGTGATAAATAGTTAGTTAATTATTAACGTTTTTAATTATCGGGAGTGAAATATTTTGCTTAATTAATTTATTTATTCTTCTTTTAATGTTGCGTGAACGAAGTCACGGGTAACAGCTAGTGGGTCTATATTGGCTAATAAGGTGAGCAGTTTATCTTTTTTTTAGTCTGCTTTTGGCCACTGATGGCATCTGGTTGATCTGATCTTTTGCGCATCTTTACCTTTGGTCCATTTTGTTATCATTTTATAGCTATTCCTACTTTATCTAGGTGGAAGGTTCTAGTAGTTACTTTATGAGTAGCTATTTATCCTATTTCTATTGGATCGTGCTGTCTAGTATTTATTTCTCCTATTTATAACGATTCTATTGGTATTTTATATCGTTCTTTTCTTGAAAATCATGATTTTTTATTATAAATCTACAGTGCTTGACTTAAAAGTCAAGCAAAGATTAGGCAATTCAACACTATACAAGCATCTCTCTATTCAGTTAGTAAGCTTGGTGTGATCAACTCTATACATCGTAGATAATCAAGGTTTAATACTTGAGTAACACTATAATCTGAAGAAGTAGTGGTCTTTTTAGAGATGATTGGTCATATTGCAACTGATTCATTACTCAAATCAATCAGCTATGATTAAAAAAGAACAAGTTATAGAAGCCATTAAGCAGGTGTATGATCCAGAAATTCCGGTAGATATCTATGCATTAGGGCTTATATATGAGATTACTATTTTACCACTTAATAATGTTGAAGTTTTAATGACGCTTACTTCTCCTAATTGTCCAGCATCAGATAAGTATACTTAGTCAAGTTGAAGGATAAATTAAGGCAATAGAGGGCGTACACCAGGTAAAGGTTCATGTTACCTTTGAGCCACCTTATACAATAGACCGAATGTCTCAAGCAGCTAAGTTAGAATTGGGATTTGCTTAAGTTTATCTTACTAGAGGTATCATATTTATCTTTCGTTGTGTATTTAATGGTCCAAAACAATTATAAAGTTCAATCAGATACGCCTAAAAAACGAGTTATATCGAACCCATTTATATTAGATCAACGAATCAAAATAACAATTGGAATTTTTTCTACATGGAGTTAGTATTTTTCTAGCATTTGCCCTTTTTTCTCCCATTTATGGCACTAAAGATCAGCATATTATTGAACCTGCTTGAACATTAGATGTAAAAGCATCTACTCTCGTTATTTCCAACTGGTTGGGTTTTACAGGAGCTTTTGTAAGCTATTATTGTCTACATGTATGGTGGGGCATCACTGCTTTTATGTTTTTACTTTTCTTACTTTTAGTTGGCATAAAAATGGTTACACAAAGTAGTTGGCCTAACCTTTCTTTATTAAAAGTTACGATGCCCTCCAATTTTCTTGTATTATGGTCCAATATTTTATTGGGTTACTTAGACACACTCTATCCAACTGTTATGCTATTGGCTGACCATCTGGGAGGCGTTGGCTATGAGCTCGGAACTTTGTTTAAAGGCTTGTTAGGCTATGGTACTTTTATCTTTCTTTTTACTGCGTTTATCATCTTTGTTGTAGTATACTTTAATGTAACCTCTTTACCGAAAATGCATCTATTTGCACGCAAAAAAGTAAAAAAGGAGGATGTATACTTTGGTAACCAAGAAAATAATAGGGCTAATGATGCTTTTGACTCAGAAAGTGGGTTATTATCTAGTAAAAAAAACAAGTAATGTAGAAAGCCTAACTACATCGCTAAATCATACAAGTGATCAAATCGAAATTGCGCGCGAAAGCAATGTATACTTTGAAGTAGTTACATCCCAGCTACCCTCTAAACACTTTCCCCGTCTCTCCATCTGCTCCTTCTTTGACCGATCGCTTAGATCATATGCGAAGAGATAACTACGATCCAACCTTAGATCTATTTAACTATAAATATCCCTCTTTAGATTTATTAGAACGGTATGATCAAGAACATCTATCTGTTACACACGAAGAGTTAGCTATAAATAAAAACAATATTGTCCAAACTTTACAAAACTTTAAGATTAATATAGCGAAAATAAAAGCTACTATTATTCCTACTGTTACCCTTTATGAAATTGTACCCGAAGCAGGGGTAAAAATCTCCTAGATAAAAAACCTTGAAGACGATATAGCACTTAATCTAGCTGCGTTAGATATTCGCATCATTGCCCCCATATCAGGGAAAGGAACTATTGGTATGGAAGTACCTAATAAAAATAGAGAAATAGTACCGCTGCAGGAGATGCTCGCTTCCGAAAAGTTTTTAAAAGGTAAGATGGATTTACCTGTTGTATTGGGTAAATCCATCTCCAATGAGTTGTTTATTGCAGATATAGGGCGCATGCCGCATCTACTTATTGCAGGTGCTACTGGGCAAGGAAAATCTGTTGGTCTTAATGTACTACTGACCTCTTTGATTTATAAAAAACATCCCTCCCAATTAAAATTAGTATTGGTAGATCCTAAAAAGGTAGAATTATCTTTATATAATAGATTAGAACGCCACTTTTTGGCCAAATTACCGATCAGTGAAGAACCGATTATTACAGAAACCAAAAAAGTAATCCACACCCTTAATTTTTTATGCATTGAAATGGACCATCGTTATGAGCTATTAAAGGAAGCAGGTACGCTTAATATTAAGGAATACAATGAAAAATTTATAAAGAGAATACTGAATCCTCAAGAAGGACATCGATTTTTACCCTATAATGTATTGGTTATAGATGAATTTGCCGATATGATGATGACAGCAGGTAAAGAAATAGAAGTACCCATTGCACGGCTAGCGCAATTCGCACGTGCTATCGGCATCTATCTTGTTCTGGCTACACAAAGGCCCTCTGTAAATGTGATTACAGGTATTATCAAGGCTAACTTTCCTGCTAGGATTTCCTATAAAGTAAGTTCACGGATTGACTCTAGAACTATTTTAGATACTAGTGGTGCAGAATAACTAGTAGGAAATGGTGATATGTTTCTCTCTATAAATTCTGACATTATTCGATTACAAGCTCCATTTTTAGATACACTAGAAGTGGAACGTGTGTGTAGTTATATTGGTGTACAATCAGGCTACACATCTGCCTACATATTACCTACTTATGGCGAGGAAGATCAAGAGGATAGCCTAGCAGTAGATCTACAAGCAGCATATCCCTTATTTCAAGAAGCCGGAAGACTGATTGCATTGCATCAACAAAGAAGTACTTCCTTGATTCAACGCAAGCTGAAGCTAGGCTATAACCGCTCTGTAATACTCATAGACCAATTGGACGTGGCAGACATTGTAGGTCCCTTTGAGGGGAGCAAAGCGAGAAGAGTTTTGGTGCCAGATGAAGCCAGTTTAAATGAGATCTGAAACAGGTTGATGTACAACTAAACTTTTACCGATAATCGTTTTAACCAATGGTTTTTTTATAATAAATATGCGATGCAAATTCTAATATAGAATTTCTATTGTAAGCTGTAAAGTTTGGAGAAATTTCTATTATAAGCATTGCAAACAGTAAAAAAATAGCTATTGATATTAATAGCTTAGTCAATATTTCGTATAGAGAAGCTATAGTGATTCAACCGAGCTGAGTGAATTGACAGACGAATGTAAAATAACAATATCTTATAGAAAAAAATAGGAGTGATGCTGCTATCACTTAGTCTATTTTCAATGAAACGTTCTTGGGGGTGGAGTATGGTTCTTTTATTCCAGAATATCCTATCATATAGGGGCTAATGTGCTTCGCCCAGCCTACCAAAAATCTCCACATCGTTTAAAAAAAGCAATGCTTTTGTGGTTAATATAGACTTCGGGATCGTTTATACTAACGGTAATAAAAAAGATGGTAGTTTTGGTGCCTCGTCTGGGATGGAGATCTGATTTAAAGATTGTGATGATAGAGTAGCTTTTGCAGTAGGGGAAGGTGTAAACTATAGATATTATCTAAATAAATATTTTTCAGCGCACGGCGATTTGTACATTAGTGTATATACAGGGTGATTATAAAAAACTATCCCGACATTTGGGCCCCTAACTATCATACCATTCACAGAAGCTGAATGAAATTTTGGCAAAAGGTATTTTGAGGTTTGCGCTCAAGAATGACATGGAAAACAACAGTGTCACTTAAACAGTTACGGTTACAGTGAGAAAATTTCGAAAAAATCATATGGCAACACCCAGTTTTTTGTATTGGAATGTGATATCCATTGTGAAAAATCCTAAATAGCGTTGGAACGGCAACTGTAGCATCACCGGCGGTAGATAGGCTAAAAGTGAGGACAGAGAAGCAGCATAAAATAAAGCATTTTATTGTGTTTCACAAATTTTCCACATAACCTCCTTCACACACGATGACACTTTGCATGCGGCTGATGGTGGATAGTATCATCGCAATAGGAATCTCTTGAATCGCAGTTTTGATGGCATCTTTCAAATCAGATGCAGTTTGAGGACGAAACTGATACACTTTGGATTTCAGATATCCCCACAGCCAGAAATCCATTGGTGTCAGATCAGGAGACATTGGTGGCCACGGAAACGGGAAATGACGGGAGATAACTCTGTCACCAAACTGTTGAGTTAAGACACGTTTGACTGAAGACCCGACATGTGGAGGAGCGCCATCTTGCATCCACACAACTTCAGATAGAGCATTTTGCCGTTGCAATGCGGGAATCGCGTAATGAGTTAACATGTCCAGATAGCGAGCACTCGTTACTGTACACGTTTGCAGATCACCGGCAGTAACCTCTTCAAAAAAGTAAAGGCCGAAGACGAACGTACTCGTTATACCACACCACACAGTCACTTTTTCCTTGTGTAATGGACGTGCATGCACATCATGTAGATTATTCTCGGCCCAGTGCACACAATTTTTCGAATTCACGTTACCAGTTAACGAGAAATGCGCCTCATCTGTCCACAGAATGCGTAAAGGCCAGCTGCTATCTTCATTGCACTGGATAAGGAATTGATTTGCAAAATCCAGCCGTAATTGATAGTCTCCCGCTTCCAACATCTGGACACGCTGGAATCGATACGGAAACATGTTTAGAACAGAGCGCAGAATCTTGCGTATAGTTGAATTCGGCAGATCCAAAACACGTGAAACACATCGTGCAGTTGCAGGACGAACTGTGCTTATCGTCTGATGGACTTCTGCAACAGCTTCCACAGAAACGGAAGGTCGTCCGGACCGAGGTCGATCGCATGTGCAACCAGTTTCTTCAAATTTATGAATCAAGTCCCGTACAGCTTTGACAGTGCACGGGCCTCGCCGTTAATCCATGGTTTCTGCGGTAGACACGCAATGTCTCTGCGGCATTTTGTCCATTCAGGAAATAAATCTTTACGATTTCCCCACGTTCTTTCCCTGAAAGCGGCATCTTGTTCGGAATGCCAGAAAGGAACATACGCGGCTCGCATTTCGCAGTGCCTTTTCTTTCACCTAGCGTGACGACGTCAGTCATGACTGTGTCTTACGTAGAACCCGAAATTTGCGTTTCTTGGTTTCTTCTTCTCGTTTTGTGGAGAACTAATCAGGCTGGGATATCAGCCAAAGAAACGTGATGACGTATGACGTAAATGAAACGAAAATTAATGCTCTGGTGCACGGCATTTTTACTTTTCCCTTGCTTAGTTCCGGCGATTTTCATGCTACAGTTGCCGTTCCAACGGTATTTAGGGTTTTTCACAATGGAGATCACATTCCAATACAAAAAACTGGGTGTTGCCATTTGATTTTTTCGAAATTTTCTCACTGTAACCGTAACTATTTGAGTGACACTGTTGTTTTCCATATCATTCTTGAGCGCATACCTCAAAATACCTTTTGCCAAAATTTCATTCAGTTTCTGTGAATGGTATGATAGTTAGGGGCCAAAATGTCGGGATAGTTTTTTTATAATCACCCTGTAGGGCGCAAAATTGGTTAACTTCAAAATATCATGTTTCATTGGTGCCCTTTCCTTCCATAGGAATAAATTATCATTTTAATAACATCGGCAATTTATTAAAAGGCGTTAATACTGGAATCAAAACTATTTTCTCGCCTAAAAATCGGTCACATAGTTCCACTGCAGGTTTTCAATGTGAATTTGACGCAAAAAAAGATAGATTTCTTTTTCTTACTACTTATGTAAGCGGATAGTTAGGAAAGGATTTTGTAGTCAAATTAGCAAATGCCTTTAGTTTATATTTATAGTAAGCTGCAATGGCCACCATAGCTGCATTCTCTGTACAATAAGAGATATCTGGTTTAAAAATGGTCCAATGATATTCTTCAGCCAACTCCTTGAGCTGTTTTCGCATATAGTTATTGGCTGCTACTCTTCCGGTCAATGCAATGATAGCGATACCGCTCTTTTGAGCCGCTTTGACCAACTTATCCAATAACATATGCACCAGGACAGATTGAATACTGGCACAGATATCAGCCCGATCAGCTAGTATAGATTCAGGTGGCTTATTGCCAATATAAATCGAAAAGCTGTTTTAATACCGCTAAATGAGAAATCAAAATTAGGCATATGTGTAGCTGGAAAAGCAAAAGCTTGAGGATTACCTCCTTGAGCATAGTGATCTATTAACGCATCACCTGGATACCCGAAACCAATTAAATGGGCTATTTTATCATAGGCTTCTCCTGCAGCATCATCTTGAGTTTCTCCTTAAACTTCCATAGAGAAATAATCTTTTACCAAAATACTTTGCGTATGTCCTCCACTAACAGTCAAACAGAGGAAAGGGAAGCTAGGTTTCGGATCATCGATAAAATTAGCCAATACATGTGCTTGAATATGGTGGACCCCTATCAGGGGCCCCAAGCGAAAAATACAGATGAAAAGATTTTGAAAAATGATTTAGAAAATTTAAATTCAAATGATTTAGAAAAGCAATTGCTGACTAAAGGTGGGCCTAGTAACCCTGGACCTTGGGTAAACCAGATTCCATCTAATGCAGCCTTGTGAAGGGCTGCTTCTTCAAGTGTAGCCGTTACAACAGGGATAATATTTGTTTCATGGGCTCTTGCTGCAAGCTCTGGGACCACTCCACCATATTTTTTATGAATGCATTGCGTCATGACCACATTGCTTACTATTTTGTCACCATGAATTACAGAAGCAGCTGTTTCGTCGCAAGATGATTCAATACCAAGAATGATTAATGGATGATTCATTTTAACAGATAAGTCGTCTTGCACACTTTTTGATCAAACAAAAAGTGTGCAAGAAGTAAAGCCCTATGGGAAAAGTTGCTGCAAGTATGCTTTAAAGATGGAAAATCAAGTTCCACCCTATGCACCCGCCCTAGCCGATTTTCTACCGATCTTAAAGGTTATAGTTTCTATAATGGATGATTTTATTTTAAATATACGTATTTAGTTTTAAAATTTAATTCTAATTTTTTAAATGTAATCTTCAATATTTCTAAATTCAAATACCGTAACGAAGATCAGTTTACATACGATTGTTCAACACTATATTATATCCACCATAGTTCACATTAAATGACGAAGGGACATAAGTAAAAACAGACATGTACAAAACATTTTGTAAATTTAGAAAAGGAGACTTTTCTAAACATGAAAACATTACAAGACTGATTTCCAGTTACGGAATAGAAAAGTATATATATTTACAAAGTTTTTCATCAACATAAACAAGATATCACTTTCTAATCAGAATAGATAATGTGCACATTTTAGAGTGGAAAAACAGCAAAATTATGACGACTACAATTCAATACCAGACTCTTTGGTGTAGCAATTTCATTACAATAACAAAGTACTCTTATAAGGATGCAGCTGCATTACGTGATACACGAAACAATATTTATTGATTAAAAATTCAGTTTTCAAAAATTTAACGTTTGCCAATTTTTGCCAATTTTAACGCCAATTTTTCCTACGGAACATTTATGAAAATATGTTTCCTTTGTGTGACTAGGTGAAAAGTTTAGATACTCTTGAAATCTGCATGGAGCTATAATACAAACTTCAACATGGCCTATTGATGGGAGAAGATTTGGGGAGAGTGGTGGGAGGGGAAGGTTATTGACTGCTTCATTACAAGCTTTAATATCTTGAAGTTTTGCCATAAAAATTTAAATCCCTTTGTACATTATTCAATAGATGAAAACAATGAACACCATTGCATTTCATTTAGTAATGAACATACACAAACTCTCCAGAACTTGTTCAAAAATTTCACAAAAAAAGCTTAACAATTGGCCGACTAGCACAATTTAGCTTCACATCCCGATTACTCATTCTTATTTATTGTCGGTCGTTATATTATAGTACGTATTGAATTTTCTTTCTTAAATGGGACGCTCAATCAATATTTGTATCAACTATTTTTGTAACATAATTTTACTTAAAACGTTTTCACTTTTATAGAAACTACTTAACACCCCCCCCCCTCCCCCCGAAAGAGATTTTACATAGTCTATCTAAAGATAACAGAATTAATGTTCAAAATTTTCTAAAATTGCGGTCAATAAAATGCTTTTGAAAAAGCGTTTCAAAACACTATTGAAGCTATCTTTACTGCCAACTCCGGTCCCTTCCTAATAATTCAGTTAGTTAACATTTTTGGACAAAAAATTTAAACGTTGTTCCATATTAATCTATATCAGAGGAGGTACAATCTCCGAGACAACACTGTATCGACTCCACTAAGAGAGAAATATTGTTGAGCTGACGATCACCATTTCCGTTTTTAGAAATACAAAAAAACATTTTTGCAACGTAATTTTAATTAAAACATTAATTTTTAAAGAAACTTCTTAGCAAAATATATTATTTATATTTTACATGTTTATCTGCTTTGCTAAACATGGTAATGTTCTTTAACAAAGAGAAAAAACCTCGAAAATACAAAGAAATGTAATTATACATTTTATTTATGTGATTTCGATACGAAATAAATTTTAGATATGAAATAGATATTCTAACAAATGTATTTCCAATTGTATCATCAGTTTGAAAGGCTTTTTTTTAACGTACTCTTTTAATCGAATTAAAAGATCGTTCGGTCCCTTTAGTGAATAAGGGGATGGGGTACCCAGAACATCCCCTTTCGTACACAGGGGGATGAACGATATTGAAAACTTAGCACTGGAATCGCATATTGGGTGAAACACGGAAGTTGATCAGGTTCACATCAGTATGAGATTTTATGGGTTTCTTAATTTTGTGACAGGAACGTTGATATGGGGTGTCTTTACAAGGGAAAAAATGGAAATACATTTGTTTTAAAATTTTCAAGTATCTATTCATATTTAAGTGATTTTTAAATTTTAATAAAATTAATTTGGTAAACAATATTAACTGATACACTATGTTTTGAAAATAAATGTGACCAATCAATATATTTATTCTAACAGGAAACTGTCCAGTTAAACTGCACATTGGTGTTATGTGCGTTATGTAAAATTTAAAATAAAATTATCAGATAACCTCACTTTAAGCTCGGTATAAAAATTTTATATTAGCTCTGTCAAGAAGTATACTCGGTTTTGGCAGTAAAGTGGTTAAAATCACTTCATTTGAACTAGAGTGACTGTTTGAATTTTCTTTCGTGAATGTTATATGTTCAAGTTGCCAAGATAACATTTATACCAATAAAAATAATTATTTTTTAGCCACTACATTTTCTCATAAATTAATTATTTTGAAACATTTATCTATTTGAATTTATTACTGTTAACAAAACTGACAAGATTTTTCATTGCGCAAGTTTCAACTTCAGTGAATAATTTCAGCTTCAAACATACGCATCAACTAAATAAAGCAACTGCATAAAATATTTTTACCTAATTTGTATAAAACCTAATTTTAAAATTCAACTTCTGTTCAACATAAAATTCAACAAAGAATCCGTCTAGCTTCTTTTAGATCAAAGTCAGGCTTGGAAGTCGCTTTATAGGAATTAAGATGTCATTCTCAAAAACAATTTTGCAGATACTATCATTAACTCTTTCAGCAATAGGAAAACAGACGTCTGACGTTAACAGAGTAAAAGTTCATACATATTACGAACAGCAGGGGATTAAATGGATCTCGAACAACTGATGGGAATTAAGAAATCGTAGAAAAACTTACTACTTGTAAGAAAATCAGTCTGTCAATTCCTCTAGAAAGATCTTTAGTAGACTTAAAGAAAGTTTTTAACGTCTTTTAACTCAAAATCTGGCTTTGAAGTCATTTCAGAAAATTTATGTCATTCTCCAAAACAATTTTGAAGATGAGCTACTATGTCAATTTCTTTATTTTCTGCCCTGAAGTCTATTTCGTCGAATTTAAAAAGTCGTTGAAAGAAGCGAGCTTCAGTAATTCTTAAGTTTTTAAAAGCAATTTGCAAGTTTTGAATTGCGTATTAAACTTTATGACTTTTCCATGTAGGATTGAATTAAAGCGTACGATGTGCATAACTTTGTTAAATATATAATCAAAATCACATACGTTATTATTTTATATTACGTTGTTGTTATAAATGGGAGCAAAACTGCATTGCAGTCACCCTCAATGAAAAGTTCACTTACATTTTATCATTTATTAATGAACTCGTAAATAAGAATTAAGATTGCTTTTGTATGTTCAATTAAAAGCAAACAAACTTTACATATTTTGAAAAAAGCTCAGCTCGTAATGCACTTGGACAGTAAACATTTTCAAACTGACGTGTGCCTAAGTGAATCACGGAAACGTCACACTACATTCATTCTCCTTCGCTTTTTAGTTAAAAGCCGGCACACTTGCCCTGGCTCTCTTATTGGCGTATTTTGCTACTAGCGCTTTCTAAGGGATGACGGAAGAAACATTGCGTGCGCATGCGCATGCACAGGTACCAACAAACTATTTGAGTTACTCTTTCATTTTATGTATTAAGTTTAATTTTAAGGTATTATATAATAGATACTACAAAGCGTTAAAACCCCGATATTCATTTAGAAACACACTGTATTATAATACCGAATTTGCATTCTGGCTTAGGATTCTCGAACTTTTTCCTGCCAGATTCATGTTGGATTGCGTTTGAGCCCATTCAGAGAACACCTTCGTAAAATCAATATTTTTTATGTCAATCATCACAATGTTTTTTTCAAAATAAAACATATATGAATATTTTGCTAGATGTTTTCATATTTTCTTATTCTAGGTTAGCCTGATGCGAATGATAGGGGGTGATAATATTTCCGAATAGTAGTCATCACCTTTATTAAACCGTAACTGCCGTCAGCAGTCTCAGAGATCGCTGCTTTTTTCAATGTTCACAGTTTTACTCTAATCTTTTGGTTTAACTATAGATACTAGTAAAATTTTATTTCGTTTTGGCCCCTTTTACTATCTCTAGAGACTTCTGGATAGGGGAATTTTTAATTAGAAAAATTCTTTTCCTAAAGTTTTGTATGAAAAAAAATGAGTTGATCATGCATTTTATTCATTTTTTAATCCAGCGGTCTCCGAGACTGTTCACAATAACTACGCAGCAATTTCGTTGACAGTTGTTAAGATGTTGAGAAATTTCATCAGAAATAAAGCGAATATTACTATTCAGAAGAATGTTTCCCTCGGGTCCCAAAACTACTTAGTAGGGTCTTTGTTTCAAGAAAGGCAAAAGTTTAATTTTCAATCTAACTTTTATACTTACTGTGCGCCTTTTCAAAAAATGCCACATAACAATTTGCTTTTTTACATCCTTTCTTTTAACTTAATTTCTGTATGTATGTGGCAAAGAAATCTTGTTACTCATTTTTAACCCACTTCCTGTTCACATACAGGGTCTGTTCTGAAAGTAGTAGGACTCATTTTTTTTTAAATATATTCATGAGAATAGTACAAACGATTAAAATTTTTCAAAGTAGCACCCTTCCGCAGCTACACACTGCTTCCAACGAGTTTTCCAGTTTTCGTATGCCTCAGGAACACCTGGACCGAAATGCTGTTTAACTCCTTCGTCGCGGCCTGTTGAACCGCCTCTACCGAGCCGTGATGCTTCCCCTTGAGCGTCGATTTTATTCTCGGGAATAGAAAAAAGTCTGGCGGGGCCAAATCGGGGCTGTAGGGGGGATGAGGCAGCGTTGCCACATTGTGCTGGGAAAGATACTCCATTACGCGAAACGTTGTGTGGCTCGGCGCATTGTCATGGTGCAGCCGAACTCAAAAACTTGGGTTTGAGGAATGTTTAATTCATCAGCAATTATTCTGATGCTCCTCCTACGATCACTGTTCAGTAAATTTTTCATTTGCGACACATTTTCTTTGGTCTTGCTGGTCGAAGGGCGTCCGGAGCGGTCGTCGTCTTCCACTCTTTCCCTACCTTCTTGGAACAGCTTGTGCCACTCAGAAACATCCGATCTACCCATGGCAGCATCACCATAGGCCTCTTTAATCATGTCGTGAGTCTCTTTGCCCGTTTTACCAAGCTTTACACAAAATTTGATCGCGTATCGCTGCTCCAGAAAACGCTCCATGATTCTCCGTGACGAGGCGTTTCGACAGGGGGTTACAGTACAAGCGACCTGCTCTCTTCAACGGCCGAGAGCCGACTGCCGATTTTTTTCAGCTTTCCCAATATCCCCCTCCACCGATCGTGCGCGCGCAGACTGC
Organism: Maratus michaelseni; assembly: GCA_963931845.1. NCBI lineage: Eukaryota > Metazoa > Arthropoda > Arachnida > Araneae > Salticidae > Maratus > Maratus michaelseni. Next base: position 28,203,850 of record OZ007599.1, read on the forward strand.
CTCTCGTCTACCCGTTCGCTCAGGAAAATATCAGTCCTACTAATTTCAGAACAGACCCTGTAGAGCTTTGAAATTTGGAATATATATGTATTCCTGAGGCAATACATGAATTGGACATAGATTTTTCAAAAATTCGATCCCTAAGGGGGAGGATAGATATGGAGTAATTTATCCATTCAGTTATTGGTCCGCCATCGATTATCCTTTACCTCCCTAGTTCCTCCGCATAGAGGATAGACATCACGGATAGATATGGAGTAATTTATCTATTCAGTTATCGGTCCATCATCGATTATCCTTTACCTCCCTACTTCCTCCGCATAGAGGAAATTGCTATTGCGCATTATTTACGGAATCTTCTTATATTTAAATTATTACCGACAGTGGAACTAAATCACGATGTCGAACACTGTAAAACAGTATGAGAAATGTTTTCCTATCTCGACATTCTCGCTTTCTTAAAATATTACGATAACTTAAAATATCCAGCTTTAAATACTGAATTCTTGGTGCTAAATAACCACAATGACAAAATGGTTAAATATTTACTGTTTGTTTGACAAATGAAAATATTAAAGTTCTACTGAAATTGCTTAGCTTCAATACAATACTTAGCAAAGGCTTTCAATTGAGTAGCAAAATTGCTGATTTATCTTTTTTTTTGTTTACCAGATATTTTTTGCCACATCTATACAAGGAACCATTCCTTTTCATAAAGAAACAAGAACGAAAAATCATGCGTCAAACATAGATTATGAAAAACTTTCCAACACAGCCAGAAAACTAACGAAAATTCATTGTTAAATATGGTAAAAGAAAATATGTTAGTAAACAGTTTAGAAAAAATATACCAAATTGAGAAATATAGTTTTCGAAATTTCCTTCCATTGTAAAAAAGTAGTCGAATTATTTTGTGCAGTCCTATATATTATCTGTATATTTGGATATACAATACATAGCATGATAAAATTTATTTCAGTTAGAAAATTCCCATTTAGCAATTTTCGCCAATCGAGGGAAATGCACTCGAAATCTTTCGTACAGCTCAGTATATTATCTAAACACGTTTGTATGTACCACATATTAAGCTAAAATTTAATTCAGGTAAAAAACGCATAAGGCAACTTAAAACTCATTTCCAGCAATTACCAACCGTAAACGACAATGTATTTTGTTCTTTATATAGTCCTGTATATAAATTTATATATATTGCACAAACTTATATTAGTCTACTAAATATAGGTCAACAAGAAATGCGTAACATAATTCAAATCTACCCTTAAGCAATTCACTTCCATAGTCTGTAATACTTACGAATTCCCCTGTATATGATCAACCGGATTTATACACACCACGTAATATGAAAAAATGTTGTTAAACAGTTAAACTTAAAAACGCAAACCAAACTTGAGAGCGCACTTATTACACATAGACTGCAATTATCGCACGTATACTGTAACCGATATATTTTGTGTGTCCTTGTAAATGAACGATAAACGGAATGTAAACAAACCAAAGTCATAAACACTTTCAACTAGGTTTTGAAGTGTTAAAAACTGCAGTTATTGTCTAAACTTGAACTGTTTTTTGCTTAAAATTCTCAAACTGTCAACTGATATACTGTCCGACTATTCCAAAATTTCATTTTCATGACCGAGATTTTACGTCCAGTCAGTTTGAAAATATTTAAATATTTAATTATCGTTTGCACATAAATTCAAGAAGTGAAAACCAACTGTAACACATGTTTACTTTCCAAACTTAAATCTGTGCCTTCTAATCATTGCTTTCTTCATTGAAAATTTTATACACATGTTTTTCGAGAGAAGAGGATATAAGCTGGCTTTTTTTAAAATTCAGATGGTATACGGTTTATTTCACAATATACCTTCCATTACATGTCGGTTCCAAATTTATAATAATGTACAGTGTGATCAGAAAATGAGTATACATTTGAAAAATTAATAATTCACGGAATAATGTAGGTAGAGAGGTAAAAATTGGCACACATGCTTGGAATGACATGGGGTTTTATTGTATCCACACAAAAAAAAGGTTAAAAAAAAGGCCGACAGATAACACTGAACAGCAAAACGTCAGTGATTCTGCCTGAGAATCGTGTATAAAAGGAGCTGTAATGAAAGAGAGAATCCGATGCACCAGCAATCGCAGCATGTTGACGTTACCAGAAAAGGCTATGTTAGTGAACCTCTAACTATCAAAATGGGGAATCTGCCGCGATTGACCGACATCAATAGGCATGCTAAAAGACAACATCCAACGCCAATTTCTCACCATAACAACAGATATGCTGCACAGTGCTGTGCACAACATTGTCCCTCGGCTACAGCTATTGAGCTATTGTTGCGGGATGACGGTGAACATGTTGAGCATTCGTCCTGAAGAACATCGTCTTTGCTTTGTCATAATTTGTCATGCTAATTATTGCTTTTCTTATCACACGAAGCGCCATCTGTCGGCCATTTTATGAAGTTTTTTGGGGATACAACAAAACCCCATGTCATTCCAAGCATGTGTGTCAATTTTTACCTCTCTACCTACATTATTCCGTGAATTATTAATTTTTCAAATGTATACTCATTTTCTGATCACCCTGTATTTTGTAAAAAGTCATTTAAAGATACTGTGAAATAATTAAAAATATGCAAAATAATATTTGTTTGACATAAAGTGCTATAAAATGTTTTTAGTCTTGTGATGACAGGGTTCGTTTAAATAATAATTCATTGTAATTATCGAATGCTAAGTAATTAGAATCGTACTGCTTAGTTATTAAATCTCATAGAATTTCATGTGTAAGTGGGTTTATTTTATACAATATAAAGTATGCGACATCGGCATTAGGAGACTTTACCACAACATTCAATGTTGCTTTCAGACAATATGTTTTTAAGTTTTAGTTTAAGCTTAGCTATTTCAAAACGTAATTAAAACATGATCGGAGATTGTAGGCGTCCAGACATTGACTGTAACGTCCCATTCCCCATCTTACTAAATAAGCTCATTAATTTTATATATAAAAAAAGTTATTAGTTGTAAATTATGCTCATGGTTCTTTCATTAAACAAAAAAAAAATAACATAATTTGGGAGAGTTACCATAAATACACATTTTTAAAAAATGTGCTTTGTTTACCTTTAATTCAGGCTTTTATCAGTAGGGACATTTAGTTGCGATATAGAGAGATGTTTTTCAAAACGACATTTCTATTGTTATGTTAAGAATATGAATATCCCAAGCAAATGTACAATGAAAAATGCTTTAAAAATAATCACTGCTTGATCTGCAGTAGGCGTATCAGTGTACCTTGCTTGAATTTATATTTTATAATCATCTTTCATAATTTAACCCGTAATGGTCTCATACACCGCTTTTTTTTTCAATTTTCACAGTTTAAGTATAGATACTTGTGAAATTCAGTTTCCTTTGAAGACCTAGTACTAACGATAACTTAGACTTCCTAATAGATGCATTTTCATAGGTGCCAACCCCTCATTAATATTCCGTAATATGCAGGTTAATTTGACCCAGGTTTAACACGTTTCGCACCAGAAATTTTTTTAAGAAATGAAATAAAATAAATTCCACGTAGATACCTGAAATTGGATAAATAAAGATTCATCCAATATTTTTTCTGGTTTGAAGCGTTGTTAAACTGGGTCAAATTAACCCGCATATTACGGAATATTAATGAGAGGTTGGCACCTATGCATTTTAATTATAATATGCGTACAGTTTACTTACAGTTGTACATGAAGTTTAATACAGGAACAGTATCCTATGAGTTAATCGGGCCTTTTATTCATCTTTTGATCAAACGCTCTCAGAGACCGCTCAAAGTAGTTATACAACAGTTTTTGTTACAGCAGTTAAGGGTTAACACTCTTAAAATGTTACTTTCATAAATATCATTATCAAACAGCAATGTATTTGTAACAAACTTTTACTCTTGTTTTATATTTCTTCAGAATTAATAACGAGATATTCAAATTTCTTAATTACTTTTTTGTATGTGAATAGATGCTAATGCTACAAATGTGGCTCAAGGGTTTATGCCATATAAATACAAAATGTTAGGAAACAATTATTGTATTTTTAAAATAATTACTGCACTTTATGAGGATCCTAAAAATCAATTTTAAAATGCGTGGCTTGCCCATTTTACGTACTTTAGAATAATATCATACAAGTTGTAAACTTTACACCTAACTTTTTACAACTTGTATGATTAATTTACCAATTTGAAATAATTGTGTTAAAAAAAAATAATTTAGAATAATATGCTTATATATTTCACTTTTATGAAAGACTTTATAATTACTAAGTTAAAGGCACAATTAAACAATTTTTGGCAAAGTATTTCAATAATTATAAACCAATAATAAGAAATACCTCACGCTTTATTGCGACACGTAACTTAAATGTCACCTCTTTTCAAATTCCAAATTACCAAGAAAAAATATTTTCCTGAAATATTTTCCTAAATCCGAGACCAAAAATGGTTTCGGATTAAAGTCCGAAATTTGCTAACAAAGTGTCAATTGCCAACATATGAAACATTTTAACAATTTTATGCAAAAGACAAGTATGTTTTTTAAACTTTAATAGCGGTGTTTTGCCAATAACGTTGAATACTGAAGTTAATACTCAACTGAAAGTTAATAAAACAGGGTGACAGGAGAGTTATGCAGCACTTCACATTTCTTTATAAACTATGTCTGGATTTCTCTTAAAACAATGTTTATAAGTATGAAGCTCATTTTGATAAAGATACAGACGAAAGGTTTCGGCGCAGATTATTAAACTACAGTATTCATTTATTTGCTTGTAGCAAGCCTATAAGAGCTTACCGTAAAATTTAAAGCAAAACGAACGACTGTCAATAGCTTATTTGTTTTAATAATAAAACATTGTCTCTAAAGTTTTTAAATTTTTTTAAATTGCAGATATAAATAATGTATGCATTGTGTCAATATCTGCATCGTAAAAGTATATAGAAGATAAAAGTGCAGCCTATGCGCCGACTTTTGGAATTCATTCTGTTGGCAAGTAATTTGATTGTTTGATTAAAGGGGGAAGGGAATGACTTTGTTAATAATAAACATTTAAAAAGTTTACCGATAAATAAAAAGCAAACAACAATCTATGGTTGATTTGAATTTATCTTTGAGAGGAGTTCTTGGTTCACCTTGATTCCAGTACGGGTGTGATTTCAAATCCATCCCGTTTTTAACTATTTTTAAGAGGTTTTTATAAAATCTCACTTCTAACCATGATTAAAATCCCTTTCGTATTTCTCAGACACTGTAAGGTTTTATGTTTCACTGCTTAAGAGGGACTGCTCAGACGAGGAGGCCAGGTCTGTAGAGCATAGATATACCTACCGGCAATTTTATAAAAGGTTTAAGAAAATTACAAATTCAACTGGTGCTGAACCCGCCGGCAACGCGACAGGGGGCGGGGTGAAAAGTATACATACAGCTTATACATAATAGTCCAAGTAACGGTCCCTGCCCGGCCAGCGACCTCCACGCGACAAGAGGTAGGGGATAGGTAGAAAATGAAGCAGATTCACATAACAAAACCCATCCAGTGGAACACATAGCCCCAACGCCACAGGCAGCGGACGGGGAAAGCGGTGTTTTTTGAGCTATTCAATGAGTAAACAGCAGTACATATGCAACAATTACATAGGCTTGTTACAAAAACAGTCCTAGAAGACTAGAGCAGGGAAAAAATACGCCGGAGCAGTGCTCCCACGAGAGCTACTTAAGAAGTGGTTTACTGGAGACTGCAGGCATTCCAATGGATCTCAGGAGGTCAGAATTGAGAGATCATTAAAGAGATCATTAGAGACCATTAAAAAGTAATAGATTTCTGCCAGTTAAAAAAAGAGCTTGAGATAGGAAAGAATATTCTGGAGCCAAGAAAGAAGGAGGGGATAAGATGTGCTTTTTAAGATGCCAAGCAGCAGTTGATGTACAATTGAAATAATAGTGCTCCGGTGATCAAAGGCGCCATACTCTCAATTTTGTGTTGAGGAAAGATGAAAGTATTTTAGATATGCCTTAAAAAACAGTATCCTGAAAGGAATACTGTTGTGTGTGGGGAAATATTTAGGGGTATTCTAGACACTTTAGGAATGAGATTGTGGGTGTGTCGGACCTTGCAAGGGAAATCCCTGTAAATTTGTCACTCGAGAAGAATCCTAGATTTAAGCACGCGCCGTACATGTGAGGGGAGAACTCGAAGAGAGATCTCCACAGCAGGGCGGGTGGATTTGGCAAGGGTGTCAGTAATTTCATTTACCTCACCGTCAATGTGAGCTGTGACGTGACCTAGAGATACTTTTTTGAAAAAGGGAAGGAGGCCGAGTTTGAGTTGGAGGACTAGTGGATGCTTAGTCCTGTGAGCAACGATAGTCTGCATGTACGACAAGCTATCGCTGAAAAGCTGAAAATGGGGAGCCCAGATAACCATTCCAAAACGATCAGAATTGCGTACAACTCTAACTGAAAGATCGTATTGTCAGCACCAATTTTGCCAGCCCACCGATGCGTCTCGATCTAACCTTCCATAGTGCAGAAGGCTACAAAAACGCCAGTCTCTGTTTGGGACCCATCGGTGTAAATTGACGGATGCCGGGAGGGAGTGTGACTGTGTTTCGTGGGATTAACATGAACATGCTATGTTTCATGGTTCGGATGCAGACGCCAGCTGTGGACTGTCCTTTGTATATCTGTTTGTGGGGAATGTCGAGTGCTTGTGGGTGTGTGTTCTAGAAGAAGGATGCATTTTATTTAATTCATAATCAAGTGCTATTGTTATGTGAGGAGGGATACCCTTTAGTACTGTGAGTGCATCTGTGGAGATGGTTTTGTTGCTTCGAGCCATTAGAAGCAAGAAAATCCGTTGGATCGAGGTCAACTTTTGTTTTATCAATTTGATGAGATTTCCTCCCCAGATACCCACACGGTAGAAGATAATCCTTTCTGTTACGGTGTGATACCATATTTTTATTAATTTAGGCTTTACTCCCCATGATTTTGAGGTTAATGTACAGGAGTTATGTAGTTTGATTAATTTAGTTTTTAGAAAGTTTGTGTTTCGTCCAGCTCCGGTGTTCATCAATTATTATTCCTAAAAGTTTTAAGTGTGGCTCATACTGAACGCTCACCCCATTGACTCTCATCACGGGTTTAAGCTTAAGCTTGCGTGGTTTGGCAAAAATTAGAGATTGGGTTTTGCTTATGGAGAGCTGGAGGTGCAGGCGAGTCAACGGCTGACAGAATGCGGAGAAACCTCGGGCTGCTGACAGTTTGATGTCCAGACGGCTCCGGGCCACTTTCTGGACATTAAATGTGTGTAGCGCCGATGCTACTTCAGTTTTTGAAAAGGGTTTTTCTGGAGGGGAGTCCAAAGTCATATCAGAGTTGTGCACGTCGGGGTAAGAAGAAGGACCGAAAGTTCTGAGGTAAGATGCTCCATATTATGCTGTATGGACGCTCTACTGGGTGGCATCTCAAACTTGATTTCATCAGGCGTGAAGAATTTACCTGCGAAGAATTTTTGTGCTGTGCCGAAAGGGTCAGTTTGATTGCTACAGAATTTTCGCCATGCTGCTTTCCTTGTGTACAGAACACTACTCTTAAATTTGGCTGAAACAATTTTGTAATTTGAACTGAGACACCGGAAGTAGTCTGTATTTGCGTCTGTGTTCCTAAGATTTTTTATTTTCTTTCTCAGTGCAGTGAGGTGATTTCGTTTAGTTTTAATCTCGAGTATACAGAAAGAGAAGGTAGGTGTTCTCCGAGTGTTCTTTAATCTCTAGGATACTCGCGCCGCTGTTTGCATTGCTTCAATTAATTTTATCGTGAAGAGTTTTAATTTTGTGGTGTCTGTTGCATCCTTCAGTTGTTGGTTTAGGAGTCGTCTGTGTGCTTTGAGTATTTGTGCAAATTTGCGAATGTTGCCTTGGGTTTTGCTGAATTTGCGTTTAGTTGTGTAAAGGGGAGGGGAGGGTAATGTCAAAAGAGAAGCGAATGTATTTGTGATACGAGGCTATGTGACCATCTGAAACATGCCATTGTCTGAGTTTCAGCTGTGCCTAGGGGTTGACCAGAGTGTGTTCGGGAAAGCCCTTGGCAACAATGTTGCCATCTCCGTCGTATTTTACGAATGGAATGTGTACTGTTTTCAATGTTTGCAGTGACAAGCTTGTTTGCAACCAGATGTTCTATGAGGGTATCTCCGCGGGTGTTTTTGTGATCATAGCTCCAAATTGTGGAGGCTGCATTGAAGTCACCACCGCAAATGAAGAACATTCGCTGTTTGATGAGGTGTTGCCACTCCTCGAGGGTTTTCTTGACTTTGTGCTGCGTAGGTCGAGCCACATATGAGATGGCCCTTCTTTGCAGAGGTTGTGATAAAGGCGCAATGTGACCAGTGTAGAGGTGGGAGTGGTTCAGATCAGTGTTCTGGATGACCAGGTGGGCACTCAGAGATTTTGATGGGATGATAGCCCAGTTAGATGGAATATCTGAAAGAGTGTCTGTTTTGCTGCAGTAGACATCGTGCAGCAGTGCAATGTCTATTTTTTCAGAAATCATATAATCAATATCAAGAATGTGAATTATCACTTTACTACAGAGTGAACAAATGTTCAGACATGGGATGGAACCCGGATACCTTGGTATAGCGCGCCAAGTGCTTTACCGTTTAAGCCACCAGGACTAACATCATTTCTAGCATTCTCTTACTCTTATTGTGGTAAGTTTACAACTTCTGCTGCAAAAGATGGAACGTTAATCCTGAGCACAACTTAAGTGGCATGCATGAGATAAATTAAATCCAATATCGGTGAATACTGGGTAATAAATTTTCAGTTCTGCAGAAAATTTAATTAGATATTTCATATAACATTTCACTGCTTTGTTAGCTACTTTTCAGCGATTGAGGTTGATTTGGAGAAAATTTAGCGTGCCGAAAGGGAAGTTCTTTTTGTGAAACTGAAGTTGACGGTTGAGACATCGTAAGGCTAATAGAAAAGTTACTAAGTTTTGAGAGTTATTGAGAAGGCGTACCTTGATGGCCTATTTATCTGCGTCCACTATACCGGTCCGTATTTGGCCATGCTGGGCCTACCCTTTGGGGAGTAAGGAATGAATTTGGATGAAAAAACGAGGACCAGAGATGGATCCAGTCTCACTGGCCTGGGTCCTGCCAGTCAGCTGGGTGGTCCCCTAGGAGTCTCTTACCTCGAAGTTGAGGAGTAGAAGACGTGACAGAAGAAACATCTCATGTAGACCCAGGTGGGGAGCATCTTCAATTGAATACTTCATGAAGTCTTCCATCTCTAGGCGGTATCTATGACGATAGGAATCACACCTTGTATTTGATGCTTTGTGATCTAGAGGTAAATTAGTTCCAAGAGTTTCATTATATGGAAAGGGCATGTTTACAAACAAACACTAACGTCAATCAATTTCTTCTTCCAACCAATCAAACAAACTCGTCCCTGTTCGTACACCAATCAAATCCTCTTTTACCCTGAGTGACGTTAACTGATCTTTCGTTATATTATTTGCAGTTGATGTAGTTAGGTGGTGAATTACATTTCCGTTGGGAGTGCTGAGTTCCTCAGATTACACAGTAGGGCTCACCGCGGCAGTGTTTTTCCTCATGGGTGAATCCTTGGCAGTTTCGGCAGCGAGTTACATAATAATGTGGGCGCAGTAGGCACTGCTTGAGTCCCACTGTTATCCCTCTGTCCTCGATAATTAGTTTCCGTAGGGAACGGTAGCATGAGGATAATTACCTCTCTTTCATCCTCCTTGTGTTTGTTTCTGAGCTTCTTTGTGCAAGTCCTGCAAGTCATCTCTCTGGATTTAGTAAACCGAAGTGAAAGTTTCTAGGATTCCGTCATGCATAATGCCATTAGGTACGCTTATCACCATCATTTTGTTTTGTATGGGCATCTTGGTTTTAAATTGAAGAGGCGGTTCCGTTTTTGGTGCATTCTGAGATATATTTGTAGGGTTTCTTTGTCGTCTTCTATTTTACAATGAATTTCCACATGATATTTTTGCGTTAGTACTTTGTCCAGGAAAACAGGTGTGGCATATTTAGGCTGCTTGAGGCTTGCTTGGATAGACTCCTGTGAGGGTCTTGTGCAGCCTTTGATTACCAAAATCTTCTGTTTGCTTCTGTCTATGGCTTTTCTGTTGTGTATTTCCAGTGGTGGCTGTAGTTTCTTCTGCGCAAGTTATAGAGGTTCTTTGGGTGTTGATTTAGGGTTATCATCTGGTTGGTTAGTCATCAGATCCAAGCTTTGTGATTTGGTGAAAGTCTGGGTGATGGCTTCTGTTATCTCGCTGGGTTTAGGGAAGGAGTTAGTCAGTTGTTGTAGGTCTTTTCTATTCGTTTGCAGATGGTCCTCTACCACCCTCCTTCTTTCCGAGAACTATGTACATCTTATTAGTAGGCCATTTCTTTCTTTGGAAAACTCCTGGTCTTCGTGAACGATTGTGTTGAATATTTCCAGGAGGATTGTGAAGTGTCTGAGGTGATCGCTTGAAGATTTTGAACGGTTGTTTGATTGATGCTTTTAGCTTATTCAGTCTAGCTTTGCCCTCTTTGAATAGATTTGAGATTAAGTATGCGGGATTCGTCGTTTCAAGCCGTTTCCGCTTCTTCTTCTGAAGTAATGAAAGTGTAACTTCCGTAGAGACTTAAACTGTTTAAAGATTTGTTTGCACTTCTATTAAGGTGCAGCGCATTGTGGTTACTTAGATCTGTGAATGAGATTCTAGGGGAAATACTGGCAAAGAAAATAATTAAAACATATACTGATGTTATTATAGAAAAAAAGGACTAATTAGTAACAGATATTTGGGTACCAGTGCCACACGACGTCACGTCCCGTGATGATAGCTTTGGGTTTAGAAGCATGAGATTGGAATTTGGAATGGGTGGGGGGAGGCGGAGACGCTCTGTTTGCAATTTTCCGCAAGTGCCAATGAGATAAATGGGAGTTGTAGTGCAACATTTGTTGTTAAGGGGTGGAGCTGCTCTTTGCTTTTTTTAATATTGATATTATTAATGTAACTGGGTTGGAAAAATAATTATTTTGTTGAAGTTAGGTTAAATAATAGAATGAAGGTAGATAAGAATGGTTGGTGCAGGTAGATACTGCAAGTATATAAAAAAATTAAAAATAATACCAATGGCATAAGAATGACCCCGGACAGTCCCGCCATGGTCCAGTCCACTGAGCGCGGAAGAGAAGTTGTAAGATTGGTGGGAAGTGGGAGCGGTTAGAAAAAGAATGGAAAAAATGTAAGGAGAGAGGCCGGAAGGGTGTAAAAAAGGTGAGTATCGGAAGAAAAATAGGCCACGCCTCCAAGCTGCCTGGCTAACAGATGACAGCGCGGAATAGGGTCGTTGGATGCCACATCTATTCAGCTCTGACTATGAACGGGGGTCATTTAGAGTCTGTCAGAATGTGAGAATGTAGACGGAAGAGGGCCGTTGAGTGCCGACGTACAACATGCCTTCGAAAGAGAGTCTTTTACAGGAGACCGACCGAAGTTCCATGGAGGGGGCTTGGACAGAATATGGTTCAAAATATGGAATATTAACGGAATTTGGCGTTAAAAGAACTTGAAAATGACAAAAGACGAACTTAGAGAGAAAATGACGCTTTTTTAAAATGAAACAAAATAATAGATGTGAAGAAGAATATTGCATACGGGAGATGAGAATGATCGATAATATGGACAAATAAGGTACAAATAGCGAGACTTAGCCTTATCTTCGCAATAAAAAGAAAGGTTGACAAAAGAGGCTGTTTTTGCGATATTAGAAAATGATGCTTTTTTGTAAAATGACACAAATAATAGATGTGAAGAAGAATATTGCATGCGGGAGATGAGAATGATCGATAATATCGACAAATAAGGTACAAATAGCGAGACTTAGTCTTAATTTCGCAATAAAAGAAAGGTTGACAAAGAGGCTGTTTTTGCGATATTAGAAAAAAACTAGTGGTCTGAGCAGGACATTTTATGGGAGGAGGGCTAGAGATATAATTAAAAAGAGTTGGAAAACCAATTTTTATAAGATTTGTATGTGTGGTTTTTGAGAAATTTTAATTTTTCGGAAGTGCAGCAAAGAGATTAGTTCTTATGTAAAAATCGAATTAATGGAAACGAAAAACTTTGTGTGTGGGGGGGGGGGGAGGGGAGCGAAAGATCGGTGTGTGTTTAGTCAGGAAACCAATTTTTTTTAATCATTGCATGTTTTGTTTTATAGAAAATAGCGTCAAAAGTTGAATTTGATTATTGCAAGGTTTTATGTTTCAAATAAATGTTTGTAAGACGGAGATTAATGACTCATGCTGTAATAATGAAATATTAAGAGAAAGATTAGAAACAAATGTGCCGAACATGCATGAAAAAATGGCGCCGAATTTTATAAATAACGAGTGTCTAAGAAAACTAATATTTTTTGTTCTGAGCTTTAAAGACATCATTTGTTTTCAAAAACTTCAAAAGCGCTGGGAGCCTTTTTACATTTGAATTTCCTATGTATTATTTTCTTTAATAAAAACTTTGTTTTGCGCAGAAAAAAAAATACTTTAGTGGACAGCATGGTTAAAAAATGTTTGTTTCGTGGAAGTCAAATTTTAGATAACTTTTAAATAAAAAGTTTTTACTACTACTTACTTTGAACATCCACCCTGTTGTTAACGCAGATGGAGAGAGGTGAGACATTGCACAGAAATAAATTGACGTAAAAAATCTAATCATGGCAGTATTCACTCATATTACTTCATTTTCAGAAATGAATGTCACTTTCTGAAACGTAATTAATGACATACTATTGCAAACTTTTCCTTGGAGTCATGAGATGGGAAATTGTATAGAAGAATTTCTAATCGCAACAAACTCTCCAAGTTCGATATTCTTTGCATTAGAAATTTTAACAAAGTTTTAAATCATTTCAGAACATGGGCATTCTTACAAGTAAACGTTTGGGAAACAAAGTTAAAACACAATCATTTTAAATTACCAACTAGCTGTACCGCCCTCCGTGGCCCGGGCCCGGGCCCGTGATAATAAATTTTAAAAAATCAAGTTTTTATTATTTTATATCTTTAGCCCGATTTTGTATGAAATTATATTTTAAAATGAAAAATTCGCGAAACAATATTGATGTTTAGTGACAAAAGCACTCATTTTCTTTTTCTTTTTGTCCGAACTCTTTGAAATATTCATTAGTTATAAATAAAACGGTTTTATAGCCCATGTAAACATTTCGTGAAAGAATATTGTTATCTAGTTATAAAAGAAATGTTTTCTTCTCGCTTGTTTGTTTGTTTTCACGTCGGCTCCTTTAACATAGCAATAAAAAATAGTTCTCATCTTCCGAACTCTTTGAAATTTCAACCGGCTATAAATATAACTGTATCCAAGCTCTCTTACAAAAAACTATGCATATTTTACGCACATTTTACGAAAAAATATGCATATTTAGTAGTGAAAACATGACTTCTTTAAAATTAAAAAAGGCTTTCAACGCAATGGCCATATTACACCATCCGTTTACAATCGACCCTTTTCAATCACTCTAGGCTAAACTGCTCTAGGATAAACAGGTGAAGACTAAACACGTTTCCCTTTTCTGAGGGCAGAAGCCTTTTAAAAAACGTTGAAGCATGCGCAAAGAGACGATTTTTTTTGTGGAACAGAAACTGTGAATTTAACAGAATGCGCTTTTCGCTTTAAATAGATAGATTACGCCATTTGAAAATAAAGGCATTGTTTTAAAAGGGAGCATATATCATATGTGTGTCTTGAGATAAGCGGATTTAAAGATAAAAATACGTAACAAAGGTGTGAATCAAAATTCATATTCTGATAGATCCTAAAATCTCATAAAATTATCAATTTGCTACAATTGCATTTGTAAGTCCATTTATTGACATTTTAAGTGTCTTGAGACTTCCAAAGTGAGACTTCTATTTAGTTTAATTTAGAGTCTAAGTACTAGAAATATAATTGAATACAATATTCCATCAGTTAACCCTTTCATTAACCTTTCTATCAAGTGCTTTAAGAGACAGCTCACAGTAAAAAGGATCCAAGAGGGAGGTCTTAAATGTCAATCTATTAAAATGCACAATACATTTTTAAAATATAAATATGTATTAAAGGTGTTTTTGTATATTTTTCTTTTTCTCGTTTAAATTGCTAATCATTCTGATGCATTCACGAAGTTATTTTTTATACCGAAATGTATGAAAATGGCAGACATTATTGTTTAAGCACCAAAGAATCGAATAACTTTCCCAACTCTCCTATAAATGTAGTACATTTGGAACTGTATCCAGTTGCTCCCTCAAGCCGATGACTGTACAACCGGTTTAAAATGGCGATCTTTGAGAAAAAGTCTTTGCTTTTATAAGCAAATGGGAAACTAATTTGTATTCAGTGCCTGATTACCAACGGGGCACACTTCCACCAGTAAAAAAGAATTGAAATATTTCCTTTATTCATGGTAGTAATTTTGCATCAATAGGGCGTTTTAATAAGACGAAAATTTCTATTAAATTTTACTGGTGGAAGTGCGCCCCGTCGGTAATCAGGCCCTGTTTGTATTATCTTCCAAAAATGACTTCTTGGTATCTGAATAAAACATGCAAATTTTATACATTTATGAATACACCGGCAAATTTCATGCAGTTACGAAAAAAAATAAATTTGGTTATATGTTAAAACATAGCGAATTTGCATATAAGATATAAAAACTGCTAATAAAGACACGTGATTCCCCCTCCCTCCAAAAAAAGAGATATGACCCCGCACTCTAAATAGAGGGCTGGATTCGCCTCTGTCTCTCAGTAGGTATGCAATGATTTCTGTGAAAGTCCTTAAAGATTGATTAAGGTATATCAAAGTTAATCTGTTTCATAAATCAATTTTTTGGCTATAAGTGAAAGTATACAGGGATATTTTAATAGAAATACTCACATATGTTCATTTAAAAATGTACTTGTTCAATTTCAAACTTTATTTTGTTTTCATTTTTTGTATTGGTAAAAATACAGAGCTTTTTGCAGTTATTGGTAAGTAATTTTTTTTTACTTTTAATTTATATGATAATTTATATTGATATTTATGAATGATTCCCCCCCCCCCCCAATGAATGCTGAATTTTGAACAATTTTTATAAAACTTTAATGAACAACTGTGAAACGAAAGAATTAAAAAAGCTTAAGAAGTTAGTTTAAGATATTTGTTCTTTATTTGTTAATTAAATATTAAAAATAAAACGGGAAATTAGGTAATTAGTTTACTCAAATTTTTGTACTCAAATTATTTTATATGAAAATTGATATAGCCATATATGAAGTTCATGAAAAATATTACACAAGGTTGCTCTGCATAGCCCGTTGTTTGGACTAAATGCTGCCAAATATTTGCCTCTTTCATTGCTTAGGATATCCATGCATCAGTAGCATCCTTCCTCTCACAAATCTCCTAAAAAATTCGTTTTTCTTTGTACACTTAACGAAAGAAAAAACAATGAGCAAATCTATCGTGTGAGATTCATAGAACAGAACGCACATCAACGAGAGGATGGCACTCGATACAATCTTCTTATGACTTCTAAAAATATTGTGTTATATATCAATCTTTTTTGTTATATATGAACCTTTTAAGATATATCGCAAATTTTCGCTATGAAAGCATCGAACTCTCTGTCGTCTATTCCATAGCTATTTTAATAATCTGCTTTTAAATGTAACTTTTAATGTGAAATCCTCTAAATTTCTAGATATTTGAAAATAAAATCAACGTGGTTAGCCAGGAGAACATTGCTTATTTAATTAACATGGATTTACATTAGCTTTTTTAATTGCATGGATTAGAACTTCGAAGGAAATAATTCTCGTCGTTATTATCTTGAATACTTTTACACAGATTCCTTACACTGATCATTCCTAATTTTCGTTTAGAAAGCACATTTTGATCACGTGTATGTTACATTTTTTTCTCTGAATTTTCGAGACAGTGTTATAGAATTCTTGACTTATAGCTTAAAGTACGTTTCATAAAAAAAAAACATATACATTTGTACTAAGCGTAAGTGATGCCGCCTATTCGAATTGCATCTTGTTAAGTTGATAGTATTGCAGAGAGTCAAGTTTTAAACAAATCTAACTACGATGTGACGTGTAAATGCATAGAATCTGTATTGGAGATCCTATATTTCTTAGAGTCCGATAATTATTAGATTAAGCATATATATATATATATATATATATATATAAGGAACGAAATAAGCCTTCACAGATATATTTTTATTTGATGTGTGTTAATATTGTAATTTGAATTTGATTTCCATTGCTACGGATATATACACTAAAACAAACAAGTAGGATTTACTTCTACAAAAGCTTTAAATAGACCATAATCATGTACCACTTAATTTTTAAAGTACATAAATGCATTACTGCACATGCACTAAAATATGCAGACATTTACACAATGAACTTAAAAAGAACACAATCTCACTACTTTAGTAGATATTGTTATAATATTCGCTTTAAAACAAAGCTTATCATAAAAAATATGCATGCAGCATAAAATATAGCCAAATTGCATTTTCAATACAATATTATGCAATATCTTCCTATGATGGTACAAAATTATACTCGCAGCTCTAACCCACCCTTAGCGCCAATTGTGAGGTTCCAGCCAGTAACATTTTCAACCGTTAATTTTTTACCATAACAACTTCAATAGTATAGAATCATTTTGAAAAGAAACCTACATAAAAAAATAACCTCAAAACAGGGATGAGATTTCTCCGCTTTTTTGAATACCAGTATAATCTTAGAATAAACGTTGTTCTTTTAAATCACAAAATGTTCCGATTAAACAAAAAAACATTTTCTGTAAGATTATACTGGTATGCAAAAAAGCGGAGAAATCTCATCCCTGCCTCAGCAGCAAAAACATGCTGCAAATAAAGACACTCCGAGAAGACACCCGACCTGACTATTGGAAAATATATGGAATAGGTGAGAAATCTCCAAGAACTCGATGAAATTTTATTTTACCAATAGTGTTGACCAGAAAATAATTAAATGCCAAACATATTAAGTTAAATCTTTATACTCTGAAAATCAACAAAATTAGTCGAATGTCCCTAAAAAATAGGGAAGTTTAAAATAAAATAGGATTTATTTTTCTAGGAGATTAATATATCATCCAGATTAAAATGATGTTATTTATTTGCCATACGAAAAACAATTGAGTGAGTGCATCTAACTTGGTTTCCTTGTGTCTGTTGGCAGTTCAGGATGCAGTATAAATTTGCTGAAATTTCTACACAGATACACACAGAGAGAAGGGAAAACTCACTAACTCATAAACAGGAATTTAATATAATATCACAAATGGCAATGCCATGCTAGAACATGTAAAAGCTTATAAATACCAGCCTTCAAAATTTATTATAGGCAAAAAAAGGGAGGTGTTGTTATTCCCATTAATTTCAAGAATCCTCCTCCATCTAGAAAACTCTTTATTGAAAAGGGAGTCTTTAGTGGTTGGTAGGTTGGTTGATTTATGACGGCTGATTATCTACTCTTGGGATATAGGCCCTAGGGGGGTGTCCTCCGTATGGGTCTTTCTAAGGGAACCTAACCCCTATTTACGGCAAGGTTCGAAGAAAACCAGGGAAAACTCCGAACGGTTAGGTCTACGAGCGTGGCAGGGTTTGAAACCAGCACCTCACGTCTACCAGTTTTGAGAGGAGAACCTCTCAGCCACTGGTGAGGCGCGCCTTTAGTGAAAACCGAGTACTAAAACAAAACATATGCGTTTCAAAAAGTAAAATATAGGGTAAATGTACCAATAGTCGGCCACTTAACTGTTTTTTTGTATATAAACCATAACGTAGAATTTTTAAAAAACGACACAACATTTTTAACAGTGATATATGTTAAAACATACGTTTCTTATTATGTTTCAGCAATTATTTTTGAAAAACACGGTAATAGTTTTTTTTTAGACAAAGTTAAGTTCAAAAAGGGCAAGTTCTCCAATAGTCGGCCACTTTAAAGCTAATGTTCGGCCATCACTGCACCAATAGTCGGCCACTTCAGAATTTTGTCACTTTCTTCTATCTTTACAAGAAGAAAGTATTGGATTCATGAAAATTTTCGACTTCTGGTTTTCGACGGATTTATACGTTTTAGAAGGTCCTGAACACGATTTGACTGTTTTTAGAACATGTCTGTCTGTGACTCTGTCTGTCTGTCTGTCTGTATGTGACAACAATTTTGTGGGCGCTCTATCTCAAGAACTAATACTCGGAATTTAATAAAACTTTAGATTCAGTTAGTCCCTGATATAAATTGGTGCTGATTAGTTTTTGGTAAAAATCGCCCGGCAGGTGGCGCTGCTATGCAGCATTTTTCGCGATTTCCGCAATAGCTCTATCTCAATATCTAATTCTCGGAATTTAATAAAACTTTATATTCAGTGAGTCCCTGATATAAATGGGTGCTGATTAGTTTTTGGTAAAAATCGCCCAGCAGGTGGCGCTGCTATGCGGCATTTTTCGCGATTTCCGCAATAGCTCTATCTCAAAAACTAATGCTCGGAATTTAATAAAACTTTAGATTCAGTTAGTCCCTGATATAAATTGGTACTGATTAGTTTTTGGTAAAAATCGGCCGGCAGGTGGCGCTGCTATGCAGCAGTTTTCGCGATTTCCGCAATAGCTCTATCTCAAGATCTAATTCTCGGAATTTAATAAAACTTTATATTTAGTTAGTCCCTGATATAAATAGTGCTGATTAGTTTTTGGTAAATATCGCCCGGCAGGTGGCGCTGCTATGCGGCATTTTTCGCGATTTCCGCAATAGTTCTATCTCAAGAACTAATGCTCGGAATTTGATAAAACTTTAGATTCAGTTAGTCTCTGATATAAATTGGCGCTGATTAGTTTTTGGTAAAAATCGCCCGGCAGGTGGCGCTGCTATGCAGCATTTTTCGCGATTTCCGCAATTGCTCTATCTCAAGATCTAATTCTCGGAATTTAATAAAACTTTATATTCAGTTAGTCCGTGATATAAGTTGGTGCTGATTAGTTTTTGGTAAAAATTTCCCAGCAGGTGGCGCTGCTATGAGGCATTTTTCGCGATTTCCGCAATAGCTCTATCTCAAGAACTAATGTTCGGAATTTAATAAAACTTTAGATTCAGTTAGTCCCTGATATAAATTGGTGCTGATTAGTTTTTGGTAAAAATCGCCCGGCAGGTGGCGCTGCTATGCAGCATTTTTCGCGATTTCCGCAAAAGCTCTATCTCACGAACTAATACTTGGAATTTAGTAAAACCTTATATTCAGTTAGTCCCTGATATAAATTGATGCTGATTAGTTTTTGGTAAAAATCGCCCAGCAGGTGGCGCTGCTATGCGGCATTTTTCGCGATTTCCGCAATAGCTCTATCTTAAGAACTAATGTTCGGAATTTAATAAAACTTTAGATTCAGTTAGTCCCTGATATAAATTGATGCTGATTAGTGTTTGGTAAAAATCGCCAGGCAGGTGGCGCTGCTATGCAGCATTTTTCGCGATTTCCGCAATAGCTCTATCTCAAGATCTAATCCTCGGAATTTAATAAAACTTTATATTCGGTTAGTCCGTGATATAAGTTGGTGCTGATTAGTTTTCGGTAAAAATCGCCCAGCAGGTGGCGCTGTTATGCAGCATTTTTCGCGATTTCCGCAATAGCTCTATCTAACGAACTAATACTCGGAATTTAGTAAAACCTTATATTCAATTAGTCTCTGATGTAAATTGGTGCTGATTAGTTTTTGGTACAAATCGACCAGCAGGTGGCGCTGCTATGGAGCATTTTGCAGGATTTACACGATTTTAGCGATAGTCATATATCAAGAAATAATGCACAGAATTTAATAAAACTTGAGCTTCAGTTAGACCTTGATATAAATTGGTGCTGATTCATTTTAGTGTATGCGAAACCTGTGTGAGATAGAAGAAAGTTTTGGGATTGACACATCCAACTAGTTTTACCTGGAAAACGACGCTAACAAATTTTACTGAATTTTGCATTCTACCATTTTCGGTTATAAGAAGGTGATAGAGCTATCTCACATGTTCGAGAAAATTTCATTAGTAGGTCATATGATATGGGGGTCACTATGGGTTAAATAAATTTTATCTAAAAAACGGCTCTAACGATTTTGACTAAATTTTGCATCCTACCGTTTTGGGGTACGAAAAGACCATTGTTTGGGTCACATGTTTGAGAAAATTCGATTAGTGGGTCATTTTAGGGTCACTACGGGTCAAACTAATTTTATCTAAAAACGACAAACGATTTTGACTAAATTTTGTATCCTACCGATTTGGTGTTCGAAAAGACTAATGGGCTGGGTCACAAGTTAAGGGCCACATGTTAAGGTCCAAGGTAATTTTATCTTATCTAATAAATGTCTTTAACGATTTTGACTACGTTTTGTGTCCTAACTTTTTGGGATACAAGAAAACCATTTGGCTGGGTCACATGTTCGAGAAAATTCGATTAGTGGGTCATTTGGCGGTCACTATGGGTCAAACAAATTGCATTTAAAAACGGTTTAAGCGATTTTGACTAAATTTTGTATGCTACAGTCGACTGCAAAAAAAAATAAATAAATAAATAAAAATAAATAAACGCTGGTACCCCTTCTGGTCGCGCTCAAATTGAAGTTAGATTAAAGTGGGTTTTGAATCGAATTATGCATTTTGAATCCCGCAGTGGAAAAGCAAAGGGAGGGGCAGTCCCAACTGCCGCAATCCAATCTAGTTGTTTTAACACTTTTCATCAGAATTGAAAAGCAAATAATGAGGGTACCAACTGCCGCATCTAATCGAGTTGCTTTTAACACTTTTCAACATAGTTGAAAAGCAAATATGCATACATTCGTGCATCAGCGAAGGGGCGATCCCAATTGCCGCATCACGGCATTCCGATCTAGTTGTTTTAACACTTTTAAGCCTTTTGAGCATGAAATATATTTAGTATGTAGTTTATTAGTATACGAGTTCATTTTGAACCCCGCAGTGGAAAAGCGTAGGGAGGGGCGGTCACAACTGCCGCATTCCAATCTAGTTGTTTTAACACTTTTCAACAGAATTGAAAAGCAAATAATGGGGATACCAACTGCCGCATCTAATCGAGTTGCTTTTAACACTTTTCAACATAGTTGAAAAGCAAATATGCATACATTCGTGCATCAGCGAAGGGGCGGTCCCAACTGCCGCATCACGTCATTCCGATCTAGTTGTTTTAACACTTTTATGCATTTTGAACATGAAATATATTTAGTATGTAGTTATTAGTATACGAGTTCATTTGGAACACAGCAGTGGAAAAGCGTAGGGAGGGGCGGTCCCAACTGCTGCATTCCAATCTAGTTGTTTTAATACTTTTCAACAGACTTGAAAAGCAAATAATGAGGGTACCAACTGCCGCATCTAATCTAGTTTAAGAAAAAGCTACTGTGTACGAGCATTTGCGACTTTAAAGTAACCCCGATATCGAATATCAGTTTTCTATCCCTATTAATTCTAAATAAATCATAATTTAGAATTATAAACAACAATTACTGATAATTTCAATTTTTTAAATTTCGAATTTTATAGAAACCATTCTTTGCGAGAGCTTACATCTTAAAAGAAACCCCCATGCAAAATTTGAAGTTTCAAAGCCACAGAAATTGCAATTTAAAAAAATTTTTAGTTGCTTTTAAATTTCTAATTTTTTAGAAACTGTTCGGCTACGGTCAGACCACTTATGTATGGAAAAGGTTATCCATGTCTAATTTCAAGTTTCTACTCTAAACTTTATTAAAAAAACATAATTCAGAACATTTTCCTCTCATTTCAGCATTCTAAATTTCCAAATTTTTAGAAGCCTTTCTGAGCCGGTTGTTTATGTCTTAAAATTGACCACCATGCCAAATTTTAAGTTTCCAGCAACAAAACTATCACAGATTTTGAAACTTTAGAACGTTTATTTGGTTCTGTACCCTTTGAAATTCCGTTTTTTTTTTAAGAAACTATTTCGTACCAGCGTTTACATATTAAAAATGTCAAAATTAGGAAATTTTAAATTTCTCTCCCTAGTAATTCCATAAAAATCGTAATTTAGAATGTTTTTAGAATATTCACTGTTTTTTTCATTTTCTAAAATTCCCCCTTTTTTTAATTGCCTTGATTCAGAATTTACCTCTTAAAAGTAACAGACATGTTAAATTTCAAGTTTATATTCCTAACAATTCTACATGAATTGTAATTTAGAACTTTTTCCACTCATTTCACACTTTTAAATTTCGAATTTTTTAGAAAACAAAAACCATGCCAACTTTGAAGAGGGCAAAAAGGGCACGTTTGGAATGTTTTTTGCTCATCCATCTACTTACGAAAAGTGGCCCTGACGTAAAATATAGTCTATGTCGGAGCAGAGACTGCCACCTTTACTTTTGAAATTATTTCGGTAGTTCTAGTAGTTTCCCGTACAAACAAACAAACAAGCACGTAAAAAAAGATTTTTTTATATAAAATTATTTTAGATGTAGAGATAAAGTTATATCTACCAAACAATAAAAAAAAAGTGGCACTCCGGGAGTGCCGACAGAAGTGAAAACTTGAACAATTACATGTGTATTTTTTTATTCGTCAGGAAATGTTTTATTGTGCAGGAAATACTTTTAAATCAAGTGTTTTTTTATTCATTATTATAAACTACTACTACAAAAATTATATTACAATTTTCATTTTATGCGCTATTGTACATGAAAAATCATGCATATTATTTTACATACAAAAATTTCGGGAACCAGACTTCAGTCGCACTATACCGCTCACATTTTTCTGCGTTATTATACCGCTTACTATACCGCTTACATTTTTCTGTGTTACTATACCGCGTACATTTTTCTGCGGTACTATACCGCTTTCTATACCACTTACATTTTTTCTGTGTTACTATACCGCTTACTATGCCGCTTACATTTTTCTGCGTTACTATACCGCTTACTATACCGCTTACATTTTTCTGCTCTTACTATACCGCTTACATTTTTCTGCTCTTACTATACCGCTTACATTTTTCTGCGTTTACTATACCGCTTACATTTTTTCTGTGTTACTATACCGCTGACATTTTTCTGTGTTACTATACCGCTTACTATACCGCTTCTATACCATTTACTATACAGCTTACTATACCGCTTACTATAACACCTACTATACCGCTTACATTTTTCTGCGTTACTATACCGCTTACTATACCGTTTACATTTTTTCTCCGTTACTATACCGCTTACTATACCGCGTACTATCCCGCTTACATTTTTCTGCGTTTACTATACCACTTACATTTTTCTGCGTTTACTATACCGCTTACTATACCACTTACTATACCACTTACATTTTTCTCCGTTTACTATACCGCTTACTATACCACTTACATTTTTTCTGTGTTACTATACCGCTTACTATACAGCTTACTATACCGCTTACTATGCCGCTTACATTTTTCTGCGTTACTATACCGCTTACATTTTTCTGCGTTACTATACCGCTTACATTTTTCTGCGTTTACTATACCGCTTACATTTTTTCTGTGTTGCTATACCGCTGACATTTTTCTGTGTTACTATACCGCTTCTATACCACTTACTATACAGCTTACTATACCGCTTACGATAACGCTTACTATACCGCTTACATTTTTCTGCGCTTACTATACCGCTTACATTTTTCTGCGCTTACTATACCGCTTACATTTTTCTGCGCTTCCTATACCTTACTATACCTCTTACATTTTTCTACGTTTACTATACCGCTTACTATACCAATTACATTTTTCTGCGTTTACTATACCGCTTACTATACCACTTACATTTTTTCTGTGTTACTATACCGCTTACTATACAGCTTACTATACCGCTTACTATGCCGATTACATTTTTCTGCGTTACTATACCGCTTACTATACCACTTACATTTTTCTGCTCTTACTATACCGCTTACATTTTTCTGCGTTTACTATACCGCTTACTATACCACTTACATTTTTCTGCGTTTAGTATACCGCTTAATATACCACTTACATTTTTCTGCGTTTACTATACCGCTTACTATACCACTTACATTTTTTCTGTGTTACTATACCGCTTACTTTACAGCTTACTATACAGCTTACTATACCGCTTACTATGCCGCTTACATTTTTCTGCGTTACTATACTCCTTACTATACCGCTTACATTTTTCTGCTCTTAGTATACCGCTTACATTTTTCTGCGTTTACTATAGCGCTTACCTTTTTTTCTGTGTTACTATACCGCTGACATTTTTCTGTGTTACTATACCGCTTACTATACCGCTTACTATACCTCTTCTATACCACTTACTATACAGCTTACTATACCGCTTACTATAACGCTTACTATACCGCTTACATTTTTCTGCGCTTACTATACCGCTTACTATACTGCTTACATTTTTCTACGCTTCCTATACCTTACTATACCTCTTACATTTTTCTACGTTTACTATACCGCTAACTATACCACTTACATTTTTCTGCGTTTACTATACCGCTTACTATACGACTTACATTTTTTCTGTGTTACTATACCGCTTACTAAACATCTTACTATATCGCTTACTATGCCGCTTACATTTTTCTGCGTTACTATACCGCGTACTATACCGCTTACATTTTTCTGCGCTTACTATACCGCTTACTATACCACTTACATTTTTCTGCGTTTACTATACCGCTTACATTTTTTCTGTTTTACTATACCGCTTACTATACCGCTTCTACAGCATTTACTATACAGCTTATTATACCGCTTACTATAACGCTTACTATACCGCTTACATTTTTCTGCGTTACTATACCGCGTACTATACCGCTTACAATTTTCTGCGCTTACTATACCGCTTACTATACTGCTTAAATTTTTCTGCGCTTCCTATACCTTACTATACCGTTTACATTTTCTACGTTATTATACCACTTACATATTTCTGCTTTAATATACAGCTTACTATGTCGCGTACTATACCGCTTACATTTTTCTGCGTTACTATACCGCGTACTATACCGCTTACATTTTTCTGCGTTACTATACCGCGTACTATACCGCTTACATTTTTCTGCGCTTACTATACCGCTTACTATGACGCTTACATTCTTCTGCGCTTACTATACCGCTTACATTTTTCTGCGTTTACTATACCGCTTCCTATACCACTTGCATTTTTTTGCGTTTACTATACCGCTTACTATACCGCTTACATTTTTTCTGTGTTACTATACCGCTTACATTTTTCTGCGCTTAACATACCGCTTCTATACCGCTTACTATACAGCTTACTATACCGCTTACATTTTTCTGTGCTTACTATACCACTTACATTTTTCTGCGCTTACTATAGCGCTTACTATAGCGCTTACTATACCGCGGTGCAATAGCGCACAGGTAAGCTTGCGCCGCGCCCGTCCCGCCCTAGATCATACCTAACTATACACAATATATGCACATACTTATATACAGAAGTGTCGGTTACAGTAACAGTGTCGCGAGTTCAATGGTTTTTTTCCATCTCAAAAAATGCCCAACGCGCCTAAAGAAGTTTTCACTTCAATAAACTCAAAAAAGTACTATAAGTTATGTATTCCTATTTCAGCTCCTGGTGGCCGACTTTTGGATATGTAAGTAAAATTAATACCCAACGGTCGGCCACATTAAAATTAATTAAAAGCAACAAATTTATTTACTTTTTATAATCAAAAACATTAGTTTATTTACCCTGCTAATATTCTAGCCTTATAATTTTAGAAAAAAATAAAAAATTAATTAATACTTGCCTTTTAAAATAATTGCCATCTGTTAACAAAAAAATAGGGAAAATGGCGATTTGACCTCAATCTTGAAAAAAATGGCTGATTACAAATTCAATAAAAGTACCCATAATTCTTTGGTGATGGTTTATGACTTATGAAAGATGGTTGCATGTAACCAAATTGTAATATTTCATTTAGAACCAAAAATAAGCTATGCGTAAGGCATTTTATCTCAATGTGGCCGACTATTGGTACATTTACCCTATATGATAGATAATTATTCCATTTGTCAGGGGGCGAAACTGGTTTCGAACCAACTCCACCTTCTGAGATAGAACCTAATGAATATGCAAGTTCACCAGATATCGGGGATCTAATAATACATTCACTGGAAACAATTTCTATTCAATCAATATCGTTACATGGGCTATATAGCATAAACATTCTAACAGAACAACGAGAATGCATTTTTTTATTGTCTGATTCTGTGTGTATATGTTTCGTTTAAAAAATATTAAAATGATGTTGAGAAATGAGACAACTCAACTCTTCTAGGCTAAAAATCCCTCGGGATTCACTTTTTGTCATTGAACCAACATAATATATCTACGTAGTTAATGTGTACCACTCAAAAAAAGCTACAAACTCACCTAGACAATCGTTCACAATCGTCATTTTTGATACAGTTTGTGTACATTTATGAATATTTAATCCATTCAAATACTTTTACAAAATTTAATACTTCATTTTTTTCTCGTGATTCAAGAGAGCGGGTGATTTATACAGTTAGCATATTCCACATCATACATCGATTAAAATAAAGTAACCTTATGTTGTAAACGATTCACAGATTCACTATGCAGAATAAACTTATTTTTTGTTAAAATAAATACTACTTTCAAATTGAGATTTCATGTTTAGCTTTATTAAGCCTTTCAGCTGTCAGTTGCAGGCATTACATAATTCTCAATTACTTACAGCTTATTAAAATGCTTCAATACTGAAAAGAGCAAAATACAACTGGAAGAAAGAAAGTCTAATATTTTTTTGCTTCAAATGGTAAAGATGCACATTAACGGTGTTTTTACTGTTATTTTTGCATTTCTAAATGAATATTTCGTAATTTATTAAAGAATATATGCATACATCTCAACCGATATCTACTAATTGAACTAAACAGAGATTCAATAAATATATTTTTCACCGATTTCTTTAAATAGAATTTTTGTCTTTTTCATTTTGTAAGATTTTAAATATTCTACAAATTGCTAATCACAGACGCTATTACATTTAGTAACTGCCATTTAGCAAGTTTTGCTGTATACAATGAAAGGGGAAAAAGTCTATAAAATTAAAATACCTCTTATTTTTACTAATATTAAGTAACTGATAATACATTAACATTTTTATCAGATAAAGCCCATTTATCGAAAAGGTACATCAAACTCCAAGTTCCCCTCTACTCTTTAAAAAGAATCCCTAAAGGTTCATTTAGAATTTATTTTCCTACAAAATTAAGATTTGTTTCTAAACAAAAAATGTTGTTCCTTATAACAAGACGTCTTAATTTGGTTCTTATTTTTTGCGTTAAGATTAAAATTAAATGTGTGAAAGCTTTTTCCTCTTTAATGATAGGTTTAGAATATGTCCGTGGAAAATTATTTTAAATAAATTAAATGTAAAAAATAAATACATATGTTTTCATTAAAATTCAGAAAAAAATCAACTTATATAATAAAGCACAATTGTGTGCGGCGCTCAATTCTGACGTCATAATGATGCGGGCAACAATGTGGTTAAAATGAATGAATGTTGCAACAATGGAGCTATTTTTTCAATCAATATTAAACAATCGTAAAGTAATTTCCATGGGGAAAATACAAGTTTTGATCCGACGCTGAATAAGAGAGCCTAGTTCTTCCTAATTTTGTGAAAGTAAGAGGTATTTTTAAAAAAAGAATTACTTGTTTTTTAGAAGCGTATTAAAACAAGATAATATGCGATACTTGTTTAACCATCCGGCGTTGCCTGGGCCCGTGATAATATTTTTAAATATACCTAAAATCAATATTTAATGGTTTTCTATTTCTAAACTAAAATCTTTCCAAACGATCCTAATGCTGTGGACCACACTGTTTTCGGCATTGTACAACCTTGAATGTGTATGATTTTATACATTTAAATGAAAATCCATTCAAACGAATCTAGAACTGCGTGTCCCACTGCCTTCGGTAGCGTACACATGACGTACTACGCAGAATCCGGTCTATTTTGTTTTTATATTTTTAAGTGAAAATCTTTCCAAACGAACCTAATGTTATTGGCCGCACTATTTATCAATGTACATCCACGAATTTGTATAATTTATTTTTTTAAAGGAAAATCCATACAAAAAACTCAGAGGGGAGAGGACATCACTGTCTTCGACAGCGTATACCAGGGGTGCTAGACACGTAAAAGTCTGTTTTTGCAAACGAACTTTGAATTTGTACAATTTTATATTTATTTAATGAAAACCTTTCCAGACAAACTAAGGAGGCTCCGTTATAGTAATTTCAGATTTAATTTCTGACATTTAGATATATTAAACTTTCAATTCTAATAAAACGTTCCTGAAGAAACCTAAAAAATATAAAGCGCACAGCTCTTTTAAAACACGAAATGTTATTTTCCAGTGTACTGACGCCCTGTGTTGAAAATATAGAGATTTCCCTGCTCATGCGCAGAAACAGAAACTCCTCCGGAAATGTTCCAAGTCAAAATTATCTTAAAAAAAGAAACAATAATATAAAGGCATTGGGAGAAAGAAAATCTATGTTGAAACAACGTCAAGAAAATAATTTTTATTGAAATATTAAATATTAATATTTTTGGAACCAAATGTATCATTATACCCGAAATAAGTGGATGGTTTTTGTATTTTTTTCACGGCATTTTAAAACTGGAGAGAAGCTAGAAAAATAAAATCGAACGAAAATAAACGTCCAAGAATTTTGTTTTAAACAATCTTATTATACTTCCACAGCCTGAATAGTACGGTGAATAAGAGGACATATATATTTTTTTAATATGTCGATCCAGGAGAAGCATGCGACACTTTTAAAATGTAGAGAAAACAGAAAAATAGCACTCCCAAAATCATAAAAACGAACATTGGATGCGAATTTCAGAAAATATTATTATAAAAAATTACACCGTTAGAAAAGGAATGATACACCAAGTAAATTTTCATATATATATATATATATATATATATATATGTGTGTGTGTGTGTGTGTGTGTGTGTGTGTGTGTGTGTGTATTTTCATCCAGATAGCAGTAGCGTCAGTTTCAAAATGCTGAAAAATGGGAAACTTGAACTGATGCGAATTGAGCTTCAGGAAATATGTTTTTTGCAATAGTAAATATTAATATTTATTTTAAGAAAGATACCATTAAAACCCGGAAAATACTGAGAATTTTCGTGTATTTTCTAAACTCTACGGAGTCCCGGCGATCGCGATTTCAAAATGCAGAACAAACAAAACCGACATTAATAGGGTATGTGAGAACCACTCACCTGTAAATAAAGTTTACAACGTCTGACCATGTTTTCCATGAGGTGATCAACCAACGTATAATCAAGTAATCGCCATACCTCCTATAGAGTAGTTTGCAACGCTGTGAGAGGGGCTGGGGTGAGAAATGTGTGCACACAGCATTGTCGAGGGCATCTTAAAGAATTCCAATGGGATTAAGGTTGGACAAGTACGCCGGCCTCTCCATACGAACAATCCCTCACTCTCTAGGTAGTCTTCGACGAAGACAACTCTATTGGAACGTGCATTATTCCCATTAAAACAAAAGAAAGACTAACTACTGCAACACACAATCTCACAGTAAAGTCTAAGATTTCATCCCGATTCCGAGCAGCTGTCATAGAACCCCGTCTGAAGATGTGTAAGTCTGTATGATATCCCAAATAAATCCTTTCCCACACTATGATACTTCCACCTTGGAATGCGTCATGTTTGAAGATGTTCTGTGGCCGATTGCATGTGCCTTCTTTTCTTCAGATCTTACACGCTTGTCATCTGGTTGAAGGGCGAATCTCGACTCATCCGTGAACATAACGTTGCCCCAATCAGATACATCCCTATTGATATGTTGCCGACATCACTTTAATCGTGCCCCTCTGGATTGGACGAATAGAGCAAAACAGAATAGGGGTATCCAAGTGTACAGTCCATTTATGTGTAGACTTCAACGCACAATGGTGGCAGATATAGTCTTAACAATGGACGCTTTAACCATAGATGTCACTCTTTGATTCCCCGTGGCTACAACAGCAATATATCGATCATCTGAGAGGATTGTAACCCTTGGACGACCGGCCACTGGTCTTCTGACAACTGTTTGACTGGTTAGGAATGTTTCCATAATCTTAAAATTACGGAATGATGAACACCGAAGAAAATAAGAACATTTGAGATTTATTGACCCGCTTGAATGCATCCAACAGAACGTCAACACACAGAATCTTCCATTCGTGTTTTGGAAGCCATACAAACACGCCTGTCATCTTGATAACAAAGCGTACGAAAGTTCTCAACACTTTTTATCAGCACTGAGATGCAACTCCTGTACCACTTCAAAACGATAGCTTCTTATACGACTGCATTTTTGGAAATACTTCTCGACATCTCGAAATAATTTCGACTTCCGTGATTAGCTGTTACAGAACATATTTGCATACTTCCATTTAACTCCATAGAAAACCCTGGCGTACCCTTTAGCCCTATCCAACATCCACAGTTGATATGTTTCAGATACTCACAGGGGCTCCGATCAAATATATACAGTTTAATTTTCATATAACACATTTATATACACACAGAAGACGCTTCAATATGACGAGAAGCAATTTTCACAAGTTCAACAACTTAGTAAAATCTAATAAACAAGCTCTCACTCAACAAATTAATTTAATTAACTCATTTTACAGCTAGCCTAATTGACACAATACACACCGCTACGAAAGTCATTTAAGTCAGTTCGTAAATCACGCAAATTCTCCTTCTGGACTCCTGAACACAGTAAACAACGGAACCATCTCACAGGCATACGGAGGAAGCTCAAAACCCTCCGGCTGCATTACCCAGGCTCTCCATAAATAAAAACTCTTGGTGCCACGCGTTGCAGACTTGCAGCACTCTACAAACGCAATAACCAGACAACGAGGTATGCAGCGGGAGAAAAATTCTGCAGCAATGACTCAAATCCCTTTTGAAATACGCAAAAAGTCTTTACAGACAAGTTCTTTGCTCCAGATGAAGTCTGGCTTGTTCTTCCCCCCAGACGAGGCCTCTCGCCAAAGTAGATTAGAACATCCAACAAAAGAAATATTTGGCCCTCTGCTTATCACAAACCTACAAATAATGAACTACAATTTAACGCACCACCAGCTAAACCCATCACTAAGGCTGAGCTTAACTCGGTCTTCAACAAATTTAATGTTAATAAGGCGCAAGGTGCTGACTGCATTGACTTTGGAATTTTCAAACTCACTTTTAAAATCCTTCCACTATTTTAGCACAGTTCAACACTCTTCTCTGCTAATGCGTTAACAGTGGCGATAAAGCGAACACTTGTGATCTCTTCTCTTGATTGTACTGATCAAGAAGGTCGCCTTAAGCGCATATACGAAAATGTTTAAAACAGAAAATACTAAAATACTCCTCATGTAGTGGTACATAATCATCAAAAAAATTTTTGGGCGGAATCTCAGTATGACCTTAGTTAAGAAATGATGAAAATTTAACTATTTTGCAAATCGTCGCTCCATTGGTGACGTATTAATTATATCTAACGAATTTTCTGATAAAAGACTGTTTCCTAGTTTAATGGTAAAGGTAAATTATCAGTTAGAGGCGAAATATAACAAAAAGCATTGTTCTAAAGTAACACATTTTATTTAACTGTATTTAAAATTAAATTTCATCTCAGTGTAAAATCATGGAAACAGGAAGATTTAAACATATTAAAAGAAACAAGTTGGAAATTGTACGTTAAACGTGACAAATGAGGGTCGTTCGTTTCGTGCTATAACTTGTTTTACAATGTAAAAAATCATAATTATATCGTATGCTATGAACGAAATGAGGATGCCTTTTTATTATTATTACGTATGCTTTTGTTTACAGATACGATTGTTTTTTCGACACCAGACAGAGCTTTAAGTTCACCATGGAGATCTTACTTTGCGAATGATTACTTCTATGATTAATATTTCTATGACTCACGATGAATAAATATTTTGTTTATTTAATTTAATGGATTGAGATATTCGGCTGTTAACCTGATTTCGACTGAAGTTATCTCAGAATCTATACATTTTTTAATGTAACTCATCTCTCAAACAATTTTTTTCAACGATCTTTCTAAAAAATGTAACTTTCAAGCAATTTTATTTGAAAAAGTAATTTTGTATAAAAATGGCCGCCTGGCATATGAAAAAAGATGTGGTTAGCCCTTGTTTGTTTTTCTCAGTCACATGACTTGTGCTTTTATCATTTAGATTACGTATGATAAGATTTAATAGAATAAAGAAAACTTTTATTAATATCTTTTTAAGTTTTGATTCCATTTTCATAAAATTTGAAACGACTCGACAAAATTCTGCAACGATTCTATATATTAAATTTCAAACTATTCAGTTGGGTAGTTTTTGCGCTGTTATATGCGTACAGACGGACAGACAGACAGACGACAGATAGAGAGATGGACGCACCAGACGACGACTATAGGTGCTACGTATTTATATAACTACGAACGCACCTAAAAAAGGGTGCTTTCGGAAAAGAAAAACTGTTTCTTTAACTTTTCATGGGTAAAGTACTTCTGTTGTTAAAATTGTGAAGTAATTGAATGACGCCAGAATTTAGAAACAAATTTTTTTCAAAATGAGTAAAAGGGTCGCTTTACGTAGTCGTAAAAGTAAAAATGTATTCCAAAATTCTGGTGGCATTTCGGGATTAAATATAGGCAGTATAAGTAATGTCTCACTGCCCTTCAAGAAGTTAAAACAATTTATTCGTAGTATTTTGCATAAAAATGGATAAATGCATATTACATATTAGGATAAGTAATTAAGTGATTGAATTATTTGGACATTTTTCACCGACAAACCTTTCAGGAACTTTCTCAGGTTCCACGTTAATGTGTTTGGAATATTCAAGTTGTCTTAATTATTAATAATATGAAATTTATTTGATTTGTTCTTAAGTAATTTCATCAGTCCCAGATTTTTTTTCCTATATATTCACTGAATAACATGCAGACGATATTGTTTCTAATTATTCTGATATGCACGGATATGATCGTTTATGAGACAAAAACTAAAAAATATCTTAATAATTCTGACTTCCTGTATATTCTCTGAATAACATGCAGACGACATTGTTTGTGATTATTCTGATATGCACAGATATGATCGTTTGTGAGAAGAAAACTAAAATAACATCTTAAAAATTCAGATCGAAAGTTAAGTGTGTGAAGATCTTTTTAACTTGCTTTTATTATTTAATCGTTTATAAACAACGTTATTATTTACATTTTAACACAAAGAAATAGCAAAATTTATTCGTTTTAAAAGCATTGATGATATCATTAGATTCACAAGTGTTTCCCAAATTTTGGTTTTTATATCAGTAGGGTAGAAAGGCCGTTATGGGAACACAGGGGACGGGGGTGGTGGTGGCGGCGGCGTACGCCCCCACCACTTTTGAGGGTGGATTTTGTTGGTGGCGATGATGCAAAGCGTATTACAGTACTAAAAGGGATGTTCGCTACTTTTGAGGGTGAATTTCAGTGATAAGAAGCGTGTTACAGTACGATAAAGGAGTATTTGTCCCTTTTTGGAGGATATGAGATTTTTTGCCTGTGTTAGAGTAGGGGGTCGCATAGATATTTAGGGTGTAAAATATGGATTCAGGATAAAAAATATGGACTCAAGTGAGGCTAAAGATACAGCATGCGCATCGGTATAAGGGTATAATACAGGGACCCTTGAAACATATACTAAAATGCACACGCATTAGGGTAAACAAAATACAGGGATCCTTCACAAAAATTGCATAAGTTTCCTGTTTGAATAAAAAGGCCAAGACCGCTTCACAAAAAATCAAATGCATTCAAGTTATGCAACCCTTCATAAAATCGGTTAATTTACCCCCCCCCCCATTTTTTTGTAATTTCAAGTGACGCAAAGGTACAGCATGCGCATCGATAAGAGTTATTTTCAAATTACAGGGAACCTTCGAAAGTAACTAGAAAAAGTTACAGATATTGAGGGCCTTCACAAAATATCCAATGAATCCACGTTAATGAAACCCTTCATAAAATCAGTTAATTAACCCCTTTTTTTCCCCTTCGAAGTGAGGACTGGCAGACTACAGGGACCCTTCATAAAATGAGTTCCTCCCCCCCCCTTTTTTTAGATACAAGAGAGACTAGTGATACAGAGTTCTTCCCAAAAAATTGCATACCTTCCCTGTTTGAATGAAAAGGCCCAGACTCCTTCACAAAATTCGAAATGTGTGTTAGAAGAATCTGGAGATAGGAAAATAATTAATATTTTTTTAACTGGGCCCTCCACCTACCCGCTATATTTCTTATAGCGCCCCAGTTTTTTAGACGAATTTCGCAGCAAGTTCTTTTTTAATTCAATGTTTCGTGAAGGAAAAATGGGCACTTTGAAGAAAAAACTATTGTTTTCTTATGAAAAATTCACACTTGGGCGAGAGAAATGCAAATCATGAAGTAAATAATTATTTTTTTTAAACTGAGCCCTCCACCTGACCGCTATATTTCTTATAGCGCCCCAGTTTTTTAGAAGAATTTTGCAGCAAGCTCTTTTATCTAATTGAGTGCACTCATATAAGAATTTTCATAATATTAATGTGCTGAAGTATTTTCATGGAGGCATGATTTACTTTAGTCTGTAAGGGCTATTTTCACCCAAAGTTTTTCGGAGAGCAGTTCAGGATTTAAACACGTTTTTTGTTCTTGGAGAATCTGTATTGTTGCATCACCACATAAAATGCTTTTTTTTTGTTTGTTTTTGAGAAACTGCATTATTGCACTGTACATAAAATGTTCTTTTTGGTAGAATCAGGACTCTGTATTATTGCATCACCACATAAAATGTTGTTTGTTTTTAGAGAAACTGCAATATCGCACTGCACATAAAGTGTTCTTTTTTTTTTTAGAGCAACTGCAATATCGCACTGCACATAAAATGTTCTTTTATTTAAGAATCAGGACTCTGTATTATTGCAGAACCACATAAAAAGGTTCTTTGTTTTATGGAGAAATTGCATTATTGCACTGCACATAAAATGTTCTCTTTTGAAAAATCAGGACTCCATGTTATTGCACCAACTCATAAAATGTTCTTTGTAGTTGGAGAAACTGTATTATTGCACTGCACAAAAACTGTTCTTTTTTGAAGAAGTAGATACAAAAAATTTTAGTTCTAGTTTGCTATGAAAAATGGGATTTAGGAACAGGAATCTGGCACTCAGGGACAGGACACTTGGATCTAGGAACAATAATCTGACACTCGGTAAAAGCAGAAATTTTTATCAAGCGGCCTCATAGTTCAATGCGACAATTTTTGACACCGCAGTTAAGAGGCCTGGTCAGTCAGAAAAAATCCCGTGTTTATCTCAGAAGAAGCTGTAGTGCTTACCCCCTGGAACCTGTCAGATGGGCATTTACTGATAATTACCGTAACACTTACCGCTGTCAGTTGACAAAATTTATTGCTTGGAAGGGAAAGAACTCCTTAGTTCTAGGGACACTTCAGTTAAATGTTGATATATTTTTTTTCTTTTTCAGCTTTTAGGAAAAGGGACACCAAATGACTAAACTATCAGCCGGAATTTTTCATCTCGGTTCTCGGAGGTGTTTTAAATCATTATTAAAGAATAATTTCATTGTTTCTCGTTGTAAATCTGCCCTTTTTTTTATACATAGTATTGCTAACTGTGGAATTTGTAATAACTAATGTAAAGCAAAACACCCAGTTGAAATAAATCTAGCTTTCAGCCAAATAATAAGCTTGAAACTGTTTCAAGAATTAAAACCAAAAAAAAAAATCCTGAATCTGACAAAAAAACAAAACAAAAAAAAAAGGATTCAGAAATTGATAGGGTCTCTTTTAGGAGACCTTGAAACAATTGTATGCTATTTTTTTTACTAGTTTGCTTTTCTTTAATTTACATTTTACACATTTATTCACTGTAACAAGAGTTTGTGTTGTGTGTGCCTTACTTGTGTTAAATTTATCTGAGAAAGGTTTTAATCTCCAAATAGAAAAATTTCCAAAAGAATTCATGATTGCTGCTGGATTTTGTTATGAAATTAAATTAAAAGTAAAAAATGCAGTAAAGCTAAGGTGATTTCACTTTATTATCAGTAAAATATTTTAGAACCCATTTTTGAAGAAGAAATTCCGGCTTTATATGAAAAAGACATTAAAAATTAATGATAATTATTAATTATAATGTTTATGAAGCTCAATTATTGAGCTTCATATGAACAAAGTCTCCCAACCGTCAACTTCCATAAATCAACTGCCGCATATTTAGTAAAGAAAGAATCCCAAATGGAAATAAATTGTGTATCAATTGCAGAAATGCATGTAAAATCCCCTGACCCCCCCCCCCCCCCCTATGAATGGCTTTCTTCTGCATTTGGATTATTTAAATGAAGTCAGGAACATTTAAAATAATTTGGAAAGTTTTTACAAGAGGTATCGGGAAAAATTGACATGACTGTATATTTGAAAAATATAACTATAATTATATTTTTTTTTAAATGATATTTTGATAATTTTAGTTCTTCAAAATTAAAAAATGTATGCTGAAGCTATTTCCATAGAGCTAATAGTATTTCTCGAAATACAATAAAATCTGCGAACACGGTGTATAAGGGCATTCTGCCTTAACCGGAAATATTTCATGGTTCCAGCAAAAGGAATAGCATGTAACTATACCTGCTAAGACAAAAACCTGTTTACAATGGAAATTGTTTTGTCCCTAGTGATTCCGTATTAGTAGATTTTACTGTAGTTACATTGCCCACGCAAACAGAGTATTTAAGACTTAAATAACAATTAAAAACGGATAAGTACAAAAAATTGTAGTGTTGTGATGTGTAAAAACAATGATAAAAAAATTAAAACGAAAATGCGAAAATATCTAAAAAATTCAAGGCTTACCTTTTCAGTGCAAAATACAATATAAAAGGTATTGAGAAACAGGAGCAGCACCTTTGCTGCGATGATTTTCATAAAGAAGGAGAACTCTTTTTTGAAACTGTGAAACAAGCTTCATACTCATCATCTATATAGCTACAAGCTTAATCTATGTGACTAAGTGTTTATCTTTACATTGGATATTACACATGATAGTAAAACCTGCCAAAACGGAATCGTTAGGGACCGAAAAAACCCTCTATTTTAGCAAGTATACTTGTATGGTATTCCATTCGTTAGGATCATGAAACATTTTTGTTTAAGGCAGAATTCTATTACAGACTGGTTACGTTTTCACGTGTTTTACTGTAATTGGATTTTGCCTCAGAAAGAAAACCTGTCCCGAAAGTTTAGCTGGAAGAGGGCAAGGGAAAAATTAAGCACACAGTATTAAGAAAATAAAATGTCAATATAACTTCCAGTTTTTTATTGTTTATAAACTATATTGCACTTGTACTTTTATTTCTTGCAGTTCAAGAATCATGTACCTCGCAAATAAAAAAATAAGTGGAGGCATGCAGCTGAAAAAGAAGTATAATCCCTATAGAGCATGTAACACCCAGACAAGAAACTTATGACCAGAGGAGAGTTGCTGCAAAAGGAAGACTTGTTGACAGAAAAACTATTTTATGACATATTAACTGAGGACGGTGTGAGACACAGGAAGAAGCAAGGACATCAAGAGCCTATGAAGATTTTAAAATAAAGGCAATAGCTAAGTGGGGCAATCTTGTGCACAGTACCGCATCGGTCTGATTGCACTTCTAAGATAAGAAAATATTACCTAAAAAACTTTTTATAAGTTTACGATTCTGTACATGATGCATGGTTTTTCAGTGTCTTCTTTTTCAGCTATTTCTTATGATCTTGAATTGTTTTTTTTAGTTATTAAATTTTTTAAAGATTTTTGCCACTTCTCTCCTTCTTTTCTTTTTCTCTTATTTTCTGTCTGCTTTGCTCATTTAAATACAATGTTCAACCGTAACCCTACAAGTTTTAATTGGAAACACAAGTAATTTTTAATAAATTAAATGTACTTAAAGATAGGGATGCACAGAATATTCGGTCATATTACCGAATATTCGCTTCGGACAAATACCAAACTATTCGGTTTGCTGAATATCAAATTATTCGGTTTGGCCAAATATCAAGATATTCGGCCAAACCGAATACTTCAAGAAAACATTTTTAAAAATACTTTTAAAAACCATTGGTAACTTTTATTCTTAACTGTCAATAAATATATTCAGGAAAATTAAGAAATAGAACCATATTTAAATAACAGAGATTGCTATTAAACTATTTATTTGTAGTTTGAAAAGTGATCCTCTTATTGAACTGGTCGGATGTGAAAAATTAAGCACACAGTATTAAGAAAATAAAATGTCAATATAACTTACTAGTTTTTTATTGTTTATAAACTATCTTGCACTGGTACTTTTATTTCTTGCAGTTCAAGAATCAAGTACCTCGCAAACCAAAAAATAAGTGGAGGCATGCAGCTGAAAAAGAAGTATAATCCCTTTGGAGCATGTACCACCCAGACAAGAAACTTATTACCAGAGGAGAGTTGCTGCAAAAGGAAGACTTGTAGACGGAAAACTATTTTATATTTTATTTAACTATTTTATAATCCCAAAACTTTCTTCTATATCACACAGGTTTCGCATACACTAAAAAGAATCAGCACCAATTTATATCAAGGTCTAACTAACTCTAAGGTTTTATTAAATTCCGTGCATTAGTTCTTGATATGTGGCATTGCTAAAATCATGTGAATCCTGCAAAATGCAGCATAGAAGCGCCCCCTGTTAGAAGATTTAGACCAAAACCTAATCAACAGCAACTTAGGTCAACATCTAACTGAATTTTAATTGATGAAAATCCGTGCATTAGTTCTTGAGATATAGTTATCATGATAATAATGAAAAAAGTAGCATAGCAGCACCGCCTGTTTGGCAATTTACACCAAAGCGTAAGCAGCATCTATTTATGTCAAAGTCTAATAGAATCTGAAGTTTGAGGAAATTCCGCGCATTAGTTCTCAAAATATAGCTATCGTAAAAATCAAGAAAAAAGTGGTATAGAAGTATACCTGTTGGTCAATTTACACCAAAACGTAATCAGCGTCTATTTATGTAAATGTCTGGTCTAACTGAACCAGAAGTTTTAATGAAAATATGTGCATTAGTGCTTAAGATATAGCTATTGCGGAAATCACGAAAAATGCAGCATAGCAGCACCACCTGTCGGGCGATTTTCCCCAAAAACTAATTAGCACCAATTTATATCAGGGACTAACTGAATATAAAGTTTTATTAAATTTCGTACATTAGTTCTTGAGATAGAGCGCCCACAAAATTTTTGTCACAGACAGACAATTTCTAAAAATGGTCAAATCGTGTTCAGTACCTTCTAAAACGTATAAATCCGTCAAAAATTTTCATGAATCCAATACTTTCTTCTTGTAAAGATAGAAGAAAGTAAAAATACAGTGTATCTCATTCCACATCGAACTTGCATTTTTATTTAACTTTAACAATAATGAATATATTGTAACAATATTTTAAAACATCAGACTTACTTTGCTTTGTGTGAAATATGACAAGTGCTAGAAATTGCCTCCATTGCAGTGCAAAAAACACTAAGCTAGATATTCCATAATTTAGAATGCAACTGACCGTACATATACTGTATCACTGGCTAAAATTCCACCACTTCCACTGATTTCATCACATTTCATACAAAGCAAAGTTAATATAATCAAAATCTAACTAAAATATTTTCATTATTGTTAAAGTTGTGAACGAAAATTTGAGTTAAGCGTGTAGTGAAACACCCTGTATTTTTGATTGAATAAATGGATTTCCATGCTGATTTCCCGTACAAAAAATGTTTGTCTTGACTGCATTATCTTCCTTGAAAGATTTTACTGAAATTTTAGGAATACCCTGTACATTTCCAACACCTGAAAAAAATCGTTCATTTTAGACATTGTTTGACTTTAGCCTCTTTGGTATTTAGATATTATATTTAAGAAGGATATATATATATATATATATATATATATATATATATATATATATATATCCTTCTTAAAAAAATAGTTCAAAGGATATATATATACAGACAAACCTCGTTAACGTAAACACGCTTAATGCGAATTACTTTTAGCGTGAACTGTTTCCGATTGTCCCGTACAGTTGTATGCAATGTATTTAAGTTCGGATAACACGAACAAAAAAAAGTTTCCCCTTGAGTGTTCGCGTAAACGAGGTTCGACTGTATATGTATATATATATATATACACACACACACACACACACACACACAGAGGT
The DNA here is from genome assembly GCA_963931845.1 of Maratus michaelseni. NCBI lineage: Eukaryota > Metazoa > Arthropoda > Arachnida > Araneae > Salticidae > Maratus > Maratus michaelseni. The sequence goes on from OZ007599.1 coordinate 28,244,459, forward strand.
TGGCAAGACGTGCAAACTCAGGACTTTGTGTGTACACCGCCAATTAAGGACTTCAAAAATAACAGACTTAAAAGTTTATTTTCGGTGAATAACTATTAGTTATACTCCATTAAATCTGAATCAACTTTTATTTTTGTTAAATTTTCAAAATTTCCCAATATGTATTTTCGCAATGTAAATGGGGACATTGATACACACCTATATACACACTGAACTCGATACACACAATGAATTCAGGACTTCATTATTTTACAATCAATTGAGGACATTTACTGTTATGATACACACAATCAACCCCGGACATTCTAAAAAAGTTTTAAGCTACTGCATTATTTACACGTTGCTCATTTATGAGTGTAAAAAAATATATTTCAACATTTAATCTTTAAATTAATTTTAATGTTTTTTATCTTATTTTATGTACATAAGAAAAATATATTGGAATCGCGAAAATTTTCTACTTCCGGTGTTTATTTTCGGTGAATAACTATTATTTATACTCCATTAAATCTGAATCAACTTTAATTTTTGAGAAAATTTCAAAATTTGGCAAAATGTATTTTCGCAATGTAAATGGGGACATTGACACATATCTACATACACAGTGAACTCGATACACACAATCAATTCAGGACTTCATTATTTTACAGTCAATTGAGGACATTTACTGTTATGATACACACAATCAACACCGGACATTCTGAAAAAGTTTTATGCTACTGTATAATACGTTGTTCATTTATAAGTTAAAAAATATATTTCAGCATTTAATCATTAAATTCATTATAATTTTTTTTTTTACTTTGTTTTATGTACATAAGAAGAAAGTATTGGAAACGCGGATATTTTCGACTTCCGGTTTTTGACGGATTTATACGTTTTGGTATATCCTTAACACAATTTAACTATTTTTGGAAAAATTTCTGTCTGTCTGCTGTAGATTTGTGGGTCTTTGTGTGTGTCTGTGTGTGACAGAAATATTTGCAGCATCGCTAGTGCAAAGACTAATGGACTGAATTTCAGGAAATTTTATATTTAGTTGCAACTTAATATAAATTGTAGCTGATTAGATTTTGGTGAATATCGCTGAACAGGTGGCGCTGTTGTTTCACTTTTTCCAGAATTTTTGGAATTGGCAGATCTCGGCTTCTATTGTATGGAATTGAACAACATTTTGCATACAAAGTACTTATAATTAAAAAAAAACATTGCTGCAATTTTTATGCGCATAAGTTACTAGGGGTGCTGCTATACTGTTTTTTTCTATCATTTTTGGAATAGTCAAATCAAGGCTTTGAATTACATTGCATGGAATTACACAAAAAATAACATACGAAATGCTCATTATAAGAAATGACATTCGTGTTTATAGTTTATATATATCCTTATAACTCTGCACTGTTTTTTCATAATTACTGAGATGCACACATCTCGACATCTATTTGGAGAAATTACATGAAATTTAATAAACGAATTATTTATGATAAGAAAGTAAGCTCATTCATTTTTTTATGTATGTATCAGATTATGTATACTCAAGAGGAGGTGCTCTCAAATATGTTTTTAAATTAATAACTCAAATATGTTTCTAAATTAATATATTAGATTTATATAGAGAAAAATATTGTTATAGCCATAACATACTAGATTGAATAAGCAATACATCTAATTCTTTAAATTAATACATAACTGCCATGAATAACATTAAAAAAATGTTTATAACAATTATTTTAAAATGAGAAAATAGTACTTTACACTTTAAATTAAAAAAAAAGCATTATTATTTTTTTTTTCAAGACAAAAATATATATTAAAATAAATTTTTTGTACTATAAAAATGTTTTGTTTCTAATTACGTGAATGAAATCTTTTTTTTCTTTACTTTCGAAAGGTCGAAAATTAAAAAAAAATTACTGACGCATAAGTTTTTGTTTTTTTAGTATTATTTATTAGACTAACATAACAAAAATTAACATAACAAAATTAGTTTTTCGGTATTTGTATCTGTAATACGTTAAACATTAGTAAATGATGACGCTTTGCAATTCGCAAAGTGAGAAAATAACAAATAAGGGTCAGCAAGGATAATTCACGCAGCAAGCGAAAGCGGTATTCGCACCGGCAACGAAAGACGTAATAAACTTTGTCAATCGATGGCCTAATGCAGAATACACACCGACAAGCGAGAACATATTACACAGAGAACATTAAGAACAAACACACACCGGCAAACAGAGACGTAATACACACCGACAATCGAAGACGTAATACACAACGGCAATCTAGGACATAATACACGCCGGCAAGCCAGGACATAATACACACCGGAGAGCGAGGACGTAATACATACCGGCAAGCCAGGACGTAAATCACACAGGCAAGCGAGGATGAAATACACAAATTTAACTTTTATAAACAATTAATTCTTTAAAAAAAAAAAAAAAAAAAAAAAAAAAGATTCTTTTGAATATTTTTTTTTTTTTTTTTTTTTTTTTTTTTTTTTTTTTTTTTTAAATAAAAAACGATATATGAAAATCTTATTTTTGTTCACTTCCTCACTTCCAGGCCGCGGGAGGATGCAAAATTCGAAAATTCCTGAAATTGGTTGTTAGCTATCCATGTTTGTAATAATTTAAGAAAATAGTCTTATGAATCGCTACTTTCTTTAAAATACGAAAAGATATTAAAAAATCTTGTTTCTAATATCTTGGCAATCCAGGACATAATACACACCGGAGAGCGAGGACGTAATACATACCGGCAAGCCAGGACGTAAAACACACCGGCAAACGAGGACGAAATACACAAATTTAACTTTTATAAACAATTAATTCTTTTAAAAAAAAAAAAAAAAAAAAAAAAAAAAACAAGAGTCTTATGAATATATTTTTTTTCAAATAAAAAACGATATATGAAAATCTTATTTTTGTCCCCTTCCTCACTTCCAGAGGGAGGGGGGGATGCAAAATTCGAAAATTCCTGAAATTGGTTTTTAGCTATCCATGTTTGTAATAATTTAAGAAAAGAGTCTTATGAATCTCTACTTTCTTTAAAATACGAAAAGATATTAAAAAATCTTGTTTCTAATATCCTGGCAATCTAGGACGTAATACACGCCGGCAAGCCAGGACATAATACACACCGGAGAGCGAGGACGTAATACATACCGGCAAGCAAGGACGTAAAACACACCGGCAAGCGAGGACGAAATGCACAATTTTAACTTTTATGAACAATTAATTCTTAAGAAAAAAAAAAAAAAAAACAAGAATCTTATGAATATTTTTTTTTCAAATAAAAAACGACATATGAAAATCTTATTTTTGTCCCCTTCCTCACTTCCAGAGGGAGGGTGGGGGGGATGCAAAATTCGAAAATTCCTGAAATTGGTTTTTAGCTATACATGTTTGTAATAATTTAAGAAAAGAGTCTTATGAATCTCTACTTTCTTTAAAATACGAAAAGATACTAAAAAATCTTGTTTCTAATATTCTGGCAATCTAGGACGTAATACACGCCGGCAAGCCAGGACATAATACACACCGGAGATCGAGGACGTAATACATACCGGCAAGCCAGGAAGTAAAACACACCGGCAAGCGAGGACGAAATACACAAATTTAACTTTTATGAACAATTAATACTTTAACACACACAAAAAAAAAAAAAAAAAAAAAAAAACAAGAAACTTTTGGTTATATTTTTAAAAAAAATAAAAAACGATGTATGAAAATCTTATTTTTGTCCCCTTCCTCACTTCCAGGCCGCGGGAGGTTGCAAAATTCGAAAATTCCTGAAATTGGTTTTTAGCTATCCATGTTTGTAATAATTTAAGAAAAGAGTCTTATGAATCTCTACTTTCTTTAAAATACGAAAAGATACTAAAAAATCTTGTTTCTGCCCCTCCCCCCCTCCCTGTGGAGGAGGGATACTGAAAATTCTAGGAATTGATTTTTAAATATTCCTCCTTGCGATATTTTAAACCAAAAAAAAAATATGAATATCATTTCTTAATTGAAATATAATGAAAAATGTAAAAAGCTGTATCCCCCCCCCACCCTTGTTGGAGCACAAATTTTGAAATTTTCAGAAATTAGTTTTTTGGTATTTGTCTCTGTAATAATAATATAAGTAAGAAGCTTAGGAATTCTAATTTTTGTTTGAAATACGAAAGGATACATGAAAAGCGCGTTTTCGTCCCCAGTCCCTCTTTTGGGGAAATAAATTGGTTTTTAGCTATACATGTTTGTAATAATTTAAGAAAAGAGTCTTATGAATCTCTACTTTCTTTAAAATACGAAAAGATATTAAAAAATCTTGTTTCTAATATCCTGGCAATCTAGGACGTAATACACGCCGGCAAGCCTGGACATAATACACACCGGAGAGCGAGGACGTAATACATACCGGCAAGCAAGGACGTAAAACACACCGGCAAGCGAGGACGAAATACACAAATTTAACTTTTATGAACAATTAATACTTTAACAAAAAAAAAAAAAAAAAAAAACAAGAAACTTTTGGTTATATATTTTTTTTAAGAATGAAAAACGATATATGAAAATCTTATTTTTGTCCCATTCCTCACTTCCAGGCCGCGGGAGGATGCAAAATTCGAAAATTCCTGAAATTGGTCTTTAGCTAACCATGTTTGTAATAATTTAAGAAAAGAGTCTTATGAATCTCTACTTTCTTTAACATACGAAAAGATACTAAAAAATCTTGTTTCTAATATCTTGGCAATCCAGGACATAATACACACCGGAGAGCGAGGACATAATACATACCGGCAAGCCAGGACGTAAAACACACCGGCAAGCGAGGACGAAATACACAAATTTAACTTTTATGAACAATTAATTCTTAAGAAAAAAAAAAAAAGAAAGAAAAAAAAAAAAAACAAGAATCTTATGAATATTTTTTTTAAATAAAAAACGATATGAAAATCTTATTTTTGTCCCTTTCCTCACTTCCAGAGGGAGGGGGGGATGCAAAATTCGAAAATTCCTGAAATTGGTTTTTAGCTATCCATGTTTGTAATAATTTAAGAAAAGAGTCTTATGAATCTCTACTTTCTTTAAAATACGAAAATATATTAAAAAATCTTGTTTCTAATATCCTGGCAATCTAAGGCGTAATATACGCCGGCTAGCCAGGACATAATACACACCGGAGAGCGAGGACGTAATACATACCGGCAAGCAAGGACGTAAAACACGCCGTCAAGCGAGGACGAAATACACAAATTTAACTTTTATAAACAATTAATTCTTAAAAAAAAAAAAAAAAAAAAAAAAAAGAATGTATTGAATTTATATATATATTTTTTTTCAAATAAAAAACGATATATGAAAATCTTATTTTTGTCCCCTTCCTCACTTCCAGAGGGAGGGGGGGGATGCAAAATTCGAAAATTCCTGAAATTAGTTTTTAGCTATCCATGTTTGTAATAATTTAAGAAAAGAGTCTGATGAATCTCTACTTTCTTTAAAATACGAAAAGATATTAAAAAAATCTTGTTTCTAATAACCTGGCAATCTAGGACGTAATACATGCCGGCAATCCAGGACATAATACACACCGGAGAGCGAGGACATAATACATACCGGCAAGCCAGGACGTAAAACACACCGGCAAGCGAGGACGAAATACACAAATTTAACTTTATGAACAATTAATTCTTAAAAAAAAAAAAAAAAAAAACAAGAATCTTATGAATATTTTTTTTAAATAAAAAACGATATGAAAATCTTATTTTTGTCCCCTTCCTCACTTCCAGAGGGAGGGGGGGATGCAAAATTCGAAAATTCCTGAAATTGGTTTTTAGCTATCCATGTTTGTAATAATTTAAGAAAAGAGTCTTATGAATCGCTACTTTCTTTAAAATACGAAAATATATTAAAAAATCTTGTTTCTAATATCCTGGCAATCTAAGGCGTAATATACGCCGGCAAGCCAGTACATAATACACACCGGAGAGCGAGGACGTAATACATACCGGCAAGCAAGGACGTAAAACACACCGTCAAGCGAGGACGAAATACACAAATTTAACTTTTATAAACAATTAATTCTTAAAAAAAAAAAAACAGAATGTATTGAATTTATATATATATTTTTTTTCAAATAAAAAACGATATATGAAAATCTTATTTTTGTCCCCTTCCTCACTTCCAGAGGGAGGGGGGGGGGGATGCAAAATTCGAAAATTCCTGAAATTAGTTTTTAGCTATCCATGTTTGTAATAATTTAAGAAAAGAGTCTGATGAATCTCTACTTTCTTTAAAATACGAAAAGATATTAAAAAATCTTGTTTCTAATAACCTGGCAATCTAGGACGTAATACATGCCGGCAAGCCAGGACATAATACACACCGGAGAGCGAGGACGTAATACATACCGGCAAGCCAGGACGTAAAACACACCGGCAAGCGAGAATTTAAGGACGAAATACACAAATTTAACTTTTATGAACAATTAATTCTTAAAAAAAAAAAAAAAAAAAAAAAAAAAGAATCTTATGAATATTTTTTTTTTAAATAAAAAACGATATGAAAATCTTATTTTTGTCCCCTTCCTCACTTCCAGAGGGAGGGGGGGGGGATGCAAAATTCGAAAATTCCTGAAATTGGATTTTAGCTATCCATGTTTGTAATAATTTAAGAAAAGAGTCTTATGAATCTGTACTTTCTTTAAAATACGAAAAGATATTAAAAAATCTTGTTTCTGCCCCCCCCCCCTCCCTGTGGAGGAGGGATACTGAAAATTCTAGGAATTGATTTTTAAATATTCCTCCTTGCGATATTTTAAACCAAAAAAAATTATGAATATCATCAGAAATGAGTTTTTTGGTATTTGTCTCCGTAATAATAATATAAGTAAGAAGCTTAGAAATTCTATTTTATTGTTTGAAATACGAAACGATACATGAAAAGCGCGTTTTCGTCCCCAGTCCCTCTTTTGGGAAAGAAATTTGAAAATTACAGAAATTGGCTTTCAAATATTTGTGTTTGTAATGCTTTAAAGCAAAAATGATTGAAATTTCGATTTAAATTGAACTATTAATTGTAATTTGATAATCGCCAACCCCCGCCCTCCCCCCCTCTTTGGTGATGAATTTTGAAAATTCCCAGAATTGATTTTTAGGTATTCCTCCTTGTGATATTGTAAACCAAGAATCTTATGAATATCTTGTTATAAATTGAAATATGTTCATGTTTTTCTTTTCGCAAATCATGCTTCAAACAAAAACCAAGACGTGTGATATATTTTTTCACACTTAGATAAGGAAGCTTATTTAAACTGCTTGTAAGCAGACATGCTCGAAGCAAGGTGTTTGTTTTCACTTTCTTCTTTTTATCAAAGATATTTTTGGAGCGGCCTGATTTGACCATATGTGGGGTGGGGACGGGGACAGGAAGACTAATGATTTCTAATAACTTTTCACGAATACCGTGTTCTCGCAGTATTCGTTAATAAATTTTTTTCAACAAGCCCTTGAAATAATGCTTAGCGTTTAATCTGTTAACAAAGTGAAATAAAAATGTCAAATGACTTAATATTTGTGCTGTGTCACGTGTCATCTGTTTGACATGTTATAATTAAACAGATAAATTCTCAATTCTGTCATAGCTTTGAGGCCCTATGCACAGTATTATTTTGGAGGCCTCCCAAATAATATTAAAACTAAGCTCGAACCTCAACACATATTTGGCTCTCTACTTTTCATTTACTAAAGCTAAAATGTATATAAATAGTGTAAGTTTTTTTTTTTTTTTTTTTTTTTTTTTAATATAGTTGAAAAGTGTTTATGACTTCGATTTGTCTGTCTGTCTCTGACCTAACTTTAATTATGAAAATATTCTTGCATAAAAATATTAATTGCAACCATTTCATCATTAAACTTTCTATTGTTGTTTATAAAAACTACTCTAATATATTTTTCTAAATAATAAATTAGCCGCACAAGTTAACAACATAAAAAAGCATGAATAATTGAGTTTTTCGATAAACATTTTAAAGGGTGAATTAGCCTACAATTCAAACTTATTTTTGATAAATCAATATGATTATAGAGGGAAAATAGTCTTGCATCAGAATATTAAAAGCTGTCATTAAATTCTTTTCTTCCCCTATTTATCGAAAACACAGCTATTTATTTTTTTTATTTATAAATATGTCCTACAAATTTACATCTTAAACACAAATTAAAGTAAGTGGTTTAATTTAATTTATTTTTTAATTTTAATTATCACTAATACATAAGAGACAAACTCAAAGTGGATCCACCTCATATAATTTCCAAGGAGTATGGCACCATTAATTTAAACAAGAAATCTTTGCCTAATATATATTTTTTAATTAAAACACTTTCTGCAAATTATCACATAAATTGTAATATTTTTCTGCTATTAAATAAGGTGAAAAATTCTATACGAAAATTTTGGTAGAACCGCACGTAACCTGTAACTCGTATATAAATAGTATCAGTGGAAAGTAATAACAATAAAAAATATCTGTAGGTTTCTATATGATAGAAAAACCATCAAAAAATAAGTGTAAACTTAAGTAATAAAACAAATTAAGGAGTAACACCGCTTTAACCTGTCCAAAATTTCAAAACCATTTTTTTTGTTTTTTAAAGTACTTTTTATACACATAGAAATCTTATTTTATTGGCTATAAATTTCTATAGAAAGTGAAAGGGTAATTTTGGTGTTATAGAAGTAGAGAGTGCCGCAGCAAGTGAACAGTAATAAAAACTTTACTTTTTCCCCCCTCCATAACGGCAATTTTCAAAATCAGTGGACACTCTATCTCCGCCAATTTTCAATCAACAAACTTTATCTTTTTGGAAATTAATCGTGAAGTATTTTTCTAGGGAAATACGTTGGATGTGACGATTTATTAAGATATATTATATTTTACAGATATTATATATTATAGTTATAATATTATAACTATAATTCTATATAATTCGATAATATTATTCGATTATATTATTCGATATATTTAATACCGATTGCTCACTTTTTTTTTATAACTGTAATTCAACAGAAGTTTTGGTTTAAATTTTACATTTTACTTCGAATTAATGCCATTTCACCAAAAATGCATATATATATCTTATATATTAAAACGAAAAGGGATTTCCGTCAAATTCACTTTTCACACGTATTTGCCCTATTTGAGCATGCGTAAACTTAAATCTAGAAGCTAACGAGTTTTAGAGTACACTCGAATGAGAAAAGGATGGCCGAGTGGTTTCAGGCGGGTTTTTTCTCTGTTCCGATCATCGTGTCGGTTCGATCCCCGCTACGGACGGATTGATTTTTCTTATTTTATTGGCAATAATTCATTTTAATAATGCCATATTTAAATCAGGAGGAAAAGTTACATAATTTGTATTTTGTTTATTCGAATGCTTTATAATTAAAATTTAACACCCAAGAATATTTTATTTTAATTACTAAATTTATATTAAAAGTATTTAACGTAAAAGATCGTGCATGTAAATATCGATTAAATAAATTGAACAGGTCTGCAGTTTTTATTATATTTGGTATGACCATTATCAAGATGTCATATATATGAAAAGATAAGTATGTAATTATTTTTCGTAAAAAAAAAGGAAAAATAAAAGGGGAGAAAAAAAAAGAAGGAAAAATATTCTTACAGGAACTCTAAATCATTTTGATATCCATGATCATTGAACAATGTATGAAAATAGAAAATGTAAATTCAAGTAATTAAAAAACATGTATCGTAATCGTTAGGTGCAAACAGCAAATTTTAAATTCTAGGTTTTAGAATCAGACTAATAAAAATGAATTTAATGAAAAATTTTAAAGCTCGTGTAGTTAAAAAAAGAAATATTAAATATTGTTATTTTTTCAAAACATTGGGACTGTGGTAAATAAAATTTAACAACCGCCAATATTTTTTTTACAACTTATTTTACATTATAAAAATATTTATAAAAATATTTAAATTAAAAAATTTTGCATGTAGTTATCGATTAAATAAAGAGATCTAAACTGTTATCCATATTTTGTATGACCATTTAAGTAAGATATATTTGTAAAACTAAGATATGTATATGATTATTCTCCTTACAATAAAAAAAAAAAAAAAAAAAGAAAAAAAAAAAGAAAAGAAGAAGAGAAAAGAAAAAGGAAAGAAACAAAAATATTCATATAAGAATTATAAAAGAAATTAACTTGATATCCATGGTTTATCTGGATTTTAAAGTCAGGCTGATAAAAATAAAATTAATGACAAACTTTAAAAGTGTTGTAGTTAAAAAAAAAAAAAAAAAAAAAAAAAAAAAAAAAAGTAGAAAATACTAAATATTGATATAGTTTTCTTAATTTTGAGACTGTAGTAAGTAAAAATAAATCATTCAATTAATATTTTTAGTTAAATTCGTGCTAAATTAATTCGAGTATAATAGAATGTAAATTAGGAGCTTAAAATATTTAACTACATAAGTTGAGTAGGCTGGACTGACAACAAAATCTATCGTTATATATAGGAATCGCTTACACAATATAACAATTCATAAAATTTTCAATACCTAATTAATTTAAAAGCAGCTAATTAAAAATACAAGCATATTTCTAAAGGAGCTTTATTTACCGTCAAATCATGACGGGTACTATCTAGTACATATTTAAAAACGGTTGTGTATTTCACTTGCTTTTGGACTTTTTCTTTATGTTGTTCTAGATCAAGTGTACGATGATTAATCCTGTCCCCCACTAGCCCTTCTTTTTTCAAAACGATCCCTCCCATCATCAGTCAAGTCGCCATTTTTTAATATATAAAATTAAAAAAAAATGTATATATTTCTACTTTAATATTATGCAGTATAATAAATTATTGTAAATGAATTTTTATAAATAATTCATATTTCTTTTAAAACAATTTCCGAAACAACATTAAATTCCAAGGCATGTGGGTGCCATTCCTAATGGTGTTACCCATTAAATTACTTAAATGTTATAAACAGGTATCTAAAATGATTGGAAAAACATTTTGTATAATAATTGAATTTTAATCTTAAAATAAAGTTCAGGTTACATTAACATTTAAGGCCTATTTAAGGATATACCTATAAGGAAAAATTGAAAACTGTTTTATTCACTCATATTAAAAAGTTATTTGGTTTGAATATTTTAATCAAAGCTGAATTTAGAACTCTGTGTAAGAATAGAAATTGGTAAAATAAACTTTATACGGCATAAGGAATATTCCTTTTTAAAGTCATTTTATTCAGAACAGTTATTTTGCGAATTACGCACACGATTTCATGAAAATGGAACCAAATTTTCGTGAAATTTCAACGTTTTTAAAGCAAATGTACATATCCGAAATAACATATAATATTGATACTTATGCTAATATTAATAAAATTATGCTTGTTTCAAGTTTTTAAAGTGTCTAATTTTTAAGAATATTTATTTAATATTATTGAAAGGGTATGAGAATTGTTTTTAATAACAGGTAATTTTAATAAAACACTATTTCTCTAAATATCTAAAAACATAATAACGCAAAATGGTTATGGGTCCTCTTCACGCACTTGGAAACTCCCGCTCGCTAATGTTAATCCTATGGAGCATTATTTTTCTAATATCTCGTTTGCATTTCAATATTTTTAAACAATTTTTTTGCATTGGATAGCAGAGATCAGTCTCTATTTCCGCCGTTGATTACTTTTTCGATTTTCCTTGCGATTTTTTTTTACGAAGATACTTTCACTTTTGAAACCTGTTCCGAAAGTGAAAGTATCTTCGTAAAAAAAAAAAATCTAGAAAGAAAATCGAAAAAGTCATCAACGTCGGAAATAGAGATTGATCTCTGCTATCCAATGCAAAAAAATTGTTTAAAAATATTGAAATGCAAACGAGATATTAGAAAAATAATGCTCCATAGGATTAACATTAGCGAGCGTGTTCTTTTAAGTGCGTGAAAAGAAGGGTTTGAAAAAAATATTTAACTGTTTAAAGGGGACAAAAATATTTAACTGTTATTATTTTTATTGGTCTGATAGGAGAATTCTTAAAATTACTATCGTATGAGCCATAAACGCTTCGTACTTTTATATATTTGACACATACACGGGAGTACTGGCCCTGGAGTGGGGGCTCCTCTGGCCAGCCCTTAAAGACGTTCTAGTAAATTCTAACTGTTGATTTTTTTTATTTATTAGTTATTTTAATTTAAAATTTATACTTAAAATAAAAAATCCCTGACGGCTCGGCCTTCAGGCACATTTAGATTTCGAAGACGCGGACAATAGAGCACCTGTTTATTGAGAATTCCAGAGGAAGGACCTTTTTGCCATGATGCGACAGTTGGGATCACCCTCTTCGAAATCTACTTGCCCCTGTAGGCGGAGCCGGCACAGATTTTCAGCCTTTAATTTTTTTTTTTTTTTTTTTTTTTGCTGTAAGATTTGATTCTATAAAATACTTGTCAATATAAAAGTTGTAGATAGTATTAAGAATATTTGTAATAAATTTAAGCTGATTTGATATCTTATGAACTTACGAAGTTATGACTTTTTTTCTTCTTAAACTCCTATCCCGCCCCCTCCCCCTTGAGGCCATTTTTGATGATATCAAAACTTTGTCATGCATAAATTTTTGGTCCTTTTCCTAGAAATAATAATAACTTTAAAATCGATATGTATCCGATATGTATAATAATTAAGAAGTTATGTTTTTTTTCTGTTTTCATAAAAAAAACATCCCCCCCCCCCCCCACTCATTGGTCCGATTTTTCCCATTAATGAACTTGAACGAGATTTTATGTATCAGTTTGGAAGAGATTTGTGGAGAATTATGAAAGTAATCGTGTCCATAAAAAAGTTATATTGATAGCTAGACAGATATATATATAAAGTTTTTAACTGGGAGGGTGTTTTGTGTTCAAAATTATGGAAGTTGTTGTGCCCATAAAAAAATGATATAGATAGATAGATAAAGTTTTGAACTGCGGTTGGTTTTGTGTTCTAGGAGTCATTATCGGCGTAGATCTGTAAAAAGTTTTCAGAAATTCCAACATGGGGATAATGTAATAGGTAGTTTTTCTTACAAAATCTACCTCTTTTTCTGGTATTTTATTTAAAAACCACGACCGAAACTGGGCCCGCTAGGTGAACCGGGTCCTGGTAATTTGTACCGGCTCTACCCCCCTCTGTACGGCCTGGTCATACTTAAATCAAAATATTATTTTGGTTAAATATTACAATTGTTTAACTGCAATACTTTTTATTACATTTAAAAATTAAATTCTTATGAAAATCGATGATCTAAGATTTTTAATAGAAAAGTTTGACTACTTTTAATTATTTGTTATAAAATCAACATTAAAACTGTTATGATTCATATTTAAAGGAGAAAAGAATATTCTAAAATTAAATATATATTCTGCAATGGAATATTAAAAGCAAGAGGAACGGTAATGCATCAACGCACAATAAAATAAATTAAATAAAAAATATATTATTTAATAATGTTTAAAAAAAACCTGCACTTTAAACTTGGAGTATTGACACATCTGTCCTACTGACTGTGACTCTTATTCATCTCAGCGGAATTTCACGCGCCGCACCTTTTTACCAGATTTCACTGACCAGCCAGATGTTGTCAGCAGGAACTTAGACAAAGGACTGGGAGGGTGTGCAAATCGCTTTAGATAATAAAAAGCGTCCCTTTGACATCTGCTAAAATTCGGGGATATTTCCAAGTAGTAAATAAATGCTTGTTAAAAGGTGTTCTCCAATGAAGAAAATGCTATTGTGTTGTTTCTTTTTTTACCTTTACAGAAGAATTCTTTAAACACCTTTTAAAGAATTTTTTTCTTTTAATTTCTTTAAAAGAAGAAAGAAAAAAAAAAAAATAGATATCAAGATCTTTTATTTTTTTTTAGAAAATGCATATAAATTTTACTATAATTGCTCATTAAAAAAAAAATAATAAATAAATAAATTATTTTTTATTTTTGTTTAAGCTGATATCAACAATATTGCATACATATGCATTGAATATTTATAGATACCACTTAAACTTTGTGTCACAGTTAGAAAATAATTTTCAAACACAATAATAACTGTTTCTGATATTTTAATTCAGATTGCATAAAACTAAAGATTATTATTATTATTATTATTATTATTATTATTTATATATAACAATAATTATCTATCATATAAAATTTGTTAAGTATCTCTTACATCAGTTGTCACGCGAACCATCCAAATAATATGATAACCATCAGTTAGCAATATACAAAGATATATCTAATATACAAAGATATATCTAATATACAAACAGGAAAAAATGTCGACTATAATAGAATAAGAATACATGAATGTTTTATACACATAATAACATTGGAGCAAAAACGCTTTTTCGGGTGAAAGGAAATGAAAAATTAAAAAAAAAAATCCTGAAATATACATTCCTTTTACTAAATGAAGAAAGTTTTTTTTCCTTTTTTTTTTTTAATATTGTATCAGAAAATTCTTTCAATATGTGGAAAAGTAGCATGGCAGAAACTTTTTTCCAGGTACAAAGTAAAGTTTTCGAAAATATTACATCTTTTAAGGAATTCCTAGACGATAGTAATCGAGAAAAAAATATTTAATGTAATTTTCAAAAAAACATATGATATAAAAGCAGAAAAAAGTATTAATTTTTTATGTCGCAATTTTAACCCTATTAATATAATATCTGCTAGGACAATTAAACCGAACCTAAGTAGTCACAGGCCCAGATTAAGACATGAACACACGGGGTACTGGTCTAAGGCTCATAAATTTGGAGGGCCCCAAATCTATATACTTTAACTCTATCGCCAGAGGATATTGAACTGGACCTAAGTGATCATAGAGCCAGATTAAGGCAACGGCATGCGGGGCACTGGTATAGGACCTCATAAGTTTGTGTGTGTGGATGGGGGGGGGGGGGGAGATCCAAATCAGTAGATAAATAATTGTAAAAGTAAGTAGGGAAAGATGGGCTGTTATGATTAACCCGTAATTTCCGTTGTTGAACGGCTAAGCTTGTATAACTTCATAATGCATAATATATTGACATCGCAACTTCCGGGTTAATCACGTCTGAAAATTCATGAAAAGTCTGATCATGAAAATCCCGTCTGAAGATTTACCAAATCACACAGGCATTTAAAAGTTATAAGAGTATTATCATGTATTTTCTTTTTATCCTGCAACTTGTAACTCACATCTTTCTAACACATTTACAAAGACATTTTTATATATAAAACTGTGCAATTTTTAGGTATTACTATTTAGGGTGTCATGGATATGAATAGCGGAAAAATTAAAGGAATAGATTGAAAACTTCTTTTTATAAATTTATTTTGGAAAGGAGGGGGAGGGGGAGTACCAAAATTCATGCTTGTTCGGGTGAAAAAATATCATAGTTTCGGCCCTGCAAGCGAACGGTGAACCAATTGAACAAAATATTCCACAAGTATAAATTATATTTTCGCAGTGAAGAGAGAATGGAGTAGGGGTGAAAGGATTATTTCACAATTGGGGGGGGGAGGAGATGGCTTTTTCGTTAATTTATTTACGTCTCAAACAATTAAAAAAGTTGGAAATTGTGGGTTAAACGTGATATATGAGGTGCGTTCGTCTTATAACTAATTTCACAATGTAAAAAAAATCATCCTCATTATTTCAGTGAAATGAATTATATCGTCTTCTGTGAGCGAAATGAGCATGCTTTTTTTTTTATTATTACGTATGCCACGTTTACAAATGCAAATTTTTTTTCACCATGGAGATCTTACTTTGCGACTGATTACCTCCATGGTTTAGTATTTTTATGACTCATAATGAACGAATCTCCTGTGTTTATTTACTCTAATGGATTGAGATATTCGGTTAACCTGATTTTCACTGAAGTTATCTCAGAATCTATACATTGTTGAATGTAACTCATTCTCAAGCAAACAATTTTTCTGAACGAGCTTTCTAAAAATGTAACTTTTGTGTAATTTTATTCGAAAAAATAATTTAGAATAAAAATGGCCTCTTGGCATATGAAAAAAGAAGTGGTTAGCCCGTATTTGTTTTCCTCAGTCCCATGACTTGCGCTTTTATTATATAGATTACATATGAATATGATAGGATTTAACAGAATAAAGAAAACTTTCATTAATAACTTTTTAAGTTTTGATTCGATTTTCATAAAATTTTAAATGACTCGACAAAATTCTGCATCGATTATATATATTAAATTTCAAATTATTTGGTTGGGTAGTTTTTGCGCTGTTATATGCGGACAAATGGACGGACGTACGGACGGACCAGACGACGACTATAGGTGCTTCGTATTTATATAATTACGAACGCACCTAGCTAAAAACAAAAAAAATATATCACATTTAAAAAGAAACACTCATTATTAAAAGAATGATACATGATATTTTCACAATATTTTATTATTAACAAAATTGCTTTGATATAGTGAAAATAGTCTTTTATTTAAATTTCTAATGATAATATATATTTTTCTTGTTAAAAATAGTTTGTAACATTTGGAGATCAATAACATTTTTATAAGAATTGTATTTTGAAGAGCTCAATATATATTAATATATTTTTATTGATAGATAGAAATTGTACTAAAATAAAATACACTGAAAGTAACAAAATATTAAACTTTTATGTATAAAAATCTTCTCACTCTCTCTCATTATTATTATTTTCTTTTTATATGGACTTTAAGAATCCTTGTATTTCTTTGATATAAAGTATAAGAACCAGAAAAAAATATATGCAATATTTTATTAGTAAATGTTTATTATTATTATTATTACTAATAATAATGTTCAGAAATTTTAAAATAGTTGCAATAATTCCAGAACATAAAAATCATAAAAATCTCATAGCGGAATAAACAGAATGGTGTACTCAGAAAAGAACACAACGTAAACTAAAATAGTACTGTTTGCTCGAAAAATGTTACGACACTATACAGCGCTAAATATGCCTAGAATAACATCTAATTCTAGTACTGAAATTACCTGATCTATCTTTTAATATATTAAACTAATATTTTCAATTTTAAAATTTCGACAATATGGGAATATGATTCATTTATTTATTTTGGTAATAATAATAAATTCAAAGAAAAGCAGCCTTAATGAACATTCTTAATATTTTTCTAATTATTATAGTCTTTAAATTTGTTGATTTATGTTTAAAAAAGATTGTAAGTATGTTTTAAGTTCGTCTGTAGGCAGAAATATGTATTAATTTATCGGTGAAATTTATTAATTAATATATAGGTTATATACTGAATATTTAAAAATTTGTCACAACGTTTCTGTTTTTGAACTGCTTAAGGTGACTCTCAAAGGACCAAATTGATTGAGAGCTTATAATTCAATATTGTATCTATGCATGCATGATATGGTGAGTAGCACTCCACATTGTAAAACTATCTTTTCTCAATATTTGCTTCCAGCATACTTTTCTCTTAATTTTCCATAATGGACCACACTGGAAAAAAAAAAATCTAGTTTCTTATTTTGTTATTAAAGTAACAAATATTTCGGAAAATATCGTCAAATTTGCATTTTCAATAGAATTTTTTAACATGACAATTACGAAATGATGGTCATCTGCAAGCAATATGCTATAATTAAAGATTTATTAAATGTGTAAAAAAAAGTATAAAATCTTTACTATTTTTTGGTATGTAAATGCTATTACCTGATTCATTTAATATGTGAAACAAGGTTATGAATATAATAGAAATTTTATGTGGTTGAGCTGGTAAAAATTAATCATTTAAATTTTCTCAAAATGTGGCCATGATTTCGTTTGGCTGGTTGCTTTATTCTCAAAAAGTTAAATTTTGTTACAAGGCTAAAAGTGTAATTAAATTTAAATCTATTTCTGTAATAATTCAAATCTCCTTCAAAACATATATAGTCCCCTGTTGCTGTTTAATATATATATATATATATATATTAATCAAAAGTAAAATATTATTATAAACAATAATAGTTTTTATTTCTAATATTTTATTGAACTGTAATGCGTAAAATATATTAATTTCAACCATAAATGTTTTTTATTTAACTCGATGACTCTAATAGCAAAGATTTTGTTTGAGATGATGCGGTTTATTTAAATAAATCATACGTATAATTTTTGTTTGAATTGTGCTCAATTATATGTATATATATATATATATTTGAGCATTACCGTATCATCTCAAACCATATATATATATATATATATATATATATGCATAGAACATAAAGTTTTTTTTTTTTTTTTTAGACTAAAAGTGAGACATCTTGCAACACTATGAAAAGTACCTAATTGAATATTGAACACAATAAATTATTTTGTAAGGTTTAAACTGACATTCAGTATTAAGAAATGGTTTATAGTTTATTCTCAGTTATATATTTAGCTAACTATACATTTAACAAAGTACATTTGCTTTCATTACTGAAGGATTGTTTATTACTGCATAAATAAAATTCATGAATAAATGTGAATTTCATTCACAATTACTTAGGAATTTGATTTTGACAATCCATAGGAAAAATCAACACAGAAGGATTTAAATTATTCGCGAGTAATTGTTTATGTGTCATGTTTTATTCATTTTATTGTTTAATTTTTAACCATTCATACATCCAAAATTCTCATTGTGAAAAATATAACAAAAAGTAAAAGTCACGGAACCATCTACCATATCACATAAACAAAAAAACAAAAAAGATTTTTACATATGTCACTCTCTTGGATAATTTTTTAAGCTTATTTTAGCCTTAAGCAGCCCCCCCCCCTCCCCCCCATCCTCCCAACTCCCACTTCTCACTTCTCACTTGCCAGGAACCTGAAAGTAATAGATCTTAAAAAATTTTAAGAAAAGCATTTGGAGAAAAACTGGATTATCCACTTTATTCCTGGTATAGTGAAAGGGGATGCTGCATTTTCATTTGCCATTTCCGCAGTGGTGTATCTTTAGTTGTTATCAGTAGAAAAACTTCTTGAAGATAATTTAAATATTTAATGTCTAAACTACTAGAATGAATTGGATGTAAAAACTAGATTTTATTAATTTTTTTTAAATGTGTTGTTTGTTTGAAACACAAACAAAGAATAAAATTATAAATAAAAATATTACTTATTTCTACACTCTTCAATTAGCATAACTACCTTTTTTTTTTATAAATTTTCCATGATTAGTTTCGAGAATCTTTAATATTCAAACTTGAGCTGAGGTGAGACTCTGCGAGCGGTTACAACAACGAAATAAATCTGTTTTCAGGTTTAGATTGAATACGAATTTTACAAACATATTTTTAAAGGGAAACAATTGTCAATAGTGTCATATAAGAAAAGTACTAAATAAATCAATTACATATTCAATCGAATACACAACTAGTTTGAGTTCCATTGAAATATTAATATACATTGAAATTGGTCTAAAACAAGGAATTTCCCATAGTACAAATCTTCAAAAACTGTAACAAAATTCCCAGTTAGAAATTGAAAGCTAATCTGTCTGCTATTAAATATTCAGTGGGGTACAGGTTATGTATCTTTCTCTGTAAAATAATTTACAATACAAATATTTTAAACATATATGTAATGATTATAAAGGTGCACAACTTAGAAATTCTGCTTATTTGTTTATTTATAAAAAAAATAATATTTTATGTAAAATTTAGATAAAATTATTAAACAAATTTATATAAAATTTATATGTTATGTTTATTTAATATAAAATTTTTTACTAGGATACTTAACAAATATAATATTTTCTTTATTCGCTCCTTTTATTTATTTATTTATTTTAAACACTCATTGAAAATTCTTTTATTGATTTTAAATTCAAGTTTGATGTTAATGATATTAATGTATACTGAAATAATAAAAAAAAAAGAAAAAAAATCAAATAAATGAATAAAATTTACTTAATAATCACAGTATTGTTTGTCTATTAAAAAAAATATTATCTACATATATGTCGCGTACAGAAATTTGATTCAATACGCCCACTCTGACAGCATTTTCTTAAACACCCCCATCGTTACCGAAACATGGAAAAAACTATTCAGTTTCACATTTAATGAATAAGAGCACTTGCC
Source organism: Maratus michaelseni (assembly GCA_963931845.1). Lineage (NCBI taxonomy): Eukaryota > Metazoa > Arthropoda > Arachnida > Araneae > Salticidae > Maratus > Maratus michaelseni. The sequence goes on from OZ007599.1 coordinate 28,264,619, forward strand.
GATTCCATGTGTTTATGAATAAAAAGGAATTCATTTATAAAATTTTGTGTTTCGCAGGTAATTTTACTACGTACCTTTTCGCTTAACTTTTCATTGAATAAACATCATTCTGCATTAAAAAATTTTTAACAAGATTTTTTTTATTTTATGTGTAAACAAATTCAGTTATTTCCCTTTTTTCTTTCTTTCTTCCTAACCTATTTCTCACATGAGATTCGAACTCAGCAGTGGAGTATCAAGTATTTTGAATCCGTGGAGGAGGGAGCCTGAAAATGAACTAAATTGTTCCCCAAATTAGAATAAAACTCAGATTTCGGGGTAATATGCTAAAGCTTTTCCGCCCCTAGATTACTATACTATCATGGTTCCAAAAGGGAAGTATCCCCATAAAATAAATCTGCAAACAAAATCGAAAAATTAAAAAGAGGCGATTATAGAAATCGATCTTAATTATCAAATGCAAAGAAAAATATTGCTTCAAAATATTAAAATGCAAACGAGATATTTTAACGCTGTTCTCAAATTCAAGCTCGCTACTTTATGACATATTTTTTAATTCATGTTTGTGCGGAAACGCATGAAACTGGCAGGTGTTATTATTCAGAAACTATGTAATCGGAAAATATTTTCCAGTTTTTGTTAAAGGCAGAACATTTTTTAGAAAATGCTGTCAAATTCGACCTTTTGAACCAAGATATTGCTGCGCTTGCGCGAGCCTGAAAAAAAATGCGTTGCCACGTGACACGAATATCTTATAACCAGAAGTAATTTATTTTTCAAAAAAATGGAAAAGTTATTTCGCTTCCAAATTGCTTCAATAGTCAGGCATGTCAATTTCATGCCTTTGCGTTGAAAAATGCGTCTGAAAATGTGTCAGAAAGTTTCGCTTTGCTGAGCAGGTCATTTGAGAACCACCTTAAAAGAATTGTTCTATAGGATTAACATTAGCGAGCGAATGTTTTCGTGTGAGTGAAGTAACCTTTTAATAAAAAAATCTCTGACGGCTCGGTCTACAGGCACAGGTAGATTTCGAAGACGCAGACCGTCTGTTTATTGGGAATTGCCGAAGAAATGACCTTTTTGCCATGATGCGAGTGGGAACCGCCCACTTCGAAATCTAACTTGTTTGCAGGTGGAGCCGGCAAGGATTTTTTTTTTGTTATTAATTTTTTTTTTTTTTTTTTTTTGCTATAAGGGTTGTTCCTATAAAAAAACTTGTCAATATAAAAGTTTTAGATAATATTAACAGGATTTATACTAAATTTAAGCGCATTTGATATCTTGTGAATGGAAGAAGTTATGAATTTTTTTTCTTCTAAAACCCCTCTTTTTTCCCCCTTGGGACCATTTTTAATATAAAAAATCTTTGATACATAAATTTTCGGCCCTTTTTCTAGAAGTAATAATAACTTTAAACGGATTCGATACGTATCCTAATTAAGAAATTATGAGGTTTTTCTGTTTTCACAAAAAGCCCCCACCCTCATTCCCCCCCCCCTTGATTCGATTTTGCCGATTACCGAATTTGACCGAGATTTTATGCCCCTTGATTTTATGTGTCAGTTTGGAAGAGATTTGTGCAGAATTATTGCAGTTATCGTGTCCATAAAAAAGTGACATAGATAGATAGATAGATAAAGTTTTGAACTGGGGTGGTTTTGGGTTCTGGGAGTCATAAACGGCGTAAATCTGCAAAAAAATTTCAAAAATTCCAATAGGTTAGAATGTAATAGGTAGTATTTCTTACGAAATCTACCTAAAACAGAAAAAAACAAGTGGGTAAGTTTGATCGAAGATCGCATAAAGGGTTTCGTTTAACATTCATTTCAAAACACTTTATCCTTTCTTTAATAAATTCAAATAAATTTCATTTTCCAAAGAAAAAAAAAAGTCATGTTTTTTATAAAGTAAAAATTTACCGGTCTATTTTTCTCGTTTTTTCGAATATCTGAACCGGCCCGATAGCGGACGAAGCCCGTTATTATTCTCTGTCATAATAATATCTGTCATGTGGACTAAATGCGATATTAAAAAAAAAATCAATTTCTAAATTAAACATGTTGTATAGAGATCTTCAAAATGTTAAAATATGTCAATATTTCCATAATCGGATTTTTATCATGATTCAATACGTTCCTCAAACTCATCCATATATTTAAAGCTGTTTGGTAATTCTGTCAAATCTATTCCATCGAAATTCGATCGAATACGCATGCGTCAAAAAATCACCGGCCAATGAAGTGAGGGTCTATGACTGTCTCTACAAACGTGTTTGGGATCGTATCATCTGTTGTTTTTTTCTGTTGTCACGTTGCGTTAAACCTAGGAAGATATTTATCTAGAGCTCACTGTGGAGTGTTTAGAAGGTATTTATTTTATTTATTTATTTTATTTATTGTAATTTGTATGAATACTTAGATGTCCATTTCGGATTTACTGTTTAAAAATGAATTTAGGCTCATAAGTTGGCGAAATCCCGATGGAAATTTTTTTTTTAGATCTCTATCATTTTGTTTATATAGTACAGAAAATAATTATTCAAACGTGTAGAACACGTAATACAAAATTGGACCACTTATGGTCTGTTTATTATCGGGAATGAATCTTATGGTGTTCCGATTGATAATGAATTCGATTATGTAAATATAATGTCAAAAGACAGTACGCACGGTAGTAATATTTTTATTATTATGTGTTCGAAAAAAGCGAATCTGAGCGCCTGAATATAAATTATAAAATATTATTTCTATATTTAGCAACTAAATATTTAATAAATATGCAGGAATGTGACTAGCTTTATGTGAATGTATAATATATGTAAGTCTGAACTTTAGCATTATTTTTTAACAGAAATATATTATCTCTATTCGATTTAAAAGTTTTGTCATTACATAAGTGTGCTATTTAATTTGTAAAGAGTATGTATGCATTATATTGTTTGTATGTATACAAATGTTTAGAATGTTTTGATTTGTAAACTCTTAATATTTGAATAATGTTTACATTATATTTGTTTGTATGTATACAAACAATATATGTATACAAAGAAGTATATATACAAACAATATTAATATTTACATTGTATTGTTTGTATGTATACAAATCTTGAATGTTTTAATTTATTACATTCATTTTTTACCAGTTTGCATGTCCGTTAATGGGCGATTCATATGAAACTCATAATTTGTCACAAATTGGTGATTTTATTGATTTAGTGCTTTGCCCAAGAATGTGGAAAACAAAACTATTTTTGACATCGGGTGAAATGAATGAGGTTATTTCGGTTTTTATTTTGTATATAAAAAATGTTATATGTAAAAAAATCCTGGCCATTAATCACATTGTTTTTTGTATATTTAAAGACGATTACTTATTCTTTGTAATTATTTTTTTGCTGGGGGTTTTTGAGCAAAATAATATTACTTCATAGCTAGAACCAGTTCCGCTAATCATTAATATTTTCTTAATCCTTTGACCGCTGAGCAAATGGGCAAATTTGTAATGTTTTTTCTGTTATTTTTTTTAAATGTCAAAAAAAGATAAATTTTCAAAATTGGTATAAAAAACTTAGGTACTTCTCTATTATCCCATCGTCCACTTTTCATAACAAAATACTATTGCCAAAATGTATGATTAAATGCCAAAAATGCAATCCCATTTACTTGATGTCGGAAGCATTATACGTGTTTGTTATGTCGTCAAGTGGTTTTTAATTCAACATTTGCGCGTATTAATGACAACGTTCTCCCGTTTATTTGGCGTTACAGTTTGGCGATAGTTTTTTGTTATGAAAAGTGGTCGATGAGATAATAGAGAAGTACCAAAACTTAATTACGTATATGAGTAGATTCCTTGACTATATTAATCATTACTCAATATTTTAAAACTGCATCATATTTGTAGAATTATATTAATTTAAACAATGCTTCTATTGAAGTGTGAAGAAGCACATACTTCTATGAAGAACCATATATTTACATAATCGTTTTCATTAGCAATCGGAACACCATAAGATTCATCCCCGATAATAAACGGACTATAAGTGGTCCAATTTTGTATTACGTGTTCTACGATATTTTACGTACGTTTGAATAATTATTTTCTGTACTATATACACAAAATGATAGAGATCTAAAAACACAATTTCCATCGGGATTGATTTTGCGAATGTTAAATGAGCCTAAATTCATTTTTAAACAGTAAATCCGAAATGGACACCTAAGTATTCATACAAATTATAATAAATAAAATAAATACCTTCTAAACACTCCACAGTGAGTTCTATATAAATACCTTCCTAGGTTTAATGCAATGTGCAAGAAAAAAAAAAACAGGAGATGATCCCAAACACGTTAATAGAGACAGTAATAGACTCTCACCTCATTGGCCGGCGATTTTTTTGACGCATGCGTATTGGGTCGAATATTGTTGAAAAATGATTTTGAAGAAAAAATCGGGAAATTCACAAAATGGTTTCGGGAAAAACTTCACCAAATGGTTTAAAAATTCTTTGAGTGACAGCGGGAAAAAAATTTCGTTTTACATTCAATCATCGCAATTGGCGAGTGTGACTATTAAGTTTAGCCAGTACTGGCAATAACATCAATTACCAATTTTCAGTATTACTCGCCGATTGGTGAGTGTTAATTTTGTCTTATATCACAAACTGTATTTACATATACTACTAGATATAATGATTATGAACCATGATTTTTCTATTATTGGGCGAGATTCATGTTTTTTCAGCAATTCTTTGACGAAATTCATGTTTTTTCAGCGATCCTTTGAAGAATTTCGCATTTTTCTTATGATCCTTAACGAAATTCGCATTTTCCAGCGATTCTTTGATAAAATACATTTTATTCCGCAATTTTTAGACGAAATTTAGTAAAAAAGCATGACCTTTTGGTGAACTTTCCTTTTTTGCGATTCTTTGACAAAATTTGCTTATCTTTCACGATCCTTTTGCATAATTAATGTTTTTTCTGATGTCTTTTAACGAAAGTCATGTTTCCCCATGATCCTTTGATGAATTTAGTGTTTTTTCCTCAATCATTTGACGAAATCTGTGATTCCCCCCCCCCCCCCCCCGCGAAGATTGGTTAGATGTTTTTAGTCTGCAGGTGCCCTAAAAAGTCTGTGACGCCCGTTGCTGCATTGCACACATTCTTTCTTCCATGGTGCATCGAACGAAGAAAATTCATCCTAAAGAATCATTGTTTCATTCTTGACATTTCTGGAAAGAAACAACGTTCAACTCATTGGCTGAATTGTAAAGGGCGAAATGTGTCAAACATTAGCGGAAAGAAAGTGCGCAATTTGTTCGTTCATGGATAAAATCATGAAATTCATTAATCAATAGTTGATAAATTCGTCAATCGATAGCGGAAAAATCGCAAAATTCATTAATCGACAGTGGAAAAATCGCAAAATTCATCAACTGGTTTCGGGGGAAAAAGTTTTCGAATATCGTCAAATAGCTTCGAGAAAAAAAATCACAATCCGTCAATTTCGGAGAAAAAATCGTGAAATTCGCCAAATGGTTTCGAAATTTGTCGAGCGACAGCGGAGAAAAAAATCTTTTTCCATTCAATCATCGCAATTGGTGAGTGTGACTATTATGTTTGACCAGTGGTGGCAATAAAGTCCATTGCCAAATTTTCAGGATTACTCGCTGTTTGGCAAGTGCTAATTTTGTCCTATACTTCAAAACCCTTTTGATCATATCATCAGTGTGCAGGACAATTTTTTTTACGTGAACCATTTGATGAATTTTGTGATTTTTCCATTATCGATTGACCGATTTTACTGCTATCGATTGTTGAATTTTATAATTTATCAACTATTGATTAGCGAATTTCATGATTTTTTCCATGAACGTTTGACGAATTACGCAAAAAAATTAAGAATATCGTTAAATTGTCTTGGGTAAAAAAAAATTTAATATTGTCAAATGCCTTCGAGAAAAAGTTGCAAGTTGGAACGCCTGTGACCTCTTTTTCATGTTATGCATCTCGGGTCTATCCCCCCAAGTGGGACACTTTTCTAAATTTTGCAGACACCTCTCATGTGATATATCGCTGGAAAATTCTTTGACCGCTTATTCATGTTATGCATCTCCGGGGTCCATCCCGCCACCCCCCCCCACCCCCCCCCAAAGGGTACTTTATAAATTTTGCACACAACCCTCATGTTATATATCATTGGAAAGGTCTGTGACTGCTTAATCATATTATGCATCTCGGGTCTAACCCCCCCCCCCCCCCCCAAGTGGGACACTTTTCTAAATTTTGCAGACACCTCTCATGTGGTATATCGCTGGAAAAGTCTTTGACCGCTTATTCATGTTATGCATCTCCAGGGTCCATCCAGCCACCCCCCCCCCCCCCCCCGCCTAAGGAAGGCACTTTTATAAATTTTGTTGACACATCTCATGTGATATATCGCTGGAAAAGTCTTTGACCACTTATTCATGTTATGCATCTCCGGGGTCCATCCCGCCACCCCCCCTCCCCCCCCAAAGGGTACTTTATAAATTTTGCACACAACCCTCATGTTATATATCATTGGAAAGGTCTGTGACTGCTTAATCATATTATGCATCTCGGGTCTATCCCCCCCCCCCAAGTGGGACACTTTTCTAAATTTTGCAGACACCTCTCATGTGATATATCGCTGGAAAAGTCTTTGACCGCTTATTCATGTTATGCATCTCCGGGGTCCATCCCGCCACCCCCCCCCCCTAAGGAAGGAACTTTTATAAATTTTGTTGACACCCCTCATGTTATATATTGTTGGAAAGGTCTGTGACTGCTTAATCATATTATGCATCTCCGATGTTCATCTCCCCACTTTGCCCCCCCCCCCCCAAAGGGTACTTTATAAATTTTGCACACAACCCTCATGTTATATATCATTGGAAAGGTCTGTGACTGCTTAATCGTATTATGCATCTCTGATGTCCATCTCCCCACTTTGCCCCCCACCCCCCCAAAGGGTACTTTATAAATTTTGCACACAACCCTCATGTTATATATCATTTTAAAGGTCTGTGACCACTTAATCATATTATGCATCTCAAATGTCCAACTCCCCACTTTGCCCCCCCCCACCCCCCCAAGGGATACTTTTCTAAATTTTGTTGACACCCCTCATGTCATATATTGTTGGAAAGGTCTGTGACTGCTTAATCATATTATGCATCTCCGATGTTCATCTCCCCACTTTGCCCCCCCCCCCTCCCCAAGGGGTACTTTATAAATTTTGCACGCAACCCTCATGTTATATATCATTTTAAAGGTCTGTGACCACTTAATCATATTATGCATCTCAAATGTCCAACTCCCCACTTTGCCCCCCCCCACCCCCCCAAGGGATACTTTTCTAAATTTTGTTGACACCCCTCATGTCATATATTGTTGGAAAGGTCTGTGACTGCTTAATCATATTATGCATCTCCGATGTTCATCTCCCCACTTTGCCCCCCTCCCCCCAAAGGGTACTTTATAAATTTTGCACACAACCCTCATGTTATATATCATTGGAAAGGTCTGTGACTGCTTAATCGTATTATGCATCTCTGATGTCCATCTCCCCACTTTGCCCCCCCACCCCCCCAAAGGGTACTTTATAAATTTTGCACACAACCCTCATGTTATATATCATTTTAAAGGTCTGTGACCACTTAATCATATTATGCATCTCAAATGTCCAACTCCCCACTTTGCCCCCCCCCCACCCCCCCAAGGGATACTTTTCTAAATTTTGTTGACACCCCTCATGTCATATATTGTTGGAAAGGTCTGTGACTGCTTAATCATATTATGCATCTCCGATGTTCATCTCCCCACTTTGCCCCCCCCCCTCCCCAAGGGGTACTTTCTAAATTTTGCACACAACCCTCATGTTATATATCATTGGAAAGGCCTGTGACCACTTATATCATATTATGCATCTCCGATGCCCATCTCCCCACTTTGCCCCCCCCCCAAGGGGTACTTTCTAAATTTTGCACACAACCCTCATGTTATATATCATTGGAAAGGTCTGTGACCACTTAATCATATTATCCTCCCCACTATGAAATTTGTCAAGTTAAAGCAACTATAAATTTTATTTTTATGGTACTATCAAGTTGTTTGCCGTCAAATTTTGACGGGTTCCATCTAGTATATTTACTATTCTCTATTACTCATATTGATACTCTCTTTGCCTGATTCTCAAACATTTGAAAAATCCGTTAAACTTCTAATAGGACGTCAGATTAATTTTCTGTTTAATTCTCTAATGACGTCTGTATTTATACATACTCATACTCCTTATCGAGAAATGTTTGAAAATTTCCGTTTTATTACCAATATTACGACTTATTAATCTTTTTTTCAATCGGTGAAACATTTTATTTCATTTTCATTTTTCGCGTGGAAATCTTTCAATAGAAAATTAATTATTGTAGAAAGAATTTTAGTGTGGATTTTTAATTGTTGACAACTGCTATAACGAAAAATGTTTAAATTTAATAGGAAAAGGCTGTTAGAATTTTTTTAATCTCTGTATATTAAAATAATACGATTTTTTCAAATTTTATGATTTTGAGCTTCATAGTAGATATTCAGGTATAAGTACACAAAATTTCAAGTCTGTAAGTTATATAGTTTCTGAGAACCGCCTCTGTGATGGACAGACAACGAAGCGAGAGTAATAGGGTTTCGTTAAAGGGGGAAAATACGGTTTTAATTCGTGAAAAGTCCTTTATCGTTGTATAAGATTGCGTTTATTATCGTGTCATAAGAGGTCATCTACATGTTAAAATTGAACCCAAGCTTTAAAACCTTAACTGCTTACTCAACAGTATAAAAATACAAATGTTTCTTAATCTAGAAAAATGCATTATAATTTCGAACGAAAATATACAATAACCTCTTCCAAGTTACCAACGGTTCCGAAAAGCGTTCTTTATATATCTTTGGAAGCTTCAGAGAACAATATATTTTAGAGATTTATAAAGACGCATTTGTAAAAATAAAATTTCTTTTGTTGCCACACTGTTATTCGGAAATGTTTCCGAGTCGTTTTTAGGTGCGTTCGTAATTATATAAATACGTTGCACCTATAGTCGTCATCTGGTGCGTCCCTCCGCATGTAACAGCGCAAAAACTACCCAAACGAATGGTTTGAAATTTAATATATGTAATCGTTGCAGAATTATGTCAAGTCATTTCCCATTTTATGAAATTCGAATCAAAACTTTAAAAGATATCAATAAAAGATTTCTTTATTCTTTTAAATAATATCGCATGTAACCTATATGATAAAAGCGCAAGTCATGTGACTGAGGAAAATAAATACGGGCTATCCACATCTTTTCCCATAGGCCAAGCGGCCATTTTTATTCACAATTATTTTTTCGAATAAAATGGCATAAAAGTTACATTAAAAAAAAAAAAGTGCTCTTGAGAGATGAGTCTCATTCAGAAATGTATAGATTCTGAGATAACTTCATTGAAAACTAGGTTAACAGCCGAATATCTCAATCCATTAAAGTAAATAAGCAAAATATTCATTCATCGTGAGTCGTAGAAATATTAAACCATGAACGAAATCATTTGCAAAGCAAGATGGTAAATTTTGCAGCAGTGTCTGGGTGTCGAAAAAAAAAATTCGCATCTGTAAACATGGCATACGTAATAAGGAAAAAAAAGGCATCCTCATTTCACTCCTAGCAGACGATATAATTTATTTCACTAAAATAATAAAGATTATTTTTTTATTTTTTTATTTTTTTTTTATTTTTTACATTGTAAAACTAGTTATAGCATGAAACGAACTCACCTCATTTGTAACGTTTAATGTACAATTTCCAACTTGTTATAGTGTTTTAATCAGTTTTCTCAATCAAGATTTAGGTTTTTCGGATGTTATTCATTCTCAAGTAGGCATTTTCATGTTCAACGAACATGTTTTACCAGACAAACATGATACGTTAACAGCATTCACATTAATATTAATATAATTTTGTTACTCTTGCATGCATAAATGCAATTACGCAGCTGAAAATACTTAGTTGAGAATGGGTAGCATCCGAAAAACCGATAGTTTGGTTTGAGAAAACTGATGAATACACTATTAACAAGTTGGAAATTGTACGTTAAGAGGAGAGTGGACATTAAAAACCAAATCCTAGAATTTTGAATGGATTCATTTGAAAATCGGCCGACTAGTTAACGACAAGCTCAAATAGTTGGATTCAAAATTTGGTGTTAAAATAATAAAAAGTTTTTGAATTATTCAATTTTTAAATTTAAAATTAACAAAAAATTACCGTATTTTAAAAAGCCACATGCGCATTTCTTTTGCATAAAATAAGACAATATTTATTTATAAGGCACATTTTAGCTCACAGGCTATCAAAGCCTGAGAGCTTATGTGCCCGCCGGTTCTGTATGTACGTACGTACGTATGTATGTATGTATGTATGCACGTAACGCGATAACTCTTGATAGAACTAACCGTTTTACTTTAAATTTTGTATATAGGTTCCTTGTGATAAGGCGCTTCAATGATTAGTTTCGGAGGTTCATTGGTTAAGCATAAAGGGGAGAAATGGGGGGCTAACCCCCCATAATTTAGATAAATATGTTTTTCATGCAGAATTATCCCATTTTCTTCAAATTTTGTATAAAGGTTCATTTTGATAATGCGCTTCTGTCAATAGTTTTGGGGGTTCATTGGTTAAGTATAAAGGGGGAAAGGGGGGATACCCCCCTAATTTAGATAAATGACTTTTTTTGCAGAATTATTCGATTTTCTTCAAATTTTGTATATAGGTTCATTGTGATAATGCGCTTCTCTGAAGAGTTTTGGGGGTTCATTGGTTAAGTATAAAGGGGGAAAGGGGGACTAATCCCCCCTTAATTTAGATAAATGGGTTTTTCATGCAGAATTATCCGATTTTCTTCAAATTTTGCATACAGGTTAATGGTGATAAAGCGTTTTCCTGATTGGTTTTGGGGATTCATTGTTTAATTATAAAGGGGGTAACGGAGGGCTGCCCCCCTTAATTTAGATAACTGCGATTTTCATGCAGAATTATGCGATTTTCTTAAAATTTTGTATATAGGTTCATTGTGATGAGGCGCTTTCCTGATTAGTTTAGGGAGTTCTTTGGTTAAGTATAAAGAGGGCAAAGGGGGGGGCTTATCCTCCCCCCTTAATTTAGATGAATGTGTTTTTCATGGAGAATTATCCGATTTTCTTCAAATTTGGTATATAGGCTCATTGTGGTAAGGATCTTCCCTGGTTAGTCTTGGAGTTCATCGGTTAAGTATAAAGGGGGATGCGGGGGGGGGGGGGTGTAATCCCCCTTAATTTAGATAAATGGGTTTTTCATGCAGAATTATCCGATTTGCTTTGAATTTAGTATATATGTTCATTGTAATAAAGGGCTTCCCTGATTAGGTTTGGGGATTCAATTGTTAACTATAAGGGGGTGGGGAAACGGGGGGATGATCCCCCTTAATATATTGTCCTTTTCTTTATTTTTCGAGGGGCTTATTTCAAATTCTTTGAAATAAGTGTTTAATATACAATTAGTGTGAATAGCCTGTGAGCTCAATGCCCTCAGTTTAACTAGGCAGTTTTCTCTTAGGTAGCTTTCAATACAAAAAAGTATAAAGCTACCTATTGCAGCCGTTCGGAGGAAAGCAGTTCCGGAAAATTTCGATATATTTTCACCGATCATGACCCTCAGACCCCAAAACCACCCTCCGTTCAAATGTTGATTTATATATATAGATATATCCATATATATATATATATATATATATATATATACTCTCTTAAAACGAAAGAGCCAAAATAACTCAAGTTGAGCCGAAATCCACTCATCTCATGATTTGAAAGTCAGCTTCTCATGAAGAGTTGAAACAACTCGAGTGAACGAGTTGTTTTTAAGCAACTCATGATTGAGTTATCTCTATTTTACTCATACTTGAGTGAAATCAAATCAATGAAGGTTAAATCCAGTAGCACTTGAGTGATTTATAACTAACTCATACTTGAGGAGGGGAAGGAGAATTAAAATTCATGGTAAAATGTAATAATTCATTGTAAAATAATAAATTTCATGAACAGGTAGATTATTATTTTAGAAAAAAAAAAAGTAATTTGCATATTGAATGTATACATATTTATGTTTACATATATGTATATATTCAACAATTAAGTGAAAAGTATCTTTTGTTGTTTCTGAGCTGCTTGAAATATATACCCCCCCCCCCCTCCCGACCCAAAAAGAGAATTTTAAAAGGAATATTTGAAAAGATAAGAATTTCTGCTGATTTAAATATTTTAATCTTTTTTTTTATTTTGTTATAATGATTATGTTTTCTATGCAATATTATTCGATACATTGCATGATATTTTTCAGTTTATATCAATATTATCATTAAATATGTTTTAATCCTAATACTATTTAGGAATATTCACACCGTGAATATCCGGGAATGTAGATATTTACCGTATTTTTAACAACATACGATAAAAAATATGGGATTTATACAGTTTCTTAAATCAAGTATATTTTAAAATATTAGAATTCAGACTGAGAATAAAATAAGAAATATAATTTGTTTACTTTAAAACAATATTTTTAAAGTCAGACAAGTCAATTTTCAATTTATAGTATTATAAAAGTTAGAGTTCTGAAACATCGCTAAAAATATATACTATCAGGGCTCGATCCAGACAAAATTTTGGGCCTATTTAGGGCCCTTTCACAAAAATCAATTTAATAAAATGGGTCCTTCACAAAATTCCTTTTACTAAAATTGATCCTTTCACAAAATTCTATTCCATAAAAACTTATTATTTATTATTTTATGATGTTTTAAAATGTTTAATTTGTAAACAAACAAGTTCAAAAAAGAGAAAAACTTCAGCAAAAGGATTTTAAAAACTTTTTGTTTATAAATGCTTGGTTCGAATTTGATTAGCTGGATTTCAACTTTCGTTACAAAATGTTATTTTTCACAAAAATATAATAAATTTCACAAAAATAACCTTTACTTTTCACAAAATGGGCCCCAAGATAAAAAACTTGCATCGACCCCTGACTATATAAACAAACGTACCGCCAAGATATTTTCTTTAAAAGTTTAAATTGCTACTAAATGCTATTTATATAAATCATATTTATTGAAACAACATTAAAAAAAAACATAAAGGAGAGGCAAAGGATTTATTTCATTATATTTTAGAGTATTTTTTAATATTTATCCTTCCAACTTAAAAGATCTCTAAATGTTCGCTCGTATAAATAGTCCTAAATGTTAGGGTTAAGACATATTTAATAAAAATATTGATATAAACTGAAAAATATCACGCCATATATAAAATAACAATTAATATAAAACAGAATCATTATAAAAAACATAATTAAAGTATTTAAATCAGCAGAAATTCTTACCTTTTCAAGTATTCTTTCTTTAAAATTTTAACAACGTGGTGTTAGCCGCGTACTACACACCACACGTCTGTCGTCCACTCAGCGGATATGGGGACAGTGAGGTCACGTCAACTGCGTCAGCTTACTGGATTTCCGCTCGCCAATGAGTGCTTTTTTATCGAGATGAGTTGTTTAGTATTCGCCCTTCTGGAGTGCATTAGGAAAATAAAAATTCAAATCATGATGAGTGAAACATTTAAAAATCAACTCATTCACGATCCAATAAATTAGAGCTCTTTTCTGAGAAGCAAAATCCACTCTTTCGTTTTAAGAGAGTATATATATATATATATATCTGACCTATGTCATACGATAACGCTCGTATTTATAAATCGATTTTGATGAAACTAATTGTGTATATTAAGGTCACTAATGTATCGACCGAGTTCGTTGGCCAGCTTGGTCCGCCATCTTGTTTCAAAATGGCGGCCATTTAAAGATTTAAATTAACTTAAAATCTAAAATAAATATACAAAAAAGTTAAAAATTCAAATTTATTTTTTAATTACGTGTTAGACCTTGATACAAGGATTCCAGAGCATTTTTTGGTTTACTTCTATCTTAAAAAATGGCTGAGATAGAGCAGTTTGAAATTCTAGGGTGACTGACATTTTGAAACAAGACAGCACATTAACGCGATTACTCGCAAATTATTTTCTTTCTTTGTTGTAATAATTTTCCCAATCATACGCATAAAACTATATATTCATATCCGTTAGCGCCAAAATTGGCAACATAGGCGACAAAATTGGCAAAATTGGCGGCAAAATTGTCAAAATTTGGGACATTTTGCGAAATATCGCCAAATTTGGCGACCAAAATAAGTCTTTATAAATGAAGCCAATTTGGCTATTGCTCAATAATTTGGCGAAATTCTTATTCAAATTCAGTATTAACAAATCTTTTGTAAACGTTTCTTTGCATTTTAACTTGCTGTTTCGCGTAACATTAGCTGAAATTTTAAAACGAAGATATAGGAAAGCTACCTTTTCCTCCCGGTACAGGCCGGAAGGACTTTTTTATTATATATCAGAATGAAGTTGGCATGAATTGTCAATGTTCGCTGAATGTATAATCAGAAAAAATATATTTTCATAATTATACCTTGTTTTTTCTAAAAAGTAGTAATTTTTATGCTCACAGGCTATCAAAGCCTGAGAGCTAAAGTGTCCGCCCGTTCTGTATGTATGTATGTAGTACGTATGTATGTACGTAAAGCGATAACTCTTGATAGACCTAGAGGCTAACTCCCCCTTAATTTAGATAAATGGGTTTTTCATGCAGAATTATCCGATTTTCTTCAAATTTTGCATATAGCTTCATTGAGGTAAGGAGCTTTCGTGATTAGTTTTGGGGGTTCATTGGTTAAGTATAAAGGGATGTAAAGGGGGGATTTTTCTGTTTTCACAAAAGCCCCCCCCCCCCCCCCCATCCTCCCCCTTGGTTCGATTTTGCCCACTAACGAACTTGACCGAGATTTTATGTATCAATTTCGAAAAGATGCGGGAGTTGGAACCGCCTACTTCGAAAAATAACTTGTTTGCAGGCGGAGCCGGCAGGTATTTTTTTTAATTTATTTTTGCCATAACGGTTGGTCCTATAAAAAACTTGTCAATATAAAAGTTTTAGATAATATTAAGAGGATTAGTAATAAATTTACGCGGATTTGATATCTTGTGAATTGACGAAGCTATGATTTTTTATCTTCTAACCCCCCCTTTTTTCTCCCCTTGGGGCCATTTTTAATTATATCAAAAATCTGTCATACATAAATTTTTGGCCTTTTCCTAGAAGTAATAATAACTTTAAACGGATTCGATACGTATAATAATTAAGAAATTATGGAGTTCTTTCTGTTTTCACAAAAAGTCCCCCCCCCCTTTCCCCCTCCTTGGTTCGATTTTGCCCATTAACGAACTTGACAGCGATTTTATGCCGCTTGATTTTATGTATGAGTTTGGAAGAGATTTATGCAGAATTTTTCCAGTTATCGTGTCCATAAAAAAGTGACGTAGATAGATAGATAGATAGATAGATAAATAAAGTTTTGAACTGGGGGTGTTTTGGGGTTCTGGGAGTCATGATCGGTGTAGATCTGCAAAAATTTTTCAAAATTTCCAACTTAGGCGAGAATGTAATAGGTAGTATTTCTTACGAAATCTACCTAAAACACAGCTCTTATTTTAAAACTTGATGGCACTTCTGTGAAGGTGCAGCTGGTTGCTAAAAGATAATAAAAAAATAATCAATAAAGAACAAAAAGGAATGTTTCTTTGCCTCACTTATTAAACAGGCCCGTATTGATTTTATTACTTTCAATAAACTTGTTCATTTTCGTCTTAATTTATTAAAAGCGGCGTGTCTAAAAAAAAAAAAAAAATAAAATAAAATAAATCAGAATTTAATATATAGTGTATGGCTCATTTAATGAAACAATCATTGCACAGTTTAAATGAAGTATAATGGGAAAAAGAAAAAGAAAATCTTCAAGAGCAATCAGATAATTGTTAAACTGGATTTATCTCTAATTTTGATCTAGTTTCTATTGGTGAAATTAGTATATAACTTCGAAATCTACCTGTGAATGTTAGGTCTAGCCGGCAGGGATTTTAATTTATTTATTCTTTCTAGAAGTAACTTTTGGAAGTGAAACTTTTGTTTTATAATTTAGTTTATTTTTATAATAAAAGAAATTTTGATTACTTTTAAAGGCTATCAATTTTAATATAACCAAGATCTTTACGGGCTAAGTTTTTCTTAGTGTTGCCAGGTGCATTGGAATAGAGTTGTATGGGGTCATGGGGCTTGAGCCCCACCAATAATTTCCAAGATGGATTCTTTTTATATGCGTCTTTTATATTCTTTTTTTGTTGTTACAGAGATAAACGACATTAGATTTTTGTTGTTGTTGTTGTTCTCTTTAAGTTATATATATATATTTATATTAAAGTAAAATATTAAACGTTTGAATTCGTATAGTCAAACGGCCATATAAAAGACAGAAGGGAAAAAAAACAGAATCCGAAAGGAGATGTTATTCAAAGTCAACTTATGTTGTGATTTTATTATAAACGATTCGCAAACAGCAGTCAGTATATACTTTTTATAAACAGAGCTATACATTAAAAATTTTACATTGTCATAACGTTTTATTCAACTTGTGATTTATTTAACTATATATAATTCTGTTTAATTTCTGCGAAAGGGAAATTAAGAACCAACATTAAGGCTGTTCTCAAATCCAAATTGGCTACTTTCTGTCAAATATTTTAATTAATTTTTGTTCGCAAACGTATGAAATTGGCAGTTGCTCTTATTAAGAGACTATGTTATCGAGCTGGTTTCTTCGTTTTTTGGTAAAGGCACACGATCTTTTGGAAAATCTCTCAAAATTGGCTCTCTGAAACCTGAACTGACAGCGCAAAAAAGGAAAAATATCAGGAAAAAAAAAAAACTGTTTACTTTCAAATCACGTCAATAATCATAACCTTTAAGTATAATGATTTTATGTTCAAACATCAGTCCGAAAATTTCTTAGAAAGTTTGTTGAGCAGGGAAAAATATTTCTTTGAGAACTGTCATAAATTCGTAATCAATCTATGTTACACACATATACGTCTTTGTGTGGAAAATAGTTACATTCGAGTTCAGCCCCATCAATAATTTTCAAAACTCTGCGCCTATGGTCAGGTGTCCCGCATAAATCGGGGCTCCAATTCCTCTGGACACAGAATATTTAGCTATCTTTAATTGCTGATAAATCTGCTGTTATATAAAGCGAAAAAAATTACTTTAAAATACTGGTGTCCAAAGCATTTGGAACCCCGATTTAGGTGAGACACCTGACAACACTAGTTTTGCTTAGTATTTATTAGAAAAATAATTTAAACTATTACCATATGCAAAAAACTAGAGAACAAACATTTAAATATATATTTTTTTATATCAATTTATGACAATGTCTGGTTGAAGACCAGACATTACCATTGTAATTTTATTTTGTAAAGTAGTTGCTGTGCCGCCTTCCACGATTTAAATCCATTAATCTCAGAGTCCTTATTTTTTGTTGTTGTGCAATTCGTCGCATTTTAAATTATATATCTGAATGTCTATCAAAGGAAAGCTATTATGGTACTTTGTGCAATTTTTTCAGATATATATTCTATATATTTTTCGATTTTAATTTATTTTTTTTATTAATTTTTTGCTATTAAAAAAATGAGGCAACGTTCATTACAGTTATTCTAACATATATATATATATATAATATTTTTAAATAAATGTTTTTTTCTACTATCATGTTGGCAAAATGAATAATTACACCATCAAAATCTTGTTTGACTTTTTTTATTGTTATTTATTATTATTATTATTATTATTATTATTATTATTTCTGTTTCAATACGGAACATTATAGTTAAGACAAATTTAACAGCTGTGAAATGAAGTATTTTAAAATATACATGTTTTTCGAATAAAGTAGAAAAGAAAAAGTAAACAATTATAAAATTGCAGCTATTTGGGACATCCAAACTTTGCGGGCTGCCTCGAAACTTGGCCATGTAGAAATGCATAATCTTTTGAACAACGTTGGAAACTGGCATAAAAAAAAGAGCACATTGATCATTTCTGAAATAATTTTTGTTCGGAAACATGTAATATTTTAGTGATATCTCTTACTGAGAAACTCTAAATCGAATAGTTTATCCATTTTTCTACAAAGGCAGGAGTCTTTTAAAAAATGCTGCGAAAATTGACGTTTTGAATCAAATTTTTCTAGGAGTTTTCAAAAAAAATTTTTTATTTCATTTCATATTATGAAAGATAAAGAAAAGTATACACTCAGTCAAGCAATAAATAAATGATAATAAAAAAAATACTATTTTTTTTTCTCATTCTGTTGCACCGAATGATCGATTAATATTTATACGCTGTATGTAGGGGCAGGGGCCATCATTCAATAAAATGGGAAATTATCCCTTTCAAACGCATACTCGCCAGTTTTGACACTCTCTTTTGCTTTTTTTTTTCCTTTAGCAGAGAATGAATAATACACTTCTGCATTTAAATGCACAACGAGTCATGAAAATGTCACAATTTAAAATATTTCAAAGCGTCTCAATGATATGAAAAAAATTTCACGTATTCTACCCAACACTTTAGTATGTCTGTGGATAAGCCATTTGTTCAATCTGGAAAACGTTTAAAACTGTTGGAAATCTTGAAAAATTCTAGTCTACCTTATCTCGCTGCTTAATGATCGCTTTGACAGCTTGACTGATCATTTAGTGACCGCAGTAAGAAAACGGATCCTTTGAACTCACCTTTCCTGCTTTTTCGGAGAATTTTTCAGTAGAAACTATTTTACGAACCAAAATAGGAATGAATGGTTTTATCGGAAGCTCCAGAAACAAGAAATTGGGACTGAGACCAATATTAGTTCGAATATGCAGTTATTCTGATTTTAAATAAAGAATTTAAATAGGATTAACGTCAACTTGAGAGAAATTATTTCATTTATTTATTTTCATTTATTTCAGCTGTTTCCAAACAGAAACTTTAATATCTATAAGTTTCGATTCATTATCCATTATCTTCAAAGTCACCGTCTTCTTTTTCAAAAGTCTCATTTTCAGATTGTTATTTAAAATATTAATTTTATCATTCTTAAAATTTTAATTAAAATCAAATATTTAAAACTTTAAATCTGGTACTCTAAATCATCCGAATCACTTTCTATATCAAATTCTGTATTAAATTTTATCTAAAAGATTCCAATATAATATTATTTGCAGAAGATCTTCAAAAACCGCTATTAAAAATAAGGTTTTATTTTATTTTATTTTATTTATATTTAATATGTCAATAGCAATCCACAAGTTACAGAAATCGATAAAGAAGGAAAAGACAGTAATATTAGAAAATATAAAATAACAAAATTCCACCATCAAATAAACTATTAAAATCGTTGAGAGTAACATAAAGAACTTTATTAGCTTTTAACCAAAAAAAAAAAATAATAAAAAAAAAAATAAAATAAAATAATAAAATGCATTATTTAGATATGGTTTGCTACAGAGTAAGGTAAAATGAGATCATTTCTTTCGTTCTTTTAATACGACTGTCTTCAAAATAATTATCACTCTTTCTATATCATTGAAATATTTTTTTTTCATTATTACAATTAAAATATCCCTAATTTTTCAGACAATCTTAAGTTTAAATATGTAAGCTTGTTTTTAATGATAATCTGTGTAAAATTTATCTAAAATATACACTGCAGCTTAATTTTTTTGAATAAACTAAACCATTGCACCTCCCTTCTTTTTTCTTGTTTACCTAAAAACTATTCATAGATGAATATTTACTCAATATATGCGTGTACAAATTTTGAAGCTAATCGATTAATAATATCTCTGAATAAACCTGTTTAAGTAAAATTAAAAGGGACAAGTGTCCTCCCCTACCCCCCTTACACTATACCGAGGGATCTGAAATTTAATTCGGAAGCCTCATTATCGAATTTATGCATATACAAAATTGGAAGCTAATCGGTTAGTTTTGTTGAGAAATAAACGTGTTTAAGCAAAATTAAGAGGAAGCCCCCCCCCCCCCTCCTCACCTTCTTTTCACTTATTTTCCCTATAAACTATTTAGTAAAGAATCTTTTCTCAATATATGCGTGCACAACATTTGTAGGTAATCTGTTAATAATATCGATGAATAAACGTGTTTAAGTAAAATTAAAAGGGCAAATTTCCC
This sequence comes from Maratus michaelseni, assembly GCA_963931845.1. Classification (NCBI taxonomy): domain Eukaryota; kingdom Metazoa; phylum Arthropoda; class Arachnida; order Araneae; family Salticidae; genus Maratus; species Maratus michaelseni. The sequence continues at coordinate 28,284,885 of OZ007599.1, forward strand.
CCATTACATTATACCGCGGGACCCCAAAATTTAATTCTGGAAGCATCTTTATCGAATTTATGCAGAGACAAAATTGAAAGTTAATCGGTAAATAATGTTGAGAAATAAACGTGTTTAAACAAAATTAAGAAGAAGGACCCCCCCCCCCCCTCCTCCTTCTTTTCACCTAGTTTCCATAAAAACTATCCATGAAAATACTATATCGTGGGGCCCGAAATTTAATTCTGGAAACATCATTATCGAATTTATAGGTACACAAAATTGGAAGCTAATCAATTAGTTATGTTGAGAAACAAACGTGTTTAAGCAAAATTAAGAGGAAGGACCCCCCCCCTTCCCCTCCCCTCCTCTTTCTTTTCACCTAGTTTTCATAAAAACTATCCAAATAATTATAAATAACTTATTAAATTAAATTAACCATTTTACGTTGCGATTACTCTTTGCAAAAAATCAAAAAATAATAAATCTAAAATAAGGAAAGAAATCGACGTAGCCCCAAACTATGTGTGTTCTAAAAACTACTTGAGAAAATACGTGCAAAAAAAGCCCCAAATTACTATAAAATACTAGAACGTAGTAAATAGTATTTTCCTCCCCTCGTTTCGAAACCTGTTTAACAGCTTTCCTTCATAAGTCTGGCAACATGTAATTTTACTGTACAAATGGGGACCTACCATTTTCGACCATACACACTCGTCTCTGCGATACACATTTGTGCTAGGAACTTTACTCTAAAATACCCGCAAATGAGGACCTACAAAAAAATTGCTCCTGTTAATGTCTTTATACTAAAAATGCATCACTTAACAATAAAAACGCAAAATTAAAAATTTTTCTAACCCAGGACGTCCTGGGTTGAGTGTGCGTCCTGGGTTTGAAGGTGTGTATACATATGGAAGTCCCCGATTCACACCCTTTGCCAACACACACACACACACATATATATATATATATATATATATATATATATATATATATATATTGTAAAAATTTAATTGTGAAAAGGTTTTGTTCACCAAAATTGTCTTTGTGTTAAATATGATGTAAAATTATTTTTAAATTTAACTTTTTAAAACTTTTATACGCTGAAATATAGGAGTATTCGGCTGAATATTTACTATTCGGCCAGCCGAATATTCGGTATTCAGCCAAATGGTTACTATTTGCCTGGCTGAATATTTACTATTTGGTTCACCTGTGGGCTGATTATTCGCTATTCGGCCAAAATCACTATTCGGTGCATCCCTATTTAAAGAGATCCTTTCTTCCCTTCATGTTTTTGTGGCAATCCTGTATTATCTCCCGACCCAAATTGCAGATCGGGTTGAATTTCTGGAATTTAATCCATGCTCGTATTAAATCTCATTACTGACAATATCTATTATTTTGACTCAAGCAGACGATGATTTGGGATGTCACCGTAATATATATATATATATATAACTATAATATTAAACAAAAATATATATATATAACTATACACAATATAACTATTTTAAGAATGTAAAAAAGTGTGCTGCATACCTTAACACCATCTTAAAATTTTGTAATAATTAGTTTTTACAAATGTTATTACGTATAAAGTCAAAAGATTACACGAAAACAGATTGAAAATATTGTTCTGAAAAAAAAAAAAAAAAAAAAACATTGCATTTAAATAAATTTTTCATTACTGTTTACTGGATGTGGCACACTCGAACTTCTATAGCTCCAAAATTACACTTTCAATTTCTAACCAAAAAAATTCGATGGTACTTTTCCGTTATACCAATACCAGGTCAAAACGTATGTTAATGCATCATTTATTTTAAAACTGACAGTGCAAAGGATTTTAATTGCAAACTATGCCAAACATTGTTATTTGTTATTTTTTGACCATGAATCATTTTTAATAACTATTTAATCATAGCAGGGTTGTAAAAGACCCGGGTTTTTTTTTTAAACCCAGCCCGGGTGGGTACCCTGGCAGCTACCCACTACAACCCTGAATCATAACCTTGCAAAATATCTTAATTTGCTATTTTTTTAATTGAAAATATTTATTAAGTTAACTTACATTTATTACCAACACTGAAATGGATTTCACCATTCGATAGTTACCTGATGATGAAGAAGCTACAATAAAATTGTTCTGTAACTTTGAAATTACACATAAAAAATGTTTTTTTTTTTTGTTTTTATTTATTTTTTTAACCTATGAAATGAATTTTAAAAACAATGCATATAGGAAATATTAAGAAAATAAATTAATGTGAACAATAGGCTTTAACGATCTATCGGTTCCTTACATGCATACCAATACAGGGGGAAAAATAACAAACAAAACTACATATGGTAAGGTAATATTAATTACATCCTCATAATATTTTATGGCTATGTGCCGCAGAAAATACGAAGCAAACATAAACAATGATAATTACGACGGCGTTCCTACAGATGGCGTTGCGGAGGCTGGTAAGTTCTGTCCAGTGGGTCTGTCGACTGGTTAGACGTTAGACACCGGTTACTTACCGTGACGTAAGAAAGCTGTTAAATCAGTGACTTTGGCAGGTCTACACTAGATACCGGGCTTGTTCATTCATTATCATGACGTCACAAATGGTGGCTGGCGCTGGCCGCTACGAGTGATTGGTTCAAAGCGAAACGACAAAATGAAAGACATACAGCGATTGGCACAAAACGACGGGCTCGTCGCTTTGCACCAATCGCTGGTCACGGCCAGCCACCTTTTGTGACGTCATGATAATGAATGAGCAAGCCCGGTATGCTAATTTCCAAACCCTCAACCTTTGGACACCCTTGGCGGAAAGGGAATATAGCCAAATAATTTGGCGCAGCGCGCATGCGCGTTGCTTGTTTGGAGTTGGCGTTGGGAGTGCTCGCTCAAATCTCAAATGTTGAGTTTTTGTAAATGTAAATTGATTCGGTTCGATTCGGTAGTCGTTCCTATTGTGAATTTCAGATGAGCTTGAAGATGTTTGCTTTTTCTCAATAAATACTCCTCGGAGTGGTATGTATTACACTTTTATTATTATTGAATATAAATTTTATTCGGATTTTTTAAAAATAACGTACTTTTAAAGTTGTTTAATTTCCTGAGAGCTGCTGTGATTCGGATTAGGCCTAAAATGTTTTTTAAATAAAGTCCTAAAAACTTATTTGGATTGTAAAATGCACTTCCCGTAATGAAACATTACTCTAAATACATCAAACTGTTACAATGATTAAACATAAAAATACTTTTTTTTTAAAATTTACTGTATTTCCAATTTAACATTTAAACACTTTAAAATAAATATAAAAAAGATTGTGTTCGACCATACCACTATTTGTTACATCTCTAGGTTTTATATAAGTATAAAGTACTTTTTAAAAAGCTATCTTACAGCCTTGTCTGATTCCCACCCCTTCCTCAGAAACAAAATCTTTGTTATACCTACAACTTAATTTAATTAAAACATTCAGATCTATGTAAAATATGCCTAATTGTTTTTATAATTTGTCTGCCTTTAATGTGTATATATGCATGATTTGTGTTTTTGTGAATTGTTTGTCTCCAGTTTGTATGTTCATGACTTTGCATATTTCGTAATTTCTTTTTCAGTTTAAAAACTATGGAATTTAGACTAGGTGCTGCTGACTGTTATATTTAGCCAGCAGAAAGCATTCAAATGGCCTGAAATGCAATTGTTTTTCTTGCCTTTAAATGTCTTTCTGCTAGCGCTTAGAAGACCGTATAGATGTGGTGTTTCAGTTAGAAAGCTATTTTGAGGATTTTATGGACTGAATCAAGCCCAGCTAAATATTCTTTCACATGTATCCTTACTTTTTAAATTTTGTAGTGTTTTAAGTACTCAGTTGTTATAGTCAGACATGGAAAATAACGTTTCCATGTATGACATACATCTTATTTAACCTTTGCACCTTAATCTCTTAAAATTTGTCAACTATTTTTTAAATATTTTCTGCATTTAATATTACTGTGAACTTCGAAATACATAGTATGTATACATATACGTGATTCATATATATCAATTACGTTATCAAATTTGACAACATTTCTTTTCTCATGAATATTTGTTTCAGATTATCTCAGGTTTTTTTTTTTTTTTTTTACAAAATGGTTACCTGTTTGTTGTCTTGATCTTTGAATGACTGTTTTAAATTTTTCAAAGAAATTCAATTTTGATACTGGTAGGAAGGTGTATTACTTTATAATTAATAAAGTGTTTATGGGTTTCGTTTTCAAATATTTCATTATTAGATTGTTTTAGTTATCAAATTGCATATATTTGTGTCCCAAATCAAAGCACACCTAATCCAACAATATCCAGTCCAAAGCTGTTAACTAGGCCAGTTTTTGTATATAAATTTAAAAGAAATTAGTATATTATACCCTATGAAAATGTAAGTATTCCTTCTAAAATATTTCAATAATAGTTCTAAATTAAATTTTAATATTTGTTTGCACCTGATGAATGTGACTGTAGTTATTTTAAATAAGTTTTGACATTTGCAGTTCACAACAAAGCTAAAGGTAGACTTGTTTGTCCCTTCTTATTTATTGTAAACAAAAAATTAATTTATTTTGAAAAGCTCCTCTAAGTATTTATATTATTTCTCATGAATACCATCTCTGTATATTTTATTACTTATTTATTCCATTTTTTAAATGTTTTTTGCTTAAGAATTGTATTTTTTAAATGAAGCATTATTAGGCCTAGGCCTATATTTTTGTTTATTTTTTTAAAATGGCTACTTGTTTGTCTTAATCTTTTGAATGAGTGTTTTATATTATTTGAAAGAAATTCTGTTTATATATTGATAGGAGGATATATTACTTAATGAAAAAGAAAGTAGATATCTTAAAGTATAGGTTTTCAAATATTTCAGTATTAGATTATTTTAGTTATCAAACTGTATAACGTTTGTGTCCCTAATCAAAGCATACCTAATTCAACAATATCTTGTCCAAAGCTATGAACTAGACTTGTTTTTGTATATATATTTAAAAGTATAGTACAGTATATCATGTGAAAATTTAAGTATTCCTTTTTAGAATATTTTAATAATAGTTCTAAATTAAATTTTAATATTTCTCTGTACCTGAAAAATTTTACTGTAGTTATTTTAAATAAGTTTTGACATTTGCTGTTCACAACAAAGCTAAAGGTAGCCATGTTTGTCCCTTATTTATTTTAAACAAAATATTAAAATTTTTTATTGAAAAGCTCTTATTAACATAAGTATTTGTTATTTTTCAGGAATACTATCTCTATACATTTTATTGCTTTATTATTATTATTAATACTATTTAAATGTTCTTTTGCTTAAAAAAAATTATTTTTTAAGTCAAGCATTTTTAGGCCTAACTTTTTATCATTTATCTTCATAAGGATAACATTTTATAAATCACAGTTCATTTGAAATTGAAAGAGATCTTTTATTTTATGGTATATTTATGTTCATTTTTTGCTTGTATAATATAGAAATGAATAACATGTAATGTTCATATATTCTCTCAATCTTCGAATAATTTTGTTGATAAAATGTTTTCTGCTTAAATATTTTTTGTTTTCCATTTTTAAAGTTTACTTGCTTTAGAAAATTAAGTTTTTATGTACAGCAGACAACTTATTTAAACTTGGCATTTTGATCTCTTAAAATTTTTGTACTTTTGTTGACTCTTTTTTAAATGTTTTTCGCATTTAATATTACGATGCATAAACTTTGAAATAAATAGTCTTAATACACTTCATTCAAACAGACCAATTATGTTATCAAATTTGACAACACTATATAATTTTTTCTGGTAGAAATTTCTTTTTTCATGAATGTTGGTCTCAGATTATTTCAAGTATTGTTATTTATCTGAATTTTGTTTATTTTTTCAAAATGGCTACCTGTCTTAATCTTTGAATGAGTGTTTTATAATTTTTAAAAGAGATTCAGTTTTGATGCTGGTATGAGGATATATTACTTAATTAGAAAGTGTATGTCTTAAAGTGTTATAGGTTCAATTCTTGTGAATATGGAGCTTAAATGTGCCTCCTTGGTTTAATCTCTATCTGAAACAAATCTTGATTTCTAAATGACAATATATTGACAGGCGATTTTTGTTCTGCAGAATACCTTGATTCATAAAGTTTGAATATGAGGAAATATGTTTCGTCACTTTTCTGTTATACATACACCATTGTCGCCAAGAATACATATTTACATAAATTTAATACATACATTGATTATGCATACATTTATTTTGACATGGTGTCTGTATAGCAGAAAAGTACCATGACTTCTCACCATCTGTTAAAATTGAAAATGAATTCTTTTTTCACTTTTAATGAGAAAATGGCATGAAAAATATATTAATCCATATTTCTTCTTTTTATACACAAAAATGGAGTAATTTAGTTGTTGTTTTTAGAGAAATTTCGTTACCATTTACAAAAAAATAATATATTGGAAATTAATTCAAAATTTTAAAAGTTTATATGACATTCTCCGATCAATAATAACTGGTGTTAACTAAATAGCTTTGTGTTCGATAATCTAAGAGGAGTAGTTGCGAAATACAATCAGATTTTAATATAGATTCATGTTTTTTTTTTTTTTTTCTAATAATTATGTGAATTTTGGCAGAAAACTCATCTGTATGTAACTGATATTTTCATGCTTAATAATCAGTATAGTTAAACAAATATTTCAATTTTTCGTTATAAATATGGCATGAAACTCATCATCATACTTTCTATACTTACTGATCCTTGTATTATCAATGCATAAAATTGGTTCACGCTCCTTTAAAAACATATTTGAAAATTCCCGTTTCATTTGAAATATATTTCTTTGCTCCTACAGAAATCTCTTTTTAATGGTATAATTCTTGTTAATTTTCTTTTCCTGGGAATCATAATGTGGATTTTGGCAGAAAACTCACATCTGTATCTAACTGACATTCAAGATTCAAGCTTATTAATCAGTAGTGATAAAAAATATTTCAGTTTTATGTTTTAAATATGACATCATTATCAATCTGCTTTCATTATTTACTGATTTTCATGCTCCTTGTATTATTATGGAAATTTGAAAATGCAAGTTTTATTTCCAATATGACATTATACTATGACATACAATATGACATATACAATATAACATATATTCAAGGAGGATCCTTTTCATAGTTTCGTGGACCAGAAATCTTTTCTTAATATAATTATTGTTATTAAAACACAATTTTTGCTAGAAAACTTCTTCTCAATGTAACTGACATTCATACTTCATGCATAATAGCAAACACTAGATTAATTTTAACACAATTATTTTTCGAATTGGTAAAGAAATCATACGAGTTATAATTTTCCAACTGGATGAAAAATGTCCGGGCCAGGATTCGAACCTGGGATCTCTTGGCTGAAGCCGCCACACTCTACCAAATGAGCCATCCCAGTCGAATCTGGAGGGCATAATTCATCCAGTTAACCTTATTGATCATAGCATCTGGTCTGATATTTTAATCAGCTCAACAGAATAAGCAATTGGTAGAGCGTGGCGGCTGTTCAAAAGTTAACTGAAATTACACACAAACACTGCATGTGGCAATTTGGATAAAAAATTATTGTAGATGTTCATATAACAATAATAAATGGTTTTCCTAATTAATTGAAATTTATTATGATAAGTGAGCCCTTTTCAAAATTCAATATTTAAGAGTAGTGATCACAATCAATTTTAAACCTTCAAAAAAAGTCCATTTCTTTTCTTCTGATATACTATTTGTTTCGAATAAAACATCAGCATGAAAATATTCTAATTGAAATTGTTAATGTATACTTTAACACTGACTCAAATTTATTTTCAACTTTGCATGCGTTTTTCTCAAATCAGGGATTTTACTACTTGTGCACACTTAAAAATTTTTTGCATTGCTTTGCATAGATGCCCCCCCCCCCCCCCCCAACTTTCTGAACATCAATTTCTAAAATATGATACAGTCAATTAAGACTTGTCTTGTATTGACCCAAAATAGAAATGAAATAACTATTTAATTTTCATTTTATATTTCTTCATTTTTTTTACTTAATCAGATGTGAGATTAGTATAGGTAGCTCAGCTTTTTTTCTTTGAAGTAATGAATTTGGTAGCAAAAATTGTGTTGTGCAGTACAAACCCTGATACGAACATTCATTAAACAAAAGTTTGAACTATCACTCTCTTACAGTTGTGGACAATTTCAATGTGTCAGCTGTTTTTTCCTCTATTTGCGGTTAATATCTACATGTACTTTTCCCCCTTTCTCATTCCGTCTGTAGACTTTAGAAAATGTAGTTGAGTTTATTAGAGCGGGAGTTCTGTTTCTCCGCATACATATATATTTCATTTAATTTGTTGTAATTTTAATTATAATTTAATCAAGTCAAATATCCTGCTTTTCCAAGCTGTGTCGCTGGAGTTATTTACAATGGAATGTAACCACACATCACTAAGATTATAAAAAATAATTAATATTTTCTTCATTTAGTTATTATTAAATATGTTGCTCTCTCTTACTTATTATTTTTTTTATTGACAGCACTTAATCTTCTACTATACCTTCGCATTTTTGAGATGCAATGGTTATGATTTTTTTTTTCAAAATGTAAGCCTTCTTGAATGAGCTGTTTTAAAGTTAATATACAGCTTTACCTTAGTGAACCGTTCCAGAAATACCGTTGCTATCGAAGGTGCAATTTTCCATACAATTTTGCAGGCGCACATACCTTAAATGATTAGTTACTTCTTAAAAGTGCCGTTTAAACTTATTTCAAATGTCTTAAAAATTTTATATATGTCTTTTATTTGTTATCAAGGCCGTACCAAGGGTGGTGCGGGCGGTGCTCCCCCCCCCCCCATACACACACATCACCAGGCGTCTGATACAGTTGTTGTGGTGCTGTTTATTATATTTGTTACAAAAATATTAATTTCAATAAAATGATCTAGCGGAGCTTTCCTCATTTACTTGGTCGTTTTTTTTTTTTCAAGTGAACCTCGAATTAAATGAACCTGGTAGTGGGGACAAACTGCTGTCAACAGCGTACACCCGTGCAGACTACGCCTGATCTGGTCTCGAATAAAACTAACCTAAATTAACTTAATTTTTAAAATTTTTTATTTCGACCCAAATAAGTTTAATATTTTGAGCTTCACGTTACGATGATTTTGTATTCTTCCAACTTTAATTTAATCGGAGGAAAGCAAAATTTAACAGAGTTAGTTCTTTCAGTTTCAAAAAAAAAAAAAAAGGTAAAAAATTTGCCGAAAAAGCGAAAAAACACTAAAAAATTCACGAGAAATTCAAAACTTGCAGAGGACAAAATATACTATATTGGTCTAAAAGCTTGAAAAGGAATTCATTTTACAAGTGTTAAAAAATTGTCGCTAACCGCAGAAAATCGCATACAGTTTTTTATGTACGCGATTTTAATACAATATATTTAAACCGGATTCCTTTCACCGCAGAATGCGAAGAAATGGTAAAAATCTCTCTCTCTTTTTTTTTTAATCGCAGATTACAAAATTTACTATATTGGGCTAAAATATTGAAACCCGAGTCCTGTAACAATTGTTAAAAAATTGCTGCAAAACGCAAAAAAAAAAGGTTAAATCGCATATTAAATTAAAATAATTGTACGGATTAGGAATAAACCTTATTGAAAAGAAAAGAAAAATTACTGTATTGGGCTAAAAGATTGAAAGTGGATTATTTTTATGAATGTGAAAATATCTCCACAAGACGTAGGAAAAAAAAAAAAATCACGAAAAATTAAAAAACTACAGAAGACAAAATTTACTATATTGTGTTCAAAGATTGAAACTAGATTTCCTTTACAAATGTAGCAAAATCGCCGCAAAACGCATAAAAACGTAAATTTTGCAAAAAATAATCGCAAAAAATGTAAAAATCTCAGAAAACAAAATTTATTACATTAGGTTAAAAAAATTGTAGCTGGATTTCTTTAACGAATGTCAAAAAATCGCCGCGAAAAAACGTTAAAATCGCATGAAAAATTAAAATCATAGTACGTATTCCGAATAAACTTTATTGAAAAGAGAAAAAAAATTACTCTATTGGGCTAAAAGTTTAAAACCGGATTCTTTTTACGATTATGAAAATATCTCCACGAAACGTGAAAAAAAAAATTACATGAAAAAATTCACGAAAAATTAAAAAATTGCAGAGGACAAAATTAACGGTATTGTATTTAAAGACTGAAACCAGATTTATTATACGAATGTTAGAAAAATCGCTTCAAAATGTGTAAAAACTTTAAAAAAATTCACGAAAAATTTAAAAATCGCTAAGAACCAAATTTATTATATTGGCTTAAAAGATTGTAGCTGGATACATTTTACGATTGTCAAAATAATCGTCGCAAAGTGTGAAAAAACTCTAAACCCTGCATTAGAAATTCGCTATAACGAGTTCCGAATAGACCATTATTGAAAAGAAGCCAACATTTACTATATTGTGCTAAAATAATTTGGACTAAAAGGTTGGAATTGGATTCCTGTTACAGATGTTAAAAACTTCCACAAAACGCAAAAAGGCGTATGAAAAATTCACAATTAAAATCAGTGAATACAAAATGTAATCGCAGAGTTCAAAATTTAGTATAATGGGCTGAAAGATTGAAACTGGATTCCTTTTACGAATGCTTAAAAATCGCAGCAGAATGCGAAAAAACAGCAAAAATTCATGAAAAATTTAAAAATTGCAGGAGGACAAATTTTACAATAACGGATTAAAAGATTCGAACCAGATTAGCATGACAAATGTTAAAAAATTGCCACAAAACGCGGAAAAACACTAAAAATCAAATAAAAAATTTTAAGAAAAATTTTGAAATCACTGAGGACAAAATTTACTATATCGGGCTGAAAAAATTTAAACCAGATGTATTTTACGAATGTTTAAGAAAATCGCTGCGGAACGCTTAAATTGCCTAAAAAATTCGTGAAAAATCTAAAAATCGCAGATCACAAAATTTGCTATATTGGACTAGATTGAAGTTGGATTCAGTTTACAGATGTCAAAATAATCGCCGCGAAACGCAAAAAATCGCTTAGTAAATTTTCAAAAAATTAAAAAACCGCAGAGTAGGAAATGTACTATATCGGCTGAAAAAATAAAACCAGATTTCTCGTACGAATGTTTAAAAATTGCCTCGGAAAGATAAAAAACGCTAAAAATCACATAAAAATTAAAAAAAAAAGCAGAGGACAAATTTTAAAATATTGTGTTAAAAGATTGAAACTTAATTCCTAACACAAATGTTAAGAAATTGTCGCAAAACGCTAAAAATCACATAAACATTTCACAAAATTCAAAAATTACTGTACGACGAATGTTTAAGAAAAATAAACTTTTTGGTCTAGGGGGCTAGAAGATCGAAACTAAATTTCTTTTACCCAATGAGAAAAATTTCTGCGAGTCCATTTTTAACAGAGATACCACTGTCATATAATATGAGAATGTGTGCGTGTGCACGTGTGTGTTTAATAAACATTTGTGCCCCCCCCCCCCCCCCCAAATTTTCGGTCACGCTACACCTATGCAGAGAAATGTATGCAAAATCCTTTAAAAATAATTTTAGATGTAGAAAAATGGAGATATGAGAATATCTGCAATTTTTTGTAGAAATTAAGCTGTGCCTGATCAGGATAGATTTTATTAAATTTTGCACAGGATGGGACCAGGCCTTAAATGTAAAAAGGTAAACAGACTGTACCAGGGGGCTAGAAAGGATGATTATTTTGTCACTATTTTGAATGGCATTAGAGATTTTTGGCCTCCAGAATAATTACTGCAAATTTTGACTTTCGTTCAGGTGATTTTGGGCAAAAGAATGTTAGAATAATTGGCGTTACATTGTGAATGCTAATTTTTGCTATGCAATGTCTTAAATTAATCAAATCTGTTTGAAATTTCTAAATTACCCTATTCTTCAGTGATGTTTTAAACTCTAATTTCCTTAATATTCTTATGTGTAAAAGTTTGAAAGGCAACATTCTTAAATTTGCTTACTTGACTTTATATTTTGGCATTATTATTTTTTTTTTAACGGAAAGTGGTTGACAAGGTAATAGACAAGACTCGGATAATTAATAAAATGTTTTCTGTTTTCTCTAAAGTGTCAAATGTGTAAAAAATTGAGACATGAAATATACTCACATAATCATTTCATTTTTTTAAAGCTTTCCATATCTTAAAAATAAGGGTTTGAATTAATAAATTTGAAGTTTGGGACAAGCCTTGGCAATGACATTTACAACTTTACAATTTTTTTTATATATATATTGAAAGTACATAGTGTAGTGAGTGCTTAAACACAAATGCTCACAAAAACCAAACATTCATAGTTTAATTCATATTTTTTAGAGACGAACATAAAATTTCTCATTATCTGAGAATGACTTGCATATCAAGTTTCACCAATTAAAGATTTGTACAAGGAAAATACAATCATTCATTTTCATTCTAGATTTCATTCTCAGATTTTTTTTTTTTTTGGCTGAGACGGATATTGGAAGTACACAGCAGAATTTGTTAACAACATTATAACATTTTAAAATTGTTTCAAGAATAATATTTTCATTTAAAAGCCTCAATTTTCATGTTCCTGAAAATCATTTAAAATAGCAAATTTGTTTTATTTCTAACGACTGGCAAAAATCTGTAAAAGTCACTGTTTTTATTCTGCTAAAATATCATTTTAAAACTATGGCCAAAAGACTAAAGTTATGGCAGAAAGGTTCTGTTTTCCAATAAACCAAGGACTTCAAACAGAAGAGAAATATCTCAGGGCTTCTTTATGCTACTAACAGTGACTATGCAAAGTAGAGATGGGCAACATCGTTCCTTTTAGGGAATCGTTCACCGAAAGGAATGAGTTCTTTGGAGTCGTTCCTTTTGGAATTGTTCCAGGAAAAAGGAACGATTCTGAGAAAAAGAAATGCTTTCGAGATAAAAATAACGATCTCAAGATAAAAGGGGTAATTTTGAGAAAAAAGGAACAAATCCGGAAGTATTAGAACGAATATGAAATCCATAATATTAATAATACTAATTTATTTTCTTACGTATTCGTCCATTTTCTTACGCATCCATTCGCCTTATTTTTAAATTTTTTGGACAGGTGATTTCGTTTTCAAGTGTTCATTTCATTGATGAGTGTGTGCAATTCTTTCTAATTACCATAATACAAGTATACTCCCTGACTTTATGGTTTATGGCATTAAACTCAATTCCTCTTGAAAATTAACCCCTGGATGGCCTTTTATTTACTGCTATAGTTTATCAAAGAAATTTTATTGTAGCTATTTGTTTTGCCCACCAGGGTGGCGACCAATTCCATTTTTAGTGTAATCGGGTTTCCTCCTGAAAATATATCGTTGAATGACCCTCCATTTATACTATTAGTTATTTTATGCAGGAATCTTCATTCTAGTTCGGATGTCATTCGGTCTTCATTCTAGTTCGGCACCAGGGTCTACGCAATTTTAAGCCTTATAATTAGATCCCTCTTCAAAATTCACCCCAAGATAACCAATCATTCATTTACATGTCAGTCCTCGGAACCAGTCGTTTTCAGAGTCACTCCATTTCGGTACGATTATTTGGAAATCGGTCATTTTCTCAATCTGCCCATTTCTAAACAATTCCTAGGACAATCTTCTTTTAGTATTAAGTTCCTGCATGAATAGATTCTTTTATAAAATCAAATTCGGATACCTGTTAATTTGGGAAAACATAATTCATTAAACGAAGTATATTTGAGAGTCTTAATATAAAAATCCATTAAAAAGGTGTTTTCTGAAATTCAACTGTTAGGTGATTGAAAGTTTTTGAAAAGGTATACCCAGGGCCCGACTAGGAAGTTTTTGTGCCCAGGGCACTTTCAATTTTTCGTGCCCCCCCTCCAGATTAGTTAATCTATTAATACTAGTTTTTTTTTTTTACATGTTACACACTTATTCGAAAAGTTTTCCGGAAAGTTGAATGAAAATATTTTTTTTTTCTTTCATTTGTTAAAATGTGCCATAGATTGTGATTTTAGCCATAGACTGAGATAGATTTTTGTCATTTCATTGTATTAATATCTCAAATATCATATTTCTTTCAGTTGTGTTACTTTTTGAATAAATGTGCAATATGATAATTGAATGACTTGATAAATACAGTACATCAATTACTAGAAAATAATGACTAGAAGCCTACTTATTAATGATGTTATTGATATTAAATGATAAAACCAAACTGATGCTGAATGTAAACAAAAGTCCTAAAGAAATAAAAACGTTGGCATAATTATGATTTTTTTTTAATGGAAATTTAGATGAAATTATCAAAAATTTTGTGCCCCACAGAAATTTCGTGCCCAGGGCATGGGCCCTGGGTGCCCGTGCGATAGTCAGGGCCTGGGTATACCAATATATTAAAATTTAGGAATTGCACATAATTAGAACTATAGATATTGAGATAAGAAACAAAATCATAACTATATAGTTCAATACGTTTCAATAACTTAACTAACTTTCGTCAACTTTATAGTTTAATACAAATACGATTTCAAATACACAAAATAAATAAGAAAATACAAAAAACGATACTCTTAAAAAAGATTTTATTTCAAAAATAGGAATATATAAAATTTGTTGATTTGGTGAAATCCTAAAATAATCCACAACAAAAGAGCAGTCTAAAATGTTAGTACAACAAACAATTCAACAACAGTTTCATGATAGTAAAGAAAATTAACATCAATAATATAAAACAACCAGGAATGGTAATTTGTTTCTAAAATTTTTCATTCATTGGTGTAAATATATTTTTTTTTTAATCGATTTTATTTTCTAATAGTTTTTGTTTAATAAGAATGCTATATAATTCCAAAACTATGTTAAACTTTCAATATATGGAAAAAACTAACAATAAAGTCTGAAATACTGAATCAATTTGAACCTATTTGGGACAGTAAATTGATCTGTCAGTATCTTCGATGAGTTTGTTAATCAAGTATGTAGCTGTTATAGTTCGTTTACAGGAGCACACAAAATCAAAAAACATTCAAAGCTTGTCATCACGATAACATCCGAAATATACTGAGCATATTTAAACGGAATTAGGACAGTACATTGTTCTTACATGTATCTTGGAAGAATTCGTTAATCAAGTACTGTTTTGTTGCCCCTATGTGATCACCTAATGATAAAAACCAGCCCTGTTGAAAGGAAAGATAATAAAATGAACGAATATGTTTTTATTTTATGTTGCTTGATTACAAGTCTTTTTTGTTCAAATTTCATTATTTGTTTTTTGTACCGAAAGAAGATTCAAATCCTATTTTGGCACCCCTTTCTACACTGGCGTCTGGGGCATATGCCCCCTTCGCTCCTCCATTGTTTCAGCACTGCAAATATCTGTTATCCACCACCACAGTAACAGCCATTAATCCGGGAACTGATTTCGGGAGTTGCGAGTATCAATCCAGATCGTGCAATCGCGATTGCCACAAGAAATTATTATGAAAAATGATTTTTGTCTTGCTTTTATTTTACGTTTTATTAAAACAAAGTCAAAGATATTTAACTTCTCATTATTTAGCAAGAAATAGAAATAAAATGACAAAAAAACAAAAAAAAAAAAAACTACAAAATCACAATTTGCATTCTTTAGCAGTCAATAATTAAAAAAGAAATTAATGTAATAGTGCTGCTCCATTTTTAGCTCACAGGCTATCAAAGCCTCAGAGCTTATGTGCCCGCCAGTTCTGTATGTACGTATGTATGTATGTACGTAACGCGATAACTCTTGATAGAACTAACCGTTTTACTTTAAATTTTGTTTATAGGTTCCTTGTAATAAGGCGCTTCCCTGATTAGTTTTGGAGGTTCATTGGTTAAGCATAAAGGGGGGAAATGGGGGGCTAACGCCCCATAATTCAGATAAATAGGTTTCTCATGCAGAATTATCCCATTTTCTACAAATTTTGTATATAGGTTCATTTTGATAATGTGCTTCTGTCAATAGTTTTGAGGGTTCATTGGTTAAGTATAAAGGGGGAAAGGGGGGATACCCCCCCCCAATTTAGATAAATGAGTTTTTATGCAGAATTATTCGATTTTCTTCAGATTTTGTATATAGGTTCATTGTGATAATGTGCTTCTCTGAAGAGTTTTGGGGGTTCATTGGTTAAGCATAAAGGGGGGAAATGGGGGGCTAACCCCCATAATTTAGATAAATAGTTTTCTCATGCAGAATTATCCCATTTTCTACAAATTTTGTATATAGGTTCATTTTGATAATGCGCTTCTGTCAATAGTTTTGGGGTTTCATTGGTTAAGTATAAAGGGGGGATAACCCCCCCCCGCCCCCCTAATTTAGATAAATGAGTTTTTATGCAGAATTATTCGATTTTCTTCAAATTTTGTATATAGGTTCAGTGATAATGCGCTTCTCTGAAGAGTTTTGGGGGTTCATTAGTTAAGTATAAAGGGGGGGGGGGCTAATCCCCCCTTAATTTAGATAAATGGGTTTTTCATGCAGAATTATCCGATTTTCTTCAAATTTTGTATACAGGTTAATGGTGATAAAGCATTTTCCTGATTGGTTTTGGGGATTCATTGTTTAAGTATAAAGGGGGTAACGGAGGGCTGCTCCCCCTTAATTTAGATAACTGTGATTTTCATGCAGAATTATGCGATTTTCTTAAAATTTTGTATATAGGTTCATTGTGATAAGGCACTTTCCTGATTAGTTTAGGGGGTTCTTTGGTTAAGTATAAAGAGGGTAAAGGGGGGGCTTATCCTCCCTCCTTAATTTAGATGAATGTGTTTTTCATAGAGAATTATCAGATTTTCTTCAAATTTTGTATATAGGCTCATTGTGGTAAGGAGCTTCCCTGGTTAGTCTTGGGGTTCATTGGTTAAGTATAAAGGGGATACGGAGGGGGGGGGTAATCCCCCTTAATTTAGATAAATGGGTTTTTCATGCAGAATTATCCGATTTGCTTCGAATTTAGTATATTTGTTCATTGTAATAAAGGGTTTGGGGGTTCAATTGTTAACTATAAGGGGGTGGGGGAACGGGGGGGGATGATCCCCCTTAATATATTGTCGATTTCTTTATTTTTCAAGGGGCTTATTTCAAATTCTTTGAAATAAGTGTATAATATACAATTAGTGTGAATAGCCTGTGAGCTCAATGCCCTCAGTTTAACTGGGCAGTTTTTTTTTTTGGCAAAATATAAAAATGTCTATTAATCTGTATACACGTACACTATTATACAATTATATTAGCACTAGAATCAGTTAAAAAGAAAAAAAACATAAATGTCTTTACTGTATATTTCTACTATATATTATAAAATTAGTTTAATGTAATCTAAACATAAATCTATAAAACAGAAAAAGCATAAAATACGCAGCTTTACATATATGTCACAATGTTGGAAAATGTCTGATAATCTATATGTAGCATGTAATTTTTCTTACCTGTTCATACTCAAAACGGCCATACAGCGGTTAAATTATTTGAATCCTACCCACTACTGCTATATTATTATTATTTACTTTTTAATCTTTATTATAGGAATTTTAAGAAAGAATTGAAAACATTTTGCAAAAATTCCTTGTTCAAATAGTTCCTTTATGTATCCACTGTAAGTTGATCAAAACTATCTACGGGAGTTCCGAGATCTTTTGAATCATCTTTTTCAGGGGAGAAAAATAAGACCCCAAACTGAGGAAACAAAGTGGCACTCGAGCGCTCGTAAATGCTCTTATTAGGTAGATTTCGTAAGAAATACTACCTATTACATTCTTCCTTAAGTTGGAATTTTTTTAAAAACTTTTGTAGATCTACGCCGATTATGACTCCCAGAACCCAAAACCACCCCTAGTTCAAAACTTTATCTATCTGTCTATCTATCTATGTCACTTTTTTATGGACACGATAACTTCAATAATTCTGCACAAATCTCTTCCAAACTGATACATAAAATCAAGGTGTATAAAATCTCGGTCAAGTTCATTAATAGGCAAAATCAAACCAAGGGGGTGGAAATGGGGGGGGCTTTTTGTGGTAACAGAATAAAACCCATAATTTCTTAATTATGATACATATAGAATCCATTTAAAGTTATTATTACTTCTAGGAAAAGGGCCGAAAATTTATGTATGACAGATTTTTGATATCATTAAAAATGGCCCCAAAGGGGGAAAAAAAGTTTCAGAAGAAAAAGATTCGTCAATTCACAAGATATCAAATCCTCTTAAATTTATTATAAATCCTCTTAATATTATCTAAAACTTATATTGACAAGTTTTTTATATCACCAACCCTTTTAGCAAAAAAAAAAAAAATAAATAAATAAAATAAAATAAAAATAAAAAAATTCGTGCCTGCTCCGCCTGCAGACAAGTTAAATTTCGAAGTGGGCGGTCCCAACTGCAGCATCATTGCAAAAAGGTTATTTCTTCTGCAATTCCCAACAAACAGGCGCCCCACGGTCTGCATCTTCAAAATCTACCTGTGTCTGCTGGCCAAGCCGTCAGGGATTTTTTTATATTTCTTTTGACAGAGACGATCCTCAAATTAAAATTATGCTTGAAACATATGAAGCAGTGAAATATACACGAAAGTGCGTAACCATGAAGTTATTAAAATTGATCGAAAATCAGTTCTTTCAGATAAAAAAAATCAGTTTTTATTAACTGATTAAAATGCAATTGTTTAGGGCATAGCGATGTATTTCTTATATTATTGAAAACTGTTCCTAATCAGATTTTAAAAAATATATATATATTTCCCACTATTATTTAAACAAGCATTTACTATACATTAATTTTTTTTCTTTCTGATCAATTTAGCACAAAAAGTTTCAATAGTAATGTAATTAAGTCGCAGGTGATAAGTACATAGCTAATTAATAGACAATATTTTAACTGAAGTACAATAATATACTTCTATTTATCTTAAGATAAATTTAAGAGAAAGTAATACACAGTTGTAGTTTATTTATCAATCGCCACCCCCCCCCCCCCCACACACACCTCTCTCTCTCTTTTATTTTTTTATCACGTACACATTAATAGGATTTTTTGGCCAGAAACTCTGCTTTAATAGAATCAAAATCTGCTATTTTAAAATAAAATAGTGTATTTTAATTTATTAAAACAGGCCAGTCTACAAGAACAAGGACCGATTCCGAGGAATCGATCCTTTTTGGAATCTTTTGTTATATTTTGGACCGATTCGTAGGAAACATTCCTTTTCGGAATAGCTACATTTTGGACTAATTCTGAGGAATCTATCCTTTTCGCAGTCGGTATATTTTGGACCGATTCCTAGGAATCGTTTTTTTCAGAACCGCTACATTTTAAACTAATTCCAAGGAATTGGTCCTATTCGGAGTAGATTCCTAGGACTCAGTTCTTTTCGGAGTCGGTACATTCTGGACCGATTCTGAGGAATCGGTCCTTTTTGGATTTGATATATTTTGGACCGAATCCGAGGAATCGTTCCAAAAAGGAACGATTCCTTTTTAAAGACTGGAATCATTCCTTCAATTTCACTGCCGGAGTTGTTCCTTTGGAATCATTTCTTGACAAATGACACATCTCTAGTGCAAAGGTTTCAAAATCAGGAAGAATATTTCTCTTTGTATCACATTATTATCAATTCAGTTTACTTTCAGTTTTTAAAGGATTGTAAATCACTGGCCACATTCTTGTTTCTTAAATAACAAGATTTTTTTTTTTTTTCATTTTTGTATAAATAAAATTTTGACCATGAGGCTGAGCCTGAGAGCTGAGATTATTTTTTTTTCTTCCCGATTACCACAATCGTAATGGAAATTAACATTTGGTTCAATGAATTTCCAGGTTTAGTTTGAATTTCCTTCATATTTCCAGGTTAACAAAATTCCCTGATATTTCCATGTTTTCCAGGTCTGTGACCACCCTGTTTTACGCATGCACAAATGGGGTCATTTTCATGTGAAAAGTGGATTTGACAGAATGTGCTTTATGTTTTAAATATATAGATATTTATAATATAAAATAAGTAATTAAAAAAATAATGTCTGTTGTTAAATTTTATTTACTACAGTCCCAATATTTTGAAAAAAATATTTACTGTTTTTTTTCTTAGCTACACGACCTTTAAAATTTTTCATTAAATTATTTTTTATCAGTTTGATTCTAAAACTCTGAATTTAAACTTTGCTGTTTCTTTTATATTTTCCATTTTCACTCATTATTTAAATATTAAATCATGGATATCAATATAATTTAGTGTTTCTGTATGAGTATTTCTCCATCTTTTTGTTATCTCCTTTTATTTTTCCCTTTTTATGAAAAATAGTCACATAGTTATTATATAATATATAACATTCTGGTAATGGTCATACCAAATATAATAAAAATTGTAGACCAGTTCAATTTTTTTAATCGATAATTACATGCACAATCTTTTAATTTAAATACTTTTAATACAAATTAATAATTAAAATAAAATATGCTTGGGTGATAAATTTCACTTAATTATAAAGCATTCGAATAAAAAAAAATACAAATTATATAACTTTTCTTCCTGAATTAAATATGGCATTATTAAAATGAGTTATTGCCACTAAAATAAGAAAAATCATTCTGTCCGGAGTAGGTTTCAAACCGACACACTGATCAGAACAGAGAAGCACTATGCCTTATACCACTCGGCCACTCCTTTCTCGCTGGATTAAAACTGGTTATGTTCTAAATTTAATTTTACGTATGTGCAAATGGGTCATTTTTGTGTGAAAAGTGGATTTCATGAAAATCCCTTTTCATTTTAATATATAAGATAATGCACATGTGTTACTAAATAAGGCCTACCACCTATACACGGCCACTCATGAATGTTTTAGGACCAGGAAAAATAAAATATTTTTGGCCCAAATCTTAGATTGATACTTTTACAAAGAATGCATATGATATTTAAAGTATTACTGAATGCAAAAATACTGAAAGAAACTTGCATAACTGTTAACACACTTAAATTATTATTAGCATTTTTTGAATTTGAACTTATTATGAAACTTTTAATATGGAACAGAAACAATGTGTTGTTCTTACTTTCATAAAAAGAAATACCTTATAAAATATCATTTCATAAAAATTAAGAATAACTAATTTGTAAAGTTATTAACTTCCTTTTTTTTTTTAGTCAAATCGCTTCTTTAAATAATGTTCAATGTAGTACTGTTCTTACAGTTACTGCCTAATGTAAGTTTTACATAATTCATATATTGAATCAATCCATTGAAAACTTTTTATTTTGTTAACGTATTCTTAAATAATACTATTACTGGGCATCAGAAATTTTTTTAGCAGCTTATATCTGTGGTCAACGAACAAGTGCCTATCAGCAACAGGGCATTGCACCTATGCAACTTAGAAACTCCTTCCTGTCTACCACACAACATTATTTTTGTAATTCCCAAAGCAACATAAAGCTAATAAAAATTATTTTTGTAACCATCAGCAAGAATGTTTTCTGAATCTAAACAACTTATCCATTAACATTTTTATTTACCAATATAATCGAAAAGGTGTATTTATATTAACTTTCAGAAAATAATTTGAAAACTAGACAAAACTGACAGGCATGTATTGTATTACCTTATAGTGAATTGCTGATGTGATCTTTGCAGTTTGAAATCTGGAAAAATGTATTTTGAAAATACAAAATACTTCGTAAAAAACATTAGAAAATACATTACAACAATACTTTGATTTTATCGGTTTAAAATACAAAATACTAATGTATTTTGAAAATATATTTCGAATACATGTATTTTCAATACTGCCCAACTCTGACCACAGTCAGCTCCAGCAAAGATGTACAACATATTATTAGGTGGTGCACATCTTTTTGATCTAACCTAAAATATTATCGCTGTGCAGCAAGAAAAAAAACAAGTTGGAAATTGTACGTCAAACGTGACACATGAGGTGTGTTCGTACTATAACTAGTTACATAAATATTCAGATCTTTTCTGATTTTTTAACTCTGTGAAATGAATTATAACGTCTGCAGATTAATTTCTGTCATAAAATAAGTATCTCGGTCACTTGACGATTCAACTTCGGAAGATCCTATAACAAAAAAGCACAGATTTTTAAAAAAAAATTCAATTTTCTTAATAAATATTTTTATTAATATCTCCTAAAGTTTTGATTTTATTTTAATAAAATTTGAAATGTCTCGACAAAATTCTGCAAAGATAATATATCTTAAATTTCAAACCATTCGGTGGGGTAGTTTTTGTGTTATATGCAGATGGATGGACGGACAGACGGACGGACCAAGCGACGACAATAGGTGCTACGTATTTATATCATTACGAACGCACCTAAAAAGGTAAATACATGTAGTTAATCACATTGAAGTGATACATAATTGCTTGATACATTACATAAGAGATAATAAAGCACTAAAGATAAAAAATACATGTCATATATAGAATGTATATGGCTACATCACTGATCGAGTACGAAGGAAGGAATGATATAACCTCGCAAAGGTAAGTGTTGAACAAATTCAAGCTAGCAAACAAAGAAAACTTGTTAAGGCTGTTAGCCAATCAACTTCCCAATTCCCCTCGTTAATTGTTAAACCTATGGGCATAGAATGCCTTTGTATATTTAAAATATCTCCTTAGTAAATCAATATTTTCAACTTTTTTTTCTGTATATTTTTCATTTCACTGTGCATTTCTCAGTTGTCAAAATATATGCTTAATATAATATTTTATGTGTTTGCTGACGAGCTATGAGTAACTTTTTAACACTTCAAATAAAATTAAGTATATATATTAGAAATATTTTCAAAACTAAGAAAAGAGACATCCTCCTTTAAGAAAAGTACAAATAAAAAATAAGTTATAAATATTAATTTTCTTGGGAGATATTTTAAATATACAATTGCATTCTACGCACATATGTTTAACATTAGTGAGGGAAATCACAAATCAGGAAGCTGACTGACTAAACCAGCAAGTTTCATTTCAATGGATGTAAATCTGAAATCAGAGTTATGTGTATAAAATGTATAAACTTTAACATTTTAATAATTGTTTTGAAATTTTCACACTAAGTAAAAAAAAAATAATAATAAAATTTAAATTTTCCAGTCATTTCATAAATATAGTTCACGACAAATTTATTTAAAAACTTTGATATTTACAATTTAATTAATTTAATACTTTTAAAGCAATAATAAATAATATTTAATTGTTTTATGTTAAAAAAAACATTTTTGCAATTTTAAAAAGAAAAACATGTTTACAATGATATTCCAAATTTCTGAAATTTTTATGCAACTGAGTCTCTGGTACATCAATATTTAAAAAATTTTATTATTTCAAAAGCCAAAATAGATAGAAAAAACTATTCCAACATTTCTTTCAAAAATTATTTTTTATTTAGTAATGAAGTGGATATAGTAATATACCCTCCTATAGTCTTACGAGCATCAAAACTGAATTTCTTTCAAAAAATATAAAACACTCATACAAAAATTCAGGTAGCCATTAAAAAAATAAATAAATAGCAATACATGAAATAATACGAGACCAATATTCATGAGAAAAATTTCTACCAGAAAAAAATTATACTGTTGTCAAATTTGATAACATAATTGGTCTATTTGAATGAAGTTTATTAGATTATGTATTTCAAAGTTTAAGCATAGTAATATTAAATGCAAAAAACATTTAAAAAAGAGTCAACAAAAGTACTAAAACTTTAAGAGATCAAAATGCCAAGTAATAAGTTGTCTGCTGTACATAAAAACTTAATTTTCTAAAGCAAGCAAACTTTAAAAATGGAAAACAAAAAATATTTAAGCAGAAAACATTTTATAAAACAAAGTTATTCGAAAATTGAGAGATTATATGAGCAACACTACATGTTATTCATTTCTATAGTATACAAGCAAATAAAAGATCTCTTTCAAATGAACTGCAATTTATATGATTTTACTGCAATTAAATGATAAAGTTAGGCCTAAAAATGCTTGACTTAATTTTTAAGCAAAAAAACATTTAAATAGTGTAAATAATTAAGTAATAAAATGTATAGAGATAGAATTCATGAAAAATAAATACTTATGTTAATAAGTAGATGTTAATAAGTACTATGTTAATAAGAGATTTTCAATAAAAAATTTTAATTTTGTATTTACAATAAATAAGGGACAAACATGGCTACATTTAGCTTTGTTGTGAACGTGAACTGCAAATGTCAAAACTTATTTAAAATAACTATAGTAAAATTCTTCAGGTACAGAGAAATATTAAAATTTAATTTAGAACTATTATTGAAATATTTTAAAAGGAATACTTAAATTTTCACAGGATATAATGTACTATACTTTTAAATTTATACACAAAAACTGGCTAGTTAACAGCTTTTGACAGCATATTGTTGAATTAGGTATGCTTTGATTAGGGACACAAACGTATACAGTTTGATAACTAAAATATTTGAAAACCTATGCTTTAAGATATATACTTTCTTTTTCATTAAGTAATATACCCTCCTACCAGTATCAAAACAGAATTTCTTTGAAATAATATAAACCACTCATTCAAAAGATTAAGACAAACAGGTAGCCATTTTAAAAATATAAACAAAAATATAGGCCTAGGCCTAATAATGCTTCACTTAAAAAATACAATTCTTAAGCAAAAAACATTTAAAAAATGGAATAAATAAGTAATAAAATATACAGAGATAGTATTCATGAGAAATAATATAAATACTTAATAGAGGAGCTTTTCAAAATAAATTAATTTTTTGTTTACAATAAATAAGAAGGGACAAACAAGTCTACCTTTAGCTTTGTTGTGAACTGAAAATGTCAAAACTTATTTAAAATAACTACAGTAACATTCGTCAGGTGCAAACAAATATTAAAATTTAATTTAGAACTATTATTGAAATATTTTAGAAGGAATACTTACATTTTCATAGAGTATAATATACTAATTACTTTTAAATTTATATACAAAAACCGGCCTAGTTAACAGCTTTGGACTGGATATTGTTGGATTAGGTGTGCTTTGATTTGGGACACAAATATATGCAATTTGATAACTAAAACAATCTAATAATGAAATATTTGAAAACGAAACCCATAAACACTTTATTAATTATAAAGTAATACACCTTCCTACCAGTATCAAAACTGAATTTCTTTCAAAAAATATAAAACAGTCATTCAAAGATCAAGACAACAAACAGGTAACCATTTTGTAAAAAAAAAAAAAAAATACCTGAGATAATCTGAAACAAATATTCATGAGAAAAGAAATGTTGTCAAATTTGATAACGTAATTGATATATATGAATCACGTATATTAGACTATGTATTTCGAAGTTCATGCATAGTAATATTAAATGCAGAAAATATTTAAAAAATAGTTGGCAAATTTTAAGAGATTAAGATGCAAAGGTTAAATAAGATGTATGTCATACATGGAAACATTTTCCATGTCTGACTATAACAACTGAGTACTTAAAACACTACAAAATTTAAAAAGCAAGGATACGTGTGAAAGAATATTTAGCTGGGCTTGATTCAGTTAAAGTATTCAGTACATAAAATCCTCAAAATAGCCTTCTAATTGAAACACATCTATACGGAAGCGCTAGCAGAAAGACATTTAAAGGCAAGAAAAACAATTGCATTTCAGGCCATTTGAATGCTTTCTGCTGGCTAAATATCACAGTCAGCAGCACCTAGTCTAAATTCCATAGTTTTTAAACTGAAAAAGAAATTACGAAATATGTAAAGTCATGAACATACAAACTGGAGACAAACAATTTACAAAAACACAAATCATGCATATACACATTAAGGCTGCTTGTCAGTAAACTTCCAGATTCCAATCGCTAATGTTATTCCTATGGGCATAGGGTGCATTCGTATTTTTAAAATATCTCCCCAGGAAATTAATATTTTAAAGTTCTGTTTCCTGTGTACTGTTCTCAAGAATGTCTCTTTTTTTTTCATAGTTATCAAAATATTTCTAAACTATGTGCTTAATTTATATTTTTATGTGTTAAAATTTTAGCGAAACTGAATAAGATTTTAACATTTCATATAAAATTCAGTACATATTTTAGGAAAAAATTGACAACGAAGAAAAAAAAGAGACATTCTTTAGGCATATTTTACATAGGGTAGATGTGCCAGTAATGGACACCCTTAAGGAATTTCTTTAAAAATTATTTTTTAATTAATAGTTATAATTATTATAGTCCACTTTTTTTAATGTTATATTAATCTATCAACAATATTTAATCATGCTCATAGTCACATTTCCCAATGTGGATCAAAATTTAATAGTAAATAACAGAAATAAATCAAAACACCTTGAATTCCAGTAATGGACACCCTCTCTTCCAGTAATGGGCCACCCAGTAATGGACACCCCACAAAAAATAATAGGTAATTGATTTTATGATTGTATTTAAAACCAGAATTTAATGAAAGAATATTAATGAAATAAAATAGTCATTTTCAAATAAATTTAACAATTAGGATATCAATAATTAATAAAATATTTATGAGAATAATTCACTGTTTAAATTAATTATTGTCACTATCACAAGATCAATATTTTAATTATTTTAGCTAGAAGGTTTAAAATACTAACTTTCAAAGAATTATATATATCAAATTATTAAGTCATTGAGGGGGGGGGGGGGAGGGGGTTTAGAAAGGTTAGTTTAACAAAAGAAAAAGATTTTTTTTAAGTGTCTTGGAGTACCAGTGCATGGAATCATATTTCTTTTTATTCTTAACAGTTAAACTTCCCAAAACTGCTTTATATATTACTTTAACAATTTGTATAAAATATATCAAATAAATGAAAGTGTAGGTTGAATGTTTTTTAAATACTAAATAAAATTATTTCAAAATAAAATATCAGAACTGACATTTGAGCCCCCTGATCTGCAGATTTACTACTTTCATTGCTACTATAAATTTAATGTTATAGGGATTTTTTATGTATGTAGTTCTTTTGTCAGAGATGAATAATGAAACATTTAAGACAGAAAATAAATTTTTAAGAACTCGTATGACTTAAAAATTTGTCTTTTTTTAAATGGGGAAAGTGTGAACCCCATGAGCCCCTCATTTTCCCATGCCCTTAAAGATTATTATCTGCTTCCTGATGGGTGTTAATTGCCCCATTATAAAATATGCAAGGTACGGTTTAGAAAAAAAATAATTTGATAGCAATCTTAGAAAAAATTATTAATTACATGAAATTAATAAAAATTATATATTATTACAGTCTGGTAAGTAAAATTTAAAAATTAAATTTGACTACTTAGCTTTTCAGTTAAATAAAAAAAATATATGCACTATGAACATTACTGAAATTGCTTTTTCAGTAATGTCCACATGGGGTGTCCATTACTGGAAATTGACTAATTAAGCATTCCAGTAATGGGCCATGGTCCTAAAACCTCAAAAATAAATGAAATTTTGTAAATTGCCATTAGTATGTAAAATTCAAAGTTTTCTATTATTGTCTAAACAAAAACATGCAATTTTTTCAAGAAAATGAAAAAAGATATCAATTGTTTAAGTGAAGCCAGCTCTTAGCATGTTCATTAAGATTTTCACAGAAAATCTGTGGAACTGTGAAACATTATTTTCTGCTTCCTGATTGGTTTGATTAAGAGTGTCAACAATAACCCAGATTATAAAACAAGCAAGGAGGAATTATGAAAAAATATATAAAAGGCTAAGTTTTTATTGGTTATTTTTTTATAAATCAAAAACTTTGAAAGTGGCCCATTACTGGAAGGGTGTCCATTACTGGCACATCTACCCTAGATCTTAATGTTTTAATTACATTAAGTTGTAGAACCAAGATTTTGTTTCTGAGGAAATGTTGGGAATCGGACAAGGCTGTAAGATAGCTTTTTAAAAAAAAAAGTACTTTATAATTATATGAAACCTAGAGATGTAACAAATAGTGATATGGCAGAAAATCTTTTTTATATTTATTATAAAGTGTTTAAATGTTAAATTGGAAATACAGTAAAATAAAAAAAAAAAGCATTTTTATGTTTAATAATTTTAACAGTTTGATGTATTTAGAGTAATGTTTCATTACGCGAAGCGCATTTTACAATCCAAATAAGTTTTTAGGATTATATTTAAAAGACATTTTAGGCCTAATCCGAATCACAGCAGCTCTCAGGAAATTAAACAACTTAAAAAGTACGTTATTTTTAAAAAATCCGAATAAAATTTATATTCAATAATAGTAAAAGTTTAATACATACCATTCCGAGGAGTAGTTATTCAAGAAAAGCAAACATCTTCAAGCGCATCTGAAATTCACAATACGAATGAATACATTTACATTTACAAAAACTCAACATTTGAGGTATCTCTATGAGTAGGACGCTCTCTCCAGGTATCTCTATGAGCGAGCCCCTCCCAAAGCCAACTCCAAACAAGTAGCGCGCATGCGCGCTGCAATCTCCTCTGGCCAAATTATTTGGCGACATTCCCTTTTCGCCAAGGGTGCCCAAAAGTTGAGGGTTTGGAAATTAGCGCCCGGTATCTAGTGTAGCCTTGACTTTGGTTAGTTGCGGCTGGACGGGCCCAAAGTTCAGAAATAGATAAAGAAGAACTCACAGAAATTTAGAAAAAATATTATTACTTTATAAAAAAAAAAGACTTTAAAGAATATTTAAACATTTTAAATACGTTTAAAATGTATTTTAACTTACAAAAATTTTATTTATGCACAACTTCAGATTTCATGTGATATTTGTGTTCTGTGTTTATATGACAAGATAAAAATTATCCAAATTTCAATATCTAACATTTTTAAACGCGTTTACAATAAATAATGATTTCAATGGCACTTTAGCATTAGTTAAAGGGGCGAATTTAGAATCTTCGGTCGTTTGGGCCATTTGTCGCCAGTTTGGCGAAAAAGCCTTGCGCCGATTTTGGCGTGCAGAACTGGTAAAAGGGTTGCACTTGCCTTGCCGGTCGAAACGAAGGAACTTTCTAAAACTATTATGTTTTGGAAATGGCAGATACTGCACAACAATATATATATATATTTTTTATTCTTGTTGAAAACATTTCGACCAAAGAAAGTGTCATTCTTTGAACGCAATGTCACATAGTTTATGAAGTGGTAGCATTTATTAGAGAGATTAAAGGATAGTAAATTCAAATTTCGAGTAGAAGTTCAAGAAAAAACCCAACAAAGTATTTTTTTTTTCTTTAGTATGTGAAACATATCCATGACTTATTTACCGTGCTGCTAAAACTTGTTTTGTTATTTAATATACTAATATAATTGCATGTTCCTAAACTTTAATGTTGTCTGAAAGGCTTATTTCTACATTTTTTTTTAAATCTTTGAATGCAATGTAGTGAAATGTTTTTTTTCCTCGTCTCTGACAGGTTTTTGATCATTTTAGTTTTTTTTTTTTTATCTCCATATTAAATTATCATATCAATATCAAAAGTCTCTATTTTTTAATGCTATCTAATGTTTTTTTTTTTTTTTTTTTTTTACCCTTTCTCCACAGTTTTGATTCTCATTTTAAAGTCATGTCAGTGGCCTATTTCTGTATGTCATATTTGACAGTAGTGCAGTTTTAATATGTAGACAAACCCCTAGTTTTAATATTGCATTCATATTCTGAAAAAAGACTATTCAGAGTCTAATGATAGGTATCTTCGATTAGACATCAGCACCTGAAACCTGGCATTTCATAATAAAGTGAAGATATTTTATTTTGTACAATATTTTTAATGCTGACAAAAATTTTAAGAAAAAAAAAATTGCTTTTTCTGTTCTCCCATTTATATCAAATGTTCAAGTATTCGTAAAACCTTGTTATATACCTTTTGGAAATTGTGCATATATGCTTTACCAGTCCTAAAACTATTTCCTGTTTTTTAAAAAAAAACAAAAAACTACAGTTTCATACAATTATAACTGTGTGTACCAGGCATGAGATTTCTGTGACTTTCTATCCTTTTGTTATTTTCTAATAATTAAAAATTAGATGTTTTTTATTACTAATTTTTTAGGACGTCAACGGTCGTAAAAAAAAAAAAAGTTAAAATTTAAGTATTTGTCAAAGATAATGCTTACACTATTTAATCCTTCTCCATCCACTATGTTTTTAGCATAAGAGTTCCATTTGGGGAAAAGCTGGGGGAGGGGAGTTGCAGTCATCACAGGTCAATGCCTAAAAGCTAGCTAAAATTAAAAAAAGCCACTGCAGTGGCCTTTCATCGTTTTAACCAGCTATTTTGTCCAAAATTGATTTTTATACAGTGAAGCATTTTAATTATAAATTGCACATTTTAAAGCTTGTACACTAATTTTGTTTATATACCGGCCTTAACTTATAAAGAAATTTTACTGATTTAAATAAATTTGACTTAAATAGACTATAGGGAGGACTGACAAAGTTGCACTGTTCTGAGTCTGTAATCAAACGATGACTTACACTACTTGTATAATGTGTTCTTCTGAGTGCAATATAAATTAATCTTTTCTCAGTAATTTCTTATGTTAACATTACGCCAAATTTTGGAAATTTGGTCTTTAAACCTAATAATTACACTTGGGTCTGCTAAAGTTGCTGAAAATTTGCTTGATATTTGAGCTTTTTGCCTCCCAACAAATGCCGTGAAATAGGGCCCACATGCCATTTAGGAACACTGAGAAAAGATAAATAAATGGCGTATAAAATTGAACCATTCCATTGCTTGTGTAAAGCAGTAGCTGTTATTTGTAGATATATAAAACTACTGTTGTGTTATTGATAAGTACCCAATTAATATATTTTTCTTTAATTACATTGTGTATGTATATTTATTTTTGTCTTTTTCTCGTCGTGTGTACATGCTAAATTAAATTTAGTGCAATAGTAATATTGTACTGCAGTAATTTTAGCATCTTCTGAATTTTTTATCATTTATTATATACATAAATATTTAAGATATTTTAATTTTACCCCCCCCCCCCTTAAAAAATTTAAGTACATAAATTGTTTGCATCAAACACCTAAATTTAACATTAATCTGTATATCATATTACTGATTTTTCTGTTTTTATATGTTGCATCTTTAATTCTTAGAATTTTCTAATTTAACAATTTATATATGATTAAAATTTGTTAAGACTAATGCTTACAAAATCATCGACATAAGCTAGAGAGATCTGCAAACAAATAAAGATGCGCTATCGAAATATTTTCAACACATTTTATAATGTAATTGATGTTTACTGAAATTTTAAATTTCTATCAAAATTAGTGCAAGTATTTGCTTCGGTGTTGAATTCAGACATTTTTCTATGGGAAGATTTCCCTTCCCTCGGCCATCCTCTGATTTCATCACTGCTTTGCTTATTCTGGTGTTTAACAATTTTATAGCATTGCATCTGTATCAATTACCAGTTTTTTGTTGGGGGGGGGGGGGGGAGGTGGTATCTTTTATCTGTACAGCAAATTTTTTCTAATGAAAACAAATTTTAAAGTCCTACAGAATGATTTTCGATACTGTCTATGATGCTAAATTTTCGCTATCTTAGATTTTGCCTGTACTTTCATTTAGGTAAAAATATTTCATACTGCATTAGATAAATAGTTATATTTAATATTATATCAGGTATAAGATGATTATTATATCCTAATAAATGTTGCAGTCAATTTAGGTTTCTACAATCTTTCTGTTGAAAAAAATAAGAATTGTAACATAATTTGGTTGATATTCTAGTGATAATTTTGTAAACTGAGATAATGCTGTATTATCTAAATTCTGTTGACTGAAAACCCATGCTCATGTGATAATGTCTAAGGGCTGGGTAAAAATTGATTATCCAAATATTACAGACAGTAGAGTAGGCTGTGCGTGTGCGAAAATAACAAATCCCCTGTAATTTATTCATTATTAAAGTATAGTTTTAATAACAGATTAGGCAACAATTTTATAATTGTCTCAGTATTTAAAAAATAAATTTCTTTGATCAGAGTCTTTTTGAGAATATATATGCGAAATCCAAAATGTAATTTTTTTTTTTTTTAATGAAATTTTGAATTTAATGAATAATATTTTAGACTCTGAAATTATCATTAACTTTTTCATATTAAGTATATTTAAATATTGTTATCAAACTGAAAATTTTATAAAATTTCTCTTTTAATTAAACTTGTTATTTTAACAAAATTTCTGAAATCTATTTTAGAGCCTATTTTGTTGTTGACTTACGGTGCCTCGATGACAAGACATCAGACCAAGTCTCAAAGCCGCTGGGTGAAAAGTGTGCCTCTTCTGTTTGATGAGATACCACATGACAGAAAACTATTCTGTCCATAGCTTGGCAACTCTTTCACCTATTGACCTCCAAGTAAGATTTTATATGCTAGCCTGTAGCATTGACACAGCATTCCCAGGAGCCATCATCGTCTTATCTGAAAGGACTGCATGTGATGCTGTACAGTTGAATAAATATTCCTGTTGTGTATTAGTTTATTCGAATAGTACACATAAGCAATATTTTTTCGACTATTAAAGAAATGTACACTGGCAAGTAAAATAAAGAAAGCTCTGTTCACCAGCAACTGCAGAAAAAAAGTTTTGCCGATAGTATGTATTTATTATTCACATTTTTATTAATATTAAGGTTTTTATGATACTTTGCCTTTCCTAAATCTAGCCTAGTGTTGGACTATAAAGAGATGTTTTTCTCTATTATATGGACGTCTTAATTTTTTTTCAGTTGTGTTGTTTATCGATGGCTCCAGTTAATCAATTGCTACTCTTTTAAGAATAGTTTACTGGTAAAGTGGGGTGAGTCAGCATTAAAATGGACTCTTCACTCATGTGAAAACACCCGCTTGTTAATGTTAAATCTATGGACAGGTTGTTTTTTAATTTGAATACTTTTAAATGTTTTTTTTTTTTTTTTTATAAGATAGCTGAGGATGACTTCTAACATGGCTAATTTTTACTTTTTCAATTTTGGTTGCAATTGTTTTTTTATAAAGGTACTTTCACTTTCGGAAATGGTTTCAAAAGTGAAAGTATCTTTATTACAAAAATCTAAAAAGTAAAAAATAGCCATACTAAAGATCGACCGCAGCTATCCTATGCAAAACAATCGTTAAAAAATATTCAAATTGAAACGATAAATTAGAAAGGAACATCGCGATAGGTTTTTAACATTGCGAGTGGGTTTTCATGCATTGAGTTGTGCTTATAATATGGGGTAATAAATTTTTTCTGGTGTAGTGGCATATGTCACACAGAAACATGAATCTCTGATACTTATTATAGGTATTATAGTGGCTCCTCTACCCTCACAGTCTCAAATTAGTAGTTTTCTAGTTCTCTCGCCCCACCTCCCCTTAACTTTGCAGATTTCTTAAGATATATTCTTGCTCTTCTGTCTTTCTCCCATGACAACTTGGCTTCTTTCAGCAAGGAACATCAGCCCTATTTCTCCCTCATTCCTTACATACATAAATATTTTATAACTAAAATGAACATTCAATGGACCCCATGTAGAGTATTCTATTATAGGACCATTAGGTCATTTGTCCTTAAATTTGCTTTTAGTCTTTTACTAGGCCCTCACCCTTATAATGCATGATTTATTTACAATCATTAAGGAACTGAACTAATTTTATTAAAACAATGTTTTCTTTTCAACAGTATATGCTTCTTTTTAGTTGAAATAACTTTTTTTTTTTTTTTTTAATCTACTACATTTTGAAAAAAAAATATTAAACATCTCATTTCTCATCCTTGTTTTAAAATTCAATGATTTATAAATATTGTGATTTGAAATTTTTATTAACTTATTATTCTATACATTATACAAAATGATATAATATAGAATGGCTGTCTGTTTGTAATTTACTTAAAATTTTTATTGGTAAATTAAAAAGAAAATCAAATCAAAAGTTGTGAAACGTTAGAGCATATTAATTTCTGTATCTAAAAAGCTTTGAAACTGTATTATGAAAACTTGCTTTCTGTTTTTAAAAAAAAGAGGTCAAGGGAAGGCCTTTTACAAAATCATAATGTCTGGATAAAATTTTTTGAAAAAAATATCAATCCAATTTTAGCATGATCTAAGAAATAGAAAACATAATATTGACAATTTTAATCAGTGTAGTTTAAATGTGTTTATTTCTTAAACATTTGGTGATATTTGTTTAAAAATCTCTGCATTACTTGTTGCGCTGGCAAGTTCTGTTTATATTTTGAAGAGTTGTGACTAGCTTGTAACAGCTTATGGTGACTTCCAAGCAGTCGCAAATATTTATAACAGTCACAATTTTCTGACAATGTTTGTTTCTTTTGTATCACCTTCAGTAGGATTTGCGACTGTGACTCAAGTTGTGATAGTAAATATTAAGGCTTCATTGATGCATTAAAATGATATGGTAGATACTTTTTCTGTCCAATCAAAATTCAGCACTCTGTCGCCAAAATTAGTTATTCTTCAAAAACTTTATTGCTGCTATTTACACCTTCAATGCATGATATTGTTTACAAGTCTAGTTTGCCATTGCTCATATATGAAATTTTTAATTATTAGAACTCATGAAACACGTGTTTAAAAGATTAAACTTTGTACTCTTTTGATGTTTAATTCTTTGGGATATTTTTTTCTTTTTATTGTTTTATTAGATATTAATGCTTCTCTTTGTTACAATTAATTCAGCATCTGACATACAACAGGGGTTAAGAATGAGCCCCCCCCCCCCCTTCAAATGTTAGAAGAATTTTAAAAGAATGCTGAAGAACATATATATAAAAAGTTGTGATTGTGTCTAAACTACTTATTGCATAATTGCAATTTTATAGCATGACAGTGTTTTGTTTAAAAAAAATGTTTTAAGTTATTTGTTTAATTTGCAATAAAACATTAATTTTAATTAGTATTTAATTATTATATTAGATTAACAATTTAATTAATTTAACAATTCATTACTGTTATAATAGTGTTACACTAATAAAAATTAATAAATTTAGTAAAAAATAATACTGATAATTTTAAATTTTTAATTCAAATTTCTCTCATTTTTGATTATACTGGTAACTTTATTTAATGTGTAGGTTCTTATTTATTTTTGAATCCTTAAAAATCTGATTTTTGTCTAAACAAATGTGTATGATTCCTGTATGTTCTTATTGCATGTTGAACTAAAAGAAATCGACAATACAGCCTTTATTTTACATTTAAAAAAACATATGTTTTCAGTGTTACAGTGGAAGTTTATTTGAAAATGACCCTTGTCAATTTATCTACTTTTATTTCATAGTCAAGTAGATCTGAAAATTCCCAGTTGCCTTTCACCACATGACATCTAAACAAAAAATGTGACAACTAAATAAAGTTTTTAAAAACTTTCACTTTTTCTAAAAGTATTCCAATTTTAAAATAATTTAACCCACATTTTTATACTTGCTACTCTTTATACTTTTTTACCCACAATTTAAATGGCCATTTTTAGCAGAGGCTTTTTTAACTGTTGTAATCTGTATTCATCTATTTAATTCGACAAAAATTAAGATTGTGAAAAAGTGGCTACTATTCCACAAAAGTCAGGCCACTGACTTCTAACTAAAATTTCAATTTTCAAGTTAGTAGTCAAGTTGAACTTATGCAGTTACTAGTCAATAAAGAGAAAAAAAAAACTTTTTAAATCATGATTTCTTTTGTTTGCAGATAAAACAAGAATATTTTGAAAATGTATTAGCTGTCTTATGAAGCTGGAAGATTACACAAAAGCAAATTAATTACTAATGATCATATACAATAGCACATAATTCTGCTAAAATCCAACACAATCACACATAGCTGTACAATATATGGCATAACATTAATTTTGGATCCATTTGTGACCTGTTTACTAAGCTGAAAGAAAAGCTCAATAATTACGAAAAAAAAAAAGTACTTATTTACCCAGTTGCTTTTTATTTTGTCCTATTTTTGAGAAATACTTATACAAATCAAGTTTCTATAGTACAAACAATTTCTATATATTTCTAAGCATTTATATCTTATTTTTTCGTGCATGCCACACCTTCATTTTTAATATCCTCTGTTATTAGTTTTAGCTCACAGGCTATCAAAGCCCGAGAGCTAATATGCCCACATGTTCTGTATGTACATAATGCTCTTGATAGAATTATCCGATTTGCTACAAATTTTGTATATAGGTTCATTCTGATAAGGCGCTTCCCTGATTAGTTTTGGGGGTTCATTGGTTAAGTATAAAGCCCCCCCCCCTCTTAATTTAGTGTTCATTTCTTTATTTTCTAAGGGGAATTATTCTTTGAAATAAGAGTACAATATACAATTAGTGTGAAT
The DNA here is from genome assembly GCA_963931845.1 of Maratus michaelseni. Taxonomy (NCBI): domain Eukaryota; kingdom Metazoa; phylum Arthropoda; class Arachnida; order Araneae; family Salticidae; genus Maratus; species Maratus michaelseni. Next base: position 28,321,370 of record OZ007599.1, read on the forward strand.
AGCCTGTGAGCTTAATGTCATCAGTTTAACTGGACACTTTTCTTTTTATTTACAACTGTGCCACTTTTTTGAACACTCGAGTTATGTCCATTCAGACTCTGCAGCCTCTAAAAACATGTAATGTGCTCTGTCTTAAAAAAAGATTACCCAGTTATGGAAGCCTGAATTATATAACGACGATCTTCTGTAATCGGGTTGCAACGTTTTACCATTCAACTGGGACATTTTTATATTCCCATGGCCTGATCCACTGCTGGTGTGTCAGCTGATGGCTGTTTTTGGGACTGATAAGTAAGGTCAATTCACAATTGAAAATCAGCTTGTATAAAATTAAAATGGTTGAGTAAAAAATGTAACTGCATTTTGGACTTAATAACAATATTCTTCCTTAGGGTTTGATGCTACAAAAATTCATCTGTTTGGGAATAGCATTCAAACATGGCATTGAAAAGCATGTGCTCCAATATAGAAGCTGCCACTGCTCCATGGCATCTTCCGTGAATAAATAATAATTTAAAAAAAAAAAAAAACCTATTTTCCAAAACAAATCTTAGATTATTTTTTGAGACAGGAAATGTTTAAACAAAAAAACGACAGATTTTATCATACAATATTGCATAACTTTCATTTATTCATAATTTGCCTTTGTTGAATTATTGCTATAGATTAAAAAAAAATCATGTGTCAAGCATAGATTATGTAACCCTTTCCAACGCTTCCAAAATAACTTTACAAATCATTACCGCTTAATAAGCTGAAAGATAACATCTAAGTAAAAAATTTGGAAAACGCATAACATATTTAAAAACGTAATTTCAGGAATTTCCAACATATACAATATTCGGAAAAATATCCAAATACTTTTATTCAGTTCTGTATATGATCTATAGATTTGTATATATACTACATAGGATGCTAAATTTTAGTTTAGTTAGGAAATATGTAGCACAGTTTAAAATTCTCCTTCTGGAGTTTCTGTCAATAAACGGAAATGTGTTAACGAACTTTTGTGCTGCCCTGTATATGATCTACAGAATTTATACACGCCAAGTAATAGACAAAAAGTGAGTTAAATTTAAAATCGCTTTCAGCAACTTAAAACGCACTTCTAGGAATTATTGTTAACAGACAGTAGAGAATTCTTTTGTGTGTCCCTGTAAATGAACGATGACTGCTATACACACAATATTCTGTAGTAAGCCTCTTGTAATGCACCTTAGTGATATATATAAATTTCAATGCATTTAAAATAATGAAACATTATTTAATTAAACCGCAAACGATTTTTCTCCATAGACGTAATATAACGGAATTCTTTTGACTGTCCCTGTAAAGTAACTATAAGTGCTATGCACATCCTATTCCATATTAAGCTTCTTGTAATGCACCTTAGTGATATATATCAATTACAATGTGTTTGAAATTGTGTAACATCATTAAAATAAACCGCAAATGATTTTCCCCCTTAGACCGCAATGTAATGGAATTCTTTTGAGACAGTAACATATAAAAATTGCAGGGCAATCCGAGCATATTTACGGGAGTTAGAGCATGGGAAGACGGCAGACAAACTGAAGTCATTAACACTATTCAACTAGGTTGGAAAGAGTTAAAAAAAGCTTTTTAAACCTCATACATTTCTATAAATATAGCATTAATAATTTCATGAAGTATCCTTTTTTAAATATTAAACAGATCTTATATAAATAGGATCCCATTTTTTATTATTCTTAAATTTATAATGACAGTTAAAATAACAGGTAAGTAATTTTTCTTCCAAAATTTTGAAAGATTTTCCTAATGTTGGGGCACATTAACCTGGTTGCAATGTGTGTGGCACACACAGGCGCCGAAGTAGAAAAGACGCCAAAGATTTCGGTTGAGGAGAAACATCTCAAAAAGAAAAAAATCTTTAAATTTTTAATTGGTAAAATTGAAGTCGCTTGCGAAGGTTTTGGAATTCTATGCTGTAAATTTCACGCTTTGTGATTTTAGCACTCATTGAATAAAGTCTGCTTTAGGTGGATAAATAAATATTTTATTAGCACCTCTACAAATGATCATTTCTGTAGAAACTATTATATATATTGAACAAAAATTGCGTGTTTATTCTGACCATTAGGGTTTAGACCTCCGAGCAAAATATAATTTATAAAAGATAGTTTTAAATTCCAGTGCATTTTATGTCCTACTAGCTGATTTGCCCAACACTGGCCGGTGCAATCGGCTTAACTACTCAAAATACGACCAAATAAAATATGACAAACTATAGCTATGTACATTTTTCTTTCTAGCGGTGCAATCTGTTAAAAAAATATTAATGTTATCTCTTAAAAGAAAAAAAAAATGAAACTTTGAATTTGTGTTTTTTTATATGCATTGGCTTAACTATTTGAAATATGAAAACAAATACCCACTTAATCTGGGTACCTTTGTTTCTTCAGCGGTGCAGTCTGTTTCAAAAAATATTCATTTCCAAACGATATTTCGGGGATTTTCGTTTTTCATACATTTTTTAAAAATGTGCATCACTTCTGGAAATCAAAATACGAAAAAAAAAAAAAAAAAAACATAGCTACGTTCATTTTTCTGTCGAACAGTGTAATCTGTTTGAAAAAAAATATCAATTTTAACCCTTTCAAAAAAAATTTGTTTTCGAAAGTCACTTTTGTGGTTTTTGTCTTTTCTGCTGCGTGCAGACTTTAAAAATCAGCATTCATTTTCCTGTTTCAAAATACAAAATAAATATTCAATTAATGAAAGTTCATTTTTCTTTATAACAACAAGTTTTGTTTAAAAATATATTAATAATAAATCTTTTAAAAAATATATTCCTTTCCGGAACTCACTTCATGATTTTGCCAGACTTTATTCTTGCTCAGTATAATCAAAAGATGGATTTTCACTTAAAAATACAGGGTGTTTCTACGATCATGGGATGAATGTGGAGGGGTGGTACAGGACATTGTAACAAACAATATTTGTATAAGAAAGCAGTGTTGCAAATCTATTTATGTAGTCAAACATACAGGGTCTCTCACTCCAATCCAAGGTTGTGTTTTTATTCATAACTTTAACAGTAGTGAAGATATTTTAACGAAATCCTTACAGTATGCATATGATTCATACAAAGATGAGGCTGTTGCGAATTTTGCTAAAATATCTTCACTACTGTTAAAGTTATGAACGAAAACGGGACTTTGTTACTGTATTTTTGACTATATAAATGGATTTCGACCCTGCTTTCCTGTACAAAAAATTGTTACTCTTGCAGTGTCCTGTACCACCCCTCCAGATTTGTCCCATGATAATAGAAACACTCTGTATAAAATCATATAAATTCGAGGATGTACACTGTCAAAGACAGTAAGGCTCCCCCCAACATTAAGTTCGTTTGGACAGATTTTCATTTAAAAATATAAAATCATTCAACAGGTATGTTTAAGGAGTGCATCACAGACCTGGCAACGCTGTGCGGGTCAACAAGTTTAATATAGTTATTCAAATGAATTAATCACTGTTTATCCAAACTTTATAATTGCTTTTTGGATTCTTTTGTCATTGTCGGTATCTATAGCATTTACGGTACCCTTGTTTTCTAAACTTAAAATTATGAAAAAATGAATAAAAAAATAAATGTGCTTCATAATGGTGCAAGACAGACTTTATGTACTGTATTATTTTCTCTGAGGAAATGAAATGTTTCCGATTAATGCAGTATTCTGATACAGAAAGGTTCCATTTTTAAAGTTTTATTGTATTTCGAATTTTATTTACATAGCTGTAAACCTTACTTATTTTTCAAGTTAAATAATCATATTTTGAACCAGAAATTTTATTTAATAAATGTAATCAAATAAGAACCCTATAGAAACAAGACACATCTTATTAAATACATTTTTTAGTTTGAAATATGCTTATTTGACATGGGAAAAAAACCCTGGAAGATTGATAGCTATGCATTTATACTCATTGAAAAAAAAAAAAAAAAATCTGGAGAAGGGGGACATAGGGTGCCAACTGAAGTTTTACACACAAGTGCCGGATACTGCTGGCACACCCCTGTCCTAATGTACTAGACACCAGGGCATAAAATAACATATAAAGTAGGCGACACTAGTGTCGCCCAGTGTGAAATTGTCGCCCAGTGACAGGGAATGGTGCCGGCAATTTTTGAAATAAAAAATCTTTGAATAACAAAAACTGTCTTTGTTCTTCGGATAATATGACTGGCGACAGTCGTTATAGCAGATACCGAGTATAGGCAGGGAGAGTACGATACAATATGAGGCAGGCTGGTATGGCGTGAAGTGCCGTGTTACCTATGGCCTATGGGAAACATGTCGTTGGTGTGACCTTTGTGTTTCTGCTTGAAAGATTTATTTTCCGACAATCTATCCAGTGATGGGATTCAAATAATATAACAACCGGTTCGCTTCACGAATGATTTTTGATGCATTAACAATAAGAGAAAATGAAGCATGACACATAGATTATGAAATACTTTAGATTAAAATAACAAACTTTGATCTTTAAGTAAAATGGGAAAAAAAAATCCCGAAACATGTTTTCCTATAAGGACGCAAATTGTTTTATAAATATTAGGCAATCATGAGATCCTGATCAAAATTTCTATCAGAAAAACCTGATAATACAATAACAATAATGCAAGAATAGCAGAAATTTAAGAAATGTTGAATAAGCCTGCTGTATAACCAGGGAGTTATCCTAGGCTGCTGATTTAGATCCCCGAATTCTTCAAATCTTCAAAATGTCAATTTTTTTTTAAGTTAAATTAGATTCTCACAGTACTGAAGAAGAATTTTTTTTTTCAAATTAAATATTATTTTATTAAATGAAACAATGGACCTTATGCACGTGACGTCAGACGAATGAGCTGGCAGTATGTCGATCTGTTATTCTCGCCACTCTACCGACAGAAATGCCAGTATGCGCAGGCGCAAATACCACTAGCAGACGACTTTAGCCTCGACCCAGGTTGAGTGCATACATTTTAACTGAAATTTTGCAAGTTTAAGGAGATTTCTCGCATGCAGAACAGCATTTTGAATTCATATTAAATATATTAAATACATACAGTTACAACAAAGAATTTTTTTGCTGTATTTTTAACAAACAAGCATTAATCATCTAATATCACACTTCATAGACTGCTATCAGGGCTACACTACATACCGGGCTTGCTCATTCATTATGATGACGTCACAAAAGGTAGCTGACTAGGAGGAAAGACATACAGCGATTGGCACAAAACGATGGGCGCGTTGCTTTGGACCAATCGCTGGTCGCGGTCAGCCACCATTTGTGACGTTTTGAGAGTGAATGAGCAAGCCCGGTATCTAGTGTTGCCTTGCTGCTATGCTAATGTTCAACAGTAAATACCGCCAGCGGACGAATTTTAGCCTCGACCTCAGGTCGCGTGCATAAGGTCCATTTAGAAAATGTCACAGTGACTTATTTAAAAAATGCTGTTTTGTGTTGTGCATATGCACATTAAAAAAAAGTAAATTAATGTCAATATGATTTTTGCATTTGAAGTATTTTAACAACCAGTACGCCGAATTCCACACAAATTAACAATTGGTGCAAACCAGCTGAATCCCACCACTGAATCCATCCACCTTCATCCACTGTATCATGGCCCCACTGTCTTCGGCAGCGTATACAAATTATTATTTTTCATCTTCAAAATTGTAACTTCACATTTTTCAAATTCACGCAGCGATCGACCTAGAAACATTTTAATAAAATAATGCAGCTTTCAAAATCATATATATATATATATATATAGTCCTAAAATATTTTTTGTTACAACCCGACAAAAAAAAATAATAATAATAAAAATCACCAGCCTGAGCCCGACACAAGTCAACCTGAAATATTCAAACCCGGACGCGAAGTGAGAAAAAATTAATCCATAATACATTTATGGATAAATAGTCTACAATTACATCTCTCATATCAATTTTATCTTTTTCGTATAAAATTGAACAAATTAATTTGTTAGTACCAAATATATAATTTTTTTCATTTGAATGAAGGCCTTATGGATTCTGTCAAAATCGTATTTGAGAACTTGGGCATTGAGAGTGTCGCCAAAAATAAGTTGACAGGCTTAACTACTGATGGGGAAAGTGCAAATACAGGCAAAAACAGCGGCCTCTGGGTTCCTATGAAACAATATTTGGGCAGAAACTTGCTATGCGTTTGGTGCGTTGTTCGCAGGTCCGACTTAACTATGTCTGATTTGGAATCATCAGTTATTGAAGTTCGGCATTGGAAATCCAATTTAAAATCTGTAGCAACATTTTATCGGCTTCTGCTCTACGCTTTGAAGAACTTCAAAAAATAGCTGAAATAGAAAACCAAACTGCCTTTCGTTCCCCTGCATATTTTAAAGTGCGGTTCATGGAACACTTAAAAGACTTAGCTAAAGCAGTATGACACAATCCTCCTTTCATACAAAAACATTGGGAAAACATTGTGAACCATCAACCCGACTCATTAAAAACTGAAAAAGCTTCTGCTCGCGGGTTCCTCCGATTATGGATGAAAGATGGTGAGCAACAACGCATGACTTGCCTAACGCTAGATCTGCTGAAGCACTTTGAAAAACTTCAGAAAGATAGTCAAAGGTCTTTCATTACACTGCCTGACATAGAATTGTCAAAGAAAATTTTTACGAATGCTTTGACTCTTATTGAAGATGGGTGTTATCCTGGTGGATACGAAGAACAGTTGATGGACATAAATGAAGGTACTAAGGAATCTAAAAGTGATTCAAATGTTGAAGAAAATCCTCGCAGGCGTAAAATTTGCAACTCATTAGTTTCTAGTAAGCGATGTTGGTCTGCAGTGAGAAAAGAAACGGTATTGAGTTGCAAAGAATTTGTTTCTCAAAGATTGGAAGATGATCAAATGAGCATCTCCAACAGGATAGATGTTTTCTTAAAAGCAAGAAGACCAACAAAGGTTGTTCGTGCACCCGCCTTGATGTTGAGAACCTGTTTGGTAAAGACAAAGTTGCTGATTTTACCGATGATGTGGTTGCTTTATACGCGTCTGAAAATAGCCTGCTCCATCAGATATGACCTCATCAACAGCAAGACTCTATCACTACTTTAAAGCGTCTCAACCTTACTCAGTTTTTAACAAATTGGTACAATCATATGTTTCTTTAACACCTCACAGCGCTGGCCCAAAAAGAGCTGTGTCCATACATACAACGCTTAAATCTAACAAACAGACGGGGCTATCAAGAGAAGCATTAAACTCAAGAATGTTTATTGCTCTTAATGGAATTGGTCCCCCAGGGGGATACCTTCTTTAGATATTCACGGGCTTCGCAACACCGGGCACCTGAGCGATCTTTCTCTTTTCTTTTTCCCTCTCCATTCTCTTGTCTATTCTTTCTTCTTTGTTTCACTCTCATTGTGGTTTCCTCTTCTGAGGTGAGGGCGATTCTGCATAAGCCGATATCATCCTGTTTATATCGACTTATGGAGAATTGTAAACCACCCACGCGTTTGCCGTGCGTGGTGACCTGTGTCCCTGGAAAGGGGGATCCTGGCAGTTGAGGGAAACCAACACACTGCTTTGGCCTCTGCTTCAGGTAGACGGGAGGTGCATATTGGTCCCGTATGCATCAATCAGCTGGTCAGCTGACTTGTCTGTCACTGGCTGAGGATCAAGTGAGCAAGCACATACTAGTCATTTCGTTAAGGGTGGAAACTGAAATAGGTGTGTCATGTGAGCGTATGGGCCCTGGTTAGCACTGGTGCATGAATGTGCATCCCCTTGTTGGGCTCGGTAGTGGGTGGTGCGGCCGGGGTCTGAATTAGCTTTCACCTTAATATGGATGAAAAAACATTAACTCCTCCTATCTCTCTCCCATCTGGAGAGCAACAAATTGTGCAGAATACGTCATTCACTCGCTTTTTTGTTATCCATCGTACTGACAGTCTTTCCGATAGTTCTTTTAAGAGAACTTCACCATTTCTTATTGGGAAAACATTTCAATCTGTTTTCGGAGACGGTTATTCACTTAAAAAGCTACATTCTGGTGATTTACTTGTTGAGGTCTCTTGAGACCAACACTCAAAATCTCTCTCAAATTGCAAAGAAATAGGCAATTTTTCTGTTTCTGTTCAGGCCCATCAAACTCTAAACACAAGTCGTGGTGTAATATCAGAACCAGATCTTTTACTCTCTACAAAAGACGAACTCCTACAAAATTTAAAAGAAGAAAATGTCATAGATGCACGCCGTATTACTATCCGTCGGAATGGGCAAGTGCTTCCCACAAAGCACATCATTCTGACGTTCAATAGCCCTACTTTACCAACCAGAATTAAAGCTGCCTACCTGAGCTGACCTGTCCGACCTTACATACCTAACCCACTCCGTTATTTTAAGTGCCAGCGCTATGGTCATACTACAAATACCTGTCGTGGTTCTGTTACCTGCGCACGTTGTGCAGAAGTCGGGCACGATGGTAAGTCATGTGAAAAGACTGAACGTTGTACAAACTGTAAAGGTGACCATACAGCATACTCCCGCTCTTGCCCAAACTGGACTCGTGAAAAAGAAATCCTTGCAGTTAAAATCACTCAAAAACTTTCTTATCCTGAAGCTCGAAAACTTGTAGAATTTAGAACACCATCTGTAGGAGTTTCCTATTCCAGTTTACTTAAGCAACAAACAAAATCCTTAAGACACATAAGCACTCAAACTGAATTCCCTTTACCACCAAATGATCCTTCTATGACACTAACCAGCACTAAAAAGAAGAAAACCCGTGATGTGTGCTGTCCGACTTTTAAAAAAGCCATACCTGATCTAGAACGTTGGGCACCATCATCAGAACCTGTGAAAATAGAATACCCTAATAATCGTCAATTTAAACAGTCAACCGAACATGAGTCAGGGAAAACTTCCGTTTCATCTGCAAACAAACTAGAAAAACCCGTTTCACCTACTCAAAAAGAAAAACCAAAATCATGTGCAAAGACAGAAATAAAGAAAACCTCTTCACAGTGGAAAACTGTGAAGAGAAAAAGCAGAAAATCATGTCTCAGCCCATTAATAAAGAAAACGAAGGATTCCAAACAGCTAATCCACTATGTGGAAGAGGCTATGGAGTCCGACTCTTACAGCTATGACTCATATACAGAAAATACTGTTTTTGAGGAGTTGGAGCCGACATGATTTTATTTTGTTTTTAATTATCTGTGTTGTAAATATGCCAGTCTTGTGTTGTATTATTAGATATTTTACACTTTTTTTGATTATTGTTACTCTATAGAATGTAAAGATTTGTTTGTATTTTTTTAACATTGTGAAGTCCAATTGTTAGTTTTAAGGTTGTCTATTTATATTTTAATTGTGAAAACGTGTTTATTTCTATTAGATGTTGTGTTACATTTTCATTGTATGATTTTAACTATACATTTATCATCATATCACTCTTTGTATTTATTGTGTTATTTTCATTCATCTTGTTTTTATGACAAAGTTTTAAATCGATTTTATATTTCAATTTGATGTTCTTATTTTAATCTTTTTTTTGGCGCAGCATGTCCCTAAAGGGACTTTGTGCCATAAAACCCCAACCCCAAGTCTTACCAATTGTTAGTTTTAAGATTGTCTATTTATATTTTAATTGTGAAAACGTGTTTATTTCTATTACATGTTGTGTTACATTTTCATTGTATGATTTTAACTATACATTTATCATCATATCACTCTTTGTATTTATTGTGTTATTTTCATTCATCTTGTTTTTATGACAAAGTTTTAAATCGATTTTATATTTCAATTTGATGTTCTTATTTTAATCTTTTTTTTGGCGCAGCATGTCCCTAAAGGGACTTTGTGCCATAAAACCCCAATCAACCAACCAACCAACTTAATGGAATTGGAACAGCTTTTTATGATTCAAGACCTGCTGTTGCAAGGTTCCTAGAGAGCAAAAACAGAAGGAGAAAGCTTCCAGACAAAGAAGTCTATCAAACACAAGAGTTTATCAAAAAATTATTTGCAATTGATAATAACTTGTAGGAAAAAAATTACACGATTTTAATTATTATTGTAACATTTTAAAACCATTATAAAAATTTAATGTTATGTTTGATCTATATACATGACTAACATAACAACTGTTAACAATAAGTCTGAACTGTGAATGTAGACTTTCTTTAATGCTACCTAGCTATAAATGAACGGGTTTGCATGATTCAATGAAGACATTATTATTTACTTATCAGGTACACAAGAAGTAAAATAGACAGAATTAATAAAACAGAATTACAGAAATCGATATTCTAATTATTTGGTTTGCAGTTATCGGGGGGGGGGGGGGGAGGCTGAATTTATAGATATTTGCTTGGGACAAAGATCAAACCTATTGTCGCCCAGTGAGAATTCCTTAAAATATGCTCTGCTAGACACTGATCAAAATACAATATTCTCAAATGTATTTTTAAATGTCATAGTATGTAGAAGTATGTTATTAAATTTCAGAATAATATGTTATAAAAAGAAAATGCTTCATTTTCCCTTTTTTCAATATATGTAAAAAAAGAAGTTAATAAATTATGCTTAACACTTGTATTACATAGTTGCAGGACTTGACTTGAAATAGAACCATCTCAGATTCAGAGTTTAATAAATGAAAGAAAAAAATAGTTAAAAAATATCATTAAGGTAAAAAATGGAATATAGTTTGTGTGCAATTTTTATCTGTCAATGTTATCATCCCAAATATATATGAACTTTTAAATAGAAATGTTTTCACATCTATATTTTTAAAAATTAATCTTACCTGCATAATTTTGAAATAGTTATCAAAGTATAAAGGGAAGCAAGAAACTACCATCACTTATACTAATTTATAATTTTATTGAATTATAAATCTCATTCATGAAAATAACTTATCTGTAGAAATTATATTTTATAAGGTTTTGAACAGACAGGTTTTTGACATGACAATAAACCATGGTTACTCAAAAACCTGCCAACACTGATTTATTTACTATTACTACAAAGTGATAAATAATAAGAAAAAAATTACAGTTTAAAAGAATTTAAATTTTATTTGCTAGGGTAACAAAAGTGTGGGAGAAAGTAGAAACTTCTAGAAGGATTAAAAATCCACATAGATAAAAATTAGATGTTACCAAGAAATTTCTTATAGTTATTAAACAAAACTTATTAAGCAGAAAATTATGAAAGTTATAGCAAAAGTTTAAAAGAAAACCTCAAGAAAATAATATAATTGTGGGGATTTTGAATACCCTAGATTTTATAAATGTTCATACATTATTTAACAAAAATTGAATTAAAAAATCCCCTTAAATTTAAGCAGAAAAAGTCTGCATACAAATTTAGTTATTTACCTTTCAAAAAGCTAAATAACTGTCATTAAAAGGAAGCAATGAAATAAAATAGTATTTTATTATTATAAAATAACTAAATAAATACAACCTCTTCAACAATTCTTTAAAATTAAAATCTTGCTAAATCATAAATGAACAAGAGATAACAACATCAACAAACACAAACATTTAAAACAGCGCCCCCTGGTGCTGCTTTAAAACTAAAACAAACATGATACAAGCTCCATCTGCTGATAAAATAATGAAACATTGTGAGATAATTTAAAAATATGGATGTTATATTAGTTGAATAACTTTTACAATTTTTAGGGAGAAAATCATTAATTCAAAACTTTAAAACTAAAACAAACATGATACAAGCTCCATCTGCTGATAAAATAATGAAACATTGTGAGATAATTTAAAAATATGGATGTTATATTAGTTGAATAACTTTTACAATTTTTAGGGAGAAAATCATTAATTCAAAAGTTAGATTAAATAGTGGAAATTTATTATTTAAGAAAAAAAAAGCAAAATAAATACAAATGTAATATATATATTTTTTTATCTAACATACACTTTAATGTTCATGATATAAAAATTATTTTAAATAATTTATACTTTGTTAGATTTTATTTATCTCTCTTTAAAAAGTATTTTATTGCTATTGTCATTAAAAAGTAAAACAAATCTATTAAATAAAACGTTTTTGTTTATATTTACATTAGATGGATTAATATTTAAAAAAAATTAGTTCCCCCAAGAAAAATAATCTCGCATATATTTTTTAATGTCATAATTAAAAAGTTCAATGTTTCAGGGATCTTAACCATATAAAACTCTTACAAATAATGGAAAATAAATTCCACTAAAAAGAAAAAAAAGTTTAACTCACTTTGTTTCAATAGCTAAGAAATCATACTGAATTAAAAATGTTCATGTACTTCGATAATGATGACAAGTGGAACTTTATGTACTATATATGTTTTGGGAAAAACTATTTTTTACGACTATCATGTATATGCTGAGAATTGTTGGCTCACAAAAGAAAATTTTACATCTTATACAACTTATAAATTTATATTTAAAGCAAAAAGTTTATTGACAGCTTAGACAAAATTATTGAAACACAAAAAAATAACACTACTTGCTGGTTACGAATATGACAAGGATATTTGCACAATTTTGTTCACAAAAAGTTGTAGTAAATGTACACCAAAAATTAACTCAATAGTTAAAATTTTGTTTTCTCCAACACAGATGAAAATTTTGGTTAACATATCTAAAATTTCACTAATTAGTTGGCTAATACTATTTTTAGGGTTTTGTTCATCTCACAAAACCCTATTCGTCCCGCTATGTTGTCTGTCACAAAATCAGTTCTCAGAAACTTTATAGCTTACAGACTTCAAATTTTGTGTACTTATAGCTGAATACCTACTACAAAGCTGAAAATCAGAAGAAAAAAAAATGTATTATTTTAATCAAACTTAGATAAAATGTAAAACTGTCTGGAAACTCAAGTAATTTTCTGCAAAAAAACGCTGCATCCCTCCTGAGTCCTATATCGCAGCTAACAGCAAAAATGAAAAGTTAAATGTGAGTGGAGTGCCACTAAGCAACACCGCTAAAAGAAAAATATTAATTTACAAGCATTATTAAAACTCAGTCAAGAAATGTAATGTAGTATTGAATAGTATGCTTAATACAGACAACTAATGAATGAAAGAAAAACTAATGAAAATTAAAAATATATATATATTTATTAAAATGCAAAATATTTTAATTATTAACTTACATAAAGATATCAATTTATGATTGTTCAACAAAACTTATTTTATTAATCTATAAAATAACTGAAATATGAATAAATGAATGTTAAAATAAAAAAAAGTTATTAGTCCATGACTGGAAGAGATGAACTCTTACTCATCAGTTTATCTACTGTTTTTGAGACAAACCATTCCTTAATATTGTGACTTTTTCTTAAAGAATGCCAGTCACTCTGCTTAACAAAGAATTGGTTCAAAGCATTATTAATGACAGAATCACATCTTGGTGGCAATGGTGCATTTACAGATACCATCATTTCGTGGTGGGCTGTTTCTAAAATAATCTGCAGCACCCGCTTCGATGTTGCACTGTTTCTGCTAATGGCCCTGGCAAGAGAAAAAAAAAAAGAAGCATCGTACCCGTTTTGGCATAAGCGCCACACTTACAATATTTTTAAGCATTTCTAGCAAACTTTTTTTTTTCTCCAGTTGAAAAATAGTCTGCAGACCTTCTCAAGAGTCTGCGACGTGCGTCGCACCGATTCTCCACCCGGGGTCTTGATTTTTTTTTTAATATATATATAAAGAAATTTGTAAAAAAACCATCAAAACTGTCTGCAAACTTTGAAAATTTTCTGCGAATGGCATTTGTATGTTTGTCTATATTATCTGACTCTGATTTTAATATAGAGAGATTTAAAAAAAATCTAACAGCCTTTTTCTATTAAATTTAAACATTTTTTGTTATAGCAGTTGCCAACCATTAAAAATCCACAGTAAAATTCTCTCTACAATAATTAATTTTCTATTGAAAGATTTTCACTTGAAAAATTAAATAAAAAGTTTCGCCAATTGAAAACAGATTTATATGACGTCATATTTGTAATAAAACGGAAAATTTCAAACATTTCTCAATAATACAAGGAGTATGAGTATGTGTAAGTACAGAAAGCAGGTTAATATGGTGTCATTAGAGAAATTAAAAAGAAAATTAATCTGACATCCTATTGGAAGTTTAGCGGACTTTTTCAAATGTTTGAGAATAATTCAAAGAGCGTATCCATATGACTAACAGAGAAAGCAAGTAGATATGACGTCAGCAAGTGATTATAATGTCATATCTCATATGAGTTTGAGATATGTATTCAATCATGATAAAAACCAGATTATGGAAATATTGGCATATTTTAACATTTTGAAGGTCTCTATACGACATGTTTAATTCTGAAATGGATTTTTTTTAATATTGCATTTAGTCCACATGACAGATATTATTATGACAGATTATAATAGCGGGCTTAGCCTGCTATCAGACTGGTTCAGATTTTTAAAAATACAAGGAAAATAGACCGGTAAGTTTTTATTTTATAAAAAACATGACATTTTTCTTAAATGAAATTTATTTGGATTTATTAAAGGATAAAGTGTTTTGAAAGGAATATTAAATGAAACTCTTTGTGTGATCTTCGATCACACTTACCCACTTGTTGATAATTAGCCAAGATATTAATTAAAACTCTAATGAACCAGGTTCAGCTTCTCTTAGTTTGTTGGCTCTATGATCTCTTCCAACATGTCCGGGGAAAACGTTCTTCAGGCACAGAGTTAATAAACATTCAAGGGGGGGGGGGGGGGGGTCGACATTTTAAAATCGCAATTGCCTATGGAGTTACAAAATATATAGATATATATGTGCATATTCACGATATGTTTCTGGTACTAATAGTATTTTTCTTTAAAAATAAATAACAATATTTACTGTTTAAAAAAATTATTTTATGATGTTAGTTTTCACATTTTCCACAAAATTCATGCTTCCCCAGTGCAAAGAAATTCCAGTTTTGGTCAGAAGTAGTATTATAAGTGTTTTCAAGAACAGCCTCAAATATATTCAAATTAAAATACTGCAGAACATTCGGTATATTAAAAAAAAAAAAAAAAAAAATCTCTTAACACCAATTCAATTTCAAATTGTATACAAGTTTAAGTGGTATTGTTGGATTATTTATGTTTAAAATAAGTGCAAATAATGATGTTTATATAAATCAAAATATTTTTGTTGCTGCATGTTTGCACATTTAAAAAAGCATTGTAATTTTAATAATGCATTATAGATTTAGTGTTTTAAATCATGGCAATGTTTTATACAGAAACTTCTTGCAGTAAAATTTATTTAACTAAGGTTGTTTTGTTTCAAGGGGTATCTCACTAATTATATGGAATTATAAGTGTTATGAGGACCCATTTAACATTGAATGTAAAAAAGGATAAAGTATGACTGGATCGTAGAAATGATAAATATTCCTTATATGTTAATGGAAATAATATACCATCCTGACTTACAGAAAATCAGTTTGATATGCCTAAGTATAAAATAAAAATTCTTAAATAATTACATTAAGTTTCTTTTAAAAAACATAGTACATTTTTAACAGTGATAGTAACGAGTTCTTATTTTAGCTAAAATGTATCAACAGATAAAATTATGCTATTAGTAATTTAGACTTAAGAAAAGTCTTCTTGTCTTATTAATAGCATCAAGCTGTATAAAATATTACAAAAAATACATCAAGCTGTTAAAATTATTAAACATACAAGTAATATGATTAATTTTTATTTTACCTTATTTCCAATTTAACGTTTATAAAAACTACAATCAATATATAGGAGTTTTAAAAATGGTTAGCAGTTAAATCGCTCTTCTGTACATCTCTTATATAATTACTTTATTATACAACTTTAACAAAAGTATTTTTCGTTTAATTCACAAAAAGGATTAGATGTATAAAGATAAATAACTAAAAAAAAATTAAAGCACAAAACTATAAATAAATTTAGAATAAAGAATATTAATTACAAAGAGAAAATTAAATATATCCGATATATACTCTTTACGTAACTAATCTAATACCTGAGCATTATTTTTTTTTTTAACCTTGCTATGTAACTACAGGCATAATAAAAATGCAGCACAATTTTTAAATATTATAAACTAAAATTGTAATAATTAGATGAGCGTTTGATGTTGTGTTATAAAGCAGAAAATTAATAACTGACTTATATTTTACAACATTATTGCTAATAAAGATTAACAATTTAACATGCACGCTTGACAATATAAAATAACAATAAAATAAAACAGAACGTCTTGCATTTCTCTTTTTAAAAATTATCACAAATAAATCAGTATTTGCTATAGCTATATGTATCAAAGCAACCCCCCCCCCCCCCCCCCCAAATCCAAATCCAAATCAAACCCGTATTTGTTACTAAAAAATTAACTCAGCTTTCTAATTAAACGTGGAATGAATAACAGCATTTCAGAATGGCGAGGCGATCCTTTTTCCTTTCGAGTTCGGTGCCACATTTTGGATTTCATCTCGAAATGCCTCTATCGCCAAATTTTTTCGCCAAAGTGGCCCAAACGACGGAAGATTCTAAATTCGCGTTAAAGGGGCAATTTTTCTGTACCGGCGGCTGCGATTAGCGCCTGTATAGGCCGTTTTAAGTCCCCCCCAAAAAATGCTGCATGCAATCCCTGATTGCGACACGCAACCAAGAAACCATCCAACCATAAGGTTGGCGATGTAAACAGTAGCGGATGGGGAAGTCTTAATGCAGGGTCGGCGAACCTTTTCACTTCTGAGTGCTAATTTTTCAAAAAAAATTTCAAATGACCATGGCTTTCCAACAACATAAGCGTCTAGTCCCTGCAGTTTGGCTACGATTTCAAAAAATGGATCGTGCTGCGTGCATGCGCATTGCTCTAGACAGTTTCAATGAGAACCATATTAATTTTATTCCATTCCGCGGCAGTTTTTTTAAATTCGTTAAAGGATTTTGATTTAAAACATTTAGCGTAATATAACTAAATATTTTCTTTCACAATTTTCATTATTTTTAGTTGTTGTTTTTTTTTTTTTTTAACATTCTTAAAGAAATTTAATTTCAGACTTTTACTAAAATACATTTTTTTTTCCTCTGGATTTTTCAATTTTTAAGGATTTTTAACGATTTTATAGCGTTTTAAAGCGAATTTTTAACATCCAAAAAATAATTTTTAACATTAAAAAAAAACATCACTGGACACACGAAACTCGCTTTGCAGTAATCTCTAGAATGCACAAAATTCATTCAAGCCGCGGTCAATAACTTGTGTATGTACGCTTCGCGTACATTAACTGAAAAAAAAACATCACTGGACGCATGAAACTCGCTGTACAGCATTCTCTAGAATGTACGAAATTCATTTATAACCAAATTTCATATTTATTTCCATTTTGTTTCAAACTTTCCATCGCTTATATGTTGAAAAATGGAAACTTTACATTTTTTTTATTCAAATTATTTTTTATAACTCAAATAAATACTGAAAAATAAAACTTTCCGCCGCTGGGATTCGAACTCAAGACCACAGAACGGAAGAAAAATGACATACCACAGAGCTATACGCACTCATTTTGAAATGGCTTAGAACAAAATTTTAAAGTATCAGACAAGCACGCATGCGCGCAGAGTGATCCGTTTTTTGAAATCGTAGCCAAAGTGCAGGGACTAGACGCTATAACCATCAATAATCCCAGAAAAAAAAATGAATGAAAAGTATTTATTTTTGTTTATTATTATTTGTTTAAGATAAATATGGATAACATACCTGCATGTAATAACAAAATACGCATTGAATTAAATAATGTGTAATATTGAAAACTCAAATCAAAACAACTTGTCGCATGAAAAGATTAATTAATAATAGTAATAATTATAGAAACAACATAAAGAAATAATTATAGTATCCGATATATATATATGCAGGGTGTTTCTAAATAAATATTCCAAACGTCAATTAGTGTTTGTGGGGTAATTGTTGCAACAGCTGCCTCAATCCTGTTTCTTAAGTCGGGTAGGTCAGCTGGTAGTGGAGGCACATACACACGATCCTTTATGAATCCCCACAGGTAGAAATCACATGGCGTCAGATCGGGTGAGCCTGAAGTGGCATTTGGGAGGAAATGAGCTATCGACTTGATGTGTGTCGTGTGATGAAAGGTGTTCACATTGAATACTTATAAGCTTGTAGGTAAAACTGTTTCAGTTGCTCTTTCATTTTATGTATTAAGTATAATTTTAAGTTTTATATAATAGATACTACGAAGCGTTAAAACCTCGATATTCATTTAGAAACACACTGTATATATATATATACATATATTGAAAGCTCAAATCGAAACAACTTGCTAAATAACTGTAATAATTCTGATAATAGAAAATGTGCATGTGACGTCAAGAAGCCTTAAAGATCTTACAACTAAACGAAGCGTAGGCAAAACGTACGCATGCCTACTATATAGTTAGCTGTGTTGTATGCTAATTACTCATATTTTTTATTAATTATTCATATAATTTTGATTTTCCTAATTGCAGCAGATGTATATTATATGTATATATATATATATAAAACTTTAAGTAAAATTTAACCATTGAAACATAAGAAACTGACCACATACACTGAAATCCTGATACCAAAGAGCCCTGTCAATTTACAAATTAAAATTGTAGTCCTAATAAATATAACATTATTAATTCAAATTAAGAAGAAGAAAAAAAAAAAAAATAAATAGAAAATAAGGAATGAAATATATACAAACCAGATAGTTCAATATGCAAAATGACCAAACTCTTCTGACCCAAACAAAAGCAATGCAAACGGCCAAATCAACATGTTATTTCAATAGCAAAAATACAAAAAGTTAAGAATGCAGCAACTTAAAATGATGTTAATGAAATACAAGAAATACATCAAAATATGCGCATAGGCAGCATTAAAATAATGTATTTAATAATTATGAAAATATAAGATATGCCAAAATTTGGGCTGTAATTAGAGGAAATCTAATTGATGGCTGCAATAGAACGATATTCAAATGAATATAAAAATTAAAATAAAAATTAAAATAAATATATATATTTTTTTTATGGACGCGATAACTTCAATAATTCTGCACAAATCTCTTCCAAACTGATACATAAAATCTCAGCCAAGTTCGTTAAGGGGCAAAATCGAACAAAGGGAGTGGGAAGTCTTTTTGTAAAAACAGAAATAAACCATAACTTCTTAGTTATGATACGTATCGAATTCGTTTAAAGTTATTATTACTTCTAGGAAAAGGCCAAAAATTTATGTATGACAGATGTTTGATATCATTGAAAATGGCCTCAAGAGGGGGAAAAATAAGAGTTTAAGAAGAAAAAAATTCAAAACTTTGTCAATTCACAAGATATCAAATCCGCTTAAAGTTATTATAAATCTTCTTAATATTATCTACAACTTATATATTGACAAGTTTTTTATAGAACCAACCCTTACAGCAAAAATAAAATTAAAAACAAAACAATCTCTTCCGGCTCCGCCTACAGACACAGGTAGATTTTGAAGTGGGTGGTCCCAACTGCTGCATCATGGCAAAAAGGTAATTTCTTCTGCATTCCCGATAAACAGGTGCCCCACAGTCTGCATCTTCGAAATTTACCTGTGCCTGTGGGGCAAGCCGTCAGGGTTTTTTCTCTTTTTTTAAATCATGTTACTGTTAAAGGTAAGTGGTTAAGTTTAGAAAGAGATGGGGGGATTTCATCTGAAAATTAAATATCACATTAACGTTAAAGTAAATTTATAAAATTTACAGGGGTGCATATTCTACCGCCTGGCGACTCATTCTTTTCTTGGGTTCTATGAGCTCAATTTCAACAGGATTTGGGTCATTCAACTCAATATCGAAAACTTTTTTTTTTTTAAATTTATTATCATGAACGCATGCAATGCGGGTAGGTCAGCTAGTTATTAATAAATGTTTGGTTCAATTTTGAGTAAGTGGATTTCATCTTTTGTTAGAAAATGTTATTTTTCATAAAAATATGACAAATTTCACAACAATAAATTTACTTTTCACAAATGCCACCCCCCCCCCCCCCCCCCCAAAAAAAAAAAAAAATCTTCATCGACCCCTGATTAAATGCTTTTCTCATGGTAAGGCTTTTTAAAAAGATGGCATCTATTTTTTTTTTATTAAATTATATAATTCTAAAAAAAAAAAAAAAACAGAGTAAAATGTTTCCTAAAAAAATATCACCCTAGTACTTCATCAAATGTTTCATATAAGTCAATTTTTGTTTTGTCCTGTTTTTATACATATTATTAGAATAGTAAAATATTTTTAAAAAACCGAAGGAGTGTTTATTTAGTATAAAAATTATTTCAGCTAACAAAACAGAATTCTGACAGAACACATGCTTCATTTTCACAGATTTCTTTGTCATAATACAACATGTTAAAATGATATACATAAATTTGTAATTGTTTTTATGTAAAACCATTAATCTATACTCAGAAGTTGGGAAATACATCATTTTAATTGCCACTCGTGAGTGGATTTTTAGACAATCTTTGAAAAATTGTAGACATTAGTAGTTAGCTATATTTTGTAACTTTTCAATTTACCACGATGTAAACATGGTGTTTTATCCTATGCTAAACTTTCATATTCTTAATTTTATAGGGGGAAAAAATATAAAAATTCATTGTAGTAATAGTAATTAACTATTTTTCCAGTTGCATACATTTTGTCATAACAATTTTCAATTGGCTGGCTGGTAAAATTTTCTTGTTAAATAATCTTGATTAGCAACAGAATCTAAGTTCTGTGCATAATCTGGTAAACAAAATTTGTTTTAGAATAGATATGATCCATAATTAAATGCAAAAATTTCGCTTTCTCATAGGAAACAGTGCATTGAGCGTGAATGTTTTGCCTACGACAAGAGGAGTTGATTAGTGAGGAACCGGTTTTATGACAAACATGCACATTATCTATACATGGTGTTGCCCCTTGGGATCTATTGATTTTGGGCACATAAAGATACCGAAACACATGTTACTCGTATAGTTGGGGAATGACGTCATCTGATTTTCTCAGGGTAAAGATGGGTTAAAACAGTCTTGAACACTTTTGGGTAATGTTATGGACATGTTTACAATCAAACACTTCCGTCAACCAATCTACCATTACATTTTGATTGTAGGAACATTGCAGGAACCATCCTAGCGACGTTGGCCAATTATATCATAGTCTTGTTAAAGGTAGACCAATCAAATGGTCAGGACTCAAGTGTGCAGTAGGAGTCATAAGGAACGACAGTTAACAGTTGCGGTTAGCTATAAAGCAAACAAACAAATCAAATTTCCCAACCACGTGATCATTTTACCCAACAAAATTCTCCAGGTAATGTTAGAGAATTTGAAAGAGAGAAGCGTCATGAGTTCAAACGTGCATGCTCTGTGGATGAAAAATGGCGGCTGGACAAAAATCTCATCCAAGTTGTAGCAAACCTGATTTTCCATGCTTGGTGCGTACTCGTGCTTTGGCTATTTTTATTATTGATATCTTAATGCACGTTCTTTTGAAACAAAACAAATTTTCTTTTTTTTATGACGAATCTGTTGTAAACAGTTCATAATATTTGAATTAAATTGGTTATTTAGAATATAACAATAAATATTTATTTATTCACTTTCTAATTAGACTTTTTGTAAAAGTACAGTGAATGAAATGAAATCATTGCATTTGTCTGCTGAAATTATCAGTTTTAATACTATGTCAGAATACTTTTTCAAAGACATAGAGAATAAAACTAATTGCACGTTCATGCAATAACATTTTTCTAATATTCCTTTGCTTAGGAGGAGGGGGGTAATGGATTATAGTCATTTTTCTTAATTTAATGGCTGTCAACATCAATGAACCTTTTTGTTTTGGTGGATTCGACGCTCAGGTTTATGATTAATCTATATATTTGGGCCAAAAAATACAAAATATTTTTTACATTTTTTTTTCTTTCATTTATTTTTTTAAGCACTCTAAAATTTATATCGATTGTCTCCATTCCTAATCACAATCAGTAACTTTTTTAATATTCCTCGAACTTGGAAGGGTGATTTTGTTAAAGATATTTTAGTGTTAATTTTTAAAATATTATAAATTTAGCAATCGTCAAATAAAAGGGATATTTCTATGAATATTCAGGTTTAGAACAGATCTCGCCTACATGGATCAAATTGTACAAAGTACGAATGCATATATTAAATATTGCATTAAAGCTGCTTTTTTTTTCTCACTTTCCATCACGTGTATTTTTCTGAAACTTTCACAAAATCATTTTTATACATAAATGCGTGAAATTTGTAGATATTACTATTCAAGTGCCAGAGAATGGCACATTGTATTTTCCATTTTCCTAAAAGTATAAAATAAGTTCAATTAATAATCAATTGCTGGATTATGACAACATTTATATGACAGTAGTACCTTGAAAATCGGTACAGTCTGCAAATTATACTACCATTTTCTGAGAGGTATTTTCTATTTATTGGAAAACTCTATTTGATTTCTTGGTATCGAAAGGAATATCTGCAAATTTTATGCATTTGCAGATGAAAATAACTTTGATTTGTGAATGGGGCAAGAAGTAATCAGTTTGGATTTGAGAACAACTTTTAAAATCCCTTATATTAAATAAATAAATGAAATATTTAGAAAAGTGAAAGAAAAAACAAACAGTTGTATTATATTAATATTGGTTGCCTCCACCCTTAATTTACTTAATCATAACAAAATGAGAGGCAAAAAATACACACAAACAGCTAGTTTTATTTTCACCCTTTTTGTAAGCAAAAATCTCCTATTAAAATTAATAAATTTTGCAATAGCAGAATATAACTTATTTCTCAAAACATTTTAGATTGTCATGATTACACTTTTTTGTGTATTTCTATATTCTTTTCGCATGTATTAATATATTGATTTTTCGTTTAAGACAACTTCCTTTTCACAGATTTTACTGTACTTTAATTTTATAGCCTAGAAATATATGTACTATTCTTTAAAATGAATAAATTAAAAATTTTAATTGTAAAATAATAGTGATGTAAAAAATATGCATTTTTTGCCAAAGATTTTGAACTGGGCCTGAAAATTTCTTTTTTTAATTTTTCTTTCATTGCAGGTCAAACTGACTTTAATTATTTTAAGTTTCGGTTGAGCTGATTTTTCAAAAGAAAGTTTTGAATATATTTTCTTATAAAAAAAACTATATATTAGAATATTAATAAGTATATAATATGTTCATTTTTCTACATAAAAGATAAAATTTATATTAGAAATACTAGTTGCACCTCTGTCAAAATTTGATGTAAGAGAACATATGAAATAAGTATGTTACAATTTAAGCTTATGAGTAAAATAATGTAATAATAAAAATAAGTGACACTTCAAATCCAATGCATGATATTCACACATACTCAAAACTTTACATGTGCACTCCACATTCCATTGAAGTCCTGATCTCAGTAAAAAATCTAGACATTTATGTCAGTTAGCTTTGTAAAAATGGAAATTTTGTGTTTGAAAATGCACGTTTTAAAAATGATATCATTTTCATAAGCAGACAATTTATCTTTTAATTTCAGAGTCGGTGGAATAAAAAACTTGGGAAAATATGTCATTTTCACAAAAATATATAAGAAAATATTACTGTAAGAGTCATTTAAGAAATTGTTTTAAAGTTCCTGAGTTTCATTAAATATTTATTATAATTAAATGGAACTTATGTAATTTTTAGAAATATTTTATTTTGTACATACCAAAGATCTTTAAATAAATAGCAGAAGTTCTGTCTATTTAGAATTTTGATACAGGAATAAGGGTTGGTGAATATGACATCCTACTGACACACGGTTAATAAAATACTTTATATTCATGGAGGAAATTTAATCTTTTGTTTTCCGAATGACGTCATTTTCCTCATTGGAAACATTTTGTTTTACATATTACTTCTTATGATAATCCATTTTGAAAATACCTACCCCCATACTTTTCTCCATGAGAGGAAATCTGTTTTGCTAAAAATTTTCCTAGGAAATTCTTTGGTATTGTATTCATGGGCAGACCGCTCGATTCAATGTATCAGAATAGGAAGATAGCCCTTCGTACTGTTATTTTATTTACAGATTACTTAATATCATTTCTAAATAAATAATCTGTATTCTGCTCTTCCATGATTGCTGCATAATTAAACACAATCATATTAATATGTTAAAATTTTATGAAAATTATGCAGATTTTTCTTTTAAATATGGCAACATTTACACTGATGGAATCGCGCTTCTGATTAGTAGAATGTGATATGGCAAATTGATTTTATGTTATAGAGAGAAAATATTAACCCAATTGCCAACATTTTGAAGAAATTTCATAAAAAAACTTTTAAAATTAAATATAAAAATGGGAATATTTTAAAAAATAGCAAGTGCAGACACATCTATAAATGGACAGCTTTCATTAAAAAAAATAATTATCAAAATTGAGTAGAAATCTCAGGGCAGATGACTAAAAAAACAGCCTTCTGTTTTAAATATATAAATAATTGTAGACAATTTTTTAATAATTGTATTAAAATTTGAATTAAATTTCTTCCATTTGGATTTTCATGTTGAAGTGTGTCAGGTTCGGGTTGACAATTTTATTTTGGTCAGGTTCTGGTCAATACTCTAAGATATAATTTAATAAAACTTTATTTTTTATTCAGGGAGATATTTGTATCTAATACAATTGTAATGCTGGTTGTCAGAAACTGCTGAGGTATTAAGTAAGGCAGTTTTTAAAAAAGAAAATCCAGATTTACTTTAGAATTGTCTTTTAATTAAAATCAGTTTACATAAGAATGGATTTAAAGTCTAAAAGACGGAATATTCTTTTTCATGCTTCATTTTATTTTTCCAACTCTCTCTTTACCCATTTCTAAAGTCTTTTGTTAACAGTTACTACATACTTACACATTCTTAAAATTTTCTGATGTTGCTGAATAATGATCCAGCCTAGTTTCTTAGTATATTTTATTCTCTACTTTTAATGCGTGTAAATATACATACTTGTTTTTAAATAACTATAATAAATTTAAGCCACACTCATGACTTCTTTTTTTTATCCACACATAATAATGGCTTAACACTCAACATTAATTAATGATAAATTACTGTAAACGGTTAATGGAAATAATAAAATAATTATATGGCATTGGTATTTTGTGCTAAACATTATGTATAAAAATATAACACAAATTGTTCCAACTTAATGCAATCTCCCCATGTTATTTTACAGAACATTATACTTTGGGACTATTTACTAAGCTTTACCTATTATTGTTGATTATTAATATTTTTTAAGTACTTTTTAAAACAATATACAATTATTTTAATTAATTTTATAGTGGACATACCGTCAAACATAATTTTTCCTAAACTTTTTTTTGTACAAATATCGCACCAAAATTAAAATTCAATTTTTTCTACTGATACTCTTCTTTTAACATGTTTCTTGTTACTATTATGATAAATCTCGTATTTTTAATAGCATACTTCTTCTCTGCAAAAAAATAATTTCATCTACCTGCTAGAACAAAACAGTTAAAATGCACCCACTAAAAGGTTAAACAAAACATTGTTTATCTGTCTTTTATATGTTGAAAACACATTAGAGTAGTTTTTTTAATTAATGGTATAATTGCTGCAAAACTGTGCTTTTATAACTCATAATAAGCAATACTGTAGCATCTTTTAAGTAATGGAGAAAATAAAAACTACGAAAAAATTCAATTGTTAAAAACATTTATTCTAAAATTAATACAAAGCAGTTATAAAATGTTTACAAATATAATAAACAACAATTTCAAAAATAAAATAAATATTTAATACTAGATTACATTAAAAATTTAGCATTAAAAAAAAAACAGTGCTGTTGATTTTCAAACAATGATGAGTAGTCCATCTGTTACCAAAGCTTGAGGACTGCTGTATAAAATCCCATTGGTTACATTCTGTGGAAAAATGAAGATGAAATTAAAATACATAATAAATATAAGTATAAATATTAATGCAAGTATGATTATTGAAGTTATGTGTAATCAAACAGTTTTTCATTTTTTGATAAATGAAAGACATGTTGAGTTATAAGTAACTGTTTTCTCATTGTGGCAGGACAGATATTTTTTCTTTCCTACACTGCATGTCTGAAAATTTAGTTCAAAATGCCAACTTTGACAGCATTTTCTGAAAGATCTGCTTTAATCAAGAAATGGAAATAACTATTTAATTACATAGTTTCTTAATAAAAGCACCTGCAAATTTCATGCATTTGTGAGAAAAAGTTTATTTCATGAATGTGACAAAACATAGCCTGTTTCAGTTTGAGAACAGCCTTCAATGTAACTAAAACACTTTACCATGAAACTAAAAGAGTTTATTTAATAAACATTACTTTAGCATCATAAATGTCCCTAAAATCTTTCAACATAATATATGTTTACTACATTCATTACCAAACTGGTTAAAAAAAATGTTTATGAAAATTATTATTATGATGTATACAGGGGTCACAGACCTGCGCCAATTGCGCCAAACGAAAATATCTGCTACAAATGAGTTATTTCGACTGTTTCTGTGCCGAAACAGCCATTTTGTTTTTTCCTTCTGCGCCCAAATTTAATTTCTTAGCACTATTTTGTTTCCTCTAAATCTTTTAATGTACGTTGTAACTTCGATCGTCCACTGATCCTCCTCTCCCGTGATGACGACATGGTAGTAACCCCACCTACCCTCTCCAACCTATATTATTGGATGGTTGGGTGATGACGTTTCCAAGGATATATATCGAAGGTTGTTTTGTGGAAGCGAGTCAGTCCTGGTTCTGAACACAGACTTGTTGTACAGTTCTCTCGCGAAGCTGCATATCATAGAATGTGTACCTGTCATCAGAAGAAGGAAAAAAATGGCATTGGAGAAATTATTTTCTAAAGGTAAGTGATTTATTATTAAATATTATTATTTTGCTTTAAAAAGTAGTAGGAAGGGATCGCATTATTATCATTATTCAGATTACTTTTTTTTTCTTTTTTTCCCGGGCAACGAAAAATATTTTAAGAACTTCGGTGCACCACATGACTTCAGCCCTAAAAAAGTAGTAGGAAGGTATCACATTATTATTATCAGAGTTTCCCCCAGGTTTAAAAAAGGGCAGGGTGCTGCTGATGAGGAAAGGGCACTTTTACATTCTTCAGGGCACTTTTTTTAATTTTTAAGGGCACCTTTAATATTTAAAGGACAACACTCTTTCACTATATAAGTACATTTAAAATATATATATATTTGTCTAGAATTAAGGTCTTACAATAATAAAATAGGTATGTTTATGCACTAAATAACCCACAACATGATATGCATTACACATGCACAATCTGTGGCCAGCGGGTCAAGATCTCTAGAAATTCAGGAACTGCTTATTTTGCCAATTAGTTTTGGAAAAAAATGAAAATTTCGTCAATCGGGCGCGTAAAAATCATGAATATCGTCGATCAGGTGCATAAAAATCATGAATATATTCGATCGGGTGCGAAAAATCATGAATATCGTCGATTGGGTGCGTAAAAATCATGAATATCATCATTTGGAAGCACAAAAATCATGAATTTCGTCATTCGGCAGCGCAAAAATCATAAATTTTGTCGATCGGATGCTTCGTCGATCGGGCGCTTAAAAATCATGAATTTTGAGATTAGGTTAGTAAAAATCATGAATTTCGTTGATCGGGTTCATAAAAATCATGTATTTCGTTGATCGGGCGCATAAAAATCATGAATTTCGTCGATCGGGCGCATAAAAATCAGGAATTTTGAGATTAGGGTGCGTAAAAATAATGAATTTCGTCGATTGTGTTCATAAAAATCATGAATTTCGTCGATCGGATGCATAAAAATCATGAATTTTGTCGAACGGGAGCGATAAAATCATTAATTTTTTCAAACGGGCGCGTAAAAATCATGAATTTTGTCGATCGGGCGCGTAAAAATCACGATTGTCGTCGAACAAGCGTGTAAAAATAATTTATGAAATTCGCGATTTTTTAATGGATCTCTTGACGAAATTTCGTTTTTTTTCTCTGCAATCTTTTAACGATTTTTTTTCCCCATGAATTGATCTTGCGGAATTCCGCCATAAATTAATAATTCACGGACGAATTACATGTCCATAATCCCGTGTCTCCCTCTAAGAATATCTCTCAATATTTCACGACCTACAAATTTAACCTGTTAACTGGGTATGACGAAATATTTCGCCATACACGAACTACTACTGCAATATTTTGAACGCATTACTTCCACCAGTAAAATAAAATAGTCTTATTAAAACAGCTTATTTATGCATCATGACAAAATTTTCAGATATAGGAAAAAAAAACAATATGTGAAAGAACGAAAAATTGGGAGACTTGGCAAGTCTGATTTTACCATTCTATTTTTATTTAATAGAATAAAAAACGAAAGTCACGCACACACACACAAAAATCTATTGGAAAATGAAAAAAACAAAAAAAAAGCAGAAAATATTTAAAAAGAAATAAAAGGGAAATGACAAGAAGTCGGAAAATCGCGGATCAGCGGAAGAATCTCACGCCTGCCTGAAACTCATGATTTTTTTTTTTGTTCTATGAGAGATAGACGAAATACATCATTTTCCCCGCAACCGATTAGCATAATTCGCCATGTTTATCGTACTCAATTGTCTAAATTCACATTTTTTTCTTTCTTTTTTTAATGATAAACAGATATGATTTAGTATTTGGCTAGTAAATTGCTTCCTTTGCATCTATTAATTGCATTCACGATCATTTTACTACCAGTATAATTATATACCGTAATTTCGCGCGCATGCGCCGCGCCTTAGTTAAGCATTTTTCAAACCGGGAATTTTATTGATGTTAGGAAATAGGTTACATAACTGTTCTTATAACTTCTATCATTACTATTCATTATCACTATTCTAGTTAAACTCCATTCCCATTACGTCTATTTACCTAATTATCTTAATTCAAATCTATCACATTAAGTTTAAATGTTTATGTTTTGGTTTCATTATCTTTTAATATTCTTGAACATAATTTCATTATATTTAAATATAATTTACTTTTATTAAATATATTATAAGTTCAAATAAGTTTAATTTACCTTTTCTATTTGGGTTTTATCCTTTATAAACTCTTTATTACGTTTCAACTTCCCGGAAACATCTGTTGTTTACATTCTCCAAACACGGCAGATGGCGTCCTTTGATCAGTATACGATTCTCACTACTGCGGCTGTCACGTATTGCGATGCTTCTAGAGTTCGGAAGGCACGTTTCAACGGGAGAGTATATAAGCAGATGGCTGGAAGTTTTGAATCAGCTTCGTGTATGTTGTTTTTAAACCTTTAGTTTTGTTTCTTTAGTTATTAAGTTGATGTTTAGTTACAGGTAGCTTAGTAGGTCATTTTGTTCAGCTTTATAACAAACAGATATCGTCTTTTAAAGAACTTATTTTTGTTTCAAGTATAAGCTGCCGTTGTGTTGATAATGTGGTGATCCGTTTAGAAGTGTTAATTGTTTTTCATCTGCACGTTACAAACGATGGCCGTTATCAACTTCATGTTTAATTAGTGTTAGAAGTTTGGATAACGAAGTATTGATAGTAAAGATGTGCAGGAAAGACAACGAGTTTCCCCCTTCTGTCATTAAGAGGTTTCAAGGATTGTTTCATTAAATGATGGTAGATGTTTTTTTTTCTCGTGATCGGCATCGTCATCATATCGTCAGTATATTAATCTTTTCAATAGTTTTAATTGGGTTTCTATTTATAATGAATATTTAAAGTTTACTTTCTTAGTTTAATTTCATTTTTGACGTGCTGGAAATTGGTTTAACATATTTAATTTGGCCATGGTTCCATTTTCAGTTGAGTTTGTATATCAATTAAATATTAATTGAAATTAATTTAAAGTACTTTTTATAAAAATCTTGATCTTCATAAATGTTATAATTTAGTTATGTTAATTTCTTTTGTTTTTATTTTATTTTTAATAAAGATATTTGTTGATTTTAAATTTGACTTTCTTTTTATTTTTAGATTAATGCTTTATTTACATAAATCATAATACACATTTTTACAAATAAATTTGACCTCAGCTAATACGCTTTCAGTCTGCGTGTTAGTCTTAATGACTAACCTCTGCTTAATTGTTAATCAATTTTTATGGTGATACGTTAATGTATCAACCATCATGGGTTATGGGCCTATGGTCATTTTTATCCCCTTTTGGATAATGCCTGCCATAACTATTTTTGCAGTTTAAAGATTTGTTAAGAAGTTTGAATTAGTATATCTTTTTGAAGTTTGTGTTAAGCTTAATAATTAAAAGTTAAGAAGTTTATTTAGTTGAGATGTTAAGTTATCAGATAGTTTAAGTAAGAAGAAAAAAAAAAAAAAATTCAACCTGTATTAAAGTAATTTTATGGCAATTTGGCCTATAAGTCTTAGAGTATTTTAGTAGGGGGGGGCCGATATTGCATTTAGTGTTGGTAATTTATGATTAATTATGTAAAATATGATTAATTATGTTAAATATTAAATTTTTTTTAATGATGTGATGCCGATCCCTGAGGACTTTTCAAGTCTTGATCCTCTTCAATATGATGTTTTGAAGCTACATTGGAGTCAATGTTTCTGTGATGATCTTGAATGATCAAAATTAGAATGATTTGAAGCTTGACAAGAAAGTATTTCTATAGTGAATCTCAGGTTTTGCAGTGCTGTCTTCAAAAATTGCATTTAGTGATTCTTTAGTGGTGAATGGGGACAGTGTCTTTGGCATTTATCCCAAAATGAATTGTCTGTGATCTGTGTTCAAGGGCTCAAGGTTTTTGGTGAGAAGTTTTAAGAGTGGAGCGTGATGGGCACCTTTTTGATGGTTGATCGCTTATCCCTCTGATTTTTGACTTTATTGTGTGACAAGGTACTTTGGTTTCCTGGCCATTGGGCTGACTGATATACATTGACTTATCGTCGGGACATTATGGTGTCATCTTTCGGAATTACTGGCAAGACATGTGTTGTTATTCGGCGTATTAAAGAAAGAAAAGGGGGGTTCTTGTGCTAATTATTGTAAAATGTTGAACATTTTTTATAAGTGAACTTTACTTTTTAATTATATTAAACAGTTTAAAATTATGCTGAATGTTTGAATGAAATGGTTTTTATAAGAAATTTAAAGTGAATAAGTAATATGAAATTTTTTTTTAATATGGAATTTTTTTTTCAAGATTTTTAAAATTACTTGTAAAATTTAATTGTAAAGTAAGACAGGCTAATTGCTATTTGACAGGTGGGCTGACTATATGTGCCTGTCTTGGGAAATTTATATAGTTTAGAATATTTAAATCTGGCTTATTTTAATATAAAAATTTGAGGTTTCTTTTTATTAAGCTATTAAATTAAGTTTTGATTGGTACAATTAGTTTTTCAGAAAGTTTTTTTTTGTTTTTCTTTTTAAAATTTGTTTAATTTGTAAATGAGTTTTGTTTAAAGTATTTAAGTATACTCTCATCAGGTGAGATATTGAATTTTTCCACTGTAGGCAGTGGTAATGTTTTAGCTAAGTAGGCTAGTTTAGGATATGCCACTTAGAGCTCATTCTGCCAGATGAGAGTTGTTTTTGTTTTGAATAATTTTTTTTTTTTTGATATAATGCTTATGTATGTTTTTGCTTGAGTTTTATGATTTTTTTTTTTGACATTTGCATGGCATTATGGGTTGTTTTTATATGCTGGTGAGATCATTTAAAGGTTTTGTTGGTTTCCCTTTGACTCCAGTATATTATTGAAATTTTTTTGTACAGAGATTTTCTTTTTTTTTTTAGGTCCTTTTTGGAATCTTAGTGCATTGTTTCTATTCATGCCCTGGTTAATGCGTATGCAAATGTCTAGTTATTAAATTATGTATGTTATGTTTTATTTTAATTTATTATTGAAATTTTTAGCTTGAATCTTTACAATATTTGATCTTTTGGTAAAATATGACCAGTTGTCCTATGTATGAATATTTGCTATGTCTGCAAATGTCTTCTATTTTTAGAAGTAAAAAAAAGCATGTTTTTGTGATAGGTGTCATGCTGATACTCAAATGGGTGTTTTGAATTTTTAGTATGGGATAATGTTGTCTTTTCACAGATGGTCTTCTGAATAGTTTTTCTGTCTCAGAATTTTTAATATCAGGAAAAAGTATATATTTTTACATAACCTGAACTTATTACTTAATTGAAATTGTTAATTGGTGAATTCTCGAGATGGGTAGTATGGTTGGCTTGCTTATTTTCAATGGACGGATAGTTTTTTTTAATTAGAATAGCTGTCTTTGCTTCTCAACGGAAACATTGTGTGGTCATTGGGCATATTAGTGTAAGCACCACCTCAAATTGATTTTTAGAGAGGATATATATTGGTAGGGATATGCTGATGTATTTTGTTTTGGGTTGAGCAATGCAGAGTTAAATATTGTATAAAGTATAGTGTAAGGTAAAATTAGTATCAGGGTCAAGTAAAAGTGTAAAATTTTTAAATGTAAGTTGATCTTGATATGTTTTTTTTTTTACTGCTCAGTGCTGAAATGTAAACATGCGGAAATTGGTTTTACCAATGAGGAGTTGAGGATTGCACATTGTTTTAGATTTGCTATATTTCCAACTCTGAAGAAAAGAGGATATATTTTAGACCCTGGATATTTGACCTTTATGATTGAGTGGTTTGATTCTGGGTTTGAGCAGATGAATTGATTTGGAAGTTTTTTTTTTTAGTTAAATTAATATTTTTCTTAATTCCTTTAGTGTTAAATTTATGTTAGATTCATCTGGGGATTAATTGCTTCAAAGTTTTAGATTTGTATTGTGGATAAGGAAGGACATATTTTTTTTTTAGCTGTATGGTCACGAGTATAGTGTTAGATCAATTTGCTCAGATAGAAATGTATAAATGTATAGATCTCCAGTGAATCAAGTTTATATATATATTTTTTTTTTTATTTTGTATAATTTTATATATTGGGAACTCGTGTTACATTTTCTGGAATTTTTAAAGAATGTGTTAGGAAAATGTTTAAGAGTGTTAAATAGGGTGTTGTAAGGTCTGGACATGAATTTAATTGAATGATTTTAAAATGTATTGAATTGAGATAGTAATAGTTAAGGGGTGTCTCACATAAAATAGGATTCTCAATTTAATTGAATAAATTTTTCAATTATTATAGGCTGGTTTTTGAATGCTGAATATAAGGTGTTTCAGTTTTATTTTACCATGAAATTCTATGCTTGGCAGGGGGAGATGCAGTTCAGATGTTCAATTCTCTTCTTGTTAAGTAGTGGAATTTGTATTGGTATTTTCAGCCAGCTGGGAACAAGTTTTTATTGTGCTTGTGTGGAGAATCTGTTTTAAAAGGGGGATGCTTCTCAAATTTTAGTAATCTCTGGATAGTTGATCTCTCAGGAATGAAGGATGTTCGGTCTTGGTATTGATACATTTGGCCTATGCTCAAACAAATTTGAAAAATTTGTGTGGCTATTCCAGGTTTTTTTTTAGGAATTAAATTTTTATATATCCGTACTACAACTCTTGCCTATATTTCATTGTCTTTGAGAAAATGTGTGTGAAGACCCTGGGCCCGGGGCAAATGGAGTGAGTGAAAGAATGGCCGAGGATATACGGTACTGAAAGTTGAATGAATGTGATGTACCACTATATTTGCCTATATTTCTGGATTCTTAGGAGATGTTGTAGCTTAATACTCTTGGCAGAAGGGTTGATTTCAGACGTTTGATACTCCTTCTGTCAGGTAGGGAAAAATTTGAAAATGTTTGTTTGGCGTGGTATGTGATATCGAGTGCAGTCTCGACTAGTGGTGTTGGAACTGGATGCTCTAGTCTCTTGATGGTATTGCTATCTTGAGATGTTTTTAGTTAGTAATTTTGCTAAGTTAATTCTCATTTTGACTGTATTGCTCTACCGATGTTCTATTTATAGAATTTTGGGTTAGTTGGCGTTTTCTGGTTTTTATTTTGGTGTTTCTTTTGACTTAGATTTTTAAAGGTTTTATTTTTGGATTAAAGGTATAACGGGGAGATGTTTTTAGGAGAGAGCGCCATTTGTCCACTAATGTGGAGTTGTGTTCTGGCCAGTTGAGCTGCATAAGGTGTTTCGCATGGTTTGCTAGGTGAAGTTTTCTTTGAAGTTTTTTTTTAGAAGTAGAGAGGTTACTATGGATGCTGGGCCGGTTTTGTCTTTATGAATGAGAGATTACTATAAAGAAAATTTAAGAGTTAATAGATTTAATATGGAGTATAAGGGTTCCTGTATATTTGTGTATTTATGATAATTTAATTGTTTAAAGTTTTCATTTTATCAATTTTTTTTTTGAAATAAATTTTCGTATTATTGATGTTTTTGAATATTTTGTTAATGTTATATATAGAAGTCACAGGTATCAAATTGATATATGATAAACTGAAGCTACATACTTGTTTAATCAGGACTTTTAAATTTTTGAATATTTATCAGATATTGAGCAGAGAATGTTACCCTTGCTAGTGTAAGATATGTCGATAAAGTAATATACATGTTACTATGTTAAGATATACCACTGTGATTCCTGAGTAATAACAATTTGACCTTTACTATGTCTTTGAAGTTTTATTTTTAATTTAAATGTTTTATGTGTAATGTCTTTTTATGAAGAAAAGAGATGGAAGATGAATCGAGCCATATGTGAAACTGTTCTGGAACTTTGGTGTTTTTTTTTTCCAGCCGTCAAGTTTTTTTTTGGGTTTGGTTTTTGGATTAGTGGATAGGTGATAATGCATTGATAGTTTTTTTTTTTATCCTTCCCTCTTGATGTTCTACAGTTTTAGGAATGCATCATCGTGTTAGGTTTTGACCAAATTGAGGTTTTGTAATCTTATTGAATGCATTCTGGTAGTTTTATATATTTAAGATAGAAGTGATAAGGGGCTTTGTTCAGGGATGCCACTTTTCCGCGGAAACGCGGATTTCCGCTTTTTTGCTTATTTTCAAAATCTGCGGATTTCCGCTTTTTTTTTTCTTATTTCTCGGACGCATTTCTCTTTAATGCATCAAGCGCAACCAACCAACCAACCCATTTGTCGGAAGAACTCCTGAACACTTTCTCCTGTGTGATTGGTGAGTACGTTTGACGTCACATCGTCAGTGGGAGTAGTCATGATTCAACTGACCAATGAGCACGAAGTGTCGTGGCTTTCGATAAGTAGTGTAGATGAGCCGTGCCGTGTTTGTTTACTTTTTACTGACGCTGCGCGGAAATAGATAGTAAGATTTGAAATCTCATGATGGATTAAGTGTTTAATCTCGTCATTTGTTTTTTGATTTATATTTAATTATTGCGCCGCAAAAGACAGATTTTGATAGTAATAAGTATTATGGGTGAAAAAAAGTCCGTATACTGAATGCACGGCACGTTGTTTTGATTTCCAATTTTGGCAGATATAGTAACGCCCGAAATCATATAGATAATCTACAACCTATCAAATTAATTGTTGATGGAATGGATCAAAGAATCATTAAATCGGAATATTTATTTTCGTCTTTTTTAGTTTTAGTGGATCATAGTTTACCATTAAATGCTTTATAATATGCAGTATTCCTATTTAAAAAGATGTTCCTGAATGGTGCTGTAGTAAAAATAGTTATGCACAAGGACAAAAAGAACCACAATTGTGAAAGAAATGGCCGATAAATTGTAAATATCTGCACATGATAGAGTTCTGCATTGAAGATATATCCAGCGACTATTTACTCTAATAAATTTTTAGTGAAATTTAATAAATTTTCTCTAAATAAATTTTTAGTGACTGCTAGTGTTGTTAGAGAGCACGATTTAAAAAATGAAAAAGGTAAAAATTATGTTTTTAAAATCTTTTTTTTTTTTTTTGTAGTATTTTCAATTTCATTGCCTAAAAACTAATTTTATGTAGGAAAATATAGCTAGACCTTCATATAAATAATTTGCTACAACATTGATCTTCTCACCAAATGCTTTTGTAGCTGTGGCAGGTTAAACATTAGCCATATGTATTAACTGATGTTTTGAGTGAAAGCATGTAGGTTTTTAAATGTATTTGCTTATAAAAATAGTTTTACAATTTTGAGGAATTCTCATATTAATATTTGTCATTTATATCAGATAATTATTGAATAAAATTTTGAATTAGCCATATTTGTTATATTTATTAGTGTTCTTATTTTTGTATTACATGTATATATGTTTCAATTTGAATTCAAATAATGACAAATTTTATTTCGCGTATCATTTCACTTTTTTTGCTCGATTTTTACCCCGCGCACAGGTTTAACTTTTTTGTTCAATTTTCACCTCAGGCATCATTTCCTCTTTTTTGCTCTTTTCTCAGACTCATCCCTGTTTGTTAGGAAATAGGTTACATAACTGTTCTTATAACTTCTATCATTACTATTCATTATCACTATTCTAGTTAAACTCCATTCCCATTACGTCTATTTACCTAATTATCTTATTTCAAATCTATCACATTAAGTTTAAATGTTTATGTTTTGGTTTCATTATCTTTTAATATTCTTGAACATAATTTCATTATATTTAAATATAATTTACTTTTATTAAATATATTATAAGTTCAAATAAGTTTAATTTACCTTTTCTATTTGGGTTTTATCCTTTATAAACTCTTTATTACGTTTCAACTTCCCGGAAACATCTGTTGTTTACATTCTCCAAACATCGTTATTTCACTCTCACCGGTTAACTGAAGAGTTTGGCCGAAGGCCGGCAGATGGCGTCCTTTGATCAGTATACGATTCTCACTACTGCGGCTGTCACGTATTGCGTCACTTCCCAGATGCTTCTAGAGTTCGGAAGGCACGTGTACGAGCTGCGTAGTATGTTTGTTTTTCTTCAACGGGAGAGTATATAAGCAGATGGCTGGAAGTTTTGAATCAGCTTCGTGTATGTTGTTTTTAAACCTTTAGTTTTGTTTCTTTAGTTATTAAGTTGATGTTTAGTTACAGGTAGCTTAGTAGGTCATTTTGTTCAGCTTTATAACAAACAGATATCGTCTTTTAAAGAACTTATTTTTGTTTCAAGTATAAGCTGCCGTTGTGTTGATAATGTGGTGATCCGTTTAGAAGTGTCAATTGTTTTTCGTCTGCACGTTAAACGATGGCCGTTATCAACTTCATGTTTAATTAGTGTTAGAAGTTTGGATAACGAAGTATTGATAGTAAAGATGTGCAGGAAAGACAACGAGTTTCCCTCTTCTGTCATTAAGAGGTTTCAAGGATTGTTTCATTAAATGATGGTAGATGTTTTTTTTTCTCGTGATCGTCATCGTCATCATACCGTCAGTATATTAATCTTTTCAATAGTTTTAATTGGGTTTCTATTTATAATGAATATTTAAAGTTTACTTACTTAGTTTAATTTCATTTTTGACGTGCTGGAAATTGGTTTAACATATTTAATTTGGCCATGGTTCCATTTTCAGTTGAGTTTGTATATCAATTAAATATTAATTGAAATTAATTTAAAGTACTTGTTATAAAAATCTTGATCTTCATAAATGTTATAATTTAGTTATGTTAATTTCTTTTGTTTTTATTTTATTTTTAATAAAGATATTTGTTGATTTTAAATTTGACTTCCTTTTTATTTTTAGATTAATGCTTTATTTACATAAATCATAATACACATTTTTACAAATAAATTTGACCTCAGCTAATACGCTTTCAGTCTGCGTGTTAGTCTTAATGACTAACCTCTGCTTAATTGTTAATCAATTTTTATGGTGATACGTTAATGTATCAACCATCAATTGAAAATAAGAAGTCAAATAAGTGTTAAGCAGAAGTAAGTCACATTTTATTTAAAATAAATTCTGGTAGGAAATCGGATTGTCTGAGGTGCAGCGTATACGCGCGAAATTACAGTACTACATTTGGCTTTATTTAATCTTTGAACGGTATGAATTAAAGGCGGCCAAATATAGTACATAAAAATACTGGTAGTAAAGTGATCCTGCCCCCCCCTTGACGCTACGCCTCTGATTATAGTACCTTCAACAGTTTTTTATACATTCTTGCTATCGTCAGGGAATTTCTAAATCTACCGCGATCGCAGACTTTGAACAGATGGGAGACGAACGTGCGATCCTATGTGTGTAAATGAGAAAACAACTTGCAGGCGCGCGCTCAGGGCAGGCACAGCAAAAGGCAGTACGGGCGTCATTTTTGTTGAAGGGGCGAGGCCAACGAGGTAAGCGCGTAACATCAGAATATTAAATTCTTCAAATTAAAATTAACTCTGGTCTTCAACATGCAGAAAGAAAAGGAATTGCTTACCTTTTCTAAGGTCTATCCAATTTATGAAATATCCACTGGTTTATATATTTCAACTATTTGAGAATTTATTATAAACACTTCTTGAATAATCCTGTTTTGCACCACCGCTGAAATAAGACTTGTAAAAAAAAAATTATATTAATGCACAATTCACATTGAATAAATAAGTTCACGTTTGGATTGATTTTAAAAATTATATTTTACATTACTTAAAATTTTAAAAGATTTACATTTAGATTAATTTAACATCAGGAAACATTTTTTCCTGTGACTTTACAGAATGAAGGATAGTAATACACTGACTCATTTTCACAAAGTTTGGAAAGTTATGAGTAAAGTTGCATCATTTCTTTGAAACAAATTGACGTTGAATAATTGTCCTTTTAAATGTTTTAGTTCTGTAATAAGTTTATAATGGCATAATCACAAATAACAAATTATAAACATATTTCACATTATTAGAAGAGAACGATTATAACGAGGTAATAAATCTCTATTGCTTGATAAACTTGAAACTTAAGAGTCATAAATTAGGTCACTTGTTTTAAGAGATGAGAGAAAAATTATCGTTGGGTTTTTATCTGCGTGCTTCATCATTTTCTTTATTTATTTATTTTACTTTGAGTGGAAAATATTAAGTGATTGAAATGAATGGATTAGTTTTTACAATTTCCCCCTTAATCCGTTCATGGGGATTAACTAATATTTTCATTGAATTTCTGTGTTCGATGAATCGAGGCTTGGGTAAAGGTTTGGTAAGTGCATCAGCTATCATTTTTTCTGTTGGAAGATATCTTAACTCAATTATGCCTTCTTCGCTATATTGTTTAATGGCATTAAATTTGACGTCGATGTGCTTTGATCTTTTCGTGAATTTTTCTGATTCAACCATTTTTATGGTACTTTGATTGTCTTCATATAAAGTGATTGGTTTTTGCTGTGGAAAGCCTAGATCGTCAAGTAACTTCAATAACCAAATTATTTCTTGGCTAACATGTGCTGCGGACACATATTCAGCCTCTGCTGAAGATAAGGCAATGCAACTTTGCCTTTTCGTCGTCCACTGAATTGGGTTGTTGCCCAACATATATAATATTCCCGATGTTGATCTACGGGTTTTGGTATCACCTGCCCAATCGGCATCAGCGAATACCTTTAATATTGGTTCTTCATTAGTGTTAATTATTAATTTTAGTTCTTTAGTATGATATAGATATCTTATTATTCTTTTTACGGCTTGCCAGTCTTTTTCGCGAGGATTCTCATTTCTTCTGCTTAAAATGTTTACTGCTGCTGAAATGTCAGGTCTAGTTATTGTTGTTATATAAAGCAATGAACCAAGTGCCTGGCGATATTTAATATTATTTGGCATTAAATTATCATCATCATTTAATTTGTTATATCCTGGTTCCATTGGAGTTTTGCACGGTTTGGAGTTTTCAAGATTGAACTTTTTTGCTAAATTTTCAATCTTAATTTTTTGATCAAGAGAATAACCGTTAGGTAATTTCTGAATTTGAGTACCTAAATAGTTACTAATATTGCCTAGATCCTTTAATTCGTATTCTTGTTTTAGAGAATTTACGATTTCTTCTATTATTTCATCTTTGCTGGCGATGAGTATATCATCAACATATATTATTATGTATGATGTATGATCTTTTTCTTTTCTAGTGAAAAGACATGTGTCTGCTGTACTTTGGATAAAGTTCAAGTTGTCTAGTGTTTCAGCGATTTTAATATGCCAAGCTCTGGCGGCCTGTTTGAGGCCATAGATTGCCTTTTTGAGCTTGCAAACTTTTTCAGGAAATTGTTCGTTTACATAGCCTTCAGGTTGATTTATATATATTTCTTCATTTAAGTTCCCATGAAGAAAAGCGGTGTCAATATCTACATGTCGCACATTCAAATTATTATAAGCTGCTGCTAAAAGAAGTGTTTTGATGGTACAATGTTGTGCTACTGGTGAAAATGTTTCTTGATAATCTTCCCCATATTTTTGACTGAAACCTTTGGCAACAAAACGTGCTTTATATTTTTGTGTATTTCCTGAACTATCAATTTTTCGTTTGAAAATCCATCTACTTCCTATGATTCTTTTATTAAGAGGAGGATCGACTAGATCCCATGTATTATTTTTCATTAACGATTGTATTTCGTTTTCAGTGGCTTTAAGCCAGTTTTTCTTTTCTAGTGGATTGTTTATTTTGATAAGCTGTTTCCAGTTTTCAGGTTCTGTTGTATCGCAATCATTTGCTAAAGCAATAAAATTGTCGGAAGTATATCTTTGAGGTGGTACTCCTCTGTTTTGTCTTTCAGATCTACGAGGTTGATGTGTTTCTGATTGTTTGGGCGCGTCAGGTGTACAGGGTGTGTCACCTATTTCTATTTCAATGTATTTTTTATCTTCAATTAATTGTTCGTGATCATTAATTTTCTCGTTTAAATTGTTCAGTTTTTCTTCCAGAAATTTTACAGATCTGGAAATTATTATTTCACCATTTTTAGTGAAAACGCGGTATCCCTTTGTATTATTATCATAGCCCATGAAGATACCCTCTTCTGCTGTGTCATCTAGTTTAGATCTTTTGTGTTTGTTTATGTAAGTGTATACTTTACAGCCAAATACACGTAAATAATAGAGATTTGGTTTTCTTTTGAACCAAATCTCATATGGCGTTTTATTTGTCAATTTAGTGGGGAGCCTATTTTGGAGGTGATTAGCAGTATTTATCGCTTCACCCCAGAACCTATGAGGTAAATTTGCTTCGGATAATAGGCTTCGTGTCATTTCAATTAAACTTCTGTTTTTTCTCTCAGCAATGCCATTCTGGCTGGGACAAAATGGAACTGTGTATTCATGTTTTATACCATGTTCCCTTAGAAAGGCTTCTGTATTATTTCCTATATATTCCCCACCGTTATCCGATCTAATCGCCGTCGGATATTTTCCTTGTCTGGTTTTGACCATTTGTACATAGTCTTTTATTTTTTCATAAACTTCATCTTTACTTTTTAATAAGTAAATAACTGTGAATCTAGAATTGTCATCTATGAATGTAAGGAAGTAATTTTTTCCTCCTATTGTGGGTGTTTTAAAAGGCCCACATAAATCAGTATGTACTAAATCTAATACTTTTGTTGTTTTATTTTCGATAGATTTAGAGTACGGTGCATTTGTTGACTTTGTTTTTATACAGGTTTCACAGTTTGTTTTATGATTACAGTTATTTATTTTTATCCCACTGGCCAAGTCATTTTTGACTAATTCTTTTATACTTTCATTATTTCTGTGGCCAAGGCGTTTATGCCAAATTTCGAGGCAATCTTTATTTCTGCAATCATGTGCAATGTTTATTTTATTTTGAGAACTTTCTTCTAGTGTTTCAACTTGATATAAGTTATGTTTCTTAAATGCTTCTAAGTATATATTTCCATTGCACGATAGTATGCATTTTTCATTTTCGAAAAATACTTTGTAGCCATGTTCTGTGGCTTTACTTACGGAAATTAAATTTGATTCCAATTGTGGAACAAATAACACATTTTTAAGTGTAATTCTATTTATACATCCATCAGATGTTTTTGTCATTATTTGTGTTTCGCCGGTTCCGTAAGAATTTAATGTATTCCCATTAGCAATTGTTACTGTAGTTTTTTCAGTATCGTTGAATTTTGTAAATATATCCCTATCGTTCGCTATATGCGAAGACGCTCCTGAGTCAATTAACCAGGTTTTATTAGCGGGATTGACAATTATGAATGCTGCATCTTTATGTTCACTTTTATTTATTTGTACCTGTTCATCTGTTTTTGATTCATTCATTTTATTTTTACTATCACCTTTTGTATTTTCAAAACACAACGATGTGTACTTTTTGTATTTGTATTGTGTTTTAGGTGTAGTGGTCTATGTGTTTCTGTTCTTGAGATGCCAGCATTGTTTGTAAGTGTGATTTGATTGTTTACAGTAGGTACAATATTTGTTTTGCCCTTTATAATCTTGAGTGTATTTCTTTTGTGTTTTAAACACCTTTTGTGAGTTTTCAACTTGCTCACTATTTTCTACCCGTTTATTAAATTCATCAGTAAGTTTGCTCTTGATGAATTCGGGAGTTAATTCAATTTCATTTCGGGCTTCGAGAGCTGTTATTAGAGTATTATAACTCGCAGGTAACGAGCACAATAGAAGTGCAGATAAATGCGAGTCGGTTATGTTCTCTCCTATTGCGGAGAGCTTATCTTTTATTTCCAGTATATTAGTAATGTGTTTGTGCATGTTCCCATTTTCGGGAAGTTTTGCACTATACAATTTTCGTAACAAATACAATTTACTGGACAAATTGGCTCTCTCATGAATATTTTTTAAACTATCCCATGTCTGTTTTGCTGTTTCTAAATGTTTTACATGAACTATTTGCGTATCGTCTATACTCAGGTTTATTAAAGCGCGAGCTTTTGCATCCTTTTTTCTCCAATCTTCGTTAATTGGTGTAGGGGGTTCCTGAGTTACGAGTTCGTACAAATCTTCCTTAATTAACAACATATTAATTTTAAACTTCCATATAGAATAATTATTATTGTTTAATTTATCTACTAATTGCATTTCCTTTATTGTCGCCATCTCGGAGAACTTGTTTATACAGTTTTTAAAGTTTCATTAGTTTAAATAGTTTATTAAATTCAATTATGTTTTCTTGAATTTTTAATCTAGCATAAGAGCTGAGTATTATTTTTATTAATTAGAGTCAATTATTAATCCTTAAGAATAAATTCTGAGTTCATATATTCATCAGTCTCATAATCACTGTTGAAGGGGCGAGGCCAACGAGGTAAGCGCGTAACATCAGAATATTAAATTCTTCAAATTAAAATTAACTCTGGTCTTCAACATGCAGAAAGAAAAGGAATTGCTTACCTTTTCTAAGGTCTATCCAATTTATGAAATATCCACTGGTTTATATATTTCAACTATTTGAGAATTTATTATAAACACTTCTTGAATAATCCTGTTTTGCACCACCGCTGAAATAAGACTTGTAAAAAAAAATTATATTAATGCACAATTCACATTGAATAAATAAGTTCACGTTTGGATTGATTTTAAAAATTATATTTTACATTACTTAAAATTTTAAAAGATTTACATTTAGATTAATTTAACATCAGGAAACATTTTTTCCTGTGACTTTACAGAATGAAGGATAGTAATACACTGACTCATTTTCACAAAGTTTGGAAAGTTATGAGTAAAGTTGCATCATTTCTTTGAAACAAATTGACGTTGAATAATTGTCCTTTTAAATGTTTTAGTTCTGTAATAAGTTTATAATGGCATAATCACAAATAACAAATTATAAACATATTTCACATTATTAGAAGAGAACGATTATAACGAGGTAATAAATCTCTATTGCTTGATAAACTTGAAACTTAAGAGTCATAAATTAGGTCACTTGTTTTAAGAGATGAGAGAAAAATTATCGTTGGGTTTTTATCTGCGTGCTTCATCATTTTCTTTATTTATTTATTTTACTTGAGTGGAAAATATTAAGTGATTGAAATGAATGGATTAGTTTTTACAATTTTTTAAAACGGGGGGCAGAAGGGCGCTATTTTTTGGATGAGGGGCAAGAAGGGCGCTAATTGTTGTTGGAAAAACTGGATAGTTTCCCTCTGCTAATTCTGTTTAGTTCTTATCACTCATTCAAAATATATCTTAATTGACCTAATTCATCCATTCATGCCTCATTATATTTATTCTATTTATTTAATATTTAACAGTTTATTCAGTAATTAGTTCAGTCTTATTTGAGTAATTAATCCTTCAGTTCAATAACTTCAGTTGACAATATGAAAGTATATTTTTATTTAAAGTAATTTCATATAGTTTTAAAATAAAAATATCTTTATTTAGTTACTTACTTTTTGGCCATATTAGTTATCCCAACTCTCCGGGCGTTCTCCATTTACTTTCATTTCGTTTTTATTTACATCATGTTTTTCACTTCCTATGGACATCGTTATCGCTTGTTTACATTAGTCACGTCTCCTCATTTCTCGCGGTTTTCGGTAGATCGATTACGTCACGATACAAGTGATTACGGCAGCTGGTGACAGATGGCTCTGATAATCTGTCATTACCTGTAGTATCTACCTGTGACCGTAATCGATCGTCACGTACCTTCGGGAGGCCGGAAGTGACCTGTTTGCTGCAGGATGGGGAGGTTACGTCATTGACCTTGACACGAGGCGGTAAAGTA
This sequence comes from Maratus michaelseni, assembly GCA_963931845.1. Classification (NCBI taxonomy): domain Eukaryota; kingdom Metazoa; phylum Arthropoda; class Arachnida; order Araneae; family Salticidae; genus Maratus; species Maratus michaelseni. The sequence continues at coordinate 28,366,167 of OZ007599.1, forward strand.
TTTAAGGAACGGGACGTGTTGGAATGTTCCAGCTGGCTGGAAGCCGTCTAGTTTGTTGTTTTAGTGTTTGTGTCGTCTACGAGTGTTTAGTCTAGTGATGTTTTGTTTTTAAGGAAGTGCTTTTTAATTCGAGTGGTGATGTGTTATATTTGAGATGGAAGATAATGTTTTTAGATGAAATGGAGTCTGCAAGTAAAGAGGCTTTTTCTTTTTAAAGAACACCACGTCTTTCATTTTTGGAGATGGAGCATTGGATGTCATTATGTTTTTAAAGGAAACTTCTTGGAGCAATAGTTATTTAATAAAAAGAGCAGCTTTTTCTTATAATTTTGTGCAGCTAGTTTCATATATCTTTTGATTTAGTTTTTCCATTGGATATAAAGCTTTTTATTTAAAGTGAGTAAAGCTTTTCCTTTTTGTCCTGATGTTGTGGTTTTTAGACTTTCATAATATTAACTTTCATGTCATCAAAAGGCTATTGATATTTTTAATAGTTCAGAACGTAATTCCATTTAAAGTATGTTGACACCGTTCTGTCTATTATTCTTGCATCAGTAATTTTGGAAGCCGAAATTACTTGTTACCGTTTTAACTATTTAAACACCAAATACGATGGCTCGGTTTGGGTTTCTACGGATAGTGCTTCATATCAGTAGACCGTTTGCCATTGGGCTTGTTACTTAATAAGTATAGATAGTACCCTGGAGTGGCATGTTTTGTCCGGCGGTTCAAAGTACGACTGTATCGTGGTCGAGCAGGTACGGTTGGCCGTTACTGACAAGTTGATGAATGGAGGTTGTATTTGGAGGGATAGAGTCATTGGATCGGGAAGTGAGGAAAGATATTGTTTTATGTTTTATTAAAGTTTGGTTTTAGATTAATGGAATTTATTTAATGTTAATATAATTTTTACATGTTTAAGTTTGTTTAAAGTTTATGGTTAAAGTAAATTAGATGTTTCTTTTGAATCTTTATTAAAGCATTTAATTAAAAGTAAATTGTTTTCCTTTTAAGGTAAATTGGTAATGAACTTTATTTAATTAAAGGTAATTCTGTTGAAGTACTTTTTCCATCGGTGCTCCAGTTTTCACATTTAGAATATGTGATATAAGTTTAAGGGTCTTGATACTTATATTGTAAGTTTATATGACTTCTGTCTTTGACAAATGAAGATAAAAAGCAAATGTTAATGTGACATCGTTTTTGACTTTGGTATATTGGATATATGTATTTTTATTTTGAACTTGGTAATTTGAATAAACATTGATTAAGTTTAATTCCTTTTGTCTGTTATTATTTCATTAATATCTTAGAACTTTCAGTTATCTTTATTTTTGCTTTTGAACATTTTAAAACCTTGGTCAATTACAGCATAAACGCACCACTTGTGCCTATGCTCTGCTTACTTCATTTAATTACCTAAGGGTTTAAATATTACAATTGTTTAACGAAAGGGCAGGCAGGGTGCAGCGCCCTCCTGAAACTGTCTGGGAGAAACTCTTATTATTATTATTATTCAGATTGTTAATCATTTATTTATTTTTTTTTGGTTGTTGGACAACGAAAAATATTTCAGATACGTCCGTGCAACACGTGACTTCTGCGCTGAGCGAGATTAATATTTTTGTTCTGGACTTTTTTTTATTTTTTTTTTTCATGAGAAGAAAAGCATATTAAGTTAGTCATATTTGATAAGATACCTGGAAAATGTATAGATTTCACATAATTCTTAAAAAAAAGTGAAAGGAAAAAAATAAATATTTAAAACATTGTAGCAGATAAATTTTTCGAAAATAAAGTTATTGATTTTAAATATGAAAGTAATGTGCATGTCTTAAGTTTAATTATATAAATATTAGTATGATTCTGATATCTACAATTTAAAAATAAACTTTATTATTTCAGTATTGTTGTATGTTGGGTATGATCTGCACGGGCCGATTTTTATTCACGAAAGACTCGGGTCGGGCGGGACCGGGCTTGGTCTTTACTTTTTACGACACGGACCTTTCTTTTTTTTTTTTCTGCACGATTCGGGTCAGGCGTGTTACATAACATTTCTTTTGTTCAGAATCAGAACTGGATCTGGACTTAATTCTTCCTAGTGGTCTGCAAAGATTGAAATTTTCAGGCCTATTCTCGATCTAACCTTTGTTTTTCAAGCCGTCATTTTTAGACCATCTCAGCATGTGCCAAATCGGCAAAAGGAAGCCCGACCCGACAACTTTTTCAAAATCCTTGTGAAAACAATAATACAATATATTTACAACTGACCATAAGATTATTTTTTCTCGCGCCAAACTTTTGGCTTTTCTATCTGACCATGATTTTTTTTTTCTGTTGTACTACGATCCGGCCGCAGGGGGTTCGGGTCGAACTTTTATCTTTTTTATCGGCCGAATTATTATTTTTCTATCGGGCCGGGCAAATATTTTTTTTATTCGGGTCGGGCCTAGCGAATTAATTTTTTTGAACAGATCGGCCCAGGCCTGGAAATATTACCGGCCCGTGCTGACCTCCATTTTGGGTCCCACTTGCTGCTTTGCCAAATGTCTAGATTATTATTTTTTTTAATTTGTTTAAATATTATATTTTTTTCCCCTAATGGTTAACAAAGAATAGCGTAGATGTGCCAGTAATGGATACACTTAAGGAATTTCTTTAAAGTTAATTTTTTAATTAATAGTCATAATTATCATACCAGTTTTTTCATCAATTGTAATAATGGGTGCAAAAAGTGAATGGTTATCACAAATATTTTATCCATTATTGGTATCCTAATTGTTAAATTTATTTGAAAATAACTATTTTGTTTCATTAATTAGTATGCTTTCATTAAATTGTGGTTCTAAAGACAGTCATAAAAACAATTATATCTATTACTTTTTGTGGGGTGTCCATTACTGGATTTTTGGCTGTTTTGATATATTTCTGTTATTTAAAAATAAATTTTGATTCATATTAAGAAATGAGACTATAAGAATGGTTAAATATTGTTGATAGATTAATATAATATTGAAAAAACTGAAATATGTTAATTATAACCATTAATAAAAAAATAATTAAAAAAAATTCCGTAAGGGTGTCCATTACTGGCACATCTCTCCTATATCCTCTGCCTAGTGCATATACTCCCCCTTTTTATACGACTACATCATTGGATGAGAATCTTTTGTATTTCGGCAAGTTTCTGATTTATTAAAAAAAAAAGAAAATGTCCCCCTCCTCTCTTAAAATTTTCTCCAACAAAGAAACCCTAAGCAAAATTTAAAAATTATTTTTTAATTTACTTATTTGGTTTTTTATTGCAATAATATTTAATCAATCATCTAAACCTTCCCCCCCCCCCCAAAAAAAAAAAAAAAAAAAAAAAAAAAACTTTTTCATCTATTTGTCTCCATTCTAATATCAAACATGCACAATTTAACCTATAAAACTCTATTTTAAATATATTTCCTGACCTACTTAATGCACTATACTAATAAATAAATAAATAATAAATACATCACCTAAATTGTCCACTCCTGCTAGGTGGGAGGGGGGGGGGTAGAGGGTAAAGAGGAATTTTTGGAGAAAGAAGTGTAATTTAGAAAATTGATTATTTACTTATTGTTACTAGCAAATAACAACAACAAAAGAATTAAAACTTTCATTTGTGTTAGGAGGGGGCAAAGAAGGGATGCTGAAATTTCATGCAGGGGAGTAGGTGGATTTCGTTAAAGTTGTGTAAAAACATATGAGAACCCATCAAAAGATTAAAATTATATTCCTTAGATTTTCAAATCATTTTTTTCCTGGAAACAGTTTGTGAAGAAAAAGGGGCTTACATTTGGGAATGGAAAATAAAATAAAAACTACTTGAAAGTGGGTGAGGGGCTTACAATTGGGATTTTGCAGTAATTAGATTCAATATTTTAACTTCATTAGCTATTAAAAATAAGCCAAAATACACTGCGCTTAGTACTTTGTTTTGAAATTTTAAGTTTCTTTTTTTGTGTTTTCTTCCTCTCCCCCTCTTCTTATCTTATCTTTTTTTGTTTTGTTTTATCTTTTACCATTTGTTGGACAAGTTTTTCTTTCTTCCCCCCCCCCCCCCCCAAAAAAAAAAAAAAAAAAACATATAAACCTTTTTCCAATTTTTTTTTTTTTTTTTTTTTTTTTTTTTTGTTAAACTTGTATTTTATCATTTTTACACCTCCACACACACACTCAATTTTTTAATATCTTTTAGCATTTGTTTCACATGTTTTTTATTTAAAACACATTTTTATGAAAGTTTATTCTTAAAAAATGTAATTTTTCAACTATTTTTATTTAAAAATGTAAAAGTATTTTTATGTATTTAAATTTTAATTTGTTAACCCTAACATGGTGTTAAATTGATAAATTTTACTTTGTAAAAATGGCTTTTTCACAGCAAATACCAAAAAAAAAAAAAAAAAAAAAAATGGCGGGAGTATACCCAAACTGTTTTGTTTTTTTATTAACTTCACAAACTCCATCCCCCCACCCCACACACACACATTAAAATTCTCTAAATGCAATATTTGAAATCTTCAACTATCTAAAATATTTTTGGCTAATTCCATGCATGAATGTAGTGTAAGTCACATAGTCACAAAAGTTTACCGTTCTGGGCCACCAGTATTTTATTATAAAAATTGTTCACTGTATTTAATTGTAGATATATGGGATTGGATAAATCAAAATTTCCTTTACTATAATACTGGTAGTCAAACACCGCATACATTAACATCTCTGTGACTGACACTACATCCACTCATGGAATTAGCCTTGTATAGTACTTTTTCTGTTAGTTCTTGAAAATTAAAGGGATTTTTTTTTTCAATTGTAGGTCGATCAACACAGTTTAATCCAGATGTCCTAAATGAAATTGACTGTAATGGTGATCTGATATCCACATGGTGTAAAGCTGGGTTTAAAAAAGAAGGCGGCATTTGTTTTGTCTGCTCTAAGCCAATAAAATGTACTCAGCATGATGTTACAGCGGTAAAGAGACATGCTGAACAAAAATATCATAAGGATAACTGTGACAAAGTTCGAAACGCAAACGGCGTTATTAAAAAATCTTCACAGCAATACATAGCTGATGGTTTTAATATTGCAACTAACTCTCATGCTGACAAAGTCACAAAAGCTGAGGTCATGTTTTGCACCTCTGTAGCCGTACATAATTTGCCATATGCTTATGGCAATACTGCTACATCAATTTTTCCAATGATGTTTGACGACAGTAGTGTAGCAAAAGACTTTAAATGTAAAAGTACAAAAGTTTCCTATTTAATTTCTGATGGTCTTGGACCCTTCTTTAAAGAGAAACTTATCAATGAAATCTATAAAACACAATGCCATTATACAATACAAATCGACGAAACGCCAATACCAGAGAAAAGGATAAATCAGTTGGACATATTGTTGAGGTATTTTTCAGATAATAATGGAAAAGTTATTATTCGTCATTGGGAAACATGCCACATTGGCAGTGCTACAGCTGATAAAATTATTGCGTGTGTACAAGAATCCTTAGAAAGTTTGCCTAGTAATAAACTTAAGTGCCTTTTCAGATGGTCCTAATGTGATGAAATCCTTCAAAACAAAGATGATGGATTTATATCCAGGTTTGTTAGATATTGGCGAATGTGTTTTGCACAAAGTTCACAATAGTTTTGCCTATGGATTAAATGTATTTGGCACAGATGTCGAAAATTTGATCATAGACATATACTAGTAAATCTACAGATCAGGAGCCTCAACGTCAGCTCTGAAAGTCAATGTTTTTTAAACTTGCTTTTCATAATATTTAATATCTTACAATCCGCAAATTAAATTATTTAAATTACTACATATATATTTATATGCATATAAAATAATTCGAAGGTTTCAGAACTTAAAAGTTAAATTAAACACGGTTTATGCAATAATATTCTGACATTCTTATGAATTTCTTATTCTATTTTTTAGATTAAAAAAAAATACATTTCTTCAGGGGGTGGGGGGAAGGGCGGAGGTGGAGGGGGCTCAACCCCGCTGAACCCTCTGTAATCTTATTAAATTTTTATTCGTGATTTCCTATTATTTGTGTGAATGATTCTAGTATATCTTCCATTTCGTTCTGCACAGTGGTTTTATTACGATAAGCAAAAATTTTGAAAATAATTTCATGTTATCCTAATACTTAAATAGCAATATTTACCAATCACGAAACACTCGTATCTGATTGATACGTTGAATAATATCTCGTGTACAAAAGTAACTTATGGAAATGTAAACTGAATCTACTATATATTTCACTTATCTATTTCAGAAATCTAGTATTATTACAATTTTTGTTTCGGAAAAACAGTTTTGATGGTCATTGTACAATATTTATTTGACCTAAGTACATCCTGATCTAATTCGATGGCAATAGCATACTAAAATCTCCCCAAAATAGGCTTATTTGGAAACTTTTAAACCTATTGTGTAATCATTCATAATCGTGCCCACTGCCAATTCACTAAATAGCAACCTTGATTTGGCGCTATAATGTATTTTTTGTGATAACATTTTATGATCTCAGTTTCCAGTAATTGTGCTATTTCAGGCTGTATGGATGCGTTTTACTACGCTAATTTCTTTAGATTAACTATCTCGTTGTACGAGATATTACATTCTATTTTTAAAATAATACTTATTTTCAACCACGAAAAATCTACATCTCTTCTAGAAAATTAATAATATCTCATATAAAAATGTTTCGGCTATCATTCTATAGTAGTTAAAAGGTAACTTGTACAAAATAAATTCTCATTTATTTCACTAAAATATTAAAATTCTCCAATAATATTTTATTTTGCGAATAAAATATTGTAGCAAAATCGTCTGAGTTACTTGAATTTTATCATTTTGATATTCTTTGAAATGTGGTTGCTACGTTACTGTTAAATTGAAAAGGAAAATAAAAATGAATGCATTTTAATATTTGCAAAAAGTGATAAAATAAATGTATTATATTATTAGAACAGATGTATAAAATTGCACCAAAAATTATACACCTAATTTAAAAAATCTGACGAATGTATAAACAAAATTTCAAATTAATTTAAATAATTTAACACCTGACTTGATAAATTTTAGCCTTCATAACTTACCGTTTAAATACATTAATCAAATGCGACATTTTATTTTCAACGACTGAAAAATTTCAAAATCGTCTGAATTCCCATAGGAAAGCATTATGATCAAAAAAGAAATGTTCTATATTTTCCGAACGAATGAACCAAATGTAACTAAAAACTATACAGCTAATTCCGGGTATCTCACCAACATACCTACCAAAAATCAAACTAATCGGATCATTTTTGCGGCAGTTATCGCGGAACAGACAGACAGACAGACAGAAACCAAAAACTTTTCGGGTCTCCACAGTAAGCCTTCACTGACGTTTCGGCAATTACTTTTTCAAGCGATCTGCAGTACAAAGTGAGAAAGTTAGAGAACTCCAAATTAAACTGGGCTTACCTGAGCATGTTTTTCTTCGACATGTTTGCTCAAGGTGGCTCACTTTGGAAATTTCCATCACCCGGGTGATAGAACAATTTACCGTACTTAAAGAGTTTTTCAAAAACAAAACTCAATCGCGATGTGAAAGCCACAGACTGTCTAATATCAATCAAGCATTTAATGATAAAAGTCTCTTTCCAAAACTTTTATTTCTTCAAAATGTCTCAAAAATTTTTGTTTGTTTTTTGACAATGTATCAAACAGAATCACCTATGATTCATACTCTCTATGATGAAATGGCATCACTTGTAAAAACCATGATGGGTAGATTTCTGAAAGAGGAATTCTTTCGAAACAAACAAGTTACAGATATTCAAATTGCTGATATAGAAAAGGGGGACAACTGGTGTAAAGTTGACATTGGTGCTAACATTGAAAAGTCTATGGAAAGTTTAGGCCACAAAGATAAACAGTTCATTCGTATGGGTGCTCGATCTTTCTATACTAGTGTCACTAAATGCCTTTTAAAATCTTTACCATTTCAGAACGAGATTCTAAAAAATGTAAGGTGCTTGCATCCATCTTACAGACTTAAAGAAGAAGTATTACAATTTATGAAATTTTTGGCAATACAGTTACCCAATGTCATACCCATTCAAGAAGTATCTTCTGTGACAGATGAATTTATTAGGTTACAAGCCAAAGAAAACGATAAAATATACCCAGAGGCAGCACTTGACACATTGGAAGAAGATGAATTGTCAGAAGAGGAAAATGGTATACCTGAACTACCAAAGGCAACAACTGAGCCAATTGATGAATATTGGGGACGTATTTTAAAAATAAAGGATGCCACAAACAACTTAAAATATAAAAATTTAGGAAAGTTAGTAAAAGCTCTACTTTGTTTACCCCATGGTAATGCAGATGTGGAGAGAGGTTTCAGTACGAATAAACGCATGTTAGAAAATAGATTAAATTTGTACAGTATAAATGCACTACGAAAAGTAAAATGTCATAAAAACAAATTGTGACAAAGTAGAAAATTTGCAAATCACTGCTGAGTTGCTGAAAAATGCTCGACTTTCTTATCAAAGGAAAAATGACAGACTACAGAAATTAAAAATAAAGGTTAAGCGTGCTAATGAAAGTAATATTGATGAAGCCAATGAAGCATAAAAACTGCAGGATGAAGAGAAAGAACTATCTGAGAAATTGAAAGCAGCCCAGACAATGCTTGCAAATGTTCAACAAACCATTTCAAATGGAATTAAAGCAAACAGTATGACAACAATACAAAGTGGTCAAGTATTGCTTGAAGAAGCAACATCAAGAATAAACAGTATTCTTACAGCTCAAAATAAAAATAAAATTAAGTTAGCTAAAATTAAACTAACAAATAAAAAGCAAAAGAAAGTTTAATTTCACAAATTTTAAGTGTTTTGTTAATGTACGTTTTGCATGCAATAAATTTTTCAGTTTCTTCACCTTTTGTTATTTTTGATATGTTTACAACATTTATTTCATTCGATTTAAAAGTTTTTTTTTTTTTTGGTAAATGTTTTGATTCATTTTGTAGAGTTAAATAATATTAATAGCAAATGTTTAAGGATTAGTGTAATTTATTTACTATTATAAATAATTATTTTTATCATATCAATAGAGTTTTCATTAAAGTAATTTTTCTTGAAAGAGGCAATCAAAAAGTTATGTTTTATCTTGCAGCAACTTTGTTTTCTGCTACAAAAATAAATGTTTTTCTCATGTTGCTTATTGTATGTTGCTATATTATTTGTCTTTCTGCTTTCAAAAATAGCTTTTGTTCCTGTTGTTGTGTTCAAGTAAGTGCAGGTACACAACTTTAATTATTTACTAAAAAATGAATTTTGCTGCTACAAAAACAGATTTTGTTGCTACAGAATTTTTTCTTTTTCTCCCAAAACTGCTTTTCCTGCTCCAAAATTGTTTTTTTGCTGCTCCAAAAACATATTTTCCTGCTCCAAAATCCATTTTTGACTGCTCCAAATCTTTCTGAGTGAATGTGAGCCCTGTGTATAAGGAACTCAGGCTACTGTTTTTTTTTTTTTTTTTTTTCCCATGTTATCCTTAGCATTAGTAAGAAAGAATGAAAATATGTTATGCATTGAAAATGAATTTAGCAAATTTCAATACATAAATTTCTTTGAAGTTACAATTTAGAAATGTAATAAAAGTTATGCTTAAATAATTGTAGTTTCAATAGTAAATTCAAAATGAAAAATATGAGAAATTACTATTAATATTTTTTGTGTTTAAATGAGTAAATATCTAATTTAAAAAAAAATAGTAATTGAAGATGAAATTAATAAAAAATACAGTACTTTCTAAAGAAAAACCATCACTCTCTTTTAACATTTGAACCTTATTAAAAGATAATTCTTAGTAATCACTTTACAGATTTCCCTGCAAAAAGAACAAATTATTCATCTTAGCTTTTGTTGGCTTAACATAGAGGAATCTGATTCTTTCGTAAAACTGTTTGACAGAGAAATAAAAAAAAATAGTCATTATGAGCATCTCTCAAATTGGACTGCTTTGTAAGTAGGTGAAATATTCAGTCCCTCATCTTCTTTTTGGGAATTTTATTTTTTTTTCCAACTTTACAGCGAAAAAAAATACAAAATCTTTTTGAGTAAGTAAAAAGTGCACTTGGTATGTTATAAATAATTCACATTTGCCTAAACAATATAAGCAATAAGGCCTCTTACATAGTTATAAACATAAACGTAAACATATATAGATATATATACATAAATTTGGTTATTACTGCAGAATCATTTCTACCGAAGCTTGAATAAGTACACAAAACATTCATAAATCCTTGCAGATGAATGTATTGATTAGAAGTACAGTATAGGATCCGTTATCCAGAATGCTTGGGACCTGGGGCATTCTGGATAAGGGGTTTTTCCGTAATTCGGAACACATGTTTTTTGTATCATAATTTTTTATATTTATTTATTGAATTTATAAATTAATTAATGAAGCAGGGGTGATTCTGAGTTAAAAAAAAAAAAATTCTGAAATTCACAGCAAATTTTTTGAAAAGTTAACTGAGGGGGGGTCCACTCCCGACACTTTTTTTCTTCAGTACCTTTGCCGAAATTTGTGTTTTGATGAAATTTGCAGTTTTTTCGAGATCTGTCGATAAAATTTGCAATTTTTTGACAAAATTTGCCGTTTTTCATGATCTTTTGACGAAATTTGCCGATTTTTCGCGATTTTCTGACGAAAGTCACATTTTTTCCAGCAATCTGTTGACAAAATTTGACGTTTTTTCGCGATCTTTTGACGAAATTTTCCGTTTTTATTCGCGATCTTTTTTCGAAATTTGCCGTTTTTCACAATGTTTTTGATGAAATTTGCTGTTTTTTCGTGATTTTCTGACGAAAATCACATTTTTCCAGCGATCTGTTGACAAAATTTGTCGTTTTTTCACGATTCTCTGACGAAAGTCACGTTTTTCCCGTGATTCTTTGACAAAATTGGCAACTTTTCTTCGAACAAATGACGAGATTGATTTTTTTCGGCGATCATTTGCCGAAATACCGATACATTTTATGTCCGAATTTTCAGATTTATGACCGATATTTTTTAATTTTCGGAAATCATTGCCTTAATTTTTCGGAAAATTCGGACCAGAATCACCCCTGGAATGAAGGCAATATCATTTTGTTATTTTTTCTCTTACTGACACTTTAATTTTTACTTTAAGATTTTTTTTTTTTTTTTTAATGAATTTTTTTTTTTTTTTTTTTTTTTTTTTTTTCTGTTTAGTGCTTTGCATTCCGGTTTTCGAAGCGTTCTGGATACCAGGACGCCGGATAACGGATCCTATACTGTATCTGAATGGCAGTGTGCAGACACATTCTTTTAGGCATAATATTTTGCAATGGTACAGTGGATATTTTCACATTCTAGTAGAATTTTCTTTAATGGTTATTCAGAATGGCTATAAAGGGACTTTCGCTTCTGGGGCATAGGACTATGGGAAAAAATGGTTGGAACTGCATCCGGTTTAAGCTTTTTCTTACCATCAGCAATTTCGGTGAGCCACTGGTCATCAGCAAAGTGTACCAATCCAAATAAATAGAGATTAGGGTTATTTTCAATATCAGGAAAAAAGAGTATGTAAATGTTGTAAATGTAAATTTTTGAAAAATTATAATTTTTTGACTTGTCTAAGTATTTTCCATTTTGAGTTTCTTAAGTTCTATAGAGACTAGAGATTTGTCCGATTTTCCAATTTAAAGAGAATTTTGTATCTATGTGTGAGTGAGTGAGTGAGAGAGAGAGAGGGGGGGGAGGGAGGGAGAGAGAGAAAGTTTAATCTAGAAAAAGGAGATTTGTAGCTTTTTGGATAATTACAGCCAATACTTTTAGCCAAATAAAAATAGCTTTAGCCTAGAAAAAAAAACTTATTTATACAAAATTTCTATATAAAGGAGTATTTTTTTTAAATTATACAATATACAAAAAGTACATCACTCTATAAGATTGACCCTTCAAGATTTGGCCATACACCACAAATCAAATGCTTTTTTAAAGGGAAATTCTTTTTGAACTTCCCCTTCCAAATTAATCATCATTAAACTACTTAAATTCTTGATTGTCTATTTCTCATGTCAGTTTTTGTTATATTCATGAGCCTGAATCGCCCTTTCACAATCTGCTGTAGACAATAATTTCAGCAAAAAACTTTTGCTTGTTGAGCAAATTCATATTTGGGCAACCACTTTTTAGAAGATGGCTCTGTAACAATTTCAGGAGTAAACTAGGCCTCTTTTGAGGTAATCCTAATAAGATGTCCATGCTGTTACACGTTTAGCGAAAAAAAATTCCTGATCTGAACGAAATCTGAAAAGCATATACGTCATGCATCTGGCACATCGATTATTCAGAGCTAGCATGCATTAACCTGTACATATACAATCTAAGATTTTCACCGTATCATATGCTGCAGTTGCGTCTGACGCAAAAGACATCACACTATTTGAAGACACTCATACAGAGAGGACGAGACAAAATTTGAAGTATACAGAGAGGACGAGACAAAATTTGAAGTGAGTTGGAATTAATAAAATGAAAAAGCAAAAATTTGAAAACTATGAATAACTTATAGAATCTTCAGAGGAGCTTTATAAGAATATTCATAGTAAATATGTTATTTCATCAAATATTGTCAGCATTATGCCTAAAATCGACAATATATTTATAAACATAAGCCTTAAATTCTGAAACTTACAAAATTGGATGAGGTATTACATTAAAAAAAAAATTTGTTTTCTCCAAACTTGAGATCCTACTAATAATTCATTACAAACCTTATTTTTTCAAAAAACATAACCTAATATATATATATATAATTTTTACATTAAACATAGTCAAATAAACAATCATATATCAAAATAAACCTTATGAAATTATATTTAAAAAGTGAGATCAAACAACTCTCTAAGCTTAATAGAACTTGAAAAATTTTAAGATTGAAAAAGTTCATATAAGCCAAAAAGTATTTTATTTTTTATTTCATCAATGAGTGGCTTAAACCAAATGATTTTGTTCATTAAATAAAAAAAATCATAGATGGGAACCTGTCCTCCAATAACAGCAGTTTTTCTGAAAGAATAATTGTTATTTTTCTATTTCATCATTTACAGTTGTAATGACAGAAATTTAACTGTTACAAGAATTGTGTTTGTTTAAAGTGCTTATTATACCTTATACCACATTTATAAAGATAAATGAATACAGTATTTGATGGCCAAACAGTTAAATATTCAGTTTTGATTTTTGACTAATGTACATTAGCCAAATGACTATTTATTAGATATAAAAATTAATACAGATAAAAACTCTCCCCACCCCTCACCAAAAAAAGAAAAAATTAATAATTGTTAATTCTGAACTCTGTTTTTCTTGCAATAGTGAGAATAAAGAAATTAAAAAAAAAAATTGCATATATATATAGCTGGCCAACACTGTTAAGTTAATTTGGGATCTAAAACAAAATTGGTTCATTATAGATCTGTATTTTTAACAAAATGTACCTAGCTGAATATTTAAATTAGTAAATTTTAGTATTAAAATGAGATTAAAAAAATTATATTTATTAGAAAGATTATTGTAATGAGAGAAAATTGCTGGAATATTTGAAATACTTAACATGTAAATTTATAGAAAACTCCCCAAAAATTGAGTAAGAAATGCTAAATTAATTTCATTTACTATCTGCTAACAAACTGCATGCCAACTGTCAAGTAAGTATATCAACACACCAGATTGAATTTTTAAACAACATTTTGTAAATTGATTTTTCTTCAAAAGATGTCTTAAATAAAAGAAAGTTTAAACACATATAATTGCTAATGTGAATTCACACACTTTGTATACCTGTAACTCTACTATAGGCATCAAGTTTGCATTTCATAAGTTACATTACTTCATAAGTATACATATTTGTACTTGCTTCATTAGTGTGTACTAATGAAGCAAGTACAAAAGTTGATAAATACAGTATTCCCTCAAATCTGCATAGCTTGGACAGATTTTGGAATTTTGTAGATTTCTGGTCATTGTTTTGTTTAAATTTTTTAAACAGTAATTTGAATGTAATAATGCACTCGAAATTATGATGAATGCTAACAATGAAGTCAAATATTAAAATAATTAAGTAAAGTAATAAAGATACTAAAAATAAAAATATATTCAAATATTCAAAGTAAAGTTCAAGTAAATGATTAATAATGCATAACTAAATATGCATAAAATAATGATGAGATAAATTTTTCTTGAATAATTCAATGAAATTTGCCTCATAAAGTTACACTAATAATTTACATCAAAATCATAAAATAACAAAGTTTTATTTCATGTTTAGGAAGACCATGTTTTAATGACCAAAAAAGTTTTATTAATTAATAACTGTATTTAGTAAAAAGATCATGATTGCCAGTAATAGCAGCGCCAGCTTTATTTATTTTAAAAATAAATTTATACTTCTTTGATGAGAAAGCATGAGTTCAGTTCTATTAACCAGAATTATATATTAAAATGTGTATGGAATGATATAAAAATAACAAAATGTTGAATTTTTTCCTTACATCTTAACTGTAAGTTTCATTGTTTACACCTGCAACAATGTGCGGATTTTAGAGTAGTGGATTTGAGGGAGTCAACTGTATATTGTATACACATTTGTCATATAAACACAAATGCAGATAATCTGAATAATGCACTATGCAAGAATGAAGCACATGGGGTTAAAAAGACTAATAGCTGCCATGTGGCTAATGGATATTTCAGGTACGGAACTGAATCAAAACATTTTTTTTAAACTTAGGTCACTTACTTCACATAAATAACTTGAACTAGTTGGTTTCCAATCCTGTCTTTTTACTTTAGACACCCACAAAGCTTTTCTTTTAGGGTCTGTAGGGAAGACTTTCGTAACATACCCTTGTTCACTTTTATTTGAGCAATTAACGGCAGCACAACCAGTCGTTTTCGAACTGAAAAGTATCAGTAAATGTATGAAATAGGAATAAATAAAAATATTTTGACTTAAAAAAAATCTTAATGAAAATTCTAATAATTTGATATCAAAATCATCTCTTACAGTCAGGCTTGGCAAGTATTTACTGTATGTCATCAAGGGTTTCAAAATCACTTGACTAACAAAGTTTTTGTACATTATCTGATCGTGGAATGTTCTTCAATTAAACAAGGAAAAAATTAGTTTATTAAAAAGCTAGTAGTAAAGTGATTGTGAACCTCCTGAAGAGCCGCTATTGCTGTCCAGTGATTTTTGCTGTTACAAATGTTACTCCTCATTTTATAAATAACTACTTTTTAATTAATTTCAAGTGATTAATAAAATTTGTAATATTAAACCAGATTAACTTTTTTATAACTCTGCCTTGCCTTGCATATTTTATAGAATTCTAGCATATGAGGAAGTGAGTGAAAAATCGATTACAAAATTCCATACTTAAACAACAACAAAAAAGTTCAGTTAAATAAAAGAGTATAAAAATCAAACTGCTAACTTTGCTTCAAAGTAACAAATAAGGCAAATAATAATAATAATAAGCATAAATGAAATACTTTGTGCAAGCCAGTACTCGGGGCTATAACCGAGGGGTTCTTTGAGCCCATCTTTTTTTTTTTTTTTTGCACTGAGGAAGGGGATTGATGAATCCTTGAAACGGCCGTATGCGGTTTTTTGTACCAATTGTCTTATTTGTGCGTTACAATGTTGTATTTGGTTTATGAATAATAATAATAATTAAAGATTTTAAACTTTGCAAGATGGATCTATGTTGTATTTTTTTTTATTACAACCGATTATCTGTGGAAGGGATTTAGGCTGAGTGGTCTTTCTAAGAAACCTAGTCCATAATTACAGAAGCTAAGTAAGATTAGAAGAAAACCACAGAAAACTGTGAATGGTTGGATCAACGAGCACAACATGGGCTCAAATCCAACACGTCCTGTCTACTAGCTTTAGGAGCAGAACTCTTTGCAAGCAGGGAAAAGGGAGTGGGGAAAAAAAAAAAAAAAAAAGGCGGCACGGGCACAAGTCAAGACACAATATGAGAATGACAAAAGCAGAAACTCATTATGTGAGGCGACTGTTAGTAGGAATGTCTATGTCAAGATAAAAGCCAAGTTTTTGCCAATATCGGTGGGGTTGCAAGCATTCTGTTTGAACACCTTCCCACAACCCTCGTTGCGCTTGATGGGCGAACACCCCTCATCTTTCTTCTATCTTATATTTCCTTCTTCTATGTTAGGAGCAGAACCTTTCAGCCACTCTTTGCAAGCAGGGAAAAGGAGTGGAGAAAAAAAAAAAGCAGAAATTTCAGGGAAACAAGTAGAAATTTAGAAGGTATTTTTAAAAACTTGCAGAAATTTGACAAAGCACATGAGATTTTTAACCTTTATCATAGATACTATTATGTAGATTGGCCTTTGGCTGCATGAATTTTTTTCCTCTCTCAAAACTATAAGTTGTTTTATGAAAATGAATCTTCTTGTAAGAAATCTTTACCATTTTACAGCACTTATTTATTTACAGTTAGTGCTGGTTATAACAGCAAGCATTTTTGAAATACAGCGGCATGTTTTATTGCATGTCATTCATATTAGTTTTATAACATTTTAAATCCTGAAAAAGTATTATACAAATCTATATATATAGATATATTATCATAACACAATATAAGAAATAAAAATATATACTTTATGTAACTTTAAATAAACATTTAATTGTTTATGATTGTTTCTATATATATATATTTTTTTTTACAGATTAATAAATATATATTTACGTCCATATTAGAGCAAACTTAATGATGTTTTGATTGTTACAATCTCTTTCACCATTTGTGGCTATAATAGCACATGATAAAATTATGATTGTTAACTACAGAAGATTTTTATATTCTCTGAATCCTTGGAGATTTGTGGTAGTGATTTGTGTCACAAAAGTTGACCACTTGATTCATCTTTACAAGTCAGATTTAGCTTTTTTTTCACTCCTTCATTTTTAAAAAATAATAATTAAATAACTTGTTTGTGTGTGATATTTATCCCTACTTTGGAGATGAATGGTAAAGTAATCATTCTTGAAATATTTAGCCAAAACTATTGTTTTGTAGCAAATTTTCTAATTTGTTTGCATTTGACAGAGTGATGAATGCTTAGTGCAGACCTCGTATTTTCAATTTACAGTAGACTCTCTCAAATCCACAGCCCTAAAATCTGCAATTTTCTAAAATCCGCACATTGCTTCAGATGTAAACAGTGAAACTTACAATTAAGATATAGGGGAGAAATTCAAGTTTTTTTATTTTTATATCATTCCGTACTCATTTTATTATGAATTCTAGTTAATATCATTGAACTCTTGCTTTCTCATAAAGGAAGTATAAATTTATTTCCGAAAATTTTCAAGATAACACTGATATGAGTGGTGATTGATCTTTTTATCAAATACACTTATGTATTAATCAAGCTTTTTTGTTTATTAAATCTGGCCAAACATCAAATACAATTTTGTAATTTTATGGTTTTGATGTAAATTACTAGCGTACCTTTAAGAGGTGAGTTTCATTGAATAATTCAAGAAAAAATTATCTCATCATTATTATGCATATTAAGTCATGTATTATTAATTATTTATGTAACATTTACATTATTTCCCATAGTTATTTTAAATATTTTACTTTATTGTAAGCATTCATGATAATTTTGAGTGTATTATTACATTCAAATTACTGTTTAAAAAATTTAAACAAAACAGTGATCAGAAATCCGCAAAATTCTAAAATCTGCACAACCTCTGGTCCCAAGCTGTGCGGATATGAGAGAGTCTACTGTATTGATTTTTCAAATGCAATTGGAAATTTCTACTTACTATTTAATTATTTATATACATATATCTATGCCACAAAACATACAATGGTATTTTTTCAATTTGAAGTTGCATTTCATAAAATTAAGGATAAAATTTTCAATTATAAAGCTTTTTTTTTTTTTTTAATAAAAATTAAGTGAATAGTCATTTTTACTGTATTTTTACATATGTCATGACATTTAATTTATATTTTCTTAAACTAATTAACATTTCGGAAATCTGATACCTAGCATAGCCAAAATACCCCTCAATTTGAATAAATGATGGATATATCAATTTTCCAATTTTTTTTGCTTAAAAGACATCTCTAAAATATTCCGGCAAAGTTATCTAAAAATCCGGTGATTATAATTATGTGAAAAGGCTTTTTTACTGCATCTATTTTCCTTTAAATATATCAGAGTTACAATCTTTAAAATCATTTTTCTCAGTTTGTGTTTCTTTTTTCAATATATCAGTATGATCAAAATACTAGAACTACAATATATATTTCTCAATTGACTTGCTGTTTCTTTTTTTAAAAAAAATATTATTATTATTATCCTTAAGTTCCATTTTATAAAATTAGGAATCAGATTTTAAAATATGTAAATATATATATATATTTTTTTAATTAAAAATGTTAAATAAAGTCATTATTACAAATGTCATGATATTTTATTTATATTTTCTTAAACTAATTAACTTTATGAAATCTTATCCCTGGTATTATAGAACACACATGTAAGAAAAGCGTGCAAAAATAAATAAATAAATACATAAAAGTTTGAAAAAGTTCAAAATTGTAGGAGTAAAGCAAAGTTTTAAATTTCATTTAACAAAAAAATGTACATTTTTCAAATTTTACCATAAAAATCACATTTTTTCTTGATTACATTTTTTTTTTCTCCTAAATTCATTTAATAATATGTCAAAAAGGTATTATAATCTTTTAAAAAATATTCAAAGTGTAGCAACTCCCTTAAGTAAAATGTCGATTTCTATAATGGATATTTATGTGATAGCTTAATAAACACATACCATTTTAAAAACACTCTTTTTAATAACTAAATTTGTAAACCTTTAAAATTTTTAAAAACATATTAATACTAATCCTATGATTCATTAGTAATAAAAAATCAAAATTTGCCAAATTCATTGTATATAAAGTGTAAATTATATCATTTTAATTAATCTCTAAAGCAAAGAAATGATGTTTCATTATGATTTTCATACATACATAACAATGATTTAACTAGTATTGCATGTTTAAAGATATACATGACATAAAGCACTTAAAAATTCATTCCTGAAGAAAAATATTAATTTTAATATACATGCATTTAGGTACATACAAAATATTAATGTAAAAAATTAAATATACTCTCATTAAAGAAAACAAAATCCTAGCACCAAGAAATTGAGCTAAGTAACTGAAACAAAAGTGACATTTCTGCATATGTAAAATATATTGCTCATGTGAAAAATGAATTACAGCATTTTAATTAATATATATTCAATAAATTATATACAAAAATAAATTATTTTTCATTTGCATACTTCAATTTTTTCTTGCTGTTGGGAAAATCTTTTCTTTCAATTTTTTCTTGCCCCCCCCCCCCCCCCCCAACCTTTCTCATGAATGTGCATATCAATGTATCAGAATTTTAGGGGAGAAGCAATAATAATAGGTGCAGGGCTGCCATTCCAAAAATTCTTCAAAATAGTTGCTTTAGTAGCCTTCGAAGCCAAAAATAATCGCATATGGAATGATTTAGTAGCAAAATAGTTGTATATAAAGTATTATCCAAAATAGTTACAGTGTTGAGATTAGGGTAGATAATGATTTCCCCTTTACAAATTTTCTGACTATTCCCTGATCTTTCCTTAAAAATGATTAAATTTTTCTCATTAAAACAATACAACATTTTATATACAATCTGCACAAACTCAGTACTGCTTTTACATATTATCTAATCCATGTAACAAAATTGTTAAAAGTAAACCCATTCTAGTTTTCATGACATTTGAGTTTAGTTTGCTGCAACTTTTGAACACTTGATATAGCTCGTTAGTTCCAGATGTAATAGTGGTATTTCCAGCATTTCATTTTTGCTTTCGTAATGAACTTCAAGAAATCTTTCTTGGAGCTTTTCCTAAATTGCAGATTTAAGGGATTTTAAGTATTTTAAAGAGTTTGAAACTGCAGTATAGGGGAAGTTTTTATTTTACGTATATATTTGCTTACTTTGAAATGATATTTTTTGTAGAATACTACATACTACAACATAGTTAGCGTCCTGATTTAGGGTGATGCTCTACACATTAAGAAAATCTATTTAAAAAATTCTTTACAAATGAAAATTTTCAGATAGGAGGGAATTTAGGTCATTGATATTTATCATTACTACAAAGTATCAAATACAGCAAATTTTCTTTTTTATAAAATTCAAATTTTAAATATTT
Organism: Maratus michaelseni; assembly: GCA_963931845.1. NCBI lineage: Eukaryota > Metazoa > Arthropoda > Arachnida > Araneae > Salticidae > Maratus > Maratus michaelseni. The sequence continues at coordinate 28,386,574 of OZ007599.1, forward strand.
TAAAGAGTTTAAAACTGCAGAAGAGAGAGAAAACAGAAATCGGGTGGGGGTGTATTTTAGATGATTGATTAATTATTTATTGTTACTAGAAAGCAATGAATATGACAGACTTTTTTAAAAATAAAGAGTTTTAAGTATTTTAAGCCCATATTATAACACAATTAGGCGAGACTTTTCTCTAAATAAATATTTTAAAACTCTTTCTACACTGGAGGGGAGAAGAGCAAGAAATGTAAATTTGAGAGGGAGAGGTGGATGATTAATTTTTTTAATTTAATATTATTAGTTAACAACAAATGCAGCAGAATTATTTTTCTTAAAATTAAGTTTTGAAAGATTTGAAAATCTGCATAATGAAAGGGTTGGGCAAAGGTGAGAACCAAAAATTTTGGAAGGCAGGGGTAGTTTATAAGCCTGATTATTTATTTATTGCCCTAGAAAGCAACAAGTAGGACAGGAGAATTTTTTAAAAATAAAAATACAGATTTTAAATTTCCGTGCATGCTATGTGTGTGGGGGGAGAAAGAATTTAGATTATCGTTACTTATTTATTGTTATTAGAAGCAGTGATCAGTAAGTAGGGCAGATGTCTTTTTTTTAAATAAAGAGATTTAAAAGATCTGAAACACAGCATGAGGGTGACGGGGGATGATGGCAAAGGAGGAAGCAGAAAATTTTTAATGGAGGAGGTTATTTAGCCGATTTTATTTATTGTTATTAGTGAGCAACGAATAGGGCAATTTTTTTTTCTGTTTGAGAAATAGAAATTTAATGATTTAAAACTACGTATGCTGGGGGATCAAAAGATATAATTGTTTATTTGCTTACTGTTACTATGCAGCAGCAATTAGAACAATTAAGAGGAAAATGAGTGAAATTGATTCTTGGTCAAGAAAAGTGCTGTTTACGGTTGGTGGTATCGAACATCTGGAAAAATTGTACTGGGATGGCAAATTTTTTTTATTGTTGTTTCATTTTTTCTGCAACATGTATTTGAAAAATCTAGAATAAAATTTTCAAAAAGTCTCCTTTTTCATAAAATAGTTGCCTATTTGTTAGAAATAGTTGCTTTTCAAGCCTTTTTTGCTTAAAAAAGTTGCCTTAGTCTCCTGAAGCTGAAAATAGTAGCAAATGGCAGCCCTGTAGGTGAATAAAGTTGAAAAATCTCTAACTTAATTACTTATCCTAAATTTGAATCGCTTCCAAGAGAGAGGTTGCTGATGTTGAAAAGTACGATGGAATACTTTAATTTTTTTTTTTTTTTATGATTTCAAAATTTTATATTAAAAAAAAATTACATACAGATGATAAATCCTTACTGTATCAGATAATCTTTCCCAAATAAACCTACATTTATAAAATGACAAAGTTTTAAACTTTAACTTCATTAATTCAATATGTATTTAACAAATTGCATTTTATACATTTCAATATGTTTGATTTCTTCAGATACCTAGCTCAGCATTAAGATAAACAATGTCTTTATTTTCAGAATACTAACTATTTTAAAAGCATTGAAATAATTTTACAAGGCTACACAAATTTTCAATAAATTGAAAAAAAAAAAAAAGCTGTGTTTAATTTCAGAAAACAAGGTGAAATATATTATCTATAGCAGGCTTACCCAACCTTTAATAAAATAAGTGCACACTTCAAATAGTGACAATCAATGAAGAGCACCAAATATTTACTTAATTGGAAACATACTAAATATTATCTCACTATAGCAATGGTAGCAATACACATTTGTCTAAGAGTGGTGGCTTTAAGGTTCTTATAATGTGCAAAACACTACATAAAAATATAATGCTTAAAACCCCTAACAAATCTTAATCTATCAATACAATTCAAAAAATTTTGCAAGGGTAGGAAGCAAAAATCTTATTGCTGCCTATAATAGTGTAGGAGAATTCTAGATAATTCTATGATGGAGAACAATATCGTCATAAAAAATAACAATAGAGAAAGTCATTGATTCATTCTCAAATTTTACAATTGAGATATTCTGGAATTGATTGTTTCACCAAAAATGAGAGGATACAGGATGCTTGAGGAGAAATAGTGATGAGCAATTGCTTGATGTTTGAGGAGAAAATGAATTATGGCAGGGCCGCTGTAAAGTTTATTGTTTCTCATCAGAAGGAGTAGATAAAGAATGGTGCGGTAGACTTTGCATTATGTCAACTGGTATGGCCACAACTTTGTTTTTTGAAGCTGTTTATTTTTTCTGAATGCTGAAGTTAGAGTTTAGACTATTGAATCATATAAATATATATTTTTTGCATGCTTTTAGGGAAAGATAAAGAAGTGGACAATATTTATTATTTTGATGGAAGAAATAGAAGGGCCTGGGTTTTTATTATTTTTTTTTTTTTTTTTTGCAGCTTTGGGCTGGGCTCAGGGTTCAATTTTTCTTTTTCTGCAGATTCAGGCTGGACTTGGTACTCGTTCTTTCTGAGTCATGTTGACCAACAATTTTTCTTTCTGTTTTTTGTGAAAAAAATTGCTGATGTATACTTTTTAAATAAAATTTAAAAAAAATTATTTTAGTTCATTAAATCAGAGAAATATTTTTAAAAATCTAATTATTTTACTTTAGAACTTCAGAATTTAAAAATTTTTAAAGTACCCTTTTCCCTTATTTTTAAATATGCTTTCTTTTGAATACTATTTCAGAAGAATATTATTTACCTTATTTAAAATCACATAATTCGGTCATTAAATGAAGCAAGTAATACTCAGAAATAGGTAAATTCAAAATTAAGTACTTGTATAAAACTTACATTAATGTTTCTCATGAATCTTCACTTGAATGTATTTTCAAAATAATCAACAATGTTGATATTTGATTGTTCATGGTTTGCAGATATAGCTGAAAAATATATGTTATGCATAAAATATATATGACATGTTCTTTTAAAAGGATTTTTATTGTAGGATATATTTGGTTAAGAAATATAGTCTCTTTTTTAGGAATTGAGATAGGTCTCAACCCATGCAGACTTCTATGAAGAAACTGCTTTGTATAACACATACACAGTATATATTAATAATGTTGTATGTACATTATTGGCCTAATTATTAAGAATTTATGCTTAATGATAATATTAACATTTAAACATGCAATTTAATTGTATATAGTAAAAACTGTTTATAATGAAGCTGAAGGAAATGGGAAAATTATTTGTTATGTATGGGTTTTGTTATAATCAGCTCCCTTACCACATTACATTAATAACCTTATGAAGAAATTTAGACCCATTTCTGTTAATACATGTGGCAATCTGAAAATGCTAATTGTATATAAATAGTTTAGAATAAAATATAATAAACAACTATTTTTTTTTCCAAAACGATTACAAAACTTTAATTAGATTTCTTTAGTTATATTTTAAATTATACTATTTAATATTAGTTATAGCATCATTGTAGCTATCTCATGTATGATGGTTTCCAGTTAGTCCTGAATTTTTGTTTAATACGAATCATCAGTTAATCCACATCAAATTTGATAGAGATTATTTAATACAGTAGAAGGCCCATTTATCCGAACCAGTTGGGATGATGCTTGTTCGGATAATTGGACAGGCAATTTTAGGAATGTTCCTGACTATGCAAAAATTGTTAAAATTATTAATTGTTAAAATTATGTTAAAATTGTTTACTTGCAGTAGATTTTTTAGGGAACAAATGTGTTTTGAAAATATAGTAGTGAATAGGTAAATTAAAAAATTATTTTGTGTGTACACAATTTTCCTTCACATTTTAACCAGGTTTAAAACTGGCTGGTATGCTTATTAGTGCTGGAATGTTTTTAAATTGGGAGGAGGGGGGAGAGAGGGGTTGTAATTCTTTTTAAAAATCTTTTTAAGTCTTTTTTTTTTTGCATCTTTTTTTATAATTTTCTGAACTGCAAAATTTGAAATTTAAGCTGGATTGTTTTTTGATTTAAAGAAGATATTCTTTTCAAAGACAAATTCTTCTTAAATGTATAAGTTGAATAGGATCAACATTCTCCAATTTCATAGTATTGCTCTCACCAATCCACTGATCTGGACATCTTTAATTTCAAGGGCCATCCTTAAAAAAGTGTTTGGATAATTGGACAGTTCGGTTAATTAGAGTTCTGATAATCAACACTATTGTAAATTTGTTTATAACTGACTCCAGATTGATATAAAAAATAGATATGATTTTGAGACATACAATAATAAGTAAAGAGATTGTTTCAGTCAACTGAAAGACCTTGTAAATTAGCGTGTTTCTCTGTTTGCCTCTTTACCAATAGAAAGGTAACTAAGAGCTTCTCTAATAGTTACAAAAGTAATAAGGTGTGTTAAAATTATTGCTTAAAATTCATTGTCATACTTTTGAAAGTTAATTCATAGCAGAAAAAAATCTTTAATATATTAAATTGATAAAAAATTTAGCTATAGAACATCTAGGGTATTGGAGCTTAAGCCTCCGTAAGTCCCTCCCTCCCTTTTGGACACCCTTGAATCTTAATAGCAACTCATCGACTTGGCATCTTACTTGGAAAGAAGCATTGAGTCAACAATCAAAAGTCGTTTCAACAATCAAAAACTATCATGACATCGAAGCAATCAAAATAATTTATTAAAACATCTCTGAATTGCCCAATACCAGATTATAGTAAAAGAGAATACAAATACAAACATTATGATTTTAAAATAAAGCATCCTTCAAAATAAATCTTATTGTTATCAACTAATGTGAAATTTGAACAATATTTTCCTGCACCAACATTTTAAAAAAAAGGGGGGGGGGGGGTAAGTGTGATTGAAGATCGCTCAAAGGGTTTTGTTTAATATTCCTTTCAAAACACTTTATCCTTTCTTTAATAAATTCAAATAAATTTCATTTAGCAAAAAAAAAAAAAGGCATGTTTTTTATAAAGTAAAAATTTATTGGTCTATTTTTTCGTTTTTTCGAATATCTAAACCAGCCCGCTATTATAGTCTGTCATAATAATATCCGTCATGTGGACTAAATGCAATATTTAAAAAAAAATGATTTCAAAATTAAACAAATTGTACACCTTCAAAATGTTAAAATATGCGAATATTTCCATAATTGGATTTTTATCACGTTTCAATATGTTTCTAAAACTCATATTTACTATTCTCTATTATTCATATTGATACTCGCTTTGTATTATTCTCAAACATCTGAAAAATTTGTTAAACTTCCAATATGACGTTAGATTTTCTTTTTAATTCTCTAATGACATGATATTAATCTGCTTTGCGTACATACACATACTCATACTCCTTGTATTATTGAGAAATCTTAGACATTTTCTGTTTTATGTTCCCTATGACACATCAAATAATTTTATTTCATATTTATCTTTTTTTTTCAATTGGTGAAACTTTTTATTTCATTTTTATTTTTCACATGGAAATCGTCGGATAGAAAATTAATTATTGTGGAAATAATTTCATCATGGATTTTTAATTTTTGGCATCTGCTATAACGAAAAATGTTTAAATTTAATAAGAAAAGGCTGTTAGAATTTTGGTTTTTTATCTCTATTTATTAAAATAATACGAATTTTTCAAATTTTAATATTTTGAGCTCTTTATAGCTGGTATTCGGCTATATACACAAAATTTCAACTCTAAGTTATATAGTTTTTGAGAATGGCTCTGTGACAGGCAGATAACGGAGCGGGAGTAATAGGGTTTCATGAGATGAACGAAACCCTAAAAAATTCTGGAAAACAGATTAAGAATAACATGTTTTTTAATTGTAAATCATCCTTACACTTTACAATCTTTATTATAGAGAAAAGCAATTCAAAGAGATAAGTTAAACCACAGACTGTTTTTGGACCTTGTTCAGCAATTACTTTATCTTTATTGCCATTATTTAAAAATAATTCTCAGAAGCAAATTGTAATTCAGAACTCAACTTAGAAACAATTTGTAGGTCTATCTATATTCAACTGGTGTGAACTAAACCACAGAGTTAATGAACTAGACAAAAGTGTTTTTTCAGAAAAAAATACCATTCATCTTTAAAAAAATACACAGGTTTAAACTGCACAAAACTTTTTTTTTTTTTTTTTTTTTTTTTATAAAAAATTATTGATATTTTTCTGAGAATTACCTATTATTTTTATGTTATTACATATTTAGGAATTTAAAAAAAAATAGTAACAGGACACAATTGAATGGATATCAAGAAAAACATAATGGTAATTAACTATTGATTAAAAAATAAATAAAAATGCAATGATGAATGAACTTTTAACGATAGTAAAACTTCTACAATAAAAACAGACAATATAATTTTCATAAAATATTTTAATAAATACAAAAATAACAAATTTTCATATATTCTCAACTAATACTACCACAGCTTTTACATTAAAAAAAAAAAAAAAAAAATCATTAGCTGAACAAAAATTATTGATTTGTGAAATTAATTTTAATAGTTGAGTTCAGAATATCTTTCAAACCTGTTTGCAGATCAGAATTCAAAACTCAAAAACTACTTAACTTATAGAGTTGAAACTTTGTGTATATAGTTGTATACCAGCTATGAAGAGCTCAAAATATTAAAATTTAAAAAATTCGTATTATTTTAATAGAGATAAACTAAAATTCTAACATCCTTTTCCTATTAAATTGAAACATTTTTCGTTATAGCAGATGCTAAAAATTAAAAATCCATGATGAAATTCTTTCTACAATAATTAATGTTCTATCCGACGATTTCCACGTGAAAAATGAAAATGAAATAAAATTGATTGACGTCATAGTGGTAATAAAATGGAAAGATTTCTCAATAATACAAGGAGTATGAGTATGTGTACGTACATAAAGCAGATTAATATCATGTCATTAGAGAATTAAAAAGACAATCGGACGTCATATCGGAAGTTTAGCGAATTTTTCAGATGTGTGAGAATAATACAAAGCGAGTATCAATATCAGTAATAGAGAATAAATAGTAAATATATGAGTTTGAGGAACGTATTGAATAATGAAAAAAACCCGATTATGGAAATATTCGCATATTTTAACATTTTGAAGGTGTACAACATGTTTAATTTTGAAATTTTTTTTTTTTTTTTTTTTTTAAATATCGCATTTAGTCCACATGACAGATATTATTATGACAGAATATAATAGCGAGCTTCGTCCGCTATCAACTGGTTTAGACATTCAAAAAAACTAGAAAAATAGACCGGTAAATTTTTACTTTATAAAAAACATGACTTTTTTTTTTTTGCTAAATGAAATTTATTTGGATTTATTAAAGAAAGGATAAAGTGTTTTGAAAGGAATATTAAACGAAACCCTTTGAGCGATCTTCGATCACACTTACCCACTTGTTATTTGTTTTGGATCTTTCTTTATTCAAGAGATAACAGACATCTTGTCTGCTATGCTTGCTCGTAAAAAAAAAAAAAAAGGTTAAAATATTTCTTTTCTGCAATCAGATTAATGTGAAATAATAAATATCTTCAGTTATAAGAATCGGATAATCTTATTTTTTACAAACTTGTAATGTGGAAACAGAGAGGATTCAAATGTTGTGAATTTTAAAATCGTAGTTTAATTAGATTTGTTAATTTGAGTCGCCTAAAAAATCTCTTAGTACCTCTTTCTTTATAGTTTCATTATCCAGACACCTGTGGCAGCTCAAATTTTTATCAAAAACGTGTTGTTCATTGCAAGAGTAAATTGTTCGAAAAATTAAACATTTATAATTAATATTTCTGAAAAGCTGATTTTTTGAATTTGCGAGCATTTCTGTATATAGATCTGCAAATTTTCATGTCGAAAGACCTAATAGTTTCTGTTATTTTGACATGTGTCGAAAAGGCCTAGTTAAAAGTCATTCTAGTAACCTGACCTTTTTCCAGTAAACCTAAAATCTTCCCAACATACATGTCATTTTGGGGTTTCACATTTCTTTTGCACCATCTTCTGAAAAAGATGGCATTTTGGAAGTGATGGTTAATGAGATTCTAATTAATTTCTTGGGTAATTATCAAGATATTAAAATTCTGAGACTCCAAACCTAAATTTTCAGACTTCTAGATGGGCTAAATTTTGCTACCCATCGCAGACAAACACACACAGAGCAAAACTTTATTTTATTAGTATAGATAGTCTACACCAGCAGTTCCCAACCAGTGTTCGTTCCACAGTTCGTTCCACTGTGGCTCTGCATGCTTTTCCCACAGCCTCAAGAAAATAAATGAAGTTTTAATGAAACTAAACACTAAAAAACAAAAAGTGTAGAACCAAAATGAGAAAACTACAAATTACATTCTGAATAGAAATTTGTCAAGTTTAACCCTTTGTATTACTGTGTTGCATATCTGCTACATATCAAAAAGTCAATGTTACTTTTACAGTGGGCTTTAAAAGACAATTTTATTTATTGCTGCTATCTCCCAACACAGCAGTTAATATAAATTGTTCATAAAATTTTCAACAGACTGTGATACTGAGTTAATTTTTCATGTCAAAATTTTATTTATCATTTGAGCAGTTTTGCATTGTTATTCCTAAAATGAACTTAATAAATTTTGTAAAATTAAAAGGCTGGAGATGTCCAAATATAGACTTTTCAAAGATATATTAATATACTTCATTATTTTGTATTAAAAAATTTAATAATATTTATGAGAAATATGTAATTTTCTGTTTATTGCAGATGTGAAAAAGGTACTGTTTAGTGAATATTCCTTTTTTCTTATTTTTTTACATGCTTAAAATGATGTATTCTAATATCTGAGTAAATATTTTTCAAATCTAAGTTGTTGAGTCACAGAAAGTTAATGGCCAAGTTATGATTTTTGTTTTCTGTTATTTAAATTTTTAATGTTTGTAATAAAATAACTTTTGCAAATACACCACCACTAATTAAAAAACAAAGTATGAAGGGAGACTCAGAGGGAATTCTAGCATATTTTCGTGGAAGACCAATAGGGATTTCAAAATAAAAGTTAAATAAAAGTACAGTAAAATCCCGTTACAACGAACTTCACGGGACCGCAAATTTTATTCGTTGTAACGGGAATTTCGTTGTAACGGAATTCAATAGAAAATTAAACATTTCAATTCAGATCCTTATATCATAGTTAATTATAAAAATATAGTAGTATAATACAAATTAGTAGATAATTAATTATTAAAAATAGTAATAAAAATTAGTAGTACCTTCTAATAACGTAAAGTTAGTATAATACAATGTATAATATTTTTTATAGAACTGAAAAATTGACTTACCACCATTTCAATGATCTTCAAATTGTACAAGAAAAAATTTAATGCAGAAAATCAGTGATTTTTTTTTGTACAAGGGAGTTTGAAGCTGCGGACAATACAAAATTATGTACATGATTAATATTAGAAAAAATGTTATCTGGTACACTGCTCTGTAAAGAAATAAAATTGCGCACTCTTTCTAAGCTTTCTAAGGCTTCAGCAGATGTAACTTTTGAAACCTCATTTTCTTCATCTTCAGAACTTTCTTCATCATTTTCTAAAATGCGATCATCAACAATAGACTGCACAATATCTGTCTCTGTTAATGAATAACAAGTTGCAGCATTGTCATCTGCAGTCAAAAAATCTTTAAAGCTTATGCTTTGAGACACACCAGATTTTTCTTTTACTAAGTTCCAAGTGGATTCGATCTCATATTCGACTGTCTGCTCCTCATCATGTACTACATCGCTAGATCCTTGAGCCGTCGATTCTTTATTTAAATCCTGGTCAATCTGCGCGTGTTTCCAACAGTGGGCTATTGTTTTCTGGCTTATATCATCCCACGATCCACAGATCATATCAATTGCCTCTTTCATGTTGCACTTTCTGTTTACGTTATTTTGCAGATCACAGAGAATGCGTTTTAATAACATAGTTTTGTATCATGATTTTACGGCTCTGATAATGCCTTGGTCAAGAGGCTGAAGTATTGCAGTACAGTTAGGTGGGAAATACTCTACACGAATGTGATTCAATATAGGAGGATCATTGTGTGCTGTGCAGTTGTCTATGAGTAGAAGAATTTTACGTTTTTGTTTTTGCATATCTTTATCAAAATTTATCAGCCATTCATTAAAGAATCCTTGCGTCATCCATGATTTTTTGTTGGCTTTGTAGATGCATGGTAAGGACTTAAAATGTTTGAAACAACGGGGTTTTTCAGATTTGCCGATTATGAGTACTTTTCGTTTTTCTGTTCCTGATTTGTTGCAGCAAAATAGGGCTGTAATCCTTTGTTTGGAAAGCTTTCCTCCAATACACTTGTCACCTTTTAACGCTAAAGTCTTCCTTGGTTCTAACTGAAAAAATATTCCGGCTTCATCGGCATTAAAAACATCGTTAGGACTATACGTCTTGATTATTTTTTGTATTTCACCTTTACGCCATTCGTTTACAAATTCAACTGGGACGTCTTTTGCTTCTCCTGAAATGCATTTTGCCACTATACCGTATCTTTCTCGGAATCGATTCAACCATCCGACACTGACTTGAAAATTTTCAATGTTTAGCATTCTTGCAAATTCCAAACCTTTTTCTCTAATTAAAGGGCCACTTAGAGGGATGTTTCTAGAACGAACATCCATAAACCATTTGTAAACAGCACTATCCACATCTTGAAACTGGGCATTTCGAATTCGTTTTCTGCTTGGATCAAAGACTTTAACTTGAATTTTTTTCAAAATGCTTTCTTTATCTTTTAGAAAAGTGGATAAAGTAGACGGCGAAATTCCATATTTGCTAGCAACATCAGATTTTTTCATTCCTTTCTCAACTTCAGAAATTATGGCTTTTTTTTCTTCCAAACTAAACTGTTTTCGCTTAACAGCCGCCATTTTATGACCTACTGGTAAGATGAAAATTTTCAAACTGATTTCGAGCTTTGGAAATTCCTTTGCGAAAGTTATTCAGGTAGGGAGGAGAGGGAAGGGGGAATGTGCAATACTCATTTCACGTTTTGTTAAGTTTGCCTACATTGGTTACAGCTTACTTGGACTTCCAAGAAAAAGGGGTGGAGAAAAGGGGAGAGCGAACAAAGGAAACATTCCTTCTGCAGTGAAATGCCTATGCACACCGATTTTACAACAAAGCTCGGAGAAAAGCGATTGCTTTAGAGATAAGCTTGATTGTCCCTAAGACTAGGCATCGAAAACAAAAATTGTCAAGCGATAAAAATGTACAACTGAAAGTATTTGCCATGTCATATTATTTCGTTCTAACGAGATTATAAAAAATTGAATATTTCGTTATACTGAGATTATGTTAACATTATTTGAATACATTTCAAAACGGGACTCGCTTGCATTTCGTTATAACGGGATTTTTCGTTGTAATGGAATTCGTTGTAACGGGATTTTACTGTATTATGTTAATTATCAAAAATAATTAATTCCTAGCCAGGGGTCTGTCCAGACTTTTCTCCCAGGGTCCTGTTTTGCGAAAAGCTTTTCACATTTGTGAAAAATCTTGTCATAATTTTGTGAATTTGAAATGATTGTTATATTCAGTTTCTTGTTTATACATTTTTAGAAGATATATGCATGTAAAATACATATATTTTCTTAATATATATAAAAGTGACAGTTCAGATTTGCTTTCAAATGATTAAATTTGTGAAAAGTTCAATTTAGTAATGGAAAATTTTTGTAAAAGGGCCATTTTTAAAACAAAGAAATTTCGGAAGGGTCCTGTTTTAAAGGTGAAAGGTTTTGTGAAGGTTTCTGTTTTGAGATGAAAATTTTTGTAAAGGGACTTGTTTTCAAATGAAAACATTTTTGAAGGGTCCTTGAAAGGACCCACTTTCTTCCTAAACAGATTCCTGCTAATGCTTACATAATTAGAAAATCAATGAGTATTTATCCAGAAATCTTTAAGCTATACTTACTAAACAATCTGAATATATATTTTTTGTAGAAAGTTGAGCATTAAAATGTTGCACGAAAGAAGATACTTGAAGCATACTATCCTCAGCCAAATGAAAATAATCACAGAACCCCTCCTTAACTTTTATCTTCAGCCTTAAATGCAAAACAATAAAAGAAACATAACAAGAATGAAAAATCATACATCAAGCATAGATTATGAAACACTTTCCAACACAGCCAGAAAACTGTAACAAAACTTCACCGTTAAGAGGCTACTTTTTGTCAGACAAAAACATCAGCTCGCTAATGTTAATCCTATAGAGGAAATATTTTAAAAATATCTCATTCGCATTTCAATATTTTTAAATGATTTCTTTTGCATTGGATAGCTGAGGTCAATCTCTATGCACGCTCATTTGTACTTTTTCGATTTTGATAACAATTTTTTTTTATTAAGATACTTTCACTTTCAGAACCGGTTTCAAAAGTAAAAGTACCCTCAATAAAAAAAAGCTGCAACAAAAATCGAAAAAGTACGAAGGAGCGTGCATAGAGATTGACATCAGCTATCCAATGCGAACGAGATATCTTAAAATATTTCCTCCATAGGATTAGCATTAGCGAGCGGATGTTTTCATCTGAGTGAAGTAGCCTCTTAAATAAGGTGAAAGAAGATATGTAAGTAAACAGTTTAGAAAACATATAACACATTGAAAAATACAATTTTCGCAATTACCCTCAAGTGTCAAAAAAGTAGTCCAATTATTTTGTGCAGCCCTGTATAGGATCAATAGATGTGGATATATAGCATGATAAAATTGAGTTCAGTTAGAATATTCACATTTAACAATTTTTGCCAATTGATGAAAATGCACTTGAAATTTTTTGTACAGCCCTGCACATTATCTGAAGATTTTTGTACACACCACATATTAAGCTAAAAGGCAACTTAAAACTCACATGCAGCAATTACCAACTGTAAACAACAATGTATATTTTTCTTTGCATAGCCCTGTATATGAATTTATTTATATTCCTCAAACTTCTATTAGTCTATTAAATATATTTCAGCAGGAAAATGCATAACACAATTAAAAACTACTCTTAAGCAATTCAGTCCCATAGTCTGTAATACTTACGAATTCCTTTGTGTAGCCATGTATAGGATCAACCAATTTTATAAACCCACACGTACTATGCAAAAATTTAGTTAAACTTAAAAACGCAAGCCAAAGTTGAAAACACACTTATAACACATAGACTTTAAATATCGCACATGTACTGTAACAGAAATCTTTTGTGTGTCCCTGTAAATAAACACAATGCACACAAGAGAGCAATTTATAGTGCACTTCAGTAATGCATATAATTTTCATTATGTTTGTGAAATATCACTAAATTACACTGCAAACGATTTTTCCCCATAGAACAATGTGTAACAGAATCCTTTTGTTTGACCTGGTAAATGAATAATAAATGCTTAGCACCCCATATTCTACAAAGAACATGTTTTAATGTGCTTCATAATTATATATCAATTTCATCATGTTTTAAATGACGTAGCATCATCAAAATGCACTTGAAACTATTATTTCCCATTTACTGTAATGTAACGGAATACTTTTGACCGTCCCTGTAAAAAAACTAGAAGTGGTAATACACTTCAGTTGAAATAGGGAACATGCTATAGTAATAGACAATAACATAAAAAAATTTCAGGGCAATCCATGAGTATATTTAGGCGAATTAGAGCACGGACAGACGGCAGACAAACAGAAGTCAAACACTTTTCAACTAGGTTGGAAAGTGTTAAAAATCATGACAAACTACTTGTTTGCACGTTAAAAGAATTAATCATGTAATGCCTGTATATATAGGTCTGCTAGACAGACTAATATTCTACCTCCTTTTTTCAATAACTAAAAATACATATATATATATATGAAGTTAGATGCAAGTTTTAAGCAGTACATCTATTCATTTACAGTATGATACAGTAAACAACAAATTATTTCATAAGACACAAAAAACAAAAGTTTTATATTTGATCAGAAAAATAATGCATAAGCGAGAGAAATCTATATAAGTCAAAGTATGTGTGTATGTTTGTTATACAAACTACAATTTTTGAAAACATTCTTTAAAAATAGAGTAGTTTTAAGGATTACTTTGCATGCTGGGGTGAGTAAAGAATTTTTTTTAGGGGGGAGGGGGGGGGGGTAATTTATATTTTTATTTATATATTTATTATCAAGGCCAAACCCGGACAATAATTTCGGGAAGTGTCTTAATTGCAAGAACAAAGAAGTGCTGTTTATACATTTTAAAGGAAGCAATCTCTAAATAATATATAACTGAATACTAACTACAAAACTCAGATACAAAACTGAAGCATTAATACAATATGTTTTAGCGACATTAAGTATACTTTAATATGTATTATTAATGTCATAATTAAATGAAATTTACAACAATTATAAAAATTAAAATTATAGCTATATTCTAATACACTTTTCTAATACATTTCGTAAGTTTTATTCTTACATTTGCCTTTTTTTTTCTTACATTACTTTTTTTCTTACATTTTCTTACATTTGCCATTGAAGAAAAAATTTTCTTCAATGGCAAATGTAATGATTGTGAAAATTGAATGATTTTTTAAAAAGTATTCAAGGAAGTTTTCACAGGGAAATATTTAGAGTAATAAAGATTAGATTCCAACTGAAAGAATGCCAAATCGGTTCCTATAGCAATGTGCATGCTCAAAATTTCAATTTAATATGGATTAAAATAAAAAATCATTTTAATTCAAGGTTCACTTGATCCGGAACTGAACAGGTGTTCACTGCCAAAAGCAGTGGAGCTCCAACCTTAGGTTCATTTGGAATAAGCCGGCATGTGAAACTTCGCAAATACAAAATAAAGCAGATTTACAAAAATCTGTCTCTGTAATTAAAAAATAAATTTCTAAAGTTAAATGTACATACTATTATTTCCACAAAAAATAAAATAATAAATAATATGGCTCGAAAAGAATGAGTTCCAAGCCTAGCCTTGCCCAAATCTGCATGGTATAATGAAAGAAAATAGGCTCAATCCCGGGCAGATTGGAGATCTCTATTGTTAGTAAGAAAAGTGACGTGTGTGCCAAACCCCATTTATATGCAAATTATATGCTATTACTTACAGCTATTTTCAATTAAATACTATAGGAAAAAAGAAAATATTAAAATTGATTGGATGCGGGAGAGGGAGGCAGTAAAGCAGGAAATTGCCATCCGATGAATTTTAAACGTGCACGACGATGCTCGAAATTTCAATTTAATCTGGATTTAAATAAAAAAATTCTATAATTCAAGATTAGCTTGACCCGAGACCCAACAAGTCCCAATTAATCTATTAACAGATTAATCTATTAATGTTCTAAATTAATCTATAAACAGAGTTGAAGATTTGGGGCAATTGAAGGTATACGATTTCTAAGTTATCTTTTTCAATCAATAAAACACTTGAGTGCTTTTTGGACCCAAATTAAATTAAATCCCATCATAATACCCATCATTAAATTAAAAAAATGACAAAAAACTGACAATGGTGTGTGTGTTATATGACAGGGTTCCTACAGTTTCAGGGTAAATACCAGTATTTTCTTAGTGAAAAATTAAGTAATCACGCGATTACATAAGGCGAGTTTTTCTCTAACAAGGAAGGTCTCCATAAGCGCATACTCAGAAAATTTTGAAAAAATTACAGAATATTCCTATCATGAGAATATATACGTTTATAAAAAAAATTTGCTGCGGAACCTCGATATAACGTTAGTAAAAAAATTACGAAAATTTCGTGTTTTGGCGATTTATCGCTTGGGGGGACACAATGAAATTTTTAAAATGTGCATTTTTGATAAATACGCTTTAAGGAAAACCTTTTTCTACTCCTTATTCTGAACTAGTTTAAGTAAGTTTAACTTAAATAAATACGCTTTTATAACTACGTTTTTGCCATGCACATTTATATGTACATTTAAAGAAAATTAACGATAGTATTCTATGGTTTAGAACAAAATTTAAATTGATTAAAAATGTTTCGAACTAAACATTAATTGTCCGATTCTGAGCACTGTCAGCTTGACTTCGATATTGTTAGTGTCGGAGACAACAAGAAGAAAGTCTTGTTGCCATGGAAACAATGACTTATTCAATATTGAAATGTATAATGAGAGTGTTATTAATCCAACATTTACTGTTAAAATACACTTAAAATATATCCATCCAGCGAAACTGTGTAAAATTAAATAACTTCAACAATACTTAATTTGTATTTATATTATATAAGCTTATAGAAAAAATAATAAACTATTTAATCATTGAAATTTAAATTCATAAAGTACTATGCATTTAAACACTCATCTAACCAGGCATTCAAGTCGCTTGCATTTGGCGAAGAAGTTTTGCTCACCAAATCGCGTCTTTTTGTGCCAAATACTCCAAAGTATTTTATTTTTTTACAGATTTTCTACTGGGATTCTGCAGCTAAATTTGGCTGATCCTTTATTACGTACATGAGTAGTCTCATTAGCATTTTTTTCAAAATATTCTGAGTATGCGCTTTTTTTCCTTGTAAGTAAATACTGGTGTTTTTCTGAACTAAAGTCAGGGAAATTCCCTGACCATGAGTAGGAGGGGATAAATATTTTTTACTGGCTACCAGATTTTAATCCAATTTGTAGAGCCTTGCTTTTAAACATTAAATTTTTAGCTACTCTGCTAATTGAGAACATTTCTCAAACTTAGGACCATAAAATGCTCTTATGATTTCATTTGTTTTGGTTAGCATATATTTTTAGCAATTTATTTTCAACAATCTTGTATAATGCTTCATTCACTTTGAATACTAGTAGTTCACACATTATGTTTTCAGAAAGTTAAATTTCTCTCAATTGAAAGTTTGTTATAAAATTTTAATTTAGCCAATACAATTTTCATTAATATGAACAGTATAAAAAAAATGTTAGAAAATTTAAGTAGATTTATATTCAACACAAAACAAAAGCAGCTTACAGATGATAGTACAGCATTTTCCAGTACAACTCCACCCACATTCACTGTAGGTGAAGATAATAAATTGTAACAGGAAAATTTTAAAGAATGTTCTTGTTCAATTTACAAAATCATTAATTAACAAAAATTTTGCTTGACATTTAATTTCAAATCCCTATGAGCTAAAATATTTTATTAAAATAAAAAATATAAATAAATGTATTTAAAATATATATCTTTTAAAATAAAATTTAATGAGTTAAAAATAAAATATACATAAATACATATTCATGCACAATTTAAGCTTACATAAATGAAGGCATATATTACTACTAAAACTATTTTCTATTTCTACTATATAGGCATGCTCTTATTTATTGTTACAACAAAATACCATACAGAACAGAAAATATTAAAAATAGTAAATACAGTCAAACCTCGTTATACCGCCATTATCCGTTCAAGAAATTTTTGGCGCTATAACGAGTTTGGCGGTATATCGAATTAAAATACAATAAAAATTAATTTTCATACTATTATACTAATATTATTATTATTATAAAAATAAATATCAGTAATGCCTTTTTATTAAATTATCCAATGGTATATAGTATATTATAATAGTATAAATTAATATAATATAATTAATATACATAATATAATTAATGCTACATGATTCAAAATTATCCAATTAATGTATGAAATTAACATGCACTTACCTCTTTATATAGTCAATTTTAGATAAAGTAGATAATTATGCACATAACAGACACACACATACATTAAATATCACACTGAATTATTTTACTTTAACTATCTTTTACAGGAAAATATTTTAATATGCTAGTTTGAGTTTTCCTTTCAATATTGATTTTTTCAATATCTTTTTCTACAACTAAAAGATTGTTCATCATTTTTTTATCAGTTGCATGTTTTTCTAAGAAAATTCTTATTTTCCCAATGCAATTTTTAACTTCATCAGATGTAACATGCGGCGTTTCAGCTTCTTCAGCTTCGCTGTCAGATGAATTTTCATTTTCATTTTGATTGGCAACAATTTCTTCGATTGTCAAATCTTCAAATGTTGAAACACTTTTGTCTATATTAATGTACTCAATTGCCGATAGAGGATGCTCAATTTCTGTTAATTTGTGTATTTCGTCTTGTAGTTCCTGAAGTGCTGTACTGTTTTGTTTTTTAGTAGATCCTTCAGGTTTAATCAATCCAGTATGTTTCCAGCAGTTAACAATAGTTTCTGATGAAATTTCATCCCATGCTCTTTTTATCATGCGAATAGCATCATGTAAAAGGATTGGAGAAAAATCATCTTTACTGATTTTTTCAATGATATGGCGGACGTGATACTTTCGATAATGAGCTTTGAATGAGTTTATTATACCAGCATCAAAAGGTTGCAAAAATCCAGTACAGTCAGTAGGTAAAAATTCAATGCAGATATTACTCATTGGATATGCTTTGTGACAAGGGGCATTATCCAAAATCAATAAAATATGGCGTTTGCTTCTTTTCATTTCTATGTTGAAATTCGCTAACCATTTTTGAAATAATGCTGAAGTCATCCACGCTTTGTTATTATTCTCATAATCTACATAAAGAGCAGGATTAAAATTTTTAAAACATCGTGGCTTAGCTGATTTTCCAATCACTGTCATAGTTCTTTTATCAGATCCATCACTATTCGTACAGAACACAAGAGACACACGATCTTTTATTTTTTAATCCTTTAGCAGGCCCACTCGAAATTGTTTTATCTGGCTGCAAGCGGTATGTACTGAGAGAATCCTCGTCGCTTTTTAAATCTGTTCAACCAGCAACTACTGTATTCGAAATCTGTAATATTCATTTGCTTGCCAAGAACTTTTGCCTGCTCTCTGATGACATTTCCGTTGATAGTGGCATTTTTAGCACTCATTTGTTGTATCCATGTGCAAAGGGCATCCTCTAAGTCTTCATGTTTCGCTGTTTTCAGTCTTTTTACAGATGATTGCAGTTCGTTGGTGTTAATCCATTTTTCTGTATTCATCAAAATGTCTCCGATGCAGTGCCTGCTAACAGGCTTTTTCCAGAGTGTAGAAAAATGATTGGAGATGTGTTGCTGCGATACATTCACATTTCTTTCTTTATATTCACAAATTTCCCGCTTTTCTGGAATTGATAAAACTGCTCTTTTCGCCATAATGAGTTAAAATAAAGAGACAGAATGATATTTTACAGATTTAGCTGGTGAATTCTTCGATGTTTCAATCAACGTCCGACCAAAATTTTGAATGAGAAATTTTGCACTGCACACCGTTTTCTTTCTAAGAAATCGACATAAAGTACAGGGAGAAGTTATTTTTTACATTGTTCTCACCTGAGAGAGGAGAGACCCTTTCAGCCAATGGCGTGCCATGCCTTGTTTTCTCCCCGCTCCAGAAGCGGATTGGATCACGTGACTCGCCAGTCTGAATCAGAAGTTTTACTTGCTCGGCACTCAGTGCGCGTTATTTTTCTTCTCCCAATGACAAGTAGAATGGGTAGCAGGTGCATTTTGGCAGGTGTTGAGAACAATATAAATTCTTTGCTATTCAATAAAGTTTGAATTGAGCTTGAAAACATCTAGACACATGAAAAGGAAGTGTCCTTTGAAATTCTAACAAAAAATTTAAAAAAGAAAGATATGCAAAGAAAATACAGTAATTTCTAGACATTTTTTTTTGGCGGTATATCGAGTTGGCGCTTTAACGGATACATTACATTGAAATTCCTATTTGGCAGATTTGTTCATAGACACAATTGGCGGTTAAACGGAATTGGCGCTATTTCGAGATGGCACTAAATCGGGGTTTGACTGTACTTTTAAAGACTTTGTAAGCTGGAGAAGGGACAAAAGGAGAGAAGCAGCAATTTTGATAAAGGGGCTAATTTAGATGATTGATTATCCATTGTTACTACAAAATAATAAATAGGGGGGGGGGGGGATTAGACTAAACTTTACAGGCTCATTATGGAAAAGGGGAAGAGGAGAATTTAAGTAATTAATTATACAGGTGGCACCAAAATTCTCCCTTTAAAAATGGTTGATTCTTATAGATCTCAATTACTAAATCAAAAGATGACAGTGAAACTGCTACATCATTTATGATTTTGTAGGTGGGAGGCCATGCTTTTAAAATCAACTTTGACACTAATTTATTTCATTGTGGGTCAGGAAAAAAAATCTAGAATATTTTTTTCAGAATATTATAAAATTAATGTTATTCTATGAAAAATATATTTGAACATAAATGAGTATACATATGTACATTTTCCAGCATAAAACATAAAATTGATATTAGAGATGTAATTGTAGGCTATTTTTTCATAATTGAATTTAAATATGGATTAATTTTCTTTCATTTTGGGTCAGGATCGATTAAATTTTTTTTTGTCAGGTTCAAGTTGATTTTAAATAGAATTTTTGAATTTAGGTTAGGTTAGGTTATACCTGATCTGCACAGGACTCTAACTGGGAAACAAGGATAGGGATAAAGGATTAATCATTTAATATTTAACAAGAAAGAAAAAAAAGAGAGGGATTTTTTCTTAGGAAAAAATTTAATAACTGGAAATAATGCTTTCAGGATAAAAATTATATATAAAATATGCAACATACAAGTAATGATTGTTAAACTTGAAATAAAGCGCCCAAAGAAAGATTAAGAAATAAATATATAAATAAATACTGCAAAAATAAAAATTAATTTAATTTTATATAAAAAATAAAATTACCTCAATAGCTTTATCAGCCGAATCAGCACTTTGCAAGATAATTACATCAGCACCAAGTTTCCTTAATTCTTTGCCATGATTTTCAAATCATGAAACCATAATAATGTTTAGTTCTTCAACAGATACTGAGCTTGGAATATTAATTTCTTTACCCCTTTTTACCTTTAAAAAAAAAAAAAAAAAAAAAAACTATTTTTATTCTTTGGAGAATATTTCCAAATGTAAAATATAATTTAATTAAAAACTAAAGTCAAACATTATTTACATTATTTATCTCTCTCAGTAAGTGTATTTCTTATCAGGAAAGAGAATAATAATTTGGTGCAGGTTTGCCCAAAATCAGCCAAAATGACTTTATAAAAAATCTCAAAAAATTACTTCTTTACCCTTTGCTACCCCCCCCCCCCCCCCCAAGATCCATCACCCATCAGGCCATGCAACTGTAATATTGCTTTCAGAAAAGTGACAAAAAGTGACTAAAAAAGGACAAAAAGTGACTAATAATACACAACATATGTATTTTTAAAAATAAAAATACTTTTCTTCAGAAAAATAATTTCTAAATACGTATTGTTAATAAAAGATGCATGGTTTTTATCAGCAATAGTAATTTTTAGAACTATCAATCATGCCTATGTTTTTAAAAACAAAAAAAAATCATACAAGTGCATACTACAGATGAGTTTGGGCTGCTATTTTTTTTTTCTTTTTTTTTTTATGCGACAATTTGATATCAGAGCCTAAAAAAATTCTTGTCACCAGAGTCCGAGCCCGATACTGAATGTATGCGATAGAAAATTGTTAATAACATTTTGAAATTGTTACAAGATTAATGTTCAAACTTAAATATCTCTTCTTGCATAGAAATAAGTATTAACCCTAAATACTCCCTCATAACAACCTTGTCTGATCTTCATGACTCTGAAAATCTGTTTAAAATAGTTTTGTTCTTCATACCCAATCACTGGCAAAAATTGCCATGAATCACAATTCTTATTGTTTTAAAATATTATACAATAACATATGTCAGAAAGACATGAGTTCTGTAATTTTGGAAAAGGACTTCAAACAAAAAGTGAGGATAGACAAGAGATAGCCCATGGCTTCTTTATGTTACTAACACTGTTTGTGAAAAGGCTCCTAATAAGATAGAATATTTCTCCTTATTTCCCATCTATAACAATTCCCTTTGAAACTGATTTTTAAAGACTTGTAAAACACTTTAAGGAACTTAGAATACACTCTTGTTTCTCTCAAGATTTTTTTCTTTTTTTTTCGATTTGTAAATAAATAAAATTTTCAATTTGAGCTCGAAGGCTGGTATAAAAACCAAGCTTGGGCCTAGGCTTATCCTTTGAAGCCTGTGATTGGCCCTTCTCACCTGTAGTGCATTGTAGAGATGAGTTTGGGTTCTTCTTTTGGAGCCAGTAGAAAATCGTTAATAACATTTTAAAATTGTTTTAAGATTAATATTTTTATTTAAAAATCTCTTCTTAGATAGAAGTATTAATCCTAAATACTCTCTCATGATGATGTTTTGTGATTTTCATATCCCTGAAATTCTGTTAAAAATAACAATTTTTTTTTATACCAAACCACTGGTAGAAACTACAAAAGGCACAATTCTTATTCGTTTAAAATATTGTTGTAAAACTATGACAGAAAGACATTCTATTTTCTAGTAAGTCTGGAAAAAGACCTGAAGCAGAAATTGGGGGATAGGCAAGAGACACCCCCACAGCTTTTTTTATTTTATTAACACCAACTGTAAAAGGGCTTCAGAATCTAAATGTTTCTCCTTATATCCTATCAATGGGGATGAGCCCATCTCTATTTCATACCAATTGTAATAGTGTAATTAGCACAGTCAGCAAAAGAAACAGGCTGCAGTAGTCCATTGCTTTTGACTACTTTTCAGGCTACAATTGGTGAAAACTAGCTTATCTTGATCACGTGACAGCACAAAAGGATAGAGTTATCGTGGTTTGTCTCTTTTGTTGGCTGTAATAATTAGGTTACTGACATCAGTACAAATGGGGATAGAGCTCAAGATTACTTAGTATAAATGTAGAAGCAACTTTTATGATGAGAATATCCACAAATCCGAAACAAACAAAAATCGCACTTTCAGTCACATTTTCTGACTTAAAATGATTGAGCCAGTTTTTGTAGTTTGTAGGCTTACAAACTTTTGGTTACTTTATCACTACTATTAATTTAAAAAAATGACTTTTAAAAAATATAGTGACTGAAAGTGACAATTAAAAAAAGTGAAAAAAGTGAAGCACTTGAATCCCTGATCACCCATTCATCAAATGCTATTTACCTCTCTCATTAGATGTTTTCCTCATAAACAAAAAGGTGACTTGGTGCAAAATCAGCGAATATGATCATTTCGAAACAGCATGGTTCAAGAAATACAGTTTGGTGCAAATAGAACAGGTTCATCCTGGTACAGGTTTGCGGAATTACATAAATACGCTCACCAGTGGCAAGTGGGTTTTATGATCACGTGAGAGAACATCATTTAGGCATTTTAAATACTGCAGGTTTTAAAAATATACAAAAAAAATTTATGTATTTTTATTCCTTCGCCATATTTCCTTCCTTTTTTAAAAAAATTTATTATTATTATTGCTGCAATGTAAACAGAACTCTTGAGAGAGACATACAGACCATGGGCCATAAACAAAAATTTTGCAGTTTTGTTTACCAAATTTTGGAAGTATACGAATTTTTGCCTGTTTAATCATTGCATATTATTTATTAAAAAAACACGAAGTTGCCCAAAGGAAACATGTACATTAAAAAAGTAACAGTCATATAAAGTGGAACTATATCTCAGCACCAGTTTACATCATTTTACATGAAAGTTGTTGCTAGGTGGCACTTTACACAGGCTTTTTTTTTTTGTTAAAAAAATTATATACATGCAATTTGCTTGCGCAAGCTTGTTTTTCTTATGTTTTATGAAGATATAATAAATAATTTCAATAAATAAAATTACTTTCTGGTTCTTAAAATGATTTTGATTGTTAAAAGTTTTGTAAACACATTTTTAATTATTTTTATTTTAAATATTCTATAAAATATTTACTTTGTAGATACCTACATTACAAAGGATGTAACATATAGCATCTATATTTTATCATTTTTAGACTACTGTTTGCAACTGGGCATTAATACATTGTCAATGTCAGTCATTGATAGGCCTGTTACATCATTTTTCTATGACCTGCCTCAAAATATATCACTATAAACCAAACATCCTGTAATTAGTATGTTCAATAGATACAAAAATCTTCCTCACAAAAATGACCAAACTAACATGAGTTTTTTAAATCAATACAGAAGTTAAGTTATAAATTATGTATCTTCTCTATGATTAACCCCTTAATCGTCATGCCGATAAGTATAAGCTACTTTTTAAAAATTCAAATTCCTTGATCGCCACCAGTTTTTTTAAGTAGAAATAATAGTCTTATTTAATGCCAGATGAGATAAGGTGAGAATAAAGCAAATTGCGCAATTTTAAATAACTGGTGGGAACCAAACAAACAATCTGAATTAAAAAAGTAGCCTTCACTGCCCGTGAATGTATCAGCATGATGATTAAGGGGTTAAGGACATATCAAGATATACATACAAAAGATGCAAGAAACCATTTTTATATGAGATGAAAATAACAATGACTTAAGAGGAATTTCTCATAATCCTAAACCATTTTTAAACTACAATAATGGTTTTTTTCCATGATCAGGGTACTTTTGCAATAAACAGCATGTTAGTCCAGTGATTGAAAGCAATTAGCAACTTTGTTACTTAAAAATACTAAAAAAGAAGTTTTTTTTTAACTGATGCAAAACATTTAAGAAAATACAGTCAACTCTTTAAGGTGATAGAAACTACTACTGTCCATGAGAGGCATACTCAACATATGCCCCGGCGACCTTTTATGTGTGGCCCAAGACTCTCAATCATTTATCCATATTTATAAAATTAATTGAGCTGTGTGCAAAAAGTATTTAAGACTTTCACTGTTGTTTTATATATTTTCATAGGAAGACAAAATCTGCCCTGTTATATATAATTTAAAATTATGTTAAAACATCTTCAAGCAATTTACACTTAAATGCTGTTTTCTTAGTCAAAAGTTCTTTTTGCATGTAGTCCTATTTGTGCTACAGTGGTGTATATTCATCCTGAACAATAATCACACATTATTCCAAATTAATTAAACTTACACTATATAACTCTACAGTTTTTTGCATTGAGCAAAAAATTGGTTTATTAGAGAAAATCTCCCGATTTTTTTTTTTTTTTTTTTTAGAATTTAGAAATTTTGCATTGTTAAATTATTACATTTTATACCTGTTATATAGCTAATATGGCTTTTTAAGGTTGAACGTTTGTCGTGAAAAAAATTAGCACCAAAAACTTTTACACCACTTTTATCAAACAAAATTTGTAAACTCACATTTCTAAATATTTGCAATAAAAATCTACCACAAAGTTTATTGCTTGGAAATAGTGGTGTTTTAGTTAACATTTCTCCAGTGATAAATGTTTAAACATATTGATACCTAATATTTTGTTATACTGCTTTATTATACTATTTATGTTATCTTATTTTAATTACTCTTTTTTTTTTTTTTTTTAAACTCTTTTATGAGTGTGTTGCGGCCTGCTTAACGTTGCAATTTTTACACCACTACTTTCAAGAAATAAACTTCATGAACTCATATTTCTGCAACAGTTGCAATATAAATCTGCCACAAAGTTTATTGCTTGGAAATAGTGGTGTTAAAATTTTTTGGTAACATTTCTTCCATGACAAACATTCAATTCCTGTTGATAATATTAACTTTGTTATACTGCTTATGTTATCTCACTGTTTTAATTACTTTTTTTAACCCTTTTATAAGTATGTTCCACCCACCTAATGTTGCAAACATATGTTTGTGGCTTGCGAGAAAAAAAGGTTGAGTACAGCTGGTGTATGATGACTACGAAACTACTGTCTCTGATGGAAAATTTTCGCAGTCCCAATCGATTCTGCCTTAATGCGCTGGTATATGAAACAAAAGGTTTCTAGATTTCACACTTAATTTTCTGCATAATTAGCAAAATATACTGAACTTTAGAAAATACAGAAACACCAATTTGTTTAATAAAAAAATAAATATAAAAATATAAAAAATAGAGATGAAAATATTAAAAAAAAATGAATACTAAAACCTAATGCAAATTAAGAGATCTAACTTTGTGAACCATTTACCACACCATCGAAACTTTGACTCTAGTACAGATGTGAAACAAATCTAGTAAAAGTGCTTCCAGGTTGGTGTGCTCCTTCTTTGTGCATAATGTGGGAGTTGTTGCCATCCATATAAACACAAGCAATCTTGAACGAATTCCACTCCACCTAATTTAAATAATACAACAAGTTGGAATATTTCAAGAACTAGAAAAATATGAGCCTCCAATAAGAGGAGCATTATTTTAACAGAGCAGACCCATTTTAAATGGCTTTAAAATGCACTGAAACCCTTCTTAACAATCACCTTAAAAGTGTGTTCATCCTTGATCTTAAAGACAATAAAAAAAATATAAATAAATAAATAAAACCCATTTAATATATAGTCTGAGTGGCAACCTGATGTATTACATTTGTATTGTATGGAATCTTTTGATTTTGGAGAAAAAATGAAACTCATTTTATTTTACATTTAGAAAATATTTATAATATCAATCTTAGAAAACTTATTTTAAGTAGGAAATCATATTTATAATATACATCAATGAAAATTACAAAAATTGTAGCTTGAAAACTATCATAGCTGCCAACCTTCCAGTTGTTGTAAGTCAAACATATTTTGAACCAGAAAAATTATTTAATAAAATGTTTCTTTTCTATATGGTACTTATTTGATTTAATTTAATAAATAACATTTCTGATTCAAAATACTATGTTTATTTGACTTGGCAGCTATGAAATTATTAAGTTTGAAACAATTATTGTAAAACATTGCAATGAAAATGCATGCTTTAAATGACACAAGTGAAAGCATTTCATCTTTTGAAGATTATTTCCTGATTCTGAAGCTAGTGGAATGGGAAGTTTCAGAATATTATGTCAGTTTGATGCAATTGTAGAAATTATATATATATATATATTTTTTAATTAAATGGCATGTTTTCTTTTAAAATTATATCTTTTTACCAATTAAATCATTCCATTTTTAGACGCCTTGAGAACAGTCAAACATCATCTACAGAAATAAAAAATACTCTCAGATACAGTCATACATACTACATTGATGTTCCATTGTATTACATTTCAGCGGAGTTAAAATTTCCAAAGTTTGATGGAAAATGTTAAATTGATAAGCATATCAGCTAAAAATAGTTTTATATAGATAAGTATGTAATAACAAAAGACAGGATTATAAGATTACCATAATTTCTAGAAGAAATGCTGCAGCAACGTAGTCCCACATCACAAAAAATTAAAGCACAAAAAGAATAAAGAAATGGCTGCAAATGCCAGTTAAAATTTCGGCATATAGGCTGTAATCGTGAATTACGTTCCAATAGAAACATGATAATAAGCTGAATTGCAAAAAGATAAATATGGAATTTTTAATTTGGAATATATATTATAAATACAAAATTTGAAATTAAGATGATTAAAATAATATATAACTGCCAACTTCTGAAAATTGCAATGTGAAAAATAACACATGAATTCTTTCTGAATTTCACACAATTCTTTTTTCCTGTGTATAGTCCATGTAACTTTTTTTTTTAGGTAACAGAAAAAAGACATTTTACTTTTTATAATGCACATAATATATGATACACTGATGATAAATATAAAAATATTTTCATATGAAAAATTCAGAAAAACACCATTTCATCTGTTGTATTGACTAAATTTATTAATGAAGAGGGATTATGCAAAAGGAAATATATGCAAAACACTATAGCACTCATTAAAAAATTAATTTGAAAAAGTTTTTTTTTTTTTTTTTTTTACAATGAAAATTAAAAGATTTCCTATGATATTTTTGACAATGAAAGATGAAATCACCCTTTCAAAAATACTAAATATCTCCTTACATTTAGTATTTATTGCTAATAAAAACAGGTTAGAAAATAATTTGTAATTTATGGTAAAAAATGGAATTTAAGAGTGTAAAAAATAAGTATAAAAAAGGGTATTTTAAGGGTAAAAGTATGAAAAATTGTCAAAAAGTTTAAAAGTTACATCTAAAGTGTAAAAGTTGGCAAGTATGATAATGTCAATACAACATTTAAAAGAAAAAAATCCACTAAAATTGAATAAATGCAATAGCCTAAATTTCGGTATATGAGAGATGTGGATGTATACCATCAGAAACACAATTAAACTGAATTTAGAAATGACAAATATATAAATATGAAATTAATTATTTAGTATGAAGCACAAATGATATACAAACAGTGAATTTTCTGAACAATGTGAAACTTTCTGATAATTCACAAACTCCTCTTTTAATGTGAAAACTGCAGCCATAACTGCTGAAGTGATTTAGAATAAAACATAGTTTTCCTGTTTCATAAATGTATTACATCTTGTATGATAAGTAATTTTTATAGTTTTTCAGTTTATAGTACTTCAGTTTTAACATAAGTCACTATTTTAACAGCACATTATTTCAGAAAATTTCGAGAGACACAGATGAACTTAAAACATATTCAAAACATCGTTTCCTCAAGACAACGTCATTACTCTGGTTAGTTACAAGACATCAAAACAAAAACTAGATGAGACGCAAGATGGAATGAAAATCGAGACTGAAGAGCAAAGGAAAAGGGATCAGATTTTATTCGATCCAGTTATACAAAAACATGCCTATTATGCAATATACTACACAGCTATTGAACTCAACCAGAAGAGACGACGACATTGTTGTGAGAGGACGCACAACTGATGTGCTGCAGATAAGCAGACAAGCAACGTCATCTAGTGACGGATAACGGAACTGTGTAATTCAAGAGAGAGATGCAGCAGAGATTGTAACAGGCAGAGCTGGAGACACGTGCGATATCGAAACTTAGTAAACAGATAGGGGTAGAATAATGACGTGAAATAAAAAGGGTTTGTAAAAGGAACAGAGGTAAGTAAAAACATATGTAGTTTAAATAAATGATGCTTTAAATAAAGAATATTGCAATAAAATATATTTCTGTAAAAAGTAAATAAAGGAAAGAAACAAATAGATATATCAAATATCAATAGATATACCTCGGACAGTGACAAGAAGAGCAATATATTCCCTGTCAAGTTGGTTGGTTGGTTGATTGAGGTTTTATGGCACAAAGTCCCTTTAGGGACATGCTGCGCCAAAAGAAGAACGAACTAAAAAAACCACAAAAGTAATGCTAACAAAAGCTAAAAAATAAACAAAGTCTAATGTAACAATTATCTGGATGGGGTAATAGTCATACAGTGTATAAAACAAATATAAAGTCTTAAAAAAAGTAAAGTATAAAAAATACTACATTAAGAAATCTTATCTGGATGGGGTTACCCATCCAGATGTCAAGTTAAACAAGTATAAACTAACATTGTTATATATAAAACATGACCGGTATATGAAAACTATATCTCAAAATAAAAGCCAGTTTGTTTTAAAAAATGAAAGAGTGCCCCATGAGGTATTTCCCCAATGAGGTTTGTCAAGATTGGTGATGATGATTTAAAATAAATTCTGTACAAGTGCCGGAGACCCGGACAGTCAGTCAAAATATGATAAATAGTCATGGTATCAAAATGACAGTGTGGACACATGGGTGCATCCTCCCGGAGTAAGAGATGTTTATGGGTTATCCTTGAATGTCCTATTCTCAGACGAGTCAGAAGAACTATTCCCTGTCAAAGCCTCCCCTTTTGTCACACATATGGGATGAAAAAGGGCAATTGCCCAAAGGATCACCACAAGCATGACTTTAAAATCAATTAGACACACTGGTATCCAAACAGCGCTAAAACAAAATACCCATAATTCCATTTAAAAGTTGAAGTTCAAAAATATAATGTTTATATAACTATTGAAATAAATTCACTAAAACTTCAAAAACATTTGCTTTAAAATAAACAGCTGAGAAGACGATAAATCTAAAAAAAAATAATCTTTGGACCACCAAAACATTTACATGAAAGATATACATAAAACAATTACACACAAAAATACATTTTAATTTATTAATAGTACTTTTTCTAGTCCAATTTGATGCAATCACATGTTTTCTCTTCTTTACACAAATATGTGTCACTGATCTCTACACGATACAGTTGAAATCTCTGAAAAACTATACAGTTATTTAAATATAAGTCATAAGTGCAAGATAAAGTTAACAGGTTAACATTATAGAATTCCTTAAAATAAATAGAATTTAGGTGTATACCCCCATCTAAAAAAATGCTTCTATTACAAAATGCTTATTAACTCCAATTTTAATAAAAAAATTACATATACTAATCCCACTCCAGCCATGTAACAATGTGACAGCTTTGCTCAATTGCAAAAATATATTTAAGACCATTGCTCAAGATAACCTACATGATATAAAAAAAACTTGCCAATTTAATAAATAAACCTTTATAGGAGGTTATAATGTTGATATAAGGGCTGCGGAGTCGGTGGGAAAAATAACAGACTCCGACTCCTGAAATTTTAAAGGAACCGACTCCGACTCTGACTCCGGGATGTCTAAAGTACTAGTATTGCCTGTTGATTCCTATTATTCAGATTGCTTTATTGCTGTCATTTGTTTTGAAATAGTAATAGTCGCTTTATTAAATTTCTCATTAAATAAAGGAAATATTACTATTTTAAAAAAAAGGCAGCAATCAAGCAATCAGAATTAAAAAAACTCAACTGGCAACACTGCATTTGACCTTGAAGTATATGATGTGTATATTTTTGGATGAATTATGGGTATAAGTTGTGATAGGTAGTCAAGACTAGGATTCCTTTACTGCAGCAGCAAACTTCTGACAGTATTTTAGTATAAAAAGTTTCACCTTTTTTCACCAAAATATGGGTGAAAGGATGTTTAATTTTGGTTTTATACCTATTCCTGCAGACCCAAAAATTAGGAGGTAAAAATTTTACGATTTAAGCATCATTTGGGGTCTTCAGAACCTGAAAAATTACGGGGGAATGCAAGAAAAATAAAAATGAAAATTTTACTATTTTAGCATTAATTCTGTTCTCACGGCTTCGTAAAAAAAGGGCAGAAATTTTATATTTTCAGCATTATTAATTGTACAATTTTGGGTCCTGCATACCCGAAAATTCCAAATATTGAAATCTAAATAAAATGGAAATTTCACTATTTCAGATCCCGCTGACTTGGAAAAGAAAATGCAAAATGTTGTAATTTTGGAGTTATTATGTCTTCCAGACCCGAAAAATTCCAATGTAAGGGAAGAAAAATAAAGAGGAAAATTTTGTATTTCCTGCATTAACTTTATAATTTTGGCTTTATTTCAGGTCTGCAAAACCTCGATATTGAAAGGAGAAAGATGACTGAAATTTCACTATTTCATCATTATTTTGAGTACTGCAGACTCAGGGGAAAAAATTATAATTTCACTTTTTTCGGGGCGGGGGGGGAGGTTTTATGCACACAAAAAAAAGGGGAAAAAATTACTACAATTTCAGCATTACTCTTGGTCCCACAGACCTGAAGAATCTGAGAGAAACAAGAAAACAAAAGGGAAAATTTTTCTATTACAATGATATTTTGGATTCTGTCGACTCCAAAAAGAGCAGAAACTTCCAATTTTCGCATTACCTTGGGTTCTGCAAATCCCAAAAACCGAGAGAAAGTACTGCATACTAATATAAAATGTAAACTAGAGGTTTCAATTAAAAGCAGTTTTCATATACACTGTAAACTGGACAGTATATTGGACCTGTTTAACCTGGGTTTCCTTGTATATATAGTCCAAATATAAAAATAATAATTCAGTTTATAAATTTAAAATTACATAGAATTGATTTAATTTCACTTCAAACTGTCCAAAAAACAAGCTGGAGTCTGAGTCGGCCTGTTTTTTAATGACTCCGACTCCGACTCTTTTCTCCAAAAATAGGCCCGACTCTGACTCTGCAGCGCTGGTTGATATTGGCCATGCTTCAAATGAAGTTTATTATAAAAACAGTATAAAAAAAAAAGAATTTTTTTTTATTCATTTCCTTACTGTATAAATCTTTAAAAATTTTCAGCCACTAAGTTTGTCAAAAGAACCGTATAAAAAAAAATATATAAAAATTTTCATGGTACGTAACACCCACTCTAAAAGAAAAACCTTCATTTGTTCACATTCATACGCATTCATTCATATTCATTCAGCAATACATTCATAGCATTTGACACTTCACATTTTTGCTAGGATCCCAGACTTCATAAGCATTCTCTCCACAAAAATGAGACCTAGACAAACAGTGGACACTAAAAATATACATAAATTATATTAAATAAACCAATAATTCTATATTTTTAAATTTAAAACTGAATCACCAACATCAACATCGCATAAGAAATTAGCGCTTCTAGCCTGAACATCATGCAAGTATCTGCAATAAAAACTCATTCTCAGAGGGTATGGCATGTTCAAATAAAAAAAACTGGTTCAACAATTACATGAACCCTTTCCATATCACAAACTTGACTTAAAAACAACAACCACTAATAGTGGCACCTTACTATCAGCAGTTCCAGTTTTGACTCTTCTTTTATTAATTTCACCAATAGCTACCATTCTAAACATATACCAGGCCAGAGCAGAAGTAATCTATAGTAGTAAAGACATCTGGGAAAAATGATTGTCAACTGAATTGAAATCTGAAGAAACAGCCCATCTTCAAAAACTGGTATCGTTTAAATGTCCATAACATACCATCTTTAACACACATCCTAATGGGAATTTTATAAATTGCCAAGGAGCAGTCACTAGCCCATTCTATGAATTATTTTTTACTTGACATTAAGTCCTGCTAGAATTTCATTTCCCCCTTATTTGTCAGATCTAATTTACTCAACTTTAAATCAATTTTGAATTAAATTAAGTTTTCAAAATTCTAAAACAAATAGTTATTCAATTGGTAAAAATACTTTTTGGAAACTACCAAAAAAATAAATTACACGGCTTTCGCATAATTAAAACGTCAGATTTAAGATTCAATTTTAAAATTCAAATGCAAGAGTTTAAATACAAAAACTTCTTTCAAGACAGAGAGACCCATCCAGAACCAAGTTTTTCCTTTCCCCACTTCAAAATTCCTCACTATTTCTAAATTATCAGCAAGCCATTACAAAATAACCCTAACTGCTGTAACTTAAAAAAATTCTGAAAAACCTTAATTGGAAAACTATTCATTTGCTAAACCCAATATCCTCCAAACATTTTCACAAGTTTCCAATCACACATGGTTTAAAAAAAAAAACATGTACTTAAAAACCAGTATAGATAATTTATATCCACACTTTAAAAGAGATTAGGAGACCATGGCTAGCATAATAAATCAAATATTTATATCAAAATGAATTAAATGAATTTAAAAAATATATATAAGTATTGCCCTAATGAGGTTTAAGAAATTACATCCCACTTTCTATGACAGGGATAAAAACTGTGTCAAGTGATGACTTAAAAATGAAGGTCATTACATTTCACCATTTCTACAAAAAGTCTTAAATGTAACCTCTAAAAATAGGCAATAAAAACAAAAAAAATCTATACTTTTTTTCAAAAAAAAAAAAAAAGTTAAACAGATATAAAATGCAGTAAAACAATGAAACAATTTTAAATAAATGTGTTTTGAATTTGTCATGAATAAAAATCCAAAAATTAAACTCTCACTTTAATTTCAATCTCACAGAAAAGTTTTTCATTAATGCCCCCAGAAAAATATCCATAAGATGATCAGTGACATTAGGGAGCAATTAAGGAAAAAATATATATATATCACATTTTATTTGACAGAAAAACATATATATTCAACATAAAATCATTAAAC
Source organism: Maratus michaelseni (assembly GCA_963931845.1). NCBI lineage: Eukaryota > Metazoa > Arthropoda > Arachnida > Araneae > Salticidae > Maratus > Maratus michaelseni. Next base: position 28,420,356 of record OZ007599.1, read on the forward strand.
AGAGGACAACATGATATTAAATCATATCAACAATCAACCAACCCTGCATATAGACCAGAACATTCCATAACTACTAAAATAGGAGCTAGCTAAATATAATCTAAAAATTCAAGTGCCATGAGTTTATTGAGTAAAAAAAAAAAAATCAAGCAAATATTTAAATTTCAACCCTCCAAAACAAATTTATTGTAAAAAAAACTTGGGAATTTCCATAAGCTTGGCCAGACTTACACAAAAGATATTATATGAGAAAATTTCAAGTCAAATATATTAAACAAATATAACAAACTTAAAAACCACCGAACTTTTGAAAATATCCAACAGGAGAAAAAAATGAAATAAAATCAATATTTTAAACTTAAAACAAATATTTGATGATTCGAGTAAACAGGGATAAGGTATCAGAACACTGAACTTTTGAAAAAAAAAAAAAAACATAACAATAATTTATAATATATGTATTCAAACAAAAAAATAAAAAATGGAGGTCATTAAAAATTTTAAGTCTAAAAGCTTCAATTAAGATAACTAAAATTAACTATTGACTAAATAAAAAAAATATAGGTGTATTATATACCAATAAAACAAATTTAATATAATAATATCCAACCAGAAAAATTCATTAACATAACTTAAAACAAAATCCCATTGCCCACAATCACTAATCTAACCCGGACCTTAAAACATGAAACATATCTAAAAAGAAGCAAAAGTACTTAATATACTTTTTTGAGCTTCAAAACATTTACAAGTTTCATATTTGCATAAAAGTCAGAGCTCATCAATTAACACTTGATTCCAGACAATCTCCCAATAAGTATCAAAGATATCTAAGATTTAAAAAAAATATCATATTATACATATAAATTTGCATTAAACACTTTATAACAATTGAATGGATTAAAAACAGTGATGGGAAACACTAAAAATATCACAGAATTTCTGAACTAATTTCAAAACTATTCAAGTGATAGAGCCAGTTTAATAGATGGTCCAATGTAACTTGGATATCAAGTTGCCAGTGCAAGAGTGGATCAAGTGGATTGGTACACTCTGGCACTATCAGAACTAGCAGTTTAAAAGAATTTGTACAAATTTTGAAGAACATTTTTATCAAAATCACAGCTGGCGAGATTGGACTACTCTGGTTCTCATTCTGGCTAATCGTACAAAAGCCAGATTTTTTTTTTTTTTAAACCAATATTTGTAAATGATGGAGAGTAGAACTGTTTGAGAGAGAGAAAAATATTGCAATTATTTTAACATGTTATTTAAATTAACCATAAACACTTACCGGTCAATTCACCACCAACCTACAACTCCCCAGTTGAACTCTCAGTTGAGTAACCCCAATTTCGCAAATGTAACTGCCGGTTGATATTTCGAATTCTTCGTTAACTATAGAGGCATGGTTATTTGACTCTCGGTTAGTGAACGGAAGGTTGAAATGTGTTTATCTCATTGGCCAAAGGGATCACATGATGTAGCAATCGTCTTTCAAGTTCTGTCCTCCTTTGAATCAGTTTTCAATAACGAAACAAAACAGAGTATTGAAATAGCATAATTGTGGTGTTTACTTTCAGATAAATAAAATTACAAATAAATTTCGAATTAACATTTTGATTTGATGGTTTAGAAATACTGTTGCACTCATAAGACACTCATTTTTACAAAATTTTACAGTTTTTTTTTTTTTTTTTTTTTTTTTTTTTGTTACTTGATTAAAGGGATATATATATATATATATATATATATATATATATATATATATATATATATTATCTAAGTTTAATAAACAATTTTATGACCAGGCTAACAGTAATAAGTGGAATAAAAGCAAATAATGAGCTATATTTATTTTGCAAAAATATTATATAAAAAAAAAATTTCATATATTTATTTCTAATATATATTTTTTTATTTAACTAAAATAATTGATTATAGATTCAATTAATTTATCTCTGATAAAATTGCATGCTTGGTAGTCTTTATCTCTTATACCAGATGTAAAAAAGTTTTTTTTTTCTTTTTTTTTTTTTTCATGTGTAAATTATTATAATAAATATATATTTGTAATTCCTTGTGTAATAATTTTAGAAGCTGTTTGAAAAAATTCTTGTAAAGTGCGAAAAGTTTGAAGAAATCCTCTGAAAAATGTTTCTTTCAAACAAAAATAATTATTTTTTACTAACAAGTATATATTAGTTCAAATTATTTATCTACTATAAACGGATAAACATATGCGATATTTTAACAGAAAATTCCATCTTCTATGATTTTATGCTTTAAACAAACATAAAGTGTAGAAGTAAATCTGAAAAAAAAAGCTTTTCTTTATTTTTCAAAAGAAAAAAAAAAATTGAATCATACAACAATATTTGAGGTATAAGAACATTTGATTTTGAATTCAATAGATGGCGCTACCAAATATAAAATATTTACAGCAATTATTTTAGGCCTTGAAAACTTTGTCAAAAATCCCTATAATCTTGACATCACAGAGTTAAAATATCCTAAAAGAGCTAAGAATTAAAAGTAACACATTCTTTCACATTCATTTTTTTTTTAATTAACATTTTGTTTGCTTATTGCATCACAAATAGCGTTGATTACAAAATAAACGTCAAAACACTATTCAAAGCGACCGCCATCTTTGCTTCAACTGCACATGCACGCGTCGACTAATGCCAGCTCAATACTAAAGTTCAGTAACTGAACTTATGTTTCATTTTCTCTTCCATTTTCGCCTAGTTGAGTTAGCAGAGAATTTGATTTCAGGGTCAACCGAGAGTTACAGCTTAACTCGCCAGTTGAGGTTGACGGTGAGTTAGCGGGTTACACATGCTAATGCATCACTGAAAAAATATATAAAACCAATTAAACAGTACTATAAGTTTATTTTCATTTTTCTTTAAATTCAAACTTAAAATTGTAAAATTTCTTAAGTGGGGTGTTTCCACTAGCAAAATTCTCTTGGACACTACCTACCTGCCCAATTTTCAGGTCCTGACCTACAATACCTATCTTACACCTGACATACACTACTTATCTTACTATTTTTACTACAATTACTTTTTTTATATCCAGATCCGGCTTTGGAGGGGGCGAGTTGGGCGACTGCACAGAACAATAAATACTAACAGGTGGAAAATTCACAAAATGAAATACTTAGTAAAAACTTAAGTTTTTTTTTTGTTGTTGTTGTTGTTCTAAGTCACTATTATAATTTTGAAAATTAGTGTTAGGTTCAAGAAAGTATCTTAGACATATCAGACTACAATAAAAAGAGCGGTATAAGTGACATTTCCATGAAACTGGCTAGATAGATAGTACACAAAGATATTTTATGATATTGGAAACCATTGTTATACCTACACAAAATCCTGGTTTTTCAGTTCCTAAGACATTGTGACTCATACCACTATGACTTTAAACACTTGCTCAATTTCAATGTAACACTACAACTACAGTAAAATATGTGAAAATGAAATTTGTCTATAACAGAATTCTGTCTTAAATGAAAAAATTACATGGTCCTAACAGAAACAATATACAATATCAACAATAATACATGCTAAGACGGAAATCTTAGCAGAATTTTTTCCTGTTCCTTTCAATTCCGGTTTCAGAAGTTTTATTGAATAATTTTTTGATAATGCTGATTACATAGTTCAATATTATGTGTTTTATGATTACATATTTTTAATTTTAAAATATAAGTCAGCTCTTAGAAACTTAGTAAAATTCACTTTGAAGGAAGGGAGGGAGGGGATGCCAAAATTAATGTTTGTAAAAATATAAATATATATATATATATAGTTTTAGCCTTGCTGGGAAACTTAATTTTTATTTACTAAACTTCTGTTATCATAAAAATATTAGAAACAATATTTAAAAGAAAGCAATAATAACAATAATGATAATAAAGGAATTTAAAAAAAAATGTACACCATATTACAAAACTTAAACAGAGTAATTTTTTTAAGTCAATTTATATTATATATACAATAGACTCCCTCAAATCTGCCACCCTAAAATCTGCAAATTCCTAAATTTGCACATAATTGCAGATATAAACAATGAAACTTACAGTTAAGATATAGGGGGAAAATTCAAGATTTTTTAAATTATTATATCATCCCATGCACATTTTAATATGTAATTCTTGTTAATATGGCTAAACACATTTTCTCATCAAGGAAGTATAACAAATTTTAGTCAATGCAATCACCATAATTGCATTGACTAATTTTACCAAATACATTTCTGTATTAATAAAGCATTTTTGGATATTAAGTTTGGCTAAACATGAAATAAAACTTTTTTATTTTTTTATTTTTATGTAAATTTATTAGTGTACCTTTTCATTGAATAATAATTTTTTTTAAATCTCATTGTTATTAACCCTATTTATTTTTGCATTATTGTTTACTTGACCTTTACCTTAAAATTTAAATCATGTTTTAAATTTTCTTAATTTTTATTACTTTACTTAATTATTTTAATATTTTACTTTATTGAAAGCATTCATTATAATTTACAGTCAGGGCTAAATTTCTAACAAAAAAAGTATCGGAGCCCTAATATTCTGAAGTACTAACACCCGTAGCGTACCCCCACCCCCTCTCCTCCGCCGTCACTCCAATCTGCATATTTATATTTTACACATTATTTTTTAATTTTAAAGCATTGTTTTTTTTTATTAGCAAAATAAAAACATTAAATACATCTCTCTGCGTATACTCTCTGCGTCTAGCTATCAACTATTCCACCTTTTTAGTTATTACCACTTCCAAATAGAAACCTTTACCTAATCTTAATGTTAATTAGTCGCAGAATTCTGAGATTAACTAAGCTCAGGATTATGATTCGGAAATAGTGTTAACACAAAAAAAAATTAATTTCACAGCTATGCAGAATAGAAAAAGACTATTTCTGTTTACTCTTTATTCTTATCAAAATCGCATTAAAATGATTTGAAATGAAAATAAATAAAATTTTGAATTTAAGACAGATTGAGCTTGAGCCTGCCCAAACTCGAAGACTGATATAAAAATCGAGCCCATTTCATCTTCATCTGTTACGTGAGCGACACATTACGTCACTTGTAAGTGTTTTGATACAAAAGATTGGATATGGGAGGGAAAGGAAAGGGTAATTTAGGATTCGTTCTTCAGAAGTATTATTGCACTGAACTCCGGAGCGCAGTGTTTATGAGCTCCAGTGAATTCTGGCCAATATTTAAATTTTTACTAAAAATAGAGAAGTACCGGAACTGGGCTCCGGTGAGCTCCAGCGCAAATTAAGCCCTGTTTACAATGCATTATTACATTCAAATTGCTGTTTAAAAAATGCAAACAAAACAGGAACGAGAAATCTACAAAATTCTAAAATCTGCACAACTTCTGGTTTCAAGCAATGTAGATTTGAGAGTCTACTGTATATGGTTAATTGAATGAAAAAATAATTAAGATTAAAAATTGTCATCAAAGTAGTCCATACATTGCCATAAAATATTAAAGTTATTTTGTACTGAATCATTAAAATCTCTGCAAGCTCATCAGCAGGGGTGAAAGCAGAGAACACAAATCAGGGGTTTCGCTTTGGAGCCCGGTGATTTAAAAATGCATTCAGCAATGATTTTTGCATGAGTTTTTAATAATACAAAAGCTTTTTAAAATAAACAGTATGTTTTAGCATAAAAACTAAAAAAAATATTTGTACACATAAATAGCAAATTTTCAAAAAAAAGAAACAGATACAAATCCCCGGACTCCACCCCTGAACCCCACAACAATAGTGAAATATGTACTCACCAACATGTCTAAAACCTGCAAACAAAGTATTATAACATCTCAAAACATCAAAAAGAGAAAAATTTATATCCTGACTCTGAATCCCAGAAGTACCAATCTAACAAAATTGTTTAAGTACTGTTCCTTGAAATATACAGAAGACTTGGTCATAACTGTAAAAGTCACAAAAGAAAAAATATAAGGGCAAAAGAATTATTAAACAAAATTTCTTTGTGATGTTTAAAAAAAATAGTATTAAAAATAAAACAAATCAACAACAAGAATGTATAGATGTTTACTACAATACCGGATTCATATTCTGAAAATTCATAAAAACTGTTTGATGCATAATTATTTTATATATAAAAAAATTTCTGAATAAAAATCATACATAATTATCATACAAATCAATATAAATCTTTTAATTAAAGATACAATAACACCTTCTTATACCATGTCTCATTACATCACTCATTTGGATATATAACTCTTTTTCTGTATCTCCCAAAAGGAAGTAAAACAAGAATGAAAAATCATGCATCAAGCACAGATTATGAAACAATTTCCAACATAGCCAGAAAACTGTAACAACTTCACCATTAAATAAGGTGAAAGAAGTTGGAAATTCAGTACTTGTCTACTTTCCAGTCAACCACTTTGTATTGGTTTCTTTCTTTCTTTCACTTGGGCGAAACTAATTCATAACCCAGAAGTATTGTAATAATTGAATCAGGGGTAATTTGCATTTACAATTTAGGTTACATTACTTGTGTGGGAGTGTTCTCTTTTTTTATTTAGCCGACTATACTTTTTCAGGAGTGTATTTATAAAGGAGGTTTCTGTTGAGTATTATTAACTTTAACAAAAGTGTCTGTTAGTGTTTGGAAAATCTGATATAGCTATAGGTATGAAATATACCGTATGTAAACAGTTTAGAAAACATAAAACACCTTGAAAAACACAGATTTAGAAATTACCTTCCAGTGCCAAAAAAGTAGTCGAATTATTTGGTGCATTACTGTAAATGATCAATAGATGTGGATACATAGCATGCTAAAATTTAGTTCATTTAGAATATTCACATTTAGCAATTTTCGCCTATCAATGGAAATGCACTTGAAATCTTTTGTACAGCCCTGTATATTATCTGAAGACTTTTGTACACACCACATGTTAAGCTAAAAGACAACTTAAAACTCACTCACAGCAATTACCAACTGTAAATGACAATGTATCTTTTTCTTTGCATAGCCCCGTATATGAATTTATTTATATTCCACAAACTTCTATTAGTCTACTAAATATAGTTCAGCAGGAAAATGCGTAACATAATTAAAAATTACCCTTAATTAATTCACTCCCATAGTCAGTACTTACGGATTCCTTTGTGTAGCACTGTATATGATCAACTGAGTTTATAAACACACACATACTATGAAAAAATTTAAATTAAAAACACAAACCAAAGTTCAAAACGGACTTATCACACATAGACTCTAAATATCACACCTGTACTCTAACCAATATCTTTTGTGTGTCCTTGTAAATAAATGCAATGCACACCACACTTTCAAGATAGAAATTTATAGTGTGCCTCAGTAATGCATATAATTTTCATTATGTTTGAAATAGTGAAATATCACTAAATTACACTTCAAATGATTTTTCCGCATACAACAATGTGTAACAGAATCCTTTTGTCCCCAAAGCAGAATACTTTGCAAAGTTCTGCAACGAACTTCAGTTGATGAAAAATGTTCTGCGGGAATAAAAAAGAAAGACACAGGGATATTTTCTTATATATGAAGTGCAATTGCATCTTTTATAGAAATGCAAGAAACATTTTGTAAAATGCTGACATACACACACGAAAGAAACTAATGGCAAATTTTGCGATTTTACCCTGATCGAATAATGAATTTCGTTGTTTCTTCTGACAATCGATTGACGATTTTTGCAATATTGCAGATTTTTCCCTATGTCAACTGACGAATTTTGCATTTTTTTTTTCTCGGACCCAATTGTCGAATTTCACAATTTCTTTTCCAGTGACTGATTTAAGAATTTCAAGATACTTTCAACAATTCACTAACGAATTTCAGGTTGTTTAACTAACCGATAGGTGAATTTTGCGATATTTTTCTTGAACTAATTGGCAAATTTCGTAGTTTTTTTTTCAAACAACTGATCCACAAATTTCATTATTTTTATTGACGACTGATTGGCAAATGTTCCAGCTTTTTCTTGTGAGAGATTGAAAAAAATGAAAAAATCGTGGGTTTTTTTTCCATGACTGATTGAAAAATTTCATTATTTTTCTGACGATTTTAGAGTTTTCTTACACACGACTGATAGGTGAATTTCATTATATTTTCTTTTTACCGATTGGCAATTTTTTATCTTTTTCTTGTGAGTGATTGGATCGATGAATTTCTAATTTTTTCCAACGATCCACTAAAAGATTTCCCAATTTTTTTAGCCACGACCAATAGCCCAATTTTGGGATATTTATTTACTTTCTACCGATTGGCAAACTTTGTTGCTTTTTTTTTCTTTTGAGACCAATAGGCAAAAATTGTGGGTTTCGACGAATTTCTGATCTTTTCTGACGTTAACACTGATTTATTTCGTGTTTTTTTTATCACAACTGATTGGGAATTTTGCGAAATTTTCCTTGTACCAATAGACAAATTTTGCAGCAGCTTCTTGTGACCCATTGGAGAAAATCTTACAACTATTTTTTTCTGCCACTGATCAACGAATTTCGCATATTTTCAATAGTGATTTTCAATTGGCGAATTCTGCAACATTTTCTTTCTACTAATTGGTTAATTGTTTTTGCTTTTTCTTGCAAACGATTGATAAAAATCACAATTTTTTCTGCGATTGATTGACCAATTTCTCGTTTTACCCTCGACAGATCGGTGAATTTTGCGATATTTCCTTTCTGTCGAATTAAAAACTTTGTCGCTTTTTTGCAATCTATTGGCCAATTCTTTGGTTTTTTCACGACTAATTGACGAATTTTCAATTTTTTCCTACAATCCACTGACAAATTTCGCAGTTTTTTTTTTTTTTTTTTTTTTGGCCTGTGACTAATTTTAAAATTTTGCAAAATTTTTTTGTACCAATAGATAATTTTTTGTAGTTTTTTCTTGAGACTGATTGGAGAAGATCATGAGTTTTTTCCTGCTAGTGTTCGTCGAATTTCGCAGTTTCTTCCGACGATCCACCAACTAATTTCACGATTTTTTTACTACGACCGAATTGCAAATTTTGAGGCTTTATCTTATGGCGAATTAAAGAAAATTGTGGGGTTTTTTGCAATTTCTTCTGGCGATGCACTGGTGAATTTTGCACTGTTTTTTACCTGCGACCGATTGGCAAATATAGTGGATGTTTTTCCGCGACTGTATCAAATTTTGCATGTTTTTCCACAACAGGCTGAAGAATTTCACGATTTGTTCTTCATGATTGACGTGTTGCGCAAGATTTTTTCACGACCAATTGATGAATTTTGCAATCTTCTTAAATGAACGATTAAAGAATTTTGATATTTTTTCCCCGGCCATTGAGTGATGAATTTCGCAATTTTCTTACGATTGAATGGTGATTTTTCATGAAAATGATAATGTGAAATGTTCTGCAAGGAAAGCCATTGTTCTGCGACGTACGTCGCACTTTTAAGCATATTCTGCTTTGGGGCCTTTTGTAAGACCCTGTAAATGAATAATAAGTGCTTTGCACCCCATATTCTACAAAAAGCATGTTTTAATGCACTTCATAATTATATATCAATTTCATCATGTTTAATTGACGTAACATCATCAAAATGCACTTGAAACGATTATTTCCTATTGACTGTAATGTAACAGAATACTTTTGACTGTCCCTGTAAAAAAATTATAAGTGCTACACACTTCAGATGAAATCGGGAACATGCTATAGTAAATGACAATAACATACAAAAATTTCAGGGTGATCTGAGTATATTTACACGAGTTAGAGCACGGACAGACGACAGACAAACCAAAGTCAAACACTTTTCAACTAGGTTGGAAAGTGTTAAAAAGAACTCTAAATAATAGATATAAAACATTTACTAAACATTTAGCAGATATAAAACATTTACTTGTAAATTAAAATAATTTTCTGAATGATCTTGGCATTATGCATTTGGATCTATCTTATTTTTTTGTTGTCTGCCTACAAGGGCAATATGCAAAAGGGCTACTTTGTATAAACTAAAATCCAGAAAATTAGTAAAGTTATCTGGATTGTTTTTTTTTTAAACTATACAATTTGCATAAATATCCCTAATAGAAGATATGAAATCATATTTAAAAAACAATCAAATAAAATATACTGAAGAGACTGAGATTTTATGAATCTGAAGTATTGAAGCCAAGATTTGCTGAAAGTATGTTCAATAGATGACATAGTTTTGGAGGAAAACAAAGTAATTAAAATGGCATGCGTTATAGATGATAAAACATAATTATGTTGGAGCAGAGCAATAAAATGATTCTGAGAATATTTCTCTTAAGATATGTTTCCAACATGTTATTTACCTCAATAATTTTTATAAATATCATATATGTCATCGATCTATGAGAGTTGTATCTCCTTATTACTTTTTCCAGTTACAGATGTTTAGCAAATATTTAAAAATCTACAAAATGCACCCAGCTTTTTTTGAAAATATATAGTGTACTGCACCTCTAATTGTATCCAGAGATGAAAGATTTCTCATGAAAACCTTCTCCATATAAGAGTATTTTTAAATGTGTATGAAAAAAAAAAAAAAAAAGAGAGAGAGAGAGAGAGAAGAAGTTGTATATATATTTTTTTTTTTGGGGGGGGGGGAGAGCGATTACTAAATAATGTTGTAATTTTAGTTTTTTTTTCTTTATAATTCTACAACATCATTTGTAGTTAATACAGTCAACTCTGTGAAATCCGCAGACTTAGGGACCAAGGGTTTGGCGGATTATAGATTTTGACGGATTATAGATCATTTCTTTGTTTACATTTTATTTTTTTATAGTCGAACTATTAATTAGAAATATTTAAACATAAATTACAATAGAAAAGGAAAATATAATGCATAACTGGTTTAAATTATTTAATAACTAATTTAAAGAAAAATTAATTATATAATGCAAATTTTGTTTATATTATTCATTTTTTAAATACAGTCAACTCTTAAATCTGCACAGTTTGGGACCAAGAGTTTTGCAGATTATAAAATTTTGCAGAATACAGATCATTCCTTTGTTTTCTTTTTAAACTGAACTATAAATTACTAATATTTGTACAAAAATAACAATATAAAAAGGAACACTATAACTCAAAAGTAATTTAATAATTCTAAGTATAGAAAATAAGTTGAAACTGGTGTGAAACAATAAGAGCTAAACAATCTTCTTAAGAAGATCTTTTAGCTCTTAATTCTAAGTATGTTGGAATTATAAAATTTAAATTTTATTAGCTATTATTTAATTTTTTGAACATTTACTCAATGGGAATTTAAGTTTTGGCTCAAATTTGTATATATATATATATATCCAAGTTGTTTAAAGGTGTATTTAGCAAAAGTGCCTTTCAAATAGGACCAAATCAGTTACTGATTTCTGCAGATATTTCTTTAGTCAGCTGTTACATGAATGTATTAGTTTTAAAATGTAAATTACTCCACTGATATTAGCATTTAGTTGTTCCTTTTGCTTACCTAAAGTTATTATTTTAATATACATCATGCAAATCATAATTTAAAGCATTTAAAAATTGATAATTTATAAAAACAACTATATGTTATTTCTTTAATGAGCTTAACTATGAAAGTATCATTTCCATTGTTTACATTTGAAAATGGATGGCAGATTAGTGATTTGCGGATTATACATCGGCGGATTTCACAGAGTCGACTGTATTACATTATTTATCATACCTAAAAATTACATATTTCACCCTTTTTTCAGTACTGATGAATAGACGTTTGTATACTTATGTTCAACGAGTCCAGGAACTGACTAAAAGGGAGTATCCTTGTCGTGTGGAATTCTCCCGCTGATTTCTGCAGCAGAACACAGTAAATTCAGATTTTGAGGCAATTGTGCATTTCACGAATGAATGTACCTTCACACATGAAGGTGCATTTGACACCCACAATCAACATGTATTGGGCAGTTTTAAATCCACATGCTCATCAGCAATGCTTTTCTATCAATGTTTTGGGCAGGAATAATCAGAGACCACCTACTCTGACCTTATCTTCTGCCAGAGAGCCTTGATGGGAAAAAATACTTCACGTTTCTGCAACAGGTGCTGCCAGACATGTTGAACACCATTCTCCCACACATCCGGTGAATATGGTTCCTGAAAGATAAAGCACCAGCCCATTATGTACAAGAGATATGTGAAACTATCTGCAAATAAAATTTCTGAACCGAGGGATTGGGAGAGGTAGTCCTGTAGCTTGGCCACTGCACTCGCAAGATCTTTCATGTATCGATTTCTTTTTGTGGGGACAGCTGAAGGCTCTAATGTATGAGACCACCATTGAGTCTGAAGACCTCGTCATGAGATTTTCGGCTGCCGCAAGGGAAGTGCGCGATATGCCAGTTGTTTTTCAGAAAATTCACCAATCCTTTCTTCGCCATTGTACTGCATGCATAGACACTGCCGGTCACAGTGTTTTGAATGCTTATTTTAATCACATGTCATTATAAACTTGCTTTTGTCACTTAATCATTCTTTGTGTGTTTTTGCCTTGTATAACAACATCAGCTTCAGCACCATCTAGCACCTTTGTGTTTTAATTCCAACCATGCATTCTTTGATGAAAGTAGCTTGTTTGGATGTGTACTATCACCTCTTAAAGTTTCGCCCATCTTTTATGAAACACCCTGTATTATATGCAAAGAAAATAAAATCTAGACAAATAATTTATCACATATGCTATAAAATTAAAATTTTTAAATGATCAAATAAATAATCTTATTGGAGTAATTAAGGGTTCACAATGTTTCACATCTCAGTTAAGCAGGATGTCTTAAATGATTTCTTGATATCTCACAATTTTGTACGTTTAACAGGAAAAACTCATTTTAATTAATTTCTACAGCTAAAATTTTTGGCTATTAAGTCAGATTGTATTAACAGATGGTGCAAAATATATTACATTAATTTATTTCCAAATTTTTGTAAATTACATGAGTTATGAGACTAAAACATACATAACTATTGATAATTTTTCAAAGAAATAAATGTACAGATTCAGAACATTTCTAACAGTTTAAAACAACTGATAGCAATTAAAAACAGAAAATTTAAAATATCTTACTAGGAAAAAAAAAAAAAAAAAAAAAAAAAAAAAATCCAGAATTCATGAGGACATTAAAATTTTAATTTCAGATACACCTCAAATAATTATTAGATCTATCAAAATTAATTTAAAACATAAACTAGAAAAAAAAGTATATATTTTCTCTTTTTTTTTAGTGTAAAATTAAAGCTTAGGATGTATGTAAAATTTCAGCCTAGAAAGTGGAATCACTTATAAAGCAGAACAAGGTTAAAACTCAAACGTAAACAAAATAACATTTATTTATTATACAGATTTATAAATGATAGTTGTTACACCCAATTCTCATGTTCTTTTACAAGTCATCAATTATAATTGAAGTAAATAAATAAAAACAAAAATAAAACTTCTTTTCTCCATCCCATAATCATCTTATATTGATTAGTAATAGCGAGATACACAGGTCAAAAAATGAATTTTACAAAATTAAAAGTTTTCACATTATAAAATCTGTTAAAAAATTTCTTTTGACAGCAGTAATTTGAATAAGAAATACAAAATAAACACAAGGACTACAAATTACTGGGTTTACAGATTTTTGTGAAATTTTAATAAAAAGAAAATATTTTTCTAATAAAACACGTTTTTCTACCCACCCGTCAAAAATAAGTACAGTTGGCCAAAAAAATAAAACTAAAACAATAAAACACCCCATTCATTATAATCACCAAATTTACCCCCCTTCCTCCCCATTTGATGTGAAATTATATCTTCTTCCAATTTATCTTAAAAGGAAAAGAAAATGCTTAGAGGTCCATCTTCATATAGAAATAGTATCAAATTCTGAAATTTTCAATACAAACATCTATTTTTCCATTTTTTGGTAAATTTTACTATAGGATCAGTTATTTATTTGGTGAAGTAGTTAAGAAATTATGGTGATTTAAAGTTTTGAACTTCTAATATCAAATTTATTTTTAATTGCTACAAAACAGATTACAATGCGGGTAGTTTTTTAAGACTAACTCAAAAATAGTGGAATGAGCTGTAAATTTGGATTTGGATATTTGAAGCTTCTAGAAATCAATTTACGTTAAAAAATTATAGGTTACAATTCACATTTTTTTTTTTAATATGTGAATTTGAAAATATATATTTGAATCTAATTTTTTGAAAATATATGAATTGTAACCTATGAATTTTTTAACAGAAATAGACTTCTAGAAACTTTAAATATGCAAATTCAACATTATCTCACTCTTCTATGCAGTTTTTTTTAGTTATGCTTAAAAAAATACTGATGTTACACTTGTTTTGCAATTATTGAAAAAGAATTTAAACATCAGGAGCTCAACATTTTAAATCAGCATGATTCTGAAACTACTTCGCCGAATGACTTCCCATTTGGTATCTTAAAATAAAATTTATTGAAAAATCCAAATAAGAAATAAACATTAGGTGTTCATATTAAAAGTTTTAGAGTTTGATATAATTTCTATATGAAGGCCAAATGTTCCTATGTGTGGTTTTTTTTTTTTTTTTTCCTTGTTTTGGACAACTGTACATTTGTATATGAAAGCGAAAAATAAAAGGAAATTTATTAAATGCAAAATACTGTGTCACTGCACAGTTAAATAAATACAACTTACCTTGGCTACTTCAGTTGGAAGCTTTTCTGTTGCCTATATAAATATTCCTCCCAACCCAGTCAAAGGCCAAGACATAAGGAGCTCCAACAAAGCCATCAGCTAGGAATTTTGCCAGGTTACCACCCCTTAAGGATACTTTATAAATGGTACCTGAAAAAAAAAAGGGAGGCAAGTCTTTTAACAAAGTCAATTTGAAACTATTTTCTCATGCACATTCATGTTCCATTACAGCCAAATCAAACAGAGTGAAAAAAAATTATTACAACAAAATTTTTCTGGAATCCCCAGCAAAATCATTATTCTAGATTCATATATAGAGCAGGGGAAGAATAGTGCCATGCCAAATACCTCAATTTTATACCAAAGAAAAATCCTTTACTTATTGTCTGAAAGTGTAATGAAGATATTTTTTCATTTGCTTTTCGTTTATTGCAATTTAGATGTAGGTAACACTTATTTATATATATATATTTTTTTTTTTCAGGATGGTTACAAACATCTTATGTTAAAATTCCTTGATATTTTCAGGTTAGCATTAAAATAATGAAATTTTCACAAATAATTTCTTTTACAACATTACTCTAATGCATACAGTCATTACTAGTAAAAGTTTATATTTAAAAAAAAAAAAAAAAAAAAAAAAAATCACACTACAAGTTCTTGCATAAGTTAATCAAAAATAGACATTACTGCTTGTTAGATCTTGTGATAATGTACAAGGTAAGAATACTGTCGAATCAAAACAACATTTAGTGGGAAGCTGAATAAAAAATTACTGTGCATCATGGTAATAACAATAGAGACGAACTTCAAATAAGGATAATTGGTATAGTTGGACTTCTCTATTATCCCATCGACCACTTTTCATAGAACAAAAAATAGTTTACACATGTTTATTATGTCACCAAAAGATTTTTAATTCAATATTTTCTCTGTATTTTTAATGATGTTTTACTAATTTTTTAATTCTTTCATTAATTAAAATAACAATTATGTCATTAAACGATGATGTCATGATTATAAAACAGAAAAACACTGCAAAAATATTGCGATGCATAGAATCTATGAATTTTAACTGATGTCACAAACATTTATCCACAAGCCAAAATGATAATAATTAAGAAAAATTAAGAACTGCTGGATTTCACTGCAAAATAACGAAGAGTAAAATAATGTTTGATTTTAAATACAAAGCTAGCATGTGATGTACATTTTCCATTTTTGTTTATTTTGAGGATAAGTCAGTTTAGTGTATCTAATGAACGGTATTAGTTAACTTCTATTTCCATGCTTTCTCTTGTATTTTGAGAAAAAATGATACAGATCTGTGATCAGCCATCTAAAGAAAATAAGGCAATAACCTATTTTCAAAAATATGGAATTCTACCATGAAAAAAGTGTGTATTGATAGGCATGATATGAGACTATCTACAAACTGATAAACAGTGGTGGTCTAATGTGAAAAACTGCGATACAATAATATCCATTGGAAAAGGAAGCTGGTTGGATGGCTCCAAATTAACATTTGTAACTGCATTAAGGTTCATTTATACCTGGTCTGATGAATCAACATTAATAAAATGGAGAAAAAAAAGCAATTGGATATAAGTCATTGTATAGTTATTGATTAGAATAATTATCTCACAGAAGTTTGTATATCTAAATTTCTAACAAGAAAATCTGGAAAAATTAGTGGGTCAAAAACAATTACAGACATTGATAAAAGTTTCTTGTAAAAGCAAAAAAAAAAAAAAAAAAAAAAAAAAACCCGGTCTAATTCTTCCTCAGCAATGGTTGTTTGGAGGATTATTCTAAGAAACTGATGAATGTTTTACAGTAAAAGTTCCCAACAGAACTGATGGGAGAAATGAAAGAATATATAGAAGATGGTTCTATCATTTTTTTTAGATTCATGACAGGCTTATAAAACTGACTAAATTAAATGCTGCAGGATTTGCAAAATAGTTAGAATTTTGTAGATCCAGATATTGGTGCACATAACACAAAACATAGAACACCTTTGGGGCTCAGCTAAATGGTGAAATAACAAACACTGCCGAACAGAAAGTCAACACTTAGATTCATGTTTAACTGTGTTTATATGGCATCTAATGCATAGATGCACAAAAAGGTTGATTATTTTGTCACTATTTTGAATGGCATTAGAGATTTTTGACCTCCGGAATAATTACTGCAAATTTTGACTTTTATTCTTTTTATAATTTCAAGGTTTAATGTAATGTATATGAAATCATCATTAGCATTTTTTCTAATACAAATGAAATGTGCGTTAAAAGATAGTTTCTTACTGCTTATATTAACCTTTTTTATATGCATCATTAAATATGTAAAATAAAATATTTATGTTTCATCCCTAAATGCAATATCTAAAAAAAAAAAATCATTTTTGTTTAATTTAATAATTCTACATTAATATTCTAAAACTAGTAAATCTTCAGATCAGAGGCTACAACGTCAATTTTTCAAAACAGTTCATCTTGCTTTGCATAATATATGGCACCTTGAAATCCGCAGTTAATAATGTTAGATTATTTGTAAATTTCTAAGCATAAGTTTCCTTAAAAGTTCAGAAAATCTAATTTTTAAAAATGTCAAATTAGCCTGATTTTATTTAATTTCCCTTGCTGATATGCTAAAAAATTCAGTAACTAGACAACTGTTATATAATAATTTAAAAAAATGATTAAAAAGACATACATATTATTTCAAAATTGTAAAAATGATAAAGAAAAAATTTGCATATATAATCTTAATACATTTTGAGCATAATCACAAAATTCCATAAAATAACAGAAAATCATGAAAGGCCAAGGAAATTATTGAAAAAAATTCAAACAGATTTGATTAACTTAAGACATTGCATAGCAAAAATTTAGCATTCATAATACAACGCCAATTATTCTAAACATTCTTTTGTCCAAAATCGTCTGAACGAATGAAATTTTGTATCTGGTATGTCGATATATTCATATATTAGCATGTTTGGTATATCGAAATACCACATATAAAATTTCATTTGTTCAGACGATTTTGGATAAAAGAATGTTTAGAATAATTGGTGTTACATTATGAATGCTAAATTTTTGCTACGCAATGTCTTAAATTAATCAAATCTGTTTGAAATTTTTAAAGCATCCTATTCTTCAGTGATGTTTTAAACTCTAATTTCCTTAATATTCTTACATATAAAAGTTTGGAATGGCAACATTCTTAAATTTGTTTCGGAAAATGGTCGAGAAAGTCACAGACAAGAACCGGATAAATAATTGAAATGTTTTCTGTTTTCCCTAAAGTGTGAAATGTGTAAAATATAGAGACAGGAAATGTACTCATATAATAATTGCATTAGTTCTAAAGCTTTCCAAATCTTAAAAATAAGGGTTTAAATTAATAAATTTGAAGTTTGGAACAAGCCTTGGCAATGACATTTACAATTTTGCAATTTTTTTTTAGATATGGATTTTTTTTTTCATATTTAAAGTACATAATGTAGTGAGTGCTTAAACACAAATGCTCACAAAAGTAACATTCATAGTTGACTCGATCAATTCATATTTAGAGGCAAACATAAAATTTCCCATTATCTGAGAATGACACGCATATCAAGTTTCACCAATTAAAAATTTGTACAAGAAAATAAAATCATTCATTTTCATCCTAGAGATAAATTCAGATTTTTATTTTTAATTTATTTTTATTTTTTTGGGGAGGGGGGGGTGGGGAGAGACGGATATTGAAAGTACACAGCAGAAATTTGTTAACAATATTATAACATTTTAAAATTGTTTCAAGATTAATATTTTTATTTAAAAGCTTTAATTTTCATGTTCCTGAAAATCATTTAAAATGGCTTGTTTTTTATTTCTAACCACTGGCAAAAATCTGTAAAAGTCACAGTTTTCATTCTGCTAAAATATCATTGTACAACTACGGCAGAAAGGCATTAGTTCTGTTTTCCAAAAGACAAATATAATATCTGGGGATTGTGATGAATATAAAAGAAAAATTAATAAAAGTGTGAATCACCCACGACTTGCACCGGAGTGATTCCGAAAACCTAAAAATTTAGACAAAACATATATTCAACACTTTCCCCAAACACCATTATAGGCGTGAACGTAAGTGTTAGTACACAATGCGAAGCTATAAAAGATAAGTTTAAAATTACGTTAAATTCATATGAGAAATATTAAAGTTAAATCTTAAGTTAAATTATACTTTTATAATATATGAAATAAAACTTGTTCCATAACTTCAATAAGAGCTAAAACACATAGATATAAATGATAGAAAAGGACAAACTCACCAAGATGAAGCAAAACTGTAATTTTATTCATAAGTGCACTCAAATAAACACAATATAAAATTTCGCTTGAATTTCTCTACAACACTCTTTTTACTATCAATATATATTCCTCTTTAAAAACTTTTAAGATGAGATATCTGTATTAATCACTTTTTTAATTTATTCATACATAAACATGAATATGAACAACATGGATGGCACATTATTATCTATAAAATAATTACTCTTTATATCAAATTATGTGTTGTCATGAGGAAAATTAAAGTTATATTAAATTTTTATTTCTATGGTTCAGTGGATCACCTGAGATAATAAAACGTTATTAATAGTTCATTAGACATAATGATGATCTGGAAACATTATTTCTATAGTTCTTTAAGTTTAATATGTATAGTTATGGAAGTTTAAAGTCCAAATTCAACTCACTGAAGAAACACCAGAGTGTCAATAATAGTGATGACGATAAAATCATATCAGCAGTTCTTTAACCCTCTAAGCGTGTAGAACGTAATATTCCGTTCACTAAGCTCCAGGTTTCACTGCAATGTATGCAATGTTTAAGATAATATAATTCCATAGATTTAATGAATTTTCAAAACATTGAAGAATGATTAATACTCTCAAGGGTTACATTCATATTTGTAATTAAGTTTTATTTATAATGCTGAACGAATCATATTTTTTTAGCATTTAAAACAAAATGCAGAGAAAACAACATTACAATTTTACCCTTTTTCAAAACGCTCAGAGGGTTAAAGAGGTTTCTACGGAACGTTGATATCCTAAATTGCCGATGTTTTAGACACTATTATGGAGAAGAAAACGTCAGTTGGAAGACTATCAAATACTGAAGATATTACAAGATGAAGAAGAACAACATAAAATCTTGAAGTCCCAAAACTTATTCAAGAAATCTCACACAAAAGGACGTAAGTAACACTTATCTTGAATGAAGAAAAATAAAGTGATCCTGATGCAAGATCACCCAGTTCTGAGGAACGAATCCAATTTTCTTGGAACAAACTATGGCTTCCAAAAGTAAATTGGGGAAATACCGTATATATCTTGAAACCATCAATTAAACTTGTGGTAAATTTGGATTAATACCTTCTCCTGGAAGAATTAAATATGGCAGCACAGGTGGTAATCATCTTGGAGTATATTGAATTTAATGAAGAATAGTCATTTTAAAAAAAGAAATAGATTGAAGTTTAACGTTCACTGCACTCGCCGCAAGCCAAAATGGCTTAGGCTCCGAAGAGCGAAATCCACAACACGTTGTTACATCTTTGAGATTTTTTAGGAACTGAAAGAGTCTTCACAGTTTCCCACTCAGGCAAAACTTTCTGGCGGTTACGAAATAACCAATCAAAAAATCCGAACCTTCTGAATGTCACTGATCAAGCCCAAAAACTCGTAGAGAAAGTTGCAGTTAAAGGTATCACTGACGCGTCCACCCCTGGTACAGTGCCTAGAAGTATATAGTGTTGTTATCGGTGTCAATATTATACTTCAGAAATAGAGGACGCCGATAGATGGCGCCAGTGTTCTCGCCGCGGCTATGGTAACATTCGTTTTTACATACATCTCATTTTAAATCTATTTTTTTCTGTATAAATCAGTACTTTAAAATGCTCTAGATAAAAAATAAACAATGAAAAAAATTCTAATAATGAAAATACAGTTGAAGAGAAATGTAATTGATTTCATAACAACTAATTGTAATGAACTCAAACAGTTACAAACTTGTTATTAACAAGTTCCTGTTAACATCCTGTTAACTAAGATTAATGTTAATGATTAAGATTAATGTTAACTAAGATTAAAAATTTCTGACATTTCGGAGCTTTAGTTTTGAGTAAAATAATTTAAGGTATACTAGCAAACATCAAACATTAAATTAATGATAATTTCAAATCTAGAAAAAAAAATAATTACTCTCCTGAAAGTATGACAAGAATGCATTTTCTTTAAATTAGGGTAGATGTGCCAATCATCCTTAAAAAATTATTTAAAAATTATTTTTGATTAATAGTTATTATTATTATATATATATATATATTATTATTATTATTACATTAAGTTATCAACAATATTTAACCATTCTCATACTCACATTTCTCAAATGTGAATCAAAATTTTAATAACAGAAATAAATCAAACACTTTCCAGTTTTTTTCGAGTAATAGACACCCTACAAAAAGTAATACATTGATTTTGTGAATGTATTTAAAACCATGATTGAATGAAAGCATACTAATGAAACAAAATAGTCATGTTAAAATAAATTTTAAAGTTAGGATATCAATAATTAATAAAATATTTATGATAATATTCATTGTTTAAATTATTTATTGTCATTATCACAAGATAAATATTTTAATTATTTTCGATAGAAAAATTAAAATACTAAATTAAAAATAATTGAGCAAATCTTCTTTCCCTTCAATAAATCTCTCAATAAATCGCTCATGAAAATGCGATTCACATTAGAGTCCTGCATCGGGTCGGGTTACCCACACCCGACCCGTCCCGCGGTTCGGGTCGGCGCTCTTTTTTTTTGTTGTTGAGGTTCGGGTCGGGTTGACTTCTACTTTTTGCTGCGGGTCGGGTTGACATTCACTTTTTCGGGTTCGGGTTGGGTTTTTACTCTTGCGGGTCGGGTTCGGGATGACTCGCTTTTTCAAAAGAATGTCCAATATTTTTTCAGATTAAGGAAATCGAGGTACATTTTTTGTCGGGTTCGGGTCGGGTTGCTAGTTGACTTCAAATGAAATTTGCGGGTTCGGGTCGGTCACATGCAACTGAATGTTGGTTCAGATCTTTGTCGGCACGAGGAATGACTTTTAACCATTTTTCAAATTAGTTTTAGTCTTTGTGGGGGGGGGGGGATAGAGTTATGTTAGTTTTGTTGCTTTTATATCCACTAGTATATCCGGGAACGAAGCATGTTCAGGGGTTAATTTGCGCCGGAGCCCACCAGACCTCAGCTGCGGTACTTCTCTATTTTTAGTAAATGTTTAAATATTGGCCAGAATACACCGGAGCTCATAAACACTGCGCTCCGGAGCCCAGTGCAATAACGCTTCCGAAAAACGAATTCTAAATTACCCTTTCCTTTCCCTCCCATCCCCAATTTTTTGCCTGCTTTTGTATCAAAACACTTATAAGTGAGGTAATGTGTCGCTCACGTAAGAGATTGAGATAAAACGGGCTCGGTTTTTATATCAGTCTTGGGCAGGCTTGAACTCAATCTGTCTTAAATTCAAATTTTATTTATTTCCATTTCAAATCATTTTAATGCTATTTTGATCAGAATAACGAGTAAACAGAAATAGTCTTTTTTCTATTCCGCATAGCTGCGAACTATTAATTTTTTGTGTTAAAACTATTTCCGAATCATAATCCTGAGCTTATTTAATCGCAGAATTCTGCGATTAATTAACATTAAGATTAGGTAAAGCAAAGGTTTCTATTTGGAAGTAGTAATGACAAAAAAATGGAACAGTTGATATCTAAGTATACGCAGATAGATGTATTTAATTATTTTTATTTTGCTAAAAAAAAAAAAAAAAAAAGTGTTTTAAATTTTGAAGATAATGTATGAAATATAAATAGACAGACTGGAGTGACGGTGGGGGGGAAGGGGGGGGGGGTGCGTGTTAGTACCGCAGAATATTAGGGCTCCGGCACTTTTTTTCTTAGAAATTAAGCCCGGAGCATGTTCGATCAGCTTTTCTTTTCTTAGTATTTGCAGATTTATCCATACTGATTTATCATTAAACAGGCATAATATATGTTTACTTTAAAATATTATAGAAATAGAAACATTCGTATAGTTTGTTTGAAAATACAGCGTTAATTACATTGAAACTAACATTAGGATCAAGCCTGTTAAATGAAACTTCAAACGTTAATAACGGCGGTGGGAACTCGACGCCCTCTCGCGGAGAATCTGGTTTTCCTCCTGTTAGGGACATTTTTTTTATTGCGGTTGTATTGGCGATAAGCACACTACTTACTTCTAGGCACTGTACCCCTGGTAACAGCATTTAAATAGTAACTCGAACATACGATTGCGACCTTGGAGTGCTGCAAAAACGACCTTGCGCAAAATACGCGAGAAAAAGGATTCTTGTTTACATGAAGACATCTGAAATTCTGTCAATGGCCGCTCTTAGCGAAATTGTACCATTTCAAAATAAAACTTAGGAAAATAATGAAAAATCCATAAGTCAGAAACATATGGATGAAAACAGATAAAATTTTAGGAAATGTACTAAAATAAAAAGTTCTTTCCATCTATCATGAATTGGAAGTAAAATATTTGTATTAAAGAATTTCGAAAAGTAATTATTGGACTCTGAAAATATCTTGAAGATTGTGAATCTGAAATGAGAAATCCTAGGATGACATAACAAATAACACACAACCTACTGAGATGAATTGAAGTAACAACATATTAATTATGATAATAAAAAAATGAAGTAAATGTGCTTTAATTTTTGACTATTTAAATTTAATAAGAAATTATTTATTATAAAAATAAGTAATAAGGATTAAATTTGAGATTTGAAATTAAATTAAATTAGCACAAACGTTATAAAATAAAAAGAATGTTTGATTTAAAATTATTAATTAATGAAATATTATTAAATAACATAAATTTTATGAATTTATTAAGATAAATGAATAAATTAAATTTAAGAAATTTGAATATATGAATTAATGAATACTGAGAATTTTAAATCATAACAACAAAGGACTTCAAAAAGAAGAGAAATATCTCAGGGCTTCTTTGTGTTACTAACAGTGACTGTGCAAAGGCTTCAAAATCAAAAAGAATATTTCTCTTTACATCACATTATTATAAATTCAGTTTATTTTCAGTTTTTAAAGGATTGTAAAACACTGTAAGAAACTTAGGCCACATTCTTCTTTCTCAAATAATGAGAGTTTTTTTTTTTTCCTTTTTCCCCATTTTTGTATAAATAAAATTAAGACTGATATAAATATAGAATCCAAGCTGGTTTCCGGCACGGACTGAGCCCAAGAGCTGAGATTATTTCTTTTCTTCTAGATTACCGCAATCGGAATGGAAATTAACATTTGTTTCATTGAATTTCCAGGTTTAGTTTGAATTTCCCTGATATTTCCAGGTTAACAAAATTCACTGATATTTTCATGTTTTCCAGGTTGGTGACCACCCTGAACATATTAATAAAATATTTCATTACTTGTTTACTTTTCCCTTGACCTCTTATCTGCCACCACTACACATTTCACCAATCAGTTACTTAACGGCAATAATGGATAAGTATGATGTAAGAACATACTCATAATTTTTTTTTTCTTGGTTTCATGTAACGCCTATTAAATTTTGATAAAATAATTTGTAAAAGTTTCGGTACTTCCTTGTTATAGACAGCCCCCACAATGAACTTTACGCATGTCATGTCACACTCCTGAGCAGGCAGTATTTTGATCCATTATTCTAGCCTCTGTACCATCAGAATGCCAGTACATGCAGCAGCAAATACTATCATCAAATGAATTTTAGCCTCAACGCAGACTATGTGCAGAAAATTTAACCAAAATTTTTCAAATTTAGTGAATGTTCTTGGATACAGAACAAAATTTTGAATTTATATTACAATATATTAAGTAGCAACAGCTTCAAAATGAATTTGTATTCAGTATTTTTAGCAAATAAACATTAATAACACATACTCCAGAGCTATGCTAATAATCAAAAGTAAATGCTTAAGTCAAAAGTAAGCCGATTTTAGCTTTGAGCTCATGTGCATAAAGTCCATTATGATTGCACCAAGTTGCAGTCGATTTCGCCAAAGTCATAGCCAAACTTGTGAAACGCGAACATAGTGTGCACATATAAACCAAGGCGCACATTGAGACGCAGCCAACACGCGCGGGGCAGGTTCTCACGTCACGCGATTTTGTAAAGCATTGAAATGAGCGGGAGAGCGCATATTGACGCACGCGCAGTTTTTCTGACGCAGGTTCTGCCTGCCACTTGTGTTCCGAACACAGTTTCAAGTGCGAGTGTGTCACGTTTTTCAGCGAAAATGAAGGAAAAACTGATCGAAGCTGTTCGCGCCTATCCTGTTTTGTAAACATTTCAGTAAATAATGGACGTTAGTCCTAAAACTTTAAAAATAAATGTAATTTTGTAAATGGTTATTATTATATAAAATTAAAAGTTTTCTATTCTATTTTTCAGAGTAATAATGATAAAAAAATCTTGTTTAATATAAAAAGTTTTATTAATCACATGAAATTGATTAAAACTAGCTTTTTTTTTTTTAAAGGTACTTTTCTGTTACCTGGGTGCCAGTGATATGTATATTTATGTTTATATATATATATATCACTGGCGTCCAGCTAACAGAAAAGTACCTAAAAAAATTATTCTAAATACGTTATGGTAAGTGGAATTCAAAAATTAAATTTTATTACTTCCATTTCAGTTACATCAATTTTAAGTGCTATGAACATTAAACTGAAATTGTCTTTTAATTATAATATCCATTACTGAAAAATGCCTAATTAAACATTTCAGCAATGGACATTGGTCCTAAAACTTAAAAAAAGAAAATGTAAATGGTTTTTTTTTTTCTTTTTTTTTTTCTTTTTTTTAAAAGTTTTATGACCAATGTCCATTGCTGAAATGTTTAATTAAATTTTATTATTTAGCAGCAGATTAAAATCAAAACATGCAATTTTTGCAAGAAAATGAAGAAGATATAAATTAAGTAAAACCAGCTCTTAGCTTGTTTAAAAATTTTCAATGAAAACAGAATACTGTGAAACATTTTCTGTATGAAACTTGCAAAAGAGAGTTATAAGAAAAAATTAAAACTGGATTTTTATTGGTTATTTTTTTATAAACAAAAAACTTTAGAGGGGGTGTGGGGAAGGGGGGGGCATTACCAGAACATATATTGTATCATGAACAGTACAAATTTTTTAGTCTAAAAATAAAAAATCCCTGACGGCTCGGCCTACAGGCACAGGTAGATTTTGAAGACGCAGACCGTGGGCGCCTGTTTGTTGGGAAATTCGGAAGAAATTACCTTTTTACCATGATGCGACAGTTGGAACCGCCCACTTCAAAACCTAACTTGTTTGCAGGTAAAACCGGCAAAGATTTTTTTTTTTTTTTTATAAGGGTTGGTTTTATAAAAAACTTGTCAATATAAAAGTTTTAAATAATATTAAAAGGACTTATAATAAATTTAAGCGAATATGATATCTTGTGAATTGACGAAGTTGTGGAATTTTTTCTTCTTCTTAACCCCCCCTCCTTGGGCCATTTTTAATTATATCAAAAATCTGATAAATTTTCGTCCATTTTCCTAGAAGTAATAATAACTTTAAACGGGTTCGATACGTATCATAACTAAGAAGTTATGGGTTTTTTTTTCTGTTTTCACAAAAAGCTGTACTAATATATACTAATAAGCACGCATCCATTTCAGAATCAGATAATCTAATTCTGAATTTAAATCTATGTACTGATCCAAGGCAAAAAATATCTAAAAATCCCAAAAAATGAACTAATTGTTTCTTATTCTACGAAAAACGAACCGTTTTACACGCGTGGCATACGTTAGCCACGGACTAGCAATGCGCCTTGACTTCAAACAAACGTGAACGTGACGGAAAACTGAGTCGCAATATGCGCACACCCTGCCGCGCGCAGTTTTTTTCCGAGCAGCATCGCTTAACCTGCGCGTGGCAGCTGCGTCTCAATGTGCGCCGCGATAGAGATATAAAAATAAATACTGTTGCATTAAATAATATAATATTTTATGTTACAATGTTTCATAACAATTTCACAAGAATAAAACCTTTTTAAATTTCCAAAATTGCTTTCAATAATTCAACAAAAACATTTTTAGCATAATTTTATGGATGACTGTAAAGCACTTACAAACGGTATTCTCAAATCACTAAACTACATACAGACCTTTTTTTTTTTTTTACAACTTTTTACGTTGCATCTCCATACATCTTCATCATTAGTGTAGCGTACAGTTTTGTATCATGACGATTTTTCAACAGTTGTTTGTTGGGTAAAAGCTCTTGCATTTGGCAAAAATGAGATTGCATTGATCTTTGTACTAGGTAACTTAAGATTGTTTCTCTATTTATAACTATATAATAATAATAATATAAAAGTAATAGATATATAAAAATAAATACTGCTGCATTAAATAATATATTTTATGTTACAATGTTTCATAATAATAAATACAGGTGATTTAAGAAAAACAATACAAATGCAATTTTATAAAACATCATGAAATATGTTCTGGAGCATCAATTAAAAAAAAACAATAGGACGATAACATAAACATGTGCTGTTTCTATAGTACTGTAAACTATTTGATGATATTTTACAAGCTAATCTTGGGATATATCTCTGTCACTTGGCCACTATAACAAAGAAGTGACAAAGTTTCACATAGATTTGTGAATTATTATTTTATTTTGTTTAAATAAATTTTTCACATTGCATCGCCATTGTTTTATCCATTTGCAAATAATCTATTTTTTTTTTTAAATGAGAGAGAAAACATAGATTATTACACAATTAACTTATATTTATCATTTCAAAATGTTAACTGGCTTATCTACAAAATAAATAGAAATGAAATATGTATATTGTGTGGGATAGGCAGCACTACAGTTGACAACAATGAACTTATCCATTATGGGTGTTAAATTATGTTCTTAAGCGATAGATTTTCTTTACCAGAAATGGTCAACAGGAAAGAAAACATGTACCAAAATTTCTGTTTTGATACTTTCCAGCATAGTTAAAGAGTGTTTATGACTTCGGTTTGTCTGGCCGACTAACTCTCATAAACACAGTCTGATTGTAATGTAATTGATGTTTGTTAGTGATGTTTAGTATAGCACAATCCCTGTTGAAAATGAAGTGTGTAACATTTATAGTTCATTCAACGAGGACACTCAGAAGAATTCTGTTATGGTCAATGGGAAAAAATAGTTTCAAGTGCATTTTGATGATGTCACACCATTTCAAACACAATGAAATTGTTTTGATGCATGTTTTTGTGTATTTATGAAGTGAACTAGAACATGCATTCTGTAGAATATGGGGTGCAAATCATTTATTAATCATTTACAGTGCCATGCCAAAGACCTTCATTACTTAATGGTCTACGAGGGAAAAACTGTTTGCAGTGTATTTTAATTATGGCCTTTTTAGCTTGTCTCAAAATATAAACCCAGAGAAATTATAAGTGATTGTGCAAAAAATTTTGTTGGTGCGAGCAAGGAGTTGAAAGAAATGTACAAAATTGTAACTTCTACTCAGCATAATGAAGAAGTGGCAAAGTACTTAAGTTGTGAAGAAATTATTTGGCATTTCAATACCACCTCAGCATTTCACTTTGGAGGACTTTAAGAGGCTGGTGTTAAATCTATGAAATTTCATTTAAAAAGAACCATTGATAATTCAGTTTTAACACTCAAAGAACTTTCCACTCTTTTAGCTCAAATTGAAGCATGTTTAAATTCTAGACGCCTTTGTCCTTTAACTTCTGATCGTAATGATTTAACGAGCTAAACACTGGCCATTTTTTAATTGGTGCTTCTCTTACTTCAATACCTGAAGGTGATATTTGAGATGTACCTGAATCAAAATTGACCAGGAGGCAATTAGTGCAACATATGCTTCAACACTTGTGGAAGAGATGGAGCAATGAGTAACCTCTCTAATTTACAACAGAGAGTGCAATGGCTTAAAAAAGAGCTTAATATGAAGGTAGGTGATTTAGTAATAATCAAAAATGCAAAAAAGGCATACTAAAATATACATGTTGTAGAATAAGGTGTGCATAACATTTATCATTCATTTACAGGGACAAACAAAAGATTTCTGATACAGTACTGTATCTGAAGTACTATCTAGTATTAGCAATAATGATAGAAGTTTGTTTTTAAGTTTAACTAAATTTTTTAACACAATGTGGTGAGTATAAATGCTACAGATCCTATATATGGCTACACAAAAGAATTTGTAAGCTTTAGTAATATACAGGGTGTACAAAAGAATTCAAATATTCTTCCATCTATTGGTCTAAATTTCTGAAGGTGATTTTTCACCCTATTATACATGTTTTATTACTAAACTAAATTTTAGCATATATATAAATCTACAGATCAAATACAGGGCACAAAAGAATTGAAGTACTTTTCTGGCTATGGACAGTAATTGCTGAAATGTTTTTTTAAATGTCATGTGATTTCTAAAATGTTTACTTGATATCTTAGTTAACTTATTAAACAGTGGAGTTTATAACAATATAATGAATTATAACACCTTGTAATAATATATTTCTTTTAAAAGCTAAAAGGTGTAAATTAACAACATAATACAAATTAAAATAACTTTTATTAGGTTGTTTGAAATGTTTCGACTCACTCCGAGTCATTTTCATTATGGAATATTCTCATTTGTTTTTGAAAATGACTCTGAGTGAGTCGAAACATTTCAAACAACCTAATAAAAGTTAAACTGATTAGTATTATGTTGTTAATTTACACTTTTTAGCATTTAAAAGAAATACAGTGGAGTTTAGTTAAAGTATTCTGGAAGTGTTGGAAACCACACCTTAATGTATGCTTGATGCATAATTTTTTTTTTTTTTTTTAACTTGCAGACACACCCAGGATCAGCCCATACCAAGCCTGCCAAGAAAAACAAAGTCTGGGCCTGGCCCCATTCTAATCTAATGAGAGAAAATCTGACTGAACCAGGAACATAGGCCACTTCGAGTTCACACTTTGGGTCTGTGCAGACAATTTGCCAAAACAAAGAATAATAATAAATATTTAGATCTTCTTGAATAAATCATTATAGCAAACAATCATAAAAATAAATTATTTCATTGAAAAGTGCATATTTTATTAAAATAAACAATCGTTAAAAACATTAAATATTTTTTGAAAATAAAAGACTGACTGACGGAGAGAGATGAACTTTGTTTTTCCATTCGCATTCTCTCTTCTTGAGGAAGTTTGTTGTTGGGAAGTTTGCTACAGGGTTATTCTAGCAAACACAAGACGGAAATTTCTCTTTGGATCTTCATTGGAAATTTCATGTTCTCTTAATGACTTGAAAATTTCTATAAATTTAGGAAGTTAATATTTTTTGAAAATTATTTTTATAAATGATTCTTTGGAGTTTTCAGTACTTTTATGTTAGTCAGGCACAGGTGATAACTGCCAAAATTGTTCTATCGCCATCATTCATATTGCATTCATTTAATTTAAAATCACTCATTTTATTTAAAATACATAACTTCCATTTAAAATATATACATTATATACATTTAAAATACATGCTTCACACTCATTTTATTTAAAATACAGCGAAAAAAAAAATAAGAAGAAGAAGAAAAAAATACTGTGAACCAAGACATTTTATTTCAGCAACAAAGCTTTATTGCTAATTTACAACACAAAACATAAAGCTGCTACTGGCGAGATTTGCACCTAGCTAACATAAAAGTGCAGAGTTTTCTTTAAACAGGTATATAAAAAATAACATTGGATGGCATGGCTGTGAAATAGACATCAGCTGATAAAAACCAAAGTCCTCACTTTTGGTGAAATTGGGACTTTGGGATAAAAGATAGAATTTGGATTGTTTTTATGAGTGGCTCAAAGTTACTCTCCCTTAATTTATTGTGGATTTCTTTATTTTTCGAGGGGCATTATTCTTTGAAATAAGAGTATAATATACAATTAGTGTGAATAGCCTGCGAGCTCCATGCCATCAGTTTAACTGGGCACTTTTCTTTTAATTACAATTTCAGATAGCATTTGACAGAGTTAAGGTGATCACCTTCGATAACTATCAGAATGACACCATCTTCAGTGTATCTACCTGTTGGGACTTTATTTTGTCATTTCAAAAATCAATTTCTTTTCTTTAAAGTGTAATAAACAAAATACAAAAGAGTTTTTTAAATATCTTGTTTCATTTTCTTGAAAAAATAAATCCCAAAAATACACATTTTTTTTTCCAACCTTGCAGGCAGGAAACAATGAACCTTAGAATTACCTTGATTTGAAGCTTGAGGATAGGGAGCTGAAAAGCCACCACTGGTATCATTGAAGAGCTGAGGACCAGAAGTGAACTGCCCATACTGACCACCACCATACGGTGGAGAGTTACTCGCCTTAAAACCCTTTGGTTGCCTTGGTTTGCCTAGAAAAAAAATATAAAAACATTGTTTTAATCTTTTACATTGCAACACCTCTAATTTTGAAAAATAGTTTACATCATTTAAAACGTAGAAAAAATTATTTAAAAGATTAAAAAAAAATTATAAAATTGTAAGGTACTTCTTTGTTATAGCAGCCCTCACAGTTATAATTATGCCAAAGTTGCAGTTAATTTCACCAAGTTCATGAAGCACTAATGTGTAATAGACATATAAAAATAAAATACCATAGCATTAAATAATATAATATTTTATGTTAAAAAGAATATACCAATGGAAC
Source organism: Maratus michaelseni (assembly GCA_963931845.1). NCBI lineage: Eukaryota > Metazoa > Arthropoda > Arachnida > Araneae > Salticidae > Maratus > Maratus michaelseni. The sequence goes on from OZ007599.1 coordinate 28,451,997, forward strand.
CGTTCGAGGATTTTGCACTGCAGTCTAATAATTTTTAGAAATATCTAAAATTTTTTAGATGCAGATAAAAACCTCCAAAGAAAAATCAAGGATAAAAATATCTGCAAACAACATTAGTCAAGCCAGAATATCATCTCATTTGTTTCATCAAAGTTACAGTAAAAAACTGATTGAAGATAGCAAAAGGCAATGCACGAGAAAAAAATTAAACGTATTTTAACTGCATTAGAAGATGACATCATCCGCTTTGTGAAAAACGTGAAACAAAGAAAAATAAATTGAATGCATTTAAAGTACAATTTAATCTAATATAACAAAGCATACCTTTTATTCTACACGTAAAATACCACTGCTTCAACTGATCAATTGTGTCTCTTTCTTCTAAACATTTCAATTTCCATTTTGCTTTTTAACCATAAATATAAAATAAATCCTTGCAGAGAAATCATACTTTAGCTTTTTTGTACTATTTATATTTTTTATAATCATTGTTGAGCATCATATTTTATTTTTGTGGCAACACTAATTTAAGGAAGACCTTTCATTTCATTTATGAAATCAATGCAAATTTAATTTTTAATCAAAAAACATGTTTTAACAAAATGTGAGTGTGCTATGTCAGAAGCTGCTTCAAAAATCTTCTGAATGATACCTCATTTATTGTTGTGTTTCGTAAATACATAGAAAAAGGGATGTTGACAAAAATATATATATATGATGTTTCATAATAATTTCTTACCCTGCTTCAGAAGAAAAACAGCTTTTTGATATTATGCCTTACATTACAGGCAATATTTTCAAAATTGTTTTCAATAATTCATTAAAAAAAAAAAGAAAAAAAAAATTACATAAAGTCTGTAAGCTTTTTTTTTTTTTTTTTTTTTTTTTTTTTTTTTTTTTTTTTTTGTTGCACTTCCTTATAATGATATTCAGTTTCATATCATAGCCATTTTTGAACAGTTGCTTGTTGGATAAAAGCTCTTACTTTTTAAAAGGTGAGATTGCATCCATCTCAGTACTAGGTAAATTAAAGATTGCATCCATATTTATAAAAATAAATACAGACAATTTAAGAAGAAACAATACAACATGCAATTAAAAAAAAAAAAGACATGAAAAATGCTCTGAACATGAACAAAAAAAAACAATAGGACGATAAAAATTATGTGCTGTTTCTTCAGAATTGCAAACCATTTGACGAGATTTTACAACCCAATCTGGAGATATATCTCTGTCACTTGCAATTCCTCTTGGAGGTTCACCATGACAAAGAAGTACCAAATGTGATATATTAATATTCAGCTCCTGTTCATTACATCTGAAAGGTTTGAAAAAAATTATTGAACTGAGATTAAATTGCTTCAGAATACTATTAAGTTGTAATCCACCAATTATATCACACATGGCTTTTTGACCGTTCTCTCTCTTCCTATGTCACATTCACCTTCTTCCCTGTTAAGACATCACATTTTTTTGCCACTAATAATTTAGAATTAATTTTATGCAAAAAAAAATTTATATGTGATTTATTACATATTGATATACAAAATATAAAAATATGTCAAAATCTTGTGCAGTTTGCAAAAAAAAAAAAAAAAAAAAAGGAAAAATCTCATTATACTACATATATATATATTTATGAATTTTATTATGTTGCTTGCAAACAATTCTTTTCATTCAATTTATTTTTTCATATATTAGATGTGATGTCATAAGATGTTAACCTGCATCCCGCATCTTCCCCCTTTTGCAGTGTGATATAATAAATGGATGACCCCTAACAAAGAAGGTCTCATTAAAGCACGTACTCAGAATATTTTTTTTTTAAATTTTAATGGAACTACTCATGTACGTAATAAAGTATCAGTCAAATTTCTTGGAATCAAAGTAGAAAATCTGTAAAAAAATAAAATATTTTTGAGTATTTGGCACAAAAAGTCGCGATTTGGTGAGCAACACTTTTTCCTTGCCAAATGCAAGCAATTTTAATGTATTTGAAAATTCTTGGTTAAATGAGTGTTTAAGCTTTAAAGGTGCAGAGTACTTTATTAATTTAAACTTAAAACAATTAAATAGTTTTTTAATCTTTGTATAAGCTTATATAATATATATTATACAAGTTGCGTATTGCTGATTTACAAGGTTTCACAGCAGGGTCGGACTGGGCCAGGGGAAAGGGCGCAGACCTTGGATTTTCAGAGGGCGCGAAAATGTTAAATAACTCATGTCAATCTTACTTATTTTCTCTGTGTTTTACTTGACAAGAGATAACACATTCGCATAGCACTAAGTAAGAAAATTGTTTAATATAATTGGGTTGTCTGGAAAGTTCGTGCCGGTTGGGAAAATCAATTCGAAAGTAAGTGCTGATTAACTAAAAAACAGGTATAATGGGACATAACTGCACACATGATGAATTATTTGCTTCGTAGGTGTAAATCCAAAAATCACAGACTAACTGTAAGTTACAAAATAATGATTATACAGTTTTTATTAATAAAATCTTAAGCATTATTTTCTTGAAAGAACATTTTTCATCATGCCTTATAAGGCACCATTTAAATGGTTCAAACAATCAGCTTTTTTTTCTTTTTGGAAATTAAAGATTATTGTTATTGTTTGGGTTGAATTTATTCTTTCTATAAAAAAAAAAAAAATCTGAGGTTGACCTTTATTTCGGGCTCATGAGCAGTATCCTCCCCTTAATGTTTTTTTTTTTTTTTTTTTTTTTTTTAAATATATATATATATATATAGAGAGAGAGAGAGAGAGAGAATATTCCTGATTTTAATTGTTTGCTTTTATTCACTGATTTTATCATCTAATTAATGTGAACAAGTCTTATTAAAAGTAAGTTTCTAACCTTCTTCCTTGATGCAGTATCGGAGGAGTACTTTCAAGACTACATTATCCCACTTATAATTGTTTATCTGTGAGATGCTGTGTGACTAATGCTTAATTAGAGCAAGTTAGTTACTCAACTGAGAATTAAGTAATCAAATGAGCTATCTTGATATATATATATATATATTCAGGGTTCATACTCATCAGGGGAAACCTGGGAATCAGGGGAAAATCAGGGGATAAATTTTGTGTCTTAAAAATCAGGGGAATCTCAGGGGATTTTCCAAAAAATATCAAAAACCTGGGAAATTTTGGCAAAACGATCGACTACTCTGGGAAATGAGGGCACTCGCTGCTATTCGCATGCTTCGTGAAATAAGAGCTTGTATCTGCAAAATATTCAATAATTTGTAAATTTTGCAAAAAATTCTTTAGCAAACTAGTAGTTTGTGCTTCAGAATCAGTTGTGAACTTGAGAGTGGAACTTTCCCAAATCCTAAGATTTTAGTGTGTAACATAACAAAATCTTGATACCTCGAAAATTTGTTGCTCAACTGGGAAATATATATATATATATATTAACCTTCAGATGTAAAAACTTCACTTTTGTGATTACCTCTTTTTTTGGGGGGGTTGGGGGGGGGAGGAAGGGGTAATACTTACTAAGTTTTTAAAAATGTCATTAATTGTCAACATGGGGAAATTATTCATCCTGGAAAATACATCAGGGGATTTTTTGGAGGGAAATGAGTATGAACCCTGATATTGATAAATGGTACTTTTATGTTAGCTGAGTGCCAGTGATATATATACATATATAATGCACATATATATAGATATATACACATATATATGTTATATAAAAATTTTATTTCGCATTATTCCTTTAAATTAATCTTAACTTCTGACATAGTCATTATTTCCTTAATTCTTAATAATATTTATTCCTATTTAATGTCCTTTTAAAAGTAGTAACACGTATATTAATTTAATTATCTTATTCCAAATCTGAATCTAAAACTTTAAGTTCATTCGTAACTTTTATCAACTCCCCAATCTATAAAATTCTGAGAGACACTTATTGTCATTTCGAATGTTTTTAAGAGCCATTTTTTATTCCATGCTTTGCTTCGTGCGCTGAGTATTTTTCACATCAAAATCAATGTGCCATTGTGTTGGGGATTCTTTCTTGTTAAATCTTCTCCATCGCACCTCATTCGCTTAGCTTAATTTTGTCTGTCACTCATTGGTTCCTGCATACGTTACGTCATTTCAATAACTCTACACGCGGTTAACAAAACTGCATTACAAGCTTTTAGAGAGCAGATTTTTGTCGTGTTTGGAAGTTCTGACCAAATCGTTATCTGGTGTTCTGCGACTTAGAATTTCACAACAGCCTTTTAAGATCTATTAAATGAGTTATCGTCAAGCCTGAGGGGAGGGCTATAAGTTTATACCTGATACTGTAGGAACTGTTACTGGCATTGCTCCTGTTCATTAATAAACAATTTATCTGGAAATTGGCTGCTGATTATTGAAGAGACTTGTTGTTTCATCATTGCCTAACCTCCTCGCCATGATTCTTAATATCGACTGCAATCATTCACTATCTTTAACAAACTGCCATTTTCTCGTGGAATATTAAATCATCTTCGTAAAAAGTTTACATATATATGTATATTAATATGTGTACATATACATATGTATATATATATCACTGGTGCCCAGCTAACATAAAAGTACCTAATAAATTTTGGTTTGTTAAAGTTTCATATTGAAAATTCTACTACAGGGGATAGGAAAGGTGGCTTTCAAGAAAGTTGTACTAGACCCTGAGCTTTTCAGGGCCCTGTTATTCTTACAAGAATACTTATAAAAAGAAGTTTTAGTAGTTGATATATGTGTATACAGTAACCATTAAGTATAATCCTTATCAGATGACACAACTTCTGTCAACATCCCTGATGGAATTATATGAATACTGCAATATCATTAGAAAGATTCATCTTAACTGTTTTCTGTTCTATCACCAGCTCATCATTCATAATTATTTCTATAAGTCGAAATAATTGCAATAATATCCATCAAAGAAGTTATGCTTGTTTTATAGACTTGTTTAGTAACTTTTCTTTTTAATTTAAATTTGCTTTTTAATTGTTCAAAAAACTACATAATGTGAAAATCTATAGAGATTAGAATAATTATCCAAATCTGCCAGAGAATACTTCTATCTCTGTTTCTGAGAATCGTTAATAATTCCATACATTAAAAACCTCATCAAACACCTTGAAACACCCTTCATATTTCACAGTCTTCTTTTCAATATTTTGGTTACTTTTATTATTTTTTATAGTCTTTTCAGGAATATCATATTTAAAATGCATTTATCATAGTTAAAATAAAACTTAATTGTATATAAATTGAATAGAAAACTATTTTTATAAGAACTTTTGATTATACTTATTTGTATATCACCTTTTAATGTTGTATTTCTTTTGAATAAAACAACAAAATAAAATGCAATAAAACTTTATTATAATAAATACAAAAGTTAATATTTACTTTTTCTCCAGCTACAAAAAATCTTTCAACAAAATACAGAAAGTATAACTATACATCCGTTCTGGATCCAAAATAAAAATATTTTTTTTTTTTTGTTCACCACAATAACTCATTTCATATTCAAATGTTATTATATTATTAAAATGCATTTCAAACATTTATTACCTCATTGACGTCTCGGCAATTATGTCATAAAATTTTCTTTCGGTAGTCAAATTATTTTTCTTTTAACCCTATCACTATGTCCTGGGGTCCACACGGACCCCAAGCACTTTCAACAAATTGTCAAAAAAATCTATCACTCACTAAGTAGTCTCAGCCAGTGACATCTCATATCATAATGTTTGTAACACACAGTAAAACTTAAACTGTACAAATATAAGTGGTACTCGTTTTGTTTTAATTTGAAAAATAGATAGCATATTTGTCCTGGGCAACAACAGGGCATGTTTTGATAGGACATAGTGATAGGGTTAAATAAAACAATCACAATAAATTTCTTTAAGTAAAATAGTAATTAGTAATTTTCTTGATTCCTTATAATTCTATAAATTAAGCATACAAATTGCAGCTAAAAGAAAATAAAGAATAGTAACAGTTGTTCAACAGCTACTTTGAAAGAATATATTGTAGAAATATAACCATGGGCATACCCAAGGGGTGGGATGATGGGGCTACAGCCTCCTCCGAAATAGTCAAGAGAGAAATCAATAGAGTGCTAATTTTTTTTCTTTTTTTAGAGATTAATTTTTTTTCTATGATACAATGGATTAGCCACTCTGTTAATCCCATATTAGTGTACAGTGACACTACAGTATACCCAAATACGGTGAAGGGGTGCTGATGCGGTTAAAGTCATACTCGTTATTCCCTTAATAGTGCACAGTCACACCACAGCAAACCCAAAAAGGCTGATGAGGTTACAGCTACCAACCCCCCTCCCCAAAATAGTCTTATCTAAAGTAGAAATTTAAATTAATAGAATGATTTTTTTTACCTTTTTTTTAAATAAATTTGTAAATTTAATTTTTTTTCATACAATGCACTAGTCTATCTGTTTAGTCCCATATTAGTGTACAGTGATGCTGCAGCATACCCAAAGAGGAGGAAAAGGATTGATGGGGTTATCACGCTCCTTCTTTCTCTGAAATGCTTGCAATGAAATGAAAAAAATGGTTGATTTTGTTTCTTGCTTTTCAAGGTATATTTATAATTCTTTTTCTGTCATACAACAACAACGGACTAACCATTCTCATTACTCCTATATCTGTGCAGTAACACCACAACATACCCAAAAAGGAGGAAAGGTGCTGATGAGATAACTCCTTCCATCTTCGAAATGGTCGCAATAAAATTAAAAAAGTGCTGATTTTTTGTTTATTTTTGAGTTAAATTTGTAATTTTTTCTGTCATAATACTATGAGTTAGCATGGATGTAATGAAGGGTATACAGTGGTATACGCAATATATCTTCTGGATTTTTTACGTATACAGTGATTTTCTCAAGTACTGCTAAAGCATGTACTCTCTAGTGTATACCCTTAGCCTATAGCATATACCCCCTGGCACTTTTGTTTTACGACTCCAGCACTATGAATTAGCCATTCTCATCAATCCCATATTAGTTTACAGTGACCTCCCGCCCTTCTGAAACGATCGCAGTGAAATGAAAAAGTGCTATTTTTTCTTTTTTAATTTTTTATTTATCATACAAGAGACTAACTATTCTAGATAGTCCCATATTAGTGCACAGTGATACTACAGCATACCCTACCTAAAGAAGGGAGTTATGGGGTTACAGCTCCCTTCCCCCTCCTAAGTGGTATCAGTGAAATGCAAAAAAAAGGTCTGAAAAAAACGGGATATAAATAAGTTGCTGATATCAGGTTTTTTTAAATAAAATTATTGCTTTTCTGTCACAATTTTTATAAAAAATAAAAGTTGTATTTTAAGGGAATTTAAAATTTTGGAACATTAATGAAAATAATTTTACTAAAAATTAATGTTTAATGCAAACTTTTATGCTTAATAGTAATAATAATAAAAGCTTTTCTTAGTTTTTCAGTTAATAGAACACCACATAGTGTTGCCAGGTACAATCTCACAAAACGTGAGACAGTGGCTTCTAAATTGGGACACAAAAATATACTACATTGTATGAATATGAAATCCTGTCTTAAACATATAAAATTCATTGTCTCTACATTAGGACTACCATACATACCTACTAAAATGAAAGACCCTAAAAAACGAGATTTTTCTCCTGTCCCTTGTGATTTCGTATTAGCAGGTTTTTAAATAGGTAAAAAAAAAAACTTATACAGTAAAACCTGTGAAAGGTTAATTGTATAGTACATTCATAATGTCGGGACAATACAATTTTTACCATAACACATAATTCCATTATAAACAGGTTCCATTTACGCAGGGTTTATTTAGTGTCAAAATATCAATAAATAGTGTCAAAATATCGTTATTTGAATGTAACTTTTTACACTACAGTTTTAGTACATTAGGAAAGGTTTTAATCTCAGAGTAGTTATCGTATCGTGTGTGAATTCTTTTACAGGAACATATCAATTATTTTAATATAAGATAGCCTACTGCGATATCAAACGTTTGCAATACTGTGATTTCCAGTATTGGGAACATTTGATAATGCAATGAACAATAAATGCAATCTATCTTTGTAAATAGGGGCTTTCAGTCGTGACGTTTTGCTTGGAAAATGACTCCAAACAAATGGTTGCAATGTTTCATTTCTTATTTAATATAAATCGTAGGAAATGTTACGACTGTGTATAAAGTATTAAAACATTTAGCTGTGAGATATAGCTATAATATACAACTGATAAAGAGAATACAACGTAGCAACCGTTTCTTTTGAGTCAGTTTTCAAGGTAAACGTCATGATTGACGTCACACTATAAGCGCGACCTACGTTTATACATAAGTATAAGGAAAGGGCAGCTGACGTCACTTGGTTCGCACGCGAGGCTAACGAAACAGACAGGCTACCGTGGTGCATTCCACTTATCTTTTTTTACAGACCGCTAGAGTGACGTGTTGCTCTTTTCGTACACCTGCATTGGTGGATTCGAGCAACACGTGACTCCCGCGGTCTGTATAAAAAGATACGCGTAAAGCACCGCGGTAGCCTTTCTTTTTCGTTAGCCTCGTGGTTCAAATAGGCAGTTCTGATTGGTTTAACTCCCCTGACCTCCAATTGAAGTACAATGGTTGATCAGCTGATTGCAACTTCCCTATAGAATATCCCTATTTTGACCAATGAAAATGTTTCATAATATAGTAAAGTAACCGTTTTCTCTAAAAGCGGTGGAGTGTGTCTGCAGCAAAAACTGAAGATTTTTAACATTGTGTGTTCCTGTTCCCAGTCCTCCACGTTTTCATACTTTTGGGTGCAGCAAAACACAATGGTAAACCTACAAATCAACCGCTAAAATCAGGTTTTAAGGTGTTTTCCACCAAGATATGACTTGGCAGACCGATTGCGTTTTAATATGCGAATCGAGTTTTAACTAATTCTGGAATTTCAGCCGTGAACTCGATGAGGTGATTGTTTGTGCTGCCGCCTCCCGGTCTATAATATCTGTTCTCTGAATTTCGAAATATACATTGCATTTTATTGTCGTCACTGAAGAACACTGCAATAGTTTTGTTTGAATGAATGGTAAAAATTAATTTTTTCTGTGACCTATAAAAGGAAATTTGTATCAGAGGGTGTAGAAAATATATTTTGGAGTCGCCTGAAAATGTAGCTCGGGGCACATGCCTGGTGTGCCTCTGTGATATTCAGGCCCTGCATTTGATAAAACAAACGCCAGACCAGCAGCTCACCGAGCCAACATCAAATGATCCCATGCGGTTTGTGTAGCAATCCAAGAAACCATGTGAAGTTCAGCTTAGAGTGCCTTTATATGAAACTGGTAACATAGATCAAACTGTACTTAAACAGACGCGTTTTTCCAAACTATGGTAAACCGACATTCCAGAACTTAGCGATACTCGCCTGGTCGAGTTCAATTATATGAGTGAGACTAAAGGTGCCTCGATATATAAAAATTGATGCGGTGAGACGATTCTGGACTAAAACGAATCACAAGCATTTTAGAGAGCTTGACATTATAGCCAAGTTAATGCTTCTTAAATTGTCTCACTCGTCAAGACTAGTATCGTGAAGTCTGGAATGGACTTCACCCTTGTCACGTCATCTGCGGGTATATAGAAGAAAAACAGCAATAGGCGTGAAGAGCATTTTAACACTGCTTCTCCAGCCTCCAATAAACAGTCTTTTTCGGAGGGCAAATACCCGAAGAGGCGTGGCTGTTGCCACTCGTGGATAAAGACCATGTAGTTTTGCCATAGTTTGGACAAAAACATCTGTCTAAGCCTAAGCACAGTATGAGCGTGCGTCAGTGTTTTTTGTTTGGTGTAATTGCGCTATAAATTTTTTTAAAACCGTTTGAGTCACGTGATACCACGTAACTGTAGCCGTCTAATGAAGTGTGTCTCTATATGAGAGTGGCGCCATACGATGCTGAGATTCTGCTTAGACAAACGCGTTTGTCCAAATTATGGCAAAGCTAGACATATTCTATTTCAATAACAAGAACTTGTTAATATTCGCCTGGACGAGTTCGATCGTGACCTACGTTATACGTGGCCGGTTCATGATTTTTAACAACCCTCTCATTGACAAGCCCGTGTTAATACGTTCACTAAGTTCCAGGCTTCATTGCAATACAAGCATTATTTAAAGTAATAAAATTCTATTGATTTAATGCATTTTTAATGGGTTGAGCAATGAATAATAATCAATTAACTTGTTTTATATTCAATGCTGAAAAATAAGTTTTTCTTAGCATTTAAAACAAAATGCAGAGAAAAAAAAATACAGATTTGCCCTTTTGCAAGATTGTTAGAGGGTTAAAACGTCATACGGTGGGGATCCGAGGCTAACGAAAGAGACAGGCTACCGCGGTGCATTCCACTTATCTTTTTTTACAGACCGCTAGAGTGACGTGATGCTCTTTCCGTACACCTGCATTGGTGGATTCGAGCATCACGTGACTTTCGCGGTCTGTAAAAAAAGATACGCGTAAAGCACCGCGGTAGCCTTTCTTTTTCGTTAGCCTCGGTGTGGATCATCTTTACACGGCGATTGGTACAAAATGGTGGGCGTGCCGCTTTGTAACAATCGCCGTGTAAAGATGATCACTGAGTGTGACTTTTAAATGTCACGAACTGGCCGTGTATAACGTAAGTCGCGATAACACAAGTTGAATCATCAATCATTTTGTTGCCCATGGGCATGGCCAATCGTTCTTCTCCTACGGGCAATTAAATGGCGTCGTGAGTCAGCCCGGATTGTAGGAGCCTTAAGCGCGACCAACGAAATACACGGCCAGTTCCTGACTTTTAAAACCTCACACGGGTTGGATAATCTTTACACGCCGATTGGCACAAAACGATGGATTGGTATCGTTGGTCTCGCTATAAGAGAGTGGCGACTTACGACCAATAAACACAGACCTTTCAAAATTAAACGGTTCATAAGTTCCTGGTACTTTAAAGGTAGGGTGTCTTTATAAGAGAGCAGCAATATGTACATGCTCAGACTAGATATTTTGTCCAAAATATAACAAACTTAGATTCCAGAGTTTGGTAATACTCGCATGGACGAGCAGGTCAATTTCAAACACGTGACCACAATTCTCCAATTTGCATACAACCAATCAAAATCAACAAAAGCTAGTGGGGTAGCAAAATGCCCAGGGATTGCTAAGTTAAATACTGTAGCAACTATAGTTTCTAGGCTATGGTGTCAAATGAAATTGATCCATTAGACGAATGAGAGAAGTCGACAAACATTAGTTGGCGATAATGGCAGAGTCACCAAGTTGCTCTTCTTGATCGATTTTGCGCAAAATCGTCCCGATCAATCAATTTGTATTTCCCCATATATCACCAGTCTCATACGGAGGCACTCTACGTACTTGTTCTCAACATAAACGTTGTTTCCAGCGCGTCAACTGGTCACATTTAAATGTTTTATCAGTGAAGTGGATCTTGTCAATTTTGTTTTTTCATTACGCATCGACAAGGAGGTTCTATGCGCTCTAAAAGAAACTCTCCGCATTCTTCTGTGCTCGCTAGCGATATCACTCTTTCCATGCATTGTAGAAGGAAGCGGCCTGGATGCATTTGGTCATAGCCTGATCAACCCTAATGCTTATATATTCACCATCTACCTCAACCTAGAAAACCTCGCTCGAATGCCTAATTGAAATTCCCGATTAACCTGATTAGACGTGATTGCGGCCAATGTCCAATCAGATTAATGATGGATGCTATAGACGGCTTGCACATGACGTCACATGTGCGGCATCGCTTCAAATGGCGCCCAAATATAAGGCGAATGTGGTGCTCTATAATAATAAAAATAAGAAAAATCTAAATTAAACAGAAAGATAACACGTGCTTTTGACAGCAAACGGGGAGTTCTGACATTCTGTGTGTGCTCCAGATGCAGTAGTATCAGTCGTTGCTAATAGCAACGTGACGTCAATGCAAGCCGTCTATTTGAGCGTTCGACACAGGTTTTCTAGGTTGAGGTTGACTGTGAATAGGAGCTTAAGTGGAATCGGGCCACATAGATAGTGTTGGAGCTCGGAGCTCCCCTTTCTCAAAAAATTGTATTATAAATATGATAAATTGCTTTATGTGCAGCTCAAAATTTTAACCCTAGCTTTTTAAAAGAAAAATACATTATAGACACATGTAAAAATGTATTGAAAAATTGGCTATGATGTTGTGCACTCACGCACCGTTTTTTTTTTTTATAAAAAGGAAAAAAGTCGCCAAATTTTGGGGATTTTTACATTTACTGGTAATTTGGCTATTGTATTAAGTTATTTGGTTTGGCGCAGGCTTGAAAATCGCGTCAATCAAAAAGTCGCCAAACTTCTGTGCGTGAGTGTAACACATCTGTTTCAAAATTGATGGGACTGTAAAATTTTCTGCACTGTAATGCTATTTAGAGTAAGTAAAACTCTAAACTTAAGGGACTGAATGAAACATGTTTGGTGTAATATCTTTTCTTCTCTGAATTTCGAAATATACATTGCATTTTATTGTCGTCACTGAAGAACATTGCAATAGTTTTGTTTGCATGAATGGTAAAAGTAAATTTTTTATGTGACCTATAAAAGGAAATTTGTATTAATTTGTAACAGAGAGTGGAGAAAATACATTTTGAGGTCGCCTGAAAATGTGGCCTCGGGACACATGTCCCTGTGATATTCAGGCCCTGCATTTTGTAAAACTAAAAACTCCACCGAGCCAGTATCCAGTGATCCCATGCGGATAGAGTAGAAATCCGAGAAACCATGTGAAAAGTTCAGCCTAGAGTGCCTTTATGCCTAGACTAACCGAGAGCCTATGCCGAGAGCCTAGACAGGCCGCATACGATGATCAGACTGTGCTTAGACAGACATGTTTGTCCAAACTATGGCAAACCTACCTACATTCCAGAACTTAGCAATACTCGCCTGGACTAGTTCAATTATATGAGTGAGACTTAAAGGTGCCTCTATACAGTGTGCCCGCTAAAGTCAATTGTCACCCCAATAATTTCTGAAGGGCAAGAGCTATAGTCATAAAAGTGGGGTCTAGGTACAATAAAGTTGCCCTGCGCTACGAAAGGAAACAGCTTACAGCGCCACCTGGTGGCTAAATTAGGAGTTAGCGTTCTTATTTAAAAAACAGTAAAGGATACGGGGAAAAATCAATTGCAAAGCTGTTCAGCATCATAGATTTAGTAAGAGAAGACACCTTCCGTAAAGTAATGTTAAAAGTAGAAGGCATAAAATGCAAATTTATTTGGTTCGAAACTCGCAAAATTATAACGCGACATAATGCGGAAGAAATGGGAAAAGGTCACACTCCAGAGTTTCAATTGTGAGTAGATATACAGTATTCATCTTTAGATAAATAAATTTTAATATCCCATACCGTGAAAAAGTATTTTTTTTCCATTTTGTATAAATGGTGCGGATACATGAAACAGCGAGAGTATACAACACCTCCACTAACATTGCAGGAGCTTTGAAACCATATTATGGAGGCTTGTGCCAGCGTGTCACCTGCCATGTTGTACAATGTGAAGCGGGAGTTCAATCCCGTGTCCAGAAGCGTATTGTTGCTCAAGGACACCATTTTGAGTATCACAGATATATGAACCTCATGTCCGATAAGTGCAGTTTTGTACAACGCGATCAAACTCATGAGCGCTTTGTGCTTACTATTTGAATCATTTTTGCGAGCAAGATTTATTTGTAATAAATCGATGATACTGAACAACTTTGTAATTGACTTTTTTCCCGTATCTCGTACCATTTTTGAAATAAGAACGCAAACTCCAAAGTTAGCCACCAGGTGGCGCTGTAAGTGGTTTCCTTGCGTAGCGCATAGAAACTTTACTATACCTAGACCCCACTTTTATGACTATAGCTCTTGTCGGAGTATTATTGGAGTGACAACGGACTTTAGCGGGCACACGGTATATAAAATTTGATGTTGTGAGACGATTCTGGACTAAAACGAATCACCAAGCATCTTAGAGTGCTTGACATTATCGCCAAGCTAATGCTTCTTAAATTTTCTCACTCGTCGAGGCGAGTATCGTGAAGTCTAGAATGTAGTTTTGCCAGAGTTTGGACAAAAACAACTGTCTAAGCTGCAGCGCCTAGAATACATAGTGTGGAAATCTGCTACAAAATAGTACTAAAAAATTGAATCCAATAAATGTACAACGTTTCTGAAAAGATAACGATTGGATCGAAGCGCCATCTGCTAGCTTATATAATACAGAAAGCAGCTTAATACGATGCTATTAGAGCTTATTATCGTCGGAGCACCGTTGCAGATTTATAGGCTACAACTTCTTTTTAAAGCATTACAAGGATAGCCGGTTTCCATAATATGTATTCTAGGCGCTGTATCTAAGCCTAAGCACAAGCTGAGAATTCGCCATGTGCGTCAGTGTTTTTTGTGTGGTGAAATTGTGTTACAGTTGTTTTTCAGACTTCTTGAGTCACGTGATACCACGCGACCCTAGCGGTGTATTGTAGTGTACCTCTATATGAGAGTGGCGCCATATGATGCTGAGATTCTGCATAGACATAAGCGTTGTCCAAACTATGCATATTCTATTTCAAGAACAAGAACTTGTTGATAAGGAAAGGGCATGTTTACAAACAAACTGTTCCATCAACAAATCTACCACTTCATTTTTGTCATAGCTATCATTGCAGGAATCGTCATGACGACATAGGTCAATGATATTATAGACCAGTTCAACGTAGACCAATAAAATTTTCCCATTTCATGTGTATAGTAGGAGTCAAAACGAACAAACAGGTTTTTTTTGCTAACCAACCGTAATTGAACCAACAGTGATGTCAGATGCTTTTTACTCGAGGCTAACGAAAGAGACAGGCTACCGCGGTGCATTCCACTTATCTTTTTTTACAGACCGCTCGAGGCTAACGAAAAAGACAGGCTACCGCGGTACATTCCACTTATCTGTTTTTACAGACCGCTATAGTGACGTGATGCTCTTTTCGTGCACCTTCATTGGTGCATTAGAGCATCACGTGACTCCCGCGGTCTGTAAAAAAAGATATGCGTAAAGCACCGCGGTAGCCTTTCTCTTTCGTTAGTCTCGCAGACCGCTAGAGTGACGTGATGCTCTTTCGTACACCTGCATTGGTGGATTCGAGCATCACGTGACTTTCGCGGTCTGTAAAAAAAGATACGCGTAAAGCACCGCGGTAGCCTTTCTTTTTCGTTAGCCTCGCCTTTTCCTTATACTCGCCTGGACGAGTTCGATGGTGACCTACGGTATACGTGGCCGGTTCATGACTTTTAAAGCGTCACACGGCGTGGATGATCTTTACACGGCGATTGGCACAAAACTTTGTGCCAATCGCCGTATAAAGATGTACACTCTCAATGTGCCGTTTTAAAATGTTACGAACCGGTCATGTATGACCAAGGTATGACGTTTAGGTTAGCTTGGCGATAATGGCGGCCTGTCCAAAATGCTTGGAGATTCGATTATGTCCAGAATCATCGCAACCAATCAAATGTGTATACCCCGTATGTCGTCACTCTCATATCGAGGCACCCTGTTTCTAGGGTATCTCTATGTGAGAGTAACCACATACAGGAAAGAAAATTGATTTGATTGAGACGATTTTGTAGTAAAACACTTGTGTACAGATTGGTGGCATGGCAAGAACAAGCACTCTCTCAAATGTTGAGAGTTTGTTCTTTAAACTCTCATTTGTTTTTTGAACTGACCTTTGGACATCTTTTTAAAGAATTTAGAAGTTGTAGCCTAAAACATATAGCGTTCAAATTTTTTATGAATTACACTTTTAAATAAAATGTCTTCGCTTTTCAAAAGTTTCCATTTGTACATATGTAATCATGACTAATAAGTTCAATATTTCTTTTTCCGTAAAAAATATGGAATGCAACATTTTGTTAATTTTTTATATACTATTCATTTAGTTACATTCAGTGAGCGCGTCCAGCAATGTCACCTATAGAGCAGTTGCAATCAGCTAATCAACCATTGTATTCACTTGGAGGTAAGGGTAATTCCACCAATCAGAACTGCCTATTTGTACTGTTTACCTCGAAGGTGACGTCAATTGCAACTGCCCTATACGTAATCGGTAAGGTCGGTTAGTTACCAAGGCGTACAGTGCTGCTAACCGATACGCAACCAACGTCGTTCAGCGGAAGTAACCGGTAAAGGACCGAACTAACCGAAAAAAAAAATTGGTTAGGTGGGTCACGTGATCGGTTACATGAAAATTTATCTCAAAGGAATTGGCGACTATAATTACGATGATGTAATACAGATGGCACTGCTACTAAATCATACCAGTTCGTCCAGTTAGAAACCGGTCACATTGGTTAGGTCTGCTGAACGCACTCAGTGATTCAGTTTTAACTGACGTCACACCCTAGCAACCGAGGCTAACGAAAAAGACAGGCTACCGCGGTGCATTCCACTTATCTTTTTTTACAGACCGCTATAGTGACGTGATGCTCTTTTCGTACAACTGCATTGGTGCATTTGAGCATCACGTGACTCCGGCGGTCTGTAAAAAAAGATACGCGTAAAGCACCGCGACAGCCTTTCTTTTTCGTTAGCCTCGCTAGCAACCACTTTAACAACCAGATGGGAATTTTGTTTACCCATCGGTTTTTGTGGATTTTGATTGGTTGGGCGATAATAGAGGCTGATTAATTAACAATTTCGATTGGTTGGATCACGTGGTTTAAACTGATCTGTAGTATGCAGTTAAGAGCCTACATCAGTCATGCGGAAAAACGGTAAAGCTAATGTTAAGTCTATGGGAAGGTTCTTTCGCGATTTATCGCTCGCATTTTAAAATTTTTAAATGATTTTTTTGCGTAGGATAGCTGACGTCAATCTCTAATGTTGTTAGTTTTTACTTTTTCGATTTTGGTTACAGACCCCGCACACGAGATGATTCAGATTTTGTATCTGATAATGGTTCAAACATACAATTTTCTTCCCTGAATTACATAATGTTTTTTCCAGCTGCAAAATGCATCCACCGGAGAAAAACGTCTGAATTCAACATTGCACCTAAATTTCATTTGAGTATACATAATCATTATAAGAGGGTTTTTTTTTTTTTTTATCACAGCAATCTGTAAATTTGAGTATAAAATAAATATAAGGAGAAATATATTCAGATTATAACTGAGGCTCTACTTGATGAAGACCTGCCATTTATTTGTATGGTTATACATAATCATGAAAAAAAAGAGGTATTTTTGTGGAAGCCTGCCAAAATTTTATTGTAGTTAGAATAGAAAGACATAACACCTTAACAGGGCTAAAATTTGGCTTTAATTAATGTAACAAGGGTAAAATTTATACAAGTATACATAATGATAGGAGTTGTAATTTTCCAACCGAGTGAAAAAATATCCAGGCCAGAATTTGAACCCAGGACCTTGGCTTAAGTTGCCAACACTATACCAATCAACTGAGCTATCCTGGACAAATCGGGTAGACACAATTCACTCAGACAACCTTTTGATAATAACATGTGGTCTGTTATCTGAAATAATTCAATGTAATTCCAAGTAAATGTTGAATACGTAATTACATTTTATTAGGTGAACACAATTATTCTAATTGGTAAATACATCATAGGAGTTGCAATTTTCCAACTGAGTAAAAAAGTGTCCAGGCCGGGATTTAAACCTTTGACCTAGGCTTAAACATCCAACACTCTACCAACTGAGCTAACAAATCTGGAGAATACAATTCACCCAGACCTTTTGATAATATGTGGTCTGTTATCTGAAACATTTCAACAGAATACCTCACAGTTAATGAAACTCCTAGTAAACATTGAATATCTAATTACATTTAATTAATTCAACAAAACCATTCTAATTCTTAAATAAATCATAGGAGTTGTAGTTTCCCAACTTAGTGAAAAAGTGTCCAGGCCAGGATTTAAACCCAGGACCTTCGCTAAAGCAGAAATGCTTTACCAATTGAGCTATTCTGCACAAATCAAGAGGATACAATTTACTCAGGTAACCTTTTGTTAATGACATCAGCTCTGTTATTATCTGAAACAGTTCAATAGAATAAATTGCCGACAATGGAACTACAAGTAAATGTTGGATACATAATTACAGTTCATTAATCTAACCTGATTCTTCTAATCAGTACAAATCCTTGCCTAGATATTTTTTCACTCAGTTGGAAAATTACAACTCCTATTACTTATTTTCCAATTAGAATAATTGAGTTGATTTAATGAAATGTAATTACACATCCAGTGTTTACTTGGAAATCCATTAACTGTGATTCATTCTGTTGAACTGTTTCAGATAACAGACTAGATGTTATCAAAAGGTTGTCTGAGGTCTGAGTGAATTGTGTTCTCCAAATTTGTCCAAGATAGCTCAGTTAATAGAGCGTTGCAGCTTAAAGGGACTCTCCAGTCATGCAAAGACACTCACAAGCTAATGTTAAACCTTGGGAGGGTTCTTTCCTAATTTCTCATTTGAATTTGAATTTTTTTTTTTTTTTTTTTTTTTTTTTTTTTGCATAGGTCAATCTTTTTTTTTACTTTTTCGATTTTGTTTGCAGATTTTTTAATAAAGGCAGTTTTATTCTCAGAACTAGTTTTGAAAGTGAAAGTATCTTTATTAAAGAAAAAAACTGGAACCAAAATCGAAAAAGTTAATAACGAGATCAACCTCAGCTGTTCTATGCAAAAATAATCTTTTAAAAATATTGAATTTCAAATGAGAAATTAAAAAAGAATCCTTCCATTGGTTTAATATTAACTTGTCAGTGTCTCTGCGTACCTCAAGAGTCCCCTTAAGTGAAGGTACTGGTTTCAAATCCCACTTGGACACTTTTTCAATCAATGGGAAAATTATTTTCTATGATTTATTTACCAATTAGAATAATTTTGTTGAATTAATGAAGCGTATGCATAATCATTACAAAAAGGGACTTTCAAGTCAATTTTTTATTAAAGCTCCACCCCAAAATTTTAATATAAAATAAATACAAAGCTGACAAATTAAAATGGCTATAGGTTGGGTCCAAATCAATGTAAAACAGCCAAATTTTACATTTATAAACATAATCATTATAAAGAAAAACTTTGTAATATTTTTTTTTTGTCCAAGTAGCAACTTCCAATTTCAGTGTAATTTACAATATAAGAGTCCAACATGTTAAAATGGCTGTAACTTGGGTTCTAATTAATGCTAAAATTTTAGCATAAGATAAATATAAGATTACATATTCGAACGACTATAACTTGGAGCCTAACTGATGTAGCACTGCTATGTTTTGTACAATAAACATAAGGAGAAGTCCTAACAAGGAGGGATTTAGTTGTTGAAATCCCCAATTTTTTGTCTAATTACAATATAAAGGGCTGACACATTAAAACAACTGCAACTTGGGTTCTAATTAACACAACATGTCATAATATTTATACATAATCATCACAAGAGAAAAATTTCTTGGCTTTTTTTCAAAAGTCCCTTCAGATATTAGTATACAATAAATATAAGACCCGATAAATTAAAATAGCAATAATTCAGATCTTAATTGATGTAACCCAGCCAAATTTTAATGGAATTGTAATATAAGGACAAAAGAACTATAACTTGGGCTCTGATTAATGCAACACACACACATTTTATAAAAGGAAGGGATTTTTTTTTTTTTTTTTAATCAAAGCCTCCTAAATTTTAGATGATTATAACTCGGTTATAATTGATGTAGCTCTGCTCTTATTTTGTAAATTTAAATGGATGGATTTATTTGTTTAAGCCTCCACCCCAATATATATAAATTAATATCAATATAAGGTCTGGACACATTAAAATGTCTATGACTTCAGCTCTAATTATTGAAGGATGCCCAAATTTTATGCAAGAATACATAATTATTATAAGACGGCCATTTTATTATTGAAGCTAGCCAAATTTTAACATAAATAAAATATAAGACCCGTCAAATAAAAAGTAATATTTTCACGACCCCCCCCCCCCCCCCCCCCTTGGTTGAAAGCTTCTAACAGAGTTTCCTCCCAGGTTTAAAAAAGGGCAGGGTGCTGCTGGTCAGAAAAGGGCACTTTTTTTATTCTCAAGGGCACTTTTCAGATTCTTAAGGGCACTTTTTTAATTGTTAAAGGTTATTCTTTTGGTTTTTAAAGCCACTTTCGATATTTAAAAGTCAAGGCATTCTTTTTAAGACATTGAGTCAGTTTTTACTAAGAAAGCAAATTTTTTAATGCAAAAAGAAGAAAGGGCACTTTTTTTAATGAGGTGCAGGAAGGGTTCTAATTATTTTTATGAGGGGCAACAAAGGTGCTATTTTGTAAACCAAAGGGCAGGCAGGGTGCAGCCTCCTTCTAAAACTGTCTGGGGGAAACTCTGCTTCTAATATTAAATAAAATGAGTTTTTCTATAAAAAAAAAAGTGAAGTGCTGCCATTGAGGTCTTGGATCTAAAGATTTACATGTTAGAAATTTAATCAATATTTATTTTTTCTTTATGTACAGAGTTGTTTTTCACAAATGAATTATCAAACATAGAAAAAAAAAATAAGTTTTTTCAAAAGCTGATGGGACTTTACAAAATTATTTTCATTTGAATGGGACTGGCTTTAGCCCCTCTCTTTCCTACTTCTTTATAAAAATGTTGTTAATATATTAGACAAAATGTAGATAAGTTTTTAACAAAACAACAACAACAAAAAACAAAGCATTGAAAATCATTATTTCTCCCAGTTTACATCATGCCAAGTGAAAGTGCCATTTGATTCAGATCATTGATTGGCATATCTGTTTACTGATTTTTAGGTTTATTTTCTGCCAGACTGTTTGGAAATATACTAAGTAATATTTTTTAAGGAGGTGAGAAGTAAAATCATATCTCAGAATTTGTCAGAGGCGTTATTAGAGGGTTACTTTAAGGGTCTTTTGAAAAATTCGACTGGCTGGATAAGCAAAGCCTGTATCTATATTGCTGACTACCATGACAATAGGACACTGAACACCAGGTTCATTTGGAACAGCCGAGCACATAAGTGCCTGCAGAACAAAATCCAGAGAGGGGTAAGATTTTTGAACATGTGCCTGCAGTCTACTGCGAAGGCAATATTTTTTTATAATGAAGAATGTAAAAGTGAAATAAACTAAGCCACTAAGTGCTTTTGTCAGAACTCTGTATGCAAGGTAATTTTTAACATATTAGCATAAGAAGCATTGTAGAAATGTAACACATGTTAAAAATCCAAAAATAAACTTCAAACAACTTTATTCAACTGAAAGAATATTTTTTTTCATCCTTCCGAATCTCCAGTTTAAGATTATATTCAAACACAAAAACATATAAAGGAAATCAAAACTAAAAGTTATCTCCCATGGGAAGGGGAGGGGGTTGTCAGAAAAAATCCTGAGTTACTGTTTTTCTCTTGGTGTTAATATACTTAATTACCTGAGAATAATAAATGTTACTTTTTTCCCCCCAAAATCATGTGCCAAAAAGAAAATCTGGTTTATTACATTTGAAATTCCAGAGGCAGACAATTGTTGGTGTCATGACACAGCTAGTTCAGTATTAAATAAAATTACAGCAATAGCTAATTAAAAAAAAACTCCCTTCGCTAGATGCAGCAAAGAACTGGTATCCCATCAAAGATAAAAGTAAGTTCTGTCAGCCCCACAGCAACATTTTATAATGCATGGTGACAAAAGTTTTTTTCTGTTCTTTACTGATCACTATTCAATAGCTTAGTTGCAGAATTACATATGTCAATTTGCAGCAAACGAAGATTTATTGGTGACCCCAACAATGCTAGACTAGCCTATTATCATAATAAATAATAGAAATCTATTAATAAGGGAATTTTACATTTGCAAAGCAAATACAATATATACAAAAATATAGAAACAAAGTAAATTGTAACAATTTTTCTTTTAAACAGCATATATATATTAGTTAAGATTAATCTGAAAACGTTAAAATATTCTGTGTTGCACTGTCTCTGGTAGTGATTACTGATGATGTTGACAAAGTGACTATCAAGTACAATTATTACCTTGTCTAAAAAAGCAGAATTTGTTTCTAATTAAAATTACATATTTTTAAAAATAACTTCGCAATTGTTATTGTTGTTGATTTAAACAAAATAATTTCTCATACGTTAAAGTTTTGTCAAAAAATATTCCAGTAGGCTTGAATTACAAAAAAACTAATCAATTTATACCATACATATTAAAATTTATAATTGCACAGTCATCATTATTGGATGCCATTTTTATAGAATAATTTTATAAATCATTGATACTAGCAATTTACTCTTTAAAAATGAAGATTTTTTTCCCTCTCTGATAGCAGGAATACAATGCTATTTAAAGGTATACTAAAAGCCACCAGTGAAATATGCAAAATAACAAAACAATCTATACCTATTTCTAAACAAAGCAACAACAGTTATTGGCACTTCGTATTATCTGGGGCAGGTCAGATACAATTGTGCCAAGCATGGTAATAATAATACTAATTACAGCAACCCTTATTTTTTTCCCTACATGGTAAAACAAGAAAACAATATTTTTGGTGCCATGGCTATTGCAGAAATATACTGTTTTGTATTATGTTGGTTACTTATAGTGCTATAAATTTCCAACCTGATATGATGCATTTAATAAATGTGTACTAAATTATGATATATTATTTACCATTTCTTATATTACTTAGAATTTATTAAGTTTACTAAATTCATGTTATTTGCCATTTTAAACAATTTTATGTATTTAATGAACATGTCAAATTACTAATTTTGAGTGTATGTGGTTACAATAAACAAGATTGGCAATCAACCATTTTTAGCGATTATCTCCTAGCTGAGATAAGTACCCAGTTTTTTAAAAACCAATTATGAACAATAATTATTCACAACAGGTTTTTGTTTTTTATGCTTCCTACATTCATTTTTACACGAAATACTATTGAATGGCTTTTCAACAACAATTATTTACAATATAAAATTAATTTTTAATACATCTGGTTTCATGACATATTTTTTATATTAAGCCAAATTTTAATTCTAACTTCGAAATCTGAATAATTTAATTGTTTATTCTTTATTGAGATATAAGTAAATAAAATAATAAAAAACAAACAAATAGATATTTAAAAATGAGTCTGTATAAGCTTTTCATTTAAGAATAACTCACAGTTAATATTAACTCTGATAATACAAACTGAAAAGTCATAAATCATAATAAAAGGAAAAATGTTATTGACAAATGAAACATCTATATGAAGCATCTATACTCTCAAAAAGTCATGAAATTAATTTATAAAACAATATAAAACCTGAAATTATTTAATCAACAGTAGCATTGAAAAAAATTATAGCTCTTGAATTAATGCTGAAGTAGATTATATTATCTTCCATTGTTCACAATTCTAAACATTGGAGAAAACTCCCTACTTTTTCATTTCCACAATTCATTTCAGCCAACATTTATAAAGGATTAGGTGTAATCGAGAAAGTATTGTCAATGATATGATATGAATTAACAAACCATATGGCACAGACAATACTCATTCAATTAATATACTGGGAGTTGCTCGTAATGGTGGTGAGCACAAATTGACACTGAAAAGAGAAAAGAAAAACCACATTTAAAAAATGCCACACAGAAAAAGAATAGATAAAATACAGTTTATTAAACATATAGCTCATATGTAGAGTTGGTCATTTTGCTGGCAAAATGGTATTTTTGGTAGGACAGTGGCAAAAACTGAAAAATTATTGGATAAAAAAAAAAAAATATATATATATATAACAAACAATATAATTTTTTACATAATATAATTGAGACTTAAATCAGAATATTAACTTCTATTTTATTGATAGTAATTTGGTTATTTACATTAATTTCAATTAGTGATAGGATTTGAAGTACTAGTCGAAACATCTACTTTGTAAATAAATTTATGTTAGATGGAGATAAAAACTGTTTTTCTTCATTCTTAATATCAGGGCATCTATTCCAGATCAACAATGAATTTCCCTGACTTTTCTATACCAATAATAAAAAAGATTCCAGGTATCAAGATTTTGTGATGTCACACACAAAAACTCTTAAAAGTTGTGAATTTGAGTGTGGAACTTTCACAGCTGATTCTGAGGAATAAATTACTGATTTGTTACATAATTTTTTGCAAAATTTAGAAATTGAACATTTTAGATGCTAAACATTTTGCAGATACACACTTTTAGCATCAGGTTCTATCCTTTTTGTCTAATCAGTTATGAAATTCTTTATCACATCAGTCACAGTTTAAATCGACATACTCTAATACAAATAATAAATATTCAATAAATTAAGCTAACAAACATTCAGTTCCCAAACAAAGAGAAGTAAACAAACTGAATCCCCTAATCAATCCTACAACATTCAGTTCAAAATTTCAGTGAAGCTGGAATGGAAAATCTCTGAATTATTATAAGGAAGGACTGAAAGGGGTTTCAGGGATAATTCTAGAGAGTTTCAGAAGGGCGGCCTGCCCTCATGCCCTTTTTAGATAAACTCCCACCCTCCTTGCCCCTTTTTCTGGTAGAATCCCACCCTCCTTGCCCTTTCTCCAGGTAGAATTCTATCCTCCTTTTATTCCTGGGTAGAATCCTGCCTTGTTTGCATTGTATTTTCAAAAATTCTTTACTTATCTTTTATTTTTAGAATGCTAGTATGGCATATCAGGAGTACTCCTCTTTCCCTCTTTATTTCTCTGTGAAATACCCTGGTATGTCTAATCTTTGACTTTGAGCGATTCATTTTTTCATTTATTTTTTTTCCATTGAACAAGACATAAAGGGTAACCGAGGGTCATTGATTGATTTCACCTTGTCTAGTGAAATAGAGTATTAGATCAGGCATTCTGGCCTTTGACCACATGATAACTTACATAAGTTCTATAAAAAAATTTGAGAAGTATCTTTAGAACTTTTACTTTGTAGCTTTTTCAAAACAAGTTTTGCCAAAACTGGGAAAAAGTTATCGGGTGAATAAAAGTTTTAGAGAGGGAGGTTTTTGAATATCGTAGGGAAAGGGGGAAGTGACTGTGAATAGAGTAAACAATTTTACAATAAAAATCGAGAAATTTCATTTTGCTATTTTTAATACTTTTCAAACGGTAAAGTTATGGAAATTAGAAATGTTTCTGGATTTTTAAATTAAGGAGTACTTTAAGCTGTTGCCAGACTTCCTTCCCGACCAGTATATTGTTATAGGCGCTTATTACAAAAATGCCCTTTTTATAAAATGATGTGCCCTTTTCAATAAAATTGCCCTTATTATGTAATGTGCACCCTGCCCTTTTTATGTTCTAGAATGATCCCTGGGGTTTGACAAAATGATTTGCACAAGAGGTTGAAATCATTTTTACAGTCCATATGAAGATCACAGTTTGATTTTTTTGGCACTACAATTTAAATCCTTAATTTTATAAGAAACAATTTCCTATTTTTTTCTTAAAAGTTCAAAATTTTCAAGACTTTTTCAGGTGGTTAGACACCCTGTAATATAATGTCATCTTTATCTTTAATAGTGATAATTTTTTAGATATTAAAAACCTTTGAATCCATAATTTATATATTCAAGAAATCTATACAGTCAAACCAGTATGTCACTCTCAGGTCCACTTAAAAATGATTTACTAAACAGAGTTTATATTAAAATGTAAAATAAAATTCCAAATGTTTATATAATAAGAATGTCTATTACTAAATTTATGTTATAAATTATATAAATCAGTAGAACAAGAATTGGAATTCGTAAAATGGATGGCAAATTAAGGAAAGTTATATATTTAATTGTACAGTTCAATACGTACCCATTTGTTACTGCCCTACAAAAAAACCCACCTATTTTTGTTTAATGTCAGTTTTCTGAAATAAAATTTATCTTCTCTTAGGAATACAGCATATTATAGATGCTATCTGTGTGTCAATCAAAGACGAAATATAGCTCCTTAATTTACCAATAAAGGCTTTTTTCTTTGCAATAAGCGGTTTGGGAGGTTCCTCTTCATGATCGCTGTCAGATGTTACTGCCGGTCCATTTTTTTGCTTTCAAAACATCAGCTACAATTTCAATTCTTGTTGCATTCAAAGAACTTGTTGCTACGTCAAACAATTTTTATAAGGAAAAGGAATGTGGAATGTTGTTAATCTTAGTCATGCACAATAAAAAAGTGTTTTTTGGAGGTAAAACATGACATAATGTGCGAAATGACATTTTATTCGAGTGACCTATTAACGAGGTTTCCCTGTAACTATTACAGACAAAATTACTAAATTAAAAGTTGCCTGTAACATACACATATATATATATATATATATATATATATACATATGTTATATATACAGTAGAAGATCTTTATAATGCAATTCTATATGATGTAATTCTCTATATAATGCACAATGTCTCAGATGTAAACAATGAATTTTGCAGTTAAGATGCACCTGCATTCCCATTCCCACATTGTAAAAAATTGCTATCTTTAGAGGATTAAATGTGACACATTAGTTCATTGTTATCACCTTAATTCAGAGCTTTTTAACGGAAAAAATGATTCTAAATAAGTACTATAATGAATTATTTGGTCCAGGCATATGTCGAACATGTTTACAAAGTAAATTTAACAGTGTATGGAATGATCTATATTAGGTAAAAAATTATACGCACAACTCTTGGTCTCAAGGACTGAAATATAAAGACACTATACTATATTTTGATATGTTACAGACATATTTGGCCATGTTGATGAGGTAAGTTTAATGATGTGTGAAATGTGATCTTTATAACGCAAAAATTCTATATAATGCACAACCTCACGTTTTTAAGTTTGCGTTATAAAGATCTTCTACTATATATATATATATATACATAACAACTTTATAACAATCAAATCAATCTGCATTTCCTTTTTATCTGAACCTCTTTTATAGAGATAATCCTTTTAAAAGCACTTAAAAATTACTTTTTATATAAAAAACACACGGACCAGATAAAACTTATTAATATACATGAGAGAGGATAAGAATTGCATAGTAATTATACTTTGTATCTTCAAATTACTATTGTTCCAGTAGCTCAGCAAAGCAGCTAATAATTCTTAAGACTTTTTTACAGACTAACTGAAGTATAAAAATTAGTTGTTCCACAATTATGACTCTTCAAACCAAAACCAGGGAGTTATTTTATTGCTATTTACTCTCCCCATTCCCAAAATCTGTACCCATAGCATAAACTAAAATATATTTTACTGTAAACAATGCAAACTTAATAGAATTCTGATTACTGTTTGAATGATGCATTGATTATTCTAAGTTAAAAAATTTAAAGTTACACATTGTAAGAGTTAAAATACCTTAATTACATTCCCGTAAATAAAACATATAGGGAAGAGTGGTAATGAATAGGCCAGTTTTTGTTTTTCAATTTTTGTAATTTTTTCTAATAATTCTTTTGGCTCAGAATTGGCTCTTCAGTTACTTTACTTATTTGGTTTTATCAAAAAGTCATAAAAATTGGATTAGAAAATGTTTATAATGAATGATAATAGAAAATAAAAATATAGAAATTTGGCCCATTCATCCCCACCCATGGGGTTGAATGGGCCACTAAATGAATTCAATGGAAAAAATGTGGAATTAATCTTTTATTCACCAAATATGACAAAATGAATGGCATTTGACATGATATGATTAAAAGTATGCTGAAAGAGTAAGCAATACACAATGCTTATCAAAATTATTAAACATCAAAAGTGATATTATTAAATCGCATATTTGTAGCAGAAAAACAACAAATTAATGAGATAAGAGAGAAAGAACATAAAATAAGCATAAAAATAATAGATAATATACATTATGATTTAACGAAATTTATATATTTCAAAATTATTATTAAACGTCAGGGTTATAACAGCATGTGATGTTCCACCAATAATGTCTGGCTGTGTAAATTTGATATTATTTATTCTACCCATCAAATTCAGAATATAAACAATTATTCGAGTTTTATATCAAATGTGAAAAGATTGGTAGGTGTGGTCAAAAACTGAACAGTTCACCTGAATCATTTATACAATTTAACGTATGTTTCTAATAAATAAGTAATACTTCTTAGGTTGAAAATGTATAAATTATTTTTTAGACATCGCTATAAACCTATCCTAACTAGACAGTAATTTAATCTAAATCCATGAAAGCCAGTTATGTGTCATATGTTAAAGAGAATCAGAAAAAAAAACCCACACATTTTTATGATCAGGGCAAAGGTGGCCCATTCAGCCCCACCTATACTTCTGGAATATATTCAGGTTTTTTTAGCACATTAAATTCAAATAACATATAAATACATCCTAAAATTAGTTTATAGATATGCAAATACTTGCTAATACACATATCTGCAATGAAATAGATACTTTTTAGCTTATTAATTTTACAGAAAAAGGAAAATATTTACTTTTCAATCAGATTCTTGACGATCCTACTCTAGCGAGAAAATGCCTCCTCCCAAACAATGGAAAATTTTATGAGTTTGGTAGAACAAATAGCTTCATCTATTGGTGGCATCTAAAATAATTTTATGCAAACACTTTTTCATATTTTGTTAATGGCCCATTCATTACCAATCTCCTCTACCTATTTTTGCCAGAACGGTTTTTTCCACATTTGGCAAAAACTTGCCAACCCTACCCATACGCATTTTAAAATTTTCGCTGACATACCATAAAATTAATCATGCAAATTATATATTTTCTTTTAAACATGTAAAAAATTTACTTTACATTTACACAGTATAGTACATAATCACAGCGTATAATCAAAAATTTTGTGGAAGAAAATGTAGCCTTTAAATTTTTTTTGACAGATTTATGAATTTATACAGAGAAAAATCTTTATGTATATGTTAAAATGAGAATTAGCAATCTTGGTAGTAAAAGTAAATAGAAAAATAATACCCTAGCCAGGGCTGTAGCTAAGGGGGGAGCACCGCCTGAAATTTTTTTAGCTCCCCCCCCCCCCCCCTGGGAAAGTTGCCAAGGCCATCAATTGAAATTCTGTTTCAAAAATCCAAATGAAACCCTGTTCAAAAATTGAACTTAGTTTTGGGGACTTTTTACAGTTTTGCATAAATACTATATTATAGTATTTGTTTAAAAACAGCAAATAAATGCTTCAATAGGTGCACATCCATCCTATCTGCACATATTTAGAATTAGCAACCTGTTGCTGATGCAAACATTGACTTTTGCATTATACTTCATTTTTTTAGAATAGACGCTTGCCCTTCATAGTGACCCTCAGTGGTTTCTCTGGAAATCGTAGATATCTCTTTTTCTCCACTTCACTTCTGTTTTGTGAGCTGGGTTGAGAGATGGGGTTGAAACAACCTCAAATGTAGTGGGAAAAAAGTTAATCTACTGGGGAATTTAGAACCCGTTACAATAGAAAAACTCTCCCATGCCGTGAATGTGAATGAAGATCATACGCCAGCGTTGGTGAAAAGTACTATAGTTATATACTGAAATTTTTCATTTTGCAGCGTTTTCCATTATTAGCATAAAACAAAATTATTCTAATGAGTTATAGCCAATTCAAATACAAGTGGTTTTAGCTTTTGACTAGACACAAAAATAATTTTAAAATGCAAAATACACCCTTGATTTTTCAAAAGTTTTTTATCATATAAAAACATAACTTTAGAATCCTTAAGGGCAGGGAATATTCAGAAAAAAATTAAAGGTTGCCACTGTTTTGAAACAGGTGAAATGCCAGATTTTTATTTACTTATTGAAAAATTTCATTATCAGCAGCTAGTGATGTAGTAGTAAAAAAACCTGAAGGCATACGCTTTAGACAGAGGGTATACCCTAAAAAATATATGCTATAGTGTTTTTGAGAAGAGGGTATACAGTATTCCAGAAGTTATACAGCGTATTCACTGTATATCCTCCACTACATCCCTGTCTGCAGCCTTTACTGTTCTTAGCATCAAATAAAGTTATTATAAACAATTTAATAGGAAACATAGTGCCTACAATATGAATATGCACCAATTTACCTTTCTATATTAACACTTTGATCATATATATCTGTGTTTATGTGTGCATGTGTTGACAGAGAGAAATAGTATGAGCCCCCCCCCCCCCCCCTGCATTTTCTTGAGCACCCCCTATTGTTTATTTCTAGCTACAGCCCTGACCCTAGCTTATTCACTGAATGTACTAAAAATAACCACAATTAACAATTTATTTTTTGGCTTAGATGCTTTACACTCACGCTAAAAAAAAAAGAAAAAAATAATCGGTTAAAAAAAAGAAAAAAGTCGCCAAATTTAGGGGATTTTTTCCTTTAATGGCAACCTAGCCATTGTATTAAGTTATTCGTTTGGCGCAGTCTTGGAAATCGCACCAACCAAACAGTCGCCAATCTTTTGTTTACATTTTAGCGTGAGTGTAACACATCTGTTCCTATTTTTTTTATGCTATGATCATTTCAATTGATGTTCAAATTGGGGAAAAACAATTTTCTAACAGGTTTAATTACAATAAACCAAATAATATATTACAAATTAAACATTTTAAAACTTACTTAATCAGATGGCTTTACTCTCTAATTACAAATCCCATCCCATGGTATAAATAAATACAAGCATTACTTTGTAAATTAAATATTAGCCACCATTTTTTAAACCCTGGGTCCTCAGACAATAGTTAAGATTTGAGGATTTTAATGACAATAATGCAAAGAAACATTAACACATTGGATCAGATTTAAATCCGGAACAATATTTTCTGTTAAAAAGAGGAATGTATACAGTATACAGATTTTGTTCAGTTTATATATTTTTTTTCTTGTCAATTTGTAAGTTAAATAACAGGGGTCAATGCAGACTTTTTTTTTTCTTGGGGGCCCATTTTGTGAAAGTAAAGGTTATTTTTGGGAAATTTATTATATTTTTGTAACGAAAGTTGATATCCAGTTAATCAAATTCAAATCAAGCATTTATAAACAAAAACTAAATCCTTTTGCTGAAGTTTTCCTCTCTTGTGAACAAGCTTGTTTGCAAATTACACATTTTAAAACATCACAAAATAATAAATAAATAGTAAGTTTTTATGGAATAGAATTTTGTGAATGGGCCCTAAATAGGCCCCAAATTTTCCCTGGATCGACCCCTGAATAATGTACGCAATATTTTTTTTAGATGGAAATCTACAAAATATTCGGAGAAAGTCAAAGCTTGGTGTTTACACATTTAATTATATGTAACCAGAAGCACATTTTTAAATAAATTGTCAAAACTGCACCTGTGCATCTGAACCCTACCATGAGATGTACATTCTTTAAAATAACTTTAACCACATTAAAAAGTAGAATATAAAGATTAAAGCTTGATGTTGCTTTAAAATATTTTTATAAAGATTCTTGTCGACATATAGTAAAGCATTAATAGTAAGCGGCAGGGTTGTTAAAAATCGTGATTTTTTTTAAAAAATCAAAAAAATCTGATTTTTTTTATTTAAATCGGATTTTTTTTATTTTTTTAAATATTTTTATAGTATAATATTATTTGTGTACTCTGCACATATTTATTTATATTTTCTGTATAGATTTACATATTTCTATTAATTTCATTACAATTTCTAGATAAGAATTCAAAATAATTTAAATTTAAAATTGTTGCAAACAAATTCAGATGATTCATTTAAAATTTAAAACATTCTAATATTAAATTGTTATACATATAAATATGTGTGTTTGTTATATGTATAAATTTCTATTTAATTTAAAAGTAATTAAAATTTTCTTTCGTGTATTACTCCAAATAACACATATTTTATGTAACGACGTATAATAAATACAACAAAGAATGCTAAATGCATATGGGTATATATTTATTATGCATCATGCAAGAACAATTCTATAATTTTTAAGTTATGACAAAATATTAAATAGAAACAATTTAACATTGGTGAATATCTATAAACAGATAATTGTTTAAATCATTAATATAAAATTATAGTTTAATATTAGATTACAATTCAATCTCTTACAAAATCTGGTTTTTATTTTGTAATTATTTACATATATGTAATTATATTAACATTTTTAACTATTTATGCATTTAGGGTTTTGTATAAGAACACCAATTTGGCTGCTTTATCATTTCCTAATTTATTTCTAAGTTTAGATTGAGCTAAACTCATGTTGAAAAACCATATGTTGAAAAAATCCGTTCCACGGAGGAAGAAGTAGCTGTTGCTGTAAACAGTTGCTCTATGGCTTTCTTTACACTCCCCTCACCATCTGATACACGAATTTCTGAATCAAAGTGTGTTTTCCACCAGTCTAAGGGAGAATCTTTGTTACGATGTCTTCATCAAATAAAAATTTAGAAAAAGGATCAGATTTTCCTTGAAATTTCATTATCACTGATATAAAATGTGAACTGTATTTGTCTTTAGCAAAAAGTAAGGCTTTCTTTTTTTCATCATCAGTCAAATTCACACTATACTATTCTAAGGCACCAAATGCAAGGTAATCCTATAACTAAAAGTGTGAAGCTATCAATTATCAGTGTTATTGCCCCCCCCCCCCTTACTCAGCCATGGTCAATTTTAGAAAACAATCTTGCTTACTTGACAATACGAATGACTGCTTAGTGCTTAGCTTAGTACAATAACATTTCTTATTTTTTTCCATTGCAATAAGCAATGAATTCTAGGAAAAGAAAGAGGAAAGGGATCAGTTACAGGGATTAAAGTATTTTCAATTATAGAAGAAACATGAAACTGGAATTAATTCTATGTTAGACAAACAGTCCAAATATTTATGTTATAATTAGTTCATGTATTGATCACATTATATGATCAATACATCAACATATGGGATATTGTAATTTGCAGGTAAATGTAAAACAAACTTGTGAATTGTGTATAATTTGCTTTAGAGAAAGTGACTCTCCACTGAAAATAGTATTATATTAAATAGATTTAACTTTAGCTTCAGCATCTTGCTTTCAAAAAATGGAAGTGACTAAGGAAAAAAAAACTTTAAAAATTAGTAAGTATTTATCAGTAGTTTTGGAGAATGTACTATGGATCGATAATATTTTTAATGCAGTGTTGCATTTACTTTCATAATATAATAGTATTTTTAATCTATAAAAGTTTTATTTAATGTTATTAAAAGGTAATTTTTAATCTGAAGTGAATGATTTTAACTTTTATTTTAACATGAATGAGGAATTTGATCCTTATTCAGCCAGTAAATATGAATGTTGAAAAAGCTGATTTAAATCAAAGATTTTTTTAAAAAAATCATTTGATTTAAATCACAATTAAAATCAAGCTGATTTAAATCAAACAACCCTGGTAAGCGGTACTAAAGAAAATAAAAAACACTGCAAGATTAAATAAATTTAAAAAACAATGGACAAATTACCGGTATTAATAAATCTTACCTTACTTAAATGTAATTCTTTTTTAGCAAAACAATATGAGCTGTACGAATTTTTAACCGAATCCAGGAATCCGTTTGCACCATTTTCCAAAATGTTGTGTTTTTCAGCCATCTCCTGCAGCATAATTGAAGAAATATTCCTAGTGTATATGATCTGAATTACAGCATACATCACAAGCAATACCCATTCAATTAAGGTGGGCTCGTCACTTTAAGATCTTGATTTTTTGGACTTTTTTGCAGATTGCACCTCGCCATTGCCAACTATAATACATAAGGCCTGATCATTTCGCTTTAATGTATGAAGCTCTCCGCCAGAGGACTCTCAAACCCTGCCCAAAATTGAATTATGACTCTGACCGTAACTTCAAGCTATTTGGGCAGGGTAGAATGTAAACAAAGATGATATTTTGTTGGAAGTCTGTGGCGTGGTTTGTAAACCACGTGCTTTATAATTATCATCTTGAAATTTAATTAGTTTTGTGGAAATTTATTTTGTCTGCTGACTTTAAATTCGTTGGTGGAGTTGTTTTTTTCTTTTTTCTATACCTGAGAAGCTGTTTATATTTCTGCTCTCATGGGTTAGTGCGTTCACGTATGACTACTAAATAATATTTAGCTGAAAACACTTGAAAACTAAATTAAACAGCTAATTAAAAGATTTTTATGTTAATAGCTAAAATCTATGTGAACATTATGTTTAAGCAAAATATGTGTATTATGTAACTTCAAATATAATTTACTGTAAGAACACGAAGTATTTAACTTTAGAACTTTTCAGCTTCTTCATGTTGGTCATCCACTGATTATCATTACAAGTTGTAACATTGGAATTTGTAGAAGACGCGGTAGAGATACTGCTGTGGTCTGCAAAATATACGCGCGAAAACATCTCGCCAACTGTGGAGATAAACTTGCATTCGTCGTAGCGCCGAGAAAAATGACTTGAACTCATCTGAATTCAGTTTTCTAGTTAGTACATAATGGAAACCAAATTGAAAAATAAATTTAATACATTCCACAGTTAACTCTGTTGTAATTTTAGTAGCTAAATATCTTTCTTTACTTATAGAGATACGTTTTCACAAGAATTTTTTCATTCTTCTAAATACCTCAAAATGTGTGTTTAAGCCAATCTAGCCTGTCATCATTCAGCGATACGAAATGCATGACATCAGAATTGTTTGATGTTATATGATCGTATGTGTTCGTAACATTTAAAATACAGAAGCATTTCTGTATTGTCTCTAAAATACTATTGTAGCTGTTGCAGGGGTCGTACTTGTCCTGAAATTCCTGAAAAAAAAATAAAAACGTCCGGGAATGTCCTAAAATATGGTAGTCTGACCTAAAATTTATGAAATTTTGTACTATATCGGCATTTGAAATGATCAAAGATAAATAGATGTAAATGGTAGATGTACCTTTTTACTGGTGCAAAATGATC
Organism: Maratus michaelseni; assembly: GCA_963931845.1. Taxonomy (NCBI): domain Eukaryota; kingdom Metazoa; phylum Arthropoda; class Arachnida; order Araneae; family Salticidae; genus Maratus; species Maratus michaelseni. The sequence goes on from OZ007599.1 coordinate 28,487,027, forward strand.
ACGAAAGTTGCAATCTTTTTCAATCTATCGTTAAAAATAGTGATTTTCGTCGATTTGCACAAGAAAAATCACAATTTCTGGTGATCAGTTACCAAAAATCACAATTTTTATCGATTAGTCATTAAAAAAAGTTTCCTATTTTTGTCTGTCAGTCACAAAATAAATCGCAATTTTCACCAATCAGTTATAAAAAAAAAAAAACTTTTGCAATTTTTGTTGATCAGTGATGATAAAAAATAGAGATTTTCATCCTTCAGTAATGCCAAAATCTCAATTTTTTAGCAGCTTGGTCAAAGGGTTCTGGTAAAATTACTTTTCTTTTAAATGTATACTTTTAAAACAAAAATAATTGTGTATATAGTGTACTATTTATGATAATAAAATGTATTGAAGAGAGAGTTAAGGGTTTTTTCATTTAGTATGCGAAGCAAATGTGTCTTGAAATATCACTAAGGGCTAGTACTACCCCTGCTATTGCTTCAAGAAAAATTTGCTTTCCAAATAATTACAGAATTTTGTTTCAAGAACTGCAGTTCAAAGACCATTTCAGTACTGAAAATTTTAAGGGCCCTTGAAACACTCATTTTTTTTAAGATGAAGGATAAACATGTTTGAAAGTAAGAATTCTTACAGGTTTTATAACATTTCGCTTTTGCATGCCATATAACATCTTTATGAAATCTGAACTAATGAGTTGCCCTTTATTAAACATATTTCTTAGAAAGATTTCTAAATTTTTTTTCAATGTGGCAAGGATCAAATGATAAAAATAACTTTCTTGGTGGATCTATTGGGTGTGTAATGACTGGCTTACGGATATTATCTTCAGATAAAATACTGAACATCTTTACATAGGATTATCTGCTATGATTCTGGTAACTTTGAATCCAACATCTTTGACATTTTTAAAAACTTCTTTTGTAAATGCAGCTAACTCATCACCATTTGTTTCCTTAAAAAAACAACAAGCTATTGGTAATCTAAAATGAGTAGGAAGTCTTGTAAATATAAAACAAAGAAAATGATTAGCAACTTTTTTTCAATGCCAAATTCAGAAATATTTGATTTAGTTGTTACAAATCTGGTAAATTCTTCTGAATGTTTATTGAACAGGTTTTATATTCATCTCATCGATATTCAGTGAGCCAAAAGATTCTACATTTTTTGTTAACATCTTAGCCTCATGCACCAACCTCTTTCTAATTAAGTGACAACACAGCAACACCTGAGGTCGGGGCAATTTTTTCTTTTTAGTATAGATTTGCATGGGAGGGAAAACATATTTTTCAGTTGTATAAGGTTGTAAGCAGTTGATCTGCTATGTAATAAAATTAAATACTGTATTGTCCTTTCAGACCAGTGAGGTGCCTAAATATTGGAATTTCTCGATTAATAGTTTACCTTTTACACTTTTAGTTGTTTATAATTTCTGAACATTTAATGCTTTAAGTTTCTTCTTTATTTTCTGCAATCAAACTTTTTATCATATGATCTTTTTTCTTGGTAACTATTTGGACTCTTCTGAATTTCTGTGTAAGAGATCTGTATATTTTATTTTTTTTTTTTGAATAGGCAATATGTTATTTGAAAGACTCATATTTGCTGTCACATTTTTGGTGGACATGGTTGTATAATATAGACGCACGTTGTGCGCGGAAAAATTTCTGCAAAATTTGGAACTTTGCAGAAAAAACTTTTAGAATTTTTTTTTTTTTTTTTTTTTTTTTTTTAAATTAAAAATATTCCTCAATTTTATGTACGATTTATTTACTGTTTGCACACAATTCAAAATTTAAAGATGCAAAACATTGTTGTGACATCACAGACACTTGCAAAGAGGTCAAAATATTAAGGATTGGGTTTTTCTAAATGCATTGACAAAATAATTGATAAGAATTCAGCTTTCTTAGCATGGATTTTTAGCTTTATTATTATTTTTAACCAAAATAATTCTTTAATATTAATTAATTTTAAATGGAAATTATTTTAAACTACTGTTTTTAATTTATATTGTCAAAATAATATGACACGTAATTTTATTAAACATTAAATTAATTTGCAGAAAGTTTTTGACTCAATATTTATGTGTGCAGAAAGTTTTTGGTTTTATACAAGTCTAGACATGATATATTGCTGTTGACTAATGACTACATAACCGATGAGTGTAAGACTAAATTTTCTAATGGACTTTACCAGGGGTCGATGCAGGTTTTTTTTCTTGGGGCCCATTTTGTGAAAAGTAAAGGTTATTTTTATGAAATTTATTATATTTTTGTGAAAAATAACATTTTTTAACGAAAGTTGAAATCCAGTTAATCAAATTCAAACCACACAAGTATTTATAAACAAAACCTTTTTAAAATCCTTTTGCTGAAGTTTTCCCTCTCTGGTGAACTTGTTGGTTTACAAATTACACATTTTAAAACATCACAAAATAATAAATAAATAATAAATGGTAAGTTTTTATGGAATAGAAGTTTGTGAAGGGCCCATTTTATCAAATTGATTTTTGTGAAGGGACCCATTCACCCATTTTATCAAATTGATTTTTGTGAAGGGGTAATTTTATCAAACTGATTTTTGTGAAGAGGCCCATTGCATGAAATAGGTTTTTGTTAAAGGGCCCTAAATAGGCCCTACATTTTTTCTGGATCGACCCCTGTTTACCCAAGTGATGTCATTGCGAGTAACAAAAACGTCAACAAAAGAACCATATGCATTCTTGCAGCAGTTTTTGTTGGTAATGCTAGTGATTCATTTTTTAAATGTTCATTTTATTTCTTAGTTGACCTGGCAAATGCATGCATAAAGATTTTGACTTTAGAAATGGTGGACTTGTAATAAACCCTTTCATTCCACATTCAGAAGCGTCACTCAATGACCGTTTGTATGGAGATGAAGTTATGTTGAGATAAAATTTATATACAACATAAAATAACTGAATTCGTCAGAGTTATGCAGTAGATTAGATTTTTGTTTAAGAGACAATTGGGATGGAACATATGATCTAAAACAGACTTATAAATACTGCTACAAAGTACAAGGCCAGACGACAATATGCAACATAAACAGTTGTTTGGTGTTTTTTACAATTTAAAAAAAGATACATTTCTGCTGACAATTAAGTTTGACAAAGACAAAACTAAAAAATATTAGACAAGTTAATTTTTTTTATTATTTCAGTATTCATTTAAAAGATTTTAAGACATCTGCATTGATTCTGTATCTATTGTTTTACACATGTATGTTAAATTGAACTAGCCCATATTTTGCTTGCACATAAATGACTATTTACACCAGAGTTTCCCCCAGACAGTTTCAGGAGGACGCTGCGCCCTGCCTGCCCTTTGGTTAAACAAATAGCGTCCTTCTTGCCCCTCATCCAAAAAATCGCACCCTTCTGCCCCTCGTTTTTAAAAATGCCACCCTTACTGCCTTTTGTTGTGCCCGCCTGCAAGTTATTTTCTCATTTACACACATAGGATCGCACGTTCGCCTCCCATCTGTTCAAAGCTCGTGATTACGGTGGATTTAGAAATTTCCTACCAATAGCAGGAATGTATTAAAGACCTGTTGAAGGTACTATAATAATCTGTTCTGTTAACCAGAACTGGAGTATTAGCTCTTGTAATACAGAACTGCTAACTATCCAGTTAAACTATCAATCTCAATAAATGGCACCTTAGCATTGCTTGGTTCACTACATAGATGTCAACTTCTCAAAAAATACTAAATTTCTCAGTAAATGTAGAATAAAATGTGTAGTACGGTAATAAAGTAGAAAATACAAAGGTCTACACCCACACACACACACCTGCAAAAAAAAAAAATCCTGTGGCCCGCAAAGTTCCAGACTCCACAATAATCAATATGAATTTTTTTAGAATTAGCAAAATTTTGCAGATATATTTTTAACAGAATTTAAAAAAATCAGTATTTTGGAATTAATAGGTGCAAAGGAAACAATTTACTAGCCAAAAAATAGATCATGATATCTATTTATCATTAAAAAAAGAAAGAAAAAAATGCGAATTTACTTAATTGAGCACGGTAAAAACATGGCAAATTTCGCCAATCGGGTGTGGGAAAAATCATGTATTTCGTCAATCTCTCACAAAAAAAAAAAAAAAAAAATCACAAGTTTCGTTTATACATTTCAGGAAGGCATGAGATTCTTCCACAGATCCACGAATTTCCGACTTCTTGTCAATTCCCGTTTTTTTCTTTTTAATATTTTCTGCTTTTTTTTTATCATTTTCCAATATTTTTTTTCTGTGTGCATATGATTTTTGTTTATTATTCTATTAAATCAAAATAGAATGGTAAAATTAGACATGCCAAATCTCTCAATTTTCCGATCTTTCACAAATTTCTTCCTTTTTTTTTCTATATCTGAATACTTTGTTCTTTTCCGTGGATTTCTGCATTTCTTTTCTTTTTTTTAATCAATCGGTGATTTCTGCAAAACCGTTCACAAACAAAGAAAAAAAAATATGCTGATGTGCGCTGCGAATGAAGTCAATTACTGTGGCACAGAAAAATTCATGTTGAGAAGAGAATTTTGGGTCCCACTCATTAACCCGTTAACCGGGGAAAAAACTTTTGTTCAACTGATATGCCTCTGAATAACAACAAGGCACACTTCCACCAGTACAAAAAAAAAAATCTTTATTAATGGCAGTAATTTTGCATGAATAGGCTGTTTTAATAAGACGAAAATTTTTATTAAAATTTTACTAGTGTAAGTAATACGTTCAAAATATTGCAGTTGTAGTTTGTGTATGACGAAATATTTCGTCCTACCCAGTTAACAGGTTAAATTTGTAGGTCGTGAAATATTGAGAGATGTTTTTAGAGGGAGACGCAAGATATGGGCATGTAATTCATCCATGGCTGAATTCCGCAGGATCAATTCACAAAAAAAAATGAAATTTCGTCAAGAGATCCATTAAAAAAATCGCGAATTTCATAAATTGGTCACGGAAAAAATTAGTATATTTTATCAATCAGTTGCAAAAAAAAATCGAAATTTTTGTCAAACAATTGCAGAAAAAAATCACATTTTTTCAATTGCTCGAGAAAAAAATCACGACTTTCATCAAACTGTCATGGGAAAAAATTGGGAATTTCGCCGAACGATCGCGAAAAAAAATTGCTTATTTCGTCAAATGATTGCAGAAAAAACACTAATTTTGTCAAACGATTGCAAAAAAAACATTAATTTCATCAAGATATCTAATAAAACCCCATGAATTTCATCAGTCGGTCAAAAAATAAATAAAAAATTTTGTCAGACAATTGCAGAAAAAATTGCGGATTTTTTCAATTGCTCGAGGAAAAAAATTCGGGAATTTTGCCAAACGATCGTGGAAATAAATTGCAAATTTTGTCAAACGATCTTAGGGGGGGGGGGGGGACGCAAATTTTGTCAAGAAATCTAGTAAAAGTCTTGTATTTTGTCAACCTCTTGAGAAAAAAATCGCGAATTTTGTCAATTGTTACTGAAAAAATCTTCAATTTTGCCAATCTCTCCCTATCAAAACAGAAAAATAAGAATTGCAAATTTTGTCAAATAATTGCAAAAAAAAATATAGCGATTTTCATCGAACGAGCATGAAATAAAATTGCGAATTTCGTCCACTGGTCGCGTTAAGAAATCGAAAATCTCATCTCTCTATCACGGGGGAAAAAATCTCATTTCGTCGAACAAATGCAGAAAAACTCATTAGATTTTTATTAGACAGTTTCTATAAAAAAAAATTATAGAAATTGGCTTCGAGGTGCATAACTTTATACATACAAGTACCTTTCTGCTAAATCTGATAGCTTTGCGTGGTGCAATCTCTTCGGAAAGCAGGTTCCACACACAAACATATATCTTTATTACTATAGAAGATGAAGCTGTCAAGCATTAAAAATATAAACTTTATTATCTTTAAATGCATTGTTCCATTTTAAATCGTCACAAGTATATATATAAGTATCTATTTTACTGATGCTTTGCATTATATTGGTCAAACTATGAAAAAAAAAAAATGTAATCAGTCATTTCTTTAAAAGAATTTCAGCGTGACAGACACAACAGACAGGTTGGGGATAAAGAAAAATTATATATAAGTAAAATTATTGTGCATGACATTGATAATTAACATTGATAAGTAATGAATAAACAATAAAGGCATAGCAGGTTAGAAATGAAACAAAAAAAAAAATCTCTGCAGGTTCTGTATGTATGTAACGCGATTAACTCTTGATAGAAATATATGATTTGCTTCAAATTTGATATACAAGTTTATTCTGACAAGGCGCTTCCCTGATTAGATTGGTTAAGTATAAAGGGAGGGAACGGGAGACTAATCCCCCCCCCCCTTAATTTAGATAAATGGATTTTTCATGCAGAATTATCCAATTTGCTTCAAAATTGGTATACAGGTTTATTCTGATAAGGTGCTTAACCCTGATTACATTTGGAGGTTCATTGGTTAAGTATAAAGGGGGAAATGGGGGACTAATCCCCCCTTAATTTAGCTAAATAGGTATTTCATGCAGAATTATCCGATTTGCTTCAAATTTGGCACACAGATTTACTGTCAATTTCTTTATTTTTTAAGGGGCACTGTTCTATGAAATAAGAGCATAATATAAAAGAAATGCCCTTAGAAATATTTATTGCTTGAATAGTAAAAATTGACTCACTGACCTGTGTTTTGAAAGAATGTTATCCTTTAAGTATTAAAGGTGCCCTTAAAAATTAAAAACAGTGTCCTTTCCTCACCAGCAGCACCCTGCCTTTTTTTTAAGCCTGGGAGAAACTCTGTTTACACTATTCTTTTCAGTTTATCTTCTGAAAATCTCGTATCATTCATAAATTTATTTTAATACATTTTACAGCCTATTTATTACCCTTGCCTTTAAATTTGCATTCTGTACATGAGTTTCATTTCATTTCTTTAGCTTCAAAATACATTTAGCTATATTTTGCCATGATTTTTTTTTTTTTTTTCTATGTTGTTCAAAACTAGCTTATTATTGTCAAGGTACAAAGCACATAGGAAAATTTTTATTGTTTCTTCTATTATTTCAAAACAACAGTCTTCATGATCTATTTCTATTACATATGTTAATGAAATTTACCCTGAAGATTATTGTTTGGTGATACTGGTGGGAACAATTCTTATATGCTGCAAACCTTGATTATTGTAAAATATTTTGATATTGTTTACAAATAAATTTTATTTTATAATACATGTGTTCTCTTTTAATTTCATGTGTGTACTGTAATTTCCAGTATATAAGCTGTGGCTCAAATAAATCTGTTTCTATCCAGAAATTTTATTTTATAAAATGTAAACTATTAAATAAAATTTCTGGTTCGAAACAGACATATTTTAGCCATGGCTTCTATGCCAAAAATTGCAGTTATTTATTTCATTTCTTAAATTTAATGAATCACTTTCAAGTAAGCTTTCACAAATCTTTTTAAATTGCTTATTAAGATAATTGAACTAATTCTCAGAGTATCAAAACGGTACATGATTTTTTTGTACTTAAGTAATAACTTAATCTAAATTGCATTTGTTCCTGTATTAATCTGTTATTTTCAAAATGTAATAAGTTTTTGATAATTTTTTTTTTTTCAAAATGTTACTCGCAAATTTATATTATTATGTTAATTTGGAGGTAAAAGGGAAATAAAGAAGAATTAGATTAATGAAAAATAGATTTATATTGTATTTCAGATAATACAGTAGAGTGCCGCTAATCCGCAAAGGCCTCTAATCCGCAATCAATTTATGAATGTAAGCAAAGAAATTTAATTCTTAAAAAATGCTTCAATGGTGACAAAATTTTGAATTTTGAAAAAAATTTTCACCTATTTTAACATTTTTCTTATCCTTATATATAGTATTATATATCATATAACATTCTTCTTTATAGTTTAAAATGAAAGCACATTTAATTAGTATATTATTTTATATATTCATTTCTTCATACAATACTTGTAAAATACAATTTAAGCTTTTTGTGATTTTTTTTTTTTTTTTTTAATGATAAAAAATCCTTACTTAGACAATATATTTTATAATTTTTTTTTCATTAAATCGTAATTATAAATTGAAAAACACATAAAAAATACATATATATTGCTTTTGAACTCTTACTTAAAGATAAAATTCAACACTATAAACCAAATGTCTAAAACAGACAACAATTATTGCCATATTTAAGAAATTTTTAAAATAATAAATTATTTTTTACATAGTTATTACTTTGTCTATATATTAAAATGTGTAATTATTTATTTTTTAGTATTAGCAATCTAAATTTGTCCAAAATATGAATTTTAAAAATTGTAAACAAAGATTAAATAGACATGGCCTGTAATCCGCAAAAAGCCTCCAATCCGCACAACACTTGGAACCAAGCTTTGCGGATTAGTGGCTTTCTACTGTACCTAATAGCGGTCCACTGTGTCTCGGTGGGTGGACCAATGTGCCCCACTTCAGGGGCACACTGATCCATTTTATGGGTGTATATATATATATATTTAAAAATGTATTGAAAACAATGTTCTGAGAAAACTATGATAAATGTAAAAAAGGTTTAAGGATATTCAAAAATATTTTCAAGCAGATTCGTCTGTTCGTCAAAGAGAAATAAAAACTGAAAAAGTGGCCCACTGTGTACCAGACTCCTCTACATTCTAGCTAAGACATAGCTGTCAATCTTCTGTGTTTTCTTCAAGTAAAAAAAAAAAAAATAATAAACTTATTTTGAATCGGAAAACTTATTTAATAAAATGTTTCTTGTATATATGCACTACTTATTTGATTTTATTTATTAAATACATTTTCTGGTTCAAATTATGTTTGACTAGCAATGGTACTTATAGTATTTTTTTTTTTATATAAAACTTACACTTGAAGATGGTTGAGAAGAGAGAGAGGGCTACAGACATCGCAAACCATTAATAAAGCAAATTTACAGCATTTAGGCAATAGTTTCTAATATGTTTTCAAACTATAAAATAAAGTGTACCTTAAAAAAATTTTAAATCTGCATTTCCTTGTATAATTTTGTTAACATTTAATATTTTTTTTTTCTCTAGATAATTTTAAAATAGATTTTTTTTTTAATTTGTGACTGTATGAACTTCTCATCTACTTGATGTTCTTTTTTGAAATAATTTTTATCTGTATATGCATAAAACTTATGTATACAAAAAATAAAAATAGCGCTTCAATAAACTTATCTTAAAATTTTATTCATGTAGGAATGAAAACGATTGTTATTATGACACAAATCTGCATTGCTGTAATAGCAGAAAAGATGAATTTTTAATTTCTTAAATTTAATAATTGATCATCTAAAATCTGTTTGTTTTATATAGACAACAAATATGTCGTACTCGTTGATATTCGAATACTGTAAAGCCTCTAAATAGCAGACACCTCGAGGCTGCTATATTCCTTGAAAAAAGGTTTCTGCTATTTGAGAATGTATGTTATAGAATTTTTACTTTTTTGAAAAAATATGGTCAACCCAAACCTGAAATAATAGAAGTCAATGGTTAATGTGACTCTAGATCCATCCTTGGTTCTGCTTACAGTTAGGCAGAGCATAACGGTTGATTATATTCATAATTTATTAATCAGATTAGCAATTTTAAAGAGAATTGTCAATTAATTATTTGAAAACAAAGCACAAATCTACCACTCCTCTGCTTTTCCAAATCTAATTTCATGGTACAAATACCCAGAAGTGTACTCCTGGAAAAAGGAATCAAACTTGATTTTAACTTTCATTTTAAATTGCAGATGAAAGTAATTGTAAAATTAAACACAGTTTAAATTGAAATTTGTAAAGAAAAGGAATAAAATATAGCATACACATTACTCGGAATATACATGCTCACAAAAAATCAAATTTTAAAAAGGTGAATTGGGATATAAATCTTTTTTAAATCCTTGTCATCACAATTTTAATGAAGCTCCCTTTCTTTTACCCCAATAAATTTGAAAATAAATATAGCACTTGTACTTGTAAATATTAACTTGTAAATGTTCACTCAGAACATTTTTTTTAAACTAAAATTTAAGCAGAAATATTTTAAAATCGACTTCTGAAACTTTCAGCGCTAGAAACTGACAAGCCAAAATCATAACAAAATATTTCTGGAAATTGCATCATTTTGACTAATTGCAGTCTAGCACTAGCAGTTCAAGTTATTTCAATTTTTATATTTTACTTTCACTATTTTAAGACTTTTAATGAAATATTTTCAAAATGACAGCAATCTGTTGATTCCATTGCTGCAGAGAAAACTGATATCATGTAAATTATTATAATTCGCAAGTCAATATCATCTGTTAGAATTGTATTTTGTACTTTTCACTAGGATAGTGAAAATTGTAATTAGATGTTGGAGTAGATATATATTTATATGAAATAAAATGTGAAAAAATAAACAAATTAGTTTAATTTGATGAAGTAATACAGTAAAAGAATTACAAGATAAGGTAACATCCGACATGGGTACCCATTGTAGGGAGTTGAATGAACTAATTCCCCATCGAAATCGGGGTCCATAGAGCTCGACAAAATGATGCACACCCTGGCAGTGGAAGGTGGAACTAAAATCTGTAACACAATTGAAAACTAAGTCGAATAATCCAAACCAGATTGTGATTGGCCCATAGAACCCGAAATAAGAATGCACAGTTAGATTAAAAAAACTTGTAGGATTGTCACCCAGGGGGTGCTTAGCTTGGTCAAGTGCTGAACAACAAATCATTTACTTTGATTGTTGGTATACATCAAGTAAATACGGGTTGTGTACTTTCATTAGGAACAAAAATTCAAATTTACGAAAATAGTCATTTGAATTTTCTGTTATTCTCTATATATAACATTTATAAAACGCTACGGAAGAAGCTAAAAATGTCAAATTTCTTAAATGGAATTTGTGTAAATCAGAGCAAGATGTTAACCCTTTCCCTCTTCATACCCGCAAATATAACAAATAATTTGTTCAAGAAAACCACCTTCCTCTACATTAACGTGATCATTAAAAAAATAATTATATTTTTCTGATAATTAGAACATAACAAAGATGTTACCCTAAAACAGCCGCCAGATGGCTACCCTTCCCATCCTCAAATTCAAATCTATATCTTTATTCATTAGTAAAAAATGGCAATTATTTCGTTTCATTTTCGCAAACTAAATGAAGGGATCAGCCAGAGAAACAGATCTTTTTGTAATTCAGTTTTTAATGATAGCTGATCCCTGTCTGAAGCTTTCTTGGATTTTTTTTTTACTGGCACCATCAGATTTTTGCAAAAGTTATGAAAAATTACCAGCTGCATTTTTCAAAAATTACATTGTCAGATGTAGAAATTGTTTTTATATATGCTCATAAATTTTCAAATTGATATCTTAATTAGTTTTCTTGAAATTTGCTAATTAGTAAATAAATTTCAAATTCATTCATTTCCACTTGCAAATCGAGAACAAATGTTCTTTTCTTAAGCCATTTTGATAAAAAAGATGGCATTTTCGATGCAATGTTTAATGAGATTTGAATTAATATCTTGGGTAATTATCAAAATATTAAAATTCTGAATCCCATGTGCATTTGATCCGGCCGAGATCTGCACGGGCCGGAATTTCCAGGCCCGACCCAGCCCGTTTATATTTTCACAGTTCATGGCCTGGCCCGGCCCGTTTATATTTTCACAGTTCATGGCCTGGCCTGGCCCGTACAGAAATCAGTGAAAACAGGCCCGATATGCCATGACACAATTTCTACTATTTCGAAAAAATTGAGATTTTTAGCATATAATTCAGATTTCTTTAAAGAATACTGTATACATAATATTTATGGGAAAATTTTACAGTATATTTTAAAATTGCGATGAGTTTGCAAGACAGAAAATACACAATAGCAACATTAATGATTACTTAGATTCTAAGACTTTCAACATTCAAATAAGGATTTATTAAAAAATTAGTTTAAAATAAATGGAAAAAAAGAGGGTTAAAACATCATAACTTTTGAAGCTGTATAATAAAAAGTAGATTTATAAAAATATTTCTCTGTCATTTATTAAAGCTTTTCTCAAATCCAAAGGAGCTACTTTCTGATAGATTTCTAAATTCATTCCTTTTCGGAAACGCATAAGATTGGCAGGTATTCTTATTCAGAAACTATATAATCGAATGGCGCTATCCATTTTTTGATAAAAGAAATATATCTTTGAGAAAATACTGTCAAAGTTAGCATTTTGAATCGAATTTCCGTAAGCAACAGCATGGGAAAGGGGGAAAATCTGAAGTCACATGATAAGAATATCTTATATTTCGACAAGTAATTTATTTATCAAAAATGGTAAACTGTATTTAATTCCAAATCCCTTCAGTAGTCAGGCTTGTCAATTTATGACTTTACAGTTAAAAATTTGTCAGAAAATGAGTCAAGGTTTCGCATTGTTGAGTAGGAATTTAAGAACCACCCTTAAGGTATATTTTTAAAGATTACGTTAACAGAAGTTCATTATTGCTATTAATACTTTTACCAAACATATTGCCTGCCCTACACATCCTGAAAACAATTAAGTCCAGTTACGGCCCCGCTCAACTACGTAGCAAAAAAAATGCAAGCCTGATCTCGGGCCGGCACGAGTCTGCTAAAAAAATATTAAGGCAATGTAACTGTCCGATGTCGATCAACTTGCATTTCTGTATTATGTTGTCAAACTAGCATGGGCTCGTAACGCTCATTTATACTTATTCTCGCGAAAACCATATTCTTTGAAAATAGCTCATATATTTATTGGTTCTGCTTAAATCTTTATATCGAACCGGCAGGCCCGCTAAATTTTTTTTATCAGCCTGGCCTGGATGGCTCGTTCAATTTTTTTGCCAGCCCGGCCCGTTGAAACTTTTTTTCTAATTCTGCCGGCCCAACCCGTTAGAAAAGTCACCCTCAATCCGCCACCCGGAGCGAAACATTCTTTTATTAATATAGATTGGTGTGTCATTTTATTTATTTTTGAAATGATGGGGAATCATTTCAGTTTAAAATAGCTTAGGCGTAAGCTTCACTGTTTTTTGATAGAAAGTTTGTATGTATTCTATGAAACGTTCCATAATCTGGACCACAGCCAATTCGCATATCTGGGTGAGCATGTTTTGATGTATAATAAATTTTCTTGTTACAACTACCATGCATTCCAAAACACATTGTTGTCAACATCGTTCCTGTTAAATGTGAACTTTGGCTCTGGATTTGATTACGAGAGATTATCAATGTTTTCATTTATTATAAAGTATCAGCAATCTTATCACAAATCATCATCATCAAATTAATATCACAAATTTTCACATATCATCAGATCACAAATTGTATCACAGTATCATACCACTAATTTTCTAGAAATAAAATCTCGCCTTTCAGTCTGCTCGTGCAGAGGATTTTATCAATCTAGAAATTCTGGAAATATCAGCTGAATGTGTGAAAATAAACATAATTAAAACTTTTATTTTAATAGTTTCAAATGCCAAAGGTAAATAAATTTGAGTGTTTTTTTTTTTCTCTTTACAGAGACCGGTAAAATTTGGATTTACGAAGAGCGACTTGAGCCATGTGTTATAAACAGTAGCAAAAATGGCCCTATATAATAAATATAGTTTCATTTAAACATGTATAAATTATAAATATTATTGTTTATGTAAGGACCTATTGGCTTGTTATAGTAAATGCAACTTAATGCAAAATTAATTTAATTTTTTAAACAATGCTGTAACTACTGCATACTTGGAATCACATTGCCCTAGCATCGCTCATATTTGGCACTAACCTTGACTGTGGGCCTGATTACAGACGATTAGCTAAAATGCTACATTATATAATAATCAATTTTGTATGTAAATCTTCGATTTCAAAAATGTTTTTGACGGCTAGAAATTCTGCGAAATATGTTTTTTACGTATTTGTTTTTAATAGAATTTATTTATTTATTTATTTTTTTTTATTGTTATTAACACAATATTTTTTCATAGCTACATTGTTTTCTTATGCAACTGTTTACGAACTAGTATTGGTAGAATGCACTGGGCAGCGATACTTTAAGGAGAAAGTCAGTAAATAAGTTGGGAATTACCTCGGACATTTACACCCATAGACATTCACCAGATTGTGAGGTCTGAAGTATGATAAAGGGGTCTTGACCCTAACAAACTCAAGGTCTTTTGGGGAAAGTTTTTTAAATTAAAACAGCATTTAGCCTTTTTATTCAAGTACTTTTTGAAAATAAAAATGCAAATTGAAACATTTATTTATATACAAACAAACAATAGGTGCTTTTATGTTAGCTGGGCACAGATGATAAATTGTCAAATATTGTTCCCATCACCATCATTCATGTTGCAATTCATTTCATTTAAAATATAAACCTTTCACTAATTTCATTTAAGATGCATAACTTTTATTTAAAATACATATAATATATGCACTACATTTAAAATACATGCATCTCACTCATTTTATTTAAAATACTCTCCTTCCCTCCTCCCTCCCCCCCCCCCCCACACACACACCCAAAAAAATATAATAATAATCCAAAAATATAATACCATCATTAACAAAACATTTTGGCAAAATCCTCAAACAAGGGCGACCCCCGATTTGGCGATTTTTTTGACGCGCGCCAAGCACGGACGCGCGCCAACCTAAAAAACGGCAACCTCCAAATTCCACCCAATCAGAACACGTACTTTTCGGCAGACAAGTCACTACTTACACAATTCCTAGGCCAATTTCTTTCACAAAGTAAATACTGATTTTATTTCGTTTTACTGCTATTTACAAAGTTTTGAAAAGTTTTTTTGCGAGATTTCTCCATTTTTACATACTTTTAGCAATATTTTCATTCAGATTTTTTAATTTTTACAATTGTAACTATTTTTTCCTCCGGATTTTTCCATTTTTACAAATTTTTAGCTATTTTTTCCTCCGGATTTTTCCATTTTTACAAATTTTTAGCTATTTTTTCCTCCAGATTTTTCCATTTTTACAAATTTTTAGCTATTTTTTCCTCCAGATTTTTCCATTTTTACAAATTTTTAGCTATTTTTTCCCCCAGATTTTTCCATTTTTACAAATTTTTAGCTATTTTTTCCTCCATATTTTTCCATTTTTACAAATTTTTAGCTATTTTTTCCTCCAGATTTTTCCATTTTTACAAATTTTTAGCTATTTTTTCCTCCAGATTTTTCCATTTTTACAAATTTTTAGCTATTTTTTCCTCCAGATTTTTCCATTTTTACAAATTTTTAGCTATTTTTTCCCCCAGATTTTTCCATTTTTACAAATTTTTAGCTATTTTTTCCCCCAGATTTTTCCATTTTTACAAATTTTTAGCTATTTTTTCCCTCCAGATTTTTCCATTTTTACAAATTTTTAGCTATTTTTTCCTCCAGATTTTTCCATTTTTACAAATTTTTAGCTATTTTTCCCCCCCAGATTTTTCCATTTTTACAAATTTTTAGCTATTTTTCCCCCAGATTTTTCCATTTTTACAAATTTTTAGCTATTTTTCCCCCCAGATTTTTCCATTTTTACAAATTTTTAGCTATTTTTTCCCCCAGATTTTTCCATTTTTACAAATTTTTAGCTATTTTTCCCCCCAGATTTTGCCATTTTTACAAAATTTTAGCTATGTTTTCCTCCAAATTTTTCTATTTTTACAAATTTTTAGCTATTTTTTCTTCCAGGTTTTTCCATTGTTACAAATTTTTAACTATTCTTTCCTCCCGATTTTTACAAAGAATTCGCAAATTTAACAGTCAATTTTTTCTTAACAAAAAATACCCCTTAAACTTTGTAAATTGCAACAAAACGAAATAAAAACAACGTTTACGTCGTGAAAGAAACTCTCATACAAATTGTGTAAATAATCACTTCTTTGCCACAAAGCACAAATATTACAATTGGACAAAATCTCTAAATTTCTAATTTTTTAAATACGTAAAATTCATTCACTCAGCGGTCAGCAACTTATGTATGTACGCTTCGCGTACATTAACCGAAAAAAAAACATCACTGGATGCATGAAACTCACTGTACAGCAATCTCTAGAATGCATGAAACTCATTCACGCAGCGGTCAGTAACTTATGTATGTACGCTTCTCGTACATTAACCGAAAAAAAACATCACTGGATGCATGAAACTCACTGTACAGCAATCTCTAGAATGCATGAAACTCATTCACGCAGCGGTCAGTAACTTATGTATGTACGCTTTGCGTACATTTACCGAAAAAAAACATCACTGGATGCATGAAACTCGCTGTACAGCAATCTCTAGAATGCATGAAACTCATTCACGCAGCGATCAATAACTTATGTATGTACGCTTCGCGTACATTAACCGAAAAAAACCATCACTGGATGCATGAAACTCGCTGTACAGCAATCTCTAGAATGCATGAAACTCATTCACGCAGCGATCAATAACTTATGTATGTACGCTTCGCATACATTAACCGAAAAAAAACATCACTGGATGCATGAAACTCGCTGTACAGCAATCTCTAGAATGCATGAAACTCATTCACGCAGCGATCAATAACTTATGTATGTACGCTTCGCATACATTAACCGAAAAAAAAACATCACTGGATGCATGAAACTCACTGTACAGCAATCTCTAGAATGCATGAAACTCATTCACGCAGCGGTCAGTAACTTATGTATGTACGCTTCGCGTACATTAACCGAAAAAAAACATCACTGGATGCATGAAACTCGCTGTACAGCAATCTCTAGAATGTACGAAATTCGTTCACACAGCAATCAATAACTTATGTATGTATCCTGTACACATTATCAAAAACAAAAAAACAACACTCGATGCACGAAACTACCTCTACAGTAATATCTAAAATGCAAGACACACACTTATCAAATAAAATCAATAAAAATTCACTTACTTTTATTTTTCAAATTTACCCTTTTTTTTAAGGCTTCGGTTTGTCATAATCGCTATCGCCCATCACTTCTGATGAGGCAGCAGTATTTATACAAAAATAACCTTTAAACTGATGTATATTGACGATATAAGCAGGCACTTGATGTCAAGCACACAAGTCAGATGTATCTTCTCAAGAAACAAACAAACAAACCCTTAAACTGCTCACTCAAGAGGACAAAATTCAAATTTACCTCTAAATAATCTATCAAAAACACCTAAAATATCCTAAATTTTCATTAACAACACACTACACACACTATTTCAAATTCACACTTGCCGCTTCGCCGAATTCTTCATAAAAAAACAACACGTCAAAAGATTAAATTCACTTCACTTCACAAATCCCAGAGTTCAAACAAAAATAAACATGCGATGTGCCGTGATACAACACTAAAGTCGGCCCAAACAACTTGGGACTTGATTTGAAAACCTCTCACTGTCCAATAAATTCAGCCCTTCTTCCATACACTGTTAAAAATATCATGAAAAATTACCTCTGTTTATAAAGGCTCTCTATTTTCTGACCAATGAGAATGCTACATGAACGCCCTTGGCGTTCTCATTGGTCAGAAAATAGAGAGCCTTTAAAAACAGAGGTAATTTTTCACGATATTTTTAACAGTGTATGCTTCCTTTTTTGGGCCTAATAAATTCCGAAATTATCGGTTTCATTCTCAAAAACATTTTTACGGTATACTGCACCTCTATCTAACTCATCACTCTCTGAATCCAACAATACGACACACAATAAACCAACCAACCCAACCAAACGAACGTAATTCACTCATAAACCAATCAAATTTCTAGATCAAACCGTAGTAGGCGGGGAAGAAATGCAAGGAACAAACCGGTAGCAAGAAAAACTCATTTATCGCTTTGCCAAATTCGACGCAGCCAAGCATCGCCCTTGTTTGGGGATTCAACCAACATTTTAAATCAACATCAAAGTATTGTTTCTAATTTAGACATGTGAAAAAGTACAAGCTTTTATTGGTGAGATTTGTGCTTGGCTAACATAAAATACTCAAACATACTAGTTCTGATTGCATTCAGAAAAGATTTATTTTTTATGTAGAACTCGAAACATTCTTTACAGAAATAAATTCTGCATAAAAAGTTTTTACTTTTCAGATGTAGAATTCGATTCTTGTCAAATATTATAAATAGCCAAGGAAACGAAGCTGTGAAGAAAGACAAAATTTCCATCCAATTTGAACCTATTTTAGATTTTCACAATCATAAAATTTATTTTTGAAAAATTAACATGTTTTTAAAGTTTTCTATATGTTTACTACTTTCAATTTGTAAATTCAAAATACATCAAATTTCAAAAATATAGTATAAGTTTATAAATTATAGATAATTGCCAAATTACAGAATTTCCTGTGTGGGAACAGAAAAAAAAAAAAAAAAAAAGACTGGTTTCTACATCAGCAGGTCTTTCTTTCAGTAGACAATGAAATTCTCCATTTGGTATCATTCCATTATCGGCAGGTTCCATTTTCACAGATTTTTCTGGTGAGTTACTTTGAATGCAAAGGCAATCATTTATGAAGGCTCTAAGACAGCCATACTCAACCTGCGGCCCGCCTAACGTCGTAAATACATGTTTGCGGCCCGCGAGAAAAAAAGGTTGAGTACGGCTGCTCTAAGGCAGGCCGCACACTGACGAGACAGCGCAAGTAATGAGACATTTTCACCCTTTTAACAAAGAAAAACCGGTTTGAATATCAGAATTTGTTTCGTGTCTTGCGCTACACGTCGCTCTGTCTTGTCAGTGTGCGGCCTGCCTTAGACATCCAAAGCATTCACCAGGCCATCAGATCCCACTCTTACAAGGTTTACTCCAATTTGATAACCATTGAAATTTATAATCTTATAGTATATTTTTGAATATCATTGTATTCTGAATTTAGAATTAATGGGAATGTACTATAAATAAATATAATCTTGTTCTAATTAATGTCGAGTTAAAAATTAATAAAATAATAATAATAAAGAATATAATAAATTAATTTAGAAATTAAAACAATTTTTTAAGTGCAAATTTTGCTTTTTGACAGGTGCATAAAAAGTAGAAAGTAGAAAACAAACACATACTGGGGAAAAAGGAAAATAAGCACAAGGGTGTATCCAAATAAACAAAAGTTGTTTAATAAATTACTGTCAGTAAATAACAGGTAATCACAATACCAAATACAGCATAAATGAAATTGATAATTAGTATTCAAAATAATTTAATTTAAAGACTAAATTTAAGATTGCAGCTGTTTTTGTGAATTCGTGAATCACATAACAATCTTAGTATATGATTACATACTGTTATTTCCAAGAAAATATATTGTAAATTAATGCTTTACATTCTGAATGTATTAATATTGAAATAAACTTATTATAATATTCAATATTCTTACAAGAATAACATGTTGTTCAAAACAAACTAAAATAACAGAAATGGGAAATTACACCCTTACCTAAATTGGTACGATATTCATTTTCGTTTTAACAGCAAGTTTCGACAACAAAAACTTGCTCGGCACCATGTCTGGTTTTAAATTTCTCCTTTCATTACATGGAGCAAAATCTTCATCATTGAAATGATTCAAACATAACACTAAGTGTTTGTTTGGTTCAAAATTATCTCTTTTTAGCTTTATTAGCCATTGCCTTAGTCCATTTCAATCTATCAAAGGAAATCAGTGAAAACTAATATTTTTTTGCTGACAATCATACCCGTATGCAATTCAAAATCTCAGCATGTCTCAATTTTTTGATAAAAGATGTTGCCACATGAACTGTATGAGATACAATTGTAAATAATGACGGACAGTGCTACGCTGTCTTTTATTACAACATTTTGTGATATCCCATAATCTCTCAGCAAACTGGGTATGGCATCTAGTGTTAGGGTTAACACAGTTATATTTGTGTAGGATTTACTGTGGAATGTTTACAGCTAGCCTCTCGCAAAAAAACTTTATGTATAAATCCATTGCACTGATGGAAGAATTTTCTTGCAGCTTTCTCATCATCAGGTAACTGCTAAATAGTAAAATCCATCTTGGGGGAAAAATGTAACTTAATAAAAAATATTTTCAATTTCAAAATTAACAAATTATGATGTTTTGTATGGTTATGATTAAAGAATAATAATAATAAAATGATTCATATTCAATAAACAGCGAGTCACAATGTTTGGCACAGTTTGCAATAAAAACCTTTTCACGGTCAGGGTTGAAATAAATGGTGTGCTAGCATGCATTTTGGCATGATGTTTAATAATGGAAAAATACCCATATATTTCTTTCTAAACATATGAAAAAAATTTTTTTTTTTTTTTACATACTTCAGCAAAATGTGTGTTCTAACAACCTAACATTTTTTTACATGCACAGATCAATTAAGTCTCTTTAACACTAACTGCTGTGACATAAATTGTCACATGGCTAAACTGTGAAAATTAAAAAAAGCAGTGGTCTGTAAGACTTAACAGCAGTTAAGGGTTACTATAAACTGTCAAAAACAATGTTAATGTAAAGTTCTATTAAGGGGATAATATAGTGTATTTTTCTTTAAAACTATTAAACCAACAAACATAGAAATAATATAATATAAATAAATAAATAATAATAATAAACACTCAGTCTGAAAATGTCAATGTCACCAATTTATTTATACTTTTAACATTTGTTAAAACAATAAAACTAATACAAAAAGATTAAAATATATTAAATTACTCATAAAATTGTTTTTAAACATTAATGAATTTTATTTCTAAATAAAAAAGTATTTTACATGATTTAATCAAAATTGTTTGGGTTTCACCGGATATTGCAAAATTAATTAAATCCATTATTATTGTTTCTTTCTCCGATTAAAAATAAGAATATTTAATGCTTAACGAAATACAATTATTTCATCGATCAGAATTTTTTTTCTTAGTTTAAGCTGTACCAACAACGAACATTTTACAGGTTACAGTAAAATCGCCAAAAGCAAAAATGTCTGCTTCATCTGCAATATGACTGTTGAAGTTGGATAAAATCTAATAATCTTAATTTTACAACGTGTATGCGAAATACTACAGAGAACACATGTAATTTTTAATTAAGTAGTGGATATTTTGAAAGAATAACAGAACTGATAATCTTCATTAATGTATCCCATGAAAAAGTAAACAAATAAGTACTTTCGCAAATCTTTATAGTTATATTAAGAAATATATATTTTAAAGTACAGAAAAATATTCTTATAAATCGTATGAAATTCAAGGATAAATATTTAATTTGTTAATTTGAAAATATGATTAAAGTTTTTGAAACTTCGACGCTAGAAAAAAGCAAATACGTGTCGCTATCTGGGCAGGGTTTAAATGTAAACAAAGATCACGTTGTTATATTTTGGTTCAGGGTCTGTGTTCAGAGCCGGTGTACGGTTTTTCGAAGGATTTTGGCGAAATGACCAGGCCTTATGTATTATAGTTGGCAATGACCTCGCTGACAGTCAGTCCACGTGCACAGTCACGTTTATTTTGCTCAATCGGCAGCTCCAAACTAATATGAGATTTTTTTTTTCGTACTTTAATATTTAAAAATGCTATAGAATAAATATTAACCATTTTTTTACGATCTACATGAGCATTATGTATTCAGTAATGCGAATGGTCTGCCGAAGCGTCATCATCATCAAAGCGAAGGAAAGGAGAAAGATGAGCTATTCTGAAAAGCTGGGAAGCTCGATTTTTTGCTCTTTGGCGAAACCACAGATTAAATATATTCCAAATATTAAATATATTCCATATTTATGACTATATTTTAATCTGTGGGCGAAACTACCTGCCAAAGCCCCATTGCCACCCCCACTGGTTCTCTGTGATTGGTTGTAAAATAGCAGAGCATCCCAGCGATTACCGTCTAGTGCTACAGGCGGCTAGCCCAAGCAGTTAGCATTACTCTGATTGGCTCTTCAGATGCCGTTAGCATTGCTCTGATTGGCTCTTCAGATTTAGTTTTCCTGACATGAAAATCAAGCTATATCAGCTACAAAAATCACTGACGGTGACGATGTTTATATATGTAACGGTTATGTTTATAGGTTTATAGAAAAAAATATTCATTGCTGGCTAGACTTAGTTCTTTTTATAATTTTTTTTTACAATAATTTAAATTATACAAGGTTGTTGTTGTTTGTTATGATAATGTAACTCTTTGAAATTCAGTTTTTGGATAGCTGTTTCATGGCTGCCTTGTGATCTCTATACGGCTGTCCAAACGAAACGCCAAACAATAGGAAAGCGCGAAAAGCGGTAGTTAATCTTTCCTCCACTACGAGCGCTGCCCTCATGCACGCGTTGACAGTACATTTTCCATTGTAAACATATGCTAAAGCCCTTTAATTTGCACACTGTCCAAAAATATATAACTATATACTAATTTATTTTTCGCCATACACATTTCTGAATTAACTCAGTATTCTGTAGAATATTAATTTTCTTCTAAGTAACAAATTTAATTTAATCTTTTAATTTAGTATCTTTCCAGTGTAAAATTCGTGAGTTTAAAATTCCCTTTTTCAAATAAAAAAAAAATCTTATATATGTATTTATTTTCGTTCTGTAGAATGTAAAAATTAAACATCTTAATACGATTCAGATCACATAAGTTGATTGGTAAGAAGAATTAATTGAAATAAGAATTAATATTAAAAAAAAATAATAATAGAAATACTTTTTTTGCATAAAGTTTTTTATAATTGCCATGTCTGTTTATCCAGAAAAAAAAACATTGTTTTGAGGGATAATAAAAAGTGATGGATTCCATATATTTTGAACTGCTTTTGCATAATATATATGCTTTAAAAATATATTGATTAGATATGTTATTGGTGTGTTATATGAGGGTGTGTGTAATTATTGAATTAAAAATAATGAGGTATATAATTTTTTACAATTTTTAATTCGAGAAGTTAAGAGTTTTCGTTCAAAACATTACTGTGTAATAGTATTTTCTATTAAAAATATAATGGGGATGGCATTGTTTGATAGCTAAGTCTTTTTATCCATTCTATTCTTATTGATTTCAAGTTCATGAAATTAGTTTAATTCAAATATAGTCTC
Organism: Maratus michaelseni; assembly: GCA_963931845.1. NCBI lineage: Eukaryota > Metazoa > Arthropoda > Arachnida > Araneae > Salticidae > Maratus > Maratus michaelseni. Next base: position 28,510,179 of record OZ007599.1, read on the forward strand.
TCTATATGTTGAGAGAAAGTGGTGCCATATTCATATGTTGAAAAAGAAAATGCAATTGATGTGAACATTTGAATCTTTTAATTAGTATGATTTCAGTGTAACAGTCATCATTTTAAAGTTCTCCATATAATTCTTATATCTAACTATTTTGTTTTTGAAGAAAGTGAAAATAAAAAGAACTTCATTCGATTCAGATCACTTACTTAAGTTAATAAGTAAGAATTAATAATTGGAAAATGAATTGTAAATTGAATATAGTAACATGAAATAGCTTTTGGCAATACATAATTCTTATTTCAAGTGCAGATACATCATTTATAATAATAGAATTTGTTTTAATAGATAAAATACTTGTTTAAATTCCTTACAAAGTGCATTAAAATAAAACATATGTAGAAGATGTAACAACATACTTTAATCCCGAAATCTTTCGAACACACATGCATTCATTTTCAAGGGGCATAAAAACTCGGTCAAGTTCGTTAATGGGCAAAATCGAACCAAGGGGAGGGGGGAAAAGGGGGGGGGGCATTTTGTAAAGGAAAAAAAAACATAATTTCTTAGTTATGATACGCATCGAATCCGTTTAAAGTTATTATTTCTTCTAGGAAAAGAGCCGAAAATTTACGTAGGACAGATTTTTGATATCATTAAAAATGGCCTCAAGGGGGTGGGGGGGGGGGGGTTAGAAGAAAAAAATTTATAACTTCGTCAGTTCAGAAGATATCAAATCCGCTTAAATTTATTATAAATCCTCTTAATATTATCTAAAACTTTTTTATTGACAAGTTTTTTTATAGGACCAACCCTTATAGCAAAAAAAAAAAAAAAAAAAAAATTAAAAACCCAAAAAATTTCTGCCGGCTCTGCCTGCAAACAAGTTAGGTTTCGAAGTAAGCGTTTCCAAATGCCGTATCATGGCAAAAAGGTCATTTCTTCCGCAATTCCCAACAAACAGGTGCCCCACGATCTGCGACTTCGAAATCTACCTGTGCCTGTAGGCCGAGCCGTCAGGATTTTTTGTTATGTGAAGACAGAATAAGGTCTCCTTTTATGAAGCCTTAGAACATATGAATTTCAAATTTATTTTCCTTGCTATTGCTTTTCTTTACACTAACAAAACATGATATAGCATTTCTGAAAATTTAGCATTTGGAACTTTGAGCAAAGCTCTGATTCAAAATTTGCTCAATCAGTAAAATTATTACTAATTATTTCTATTTCAAATTATTTAATTTTTTTATTTGCAGAACTCATAGAGTTTAGTAAATACAGGATGATTAAAAAAAGGTTTTATATCCAGTCTATTTTTACTAAAAACTACTTTATAAATATTCAAAACAATAAAATTATAGAAAAAACATAAATTTTTCCTGACATTCTCTGCAATCTTGTATTTTGTTTTTATATGTCATTTGTGTTACCAATTACCTAAAATAAAATCCAATCTCTTTGAAAGATAGTGCAAAAAGAGAAAAAACAGTTTTTTTTTGGGGGGGGGGGGGGGAGAGAGAGGAAGAATTTGGATGAAAGCTTAATTTATTTATCATTACTACAAAATCACAATTGCAACAGAAAGAAAATGAGAGTTTTGAAGTATTTTTTTTTTTTTTTTTTTGTGGATGAATTTTAAGTTTATAGTATAGGTGATAACTAAAAGGATAAGTATAAATTAACTTATGTGTAACAGCTTGCTTACACCTATCAATTGTAGGCACTGTACCCATACATTTATTTTAAAAAGTAAAAAATAAATCTAGTTGAGGTTCCAAAATATTTTGATGGGATTCTGAGCTGAAAAAAATTAGTGGTGGGATATTGAAGTAGTTTCATACTAAAATTTCAAAATCTATAATTAAACACTTGCTAAATTGTTAATTATTGAAAGGATTCTTATAGAAAAAAAAACTTATTTTATTGTTTAAGATGATGCATTCTAAAATGCAATGCGATTGATAACCTATTATCTGTCATTTTTAACTAAAAAATCTTCTGTTTCAGCATTTCTATTTGCCGGTTTTGCCGCTTTTTAAATGATACTTGTATATAAATTCTTTGTTGAATCACAAACAAATCAAATTAAGTATAAATTCAAAATATTTATTTTTGAAGCTCATTTAGAAAACGATCAAAACTCATATTTGTATATTATAGAAACATTAATAGGTTTTTTTTTTCAAGTGCATGCTCAGCTTGTAAAAATATCTGTGTTCAAATTTTATTTTTACGTTAAGAAAATATTGCAAGGAATGTTACAAAAACATGTAATATAAATAATTCTGTGGTTGTTTTTCAGTTTTTTTAAGTACAAAATTATTTTTTAAGAGCTAAATGCAACCTCACGTTATAATGTTTATCTAATGAACTAGCCCTTTAACTTCATTCACTTCGTGCATGACGTCAGCGCCAAATTGTCGCAGCGGAAGAAAACTTAAGTTCTTCCTATTCGCGTTTTTAGCGCCGTTTGGACAGCCGTATAGAGATCGCAGGAAGCCATGGTACTAGTAAGCATGATCAATGCCGAACAGTTGATGTCGGTTAAGGGGCTTCCGAGTTGCGATCAACTTTACGCCCAGTCTATATGTGAGTAACCTGTCTTGTAAATATTGAGCCGTTGGGAAAAGTTAAATGTAGTATTAACTACAAAAGAAAGAACAATTAAAAATAGAAGAAAAATTAAACAATGGGAATAAAAAGGTAAAGCTATAGAGATTACGGATAGAGTCTAATAAATGGAAAAAAGTAAAATGGTATAGCTGTAGTTAAAATTAACTACTGAAAAAAGTTGAAAAAGTGTAAAATAGGGTTCGGAACATGTTCGAAAACAGTACATAAATGCCAGGTGGAAAAGGCAGGCAAAGCTAAGCTTTAACAAAAATAGCACTTAAAAAAGAACAAACATTTTTATATTAATATTATTATTATTTTTTTTTACAAAAGTTTTTTATTAATATTTAAATTTTGTTATTATAATGTATAGCATAGGAATAAGTTTAAATAGGAAAATACAAATTTATATAAAAGTAAGAGAGAGAAATTTGCAGGATGGTGAGCATTAATGCTCATAATCAATAATGCAAGAATATTTTGGACGCTTGCGGTGATGTGGTTCGAATGCGTCATAATCCGGCAATTCTGCGATTATATCATTAGGGAGCATGATCAATATAAAAGCAGGGAAAAACTTGTTATAAAGAGCTGTTAACAAAAGCTGGTGGGAGTAGATTTTTCTGTTACTGGAATAAAATAAATGTCTAACAAATGACAAAACTCTCATTTAATTATCTCGTATTTTTCAATCACAATCGACATATTTTTTTTACGTTCTTTTAGCAAAGATTTATTTAAATATAACTTTTTATTACTGAGTTTGCTGGAAATTTTGTAAAAAAATATTTTAAAATAAGTAAGAAATTAAAAACTTAGAAATTTAAACGAAATACGAAATTTTAAAGCTTGCTGTGTTAAAAATCATGTGTTCTCCTTGAACAAAACTATAAAAAAAAGTTTTAACAACCCCATTACTTTGAATTTTGCTTTGTGATAAATTAAATATATATATTTCATTAATTTTAAGTGAGAAATATGTGTACATTTTTTCAAAAATACACTACAGAAAAGTTAACACCACATAAATTAGTCCTAAAAGCTTACTATATAATAATAATAATAATAATTAATTAGATGCATTATATAAAATATTTATTATTAATAGTGTCTAATTAAAAAATCAGTGACCTACTTTTGAAACTAAACTTGTATTCTTACAATAATAAAAAATAAAATTCTTATAAAAGTCGGAAATTCAAAACATTTTAAAAAAGATAAACAAGCATACATTTAAAAATTACATAAATTGAATTTTTTTTCTTGTAAAAACAATTTTAAAAATAATATAAAATACATAGTATAAAAACATCTTTAGTTTTTTTTATAAAGCACAAATTTTCACATGCTTTTCTTATATATAAAAATAACTATAGATTCCTACAAAAAATTATTATATAGGCTTTTTCTTTCTGTGCAAATTTCACGCCCGACGCCTCCATCATATGCACATTGGCGAAATCTACACAAATGGGCGGTTCTTTAGAACTTTCCGTTCACTTCCGTCAAGATTACAAATTTCGGCAGATATGCTGAATGTCGACAGATATCTTGAAATGTCCGAAAAATGCTATTGTTTTTACAAATGTCGATAGATATCCCTGAATGTTGTAATAGTAATATCATTTTTACAACATTGGCCAATGTAACCAAATATTAAGAATAAGGCATTAAAAAGTCAAGTTTTTTAAAAATTGCAAAATTATTAAATTTTATTGTTTAGAATACTATTTCTGTACTATGATGTCATAAGTAATGCAAAAAGCTCTTTTGAATGTTTTCTTTTTAAAACTAATTTTAAGTTATGTCTGTGAATATCGGCAGATGTTGTAAATTTGACGTTCGACATTCAGCGACATTCGAAATATTGGCCAATATTGCCGTGGATATTGGCCGATATCTCTGTGCTACCTGGGTAGTGAGATCCCTGCCCAAACCATGATTCCACCGTTTCTGTACCTGTGTGTTTCGACAGTGTTTGATTGATGATATCGAGTGCATTGTTCTCTCCAGATCAGAAGACGTCCTGAATCGCTTACCAGTGTGAATCTGGACTCGTCTAATCGTGAAGAGTACAGAAGCCCATCTTGTCTGGTCCAGGAAACATGTTCTCTTGCCCAACATAAGCGGGCACTTCTCTGTCGTCTGTTGACGGGGACACACACAACTGGTCGCCTTGCATAGAGACCTGCATTGTGAAGACGTCTTCGCACCGTAGTAGCGGAGATTCTTCTCCCTGATGCTGCAAAGTGGTCTGCAATGAGTTGCGGCACAGTAGTGCGTCTTCTCCTTCGGACCGAATGAGCTAGAAACCGGTCTTCTGCAAGTGTTGTAACACGTGGGCGGCCTGGAACATGTCTTCTGGACACATAATCTTTGGATTCACACTGATCCCAGAGTCGTTGGACTACACTGCGAGACACATTGAGCCGTCTAGCAGTCTTCGACTGTGGCAACCCCATTTCCATCCATCCTACCGCCCGCCACCTTAATGAATCGGACAAACGACTTCTTTCAGACATTTCCAGACTCTACTGGCTGTTGTGAACAAAACTGACAGCAATAGTTCGAATACAACAAAACTTACACGTGAAATTACGAAAGCTTCGTCATTGCATATTTTTCTCTCATTCACGAATACCTATTCTTTTCTATAAAATAAAAGTGGTAGTTGTAATTTTTGGCGTAAGTTTTTTTAAAGCTTATTATTGTCATTCATATAAACTTTGAAGTTTAATTTGACTGCAATTTTTCGTCTGGTGAGCTTCGAAAAACATGTTGTACCTTAACTTTTGGAAGCCAGTGTACTTCTTCCATCTTTATTCATCACACAAGTCACATTTATCATTTTCTCACGTTCATTCTCAGAAAATCACAGAAAATGAACAAAAGCTCCCCTTTTCCCTAGATTATGGAAAAGTATTGTCTGTCCTTTGAAAATTCCCTAGAGGTGAGAAAGAATTCTTTAAATCTCTAAATAGATAGACTTGAATATCCCTAGATCTAGGTATTATCCCCTATATCTAAGACCGCCAGTTGTCCGGTAAAGCTATGTATTTGGATTTGACTGCGGACAATTAATTATCTGCAGTATATTCAAATTAATGCACATGAATCGTTAACATGGTATTCAAAACTGCTATTATATAACTAAACATTATTGTGTATAATTTTTCCGATTTCAGTTCTAAAAAAAAAAATGCAAATAATTATTCTCTATTTTGGTTGTAATAACTAAATGGCAACGTTTCCATAACGTTACATTTAATATAACTAACATAACTGAATTTTCAAAGGGTTCTTTCCTTCCATCTAAAACTATTCCATCGCAACTGTTCCATCAACTAATCGCAGCTGTCGGTATTGGAAAATTGTCCCTTTAACTAATGTGAAAGGGTCTTTAAAATCATTATTTATTGTAAACGCGTTTAAAGGTGTTAGATATCCGAATTCGGATAATTTTTATCTTGTTATATAAAGACAGAACATCTGAAATTGTGTAAAAAGATAATCTTTAAATTGAAAATACGTATAATGCAATGGGCTTTCCCCGAGTTTTCTTGAAGCGAGAAGTTATATTCCCCCCTCCCCCCACCAGATGTAGTATTCGAGCGCAAGCAGTTGCGTAGCTAAGGGGGGAGGGGGCTGTCACGCCGGGCGCCAAATTGAGAGAAATGTTTAACCGAAATTATCTCACACATTTCGACAATAAATAAAAATTGCTTTTGTGTGTGTGTGTGTGAATATTTTCTAAAGTAAAATATTTTATCATATCCAAATAATTGAAAAAAAGCTTCTGTGAATAATGTTTTTAGGGATAGCTCAACAGACTGTACCTTATATGATTACGTACCTACAAGGAGGCACAAAATGATTAAAGTTGGGGGCGCCCAATTGAAAGACGTTTTAAACCGAAATTATCCCACATATTTCGACAATAAATATTTAATCTCTGTTGGCCTTGTTTCCTGTTAAATGTGTGATCTTTAGAAGGATTTGACGAGTTAAAAAAAATATTTTTCGAGCGTTATTAAGACTTTCAGCCTCCAAGAATCATTTAAATGCTCATAGCCTTGAACAAACATTCAAAGTATCTGAACTATTACATGAAAAATTGCAGAAAATTAAGTACAATGAAAAAGTAAAAAAGAACAGGAAAATATTTTTTATGTATTTTTATTAAAAAACATTTCTATCTATTGTATTTACAAAATAGTGTAATCAGTGCATTTTTTTAGATGATGTTTTTTAAATGATTTAATAAAAAAACTCGGATTCAGAAGTTTTTTTTCTAAATTTTAACTCCGAATAATTTAACGGGAAATGGATGCATTAAAAAGGCTTTTTCCCATATTTCTAATAATCGGATCTAGATATTTATAATCATCAAATCATTCACCAGAATATACTAGGTATGACAACAAATCTAAACGAAAAATTTGAAAATTTATATTTTTGACATTTTTTGCAAAGAAGAGTACTTAGTTCCATTAAAAAGGAAGTGTGCATTTTATATTTGAAAAGTCAATTTTTTTTCTTCTGTTCTTTGAGTAACAAACAGTGTTGTTTTCATGAGTAATCAGTCTTCTAATCTAATGCAAATTAATTAATAATAATACAGGTTAATCAAATATATTTTAATGACACTTTTATAAGCATTTCATGTTTATCTTAAAAATCACACTTGTAAATTAAGTATTGCATGACTACAATTCATGTAGTTCTTTAAAAAAAAAAAAAAAAAAAAAAAAAAAAAATCGTTAAAATCCGTTAATTTGGCATGGGCCCCCGATAATTGAAAATTCGCTGATTTGATTTACGCTTGGTAGAAAGTGCAAACTGGTGATATATTTTAAAAATTATAATGCTTAGTACTCTGTTCCTTTTTAAAGACAGTTTAAATAACAGAAAAAAGCATCATTTTAAACTATCTATTCGGAATTTGTAAGCTGTTTTCCCAACTTATAGTCATAATTTATTTATTATTGGTTTAATGATAAAATATATATATTTTTAATTATTATATTCTTTATTTTTTATTTATATTTTCTACGATTTACTGTTTAAAATATTTCGTTGTTGCACTTTCACACATTTGCTGGTGAATGAACCAGCTGGGATATTTTGACAAGCTTGTTTGGCGTATAATTAACTCCATTGTTTTTGTAATTCACAACAATTGTATCCATAAAGATTATTTGGCGATTTATCGCCTGTGGCCGGCTGACGGAAATATGCCTTAAAATTAATCTATTATTTCATAATTAAGTTTTTAAAATATTAAAATGCTGTATTGTCATCGGAAATGCACCAGCGTACTTGATTTTTTGTAATTCTAGCCTATCTGGAAGTGAGTTGGAAATTCATTTCAAAATTCCATCATTACAATACAAGAAACGAGTTAAGCTAAATAAAAGAGTGTAATACATAAAAATGAACGCATGTATTATGAATGAAATCTTTATTTATTGAGTAAAGACAGACGTATATTAGGTGAATTCCAAAGTTAAATATGACGCTAATCATATGGGTAATTTTATAACTAAACTGTTTTATTAGATCTTCAGATATACTTTTTAAAAGAAAGCAAAATTTTATAAAATAAATATAAATAAAAATTCATTAAAGTCATCAGAAAAACGAGCAGACCATATACCAAACTTTTGGAGGTTTACTATATTGAAAATCAAATTCTTCGCTCGTTGTAACTGGGATTTATTATCAGTACGATATGCTATTGCAGAGATAATCTGCATACGTTTTGTAACTAAGCCACAATATTATAAGTTTCGGAGACGCAACGGAAGTTATGCCGCTAGCCAGGGCCGGCGCTAGACATTTTACTGCCTGAGGCGAGCGTTATTTTGCCGCCCCTATGCCCTAATTGTTTTTTCACTCAAACTTTTTTTCTTAATAATAAGTAAATTAATGTGCTAACTATAATTTATTTAAAAGAAAACAAATATATATCAAACTAATGTACATTTAAGAAAATTAAAATATTCATTGCAAAAATAACAACAGTTAACTTGAAATTAACTGAAAAAAAATGTTTTCATATTCTAGTAATATTTACAAAAAAAGCATCATATCAAGAATTAAACTAACGCTTCAAAATCTCATTTGCCTTGCTTTTCCTTTGGAAAATGCATTTATTCTATGGGCCTTATAGAAAAAAAACAACAACAGTTGCAACTGGTGAAGCTAACTTTAAAATATACATTATTAAGTCAAAATATGTTAACCATTTAAAAACAATCAAATTGTGTATAAAATTTGCATAGATTTTCAAATAGCAAAATAATATCAGTAACAAGTTATATATCTTTTTGAAGTAATATGCACAAAAATAAAATCCCCTAGTAGTAGTATTTAAAAGAAAATAATTATTAAAAATAAAACAGAACTTCAAGATCTAATTTTCCTTGATTTTTCTTTGGTGAAATCATTTATTATAATACGGAAATCAATATTATAAAGCAATCACATTATCAAGCCAAAAATACTTAAACATACTAATGCAAACTACGCATCATATTCTTGAAATTAAATAGAAAAATAATGACCTGAATAGAAAATTACATGATCATTCGAAATTGTATACATGTAGATTCAACTTTACATCAGTAATATTTATAAAAACACAACTATCAACAATGAGATAAATAATTCGATACGAATTCGCCTAACTTTCTTTGTCAAAATCGTTTATTATATCACCTTAATATTAAATAATAATTGCATTTTCATTCGCTAAAATAATTTAACTAACTGACCCGACCGGCGTTGCCAGGGCACATCGAAAAATAACACGAAGTGCGAAAAAACTAAAAATCGTAATATAAAAGCGCTTCACTAATTCTGTATAAATTTTATTGAAAAGAGAAAAAAAATTACTATATTGGGCTAGAAGATTGATGCCGGATTTCTTTTACTAATGTTGAAAAAACGCATCAAATTGCGGAAAAGCGATAAAAGTTGCATACAAAAATCGCAGAGGATAAAATTTACTATATTGGGCTAAGAGACTAAAAAATAAATTATTTTACAAAAATCGAAAAATTGTCGCCAAACGCGAAAAAAACTGTAAAAATCGAACAAAAATTTCGCAAAAAATTCAAAAATCTCTGAACGAATTCCGAATAAACTGTATTGAAAAGAGAACGAAATTTACTATATCGGACTAAAGAATTAAAACCTGATTCCTTTTACTAATGTGGAAAGGCAAAAACAAACGCGAAACTCAAAAACAAACTCGCTAAAAATTCAAAAATCGCAGAGGACAAAATTTACTACTGTATGCTAATACATTCTAATAGTAATTCTTTCCTGAAAGTCAAAAATTCGGCGCGAAAAAACGCTAGAAATCACATTGAAAATCGCTGAATACAAAATGCAATATATTGGGCTAAATGTTTGAAACTGAATTCATTTTTTGAATATCAAAAAATCGTCGCAAAACGCAAAAAAATCCTAAAAATTGCAATGAAAATCGCAATAAAAATCACAAAAATTTCAAAAATACGGAGAACAAAATTTTCTGTGATTGGCTAAAAGTTTGAAACTGAAATTTTTTACAAATGTAAAAAAATTGAACGCGAAGACTCGAAAAACTCTAAGAATCGTATTAAAAATCACTAAAAATTCACAAATCGCGGAGAAAAAAATTTACTACATAAGGCTGAAAGTTTAAAACCGAATTCCGTTTAGGAATGCCACAAAATCGCCACAAAACGCTAAAAAAAAAAAAAAAATCCCAGAGAACAAAATTTACTAATAATGGACTATGCAACAGGAATTATTTCACGAATGTCAAAAAAAAGTACCGCGGAACGCGAAAAAACACTAAATACCGCTAAAAATTCAAAAATCGCAGCGGTCAAAATTTACTATATTAGGTTAAAAGTTTGAAACATAATTCCTTTTACGAATGTCAAAAAATCGTCACGGAAAGAGAGAATAGCAAGTTGACAATCACATTAAAAATTCAAAAATTGTGGTAGACAAAATTTACTGTATTACGCTGAAAGTTTGAAGCCAAATGCCTCTTATGAATGTCAAAAAATAGCTAAAATTCAAAAATAGAAGAGGACAAAATTTACTATATTAGTCTAAAGTTTGGAAACCAAATTCCTTTAAACAACGTCAAAAAATCGTCATAAAACGGTAACAAACTAGTGCTCTCTATTAAACGTTTATACGAGTATACGTATAATACGTACTATAAGGGGTGCAGATTTTGGATACGTATGATACGACCAAGGCGTTATACGTATTATACGAAACAGCATATACGGTACATCGTTACACCAGCGGTTAAACGTAAAGACGTATAAACGTTTTTCATTCATTGCTTAAAAAATTATGCCTTTCTCCTGCTGGTCTGCGGATCAGAGACTTTAAAAAGCAGCCGCTGTGTCCTGTGCAATCGGTACTTAAAAAAAAAAAAAAAATCGGAATATTTTTTCCTCAGTTTAGATTTTGTCCACCCCCACCCCCCAAATCTAAACTATTAAGAGTCATTCCATATAAGAATCACCCAGGCTGTGATTAAATGGTAAACAGATTCATGTGATTTTTTTTTCTCAGTGAGATGACCATTAGAAATAAATAAATCCAGAATATTAATGATGTGGGACCTTCGGTTTTAGTTTGGTAGGGGGTCAAATGTCAGTGCGCCACTTGAAAAATTCAAATTTTATGCTTTGCGTAGTATTTCTCATAGTATGCATTGAAGTTAACCCACAAAACATATTACATGGTTGTATTATACAAGGTTGGCCTTTTCATATTCAAGAATAAAACTTATGGGATATGTGTAATGCAGTGATCTAGGTGGCTTCAAAAATTGAATTTTTTTCGAAATTTCACTATAGTTTTGACACATGTAGCTCTTTGCATTGAAATCATCTCATCATTTTTAACTGCTGTATGCTTCCCTATGGTGAAATGAAACGCAGAAAAGTAGGCCCCACCATGGGCAAACTTTAATGCATTCCAAAAATTTATGCCAAATTTCCAAAAAAACGTATTTTTGCCTATTTTAAGTCAGATATACCAGACATGCATTAAAGTCAAAAGCCTGTAAAATAATGATAGAAATATAGAATAGCTATTCACCTTTCAAAATCACCTAACAGAATCATGGGCACTAAAACAGTTTTCATGGGGTGATGGAAATTGCACTGTAATATATTTAGGAAATATGCTTCCCACGGCCATAGCGTTCATTCACTGCCAAGAATAAAAACACTTCTCAATTATTTCTGAAATGCATATAATTTCTTATTCTAACATCAATTGTATTATTTATTGTATAACAATAAATATTTTTAAAATGTTTTTGCTATAGACAGTTCCATATGTTATTAAAACTTTAATTTTTTCGAAGTCTGTGTAAACACATTTTCTATGTGGTTAAAGTCAACCAGTGGCAGTTCCACAAATCTGCCTGATGGTGTTGGTTCTGGTACTTTTGATATGACTTGGGCCTTGTTAATCATAAATGTCTCATAGGCTTCATCTTTCCCAAATAGGAACAGAAATTTGTTACGACCTTTAGTTAAGAAGAAAGTCACTTTCAAAACATCTGAAGATATCACTTCCTTTATTTCTGATAGGTACCACTTGTTTTCATAAATAACTGCTGCGAACTCTTCCAGTTTAAGAACTGCCTTACTATCTTTCTTTGATTTTTGAGTTGACCTCAGAGCGGCTTGATATTGTTCAACATCAATCGTCTCCTGAATTTCAGTTGATATGGCATACAGTATGTCTTGATTATCTTTATCAATAGTTTCACTGTCAGAATTTTGATCAAGATTGTCAGGCTCAGACGTTGCATCAGGTTCTGTAGTGGTAATCTGAGTTTGTACAACTTCAGCAGGCATTTGTAATTCCTTTCTTTCTCTTGCAGTGGCGTAGCGTCAGGGGGGGGGGGGGGGCACGATCATTTTACTACCAGTATAATCATAGGCGTAGAGTTTTGAAAATTATTGGAGGGGCTCAGTCAGCGGCGTAGCCGGAGGGGAGGGAGGGGGAGAGTCCGAACCCCTTGGAATGAGGAACTAATTATTTCATTATGGATACAAAAACAGTAATGATTTCTAACAGAGTTGGGCAAATTTGTAATCCTAATTATCTGCAGTGTAATTACAGTTTAATTGTATGTAATTAATTATAGTTAAAATTACATGCCGTAAAAATTCTTGCAGCACTGTAGCTAGAACTCCCCCCCCCCAATCCCATTATATGACGAAATTTCTCTGCATTAATGTGTTTAACTATAATTAATTACATAGAGATTAAATTGTAATTACATTGGAGAGAATTGGGATTACAAATTTGTCCAACTCTGATTTCTAAGATGAAATTGCAAGGAATCATGGAGAATTTCGTTTTAGGCAGCTTTCTGCCTTAACAGGTAAACTTTTAAGGAATTAATTTCGTTATAACTATGGAATGTTTCCTATTGAGACAAGATTCTTTTGTAGACTGCTTTCGTTTACACAGATTAAATATTTATACAGTGAAGTGTTTGAAAAAGCAAGTGCAAAGCACCGAAAAAATATATTTGACTGGTTACTAGGTATATGATTGTATGGTAGTCCTTTCGTCGAATCACGAAAAGTTTCCATTTAAGACGAGGATTTGTTATAGACAGGCTCCGTTTTGGCAGGTTTTAATGTACATATAACAAATATATATAAAAATATTATGTAAATACAGCAAAATCTGTTTAAACGGAATCTATCGTAATCGGAAAAATAACGTAGTCCCGTTGAAAAAAGTACCGTGCAATTACATCTCGTCACCTGAGAATAAGATGGTTCTATCTGGCAAAAACTCATTTTGCAATTAGAACACTTTGAAAATCAGCATGCTCTGTACGTGCAGCTATTCAACTTTGAAAAAAACTTTTGGCAATAATAAATTTTTATGTAGGTATAGACAGCAATTCTACAAAATCAAAGTTCATAAATACTATTTTCGTGGATTTTTTTACATTTAAAAAATTTGATAGAACCATATTATTCTCAAACATCGTGTCTTGCTTAGAATAACAGGGTTCTATCATAAAAGAACCATGTTATTGTTAATTTTTTAACTTTTTATAATTTAACAAAGTGAAATTTCGTTTATTAATTCGAATAAACATCAGTGGATAGTAAAACATTTATTACTAACTATATTATAATACAATAACAGCAAATTGCTTCTTCCACTTATTCAAACTAATTAATAGCATCTTCACAAAATTAATAAATTTACGTAAGTTAAATATAATATTTAATTGAACGCAAACTATCTTAAATATTGAATTATGTTAAATATGAACCCGAAAGCTTTCCTTTTTCAGTGTGCTATTTCAATAGATGGGGGAGAAAAAGTGTGAGTATATAAATTAAGACAAAAAATTAGTTATTATATCGAAATTAAATGAAGTTTTTTACTGGCTTCTCGTTGTTTTCTCTGCACGTCTGAAAGTAGAAATCATGCATTATTTGTAAGTTAAGCCCTGAATCTAAGTATGTTTTTTTAGTGTTTGCTCTGTTGTAATGAGATACAATCTTTGGAAAACTTTCAATATGAGATTTTATTTTATCCTTGACATCATGTGAGATATCCCTACTTGATGTTTTACCCCGTTTATCACCAGTTGGGGTACCCGATTTTTTATCCTTATTTTGATGCACTGTATAAAATGGTTTGTGGCTAATGCACAAAGTTCCCAAGTAGAATTGTTTGTACACTCTAACTTTGTTACTCCCTGTAAACAAATAATAATAAAAGGAGTGCTGTTCACAGGGATTTGTGTTGGTGCTTAATCTCTTTTGCTTACCTAGGCACTCAGCCGTTTTTCCAATGAAGTAATATATAATGATTTAATATTTATATGTTGTAGAACTTTCCTTGGCTGTGAAAACTAATTAAAAAGATAGTGGTAGTTATATGTATAATTCTAGGTTCAAAAGTACGTATTCATTCTGGAAACTTTATAAGAAAGTCAGACCCATACTTATTTTGAATGTAATTCAATTAGCAGTAAAATATTCGTGATACAGAAACGTGGGTGGTGCCCCACGCTATATATTTTTTCAAATAATCTAATTAAAAATTTGCAAAAGTATTTTGTCTCTGAGGCGACCTAACTATAAATGCATTTATGAGTTCTTCTACATTCAATGCATCAACTTTTTCTTGATATGTATTTAAAATAGCAACATGGTTTAGTCTTTGCTGAGTCATAGTCGATCTTAAAAAGTTTTTCAGTCGACGAAGCATGCTAAAACTTCGTTCAGCTGTGCAAGTGGTCACAGGAATTGCATAGAAAATCTGGATCAATTTGGTTATTTCCAGAAATGTTGTAGCAATATTCTTATCACTCTGGAAAAAGTGTTTCAGGTCAGAAAGACTTTCAAAAGTTTGTTCTCTTGTCTTGCACACGTCTGACAGCATCATAATGTGCAATATTAATCTCTCGATATCAAAATCAGCCATCAAATTCTCACCAAGAACGTTTTTTAAATTTTCAGATGTTAAAGCTGATCGAGAATTTAAAGAGCTTAATAATAATTCTTCAATGTTTTTCAATTTTAAAAAAGTATTGCACTTCGTTCATTTAAAGAATTTTGAATACTGTCTAGTAGTTCAAAAAAATTTATGCGATAGTAGTCTTCAGGTTTTTCATAGATATGGGGATCACTTCCTTCGTCAATACGCTTCGGTTTTCTTCGGATTTTAGCCAATACTGGTTCCTCTAAATCAAATTCTTTACTTTTAGAGACAATTTCGTTCCAAAATGCAGAAAATTCTTCATCTTGACGATAAGTTGTCAAAAGGTCTTTTAAAATATCGATTTGATTTTGAATATTTCTCAGTGAGATGTTGGGCGATTGCAATGTTTTTTGTACCTCCTCAACTGGTCCTAATATTTTTATAATGCTGCTTAGTGCAAAGAAAAAATCGAAAGAAATCAAATTTCGAAGAAAGCCGCTACATTTAGTAGCTACGTCATATCTTGATATAGAAACGGAACTTTGATTCTCGAAAAATTCCCTCAAGGACTCATAATTATTCAAAACACTCTGGACACTGCTGGCACGCATCAACCATCTTGTGGGACATAGAGGACGTAAATTGCCCATGTCTGGTGATTGCAAATTTTGAAAAGCTGCAAGACGCTTTGGAGACGTTTTTATGAAATTGACCATTTCTTTTACAATGTTGAAGCAATCACGCGTATTTGAAATATTATTCATTGCATCTTGCACCGTTAAATTTAAACAGTGAGCAGAACAGTGAACAGATTCAGCAGATGGTTGGCGCTGTTTTACTCGTTCTTGCACACCAGAAAATTTACCAGCAACGTTGCTTGCGCCATCGTAGCACTGCCCCCTGCAGTTTTCAAATGATAACTGGAATATTTTAAGTGCGTCATCTAAAATTAAAAACAACGCTTCTGCATTGGTGTTGTCAGTCTCATAAAATCCTGCAAAATCCTCATTCACTGAAAAATCACTTGCAAATACATGCCGAAAACAAATACTAACTTGTTCTTTTCCGGAGATATTAGCAGTTTCGTCCATAATTATAGAAAAATATTTGTTCTTTTTTATATTATCAGTGACAGTCCTCAATACTGCATGAGACATCATCTCCAAAATTTCGTTTTGGATATCCGGAGATAACCATTTGAATTTTGATTCCCTTTTAATCCAGCTAGCAACAGCACTAGAGTCCTGTGCTCGCGTTTTCAATAGCTGCCAGAAATTTGATTGCAGTGGATCGTGTCCTCGCAAAGCAATACCTTGACGCGCAGCATATTGAATGCTAGTAAAAATAATTTTAAGGGCATCCCTTGCAACGGTCATATCAACCTTTTTTCCTGCATCTAAGGAAGCTGATACATTTACGCCCGAATTAAGAGAATTTATTTTCAGAACTGCTTTTCGGTGACAGTTAGAATTCTCATGTGTATGAAAGTTTCTCAGCGCATGTTTCCAATTTTTAAATCCCAAAGAAATAAAATTTTCTTCTTTTTTACTGGAAAATAACATATTTTTTTCCGAGCATTCTTTGCAAATTGAACAAAAAACGTGTTCCTTGGTCTTTTCATACTCAACCCACGGAAATTTGTCTATCCAGCTCTTTTGAAAAACTCTACCTTTTCTTTTACTGTTTAAAGATTTTTCATCTGTAGGAGGTTCAGCATTTCTGGAGTTAAGAAACCAATTAAATGTTTAATAACTCATACATAAAATTAAATCTAATGTGAATAAAATGTAGCAAAATGAAAAATAAAAGACATATATCAAATTTATAAAAATCTCTATATAAATAAACCAGAAAGAACAAATCATGCACTGCTTGTTGAATATGAAATCCTTTCTAACATTGTGAAATTTCTGCCTTGCTTTTCTTTTTATTCTGCTTAACAATAATATAATTAGAAATATATACATATACTGAAATTTGTTTCTCCATTCTCTTAATTTGACACCACACATGACATTTAACCCTTAACGGACGGTAGCTTTAAATACATGATTCTATTTTTATATTCTATTCGCACCACTATATTTTAAAAGTAAATTTTTTAGAAAATTTACTGTGTTTAAATTAATTAAATTTAGAAAATAGTTGTTAAAGTAAACAGCACATGTATGCATGTAAACTCCTCTTATAGTTGCATACATATAGCATATATGAACATAAATGATGGCTGTATGTAGATGGAGGTTTATTTACATCCAGATAAGCATTAAAATAAAAGGAGTGTTATTGAAATTTATTAAAATAGTTATTATTACTAATCCCTAAATCATAAAACGGCTGATGTCAGGTTCATCCATGTGGAAAGACAGACCACTGGTTGAAATGCACCCGGGGCTCGTGCTCATAGGGTCTGCCGAACGAGATTGAAAAGAATTTAAAAGAGAGGAAGTCCAAATTAATTTTTTAATTTAAATTTTTTTAAAGTAGTTTCAAGGCTCGTACTGGTCATTTTTTTGAACACCACTAATTTTTAAGAAAAAAATTCGCAGTAGGTTTCTGCAACAATTGCAAGGAAAACGCATTTCTAGATAAGTTTCTATGAAAATTATAAAGACTTTTAATTTTCAAATTAATAAAAATCATAAAATTATAATTACAACCAATTTCAAGAAATCTCTGTGTTAAAGAATGTAAAAATATATAAGGTTTTAAATTTTCACCTGATTCCATGAAACAGTTCCTGAGATAAAGGGTCATCAATATGACAAATTTAACATTGGCAAGTATCAAAATATGGTTATCATGACAAAAAAATTGACATCCTATGACAATATATTGCAATCTTTTTTAAAGACCACAAAATTTAAAGATTTTGTAGAGCACAAAATTCAAAGTTAATAGCATTTTATCAAATTCTTAAAATTTATGGAAGCAATTTTAAATGCAGTGCATCAACATCAAACGTGTACTTTCTGGTGGGTGAAAATGAGTTTTGATCGTTATTCATAATACGTGACCTGAATGGAGGTACCTGTTTCAATGAAAAGCTTCCATAAAAATAAATAAAACAGTCATATGTTATTCTCAGTAAGACATTTGAACTCCTTAAGGGTACCGTCTCGTCAGGCGAAGACACTTGTGAGCAAATGTTAAACCTATGGGTAAGTTCTTTTCAAATATTTCATTTGCATTTTGATATTTCTAACCTCAATTTATTGGTTATTTCGTATTGTAATTGTCGGTTAATATATTATAGTATGTTTAAATGATTTAATGGTTTTTATTAACAAAAGTTTATATATATATATAATAAAACTTATATATATATATATATATATTATGTGTATATATATATATGCATGTACATATATATTGCATTGGATAGCTGAGGTTGATCCCTACATTCGATTTCAGTTTTTTATGATCACATTTTCACTTTCGAAACCGGTTCCGAAAGTGTAAGTAACTTCATAAAAAAAATCTGCAGCCAAAATCGAAAAAGTAAAAAAAGGCGAATGTAGAGATCAACCCCAGCTATCCAATGAAAAAAAAATATTTAAAAATGTCGAAATGCAAATGAAATATTTGAAAAGAAACTTCCCACAGGTTTAACATTAGTTCGCGAGTGTCTTTGCCGGATGGAGCGGTAGCTTTAAGGAACACACACACACACGTAAAATATTCTGTACAACCCTAAAACGTATTTAACCATGATTAGCCACAAAGCAATCTGAATAGTGCGAAAGTAGTTAGCGAAAAGAAATATATATATATATATATATATACGTATGCATATACTGGATAATTTAAAATAGATATAATGGAAACTATCTCCTGTACCGATGATACTAGAAACATACTTCTAATCACAAAAGTATACAAATTGTGAACAGATTTTAGATATGGCATTTGTTTTATAGAAAGATTCTTTATATATATAAATATATAGCACGGCCTCCTTATCTTTTAACTTAGAATTGAAGGAAAAAATTTCCAGAGTCAAGAAAGAACATAAAAATAATTCCTCATCTTTGACAAAAATTTATCTAATTAGGATATTTCGAATTTTATGAAATTTCAAACCTTTTAGATACCGAAACCCCGTCTTGCCATTTTTAGTGCAGGAAATCTCTGAAATAACATAACTGGGTAATATTTAACCGTAAAAGATTTGATTTTTTTTTTTTTTTTTTTTTTTTTTTTTTTTAATGTCCTTCGCTATATTTTCTAATGTCCTTAGGCGTAATCGCTATTATGTTTATTTTCAATCATCCGGTAAAATGAAATTTAAGATTTAAATAATAATAATACAAATAAGCTTAACGACAGTTTTTCATACATATAAAATAAATAAATAAACAATAACAAGAAACAAAGGAAAATTTATAGTTGAAAAATAATAGTTTTAAAACCAAAGCAAATTTTGTACATTCCTAATAAAAGTAAGAATATGTCATTTTTAGTTGCAGAAATATAGCTGTTATTTTAATAATATTTCATAAAGTTATGACTAAATTAAATATTGATATTTTTTTGAAAAAAAAAATTACCAGGGGCAGTTTTAATGGGGTAACTTGAAAGAGATAAATAAATTTTTTCATGTATCTTTTCACATGTTTTATATATTTCTCTATATACATTTGGAAAAATATCTGCAATTTCAAAGATCTAAGAGGAGTAAAAAAAAATTAAATATTTCTTTAAATTCTTTCTTTATATTCACTCGGACACCTGTGACTAAAACAGCAGCAATATCGATGGTTTCAAAGGTTTTTGCCGCTTAAATGCATAATAGATGAAACTTTTCAAAGAATTGCATAGTTTTAAAAGATTACCTTTTAATATAAATTCACTTCTTAAAATTCAAATACAATCACCATCAACTAAAATAACATTAGGCCCATTGAAAAACATTCATAATATTCACCATTACATTTTCTATATAATTAAATAAGAAGTTTGTTTTTTGACTCAGTTCATTGCACGAATGAATTAATAATCGAAGAAGTTAATGAGAGTTATATTGTTTTATTTATTTAAATTGAAGTCAATCGAATAAATTGATGTAATTTATTATGTAGCAAGTTTAATCGAAATACGACGATTAGATTGCAGATAATATTCGTATAGTACTAATTACTAACTAAGTTACTAAGTCATATGAGTACCATTTCCATTATCAGAAAATTTTAATGTTACAACCAGTGATGAATACTGGAGGTGGTCAGCAAAAGAACTCCCCATCCTAGTCCATGCCCCTATCAAAAGTTTTTTATTTATTTATTTATACTAAAGTCTAAGAATAAATGACGCTCCCCTCCCCTTTCGGTGGCGCCTGGGAGCAGCAGAAATTCTTATCGGAAAAAAAAATTATCAAATCTACACTCGTGATTACCCCTTCAGGCTGCTTGTCAGAACCGCCTTTAGAGGTCTGCACAAGTCCTATACTTAGAAAAAGAATATACTGTATGATTAATATTTGTTCCAAGGTACTACGAGAAATAAAAACTAACAGTTGAGCCCGATCTGTTTAGTTTTGTTAATTAATCACTTTGCCCTTGTAGAAAAACAACGAAATTAAACGCAACTCAATTTCTACAAATTAAATGAAAATAAAATAAAAAGCGGATACTTTGTTTTAACAATACGATTCTACAACTGACATTCTAGTTAAAAAAAAAAAAAAAAAAAAAAAAAAGCGGGAAAAATTCTACCTTACGACAGAATATAGATTGCCACCCACGGCTGTTATCGTTGAGATTTTTTCAGCGAAGTCTAACTCGTCAAAAAAAAAAAGTGTTTGTTAGCATAAGCCAGCTTCTCCACTTTAGAATTTAGTTAGCGCTCTAAGATTTTTTGTGAGGCTGGCGGAACATATTAGGCACGAACACACCAAATTTTAAAAAGATTCGGTGACTAGAAGTATTTTTAATAAATATAATAGTAAAAAGATGTGGCTCCAATAGGCTGAGACGTGGCGAGGTAGTTGTTGTTTACAAATGTGCTAGCTTTATGACACCCTTTAAACTGTTTTTAATGATTCAAGGCATTTTAGCACTTAATAGATAACCTAAAAACGGTAATGAAAAGAAAATACATAAATCAAAATTAAAAAAAAAAAAAAAAGCATTTAGCACACTCATAAAAAATATAAATTTTATTTTACTTGACATACATTTTTAAAAACTTTCAACACACTTTCTTATTATTGACCAATATTTTATAAGTTGTTCAAAAGGTTTTCATCATAATTTTTTTTTAACTTAAACGGTTTACAGTAAATTAATTCATTTGCAAATTAAATATTCTATCAGTTTGCTAAACAGGTGCTAGTTAAAAAGATTAGTTAACAGTTATTAGCTAAGGATCAGGACACAAACGTTTTATCATCGAAATAAGGATGTTCATGATAGACATTTATATCTATCATTCGTTTAATATTTCAAACCTCTTTAAATATTAGCTTTTGCAAAATGCTTAATTTTATTTTAAACTAGCTTTATCATTGTTATTGATTACGTTTCATATCGGCAAATGACACCAAAACAATTCCAGGTTTTTTAGCTCGATGGAAAGAAATTGAAAAAAATTAATTTTGCATTTATTAGGAGGGTTACTCACATTACTTTTTCTTGAAAATATGACCATTACAGTATCCAAGCATGCAGCTGGCATAAGAGGATCTATAGTGTTTTTTTGTTTTTTTTCTTATACTTTGTTTACATTCTGTCACCGGCGAAATGTTTGAAACATCTGTTTTTATTGGCTCTTGTGTGTAAAAATGCTCCAATCGCAGATAGCTTTACAAAACCTATTAAAAAAGAGTTCCACGTTTTTATTATAATTATTAATTAATGTGCAACTTTTAGATCCAGAACTTTGATGATTTCTAAAGTTTTAAAGATCATTATAATAATCCTGCAAGAATTAAGTTGCCCCCCAACTGTTGCAACGAAGTTGAACGATAATGCCTATCACCCCACCGCCTATAACACGAAAGTACCAAATTTGCAATATATTAATGAAAACAGAAACAAAAATATTTCATGCTTGGTGGCTGCTATAACACGAAAGTACCAAATTTCTTTTTTATTTTTCATATCTGATAATTTGCATCTATCCTTTTTTGTAATTTTAACATTTTTGTAACGATTTTATGCATTTCTATTGCCTATTCAAAGAAAAATCCTTCTAAAGTTACAGAATTTCGTTAAAAACGGTTAAAATAGTAAAATGTGAACATCGTTTGGTCCATTCTCGACCGAAAGCAACAACCGTTATCATTATCTTTTTACGCGTGAAGGTTTCGTTATGGTACTTCATTGTGAAGTTTGGTAATTTTTGAAATTCATTATTTGAAAAACGGCATAATCATTCGATTTAAAATTTATATCAAGAAAAAAAAACAATTTTTTCCCTTTCTAACGCAGTTTGTCTAACAATTTTGTGACAAATACTTTTTGAGCTATTAATTTTTTTAGTAACTTCAAATGTTTCATTTTCCGAGATTAACCTGTGGCAACGATGGATTGCTGTGACTTTCATAAACATGAAAAATGATAGAGATAGAAAGAATAAGCCTCCCTGTGGGTGGCTAAAAAAAAAAAAAAAAAATCCTGTGTGAATTCAACATTACAGAAACACAATCACTTACCCCTGAAAGGGTTAAAGAAATATTGCATCTGTTTTTATACAATAATTTGAAATTCAGTATTTTTAAGATTCTTATGTCTGCAAGCAATCGTAATATGAAATAATAATATTGATGAATATTTAAACAACTGCATATGTGCATATGCATACACCAGATTAATTTAGAAATAATAGTAATTAAAAGAGGAATAAAAGATTGATTAAAGAAAACCATACTTTTAAAGCTGAAAATATAATGAAGAAAAAGTATTTTTCTGTAATTTATAGAAACAAAATATATTTTAATACAGCAATCAGTATATAACCTTCCAAAAAGATTTCCAAAGATTCCAATTTGCAAAAGAAACGTCGTATAATAAAAATATTTCATGAAAAAGTTGGCCCGTATCTTCTCCATGAATGTACAGCTAGATACATTTATATGAGCAGCGAAACGATAATAGTAATTGCGGTTAGTGAAAGAAAACCGGCCTGAGTTTGAGTTTCGGGCCCGGCCCAGGTCTGTGCAGACTTTTAATCAGACAACTTAAGACAACACAAAAATAAATTCTTTAAAATAATAAGTAGGAACAATTGAATACTTACTGTTTATTGGAACTACTAGATCCTTGAGAATCATCCTTTACTGCAAGAGACGGCTTGGTACCTTTAGAAAATGCTAATAGATATTTGTCCATCTATTTATATAAAAATTTTAGTTTTATGCCTGACTCAGGGAAAAGAAATTTTCCCGTCTATATTCTTTGCCTTAAAGACACTACTGATTGTTTTGGTTTGGTCATCCGCTGCAGCAAAACTTTAAAACCCCTCTGTACTCTCCCCCACCTCTCGAATTCTTCGAAATGCCTGTAGGAACCTTTTATCCAAGGCCGGATGGCCCCTTCATTGTATGTTTGGGAAAAGGCTAACCATCTTATCTAAGGTTGTGTAATTTGATAGTATCGGACACGTCGTCTACGTTAAAAGTGTTAATTTATTGCCCCCTGTGCAGGACGTCAGAATCAGAAAAGATTATTCTTCCTGGAACCTATGTTTTCCGTGTAAAGAAGAAAAAAAGAAAGAGAAAACCCATGGAGAGTGCTTCGTTTTACCCATACATTATGGTGAAAGTTTTCTTAGGCTGTTTCAGTCGTTTATAAAGAATAAAAATAAACAACGAATTTAGAGAAAGAAAATTTTTTCTGGAAAACAATATTCGCTGAAAAATTCGATAAATCATTATAAATTCCAAAATTTGAGATTTTTTTCTATATCGGTTGGCGACAAAAAATACCAGCCCATCTGAAAAAATTATTGGGGGGGCCCGAGCCCCATGGACCCATACAACTCTACGCCTATGAGTATAATTATATACTACATTTAGCCTTATTTAATCTTTGGACGGAATGAATTAAATAAGGCCAAATATAGTATATAAAAATTCTGGTAGTAAAGTGGTCCGTGCCCCCCCTTGACGCTACGCCTCTGTTCTCTTGCATGTTAAATTTGAAAACAATGCTTTAACTTGTTGTCTCACTAATATTGAATTCTTTATTGTCATCATCCTTGTTGAAATGAGTACGAGTACGCATTTCCTTTACAACTGCCTCTGGTGTTATTTTGTTACCCCTCGTATCACCTTTAAGAAAACAAGAAATCAGAAACTTCTTTTGTTTGTTTTAATGTCCATCCTTGATGAATAAAGAAATCTTCAGGTATAGTTACACTGGCAGCTGATGTGGAAGCACCTGTATAAGTACTACTGTGAACTAAAGAAGATGTCAATTAAACTCTTTGCATAATCTCTTTTTACCTTGTCGAGCCCACTGAGTGTCTTTGGGGATGTATGATCTCCTATGGCAATATGCCTAACCAGTTCTTCTACATTTTTATAGAAATTGTCGCAGTTCTCTTGTGGACAGAATAAGGAATCATTGTACATCCTGCTCACAGCTGCACTGGAACTTTTCATTGACCTGCAAGGTGCAATCATACTATCAAAGTTTTGAATGACTTGTATACCAGAATCAAACAAAATATTGTTAAACGTCAAGGCCTTTTCAAGTCCAACATCATAATACATCCAAACTTTTATGTTTCCAGGATTATATTCAATACTGTGGTTCGACTGAATTCCTCCAGGTATCTTAACCATACTCAAATTACCTTTCTGTTTGTCAATTGTAATAATTAACACCTTCGAGTTTGGTAGACCACCTCTATACTCAAGAGCTGCTTTGACATCGGCTGCACAAACAACATATTTTCCATCAGAAAGGTAGCAGGTAATTTGACGTTTAGCAACAGCATTTTCTCTATCATATAAGTATTTTCTAAGCTGTGATTATAACTGTTAAAAGTGTTTTTATTCTTGTCAATGATTGAAGGCTATGGTCCTGGGAAGTGTATTTCCTAATTACATTACAATGCGATTTCCATTACCTCATGAAAACTGCTTTAGTGCCCATAATTCTGATAGGTGATTTTGAAAGGTGACTAGTTATTCTACATTTCTATTATTATTTTACAGGCTTCTGACTTTAATGCATGTCTGGTATATCTCACTTTAAATAGGCAAAAATGCGTTTATTTTGGAAATTTGGCATAAAATTTTGGAATGCATTAAAGTCTGCCCATGATTCGACCTACTTTTCTGTGTTTCTTTTCACCATTGGGAAGCATACAGCAGTTAAAAGTGATGGAATGATTTCAATGCAAAGAGCTACATGTGTCAAAACTATAGTGAAATTTCGAAAAAAGTTCAATTTTTGAAGCCACCTAGCTCACTGCGTTACACATATCCCATAATTTTTATTCTTGAATATGAAAGGGCCAACCTTATATAATACAACAATGTAATTTGTTTTGTGGGATAAATTCAATGCTTACTATGAGAAATACGACGCAAAACATAAAATTTGAATTTTTCAAGTGGCGTACTGACATTTGACCCCCTACCAAACTAAAACCAATGGTCCCACAGCATTAATATTCCGGATTTATTTACATCTAATGGTCATCTCACTGAGAAAAAAAAATCCCATGAATCTGTTTACCATTTAATCAAAGACCCCTGATTTTGGGTGATTCTTACATGGAATGACTCTTAATTATGAAATTATTTACCTTTCGCATATCTGTAACACACGCACATAGCTTACTTTGATTTATAGCGTGGACATTTCGCCGGAAACATTAGTATTGCAGAACACAAACTTACACTGACTTCATATTTTATACTGACATTTGATCAATCAAAACTCCTGGGAAGTTTCATAATCTTATTTTTATTTTAAATCACCTCTCGGAGGGCACTCCCCCCACCGGCCTATATCCCTAGTACAGATAATCGGCAGTAACAAATAACTAACTAAACATACTTTTATTTTATTTAAGAATACTTTCTTCTATATTAAAAATATTTTGAAAATACGTTTTACAGCAAAAAAGAAAAGAGAAGGCAAATCATTTTAAGCTTGTGTGATTGCGTTCTGAAACCTGCAGTGACGATTATTTATCAGGCTATAAGTAATCGAAATTTTTAGGTACTAACACTAAAAAAAAATTTGTCAAGATTAACAACAATTCTTAAAAAGCAATATCTTGTAATGCACATATACTTTGTATAAAAAAATCCCTGACGGCTCGGCCTACAGGCACAGGTAGATTTCGAAGACGCAGAACGTGGGGTGCCTGTTTGTCGGGAAATGACCTTTTTGCGATGATGCTGCAGTTGGAACCGCCTACTTCGAAACGAAACTTGTTTGAAGGCGGAGCCAGCAAGAATTTTTTTTTTTTTTTTTTTTTTTTTTTTTTTGCTATAAGAGTTGGTCCTATAAAAAACATGTCAATATAAAAGTTTTAGATAATATTAAGAGGATTTATAATATTTTTAAGCGGATTTGAAATATTGGGAATTGACGAAGTTATGAATTTTTTTCTTCTAAAACCCCCTTCCCTCCCCCCTTAAGGCAATTTTTAATTATATCAAAAATCTGTCATACATAAGTTTTTGGCACTGTTCCTAGAAGTAATAATAACTTCAAACGGATTCGATACGTATCATAATTAAGAAATTATGGGGTTTTTTTCTGTTTTCACAAAAAGACCCCCCCCCCCCCTTGGTTTGATTAACGAACTTAACCGAGATTTTATGTCCCTTGATTTTATGTATCAGTTTCGAAAAGATGCGGCAGTTGGAACCGCTTACTTCGAAAAATAACTTGTTTGCAGGCGGAGCCGGCAGGGATTTTTTTTTTATTATTATTTTTTTTTTTTTTGCTATAACGGTTGGTCCTATAAAAAACTTGTCAATATAAAAGTTTTAGATAATACTAAGAGGATTAATAATAAATTTACTCGGATTTGATATCTTGTGAATTGACGAAGCTATGATTTTTTTTCTCCTAAAACCCCCCTTTCCCCCCCCCTTGGGGCCATTTTTATATATATCAAAAATATGTCATACATACATTTTCGGCCCTTTTCCTAGAAGTAATAATAACTTTAAACGGATTCGATACGTATAATAATAAAGAAATTATGAGGATTTTTCTGTTTTCACAAAAAGCCACCCCCCCATTTCCCCCCCTTGGTTCGATTTTGCCCATTAACGAACTTGACCGAGATTTTATGACCCTTGATTTTATGTATCAGTTTCGAAAAGATGCGGGAGTTGGAACCGCCTACTTCGAAAAATAACGTGTTTGCAGGCGGAGCCGGCAGGGATTTGTTTTGTTTTTAATTTTTTTTTTGCTATAACGGTTGGTCCTATAAAAAACATGTCAATATAAAAGTTTTAGATAATACTAAGAGGATTAATAATAAATTTACGCGGATTTGATATCTTGTGAATTGACGAAGCTATGATTATTTTTCTTCTAAAACCCCCCCTTTTTCCCCCCCCTTGGGGCCATTTTTAATTATATCAAAAATCTGTCATACATACATTTTCGGCCCTTTTCCTAGAAGTAATAATAACTTTAAACGGATTCGATACGTATAATAATAAAGAAATTATGAGGATTTTTCTGTTTTCACAAAAAGCCCCCCCATTTTCCCCCCCTTGGTTCGATTTTGCCCATTAACGAACTTGACCGAGATTTTATGACCCTTGATTTTATGTATCAGTTTGGAAGAGATTTATGCAGAATTTTTCCAGTTATCGTGGTCAGAAAAAAGTGACATAGATAGATAGATAGATAGATAGATAGATAGATAGATAAATAAACTTTTGAACTGGGGTGGTTTTGGGTTCTGGGAGTCATGATCGGCGTAGATCTGCAAAATTTTTTCAAAATTTCCAACTTAGGTGAGAATGTAATAGGTAGTATTTCTTACGAAATCTACCTAAAATACCACGAGTGTCGTGGTTAAAAAATGAAATTGCGTTATACATTAAAACAGAGTACAAAACATTAGAACCGTGGAAACACAACATTTGACCTCCCGGGCGCAATTTGAGTATACGTACACAAAATAAATATATATTTTTTAAATTGCGAAAGAATATACTTAATAAGGATTAACAATAAATCTGAAACTTGTATATTCTCCTTATTTGCACAAAAAGTCTTTTTACTTTCGTTATATATTTACAATAATCGTTTATAGGGAAAAATAACAAGATTCTATGTATGAAACATACTATACAGTTTGCTAAAGTAACGCCACCGATTTCCAACTTGTTCTCCGTTCAGTGACGTAACACTGATGAGATCCATTGGCATTAAAAGTAAATACGATGCTTGAAATATACGTATACTTGAATTAAACGTATACTTGAATTATACGTTTAACCGATATACGCTTATACGTATCCGGATACGTTTAAACGTATATTTTAAGGTATACGTATTTCTTAAATACGTATTATACGTATATACGTATATCGGTTAAACGTATAGCTGAAATACGTATCGCATCGGGAGCACTATAACAAACTCTAAAAATCGCAAAGAAAAATTCAAAAATCGTTGTACGAATTCCGAATAAACTTTATTGAAAGCAGGACAAGATTTACTATATTGGGCTAAAATTTTACAGCCAGATTCCTTTTACTAATGCAGAAAAACGCCACAAAAAAAAAAAAAAAAAAAAAAAAAGCTAGAAATCGCATAAAAATTGCTAAAAATTAAAATATCTCAGTGGAGCAAATTTACTAGAGTTGGCTAAAACATTTTAAAAGGAATTATTTTCCGAATGTCAAAAAATCCGCGCGAAAAGATGTTAAAAATCGCATTGAAAATCGTGGAAGACAAAATGTAATATATTAGGCTAAATATTTGAAACCGAATTTCTTAAGAAATCGCCACGGAACGCAAGGTTGGTTGGTTGATTATATGACGGCCGATTATCAACACGAGGGATATAGGCCCTGGAGGGAGTGCCCTCCGTGGGGGTCTTTCTAAGGGATCCTAACACGTATTTACGCAAGGTTCGAAGAAAACCACGTAAAACTCCAAACGGTTAGGTCGACGAGCGAGACAAGGGTTTGAACCCAGCACCTGCCGTCTACCAGCTTTGAGAGCAGAACCTCTCAGCCACGGATGGGGCCCGGAACGCAAGGTAATGCTAAAAATTGTATTGACAGTCGCAAAAACTTCAAAAATTGCGAATGACAAAATTTACTAAATTAGGTTAAAAATTTTAAACCGAATTTTTTACGAATATCAAAATCGAAGCGGAACGCGAAAAAACGCTAAGAATCGCATTGAAAATCGCATTAAACGCAGCTAAAAATTCTAAAATGTACTGTATTAGGCTAAAAGTTTGAAACAGAACTAATTTGTTTTTAACGAATATCAAAAAATCACCGCGAAAAGCAAGAGAACGATAAACATTTTGTCAAAAATCACTAATAATTCAAAAATCGCCGAGAACAAAATTTACTAAAGTGGACTAAAACATCCCGGAATTCTGTCACTGTAATTATCTACAACTTATTTGACATGCAATTTACTCCGTATTTTTATTTTAAATTAAGAAAAAAAATTATCTCTCTCTCTTATGTTCAATATATGCGAGCTAAATGCCGCCCTTCTAGGGGTGCGCCCTGAGGCGGCTGCCTCATCTGCTTCACCCCTGTCGCCGGCCCTGCCGCTAGCTACTTTTAAACAACAAGCCCATAAAGTTTGTAAATAGTTATTAGAATTTTTCAGATGCAGTTACAAAGATTGTATGGCATTTTCAGGTACAGATGCCATGCAGCTTCAACACGATGCCATAGTTCATCAACCATAGTGACTGGCGTATGGTGACGAGCCAGTCCCTCAGCAACCATTGACCAGACGTTTTCTATTGGTGAGAGATCTGGAGAACGTGCTGGCCAGGGCAACAGCCGAACATTTTCCGTATCAAAGAATACAATACCGGCAACATGCGGTCGGGCATTATTCTGCTAACGTAGGGTTTCGCAGGGCTTGAATAAAGGGTAGAACCACAGGTCGTAACACACCAGAAATGTAACGTGCACTGTTTAAAGTGCCATCAATGCGAACAAGAGGTGACCGAGACGTGTATCCAATGGCACCCCATACCATCACGCCAGATGATGGGCCAGTATGACGATGACGAATGCACGCTACCAATGTGCGTTCAGCACGATGCCGCCAAACACGGATGCGACCATCATGATGCTGTAAACAGAACCTGGATTCACCTGAAAAAATGACGTCTCGCCATTCGTGCGCCCAGGTTCGTCGTTGATCACACGATTGAAGGCGCTCCTGTCTATGACTCAGCGTCAAGGGAAGCCGCAGCCATGGTCTCCGAGCTGAGAGTCCATGCTGCTGCAAACGTCGTCGAACTGTTCGTGCAGACACTTGTTGTCTTACAAACGACCCCATCTCTTGACTCAGGGCCAGGGTCGTACTGGCATGACAAAAAGGGCGGTGGCAACTTGGATAAAAAGGGCGCCAAATTCTTATCAAAGGGGCGCCAACTACTATTTAAAAGTATCTAAAACAAATTTTTTGAAAAGTTAACATACAGAACGGCTACAGGATTATTTTATATATTTTGAATGAGATAATTCCTATTCTTCAATGGAGTGTCCTTTATTTGGAGATTAAATGCATTAGAAATCCAACTTAAATGGAGTAGGACTTATGGATTTGTCAGTTTCGCTGTGAAATACCTTTTAACCCCCCCCCCCCTCCCCTCCTTTCATATGTAATTTAAGTCCCAAGAAGGCTGGCCATAAATTTTATTTTAAGGGGACTAGGTACCTTTTGAACATTTTTTTTTATTTAAGTATTTTAAGGTACATTTTTGGCATAATAATAAAGGACTCAATGAAGGAAAATGATTCTAATAAGAAATTATTCAATTTTCCAGGCAACATTCGATTTTTTTTTGACAATATTAAGTAAATTTTAAAATGTATCTTCTCTTACAATTTTGAACATTTTCAGCTAATTTTTTAAAAAGTATTCGTAGAAGTGTGCTCTACAATTTTAAGTATCGGATAAATTTGGATGAGAATAGTTCAAGACAGGTTTTAATACACCTGAGTTTCAATTTTGTTGTTTTTTTATATAATTGGCCGAGATATTAATTAAACTCCGCAATTTAACCCCTTGGAGACGAGCGACCGGCATACGTGCCACTTAAGGTGCTTAGAATCCTTCATTATTCTTCTCAGTTATTTTTTATTGTAAATTTTACCTTACTTAGTCAGAGCATTTTCGCGATTCAATTACAGAAAATTTTCTGTTGTGAAAAACCGGTGGTAAAAGGTTAAAAATTAAGGAAAGTGCTCTCGTCGCGAAGGGGTTAAAAGGTTGACCGAAATATGTTGCACCGACGAGTGCCAGAAACCACGTTCTAAAGTGTGGAGGCAGATACTAGCTGAAAGCGGCTTTTTTTAGCCCGTCTTTCGAAACATGCATCGGCTGAACCGTTCGAGATACATAAAACGGAAAACACCAAATCCCATCTACATTCTTTACGCTTTCTAACTTATCAATCTGTTTCGAAAAGTACGAAAATTAACCCCATCTTTCAATTGTTGAATACGTCAGGACATTGTTTTCAAGCTAGGAATTTTGTTTTTATAATAGAACTAGAATTCTTTAAAAATAACAAAAACGACAATAGGTTCATAAATTTGTTGAAAATGTGAGGTATAAAGACAGGATAAACAAAACAAACTTCTTAAGAAATTTTAGGTCTCTAGAGCTCATTCTTGGTGAAGAACTGGGTTTATCTCTAATCTTGATTTAAGTTGTTATTGGTGAAATTAGTAGCTAACTTCGAAATCTAACCCCGCCTGTAGGCCGAGCCGGCATGACTTTTTTTTTTTTTTTTTTTTTCTCGCAACAGTTACAAAGAGAAAATAAAGAAATACATTAGGCAAATTTTGCAGATTTCGCAAAAATTCAAACTTATAAACATTCTTGTGAAAGAGATACAATCAAAAAAATTAATTTGTAGTCTTATACCTTATTTTGTTTTTCCATGGACAAGTCACAGTTCTTGTTATGCAACATCAGCATATCTGAGCTGTGGTAATGATATTTCATAACACTGTACACTATTTTTTTTAAAAAAGGTTGAAGTACAAGTTTATTATAAGAAAAAATGTTTAAGATTACACTAAAATAAGTAAATAACTCAGGTCACCGGCAAATAATATAAAGACGGAGTAGTTCTTTGACACTGGATAGAACGAGACAAACGAAGCAGATTTCACATCAAGAGCACTTTACTTATACCGACTATCGGTTGAAAATTAGAAACACATGCATTTCCAGTTTCTGTGGGGTGGACAATAGATGGCTGATTTCGGTACTCTCTTTTCCCGGACATAATGTATTTCGGTCTCATTCGGACATAATGTATTTCGGTTTCTTTTCAAATGAGCAAACTTACATTTACAAAAGCTATTGAGCTACTGGGATTGTTTGTTTTTCAAAGATCTTGTTCTTTTGTACTGCAATTCATGTGTATACGCAGGGCAGGAGGGGAGGGGCAGAAAATCTTTGGAAAAGTAATAATTCCTTAAAAGCATTACTTTGAAAAGTATTACGTGAATTGTATTGCATGATAATTTTGTTTGAAAGGTTTTCATTAAATTTCATTACAACTGCTGATAGCTTTATAAGTGGCCGAAAATACCAGCTATTTTTTATTGCCCATCAGAAACTTTGTAATAGAACTGTCTTTTATATTTTTTTAGGAAAAGCAAAAGATCTTTCAGAAAATGCTCTCAAAGGTGCCGTTTTGAACCTAATTTCCGGACGCAACAGTGCGGGAAGAGGAAAAAAACTGCTGTCACAAGACAACAATCAATTTTAACTCAAGATGTGATTAATTTAAAGAAAAGAATCTGTTGTATTACAAATCATTTCAATAACCAAGCCTGCAATTCTCATTCATTTATGTAGAGTTTGGCCGAATATTCGGTTTCATTTTCGTTTTCAGCGCAAAATCTTAGTTTTGGCAAAAATACTGCCGAATAATCGGTATTACTATAACTGCCCCTCCCTATCCTCTCCCAAACGCCACTACCATCCAAAGAGCCGCACATACTATGTATTCACATAAAAGGGGATAAATCTAGAAGGTATTAATAATATTGATTAAATTCGTTATTTTTAAATTAAATTATTTTTGAATCATTTTTTATGTTTATAGCACCTTATATTTAATTCATTTTATTTCAATAAAATTAATTTTTAATTAATAATTATGTACTTCCGTTTCTACTCAAAACATTATTCAGATAACATGCATGTTTATGTTATTACTTTGAATTTATTTTTAAGATAATTTCGTTTTCGTTTTCTGTCGAAACTAGAAAGGTAACCGAAATTCGGTTCCTGTCGAACACTATTTTTATGTTTGTAAATGAGCAGAAACTTTTGCATTACTGAACGTTAAAAAATATTTTTTCGAAAATCGCTTTAAGGATTTGCACGTAATCATAACTTATAAATTTCGGAAAATCGAGTTTTTATTTTAGCGGCTTTATCAACGGAATCAAGAACCTGGAATAGACGATTCTATATAATATATATATATATATACAATATATATAATTTTAATATCTTTGAATTTCAAAAAACATATGAAGTTCTTGTAACATTCTAATTAAATCTCCAAAGAGATTATATAATAAGCATTCTACAATAAAATTTAAACTAGTTTTTCTCAAAATTTCATTTTTAAATATATGACCATACACGATTACTTTAATAATACTGAATTGTTTTACTTCTAATTTTGTCAGCTTTTTTTCTTATATAATTATGCAGGGCATTAAGGATTTTTTTATCATCAAAAATCCTCATTTTTCTTCGATAAAAGTTGAATAATCTCTTCAAAACAGTCGGCATTTTGAAAAAAAAAAAAGCTTTCCGTAATTTCCACCCTTTGTCTCGCCTAGTCACTAAAATAAATCATATTTAATTTTAAATTGCTGTTTATTTTAATTACAGAAGCCAAATTTAATTTTAATAGTCGCCGCAACTCACACACACAGACAAAAAATAAATAAATAAATGCACCAGAAGAGCAGCAATAGATTCAAATATATTTACATTTAAAAAATATAATATGTACTATCAAAATTATATTTAAGCATTGTATTACAAAACAAAAAACAAAGTCAAAGAAAATAGAAATACTTAATTGCATAATGGGGGTAAAATATAGAAAAGAAGAAGAATAACACGTTTTTTTCTACCGCAATAAGCTTATATGTGTTCATTATTTTGCAGCTATTTCTTACTCGATATCTTGAAAAAAAAGTATCTAAAAAATGATAAGGTTTATTGGCAAAGTTATTTTTCGTTTTCACCTTAATGGGAATGTCTAAAAATTTAAAGTATGTATCAATGAAAATTGTTTAATAATATCGTCAAAAAGTTTTGGACAGCTTATGTTATTGCTCAAAACATTATAAAACTCCTATAACAGCTACTGAATTCGATATTTTATTTTTTCGTTTTTAACGTTTCTTTCTTTGCTGATGTCTGTACGCCGAGCGTGTGTTAATTAGTATTTCATGGAAAAATACCTCCACATCCGGTTTCTATTTTCTTCAGAAAGTTACAGAGATCCAAAAATCCCACAATATGGTATAATCAATAAAAAGTGTCACATCTGGTGGTATTACTTACAGATACCACTGGGTATCTAAGGTGAAACTCCACCGACATGTCTTCTTAGGGAATTTGTCTTCTTAGGAACTCCCACTAACAGCACTGAAAACAAAACAAAAACACATCTGCGCGCATCTGCGCTTCTCTTTCATCCATTCTTTTGTGAAACAACTTTTACAAGTTTCAGTAGTTTATATATTTATTTCGATTACATGTCATGTGAATTTTTCAATTTGTAAATCGGGGTGGTGTTTGAAGTTTAGAGTCGTTAAGCAGATACAGTTTGAAAAAAAAGGGTTTTAGATACTATTGGCATTTTTAAATGCTAAAAAATTGTAAAAATTTTTCAAATAGATATGAAAAATTAACCTTTTATTCTTTGAAAAGCAAAATTTACATTAAGTTTCCATTGCCCAAAAACTTGTGAAAAATTTGTCTTTGGCCTATATTATCATTAAGAAATTATGAAATGTTCCAGTTTATTAGAACTAAGAGCATCGATTTATGTGTGTGCAGTGTTGAATTCAGGCGGTGACCCGGGGGGACATCCCCCCCCCTCTAAGCAATAAAATGTCCCCTGCGGAAAATGTGAGATTTTGTATTTTGGATGGTCAAAAAGTACAATATCCACCCCTGAACTCTACAATGCCCCCCCCCCCCCCCGGAGACACAGAAGTCCCTCCCGGAGAAAAGTGTTTGAATTCAACACTGTGTGTGTGCTTATGGGGAGTGTACGTGTGTGTAAGTGGGTGGGTAGGTGGGGGAAGAGCTATTACAAAAACACGATATTAATCTTTTGAAAGTTATTTTTACACAGACGCTGAAAAATCTGACCAAGGGTGCCGTAATTACAAAAACACTATATTAATTTGTTGAAAGTTATTTTCACAGTGGCGCTGAAAAAAATGTGACCAAGGGCGCTATGATTACAAATACACAATATTAGATTTTTTAGAGTTATTTTTAAACAGGCCCTGGAAAAATCTAACCAAGGGCACCAGGATTACAAAAACACGATATTAGTTTTTTGAAAGTTATTTTTACAGAGGCGCTGAAAATAATCTGACCAAGGGCGCCATGATTTAAAAAAATATATAAATTTTTTGAAAGTTATTTTTACAGAGGCGCTGAAAAAAATCTGACCAAGGGCGCCATAATTACAAAAACAAGAACACGATATTAGTTTTTTTAAACTTATTTTTACACAGACGCCGAAAAAAAATCTGACCAAGGGCGCCATAATTACAGAAACACGATATTAATTTTTAAATAGCTATTTTTACAGAGGCGCTGAAAAATTCTGACCAAGGAAGCTAGGATTACAAAAACACGATATTATTTTTTCTTTTTTTTTAAAGTTATTTTTACAGAGGCGCTGAAAAAAAATCAGACTATAGGGGCGACATGATTACCAAAGCCGCCTCTGAAAATGGGACCAATTAACCCTTCTTTGCATGATATTTTCTTTAGTGGTGGCGAAGAAGTTGATTTATTTATTAAAAGTTAAATAAAAAGTGATGGAAATTTACATCACTATGCAATTAAGGGTTAAAATGAAAATCTCTCTTAAATTGCATTCCATTTTTTTTTTCTTTTTTCGTCGTTTGTACTTTCACAAAAAGCAGAAATATTTGATCACCCAGCGCACTAAATATTTGACAGAAAAGTTAATTTTTTTTAAATTTATTTTTAGAAAGACGCTGAAAAAGACTGCCTAAGAGCGCCATAATAACAAAAACATAAATACGATATTAGTTTTTTTAGTTTTTTTTTTTTTACAGAGGCGCTGGAAAAAATCTGACCATGGACGCCATAATAACAAAAACATGAACACGATATTAGTTTTTTGAAAGCTATTTTTGCAGAGGCGTTGAAAAAAATCTGACCAAGGGCGCCAGGATTACAAAAACACGATGTTATTTTTTTTTAAAAGTTATTTTTACAAACGCGCTGAAAAAGTCTGACCAAGGGCGTCATAATAACAAAAACACGAACACGATATTAGTTTTTTTTAAAGTTATTTTTACAGAGGCGCTGAAAAAATCAGACTAGGGGCGACATGATTACCAAAGCCGCCTCTGAAAGTGGGACCAATTAAAATGAAAATCTCTTCTCTTAAATTGCATTCCATTTTTTTTTTCGTCGTTTGTACTTTCACAAAAAGCAGAAATATTTTATCATCCAGGGCACTAAATATTTGACAGAAAAGTTAATTTTTTTAAAGTTATTTTTAGAAAGACGCTGAAAAAGACTGCCTAAGAGCGCCATAATAACAAAAACATAAATACGATATTTTTTTTTTTTTAAGTTTTTTTTTTTTTTTTTTTTTTTTTTTTTTTTTTACAGAGGCGCTGGAAAAAATCTGACCATGGGCGCCATAATAACAAAAACACGAACACGATATTAGTTTTTTGAAAGCTACTTTTGCAGAGGCGTTGAAAAAAATCTGACCAAGAGCGCCAGGATTACAAAAACACGATGTTAATTTTTTTAAGTTATTTTTACAAAGGCGCTGAAAAAGTCTGACCAAGGGCACCATAATAACAAAAACACGAACACGATATTAGTTTTTTGAAAGTTATTTTTACAGAGGCGCTGAAAAAAAAACTGTACCATGGGCGCCATAGTAACAAAAACACAAACACGATATTAGTTTTTTGAAAGCTATTTTTGCAGAGGCGTTGAAAAAAATCTGACCAAGGGCGCCAGGATTACAAAAACACGATGTTCCAGGATACCATGTGTAACAATAGCACATCTGATTGTCGATAATTTATGTTATCTCGAAATTGGGTTATATAATTGTCTTTGATCCCACACAGTTTGCTTATGCTATACTTTTAAAAATAAAAAGTATTACTTTTTAATTTTCCATATGAAAATCTTTGAAATTTTATGCCTTTCAGTATGCACAACTTTAAACGTGCTTCCAAAAAAAAAAAAAAAAAAAGTGACGAGGGCGCACCGGGCATTTGCCTCGTTGCCCGGTGGGCCAGTACGACCCTGCTCATTGCTCATGACGTGACTGCACGATGCATTACGGCCATGCGGATAACATGCCTGTCTTCTCGGCAGTTAGTGATAGGGGGGCGTTAGGATGCCGCATGGCGTTCCGTATTACCGTCCTGAACCCATCGATTCCATATTCTGCGAACAGTCATTGGATCTCGACCGACGCGAGCAGTAATACTGCGATACGATAAACTTCAATACTGGTAGGCTACAGTTCGACCTTTATCAAAGTCAGAAACGTGCTGGTATGCATTTCTCCTTTTTACATGAGGCATCACAACAACTTTTCACCAGGAAACAACGTTCAAATACAATTTCTGTATGAGAAACTGGCTGAACAATTTCCTCATTTAAACACATTGTAGGTGTCGCTACCGGCACCTGCTCTCTCTGAATGCGCTAAAAAGCTAATCATTTGCATATCACAGCACCTTCTTCCTGTCGTTTAAATTTCACGTCTGTAGCATGTCGCGTTCTTGATGTAGCAATTTTAATGGCCAGTAGTGTAGATAAGGACTTCTAACGAAGTAGTGTTAATATCGAATCGTGACTAAATGGCACTTAACATCAAAAGTATGTCTTAACTTAGGAAATGAATGCTATCGTGTTACAATATGGCTTGAGAATGAAAGTGGTAATTATGGGTAAAATTAAGAGTTTGTTTTATTTTGAATTTTGTTCTGTTTATAATTTTTCTTTAAAGTTATTTTCAAAATTTTTACACCATTTTTTTTTATATTTAAACATTTGTATTGTGAAATAAATGATAACAACACGAATATTTTTGACGACATTTTTTAACTCCAGGTTATTTTTTTTGTAAATATCCTGTATTTAATTTGCATTTTTTTTTCATTTTATAGATTTCATTGAACAGTTCATTTAACAATTTGTTTATGGCAAGACATTTCCTAGATTACATTACATCTCACTAGTAACTGAAAAATCGACTCCCACCAGTTTGTCTTAAAAGAACTTTTGAATAGTTATTTCCGAAGGGTTAACTTGCTCATACTGCTGATTGTCCCATAACGGACCCAAACCTCTTCCGCTGCGCAAATTGTGGCGGAAATCACACCGCAAATTATTCGGGGTGCCCTAAGCGCCCCATAAACCTTCAAACTGCCAAAAAAGGCTCTAAAACCCCTAAAAACTGGACCAGTGGCCCAAAAGAAATCGACCCCCTAATACTGGATGCAGTAAATTACCCTGCCCTCCCTTCCAAAACCAACACTAATCCAATAAGGAAAGGGCATGTTTACAAACAAACAGTTCCATCAACCAATCTACCACTGCATTTTTGTCGCAGCTATCATTACAGGAAACGTCATGGCGACGTAGGCCAATCATATCATAGACCGGTTTAACATAGACCAATCAAATCCCTCCATCTCATGTGTACTGTAGGAGCCGTAAAGAACAAACAGGTTTTTCTCCCAAACCAACAGTAGTTTAACCAACAGTGACGTCAGGTGCCCTTTCCTTATAGACAATGCTAATTCTCAAATCAGTTCCAATGGGTTCGCAAAATTAAATTATCCAGACTTATTCAAAAATTTAGACCCAATTATAGAAAAACTTAAAATTCTTAATGACCTTCTCGAAAATATCAGTAAACTAACTTCAAAATTAAACATACCTATTCAAAATTTAATTGAAACCAAAATCAGTACTCTCCAAAATATGTCAGAAGAGCCTTAAGTCTGCCTCTCTCTGACAGCATTACTGCAAATTTCCTATTGGCTCTCCAGCTCTTGACTCCTCCTCCTTTCCGGCCGGGCGCATGCGTTTTTAGACTACCTTAACTTTTATACTTATATGGTGCCTGAACGGGCCTTTTTTTTCTTGTAGGCCTTTGGCCTTTTACCGACTTTTCCAGTTGCTTCGGAATTCTCTCAATGTTATGTTCTCTTCATTGTTATGTCCCTGGGGGTGTGTGGCATTAGGCTACTGGTACCTCGGCAAATGTTGTTCGAAGTCGGACTTGCTCATACTTACCTGGCACTGGGGTCAGCCTTGATCACGAAGGAGGTTTCCCCGAGCCTCTCATAGCACACCGAGGGGATGACGTTCGCCTGTTCGCCACATCCACAAATTGCGTTTGCTTGGGGTGCATAATTTTTGGTAGTTGGGGCTGCATTCGCGCTGCCCCTTTCTATTAAATATGAGATCATTTCTTAAGGAGAGGTTACAAAGAAATAGAACATGAAGAAAGACAGCTCCCATAGAGCTATGTAAAACTGGGACTCGCACGTTTCCGCCGGGTAAAGTGTTGCTGCAAAACAAACTTTACAGGGATGAAGCACAGCGATGCATGCGCGCGCACTTGACTCGAAACCAGAATAAAATGTCTGCGCTTTGTTCCATCATTTATACTGTGACATTTCTGCTATCAGCTTCAGCTGTTTTCTGTTGTAAAGACACGACTCAGGGACAATTTTGTCTTAGATAATGCTCTCGCCCCGCCCCCCACTTCGATTTTATATATAATGAAAGCCATTTTTTCTTTTTAAATATCAATATTATTTTATATATATTTCCATTAAAAATAAATATCTATATGAAAAAGTTTGGCTTGCATTATATCTTAAAAGAAAAAAACAATAAACAAAAATGTTAAGCAATAAATTGAACAAATATATATTTTTTCTTTTAAGAATTTTTTTTATCTCTTTTGCAGATGGTATGAAATAAATTCTTTTTGTTTTATTCTGCTAAAAACGGAAACAAAAAACAAGATATTTCAACTTCATGTGTTTTCTTTTTAATGGGCAATTGAAACTGCATTTACAGCATAATTTTCTTTACTTTTAAGGAAGATACTGGAAAAAATACAGTGTATCAAGTTTTAAGATTAAATTTAAACAAATTCAAAATCAGGAAATGAAGAATACAGATACAAGTTTACGATAAAAAAAATACAAACTGCATGGATTGTTAAACAAAGACTACATATAAGTTGTAGTTTCATTAATAAATAATATATATATATATATTTACTCAGCTTCAGCTCCAAACTTCATCTTAAAGAATAAACTAGCAAACCCGTCCCCTTGCATAAAAAGTAGAACAATGACATATATATTTAAGGGAACAGATCACCTTTAAAATGGTC
The DNA here is from genome assembly GCA_963931845.1 of Maratus michaelseni. Taxonomy (NCBI): domain Eukaryota; kingdom Metazoa; phylum Arthropoda; class Arachnida; order Araneae; family Salticidae; genus Maratus; species Maratus michaelseni. The sequence continues at coordinate 28,551,150 of OZ007599.1, forward strand.
AAAAATTCAATTTCAAGGTTTTGATGTCAGTAAATAGTGCATTTTATTCTGAGTAGAAAGGTACCAATATTTTTCAGAGGCGATAATTATTGACGAAGATATAAAGTAAAACGCAATCGTCATTCTTTGTTTTTGAATGGAGAGTGAAAACTTTAAATGCATTTAATTCACAACAATGATTTTCAAACTTGCGCGCACGATTTCCCCAAAAATAATTTAGATAGAACCTCAAATTTTTTCAAACTTATTAATGTTGTAACAATGAACAAATTGAACTAGAATCTTTTAATTTGGTCAATAAATTAAAAAATAATTAACTGTAATTCATCGAAAAGCGCATTCAAAATGCGTTTTTAATTTAATATTTAATTTAATAGTTCATTTTGTTCATTGTTACAACATTAATAAGTTTGAAGAAATTTGAGGTTCTATCTAAATTAATTTTGGAGAAATCGTGCGCGCAAGTTTCAATTGTTGTGAATTAAATGCATTTAAAGTTTTCACTCTCCATTCAAAAACAAAGAATGACGATTGCGTTTTACTTTATATCTTCGTCAATAATTATCGCCTCTGAAAAACATTGGTACCTATCTACTCAGAATAAAATGCACTATTTACTGACATCAAAACCTTGAAATTGAATTTTTGACTATTTTAAAGGTGATCTGTCCCCTTAAGAAGTTTAACAATATGGGGTGAAAAAAAGGATGGATTTCTTTCAAATGTTTAAGAAAATGTTGAAATGCACCAGAACAAATGCAATTCTAAATAAGTTTTTCAGCAATTAACATTTAAAGGGTGGTTGGGGGAGAGGGTTAACAATTCTACAGATTTTTTTCCCTTTCTGTTGCAAAATTCATACCAAGAAAAGGTATTATAAATTTTCTATACATATTTGCATAAAAAAGTCTTTCACAATTTTAGTGCATTTGAATTTAACTAACTCATGAAAAATATTAGTGCACAATTCATATATATATATATATTAAATGTACGGTTCTCCAGCTATTTAATTTTCAAATTTCATATACATGTGGGATCTCAGAAAATTACAGCAATCATGTTATTAATAAAATATAAAAAAAAAACATATAGTAATTTACTAATCTTTAATAAAAGGTTCATACTAATTTAAAAAAATTAAATTAATAAATAAATTTAATTTAATTAACAGTGCTTAGTTTTTCTATATACAATATATCAAATATAGAAAGAGAGATATTTAATTTCAACTCATTCATCTTTTTTTATTTTATTATTATTTTTTTTTTTTTGAGTTCAAATATTTCTTAGTTTTTTTTAGTCTTAAGAGCAACTTCTCGAATAAATAATATATTTCTTTCATCATTAATCAATTTTTTATTAATTTCTATCAGTGTTAATGCTATATGGATAATCTTCCATATTTAATTATAGATGTCATAACCACTGATTTCACACTCCTTCTAATTCAATGGAATATGCCAGACACAGAATTTTAATTAAACAATTTTCTGTGAAGGTTATATTTAAAAATAATCATATTGCTAAAAAAACATTTTCTCCAGATTTTAAAGAAAATGTAAATTGCTGCCTGAGATTTTAAGACCAAAACATTTCCCCTTATTTCCAGGTTCTCCCTGCCCTAGCAAAGTTTCCGCCTTGCCGCGTGCATGTTCACAAAACCTACTCGTTTGGGAATGGAAACCCTTGTGATTGGATGCTGATAGTCACGAGACATCCGAGTTAGGTTACTATAGTGTTGGTGTTAGTTTTCTTTGCAAGCAAAATTTTTACATTTGATATATATTTGATTTTATATCTAATTTTATATTTGATATATATATCGAAATATATATGGAAGTGTATATTACGATAAACGCTTTGAAAAGCTCAATAGATAATACAAAAATTTCGTTCTAAAGTTATTGGCGAGTTTGTTAATATAAGTTACCATCTTTGGCAGTTATTCGCTTTTTTCTTAAACAGAAGAAATGAATGGAAATCTTATTTGCTAAATATTAACATTGCAGTTAATCGTTAAAAAGACGACGTTCAATGCTATTCGAACAATTAGAAAGGCCTGAATTACATTTTTGCCATATTTATTAGAATCTTAGAAATTTGCAATCGTTTCTTGAAAATGGTCGCATTCGTAAAGTCGGAACTCGTTCAACTCGTGCAGTTAGTTTTCGCACTAGCCATTCGTAAAGTCTCTCGGTGCACTTAGTGCGTTTCGAAACTGTATTCGTAAACAGAATCCAGTTCGTTTAGTTTTAGACCTAATGCACTGAAGAAAAAGTCAGTTTGTTTCGTGCACTAGCGGCGGCGTGTATACTGCGCAGGCGCGTGCTTTTCGATTTACGGATGTAAACAAATAGTTTCTGCTTGTCATGTTAGCAATAACTATTTTGTACGGAGAATAATAAAAAAATTGGGCTGTTTTGGGGCTACTTCAGGTCTTAAATAGTGGCTTACAAATAAATGTCCAATCTTTTGCTGTGTATCAAAAATAATAAATCAAAGATAACTACTATTAATTCTTTTTTTATGATTTCAAATAAAAAAATACTATATATATATATATATATATATATATTAATAATGACTATAATGAATCCGAAGACTTAGAAGTCACTCGTAATTAAATGAAAGTATTTTTTTTTTTTTTTTTTTTTTTTTTACAGTAGCTTTTGTACCATATGAGAGCTATCCAAAATTAAAAGTAGAAATATATGTTTATGATTTTTATTTCAGTGCTGTGCTCATTTTATTTGCACAGTATAGGATTTTTGTAAATAAAATTAAAATAACCCTTTAAATAAATACTCCTACAGTTATTTTAATAATTATTTGCAATGTGGCCTTTACAGTGTTGCTTAAAATTATTTTACAGTAATGAATTTAGTATTAACTGAAGCCAATTCATCCTAAATTTTTGCTGTAAATCTGTTTATTCTGAATACTGTTAAATTACATGCTGCAATATTATTTTTTTAATTTTGTGGCAGTGCAGTTATATTCTAGATATAAACACTAAGTTACCTATGATTAGAACACAGAAGTGATTTTTCACTTCTAAGATAAAGTGATGAGTGAAATACTTTGCCCAGGGTTGTGACTGTACATATGAGGCAGCTCAAATTAGCAGAATTCTAATTAGATATGTGTCAATTGATTTCCTGAATTTTATAAGTACATTATGTCATTAGAAGAGTTAGCAAAATATGTAGTTCCTGCGCTGGATAAATATTTAATTTTACTACTTATTATCACTATAAAAATAATCAGGCTTAATGATGACTGGAAGCATTTTAAAACTAAATAACAATCAGTTTCTAATCAAATCTAACTAATCAGTATCAGAAGTTACTATTTGATTGGCATATAGACATACTGACATCTTGTCTTACCATATCATCACCATAGACAGAGTTATATGGGCTCGAGCCCCACTAATAATTTTTAAAATGTATTTTTCCCTCCACCCTCTTTAATATAAAACAGGTTTAATTTTTTGAATTTCTAATGTTTTATGTTATGTGTCAATTTTTAGCAAAATTTTTTTTTTTCTTGAGTTTTGCCATTTTTTCCTCTTTTTCATTTTTTACAGAGATAAACAACATTAGAATTTTTTTGTTGTTTCTTTGTTTAGGTTCTATTTTTTATTTCAATTAAACTGCTTTTGATATAAAAGACAAAAATAGAAAAAAAAATTCCATATTAAAAAAAAAAGATAATTTCCAATGTGATTTTATTAGAAACAATTCAGAAATAACAACGAATATATCATTTTATAAATGGGTCTGTACATTCGAAATATTACATTGTCTAAACATTTTATTTAACTTGTGAGTTATTTACCACTATACGATTCATTTTAATTTCTTTAAAAAGGAGTTAAAAAAGCAAAATGAAATTGGTAATCTATTTGTTTTACTCTAACATACACATATTTGAGTGGAAAAGAGTTATATATTGAGTTGAGCCCTACCAATAATTTTCAAAACTCTACGTCTATGATCATCACTACAATGTAAAATTATTAAATGTGGTTATATCTACATTTTGTGAGCAAAAAAATTTCATAATAAAATACAAAATAAGTGTACTCAAGATTGTACATGACACCTTTATGATCTTACAGCAGGGGTTGATGCAGTTTTTTTCTCTTGGGTACCTTTTTTTTTAAAATTATAGTTTTTAGAAAAATTAAATTTTATAACAAAACACTAAATCAAGTTACTTAATCCTACTTTTTCTTATGTCTTCCTGCTAAAGTTTACCTTTCTTGCGAGCGTGTTTTGTTTGTAAATAATGCATTTTAAATCCTAATAAATTGATTACAATATGAAGAGTTTGTTTTTATTTTAAGAAGAATTTTGTGAAGGAGGCTCCAGTGTTGGATCAATCCCTGATTTTGACAATAAGTCGATAAAAAGCATACTTTTATGTTAATTTGACATAAATATTTTCAATACCATTTTCTCCTTCCTCTGCAGCTTTTTTTTTTTTTTTTTTTTTTTGTTTAAATTAGAAAAAAAGCCTTAAATTTGAAAGAAAATGTACTGGTTTGTGAATTACTTTACTTTATTTTATTTTAAATGAAATGAGTGAAAGGCATGTATTTTAATTTTAAATAAATGTAATATATGTATTTTAAATAAAATTAATGAAACGTTTATATTCTAAATGAAATGAATGCAATACAAATAATGGCAATGGAAACATTATGTGAAGATTTATCTCCTGGGCTCAGCTAACAAAAAAGTATCAGAAAATACTGTGAATTTGACAAACAAGGTCAAACAACAAGGCTTATATTTTTCCATATACAATGTGCAAATGTAACAACACATCGGGTAACAGTTAACACATTACTCAGCTAGTTTAAAAATTAAAATATGAAAGAAGTGGGAAAGTTATAACCGAGTAAGTCTAAAAATAAAACACTCTTTTATAAGCACTCAATGTTTGTCAAAAATATGCTTAATAATTTCAGGACTGCAATTCATAGTGTTCCAAAAACATTCTATTACAATACATTAATTTGACTTGTCTCTCTGATATGAAATATTCACTGTCTTGATTTACACTTGGTAGAAAATGTGAATTAGTGAAGCATTATTTAAATTATATATTTAGGATTTCTGGATTGATTTCTCAATGTGTAATCATAATTAAACTATTTATATTAACTAAATAATGATAAAATAATAATAATAATAAAAATAATGATAATTATAATGATAAAAGCGTATCTCTCTCTGTTCTAAAAAAAAGATATATAATTATTAAAAGAAAGAACTTTATCATTTTTTCAAAGCCCCCACCAAATTTTAGTATACAAATTTAAACGACCTTTTCCAGACCTTAATTGATGTAGCTCACCCAAATTTTAGTGTAATTACAATATAAGGGGCCCAACACTTTAAAACTAGGACTCTGATTAAAGCAACGTGACTAAATTTTTTAAAGAAAGAGGAAATTTTGGTCTTTTTTTATTGAAGCCTGTTAAATTTTAGTATAAAATAAATATAAGGTCCAAAGAATTTAAACGGCTGTAACTCGCCAATAATTGATGTAGCCTTGCCTTTTAAGACGAGCATCTTTTATATAAAAGGGTGTAGATGCAAAATTCACAATCTCCACTTTTAGAAACTGCAAAAAACTGATTATGAATAAACATGATATATTGGCACAATTTTTTTGTAACATATTTATTGCCATAACTTATGACAAGAAATATATCACAAAACAATTGTGCCAATATATCATGTTTATTCATAATAATCAGTTTTTTGCAGTTTCTAAAAGTGGAGATTGTGAATTTTGCATCTACACCCTTCATATGTCTTCTAATTTTTAAGAATAAATTTTTCTGAATACTATTCTTTGTCTTATTGAATCTTTGAAAACCTGCAATGAGATAAGGCAAAATTTTCTTTTCAAATTTACTGGTGTTGAAATTTTATGCATCACTATATATTTTATGTCACTTGTTACAAAAAGGTTAAATTCAGTTATAATTATTGAAACCTGTCCAAATTTCATGAGTATACATAATCATTAAGGCTGTACCTATATAACATTATCAATATTTTGCTAATTTTAGACACCCCCCCCCCTTACGATACCATAAGTTATCATTTATTGAACTGCACAACTTATATATATTACATAAGCATATAGAAATCATAATAAACAATTTCATCGTTTTAATTTAAATTCATTAAGCACTCTGTGCATTTAAACACCTCATTTAATAAGTAATTTTCAAATACAATAAAACCACTTGTATTTGGTGAAGAGAAAAATGTTGCTCGCCAAACCGCATCTTTTTATGCCAAATACTCAAAAGAATCTCTTTTTTTTTTTTACAGGTTTTCTACTGGAATTCCACATTTGACTGATTCTTTATACCATAATGATTAATTTTGTTTCTCACCCCCCCACCCCAGAAGATTTTTGAATATGCGCTTTAAGGAGACCTTCCTTCTAAAAAAGAAAAAAAAAATCTGTTTAATGTGAAAGTATTGGGAGAGGCAATTGCCCTACTTTGTGGCTGCTCATGACTTAGCTAGCCAGGTAATAAGCACAGTGATAGTTTCAGGAGCAATTAATTAATTAAAATATCATCAGATGCAGAAAAGATTGTGTATTCCAATAAAGATATGTAAGCAGTTATGTTGGCACCACATGAACTTTTTTTGACGCTTTATGCAAAATAAATTATTCAGCTTTTACTGATCACTATGCAGAATTTTCTGTGTAAATTTACTACAAACAAAAATTTATTGGCAACCCCAACATTGCCAGATGAAAAAAATTGATCATAGTAGTGAATAATAATAGCTATAATTTTGCATTTACAAAGAAAATACAATGTGTAGACTAATTTAGACATGAAGTAAATTGTATATTGAATCAGGTCTGCAAATAAGCACTTGGATATTAATGCCTGCAAATCTCATGCACATATTAAAATGATCTTTTTATTCGCACTGTTGAGCATTGTGCATTTAAAGAAGCATTGTAATTTTAATTAATAAAATGCGTATTATATATATTACATGTTTTAAATCACATGTAAATTTTTTTACACACAAACTCCTTGCAACAAAATTTCATTTACGGCTATTTCAGGAGTTCTCATTGATTATATGGAAGAACAAGCTTTATCAAAGCCGCATTAACATTGAATGTAAGAATGGATAAAAGTATGACTGGATATTAAATTTTTTAAAATTATTATTATGTATTTAAATGGAACAACTAAAAGCCATTATATCTAATTTTGTGACTCATTATTTCTTATAATAAGCCTAATTTTAATTATTTTGAAATCTGAATAATTATTTATTATTCTGTAAAATACAAAATAATAAATAAAAGAGTATAATCAAACAAATAGATATTTAAAAATATAAAATCTGTATAAGCTATTCGTTTCGGATAACACAACTCACTGGTAATACACATACAAAATTTATAGGAATTTTGAATAAAATAATAAAATCAAACAAATATATGTTTAAAAATATTCAGCATAAGCTTTTATTTAAGGATAATAGTCATTATTTTATAAACTCATAATAAAGAACGATAATATTGAAAAATAAAGCATGTATCTCTCAAAAAGTAGTAACTGTATGGATATTTATAAAACAAGACAAAAGCAGGTGCTAATCAACAGTATCATTAAACAAAATTGTACCTTGAATTAATATTGAAGTAAAATGCTGCCGTTATTATCTTGTAATCTTCATCATTTCAAACTTTGCTGAAACTTCCATTTTCTTTTTATTTCCTCAGTCAACGTCTAGTATACAGAATTAGATGTAATCGAGAAAGTATTGTCAATGATACGATGTGAATTAACAAATCATACAGCACAGACAATACTCATTCAATTAATATGTTGGGAGTTGCTGAGCAGGAATTGTTGCTGAAAAAAAATTCGCTTTCCTCTTCCTCACCAAGATGGACGCAAACGTAAACAAACTTCAGTGCAACACTAAACGCACTCAACAGCGTTCGTAAACTCGTAGAAAACTGGTTTACACCGAACCACACTAACCGCACTGATTTCAGTTTTGACACGAAAACCAGTGTGTTTAGTGTGGAGTTTACGAATGCGACCAATGTGTTGACAGCTAATAAAAAAAAAAAAAAAACTAAAAGAATTAAATTGAAAGATTAACTTTAGAACGAAATTTTTGTATTATCTATTGAGTTTTTCAAAGCGTTTATCGTAATATACACTTCCATATATATTTCTATATATATATATATATCAAATATAAAATCAGATATAAAATCAAATATATATCAAATGTAAAAATTTTGCTTGCAAAGAAAACTAACACCAACACTATAGTAACCTAACTCGGATGTCTCGTGACTATCAGCAGCCAATCACAAGGGTTTCCATTCCCAAACGAGTAGGTTTTGTGAATGCCGCGTTCAGGCCGGTTCATCCTGTATGGTTGCTTTCTCCTCTTATCTCTTTCCGAATTTTATGATAAAGCTAGCGATAGATGGCGACAGTTACGCTTTTTCTAAGCTGAAGTTATTATCTATTGTATATTCTTTGGAGGTTACATGATTTTTACCAAAACTCCCTTATCATAGATCAGACTTGACAATCCGGAGAAAGTCTATGGGAGAAAATGTCCGCGGTAATTGCCAACTTATTAATTGACTTCCTCCGGAAAGTATCGCCGCCTGGTGGATACTACCGCACAGTTGCCATGTTTCGGGCTTTTTGAACACCAGTATATTTTTAGAGAAAATGTTGTTCTTTTAAATCCCAGAATTCTCCGATCAAACAAAACAAAATTGTCTCTACTAAAAAACTGGTATCCAAAAATATAATAGAAAAATCTAGCTGGTCTGCTACCGCATAGCTGCCAACTCTTACGCTTTTTTCTTACCACTAAAATTTAATAGAATTTTTTTCGTCATGTAATCACACGATCTTGTCAATTTAATAAGATAAAATTTACTATAAAATTTTAGTGGTAGGAAAACTACTAGTTCATAAGCAAATGCATAGAACAAATGGAGCTGTGAAAAAATTTCGTGTGATTTCGTGTCGTAAATACTATCAGTACAAAAACCCTTAACGGGTTAAAAGTTGTGACGCAGCACTTTCTTTTGGCTTTATGAATTTTAAATATGGGTCTTAAAAGCAATGATATCAAATTTAAGTGACGCTATGTTAATAATTATTTTTTTAAATCATAATTTTCTTTTTAGTTTTATTTATATTCACAGGTGCAATTATTATCTTAATATGAAAAAATATATAAAATTTATTCGCTGATGCTTTTTCATTCACATCTCTTATGAATTCAAAATATGGGTTTTAAAAGAAATGATATCAAAATTTGAGTGACACCTTGGCGTTAATTTAATAGGACTCTTTTAAAATTCAATTTAAATTATTTTTGGTTTGTCTTCTAAAGTATATTTACACATACAAACAATACTTTTAATTTTTCAATACACTTTTAAATATATTACTTTCACTGAGCCTATATTATGTATTGAAATGTATTTATTTCAATAAATTGATTTATCTTCTGTGCCACGCTATCCAAAATCATAAGTAAAATTTATGTAAATGATTATTTTGCGTCATATTATCCACTTGAATACATTTCCCTTTGTTTGGATACTATGATGCAAAATAATCATTTACATAAATTTTACTTATGATTTTGGATAGCGTGGCACAGAAGATAAATCAATTTATTGAAATAAATACATTTCAATACATAATATAGGCTCAGTGAAAGTAATATATTTAAAAGTGTATTGAAAAATTAAAAGTATTGTTTGTATGTGTAAATATACTTTAGAAGACAAACCAAAAATAATTTAAATTGAATTTTAAAAGAGTCCTATTAAATTAACGCCAAGGTGTCACTCAAATTTTGATATCATTTCTTTTAAAACCCATATTTTGAATTCATAAGAGATGTGAATGAAAAAGCATCAGCGAATAAATTTTATATATTTTTTCATATTAAGATAATAATTGCACCTGTGAATATAAATAAAACTAAAAAGAAAATTATGATTTAAAAAAATAATTATTAACATAGCGTCACTTAAATTTGATATCATTGCTTTTAAGACCCATATTTAAAATTCATAAAGCCAAAAGAAAGTGCTGCGTCACAACTTTTAACCCGTTAAGGGTTTTTGTACTGATATCATTACTTTTTTAAGGTTATTGATGAGAATGTCAATTAGTCGAAATTAAGCATAGGGTATAAATTAATCATTAAAATAAAATTTTAAAGAAATGCTAAAAAAGACCCCTTGGACCCCAATAAAATATGAGGGTGGTGGCCCAGGGAGAGGAATCCAAGACTCAACTTTTAAATTATACAGCGAGAGAGTAACACAATTAGAAGGATGAAAATGCATGGCAAAACCCGTTTGTTCCATCTTCCTCCGCCAAAGGACGCAACCTTTTCTATACAAACATAGCTGAAAATTTTCGGGCCGTCGATTCCGAGTCAAATGAGCCATACGTCGTCGTGATCGGTCCCATAGAACCCGATAGGAAAGTGCCCCCTGGTGGTGAAACTTGGAACTAAAATCGATATATCCTGTCGATGTCGAGTCGAATGAATCACACTGCATTGTGATGGGACCCATAGAACTCGAGATAGCTGCAAAATCCGTTAGTTCCATCTTCCACCACCAGGGGGCGGACTCTGTTCCATACAAACATAGCTGAAATCTTTGAGGCTGTCGATTTCGAGTCGAATGAGCCATACCTCGTCGTGATGGGGCACATAGAACACAAGATAGGAAAGCACACTCTGGTGGTGAAACTTGTAACTAAAATCGATATATCCTGCCGATGTCGAGTCGAACGAATCAAACTGCATTGTGATGGGACCCATAGAACTCGAGTTAGATGCAAAATCCGTTAGTTCCATATTCCACCACCAGGGAGCGCACTCTGTTCCATACAAACATGGCTGAAATCTTTGAGGCTGTCGATTTCGAGTCGAATGAGCCATACCGCGTCGTGATGGGGCGCATATGATCCGAGATAGGAAAGCGCCCCCTGGTGGTGAAACTTGTAACTAAAATCTATATATCCTGTCGATGTCCAGTTTAATAAATCAAACTGCATTGTGATGGGACCCATAGAACTCGAGTTAGCTGCAAAATCCATTAGTTCCATCTTCCACCACCAGGGGACGCACTCTGTTCTATACAAACATAGCTGAAATCTTTCAGGCTGTCGATTTCGAATCGAATGAGCCATACCTCACCGTAATCGGGCCCATAGAACACGAGATAGGATAGCGCCCCTGGTGGTGAAACTTGGAACTAAAACCGATGTATCCTATCGATGTCGAGCCAAATGAATCAAACTGCATTGTGATGGGACCCATAGAACTCAAGTTAGCTGCAAAATCTGTTAGTTCCATGTTCCACCACCAGGGGGCGCACTCTGTTCTATACAAACAGCTGAAATTTTTGAGGCTGTTGATTTCGAGTTGAGTGAGCCATACCTTGTCATGATCGGGGCCATAGAACCTAAGATGGGAATGCGCCCCCTGGTGGTCAAACTTGAAACAAGTTGAATGAATCAAACCATGTTGTGATGGGACCCATAGAACTTGAGTTAGCTCCAAAATCCATTAATTTCCCCTTCCACTGCCAGGGGCGCTCTCTGTTCTATATGAACATAACTGCCCCTGGTGGTGAAACTAAAATCAGTAAGTTCTATCGATGTCGAGTCGAATGAGCCAAACTGCATCATGATTAGAAATGCACAACCTGTGGCCCGTGATGGATAACTGGTGGCCCGCAGAGACCATACATGCCAACCTATCCAAAAATTTCGAATTTCCTTAATAATTCGTGAGAAAAATTTGCAAATTTTGTCCATAAATCGTAGGAAAATATGAATTTCATCGATCAGGCGCATAAAATCATGAATTGCATCGACTGGATGCGAATTTTGTCAAATGGGCATGGAAAAATCACAAATTTCACCATTTTGTCGCTAGAAAAAAAAACGCAAATTTCAATAATCGGTCAACAGAAACCAGAGATGCCAAAATCAGTAATTCCGGAGTTGCAAATTTCGTCAATCACTCAAAAAAAAAAAAATCTTGAATTTTGTAAATCAATTGAAAAAACCTGCGAATTTTGTCGATAAGGCACTTAAAATCGTGAATTTCATGGATCGAGCAGCGAATTTCCTCGAATGGCGTGGAAAGATCGAGAATTTCAACGAACAGTTGCAGGAAAAATTTGCAAATTGTCCATAGATCATAGGAAAACATTATGAATTTTGTCTATCGGTTCTGCAAAATTATGAATTTTGTCGATAGGCATGGAAAATCGCAAATTTCGACAACTGGGCTTGGAAAAATCAAGAATTCCATCGAATGTTTGTGAAAAAATTGTAAATTTCAACGAACGGTAAAAAAAAAAAAATAATTTGCGAATTTCGCCATTGTCTAGAGAAGAAAAATTGTGAATTTCATTAATTGGCCGATGGAAAGCCTATCAGTTGAAAATCATGAATTTTGTCAATCAGGCACAGTAAAAACATGAATTTTGTGGATCGGGAGAAGGGAAATCATAAATTTTGTTGAACACATGCATAAAAATCATGAATTTTGTTTATCAGGCATGTAAAAATCATTTTCGTCAAACGGATGCATAAAAATCAAGAAAGTCATCAATTGGGTGCGTAAAAATCTTGAATTTCATCGATCAGGCGTGTAAAAAATCATGAATTTCATCGATAAAGTGCATAAAAATATAGGACAAAATTGCCATTCGCCAATCGGCGAGTAATACTGAAAATTTGCCGACTGACTTTACTGCCACCACTGGTCAAACTTAATAGTTCCAATTGCGATGATTCAATGGAAAAAGATTTTTTCCCCACTGTCGCTCGACAAATTTCAAAACCATTTGGCGAATTTCACGATTTTTTCAAAGAAATTATTTGACGGATTGTGATTTTTTTTCTTCTCGAAGCCATTCGACGATATTCGAAATTTTTTTCCCCTGAAACCAGTTGATAAATTTTGTGATTTTTCCACTATCAATGAATTTTATGATTTTTCTGCTATCGATTGATGAATTTTGTGATTTATCGACTATCGATTAATGAATTTCACGACTTTTTCCATAAACGAACAAATTGTGCACTTTTTTTCCACTGCCATTCGACGAATTTTGCAATTCTGTTCCGCGATTGTTAGACAAATTTCACTATTTTTCTCCCGAGATCATTTGACGAATTTTGTGATTTTTAATTTTACTGACTGATTGATTTATATTTAATAATAAAAGTTAAAATGTTTTGATTTAAAAACAAGATGGCTAACTGAGGGTGAATCCCAAAACTTAGCCGCATCATCAATGAGTTAGCTAATCAAGCATTTAGCTCTTACAGTTTGTTAAAAAGGTGCACACAAAAGCAAAAAATATGAATTTTTTTTAATCCTTACCATCACTGTTGAAATCCTGAACCAATTAGAATCTAATTGTGACAGTGTATTTATCTTGCAAATATCATTGAGGAGTTTTTTATACAGGGACACGCAAAATCAAAACATCATCATGATAACATTCAAATTACTAAGCCAATTCAAACCTAATTATGCCAAAGTATCAATCGATGAATTCATTAATCAAATATGTTGGGCAAAATCCTAGAACAAGCAAAACATCCGATTTGGCTATTTTTTTTACGCACGTCAACCAAAAAAACGGCAACTTCCAAATTCTACCCAATCAGAACGCATGCTTTTTAAGCTTAAGCAAGCAGATACTTACACACTGCTTACGGCAAGCTTTTTCACAAAATAAACAAATTTTATTTCGTTTTACAATTATTTACAAAGTTTCAGCAAGTTTTTCTTCACGATTTTTCTATTTTTACAAACTTTTAGCAATATTTCGTCTGGATATTTCAATTTTTACATACAAGCATTTAGCAATTTTTTCCTCCAGATTTTTCTATTTTTAATAATTTTTAGCTATTTTTTCCTCCTTGCTAAAACTTTGTAAATTGTCATAAAACGGAATAAAATCAATGTTTACTTCGTGAAAAAATTTTCATAGAAACTGTGTAAGTAGTGAATTCTCTGCTACAAAGAACACAGGTTATGATTGGGGAGAATCTAGAGAATTCTGATTTTTCAAATGCACGAAACTCATTCAAGCACCAGTTAGTAACATGTATATGTACTCTTTGCGTACATTAACAGAAAAAAATATCCTGGATGCATGAAACTCCCTGTGCAGCAATCTCTAGAATGCATGAAATTCATCCAAACAGCGGTTAATAATTGATATATATATATATATATATATATATGTGTGAGTACGCTTCGCGTACATTAACTGAAAAAAAAAATCCTGGATGCACAAAACTTGCATTTCTCTGACTTCGGTTTTTCGAAATAGATAAAATGCTTCAGGGATTCAATCCAGCATCGCTGAAATGTTACATAATCACAGAAGATCACTAATTATAATTAAAATATAAATAAAATGCTGAAGTGATTACAAATTAATCACTGAAGCATTTTATCTATACTTCAAAACATATTTGTTTTGTTTCTCATTTCCAAAATAATTTTCATTCATATTTACTTATTATAAGCATGCTATTTAATTTTACTGACTGATTGATTTATATTTAATAATAAAAGTTAAAATGTTTTGATTTAAAAACAAGATGGCTAACTGAGGGTGAATCCCTAAACTTAGCCGCATCATCAATGAGTTAGCTAATCAAGCATTTAGCTCTTACAGTTTGTTTAAAAGGTACACACAAAAGCAAAAAATATGAATTTTTTTTTTAATCCTTACCATCACTGTTGAAATGCTGAACCAATTTGAATCTAATTGTGACAGTGTATTTATCTTGCAAATATCATTGAGGAGTTTTTTATACAGGGACATGCAAAATCAAAACGTCATCATGATAAGATTCAAATTACTAAGCCAATTCAAACCTAATTAAGCCAAAGTATCAATCGATGAATTCATTAATCAAATATATTGGGCAAAATCCTAGAACAAGCAAAACATCCGATTTGGCTATTTTTTTTACGCACGTCAACCAAAAAATCGGCAACCTCCAAATTCTACCCAATCAGAACGAATGCTTTTTAAGCTTAAGCAAGCAGATACTTACACACTGCTTACGGCAAGCTTTATTATACAATTTTAACATAAATTTTATTTCGTTTTACAATTATTTACAAAGTTTCAGCAAGTTTTTCTTCACGATTTTCTATTTTTACAAACTTTTAGCAATATTTCGTCTAGATATTTCAATTTTTACATACAAACATTTAGCAATTTTTTCCTCCAGATTTTTCTATTTTTAATAATTTTTAGCTATTTTTTCCTCCTTGCTAAAACTTTGTAAATTGTCACAAAACGGAATAAAATCAATGTTTACTTCGTGAAAAAATTTTCATAGAAACTGTGTAAGTAGTGAATTCTCTGCTACAAAGAACACAGGTTACGATTGGGGAGAATCTAGAGATTTCTGATTTTTCCAAAGCACGAAACTCATTCAAGCACCAGTTAGTAACATATATATGTACACTTTGCGTACATAACAGAAAAAAAAATCCTGGATGCATGAAACTCCCTGTGCAGCAATCTCTAGAATGCATGAAATTCATTCAAACAGCAGTTAATAATTTATATATATATATGTGTATGCTTCGCGTACATTAACTGAAAAAAAAAATCCTGGATGCACAAAAATTGCTATATTCCGCACTCCCTAGAATGCATGAAATCCATTCAAGCTGCGGTCAGTAATGTTCGCACAAAAATCGGTTTACAGCAATCTCTAAAGTGCTTAAAATACATCTTATCATATAAAATCAACAAAAATGCACTTACCGTTATTTCTCATCCTTCGTTTTTTTTTTAATATTTCACAGGATTTATCCTTTATGACATAAAACATATTTCATAAACATAATTCAACAAATCTGACACACAACAAACCAACCCACAGACAATAGAACTCTATTATAGAATATTCTAATCTGTCAACCAACCAATCAAATCTAATTCCCTCAAAAACCAGCTCAATTTTCAGAACCATGCATTCTGCTCATGCTAGAACCAAGCACAGAAGGCGTGGGAAAAACGTAAGAAATAAACCGGTAACAAGAAAACTCATTTATCGCTTCGCTAAATTCGATGACGCCAAGCGTCTCGCTTGTTCTAGGATTTAACCTATTTTTCTTAATTATCTGTCTTAGTTTGTGAATAAATTTTTGTAATGTCAGTTGAAACTGATCTCTCGTACATAACGATGCATCACATTTTTTTAATGTTTTTTTTTTCTACACCATGATGTTGCTATTTAACAACATTATTTTAATTTTAAAAAGAAAACAAACAACTAATAAATCAGTAAATATGAACGTTTTGCACTCCTGAACCCCCCCCCCCCCAAAAAAAAAAAAAAAAAAAAATATATATATATATATATATATTGTTTTAATTTCAGGGTAACTGAAGAAAAAAAAAATCCTTCTATAGCGTTTCTATTTTTCCATGCGCTGTGAAGATTTTTTAACGGGTTCAAAAACAAATTTCACAAATACTTCTAACTTAATTAACAAATATTTCAAAAATATATTTTTAATTCCATGTTGTTTATGTATGAAGAAAGAAACAAAAGTTTGGTAAACTTCTATCTCTGTTTAAATAGTCTATTTCAAGAATAAAAACATTCGGTAGAATGCATAGCTTTGACAATACATAAACAAAAATGAAGAATACAGTACCTTTTTTTTTTTTTTTTTCAATTTCTTATATTTGGTGCAAGAAACTACTGAATACTTTGCTACAAGATTTGTTTAAAGATATTACCCTCTCTCATGATTTTTAGGTTTCCAATGCCACGTCTACCATTGCCCCGAGAACTGACGACTGATTTCGTGATTTATTAAGTAAAATCTATATTTAACATTTGAAAATAAACTTTCACTAGAAAAAAAAAAACAAAAAAAACAATGGTAGAACTTTGCATTTCTCTGACTTAGGAAAATAAATATTAGAAGATAAATACATATTTCTTTATTATCTGTTTTTAAAATGCAAATTTAAGAAATGAAATTGAAAAAAAAAAGGTACTGTATTCTTCATTTGTTTATATAGCTGATCAAATATACGCATTTCACTGAATGTTTGGATTCTTATACTATGAAACAGAAGCTTACAAACGTGTTTTTTATCGTACATAAACAACATGGAATTAAAAATATATTCATGAAGTATTTGTTAATAGAAGTTAGAAGTATTTGTGAAATTTGATTTTCAACACTTCAAAAAATGTTCATAGCAGCGAATCGCATCGCACACGAAGAAAACAAACTGATGATTGATTCATTTTGAATGATTCCTTGTTACGCAAATTAATTGATAAAAAAAAAATCTTAATCTTTTTTTTCCTTTAAAAAATCACAAATTAAATATAAATAACAATTAAATTGTATATGTATAATTATAAAATATTTCAATATTTTAATCAAGGAATCTAAATATTTTTCGACTTAATGAAGATTTTGATATAAGAAATTCTTTATTATAACAAAAAAGAAAAATATACAAACAATAATTTAATTTAATACATATATATTACATATTAAAAATTGCATTAACAACTGTTTTCGTATTAAAAAAAAAATCTAAATAGTTCTTCAGCCAGATATGATTGCGAAATCGCCTTTAACTATAACCGTGATACCCATGAATATCCTGACCGCGCAGGAATAAAAAAGGGTGAAAAGGCCGAAAATCTTTAATGTTAATCTACCAGAAAAAGCATAAGAAAAGAGTCCGATTTTGAAGCTGGATTATATAAAAAACAAGAGTTTTCCTACGTTAGCTGAAAATCTTACTCTCTTCATCTAAAAGCGATTAATATAATATATTAATTTAAAAAAAATCGTTCGATCCATTTTCGAGATAACACCTCTGTGCCCATTACACCATTACATTTTCCATTTTCGCTTAAAAATTGGTTTCCAGATCTCAAAATCTACTGCATGTAGAAATCTATAAATTTCAGGATAGAGTTAGGCCATAGATATAAGACTAATGTGAAAAAATCGAAACGGTATGCCTCATATTTACTGAGATATTAAATGTCGGCGTTTCGATTTTCCTTTGATGTCCTGCTAGCTGTATATATGAGAGTGACGGAATCTTCGGTTTTGGGCTTACGGTTTTCGGTTTTTCGCTGCGTCACTCAAGAGACTACCGTCTCTTATGATTACTGACGATTGATGGCACTAGTAGCAGGACAAGTATAGCGGTCAAAGGCAACTTGCTGATTGAGAGGTCTGATACTATGATAAGGAGCTCTTGATTTTTACGATGTAACTGCAAGTCCACGCCGATTGGGCGACCGTTTTCTCCGATCACAAGCATTTGAAACAATTTGGTTCGCCAAATTATGACGTGGCATTGAATTCTCTGGAGCTTATACCAACATTTAGAATAAATAGTTGATTTTTGACAAACTGTTGTTCTTTTGGATAAAACATATCATTTTTTTCGTCTCTTTTTACCTTTTGTGAGCTTGAAAAGTAATTAATCAATGAAATTTTTTCTTTTCCGTGGTATAAGCTCCAACAAAAACGATTAGCTTTATTTTAAATAAAAAATGATGGAAACCTGTCGAATAGTTCTCAAGAAAAATGGTCTTCTTCTATGTTCATGTCTCAAGGAAACCAATTTGCGAAAGACTTTCAGAAGAGAGAACAGCTTCCACTGTAAAAACATACCGTCAGTTATATGTGTTAAATAGAAATGATTAAATATTTTTAAAAAGCGATGTCTCAGATGTTCAAAACTATTTTAAATCTTAATATTTTAGCATTACCAAATGATAGACTAACCCATAACAGCTCATTAATAAAATGGAACGATTTTTGCGCATAAATGTGACATAGCGCCCCCCTCCCCCCAGGCCTTCAGTTAATTGCTGCTAATTAACTCCCACTATTGCTTTAGAATCATTTTCTAAATTTGGTGAAACAAAGCGATCCTATTTTTAAGCGACTCCTTCCAAAGTGTCTTTTGCTCAATCCGTGCTTACATGTGGGCGCATCTGACACTTTTACATAAACATACTCGCCCCAGGTAGCACAGTGATATTGGCCAATATCCACGGCAATATTGGCCAATATTTCGAATGTCGCTGAATGTCGAACGTCAATTTTACAACATCTGCCGATATTCACAGACATAACTTAAAAATGGTTTAAAAAAAAAGCAGTCAAAAGAGTTTTTTGCATTATTTATGACATTATAATACAGAAATAGTATTCTAAACAATAAAATTTAATAAGTTTTCCGTTTTTAAAAAAACTTGATTTTTTAATGCTTTATTTTTAACATTCAGTTTATATTGGCCAATATCGTAAAAATGATATTACGAATACGACATTCTGCGATATCTATCGACATTCGTAAGAACAATCGAATATCTACAGCTAGACCAACATACGATCCTAAAGACCTGCCCATTCGCCGACTTTCCATTCATGAAATCGTGCCCGTTTCTCCGTCGTCTGCTAGCAGATAGCGTAGAATAATAGAACAACATTCCGCGTTTTTCCCTTTAAATACGTTAGTAATGTTTTCTGTTTATTAATATTTTTAGCATATATTTCTATTCAGGATGGATGAAACTGGTGAAAAGAACATATTTAAAGTCGAGAATTAAAGTCGCAAAAAGTGTTTATTTATTAATAAAATTTTAATATTGTGTAAAAGGAATATCTGATTAGTAAAATACTAGATATGATGTAAGAGCTCGATTTAGACAAGTTTTTAAATATTTCAACAATATCTAGCATTTTCATTTTTGAGACAAATACAATATATCAATAATTTAAAGATCCATCTCAGAAATTGCGTTTTGGCGTGGTTCTATTATATATCCTTTTATAATTTCTACCTTTATTTTAGGATAAAAGTAATTTCACGACTATTCTATTGTTGCTTCGATTTTACATATTTAAATTATTGCTTATATAACATATATAATACACAATGATTTGAGAGTTAATTTTGTTGGGGACAAATACTAAAAAATATGAGCACCAGCAAAATAAAATCTAGGGAGGGGCAAATTTTTTTAACAGGTGTGCCTATGGCCCAGTTGCAATTTATAAAATTCATTTTTAACATAACTAACATTGATATGTTATTTTATCAAAAATTTTCCTTATTTAAAGATCCATTATATCAGTTTTACCAACTCTCCCCCTCCCCCCAATCTATTAAGATGTTTCAATATATTCCCCTTATTTAAGTCTTTTTTTAAAATGATATACAATTGTTTATTCTATACAAAACTAATTGCACTGGATATGAGTCAATTATTAGAATTCTTTGCAGATGTGCTATTTTAATAAACATGTTTATTATTTTTTAGTGCATATGAAATGTAAATGTACTGTTACTGATGCTCAGCAATTTATAAAAATATTATGATTTACAAAAAAAAAGCTGAAAAGGAAACAAAACACAACGAATTGAGAGTTAATTTTGTTGGGGACATCTCTGGTGATCTTGTTTGTTTACAAATTATACATTTTAAAAGTCAAAGAATAATAAATAAATAATAAATAGTAAGTTTTTATGAAATGGAATTTTGTGAAAGTGCCTATTTTGTGAAGGGACCCATTTTATCAAATTGATTTTTGTGAAGAGGCCCATTTTATTAAATTAATTTTTGTGAAGGTGCCCTAAATAGACCCCAAATTTTGTCTGGATCGACCCTTGAAAACATTTATTGTAAACAGTGCAAAATCAAAATGGATTTAAAACATCAGTTTTGTGAAAATTGGAAGTGCCCTAGAGACTCAGCCTATGTTTCCTTCAGGCGCTGATTGAAAAAACAATAAGCTAACATTCATTGAAGGCCAATAGTATTTACCCCTTTCATCATATTTTGACCAGTAAATATCTTTGAAACGTTTCTTTTTTTTTTTAAATACGAACTATACAGAAAAAAAGTAATCACTTTTAATCACCTTAAAAACTATTTTCAACTTTTAAGGGAAAGTTTGATTTGCATCCTGTGTATGAATTTGAGAAAAAACTGGGTCCCCGCTTTGATGCCCCTGACAAAATTTCATCCCATGAAAGTAAACACTTCATTAATATTTCATCTCAATAAGATTTTAAATATATAACTTGTAATTTAAAAAGTTCATTAAATAAAAGAAAACTTTCACAAAAATAACTTCATTAAAACAAAACAGTGCAACAAGAAAAAAATCTTTCACTAAAAAATCGACTAACAGCATGACAACTTACACACACACACACAAAAATAAAGAAAGAAAGAAAAAAATGGACATTTCCTTAAAGAATCAAAGTGATAGGAATCAGGCAAATAATGTTTCTTTGGGAATACATTATCAGATGCTGACAATCCTAAATACTGAATATATGCTTGCATTATTAATAGATATATAAAAGGAAATTAACGCAGTATTATGCAAGTAATATTGTGATATTAAAGCTATTCTTAAATTTTTTGTTTTCTATCACTGGTTTTCAAAAGTTTCAATTGTACAAAATAAATTAAAAATGCTGAGAAAATTCAAAATTTACTCATTAAAATATAAAATATTGATTATCTTTGAATGATTCAAATTGCAAAAAGATTAATTTAAAACGTGATCGCGATAAAAGTTTTTAATTCAAAAGATTATGTTACACATGGGTGAATTATTATAAACGGCATTTAAAATTAATAAAAAAAATTCCTGAAATACAAAAGCCAAAAAATACAGAAATCAGGATAATTTACTATGCACATCCCTTGGCTACAATGATAGATAAAAGAAAAGTTTGATTGTATAAATTCTTAATATTAGAATGTTTTAAAGATTTATGATTTTACAAATGTATAGCGCTAGCCGCACATGTGGGTCTAGGTATGGCGTGCTTGTGATGAAAAAAAAAAGCAGTTTTATTTTAATAGCCATAATGTTTAGAACAGATATTTTATTATTCTATAAGTTTCTGTTCCTTTTATAGTAAAATTATGAGCTATCTTATTAGATTAAATGCATAATTAACATTTAATAAACTTAAATAAAATAGTAAAAGGGAAATAAACATACCTTTCCTGCCGATTGCTTGGATCCATGCTTATTTATTTTTTTCCTCTTTTGGAAAATAATGCATCGAAATTTTATTATCATCAGGGTCAAAATAGTCTGCCCGATTGTCAATACTACAGAAAGGCACACAACACCTCATATTTGTAAGGATATAGCAACCAGAATGAAAAAAAATCACTTAACTATAACATTCACGTGTTCTATAAACCGCAGTTTGCTGTTCTAGTGCTGACTACGAGACGCCAAACGCCGTCTTCCGAAACTAGCACGCAGAAAATCGGCGAATGGTCGGGTCTTTTAGGATCATATGCTGGTCTAGATCTACAGATATCCGTGGACATCCGTATCTGGCGAAGTTTGTAAATGTGAAATGAAGTGAACAGCCTTCAGGATAAAGATAAACTAGAGTTCGCTTCTGTTTCTGTCCTGTCTTTCATATTTTTTCCCCCGAAGTTTTAGTATTATAAAACTTACTCGAATAAATTTTAAAAGATCTGAAGCTCGTTTAACGAGTCTTATAAAAGGTTTGTGATATTTTTTCTTGATTAAAATATAAGTGTTATTCTTTGAATTTGAATCACGTGTTAAATTAGTGTTTAACGCGTGTTCTATTCAAAATCGATGTTATTTATTTATTAATACAATGCTTGTTTATCATGCAGTATATACGTTTTTACGTAGTTTTAATATTTTCCCGTAAGAAATATTTTGCAGTGCAATATCATACACTGAATTTTTAATTTCTCGTTAATAATTTGCTGATTTTATTATTTGGCTGCACGAGTAGACTATTTATATTATTTTATACTTTCATTTCAGTTAAAATAACATAAATACTTGCATCAAATAAATACTTTTATGGTGCGATCCAAGGGTTCACCACTGCTTGGCGCGTTTTCAAAAAATTGCCAAATTTGTGCGTTTCTGCCTGTTGTCTCCCGGAGTGGCAACCTCCAGAAGACAACAGGCAAAAGCGTGCAAATTGAAATGGCGATAATCAAAATAAAGCAAAAATACATATTTTAAAACATTTAAAAGCAAAATAATGTCAAAATAACGTTTTTTAAAGCACAGATTTTTTGTTTAAAAAAAAAATCCACTTTTTGGAATGGCTAGGTAAGAATTAAACTCACCTGCTTTTGTGCGGAGTGTTCCGAAAACCACGCAAATTGAAATCGCGAGAATCAAAATAAAAGCAAAAATAATTAATCTAAACCTTTAAACAGCAAAATAACATCAAAATACATTTATGGAAAATAAAAGAGAACCAATGATCTCGACCTAATCCTGACTCAAGCCACCATTTAGCGCTTTTAAAAAATGATGCCACATTGGCGATTTCTAAATTGTTTACTTACATTTATCGTATTGTAACCCACAATAAGCAAGTGGTAAAATGTTGCCATTCTTAATTTTTAAATAGTTACACATAGGAAAAGTAATGGATTTAGCAATAAAAAGGTCCCTGAAAAATAGATTGCATTTATACCAGAGTAAAATTTTATTCGTTCAAAACAATTTGGACAAAATACATAATTTAAATACAGAATTATTAAATTAAACCCTACAGAGTTGATTTTTTTAGATACTGCATTTATGAGTGAAATAAAATATTTTATTTGACAAATTTAATAAGATACATATAAAAAAGATAATACAAGCAGTAAAAAACAACGTTTTCATCGATATTACATAATAATTAACGATTAATGTGAAGTTGAAAAAACGAAAATACACGAAATTCCTTAATGCCGCAATCACTGTACCGCACGTATGATCGCTTCGCGAACATGAAACCGAAAAAAAAAATCACTGAATACAGCAACCTCGTCGTATCGGAATCCCACGAAATACACGAAATTCGTTAATGCCGCGATCACTGTACCGCACGTATGTTCACTTCGCGAACACGAAACCGAAAAAAAAAACATCACTGGATACAGCAACCTCGTCGTGTCGGAATCCCACGAAATACACGAAATTCGTTAATGCCGCGATCACTGTACCGCACGTATGTTCACTTCGCGAACACGAAACCGAAAAAAAACATCACTGGATACAGCAACCTCGTCGTATCGGAATCCCACGAAATACACGAAATTCGTTAATGCCGCGATCACTGTGCCACACGTATGATCGCTTGGCGAACATGAAACCGAAAAAAATATCACTGGATACAGCAACCTCGTCGTATCGGAATCCTACGAAATACACGAAATTCGTTAATACCGCGATCACTGTGCCGCACGTATGATCGCTTGGCGAACATGAAACCGAAAAAAAACATCACTGGATACAGCAACCTCGTCGTATCGGAATCCCAAGAAAAACACGAAATTCGTTAATGCCGCGATCACTGTACCGCACGTATGATCGCTTCGCGAACATGAAACCGAAATAAAACATCATTGGATACAGCAACCCAAGGCTTCACTCGATCTAAAACAGGCTCTAACAAAAGTATCAAATACAATAGGAGCGCTGGAATCAAAATATAGTTCTGGCTGTGGCCACCGCAAGAAATTGGCGCTGACTGCCCACCTCATCAGTCAAGGTTTCTCTGGATCTTGTTGTTATTTGTTGTTAGCTTTAGGATATGATTTGTTGTATAAAACTAGAAATTTTATTTTCTTTTTAGAATCAGTATGGTATGTTCTTGTGTACCGTACTGCCGTTCATCATCTCGGAATAAAGAAGGTGTCAATTATGACATATTAGTTAGTAATGTCTACAAACATCTATATAAATATTTTTCTCCTTTTTTCCCTAGATTTACCTACAACAAATTTGAAATTTGCCAGAATTGCCATTGTCTCAGGCTATATAGTGAAAATTATCGAAGGAACTGTAGACTGTGAAACTTGTCTGTCACACGTACTAACAATGGATTGCAATGCTCCAATCTTCAGTTTGATTAAAAATCAAGACAAGGGTGGCCTTACATATCCAAAACAACAATTTATTTCTGTAATTTCAATTACTCTGGACTTTATAGAAAAAGCTATTCCATTTCTGAAAACAACAGGCGTTATAAAAATTCTTTATGATTTTATTTATCCCGAACTTCTAAATTGCCCATTATGGAAATGCCATTTGAATGTTCACCATCAAAATTTGTGCTCATGTATTTGCAACAAAATAATACCCATAATTTTGAAAAATATGGCAAAAAAATATAACTAATAAAGCAAATATAAAATTCTGGCAACATTCTTTATCTAGAAAATTTTTAAAGTTTACATAATTTTTAATTTAAAAAAAAATTTTTTTTTACACTTGAAATCTTTACAGAAATATAAATATGTAAATGTGTATATAAATGTATTCTGTTTTTGTTCACCTTTTGACGGTATTTGTACCCACACTCCTCTCTATATAAAATATATAAGTGTATTCAATATAACACTATTATTAGCATTATTTTTGTATCACTGCTTCAGCTATAATAAATTTTAGAGATTTGGATATCAGCAATCAATTGTGTACACAGCTGCACATTAAAAAATATAATTCAAAAATAATCTATACTCGTGTGATGAATAAAATGCTTTATTTATCTGTATTTGAATGCAAAAACGGTTGTTTTACTTCTGTTATTGATATATTGTAATATATATATTATTTTTTTATTGTTGTTGTCGAGCTTCTTTTCCGAAAGTTGGACGATATTGACAATGTAAATATTTAAATGTTCTGAGTATACAGCGGTACTTAATTGTTCAAAACATAAAATTTTATGCTTAGATTAGTTAATTGTACTTAATTCTGTCAGTTAATCAGACAAAAATAAGCAGAATATGATGTATTATGGCTCTTTAAATCGTACGGATGAGGTGGGCACTCAGCGCCATCTGTCGACTTTTCTGGTCCTTTAAAGATTCCAGCAAAACTGGCGTTTGTTAGGGCCGTATACAGCGCGTTCAGAAGAAACGGAGCTGATCGAGTTGGGCCGTGAGCAACCTCGTCGTATCGGAATCCCAAGAAAAACACGAAATTCCTTAATGCCGCGATCACTGTACCGCACGTATGATCGCTTCGCGAACATGAAACCGTAAAAAAACATCACTGGATGCAGCAACCTCGTCGTATCGGAATCCCAAGAAAAACACGAAATTCGTTAACGCCGCGATCACTGTACCGCACGTATGATCGCTTCGCGAACATGAAACCGAAAAAAAAATCACTGGATGCAGCAACCTCGTCGTATCGGAATCCCACGAAATACACGAAATTCGTTAATGCCGCGATTACTGTGCAGCACGTATGATCGCTTCGCGAACATGAAACCGAAAAAAAAACATCACTGGATGCAGCAACCTCGTCGTATCGGAATCCCAAAAAGTACATGAAATTCGTTAATGTCGCGATCACTGTACCGCACGTATGATCGCTTGCGAACATGAAACCGAAAAATAAACATCTCTGGGTGCAGCAACCTCGTTGTATAGAGATCACAAAAATACACGAAATTTGTAAATGCGGCGATCACTATACCGCATGTATGATCGCTTCGCGAACATGAGACTTCCATGAAAACTGCAATCAATTAATTCACACTGTTCTAATGTAACAAGAGTAGCCACTCACATACATAAATTAAATACATACATATCATACGTAACAAACGCGTCATCACAAAAAATATCATTGCTCAGCCTTTCCAACAATAAAAGAGCCACATCTGGCTAACTATCGACGATTTGGCACGATTGAGAAATGATGAGGGTTGCAAGAGTCAGTCCGCTATCGCGCGCGCGCTAGCACGCCAATACAAACGGACGCCAAGCAGGGGTGAACGCTTGGATTCACCCACTTTTATTTCAGTTTAAAACTTAATGTAACTAAACCGTTATTAAGATTGAGTATTTATAATCTTGACCATTTCTATATCTGTGTAATACATGCTCAATTCGTTAAATTACAGTTGTGTAAGTGAGTGCTCATATAACACAAGAGAATTTGCTTTTTTTATTTCATGTTTTCAAAAGAAAATGAGAATTCACATTTTCAAACTGAATCTGTTTATATTGCTCTATTTTTTTTAACTAGTATATCCTATGTATTTTTTTATAAGATTAAAATATTTAAAATTATCAAAGTGAATGAGTTTATTATTTTTTTTTTAATTTCGAATAAATTTAAATAAGCTTTTCTAATTATTAAATTTAATGATTTTGTAAAGGTTACTTTGCTTTAAAATGTGTAGTTTTAATTAAAAAATATATTTTGAATTAAAAAAAATCACTTATAAACAAACAAACAAAAAATCACATACCCTGGTTTTAACCATCATTTACAATAGTCAGTTTAAGAAAAATACCTCTAACTTTGGCTTTGGAGACCCTGGGCAGTGGCCCTGATACCCCTTGGGATAATCCATTCCTGCTTAAAAAAAGTAATACTAATCTTTTATTTCATATACATGTTGATAAATTTCTATTGACTTTAAGTATTTAAAATATCTTTTCCTTTCAGAATCTTGAGATTTACACGGAGATGGAATGGAACTCTACAAAACTCAAGATCGAGATATATGGGCTGCAAAAGTGTTGCCGAGTGGATTGTGAGTGTTTTTAACATCCTATCCCTCGGTAACATTGCTCCAGCTAAAAATTCCCTTTTAACAGAGCCATCCGAATACAAGATTTCTGGTACAGTTAGAGCCGTTCTGATATATAAACCTTCTGGTACAGGACTAAAACAGCAAAGAGTAGCGGATAAAGTGACTGGCGCGTGATTGCTTGTAGAGTCGTGTATTATGGAGTATATTGAGAAGAAAAGTTTTCATAATTGTCATCGAGTCAATGTTTTGACATTGATTGGTTTTTAATTATCATGGGATTATTTTATTAAAAGTGCAGTGGCTTTTGTTGGTGTGAGAAGAGTGTGCTCATTAAATGAAAGCTGATTTTGGATACTTTTTAAGATTACCGTGCCATTGAGTGACATATATTTAGTAAACAGTTTGGACCTTAGATTGTTCACAGGTATGTCAATATTTTTTATATATTGTAGTTTTTTTTTCATTTATTTAATTATAAATAATAAGTTTGTATCTAAAATATTTTATTTTGGCTGGTTTTTTTTTTGTTGAAGAACATAAAAGTTTTTTTTATTAATAAGATAATTCAAAATTGAGGATTTTGACTTTTAAATTAATCTTGATGTCACCAGTCTGTATAAATTTTTTTTTTTTTTTTTTTTTTTTTTTTTTAACATATCTATACCAGGTTACCAATTATTTTCTAAACGGCATATAATCTTATTAAATATACATAATAAAAATGATAAATACAGTAGACTCCCTCCGATCCGCAACCCTAAATTCTGCAAATTCCTAAAAGCCGCACATTATTTCAGATGTAAACAATGAAACACAGTTAAGGTGTAGGTAAAAGAAAAAAATTATATCATTCTGTACGACATTTTAAAATTCTGGTTAATATGATTGAACTCATGTTTTTTCATGAAGGAAGCATAAATTTATTTCTGAAAAAATTGAAGATAGTGCTGATATCAGTGGCGATTATAATCTTTTTACCAAATACATTTATGTATTAATCCAACTTTTTGGTTATTAAATATGGCTAAACATGAAATAAAACTTTTATTTTAATATATTGATATGAATTATTAGTATATTTATAAGGAGAGTTTCACTGAATAAATAAAAAATTACCTCATTATGCATTATTAATTATTTATTTAAACTTTGCTTTTAATATTTAAAAAAAAAATCTTAATTTTTATTATTTCACTTTATTGTTAGCATTCATCATAATTTCGAGTGCATTATTAAATTCAAATTACTATTTAAAAATGTAAACAAAACAGTGATCAGAAATCCGCAAAATTCTAAAATCTGCACAACCTCTGAATTTGAATTATGCAGATTTAAGGGAGTCTACAGTATTATAAATGCAAACTGACACAGTGCAAAACTGTAATTTAGTATACATTTATTGAATTCATAAAATCAGATTGGTGGCTTGTATCAATAAGATATTTACGATGGTAGTTTTATTTCCACTTATTTAAATGATTATAGTATTATATAAATATATACTCTATACAAATATTATACAGTTGATATTAACAATACCCGGTAATAACAATTACAATGCACATATATTTTTCTAAATTGTAACTGCATGGTTAATGTTATATATTAGTTGAGTTACCATACTAAAGGCAATTGCAAAAGTATTGATATATAACTATAAAATGTATCTATATCATATTTAGTCAAGTAAACTTGTATACAAATATTTTTGCTATTGCCTTTAATATGCCAACTAATAGTATATAATATCAGCCATGAAGTTATAATATAGAAAAAAAATCCATTGTAATTGTTATTATCCGGTATTGTTAGTATCGACAGTGTTTATGAGTATTGTAAAATGATATTCAGAAATGTCAGGAAAATTTATCACCCAATAACTAAAAATGATATTCAGGAATATCAGAAACAAATATCCCTCAATGTTATTAAATGATATTGCTGAATGTCAGAAAATGATATTATTCAATGTCAAAAAATGATATTCACAGATGTTGGAAAACATTGGCCAACATTGCCAGACATCAAAAAGTGATATTCCTGAATATTATTTTAGGGGGGGGGGGTTATTTAATGTTGGCCAATGTCACATTTTGATATTGGCCGATATTGCATTTTGATATTGGCCAATATCTTTGTGCTACCTGGGGCATAATACAAATTGTAACAATTCAATGATTGTTAAATATTGTTACAATTCGTATGATTTCTTTACCAATTTGAATAATTGTGTTAAAATTAATCTAGTGTAATCACGTATCCAGCGTTTACTGGAGTTCCATTACCTGCGATCTATTCTGTTGAGCTGATTAAAATATCAGACCAGATGCTATTATCAATAAGGTTAACTGGATGAATTATGCCCTCTAGATTCGACCGGGATAGCTCAGTTGGTAGAGCGTGGCGGCTTCAGCCAAGAGATCCCAGGTTCGAATCCTGGCCCGGACATTTTTTCGTCCAGTTGAAAATTTACAATTCGTATGATTTCTTTACCAATTTGAATAATTGTGTTAAAATTAATCTAGTATACTCGCATATATCAGCTTTTTACTTATATGGTTTAAAGCTCAAATATTTAAATTAAGTATTTCTATATTTTCCTGATATTTATCCATTGTAAAAACATTTCATATTTAAAATTAATGTTTATTTTTTTCCCTTTAGTGGGTGTGGCATCCTCGTCATCTCCACAACACAGGAAAATTTTCCTTTTTAGATATGAAAATGAAGCTTCAGAAAATGGATGCTACTGTATTACCATAGATAAATGTTGGGTAAACACAAAAATATTCAGATTAAAAGTTTAAGCTATATATACCCTTTAAGTACAAAGCTTATTTATGTGTCAGAAACATACAGATGGATTTTGATACTTGGTACTCTTCTAAGATCCAGTATTTATAGCATTTTGATTGTTGCCCTTCTCTCTATGTTCACGATTTTAACACTGGTGTTGATTTATATTTAGAAAGAGGATTTTACTTGAACTTCTCACAACGTTATGTCTTAAAATATGATTTAATGGACATTTCATTTTATAATGCATTTTCTTTGACTTTTTTTCAAAAATGGAACATTTGTGCAATAAATTTTAGAAAGATTTCGTGTATTAAAATTAATAAACTCAGTAGTTATTTATAGGGATTTTGGGGAATATTTACAACTTTACTAAAATCATTTGTTTGAAAGCATTTAATAGAATATGGCCTGGCGCTATAAATATAGATTTTTTTCCCCTTCAGAAGTTAAACTTTCTACTGCATACCTTTCAACATAAAGAAAGTTGAATAGTTATAATTGGAAAATAAATTATCCATATAAAAGTATTTACTAAAATATTTACCCAATTATCCATATAACAGTAATACCAAAAGAATGTTTGTTTTGTTCATCGAATAATGCTTTTGAAACAATATCTAAACCTCTTCCAAAATTGTATTATTGCCAATCGATGTGTTAACCCTTTCAGGCATGGGCAAAGTAATTCCGTTGTTAAATTGTGGAAATAATAGAATGTCACAAGAATTTACAAATAAATTAATTTGAAAAAAAAATTATTTTCTTCATGTACCGCAGAAAAGCAAAAGTTTATTTTTTTAAAAATTGGGTGCCAATTAGCAGTTTGGAATTAAAAGTAAATGGTATAAATAATATACCACAGCTTTTCAAAAAGTTAAATAAATTTTAGAACTTTTTTTATTTATTCTTTATTTTACTGTCTGTATATATAAAGGATTAAAGCAGGTTTACCTTTTGAAAGTTAAAAAAAAAATTGCTGTCTAAAATAGGAAAATATATATATATATATTAAGGCGTATCGAAAAAATCCAAATTTCTTAGATCTTTTTGCGGTAGTGCGGAAAAGTTGTGAATTAAAAAGTGACATTAAAAAGTGTGTGGAATTTTAAAACTGTGGGTTGATAGCTTCTGTCGCCTCAATGGGCCGAAAGTTCCAAAAATTAGACTAAAAATGATTAAAATACAAAAATTAATAAATAATCACAGATTTCGCACATCCGTTTGAAGTAGGGCTTACAAGTTAGTATTTTGTAACAACAACAACCATAGAAAATTGTAGAATTATAGGTTAATATCTTTTGTCGCCTCATCGGCATCGAATTTTGGAAATTTTGATAGTTTTCTGCATAACTGTTTACTGCTTACACAATCGAGACAGACTGGGTTTGGCGGTCAGCCAAAATAGTGGAAAATCCCTATTTTCACGCCGAAAAACAGCAACAACAGCCATAAAAAATTTTAGAATTATATGTTAATATCTTCTGCCGCTTCATCGACCCCAAATTTTGGATAATGAAGGCAAAAATTTAAATAAAAAAAGTCACACTTACCTCATTTTAATGTGAACACAAACTTTATTTTAACTTTCGAACATACAAATGACAGAAGCATTACTGCTTGCAATAATTTTTAGTCTCAAATTTTGACATGTGTTTTCTGGATTCGAGTGTCGGTCTAATAAATCTATCCCTGTTCTGACCCCCAACTGTTTTTCCGGAGGCTGCAGTGACTAATTTCACAATCCGCTCAACCGCTTGTGTGTGTGAAGGAAATTTAATAAAGCCCCAGCAATACATTGGCATATTGTCCTGTATCATCTTCAGAAATTCTTGAGAACTGATCTCTCTGAGAACAGGAGGCGATATCACATAACAAGCTTGCCAGTCAATGAGATCTACATAGTCTGTAGCTTCAAAGTTAACAGCAAGAATAACGAATTTGCGAACATTCCGTCTGCGCTAATATCCCTTGCCTTGATAATCCTCCGATACAATACAGTAATGCGCTTCTACAATTGTTTTTCAGAACTTCTTGTCCTCGATTGTTTCTGATGTTAATGTTTTGTCATATCGTCCATCAAAATAAATGCCAGATAGAGTGGAACAATTTTCATTTGATTTTGAGACCAATTTTTCGTAAATTCTCGATTTTTCCCTCCATATTTTATTTTTGTCTGTGATAAGTCTGGAATTTGATTCAGATATTAAACCCAAATCTTGCATAACACTCGATGCAATAGCAGCCGTGGCTCTGTTGGAAACACCATACCTTTCAATGACAAGAATTGTGTTATCCAGTTTTAAACTCATTTGAACACTCCTTGTGGGCTGTTGAAGACACGCTGTGTAAGACGCGTGTTTGGTGCCCACCTTGTCTTCCTCAGTCTCCACCTCCATCACATCTTCTATTTCATTTCCCTTTCCTTCGCCACTGAATAGCTTGAAGCAGAAGCAGGGGACACCTGTTGTACATATCGAATAGTATCTTGTTCCTTTCGCATTTGACGTTTCTGTAGTCGTTTTGTTTCTGGAACATTAACACTCCCAATGAACATTTTTCTTTCCGCTCTTCGATCAATGAGGAACGCCTGTTCTTTTGCAGGAACTTTGCTTTCTTTAGGACAAATACAATCCTTAAAAATCACGCATTTACAGGCAGATATGTCAAAAAGATTTTTTGCTTTCATTTTAAAGTTCTCAACATTTTCCAGAGAAGTCTTGCTTTTTCCCACAAGTTTTATATTTTTCATGATTGATCAATATTTTCCATGGTATGCGTGTATCATATCACAATCACGTTTATGTGAAACTGAGGGAATGGATGCATCGACGTATAACTTTTCAGTCTTCAAAGCAACAGTTTCTGCAATAACTGAAAAAGCATGGTTCTTTGTTTCCACCAGTTTTGCAACCAATACGCCATTTCTCGTGAGCACAACATCTTATGATGTCTTCATGCGTTGGCAGCAATCGAAAAAAATCCTTCGGTGTTCCAAAAATAGGACATTGCACCGTTTGTCGACTTGAAAACTTTGACTGTGATGATCTTGGCATTTCTAATATTTACTAATATATCTTATTAGAAAATGACGATGAAATGCACAAAAGCACAAGATAAATTCCTTAAAAAATGACTACAGATCAATCAAGTGTAAACACCACACACTAATTGTGTCGTCTAGTTGCAAAACCGTCCATCTCCAAAAAGTAATATTTTGAGAAAAAGCTGTTTTTTTGACACACTTAGTCAAAATAAGATTAGAACCAAAACTCTTTAGTTTTATAGTCATTAAGGCAGTATATTCGAAAACACAAAATAAGGTGGCAGGGGCACATGAAATGAGGGGGTTATTTAAGTCTTTGTTTTGGATTTGGCCACCTTTGCAACTTACTTTGGAGTTAGCCGGTTTTGCAACAAACCATAAATTAATTTTTGCTAAATTTAATGTGACATTGGGTTTTTAGGGGTAGCGAACACACAAAAATGTTCGAGGAAGCGTCGAGGAGCATTGGTAAACTTTTGAAGAGTGCCCACAGCTTGAATTTCTTGGATTACCAGTAGGGCAGTACCTGAAAAAAATAATGCCAGATATTATGAAAATGTAATCAGAAATGTATTCTCTCAGATTTTAACTGTAGCAAAAGCCCGTTTATTCCCAATCTACAATCCTAAAAATAATAAAATGTATAAAAAAAAATGGAAGAATATTTTATTAAAAAATTAAATAGATTAAAAAATTCTTGAATTTATCAGAGAAAATTCACTTACAGTTTTATGAAAGCGAAGGGAGAGGGCGCAGAAAAGTATTTTGCTTAGAGCATAAAAACATGTTAATCCGCCCCTGGTTATCACAAGGTGAACTTTGGATTTTTTCCATTTCAGAGTCGTAGGGTCACTTTTCGCCTTTCTTGATTGATTAGGAAATATTTCCTCCACAAACTTTTCCATAGTCAGAGAAAACACGAAACTAAATCATTAGAAACTCTGCACGCACCAAGAAGGAACAGTCACAGGCGAGAGAAAACACTATAACATTAATCTAATCAACAAGTAAGAGGTTACTGTGGAGAGAAGCAGAAGTGCCATCTAGCCGATATGGAGATGGTTGCTTTTGAACCTCATTAGTTTATGGATTTGGCCGGTTTTGCTGCACATCATGATTTTCAAACGAATATAACACAGGGATTTGAACAGTTTAGGCTTGTTTTTTGTTTCCAGATGGTAGATACGTTTACTTAGAACTTAAAAAGCTGAAACAACACATTTTCAAATTTTAAGGAGTTGGCCGGTTTTGCAATTAGACGACACAATTATAAAGATACTATTTTAAACGAGTTAAAACCGGTTACGACTCTCAGATGCTTGTGGCGCATGCCTACTGCACTTAGCCAGACGAAAAAGAGTGGTCACGTGATTTACTGGTAGCTCCCATTTGTTTCTCGGCGTAAAAATAAGGGTGTCCCAATATATTGGCAGACCGCCAAACCCAGTCTGCCCGGATTGTGTATTGTGCAAGCAGTAAACAGTTTTGCAGAAAACTAACAAAATGCGACAAAATTTCCAAAATTCGATGCCGATGAGGCGACAGAAGATATTAACCTATAATTCTAGAATTTTCTGTGGCTGTTGTTGTTACAAAATAGTAACTTGTAAGCACTACTCCAAACTGATGAGCGAAATCTGTGATTATTTATTAATTTTTGTATTTTAATAATTTTTAGCCCAAATTTTCGAACTTTCGGCCCACTGAGGCGACAGAAGATATCAACCCACAGTTTTAAGATTCCGCACACGTTTTAATAAAGGGAGTTCACAACTTTTCCGCACTACCTTAAAAAGATTTAAGAAATTTAGGTTTTTTCGATACGCCCTAATATATATATATATATATATATATGTATATATATATATATATAACTATGAAATAATGGTACAAAATCTTCTTATTTTTTTTATCGTTCTGAAGAAATTTTTATTGCACATGTACGATATACAGTGTAATTCCAAATGAATGGTGGAAAAAAATCTATATTTGCTGAAATGAATTTATTTCTTAAATTCCAATATAGCGTGAGAATGTAATTTTCTACATTTCGTTTGGCAAAATGAAAATTTTATTTTTACCTAAAATACCGGCAGCAGCGAAAGAAAAAAAAAGCAAATTGAGGGGGTCGAGGCAAAGAAGTGCCAAGCCACATTTTTGGTGAAATAAATCTAACACTGTAATATATTACTTAATATTGTAAATTATAATATCCAACATATAATTTGTTTCTAATGTCACTTGGTGGCATCATATGTCCCAGGTTTCGTCTTTGCCCTCAATGAAGATAGCTAATTTACAAACAACGTAATAGTAATATCATTCAAGTAATGTCATCTTGTTTTACTCAGAATATCTCAAACGTTATTAAGACATTTGCGAGAAAACTTTATGTTATATAACTTGATTTGAGTATTGGATCCAATTTTCAAATTGAAATATCTCAGAAGTTTAAAAATTAGCACTCTATTGCCCCGACCCCTTCAATTGTATGTTTTAGAACACGAAAAAAAACTTCATCGGTAACCAATGTTCAGAGACATTTCGTGAAAAGAAAATCCCAATAAAGCACCTTCCGTTACAGCATGTGAAAAAGGGTTTGAGCACAGAGGGGGGGGGGGATCAAAGTAATAGAAGCATGCATGCATCTATTCCACTTCCTTTGGAGAATTAGCAACGACCACTTTCATTTTGCACTTACGACTTCAGTTTACGACAACAATTACACTGCGCACTTACGACTGTCAAGGTCAACAGGTTATGCTGCGGAAAGCCATACACGGAAAAGCAGTACGGAAGAACTATCGTAAACTTACTTTGCATTGAAAGTTCGGGCACGGCCCGGCTTCATGCGCTCTCACTATAAGATGGCCGTGGTTCGGGAATTGTAGTTCTAAACGCGATAACTACGAGCGCTGCGATCACCCCGACCAACAGAACTGCGCGCGCATCCTCTCATCTTCACAACACTTTTCACAGTTCCAAGAAGATGTAAAAGATTCTCTCGCACTGATCTGTGCCGCACGTGTCGAAATTTCGGTAAGACTGTTTTCAGAGAATGCTCATAAATTTGTTTCGTACAATCCATTTGAATCTCAATTAAGATCATTATTTTTGTATATATATTATTTCGTACATGTTTAATCTCTTTGCAAAAATTAATTTGCGTTGGTATTTTCGTTGTAGAAAATATAGTTATTTGAAATTAGAGATAAAACTAATGAGCGCCATCGGCGCCCGCACGGCGCCGAGCGAGCCCAACTCCTCATCGTCCCCAAGTTCTGAAAAACTTTTAACGCAGACCATGGCTTTGTCTCGCCAGGTCGCTACGATCGATTCAGAGGGTTCGCGTTCCAGCGACGCCTCCTCATCTTGCCCCAGTGTCGACGACAGAGGTCGTTGCGATTCGGCGGAAGTTCCCACCATCAAAAGATACTTCCCCTCGTGACACCTGATGAACCGTAGAGACTGTCGGACGGCTTCATCGCCAAACACCCATAAGGGAGTCGGGTCATCCACCATATGTCCGGCATCCCTACAGCCCTTGCTTTCCCGCAGAGTCCGATCGTGAAATGTATGGAAGGACAAGCCACTGGTCTCTTCTTCCGTGGGCGACACTACGTGTGCCGGAAGGTGCCCCTGGCCGACCCGAGACCACGGGGAAAATCGGTCTCTGTCTCATAGACGAGACTCGGCTCGGTTGTCCTCGGTGAACGGCGCGAGCTTGTATGTTTCTGCAGCTTTCATTAATAGTTTTATTATTTAAGCTTTTATGATATGTGGCATATTTTTATATTTTTAGTTCTTTTTAATTACTGTGAATCCTTTAAACGTATTTTTATTCTAATAATTACAGAATAACATTTGGTTATTATTTGTTTACATTGTTATCCATTCGATGCTCCGCAATTTTAAAATACTCATGTTGTAGTTCACATACTTAAAAAATCGTCAAAAATTTCTATTGTTTAATAATAATAATTTGTTTTATATAATGTTTGAAATTTAACTTAATCAAAGATTATTTTCAAAATTATTTAAACTTTTTTTTTTTACGTAGCCTAATATTTTTATGCTGTATATTTTTTCATTTAACATTACTATTCAACAGAGATAATTTTGTATGTGCACTATTTAATTTATTTAATTTTTGTTGTACAAGTTGCTTGAATTTTAAAGTATTATTATTATTAAACCTTTTTAATACATTTTTATTTCTATGAAATAAAAATATGTAAATTAATTATTATATTAGAAATATAAATTAATTTTGATTAAATCAATCTATTTAAATATTTGACATATTAAATGTGCATAATAATATATATGTGAGATTTTGAAAATGTATGATTATATTTTAAAATGAAAGGTTTGGAAAAAAAAATTAAGAGTAAAATGTAAAGTTGCTAGATTTAAATAAAAATGAAATTATGGAGCATCAAGTTAGATATAATGTAAGATGCAAATGATTCTCAAAACTACTGCCCTTCTGTATAGATGGAAATATATTTAAGAATTTAATAAAAACTAAAAATAAGAAAATATGTTACGTGCAGACCATATAAAAATAATTTTTAATAATGCTATAGAAATATATTTTTCTGATTTTGTAGGAATTATATAAACTCTAAATTTTGTTTATATATTTCGTAAAAGGAGATTAATTTTTTACGAAATAAAATTATCCAGAAATATTTAACTTGCTTCAGATTTCATGGGTTTAATGAAACTTAAACAAATGAGCATATTTTAAGAGACTTACCAACATCTTAAAAAACTTAAAAAAAAAAAAAAAGAATTTGCAAAAATCACCAAAAATTATTGCATGGGTACATAAACAAACAGGATGCAGAATACACTTTTAACTAATTAATTTAACAAAATATTCGTTTATTTCGCGGCAGTATGACAGACAGTAACGTCAATCAGAAATTTTCAATCCTGTCATTGAACAAACTCGCTGAGTGATGAAATATTTTAATTTTTAATGAAAAGTAATCAGATTATGTATTTCTTTAAATGTTTAATCCTATTTTCTGTTCACTTCTTATAATTTAAAATAACGAATGTTTTTGTAAAAACTAGTTGTTGTAAATATTTACCTCACATAATAAATATTCAATTAAATAACATTGTTGAACACATTACATTCTATATTTAAAAAAATATATCCATTGTTTCAGGAAATAATCTCTTTTAAAATATTCATATTCTTCATGGCATTATAAATTATAAGAAGTAAACAGAAAATAACAAAGATTAAAAAATAAAATAAATACATAATCTGATTAGTTTCATTAAAAATTAACATAGTTCATCACTCTATGAGTTTGTTTAATGACAGGATTGAAAATTTCTGAAAGTTGCCGTTGCTGTGATATTGCCGCGATCGGCATGAAAGCAGAACCAATACCTGAGAGCGGAGCACCCTGTCCACCACAGACAATAGAATCCTAATGTATTCTATTCTGTGCTGTCCACTATCGAACATTTTAGTTCTAATCGCCACCACTGCAACTCCGGTGGCGCTACTTTGCGCCATCATCTAACACGCGAGTTATCTTCTCTTTCTTGATGATATCCATCTGTAATGCTGCGTCAATCTGTTCGAACAGACTGTACGTCAGCATTCTAGAGTAACTCCATGTGTATGATTGTAATGAAGTAAACCTCAAGAATAAACTAAAAATATGTCGTTTCTAAATTATTCTGGTGTAAAACATTATATTTTGCTACATTATATTATAGAATTTATGCGCAATATAAAGTTTGAAAAATACTGACATGTATTTATTTAACCAAGTCAAAAAAGACGGGCAGAAGAAACGAGGGGAAAAATGGATAACAGCAAAAAGTGGGCAAATGTAAATAAAAATCCGTGTATTGAAAAACTTTTTCATTTCGTTAAAGCAAAGAAAATTCCCCTTTGTTTTGCTCATTTTCCTCGTAAATGCAGAAATTTTCCCAATCTAACATAAAAATTACCCGAAATCCTCGGAATATGCACTTTCGTTAAACCATAGGGTTTTCCAGCAATTGTGCTTCCTAGTACTTTTACGTATTAGAAATTGAATTTTTAAGTACGTCCATTTTCCTTTAAAAACGAGAAAAGCGCAAACCTAAGTTCAAGGTGTCCTGAAATTCTCCAGTCAAAAGACGTAATTTTTATGTTTTTTGACGATTTTTTTTTTTTTTTTGATAGTGTGAGGTCAAACAATGACAGTTTACTGTCTTAATTTTTATACATCTGTGTTGTAACAGGACGAAAGACGTATCTTTGTTGGTCATTATTGAAGCGATTTCAATACTAGTTTTTTTTCTTTTAATATGCTATATTTCCATTTTGTTTTCATTTTATTTATTTTTTTTTTTGGCAGAAAATATTTTTTTTTTTTTTTTTAGTAAATAAAATTTTGACATTTTTGTTTG
This sequence comes from Maratus michaelseni, assembly GCA_963931845.1. Lineage (NCBI taxonomy): Eukaryota > Metazoa > Arthropoda > Arachnida > Araneae > Salticidae > Maratus > Maratus michaelseni. The sequence goes on from OZ007599.1 coordinate 28,591,156, forward strand.
TAAAATTGCGAAACTATTGCAATTTTTATTTTTAAATATTTAAAAAATGTATATTGTTTGGTTTTAATTTTAAAGTTTGGAACTCCTAATGTTAAATTTATTCGTAATCGCTATAAAACAGATTGCAATGAAGGTAGATTGTATGTTTTTAAACATAACTCAAGAACTACAGTACAGAATGAGTAATTTTGTATTCGCATATTTGAAGCTTGAAGAAATGAACTTATGTTAAAAAGCCACATAATGTTTTCGAAAATAATATTTCCAAAATACAAATTTATACAAAATATAAATTTTCTGAAAAAAAAAATATTCGAAAAAAAAATTATATGTAACATATACATTTTTTAAAAGAAATCAAATTTTTAAAAGCTTCAAATATGTAAATCCAAAATTACAGCCAAGTTTTTTTTTTTTTTTTTTTTTTTTTTTTTTGTCTAGTTCTGCTTAAATAAACTACCCGCATTGCAGTCTGTTTTGCAACAATTACAAATAATTTAACATGGGGCATGTGAAATGAATGATTTCCCCTTTTGTATACTAAAGTAAAATTTACCGATAAAGCCAAATATGGTATTTCCTTCTGATTATATATATATATATATATATATATTTTTTTTTTCCAAGTGACTTTAGAATAATTAAACACCACTAAGAGAAAATAACAATATTTTGTCATGGGGTTCTGAAGAGACTATACTAAGAATTACTATATTGGCATGACCAGCAGGCAATTTAGTTACATAATAAAGGAGCATATAGCTGGTATTAAGTATAATAGAAAAAACCACAGCCCTGGCAAGATTATATCAAGAAGAAACCATCCAAATAAATTTCGATGAATGTAAAATAATTTTCTCCTTCAGTCTATACCAGTGGTTCCCAAACTTTTGGGCTCACGGAGCCCTTTTTGGGAAGAATTTCTAAGGCGGAGCCCCTTAACCCCATGGTTCTCTATGGCTTACAAATTAATGTTTTTCATGCTTAGGGAGCAGAGAAAGATCCCCTGGATAAGAGTCCGAACCACTAGTCTCCAACATGGGGCCAAGGTTCGGAGTTTTGCCATTTTCTTGATACAGAAATTCTGAGTTCATACTATAAATTTTGAAAATCACATTTTCTATTATTTAACCCCTTTAAAAGTTTTTTTTAATATTACTATTATTGGACACAATAAATTAATAATAAGGACTAAAAACAACTTTTTGTATTAACCCCTTAAGCACCACGACTTACCTGCGTACGTTATGAACACCTCTATCGAAAATACTAGGACGTCCAGTTTGGCCTTTTTTTAAATTCAAAATTTTGAATTCATATCAGAAAGTTATAGTAGTAATTTGTATTTTATATAATGACAGACTTTTCATGATTGCAAAAAATTAAAATTATTCTTTTAGAATTTCCGGTATGAATTTTGTACTTTTGAATTTTTTTGTAGTTTTGACGAAATTTAACATAGTTGGTATTCAGCATACTATCACTAAATTGAATATGGTGCTTAAGGGGTTAAAATATCTGCCTTGTATAATCGAGATATGTCCGCCAAATACAGCAAAAAATATAGTTAAAAATTTGTGTTTTCTGAAAGCTTTTAGTAACGAAGAAAACAAACTCTTCTTACTCGAGCGACGTTCGAGCAATAGTGTTAAGGGGTTAATGACATCCATTTTTAAAATAGAAAATATTCTTTCGTGATTTCCTGTATGAACTCGGAATTAAAAATCAAAATGGTAACCTTGTCTGGGCCATGCATTGCTTTGAGGCTTACGTGAAACCACACATACATAAAAAAATGGTAAGTTGTACAGTTTTAGTTTACAAAGAGAGACATTCTGTACAATCCCAATAGACTACTCGCGAAAAGAAAGAAAATGAGTAGGCCCAGTCGCCCACGAGTAATTATATAGCACGTTTTTGCTAGTCCCGCCCACCCGTAATAGAATCATGCGATTATGGATTCTTTTTTCGTTCTTCTTTACGCTTCTAGAATACTTCTAAACATGCAACGAAAACGAATAACCTCTGAGCTTCTTCTTTTGAATCATTTTTTAAAAATACATTATGAAGCAGATCATCGGTTTAGTGTTTAAGTGGGCGGGGAAAAATCTATAACCTGTATTGTTTGGTGCAGCGTCGTTCACTTTTTTTGGATGTTTTATTAGAGGTATTTAGCTATTAATTACAGTTTTGAAAGACACTTTCTTTCACCATTGTCTTTGCCTCAAAATAGATATACGGTTAAAAACTGCACAAGTTAAAAGAACTTCAACTAGTAGAAAAACTTTACTAACAAAACTGGATATATGGGTGCAGTTAAATTTATATAAAGGCGGGTACTCATTGACCAAAAGTCTAAGCAAGCGTTGGGGCAGAGGAAAAATTTGCATTGTTAGTCTGATGACAAATGTAAAGAACCAATATATATATTTTAATTGCTGCAGCCTTTTTTCTGATAGGGAAATGAGGTATCATAACATAAGAATGCCGAGACCAGTTAAAACAAAATTTTAAAGAGGGGTTGTTAAGTGACACAAGATGTTAAACAAAAATCGTTTTCAGCAACATACATTACTATAAAAATTAAGTACGATTAGGTAAAACAGCATAGAAAATTTAAATAACTAAGAATTAATAAAAATAAAATAAACAGATTAAAGGAATTAAAGTTACAAAAAGAATAAAAAAACTATACACACTACGTATACAAATATTAAATTAATCTAATCAGGAGTTTATTAAATGATACAGGATATTACAAAAAAGAGACGTTTTAATCGACAAACATTGTTTTACTATGAATAACAGTATAGAAAATTTAAATATACAAATAACATAAACAGATTAAAGAAATTAAAGTTATATAATAAAAAAGAAATATATATACAGAATATGAACAAATGTAAAATGAATCTAATGAGGGACTTTAAATGATACAAGATGTCGTAAAAAAGATGTTTTAAGTGACAAACATAGTTTTACTATGAAAAACAGTATAGAAAATTTAAATAACTAAAGATTAATATAAACAACATACGCAGATTAAAGAAATCAAAGTCATAAAAAGAAAAATAAATATGTATACACAATATACACAAATGTAATATGAATCTGGTGAGGGGTTTTAAATAATACAAAATCTTAAAAAAAGTTTTAAGCGACAAAAATTGTTTTAAAAATTAAATACAATTACGAAAAATAGGATAGACGATTTAAATAACTAAAATTTAATAAAAATAAAATAAACATTTTAAGGAAATTAAAATTCCAAAAATAAAAATAATACAACATACAATATACACAAATATTAACTGCCGATAGAATTTTATTTATTCTGCACAAAGTGTGACGAGCAATAACGTATAAAAGTTTAGTGTGAAAAATGTGGTTGAATTGTTTTGCACAATTTTTTTTATATCTGGTGCAAATTTTGACAATTGTAAGCGAATGTCTGGCTCTGCATTTAACCAGCTTCTGTATTTTGTTTTCATACTTGTGTAAGCGGAGAATCCAGCTCCACACAGATAAGTAGTTGACAATGGGAATAAAATTAATTTTGCTCTGTCCGACAAGATTTTGTATTCCTCTGTCAAATGACACCAAAATTTTGTGATACGTTGGTTTTGTAAAGAGATTTCCAGATCTCTTTGAGATGTTAAATCAATGAGAGTATCGTATTCCTCAGAACGTAAGCTGGGAGTTTTTTTTTTTGTTTTTTTTTTTTTAAAACATTTAATGGATTTAGTACCCATTTAAAATCGTCCAGCATCTTATTTTAAGTAGCTGGAAAGTAATGCTCAAATGAAACTATCAGAGCTTCGAAATGATCTTGAGTACTTTTCTGTTTATTTTTTTTTCAAATTGGATGTTATTCTCATTAAAGAACATTTTAGTAAGAGGAAAGCAACTTATATCTGCCTTTTCTACACACTCCGACTAGAAGGTAAGTTTCCTCTTAAATGCAGACACTTTGGAGTTTGCATCAAAAACAGTAACACTTTCTGGTGCAACGATCCAACGACGGTTTTCTCCTTGCAACGATCAATTCATTTCGTTCATTTTACTACAAATGTCCACGAAATACGCCAGTTTACATAACCAATCTTCATCATTTAAAACTGTTGCTAGTTGAGAGTTGTGATCTGTCAAAAAGGCTTCAATCTCTGCACGCAGCTCCAGCAAACGGGTCAACGCTTTTCCTCGGGATAAACATCTTACTTCAGTATGCAGCAGCAAGGACTGATGCAGGATTCCCATATCTGCGCAAATCAGTTTGAAGTGTTTACTTTTAAGTGGTCTTGATTTTATAAAGTTTATTATTTTTATGGCATCATTCAGAACTGTCATAAGTTCAAGAGGCATTTTTCTTGAAGCTAACGCGTGCCTATGAAGAACACAATGGCTACTGCTACATTCCTTTGATTTATCCTTAATTTTTGAAATATCTCCAACATTGTGACCTACCATTGCTTTCGCACCATCAGTGCATATATCCTTGCAGTTTTCCCACGGTATTTCATTTGATATTAAAACTTTATCCAAAAGATTAAATACTTCATCCCCTGATGTATTGGATTCTAGTGGTCTGCAAAGAAGAAGATCCTCCTGATAGCTCTGAAAGTAAACATAACGAACAAATACTATTAAAACCGCCAATCCAGTGACGTCTGTCGATTCATCCATTTGTAGGGCAAATTTATTATGTTTGAGACGATTGATAAGTGTTTCTTTTACGTCATCTGCCATATCGATAATTCGTCGAACAATAGTGTTATTTGACAATGGAATATTGAAAATTAAATTGACAGCTTTTTCATCAAACAAACATCTGGCAATATCAATTGAAGAAGGTTTAATAAGAGTCTCTCCAATGGTATAGGCTTTACCAGCTTGAACTACTTTATAATTTATTAAATAGGAAGCTTCCAGTGCTTTTTCATTATTTGTTTTCGCAACTGTAGCCATACTTCTCTTTGAAGCCAAAATTTCGTTGCATTTTCTCTTAAAATAATCAAATGGTTTATCTTTTAATTCGGGATGATTACCCTCGAAATGACGGCGCAACTTAGCCGTAAACATTGAGCTGCTGTTTAAAACTTTACCACAAACCACACAGGGCGATCGTCATCTGTTTCAGTGAATCCCATATTAAACAATTTTCATCATATTTTCGTTTTTTTATTAGGATTGATTTCTCCGAATATCTCGGTTCTGCCTTGTTTTAATAACAATATTTGATGTGGGGTCAACGGTTCAGAAATGCTTTCTTTAGCCGAAAGCTCTTTTGTTGGCTCATCTGATGATGAAGTGTAAGCTATTGGTTTGTCCTCCTTTTTAAATGCGGCATCTTTTTTTTTAATTACCTGTTTGAAGCCAGCAATCCATGCCTAAAACAAAATTACACATCAGTTTAAGAATAATTTAATATATTTCATTGCTCAGAATATTTTTATTAGAAAATTAGTTGTTTCTTTTTTCTGTTAAATGTTAGTTATTTTTATTTAAAAGACTCAAATTAAAAATTTCAAATAGGTGTCTTGGGGTAATAACGCCACGTTAAGGTTCTACCAATTTTAACGGCTTCGTTTTACATTATTTTTTTCAAACAAATATGGGATTTTAAACAGCAACTTATTAACTATGTATGCAAGAAAGAATATTTAGCAGATTTTAGCATTTTATGTATTCATAAAATGTAGTGGAGTGATTTCTTGACCAATGTTGTTTGGCGTAATTACCCATCTATGTGGGTAATAACGCCATGCAAACAAAACTATAAAATGATATGGAATAATGGTATGTAAATTGCCCAATTCTAAAGGTACAAACTCTGCAGTCCTAGCAATTGTCAAATTTCTCTTACTTACCATTAATTGCGATATCAGGAGGCAGTAATAATCATTTGATATTTTATTCTTTTCACATGAAAAAATTAGCTGCAGTTAGAACATACAAATTTACCTCCTTAATCTATAAATTGCAACAATGATAATAATGCTCTCTCGTGCATAAAAAATGTAATTAATATTAATAGTTTATTAAATGCTAAAGAAAATTATTAACATGGAATATTTACACATATTTCAGTTATTTAAAAGAATATGTGTCTATAATATCAGATTTTATATATATATATCCAAAATACATATGAACATTATACATGTAGGCGGAGCTCAAAGAACAAAACTGTGCTCCCTTTTGTTCAGCAAGCAGAGATAACAGCACTGGTGTGCCTTTGCTCTGTCGATTCACGTTGTGCATTTGGTTCAGAATACTATTTCTTGTAGCGTATTTTGAATCGAATTTTTTAAACACATTAAATGCAGAAACAAAATAATGTAGTTCAAACCAAAAATATTACATAGTAAATAGATTGATGTATAATGCAAATATCTTATATGATTTAAAATATATATATATTATAGTATTTTTCAACTCAGTTATAGATGTATTTACTTTTGACCCACACACACACACACGAATTCGTACATACTTTCCAAAAATTTTCCCTCGCAATATACTAATTTCTGTCATGCTTTGTTTATTTTCCTGGAACGCCGCGGAGCCCCTGAGAAGTGTAGGCGGAGACCCAAGGGCTCCGCGGAGCACACTTTGGGAACCTCTGGTCTATACTATCCTCTCCATCCATAATAAGAGAAACCGTAGAGATAGTAAAACGCAAAAATACAATGTGTAACGATGCAGCATCTTTTAACTTACCGAAATTGTAGCTCGAGTTACTCCATTGTTAGAGATATGAAAATAATCAATCAAGAAAAAAATAAAAGATAACGTGGGTAATTTTTAAAAAAGTACATGAAAATTAAATTATTTCATTATAAATAATATTTTCAAAGACCGTGCAATTATGGAATATTCTCATTCGTTTTTGAAAATGGCTCGGAGTGGGTCGAAACATGTCAAACAACCTAATAAAAGTTATTTTACTGTGTATTATGTTGTTAATTTACACCTTTTAGCATTTAAAAGAAACATATTGTTGTATTGCCAAATATGTCAAAAGATTACAAGAACAAAAAGCTCCGATAAATCATTCGCCAGTCTTTTCGCCATAATAATTTTTGTTCGCCAATTTTATGATGTATTCGTATTTGGCGCATAGGCGAATGACAAGCGCATAAATATAGTAAGCTTTCACTAGATTAATTTTAACATAATTATTCAAATTGGTAAAGAAATCATACGAGTTGTAATTTTCCAACAATCCATTTAAAAATTACATAAATTGAATTTTTTTCTTGTAAAAAAAAATATTAAAAATAGTATAAAAATAGTATATAAACATCTTTAGTTTTTTGTAAAACCCAAATTTTCACATGCTTATTTATACATAAAAATAACTAAAGATTCGTACAGAAAATTTTTATATAGGCTTTTTCTTTCTGTGCAAATTTCACGCCCGACGCCTCCCTCAAATGCACATTAAAGAAAACTACACAAATGGGTTGTCCTTTAGGACTTTCCGTTCACTTCGGTCAAGATTACAAACTACGTCAGATATGAATGTTACTGAATGTCGACAGATATCTTGAAATGTCCGAAATTGATATTGTTTTTTACGAGTGTCGATAGATATCCTTGAATGTTGTAATAGTAATATCATTTTTACAACATTGGCCAATGTAACAAAATATTAACAAGTTGGAAATTGTACGTCAAACGTGACATATCAGGTACGTTCGTTTTTTAACTAGTTTCACAATGTAAAAAAAAAATCATCCTCATTATTTCAGTGAAATGAATTATGTCGTCTGCTAGGAGCGAAATGAGCAGGCCTTTTTTTTTCTTATTACGTATACCACGTTTACAAATGTTAATTCTGTTTTTTCACCATGGAGATCTTGTTTTGACAATGATTACCTTCATGGTTTAATACTTTTATGACTGATAATGAACGAATCTCCTGTGTTTATTTACTCTAATGGATTGAGACATTCGGTTAACCTAATTTCCACTGAAGTTATCTCAGAATCCACACATTGTTGAATGTAACTCATCTCTCAAGCAAACAATTTTTTGAACAGTCTTTCTAAAAATGTAACTTTTATGCAATTTTATTTGAAAAAATAATTTTGAATAAAATTGGCCGCTTGGCATATGAAAAAAAAAAAGTGGTCAGCCCGTATTTGCTTTCCTCAGTCACATGACTTGTGCTTTTATTATATAGATTACGTATGATACGATTTAACAGAATAAAGAAAACTTTCATTAACAACTTTTTAAAGTTTTGATTCGATTTTCATAAAATTTGAAATTACTCGACAAAATTCTGCGACGATTATGTATGTATATATTAAATTTCAAATCATTCGCTTGGGTGGTTTTTGCACTGTTATATGCGGACAGACGGACGGACCAGACGAGGACTATAGGTGATACGCATTTATATAATTACGAACACACCTAAAAATAAAACATTAAAGAGTCAATTTTTTAAATGGCAAATTTTTTAAATGTTATTGTTTAGAATACTATATCTGTATTATGATGTCATAAGTAATGCAAAAAGCTCTTTTGAATGCTTTCTTTTATAAACTAATTTTAGGTTATGTCTGTGAATATCGCCAGATGTTGTAAATTTGACGTACGACATTCAGCTACTTTCGAAATATTGGCCAATATTAGGGTGGATATTGGCCGATATCTCTGTGCTACCTGGGTTTTACAAACAATTAATTACAATTCTGCCACATTAAAATTATACTATACTGTAAAAAATGACCTATGTTTCTTATTTTATGAAAATAGACTACAACCACGAACGAAAATATGCTATAATCTTCTGAGTTATCCGAAATTCCGAATAGCGTGTTCCATTGTCTTTTGAATCCCCATAAACCATTACATTTCCAAATTTTAAAGAATTATTTATAAAAACAAAGTATTTTTCGCTGCCCGTATTTTTCAGAAACGTTTCCAAAGGGTTTTTATAGTGTATTAATTAGTGTCCTCAGCCTGGAATACCTGTTTTTTGAATGTAAACAATTCTCAAGTAAACGTTTTCAGCCACATTTTGAATATTAAAGAAAAAAAAGCCGAAAAATCTCTCTCTCTCAAAATCGTTTTTTAAGGGTTAATATTCTTTTTTTTTTTTTTTTTTTTTTTTTTTTTTTTTTTTTTTGTAAATTGACTGTAGCCAACAGTATGTATATAAAACGTGGTATTTTTCGTTTTTCCGTATTTTGTATACTTTAGCCCATGCGAAATTAGGAAAAATGGAAGAAAAATTATGAAAACAGACTAGGTTTCTTTTTAACACAATTTTTCAAATTGGTAAAGCAACCAAATGAGTTGTAATTTTTCCAACTGGATGAAAAATCCTGGCCTGTACATTTTTCGCCCAGTTGGAAAAATTACAACTCACGTGAAAAAAAAGACGTTTTAAAAATAATTTTTCTAAAAAGATTAATTTTGATATTTTTTGGACAGATTGCACTTGCAGACAGACAGACGGACAGACAAATTGAATTCATAAACACTTTTCAACTACGTTTGGAAAGTGTTAAAAATGCAACAAGATAAAGAGAGAAAAGAATGATTAGCGGAGGGAATGCAAATATTGTAATGTTGTCTTTGAAGTGGCGGAAAGTGCGTTTTTTTCCCTTTGTATTTAATAAGTATTGAATTGGTACCTGTTATTAAAGATTGACATTGAGCCAGTGAGTGAATGAGTATTGTTGCTATACTTGTGCAGGGCAAATATTAGAATGAATCTTTTAGACTAAATTTAGATTAAATGTCATTCAAAATTTAAAGTAAAATTGCATATTCACACCTTAATTTAATTTTTAAATTGTTGTTCTTTGCTTTTTTTTCCCTTTGAGCTTTTCTTCTGATAAATAACCTTATTGTATATATTCGCAAAAAGTCTACAGATAGTTTTCACTTTCTACATCTTTTATTGTGAATATGACTTTTACTTCAAAGACAAGCAAATAAATAAAAAGCATGTATAAATTTTTATCATGGGCAGTGGAATTTTATATGTAACAGAGAAACTTTTATTTCTGTTTTTCAGAAATAATTACAGAATAACATATATAATTTTTAATTTGGGTTAGTTTTAATTTTTTCGCTTATCAGGAAGCTTTGATAATTAATATATTTTCCTCTTCAGAAAATAACTACTCAATATAAAATTACGATCTTTAAAAAGAAAAGAGATAGAAAAAGAAATAAAAGTTTATATCGACTTTCAGTGTGGCGAAGATAATATATGGAATTTTGTTTGTTTGTTTATATCTGTATTTGTGATCAAATTATTACTTCTGATTGCATTTTCAGCCTTTTAGGTAAGTTGATCGCTTTCAGATTCAATACCATGTAGCTGATTGAGTTTAGAAAATATCAGTAGATATAAATATAAGTAAATTATAATTAAAAATAATATTAAACTTATATTGAAATATAAATAATTCGCATCGAAATTACCTGAAAAAAAAACCCCGAAAATCTTACTAAAATTCTCTAGGTAAAAAAACTGAAGTAAAAAAATAAAAAATAAAAATAGAAAACCTCTGAGAAAACATATTTTTAGAATAATGTTCGATTTGTTTTGCTATTTTATACATATTAAAAGAAACACTGGAAGGTAGTGAGTTTAATGTCTACAGCACACATGGAGATAAGAATTATAACAATCTTAACGAACAGGAAAAATTTAATGAATAAATAAATAAATAAATAAATAGAAATAATTTTCTTAAATTATTCAACACAATGTCAAAGATTCTCAATAACAAATATTTTCAAAAAAGTAAGAAATAATTAAATAAATAGATTTTTGATATCTTTTACCCTTTTATGACTGTTCTAACAAAAAGAAAAAAGTAAAAAAGAAAATTCCCCGCTCAAAAAACGCAAAAATTCCTGCAAAAATTCCATATGTAAAAGCATGAATTTTTCGACATGAAAATTCAAATTCTTTCAAGTCGAACAGCGTTCTCCATCTTGTGATAAGTGCATTACATCTCTAATTAAAATTGATTGCCTCACGTTGCATAGTTGAGAAATGTCAGCATTTCTGCAGAATCCCCCTTTCCGTTTTCCCGCTACACAAAATTAAAATCCTATAAGGGTATATATTTTTCAAAAATGCTTGCGCTGTTATTACTTTGCTGCAAAAGCAAGTAATCCAGTCCCCCACCCACTTCCGTCAAATTTTACATTTGCCGCTCCCCCCGCCCACAATGTTTAAAATACTTAAAACACCTTATTCTTTTGAAAATCTCTGTCTTTTCTGAAGCAATGATAAGTAATCATCCTTTTAATACCCCCCCCCCCCACCATCACCACCACCCCTCTTCTCCAAATTTCTGATTTTTCCCTTCCAATCCTCAACTGCATACAAAGTTTAAGTCTTTAAAAGTCTTTGATGTTTAGAAAATGTTTCGCATATTTCTTCCTTCAAAGCACAAATAAATAGTCAATCTTCCAAACTCCCCGCCCTCTTACACAACATAGCTTAATCTTAAAAATGCTTTTAAATTTCAGTTACTTTGAAATAACGATAACTAAATAATTATCTCCCCAACATATCCATACCCTCCTCTTCTGATTAAACTCGAAGCACTTTAGTTTAAAAAAAAAAAAGAAAAAGAAATGAATTTTTTTTTTTTCTAATTTACTGTTTGTTATTTTGTACGTGACTGTAAATAAATAAATAAAACAGAACGTGCTGCAAAAGCAAAGGAGTAGGACTATGGACGTTAATCAAAAGGTTTAAAGGCCATTAAACTGTTTCTTTTTTTTTAATATAAATCTGTTTTAGTGACACTTATAATAATTAGTGTATGTGAGTAGAGCTTTTCATCTGATAATGACATAAACAGCATGTTACTGCTTTCATTCAATGTTAACTTGAAATAATTCCTTTTTATTTTATTTTCCAATTTCCATATCCTATATTCTAGATTCTACCGCTACCTTCCTCTAATACAATTACATAACGGAGGTGCCGATTCAACCCAGCACCAAAGATTCTACACGGTTTAACACGTTCGCTGCCAAGCGAAAAATACCAGCATTTTCATTTTAATTAGAAAGTTCAAATTCATACCAGAAAATACTAATATCAATATTTACTTTGTTTTATTAGACATTTCGTAATTACATAAAATAAAAATTCTTCTTTTGAAATTTCCGGTGCGAATAACTAATTTTAGGTTGAAGAAACGTATATAGCTCTACAAGTATACTCGTAGTTGGCAGAGAACGTGTTAAAATCTTTGCCAGCCAGTACTATGTGACTTCTTTACAGTTACAAGACAACGGCTTTTCTCATCTCTGAGGTAGCCGCTTTCACGAGAAGAGTATAACAGTTGATCGTACGATGTAGCAAAACTTACTTGTTTTTATTTAAATAAATGTTAGTAGTTTTTTTCTGATGTGAAAGTATTAAAAAATATATTAACTTTATACATAATTAACAATACAAATAATTAATTCAAATGGCATAATTAATACAAAATTAACTTTATACATAAGAATAACTTTTAAATATTTAAAACAGTACAAAATTATTTGAACAATTTTGATTATTTACAAAGACCAGCACACCCAGATTAACTAAATTAGAAGATCCACTGGGTTATAAAATATAAGGAAGAACTATTTTTATTTATTATTATTAATATTGAAATCTCTAATAGATTTTTTTACTTTTAATATATATATATATATATATATTTAGATTGGCTACTAACACCAAAAACATTTTTACAGGATATAAACATCAAAAATGAATTCAAATAAAGTTTTCAAATTTATTAAAAGCGACACTTCCGTATTAGACACATGTCAGAAGTTAATAACTGAAGAAATCGTCTAAGATTTCGCTACTTTCAGCTGCCAATTTATGATTGTTTCAGTAGTTTTAGCATGTAGTTCGATTACATGTCTGCTAAGTATGTTTCATGTATACTATTTTATTATTTTATTTATTTATTGAAGAAATTTTACTTTCGTTATTGAGTATTAGCCTGAAACAATACTAAAATATTGATATTGTTTTCAAGTGCAAACGGTTTAATTTTTCGTAACTGGGTTGCGCGCGATAGAGACAGGTTTTTAAAAGATTCATTGTGTAAAGTTATTTAAAAGCCATAAAAATGTAAGTAAATTGAGACACAGTTTTGAAACAAAATTATATTAGGAGGTAGCAATTCTTCTACTCGAATACTACATAATTTTAACCCTCCAGCCGTGGGTAACGCTCCTATCACGTTTCACTTATTCTATACAATTCCGCGGGGGAACGCTATTTTGGCGTTGCCTACAATTTTTATAGTACTTAAGCATCGGGAGACTCTATTTCTTCGTTGTATCTATCTTCTTTTATTTAGAAATAGAGAGATTCGTTTACAAATTATAATACATATATCATTTCATATACTAGGTCAGTCGGAAAATTCTGCGGATTTTGAAATATTTTCAATCGATAAAAGCCACATTCTCACCGGAATTTTTAAATAAACTTTGTTTTTATAATAAACATGAAGAAACTGCTTTTACTTATTTAGAAATAAAATTGTTTTTAAATTCCGGTGATATTCAATCCTTATAACTATTATAAGTGGCGAATAAAAATAGGCCGCGGTTTTATATAAGAAAAGGGAAACATCGCCCGCGGCTAGAGGGTAAGGCTCTTTTTCAGTAACTTTTTTTACGGATTTCTGTTCTTGGCCTGCATTTTCATTCCCCTTTTCTAAACACGCCCATGACTTTCTTCGGCTGTCAACGCAGTAAGGGGGAGTGAGGGTAGGGGAGGTCCAGTCTCATCTCGTATGGGATGGATTTAGTCACGGTAATACACGGAAGGGTCCATCGACGAGATGTACGTCACCCTGCCCTTGACTTTCAAGTTGTCCCTACGGTTTTTTCTTTTCATTTTTTTTTTCATTTTTTCGCATTACTCTCTTTCTTTTTTCCCGATAATAAGTGTTTTTTTTTTCATGTTCATACAATCATTTTGAAGGAGAATAATGTCTTAATTTAATTCTCAATTTTGTATTTAAAATAATTGGTAATGCATTGCAGAATGCACTAATTCTTCCACACTTTCTAAAGGAATTTCATTTCCTAGTTTTTAACACACACTATCGTATGAAAATCATTGCTGCACGCCTACAAAAGATCAGATAATTTTTCCATATATCATTCAAGACTCTGTTCAGTTTACTTTAAAGAAGCAGAATTTTAAAAGAATTTGAATGTAAAACTGCTTAATTTGAAGCGAAAACAAATTTAAAAATATAAATCGGTTTCCATATAAAAATATACAGTTTTTCTACTTCCTTTACAATTACTTTTACTGATAATACTGAAAAAATAATGAGAGAATAGGTTGTCAAGATAGATGAAAGAAAATAAACTTTTTCTTATGAAATTGAATGTGATCAGCAGGATAAATCCAGTCCTGAGTAAAAACAAAAGTATAATAGATACATTCCAAAGGTACAGATAACGCTAATTATAGATAATTTTATAACTAAAATGGTTTATTAGATCTGTAGAAATATTTTTTAGAATAGAGCAAAACTTTATAAAATAAATAAAAATTCATTAAAGCTAACAGAAAACGGGCAGACCATGTACCAAACTTTTGCTGGTTTACTATATTGGAAATCAAATTCCCCTCTCTTTGTAACCGGGATTTATTAAAAATCAAATATACTATTGCAGAGATCATCTGCATACATTTTATGGCTAAGCCGCAATATTATATTTTTATAGCCTCAATTTTATAAGTTTCGTGGACACAACCGAAGTTACGCTGCTACTTTTAAAGAACAAGCTCACATAATGTTTGTAAATAGTATTTTAAATTGTTTTTCAAACCAGGATTAAAACCATCATGTTTAAAAGAAAGAAAAAGAGACAAAAAATAACGAAATTTCATCTGAATGGACAAAAATATATCTGTCTCTTTCTCTTTTTATCTTTATTTTAAAAAGATTTTTAATTTGTTATGTCAATAAAAATGTTGCCGATCTTTAAAGTTTTCAGTTGAGATTTTTTTGTACTTTTAATATTGCTAATTAGTTGCAGGATAATAATTTAAAACATTTTATGAAATTCTGTGGAATAAGAAAAATCTCATAAATGATATTAGAACATATCCAAAATTACGGTAAAAATTATTTTACAGCTGGTCGTTAGTTGTTCATTAAAGATTATTCGAAAATTAATTCAATCACTAATCATTTGGATATATTTTGTTGCAACATTGGATTTAAATTTGAAATGAATCTTTTGTTTATTTATTTATTTATTTATATTTTCTTAGTATGAATATAAAATTAGAAAACGCTAGAAATATAAAAGAGAAGAAAACTGCACATGAATGATTTTACATTATGATTATTACTGAATAATTATGCACAAAGTATAAAAAATATATTATTTCCACATAATTAAATACAGGTTAAATACAGTAATCACAGCAAGAAGAGCCAGTACATCATATAAAATAATCACAGAATACAGGAACGCAATTTAGTCTTTCACATCGATGGAGCAGAGAACTATAATAAGTTAATCATGTCACATTTATAGAAAAATAATTATGAGTATAGTAATAAACTAATATATATAATTTAAAATCTAATATTGTTTATAATCTCTTTATTCGTATTTTAAAAAAATAATTCAAATACTATACTACAATTATGTAAAAGAAATAAACAAGGGTTAAACATCAAATATTAACAATTCGAAAAAAATA
Organism: Maratus michaelseni; assembly: GCA_963931845.1. NCBI lineage: Eukaryota > Metazoa > Arthropoda > Arachnida > Araneae > Salticidae > Maratus > Maratus michaelseni. Next base: position 28,606,901 of record OZ007599.1, read on the forward strand.
TATTACATTTTAAATACACTTTCACTAATAAGAAAGCTTTTATTATAAAAATAATCATACACCACTGCGTACTTTTTTCTTCTTTTTTTGCATTTTTATAAAAACTTATGGACAAAAACCAATTGATTTGCATGTTTAAATGCAAGAAATAATATCCTTTTATAATAAAAAAAAGTAACGATTTGGAAATGTGCCAAACGATTTGGAAATAGACCAATGAAAATCTGCCTAGATCTTAACGGCTTTTTTTCTTTTCTTTTCTTCTAGAAAACAGGGATTGCTGCACGATATCGAACGGAATCGCGAAGGGATTCCGCGGATGGTTGGAGAGCGTAGCAAGCAGGGTGGCGGAGCCCCACTAGTTGAAGGGGGGGGGGGAAATATTTCTCTTACAAGTACAACAGTAAAAATTCCATTCTGCTAAGATCAAAATTTACCGAGTTATGATACTTTAAATTTGAAAACTTTGAATAACTTTTTGAAAAAAAAATGGCAGCACTATTTGATCTACATAATCTTAATTCCTACCTCACTTTCAACACTTTTGCAATTTACATTACTTACGTTACAGTTGTAATATACAACTGTATATATTGTATTTATAATATAACCGTAACTGTGTAATATATAACTGTATATATTGAATTTATAATATAACCGTAACTGTATATGTTTTGTACTACTAATCTAACTTAACCATAACCGGAATAATGATCTTTTATATGGTGTCAGAGAAGACGATGTTCAAAGATTGAACCTGCATGCTCGACCGTGATGGAATTATTCAAAGCTCCGGGAGAGTTCAATTTCACCTGCGGTAACGTCGCCGAAAATTGGAAAAAATGGAGGCAAAAGTTTGAAAACTTCATGATCGCCACTGAAAGAAGTGAGAAACCTGATAAAAATAAAATTGCGATTCTTCTCAACTTGCTGGGTGATGAAGGCGTCAACATATTCAACACTTTTAAGTTTGAAGCAGCGGAAAAAGATTCCTATGAGGCTGTTATTACTAAGTTTGAGCAATACTGCACGCCAAGAAGAAGTGTCGTATTCGAGCGATACAAGTTCTTTTCGGCTTTTCAACAAGAAGGTCAATCGATAGACAATTACATCACCTTGTTGAAAACTTTAGCTACACCTTGTGAATTTGGTGATCAAGAAGAAAGCTTAATACGAGATCGAGTCGTCCTAGGTATCCGTGATGGGGGTTTACAGGAGAGACTTCTGAGAGAAACAGATCTGACTCTTCAAAAAGCTGCTGAGTTTGTGAGAACGACAGAAATCAGTAAACGGCATCTAAAGTCAATAAATGGACCTAACGTTTCCAGTGCGACTGTGGACATTGTTCAAAAGAAACAACATGGACAAAATAGTGCCAAACCAAAAAACTTTAAAACTGTAAAGAAAATGACCAGTCAAAATGAAATATATGACTGTTTAAAATGTGGTAGGAAACACAAAAGGTTAGAATGTCCTGCATATGGAAAAACTTGCAGAATATGCAAAAAACCAAATCATTTTGCTGTAGGTTGTAAATTTAATAGAGAGAAAAAAATATATGAAATTACAAATGAAAATGATCAGCTGTTTGTTGAAGCAGTTGAAATTAACAGTGTGGTAAGTACATCAAATTCTTGGTTAAAAGATATTGATATTAATAATGTTAATGTTAACTTTAAATTAGATACAGGGGCAGAGACAAATGTCCTACCCTTATCCATTTTTAAAAGGTTAAATTTAGATGTGAAAGTAGAATTAACTCATACTGTGCTTTTGTCATTTGGTAATTTTAAGATTAAACCTGTTGGTAAAGTGATATTAATGTGTACTGTTAATAATCATGTTGATATACCTATTGAATTTATTATTGTTGATAAAATGTGTAAACCTATTTTAGGATTAAAAACATGTAGTGAGTTAGGATTAATTCAAAGGGTTGATTGTGTAAAAGCTGAAAAGCAAAATATATTAGATTCATATAAGGATGTATTTAACGGCTTAGGTACATTTCCTGGTGAGCCATATAAAATTGCATTAAAAGAAAATGCTAGCCCTGTGGTGCATCCACCTAGGAGAATTCCCCAATCAATCAATCTAAAATTGAAACATACTCTTAAAATATTAGAAAAGAGGGGAATAATTTCAAGGGTAAACAAACCGACTGATTGGGTACAGAGCCTGGTTGTGGTTGAAAAACCAAATGGCGATCTGAGAATATGTTTAGATCCTCGAGATCTAAATAAGGTACTTAAAAGAGAACATCATGTAATTCCCTCACCTGAGGATATGATTAGTCGGTTAGAAGGGAAACAGATATTTTCAGTTTTAGATCTCAAGGATGGATTTTGGCAAATACCTCTTGATGAAAATAGTTCAGATATTTGCACATTTAATTCACCCTTTGGGAGATTTAAGTTTAATAGAATGCCATTCGGAGTCGCCTCAGCTCCAGAGGTCTTTATGAAAAGAAATCAGCAATTATTTGGTGACATAGAAGGGGTAGAAATTTATGTAGATGATATCATTGTCTCAGGTAAAGATGAAAAAGAGCATGATGAAATATTAATTAAGATATTAGATAGGGCTCGAAAAAACAATGTTAAGCTAAACAAAGATAAATTTCAATTTAAAACAACTGAGGTCAAATACTTAGGGTATATTATTTCCAATCAAGGGATCAGAGCTGACCCATCCCTTGTTAAAGCGATAGTAGAAATGCCCACTCCCCAAAACAAAAAGGATGTTAGGAGATTTTTAGGGATGATAAATTATGTCTCAAAATTTATGCCTAAAGCTTCTGAATTAACGGCTTCCCTAAGAGAATTATTAAAAAACAATACTGATTTTTTATGGTCAGATCAGCAGGAAAATGCCTTCATAAAAATAAAAGAAATTTTGAGTAAAAGCCCTGTCCTGAAAGTTTTTAACCCTAGAGAGGAAATAATATTGCAATGTGATAGCTCTAAAGATGGATTGGGAGTATGTTTGGTTCAGAAAGAACAACCAGTTTCTTTTTCATCCAGAAGTTTGACTGAGAATGAGAAAAACTATGCTCAAATTGAAAAAGAGTTATTAGCTATCACATATGCCTTTGAAAAATATCATAACTTTGTCTATGGTCATAAGGTAACTGTACAGACAGATCATAAACCATTAATCTCTATCGTACACAAACCTTTAGCTAAAATTACTGCTAGAATGCAAAAAATGGTGTTAAAATTGGTAAAATATGATTTTAAAATTGAGTATGTTCCTGGTAGTCAATTATATTTGGCTGACACATTTTCTAGAGCATTTTTGAAAAATAATAACAAAGATGATCCAGAAATGTTAAATGTGATCCATAGCATTACAAAGGCACTGCCTTTAAGTGAAAAAAGACTTAAACAGTTTCAAACTGAAACTAAGAATGATGAGGATCTTGCTCGAGTAATGGAATTCTGTAAAACTTCTTGGCCTAAGAATAAAAAAATGTTGTCTGATAATCTTAAACAATACTATAAAGTCAAAGATTTCATATATGTGAATGATGGTTTAGTATTTAATAATAACAAATTAATTGTTCCAAAAAGTTTAAGACAGAATATGTTAGGTTTAATACATGAAGCCCATTTTGGAATTGAGAAATGTAAAAATAGAGCACGTGAAATCTTTTATTGGCCAGGTATCTCTGCTGATATTGAAGAATTAGTTTCAAAATGCCAAATATGCGAAAAATTTAGAAAGAAAAATTCAAAGGAACCACTAATGCCCCATGAAATACCAAATAAGCCTTTCGAAAAGATTGCAACTGATGTATTTCAGTTTGCTAATCAAATTTATCTAGTTATAGTTGATTATTATTCTAAATGGATAGAATGTGCTACTATAAAAGATAAGACTGCTAATGAAATAATCCCAAAATTAAAATGTGTCTTTGCTAGGTATGGTATACCGAATGAAATGGTGTGTGATAACAATCCCTTTAACAGTTATTTGTTTAAGAAATTTGCAGATGACTGGGATTTTGAACTAAACTTTAGTAGTCCCAGATTTCCTCAGAGCAATGGAATGGCTGAAAGAGCAGTAGGAATAGTTAAAAATATTCTACGAAAAGTACAGGATGTAAATATAGGCCTAATGGAATATCGTAATACACCCATTAGTGGATTGGATCTATCTCCAGCGCAACTTTTATTTAATAGAAGGTTAAGAACAAAATTGCCTATTAGTAATAAATTGCTAAAACCTGAAATAAACAACCCTGACTCTAAACTTCGTGCACGGCAGATTAAGCAAAAATTCTATTATGACAGGACAGCACAGTCATTAAAGGAGTTAAAACCTAGTGATAACATAGTATTATTTAATTTTAAGACTGGGCAATGGGATAAAGGACAAATTATTTCAAAACATAAATCTCCTAGATCCTATATTGTAAGGAATGGAAATGGGGAAATACTTCGAAGAAATAGAAGGGATATCAGGGTATCAAAAACTCCTTTTGAGTATCATCCTGTGTATGATGATGTATTTATTGAGGATAAGACTGAAAGGTCAGAAAATTATGCAATGCCTGTTGTAAACAATGATTATCAACAAAATATGCATAATACTACAATTACAAGAAGGGGACGAGTAATTAAACCACCTTCTAGGTTCAGAGACTTTTGTATGCAATAAACCATCTTATATACTGTATATTTAGTGTCATGTTTCTTATTTGTTATAATTATAAAATATGGTCATTTGTTGTATTAATATAAATTTACTGGCATTTAAAATTATATAAGTGTACTTATTTCTTTAACTGGAGGAAAGGATGTAATATATAACTGTATATATTGTATTTATAATATAACCGTAACTGTGTAATATATAACTGTATATATTGATTTTATAATATAACCGTAACTGTATATGTTTTGTACTACGAGTCAGCTACATTCCTGAGAAACGTTGGACTTGGGTTAGGTTAGTTACCTTGCTTTCATTGGTTCGTTAGATTATGGCAACTTGATGCAGCAAAGGAGGGACTGATAGTTATTGTGATGTATCATTATTTTGGCGCAAAAGTATTTTTTGTTTATGTAAAATCAAGAGATTAAAATCGACTGCTTTATTCGAATTCAAAGATATAAAACCGAAATGTTTTTGTTTACATCATGCATGTTTAATTTTTTTTAATTAAAAATCCTTTTACGTTTAATAAATAAATTTTAAACTTAAAAGAAAACTGATATTTAATCATATGGATATTTATTTAATTGTGCTTCATTTATGTATTACTATTACGTTGTTATGTACATATTTATAGCTTTATTTGAATTACTAATGATAAAGGTTTATCACCATACTCATATTAGAATAGAATGAGACACAATTTCATAGCAGTAAACTCTTATCAAATGATAATAACAGGTTTTTTTTATTATAAAAAAATTGCTTGTTTATGGAATTGTATAATGGTATAATTGTATGGAAGTGTGTAATGTACGCTAGTTAGTGTTTAATATTATGATGCCTTGATACTTTATTTGATACAATAGCTGTCGTTGCTTGAAGGAAAAAAATGAGCTTTATAAGCTTTTTCTTTTTTTTTCAGAGCAGCACAAATTATTTTAAGGAACAAATATTGTTTTCATATTCTGATAATGTTTTATTTTAATAAATTATGTAAACCAATGTTTTTCATTTAACTCAAGTTGCTTTTTATATATTTAAGTTAGAGGTATCAATATATGTAGATATAATTTTTTGCTTTAGTTTGACGAAATTTAATAGTTTTAATAAATATTTTGGCTAAACATTTATAATATAAAAATAACTTATAGTTGTATAAAGGAAACAAATTTATAATTGTGCAATTTTTCCCACACATTCAAAATTATTAATCTGAACAAAAAGGGGGGGGGGTGTAGGGGTTAGATAGTCGTTTTAGCTGAGTGGTTACTTCACACCTTGATACAATGAAAAAGAAAAGTTAATCTACTATAAATGTGGCTGAAAGAAGGGCTATAAAATGTTAAATTTTTATCTAATTAATAAAAAGGGAATTGAAAAACTGGACACATATGTAACATATTTATGTGCACAGAAATTGCAATATTAATTAATAGTCATTGATGGCAGAAAACAAAGCTTGTAGGAAAAATACTTCATAGAAAATAATAATTTTTTAAAACATAAAAAGTTTTTTAAAATAAATTCTGTGCATCTGTATCATTTTCATAAATTGTACATGTAAAACTAAAAATTATTTTATAATTTCAAGGCAGAAATATTTAATATTTGCTTTTAATCTCATTTCTATGAATAAACGTACACTAGATATATATACAGTAATCTTATATATAGGATAGGTGTACCAGTTTTAGCCGCATTCAATCAGTTTGTCCAGTATTTAGCTTATGATTTGATATTAATCAATAAAATGCATTTTTACACCTTAAGAAAACCTTAATTTATCATTTCCAATCTGATTGGTTTATTTTTCCATAACCTGTGACTTGCAAAAAAAATTAAATATGTGAACCTATAGTGTGTGCTCACAAATATTAAGATCTTTGCTTAGCTAACAAGTTTTTAGAATCTTTCAACATTAAGCCTTATCAGGCTCTATTTGTTCTAAAACTAATTGCTATTGAGTTTTATGAGATAAGCTTTCTTTCTATATAAATTCTGCATTAAAATTAATTATTTTAACCGTTTAATGGGAGGCGGTCAAAACTGGTGTTCTAAATTTGCTATATCTACCTTTTATGGCCATGGAAGTGGCCAAAAGGGGTACAACATATGTTCCACTTTTGGCTACATGATTCATTATAGTGAGAATTTTAGCCATTAAAATAATTTTTTGAATATCTGGATAAAACAAAATCAAGTAATTTATTTTTGTTTCTGTTTTGCCTAGTAGGAAAAGCAAGGCTGGTGAGAGTTTCAGAAAGAGGTTTTGTTATTCTCCCTCTAATACAAATTCACTTTAGAAAATAAAACTGTGTGCTAGTTTTACACACGCACTGTATGTGCTAGTTAAAATTGTTAGTGCTAGTTACTAAAAAATGCAATATTACTAGAGAAAATATAGTATATTGTGTCTAGTGTTGATAAAAAAGGAGGAAAGAGGATATGTATTGTTTAGGAATGATAAATAAAGTAATTCATTTCTAAAGGTTTGATGAGTTATAAATTAAAGTTCTGATTATAGTGGATTTTATTGAATTAACAGCTGTAATAATGAATGAAATAGTATTATTCAGAGCTTATACGTGTTAATTTGGTAAAAACATTTGACATCTGGAGTTGAATGGGCTCATCTAAAAATCCAACAATTCATTTAATATATGTATGATATCTTCATTTTCTGGAAAAATAAACATTTTTTCCATTTTTTTTCTTTTTTTAAATGTTACAACTTATGTTAAGTCATTTACTACATTGGTTACAATACCAATAAAATCTTTGATCCAAGAACAATTTTCATGCGGGAATCTAACAACTACCTAACATCCAATGGATACTTTTTAACATCCTCCGTTTGAAGATTACTTTCCTTGTTATTCTGTTTACACTTAGAAAGTTATATAGAAAGTAGCCACCATCATCTTGTACATCACACACATTTAGGTGCAAGGAAATTAAAGATGATTCTTTATCGATGGACTCGTTTAAAAAGCTGCATTTTCTTTTTTTTTTTAGTTTTGGACTTTTAGTTAAATTTTCTTTTCTTTTTTTTACCGGCATTCTCTAAAATGTTTCTCTTTCAATTTCCTCCTTTTTTTGCATTGCATATTAATAATATTGAGTAACAATTTATGGTTCAGTAAACCATACTATATTAACCATACTACTATTGTTTAGTTAAAACAAAATCAAGTTATTTTAGCTGGAACAAAAACGACATAAAATTTGGAAAGTTATCCACTGCACTCTCCCGGTTTTACGCTAAAAATAATGATACTGTAATTAATTTCGATAAAGCAAGAATTATCCATAGGTTCAATAACCCATTTAAAGCCGCCATTAGGGAACCATTGGAAATTAAAATTAGAAAAGATTGTATTTGTAATGATAACTTTTCTTTCAACATACCTAGTTTATGGGATACATTTTTAACCCCTTGTTAATTCATTGTTTTGTTTTTCGCTCTTTGGCAACAGAGAGCGCCCGCTTATTTTATTTAAATTTTTCCATACTGTTGATTTCAATTTTCTCGTATCGAAAATTAAAAGATCAGTAGTCGTTTGTGTTGTTCCTCTTCCCCGATGATGGCTTTAAGTTTAAAGCCGAAACATGTAGGATTTTAGCTCTTTTATGAGTTTAAAACAATTTTTACACTGATTTTAGCAACTAATAAGCACAATTTGTGTTTTTAAAATAATAGATAAAAAGATTCGCCTAAAATACTAGATAGCAAATGAATAAGAAGAAAGAACTGTTCTCTTAGGCTATTTTTATCCTATTCCAAATACACCATGTCCAAAGAAGATGCCTATGTCTTCTGTCTATCAGGGAAATCACGTCCCATGTAGTAAGAACCACTAACATTTTTCAAGGTCAGTCTCATGTCCAAGCAATTCCCTGCAAAAAAATTCCAAGAAGGTTGTTTATTCTTTTTTAGCTCGCAGGCTATCAAAGCCTGATAGCTAATGTGCCCGCCCGTTCTGTATGTATGTACGTAATGCGATAACTCTTGATAGAAATATCCGTTTTGCTTCAAATTTTGTTTATAGGTTCACTGTGATAAGCCGCTTCCTTGATTAGTTTTGGGGTTTCATTGGTTAAGTATAAAGGGTGGAACAGGGGGAGGGCTAACCCCCCTTAATTTAGATACATGAGCTTTTCATGCAAAATTATCCGATTTGCTTCAAATTTTGATTATAGGCTCATTGTGATAAATCGCTTCCCTGTTTAGTTTTGGGGGTTCATTGGTTAAATATAAAGTGGGGGGTAACGCGGGCTAATCCCCCCTTAATTTAGATGAATGGGTTTTTCATGCAGAATTATTTGATGTGCCTCAAATTTTATATACAGGTTCATTGTGATAAGGCCTTTTCAAAGATTAGTGTTGTTGGTTCATTGGTTAAGTATAAAGGGGGGGAACGGGGGGGGCTAATCCCCCTTTAATTTAGATAAATTGGCTTTTCATGCAAAATTATCCTATTTTCTTCAAATTTTGTTTATAGGCTCATTGTGATAAAGCGCTTCCTGATTAGTTTTGGGGGTTCATTGGTTAAGTATAAAGGGAAGGTACAGGGGCTAATAACTCCCGTAATTTAGATAAATGGGTTTTTCATGTAGAATTATCCGATGTGCTTCAACTTTTGTATACAGGTTCATTGTGATAAAGCCTTTTAAAGATTAAATTGTTGGTTCATTGGTTAAGTATAAAGTGGGGGATGGGGTGCCAACCCCCCTTAATTTAGATAGTTGGGCTTTTCATGCAGAATTAGCCGATTTGCTTCAAATTTTGTATATATGTTTATTGTGATAAGACAGGTCTCTGATTAGTTTTGGGGGTTCATTGGTTAAGTAAAAAGAGGGGGAACGGGGGGCTAATTCCCCCTTAATTTTTCGATGGGCATTATGCTTTGAAATAAGAAGTGTAATATACAATTAGTGTGAATAGCCTGTGAGCTCAATGCCATCAGTAATACCTGGGCGCATTTCTTTTTTTATTTTCTGTCTTGCTAAGCAGCATGGAGCTTTCTTTTTTCCCATCTTGCTATGGACAAGATCGGACCGTTGGGCGACTGCCAGGACAAGAAAAACAAAGAGCATAAAGTAAAATACTTAATAAAATCATTTTCTAAAAGGAGTATAGCATTTGTTAGAGGTACAGTAAACAATCTTGCACAGGTCGCCATGACTAGTAAAGCCTTTATCCTCCCAAAATATTTTTTTTTGTTTTTTTACCATTTGTATGCATTGAGGGGATGAGATCAGGCGACTGTTCGGGATACTAAAGACAAAGGTGTGGAAAATATACACAAAATAAAATACTTAGTAAACACTTTTTTTTTTTTAATATATCATTTGTAGAGGTGCACCAAACAATACCACCCAGGATGCCATGGCTAGTAATCAAAGCAATGAGCATAAAGAAATGTATCAACAACTATGACTTCATCATTTTTTTATGCTTTTGTAATAAAATTCTAAAATAAAAATAGATCATTCCTTCAAAAACAGGACATAACAGTTGATATGTCTGTAAAACATATTTGTGGATTGTTGTATTTTTTAAATCCACGAGAGGAAATATAGTTTTCAATGCAATTTCCGAGGCCAAAATAATAGATAAAGATAATAATTGCCTGAAAATTTTAAAGATGTCAGGAAAAGGGGGAAAAAATGTTTGACGAAGACTGTCAAGATGAAGTCACAAAATTTTCTAGAGAAGATATGTTTAGAGATTCATTGTTGGAAATTGTTGATAGGATTGTAAACTAAATACAGGATTTCAGGCTCTCGAAAATATTAATAATAAATTCAGCTTTCTGAATGGGAGAGAAATTGAGAAATCAGACATTAACAATATTAAGAGAAAAGCTAAAGAGCTGACAAGCATTTGTAGAGAAGATCTGAACATAGAAGAATTCGTCGAAGAAATCGAAAGCTTCATGTTCCACGCAATGGCAGTTGATAAAACTTTTAAAACTGCCCCGACAGGAGATATTTTAAAACTTATTTTCAAAAATAGAGTTGAGGAAATATATCCTAATTTGACTATTTTATTGAAAATATTTCTGACACTTCCTGTCTCTGTTGCCTCAGGTGAAAGAAGTTTTAGCAAATTATTTGCAAATGTATTTGCAGCAAAAAAAGCTCGAAAAGTAAAGTTTTAACATCATTTAAAAATAGTTAATTATTTTATGTAATATAAAAGTCAAGAAATGTATTAATTTAATTTGCAATCTAAAATATGTTTAGAAAATTGTATTTATTTTTTTAAAGTTCTGCTATTAGTTGAATTTTTCTTTTAACAACTTTCTATTACAGTAGAAACTTTATTATTTCATATCTTATTAATAGTGAATTTATCTTATCTGCATTAAATTCCAAATTAGTTTAAGTTTCATTGGCAAATATTAGGCTCGCATTCATTAAAAATCTTAATATATTCCACAATAGAAATCTGATGTAGTATATTTCTATTTCTCGCCATCGTCTCAGTAACAATTGAGGCATTTAAAGTAGCAGTAATATAAGCCAGTATTATAATTTTAAAGTTTAGCGTTAGGTTCAGGAAAGTATCTAAACCTATCCATCTATGAATAGGAAGAAGAGTATAAGTGATAACTGGTTATAGATAATATTTTACAGTATTGGAATTCATTGTTATGCTTGCGGAAAATCCTGGTTTTTGAGTTCTTAAGAACCCACACTGTAGTCACGTGAAGAAACTCGCAAGCTAATGTTAAACCTATGGGAGCGGATTTTTTTTTTCAAATTTCTCGCTTCATTTTAATATTTTTAAATAATTTTTTTTCGTAGGATAGTTGAGGTTGATCTCTGACCAAGTGTTTACACTTTCGATTTTTTGTTGCCGGTTTATATAAATAAATATATATATATAGTTACTTTCACTTATGGAACATCAACCTCAGCTATCCTAAGAAAAAAATATTTAAAAATATTAAAATGCTTTTAAGAGTCTACACTAGTTACACGAAAACTCTCGCACACTAATGTTAAACCTATGGGAGCGGTCTTTTTGGAATTCTCACTTGCATTTAAATATTTTTTCATATCATACCTGATCTCGATATCTAACGTTGTGTGTTTTTACTTTTTCGACTTTTGTTGCAATTTTTTTATACGAGGACACTTTCAATTTCACAACCGTTTTCAACTAGTTTCATTTCACAAAAGTGAAAAGGTCCGAATTAAAAAAAAATGTAACAAAACCCGAAAAAGTACAAACGCACAACATTAGATATCGACCGGAAGTATCCCATGTAAAAAAGATTAAAAGTATTATGAATGCTCCCACAGATTTAACATTAGCTTCCGAATGTCTTCGCGTGATTATTGTAAACTCTTAAGACAATATGATTCATATCACTGGACTTTAAACGCCTCATTTGTAATGATACACATACCATAAAATCTGTGAAAATGAAATCTGTCTATAACGGAATCCAGTTTTCAATTTTAAAATTACATGTTCTCAACAGAAAGAATACCAACAATTATACCTGCTAAGATGAAAACCTGTATAAAGTGAAAATTTTTCCTGTTTTTTTCTATTCCGTTTTGAACGTGTTATTGAATCAATATTTGAGAAAGCTGATTGCGTAGTTCAGTATTACGTATTTTTGTGATTACATATTTTAAATTTAAAACAAGTCGAGTCGGCTATTAGAAAGTTGGTAAAATTCTTTTTGCAAATTTATTTGGCTGGGAGAGGGGAGGGGCGCCAAAATCCATGTTTGCCCCGGGTGTAAAAAAAGCTAGTTTCGGCACTGAACTTCCGAATTATAAGATAGAAGAAAAGCTGCAGTCTTAAATGGCATATATGTGTGTAAACTCTGATATTTTTCTAATTTCTTAAACGATTGGCTTTGCAAATACCAGTTGCAATAGCAAAAAAGTTTCAAATTTGCTCTTCATAGTGTTAAAAGATATTTACATCAAAATAGTTTAAAAGTTACGAACTTTAAAATTTTATACGGTTCCTAAGTCCTATAAGTTATATTTGGAAAAACTTTCTCCATACTCTAACAGGTAAAACAACAAAACTTCCTTTTTTGCGCGACCAAAACTTATCAAGTTATGGTACTTTGATTTTTGGAAGTTTCAGCGTTTTCTATCCCTTAGAGACGGAAAAACATGTTTAATCCAAATGCGAAATTCAAAATTTATTGACAATAGTGTGTTTCTGTATTAGTATTCCATCTTATAGGTCAGCACGGGCCTGAGGGCCTGCCGGGTTCGGGCCAGTTTTCATTAAGGCTCGAGTCGTACCTATCTCTCTTTCCGAGTCTAACTTTTTTTCTGCAGACTTGAGCGGGACCAGGCCTGAACTTCATTCTTCCTTGAGGTCTACAAGGGTCGAAATTTTCAGCCCCAGTCCCGACTCAACCCAACCCATATGAAAATCATTGCCCGAGCCTGGTCCGTGCAAAATCGGTAAAATGAGACCCCAGCACAACTTTTGCCAGTAATGTATAGATTTTTAAATGGTCATTATTGTACTATTAAAATTATTTTTAATGAATAGTACATACATTTCTAGGCAAAAGAATTAAAACACACCTGTGAAATAGAATCTGTCTATGACGGAAACCTGTCTTAAAAGGAAAAATATCGTGATGCGTGCAAAATGAATACAATAATCCGTACAAAAAGCATATTAATACATATAAAACAGACGATGTACCTGCTAAAAATAGAACCTGTCTAAAACGGATTTCTCTTTTAGTTTATTCTATCTTTACAAGAAGAAAGTATTGGATTCGTGAAAACTTTCAGTTTTTGATGGATTTATATGTTTTAGGTGGTCCTGAACACGATTTGACTTTTTGTTAAACAATGTCTGTGTTGTGTGCGTGTGGGATAAAAATTTTGTGGGCACTCTCAAGAACTAATGCACTGAATTTAATAAAACTTCAGATTCAGTTAAAGCTTAATATAAATTGGTGCTGATTAGTTTTTGATGTAAATCGCCCAAAAGGTGGCGCTGCTATGCTGCCTTTTTCACGATTTCTGCAATAGCTCTATCTCAAGAAGTGATGCACAGATTTTCATCAATTTTCAGATTCAGTTAGACGTTAACATAAATTGCTGTTGATTAGGTTTTGGTGTAAATCTCGCAACAGGTAGTGCTGCTATGCTGCATTTTTCAGGATTTTAGCGGTAGTCATATCTCAAAAATTAATGCACGGAATTACGTCAAATTTCATATCTGTTAGACCTTGACATAAGTTGATGTTAATTAGGTTTTGGTGTAAATCATATACCAAGTGGAGCTGCCATTCAGCATTTTTATATTATAAAATGCATAATGTGTGCAAATACTTTAGTGCAGCCCTGTACGAGGATAGTTCGAAAAGTTCTCGGCCTGACAAAGAAAATTCAAGATTTTTGACAATATTTCATTTTTCAACTTGCAGCACAATACATTTCAGAAGACTCTTGAGAAATGTTCATTCTTTGGCGTTTTTGTTGACGTTCAACAAACAAGGCACGCATCGAACGGAAAGCATTTTTATACCCAAAACATCGTGTAAAGGGTAGTGGACACGGTCTATCGAGATATTTGCAATGTCAGCAAGTTCGCGTATCTTCAATCGACGATCATTCAATAAGGCATTGTGAATTTTTGAGACGATTTCGTCTCAAAATCATAAAGGATGGGGTGGGGATGCAACTGACCCACACTGCACTTCCTAAATTATGTCTTTGATTTCTATTCATTTTATCATAAATTAGTGTGCAGTGGTGCACACTAAAACACTTCTATTTAAAAAATAGTGGTAACCTGGATAGGTTACCACTATTTTTCAATAGGAATGTTTTAGTGTGTACCTCTGCACAACTTAAGATAAAACGAATAGAAATCCAGGGCATAATTTGGGAGGGCAGGGTAGGGGCAATCCCCCTCCCCCGTCGATTTTTAAAATAATTTTTATATAAAGTGTCTGCTACTGATCCAGTGAGCATCCTGTGAATGTGTAAAAATGACGCTTACTGGACAAGCAGAGAATTCACATTCTATTTATTTTATCTCGTCCTATTGTCATCATATACATGGCAGAAAATGATGTTCACAGAACGAACATAGAAGTCTATTTTTGCTCAAAACTGGATGTTCTCCAGTCAGTGTTGAATTCGGGAATTTTTTTCCGGGAGAGATTTCTGTGGCTCCGGGGAGGGGGGGAGGGATCAACTTTTTAACCATCAAAAGATAAAATCTCAAATCTTCCGGGGAGGGGGTGTCTCCCCGGGCCACCCCCTGAATTCAACACTGTCTCTGGATAAGGATGGGATATTGAGGCTTTATCCTTCATATGACGTGTATCGTATGTCGTTAGGACGTTATTGTGCTGTATGGGATTATCCACCCCATGTGACGTTTTAAAAGTCATAAACAGGCCGTGTAATTCGTTCATCGCGAAGCGAGGGTGGGGGGCATGTAGAGGCAAAAATCTATAGGAGAGAGAAACAGCTGGAAGAAATGCGGTAAACATAAACAAAGGCTCCTATAGAAAATGCCTATGCATGCAACTGAAGGATAAATCCACCGCGGGCACAGTGATAAAGCCAAAATAAGCTAGAGAAAAAATAAAGAAAATAAAAGACTCTAAAATTGGAACTGTATCTCAAAAGTCCCTATAGAACGGAATAACATAAATTGGAGCTATATTCGTTGAACAAGAGAATGATTTCGTGAGTAACAATGAAAGTAACATGAAGATCGGATAAATAGAAGATGAGAAAATCCGTAAAAAAATATGTGTAGATTTACCACAAGGCGGTAGGGATGAAAATCTATAAAAGCCTATAAATATGGTTCGATTTTTCCAAAATTTTAGGAGGGGGTGGGATATAAACTTAGTCCAAAAAGGCAAAACCCTATTTGAGTGATGAATGGAGGTGGGATGAAACAGCTGGAAGAAACGAGACAAACACCGAAAAAGAGTTGAAAAAAAATAAAGGTATCTGTCAGGTTTCTGACTTTAACAGAACCTATGTTGTATATATCTAGTTAATTTAATTAATTATATTTAATCATTATTGTATTCAGATATATATTTTCTTTTCCTGTAAATTTCTGTATGTGATTGACAATGGAATTTCCCTGATCCTCACAGCTATTTGTGGGGTGTTCACAGAGTCATTATGAAAGGAATCCGGTTTTTTCAATGTGGATACAATGCGCATTGAATTCCTAGCGAACTGATTTGGGAAGATAATAGAAAAGAGGGAACGTTCTAGAGAAATGTATTTACAGGTGTGGAAAATCCATGAAGGAGGAAAGACAGGCCCCGAAGATCGAGAGAGTGGGGTGAAGTGTATGACATGAGGCAGTCGCTTGTGTGCAGTGGAGTGAGTAAGACAGGCAGTGTCCTGGGAGAAAAGCTATGTATACGGACCAGACCGGAGAGAACGTGCATCGGACAGTTGGTCCAGGGGTGGACGATCAAAGATCAAAGACGATTACTGAAGAATGCCTACGTGGGGCGTAATGCCCACGTTTACTTCACATCTAGATGAGAACAGTCTATGGAGATGGCATCAGAAGATTCAAAAATATAAAAGTTCTCTCGCAGCAGGCTGCGGTGGAGTGATGCAGATGTAGCAGCAATCTGGATGTGCGCTTTGATACTTTGATTGGAGTCGGAATGGTGAGCATAGGGGGGAAGGGGGGGGAAAGGCCCCATCAGAGCCAGACAATTTTTCTAATTCATAATTAATATTTTTTTAATCTAAAAAACTAATGCAAACAATTTAATTTAGATAAGATGCAAACAATTAGTTTATACAAGATTCAAATAATTAAATTTTGAAGATGCAAAGATAATTAAGTATAAATACAATTAAGATGCAAAAAATAACATAAGTATAAATTTTTTTTCCTTAAAATTGCAAAGGAGGTAAGAAGGAAAGTTAGCAGAACCCGATGCCAAAAGCAAGGCGGGAAGACGTCAAAAGGAAAAATTTAGTGTAGGAATGTCAAATGGGAATAACAATGCAGGTACCAAAGTTTTATGAATTTAGAATAGCACAACGAAGTGTTTAGGGTGGTTCCCTTCGCCTTCTTTTGGAAGGCGGAGCAAAGCCGTCATCTCTACACAAGATGGCAAGCGGTCTCTTCTTCCCTCTACTGGTATTTACAATGTAAGGTTGAATGGACCGCAACGCTTCGTTGGGTATTAAAAGTCGATCTCTGTGGAAATTTTGTGCAAGTTTTTTAATAACTTGCGAGATCGGCCTAATATTGAGATCAGCATGGATGACGTCATTCCGGACAAACGTTGTCGCTTTGCAAATCCTACGTAACAAAGAGTTTTGAAAAATTTGAATTTTCTGCATCCGAGTTTCACAGACTGATCCCCAGATAACTGACCCGTAGGTCATGGTTGATCTGATGAAGGATTTATACAGTAACAATTTATTCGAGAGTGACAGACGGCTGTGATAAGCCAGTAAAGATTTAAGGGATCCTTGAGCTTTGGTAGATTTGGCAATTACGTCTTGAATCTGCCTAGCCCAGGTTAATTTTGAATCTAGATAAATGCCTAGATATTTATAACTGGCGACCCAGGGTATGAATTCACCATTTAGAGAGAGTTTAGCAATTGGGGTGATAGCTTTGTTTGAAAAGATCATGGCGGCACTTTTTGAAGCATTGACTTTGATGCGCCAATGTCTTAGCCAAATTTGAAGGGCCAAAATATAAGCTTGGAGTTTAGTTAGCACAGTGTCGAGTAACATGTTGCTTGTCATGATGGCAGTATCGTCAGCATAAAGTGCTAATTTGACGTCGGGAATACAACGAGGAATATCATTAATGTAGAGGTTGAACAGCCAAGGACTTAGAATACCCCCTTGAGGTACGCCTGCCTCAATAAATCGAGAGGTGGAGATTGTATTGTTAACTTTAACAGAGAAAGATCTATCTTTAAGGTATTTAAGGAATATTAGGATTAGTTGAGGCGGAACCTTGAGCAGAATTAACTTATAAATAAGTCCATAATGCCAGACCCGATCGAAGGCTTTAGCAATGTCTATGAATACAACGCCGGTTTTATGGCTGCGGTATAAACCCTCATGAATGAGTTCAGTTACTCTCCAAAGCTGGTGTTGAGTCGAGTGTTTGGGCCGAAACCCAAACTGCTCGGGTATCATAATCGAATTGGAGGAAATGAACTCTTTCAGACGGTTTGCAAGGATGTATTCATAGACCTTAGAAAGACAAGATAAAAGAGAGATAGGTCGGAAGCTAGAAGGAGCATGCCTGTCCTGTCCGCGATTTTACAAACCATCACGCGTAGAACGATTGGAGACGATGTCGAATGGTGATTGGTCGACTGCCCGAGACGAGGTAGGAGGAGCTTAATGCGCTTGAAGAGGATATTTTTCATTTCGTTGAAGATTCATAAGAAAGTCTGATCTTGCATATTCATGCTTGTTTTATTTTTAATGATGCTTAGGACATATTAAACGTGTCTAACAAAAAAAATATTAACTTAATACAATTAAAAGAAAACAATCCATATGTACAAGTATAATTTGAAACAGCAAATCAAATACTTCTAGCTCTTGTATTTTCAGAGGTCATTATCTAATTCAACTCTTGTTTTTTTTTGTTCTGTTTTTTAAGAAAAATAAAACATATTTTAATTGTAAAGGTTGATGAAAACTAATTTAAATTTGTAGTAGCTTGTGTGCATTTTTTAAGGGAAAAAACTTTACGTCCAGCATAATTTATTGATACATAACAAACCTTACATAAAGTTAAACATATTTAATTTATAAATTATTATATTCTTTACTATCTATAATTTATAACTTCCAATTTTCAAATAAAAATTACATGTTTACATTTTTTTTTTGTAATTTTTATTTTAAATTTTATTTATAGTAAATACTAACTACAATTAGCTAGAATTAAACAAAGAAAAACATATTAAACATTATTTCACAAGAATAAACTGAAAGCACAGCAAATAAATGTTAGCTTTCTGAATGTTTATTATTATTTTTTTAATAATCATAATTGATTTAATAAACGAAAATAAAATTACTAGGTTGTTAAAAACTTTTTGAAATGTGCCATTTCATAAAATCAACATATACTTAAGCAATGCAGTTTTCAGATTTTTATATAGTTATTTATTTCATAAAATCAATATATACTTAAGAAATTTCAAATTTAACTATATTCTTTCTATATAACTCTAGCATATTTCAAAATATACAAGTTTTAAATTTTTTACTGAACTTAAAGGTTTATTAAACAAACTATTTCCTTCATATCTTTAAGTCAAGACAGCGTAAAATACAAAACTTTCATACAAATTCATTTAATTTTGGAATTTTTTCTTCTTACAATTAAAAACTTGCAAACATTGCATGTATCCACATCAAAATTGAACTGAAAAAAAAAATCATTCAGTATTTAAATAATTTAAAAAGCTATACAAATTACACTTAAACGCCTAAAATCCATGCTACTTCTAAGCCGTTAAAAATACACATACACATGTAAATTAATTTTTTTATTTAAATAATTTAAATGGTTTATTACGAAACACACATAACCTCTCCAATATGTAATAATAATGCTCACAAAATTGTGTAGTGGCGCCATCTGTTCGTAAAATAAGCAATTAATCATTCAACTTTTTTTCGCAAAATAAAAATAATGATAACTATATTTATTATTACTAGTGTTAGAGAGATTTATCTCCTTTACTTTCACTATTATTATTTGTAATACAGTTATGAAATGATGCCATTGTATGCTTTATTTAATCTATTTATAATAATTTAGTTTGGTTGTTATTGTTTTTAGCCTAAATGTACCAAAATTAACATGTAAAATCATGAAATCAACACAATCCCTGTATATGATTTTCTGCTATTCCAATTTTCACAAAATTCTTGAGATCACGATGACATTAAAATATATATTACTGATGTAGACGACATATACATTTTTTTTTTAATAAATAGATTACTGATGTAGACGACATGTACAAGAAAAATAAAAATAAATAAATAAATGACAAGTCGGATGTGTCAATCCCAAAACATTCTTCTATCTCACACAGGTTTCGCTTACACTAAAAAGAATCAGCACCAATTTATATCAAGGTCTAACTGAAACTCAAGTTTTATTAAATTCCGTGCAATATTTCTTGAGATATGACTATCTCTAAAACCGTGTAAATCCTTCAAAATCCTGCATAGCAGCGGCACCTGCTGGGCGATTTTTACCAAAAACTAATCAGCACCAATTTATATCAGAGACTAACTGAATATAAAGTTTTATTAAATTCCGAGCATTAGTTCTTGAGATAGAGCTATTTCGGAAAACGCGAAAAATATTGCATAGCAGCGCCACCTGCCGGGCGATTTTTACCAAAAACTAATCAGCACCAATTTATATCAGGGACTAACTGAATCTAAAGTTTTATTAAATTCCGAGCATTAGTTCTTGAGATAGAGCGCCCACAAAAATTTTGTCACATACAGACAGAGAGACAGAGTCACAGACAGACATTTTCTAAAAATAGTCAAATCGTGTTCAGGACCTTCTGAAACGTATAAATCCGTCGAAAACCGGAAGTTGAAAATTTTTATGAATCCAATACTTTCTTCTTGTAAAGATAGAAGAAAGTAAAAAAAAGAAGAAGCAGAAACAGAAATAAAAACAACAATAAAAGAAAACTGCCCAGTTAAACTGACGGCATTGAGCTCACAGGCTATTCACACTAACTGTAAATTATATTCTTATTTCAAAGAATTTGAAATAAGCCCTCGAAAAATGAAGAAATCGACAATATATTAAGAACGGGGAACCATCCCCCGTTTCTCCTTCTTATAATTAACCAATGAACCCATTAAACTAATCAGAGAAGCGCCTTACCACAATGAACCTATGTACAAAATTTGAAAAATCGGATAATTCTGCATGAAAAATCCATTTATCTAAATTAAGGGGGGGGGGTTAGCCCCCCGTCCCCCCTTTATACTTAACCAAAGAACCCCCAAAACTAATCAGAGAAGCGCCTTATCACAATGAACATATATATAAAATTTGAAGAAAATCGGATAATTCTGCTTAAAAAACCCATTTATCTATATCAAGGGGGGTTAGTGCCCCCCCGTTCCCCCCTTTATACTTTACCAGTGAACCCCCAAAACTAATCAGGGAAGTGCCTTACCACAATGAGCCTATATACAAAATTTGGAGTAAATTGGATAATTCTGCATGAAAAACCCATTTATCAAAATTAAGGGGGGGGGGTAGCCCCCGTTTCCCTCCTTTACACTTCACCAATGAACCCCCAAAACTAATCAGGGAAGCCCCTTACCACAATGAGCCCATATAGAAAGTTTGAAGAAAATCGGATAACTCTGCATGAAAAAAATCATTTATCTAAAATAAGGGGGGAGGATTAACCCCCCCCCCCCGTTACCCCCTTTATACTTAACCTATGAACCCCCAAAACTAATCAGGAAAGAACCTTATCACAATGAACCTATATACAAAATTTGAAGAAAATTGGATAATTCTGCATGGAAAAACCATTTATCCAAATTAAGGGGGGTTAGCCCCCGTTCCCCCCCCCTTTATAGTTAACCAATCAATCCCCAAAACTAATCAGGGAAGCGCCTTATCACAAGGAACCTATAAACAAAAGTGGAAGAAAATCGGATAACTCTGCATGAAAAATTCATTTATCTAAATTAAGGGAGAGGATCCCCCCCCCCCCGTTAGCCCCTTTATACTTAACCTATGAACCCCCAAAACTAATCAGGAAAGAACCTTATCACAATGAACCTATATACAAAATTTGAAGAAAATTGGACAATTCTGCATGAAAAAACCATTTATCTTAATTAAGGGGGGTTAGCCCCCCGTTCCCCCCTTTATAGTTAAACAATCAATCCCAAAAACTAATCAGGGAAGCGCCTTATCACAAGGAACCTATAAACAAAATTGGAAGCAAAAACGGTTATTTCTGTCAAGAGTTATCGCGTTACGTACGTACATACATACAGAACGGGCGGGCACATAAGCTCTCAGGCTTTGATAGCCTGTGAGCTAAAAAGTCCTAGCTTCCGGATTTTAATAGTGACCAAAAACGTTTTGTTTCTATTACACATTATTAATAACAAATAACATTAACATACATGTAATGTTTGGGCTTGTACAAAGTGTATCAACCGAAACATTGATCATATTTCAGGCTATGTCTACAAAACCCAAGCTTCTCTTTAACATAGATTGGTTTATTTTTCTCATAGTTTATATCTTGTTAATTAATCACAAGAGAATGTATAACAAACCTTTACGCAAAAATATTAATTATATAATAATAATATTGATTATATATTTTAATAATAATATTAATTATATATTTAAATAATAATATTTATTTATATTAATTATATATTTAAATAATAACATTTATTTATATTAATTATACGTTTAAATAATTATACGTTTAAATAATAATACTTATTAATAATAATTGAATATATTTAAATAAAAATATTAATTAATATTAATTATACTTATTTAAATAAAAATAATAATTAAAAATTTAAATAATAAAATAATTTAAAAAAACTTTAAATATGGTAATCTTCCAGAACTTTATCACTACAGATCAACCAGTAATTGGTAAAAAGAATTTTAGTAAATTAATAGAGATTTTTAAGAATAATGCTTAAGTTTAAAAGTTGAAAACTTTAATTAATTAATTCTGCTAATTTGATAATCATCTGTTACTAAAGTTCTAATAAAAAAAATTTTAATGAAAGTTTAGGAGTTATTGCATTTTAATAAATGTTCGTATAGTTATTAAAAAATAGCTTATATGAATTAAAATTTAATTTAATTCTTGAAATTATCTGATATTGAATTTTATTGTATGTAATAAAAATTTTAATTTTAATTTACTTTATCTATAATTATAATTTAACATTGTTTAACTTAATTCTAATTAAAATTTAATTATCTAATTGACAATAAAATATTGCAAAGCAATTGATAAAGATCAACTGGTCTTTATATCAATGCTTAAGAAGCACTGTTTCAATAAAAATCAAAGCAAAACTCTAAAAATGCAAAAAAGTTGGAAGGGACACAACTCGATACATCAAAATTACGAGCCTGGTGCTTTAACCACTATACAAGATCTTTCACAAGATTATTAGCTTTTAATACAATTATTCATTTAATACGCTTTAACTCCTGCCCTCACCAACTACGTAACCATCTTTTATCCAATCATCATTTGACACCGCCTACAATCGCTCTGCGCGTGATGGTTTGTAAAATCGCGTCCTGTCCTGCTTTTGGAATCGGGACAACCAACGCCTTCTTCCATGCGTCCGGGAACATACGGAGATTGAGCATGCAATTAATTAGGATAGTAATAAAGAAGATGAAGTTAAGAGGAAAATGGAGGAGCATATTGGTAGAGATATTATCAAGGCCAGGCGTTTTGTTCTTTTTGAGGTTCCCGAGATAGGTAATTACCTCAGAGGGTAGAGCAGGTTTGAGTGTATTTGTGTGAGGTGAGTTAATGAAACGTTCAACCTTTGTGTTGACGATGTGGACCGTTTGACGGTTAACGACATCGCTATTGAGTGTAAATTGGCTTCTAAGACTGTCTGCAATGAGCTCAGCCTTGTCTGTGTTAGAGTAGGCCATACCATTTGGGCCATTTAAGGCCGAGGGGTGGACGAAATACAGCATTGTGGGGATCTGGCATCGCCGAAAACTTAAAACCAGCTAATGAGCTGGGTCCAGAATTTCGGATGTTGGATCCATGGTTTTTCATCTGTGCTTAACGGGAAACCGCACGGAACAAGCCTTCGCCGTTGAGCGGGAAGAAACAGTTAGTTGGACTCTGGACTGCCTGTTGAACGCACGTATTTTAGCGTGCTAATGTAACGATTAATGCTGAATTGCCGCACGCTGGTGCGAAGAGTGTATTTTGAGTTTAAATATAATTTATTAAGTTTTAAATGTATTCTTAATTTGTGAAGTGCAATATTTCATTTAATCGATAATTAGTAATCGGGTTTAGAATGCCCGCAACTAAAGTGGTGACCTCGGTGTTTGAACAGTTCGTCTGATAATCTAAGTGCATCGACCTTATAATGGCCTTAATTACGGCGTGTGTACATCATTAGTGACCCAAGCGGATATATTTCTCATATTTCTTCAAGAGTTTGTGTGAAACACGATTGTGTGCATTATCGGTAAACTGTGTTGTTAATCACCTATTGGCATGTGGAGACATCAGTGCTACGAGGTAAAGAGCTTGAATCCCGAATCCCGGTGAGTCGTATCTATTTTGATGGTGTTCAAATCAGTAATACCCCTGTGTGTGCATATAAATTTTACTTGCCCCTAGATAAATTCGACATTAATTTTTTGCGCATTTTATTTAATTTTTGTATATGTATTTATATTGGTAATAAGCTTTCAGTACAGCATTATTTAAGTGCTTTCAAATTGAATATTTTTTGTTTGTTTTGTAATATATGCTTATTTTGAAATTCGGGGTATGACGCGATTTATTTCGACATACTATCGTTAAGCCTGGCCAGATCAAATCGCATGTTTAGGTGATCCAAAATATGGTTTATCGTATTATATTATGCTAAAATTTTTGTTTCCATACTTTTCCTTGCATTCTTATTTTTTATTATGTCTTAAATAGCATTTGTGTACATAGTTTTTGGTAGGGTTGTTGAAACCAGTTTTTCTGTATACAGTATATGTCCTGCATTTATATTTTTTTTCGTGGCTTAATTGTGTAGTAAAATTCAAAAAAATGTCAACAGAAACACCGGATACTG
Organism: Maratus michaelseni; assembly: GCA_963931845.1. NCBI lineage: Eukaryota > Metazoa > Arthropoda > Arachnida > Araneae > Salticidae > Maratus > Maratus michaelseni. Next base: position 28,631,438 of record OZ007599.1, read on the forward strand.
TCGTTCCAGGCATTCATAGGGTTGGGGTAAAGGCGACCCCATTTTGGCGTGCAAACCCGAAACTTTGGTTTTTCCATTTGGAATCCCAATTTAAGCTGGCAGGGGTTTCCGATAGTGTTACCCAGTTTCACCATTTAGTTGCAGCAATGCAACCGGAGGAACTGGCGATAGCAGGCGATATCATTAGTGAGCAACCCACGGATCAGCCATACGAAAGGCTCAAAAATCGGCTCGTAAATCAATATTCCATGAGTGAGGATCAGTGCATTCGCGAGTTGATTTCTGGTTTGCAACTGGGGGATAAAAAACCTTCCCGTTTGCTCCTTGAAATGCGGAGTAAGGCTGGTAGTCAGGTCAAGGATGATTTGCTGAAAACCTTATTTCTCCAGCGCCTACCCACTCATGTGCGACAAATATTAGCAATTTCGAATGACCCACTTGACAAATTGGCCGAAATGGCCGATGGTATCATTGCAGCGAATGGTCCACCCCCCATGGTTCAAAATATCCAATCGGGTAATGAGGAGCTCAAAACATTAATTCTTGCACTCTCCACACGCTTGGAGAAGTTGGAAGTGCAGGGGAATAATAGCAGGCAGAGTCGTTCCAAGTCCCGTGACCGTTTTAGGCATTATAAACGTGATAAAAGTCAAGAAAGGAATGCTGTTGGAAGGAATTTATGTTGGTACAATGCTACTTTTGCTGATAAAGCAAGTAAATGCCGCAAGCCTTGTTCATGGGAGGGAAACTAGTACAGCCGTCACTCAATTCTGGGAGTGACGGCGCAGTTCAGATAAATAGGCTCTATCTCAATGACAGAACTACTCATTTGAAATTTTTAATTGACACGGGGGCGGACGAGTCTGTCTTACCTGTGACAAAAGCTGATAGAACACGTACAGCAGATAAGCTACAACTTTTTGCCGCTAATGGCACGATCATTCCTACGTTTGGTCAGCAGCTCTTAAAGCTAGATTTAGGCCTGCGCAGGGAATTTCATTGGCTATTTATTCTGGCGGATGTTTCGCAACCAATTATAGGGGTAGATTTTCTTCGACATTTTGGTTTACTCATTGATGTGCGTCAGGGAAAGTTACACGACCCCATTACTAATTTGCAGGCGCAGGGTATAATTGATAAGTCAAATAGTAGCAATATACGCACGGTTTCTGAAATGACAACATTCCATACGCTGCTCAACAAATTCCCTAGCCTAACCGATACTTCAGCCTCCCTTAACCCCCCAAAGCATGATGTGCAGCATATTATTGAGACCAAAGGTCCACCTGTGTTTGCTAAGCCTCGCAGACTTCCTCCAGATAAGCTTCGCGCGGCTAAGCAAGAATTTCAGTTTATGATGTCGGCCGGTATTTGCAGACCTTCTAGCAGCTCTTGGGCTAGCCCGCTGCACATGGTACCCAAATCGAAAGGCGATTGGCGCCCGTGCGGGGATTATCGTCATTTAAACGCTGCTACAATTCCGGATCGCTATCCTGTTCCTCATATTCAGGATTGTACACAAGCGCTCCACGGTACAAAGATTTTTTCGACTTTAGATCTGTCTAGAGCATATCATCAAATTCCGGTACGACCTGAGGATGTTCCAAAAACAGCAGTCACTACTCCGTTTGGTCTTTTTGAATTTTTGTATATGCCGTTCGGTTTAGCCAATGCTGCTGCGACGTTTCAGCGATTTATCCATAGAGTGTTATATGGGCTTGAATTTTGCATTCCATATTTTGATGATGTACTAGTAGCATCGGAGAATTACGAGCAGCATGTCAGACATTTACAAATGGTGTTCGAGCGTCTATCTCAATATGGGGTACGTTTAAACCCATCTAAGTGTGTTTTTGGCCAATCTAATGTTAAATTCTTAGGGCATAACATCTCTGCGGATGGTATTAGCCCGCTTCAGGATAAGGTTAACGCGATTAAAAATTTTCCCCGTCCCGAAACCATTAAAGAATTACGACGTTATCTGGCCATGCTTAATTTCTATCGCCGGTTTATCTACCATGCTGCGCACACACAGGGGGTTTTAAACAAATATTTGCAAGGAGCCAAAAAGAATGACAAAAGCATAATTCAGTGGACAGAAGAATCTAATGATGCTTTTGTACGAAGCAAGGAAGAACTTGCAAATGCTGCCACCTTGGCATACTTCATACCTACGGCACCTCTATCTATTGCAGTGGATGCATCAGACTTTGCAATGGGTGCAGCCTTGCAGCAGCAGGTGAATGACAATTGGCAACCTCTAGCATTTTTTTCAAAATCTCTGTCACCGGCTCAACAAAAGTATAGTGCTTATGACCGCGAACTTTTGGCGGTGTATTCCGCAGTACAACATTTCAGACATATGATTGAAGGTCGGAACTTTACAATTTTTACTGACCACAAACCACTTATTTTTGCATTCAGACAAAAAACAGACAAATGTTCACCGCGGCAAACTCGACAGCTGGACTTTATAGGCCAATTTTCCACGGACATTCAGCATATTAGTGGTGTGGAAAATGTTGTGGCTGATGCTCTCTCCAGGATAAATATCTCCTCCATCAAGTCTTGTGTTATTGATTTGGAGCTGATGGCCAAATTACAAGCGACCGATATTGCTTTACAACATGCGAAGCAAGACAACATTAGCTTAAAACTTCAACCAATGCCAGTAGGTGATTCAGCGGTTGAATTACAGTGTGATATTTCCACGGGTCGCATTAGACCTTTTGTGCCAGCAGACATGCAAAAAACAGTGTTTCAGAAATTGCACGAACTGTCCCATCCTGGTGTCAAAGCGACACAGAAACTGATTGCTGAACGCTATGTTTGGACTGGAATGCAGAAAGATATTGCTTTATGGGTACGATCCTGCATCTCCTGCCAGAGGAGCAAAGTACACCGGCACACGAGAAGTGCTATTGGCATATTTGAACAACCGTCTGCTCGGTTCCAGCATGTTCACATTGATTTGGTTGGACCATTGCCACCGTCTAACGGGTTTCGGTTTTGCTTAACATGTGTTGACAGATTCACCAAGTGGCCAGAAGCAATTCCATTGGCTGATACTACTGCTGAGAGTGTGGCGGAGGCCTTCTACGCCAGTTGGATCGCCCGTTTTGGACCACCTTTACGTCTAACAACTGACCAAGGTCCCCAATTCGAATCATCACTATTTTCGGCGCTGAATCGTTACCTGGGCATCTCGAAAGTTCATACTTCCCCATACCATCCGGCAGCGAACGGCCAGGTGGAGAGATTTCATCGACAGCTCAAGGCTGCAATTATGGCCCACAACACCACGGATTGGGCCCGAGTTTTGCCAACTGTACTCCTGGGCATACGAACAGCGTGGAAAGAAGATCTGCAGGCTACAGCAGCGGAAATGGTATATGGTACCACCATCGCCCTTCCAGGAGAGTTCCTTGTTCCAGTAGCCGGTTCACCTAACCCAGTCGATTTTCTTGGCAGGCTACGGGAGGTGATGCGACGATTACAACCAGCCACTTCTCGGTTGACACCTGAGCGTAAAATTTTTGTCAGCAAGGATTTGAAGTCTTGCTCACATGTTTTCTTGCGCAGAGAGGGTATTAAGAAGAGTCTGCAAGCTCCATTCGAGGGGCCTTACCAGGTTCTGCAACGGAACGACAAAAATTTCACTGTTAAGATCAACGACAGAACTGTTACGGTAAATATTGACAGAGTAAAACCTGCCTTCTTCTGCACTGAGGAGCAGCCGTCGAATCCTCAATCCGAAGAAAACCACTCTAAATTAGATTCACCAGCAGCAACAGTCACAGAAGAAGCGGAAATTCCAGCTCCAAGAAGTCCAGTAACTACTCGTGCTGGTCGGCGTGTCAGATTTAACCCTCGCTACCTCTGATGGTGAAAATTGTTTCGCTATCGCTCAGGGGGGGCTACTGTGGGGATCTGGCATCGCCGAAAACTTAAAACCAGCTAATGAGCTGGGTCCAGAATTTCGGATGTTGGATCCATGGTTTTTCATCTGTGCTTAACGGGAAACCGCACGGAACAAGCCTTCGCCGTTGAGCGGGAAGAAACAGTTAGTTGGACTCTGGACTGCCTGTTGAACGCACGTATTTTAGCGTGCTAATGTAACGATTAATGCTGAATTGCCGCACGCTGGTGCGAAGAGTGTATTTTGAGTTTAAATATAATTTATTAAGTTTTAAATGTATTCTTAATTTGTGAAGTGCAATATTTCATTTAATCGATAATTAGTAATCGGGTTTAGAATGCCCGCAACTAAAAGCATAGACGGAACAGATCGGAATAGACCTGACGTCTAGACTGTGCCGGGGGTAGCGAGGTGACATACCGCCGGATATATATATATAGTGCGAGTATGGGAATCATCTTTTGAGGTGGTTGTGATTTGGCTCCACTGGAACTGTGTGTATTAGTGGTGCGTAACGAAGTAGCGTGAAACGTACGATCAGGGAGATTGTCATTCGACAGTCGTTTACGGCAAGTGCTAATAATAAATATGGACCAATAAGGACTATTACTGTAACATTTTTTTGTGCTAATTCAATCAATAAATTATTAGTTGATTATTTAAGTGAGTAACAAATTACCCGATGGACTCGGGAGCCCTCAGTCAGCTGGGGTGCCCCCTTCCAATCGATGGCTGGGGCTTTTGCGGGGTGTACCTTCCAGCGTTCTGCTTTACGTTGAATTTCGTCTGCACGAATACAGACTGAGACTATTTCTAGGTCGCTATTCATATGGAGGGCTCTTGTGAGAAGGAATTTTTTCTCCACCTGCCTATCTAGGAGCATTGCACCGGCCAGTATTTTAATAGCTGCCGTACTGGTAGTACGGGAGCATCTTGTTATCTGGAAGAGAGCTGATCTATGAGCCAAAACCGCATCCGTATATTTGCTACTAAATTTCTATAAAAAGGACCCGAATTCGAACCCTGTGGTCAGTCGACGTTGTATTCTCGTTCCAGGGATGAGATTTCTGTTCGGTAAACTACCTTCCTCTCAGAAAGAAAACTTCTAACCAGATTGAATAGGTTTCTAGGGCACTTCATTTTACTTAGACCCAGAAAGATCGAGGGCCACCTCAAGCTGTTAAAGGCTCCTTTGATATCCAACAGGACGAAACAACAATCGTTGTCCCGATTTTGACAACCTTCTATTGTCATACGCAGCTTCTGGAATGCGTCTTCCGTTCCCATACTCGGAGTAAAACCAAATTGGCATGGATTCATGAACCCATGTGATCTAGAATGGTAATTCAATCTATTGGTCACAAGTAAAGTTGCAAAGAACTGGTTTATTTCCAGTGGATCCGGTTTATTCCCCAAAAGACCTGGTTTATTCCCAAAAAACCCGGTTAATTCCTCAAAAGACCGGTTTATTTCCAGGTTTAAACTGGGTTTTTTCCAGTCTTTGTAACTCTAGCTCACAAGTTTGTCTAGAACCTTTCTCCAGGCGGGCAATAAACATATCGGACGATAGAAGCTGGCCAGCCCGCGATCCTTGCCCACTTTACTAAACAGAACAATTGATTTGGAAAGACACCATCTGCTAGACATTTGTTCATGAAAAATGTTTTATTTGCCCTAAAGAGAAGTTCTACAATCTCGAGATGTATTCCATTCATCCGCGGAGCTTTGCCACGATGACCGCCTCAACCTCATTCTGGGTGAATTCCGGGTCGTCGTCCCCTAGAGCGAAATCCTGAACAGCGCGGTGCTCATTGTCACTTCAAAAGTGATAATCCATGAGCTCTTCTATTGCCGAGTTAAATTCCTTGGTTCGGCTCCTACCCCGATCGTGAATTGCACTATTTTAAACGGTTCAAGGATTTACCTCGAGCCCAATCAAATGAGGATCAAATGGTTTTCACTGGTGAATGTCTTCAAGATACTGGTAATGATCTCACTTGGCCCGGCGTATCGATTTTCTAAAACGGCCCTGGAGTTTACAAAAATGTATTTCGTACTCCTTTCTTTGATCCAGGTTGTCATTGCAACGCTGTAAGCGACGTCTTTTGCCATTTGTTCAAACGGCAGAAAGAACGCTCTTGATCGCTAGACTTTCACTCCACCAAGGAACAATTTTAACCCGAGGTCTTTTATTTCTCTTGACATCTGCACATATATCCTGCAAAATTTCCGTTAATTGAGCGACGCTCTCGTTGACTGACTTCCCATCTAGCCAGGCCGTCTCACGAGGTTCGAGCTCCCATTTGACCAAACGAATGGACTTTACCCACGAATGGCAACAACCGCACCTCTGAGGGTAATTTCCTTCGGAAAAAGACTGTTTATTGGACGAAGGGGAAGATGTGTTAAAATGTTCTTCACGCCTATTGGCGCTTTTCTTCTCTTTACCCACAGATGACGTTATATGGGTAAAGTCCATTGGTCTTCGAAGTCTGCCCAAAGCTAAATATATCCAGCTTTTGCCTTGGGACGCGATGACGCATCTTCACTGGTGGGGTCGTTCCACACCTCTAAATCATTCTGAGCACAAAAATTTAAGGAAAGGGCAACTGACGTCACTGTTGGTTAAATTATTGTTGGTTTGGGAGAAAACCTGGTTGTTCTTTACAACTCCTACAGTACACATGAGATGGAGCGATTTGATTGGTCTACGTTAAACTGGTCTGTGATATGATTGTCCTACGTCGCCATGACGATTCCTGTAATGATAGCTGCGACAAAAATGTCGTGGTAGATTAGTTGATGGAACTGTTTGTTTGTAAACAAACATGCCCTTTCCTTATAGAATAAGGTCACCCTGGTCGTCGGACTTGTAAAGAGGGTACCCCCAAACCGAGCTCTTGGTATTTATATATCCAAATATTACAATGGACTTGTCCGTGGGACTGTCAAACAGATCCTGAAGCAGCTCCGTCTGGGAAGTGATGTCAATGCCATCTCTTTGTGGCGGCAAATAGACCGAAATCACAAGAATTTTTACATCTGCACTTAAGTCAGACTGCACCGCAGCGTCTATTTCCGTCATAACTTCCACCGCTGGAACGATTTTGTTCAAGACGTAGACCACAGATCTCGCTTGGACCTGAGAGTAGAACACTGTTTCCCCATCTGGAATACCATCAACTTTACCTTCAGCGAACACATATGGTTCCTGAAAACAGCAGGGGCGGACTGGTACAGTTTGGCCCACCTCGCTAGACTTATGCGTTGGCCCACCAATCGACAACCCCATTGCTAAAATATTTCAATACTGACTATCAACACGGCTCTTTGCTCTAATTCTATGAAGATGACTTAACCCTAATTCGAATCATATTAGCATCTTTGTAATCGTTAATTATCAATAGGTAGTAATTTTATCGTAAACAAAATCTTAGAGGGGGGGAGCTTAACTTGGTACAAAGCGAAACGACAAAACGAAAGACATACAGCGATTGGCACAAAACGATGGGCGCGTCGCTTTGCACCAATCGCTGGTCGCGGACAGCCACCATATGTGACGTCATGATAATGAATGAGCCAGCCCGGTATCTAGTGTAGCCCTGCTGTTAGACCGGGAGGCGGCAGCACAGACAATCACCTCATCGAGTTCACGGCTGAAATTCCAGAATTAGTTAAAACTTGATTCGCATATTAAAACGCAATCGGTCTGCCAAGTCATATCTTGGTGGAAAACACTCGAAACCCCGATTTTAGCGGTTGGCTCGTAGGTTTACCATTGTGTTTGCCTGCTCCCAGTCCTCCATGTTTTCATAGCTTTGGGTGCAGGAAAACACAATGGTAAACCTACGAGTTAACCGCTAAAATCGGGCTTTAAGGTGTTTTCCACCAAGATATGACTTGGCAGACCGATTGCGTTTTAATATGCGCATTGAGTTTTAACTAATTCTGCAATTTCAGCCATGAACTCGATGAGGTGATTGTCTGTGCTGCCGCCTCCCGGTTTATGTGTCTAAGATGACATTATAAACGTTTGCCTTAAATATTTCGGATGGTTACCTGACAATACTTCTTGTCTCATCGTGATAATATTCACCACATCGACGTTTCACTATAGATATTCTCTTTTCCGATAGAAAACTTCAATTTCAGTGGAGTAACTCATTTTCTATTAGTTGCATCTGAAGATGTTTCACAAATAAGAAGCATTTTTCAGAACCATATCAAAATTATTTCTTATGTGTAGCAGAATGGATTTCAGAGTTTGGATTTTATTAGCAGGAGTCATATTCGTCGATAGCCACATTCACATGATTCAATGACGTCACAGACCTGCCCAGATTCTGCTGCCCTATGCGAAAATCAACCAGTCTGTTCTTTGATTTAACCTGATTACCTCAAGAGCTAATGTAGGGCAATGGAGGTGGAGCGCGACCTACGTTATACACGGCCAGTGCATGACGTTTAAAACGTCACATGAAGTGGATCATTTTTACACGACGATTGGTGCAAAGCGGCGAGCCCACCATTTTGCACCAATCACTGTGTAAAAATGATTCACTCCATGTGACGTTTTAAACGTCATGCACCGGCCGTGTATAACGTTGGTGGCGGGTGGAGGGGTGAATGATTCAATTCGCCCTCTGGTCGACAGGAAACAATTTGCTCACCGTGACACAATTCAAAAATTTCTTTTCTCCCACTCCAAATTTGGGATTTTTACAATGCTTGTCCAACTTCTGCTTGGACCTCCCACACTCCAAACATACTTCCTTATTCTTGCTTATGTGGCATAATTCCCACATCTATGTCTCTGACTACAGTTGCAAAGAACGGGTTTATTTTCAATGGACCCGGTTTATTCCCAATAAAGCCGGTTTATTTCCAAGTTTATTCTAGTCTTTGGGTCTTTGCAACTATATCTATGACACTGAGTCGGTCGGAGGTGCTCAGCCAGTTTAGCTCTTGTCCAGCCGATTACCAGCCTTCATAGATTCGTCAGGACATGGAAGGCTCCTGGAGTTACTTCCAGAACCCAGTTGGTCAAGTCTTGTCCCTTAATAGGAAACTTGATCTTAACCGACCCTGCCTCAGCACCTTACTGCTTTATTGCAGTTTCGACTATGTCTGTCCCATCGACGTCGTTAGGTATGTGGTATCGCGAGAAACGATATACACGGCCAGTTCATAACGTTTAAAAGTCACACAGAGTGGATCATCTTTACACTTCGATTGGTACAAAGCAGTGCACCCATCATTTTGTGCCAATCGCCATTTAAAGATGATCCACTCCGTGTAACGTTTTAAAAGTCATGAGCCGGCCGTGTATTTCGTTGGTCGCGGTCGTATGCGATGATACGAGGACTTCGAAGCCTGGGAACAGTGCATTTGACCGTATCCTTCAGGCACCTTCTAGGTCAAGTTGTTTATTTAAGTTCTAGTGACTGCTAGATACAGAGCTTGCTGTACAAACAGAAAGCTCTTCCATAAGTGTCACCTTCGTATCTTTTTCATTTTTGTTTGGCTTCCCTTCAACATGACCTTCATTTTATTCACTATGTATCGTGCTGATACTCGTTTGTCCTACTTCCCATCCTCATCGACGGTGGGGATACCCATGTCGGACAACGTTGACTTATTAAAGTCAGTGGCACCCTCATCTGATTGTGTCATCGTGAATTCAATTCCTTTATGTGGATAGTTCTAACCAACTAAAATAACTGATACCCAATTAATTCCGGCTTTTCGAAAACCGGGCAAGCTTAGCCCCAATATGTTCTGTCTCCTGGAGACCGTTTAGGGACAGCCGTGTGCGCCGGGTCAAGGCGTTGCTCTGCTCCGGTTCTATCCTATGCTCCCACAAATCAAAAATCTAATAAAATCGTCCGAATTCTGAAGAAAAAAAAAAAAAACTCGGTCTAGCCCTCTACATCTATACAGCTCTTAATAAATTTCGCTTTTTAAATCACAAGTACTGACAACTAGCGTTACGTACCAATAGTACGCTGGAATGTGTTTGCACCCGGTTCCTATTTATAAACCACAGATCTGTCAGTCCGGCCTAAATCTAATGAAAGAAAATTAGCCTGGGACTGCCTTGGGCCTGTCTGTGCATGCGAGCTTTTTGAAAAAGTGATTGTGTTGCGAGGAAAGGGTGGATATTAATTGATTTATTTAAATACAATACACTATAAGCGACTCCCTACCCTACTCGTTGCACGTTAAACAAACGGCCCTGCACCCTGCCCTGCAGGTAGGTGCCTATCTAAAGTTACGCACCACGAAGCGATTTTTTGTATTTTTTAATAAGATTTTGTTATTTAATTTTTTATGCGAGTTGTAGCGTTTTGCGGTAATTTTTAGACTTTTTTTCTCAAATGGGAAGAACTCACCTATACGTTTTGCCGTCGTGATTCAATTTAAGTTTTGAGAATGCCAAATCGGTTCTTACAGCATCTGAAACAACGATGGTGAACATTTTAACGTATGGCGATATTAAAATTTATAATTCAAGGTTGGCTTGATTCGATACAGGAGCAAGATACAATGTATTAAGTCCAATGATACAATTTATTAAGCCAATACAATGTATTAAGTCCAATGATACAATTTATTAAGCCAATACAATGTAATTAATGTACGATACAATTATTAAGCCAATACAATGTAATTAATGTACGATATAATGTATTAAGCCCGCACGGGTGTACACAGCCGAGGGCGGTGAAGCCCCAAGTCCATGTCCGTTTAGGAGAAACCGATCAGAGAGCCATCATTAGTAAGTGAGAATTAAAAAAATATTTAAAAATCGATCATATGTTCAAATCTACTTAACGACCTTTGTACAATTGGTGTCTTTTCTTGTCGGATTTTTTTTTTTCCACAAAAATTTGGCGCCGTTTCGCTGGCTAAACATTCATTCCGTGCTTTGCATACTAAGCTAATTACACATGAATTCATCCAGGTAAATGTATAAATAAGTGTGGACTGGTTTTTTTTTTACAATTCAATAATAAGTAAATGGTGACCTTGTGATTCCGTCTTAGTTTTCTATTAATTCAACAATTAATGTAAAAAGCTGCTCACCGGGCCCACGGGCCACACCAACAACAACAATTAATAACGGACTTACAAAGTAAATTAAACGTGTAAACGCAATTGCTAGAAACCATAAAAATATTTCAGTTTTAGACACATGTTTCCGTTTTAGCCGGTAGATTTAAAGGGTATTTTGTCGAGGTCGAGACTATGAAATCTTTCAATAAAAAGTGGGATTTCGTTATACACAAGTTCCGTTTACACAGTCTTTACTGCATGAATTAACGAACATAAATTATGATTTATATATAAATATTAAACAACAAAATCTGTGAAAAGAGAATCGCTAGGGATCAAAGAAAAGTATCGTTTTAGGGAAGTTTTCGTCTTAGCAGGTGTTCGTTCGGTAGTACGGTGTTCGTTCCGGCGGGACAATGAAAATGTTCCATTTACGGTACAATACTATGCCGACTGTATAAAACTATGTATCTCCCCCCCCCCTTCCCTACAAAAAAAGATTATCTGGATCTGCCCCAGAGTTTGGAGATAATTTTTATTTAATATCATCAGAGTTCTGCTGAAAGGCAGCGTTTCAACAGCATAACATTATTATATCCAAAATTAACAAATATATAATTAATGAATGTTACTGGTTCATGCATTTAAGCAGTTGAAATTAGATAAGTAAAATGGAAAAAATCACATGTGATTGGATTCTTTATTCCTGAAGATTACAGTTTAAAGGGATGATTCATCAATACAGGTTTTCAAATCGCCAATCTCAAAATCCTTTTGTTAGCCTGTGGAGAAATTGAATTAGATGGTGACTCATACCTAATTATCGAAATACGGTTTTCACCACCAAAAAGTAGATGTCTGATGCCTATATGCAGTGCGTTTTTTTAAAGCCTCCTTCAATTTTAAGTATATAAAAAAACTGAAATTTCTACATGCAGAAAAATTTCAAATTTTATCATCTTAAAAATACTTCATTTGAAGAAGGCAATTGCAAACATGAGATTTCGCTATAGAGTGTGTGTTTGGAGGGGAGGGGGGATGGTAAAGCAGTCCCTTAAGGGTACTTGCTGTCATTCATTTTGATGAAAAATGACGAAATTATCACTTTTTGAATATAAAGTATTTAAACATCGCCAGTATATTCTAGCATATTTGCATAATAATCAAATAATTAGAAATATGTGAAAAGGCTTTTTACTGCATCCATTTCCCTTCAAAGGATTCAGAGTGAAAAATTATTTTTCTCAGTTTGTGTTTTTTCAGTATATCACATCAGTATGTTCAAAATGCTAAAGCTTCAACATGTTTCTCAATACTACTTGCTTGATATTTATTATAGTGACTTTCCTTAGGGTGCATTGTATAAAATTAAAGATCCGATTTGCAATAATGTAAGTAGTTTTTTTTTAAAAACAAAAATATGAAGCAAACATCCATTTTTACATATATCATATGATTTATATTATAGAAGGTTCCTGTGAAAATGGAGTGTGTAGCACTTATACCAGTTTGTGAGTCCCTGACACGGAAAACTGCATACATTTCTAATAGGGAATTGATCCAAAAATAGAAAGAATTATGAAGAATAAAATTTGTATTTGAGATTGTCCAAAGTAATATTAAGTTATCGTCAAACAAGAACTGTAGCCCAGAATTTACTTTATATTTTCTAGGGGGAAGGGGGACAATTTTAAGCTACAGTGACTTTCTTTTAAATGAAAGAACCCATTAAAACTTTTCAACTTAATCGGCACCATACCCCCCCCCCTCCCCGATTTCCTCTGGCTACGGCCTTATTGTCAAACATAAATTTTGTTTACAACTCAATTCAACGTGTTTCGTAAGACTCAGAACATTATCGAAATTTAAGTCACCCCCATCCCCCGAAATTAAATCTTGGGTATGCCACTGACGATCGACAGCACAAAGAGTTTTAAATTCGGTTATAAAAAGTCACTCCATTCTGGGATACCATGTATATGCATTTCCGTTCATTTAACATTTTACTTGAACTCTCCATAACTTGCATATTTATTTATTTTGACTTTCTTTTTAAAATTATAAACAGAAGCAATCGAAAACCGTTTTCTATCTTTCGGTAAAGGCAGAATATATTTTAAAAACAATGTCAAAATCGGCGTTATGAATGGCATTCCCGACGTGGCAGCACGAGAAAGGTGAAAAAACCTGTCACATGAAAAGAGTCACTTATAAATCGATAACTTATTTATATATATGTATAAATAAATGGAAAATGTGTTTCTATCCCTAATCACTTCAATAGTCAGACCTGCCAATTTTATGCCTTTACATTTACAAATGAGTCAGAACGTTTCGCGTGCATTTTTTTAAAGCCTCCTTCAATTTTATGTATATAAAAAAACTGAAATTTCTACATGCAGAAAAATTTCAAATTTTATCATCTTAAAAATACTTCATTTGAAGAAGGCAATTGCAAACATGAGATTTCGCTATAGAGTGTGTGTTTGGAGGGGAGGGGGGATGGTAAAGCAATAATTAATAAAAAATTAGTAAAATTAATAATGATGTTTACGTAGCCAATATAGTTAATCATTTATCTTTTTATCCTTAAATCGTAGTTATAAAATTAAAAACATTTAAAAATATTACATTTATTATATTTGAACATGGATTATTATTTAACAGTGTATTACTATTTATCTTAATAAAAAGTCACAAATTAACACAATCCTTTGAACCAAGGTGTGCGAATTAGTGGTTTTTTACTATAATTAATTATTTTTTAAAATAAAGTTTTTACGCAAATACTCATATTTTCATGTATCACAGCAAAAAGTTTAAAACTGTAACAGAAACGTATTTCCTTCATAAAACCCCTTAATATTTCAAAAGGTATAAAAACTAATAGGCGCCGTCGGCGCCCTTTTTTTTAAAAAGGGTACTGAGCCCCCTGCCCCATAATTTTGGTGCTTCGTAACATTCCCTTTTTGCAAAACAAATAGACATTACCTAACAGAAATGTGTTATTTCATTTTAAAGAAGTTCACAATGTTTAAAGTAAAGAAAAAGTAATATATTTTTATACTTGAATTCATTTCAAAGAGAAAAAAAGGCATCTTCTGTGTTATTCGGGTACCCAAGATAATTAAATGAATAAATCTTATAATAAAACTAATTAACATAAATTCTATTCATTTACCATTTTATAAAATAAAAACAAATATATATGATAATACACTTAAAGGCTGTTAAGCACCTTTTAATAAAAGATCTACTCCTACTAGTTTCGTACACACAATCATTCTCCAGATTAATAATATTAAACTATTTTAGCAAAAATTATTTATTATTCTTTTCAAATTTTTGGGAAAATAGTTAATTTATAATTATTGATCTTGAGAATGTAGTTGATTATGTGTATGAAACTAGTATATCTGTTTATTAAACGGCATTTATAAGGTTTTTAGTGTACTGTTATCACTTTTAGTAATATATGTATATTTTAATGATACTAAGGGATTTTCTTATAAAATTATTTTTGAAAGATTTAATTTTAAGAAGAACAATTATAATAACACCCTCAACCCTGCCTAGAACCTTTTATAGGTTATTTACAGTGGTGATGCGTGTAGTCATCTTTAAATTTAGAAAAGAAAGACAACATGGAGCATCTTAAATCTAAATGAGCATATTTAAAATATGTTGTTTAGTTTTTATCAACTTTTTTTTTTCAAATTTCTCTATTTCTTAAAATGTCTAATGTTGTCATCTATCATTGTCCCATTATAAAATTTCCTTGTATCAGCCAGGAATGTATATAATATACAGTATGGAACCGTTTATCTGAAAACCCAGTTTGACATGTTCATTGTTTGAAGCATTACAACATGCATGGTATAACTTGATGCCAACATCTAGGAATTGAAATATATCCAGCTAGATATTATGCGTTTTGATTTTTATGCAGAGGAATTGCTATTTCCAATCGATTGCCATAAACTGCTTCTTTCAAACTCCAATTAATTTTTTACCTTGATTGGATCTGATTCTTAATCCGAGTAATCTAATAATTAATTTCAAATCAGAAACAATGCCACAGTCACACATATTCTACAAATGTGGTCAAATGGATGTTGCTTTAATGTCCAACCAGTTAGTCAGAAAAACCAATTATCTGGAATACATCTGACACCAACCATTCAGGATAAGTGGTTCTGTAATAATTAAGGTGTTTGATTTCAAAAATAACACTTTTACCAGCATTTGAATGTTTTGTTATAAAATGTCTACATTTTTCATATACATTCTAAATTAACCCATAAAAACATGAATTTGTTTTCCAAGCTATAAAACAGCAAATACAGAATTTATATTTTTTATTTTACCTTTAAAAATACATTTCAGTATTTCAATGTTACAAAATACACAGTAATATTTTATCAGTAAAATTGTACATTTTTTGTTCGGTTATGACTCTTCTGAAAAATTTTCTACAAGCAGAATCTGGAAAAAAAAAAAAAAAAAAAAAAAAAAAAAAAAAAAAGGGATAACATAAATATGAATCGATTTTTGAAGTAACACATTAATATAATAACTTTTTTAGGCTTTTTAAGTAGCTAACAGATGAATGTTGTTAAGTGATACACTGGTGACCGTGACCATTATGTATTTTGACATGAAATACATAACACACATAAGGAACTGATTTTAAAACATTTACATAGTTTTTTTTTTAATTTAATTTTTGCTTTTTAAATATCAAGTGATATGAAAATGTATTCAAAACATGACTTTTTACATACAATGAAAATGAAAAGATAGTTGAACTTGAAGAAAATGGCACACATTTATTGAGAGATGACTCAAATTGTGACACTGGAAAAGTAACATCAGTCTTAGCACCTGAAAATACAGAGATATGGTTACAAAAGTAAAATATTGAAACAATGCAGAACTTTTATAAGATAAAAAATGACCAAATCTATATTGATAAAAGAGAGTTTTGCTGTGTGTGGACAAGAGCTAGCAAAATACAGCACACAGAGAAGTCTGAAGAACTGAACACACAGTTTTTTGTGTGGTATTTCATAGCTTTATTTTAACATAAATCAATCAAACCATTCAGTACAGTTAAAATTGAAAGACATATTAGAAAGATTGTACTCTTACATCTCAAATGCTGCAATCAATTTGAAACTATATAATATTGTTGTTAACCCTTTGAAATTTTTTTAAAGGGTTATTTTCCCCAAAGATGTTTTTCCCCCTTGTGGCAACGCCCCTCCAGAGTGCAATTTTTGTTGGTAGAGGTACCAACAAAACCAAATATATGCTCTTAAAGCTCAAATGTTCTTCTAATTGACACTGCAATTGGTTTTAAAAAATACGAATTTTAACCTTTTCAAAAACACCAGTGAATGCAATTCACTTCGCACCTCATGGAGATGATTTTTTTTCTACACTAACAGTAACTTAGACGTTCACATTTCGACACATCTTTTTATAGCATTTCAGTAGACCTGATTTACATTAAATACAAAATTTTCAAATGTTTTGGATGTATACAGTTATTAAAAAATCTCAGGGAAAAAAAAAAAAAAAGCAGGGATTTAGCATGGCATTTCTCTGCTTCGACTCATGTTTTTATCATTACATATGCATATTTTTTTATGAAATTTTAATGAGAGCTTCAATACAGTTATAGTTTATAACTGATTTAAATTTCAGAGAGTTTGGAAGATGAGAACTATTTTTTTTATTGTGATTTTAAACAGCCAATGCAAAAACAAACAACAAAAATTAAAAAAAGGGAGAAGAAAACATATTTCTTTTACAACTAGATAGCAATGTTTCACAAAATTTTTACATGGACTGTAAAACTGTTATATTTATAATCGATAAAAATTTCCAAGAGTTCAGACAAGAACTTTAAGAAAAAAACTATGAAAAGACCCCACATGAAAAAACAAGAAAATGTCTTCTTACAAGCACTTTTATCACTAAATATCAATGTTTTTTCACGAATTTTTATTTAAAAATATATTTTCTTACAAAATCAGGTTAAAAATATAAAATCATACAAACCTGAGGTTTGTTTAAATTTATTATCATGGGCCCGGGTGGATCAGCTAGTAAATAATAAAAATAATAAAAATGACAGAAAAGATTAATTTTGAAAATGCATCGTTAATGTATGCAAATAAATTTTTACTGTAAAACAGACAGTGGCTTTCTTTAGTAAGTGAAAAAAAATTAAACAAGAAATATTGTCCTCAAATATGCTCTATGAAACAGAAAAGTACTGAAAATTTTCACAAGGTAGTATTCAGTAGTAAGCCTGTCTCAAAGTGATGTCAGGAATGCACTAGAGCACATAATTTAATCAAAAAATTGGAGAAGAGATGCATAAAAAAAAAAAAAACTGTGATTGGTCTTTCAAGATGCATTTTTTTCATTGAAGGAATGCTCAAAAGAGGCATATTTTGTATTAAATGCATTGCTCGTTTAAAAAAGCAGGACCCACTTTTTGAAAAGTGTCTGGGTCCCAGGGACACAAGATTTCAAAAGCTTATTGACATTGCTGGCTCACTAAGAAATTCTTTAATAACATCAAACTTACGGCTGAGAAACCACATCTTAGCAATTTGAACTGAGATACTATCGCAATTCCTAATTGACTTAGGAAAAAAACTATTCAACCAAAGGTAACTCAATGTTGAGTTGAAAAAACTTCATGTCATTGGTCAGAGGAATCACAAATTTAGTCCCTTGTATAAATTCAGTTCTTGCCTGGATTTTTTTTTTTTTTTGGGTGTTTAAACGATGACTGACAGTACTGTTTTATTAAATTATAAAAAAATATTGAAAATAAATATTTTATTAAATTTTTAAATTGTATTTTAACAAAATAGTCATGCAGTTTCATCAGATACCACATAACTGCTCTATGGTTAAACAGTAGAGATGGGAATGCTCGGAAAAAACTCCGGAAATTTTGGGGAAAAAAACTATCTTTTTTACAACAAGGTTCATTATTTATGCCTACTATGAACACTGGATTCAAGACGCATGGTTTCAGCAGGATGGATCTCCTCAACATTCAACAAGAGACATCCTGAACTTGATCAAAAGTTACTATGACAATCATGTCATCGCAAGAGGCTACCCAAATCGCTTTGGCTATGAACATTTTGGCCCACCCCTATAGCCTGACTTATCACCACTAGACTTCTTTTTATGGGTCTACAGAGATCAACCAAACACCATAGGAGAGCTGAAAACAGCAATAACAAGTGTGATAAGGTTGATTCCAACAGACCAACTTAAGCAGGTTATCGCAAATTTCAAACTGATTTTGTTTCATTGTCTCCTCAGATGGCCAACATTGTGAGAACCTCATCTTTTAATTTCCTTTATTCTCATGTGTAAATCCTGAAATAACCCTGTAAGTAATATGTCCAAAATATACCTATATTTACATCTAAAATGATAAAATGCCAATATAATTATAGCGTCATATAACTCAGCAATACTCTTGGTCACCACAATCTTTAACAAGGAAAATCCATATTAAAAATTTTGTTAAAATATTTTAGCGTGACATCATTCAAAGATCAGACTGCAAAATTGATGATTTTCCTGTGTTAAACTGAGTGTCTTCCTAAACATTTTTTTAGAAAAAAGACCTGATTTTACTCATAAATTAACTTTTCAGCGTACACACTAATTTTTTGTAAGAGTAGGCACATGTACTTTTTATGTATAACAGTTACGCTTTGACAAATACGTGATATTTAACAATAGTAAAACTAGTCGGATGTGGCAATCCCAAAACTTTCTTCTATCTCACACAGGTTTCGCATACACTAAAAAGAATCAGCACCAATTTATATCAAGGTCTAACTGAAACTCAAGTTTTATTAAATTCTGTGCAATATTTCTTGAGATATGACTATTGCTAAAATCGTGTAAATCCTGCAAAGTGCTGCATAGCAGCGGCACCTGCAGGGCGATTTTTACCAAAAACTAATCAGCACCAATTTATATCAGGGACTAACTGAATCTAAAGTTTTATTAAATTCCGAGCATTAGTTCTTGAGATAGAGCCATTGCGGAAATCGCGAAAAATGCTGCATAGCAGCGCCACCTGCTGGGAAATTTTTACCAAAAACTGATCAGCACCAATTTATATCAGGGACTAACTGAATCTAAAGTTTTATTAAATTCCGAGCATTAGTTCTTGAGATAGAGCCATTGCGGAAATTGCGAAAAATGCTGCATAGCAGCGCCACCTGCTGGGAAATTTTTACCAAAAACTGATCAGCACCAATTTATATCAGGGACTAACTGAATCTAAAGTTTTATTAAATTCCGAGAACTAGTTCTTGAGATAGAGCGCCCACAAAATTTGTGTCGCATACAGACAGACAGACTCACAGACAGGAATACCCTAACATTCGGCATTCCTGTATTAAATTCCGAGAATTAGCTCTTGAGATAGAGCGCCCACAAAATTTGTGTCGCATACAGACAGACATTTTCTAGAAACAGTCAAATCGTGTTCAAAACCTTCTAAAACGTATAAATCCGTCGAAAATTTTCATGAATCCAATACTTTCTTCTTGTAAAGATAGAAGAAAGTAAAAAGTGACAAATTAGAGGAAAATTACAGTAAAAATTTAATTTAAACTTCCATGCAATATGAGAGTACCATACACTCCCTCAAAACTACATCATTTGGGACTAGAGATTATGTAGATTTTTGGTCACTGTTTTGGTTATATTTTTAAAACAGTAATTTGAATGTATATAATGCACTTAAAATTATAACATATGCTTATAATAAAGTAAAATGTTAAAATAATAAAAATTAAGAAAATTTAAGAAATGATTTAAATATTAAAAGTACATAATTAATAATGCATAATTTAATAATGATGAGATGAAACTTTTCTAATTATTTATTCAATGAGATTCGTCTCATAAAAGGTACACTAATAATTTACATAAAAATCTTAAAATAATGAAGTTTTATTTTATGTTTAGCCAGACTAACTAAAATAGCTTGATTAATATACAAATGTATTTGGTAAAAAGATCATAATCACAACTGATATCAGCGCTATCGCGAATTTTGTCAGAATTAAATTTATACTTCCTTCATGAGAAAACATGAGTTGTCATATTAACCAGAATAACATTAAAATGTGTACAGAATGATATAAAAATAAAACAAATCTTTAATTTTTTCCCCACATTTTAACTAAGTTTCAATGTTTACTTCTGCAACAATGTGCAAATTTTAAGCATTTGTGGATGATTTTAAAGTTGTGGATTTGAAGGAATCTACTGTATATAGTGTAAGAAATATCACAATTGTAAAATTTACAATGGTACAGTTACTAAAAAATTTACGTCAAGCATACTTTTATTTAGTGTTTAAAATCAATGAAAGAAATAAATGTAACACGAATGCATGAATAGAACACATATTTACAGTCTACTTGGGCCAGATATAAGAAAGAGCAACAGGGCCTTATGAGCTATGCAACAATATTTAATTAATAACAAACACATACTTTTGGTAAAGCTTTCTCCCTGCTAGATGAGTTGCTGAACAGAGCTTTCTCAATTTTACTCGCTAGTGTAGATTTCTCCAATAGTCGAAAAAATATTGCTTGTGTATATGATTCAAATAGACCCATACACAACATGCAATATTTATTCAACTTGCCACAATGGCATATAGAGGCAGTTCCCATCAGAACACAGCAGTATCAGCTGTGCTAATACAGTTCCTGGCAATGTCACATGCTGGCGCACAAAATCAGTGGTGTAGAGAGTGCTCCCATTTGGAAGGAAAGACTGGTGCCCACACAGTGTCTCGTCAAATGGAAGCTGCACACTTCGGCGAACCCAATGCCTCCAGGACTTGGTCTGATGCCTACATCCTTCAAGGGGTATAAAAATTAACAACAAAACTGGATCTAAAAAATCATTAAAAAAAGTTTAAAATAGAAATAGATTATAAAATGTTCATTTAATAACAATACACAAATATACTACACATGAAGTAGATAATCATTTCAGGATCTCTCTATAAAATATTGTTCATTGAATTAAAAATATATTTGCACACTTTTCATATTTATTTCAAAACAATCTTTTGTGTTTTTTTAATACTGAGTAAATAATTATAAAATTGTTTTCTTATCTATTACTAAAATAAAACTATACTTAATTATCTTTAAGAATAAATAAATTAGAGTGGATCTGTTTTTCCCATTGGGAAGTTTATACCACTGATGATTGTTGGACTTGCATAACTAAAAAAAAAAAGCTACATAAATTAAGCAACTGTTCGGTTGATATTGAATATTTAAAATTCACATCATGAAGGAGTTTTGATGATGTAAACATATACTAGAACTTTTTTAATTAATATATTGTTTAGATGGATAGAAAATAAAGATCCTGGGCTGAAAAGTAATGTAATATACACACACAGTGTATCACAACCCATATGTTAAGTGAGAAATAATTATCTTCTTCAATCAAAATAGACCTTACAAATTATCACACAAACTATAAAAACAAGTTGGAAGTTGTACGTCAAACGTGACAAATGAGATGCGTTCGTACTATAACTAGTTACATAAATATTCAGATCTTTTCTGATTTTTAATTCTGTGAAATGAATTATATCGTCTGCAGATTAATTTCTGTAATAAAATAAGTATCTCGGTCGCTTGACGATTAAACCTCGGAAGCTCCAATAACAAGAAAGCACCGATTAAAAAAAAAAAAAAAATTCAAATTTCTTAATATTTTTATTAATATTTCCTAAAGTTTTGATTAGATTTTAATAAAATTTGAAATGTCTCGACAAAATTCTGCAAAGATAATATATTTTAAATTGCAACCCATTCGGTTGGGTAGTTTTTGCGTTGTTATATGCGGACGGACAGACAGACGGACCAAGCGACGACAATAGGTGCTACGTATTTATATAATTACGAACGCACCTAAAAATAATGTGCCAGATCTACATTTGGCACACTGACTAGAATATCAGGAGTAAAATAATGTGATAAATGTTGAAAATTTGATTGATTTAACTGCTTGCTATAAAAACAAGCTATCACTGGCATTCAAAACAGAGGCATTTAGTTATTAATTTATATTAGGTTGAATAATTCAAAAGGAATTAATACAAATGGTAATTTTATTCACTTTTAGCAGTTTCATGGGCCAGTCATTTCTTCAAAATATTTACTGCTGCACTGTTATGCTAGCTATTTTGAAATTTCTTGATGATGTAGTTTGATTATGATAGTAAGAAAGTTTGGATTATTCAAATAAGAGGTGAGTTTTAGTTCAACATATTCCATGCAACAATTATTCTGAATAAATTTTCTACATTTTTCTTCAAAATAATGTAAAAATTGTATACTTTTTTGAAAAACAAGACCAAATAGGATAAAAGAATTAGACAGCTAGGCTTAACAACAACAAAAAAAAAAACCATGGTAGATGTGTCAGTAAGACACCCTAAGGGAATTTCTTTTACATTCCAGTTTTATTTATATTAATCTATCAACAATATTTAACCATTCTTTTACACGACATCCCAATGTCAATAGAAATTTAATTGTGAATAACAAAAATAAATCAAAACACCCAAAATTCCAGTAATGGACACAACCAAAAAAAAAAAAAAAAAAAAAAAATACAGGGTAATTGTTTTTATGATTGTATTTAGAACCAGAGTTTAATGAGAGTACACCAATGAAACAAAATTAAATAGTCATTTTTAAATAAATTTAATAATTAGTATCCATAAAATATTTATGAGAATAATTCGTTGTTTAAACTAATTTTGTCATTATTACAAGATCTATACTTTAACTAATTTAAATAGAAGATTTTAAAATACTAAATTTTTTAAGTATTAAACTTTATCAAAGTATTGCGACAATGGGAGGGGGAGGGGGGCTGTTAAAGAAGTTAATAAATTTTGCAAAAAAATTGTCTGAGAACTAGTGAATGGAATCTTATTTCCCATTATTCTTAACAGTTAAACTTCATCAAACTACTTGGTATGATACCTGTAGTAATTAGCATTTCAAATATGAAACTGTGGGTTGAATGTTTTAAATACTAGTAAATAAAATGATTAAAATAAAACTGCAGACTTTACATTTGAGGCCCCTGATCTGCAGATTAACTAGTTTTATTACTGTTGTAAATTTAATTAATATTACAGTTGTTGAAATAGTTTCTCTTGTACACTAAGTATAGAACAAAAAATTTTCTTACTCTTTCTATTTCGATAACTATTTGATCTGACATGAACCTACATTTTGAATATTTAAATGGGTCATTCCATGGTAACCTGTGCTACATTTAGAGTAATTAACTTCAGTAATTTTAATAATATAACACCAGAAACTATTCAAAATGTAAAGTTGAAGTGATTTTTTAATTAAACTGATTCAAACCGAAATTTGGATGAAAATTACCCAAATTTAGTGTTATTTCTTGAACAGCGGCAATTAAACTTATTATGATAACTTACGTTCTTTTTTCAGTAACGTAAGTTACCACAGTAAATACAATTTTCAGAGTTCAAGAAATAGCACTAAATTTAAGTCATTTTCATGCAAATTTTCTTTTGGATAGGTTTAATTGACAAATCACATCAACTTTACATTATGAATATTTTTTGGTGTTATATTACTAAAATTACTAAAGTCTATTATTCTAAATATAACGCCAGTTACCATGGAATGACCCAAATAATAGATGAAAATCATTTTGTTTTAATAAATTCTACAAAATATTTCACTTGCTGAGACTAAGTACTCAATACACCACAATTTAACATGTAACAGATCTGTGAAATTAATAAAAAAGAGTAAGCAATTCAGAAAATATAAAGGCCGATAAGATATTCTTTACATTCATTTGTGTTGGTATAATCATCATTCATGTAAAACAGCATACAATTTCTAGGAATTTACAAATAACCTTTCTTTGACAAAATTACAAGAAACAGGACAAACTTATTGCAAATTTAGAAACCTTTCTCTTCATATAGATTTGTTTTCTGTGGCAATTTCTCAAACCTCAAACAGATAAATTTATCTGCTGTCACTTTGAAACAATTGAAAATACTCATGAGTCATAAATAATAATTAAAAAAATATATGTAAAAATAAAGCACAGTGGTCGTAAACGATAATTATGATTATAATATACTATGCAAGCTTTGATTCTCGCCAACCAAACTCAAAATACTGCCAAGTTAGTGACCTACGTCATCTAAAGTGACTGGGAGAAAAAAAAATCACCATTTTAATTTTCTTCACATGCACTACTATATTAGCATAGCTAATGAAGCAAACAACAACAGAACATGTATCAAGGGCGGGGAATTGCAATTTTTTACTCGCCACTGGTGAGTGAATTTTCTGACAGGGCGAATAAATTTTTAGAGAGTTTTAAAAACTGCAGGCTATAAAAGGTATGCCGCCAAAAGCTTTTTTTTATTTCATTTGTATACTTGTTAGCTGAATTTTGCGTTTCTCCATATTATCACAATATAAACATGGTGATATGTTCTATCCTCAACTTTCCTCTGTTGTACATATTTCTTAATTTTATAGAACATAATAATGAAAATGCATTGTAGCAATGGTAATCATATATTTTTGCAATTGCGTAAATTTTGCTATAGCAATTTTCAATTGCATGTTGCATCTTGCTGCCTGCTAAAATAAATCCTTGGCTGGTAAGATTTTATGAAAATTCTTCAACCTTGAACATGCATAGACGCTAAAACAGAAAAACTGAGCAATTAGCATGGCAAAATACAATTTAAAAATTCATTTGCATTTTTGTAGAACAATTGTTTTTTATCCCCTTATTTGAATTCCCTCCCTCTTGATATTTTAATCCGAAATACATGGTAAAATTAAGAACAGAATAAGGCACATTCTAGAACCAAACATTTTGTTATTTTATTTAACAGGGTCGAATTCGGTTCAAAACGCCGACTTTGAAAGTACTTTCTGAATGATTTCCCACCTTTACCAAAAAATTTAAAAACGTGTTTCAATTACACAAGTTTCTGAATATGAAACGTACATTATTAGTAAAACTTAGCAAACAATAACACGTGCAGGATAGAAATTGTCTTTTTAGCAACACTAACGCAGATTAAAAGAATTGGTAACAAATATATTATCAGATAAATATGTATACATATATATTTGAAATCTACGTGATGATAATAATAATAAAAATAAGATAAATAATTAAAGACAGCTGAAGGTATACTGAGATAATTAACAAAAAATAGCACGTGTAGGCAGGATAAAGATATATCAAAATACAGAAAAAATATGCTAATCATTGTTACCTGAAACTAAAGAGAATATTGAGAAATCGATTAAATTACATAAGCATATGCAATAATAAAAATTAAATAAAAAAACTAGTAAGCGAACGAGGAATCAGTACAGCAAAAGCATAAAGCAACAACTAGCGATTCGATTATATTATTTACGATTACGCCAACGACGCGCCGTTTTGCTTATTCGCTAGCCAAGACAAAAATATCGCCAAGTTAGTTACCTGATGATATCACGTGATTGATCACGTGGGTAACTAACCTCTGGTCTAACCGAGGGTCACGCTTCGCAGTTTTCTGTAAAACTTTTGTACTACTAATCTAACTTAACCATAACCGGGTAACTGTTGATATCCTAAGATGATGTAGCGTGAGCTTGTGTGTGGTAGCATGACTACCTCTTGAATAAAGCTTGATGTTGAAGTTACTATGTCTCATTAACTGAGTTTAATATTATTTAATAATGATGCTATTTAATATAATAAATAGAGAACTTAAGATCTACTAAATAATGATCTTTTATAACAGTGCCTAGAAGTAACTAGTGTGCTTATCGCCAATACAACCATAATAAAAAAAATGTGTCAGAAAGAAGGAAAACCAGATTCTCCGCGAGAGGGCGCCGAGTTTCCACCATGGTTATTTACATTTGAAGTTACATTTAAAGGGCTTGATCCTAATGCTTGTTTCGATATAATTACGGCAATATTTTCAAACAAACTGTACGAATTTGTCTATTTCTCTAATATTTTAAAGTAAACATATATTATAACATATACTATGCTTCTTTAATGCTAAATTAATATGGATAATTCCGAAAATACTACGGAAAAAAAAAGCTGATCGAACATGCTTCGTTCCTAGAAGTTCAAGTGGATATAAAAGTAACAAAACCAAAATAACTCTATTTTCCACCCCTAAAGATAAAAACCAATTTGAAAAATGGTTAAAAGTCATTTCTCGAGCCGATAAAGACTTAAACCAATATTCAGATGTGTGTGAATCGTATTTTGATGAGCGATTTATTCAGAGGAGTTACAAATATACGATTGAAGGGAAAGAAGCATTACTTCCACGAACTAGATCAATCTTGACAGCTGATGCCTTTCCATCAATATTTCCAAATCTGCCGAAGTATATAACAAAAAAATTGCCTCCTAAACGATCTCCTAAAATAAGTTATGGTGCCCCTCCACCTCCTAAAAAAGCAATAAATCTGTTGAGAGCTCTTTTCCAACTCCATCCTCTGGTAATTTTGATTTTTCAAATAATGTTGAACTTAAGAAAGTTTTGGATACCACTCCATTACCTTCCAAGTGGTGTAAAATAATTAAGTCTGAAAATAATATATTTCTATATGCATCTTATGATTGCTTATTTCATGATACTGACATTAAAAAAATGATGAATATGCTATCCACTCCCAGTAAGCTCATAGTAGTGTCAATTAAAGATCAGACATTTTTTTGCTCTGTTTATCTTAATTATAAATTAATAAAAACTGTTGAAGCAAATTTAGGCACTGAAATATAAGAGGTCTTGCATTGCACTGAAAACTTAATAGTATGCTCAGGAGCTGGAAATATGACAGAATGGTGCTGTAAAATCCTCAAGTTTTGATATCAATAATGAAATTCTGCGAAGTAAAAACTGTCAGGGATATGCCTCATGCTGTTTAAGATCTCATTCTGGCATACATTGTAAGTCTTCGAGAAAAAGACTTTTGAACATAAGATATAAAGTTAAAACTTAAAAAAAAAGGGTTACCTAATGTGAAATACTTAAAAAAGAGAAACAAACAATTGATTAAAAATGTGAAACTGTTAAAAAGTGAAGTTAAAACTTCAAAAGACCTTTGTGGAAAATTTCATTCAGAATTAGAAGAAAATATAAAGATCTTACCTGAAAATAAGCAACTTGCCATAAGAGAATGTTTTAAAGCTGTTTCTCGTAAAAGTACCAATGGCATGTTGTTTCAAAGAGAATGGCTTTTGGAATGCATCATTATGCGTATGAAAAGTCCACGACTTTATGAACATCTTCGCATCAATAAGATTTTAATTTTGCCAAGTAAATCCTGTCTTAATACTTATCGAAAGAATTTTAGTCAATGCTATGGGTTTAATTCCATGTTGCTGTCTGTACTGAGGGATAAGGTTTCCACTCTGGATAGCTTTTCTAAACATGGAAACCTCATTTTTGATGAGCTGAAACTATCAGAGAACCTTCAGCTGAAGTCTGATAGCACCATTTCAGGATATGTTGACTATGGCATGCAAACACCTGAATATTTGAAAAATAAAATTTGTGATCATGGTCTTCTTCTGGTATTTGTACCATTCACTGGTGATTGGATCCAAATTTTAGGAGTGTTTGCAACAAACAAAAATATGAAAGCAGACATTTTAACAAAGACTTTGATTGAAGCAGTGATTCATGCAGAAAATGCTGGACTTAGTGTTGACTGTATCACTGGAGATGGGGCTTCATGGAATCAATTAATGTGGTCAGTTTGTGGAATTGGCGAAACCATCTCTGGCGAGATAAATTATAAAGTAGACCATCCTTGTGGAGGTGAGAGAAGCCTTTTATTCATATCCGATTTTCCTCATTTAGTGAAGTGTGTGCGGAATGCTTTTCTAAAATCTGGTTTTTTAACACCTATGGGTGAAGTTCGTTCAGAATTTTTAAAAGCAGCTTGGAAAAAAGATTCTGAGATACCCATAGCCTTGAAAGTCATGCCAAAAATAACGAATGTCCATTTCCACCCCAATAATTTCATTGGGAAATGTGAGTATGAGAATGGTTAAATATTGTTGATAGATTAATATAATATTTAAAAAAAAAACTAAAATATATTAAAAACTATTAATTAAAAGAATTTTTTTAAAGGATGATTAGCACATCTACCCCAATTTAAAGAAAATGCATTCTTGTAATACTTTCAGGAGAATATTTTTTTTTTCCTTCTAGATTTGAAAGAATCATAGATTTTTTATTTGATGTTTTGCTGGTATACTTTAAATTATTTTACCCAAAAGTAAGCTCTGAAACAACAGAAATTTTTAACAACTCAATTTACGCTTAGTTCGTTAGGTGGATGTAAACAAGTTATGTAATAATAAATACTGATAAAAAGTTGTCAAAATAGGGGCAAAATAATTTAACTGTATAAAAAAGGTCATGTTTTTACAACAATTCATCGTAGTAGGATGTATTTATCCCATATATTGTTTTAGAAATAACTAAATATTGTAGGAAGAAAAACGTCCTATGATAAATTTTGTAACGGTTTGATTTCATTACAATTAGTTGTCATGAAAGCAGTTACATTTCTCCCCCATTGCATTTTCATTATTATAATTTTTTTTTCTTGTTTATTTTTTATCTAGAGCGTTGTAAAGTACTGATTTATTACCGAAAAAATTTGATTTAAAACGATGTTTATGTACAAACGAAAGTAGCCATAGCCGCGGCTGTAGCGGCCATATTAAAATGTCCGCTGGTGTGGTAGAGCACGAGGAAATAAGTACAACTGTTTTAAAACCAAAAACTGGTTTATTAACACAATTAGCAGGGGGTTTGAGCGAGCTCCACGAAATTTTCCTAAAAGTTTAAATTAACTAAAGAGTTCTTGCTAACAACTTGTAGCTTTAATAAAACTGAAACAATATCATTGAACCTTAACCTTTTAAATATATAATCACGATCCAATACTCTTATCCTCCAGCTTTTACTGAACGCTGATACAGTCTTGAAAATCAATCTACAATAGCATAAAACTCCCGTATAAAAATACTAAGGCCAATTCTTAATCCTGAGACTCGATGCGAGTACTCAAGGCTAAATCGAAATCTCAATCCAAGTCGCAATATTAAACTTCCCAGGCCAAGTCTACTCTAGCTCCCCTGAGCTCTGAACTCAAGTCAAAATTCGCTGCTTATATACTTCAGTGTCGATCGACCAGCTCCAGAAAATTTGCATAATTGAAATTACACGGCGACTCACAATTTCAGGGATTCAGCTGTCCATCGAAAGTTAAAGAAAGATAGAGAGCCTTTATAACTTGTACGCACATAGTCGGTTAATGGACAAAACGATCTCATTCACACATTGCCTACTCACGTGACGAGAGTAGTCAATACCTTACACGGCGAGAACACTAGCGCCATCTATCCGCGTCCTCTATTTCAGAGATATAATTTTTACGCCGATTTACGTATCTACAACATGTAAAAAACTAAAGTGCATTTTAATCTTTGTGTTCGGACACTCTGCATGCTAATTTTTTACAAGATATTAATTCAGAAGTCTTTTTAATTTTTCTCCTGACATCAAACACGAATAGTATATAAAAAAATAAGGACAAATTCTGCATTTGTGATCGGCAGAATTATCATAAGCAAATACATATTATGTTCTACCTTTGGAATTTTGAAGAAATTGTGCAATGTGTTGAATGATACAATTTATAGAATTACAGTTCTTTCAATGTTTATAACTATTTTAAATTTACATTTATGAGAAAAGAAATCTTTTAAATTGCAAAAAGCACAAAATTAAATTCTACGTTATGTTACAACTTAAAAAAAAAAAAAATTATAATTTATTTTAAATAAATGAAAGACAGACATTTTCCCGTTTACATATATGATACGTAAATACATATAAACAGTTAATAATACAAATAGTAAAATTAATTTAATAGGAACATTTGTTTCGGAACTTAATAATAGCAATGACAATTAATAATTGAATGCATCATGCTTATTAGTTCGGATTCTTTTTCTTTTTTTAGAAAACTATTTCATCGATAAATTATTAACAAATTTAGAAATTATTTTATAATACATTTAATATGTTATTGTTTATTGATATCATATTTAATCTTATTATTGCTTTCTATATGGTTTGATCATATCTTACATGAAGAAAAAAAAAACACCGTCCTAAAAATATTATGTCATAAATTATTAAATAGCCTGTAGCAGAGTCCTGCATCGGGTCGGGCACGTAGATTTTACAAACCGTGGTTCGGGTCAAATTGACGCTTATTTGTTTCGTTTCGGATCGGTTTCGGGTTCAAGTCTAGTTGATCCGATTTTTCGAAAGATATTTTTTTTTCATTTGAAAAAAACTAAGTAGAATATTAATGAGTGTATATGTGTTCAATTTATACAAATAAGATGATATTGATATTAGAGGCATAATTTGAGACTACTTTCCCATAACTGTATTCCAAAGTGTGTTAATTTTCTTTCACTAACGGCTCAGATCGGATAAGTTTCGGGTCGAATTGTGTTGAGTTTTGGGTTAATGATTTTTTTTTCGGGTTGGGGTTGATTTGCAGAGGTCGTATGCCGCGCACAACCCGACTCGCGGTACCTGTAACTCATAATTGTACAGATTTCGCTAGTCTTGTTAAATTTCACATGTATTACTAACTTTTTTTCTTTTCTCATTAAAAAATATTCTTGTTATAAATTTTCATTTTTTATTATTCAGAAATATTAATAAAAAGAAAAATAAATTGAATGCATTTAAAATAAAATTTAATCTAATGTAACAAAGCATACCTTTTATTCTACACGTGAAATACCACTGCTTCTATCGATCAACGATATATTTTTCTTCTAAACATTTCAATTTTGATTTTTAACCATAAATATGAAATAAACCCGTGCTGGGAAATCATTTTTTTTTTCTTACTATTTATTTTTTTATAATCATGTTGAACATTATATAATGCGTTATTTTATTTTTGTGGCAACACAAATTTGAAGAAAACCTTTTATTTAATTTCTGAAAACAACGACGATTTAATTAGAACTTTGTTGTTTTGCTATATTGGTTTTATAAATTTCCAATAAATCGTTTATATTATTAATTTTGTTATCATAAATATAAAATATAAGAATACTATCAGTATATAAGACAAGAAAAATTACACATGAATGATGTATGTACAAAGGCTAAAATATATTTTATTTGCGTATAACTAAGTATACTATTTCAAATTTATGCTGCAGAAAAAAGCGACAGTATACCAAGAAAATTGTCACTGAATATATAAGCATAACATAGATTTTTACATCGATGTGGCAGAGAATTATAATAATCATGTCATAATTGCGGAAGTATAAATTATGATATAACATATAAGCACAATAACATATAAATATAATAAATTATAATTTGTATTAAATTGTTGTAAAATATTTAAACTTATAAATATATTATAAATAATTTATAATCTGATAAATTCTTTATTCAAACATAATTTTTATTATCCAAAGATACCTTCTGTATTTCTTTTATCTTTATTTAAAAAATATATTTAATTTGTTACATCAATAAAAATGTTCCTTTTAGTAGTTACAATTAAATATCATACTGAATGATATATCATAAAATTATAATCCGGAATTAAATATCATACCCCATTCTCTGCCCCCAACAAACTCAACCCCACAAGTTATAAAGACGCACTAATATTTGCTGTAGAATACTGTTCTTCTCATCCCTTGACATTCGACCTGTGTCATGTCAAAGGTCAACTGTGGTCTCCTCTTGCCTTGATTTATTGCTTAGCGGGAGGATGAAATTTTCAGCTTATTTGTCAGAGTTTAAATAAACTTAAACGATTTTTTTTTATTTATATGAATAGATGAGACCATGCACTTTATTTCAGTGTTTTCCAGTTTTTAAAACTCCAAATAGTTTTGGAGTTATTTAGTGTTATTCACATCTCGCTGACTTCTTAAGACTTTAGCACTAAATTAATATATATATATATATAATTTAGAAATATTTTGTCAATACAGAAAATAAGAGACATCCTTTAAGAAGAGAATACTAAAAAAATAAATCAAA
The DNA here is from genome assembly GCA_963931845.1 of Maratus michaelseni. Lineage (NCBI taxonomy): Eukaryota > Metazoa > Arthropoda > Arachnida > Araneae > Salticidae > Maratus > Maratus michaelseni. Next base: position 28,663,681 of record OZ007599.1, read on the forward strand.
AATATTAATTTCCTAATGAGATATTCGACAAATACGAATGGAATCCGCGACCATTGGTTTAACATGGCAGGGGGAAATTTCAAATCTTACTGATGCAGAGCCTTAATAGTATTGCAACGGCTTCTCTCATCTCTGAGGTAGCCGTTATGACGGGAAGCTTAAGTAGATGACAACCTAAAGCAGCAAGACTTACTTGCTTTTATTTAAATAAATGCTTGAAGTTTCTTTCTGATGTGAATGTATTAAAAAAATATTGTTCAAATTTAACTTTATACATGAGCATATACCTTTTAAATATTTAAAACAATACAAAAATATTTAAACAATTTCGACAATTTACATAGAACAGCACACCCAGATTAACTAAATTAAAAGATCCAACTTGAGCTCACTGTGATATAAACTATAGAGAAGAATTATGTTTTTTTAATTGAAATCTCTAATAGATTTTTCACAATTAATATATTTTTTTTTAGATTGCCTACTTACAACTTCAAAAACATTTTTATAGGAAACATATCAATAATGTATTCCAATAAAGTTTTCATATTTTTTAAAACCGGTATTAGCTGCATGTCAGGAGTTAATAACTGATGAAATCGTCAAAGATTTCGTTAATGTCAGCAGCCAAATTATGATTGTTTCAGTAGTTTTAGCATGTAGCTCGATTACATGTCTGCTAAATATGTGTTTCATCTTTCATGTATACTATTTTATTATTTTATTTATTTATTGAAGAAATTTTACTTTTGTTATTGAATATTAGCCTGAAACAGTGCTGAAATATTGATATTGTCTCAAGTGCAAACGGGTTAATCTTTTATAAATGAGTTGCACGCAATATAGATTGATTTTTAAAAAAGCCATGCTCTGAAATAATTTAAAAACCGCAAAAAATGTCAGTAAATTGAGACACAGTTATCAAAGAAATTGCATTTGAAAGAATTTTTTTTTTTTTTTTTTTTTTTTTTTACCCACTTGACGATGTAAAATTTCAAATTGTCCAATGTTTAAAAGTTAAAATATTGCAGTAAAAACGAAAATTAATGCATGCACAGAAACAAAATTAAAATGAAGAACTTATCTCTAAAAGCTATGAAAGAGAGAGATAAGGAGTTTCAGAAAAGAAATTTTTCGAGAGTGTTAATATTAATATTTCTTAAAAACGCAAATGTACGCCGCGCCGGTTAATTTGGTATATAGTTTTTTCGATTTTCAATATGCAGAATAGATGCAAAAGTATAAATATTGAAGAAAAGTCCAAAAATAGTCCGAAACGTCCAAAAATAATTTTTTTAAAAGGTTAATATTACTATTATTTTTTTAACTTATTTATTTATTTTGTAAAGAGATTGCACCGTTATTAAAATGAATGTATATGGATAAAGTCTGTGTTTGTTTTTCGTAAAAAAGCACGAAGATAGATGTTTAAAAATAACTTTTTCGAGAAAAGTTAATTTTGCTATACTTTTTAAACGGATTACACCACTAGAAAAGAACGTTACGTACGGTGTGTATTTTTCGTTCTTTCGTCTTATCATCTTCCTTCGTATCTTTCATTCTTTCTACGTGTCAAGCCGATGTCAGAAGCGAAAAACTTGAAAAAAGTTCGATTTCCGACGAATCGGTTCTTCCAAAATTTGAAAACTCAAGAAGGTGCTTTCGGCCGCTGCGCTGAAAATCGCGCCACTTTGGTATTTTCATTATCGTTTTTAATTAATATCTTGTTTGATTAACAAAAAAAAAATTAAAAATCTAAGGCTCAGGTGCATCAGAACATGCCTTCAACTATCCTCATCCAAATTTTAAGACTTCGGTAAATATCGCTAGCCTTCGCAGGCACACACAAACGCGCGGACAAATTCTTTTCTTTTGTTAGTATAAAAAATTTGTTCGTTTTCTTAATTCTGTAACAATGTAACACAAAATACTTTTGATGAACTCATGGATCGATAACAGGAGATTACTACAACCTGATTGTATTCACTTATATAAATGTAAGACTATATAGGAATTCATATAATATTACTTTATGTGCGTCAAAAATCTACATTTTTTTATATATTGTTAAATAAAGAAATGCATAATTATAGCAGTTATATTTATTACCAATTAGCTGACCCGTCTGGCCCGCGATAATTACCTTAAATAAACCTCAAATTTGTATGTTTTTATATCTTTAACAGGATTTTGTATGAGTTTGTATTTTTAAACATATTTTTTTCCAAACGAACCTAGTGTGAGGGGGCCGCTGCATGCACCAGACTTTGCATACACAAGACGAACCCTTCGAAATACGGAAAAAAGAAAGACACCAAACCACATCTACCTTCTTTAAGATTTAAAACGGAGCATTTTGTTTGAAAAAATATTAATATTAGCCCTTACAAAAAAATAAGAAATGTCGAACTCGAGTTCTCACCCTATTTTTCCAAGCCAGCATCCACATAGATCGTACTTGGGCTTTAAAACGCCGCAATTCGTTCGAAAAAATAACAGTGTTAACACTTTCGAAACAAATGTTTCCCGAGAGCCGTTTCAACGTCTAACAGAATATGACGTTTTATTAAATTCCGTGCATTAATTCTTGAGATATGACTGTCACTAAAATCGTGTAAATCCTGAAAAATGAAGCATAGTAGCGCCACCTGTTGGGAAATTTACACCAAAACCTAATCAAGAACAACTTACGTCAACTTCTAACTGAATCTTAAGTTTGATGAAAGTCTGTGCATTAATTTCTTGAGACATAACAATCGTGAAAAATGCAGCATAGCAGCGTTGGGTAATTTACACCAAAAACTAATCAGCATAAATTTATATCAAGGTATAACTGAATTTAAATTTTTATTAAATTCCGTTCAATAGTTCTTGAGATAGATTGCCCGTTATGTTTTTGTCACAGACAGACACAGAGAGAGACAGACATTTTCTAAAAACAGTCAAATCGTGTTCAGGATCTTCTGAAACGTACAAATCTGCCGAAAACCGGAAGTCGAATTTTTCATGAATCCAATACTTTCTTCTTGTAAAGATAGAAAAACGTAAAAATATTAATGTCAGCCCTTTGAAAAATAATCGTATATGGAACTAACTTTTGCGAATTTCGCTTTTTTTTTTTTTTAACTCGGGACAAGCTTCAGAAACAAAAAGATACCATATCTATGTTCCTTTTAATTTCGTAAGCCGCAATCCGTTTTAAAAATATATTGATATTATCCCTTTCAAATAAAATATTTTCCGAAACTCACTCTCAAAATCTTCGTCTTTTTCGCATTTTTTTTTCTGCACCAGGAATTTTTAATCAAAATATGAAAAAACAAATCGTTCACGGTTAACGAGGGGAGCATACATTGAGCTTTAAAAAGACGCCTCTGGTTTTAAAAAATATTAATACTCACCCTTTTGAAAAAATTCGCTTCTGAAAGTTATTTCAAGATTTTTTCTGATCACTTGCTTATAGCTGTTCTTAAATCCAAAAGGGTAACTTTCTGAGACATTTCTGAATTAATCTTTGTTCGGAAATGCATGCAATTGGTAGGTGTTCTCACTTAGAAACTCTGTAATCGAAATGCGTTTTCCATATTTTGGAAAAGGCAGAAGATCTTTCAGAAAATACTGCCAAAGTGGGCGTTTTGAACCGGATTCCCAATGCTGCAGCACTAGAAAGGAGAAAAACGCGTAGTCAAGTGACACGAATCGCTTATAACTCGATAAGTAATTTATTTATCAAAAAATGGAAAACTCATTTCGATTTCAAATCGCTTCAATATTCAGGCCAGGCAATTTTATGCTTTTGTGTTTAAAAGTTAGTCTGAAATTGTGTCAGAAAGTTTCGCGTTGTTGAGCAGGTCATTTGAGAACCTCCTTAAATCGTGAGTACGCACGCGACTTTTCCTCTCGATCTCCAGTCCTTCCAGGATTAAATATCAAAATTTTAGAACGAAAATTATGCACATGGTGCGGAAACATTATATTTATAACTCACAAAAATTAAAAAAAGTTTAGACAATAAGAAATATATTTTTTAAAGTTTAAAGTTCGATGAAAAAGTTGGTAGAAAATCAATAAATAAAACTATATATTAAAAAAAAGAAGAAGAAGAATGCGTTTTGCGGACCTCTTTTACTTAGAATTTCGTTTAAAAATATAAAATCATTCCACACTTATTTTAGGTATATTTAAGGCTATCACGGACCCATGCAACGCCAGACGTGTCAGCTAGTATTTATATGTTTTTGAGCTTTATGCGTCGTATGTATACAGTTAGTTTAAAAAAACAAGAACGAAAAATCATGCGTCAAGCATAGATTATGTAACACTTTCCAACGCTTCCAAAATAATTTTACAAATCATACCGTTCAATAAGCTGAAAGATAACATCTAAGTAAACAATTTGGAAAACGCATAACATACTTAAAAACATAATTTCAGGAATATTCAACATATAAAATATTTGGAAAAATATCCGAATAGTCTTATTCAGCCCTGTATATGATCCATAGATTTGTATATATACTACATAGGATGCTCAATTTTAGTTCAGTTAGGAAACACGTAGCACAGTTTAAATTCTCCTTCTGGAGTTTCTGTCAATAAACGGAAATGTGTTCACGAACTTTTGTGCTTCCCTGTATATGATCTACAGAATTTATACACACCACGTAATAGACAAAAAGTGAGTTACATTTAAAATTGCGTTCAGTAATTTAAAACGCACTTCCAAGAATTATTGTTAACAGACAGTAGAGAATTCTTTTGTGTGTTCCTGTAAATGAACGATGACTGCTATACACACACTATTCTGTAGTAAGCCTCTTGTAATGCACCTTAGTGATATATATAAATTTCAATGCGTTTAAAATAGTGAAACATTATTTAAATAAACCGCAGACGATTTTTCTCCATAGATGTAATGTAACGGAATTCTTTTGACTGTCCTTGTAAATTAACTATAAGTGCTATGCACACCCTATTCCATATTAAGCTTCTTGTAATACACCTTAGTAATATATATCAATGACAATGTGTTTGCAATTGTGTAACATCATTAAAATAAACCGCAAATGATTTTTCCCCATTGACCGTAATGTAACGGAATTCTTTTGAGTGTCTCTGTAAAAAAAACTATAAGTGCTACACACTTCCGTTGATATAGGGAACATGCTATAGATAACGACAATAACATATAAAAATTGCAGAGCAATCCGAGCATATTTACGGGAGTTAGAGCACGGACAGTCGGCCAGACAAACCGAAATCATAAACGCTTTTCAACTAGGTTGGAAAGTGTTAAAAATAAAAGAACCCTTCCCACTTACATTTTTATCGTAGACAAATAAGAATAGCAATTCAATAGCGAAAATAAATCTTTCTTAAAAGTATATTAAAAATAAGGATACTTTTCGGTAGCCGGGCGCCAGTGATATATATATACATATATAAATACATATGTATACACACACCCACATATATATATATATGTGTGTGTGTGTAAACTTTTTATGAAGATGATTTAATATTCCACGAGAAAATGGCAGTTTGTTCAAGATGGTGAATGATTCCAGTCGATATCAAGAATCATGGCGAGGAGGTTAGGCAATGATGAAACACCACAAGAGTTTCTTCAATAAGGAGCAGCCAATTTCAAGATAAATCGTTTATTAATGAACAGGAGCGATGCCAGTAACAGTTCCCACAGTATTCGGTATAAACTTATAGCCCTCAGGCTTGACGATGACTCACTACATCATTTAATAGATCTTAAAGAGCTGTTATGAAATTCTAAGTCAGTTGAACACCAGATAACAATTTGGTCAGCACTTCAAAACACGACGAAATTTTCTCCAAATGCTTGCAAGCGAATTTTATTAACCGCGCGTAGAGATACTGAAAACTACGTAACGAACGCACGATCCAATGAGTGAGAGGCAAATTTAAGCTAAGCGAATGAGGGGCGAGGGAGAAGATTTAACACGAAAGAATCCCCATCGTAGTTGCGCATTGATTTTGACGTGAAAAATACCCAGCGCGCGAAGCAAAGCATGGAATAAAAATTTAAAGAAGGCTTTTAAAAACATTCGAAATGACAACAAGCGTCTCTCAGAAGTTTATAGATTGGGGAGTTGATAAAAGCTACGAATGAACTTAAAGTTTTAGATTAAGATTTGGAATAAGATAATTATTAATATACGTGTTATTACTTTTAAAAGGACATTAAATAGGAATAAATATTATTAAGAATTAAGGAAATAATGAGTATGTCAGAAGTTAGATTAATTTAAAGGAATAATGCGAAATAAATGCGAAAGATATGCGAAGGAAATAAAATTTTTATATAACACATATATACATGTATGTATATATATATGTATGTACGTATATATATGTATATGTAGATGTGTGTTTATATATATATATATGTGTGTATATACCTATCACAGGCGCCTGGATAACCGAAAAGTACCAAAATAAGTTTGAGGGAGCCGTCTCCAAATTGAAATAGTAAAAGTACGAGTATTTTAAATTTCCAATACTAAAACGCGATTCTACTTCATATTTTGAATCTACGGCAAATTTTAATTTTGGATATCAAACTGAAAGCCATTCAGTCAAGAATTTAGGATTTATAAAGATGTAAAGTTTACCTCTCTAAATGGTAAATTGATTTTTATTCATATCGCCTGCCTGTAATACTTATTTTTTTCGACTGAATATTCTGTGGCGTTAGTATTAACCATCCCAAACATATTGTGATTGTTATACATTTAAAAAAAAATTTATATGTGAAATATGAATTATGACATGAGTATTTGAAAAAATTATATACCTATGAACACTGTCGAAATGGGTTTTTAAATGCAATTTTGTGGATATGTAATCATGAAAAGTATGTCATCAAGTAGCAACTGATTATAATCAAAGGGAGAGGAACTTCTTTCTTTATTCTGTAAGACCTTATTTTTATTTTTTTGTTTGCAAATGTGTCAAAAACGGCATTGTCAAACAGGTAAAATATAAAATTTCAAAATACCCTTCAGTAAATTATTTTATGGCAAGTATTCAATCAAAGTTTAATAACAACCTTTTAAAATTAACCATGTTTGTAAAACGGAATCTGATTCAATCAGAGGGGGTGGTGCTGATTCAAATAAACGAGAATTAATGTTATGTTCTCAATTCTAAAAAAATGACTGATTCGATTATACAATGATTCGTATAAGCGGCGAATTTTCGCGCTTTTTCTTGTAGGTCTATGTCTTACCCAAAAATAAGGTACCGCACTATATGATGCTCAACAATGATTATAAAAAACTAAATAGAACAAAAAAAGGTAAAGAATATTTTTTTTCTTTTATAGACATTAGAACACTCTGCAAAGGTTTATTTTACATTTAAGGTTAAAAAGCAAAATTGAAATTGAAATGCTTAGAACAAAAATACACCATATATCGATTGAAGCATTGGTATTTTACGTGTAGAGTGAAATATGCTTTGTTATATTAGATTAAATTGTATTTTAAATGCATTCTATTTTTTTTTTGTTTCATGACTTTCCAGAAGCGTATGACGTCATCCTCTAATGCAGTTAAAATACGATTGTTATTATTTTATTTATTTTTTTTTTTCGCGTGCGATTTTTTCTATCTTCTATCAGTTTTTACTGTATTTTTTATTGAATAAAGGAGATGATATTCTGGCTTGACTAATCTTCTTTGCAGATATTTATATTCTAATTTATTTATTTATTTATTTATTTAAGTTTAAACCTGCATCTAAATAATATTAGATATTGAAAAAAAAATATTAGTCTGTAGTGCGAAATATTCGCACGGGTCCATAGTTTTTTTTTTTTTTTTTTTTTAAGTAATTTAGATAATTTCGATAATATTATTTTTCTTGCTTTTCAAGAAACTTTTCTAGCTAAAATATTTTGCATCTTCTGAGACGAATTAGTCATAATATATATATATATATATATATATTTATGATATTCTACATTATAGAGCAAACCTATTAAATACAAGTCTTTCTAATAAACCTAAATATAAAACTAATAATACACAATTAATTATAAATTTTTCCAATCATGTATTTAATAATATAAATTTACACAATATAATAAACAACATTAATAATAATTTTCCAATAAAAAATTTTACCATTCACAAGACATATAAATATAATCGCACACTTGGACGTAAAATTTTTAATTACAATTCTTTTGCAAAAAATTTGGTCTCTTCAAAGAATTACCCATGTTATTGTAATGACCCAAAATATCAAAAGTATATAAATACAACACATGGTCATATCATTACTGGTGATCTTAATATTGTAGAAAAACCTATTTTACAAAACTTAAAGCATAATGGCACAAAATTTCGTCTTCCATATAAGTGTAATATCAAATCCATAATATTGCAGTTTATTCAAGATATTGATTTGTTTATATATAAAATTGCTGTTGATTACAATAAACCAATCGAATATTTCAGTGAATGGAGATTTTCTGTAATTGATAAAATAAAAAATGAAATTATAAAAAATTATCATCATATTACACATGCAGCTTTTAAAAACATAAATAAACATATATCAGAATTACAAAACAAATTTATAATTACTTATGTAGATAAATCTCCAAATAATTATGCTATCATTTGTAAAGAATACTATAAAGTGTTAATTCACAATGCAATCAACACAAGTAATATTTTTAATAAAACTAAATTAAATATTGAAATAAATAACAGAAAATTATTAAATTATCACAAATTACTAAAAATCAAATGTAATAATTTTAATTATCCTTATCTTGTTATAATTCCAAAATTTCATAAAAATCCTATTAAATTTCGCACTGTTACCATCGGTTGTAACACATATAATAAAAATGCAAGCAATTTACTACTTAATATTTTAAAGCAGATATATGATATAACGTTAAAACATAATAACCAACATTGCCTAAAAAATAGTTTTCAACTCATTAATAAAATACATAATATCAATCCGGTTAAATTCATAAAAACATTGGATTTTAATGATTTATTTAATAACATTGATATAAAAGACTTACATAAAACAATGTGTATATTATTTAAAGAATTTAAATCTCAATTAAAATTAAAAGAACATATTTCAGTAAATTTTTTTAAAACTTTACTAAATTTTACATTGCATAATAATTACATTATATATGACAATATTATCTATAAACAATGCCAGGGAATTCCGCAGGGCGGAACCGCATCTAGTATTCTCTCTGACCTTTACTTATATTATTATGAAAGAAATATAAGTCCGAACAATGATTATGTATTTTATCGCTATATTGATGACATTATCATATTTTATTTCAATGAAAAAAATTGCACATCACCACTCAATTTTTATCCTACTCAGCTTAAATTAAGCGAAAATGATTTAATTAATAATAATATAAACTTTCTTGACTTAAAAATTAATATTACTAATAATTATAAATTAATTTTTGATATTTATGATAAGAGATTTGATTTCCCATTTAAAGTAAATATTTTTACCAATTTTGCTTCATGTTTACATAAATCTGTTTATAAAAATATAATTATCAATTATCTACATCGTATAAAATACTTATGCTCAGATATAAATAAAAACAAAAATATTAGATATATTCGAGATCAAGCAAAAATATATGGTTATCCAATTTTTATGATAAATTCAATCATCAACTCTTTTAAATAACATTTATTATATAATTTAAATATAAACAAGGTATGTAATAAATTATTGTTTTAGTGTGCGATAACATATAACAAAAGATATAGAAAATAATAATTATAACATACATCATTATAATTATAACATATTAGGAAATTTAATATTTAATATTTGTTTGAACATTATATACACTTTATATAGAAAATTACAATTATAACATACATAATTACAATTATAACATATTAGGAAATTTTAATATTTGATTGAACATTATATACACTTTGTATAGTTGTGATTGTGCGTTGCCGATCACCTCTGTTTAAGGTGTTATTGATGTCCAGTTTTCATACATTTATAAATTAAATTATACATGGATAACATTGGTGATTATAACTCATAAACATATCTATTTGCAATATATATAAATATAAATATATATAGTTTTTATTTTTGTCTATGAATAATTAAATTTAACAAGTATTTTAATTACTGCATTGCATTAATTTGATTGAAAAACAGTAGTAATACTATTAATTATCAATTTTATAAATTTTGAGATATTTTGAATTGTTTATGAATTATTTAATTAGATATTTAAATTAATCTATGAAATATAAAATATATTTACAATGTAGTATAAATTAAACATTAATTATTTAATAACAAGTCTAATATATATTTAAGTAGTAGTAAAAATAAAACATTAATTATTTAATAATATGTCTATAATATCAGTGGATTAACACAACTGGCAGCAAAAACAATTTGAATTAGAATAATATCTCTTTTACATAATATATTCTTGTTAAGAATATCTGAAATGCTGTGCAAGTTGAATTAATTCTGTGTAGATTTATTCATATAGTAGTATTATATTTTATTTGAATTTAAAGTAAAACTACAAGTTAGTATTGTTTTTTAAAGTTTATTTATATAATTAAATCTAATGAAGTGAGTATGTAACTAATAAAGTGGATATCTAACTAAATATTAATTATGAATTATTATAATACCGATAGATGGCGACACTTTACCTTTCAGGTAGTTGTTGATAATATTGTTAATATTATATTTAATTTAACTATAGAGGGAGCTATTGATTGTATATTAATTTTACTTTCAGGAATTAAAATTGGATGGAGTAATATATATTCACGGATATAATTTTGTTATAAGTGTATTAAAACCAGAATTATTTTGTGTGTTTTTGAATCATTTTGTGTTTGGGTGTCATCGATGATGTTGTTGTGTTTTAAAAAAAGTGTGCTCTCAACTTGTCTTTCAAATCATTTCTCTCAACTCGACTTAGTCAACATGTATGATGCATTGCCATGTGGATGTGAATATTATGCAGAAGTTGTGACATTTTAAGGATTCTGTATAATTATTGTGAGTAAAATATTTTATCTACACTTTACGCGTTCATATTTCCAATTTTATTATTTCAAAACTGTTATCTCGTGGTAATTTCCTGAGGTGTTAAATACAGTTTTTGGGATAATCGATGTGAGTGAAATATATTGTATATTCTTAATGGTTTTTTATTTCCTATTTAAATATTTCCAAATTTTAATATTTCCAATTGTTGTCTGGTAATAATTCAGTGTACCTGGATGATTCTACTGATCTTAGCATTATGCCAGTAGAATTATGAAACACTGAATTATTATTTAAAACACATGTGGGTGCATCCAGGCTGATGAGTACATGTGCATGTGTTTTTTCATATCCAATTCATATTTAATTCTCATGTGGTCCAATTTTCCATTGTATATGGTTCATATTTAATTTATTAATCCATTTGTATTTACTTAATTGCAACTCCAATTTATAATTTTTTTTTTCCCTTTCTCTCTATTTCTTTTTTCTTTTTTCAATATTCTTTAGGTATGAGTAAAATTTGGCCAATTACCATTGAAGCACAAGCTATGGTAATATTATGTTTGCACATGTTAATTATTAGCTATGTGGTATTCTGTATACACAATATCATTAATTATCTCTTTGGAGATTTAAGTAGAATGATAATAGAACTTGATATGTTTTTTGAAATTCATAGATATTATAATTATATATATATATATATATATATATATATATATATACTATCTTTAAAAAAAGGAAAATGAAAACGAAATTTATATAAACTTTCAGTGTGACAAAAATAATTTATGGATTTGGTTTTTCAGTTAAGAGATTTGTGAATAAATGTTTGATTCAGATTCCATTTTCAGTCTTCTTTTATTTATTTCATTTTTTGGTAAGTTGAAAGCATGCACATTCAATAACTTTCAATAGATCAAACTTATGAATTATAAAAAATATGAGAAATTCGCTTGGAAATTACCTGAAAAAACCCCAAAAAAGTGATTTGAAACTAATCCGAACACGAGAAAATAAAAAAGTTCTAGATCCGAAAGCCTAGGTTTTAAAAATAAATAAATAAAATAAAATAAAACTATGAGAAACCATACTTGCAGAATATAATTTGCGATTTGTTTACTGTTATTATACATTTTAAATAAAACCCTGGACGCTAGTGAGTTTATGGCTACAGCAAACATCGAGATAAGAGCTGTGAAAATTCTATAAAAAAGAAAAAAATAATAAATAAATTCAAAGTCTGTTCTTTAACTATTCAACACAATGTTAAACGTTTTTAAAAGCAAATATATTTGAAAAAAAAAAGTTCAAAATACAGTAAATAACTACATTTTTTATATGTTTTATCCTTTTAAGACTATTAATTAAGACAAAAAATAAAAATAGAAGGAAAGAATATACTTCGTATAGTTGCTAAAAGGCGTAAAATAAAACACTATATACAGTAAACTAAGTTTTATTATATTGTTGACATGTTTCGGCTCCATCGGAACCATTATCTAAACAAATAAGAATATTCTATATTTTCACGGTCCATGAAGTTAATATTTGAAATGCTAATTGATAATATAAATTAATTTGTATAACTTTCAAGTATCTATATATACAACTATATTGTTATTTAGACTTAGTAGTAAAAATTGTGTTTTATTATTCGAAGAAAGGCGTTTGAAATATTATATAAATACATAAAGCTGTTAATATTTTTAAATATACAAATGACAAAAGAGTCAATTTTAATTTGTGTTTAACTTATTTATATTTTCAAATGAATATGTATGCGCAATTAATACATAATATATAAATTAATATGTACCTATAATTAATTTGTAACTATGCATATGTATTAAAATGCATATATTTAAGAATGTTATCATTCGGCATGTGCGCTTTTAAAATATGCCAAAAATCAGAAAATTTCAAAACAAAAAATTTGACACAAATATAATATTTCTAATTCATTTTGGTTAAAACTTGCCAAGTCTCCAATCTGAATAATCTGAAGATGATGTGATTAACTTTCTAAAAATATCCTCATTTATGAATTTTAATATTTCTTTTTATTTGCAATAAAATAAAAACAGAGTTACCTGCTCACTTTAAAAAATTGATTAGCAGGGTCAAAACTATGTATTTCTTTTTCAACCGGGGCAAGTATGAATTATTCCCCCCCTCTCCCCCCCCCCCAGCTCCTTCCCAAAAGAAGTTTATAAGTATGAGTTTTCAATCCATTCCCTTAATTTTTATTTTAAATCTGAAATAATTGTTAGGAAATAACATTAATCTTAATATTTGAGATTGAATTCTTTAGAAATCGAGCTTTAACAATTACTTAGTTTTTTATATAGTATCTATCTATATATAATGCAAATAGTTTTACTACGCTAGCTTCCGAAATTCAGAACCAATTCGAACAAAATTGGGGTAGCGAGCTGATCTTGCAAGTATCTTGAATGAGTTCGTTAATCAAATATGAAAATCTCATCTCTTGTTTACAGGATCGCACAAAAGCAAAACATATCATCACGATGATATCCCAAATATTGAAACAATTCAATCGTTGTTGGGGCAATGTATTCATCTTGCAAGTATCTTGAATGATTATTTTAATCAGGTATTGTTCTGTCGTCTCTGGACGGTCATTTAATGGCATTGTTCAAAGAAAAGAGTATAAAATTAACGAATACATCTTTACTTTGAGTTGTCCGATTCCAAGACACTTTTACCTAAATGTCGTTATTTGTTTTTTCTAACAAACGATGGACAAAATCTTCTCTTGGCTCCCCATTCTACTCTGGCGCCCAGGGCATATTCCCCGCTCTCTCCCCCAAGCTTTGACCCTGGATTAATATATACTATAGCACAAAAGAGTCAATTTTAATTTGTGTTTAACTTATTTATATTTTCAAATGAATATGTATGCGCAATTAATACATAATATATAAATTAATATGTACCTATAATTAATTTGTAACTATGCATATGTATTAAAATGCATATATTTAAGAATGTTATCATTCGGCATGTGCGCTTTTAAAATATGCCAAAAATCAGAAAATTTCAAAACAAAAAATTTGACACAAATATAATATTTCTAATTCATTTTGGTTAAAACTTGCCAAGTCTCCAATCTGAATAATCTGAAGATGATGTGATTAACTTTCTAAAAATATCCTCATTTATGAATTTTAATATTTCTTTTTATTTGCAATAAAATAAAAACAGAGTTACCTGCTCACTTTAAAAAATTGATTAGCAGGGTCAAAACTATGTATTTCTTTTTCAACCGGGGCAAGTATGAATTATTCCCCCCCTCTCCCTCCTAGTAGTATGCTATGCATACTACTAATTGTCATACTATAGTATGATATCATAGTATTCTCAGTGATAAGGGGATTAGTTCACTCTATCTGCTTTTTAGAATTTCCCTATTAAAGCAAAAATTATTTTTGTTTCATCTATTATTGCAATTAAAGTGTTTATAAACTCCATGTAACGTGAATTTACATATAATAATAATAATAATAATAATAATAACAATAATAACTGAAATTTTAAATTATTTGTTTTTCTGAAATAAAGATATAAAGAGAATATTGAACGAGATTCTTTATCTGTTTTTGTCATAGATTTTATGCAGGAGAACAAGACAAAATAATTTCTCAATGCAATGGTCAATGGTTCTCAGAATAACAACTTTTTCTCTCTCCTAAAATATAAATAGAGCCAAATAGAACCTTCCTGTTGCCGTCCCGCTCTCCACGTGACACGCATCAGCCACTTACGATATGAGAAACAGAGAAAGGTATTTTCCTAGGAGCATTCGGATCAAGAAATATGCTTAACGCTTAAAACTTTTGGCTTTGGAGGAAAAATAATAATTAAAAAACGAACTTCTCCTTGGATTTGAATAATTTTTCTTTTATCTGAAAGCCAGCTAATTGAGGGTATTTTCTGGAATTTTTTTTCTTCTTTTGTTTTGGCAATTTTGCGCCCCTCGATAGTTAATACTCCGTACCGGGGCACGGATTGACGAAGTGTTCGTCCGGCTCTGACGAGGTGTCACCTCACCCGTCGAAATTCGACAGAATAAAAAATCATTATAAGAAACTTTTGCATGAACTCATAATAAACATACAAAATAATTTAATTAAGTATCAGTCTTATTAATGGCTAACGGAACTCCATCAACAATTGTTATTTTAAACTATATTTACATAATGCTATCAATTTATAGCTACTAATAATACTTGCTAATTAACTATAATGCTCTAATTTTAAGTTGTTTAGTCACGAAATGAAAAATAAAAAATGAAAATTACTTCATTTTGACACAAAATTTTATTAGTTTTTTTCTTGAAAATGTACGTTTTTAATTGTATCACTTTTAATAATCACGTAATATTCATAGATGAAATCGTTTTGTTGAAAATGTGGCCTCTAATTTCAGAACTAGTGGAATGAAAAACTCAAATGTAATTTTTACGTAATTGTAGGTTTTATGCGTTTTAAAAGGTTAGTTTTTTATAAAATGGTATAAGTTTAATTTTAGTGCCATTCAGCTTCTTCAAGGTCGAAAACATCAAGTTAAAATTCAAGTTAAAATTTAATTTCTTTTTAAATTGGAATGAGAAAATGGCAACAATAAAGTTATAAAAAATCCCAGTAATTTTTCCTTTTTTCTGCAACTATGAAAATAAACAGATTTCCACGATTTTGAAGAAATTTCATTAAAATTTTTGAATCGGAAAAAATATAAGAATATAAATATTTAAAAAAAAAATAGCTATTGTGGGCTTATCTACAAATAATAGCTTTCAATCAAAAGTAATATTTATTTAAATTTTTTCAATGTCAAATGATGAAAAAAAAACCGCCTTGTGTTTTAAATATATAGATGATTAAATTGATTAATTGAGAAAGTATAGTAAAAAATTAACTGTCTGTATTATATCTTTATAAAATATTTATATTATATTTACAGGCAGTGATTGTGGGTTATGACACAAAGAAAGTTCTCCATCTAGGTGTCATAAACAAGTACTGTTCAATATGCACTGCGTTTACAAAGAAAGGAACTTCTGTACCAGAACATAAATACTACAAAAACTGGTCAGGCGCTTCATCAGCCATGGAGGCTGATATTATTGTTGAAGGATTTCGACAAAGCATGCCACTGTATGGGGTGAAATTTGCTACAATGATTGGCGATGGTGATAGCAACGTATACAAAAAAATATTAGATTTCAGGCCTTATGATGATGTCACCATTGAAAAAATTGAATGTAAAAATCATTTGTTAAGAAATTTTTACAGCAAATTAAAGGACATAGCCCTAAATAGTAAATTAGTACATATACAAATGCGAAAAATTGTAGGCTCCAAAATAGTGCCCTTGCGGAAATATACTACTAAAGCTTCCCAATATAGACGAAACAATAATTCTGCCAAATTACGTGAGGGTATAATAAATGCTCCTAGCCACGAATTTGGGGACCACAAAAATTGTGATTCACATTTCTCAAAAGGCAATAACGATGAAAAAAAAAATATATCCCACAGTTAAAAGAGAGTGGAATTTTGTACAAGGTAATGGAAGTGGTAAACAATTTGTCTCTTCACTCCAAAAGCCTTCTGTACAACGCAAACAATAATGCTGTAGAACAATTTAATTCCATAATCGCAAAGCACATTGGAGGTAAAAGGATAAATTTTTCGCTAAGAGTCTCCTATGATGCCAAGTGCAAACTTTCAGCAGTTTCCCATAACAGCAAATTAAAGTACAACAAAATTCCTAAATTATTGACTGAAAGCAGCCCTGGATTTTTTTGTAAAAAAAGAGAAAATAAAATACGGGGAACAAAGAGAAGCAGAAATAGCAACAAGACAGAATGGGAAAATTAAAAAAAACACTTTTCCCCGATGGATCATAAAGACCTAACTGTGAAAAACCGGATATGACTGATGAAGAGGTCGAAGTAAAAAAACGGACAGTTTTAATTGCACTTAAAAAATAGTCTGAACAAAGCAATCATACTTTTTTCCAACAGTCTGAATATTATCACTGCATTTTTTTGACAAGAATTCTGCAGTCTTTTTGGTGGCGCCTGTATCCTCTACGTCTACAATATATGATTTTCCATCAACTTGAACACATAAAGCAGTTATGGGTTCATTGTGGATGTTACTCCATCCGTCGATAACAAGTATACCTTCTCTGCCTTTCAAACTTTCATGTACTGATTCTTTCATTTGACTGTGAGCATAATCTAAAAGATTACCTGCCAATTCTTTGCGTGAAGGCGGTTTGTAGCTTGGTCTTAAGATGTAGATTAAGTTTTTAAATGCATCACTTTCCACAACATTAAATGATATGTTGCAAGCATAAAAGAATTTTGCAACAATCAGATCAATCTTCCTTTTATCTCGATCTGAAGTTTTTGACACAAATTTGTTTATACTACCTTCTAACTATCTTGCCTTTTTTAAAAGAGGCTACGACTTGTCCACCTCTTCATCAACCACTGTATCACTGTTATTCTGGTTTAAATCTGCTTGTCTTTCAGATGAAGAGGATGCTTCCACATTCACACATTCATTTGTAACAATTTTTACACAGCTTGAAACATGAGCCCTCATTCTGGCTGCTTTATTGCTCTGAATGTTTCCACATTTTTTACACTTAGCAACAGTTTTTCCATCTACAGATAACTTATAAAAGTTCTCCCAAATTGGATCTTGTCTTCTTCCTCCTTTATTCATTATTTCTTGCAATTGTTATTTCTTTATTTTCTGCATCCAAGCTTAGAATCTAAGCTATCAAAAACAAAATGGCAAAAGTTACTTCTCAGATTAACTGATAAGGTGAGATATGAAAACAGGAATTTTGTGCACCTGCTGTTGTGCTGATTCCTGATTGGTAATTGGCCACCTGTGTAGGGAGGGAGGATCCACACTTGCTTAGCTCATGGAGAGCAGGTGGGAAACAGGTTTGTGGATGATGAATGGAAAGGCAGGTGCATAAAAATCTTTTTTTTTGGTCGGGGTGGGGGGGGGTAGAGACAAGAGTACAGTAAGAAAACAGAATAAGAATATATTTGGTTTATACTTTTGTTTATTTTTACCAAGAAAACATTTGGTTTCATTTGTTGTTATGATTCATTTTCATATAAACTGCATCACTGCATTTAGTTATTCAAAATTGGATTTTTGCCATTTTTACCATTTTTGCCGGTTTTTATCAGTTTTTGCCACTGTCCCGGCAAAATGACCAACCCTGAATTGAAGTATACAAGAGTAGAAAATGGAAACATACAGGGTGATTATAAAAAATTATCCCGACTTTTGGGCCCCTAACTATCATACCATTCACAGAAACTGAATGAAATTTTGGCAAAAGGTGTTTTGAGGTATGCGCTCAAGAATGATATGGAAAACAACAGTGTCACTCAAACAGTTACGGTTACAGTGAGAAAATTTCGAAAAAATCAAATGGCAACACCCAGTTTTTTGTATTGGAATGTGATCTCCATTGTGAAAAACCCTAAATAGCGTTGGAACGGCAACTGTAGCATGAAAATCACCGGAACTAGGCAAGGTAAAAGTAAAAAGGACTCTGCCGTGCACCAGAGCATTAATTTTCGTTTCATTTACTTCACACGTCACACCGTTTCTTTGGATGATATCCCAGCCTGATTAGTTCTCCACAAAACGAGAAAAAGAAACCAA
The DNA here is from genome assembly GCA_963931845.1 of Maratus michaelseni. NCBI lineage: Eukaryota > Metazoa > Arthropoda > Arachnida > Araneae > Salticidae > Maratus > Maratus michaelseni. The sequence continues at coordinate 28,682,500 of OZ007599.1, forward strand.
GAAACGCAAACGTAGCAAACGTTCGGGTTCTACGTAAGACACAGTCATGACTGACGTCGTCACGCTAGGTGAAAGAAAAGGCACTGTGAAATGCGAGCCGCGTATGTTCCTTTCTGCCATTCCGAACATGATGCCGCTTTCAGGGAAAGAACGTGAGGAAATCGTAAAGATTTATTACCTGAATGGACAAAATCCCGCAGAGAAATTGCGTGTTTACCGCAGAAACCATGGATTGCGGCGAGGCCCGTGCACTGTCAAAGCTGTACGGGACGTGATTCATAAATTTGAAGAAACTGGTTGCACATGCAATCGACCTCGGTCTGGACGACCTTCCGTTCCTGTGGAAGCTGTTGCAGAAGTCTATCAGACAATAAGCACAGTTCGTCCCGCAACTGCACGCGGTGTTTCACGTGTTCTGGATCTGCCGAATTCAACTGTACGTAAGATTCTCCGCTCTGTTCTAAACATGTTTTCGTATCGATTCCAGCGTGTCCAGATGTTGGAAGCGGGAGACTATCAATTACGGCTGGATTTTGCAAATCAATTCCTTATCCGGTACGATGAAGATAGCAGCTGGCCTTTACGCATTCTGTGGACAGATGAGGCACATTTCTCGTTAACTGGTAACGTGAATTCGAAAAATTGTGTGCACTGGGCAGAGAATAATCCACATGATGTGCATGCACGTCCATTACACGAGGAAAAAGTGACTGTGTGGTGTGGTATAACGAGTACGTTCATCCTCGGCCCTTACTTTTTTGAAGAGGTTACTGCCGGTGATCTGCAAAAGTGTACAGTAACGAGTGCTCGCTATCTGGACATGTTAACTCATTACGCGATTCCCGCATTGCAACGGCAAAATGCTCTATCTGAAGTTGTGTGGATGCAAGATGGCGCTCCTCCACATGTCGGGTATTCAGTCAAACGTGTCTTAACTCAACAGTTTGGTGACAGAGTTATCTCCCGTCATTTCCCGTTTCCTTGGCCACCAAGGTCTCCTGATCTGACACCAATGGATTTCTGGCTGTGTGGATATCTGAAATCCAAAGTGTATCAGTTTCGTCCTCAAGCTGCATCTGATTTGAAAGATGCGATCAGAACTGCGATTCAAGAGCTTCTTATTGCCATGATACGTGGTGTAGTGCTATCCACCATCAGCCGCATGCAAAGTGTCATCGTGTGTGAAGGAAGTCATGTGGAAAATTTGTGAAACACAATAAAATGCTTTATTTTATGCTGCTTCTCTGTCCTTATTGGTTGTCCTCACTTTTAGCCTATATACCGCCGGTGATTTTCATGCTACAGTTGCCGTTCCAACGCTATTTAGGGTTTTTCACAATGGAGATAACATTCCAATACAAAAAACTGGGTGTTGCCATTTGATTTTTTCGAAATTTTCTCACTGTAACCGTAACTGTTTGAGTGACACTGTTGTTTTCCATATCATTCTTGAGCGCATACCTCAAAATACCTTTTGCCAAAATTTCATTCAGTTTCTGTGAATGGTATGATAGTTAGGGCCCCAAATGTCGGTATAGTTTTTTTATAATCACCCTGTATTTTGCACAGGGAATAATATTTCTTAAGCATGTATGGCTTGGAAGAGGTTAACCTTTAAAGGAAGTAAAGGACGATTTTTAATCGTCCCATGTTTACAAAGGTAAAGTTCAAGTGATCACTTGCCATTCTAAAATAAAGAAATGAACTTAAGTTACTGTATTTTTTTGTATGTACCCATGGTTTTTCTCTTCAAAATTTACTTTTAAAATTTAGGCGCATGTGATGCATGAGGAGTATTTAAGATTTGACTGGCCATTGGTCACTGCATAAAATAGTTTGCTGGCAATTTGTATTCAAGTTTATGAAACCGGTAAGCAATGTGTTGTGAATATTTTGCAATTTTAACACTAGCTATTAGATTTTAATAGAATAAAATCTGTTTTCTCTCTAAATGAGGTATTAAAAATTAGGAAGGGTGTGTGGATGAAGATAGAGAGAAGGAGAACAATGATAATGTTTCTACTTTTCGAACTAAAAGCAGTATCTAGTATGGCTGCCGTTTCCTGGAAAAAAGGCAGAACAAGCGCGCTTGCGGACTTAGTAAATGTGGCGCCATCTATATTCTCTATCGCAATCTAAACTCTAATATATCAATGAATTCATTTCATTATCGTTGAGTCGTGATCGTTTGATATATATATATATATATATATATATATATAATAACAGTAATTCGAAAATATTGATTTGCAACATGGGTTTAATTGATTTTAAAGACTTTTTTCCCATATTATTTCATAATGGTGCTATCACACGTACTCTCATATCATAGTCAATATCAGATATTTCATCCGAAACGCGTTTTTCAAGAGGAAAACGTTCGAAATCGTCCCGTTTGATAGATTGCCTCTCGTAATTTCTTAAAGATCTAACTTACAGCAGTTTGTATCCTCTACGATAGATATCAGCTCGAAATCCACCAATCAGAGATCTCTAAAAAATCCAAGATGGCCACCGTCAGTAAGTCAACATCTTATGTTTAGCGTGATCGCAAATATTGAAACTAAAAATACAGAAGAATTAAGAAAAAAGCAAATCTTTAGTAACGTAGAGACCAATTATACACGAAAAGAACTTTAAAAATGTGCAGTTATTTTGAAATAAAAGAATTACATATGCGTCGATTGTCTCTTCGGAGTTCGTTATTTAGACTCCCGATAAAAACTTTATTTACTAATTTAAAGTTATTTTATTTCAATTCCTTATATTATTTGCTATATGTTATAATTGTACTGTCGTAGTCACTTATTTACTTCTCAAACTGTACTTATTTAACTACTTTCTGCATATACTTGGCATTATTTCGTACTTATTGCCAAATTATGTCGCCAAAGATAAAAATGCAAGCAAACACGCATCAAGGTATTTTATTGCAATACAAATTATTGCCTCCTTTTAGCATGCAGCGTTCAGAATCTAAATTTTGTAGTGAAAGGGGGGGGGCAGAAAAGTTTCTTATACTTTTAGAAAAATAAAATTTAATAAATGAAAATTTAATCTAGCAGCTATTTATAGTTAATTATATTTTACCTTTTAATAATTTTCTTTTAAAACAATCTTGATAATCTTTTTTTAAAGATATACAACTATTATACAGACATACATATTTATTCGTAAATCGGTGGAATAGTAAAATTCTATTCACAGTTGTTCGGTCATCCAAAGCTGTCTGTTAGATGGTTGGCGACTTTCTCTCCAACATGGTTTATTAGTGAGAAATTGCAGGCTCAGAAACACAGCCGGAGTGGCTCAGTGGTTATAGCAATAACTCGGAACGCCTGTGGACAATTTAGGTTGTAATTAGTCAGGTTCGATTTCCGGCTCTGGCTAATTTTTCACTTCATGTTGAATTATTGTATTTAATGTATGTGGGTGAGAATGTCCTTTTCAGTCAATTTTTCCTTTTTAAGTAGTTTTTACAGGAGCTGTGAGGATCCCGACCAGCGAAAGGAGTATGAGGGGCTCTTCCGATAATCCAGGGCACAGTTCAGGAGATCGGTCCGACGGGCCAAATGGGCGTACTACAGGCGCATTCTCGAAGAGATTGAGCAGGGGAAACCTCTTGGCCCATACTTTGACTAGTTAAGAGGAAAGTCCTCTGAAAGCCTGAAAATGAAAATGGTCGGGAGAGGAGATGGGAAGAAAACTACGAGCTTCGAAGCTACCATTGGGAAACTGATGGAATACCACTTTCCGGTGGACGGAGATGATGAGCCGTCTCATGAAGAAATTCGAGCAGAGACACATCCGCTGACTGGCGATGATCCGGAATTCACCCAAAAGGAGGTTGAGGCCGTTTTCAGGACTGCGAATCGAGGGAAAGCCCCAGGACACGACGGATTACTCATGGAGGTGATTGAACTTGTCTACAGGGCAAACAAACCGCTATTCATAAATCTTATGAATAAGTGCTTGAGGGAAGGAGATTTCCCCTCGAGCTGGAAAATAGCAGATCTAGTTCTGTAATAAGGTTGATAAGGATCGCTCGGACCCCAGCGCCTACCGTCCTATTTGTCTTTTGACAGCCTGGAGTAAAGTGTTGGATAAACTTGTGACAAATAGGCTGGTCTTCCATGCCCAGTCACGAGGGTTCCTTCACCCGAACCAGTTCGGGTTTACTCCAGGTAAGGGCACAGAGCATGCCCTGCATGAATTGCGCAAGACAGTCGAAGACTGCCATGCGCGAGACAAAGACTCTTGTCTCATCATGCTTGACGTAAAAGGTGCCTTTAGCAATTTATGGTGGCCAGCGATCTATGCTCAACTACAAAGGATGGGTTGCCCTGAAAATCGCGACAGGCTAGTTTGAACTTTCCTAGCGAATAGGAAGGTAATCTATCGAACGCCTAACGTGTCCCTGGAACGCATATACGACAAAGGCTGTCCTCAAGACTCGAATTCAGGTCCTTTTCTCTGGAACGTATTTGCAAACTCCTTGTTGGAGTTGGATCTGGGAGAGTATGTGAAACTCATAGCTTATGCCGACGACTTTGCACTCCTAGTTGAAGCGCCAAATGCGCCCATGTTTGTGCGAAGCGGGCAAATCCTGCCTTAGCGAAGATTGCTCGTTGGGCGGCACTGCATAAGCTGGAATTCAGCGCAGAAAAAACCGTAATGGTTTACTTTCGCAAAGTGCGCCGGTTGGGAAGTTACGGAAGGGACCCTAAAACGGCTCCCCGACTTCTCTTCCTTGGAAAACCCATTAAAGTCGCACAAAACACCCTTTACTGCGGGGTGATGGTGGACGACAAGTTGAACGGAATGGCACACTGCGCATATGTCAAACAAAGTCTGGCAAATTATATGAGGGTGACCCGCTCGCTCAGTCAGAGGAGCTGGGGTCTCAAAGAAGTACTGAAGCGTCTATATAAGGATGGCATAGAGAGGCTCGCGAGTTATGGTAGTAGTTTCTGGTGGACGGGGACTATTGGGGGTGGAGTGCTATTATAAAATCAGATGAAGTGCAAAAGCAGGTGAGAAGATGGTCAGTACATCCCGCAGAGGCTCCGTTCATTGACTGGGAGGAAGCACCCCAAAATGCCGGGGAAACCCCATGCCAGCAGGGGTTGTCGGTCTATACCGACGGGTCGAAAATAGGAGGAGGTGTAGGATCTGGTGTAGCAATCTTTGACAATGGGGAACTGATTAAAGAACAAGCCTACCACCTTCCGCCCCATGCAACAGTGTACCAGGCCGAGCTAGTCGCCATTATCAAAGCCTTAGAGCTGTGCAGAGCCCGAAACGAGCTCTCATTGTTTAGTGACTCTAGATCGTCACTAACGTCATTAGCGAATCCGTACTCGCAAGATTCACTCTGTGCACGTGTTCACGCGGCGAGAGAAAGAATTGAGGTGAAGTGGTTCTGGGTAAAGGCCCATGTAGGGATACACGGCAATGAAACTGCAGACCGCCTTGCGAAAGCAGGTGCTGGTTTAGATGTCATTGACGTCCCTCTAAGTCTGTCGCCCCGATCCGTAAAATCTAGGATCCGCCAGGAGGTGAAAGCCCTCTGGCAAAGTCGATGGGAGGAGGCGGATACAGGGAGAAACGTGTTCAACTTAATTCCGAAAGTGTCGGAAGAACGCGCCTGGACCGCACCTCTAATCAACTGGGCGATTACAGGGCATGGACCATTCCCGGAATATTTTCACCGCTTCAAGGGAAGACCTCTCACGCGGGGATGCCCATTTTACACAGACCCGGATCCCGACACGAGCGAACATCTGCTTGTGGCTTGCATTGGAACACAACCCCTCAGGGACAGGCTCTGCCCGAAGTTAACAGCTTCAACCGTCTGAAACTACTTCATAGTTCCGGAAGGGAGGAAAGCACTCACGGCTTTTCTCAAAGAAATGGAGCCGCATCTTAGATAGGTTCTATTAATGGGCAGTCCCATCCAAGTGTGTCTGAAGCAAAACTTATGGTTTTGGTTCAGGTAAGTAAAGGGGTGAAGAAGGAAGAACAGAGTGACAGAGAAGGAGTGAAGAGAAAGGGAAGAATTCAAGAGACAGATGAAGTGAGAAAAGAGTGAAGTATGAAGAGTGAAGCGAGAAGAGTGAAGAGTAAAGAGAATTAAATGGCAAATGTAAATATGTACATATCAATGTTTTATCTGTATTTCCTATTTTAATCAAGTCTAACATGTGTAATAAACACCGCTCTCGTGCGGCGACCAATACCACCCCTATGACTGTAGTGTGTAAAAGTAGCAAATTCTCGATGTAGCTACCCACAACACATACGTTCAAATTACATCCAGTTTTCATCTACCAAGTGCGAAATACGTTCATAGATGTCTTTTGGACATAGAGCGCCAGCTAAAATACGTCCAGATTTTGTTCAGTGTTTGACATGTACGTGGGGACGAAATATCTACAAAATATGGACGTAAGTCTAGGACATAAATTGGATGAAAACCAAATCTGCCCTTGTCATGGACGTATTGACGAAATATGGACGTCAGTTTAGGACGTAAATTGGATGAAAAATGAACCTGCCCTCGCCATGTACGTATACGTCCATATATGGACGAAATATGGGCCATATCAATTTAGGGGCGTAATCTAGGCGAAAAATGAACCAGTCATCCGCCATTTTCTGTATGGTTATGTTCGCTGATTTGTGTATTGTTTCTGTATATTATTGACTTTAAAAATATGACAAGAAGACTTCCCGACTGCTTTAACTACTAACTAGTACTAGTATTTGCATTTTTTAAGCGATGAGAGTTAATAACAGCCAGAGACCGATCAAGGTCGTCTGGGGCCCTAGGCCCAGCAACTTTTTGAGGTCCCCCTCAAATTAAAATAGTAGCTAGAATTTTTTACGAGGATTATTATTAGATATTATGATGCAGTTGACTAGTTAAACAAAATGTTTTTGTTCTGTTTTTGAGAAAATAATTGGGAATTCAAGCGCTCGAATACGCCATCTGGTGGAAAAAGATGTAACTGCTCCCTTCAGGAAAATCCCTTGTAATCCCATTGCGTTACATGCATTTTTAATTTGTTCATAATGATTATTTTTATGCACAATTTCAGATTTCATGTGCCATTTGTGTTCTGTGTTTATATGGCAAAGTAAAAATTATCCGAATTTGATTATCTAACACTTTTAAACGCGTTTACAATAAATAATGGTTTCAATAGCACTTTAGCATTAGTTAAAGGGCCAATTTTCCTGTACCGACGGCTGCAATCAGCGCCTCTATAGGCCGTTTTAAGTCCCAATTGCGGAAAATTCCATTTTTAAGAAACTTTTTCTAAATTATTTTACTCATTTTGGGGCCCCCATCAGCAGTGGGCCCAAGGCCGAGGCCTAGTTGGCCTCTGCGTTAATCAGGCCCTGATAACAACAACCCGTGGATATTTTTTTATGGATGTGATACACATTTGTCTTAGTTTTCAACACTGCCAAGCCTAATCATTTAGGATTGATTTTAACAGTTCTTAGTTATATTTAAACTAGTAGCAAAGCCTTCTTTATTCACCAAAATTTAAATAAACGGATTAACTCCTCCACATCAGCGAATCAATCAATCAACGCTTCGACGCTGGGATGATTTTGTTGGTAAATTAAAAAATATTAACCCATCCAATTGTTCTATGCTTTCTCTTGATGATAATCTTTATTTACTAATGTTCCGATTGAAGGTGCTCTCTCTTGCTTGGAAACAAGATTACGTGAATTTCATTTATCTGATATTGAAGTCAAAGATTTTGTCAATTTAACTAAAATTTGCATCTCTCAAACTACCTTTGAATTTGATAATAAATTTTTCAACAATCAGACGGCTTAAGTATGGGTAACCCTTTATCTCCAATTCTTTGTGATATTTATATGCATTATTTTGAGGAAAAATTATTAAATCTGGTTAATTTTAAATGTTGGATGCGTTATGTTGACGATACTTTTGTTTTAGTTGATAATCCTTTTGATATTTCTACCATTCTACAAACTGTCAATTCTATTGACCCACATATTCAGTTTACTTTTGAGTTAGAAAATTGTAATAAACTTCCTTTCCTTGATGTTTTAGTTATCAAATGTGATTCTTTTTTCAAAACTTGCGTTTATAGGAAACCTTTTTCTGTCTCTAACAACCCACATCATGCTCTCTCAAATCATCCTGTCAACCAAAAAATCGGTTTATTTTATACGTATGTTAATCGTGCTCTCAAAATTTGTTCCGACAATGCATCCCTTAAGGATGAACTTAATTACTTAAAAACTGTTGCTGTCAAAAGAGGTTTCAATCCTTCTGTTATCAATAATGCTGTGAAGAAATTCAATAGACCGTCTTATAAATCTACTCTTTCTAAATCTGTGAAAAGCAAACCTGATAATTTGGTTGTCCTCCCTTTTTATCCTCCTTTATGTTTCAAATTAGCTAAAGTTTTAAGACGCTTCAATTTTAATATTATCTTTAAACCTGTCAATAAATTCAAATTCCCCTCCACCAAATCTCCTGTTCCTGATCTTCGTAAATGGGGAATTTATAATGTTCCTTGTAATGGCTGTGATTTATCTTATATTGGTCAAAGTAAAAGAAATCTCGAAATCCGCTTAAAAGAACACTCTCATTATGTAACTAATCAAGAAATTTCTAAATCTTCTATTGCCAAGCACTCTTGGGATTCCGGCCATTGTTTTAATTTTAAAAATGCTAAAATTATCTTTAATGCTAATAGTATCTCTGAATTGGACTTTCTTGAAAATTTAGCTATTTATCTTAATCGTGAAGTTATTGTTAATGATAAATCTGATTCCACAATGCTCTCTGCTGCTTGGAAAAACCTCTTCAGTACTTCCATATAATTTATTTTTGTATTAATTAATTTTAGTCTGTTTTTATATATATTTATATATTTTGGTTACTTATTTAATTCTTAATTTTCATCTGTTTCCATTTTTTAATATATTTGTGTGCTTTATTTATTTATTCATTTATTTTTATTTTATTTATTTATTTATTTTTTATTTTATTTATTTATTTTTTCCCACTTCCTTATTCCCCTTCTATTTTGTATTCTCTACTGTTTTGATTTTACTCTTCTGTGATTGGCTGTTGTCTTCTGTTTTCCTATTGGCTGTTGATTTCTACTTTCCTATTGGCTGTTGCTTCAGCTTGTTTCCTCTCCCTCATCTCTCATTTCAGTCTTGCTGCTGCTTTCATAGTAGACGCACGTCTTTTTGCGCCTGACGAAGAAAGACCCAGTTCTTTCGAAAGGCCTAGCGCATTTTAAAGTTTTTGATGGTGTTTTAAGAAGTTATTTCAGTTCTCCTTTTTTATATAAATTATGTTATTTCCTAGCATAACTGGCCAAACTTTCTGATTTTTGAGTACCACTATTTCTAAATAATAATCTTTGCCTCATTTAATATAAATTTTTGTCAGTAAAGAAACTAGATATTTCTATTCAGAAATAGTAATACTCAAAAATCAAAAAGTTTTGCAACTGTGTCTTGGATCTATATTTTGTAAGATTTCTTTTTGGTTAATGTGTTTTTTCCCTCTTTCAATTTAGCTTCTAATTTCTGTATTGCAAAAGCATGGAGGGAGATGGACCACCCTGAAGCTTTATTTCAAGACAAGATTAGAAAAGGTAATTTTTTCAACTTTCTTGCAGTGTTCTGGCATTTACGGTGGGAAGGGGTCATTTTGAACCCTCAAAGAAACTACAAAAATAACAGTGATAAAACAATTTTAAATGAAAATATATTGGAAAAAGTATGTAATTTATTTGTATTTCATAATTTATATTTAATAGTTTTTTCATCAATATTTCATATATATATATATTCAATATTGTCCAATAGTTCAAACACTAACAAATCTAGAATGCTGATTTTTTTTAAATACTTGCTATCTATTTAGGAAAAGTCAAAAAATTTCTTCCAACCAAACAAAAGTAATCAATGGAAAAAAGTGCTCAGGGGTCAAAATTACCCCTACCACCATTCTAGTGTTAACAGATCATTTAAAAAGGGATATTTTTCTTTTTTTCCTGCAGGGGTGATTTTGTTTTGGGTCTACCCTGGATTTCTGGGGTTTTCTGCTGATCTTTCCAGGTTTTTTAAATCGTTATGCTTAGTGGAAAAAGCGAATCGAAAACTTGAAAAGTGAAAATGTAATATAAAAAAGAGCAAAACACTCATTAAATATTAGTGATAAACACTTTACTTATAGCAAGCCTTATACAGAGACATATCGTAATAAAACTGTCAAATCCTCTGCTGTACATCAATTGGAGATAGGATAGGTGTATTTTTCATCCACAAAACAGAAATCTGTCTTTTGAAATGTGCTATTTCATGTCCCGTGGACTCAAAAGGCAGAATTTTAATCATTTGTGCGTTACTTTTTGATTATTCAGACCCGAAAAATCTGAGGCAGAGGAAGAAAAAAAGCAAAATGTTACTATTTGGACAATATTTAAGAATTTTATAGGCTCGGGGGGAGGGGGGGGGATTTTTATTATTATTTTTTTTTACTATTTGGATGTTAATTTGAATCTGTGGAGAAAAGAAAAAGCACACATTTTGCAGTTTTAGCATTATTGCAGGTCACACAGACCTGAAAAATATTAGAAAAAGAGGAAACTTCCATTTTCCCATTATTTCGGATTCTGCAGACTCAGAAAGAAAAAGCAAAAATTATTCTGCAATTGTAGGTTAAAGTACAATAGAATGGTAATAAAGTTGAAATCAGAAAATATGCACCTAAAGGAGAAGGAAAAAAAAATCCTATCGTATTATGATTTCAGTTTCCCTGCGATCTCCGGAATTTTTTTCCTTTATTTTTCGTGGAATTCCTCAAAATTAATATTCTTGAAATTAATAATTGTTTAAAAAAAAATGTTTGGAAGCAATTAAAAAATGCGAATTTTACCAACCAGTCTCGTATAAAATCACGAATTTTGTAAATCAGGCACAGAAAATAATCGCGAATTTCCTCAATCATATGCAGAAAAAGTGAATGCAATTAAATGATCAGAAGGGAAAAAATCATGAATTTTGTCAATTTAAAAAATGCAAATTTCGCCTATCTGTCGTGGATAAAATTTTGTAAGTGGGGCATGAAAAATAATTGCAATTTTCGTCAGTCGTACACAGAAAAAAAACATCAAGAATTTCATCAATTAGTCATTGAAAATTATTGTGAATTTTGTCCATTGGTCACGGGAAAAAAAAAAATGAAATGTGAATTTTGTCAATTGATCGCGTTTTTTTTCTTCTTAACCCTTTCAGTGTGGATCTTTTTGGGGGGGGGGGGGAGGGGGGGGGGGATAATGCCCTGTGCGGAATATTTTGACCAAAAAAGCTACATTATTTATCTGATTACTGGGCAGAATTTTCCGGTACGAATTGATTTTCCCAAAGGGACATGACTTTCCGAACGACCCAATACAAAACTAAAAATCATATCTTATGATTATATGAAAAGCACGCTACTGGTTTTGGTTATAGCCAAATTACTGCACTATGCAGGCACCATACGTCATCACTGCTAAGTGCATGACACACTACAGTGAGCACAATACACGCCATGAATGCCTAGGCGACTTTTGTCGACGCTTAATGTAGTCTACAGCACCCAATTCCTAGTTGTCAACATGAGTAGACTCCTGCACTAACGGGGTTAAAAGTGTTACGTGTGTGACCGTGTGAAAGGCATTTGATCAAATGACTTCCAAAATTTGGTTTATTTTCTAAATTAATATAAATTTATAATCAAAATGTTAAAAAAAAAATTAAAGTGTCCACGATTGTTTATTACTGTTGATGGCATTATTTTTTTCACTACTTTGGTTTTGTGTACAACAAAATATCTGACTTATCTGGCCATGTTCAGTATTTTCCTGAAGGGATCACAACAAAAACTTTCAGTTCCTCACCTTCAGATTGTATAGAAAGGACCTTTCCTGCGTACTCTGTCGTCGCGTTTAACAATACACCATTCACCTACTTGAAAATTTTCTGTAGTTGCAGTCAATATATTCTCAGAATAAGTTATTATTAAATTTGGTCATTTACAAATTTATCATTCGTATCTCTGTGCCACAGTTAGTTTTACCATTTGAAGCTGAGATTACATACATTTTTTGGATACCGGGAATATTTTTAACATTTTCACAAGGATAATCTTCATTTAACTTAGCAGAAATATTATCTTGAATTTAAAGCAATATTTTAGAAGGCATGAGGTCTGTTATAAAATTGAAAAAGTCAGTTGATGATGAACAATTTGCTGGATTTACTCATTGTTTTTTGTCTTACAAGAGATTTTGAACCTCCTCCAATCAAAAAAGAAAAAAAAAATTATATATATATATATATAAATATATATATATATATAAATATATATATATATATATATATATATATATATATATATATATACATACACACACACACGCCATCAACAATCCTGAGCCCGCAAAATACTTCCAGTGCCATTCACCTCCATACTTGTTTTTAAATTCTGAGGATGGCCCATTGCTATAAACCATAAAAAGAATTTTCTCTCTTTAGCTTTCCTCACTTTTATGGATTGTTTTAAAAAGTAATTCCAAGAAAGCATATATTGTGTCTTTGCCTTTGTCTTTAGTGTCTGAGCATATCAAATGTGTATGGCATTTACCTTTATAAAAAAAGGCTGCTGTAAATAGTTGAATACTTTCCCAAGACCATAGTGCAGATTGTATTTCATTTTGTTACTTGCTTTCTTGAATCAATAATAATTATAGAGGCTAATTTATGAAGTAGTTCAAAAAAGAGAATCACAAACTCAAACAATTTGCACAACCATCTAATATCTAGTCTTAAAACATGTGCTTCCCACTTAGATGAATATCTTCATTTCACTTATTCTGAGGAACAAAACATAATTGTTGCCACATACAAATGTCATATAAGATAAATAGGTAGAATTACAGTGTATAAGAAGTTAGTTATGCAGGAAAGAGAGGAATAATTGAAAATAGTTTTTCAGATACTATTTTATACAACTAAATCTATAAATTTTTTATAAATATTTTTATTATTGCACTACACTTTACATTCATAACTTATACTTGCTATTTACAATGTTTCTTATATTTCTAGTTCAATATGATATCAAAATAAGAAGGTATAGCTCAAATTTAATAAAAAATCTCATCAAAACGTTACGTGTGTGACAATTTTTAAGTGGCCTGTTTATATATTTTATATGTATTCCCTTTATGTAAAAGTTTTGTTTTACCATCTATGTAAAATGTTACTTTATAATCTCTAATATTTTTTTTTATCAATTTAACTTCCCAAGAAAAAAAAAACTTTACTGTGTTATGTGTGTGACTAAAATAAACATTATATATAATTTTCATAATTATCTGTTAATTAAATGACTTAATTAAACAAATTTATAGCAGATAATTTAAGAAACTATCTATTTTTAATGACATAGAAAAAATTTTAAATTTGTTTAATATTTAAGAAAAAATGACTTTGGAAGTTATACCATCAAAACTTCCTCTATTATCAGTATTTTAAAAGTTGAAACTTCTGATTAAAACGTAGCTTTAAAAAAATCTTTTGCTCGAAACTGACACTGGAATCAGAAAGAGCATTCATTCTTTTATCTAAAAACAATATTTCTTTCTATAATTTATGAATTTATATTTTGACTCTGCCAGGACCATTTTTCACGGAATCGCCCTGGTGCTTCTTTTCCGTAGCGATTTCTAAATGAACGTTGCACCAAAATTACTGAAAAACCCATGCTTACTCGAATACGCAAAAACTCTTTTCTGTCATTGTCGTCATTTTTGGATTTCAATCCCAGCAATCAATATGAATGTGCTGCCATCTGTTGATCAATGGTGGAAAAAACTTAGTATATTTCTCTTTAAATTCATGTATCACTTATCAGTACAAAAACCCTTAACGGGTTAAAAGTTGTGACGCAGCACTTTGTTTTGGCTCTATAAATTTTAAATATGGGTCTTAAAAGTAATGATATCAAATTTAAGTGACGCTATGTTAATAATTTTTTTTTAATCATAATTTTCTTTTTAGTTTTATATATATTCACAGGTGCAATTATTATCTTAATATGAAAAAAATATATAGAACTTATTCGCTGATGCTTTTTCATTCACATCTCTCATGAATTCAAAATATGGGTTTTAAAAGAAATGATATCAAAATTTGAGTGACACCTTGACGTGAATTGAATAGGACTCTTTTAAAATTCAATTTAAATTATTTTTGGTTTGTCTTCTAAAGTATATTTACACATACAAACAATACTTTTAATTTTTCAATACACTTTTAAATATATTACTTTCACTGAGCCTATATTATGTATTGAAATATATTTATTTCAATAAATTGATTTATCTTTTGTGCCACGCTATCCAAAATCATAAGTAAAATTTATGTAAATGATTATTTTGCGTCATATTATCCACTTGCATACATTTCCCTTTGTTTGGATACTATGACGCAAAATAATCATTTACATAAATTTTACTTATGATTTTGGATAGCGTGGCACAAAAGATAAATCAATTTATTGAAATAAATACATTTCAATACATAATATAGGCTCAGTGAAAGTAATATATTTAAAAGTGTATTGAAAAATTAAAAGTATTGTTTGTATGTGTAAATATACTTTAGAAGACAAACCAAAAATAATTTAAATTGAATTTTAAAAGAGTCCTATTCAATTCACGTCAAGGTGTCACTCAAATTTTGATATCATTTCTTTTAAAACCCATATTTTGAATTCATGAGAGATGTGAATGAAAAAGCATCAGCGAATAAGTTCTATATATTTTTTTCATATTAAGATAATAATTGCACCTGTGAATATATATAAAACTAAAAAGAAAATTATGATTAAAAAAAAATTATTAACATAGCGTCACTTAAATTTGATATCATTACTTTTAAGACCCATATTTAAAATTTATAGAGCCAAAACAAAGTGCTGCGTCACAACTTTTAACCCGTTAAGGGTTTTTGTACTGATATCATTACCTTTTTAAGGTTATTGATGAAAATGTCAATTAGTCAAAATTAAGCATAGGGTATAAATTAATCATTAGAATAAAATTTTAAAGAAATACTAAAAAAGACCCTTTGGACCCCAATAAAAATATGAGGGTGGTGGCCCAGGGAGAGGAATCCAAGACTAAACTTTTAAATTATAAAGCGAGAGAGTAACACAATTAGAAGTATGAAAATGCATGGCAAAACCCGATTGTTCCATCTTCCACCGCCAGGGGGGGCACTCTGTTCTATGCAAACATAGCTGAAATCTTTGAGGCTGTCGATTTGGAGTCGAATGAGCCATACCTCGTCGTGATCGGTCCCATAGAACCCGATAGGAAAGCGCCCCCTGGTGGTGAAACTTGGAACTAAAATCGATATATCCTGTCGATGTCGAGTCGATGAATCAAACTACATTGTGATGGGACCTATAGAAATAGAGTTAGCTACAAAATCTGTTAGTTCCACCTTCCACCACTAGAGGGCGCACTCTGTTCTATACAAACATAGCTCAAATGTTTGAGGCTGTCGAATAAGCCATACCTCGTCGTGATCGGGCCCATAGAATCCGAGATAGGAAAGCGCCCCTGGTGGTGAAATTTGAAATTAAAATCGATATATCCTATCGATGCCGAGTCGAATAAATTAAACTGTATTGTGATGGGGCACATAGCTACAAAATCCGTTAGTTCCATCTTCCACCGCCAGGGGGCGCACTCTGTTCTATACAAAGATAGCTGAAATCTTTGAGGCTGTCGATTTGGAGTCGAATGAGCCATACCTCGTCGTGATCGGTCCCATAGAACCCGATAGGAAAGCGCCCCCTGGTGGTGAAACTTGGAACTAAAATCGATATATCCTGTCGATGAATCAAACTACATTGTGATGGGACCTATAGAAATAGAGTTAGCTACAAAATCTGTTAGTTCCACCTTCCACCACTAGAGGGCACACTCTGTTCTATACAAACATAGCTCAAATGTTTGAGGCTGTCGATTTCGAGTCGAATAAGACATACCTCGTCGTGATCGGGCCCATAGAATCCGAGATAGGAAAGCGCCCCCTGGTGGTGAAATTTGGAATTAAAATCGATATATCCTGTCGATGCCGAGTTGAATAAATTAAACTGCATTGTGATGGGACCCATAGCTACAAAAATCGTTAGTTCCATCTTCCACCACCAGGGGACGCACTCTGTTCTATACAAACATAGCTGAAATCTTTGAGGCTGTCGATTTAGAGTCGAATGAGCCATACCTCGTCGTGATTGGGCCCATAGTACCCAAGAAAGGAAAGTGCCCACTGGTGGTGAATTTTGGAACTAAAATAGATAAATCCTGTCGATGAATCAAACTACATTGTGATGGGACCCATAGAACTCGAGTTAGCTACAAAATCCGTTAGTTCCATCTTCCACCACTAGAGGGCGCACTCTGTTCTATACAAACATAGCTGAAATCTTTGAGGCTATCCATTTGGAGTCGAATGAGCCATACCTCGTCGTGATCGGGTCCATAGAACCCGAGATAGATAAGCGCCCCCTGGTAGTGAAACTTGGAATTAAAATCTATATATCCTGTCGATGCTGAGTCGAACCAAACTGCATTGCGATCGGACCCATAGAACTCGAGTTAGCTGCAAAATCCGTTAGTTCCATCTTCCACCATCAGGGGGCGCACTCTATACTATGCAGACATAGCTGAAATCTTTGAGGCTGTGGATTTCAAGTCGAATAAGCCATACTGCGTGGTGATTGGGCACATAGAACCCGAGAGAGGAAAGCGGCCCCTGGTGGTGAATTTTGAAACTAAAATCAATATATCCTGTCGATGTTGAGTCGAATAAATTAAACTGTATTAGATACCAATTAATCTCGGAAAAAATTGCAAATTTTGTCATTTGGCAGCGTAAAAATCATGAATTTCATCGATCGGCACAGAAAAAACATGTATTTTGTCGATAGGGGGAGAAAATATCATAAATTTCGGCGAACAGGCGGATAAAAATCATGAATTTCATTTATTAGCGCATGAAAAACACAAATTTCATCAAACACTCGCATAAAAATTAAAAAATTCATTGATCGGGCATGAAAAAACATTAATTTCGTCAAGTTTGCACGTAAAAATCACAAATTTCATCAAACGGTAGCATAAAAATCACAAATTTCATCAAACGGTAGCATAAAAATCAAGAATTTTGGCAATCGGGTGATAAAAATTTTTTTTGTCAATCCGGCCCGTAAAAAGTATGAATTTTGTCGATGAGGTGCGTAAAAATTGTCGAGTCGAATGAATTAAACTGCATTAGATACCAATTAGTCTCTGAAAAAATTGCAAATTTCATTATTTTGCAGCATAAAAATCAGGAATTTCGTTGATCAATGTGCAAAAATCATGAATTTCATCGATCGGCACAAAAAAAACATGAATTTTCTCTATAGGGGGAGAAAAGATTATAAATTTCGTCGAACAGGCGGGTAAAAATCATGAATTTCATTTATTAGCACATGAAAATCGCAAAATTCATCAAACGGTCGTTATGAAAATATAAAAATTCTATGATCGGGTATGAAAAAGTCATTAATTTCGTGAAGTTTGCACGTAAAAATCACAAATTTCATCAAACGGGTGCATAAAAATCAAGAATTTTGGAAATCGAGTGATAAAAAATTTTTTTGTCAATCCGGCCCGTAAAAAGTATGAATTTTGTCGATGAGGTGTGTAAAAATCGTCAAGTCGAATGAATTAAACTGCATTAGATACCAATTAGTCTCTGAAAAAATTGCAAATTTCATTATTTTGCAGCATAAAAATCATGAATTTTGTTGATCAATGTGCAAAAATCATGAATTTCATCGATCGGCACAGAAAAAACATGAATTTTCTCGATAGGGGGAGAAAAGATTATAAATTTCGTCAAACAGGCGGATAAAAATCATTAATTTCATTTATTAGCGCATGAAAAAACATTAATTTCGTCAAGTTTGCACGTAAAAATCACTTTCATCAAATGGGTGCATAAAAATCAAGAATTTTGGCAATCGGGTGATAAAATTTTTTTTTGTCAATCCGGCACGTAAAAAGTATGAATTTTGTCGATGAAGCGCGTAAAAATTGTCGAGTCGAATGAATTAAACTGCATTAGATACCAATTAGTCTCTGAAAAAATTGCAAATTTCATTATTTTGCAGCATAAAAATCAGGAATTTTGTTGATCAATGTGCAAAAATCATGAATTTCATCGATCAGCACAGAAAAAACATGAATTTTCTCGATAGGGGGAGAAAAGATCATAAATTTCGTCGAACAAGCAGGTAAAAATCATGAATTTCATTTATAAGCACATGAAAATCGCAAATTTCATCAAACGGTCGCATGAAAATCAAAAAATTCTTTGATCGGGTATGAAAAAATCATTAATTCCGTAAAGTTTCCACGTAAATATCACAAATTTTTTCAAACGGGTGCATAAAAATTAAGAATTTTGGCAATCGGGTGATAAAATTTTTTTTGTCAATCCGGCCCGTAAAAAGTATGAATTTTGTCGATGAGGTGCATAAAAATTGTCAAGTCGAATGAATTAAACTGCATTAGATACCAATTAGTCTGAAAAAATTGCAAATTTCGTCATTTTGCAGCATAAAAATCAGGAATTTCGTAGATCAATGTGCAAAAATCATGAATTTCATCGATCGGCACTGAAAAAACATGAATTTTCTCGATAGGGGGAGAAAATATTATAAATTTCATCAAACAGGCCGGTAAAAATCATGAATTTCATTAATTAGGAAATGAAAAACGCAAATTTCATCAAACGCTTGCATAAAAAAAAAAAATTCGTTGATCGGGCATGAAAAAACATTAATTTCGTTAAGTTTGCACGTAAAGAACCCAAATTTCATCAAACGGGTGCATAAAAATCAAGAATTTTGTCTATCGGGCGATAAAAAAATGTATTGTCAATCCGGTACATAAAAAGTATTAATTTTGTCGATGAGGTTAAAAATAAGGGTAATATGAGTCAAGGGGTCTAACCTTATGAGTCTCCTTATTTTCTTTCTTGTTCGGATGCAAACAATTCATATTTTTAATCTGCATTTGGTCGAAAAATGAATTATCTTTAATTTTAAAAACGAGAAATTCGTAATTACATGTATAAAATTCGATTGGTATTTATTATTGGTATTTATGATTTCAAAATTTTTAATAAGAAATTGTTTTTTTGCTAGTATACAGTGGGCAAAGTCTCTAGCCATGCCAACCAACCAATCGGTTGCTTATGGATCTGCTTATGCTTATATCACTTATTCATATAGTTTAGCTTTGGCTTGCCTCTTATTAGTTTGTCTTGTCTGCTAAATTTTTATATTTCACATTTCATAATTTTTATTGCAATACTTCAGGTAAGAATGCTTTTTAACTTGATTATTTCCTGTATTTATAATTTTTTGTTACTAACATTCTTATGTTTTAATGGGTGCAAAATTTAAGATTGGCGAAAAAACTACTAAAAGGTGCTTTATTTCAATAAATTGTTTTATCTTTTGTGCCATGCTGTCGAAAATTGAAAGAAAAATTTATGTAAAGGTTTATTTTGCATCATAGTATCCAAACTAAGTGAAATGTATGCAAATGGATAGTATGATGCAAAAAAAACCATTTACATAAATTTTTCTTTGAATTTTCGACAGCATGGCACAAAAGATAAATCAATTTATTGAAATAAATACATTTCAATGCATAATACAGGCTTATTGCAAGTGATATATTTAATGATGATTGTACTGAATTTTGTATTGAAAATGGAACATTTTAGTACATATTAATGGTTTAGCATAAAAAATAATTTATGTAGGTCATTCTAAAATTCTTATATAACAAAATCTGTAAAAATGAAGCTCTGTTTTGTCAGAATTCTGCAATTGTTAATTTGTTTTAAAACTAAATAAGCACTCCTTAGGTATTTTTAACTGTTTTTATTATTGGAAATGGTGCGGAAAAACAGAACAAAACAAACTTTAGTAGAATATTTTATGTAGTAATAGGGTGGGTTTTTTTAGGAAACATTTATTTAACTGCGTTTATTTCTTTTTTTTTAAGAGGACAGCCAAGGGTCGATGCATGCTTTACACTCACGCTAAAAAAAGAAAAAATTAATCAGTTAAAAAAAAGAAAAAAGTCTCCAAACTTTGGGGACTGTTTTTTCTTTTATGACAACTTGGCTATTAAGCTTGTATTTAGTAGCTTGGCGCAGTCTTGGAAATCGTGCCATCCAAACAGTCGCCAATCTTTTGTTTACATTTTAGCGTGAGTGTAACACATCTGTTCAGTTATTTTTCTTGGGGCCCATTTTGTGAAAAGTAAAGGTTACTTCCCATATGGGAGCATTTCCGTTCTCTGTTCCCCCCGCCAACTTGGATATTTTTTTCGCCAGTCTTGGCGAAAGCAGGGTGCTATTGAGAGCTGGCGCCATCTAGTGTTTTTATTGCAAAATACGACATTTTTGGTTTGCGATTTTTTTTTCTCGTCGTAATGCATGCATGAACACTGGAACATGAATGAAAATAGATGATTTTTACCTATTTTCTTCCAAAAGTTCCAGAAATCATGCATGCATTACGGCGAAATAAAAAATCGTAAACCAAAAACATCGTTTTATCAATAAAAATAGTTTATCTAGCGCGAGGGTCTCTACGCACCTCTACCTACTTTTTAATAAAAAAATCAACAAACCGTTTGATTTTCTTCCACAGCTGAAAAAAAAAAAAAAAAAAGAAATTAATCTTATTTCATAAGGTCGGAGAAAACTCGACCTGCTATGAAATAATAATAAGAAAAAAATCATTTTCGTCACCGACCCAATGTAATATTAGGAATAAGAGTTGTTTTTTTTGTTTTGTTTTTTTTCTAAAATAATAATATAGTTTTGAAATGTATGTGCTTTAAATTTAGAAAATAAAAATTTAAGAAATGTATGCTAATACTATATTAATAAAATAGATTAGCAGTTTCGCACAGCTTTTTCGCCAATCTTAAATTTTGCACGCATTAAAACATAAGAATGTTAGTAACAAAAAATTATTATAAATACAGGAAATAATCAAGTTAAAAAGCATTCTTACCTGAAGTATTGATATAAAAATTATAAAATGTGAAATTTTAGCTGTCGAGACAAACTAATAAATTAAAGCCAAGCCAAAGACAAACTAATAATAAGTAATAACAGCTAAGCCAAAGCTAAACTACTGTGGCTAAACTATCAGTCAGATAATCAACCGATTGGTTGGTTGGCATGGCTAGAGACTTTGCTCACTGTATACTAGCAAAAAAACAATTTCTTATTAAAAATTTTGAAATCATAAATACCAATAATAAATACAATCTAATTTTATACATGTAATTACGAATTTCTCGTTTTTAAAATTAAAGATAATTCATTTTTCTACCAAATGCAGATTAAAAATATGAATTATTTGCATCCGAACAAGAAAGAAAAAAAATTTAACCATAATTTAATTTAATACATATTTTGGAATGTATAATAAACTGTTTTCATATTAAAAAAAAAAAAAAAATCTAAATAGTTCTTCAGTCACATATGATTGCGAAATCGCCTTTAACTATAACCGTGATACCCATGAACATCCTGACCGCGCAGGAATAAAAAAGGGTGAAAAGACCGAAAATCTTTAATGTTAGTCTACCAGAAAAAGCATAAGAAAAGAGTCCGATTTTGAAGTTGGATTATATAAAAAACAAGAGTTTTCCTACGTTAGCTCGAAATCTTACTCTCTTCATCTAAAAGCGATTAATATAATATATTAATTTAAAAAAAATCGTTCGGTCCATTTTCGAGATAACACCTCTGTGCCCATTACACCATTACATTTTCCATTTTCGCTTAAAAATTGGTTTCCAGATCTCAAAATCTACTGCATGTAGAAATCTATTAATTTCAGGATAGAGTTAGGCCATAGATATAAGACTAATGTGAAAAAATCGAAACGGTATGCCTCATATTTACTGAGATATTAAATGTCGGCGTTTCGATTTTCCTTTGATGTCCTGCTAGCTGTATATATGAGAGTGACGGAATCTTCGGTTTTGGGCTTACGGTTTTCGGTTTTTCGCTGCGTCACTCAAGAGACTACCGTCTCTTATGACTATATAGGTGCTACGCTTCATATATACATATGGTGATATATACTAAAATCTTTTAAGTTTTAAAAAGCTTCGCTGTGTATTCATTGTAAAATAAGAACTAAGAAATATCCCTTAAGAATTTTGAGTATAAGAGACGGGTTTAAAGGAATTTGAACCTGTTTAAATGTACCTGTGTTTAAATAAATTTGATACAGCTTAGGGTAAAAAATATTACGAAACCGTAACGATAACGATAACCGCTTACGAAAACCGTAAGCCCAAAACCGAAGATTCCGTCACTCTCATATATACAGCTAGCAGGACATCAAAGGAAAATCGAAACGCCGACATTTAATATCTCAGTAAATATGAGGCATACCGTTTCGATTTTTTCACATTAGTCTTATATCTATGGCCTAACTCTATCCTGAAATTTATAGATTTCTACATGCAGTAGATTTTGAGATCTGGAAACCAATTTTTAAGCGAAAATGGAAAATGTAATGGTGTAATGGGCACAGAGTTGTTATCTCAAAAATGGATCGAACGATTTTTTTAAAATTAATATATTATATTAATCAGTTTTAGATGAAGCGTTTAAGATATTGCGCTAACGTAGGAAAACTCTTGTTTTCAATATAATCCACTTTTAAAATCGGACTATTTTCTTATGCTTTTTCTGGTAGACTAACATTACAGATCTTCAGCCTTTTGACTGCTTTTTATTACTGCGCAATAAGGAAGCTCTTGCCTATTACGGTTACAGTTAAACGTTAAAGCATATCCATATCGCTGAAAAACTATTTAGATTCTTTTTTTTTTTAATAGGAAAACAGTTTTTAATGCAATTTTTAATATGTAATATATATGTATTAAATTAAATTATTGTTTGTATATTTTTCTTTTTTGTTATAATAAAGAATTTCTTATTTCAAAATCTTCATTAAGTCGAAAAATATTTAGATTCCTTGATTAAAATATTGAAATATTTTATAATTATATATATACAATTTAATTATTATTTATATATTTAATTTGTCATTTTTTAAAGGAAAAAAAATATTCAGATTTTTTTTTATCAGTTAATTTGAACCAGACTCTAATCAACGAATCAATCATCTGTTTGTTTTGAGTCGCGAATGTTGTTTAGGAATAACACTCATATAGCTATAGGTCTCAAAGCCCACCCCCTTCAAAGTTCAAATAACACTCATATGAGGTATTTTACTATTTATTTATTGTTTGTTTACTTATTTTGATTAGATTGTCCTTTTAGAAATTGTCTTTTGATGCAATTTGTGGCGTAATTGGTGAGATAATTGTCAATAGTATTACCTGTTTTATGGTTAAAAATAATATAAGGAAATTGCATTATGGCCAGTGAATCTTTTAAAGAAGTCTTTTAAAAATCAAATGACGATAGAAGATTGGTTTTTTACTTGTTAGCTATATTTTCCAACTCTCCAAATCAAACTTTCCCATCATTCACCTCACACAAATTTAATAACTAAAACTTTTTATTTCAGTGTGATTGAAATACGTTTAATTGTGATGAAACTTTGGTATATTATATAGGGAATTTATATAACGTAAGTTTTCACTTTTATGTATATAAAATTAGATACGATGTTTTCATTATGAAATACAATGTTTCTAATTTATGTTATGGCTTACTTTAACATTTTTTTTATTGACTAAGCCTATCATTAATATAGGGGAGACCGGTACACAGTGAACCTATGGACACAGTGGACCACCCCCTAATATTTTATTTATTTAAATTTTTTTTAAGCTTCTCTTCTATCCTAATAGACAACAGCACTGCAATGATTATTTATAGCCTTCAGAAAGTATGTTTAGCTCAGATTGAACTATTTTATCCTGCTTTGTTGTTTTGAGCTTCTAAAAGTAAAATTTTTCATCATCATATTTTTATTTTTTTGGTAATTAAAGGTTGTAGATAAATAAAATAAAACAGCTTTTTTGAAAAGCTAAGATACTTGTTTTTATTTTACTTTAAAGTTATTATGTTTAAAAGAAAGCTATAAACAATATTAATATGATTATTTATTGAACTTCAACATGGGGTACAGTGGACCACCCACTCCTCGGGCACAGTGGTCTACAATCCACTCTGCTCCTCTAATGCAGAATGTTCAAAATATGTAATAATTGTTTTCTATAAAGAAAGATTGTTTTAAAGTAGAATTAACTGTAAAATAAAGTAAACAAATAAAAATAACAATTTTTTTTTAACATAGTAAGAAATATTTTGTTTTGTATTTACTGCCTTTGATAAATATAACTGTAGTCTAATTGTTGATGATTCTATTCAAGTAAGATTCATGAGATGCAAATTGAATGGAAATCAGTTTATTTCTCCCGAAACTGTAGATGAATCTGCTGTTGATGTCAATGATTTCATAATGTTGCTCGCAGACCCAAAATTATTTCTTGAAAATTCCAGGCTCAATCTTACTGATAAGTATTTTGGAATTTCATTTGCAAATTTTATTGTGAGCTGATTTTTTTTGTACTTAAGTAATAACTTCAACTAAATTGCAATTGTTCCTGTATTAATCTGTTATTATTTTCAAAATATAATTAATTTTTTGCTTTAAATTTTGTTCAATTTTGTGAAATCATGCCTGTTTCAAAATTTATATTACTATGTTATTTTGCGAATGAACAGGCAACAAAAATGAATTAGATTAATGAAAAATAGATTTATATTATATTTTAGATAATACCTAATAGTGGTCCACTGTAAGAATTTTGGCAATCGGGTGATAAAATTTTTTTTGTCAATCCGGCCCGTAAAAATTATGAATTTTGTCGATGAGGTGCATAAAAATTGTCAAGTCGAATGAATTAAACTGCATTAGATACCAATTACTCTGAAAAAATTGCAAATTTCGTCATTTTGCAGCATAAAAATCAGGAATTTCGTAGATCAATGTGCAAAAATCATGAATTTCATCGATCGGCACAGAAAAAACATGAATTTTCTCGATAGGGGGAGAAAATATTATAAATTTCATCAAACAGGCCGGTAAAAATCATGAATTTCATTTATTAGCAAATGAAAAACGCAAATTTCATCAAACGCTTGCATAAAAAAAAAATTCGTTGATCGGGCATGAAAAAACATTAATTTCGTTAAGTTTGCACGTAAAAAACCCAAATTTCATCAAACGGGTGCATAAAAATCAAGAATTTTGTCTATCGGACGATAAAAAAATGTATTGTCAATCCGGTACATAAAAAGTATCAATTTTGTCGATGAGGTTAAAAATAAAGGTAATATGAGTCAAGGGGTCTAACCTTATGAGTCTCCTTATTTTCTTTCTTGTTCGGATGCAAACAATTCATATTTTTAATCTGCATTTGGTCGAAAAATGAATTATCTTTAATTTTAAAAACGAGAAATTCGTAATTACATGTATAAAATTCGATTGGTATTTATTATTGGTATTTATGATTTCAAAATTTTTAATAAGAAATTGTTTTTTTGCTAGTATACAGTGAGCAAAGTCTCTAGCCATGCCAACCAATCGGTTGCTTATGGATCTGCTTATGCTTATATCACTTATTCATATAGTTTAGCTTTGGCTTGCCTCTTATTAGTTTGTCTTGACTGCTAAATTTTTATATTTCACATTTCATAATTTTTATTGCAATACTTCAGGTAAGAATGCTTTTTAACTTGATTATTTCCTGTATTTATAATTTTTTGTTACTAACATTCTTATGTTTTAATGGGTGCAAAATTTAAGATTGGCGAAAAAGCTACTAAAAGGTTCTTTATTTCAATAAATTGTTTTATCTTTTGTGCCATGCTGTCGAAAATTGAAAGAAAAATTTATGTAAAGGTTTATTTTGCATCATAGTATCCAAACTAAGTGAAATGTATGCAAATGGATAGTATGATGCAAAAAAAAACCATTTACATAATTTTTTCTTTGAATTTTCGACAGCATGGCACAAAAGATAAATCAATTTATTGAAATAAATACATTTCAATGCATAATACAGGCTTATTGCAAGTGATATATTTAATGATGATTGTACTGAATTTTGTATTGAAAATGGAACATTTTAGTACATATTAATGGTTTAGCATAAAAAATAATTTATGTAGGTCATTCTAAAATTCTTATATAACAAAATCTGTAAAAATGAAGCTCTGTTTTGTCAGAATTCTGCAATTGTTAATTTGTTTTAAAACTAAATAAGCACTCCTTAGGTATTTTTAACTGTTTTTATTATTGGAAATGGTGCGGAAAAACAGAACAAAACAAACTTTAGTAGAATATTTTATGTAGTAATAGGGTGGGTTTTTTTAGGAAACATTTATTTAACTGCGTTTATTTATTTTTTTTTTAAGAGGACAGCCAAGGGTCGATGCATGCTTTACACTCACGCTAAAAAAAAAAAAAAATTAATCAGTTAAAAAAAAGAAAAAAGTCTCCAAACTTTGGGGACTGTTTTTTCTTTTATGGCAACCTGGCTATTAAGCTTGTATTTAGTAGCTTGGCGCAGTCTTGGAAATCGTGCCATCCAAACAGTCGCCAATCTTTTGTTTACATTTTAGCGTGAGTGTAACACATCTGTTCAGTTATTTTTCTTGGGGCCCATTTTGTGAAAAGTAAAGGTTACCCTTTGGGAGCATTTCCGTTCTCTGTTCCCCCCGCCAACTTGGATATTTTTTTCGCCAGTCTTGGCGAAAGCAGGGTGCTATTGAGAGCTGGCGCCATCTAGTGTTTTTATTGCAAAATACGACATTTTTGGTTTGCGATTTTTTTTTCTCGTCGTAATGCATGCATGAACACTGGAACATGAATGAAAATAGATGATTTTTACCTATTTTCTTCCAAAAGTTCCAGAAATCATGCATGCATTACGGCGAAATAAAAAATCGTAAACCAAAAACATCGTTTTATCAATAAAAATAGTTTATCTAGCGCGAGGGTCTCTACGCACCTCTACCTACTTTTTAATAAAAAAATCAACAAACCGTTTGATTTTCTTCCACAGCTGAAAAAAAAAAAAAAAAAAAAGAAATTAATCTTATTTCATAAGGTCGGAGAAAACTCGACCTGCTATGAAATAATAATAAGAAAAAAATCATTTTCGTCACCGACCCAATGTAATATTAGGAATAAGAGTTGTTTTTTTTGTTTTGTTTTTTTTTCTAAAATAATAATATAGTTTTGAAATGTATGTGCTTTAAATTTAGAAAATAAAAATTTAAGAAATGTATGCTAATACTATATTAATAAAATAGATTAGCAGTTTCACACAGCTTTTTCGCCAATCTTAAATTTTGCACGCATTAAAACATAAGAATGTTAGTAACAAAAAATTATTATAAATACAGGAAATAATCAAGTTAAAAAGCATTCTTACCTGAAGTATTGATATAAAAATTATAAAATGTGAAATGTTAGCTGTCGAGACAAACTAATAAATAAGAGCCAAGCCAAAGACAAACTAATAATAAGTAATAACAGCTAAGCCAAAGCTAAACTACTGTGGCTAAACTATCAGTCAGATAATCAACCGATTGGTTGGTTGGCATGGCTAGAGACTTTGCTCACTGTATACTAGCAAAAAAACAATTTCTTATTAAAAATTTTGAAATAATAAATACAATCTAATTTTATACATGTAATTACGAATTTCTCGTTTTTAAAATTAAAGATAATTCATTTTTCTACCAAATGCAGATTAAAAATATGAATTATTTGTATCTCAACAAGAAAGAAAAAAAATTTAACCATAATTTAATTTAATACATATTTTGGAATGTATAATAAACTGTTTTCATATTAAAAAAAAAAAAAAAAATCTAAATAGTTCTTCAGCCACATATGATTGCGAAATCGCCTTTAACTATAACCGTGATACCCATGAACATCCTGACCGCGCAGGAATAAAAAAGGGTGAAAAGGCCGAAAATCTTTAATGTTAGTCTACCAGAAAAAGCATAAGAAAAGAGTCCGATATTGAAGTTGGATTATATAAAAAACAAGAGTTTTCCTACGTTAGCTCAAAATCTTACTCTCTTCATCTAAAAGCGATTAATATAATATATTAATTTTAAAAAAATCGTTCGATCCATTTTCGAGATAACACCTCTGTGCCCATTACACCATTACATTTTCCATTTTCGCTTAAAAATTGGTTTCCAGATCTCAAAATCTACTGCATGTAGAAATCTATAAATTTCAGGATAGAGTTAGGCCATAGATATAAGACTAATGTGAAAAAATCGAAACGGTATGCCTCATATTTTCTGAGATATTAAATGTCGGCGTTTCGATTTTCCTTTGATGTCCTGCTAGCTGTATATATGAGAGTGACGGAATCTTCGGTTTTGGGCTTACGGTTTTCGGTTTTTCGCTGCGTCACTCAAGAGACTACCGTCTCTTATGATTATAATATGTGCAGTAGTTTCAAAAATATCATTTTTTAAAATCATCTCAACCTGTATATATATATATATATATATATATATATACACACGACACCTGTAATGCTAATGTTTAATTTCTGAAATTTAATTAGTTTGTTCAAGTCTTTACAATGTTGTTTCTATGTAATGTGTCATCCATCTCAGTACAAAAATGTCCAGAATTGCATATAGAAATGCTAATTGCAATTGTAATGTGAAATACCCAGGAAGAAAGCAGGAAAAAGAAATTGACCTTCTGTAAGAGCAAAACTAAAAAACAATGTTTGCATCTTTAAAAAAAAAAAAAAAAAAAAAAAAAAAAAAATTTTCTTTTTTCTAATATTTAGCCACTGGAAAGTAAAATTGGTTTTGACTTTTTTTCCGACTGTTTTCAAGTAGCTAGGTGTTATAAAATTGCATTAAATTTGCACCCTTTGCACATAATTTGTGCTTGTTTCATAAATACTTGGAATAAATTTCTTTACTGCTTATCCCAGTAGCAGAATTTTCTGTGTTAATCTGCAGCAAACCAAAATTTATCTGCAACCTAAGAATGCCAGACCATGCTTATTATCATAAAAGATAACAGTAACTCATAAAATAAGCAAAATTTGTATTTATAAACAAAGCATAATTGTTATCTTTCAAGAAAATACAACAAATCTAGAGACAAAATTTTTTTTTAGCAATTTTTCATAGCCCAGAATTTTATTTTAAGCTGTCAGATTGATCTGCAAGGTATAAAAAAATCTTCAGCGCTGCTGCACTGTTTCTGCTACTGGGCTGCTTATAGAATTTGAACTCTTCATATTTAGCAGGACAAATTGTATTTTGCATTTGATGAAGCCATTCAGCTTTCAATGAAATTAATGCAAGTTTACCAAACTATGTTTTTTCTAGAATTGTACATTTCAAACAATAGTAGAAATTATATGCTATTCGTTTTGATTGCCATGCAGTTACAGTATAAGTTGTGACGTAAACTGATATTGGTATTTTACATCGATAATTTTCAGGGTTTTTCATTTTGTGTCAATAATTTTTAGGGTTTTTCACTTTGAGTCACAATCACCCCTGTTCATGTTATATCAATCATTTAGATTAATTCTCCTTTATTATGTATCTCTCAAAAAATAATGTTTTATATTAACCACATTTTTAAAGTAATTTATACATAAGATAGAAAATTAACATTAACAATGATGAAAATGACATCAGTTATTAACAAACACAGCTAGTATACGAGGGCAGTTTGATAAGTTCTCGGCCTAACACAGAAATGGAACAAGTATGACCAAATGACAATGTTCTGACATGCCGCCGAGTTTCAGATGCATGAGTTTATTGGTTATTGCTGGGCGATAAAGTAAACAAGTTAACAAGTTTTGTTAAAAAATATTTAACCTCAATGAACATACAAGAAGAGTTACAGTCTATTTCAAAGGATTCTTGTCCTTCATATTCGATGATAAAAAAGTGAGCTGCTGAATTTAAACATGGTAGGAAATCAATTTACTATGATGAATGCTCAGGATGCCCAAAAACCGCTATGACTGACGAAATCGTCTCTCTCCGTATTGAATGATTGCTGATTGAAGATACATGAACTTGCTGACATTGCAAACATCTCAATAGACCGTGTCCACCACATTTTACACAATGTTTTGGGTATGAAAAAGCTTTCCACTTGATGCATGCCATGCTCGTTGAACATTGACCAAAAATGCCAAAGAATGAACATTTCTCAAGAGTCTTCTGAAATGTATTGTGTTGCAATTTGAAAAATAAAATTAAATATTGTCAAAAATCTTGTATTTTCTTTTTCAGGCCAGGAACTTTTCGAACCACCCTCGTACAGGACTGAACTAAAGAATTCACACACAAGAGTGCATCTTAACCCTTTCCGGCACAGTGGTCTCACTCCGGGAACACCTAATTTTAATTCCAAATTTGCATATGGCACCAAGAATATTTTAATAAAATTTTGCTTTTACAATGAAAGCTTAAATTAAAGAGTTCTTATTTTCTAAAAGAGTCGTTTGAAAATTTCGGTGTCAGTCAGTAATTTCTCATTTTACGAACAGAATTTGTCTGTGCCGGAAAGGGTTAAATGTATTGAGTTGCAAGGAGACTACATTGAAAAATAATATGAAATTATGTCAAAAATCTTATGTTTTCACTGTCAGGCCGAGAACTTATCAAACCACCCTTGTAACTGTGATATTATTATTAAGGCTATTGTAACAGACCTACAAACTAAGTTTTTAGAGACAAATATAAAAGTATTATTTCTTGTTTGTCTTCTTTTATAATTTTTTACCTTCATACTCCTTACTAGGAGAGAGTAAAATTTTCCTGCATGCCATCCAGGATTCCACTCTTGTCATGTACAATGTGGTAACATTGACATATTTATTTGGGCTATTTAATTTTAGACTAATGCTAATTGAAATTTTAACAAAAGTTTATTGTTTAGAACTTTATAAAATATATATATTCTACTAATGAAATTTTCCAGTGTACCATTGCATTTTGCTGGTTGGTAAAATAAATCTTTGGCTGGTAAGATTTTCTAAATAATTTCCATCTCTGTTTATTAACCTTTTGATTACAAGGTCAGAACATATGTCATTCCAGCAACTTTTTTTTATTCTATTTGTACCACCTTTGGAAAAATATCTGCCATACACTTATACTAGGATATGTTAAAAAAAAAATCTACTACAAAGACATTTTTTTGAAAATTGTTGTTCGATTGAATATAAAACTAGTATAATTCCTGGCCCATAATCAAAAGATTAACATATATTATGTGTAAAAAGTACCTAGAATTGTTAAATAAAACACAAAAAATATTTTATTCAACAAAATTTATTTTGTCGCCTTAAAACTGGGCCCCATCGAGTTCAATACAACTATGCCAGTATAGGACCTAATCCTCCATACATTTTTCATAAGCCTTTTGGGCAGAATGCTGTTAGCTCCTACAGTAAATTTTCTTTTATGTCCACAAATGACTCAAAACACCTTCTACAAAGTGGTAATTTCAACTTCGGGAACAAGAAAAACTATCACGGGACCATATCAGGCAAGTTACGATGTATTTCATGAAGCTGTGGTCTGTAGAAACTCTGGAAGTTATATCTTCAGAGACCTACTTTTTTTTGGGGGGGGGGGAATTGAGCTTTTTTGGAACCAGTTGTGTGGCGACATGTTTCATGCCCAAAATATTAGTCGTAATAATATGGACAGATTTTAAAAGATATGTTCACCTCTTGAGCAAACTCTCTACTAAGACTCATATAATGATTTTTGAGCACCATCTTCTTGATTTTTTTTATTGATATTTAAGTCGTTCATAGATGTTGAACCAGGCAAATCAACTACCGCTTTTCTGCCCTCTATATAATGCTTTATTTCATTCATATGCCTGTGTTTTATGCATGATTCACTGTAGGTCTTCTGCAATGTTTCTACTGATTCCGTACACAAAATTTAAGATGAACTCTTTCTTCAACTAATTTTTCCATTGTAAAATTCGCAAAGTACGCAAAAGTATTACTTAAAATTTTTTTTTTTATAAAAACAGCTTTTATCGTCACAGATGTCACTCAAACTCTGTGTTGTTACTCTTTAGAGTGGTACCAACTTGCAAAAAAAAAAAATCATAATGTATTTTTTATGCATGTCTTTTAAATGATAAATCCCAGGTATTTTTACACCGAATGTATATGAAATGACTTGTTTTTATGCATATTCAAATGAAAATTCATATCTTAAAATATTACAGTTATACAGTTTCTTAAGGATTAATATATATATATATATATATATATATATATATATATATATGTTATTCATGAAGCAATTAAAAAAAGGACTAAAACCAGAGGATGCAACCTGGGGTATTCAGGTACAGAACATATTGTACAGAGTTGAAAACAAAACCAGGTTGAGAGGAGGTGCACCAGATAATTTTCAATTAACTTTAATGCAGATTATATTTACATAAAGAGGTAGTTATATATACATATATACGATTATTTGCATAATAAAAGGTTAATATTTTCAAAGGGCAGGGGTGGGGAATTTTCAGAAAAACTTACCAGCCAGGAATTTTTTTCACCAGCCAGCAATATGTAGTAACAAATTACTAACAAAATTTATACGAAATGTAAAAATAACTTATATTACAATGCATTTTTAAAACCGCAATTTTTTTAGAAATGAAATTTAGTATAAAATTAAGAAATGTAGGTCAGAGGAAAGTTTAGTTTTATATAATATACATAAATTTTAGATCTTTTTATAACATTTGCAGTTTTTTCGTGATTTTTTGACGAAATTTGCCGTTTTCGCAATGTTTTAGACGAAATTTGCGGTTTTTTCGCGATCTTTTGCTGCTTTTCGCAATGTTTCTGACGAAATTTGCCGTTTTCCCCATTGTTTTTGACGAAATTTACCGTTTTTCGCATTGTTTTAGACGAAATTTGCCGTTTTTCGCAATGTTTTTGACAAAATTTTTCTTTTTTGCCGAAATTTGCCGTTTTTCGTAATGTTTTTGACAAAATTTGCTGTTTTTCGGCGATTTTTTGACGAAATTTGCCGTTTTTTTGGCGATCTTTTGACGAAATTTGCCGTTTTTTCGCGATCTTTTGACAAAATTGGCGACTTTTCTTCGAACGAATCATGAGATTAATTTTTTTCGGCGATCATTTGCCGAAATACCGATACATTTTATGTCCGAATTTTCGTATTTATGACCGATATATATATTTTTAATTTTCGGAAATCATTGCCTTAATTTTTCGGAAAATTTGGACCAAAATCACCCCTGCTTTAGACTTGTTTGTTTATATTTCCTCATAATAAAACAAAAGAAAATAGCTATTAAAGTAATAACTACTGATTAACATTTTTTTTTTTTCCATCGCACAACACTGCATTCGCTTTTGGGAGAAAATCTCTTCTGCAAGTAGTGTTGCAATTTGCAAACTCAACTCACAAAAATTGTCGACCAACACGGCAACCGGAAACAACAAATATTCGTTGCCACATTGTACAGAGAAAATTTCTACTTCGTTCCGATAACCACGCCTACCCCTGGGTATGACGCGGCTGGCAGGCCAATCAACGGTGACTCCCGTGTCAGGATCGAGATAAAGGAGATTAGCCGTGTGTTTACATTGTGGAATTTGCGTATGAGCCAGAAATGCAGCTGACAAACGTACGTAAAAGCCTCATTTGAGCTTTATCGCTGCAAACGATTAATCACAGAATATTATACCACCAAAAACAAATATATTTAGGCTTTTTTTTTTAAATACATTTTTAAGATTGCCAAAAAAAAAATTCACTCGCCCAGTTAGAAAAAATTTACTCGCCCAGTCAGAAAATCCACTCGCCAGTGGCGAGTAAATTGAGCAATTCCCCACCCCTGTCAAAGGGCAACGTTACGTTCCATCGAAGGGTAACAATTTGTCACGTCAAAAAATATGATGCTTCTCGCATGAGATCAAATTCAATTCTAAAGTGAAAACAGTTTCAGTGAATGCGCACGCTTACTGCACATCCTAAACTAAAACTTCTAAGGCAGTGCATGTGCAATTGGTGCTAGTATTGCCATTCAACAAATACTTTTCTACAGAGTATAAGAAAATTATTTTTAGATGAAAACTCTTAATAGATATATTTAGATTGTCCACAAAACAACTCCAAAAAGCCTTTTCGCATTGTCCACAAAATAACTCCAAAAAGCCTTTTCGCATTAAAGATATCAGTTGTGTATTCAAATAATAACATTTATAGTAGAAACTCATTAAAAAGTTTAATAAGTACGTTTCAAGTTTAAATAATTACATTTCAAATGAAATAAGAAGCC
Source organism: Maratus michaelseni (assembly GCA_963931845.1). Lineage (NCBI taxonomy): Eukaryota > Metazoa > Arthropoda > Arachnida > Araneae > Salticidae > Maratus > Maratus michaelseni. Next base: position 28,717,085 of record OZ007599.1, read on the forward strand.
TATGCCCCAATCTCATTTATAATAGACAGTTTCAAAGGAATAGGCTTGAAAATAATTTTGTAAAAACATAAAAATTCAATAAATTGAATTGCCATTTCCAAACAAATTTTATTTGAAGTACATTTTTTGTTCTATCCGATGACATAAAAATGATGTGATATTTAAAAGTTATTACATTTTGGATTCATGAGAAAGCAATCCTTTTGACATGTATATGCATGCAGGGGCGGCACTTGTCATTTGCCTATGCACCAAATACGAATACATTATGAAATTGGTGAACAAAATATTATGGCAAAAAGACTGGCGAAGGATTTATCAGAAGCTTTTCGTTGTTGTAATCATGTTTTGAAACGCGGATTATTATTATTATTATTATTATTTAAAGTTTGTAGTGAAAAATACGTATTTTATGCCCACAAAAGTAACAATAAAACGGTACTGAGTTCAAAGTTAATCAGCACTTTTTTGGTTTTGTTTTTAGTAGGTGATGGTTTAATTTTATTCTTTACTTTAAGGCACAGCTACCAACTCTTCCGATTTTTGGATACCACTAAAATTTAATAGAAATTTTTGCCTTATTTAACCACAGCATTTCGATGATTACATAAGGCATAAATTTCTATTAAATTTTAGTGGTATGCAAAAATTGGAACAGTTGGCAGCCATGCATTAAGGTAACACTTTTTTTTGGATTAACTAAAAAAAAATTAAAAAAGAAAAAAATGCGCCCAATTTTTGGACACACAGCAAATGTAATACAGTGAGAAAATGCTTTTTTACCCATTCAATTTAAAGTCAGGGCTGAAAGAGTTAATGGTAAAAAATGTATTATATACTTTTGGCTAATTATAGATAAATTTGGCTAAAAATATTTTAATTTTGCTAATTTACTGACTAGCATTTTGATTTGATTACTTAGCATCGCCCCTGTGCATGTATATATAATATAGATATCAGATTTTTATGACAATAAATATATCTCTCTCTTTATTGCCAAAGAAAATGTGATAAATGATAACTGACGAAAAATGTTTTATTTATGTCAAACTGTTACACAGAAAAAAAGAAATTTTTTAAGTGTCTCTTTTATAAATAAGTTGAATTTATGTAGTTTTTATCATAAATGTAATACTGCATTTTTTGTGATTATTTTTAATTCTAGATTCTCAAATGTCATTAAAGATATAAAACTTGGCCCTTGTACAGAAACAGAAGACAGATTACTGATAACTATGATTAGGAAACATGGTTATGGTGAGGCTTTATTATTATTATTTTTCAATGTTTTTAACATATTATAGTGTTTCTTCTAGGCCATTTTTTAAGGGTGCAGTACACTGTCCTTTTTAAAAGCAGTAAAATGCACCATTTGTACCTAAAGATATCTACTTTTAAAAAAAAAATCTCTATACCACAATCTTTCTAAATCTGAATGTCAGAGAACTTGCAAAAATTGTAGAACTCTCACATTTCTTTAGGAAGAACACAGAAAATTATTCAATCATGATGTAATTTAATTGTACTTTTTATTTTTAATTCATAAAGTAATTTAAATTAATGTTACTGTATCCACCATATCTAAAAATTACACCCCCCCCTTTTTCTTTTATCATAATTAATATTAGGGCTGTATCGAGTACTCGGTATATACTCGGTACTCAGCCAATTTGCCGAGTACTCGGTACTCGGCCAAATTTCAGCCGAGTACTCGGCCAATACCGAGTAGTTGCAAGAATTTCATGTTTTAAGCATATTTAAAGACAAATTAGTTTATAAGTGATTTATAAAAAGTTATTTGAATATAAATGTATAATATATGCCATAATTCATAAAAACTATTTACTCGGTACATAAAAATTTATCTATAAAACATAGAAAAAGGTAAGAATAATGCACTATAATAAGGTACTCATGCAAAATTAATGTAAATTAAAGTTTAATTTTATATTTATAAATAATAAAAAAAAAAGTCATTTTTAAAACTGTAGGAAAAGACTGATTTTGGATAAAGAAGCAGTACGTAGAAACAGAAAATAAAATAAATGCAATTAAAAAAATAATAATTATTAAATTTGTTGTATGGCAAATTATGGTACAAACACTATAATCATTCTACATTTTCAGGAGATAGGGAATTTCTTTATTGTTGTAAATTTGGCCTACTTCAGAAAAAAATGTGTTCACTGTGAGCACTGATAAAATAGCATTTTAGCACATTACACACATACAAAAAAAGAAAAAAACTGCAAAGCCCCCTTTTTGGTGCTTTCGTGTTATAGCGGCCTCCACAATTACAATTATGCCAAGGTTTCAGCTCTGATTTCGTCAAGATCATCGAAAAGCTTATATATGCATCATCTATACACAATACACATATTATTCCAAACACCCATATATGTCATTACATACATATTATTTACGTCTTATATGTCATATATATATACATCCTATGTGACTTATACACATGTTACATGTATACATCATATATGTGTATATATGACTAATAACTCGGCCATATACATCACAAAAGTAATGATTTAACGTAATAATATATCATATTATGTCATACATGCTTTATAATTTGGCGATAAATCTTGGTCGCTTGACAATTCATCCTCAAGGGCCGCTATTACACGATAGTACCCAATTTTTTTAATCAAAAGAAAATAAGATACTTTTAAAAAATATGAAACATTTTGCATTATTCAAGGAATTGTTACAGCAAGCAATAACCATTTTTGATAGACAGATTTCAGGTATCAAAATGACAAATGGGTAAAGATGTGTTAGATAATCAGTTTTAATTTCATATTGGTTAATTGAACTATTTATATATCAATTCTTTTTTTATATATATATTTTAAAATAATGCTACTGTTTTAAAATTTTTTAATATACAAAAATTGTCTTTAAAAGGTCCACTATAAATGAAATGAAATTTCAAAAAATGAAGTTAATTTTAAAAAATTGAAGTTAATTTTAAAAAGTATGATTAGATTATATGCACAAGATGCATGTTTATAAATAGGTATATATATAAACACATACATAGAAGTGTTACCACTAAGCACACTTCATGTTTGCATCAGTGATTCTTTCTTAAACACAACTACTCGGTACTCGGCCGAGTAGTAAATGGCCGAGTACTCGGTACTCGGCTACTCAGCCAAAGCACTACTCGGTACACCACTAATTAATATAGTACTAATATAGTTTGTCTTGTAATAATACCCAGGGGTAGTACTTGTCCTGATATTCCTTAAAAAAAAAATAAAAACGTCCTGAAATGTCCTTGAAATATGGTAGTCTGTCCTAATATTCCTGAAAATTTGCGAGTTTTGTGCTATATCGGCATTTGAAATCATCAAATAAGGGTAGGTGTACCTTTTTACTGATGCAAAACAATCACGAAAGTCACAATTTTCTTCAATCTATCGTTAAAAATAGTGATTCTCATCAATTTGCACAAAAAAAAAAACTGCAATTTTTGGTGATCAGTTAAAAAAATTCACAATTTTTATTGGTTATATTGATATTTAAAAGTTTTACTATTTTCGTCTGTCGCACCAAAAAATTCCAATTTTTACCAATCAGTTATAAAAAAGAAAATCTTTTGTAATTTTTGTCGATCAGCGAAGAAAAAATCGAGATTTTCGTCCTTCAGTAATGCAAAAATCGCAATTTTTTAGCAGCTTGGTCAAAGGGTTTTGGTAAAATTACCTTTCTTTTAAATGTATACTTTTACAAAAAAAAAAAAAAAAAAATGTGTATGTAGTGTACTATTTATGATAATATAATGTATTGAAGTGGGAGTTAAGGATTTTTTTGGTTAGTATGCCAAGCAAATGTGTCCTGAAATTGTCCTGAAATATCAAAAAAAGTATGTCCTGAAATATCATCTAGGGCTAGTACTACCCCTGAATACCCATTTCTACTGAATTAGTGCCTTTTATAGTGACTAAAAATAGCTATGTCCTCTTTCTTTCTAGAGGGAATATTATATAATTATGGGTGGCCAGCCAACCTTTAAAAGTCACGGAATTTCAATTGGAACATAAAAATTTCTATGCAGTTTTAATATTGAAAACTCACAATATGGATTTTATGAAAGAGAAAGAGACATATCTTACAAAATACTAAAATGTGAAATTTAATAGAGCTCAACTTAAAAGGTGACATTTAAATATATAAATAGATGTTAAAATCCTCCAAGTACTTTTGGTTGGCACCCCAACCATCTTCAGGGAGAAAAAAAAGAATAGAAAGGGAGCAGAAAGGAATTTTTTTTGTCTTTGAAGATGGTTGCAGTGCCAACCGAGAGTACTTGGAAGATTTTAACTCTATTTATATAAGTAAATATCACCTTTTAAGTAAAAGTTGAGTTCTATTGAGTTTGATATTAGTATTAAGAATGACATAAGGTGAATATTTGTATTTTGCCCTATGATTTTAATATCATACAAATTTTTAAAAGATATAATGCTTTAAAAATACTTCATCCCTAACCAATACGGATAGTAAATATCATGATACAATTTTCAAAAATATCCAATATTTTCAAAATAGTCAAGTTACTGCTGATTATAAATGTTTCCAGACTTTATATAAATGAGAAACTACAATATATTACACTTAACATGAAAACTTAATAAAACAATAGATCAACTAATTGAAAGCAGAAACAATTTGCTTTTTACATTCATCAAAAACAGTATCAAGTATTGTGAAAAATTTATCTTTTATATAACAAAATTATAAAGATAAATTATTATTATTATTATTATTTTAATTCAAAATTTGAACATAAATGTAAGTAAACATAAAAATGATATTTTTAAAATAAATATTGGATATATATCCACTGATATATTATATCACCAAACCCTGCTAACCAACATTGATATTATCCACAGCAGATAAAATAACATTAATAAAACAGTCAGTTTAGTTTTAGTTTTTTAAAAGTAGTGTTGTTTATATATTAAAATTAAAAAAGGTAATTTTTTTTAAAGTGGTGTTAAATGGTCTGTGAAAATGAAAAAGTTCAAATTCTGGCCATACTGTAAAAACATTTTTTTTTAATGTGACAGTGGATTTAACTTATAAAGTATTCAACTTCTTATTTCAAGTCGATGGGCGAAAATTGCTCGAGATGTTCCTGGAAGAGATAATCACCAGTGTTTACAGCAAGCAAAACGTTTGTTAGACTGGCTCCATTTGGAAAAAGTGAGTAGGAATTTTTTAATTTTATGATAGTTTCTGGAATGTAAAGAAAAGTTTTAAAATAATTTTCAGAATTGTATTATTCATATATTCTCTTAGATAACTTTCCTAAATCAACAATTTTGTTTTATTTGGAAATTTATTATTTCAAGCATGAAAGTTTGCGAAAATCCATGGAAAATTTTTTAACTGTAATTTTTGTAATGTTTTTCTGGCTGTTTTTGAGATGGATGCAAAAACTGATGAGAAATTGTGGCCAAACATTTATGCACATACATTAAAATTGTGATAATTTTGTATTTGTGTGAAGTTAGCTTTTTTTTCCAGCTTGCATTTTTGTGCCTGAATTTTTAAGATGCATTTTATTTGTCAAACATTCTGTATTGTTATTTTATAAATTATTTTCCCCTTTTTATAATCAGATGGAATTGTGTTTATAGATAAATGTAAATATTTAAACTTTTATTGTTATCTGCACACCATAAGATTAATTTCTTAGAAAAAAAAAAACAGAATCATGTACTGCAATTTTTTTTTAAATTAATTCATGAAAAATTAATTGTGGTTTCTCACTTTGATCAATTTTTTTTTAAAATGGAAAATGGAATGAATAAAAAGGTCTTTATTCTCTCTAAATAAATGATCTTGGGAAAAGAAATGTGTTTCTAGCATAACTTGGCACAAATTTAATTTTATTGTTGTAATTTGGTTTACTCTTTTGGTACTTTTATGTAGAGATCGACCGAAATTTCAGTTTCGGTGGAAAATTGGAGTTTCGCTGAATATTCGTTTTCGGCGAAATTGCTGCCAAAATTTCGGCCTGACCAAAACTCAACCGAAACTATCTGTATTTCAAAATCTCATTCATTCTTTCGGAAATTTTCAACTTTACTCATTTTGATATGAGTTGTGTCGGCTCAAATCAGACACTGTTTATTGCTGTGAATCCCCACTGTTTATCAGTATAAGTTATGACTCATTTCTGATGCAAGTGTAAATTATAAATCAGCAATGCATATTTGACTAAACTTAAAAGACGCTTATCACGTGATGTTTAAAAGCTGCAAACTTAACAGTATTAGAATTGCTTTACTTTGAAACTCCAGATAGTTTCAAATGCTTTATGAGAAAGGCGTTGTTAAAACATATGAAGATTTACGAAATTTATTACAAAAGATATATCGAGGTATATATACTTAAAATATTTTTTTATTAGATTAAATTCGTATGATTGGAAAATATTTCTGTCTTATTGATAAATTTATTACATTTTATTTTATATGAAAATAAATAGTTTTGGATGCAAGAACATCTTGGCACTGGAGATAAAATTTTCAAACAGGGGTGCCATTTCAATACTTTCTTAATGAGGCAGGGAGTGGGGCAAAGGTTTTTTTCTTTTTTTTTGGGGGGGGGGGAGGCAGTGAGTGAGAAAAGATTTATTTTTATCTTATTGCGCACATCCTAAAAGAAAATTGACAACTGTTAAATTTTTATCCTTATATATATATATATAAAATTAGCTACAGTACAAAATAATGTTAAACATGTCTCACTCTGAGAATATTGAAATAGTAATAAAGTTTATAATTAATAATTTCTGGACTTAAAATGTTGTCTTAATGCTAATTTTCCTTTTTTAGTCAAATTGAACAAATTATTTTAGCTTTTGTGCCCTTTACTTAAACTAACATCTAATGACTCATACATTCTTATCACATTCTTTGAGGGAGAAACTACCTCCCCTAACCTTCCCAAATGACACTCCTGTTTGTAAAAAATCGCACATATGTTTGCATAAAAGGTATGAAAATATGAATATATTTAAAATGAAACGAATTAAAAATGTGAATATATTTAAAATGAAACGAACTGAAAATATGAATATATTTAATAATTAAATATCCAATTATTGAATTTGTTTTACATTATTTAGCTACATTGTTAATTAATTATTGATAAATGCCTATAATTATTGGTTGCTATAAACTAATGAAATACAAAAGTTGTATTATTTATGTTTAATTTTTGTTTAAAACCTATACACACACTTACATATGCACGTTTGTTTGTTGGAAATGTGGTTCAATACACGTATAATTAATAAATTAATTAGAAATGTAATTAATTATTATTAAGTAATTATTAATTATTTGTTATTAATTAACTAATTAATAATTATATGCAGTTATGTGTATATGTATTAATCAAGTTTTTAAATTTTTTTTTACACTTTCGGTTTCGGTTTCGGCCGAAAGTGGGAAGATTACCGAAATTCGGTTTCGGTCTTAAAAACCTGTTTCGGTCGATCTCTACTTTTATGTTAGTATCTCGCCAATAGCATTTTTTTCCCTTCTATATTTTGCAATATATGCAAATTCGAACAATGCTTGGATGTTAGAATAAAATTATTTGGTTTATGGTATTATTTATTATTATTTTATATGAAATGAGTAAAATTCATGTATTTTAAATGAAATAAATGCAATACCATTAATAGGATAGAAACAATACTTGGCGATTTATCACCTTCACCTTGGTAACATAAAAGTGCTGTTCTTATTTTGTGTGTCAAACATTTACATTTGACTATTAAAAATTACATATTTGACTATAAAAAACATGAAAAAAATCACCGTGGAACGTGGGGAAAAAAAAAAGACTGAAAAAAGGTAAAATTTCAAATCAAAAAACACAATTGCAGAAGAACAAAATATAAAAGTTTACAACTGAATTCTTTTTTACGAATGTCAAAAAATTACTACAAATCACACACACACACAAAAAAAAAGGCCGAAATTTGCATAAAAAATTTCTGAAAAATTTAAAAATAACTGTACAATTTCCGAATAAACTTAATTGAAAAAAAAGGAAAAAAAATTACTACATTGGGCTGAAAAATTGAAACTGAATTCCTTTTATTAATGTGAAAAAATCACCATGAAACATGAAAAATAATGTAAAAATCGCATAAAAAATTAAATAAAAAAAATCTAACTAAAAAATCCAAAAACTAACTTTAGACATACAGGTACCTTCCTGCCAAATCTTGTAGTTCTATGCACAACAGTCTCTTCAGCACACAGATAAACTTCTATATTGTTATAGATTCGGTTTTGATGAGGAGAAGTATATCTCAGCTATTAAAGGAAATTGTAATTAAAATTTCTTCTTTTTTCTAATACTTTCTTTAATATATATTTATCAGAAAAAAATATTTGAATCATGAAACTATTTTTTTTTTCCATTGATTTACAGATGTTTGGTTGACCTGAATACGATTTGAAATATATTTTTAAATCTCTCTCTGTATGATACACATTTTGTAGCCATTCTATATCCAAAAATTGAAGCATAGAATGTCATTAAATGCCCTATTTAATCAGACTTTAGCACATAGAGCATAGAGGTGCTGATTATGTTTTGGCATATATGGCCCAACAGGTGGCACAGTTATGCTGCATTTTTTACATTTTACATGAGGTATTTTAATGAGGCATTCATCAAACTTTACATTCAGTTAACCCTTAACATAAATTGATGCTGATTAGATTTAGGTGTATTTCACCCAACAGGTGGCACTTACTGGGACGCATTTTTAACGATTCGCATGATAGCCAGATCTGGGCATATTTGGGATAGATTTTCACCAAATTTAATATGTAATATATTAAATTTTTGATTATTAAAAAAAAAAACTCTGCTAATAATTGATTGATTTAATATTTTCTTAGATGCATTAGTTTTTACTGTTTATATTTTATTCCAAATCATTTCTTGCTGTTCTAAATGTAACCCATCTTACTGTAGGATATTTAAGTGTGTTAAATAAAGAACCTATGTACATTGTTGAATGACATCTTTGTAAAGATAATCAATAAACATATTTTCTGAGGTAATTTTAAAAAAATTGCATATTTGGGAAAACTTGGTGCAGTATTTTTAGACATGTGGTCCCTTTTCAATCCCTTTTTTTAATATAAATGGTCCTCCAAAGTCCTCTTTTTAGTATAAATTGTCCCCCAAAGTCCTCTTTTTAAATAAAAATGGTCCCCTTTCTCCTTTTGGAGGACTAAAATGTGTTGGGAGCCCTAAAAATGCTAATAATTAATTGTGTTTCTATTACTTTTTATCACTTCAAATAAGGAGTGTCCCTTTGAAATTACTTTCATAAATTCTGGAGACAGTTCATACCATGCTTTCTCAGGCTGTTTGATAAAAAAATATTGGTGTCCATTTTCATACTTTTTTCATTGTAGCTTTCTTCACACATTCTCCATAAGATTAAACTCCAGGCTAAAATCAGGCTAGTCAATGACTGATTTTATTCTGGAAAAAACATATCTTTTGTCGAGTTAGACACATGAATTGAGGCTCAGTCTTGTTTATCCTTTACATGGGGGCTCGGACAGCATCTGTCCAAGTTTGCATGTATTTTCAGACAGATGCTGTCCAAGCTCTCGTGTAAAAGGTAAAAATCCTGTTCAAGTACTTCTAGCAAATCCAGTAGTGGAGTTAAATGATGCTTTAACATTTGCTGATATTAGTGTCTATAATTATGGGACATCCTATTTTCTAATTTATTAATATAAATAATTCATTTTTGATTTTTTTTCAATAAATTTAAGCCTAAATGATATTTTCTATACTGTTTATAATCATACATACCCTATATCATAATCTTTTTATTTTTAGTGTTTTTCTGAATATTTTACACTGGTGTCTGTATTTTTGGAACTGAGTGCATAACTGCTTTCATACATTTGAAACCAAATTGTTGCCAACATCACTTGTATTTGGCACTAAAATTGGCTGTAAACTTGATTATGGAACTTTAGCAGTTTTATAAAATTGCCACATCGGTGATTAAAGTGTCAAACTACAATTTTGTAGTGTAAATTTTGAATCCTTATGTTTACCCCGATCTTTATCTTAAATGAATTAAAAGTATTTTCCAATTGTAGGGAAAAGGTGAATATGATCCAGCTGTGTATGATCCTGAATTCTTCGCTAAAATATTGAGACCTTTTCCAAAGTCAAAATGCCGCGAGTACCACAGCATAGCTTACACAAAAATAAGAGCACACAGAGAGATTGGCTTAAAGAGGCTGCTTAAAGCACTGAAGGTTAGTTATAGGCAAGTTATACCTGAATATGCAGCTGGGATAAAAGATGTGGTGAGTTTTAGAATGTTGTATTCATTAGTGTACGGAATGTTGTATTCATTTGGTGTACGGGATTGTCATTTTGGACATTCAGAACTGTCCAAAAGTGTACTTGATTATTATCTAAAGTGTCTGAAAATACAAAAAAAATAAAAAATCTGTAACCACTGCACACTTATTAAGAAAATGAATAAATATCAGACAATATTTTTTTACTAAAATTTTAGGTACCCATATTTGTTACTTAAATAATTTGCAAATAAACTATATATGAAAATTTCAATCTCTATAGAAGTTTATTTTCAGTGGGAAATTCATTCCACAAAAATAAAATTTTAGAATTTCACTTTTATATACAGATGCAGGGATCACATTCGTCCTGTAATTCCTACAATTCCCATGAATTTTGAGTATAAGAGACGGGTTTAAAGGAATTTGAACCTGTTTAAATGTACCTGTGTTTAAATAAATTTGATACAGCTTAGGGTAAAAAATATTACGAAACCGTAACGATAACGATAACCGCTTACGAAAACCGTAAGCCCAAAACCGAAGATTCCGTCACTCTCATATATACAGCTAGCAGGACATCAAAGGAAAATCGAAACGCCGACATTTAATATCTCAGTAAATATGAGGCATACCGTTTCGATTTTTTCACATTAGTCTTATATCTATGGCCTAACTCTATCCTGAAATTTATAGATTTCTACATGCAGTAGATTTTGAGATCTGGAAACCAATTTTTAAGCGAAAATGGAAAATGTAATGGTGTAATGGGCACAGAGTTGTTATCTCAAAAATGGATCGAACGATTTTTTTAAAATTAATATATTATATTAATCAGTTTTAGATGAAGCGTTTAAGATATTGCGCTAACGTAGGAAAACTCTTGTTTTCAATATAATCCACTTTTAAAATCGGACTATTTTCTTATGCTTTTTCTGGTAGACTAACATTACAGATCTTCAGCCTTTTCACTGCTTTTTATTACTGCGCAATAAGGAAGCTCTTGCCTATTACGGTTACAGTTAAACGTTAAAGCATATCCATATCGCTGAAAAACTATTTAGATTCTTTTTTTTTTTTAATAGGAAAACAGTTTTTAATGCAATTTTTAATATGTAATATATATGTATTAAATTAAATTATTGTTTGTATATTTTTCTTTTTTGTTATAATAAAGAATTTCTTATTTCAAAATCTTCATTAAGTCGAAAAATATTTAGATTCCTTGATTAAAATATTGAAATATTTTATAATTATATATATACAATTTAATTATTATTTATATATTTAATTTGTCATTTTTTAAAGGAAAAAAAATATTCAGATTTTTTTTTATCAGTTAATTTGAACCAGACTCTAATCAACGAATCAATCATCTGTTTGTTTTGAGTCGCGAATGTTGTTTAGGAATAACACTCATATGAGGTATTTTACTATTTATTTATTGTTTGTTTACTTATTTTGATTAGATTGTCCTTTTAGAAATTGTCTTTTGATGCAATTTGTGGCGTAATTGGTGAGATAATTGTCAATAGTATTACCTGTTTTATGGTTAAAAATAATATAAGGAAATTGCATTATGGCCAGTGAATCTTTTAAAGAAGTCTTTTAAAAATCAAATGACGATAGAAGATTGGTTTTTTACTTGTTAGCTATATTTTCCAACTCTCCAAATCAAACTTTCCCATCATTCACCTCACACAAATTTAATAACTAAAACTTTTTATTTCAGTGTGATTGAAATACGTTTAATTGTGATGAAACTTTGGTATATTATATAGGGAATTTATATAACGTAAGTTTTCACTTTTATGTATATAAAATTAGATACGATGTTTTCATTATGAAATACAATGTTTCTAATTTATGTTATGGCTTACTTTAACATTTTTTTTATTGACTAAGCCTATCATTAATATAGGGGAGACCGGTACACAGTGAACCTATGGACACAGTGGACCACCCCCTAATATTTTATTTATTTAAATTTTTTTTAAGCTTCTCTTCTATCCTAATAGACAACAGCACTGCAATGATTATTTATAGCCTTCAGAAAGTATGTTTAGCTCAGATTGAACTATTTTATCCTGCTTTGTTGTTTTGAGCTTCTAAAAGTAAAATTTTTCATCATCATATTTTTATTTTTTTGGTAATTAAAGGTTGTAGATAAATAAAATAAAACAGCTTTTTTGAAAAGCTAAGATACTTGTTTTTATTTTACTTTAAAGTTATTATGTTTAAAAGAAAGCTATAAACAATATTAATATGATTATTTATTGAACTTCAACATGGGGTACAGTGGACCACCCACTCCTCGGGCACAGTGGTCTACAATCCACTCTGCTCCTCTAATGCAGAATGTTCAAAATATGTAATAATTGTTTTCTATAAAGAAAGATTGTTTTAAAGTAGAATTAACTGTAAAATAAAGTAAACAAATAAAAATAACAATTTTTTTTTAACATAGTAAGAAATATTTTGTTTTGTATTTACTGCCTTTGATAAATATAACTGTAGTCTAATTGTTGATGATTCTATTCAAGTAAGATTCATGAGATGCAAATTGAATGGAAATCAGTTTATTTCTCCCGAAACTGTAGATGAATCTGCTGTTGATGTCAATGATTTCATAATGTTGCTCGCAGACCCAAAATTATTTCTTGAAAATTCCAGGCTCAATCTTACTGATAAGTATTTTGGAATTTCATTTGCAAATTTTATTGTGAGCTGATTTTTTTTGTACTTAAGTAATAACTTCAACTAAATTGCAATTGTTCCTGTATTAATCTGTTATTATTTTCAAAATATAATTAATTTTTTGCTTTAAATTTTGTTCAATTTTGTGAAATCATGCCTGTTTCAAAATTTATATTACTATGTTATTTTGCGAATGAACAGGCAACAAAAAAGAATTAGATTAATGAAAAATAGATTTATATTATATTTTAGATAATACCTAATAGTGGTCCACTGTAAGAATTTTGGCAATCGGGTGATAAAATTTTTTTTGTCAATCCGGCCCGTAAAAATTATGAATTTTGTCGATGAGGTGCATAAAAATTGTCAAGTCGAATGAATTAAACTGCATTAGATACCAATTACTCTGAAAAAATTGCAAATTTCGTCATTTTGCAGCATAAAAATCAGGAATTTCGTAGATCAATGTGCAAAAATCATGAATTTCATCGATCGGCACAGAAAAAACATGAATTTTCTCGATAGGGGGAGAAAATATTATAAATTTCATCAAACAGGCCGGTAAAAATCATGAATTTCATTTATTAGCAAATGAAAAACGCAAATTTCATCAAACGCTTGCATAAAAAAAAAATTCGTTGATCGGGCATGAAAAAACATTAATTTCGTTAAGTTTGCACGTAAAAAACCCAAATTTCATCAAACGGGTGCATAAAAATCAAGAATTTTGTCTATCGGACGATAAAAAAATGTATTGTCAATCCGGTACATAAAAAGTATCAATTTTGTCGATGAGGTTAAAAATAAAGGTAATATGAGTCAAGGGGTCTAACCTTATGAGTCTCCTTATTTTCTTTCTTGTTCGGATGCAAACAATTCATATTTTTAATCTGCATTTGGTCGAAAAATGAATTATCTTTAATTTTAAAAACGAGAAATTCGTAATTACATGTATAAAATTCGATTGGTATTTATTATTGGTATTTATGATTTCAAAATTTTTAATAAGAAATTGTTTTTTTGCTAGTATACAGTGAGCAAAGTCTCTAGCCATGCCAACCAATCGGTTGCTTATGGATCTGCTTATGCTTATATCACTTATTCATATAGTTTAGCTTTGGCTTGCCTCTTATTAGTTTGTCTTGACTGCTAAATTTTTATATTTCACATTTCATAATTTTTATTGCAATACTTCAGGTAAGAATGCTTTTTAACTTGATTATTTCCTGTATTTATAATTTTTTGTTACTAACATTCTTATGTTTTAATGGGTGCAAAATTTAAGATTGGCGAAAAAGCTACTAAAAGGTTCTTTATTTCAATAAATTGTTTTATCTTTTGTGCCATGCTGTCGAAAATTGAAAGAAAAATTTATGTAAAGGTTTATTTTGCATCATAGTATCCAAACTAAGTGAAATGTATGCAAATGGATAGTATGATGCAAAAAAAAACCATTTACATAATTTTTTCTTTGAATTTTCGACAGCATGGCACAAAAGATAAATCAATTTATTGAAATAAATACATTTCAATGCATAATACAGGCTTATTGCAAGTGATATATTTAATGATGATTGTACTGAATTTTGTATTGAAAATGGAACATTTTAGTACATATTAATGGTTTAGCATAAAAAATAATTTATGTAGGTCATTCTAAAATTCTTATATAACAAAATCTGTAAAAATGAAGCTCTGTTTTGTCAGAATTCTGCAATTGTTAATTTGTTTTAAAACTAAATAAGCACTCCTTAGGTATTTTTAACTGTTTTTATTATTGGAAATGGTGCGGAAAAACAGAACAAAACAAACTTTAGTAGAATATTTTATGTAGTAATAGGGTGGGTTTTTTTAGGAAACATTTATTTAACTGCGTTTATTTATTTTTTTTTTAAGAGGACAGCCAAGGGTCGATGCATGCTTTACACTCACGCTAAAAAAAAAAAAAAATTAATCAGTTAAAAAAAAGAAAAAAGTCTCCAAACTTTGGGGACTGTTTTTTCTTTTATGGCAACCTGGCTATTAAGCTTGTATTTAGTAGCTTGGCGCAGTCTTGGAAATCGTGCCATCCAAACAGTCGCCAATCTTTTGTTTACATTTTAGCGTGAGTGTAACACATCTGTTCAGTTATTTTTCTTGGGGCCCATTTTGTGAAAAGTAAAGGTTACCCTTTGGGAGCATTTCCGTTCTCTGTTCCCCCCGCCAACTTGGATATTTTTTTCGCCAGTCTTGGCGAAAGCAGGGTGCTATTGAGAGCTGGCGCCATCTAGTGTTTTTATTGCAAAATACGACATTTTTGGTTTGCGATTTTTTTTTCTCGTCGTAATGCATGCATGAACACTGGAACATGAATGAAAATAGATGATTTTTACCTATTTTCTTCCAAAAGTTCCAGAAATCATGCATGCATTACGGCGAAATAAAAAATCGTAAACCAAAAACATCGTTTTATCAATAAAAATAGTTTATCTAGCGCGAGGGTCTCTACGCACCTCTACCTACTTTTTAATAAAAAAATCAACAAACCGTTTGATTTTCTTCCACAGCTGAAAAAAAAAAAAAAAAAAAAGAAATTAATCTTATTTCATAAGGTCGGAGAAAACTCGACCTGCTATGAAATAATAATAAGAAAAAAATCATTTTCGTCACCGACCCAATGTAATATTAGGAATAAGAGTTGTTTTTTTTGTTTTGTTTTTTTTTCTAAAATAATAATATAGTTTTGAAATGTATGTGCTTTAAATTTAGAAAATAAAAATTTAAGAAATGTATGCTAATACTATATTAATAAAATAGATTAGCAGTTTCACACAGCTTTTTCGCCAATCTTAAATTTTGCACGCATTAAAACATAAGAATGTTAGTAACAAAAAATTATTATAAATACAGGAAATAATCAAGTTAAAAAGCATTCTTACCTGAAGTATTGATATAAAAATTATAAAATGTGAAATGTTAGCTGTCGAGACAAACTAATAAATAAGAGCCAAGCCAAAGACAAACTAATAATAAGTAATAACAGCTAAGCCAAAGCTAAACTACTGTGGCTAAACTATCAGTCAGATAATCAACCGATTGGTTGGTTGGCATGGCTAGAGACTTTGCTCACTGTATACTAGCAAAAAAACAATTTCTTATTAAAAATTTTGAAATAATAAATACAATCTAATTTTATACATGTAATTACGAATTTCTCGTTTTTAAAATTAAAGATAATTCATTTTTCTACCAAATGCAGATTAAAAATATGAATTATTTGTATCTCAACAAGAAAGAAAAAAAATTTAACCATAATTTAATTTAATACATATTTTGGAATGTATAATAAACTGTTTTCATATTAAAAAAAAAAAAAAAAATCTAAATAGTTCTTCAGCCACATATGATTGCGAAATCGCCTTTAACTATAACCGTGATACCCATGAACATCCTGACCGCGCAGGAATAAAAAAGGGTGAAAAGGCCGAAAATCTTTAATGTTAGTCTACCAGAAAAAGCATAAGAAAAGAGTCCGATATTGAAGTTGGATTATATAAAAAACAAGAGTTTTCCTACGTTAGCTCAAAATCTTACTCTCTTCATCTAAAAGCGATTAATATAATATATTAATTTTAAAAAAATCGTTCGATCCATTTTCGAGATAACACCTCTGTGCCCATTACACCATTACATTTTCCATTTTCGCTTAAAAATTGGTTTCCAGATCTCAAAATCTACTGCATGTAGAAATCTATAAATTTCAGGATAGAGTTAGGCCATAGATATAAGACTAATGTGAAAAAATCGAAACGGTATGCCTCATATTTTCTGAGATATTAAATGTCGGCGTTTCGATTTTCCTTTGATGTCCTGCTAGCTGTATATATGAGAGTGACGGAATCTTCGGTTTTGGGCTTACGGTTTTCGGTTTTTCGCTGCGTCACTCAAGAGACTACCGTCTCTTATGATTATAATATGTGCAGTAGTTTCAAAAATATCATTTTTTTAAATCATCTCAACCTGTATATATATATATATATATATATATATATATACACGACACCTGTAATGCTAATGTTTAATTTCTGAAATTTAATTAGTTTGTTCAAGTCTTTACAATGTTGTTTCTATGTAATGTGTCATCCATCTCAGTACAAAAATGTCCAGAATTGCATATAGAAATGCTAATTGCAATTGTAATGTGAAATACCCAGGAAGAAAGCAGGAAAAAGAAATTGACCTTCTGTAAGAGCAAAACTAAAAAACAATGTTTGCATCTTTAAAAAAAAAAAAAAAAAAAAAAAAAAAAAAAATTTTCTTTTTTCTAATATTTAGCCACTGGAAAGTAAAATTGGTTTTGACTTTTTTTCCGACTGTTTTCAAGTAGCTAGGTGTTATAAAATTGCATTAAATTTGCACCCTTTGCACATAATTTGTGCTTGTTTCATAAATACTTGGAATAAATTTCTTTACTGCTTATCCCAGTAGCAGAATTTTCTGTGTTAATCTGCAGCAAACCAAAATTTATCTGCAACCTAAGAATGCCAGACCATGCTTATTATCATAAAAGATAACAGTAACTCATAAAATAAGCAAAATTTGTATTTATAAACAAAGCATAATTGTTATCTTTCAAGAAAATACAACAAATCTAGAGACAAAATTTTTTTTTAGCAATTTTTCATAGCCCAGAATTTTATTTTAAGCTGTCAGATTGATCTGCAAGGTATAAAAAAATCTTCAGCGCTGCTGCACTGTTTCTGCTACTGGGCTGCTTATAGAATTTGAACTCTTCATATTTAGCAGGACAAATTGTATTTTGCATTTGATGAAGCCATTCAGCTTTCAATGAAATTAATGCAAGTTTACCAAACTATGTTTTTTCTAGAATTGTACATTTCAAACAATAGTAGAAATTATATGCTATTCGTTTTGATTGCCATGCAGTTACAGTATAAGTTGTGACGTAAACTGATATTGGTATTTTACATCGATAATTTTCAGGGTTTTTCATTTTGTGTCAATAATTTTTAGGGTTTTTCACTTTGAGTCACAATCACCCCTGTTCATGTTATATCAATCATTTAGATTAATTCTCCTTTATTATGTATCTCTCAAAAAATAATGTTTTATATTAACCACATTTTTAAAGTAATTTATACATAAGATAGAAAATTAACATTAACAATGATGAAAATGACATCAGTTATTAACAAACACAGCTAGTATACGAGGGCAGTTTGATAAGTTCTCGGCCTAACACAGAAATGGAACAAGTATGACCAAATGACAATGTTCTGACATGCCGCCGAGTTTCAGATGCATGAGTTTATTGGTTATTGCTGGGCGATAAAGTAAACAAGTTAACAAGTTTTGTTAAAAAATATTTAACCTCAATGAACATACAAGAAGAGTTACAGTCTATTTCAAAGGATTCTTGTCCTTCATATTCGATGATAAAAAAGTGAGCTGCTGAATTTAAACATGGTAGGAAATCAATTTACTATGATGAATGCTCAGGATGCCCAAAAACCGCTATGACTGACGAAATCGTCTCTCTCCGTATTGAATGATTGCTGATTGAAGATACATGAACTTGCTGACATTGCAAACATCTCAATAGACCGTGTCCACCACATTTTACACAATGTTTTGGGTATGAAAAAGCTTTCCACTTGATGCATGCCATGCTCGTTGAACATTGACCAAAAATGCCAAAGAATGAACATTTCTCAAGAGTCTTCTGAAATGTATTGTGTTGCAATTTGAAAAATAAAATTAAATATTGTCAAAAATCTTGTATTTTCTTTTTCAGGCCAGGAACTTTTCGAACCACCCTCGTACAGGACTGAACTAAAGAATTCACACACAAGAGTGCATCTTAACCCTTTCCGGCACAGTGGTCTCACTCCGGGAACACCTAATTTTAATTCCAAATTTGCATATGGCACCAAGAATATTTTAATAAAATTTTGCTTTTACAATGAAAGCTTAAATTAAAGAGTTCTTATTTTCTAAAAGAGTCGTTTGAAAATTTCGGTGTCAGTCAGTAATTTCTCATTTTACGAACAGAATTTGTCTGTGCCGGAAAGGGTTAAATGTATTGAGTTGCAAGGAGACTACATTGAAAAATAATATGAAATTATGTCAAAAATCTTATGTTTTCACTGTCAGGCCGAGAACTTATCAAACCACCCTTGTAACTGTGATATTATTATTAAGGCTATTGTAACAGACCTACAAACTAAGTTTTTAGAGACAAATATAAAAGTATTATTTCTTGTTTGTCTTCTTTTATAATTTTTTACCTTCATACTCCTTACTAGGAGAGAGTAAAATTTTCCTGCATGCCATCCAGGATTCCACTCTTGTCATGTACAATGTGGTAACATTGACATATTTATTTGGGCTATTTAATTTTAGACTAATGCTAATTGAAATTTTAACAAAAGTTTATTGTTTAGAACTTTATAAAATATATATATTCTACTAATGAAATTTTCCAGTGTACCATTGCATTTTGCTGGTTGGTAAAATAAATCTTTGGCTGGTAAGATTTTCTAAATAATTTCCATCTCTGTTTATTAACCTTTTGATTACAAGGTCAGAACATATGTCATTCCAGCAACTTTTTTTTATTCTATTTGTACCACCTTTGGAAAAATATCTGCCATACACTTATACTAGGATATGTTAAAAAAAAAATCTACTACAAAGACATTTTTTTGAAAATTGTTGTTCGATTGAATATAAAACTAGTATAATTCCTGGCCCATAATCAAAAGATTAACATATATTATGTGTAAAAAGTACCTAGAATTGTTAAATAAAACACAAAAAATATTTTATTCAACAAAATTTATTTTGTCGCCTTAAAACTGGGCCCCATCGAGTTCAATACAACTATGCCAGTATAGGACCTAATCCTCCATACATTTTTCATAAGCCTTTTGGGCAGAATGCTGTTAGCTCCTACAGTAAATTTTCTTTTATGTCCACAAATGACTCAAAACACCTTCTACAAAGTGGTAATTTCAACTTCGGGAACAAGAAAAACTATCACGGGACCATATCAGGCAAGTTACGATGTATTTCATGAAGCTGTGGTCTGTAGAAACTCTGGAAGTTATATCTTCAGAGACCTACTTTTTTTTTGGGGGGGGGGGGGGAATTGAGCTTTTTTGGAACCAGTTGTGTGGCGACATGTTTCATGCCCAAAATATTAGTCGTAATAATATGGACAGATTTTAAAAGATATGTTCACCTCTTGAGCAAACTCTCTACTAAGACTCATATAATGATTTTTGAGCACCATCTTCTTGATTTTTTTTATTGATATTTAAGTCGTTCATAGATGTTGAACCAGGCAAATCAACTACCGCTTTTCTGCCCTCTATATAATGCTTTATTTCATTCATATGCCTGTGTTTTATGCATGATTCACTGTAGGTCTTCTGCAATGTTTCTACTGATTCCGTACACAAAATTTAAGATGAACTCTTTCTTCAACTAATTTTTCCATTGTAAAATTCGCAAAGTACGCAAAAGTATTACTTAAAATTTTTTTTTTTATAAAAACAGCTTTTATCGTCACAGATGTCACTCAAACTCTGTGTTGTTACTCTTTAGAGTGGTACCAACTTGCAAAAAAAAAAAATCATAATGTATTTTTTATGCATGTCTTTTAAATGATAAATCCCAGGTATTTTTACACCGAATGTATATGAAATGACTTGTTTTTATGCATATTCAAATGAAAATTCATATCTTAAAATATTACAGTTATACAGTTTCTTAAGGATCAATATATATATACAGGGTGATTCATAAAAGATGGGCAGAACTTTAAGGGGTTATAGTACACTTAAAGACAAATAATATTAAATAGGAGACTAAGGGTCCCAGACGTATTCCCAAGGAGATAGGGGCATTAAAGTTTAGGGTCTGAAATTTCAAATGATTATAAAACATGGAAAAATTGGTCGATTCGTTTGCGGTTTTTGCAAAAAATTTTCTTTATGCCAGTATTTTCTTGAAATAAAATTTTAAAGTTCAATTTCAAAAAATGCCGATAGGGGGCGCTTTAGACTTTGGAGTAACAAACAACTATTTTTTAACGTTATTTTTTGTATTTCTTTAAATGATTTCGAAAGCTTAGACTTAAACTTAAATTTTGATCTAAAAATCTGAGTCCTAACGAGTAGTTAAGTAGCGTAAACTGAAATTTGAAATTTGAAACCCTTCTCCCCCCAGAACAAAAATCAGTTATTCCCGATCTTTGTGTCGTAGATTAGGCTCTAACTACTGCCGCGTTTTGCTAAAATTATTCTTTATGTCAGTATTTTCTTGAAAATAAATTTTAAAGAAAATTTTCAAAAAATTCCGATAGAGGGCGCTTTAGACTTTGGAGTAACGAACAACTATTTTGTACCGTTATTTTTTGTGTCTCATTAAATGCTTTCTAAAGCTTAAACTTAAACTTAAATTTTCAGCTCAAAATCTGAATCGCTGAGCGTGGTTCAGTAGCGAGGGGAGGGGGTTCAAATTTCAACTTCTGAACATAGTTCAGTTTGCACTACTTAACCATGCCCAACGATTCTGTGCTGTGATACGAGGCAAAAATACCAAGGACTGCATAGTCGGAATTCACTCATAAAGGCACTGGCACAGTTGGAAACGTCGCTCATGCAAACGTTAAAGCTCCATTCCTGACGCTAGTCACCGGGTGAAGAAGGAAACAGAAAGTATGCAAATGTCAAATGGGGAAGAAGAAGAACACGTATGCAAAATTTCGACACGATTCAGGCATAAAAACCACTGAACGGTGAGTCAAGTGTAAGTCGCTGTAGTAATGAATCGGAAGATGGTGCCCTTCACGAATAAGGAAAAGCCTGAGATGCATTTAATTTACGGAGCGGCAGATGGAAATGGTGCAGAGGCACAACGAATGTACGGAGAGCGATTTCCTAACAGGCGGTTGCCTAACCGCAAAACTTTCGAGCGCTTGCACAGACAGTTGTGTGAGACGGGATCATTTCTCGCTTCCCGGTCGAATGCAGGTCGTGCAAAAAAGGACGAATCAGTAGTTGTTGCAGAAGCCATTCTGGATGTAGTAGCGGCGCAGCCAAGTACAAGTACACGAACAGTGGCTAGCCAGGTGGATACCTCACAGTCCACGACTTGGAGGGTACTGAAGGATGAACATTTGCTCCCGTTTCATGTGCAACGAGTCCAGAAACTGTCTCCAGGGGATTATCCAAATCGTATTGAATTCGCCCGCTGGTTTCTGCAGCAGAACGCGCTAAATCCACATTTTGGACGAACTGTGCTTTTCACCGATGAATGTACCTTCACACGTGAAGGTACATTTAACACACACAATGCACATGTATGGGCGGATGTCAATCCACATGCTACGTATCCACATGCTCATCAGAGACGCTTTTCCATCAATGTTTGGGCAGGAATCCTGGGAGACCACCTAATCGGACCGTACCTTCTTCCTGAACGCCTCAACGGTAAAACATACCTCACATTTCTGCAACATGTGCTGCCAGACCTGTTAAACGTTGTTCCTCCACGCATCCGGCGGGTCATGTGGTTCCAGCACGATGGAGCGCCAGCCCATTACGTACGAGACGTCCGCAACTATCTGGACATCACATTTCCGAACAGATGGATTGGTCGAGGTGGTCCTGTTGCTTGGCCTGCTCGCTCGCCTGATCTTTCACCCCTCGATTTCTTTTTTTGGGGACGATTGAAGGCTCTTATGTATGAGACACCCATTGAATCCCCCGAGGAACTGGTCGCCAGACTTTCCGCCGCTGTAGGGGAAGTGCTCGAAAAGCCTGATGTTTTCGCGAATGTTCGCCGTTCCATTCGTCGCCGTTGTTCTGCGTGCATAACCTCTGGTGGTCACAATTTTGAACATTTATTGTGATTACATGTTAATAAATATGCTTTGGTAACATAATCCTAATTTGTGTCTTTTTACCTCGTATCACAGCACACAATGTGTGGACATGGTAAACTGAACTATGTTCAGAAGTTGAAATTTGAACCCCCTCCCCTCGCTACTGAACCACGCTCAGCGATTCAGATTTTGAGCTGAAAATTTAAGTTTAAGTCTAAGCTTTAGAAAGCATTTAATGAGACACAAAAAATAACGGTATAAAATAGTTGTTCGTTACTCCAAAGTCTAAAGCGCCCTCTATCGGAATTTTTTGAAAATTTTCTTTAAAATTTATTTTCAAGAAAATGCTGACATAAAGAATAATTTTAGCAAAACGCGGCAGTAGTTAGAGCCTAATCTACGACACAAAGATCGGGAATAACTGATTTTTGTTCTGGGGGGAGAAGGGTTTCAAATTTCAAATTTCAGTTTACGCTACTTAACTGCTCGTTAGGACTCAGATTTTTAGATCAAAATTTAAGTTTAAGTCTAAGCTTTCGAAATCATTTAAAGAAATACAAAAAATAACGTTAAAAAATAGTTGTTTGTTACTCCAAAGTCTAAAGCGCCCCCTATCGGCATTTTTTGAAATTGAACTTTAAAATTTTATTTCAAGAAAATACTGGCATAAAGAAAATTTTTTGCAAAAACCGCAAACGAATCGACCAATTTTTCCATGTTTTATAATCATTTGAAATTTCGGACCCTAAACTTTAATGCCCCCTATCTCCTTGGGAATACGTCTGGGACCCTTAGTCTCCTATTTAATATTATTTGTCTTTAAGTGTACTATAACCCCTTAAAGTTCTGCCCATCTTTTATGAATCACCCTGTATATATATATATATATATATATATATATATATATATGTTATTCATGAAGCAATTAAAAAAAGGACTAAAACCAGAGGATGCAACCTGGGGTATTCAGGTACAGAACATATTGTACAGAGTTGAAAACAAAACCAGGTTGAGAGGAGGTGCACCAGATAATTTTCAATTAACTTTAATGCAGATTATATTTACATAAAGAGGTAGTTATATATACATATATACGATTATTTGCATAATAAAAGGTTAATATTTTCAAAGGGCAGGGGTGGGGAATTTTCAGAAAAACTTACCAGCCAGGAATTTTTTTCACCAGCCAGCAATATGTAGTAACAAATTACTAACAAAATTTATACGAAATGTAAAAATAACTTATATTACAATGCATTTTTAAAACCGCAATTTTTTTAGAAATGAAATTTAGTATAAAATTAAGAAATGTAGGTCAGAGGAAAGTTTAGTTTTATATAATATACATAAATTTTAGATCTTTTTATAACATTTGCAGTTTTTTCGCGATTTTTTGACGAAATTTGCCGTTTTCGCAATGTTTTAGACGAAATTTGCGTTTTTTTCGCGATCTTTTGCTGCTTTTCGCAATGTTTCTGACGAAATTTGCCGTTTTCCCCATTGTTTTTGACGAAATTTACCGTTTTTCGCATTGTTTTAGACGAAATTTGCCGTTTTTCGCAATGTTTTTGACAAAATTTTTCTTTTTTGCCGAAATTTGCCGTTTTTCGTAATGTTTTTGACAAAATTTGCTGTTTTTCGGCGATTTTTTGACGAAATTTGCCGTTTTTTTGGCGATCTTTTGACGAAATTTGCCGTTTTTTCGCGATCTTTTGACAAAATTGGCGACTTTTCTTCGAACGAATCATGAGATTAATTTTTTTCGGCGATCATTTGCCGAAATACCGATACATTTTATGTCCGAATTTTCGTATTTATGACCGATATATATATTTTTAATTTTCGGAAATCATTGCCTTAATTTTTCGGAAAATTTGGACCAAAATCACCCCTGCTTTAGACTTGTTTGTTTATATTTCCTCATAATAAAACAAAAGAAAATAGCTATTAAAGTAATAACTACTGATTAACATTTTTTTTTTTTCCATCGCACAACACTGCATTCGCTTTTGGGAGAAAATCTCTTCTGCAAGTAGTGTTGCAATTTGCAAACTCAACTCACAAAAATTGTCGACCAACACGGCAACCGGAAACAACAAATATTCGTTGCCACATTGTACAGAGAAAATTTCTACTTCGTTCCGATAACCACGCCTACCCCTGGGTATGACGCGGCTGGCAGGCCAATCAACGGTGACTCCCGTGTCAGGATCGAGATAAAGGAGATTAGCCGTGTGTTTACATTGTGGAATTTGCGTATGAGCCAGAAATGCAGCTGACAAACGTACGTAAAAGCCTCATTTGAGCTTTATCGCTGCAAACGATTAATCACAGAATATTATACCACCAAAAACAAATATATTTAGGCTTTTTTTTTTAAATACATTTTTAAGATTGCCAAAAAAAAAATTCACTCGCCCAGTTAGAAAAAATTTACTCGCCCAGTCAGAAAATCCACTCGCCAGTGGCGAGTAAATTGAGCAATTCCCCACCCCTGTCAAAGGGCAACGTTACGTTCCATCGAAGGGTAACAATTTGTCACGTCAAAAAATATGATGCTTCTCGCATGAGATCAAATTCAATTCTAAAGTGAAAACAGTTTCAGTGAATGCGCACGCTTACTGCACATCCTAAACTAAAACTTCTAAGGCAGTGCATGTGCAATTGGTGCTAGTATTGCCATTCAACAAATACTTTTCTACAGAGTATAAGAAAATTATTTTTAGATGAAAACTCTTAATAGATATATTTAGATTGTCCACAAAACAACTCCAAAAAGCCTTTTCGCATTGTCCACAAAATAACTCCAAAAAGCCTTTTCGCATTAAAGATATCAGTTGTGTATTCAAATAATAACATTTATAGTAGAAACTCATTAAAAAGTTTAATAAGTACGTTTCAAGTTTAAATAATTACATTTCAAATGAAATAAGAAGCCTATGCCCCAATCTCATTTATAATAGACAGTTTCAAAGGAATAGGCTTGAAAATAATTTTGTAAAAACATAAAAATTCAATAAATTGAATTGCCATTTCCAAACAAATTTTATTTGAAGTACATTTTTTGTTCTATCCGATGACATAAAAATGATGTGATATTTAAAAGTTATTACATTTTGGATTCATGAGAAAGCAATCCTTTTGACATGTATATGCATGCAGGGACGGCACTTGTCATTTGCCTATGCACCAAATACGAATACATTATGAAATTGGTGAACAAAATATTATGGCAAAAAGACTGGCGAAGGATTTATCAGAAGCTTTTCGTTGTTGTAATCATGTTTTGAAACGCGGATTATTATTATTATTATTATTATTTAAAGTTTGTAGTGAAAAATACGTATTTTATGCCCACAAAAGTAACAATAAAACGGTACTGAGTTCAAAGTTAATCAGCACTTTTTTGGTTTTGTTTTTAGTAGGTGATGGTTTAATTTTATTCTTTACTTTAAGGCACAGCTACCAACTCTTCCGATTTTTGGATACCACTAAAATTTAATAGAAATTTTTGCCTTATTTAACCACAGCATTTCGATGATTACATAAGGCATAAATTTCTATTAAATTTTAGTGGTATGCAAAAATTGGAACAGTTGGCAGCCATGCATTAAGGTAACACTTTTTTTTGGATTAACTAAAAAAAAATTAAAAAAGAAAAAAATGCGCCCAATTTTTGGACACACAGCAAATGTAATACAGTGAGAAAATGCTTTTTTACCCATTCAATTTAAAGTCAGGGCTGAAAGAGTTAATGGTAAAAAATGTATTATATACTTTTGGCTAATTATAGATAAATTTGGCTAAAAATATTTTAATTTTGCTAATTTACTGACTAGCATTTTGATTTGATTACTTAGCATCGCCCCTGTGCATGTATATATAATATAGATATCAGATTTTTATGACAATAAATATATCTCTCTCTTTATTGCCAAAGAAAATGTGATAAATGATAACTGACGAAAAATGTTTTATTTATGTCAAACTGTTACACAGAAAAAAAGAAATTTTTTAAGTGTCTCTTTTATAAATAAGTTGAATTTATGTAGTTTTTATCATAAATGTAATACTGCATTTTTTGTGATTATTTTTAATTCTAGATTCTCAAATGTCATTAAAGATATAAAACTTGGCCCTTGTACAGAAACAGAAGACAGATTACTGATAACTATGATTAGGAAACATGGTTATGGTGAGGCTTTATTATTATTATTTTTCAATGTTTTTAACATATTATAGTGTTTCTTCTAGGCCATTTTTTAAGGGTGCAGTACACTGTCCTTTTTAAAAGCAGTAAAATGCACCATTTGTACCTAAAGATATCTACTTTTAAAAATAAAATCTCTATACCACAATCTTTCTAAATCTGAATGTCAGAGAACTTGCAAAAATTGTAGAACTCTCACATTTCTTTAGGAAGAACACAGAAAATTATTCAATCATGATGTAATTTAATTGTACTTTTTATTTTTAATTCATAAAGTAATTTAAATTAATGTTACTGTATCCACCATATCTAAAAATTACACCCCCCCCTTTTTCTTTTATCATAATTAATATTAGGGCTGTATCGAGTACTCGGTATATACTCGGTACTCAGCCAATTTGCCGAGTACTCGGTACTCGGCCAAATTTCAGCCGAGTACTCGGCCAATACCGAGTACTCGGCCAATACCGAGTAGTTGCAAGAATTTCATGTTTTAAGCATATTTAAAGACAAATTAGTTTATAAGTGATTTATAAAAAGTTATTTGAATATAAATGTATAATATATGCCATAATTCATAAAAACTATTTACTCGGTACATAAAAATTTATCTATAAAACATAGAAAAAGGTAAGAATAATGCACTATAATAAGGTACTCATGCAAAATTAATGTAAATTAAAGTTTAATTTTATATTTATAAATAATAAAAAAAAAAGTCATTTTTAAAACTGTAGGAAAAGACTGATTTTGGATAAAGAAGCAGTACGTAGAAACAGAAAATAAAATAAATGCAATTAAAAAAATAATAATTATTAAATTTGTTGTATGGCAAATTATGGTACAAACACTATAATCATTCTACATTTTCAGGAGATAGGGAATTTCTTTATTGTTGTAAATTTGGCCTACTTCAGAAAAAAATGTGTTCACTGTGAGCACTGATAAAATAGCATTTTAGCACATTACACACATACAAAAAAAGAAAAAAACTGCAAAGCCCCCTTTTTGGTGCTTTCGTGTTATAGCGGCCTCCACAATTACAATTATGCCAAGGTTTCAGCTCTGATTTCGTCAAGATCATCGAAAAGCTTATATATGCATCATCTATACACAATACACATATTATTCCAAACACCCATATATGTCATTACATACATATTATTTACGTCTTATATGTCATATATATATACATCCTATGTGACTTATACACATGTTACATGTATACATCATATATGTGTATATATGACTAATAACTCGGCCATATACATCACAAAAGTAATGATTTAACGTAATAATATATCATATTATGTCATACATGCTTTATAATTTGGCGATAAATCTTGGTCGCTTGACAATTCATCCTCAAGGGCCGCTATTACACGATAGTACCCAATTTTTTTAATCAAAAGAAAATAAGATACTTTTAAAAAATATGAAACATTTTGCATTATTCAAGGAATTGTTACAGCAAGCAATAACCATTTTTGATAGACAGATTTCAGGTATCAAAATGACAAATGGGTAAAGATGTGTTAGATAATCAGTTTTAATTTCATATTGGTTAATTGAACTATTTATATATCAATTCTTTTTTTATATATATATTTTAAAATAATGCTACTGTTTTAAAATTTTTTAATATACAAAAATTGTCTTTAAAAGGTCCACTATAAATGAAATGAAATTTCAAAAAATGAAGTTAATTTTAAAAAATTGAAGTTAATTTTAAAAAGTATGATTAGATTATATGCACAAGATGCATGTTTATAAATAGGTATATATATAAACACATACATAGAAGTGTTACCACTAAGCACACTTCATGTTTGCATCAGTGATTCTTTCTTAAACACAACTACTCGGTACTCGGCCGAGTAGTAAATGGCCGAGTACTCGGTACTCGGCTACTCAGCCAAAGCACTACTCAGTACACCACTAATTAATATAGTACTAATATAGTTTGTCTTGTAATAATACCCAGGGGTAGTACTTGTCCTGATATTCCTTAAAAAAAAAATAAAAACGTCCTGAAATGTCCTTGAAATATGGTAGTCTGTCCTAATATTCCTGAAAATTTGCGAGTTTTGTGCTATATCGGCATTTGAAATCATCAAATAAGGGTAGGTGTACCTTTTTACTGATGCAAAACAATCACGAAAGTCACAATTTTCTTCAATCTATCGTTAAAAATAGTGATTCTCATCAATTTGCACAAAAAAAAAAACTGCAATTTTTGGTGATCAGTTAAAAAAATTCACAATTTTTATTGGTTATATTGATATTTAAAAGTTTTACTATTTTCGTCTGTCGCACCAAAAAATTCCAATTTTTACCAATCAGTTATAAAAAAGAAAATCTTTTGTAATTTTTGTCGATCAGCGAAGAAAAAATCGAGATTTTCGTCCTTCAGTAATGCAAAAATCGCAATTTTTTAGCAGCTTGGTCAAAGGGTTTTGGTAAAATTACCTTTCTTTTAAATGTATACTTTTACAAAAAAAAAAAAAAAAATGTGTATGTAGTGTACTATTTATGATAATATAATGTATTGAAGTGGGAGTTAAGGATTTTTTTGGTTAGTATGCCAAGCAAATGTGTCCTGAAATTGTCCTGAAATATCAAAAAAAGTATGTCCTGAAATATCATCTAGGGCTAGTACTACCCCTGAATACCCATTTCTACTGAATTAGTGCCTTTTATAGTGACTAAAAATAGCTATGTCCTCTTTCTTTCTAGAGGGAATATTATATAATTATGGGTGGCCAGCCAACCTTTAAAAGTCACGGAATTTCAATTGGAACATAAAAATTTCTATGCAGTTTTAATATTGAAAACTCACAATATGGATTTTATGAAAGAGAAAGAGACATATCTTACAAAATACTAAAATGTGAAATTTAATAGAGCTCAACTTAAAAGGTGACATTTAAATATATAAATAGATGTTAAAATCCTCCAAGTACTTTTGGTTGGCACCCCAACCATCTTCAGGGAGAAAAAAAAGAATAGAAAGGGAGCAGAAAGGAATTTTTTTTGTCTTTGAAGATGGTTGCAGTGCCAACCGAGAGTACTTGGAAGATTTTAACTCTATTTATATAAGTAAATATCACCTTTTAAGTAAAAGTTGAGTTCTATTGAGTTTGATATTAGTATTAAGAATGACATAAGGTGAATATTTGTATTTTGCCCTATGATTTTAATATCATACAAATTTTTAAAAGAGATAATGCTTTAAAAATACTTCATCCCTAACCAATACGGATAGTAAATATCATGATACAATTTTCAAAAATATCCAATATTTTCAAAATAGTCAAGTTACTGCTGATTATAAATGTTTCCAGACTTTATATAAATGAGAAACTACAATATATTACACTTAACATGAAAACTTAATAAAACAATAGATCAACTAATTGAAAGCAGAAACAATTTGCTTTTTACATTCATCAAAAACAGTATCAAGTATTGTGAAAAATTTATCTTTTATATAACAAAATTATAAAGATAAATTATTATTATTATTATTATTTTAATTCAAAATTTGAACATAAATGTAAGTAAACATAAAAATGATATTTTTAAAATAAATATTGGATATATATCCACTGATATATTATATCACCAAACCCTGCTAACCAACATTGATATTATCCACAGCAGATAAAATAACATTAATAAAACAGTCAGTTTAGTTTTAGTTTTTTAAAAGTAGTGTTGTTTATATATTAAAATTAAAAAAGGTAATTTTTTTTAAAGTGGTGTTAAATGGTCTGTGAAAATGAAAAAGTTCAAATTCTGGCCATACTGTAAAAACATTTTTTTTTAATGTGACAGTGGATTTAACTTATAAAGTATTCAACTTCTTATTTCAAGTCGATGGGCGAAAATTGCTCGAGATGTTCCTGGAAGAGATAATCACCAGTGTTTACAGCAAGCAAAACGTTTGTTAGACTGGCTCCATTTGGAAAAAGTGAGTAGGAATTTTTTAATTTTATGATAGTTTCTGGAATGTAAAGAAAAGTTTTAAAATAATTTTCAGAATTGTATTATTCATATATTCTCTTAGATAACTTTCCTAAATCAACAATTTTGTTTTATTTGGAAATTTATTATTTCAAGCATGAAAGTTTGCGAAAATCCATGGAAAATTTTTTAACTGTAATTTTTGTAATGTTTTTCTGGCTGTTTTTGAGATGGATGCAAAAACTGATGAGAAATTGTGGCCAAACATTTATGCACATACATTAAAATTGTGATAATTTTGTATTTGTGTGAAGTTAGCTTTTTTTTCCAGCTTGCATTTTTGTGCCTGAATTTTTAAGATGCATTTTATTTGTCAAACATTCTGTATTGTTATTTTATAAATTATTTTCCCCTTTTTATAATCAGATGGAATTGTGTTTATAGATAAATGTAAATATTTAAACTTTTATTGTTATCTGCACACCATAAGATTAATTTCTTAGAAAAAAAAAAACAGAATCATGTACTGCAATTTTTTTTTAAATTAATTCATGAAAAATTAATTGTGGTTTCTCACTTTGATCAATTTTTTTTTTAAATGGAAAATGGAATGAATAAAAAGGTCTTTATTCTCTCTAAATAAATGATCTTGGGAAAAGAAATGTGTTTCTAGCATAACTTGGCACAAATTTAATTTTATTGTTGTAATTTGGTTTACTCTTTTGGTACTTTTATGTAGAGATCGACCGAAATTTCAGTTTCGGTGGAAAATTGGAGTTTCGCTGAATATTCGTTTTCGGCGAAATTGCTGCCAAAATTTCGGCCTGACCAAAACTCAACCGAAACTATCTGTATTTCAAAATCTCATTCATTCTTTCGGAAATTTTCAACTTTACTCATTTTGATATGAGTTGTGTCGGCTCAAATCAGACACTGTTTATTGCTGTGAATCCCCACTGTTTATCAGTATAAGTTATGACTCATTTCTGATGCAAGTGTAAATTATAAATCAGCAATGCATATTTGACTAAACTTAAAAGACGCTTATCACGTGATGTTTAAAAGCTGCAA
The DNA here is from genome assembly GCA_963931845.1 of Maratus michaelseni. Lineage (NCBI taxonomy): Eukaryota > Metazoa > Arthropoda > Arachnida > Araneae > Salticidae > Maratus > Maratus michaelseni. Next base: position 28,749,321 of record OZ007599.1, read on the forward strand.
ACTTAACAGTATTAGAATTGCTTTACTTTGAAACTCCAGATAGTTTCAAATGCTTTATGAGAAAGGCGTTGTTAAAACATATGAAGATTTACGAAATTTATTACAAAAGATATATCGAGGTATATATACTTAAAATATTTTTTTATTAGATTAAATTCGTATGATTGGAAAATATTTCTGTCTTATTGATAAATTTATTACATTTTATTTTATATGAAAATAAATAGTTTTGGATGCAAGAACATCTTGGCACTGGAGATAAAATTTTCAAACAGGGGTGCCATTTCAATACTTTCTTAATGAGGCAGGGAGTGGGGCAAAGGTTTCTTTCTTTTTTTTGGGGGGGGGGGAGGCAGTGAGTGAGAAAAGATTTATTTTTATCTTATTGCGCACATCCTAAAAGAAAATTGACAACTGTTAAATTTTTATCCTTATATATATATATATAAAATTAGCTACAGTACAAAATAATGTTAAACATGTCTCACTCTGAGAATATTGAAATAGTAATAAAGTTTATAATTAATAATTTCTGGACTTAAAATGTTGTCTTAATGCTAATTTTCCTTTTTTAGTCAAATTGAACAAATTATTTTAGCTTTTGTGCCCTTTACTTAAACTAACATCTAATGACTCATACATTCTTATCACATTCTTTGAGGGAGAAACTACCTCCCCTAACCTTCCCAAATGACACTCCTGTTTGTAAAAAATCGCACATATGTTTGCATAAAAGGTATGAAAATATGAATATATTTAAAATGAAACGAATTAAAAATGTGAATATATTTAAAATGAAACGAACTGAAAATATGAATATATTTAATAATTAAATATCCAATTATTGAATTTGTTTTACATTATTTAGCTACATTGTTAATTAATTATTGATAAATGCCTATAATTATTGGTTGCTATAAACTAATGAAATACAAAAGTTGTATTATTTATGTTTAATTTTTGTTTAAAACCTATACACACACTTACATATGCACGTTTGTTTGTTGGAAATGTGGTTCAATACACGTATAATTAATAAATTAATTAGAAATGTAATTAATTATTATTAAGTAATTATTAATTATTTGTTATTAATTAACTAATTAATAATTATATGCAGTTATGTGTATATGTATTAATCAAGTTTTTAAATTTTTTTTTACACTTTCGGTTTCGGTTTCGGCCGAAAGTGGGAAGATTACCGAAATTCGGTTTCGGTCTTAAAAACCTGTTTCGGTCGATCTCTACTTTTATGTTAGTATCTCGCCAATAGCATTTTTTTCCCTTCTATATTTTGCAATATATGCAAATTCGAACAATGCTTGGATGTTAGAATAAAATTATTTGGTTTATGGTATTATTTATTATTATTTTATATGAAATGAGTAAAATTCATGTATTTTAAATGAAATAAATGCAATACCATTAATAGGATAGAAACAATACTTGGCGATTTATCACCTTCACCTTGGTAACATAAAAGTGCTGTTCTTATTTTGTGTGTCAAACATTTACATTTGACTATTAAAAATTACATATTTGACTATAAAAAACATGAAAAAAATCACCGTGGAACGTGGGGAAAAAAAAAAGACTGAAAAAAGGTAAAATTTCAAATCAAAAAACACAATTGCAGAAGAACAAAATATAAAAGTTTACAACTGAATTCTTTTTTACGAATGTCAAAAAATTACTACAAATCACACACACACACAAAAAAAAAGGCCGAAATTTGCATAAAAAATTTCTGAAAAATTTAAAAATAACTGTACAATTTCCGAATAAACTTAATTGAAAAAAAAGGAAAAAAAATTACTACATTGGGCTGAAAAATTGAAACTGAATTCCTTTTATTAATGTGAAAAAATCACCATGAAACATGAAAAATAATGTAAAAATCGCATAAAAAATTAAATAAAAAAAATCTAACTAAAAAATCCAAAAACTAACTTTAGACATACAGGTACCTTCCTGCCAAATCTTGTAGTTCTATGCACAACAGTCTCTTCAGCACACAGATAAACTTCTATATTGTTATAGATTCGGTTTTGATGAGGAGAAGTATATCTCAGCTATTAAAGGAAATTGTAATTAAAATTTCTTCTTTTTTCTAATACTTTCTTTAATATATATTTATCAGAAAAAAATATTTGAATCATGAAACTATTTTTTTTTTCCATTGATTTACACATGTTTGGTTGACCTGAATACGATTTGAAATATATTTTTAAATCTCTCTCTGTATGATACACATTTTGTAGCCATTCTATATCCAAAAATTGAAGCATAGAATGTCATTAAATGCCCTATTTAATCAGACTTTAGCACATAGAGCATAGAGGTGCTGATTATGTTTTGGCATATATGGCCCAACAGGTGGCACAGTTATGCTGCATTTTTTACATTTTACATGAGGTATTTTAATGAGGCATTCATCAAACTTTACATTCAGTTAACCCTTAACATAAATTGATGCTGATTAGATTTAGGTGTATTTCACCCAACAGGTGGCACTTACTGGGACGCATTTTTAACGATTCGCATGATAGCCAGATCTGGGCATATTTGGGATAGATTTTCACCAAATTTAATATGTAATATATTAAATTTTTGATTATTAAAAAAAAAAACTCTGCTAATAATTGATTGATTTAATATTTTCTTAGATGCATTAGTTTTTACTGTTTATATTTTATTCCAAATCATTTCTTGCTGTTCTAAATGTAACCCATCTTACTGTAGGATATTTAAGTGTGTTAAATAAAGAACCTATGTGCATTGTTGAATGACATCTTTGTAAAGATAATCAATAAACATATTTTCTGAGGTAATTTTAAAAAAATTGCATATTTGGGAAAACTTGGTGCAGTATTTTTAGACATGTGGTCCCTTTTCAATCCCTTTTTTTAATATAAATGGTCCTCCAAAGTCCTCTTTTTAGTATAAATTGTCCCCCAAAGTCCTCTTTTTAAATAAAAATGGTCCCCTTTCTCCTTTTGGAGGACTAAAATGTGTTGGGAGCCCTAAAAATGCTAATAATTAATTGTGTTTCTATTACTTTTTATCACTTCAAATAAGGAGTGTCCCTTTGAAATTACTTTCATAAATTCTGGAGACAGTTCATACCATGCTTTCTCAGGCTGTTTGATAAAAAAATATTGGTGTCCATTTTCATACTTTTTTCATTGTAGCTTTCTTCACACATTCTCCATAAGATTAAACTCCAGGCTAAAATCAGGCTAGTCAATGACTGATTTTATTCTGGAAAAAACATATCTTTTGTCGAGTTAGACACATGAATTGAGGCTCAGTCTTGTTTATCCTTTACATGGGGGCTCGGACAGCATCTGTCCAAGTTTGCATGTATTTTCAGACAGATGCTGTCCAAGCTCTCGTGTAAAAGGTAAAAATCCTGTTCAAGTACTTCTAGCAAATCCAGTAGTGGAGTTAAATGATGCTTTAACATTTGCTGATATTAGTGTCTATAATTATGGGACATCCTATTTTCTAATTTATTAATATAAATAATTCATTTTTGATTTTTTTTCAATAAATTTAAGCCTAAATGATATTTTCTATACTGTTTATAATCATACATACCCTATATCATAATCTTTTTATTTTTAGTGTTTTTCTGAATATTTTACACTGGTGTCTGTATTTTTGGAACTGAGTGCATAACTGCTTTCATACATTTGAAACCAAATTGTTGCCAACATCACTTGTATTTGGCACTAAAATTGGCTGTAAACTTGATTATGGAACTTTAGCAGTTTTATAAAATTGCCACATCGGTGATTAAAGTGTCAAACTACAATTTTGTAGTGTAAATTTTGAATCCTTATGTTTACCCCGATCTTTATCTTAAATGAATTAAAAGTATTTTCCAATTGTAGGGAAAAGGTGAATATGATCCAGCTGTGTATGATCCTGAATTCTTCGCTAAAATATTGAGACCTTTTCCAAAGTCAAAATGCCGCGAGTACCACAGCATAGCTTACACAAAAATAAGAGCACACAGAGAGATTGGCTTAAAGAGGCTGCTTAAAGCACTGAAGGTTAGTTATAGGCAAGTTATACCTGAATATGCAGCTGGGATAAAAGATGTGGTGAGTTTTAGAATGTTGTATTCATTAGTGTACGGAATGTTGTATTCATTTGGTGTACGGGATTGTCATTTTGGACATTCAGAACTGTCCAAAAGTGTACTTGATTATTATCTAAAGTGTCTGAAAATACAAAAAAAATAAAAAATCTGTAACCACTGCACACTTATTAAGAAAATGAATAAATATCAGACAATATTTTTTTACTAAAATTTTAGGTACCCATATTTGTTACTTAAATAATTTGCAAATAAACTATATATGAAAATTTCAATCTCTATAGAAGTTTATTTTCAGTGGGAAATTCATTCCACAAAAATAAAATTTTAGAATTTCACTTTTATATACAGATGCAGGGATCACATTCGTCCTGTAATTCCTACAATTCCAGGCATGAGATTCTTCCGCGGATCCACAGTTTTCCGCTTTTTTGTTATTTTCCATTTTCCGCTTTTTCACCATTTTCGGATTTTTCCGAAAAAACGCGAAATTTGCCTAAAGTTCGCGAAAAAAAATCCATGAATTTTTTCAAAGGATCGCTGAAAAACGCGAATTTCTTCAAATGATCGTGTGAAAATCGCCGAAAGATCGCTGAAGAAACGCAAATCTCGTCAAAGGATCGCTGAAAAAAACATGAATTTTGCCAAAGGATCGTTGAAAAAATTTGGCCAAACGATTGCTGAAAAAACGCGATTTTCGTCAAAGGATTCCTGACAAAACGGGAATTTAGCCAAAAGATCGCGGTAAAAATGAGAATTTAGCCAAAAGATTGCTGTAAAAGTGCGAATTTAGCCAAAAGATCGTCGTAAAAGTGCGAATTTAGCCGAAAGATTGCCGTAAAAAGGGAATTTAGCCAAAAGATCGCCGTAAAGATGGGAATTTAGCCAAAAGATCGCCGTAAAAATGCGAATTTGCCAAAAGATCGCCGTAAAAATGCAAATTTAGCCAAAAGATCGCCGTAAAACACAAATTTAGCCAAAAGATCGCCGTAAAAGTGCGAATTTAGCCGAAAGATCGCCGTAAAAAGGGAATTTAGCCAAAAGATCGCCATAAAGATGGGAATTTAGCCAAAAGATCGCCGTAAAAATGCGAATTTGCCAAAAGATCGCCGTAAAAATGCGAATTTAGCCAAAAGATCGCCGTAAAACACGAATTTAGCCAAAAGATCGCCGTAAAAGTGTGAATTTAGCCAAAATATCGTCGTAAAAGCGCGAATTTAGCCAAAAGATCGTCGTAAAAGCGCGAATTTAGCCAAAAAAGTGAAATTAGCCAAAAGATCGCCGTAAAAATGCGAATTTAGCCAAACGATCGCTGAATAAACGCGATTTTCGTCAGACGATTGCTGAAAAAACGGGAATTTAGCCAAAAGATTGTCGTAAAAATGCGAATTTAGCCAAAAGATTGCCATAAAAACAGGAATTTAGCCAAAAGATAGCCGTAAAAACGGGAACAAAAGATCGCTGTAAAAGTGCGAATTTAGCCAAAAGATCGTCGTAAAAGTGCGAATTTAGCCGAAAGATCGCCGTAAAAAGGGAATTTAGCCAAAAGATCGCCGTAAAGATGGGAATTTAGCCAAAAGATCGCCGTAAAAATGCGAATTTGCCAAAAGATCGCCGTAAAAATGCGAATTTAGCCAAAAGATCGCCGTAAAACACGAATTTAGCCAAAAGATCGCCGTAAAAGTGCGAATTTAGCCGAAAGATCGCCGTAAAAAGGGAATTTAGCCAAAAGATCGCCGTAAAGATGGGAATTTAGCCAAAAGATCGCCGTAAAAATGCGAATTTAGCCAAAAGATCGCCGTAAAACACGAATTTAGCCAAAAGATTGCCGTAAAAGTGCGAATTTAGCCAAAATATCGTCGTAAAAGCACGAATTTAGCCAAAAGATCATCGTAAAAGCGCGAATTTAGCCAAAAAAGCGAAATTAGCCAAAAGATCGCCGTAAAAATGCGAATTTAGCCAAACGATCGCTGAATAAACGCGATTTTCGTCAAACGATTGCTGAAAAAACGGGAATTTAGCCAAAAGATCGTCGTAAAAATGCGAATTTAGCCAAAAGATTGCCATAAAAACGGGAATTTAGCCAAAAGATAGCCGTAAAAACGGGAATTTAGCCAAAAGATAGCCGTAAAAACGGGAATTTAGCCAAAAGATCGCCGTAAAAATGGGAATTTAGCCAAAAGATCGCCATAAAAACGGGAATTTAGCCAAAAGATCGTCGTAAAAACGCGAATTTAGCCAAAAGATCGTCGTAAAAATGCGAATTTAGCCAAAAGATCGCCGTAAAAATGCGAATTTGCCAAAAGATCGCCGTAAAAATGCGAATTTAGCCAAAAGATCGCCGTAAAACACGAATTTAGCCAAAAGATCGCCGTAAAAGTGCGAATTTAGCCGAAAGATCGCCGTAAAAAGGGAATTTAGCCAAAAGATCGCCGTAAAGATGGGAATTTAGCCAAAAGATCGCCGTAAAAATGCGAATTTAGCCAAAAAATCGCCGTAAAAATGCGAATTTAGCCAAAAGATCGCCGTAAAAGTGCGAATTTAGCCAAAATATCGTCGTAAAAGCACGAATTTAGCCAAAAGATCATCGTAAAAGCGCGAATTTAGCCAAAAAAGCGAAATTAGCCAAAAGATCGCCGTAAAAATGCGAATTTAGCCAAACGATCGCTGAATAAACGCGGTTTTCGTCAAACGATTGCTGAAAAAACGGGAATTTAGCCAAAAGATCATCGTAAAAATGCGAATTTAGCCAAAAGATTGCCATAAAAACGGGAATTTAGCCAAAAGATAGCCGTAAAAACGGGAATTTAGCCAAAAGATAGCCGTAAAAACGGGAATTTAGCCAAAAGATCGCCGTAAAAATGGGAATTTAGCCAAAAGATCGCCATAAAAACGGGAATTTAGCCAAAAGATCGTCGTAAAAACGCGAATTTAGCCAAAAGATCGTCGTAAAAATGCGAATTTAGCCAAAAGATCGTCGTAAAAACGTAAATTTAGCCAAAAGATCACCGAAAATAAGCGAATTTCGTCAAAACAATCACCGAAAATAACCGAATTTCGTCAAAGGATCATTGAAAATAAACGAATTTCGTCAGAATTTACTGCATTGGGTTGAAAGATTGAAACCAAATTTCTTTTAGTAATGTAGAAAATTCGCTATGATACAAAAACAGACTAAATTAAAAAAAATCTATTAAAAAAATCCAAGAACTAGCTTCAAGCTGACTGGTAAAAATGACCTGGAATCTGGAATAATCACGGCACTGACTAGTTGGTGGCACTGATAATGTCCTTAAAAAATCTGTAATTCCTTAAAAACTTATTTTTTATTTTAAAAAAGGGTGGGAACTCTGTTCTATCATTTATTTAAGGTGGTTGCAATTATTAGCATATACTTGATTTGCTCTTTCAAGAAAAGTGGCTTACAATTTTTCAAAATTTCAATTAAAAAAATGTTCATGCCATTAAAAAGTTTTATTAATGTGCTGTATCTTGGTAAAATAGACTTTTTATTAAAGTAAATAATTTCTACCTAATTTTTGTTAATAAATGTACATTTCTTTTTAATGTACTCAAAGCTAAATTGATGTTATATATTTTATTTTAAAAAATATATTTTTTAATAGCAATTATATTTGTTGCGCTTGAAATTCATAACTTATTGCTCAAACGTCGTTCGCACAGTTTTCAGCTTTTTTGCTTTTTTGTCAATCTCATTCCTGCAATTCCTAAAATTTTCTTATCTCCCTAAAATTCTACTAAAATTTTTCTTGTTTCCCTAAAATTTGCTATGATAACTATTTTTGTTTACAAATGACTGATAAACAAAGTTAGATTTGCTTTGTATCGTGATCGCCAAAGCTGATTCTTGTTAGACATTTTCATGGGTTGTTCAAAAGTAAGTGGTAAACAACAACAAAGAAGTAAAGTATCGTAACTTAGTTTAATTAAAACTGCACTTGTTTTACCTCATGGTAATGCTGATCCTAAGAGGGGATTTTCTATAAACAATTGTATGCTAAAAGGTGGTTTCAATGAACATACGATAAAAAGTTTGAGATTTGTAAAAGATGCTGTTAAAAAATATGGAGGTGTGAGTAAAGTACTTATTTCAACTTCCTTGTTAAATTATATTAAGAATTCACATAAAGCTTATCAGCAGTATACATGAAAAACAGAAAGGAAAAGAAGAAAAGCTCAGAGATTGAAATGGAGAAAGCCCAGATTTTAAAGATAATTAAATGTGAAACAAATAAAATCGAAACTTATTTTCTATGATACAATACAGCCAGCATTTTATTTACTTATTTATTTATTAAATATTCGTTGTATTTCATTTATTTTCTATGGTACAATACAGCATATTATGGATATTTCATTGTCTCTTTTTTTTTTTAAACAATTGAATATTCTTTGTATTTCATTTAACTATGCCTTTGAAATGTTAAAAAAGGATCAGGGTCCATAAGCCGTGTTTTTGGCCTATGAAATAAGACTAAAATTCGATTTTGTTATACTGACTTAATTATTTCAATTTTTAATATTAGAAAGTTTATCCTGTATGATTTCAACAATATTTTTTTTGCATTTTGTTCAGATTTATATAACTTACACAAGCTCAAAGTTCGTATTATTCACAGTTTTTGATGAAAAATACGCAATTTCTCCTAATTTTACCTCAATTTTTAATATATATTTTTAATATTTCACTATGAGCGCAGCTTTGCAACACTTTTATTTTTACATGTATTGTACATTTTGATGTATTTTATAATATATGTAAAGAAGAAAGTGTTGCACGATTGTGATCATATAAATAATTGAGGTGAAATTGGAGAAATTGCATATTTTTAATCAAAAACTATGAATAATACAAACTTTGAGCTTATGTAAGTCATATAAATCTGAACAAAATGCAAAAACTATTGTTGAAATCGTACAGGATAAATCTTCTAATATTAATAAGTGAAATAATTAAGTCAGTAACAAAATCAAATTTTAGTCTTATTTCGATTCCTTTCGATCTGACCCAATAACGATCACTCAAACTTAGTGTGAGAAAATAGAAGATAAATGAGATTTCCGTTAAAAAACTTGGATAAACCAAGCCATAAAACGCGACATTTTTGGACAAACATCTGTGATTTGCGAACTTACGGAGAAAGGTTTTCCAATTCATCCCCTGCCGCGAAAACTCATTAAGACTTCAGATAATTGAGACTTCCGGTGCAACGGAAAATAACTTGATATACGCCCCCTTACCACGGACATACTTCTTCCTGTTTTTAAAGATTGATCAGTAGCAGGTTTTAGTTATTAGAACAACTTAAAAGGGACAGGTGAATCTTTTTTTCAGTTTGTTATCGTTTAAAATTCGGTGCCTTCGACTTATTATGGTTTTATAATGTTGAGTTCAATATTTTGAACAACTAATTATTATATCTAAAGAAACACAGAAATATAAAATAAAAAGGTGATAAATAAATTATACCTTTATTATTTAATCTCTTGCTTTATAAGTGCAAGAAAGAAAACATTCTTAAATTTAGTATGTAGAATTTATTGTAGTAATATTGTAGTGCATGTGTCAAGGAACTTCAATGTATTATTATGAACTTCTCTGGATGTGTGGCATAATAGTAAAGAATGTAATATGGTTATTTTGTTGTAAAAATGCAGGATTCAGAATTTAGTGTATTTCAGCTAGTTTCATTAAGGTGGTTCTCAAATGACTTGCTAAACAACGCCAAACTTTCTGACACATTTTCTAACTCATTATTAAACCCAGGGGCATAAAATTGGTAGGCCTGACTATTGAAGCGATTTGGAATAGAAATGAGTTTTCAATTTTTTTATATAAATAAATTACTTATCGATTTATAAGTGATTCCTGTCACATGACACGTTTTTTCTCCCTTTTTCGTGCTGCGGTGTCAGAAATTCGGCTCAAAACGCCGACTTTGACAGTATTTTCTGAAAAATCTTCTGTCTTTATCAAAAAATGGAAAACGTATTTGGATTATAAAGTTTCTGAATAAGAGTACCTATCAATTTAATGCATTTGCGAATAACAATGAATTTAAAAATGTGTCAGAAAGTAGCCAGTCTGGATTTGAGAACAGCCTGGTTTTATAATGTTGAGTTCAATATTTTGAACAACTAATTATTATATCTAAAGAAACACAGAAATATAAAATAAAAAGGTGATAAATAAATTATACCTTTATTATTTAATCTCTTGCTTTATAAGTGCAAGAAAGAAAACATTCTTAAATTTAGTATGTAGAATTTATTGTAGTAATCTTTTTTTTTCTTTTCGTTACATGAATCTTTTTGTGTTTCAAACAATTGAGAATTATCTAATGCATCGGTAGTTAAAATTATTATATCATCTTTTATTTATTTCTTATTTATACTTTGTAAATTTAATTCAGATTTCGAGAACTCTTCAAATTATTTTTACTCGTAAACCCGTAAAATTTGCTGGTATTGCTCAGATACCAATTAATCATATTAGACCTTTTTTAACACTTTCCATCCTAGTTGAAAAGTGTTTATGACTTCGGTTTGTTTGGCCGTCTGTCCGTGCTCTAACTCCCGTAAATATGCTCGGATTGCCCTGAAATTTTTATGTTTTTGTCGTTATCTATAGCATGTTCCCTATTTCAACTGAAGTGTGTAGCACTTCTAGTTTTTTTACTGGGACAGTCAAAAGTAATCCGTTACATGACACACAATGGGGAATAATCGTTTCAAGTACATTTTGATGACGCTACTTCATTTAAAACATAATGAAATTAATATATAATTATGAAGCGCATTAAAACATGCTTTTTATAGAATATGGGGTGCAAAGCATTTATTATTCATTTACAGGGTCAAACAAAAGAATTTTGTTACGCATCGTTCTATGGGGAAAAATCGTTTGCAGTATAATTTAGTGATATTTCAGTATTTCAAACATAATGAAAATTATATGCATCACTGAAGTGCACTATAAATTGCTCTCTTGTGCGCATTGCGTTTATTTACAGAGACACGCAAAATATATTGGTTACAGTACATGTGCAATATTTACAGTCTATGTGTGATAAGTGCGTTTTCAACTTTGGTTTGCGTTTTTAAGTTTAACTATTTTTTTTCATAGTCCGTGTGTGTTTATAAACTCAGTTGATCATATACATCCTACACAAGGGAATTCGTAAGTATTACAGACTATGGCGTGAATTGCTTAAGGATAGTTTTTAATTGTGGTTACGCATTTTCCTTTTGAACTATATTAAGTAGACTAATAGATGTTTGTGGAATATAAATAAATTCATATACAGGGCTACGCAAAAAAAAAAAAAGATACATTGTCGTTTACGTTTGGTAATTTCTGCAAGTGAGTTTTAAGTTGCCTTATAGATTAATAGGTGGTGTGTACAAAAATCTTCAGATAATAGACAGGGCTGTACAAAAGATTTCGAGTGCATTTCCATCGATTAGCGAAAATTGCTAAATGTGAATATTCTAACTGAACTAAATTTTATCATACTGTATATCCGTGTCCGGTATCAGTCTAACACTGGTGGTGGCAGCAAATACCATAAGACTAAGGTCTCAAGGCTAGGAGAAGTACTACGGTGACCGCATAAGGCGACAAGACTATAACAGATGTCAAACAAAAATATACTATGATTCCAATGTTAATCAATTATTTAAAAGAAAGTGATAAAAAATAAAATATTTTTTAAACAATTTTAATGATATCTATTAATTTTATTTCCCTTTTCGCAGATTTTAAAAATGCATAGATCTGATGAAATCTTATTGTGTATCACTTCTTTCATATTCTATAAGAGTAAATAACGTCAAGAATTAGTCTTTTTCAATAAAAGGAAATTTTCATAAATAGGAAAGCTATAACATCTTCACCAAATAAGACTTCAATCGGAAACACAGTTTAGTCACTATCGTGTTTATTCACACACGCACACCCATAATTGTAATCGCAAACCAACATAAATGATATCTGGGGACATGAAAATGTTACAAAGTACCTACGTACATGCATTCTCACATATACACATATGGAAACATTGTAAAATAAACATTTCCAATTCAGAAACACATGTAATGATAAACCAAAATTTCCATAATCGGGGTTTTATTTTTATTACAATACTTTCTTTACACTATATGTGTCCAGAAACTAAAAAAGGCTCAATTTTATTTTAAATGGAAAACAATATTTAATTATAAGTAATGTGAATAATATATGTATTTGTAATTAATATTAGAAATATGATTACAGAATATTTTTTCATTAATTCTTTAAAAATTGGATTGTATTTCAAGAAGAAAATCAAATTTGATTGCCTGTCAGAAAGTTGAAAACATCTTGATTTAAAAATATGTATTATTTTAAATATTTTATCGTTCCTTTTTCGAAAGTATGGTAAGATATTTTTTAATATTTATTAAATAGTATATTAGCCATCTTAAGATAGACTCAAGATACTTTCTAAATAGTATTATTTCTCATATTTTTGAATAGCTGAAATAATAAAAAAATATATTTAAAAAGTAAATAAATTACAACAATAATAAAACATTAAATGTTTCCCCTTTTGTAAGTAAAATTTTTCATGTTTTCATGTTGTCAAGTAACGATGAATTTCATATAGTATATGAATTTCATTCAGCATAGAATTAAAAAAAAAAACTATTTTTATATCTATTATATGAAAATCTGCCTGTCTGTTTGCATTTCATAACTCCTACATAATATGGAATGCAGTGCGATGAAATTAGCAGCAGTTTTTTGCATTAATCCGGGGATGTCATAATAACTCACAGAACTTTAAAATTTTAACTAGTTTCCGAGATATTAGTTTTCTTGTAACTTTTAAAATTTAAATAACATGTAGAACAATATGTATCATGACCATGTAATTCACCTGGAATTTTAAGAATGGATTGAACATGCATATATATTAAACGACAGAGCATTTTACAGAGCATATATATTAAACGTTTATGTCGAAACCAAAGCAATTGGTGGGCCACCTTCAGAACTTAACTAGCATGGTCGAATTCATACTTAAGGCGGTTCTCAAAAAAAATTTTTTTCCCGCTCAACTATGCGCAGTTTTATAACACATTTGCTGACTCATTTGCATGATACTTGCAGGCACGATCATTGAACTTATTTGTAATCGAACAGTTTTTTCTTTTTCCGATAAATGTATAAAATCTTGAGATATAAGTTACTATTGTCGAAGGACGGTGGTTTTCTCTTTCCTTCGCTGTCGCGTCCGAAAGAACGGTTCAAAACGCCAAATTTGACTACATATCTCGAAAAATCCGCTTCTTTTTTCAGATAAATGGAAAAAAAGTTCGCTTTCATAGTTTCTGAATAAGTGCACCTGCCAATTTAATACGTTTACGAACAAAAAAGGCATTAAAATAATCCCTGACGGCTCGGCCTACAGGCACAGGTAGATTTCGAAGACGCAGACCGTTGGGCGCCTGTTTGTTGGGAATTGCGGAAGAAATGACCTTTCTGCCATGATGCGGCAGATGGAACCGCCTACTTCGAAACCTAACTTGTTTGCAGGTGGAGCCGGCAGGGTTTTTTTTTTTTTTTTTGCTATAAGGGTTAGTCCTATAAAAAACTTGTCAATATAAAAGTTTTAGATAATATTAAGAGGATTTATAATAAATTTAAACGGATTTGATATCTTGTGAATTGACGAAGCTGTGATTTTTTTTCTTCTAAAACTCCCCTTTTTCCCCCCCCTTGGAGCCATTTTTAATTATATCAAAAATCTGTCATACATAAATTTTCGACCCTTTTCCTAGAAGTAATAATAACTTTAAACGGATTCGATACGTACAATAATTAAGAAATTATCGGTTTTTTTTCTGTTTTCACAAAAAGCCCCCCATCTCCCCCCCCCTCCCTTGGTTCGATTTTGCCCATTAACAAATTTGACCGAGATTTTATGCCCCTTGATTTTATGTATGAGTTTGGAAGAGATTTATGCAGAATTTTTCCAGTTATCGTGTCCATAAAAAAGTGACATTAGACAGATAGATAGATAGATATAAAGTTTTGAACTGGGGGTGGTTTTGGGTTCTGGGAGTCATGATCGGCGTAGATCTGCAAAAGTTTTTCAAAATTTCCAACTTGAGAATGTAATAGGTAGTATTTCTTACGAAATCTACCTAAAATGTGCCAGAAATTAGTCAGTTTGCATCTGAGAAAAGCCTGAAAACGAGTTAGGCAAATGAAGAAACATTAGATGGCAATCAAGCTCTCCAAATTTTTATCCCAAATCATCTAGTTCAATGGAATTTTATTGCCCGTATGTCGCCATTTTCCTACAAATGCATCCTACTCTAATTTCAACACAATCACGTAACTTGCAAGATGTAATTTTCTTTCATTCATATTGAAGATTGTAAGCATGATTACTTTTATAATATGAAATTTAATAAAATTAATATTTTGAATGTTTTCTAAATGTTGAATTTAATTAGATCCCCCTTCCCCCACCCCCTTAGAAAAAGATATCATGCCACGCAAATGCAACATATTGGGGGGCCACGCCCGATAGTATAATTTTAAAACATAAACAAATATTTTTTTTTTTTACGTAGTACAAGCATGTGTTATATTTTTAGTGTAATAGGTATTTATTTACATAGCTTAAAATTTAGAATGTTTCCAGCTCACATAAATAAACAATACCCTATACTAAAAACCACATAAATAATAATAAGTTATTATTATTATTGAAGAGCCGAGCTAACTCAATAACATTTCAGAAAAAAAAGCAAAAATTTATATTGCTTGCGATTTTGATTTGCCAACAAGAGACATCTGTATCTCATAAATAATACATTTGAAATTCATGGTTATTTTCACATGTTTCGAAAATCCTTTAAAAGTTCAAATTTTATAAAAGGCGCTATATTTTTAGATAAAAATGAAAAATTACTACAATTTTAGAATCTTAATACAAATATCTGAAAGCCAGTAGGTTTTTCCTCACTTCAAAGTTTGATATTTTTTGTCGATGCGTTTTTTGCACTCATTTTTTATTAACTTAAATTTTTGATTAAACAACATGTTTTAAAGAAATGTGAATGTACTCATTAAAGCCTGTTCAATAACCTTTCAAATAATATCTTAACCATCGTGTATGTTTTGTATATGCGTAGAAAAAGGGATATTGACATCTGAAATAATATACATAATTGTATTCATGTACAGTTTACAAATCACGAATACGTCAGAAAGTAGCAAGATGAGATGAGCCTGTTTTCAAATCTAAAGTAGCTAATTTCTGAGATATTCCTAAATCCATTTTTTCCTATAAACGCCTGAGACTAGTAGGTGTTCTTATTCAGAAGCTATGAAATCGAATAGTTTTTCCATTTTTCCATAAAGGCTGGAAGTCTTTAATAAAACGCTGTCAAAGCTAACGTTTGGTGCGACAATCGGATTAAGATCTTTATAAGACAAAATTTGCTTATCACTCAAAATATAAGTTATTTATCGAAAAATGAAAAATCTATTTGATTCGAAATCACTCCAATATTCTTGCCTGCCAGAGCCAAATAGTTTCGCGGCGTGATTTTTTTTTATAACGTTTAGAAAGCATTTATCCTTTACTCAACATTTTGAAACATTAAACGCAAGTTGGAACACGTCGAAACGCGAAGAAATAAAATATTTTAAAAATGTCCTATTCAATAAACTTTCGTTTCAAACTCATATCGTCTGTAACAGAGCCATTCTTTTCAGCTAATGAATGTTTATGTAAAACTGTATTTTTTTTAAAACAATAATAATAATGATAAACCAGTCCGTGCGAAGATTTCGCATTGCAGTCTGATATATTTTAGCAATATCTAATATTTTTTAGATGCAGGTTCAAATTTCTAAAGAAAAATTAAAGATAAAAATATCTGCAAACAACATTTGTGAAGCCAGAATATCATACCATTTATTCCACCAAAGTTACAGTTAAAACTGATCGAAGATAGCAAAAGACATGCGCGAGAAAAAAAAATAACAATCGTATTTTAATTGCATTAGAGGATGACATCATCCGCGTTGGGAAAAACATGGGGAAAAAATAAATTGAATACATATTATATACAATGTAATCTAATATAACAAAGCATACCTTTTAGACTACACGTGAAATACCACTGCTTCGACCAATCAATAGTGTATGTTTCTTCTAAACATTTCCATTTCAATTTTGCTTTTCAATCATAGATAATAAATAAACGTGTGCGGATATATCACACTTTACCTTTTTTGTGCTTTTTTTTTTAAAATCTTTGATGGGCATGATATAATGCGGTATTTCATTATCACAACTGATTTGAGAAACCTATCATTTCCTTTATGAAAACAATGCCAATTTCATTTTTAATGAACTACAATTTTTAACCAACAAACATATTTTAACGAAATGTGAGTGTAAGTATGTCAGAAGCCAGTTCAAAAACCTTTCGAATGTTACCTCATTCATTGTTGTGCGTTTTGTAAATGCATAGAAAAAGGGATGTTGACAACAGAAATAATATATATGATCTGCAGATGAGGATGATTTTTAATGTTTTTATTCTTTGTATGGGTTCTTCATTCCATTTCTATAATCGGGATAGTTGTCCGTTTTTCCGATCTGGAATCATTTTCCTCTTATAACTTGACATACACAATGGAACTTTCTTCCTTTCTTTTCTTTTTTTATTTTTTTTTTAAATTTTAAATAAACGTGCAATTCCGAGCATATTCTGATGCAACATATATTTCAATCAATTCAATTTAATTTAGTAATCATTTTATGTTCAACATAAAATGAAAATTTGCATTTTCGTGACAAATTTCAGTTTAGCGCCAAAGTGCTGTATCAAAAAAGTAATCTGATCTTATGATTTTTTTTTTTTTTCGTCTGAGCAATCAATTGTCAACTGTGGTAACTTTGACAGCAGCTACTTAACATTATTGAAGCATACCGATGCTCAGTGTTGAGTTAAAATTAAAAAATATTCCATGCTTGGAAACTATTAAAATCACTAAATTGACCTGCAATTTTCAAATGAATTTAATTCAAAAGCACATTATATTTTCCTTTTTCGATGATGATGTTGAAATTGAAATTGTGCTATATTTAGAAGTTGTGTCTAACTTTGCTGCTATATTTAGAAGTTGTGCGATAAAATGTGTCTAACAATAACAACTGAGTATTTTCAGGTGAGAAAAAGTGGGCTACGATTTTCGTCGACAGAAAAGTCCATAGTGAAAAATTCCTGATAAATTATCCTAATCTCAATATAGGATGAATGAAGAGCCGATTCAAATTGCTTCATCTAGACATAAATGTAGAAAAATATGTCAGTTTCCTTAATTAAAATATATGTTTTCAATTGAATGCCTATTTAAAATGATGGCATTTATACAGGTGAAGGCGTTGTCTTCTTGAAAATTTACCCTCTAATTTCAGATCTGGTGGATTGAAAAATCTTTGAAAATTATGTATAATTTTGACGCAGTTATGGGAAATATAGCAGTTTCGTGTTTTTTAGTAATGAATTCTTTCTTTTGAAAATGATATCAGTTAATTATTAGGTACCTGGAGACTCTTTGATGGTCTTAAACACAACCTATTATATTAGAACATTTTTTTCTTTATAATGAAACTAGTCGGATGTGCCAATCCCAAAACTTTCTTCTATCTCACAAACATTTCGCATACACTAAAAAGAATCAGCACCCATTTATATCAAGGTCTAACTGAATCTAAAGTTTTATTAAATTCCGTGCATTAGTTCTTGAGATATGACTATTGCTAAAATCGTGTAAATCCTGCAAAATTCAGCATAGCAGCGCCACCTGTTGGGAGATTTAGACCAAAACCTAATCAACAACAACTTATGTTAACGTCTAACTGAATCTGAAGTTTGGTGAAAATCTGTGCATTAGTTCTTGAGATATAGTTATCGTGATAATAATGAAAAAAGTAGCATAGCAGCGCCACCTGTCGGGCAATTTATACCAAAACGTTAGCAGCATCTATTTATGTTAAGGTCTAATAGAATCTAAAGTTTGATGAAATTCCGTGTATTAGTTGTTGAGCTATAGCTATCGTAAAAATCGAGAAAAAAGTGGTATAGCAGCGCCACATGTTGGGATATCTACACCAAAACGTAATCAGCGTCTATTTATGTCAAGATCTAACTAAACCTGAAGTTTGATGAAAATAAGTGCATTAGGTCTTGAGATACAGCTATTGCAGAAATCGTGAAAAATGCAGCATAGCAGCGCCACCTGCTGGGTCATTTTCACCAAAAACTAATCAGCACCAATTTATATCAGGAACTCACTGAATATAAAGTTTTATTAAATTTAATGCATTAGTTCTTGAGATAGAGCGCCCACAAAATTTTTGTCACATACAGACAGACAGAAAACAGACTCACAGACAGACATTATCTAAAAATGGTCAAATCGTGTTCAGGAGCTTCTAAAGCGTATAAATTCGTCGAAAACCGGTAGTCGAAAATTTTCATGAATCCAATACTTTCTTCTTGTAAAGATAGAAGAAAGTAAAAAAGGAATGATAAAGATAAAATAATGATGTAAAACAATATTCTCGCGACAAAACAGTAAATACAAACATATTTTTTTATCCGCTTATAAAAATAAAGTACACGTGTTTAAATATTTTTACCGAAACTTTACGTGTAAATTTTTAAAAAAACATCCAAAAAGCCATGTGTTTGAATATTTTCCATTATTTCTTTTGTCTCTGAAAAATGAAAGTAAAAGGATTGCCACCATTTTGAAGAAATTGCCTTATAAACATTTAAAATTAAAATATAAAAATAGAAGTAGTATCAAAAATAACTAGCGGGGGCTTTTGTGTGATTTACATAAATAATATTATATTGAGAAAGTCAATAGTAAGTCACACGTATTATTATATTCTTTTTGCATGAATCAACACATTTTTCGTTTAAGAACGGATTCCGTCATAGACAGGTTCTTTTTCAATGGTTTATAGGTTTTCCTAGAAATATTATTTTTTAAGTGTATGTTATCTTATGTTTTAATTTGTTCTTTAAAATGAATTAATTTTAATTGTAGAATAATGGCGATTTTAAATATATGCATTTTTCGCAAAAATTGTTGGGCCGGGCCAAATTTTACCGATTTGTGGATGCCTCTAGGTCCACACATTTATGCATAAAGATGTGAGTGTAACATCTTGAAAAAGTAGAAAATTTCTTTGTTCACTCTCACTCCGATTCTACATTATAAGTAATGCACGTGTATCTCTATTCCCTACCCTTATATTGAAAGATAATGAGAAATACCTCCATAACATAACGGACATATCTAATGTAGTGGTGAATAATTTCTATATATATATATATATTATACTAGTGTAAATGCCCGTCCTAGGACGGTGAGTAGAAATTAGGGTTTTCAGTTAAAATTTTAAATAATTGATAAAAATATTCATATACTGTTTATCGACAATAGGGAAAACTGACCTGAACCGTTAAGGTAATATTAGGTAATATAGAGGGTTAATGGTAAATTTTACTGTTAATGGTAGTTATGTTAATGGTAAATTTTACGAAACGTAATTTTTTTCTTTATCTTTGTTTTTCAACTCAAAATTTCTAAATATTTTTCTGAATAATTAAAATCTCAATCCTAATAACGATCTCAATAATTAATTAAGGTCTCAATAATTAATCATGTTAAGTAAATTATAGGTATTAATTTTCGCTC
Organism: Maratus michaelseni; assembly: GCA_963931845.1. Classification (NCBI taxonomy): domain Eukaryota; kingdom Metazoa; phylum Arthropoda; class Arachnida; order Araneae; family Salticidae; genus Maratus; species Maratus michaelseni. The sequence continues at coordinate 28,769,234 of OZ007599.1, forward strand.
TCAATAATACGAAAACGATCTTTTAGTTTCTTCATAATCTAAAGGAATGCATTAATTTTTACACAAAGTCAAATATTTTCCTTTCAAAATTAATAATAAAAATAATTTAAATCATTAAAAAAAGTTGATCTTGTAATAATTCAATACATCCTGAATGTACATACCTTATGTTAATGGTAAATTTTACGAAACGTAATCTTTTTCCTTATTTTTGTTTTTCAACTCAAAATTTCCAAATATTTTTCTGAATAATTAAAATTTTAATCCTAATAATGATCTCAATAATTAATTAAGGTCTCAATAATTAACTATGGTTAGTAAATTATAGGTATTAATTTTCGCTCTCAATAATACGAAAACGATCTTTTAGCTTCTTCATAATCTAAAAGAATGCATTAATTTTTACACAAAGTCAAATATTTCCCTTTCAAAATTAATAATAAAAATAATTTAAATCATTAAAAATAGTTGATCTTGTAATAAATCAATACATCCTGAATTTTCTTATTCTAAAAATATGCTTATGTACATTTTATATTATTTTACAACTTTATTATTATGTAAATTATAATAAAGTTGTATTATTAATTTTTTTTTTTTTTTCTAACAGAAACGTATAATTTGTATTTATTGTCAGAAGATGGCGCCAGAATAGTATTTACGAACGAAATCTACAATGCTGGTAGATGCATCGCAAAGCCTCGAAAGCAAGCTCGAAAGGTATCATAGCTATTTCTGAAAAAGTGATTTCAGGAATAAAATGCTTACAGAAATAAATTTTAGAAAATCCTTTAAATATTTAAAGACTTTAAAATGCTTTTACAAATATTTGAAGAGCATAATTGGATATTTTAATGAAACGTTCAAAGAGTCATTCCTTTTTTTTTCTAGATATGGGATTTGTGTTTTTGAATGGCAACATTATTCGTTTATTTACATCAGGTAATCGGATGTTTAATCTGTTATTTTTAATTTAAAACTTAAAACATTATAACTGGATATGATATACATGTTTTATACGAAAATATGCTGAACAGACGTTATTTCAAGTAGAAGATATTATCATTTAGTGTTATTATGTGTTAGCATATATTTTTCAGTAAGCCTAACATGGCGTTTAACTACGGTCGACTCGCAGATCAGAGTGGTACAGCCCGGTACCGTTACAGACACTTTCTCGCCTTTGGATTTTATTATAAGTAAGATGTATTATAACATATGTATTAAATCATGTTTTTCTCAAATCTAAACTTTATCTTTCCTGACACATTCATTCATTTAGTCATTTTGATACTTCTTATTTATATACTAAAAAATCGAATAGCATTTCTCTGTTTTCGTTAAAGGCTAAGAAAGTTTTAGAAAATGGTGTCAAAGTTGGAGATTAAGAAAGGTGTTATAAACACATCTATTAGAATCAATTGATTATAGATAAAAATATATTTATAGTCAAATAAAAAATAACATTAAATTCTAAAGCATTTGGATATCAATTTCTGCAAATTTCATAAACTAAATGACTTTGTTAAAGTACCAAGAAGATTCGCAATGTTCAGTAGTATTATTATTTCTTTCAAGAACATGCTTAAATACATTAAATTCAAAATATTGCCGAATAATAATACAACATTAAAAAAAAAAAAAAAAAAAAAAAACCTTATAATACTATTTTTCAGTTTTAAATTGTTCAAAAATCTTATTGTTTGTTTGTTTAAGTTTAAAATAAGTGCAAGCAATGACGTGATATAAATAAAAATATTTTTCTTGCTGCAGTTTTGCATTCTTTATTTAAAGAAGCATTGTAACTAAGAGCTTTTTTTAATACAAGTGCGAAGAAGTATGTGAACATCTGTCTCACAGGTGTGACAGTGAAAACAGAATGGAAGAGTCCTAGAAGGGGCTGTACATTTAATAAAAAAGGTAAAAACCAAGAGAAATTTCCTGCTTTTCGAAAGGAGATCAATCATTCGCTAATGACCAGCAACACCGGAAGTTATAGAGAAAGTAATTACGCATCAAAATGGCGTCGTTTCTGCTTTTTTCAATTTCTGAAAGGGATACCTGTCACTTGACACTAACGGTCATTTAACGGTCTTCCTTTTGGATCAAACCGGAATACTTGCTTATTTCATGGGCCAAAAACATGACTTATGGACCCATATCCTTTAGCAAGGAATACATTTAGCCTCTGCCAAACTTAAATAAATTTGTTTTTCATTCAAATATACAAAATTCAAGTATTTAAAAAAAGTTTTTTGTGAAAATACCGAACAAGATTGCAAGAAATCATATAAAATTTATTAAAGAAACATCTTATAAAGTTGTTAGATATAGAAAAATTAAGGTAACATAATTTCTTTACTTTATTGTTGTTGTTATTATTATTTGCTTTGTATTTGAGACATTTTTAGAATATTTTAATGTTTACTTTAAAATTTTGAACATAATAAAAAATTTTAATCAAGAATTTTCTAAAAATTTATTTGCTGTGTTTCTTAAATTAAATTACTTGTGTTATAATACAAGTGCATTGAAAATTCACTGGGGATAATATACGTAAATTAGCTCTAAAATATCCCTAAAATTCCTCCCTAAATTTTTTTAAATATTTGCTGTACCCCTTGTAGTTGCTATTCTGTATAAAAGATGGTGAAAAAATCATATCACTGATATATCTATTTTATACTGTTATTCTAATTTTATCATTGTTTTAAAGAAATTCCATTTTAGTATTGATTTATTAAAGATTATTATCCGTATTTTGCCATTATACCAACATCGTTGTTGCCAAGCATACTAGTTGGTGCCAATCGAAGCATATGAAAAAAATATATATAACATTGGTGTGAAAGTGGGCATTTAAAAAATTTAATATTTGGAAATGACACACTTTCACATTTTATTATATCAATACAAATATATACTGAAAATAAAAGAACAAATAAATTTTATGCAATAAAATAATAAAGTTAAACTCAAATTAAATTGTAAGCATAAAAATTGTAAATGTCTCTTAGCATTACAGTAATGCACAGGGTGCCGAGGAAGAGAGAGTAGCAGCAGACCGGCGTGCCGTATAAGCTACTGCGACACCTTCACCAAACTCAGGTCCACCATTCATCGAAAAAGACCAAGGCTCTTGAGTGAAGGTGTTGTGCTCTTGGAAACCACACACAGCAAGGTTCACATAAAATCAGATTTGTCATTTCAGATGGGTGAGATTGGATCACCCGACCTATAGCCCCAATCTTGCCCCATCAGACTTTCACCTGTTCCCTGCATTGAAAGCCACATTCTCGGGATGTCACTTCCAAAACAATGCTGAGGTGGAGCAGGCTGTGTGACAAATCCTTGCATCGCAGGGCACCGAGTTTTACCAGAGTGGTTTTTTCAAACTGATTGCACGCTATGACAAATGTCTTAATGTCGGTGATGACTATGTTGAAAAAATAGTGCAAGGTGTATAGTTCATGATGCCATCCCTGTAGCAGAAAATTATTAAGCTTTTCTGCAATAAACTTTATTAACAGCAAAAGGGGGGGAGGGGCGAAAATCTGCCGAAACTCAGAAGACTGTCACCCCTTACCAATTGAAACATAAAGATCTTTTTGCTGTTGCATAAATCTTCTTCCCTTCTCAAAAATATTTTTTTCCCAAATGAAATTTTTTCCTGCAAGAAATTTTCTCCCTTCTGAGACATTCTCACCATGTTGCCACGATTCTGCCACAGGGGATGCCATGGTGTTATTTTTATTTTTTTTGGCAATAAAGTTTCTGTGTGAAAAAAAATGATGAAACTTACTTTCAGAATGTCCCTCGTATTACAATCAATTATATATAGGTAGTTATTTGTTATTCTTATGTTTTATTTATGAGCTAACTTGTTTAAATTTCTGTTTGTAGAATGATATTGATGTTTCTTGGATGAGTACTGAGTTGCTGCATAAACTGAGTCATGAACTGCATGCAAACTTATCAGAAATGGAACAGACTGAGAAGAAAGGGGACTTTATTCGTCCAAAGATCTGTCTCAAGCATCCTCCCAACAAGTAAACAATGGCAGAGTCAGAGAGTGGTGATGAAGAGGATTACGTTCAGCCCCCTCAAGAAGATAAGATTTCCAAAGAAGAAAGTGATTTGGTGAATTCTGCCCTCCACAAGATGTTTGAGATTCAAGTGAATGTCATGCTACATAGAATGCTACAAACACAAGGTAAGTTTTGTGTTTTACGTGTCAATAAGTGGGGCTCCATTAATCATTCCAACTAATAAAAGAGAACCCTCCACAAAAGCTATTTTTTAGGTACTCCTCCATTATCCCTTCAACCACTTTCCATTAAAAAGAACTATTGCCAAACTGTAACAACAATAAACAAATGAAAGATAATAGCCATTGGAATTTAAAAAAAAAGACGTTTGAAAAAGCTTTACTTATTAAAGTGTTAACTATCAGTAACTTTAAGCAATAAAATTTACAGTATATTAATGAAAACAAAAAAATTATCTTGAATATTTATGTATTTATGTTATTTTTCTAATTATCAGTCTCGGCTGGTGGATAAATGTTTGTGACATCTGTTAAGACTGATGTATTAAACATGATTGTGTATTACAATATTTTTTTTAGCGCTTTTTTTCTTATAATATTTTGACATCAGTATTTAATGATGCAATTGTTATTTTAATTAAAGAAATAATTAATAAATCAGCAAACATCATTAAAAATACATATAGATGTTGAATTAAAGATCACTTGATCACATAACAAACACGAGTAAAGCCTCTGATGTCAAGTGAATGTGATGCCGCAATCGTGCATTTTTGGCATTAAATCCTTTAGTTTGGCGATAGTTTTTTCATGGCAAATGGTCAATGGGATAATAGAAAAGTACCCTTTTTTATTTACAGTAGACTCCCTTAAATCTGCACTTTTGCAGATGTAAACAGTGAAATTGTAGGGGGAAAATTCAAGGTGCTACTGATATGAGCGGCAATTAGTTTTATTATTATTATTATTATTATTATTATTTAGGCAATACATCTAAAGATCTATCACTGATGAGGAAAAGCAAGTGCACTTTCAAATGCACTGCAGATTTTTTATGCTTACGATACACACAACGTAGGTTCTGCACTATATTCACATGTGCAATTACAACCGAATAGTTTGTTTACTTTTCTTGCATTTGTCTGCTGTTTTTTTTTCAATGTTTAATTATTTTTCTATCATTCTGTACGCATTTTAATATGTAATTCTGGTTAATATGATTGAACTCAAGCTATCTCATGAAGGAAGTATAAATTTATTTCCAAAAAAATTCAAAATTGTGCTTATCTAGATCACAATCTTTTTAGCGAATACATTTTTTAATTAATCAAGCTTTTATTTTTAAATCTGGCTGAACATGACATAAAACTTCATTATTTTACGATTCTGATATAAATTATTAGTGTACCTGTATGAGGTGAGTTTTGAATAATTCACGAAAAATTTATCTCATCATTATGTATATTTAGTTATGCATTATTAATTATTTACTTGACCTTTACTTTTAACAATTTAATACTTTTAACAATTTAATACTTTTAACAATTTAATACTTTTTTACACTTTCTTAATTTTTATTATTTTATTTTGTTATTTTACTTTATTGTTAGTATTCATTATAATTTTCAGTGCATTATTCCATTAAAATTTCTGTTCAAAAATCTAAACAAAGCAGTGACCAGAAATCCGCAAAATTCTAAAATAGGCACAACCTCTGGTCTGAAGCTGTGTGGATTTGAGAGATTCTGCTGTATTAGAATATGAAATGTGTAATTTTCAAACAAAATAAGCTTACCAGAAAAGTAAGCTTTAGCAGGAGACTTAAAAAATGTTAATAGGAATAAATGCTTGGCTTGTACTCCAGCCAATTTTGATATTTTGTTACAAAATTTTATTTTTCACAAAAGTATAATATATTTTATAAAAATAACTTTTATCTTTACAAAATGAGGGTACAAGGGGAAAAAACACACACCAACACCTGTATTTTTATTTTTCAATGAAATCTTGATGTTTTTCAGGGATAAAAACCTTCTGCTGATCCACAGTTATCCATTTTTTTAGTATTTTATGATAATCTTTCTTCCCTTATTTTTGCCAGCTTCTAGAAAAAGAGCTTGTACAGTTTGTTTGCACATACATTTATTTATTTATTTTTTTTAAATGTATGTCCATACATAACTTTTAAAACAGATACTCCAATTTTGATTATTCTTTTTCTTGGAAAGGGTTCATTCTGATAAAATTGGATTAGGATTTTAAAATAACATGTTTGTCTGTGTGTCTTTACTTAAAAATTTAAAAACAGCTGCTGTATTATGCATAGTTTTTTTACAGAGACACATAATTTTTAAAAATATAGAACTGTCTATTGCATGTCAAAATGAGGCATAGGTTAAAAATATTACAAACTTAAAAAATCAGTAAAGTTTAAAGTTTTCAAACTTTATTTGAAAGTACATTTTTTTGCTGTTTTTGATTTGAATTAGAGTAAATTATAGTAAGTTAGAATGCAAAAAAAAAAAAAAAAAATTAAACAATCTGTTCTATAACGGTATCTGAGGATCGTGATGAATATAAAAGGAAAAATTAATAAAGGGTGAATCACCAGCGACTCGCACCGGAGTGATTCAGAAAACCTAAAAACTTTGACAAAACATATATTCAACACTTTCCCCAAACACCATTATAGGCATGATCGTAAGTAGCAGCACATAATGCGATGCCAAAAAGTTAAGTTTAAAATTACGTTAAATTCATAAAGTTAATTCTTAAGTTAAAATATACTTGTATAAATTAGGAAATAGAACTTATTCCAACATTTCAATAAGAGCTGAAAAAACAATAATATAAATAGAAATAAATGACAGACTCACCCAAATGAAGCTATACAGATGTTTATTATGATAATAAAAGTGCACTGAATCATCAAAATAAAAAAAATTAAGATATTACAACTTCAATTCCTTCACAATAAGCATTCTTTACAATCACATGCCTTCCTCTGTGCAATTATAACATATTATATGTTTATTGATATAAAATAGGTTGAACATTTCGTTTACGAAAAATCTTATATATTATTGTAATCAAATAGCAATATTCTTTTTAAATAACATAATTTTTAGTATCAAATTCTACTGCTTTATTTAGATTTAAAGTCAATGCAAAGTTCTGTTCAGTGATCATTTAATATGGCGGGAACAGCAGATTTATCTACAATCCAAGTTTATCGTTAAAAAAAGTTATTAAAAGAAGTTAAGTTTATCATTTAGTTCTAATCGAACGTTTCACAATTACAATTGGAAGAAATTCATGTTGCGGTACCAGATGAAGAAACTCAGAATGCGTTCCAAAACAATGATATTCATGAATCGGTTAGTAGAGAACTTCAGGATGCAGATTCAAGATGAAGAAAATCAAATATAAAACTCTACGAAGTTGAAAACACCAAATGATTGATGCAAAATGGTTCTATGGCATCTAAGTCGCTTGTAGAAGTATAATTGGTTCCGTCAGATCATGAATCAGTGTTAAAAAAAAACATCATAAGTAGATCTATTTTCTTTATAAATTATTTGTAACAGTTCTGGTATCAATCTTATACATTGATCAACTTGAATTTGTGCGAAAATGAAGAATAATATCTAAGATGAACTCATTTCAGGAAAATAACATTCAGGAAAATAACTCCAGCCGCAAACAAGGCAGGCAAGCCAAAATGGCTTAAGCCCCTAAGAGCGCAATTCAATTCACCCTACATCATGCCAAGTTTTTCAGGAACTGAAAGAGTCTTCACATTTTCCCACTCAGGTAAAACTCGACTGCGGTTACGGAACAACCAATGAAAAAATCCGAACCGTCTGAATGTCAGTGAACAAGCCCCAACAGACCATAGTCAAGGTTACAGTCAGACGTTTCACTGACACTTCCAACCCTAGCAACAGCATTAAATAGCATTTAGAACATTCGATCGCGACCTTGGAGCGCTGTCAAAACGACCTTGTTCAAAATCCGCGGGAAGAAAGGTTCTTGTTTACTTGAAACATCTAAATACCCATCAATGGCGTCTGATCACAAATCTCGACGAAATTCAAAACAGAAAAAACGAAAGTAATTAAAAATCTATAATTGCCAAACTAATGGATGAAAACAAATAAAATTTTAGCAATCTAAATAAAATTAAAATTTCTTTCCACCAGATATGTTTTTGAAAGTAAAATATTTAAATTAAGAAATTTTGAAAAATGATTATTGGACATAGAAATTTTGAAATGAAATATGGAAAAGTTCGTTATTCTGAAAGAATTTGCCTGAATTAAAATAAATGAATTTGAACTTTCTGAAAAGAATAAATTAACAATTAACCAATTTTTAATCAATATTATTAAAAAGGAAATACACTATATTTTGGAATAATTTATTTTAGACTGTATATTATTTAAAAGTTAGAAAAAGTAAGTTATAAATATTTCTTTTTTAGATCATTTGAAATGAAGTTTAATTAATATTGCAAAGTGAATAAAATGTAAATTAAATTGAATGAATAAATATCCTAAAACATATGTAATGGAAAGATTCTGAAATTAATTTATATTCTCACCAAAAGTAAATAATTTAAAAAGAATGTTAGATTTAAAATGCAAAAATGAAATTTAGCTTAATTAATTTAATGAATTTAATTAAATTGATGAATAAATTAAGGTTAAATATTAAAATACTGAATAAAATTAAGAGTCAAATTTTTAAATCATAACATGTTCTATTACATATGATACATGTATATAATCATACAATGCAAAATTACTAAGATATTCTGAAGATAATCTAAGATACACATCTAATCATAATCTAATCTATTCATAATCTAAGATACACACTAAGATTTTCATGATAGTGATTATATCACTGAGCTCCACAGTAGTACAGAGGGCTATCTTCTTACTCTGATACATTGAATCCAACTGTCAGCCCATGAATACAGTGCCAAAGAATTTCCGAGGAAAATTTTTGGCTAAACACACATTTCCTCCTATAAAGGAGTATGGGGTAGATATTTTCAAATTGGATTATCTTTTTAAATTATGACAAAGATGCTACAATTTTCACTGATGTATATTTTTTATTGAAAAAGCTACAGATTTCATTTAAATTCATCACAAATATTTAATTTGATATTAGTTAAAAAAATTAAATTTTATGTAAGCTCAACAAAAAAATTAAAAAATTGTTAAGTATTACTCATAAAAATATGAAAAGGGTGTAGAAATAAGCAAAAGTGATTAAAAAGTATGCAGAAATGTTTGGGAAAAAAATGCCTGTAATAAAAAAAAAAAAAAAAAAAAAAAAAAAAAAGCTTGCATGCATTGAAAGTGTGATGCAGTTGCAGTAGAAAGTGGACTGATGAGTTAGCCCTCTGTTCTGTTATGGAGCTCAGTGGATTATATATTTAATATTTTACTGTTCTTATTCATTTGAATCAGTATTTCATCTTTTAAAGAATCTTATTCTATTTTTTTATTCAAAGCAGAAACCAGTGTTAATTCCAATAATTTTTTTAGTGAGTAGCAAATTGCTATTCATAATAGTAATACATAAAAAAAATATATTTATTTAGTTTTCTTAATCATCATTGTCAATGTTTTTCAATTGTATTTAAAAAAAAATATATTAGGTGTTGATTTTGAAAGTGGGGGCAAGTCCATTTCATGTTATTGCTAGATATTGAAGGGTTTTCATTGGAATGGGTTTTAAAATATTCATAAGCAGTCATAGAGTGATTTGATATTTTGTGCGGTCTTATTTCATGCATATTTAATAAGCAATAAGGGTTATTCATTTTAGTTGAAAAAAATCTCCATTTTGGTAGACTTGCTTCATTTTCAAAAGCAAGGATGGGTCAAAAACATTGATTTTCTTTGAATGGAATAGAATTGTAATAACAAAAGAAATTGAATATTTTATTTCCTCATTTATTTTATTTTGATATTTCATTCTTCTTTAGGAAAGTGACAATAAAACAAAATATTAATTTATTTTTTTAGGAAAAAGTGGGAAAAATATTCATTAATAAGTTGTATATCTATAATTGTATTTCTTAATTATAGGCATTGAATTTTAAAGTATTCATGATGAAATTCTGATGGTGCTTGTTTAATGGTATGCAGCATAAAAAAATAATTCTATTCAAAGAGGACTTGCGCCACTTTCAAAATCAAATCATTTCAAATAGCATAGATCCAATCAATGACTATTAACAAATTTATGCTGATATTAAAGAGAGAGATGTATTGTTTGTGAATGGATTAAAAATATATATTTTATGTTCATTCATAATAAGATTTAGCTTTAACTCATTTTTTTTCCGCAAAATAGTCCTGCCCCATTTTCAAAATCAGCAGCTCCTATTGTATTATATTTTTTCAGTATATTAATATTTTCTTTTTAAGTAATTAGTTTTAATCTTTACTAAAATTTTTTTTAAATGTTTATCATTTATCTAATTTTAGATTATCAGCTAATTTACAGTTTTGTGGATAGTATTTGTATGTCTTTATAATGTTTGCCTTTATTTCATTTTATTTATTTTATTTAATTTTTTTTTCAGTATTGGCATAATGCAGTGGGTTGAGATGTCTTTATATGCAGAGTATCTCTATAAGGTAATTTACATCTTTTTTTTTTTTTTTTTTTTTTTTTTATTCGAAAGAGCATACTTTATTTTTCCTTAATATGAATAGTTTAGCCATTTAATTTGAATTGCCTTAAAAAAATAATAATAATAGTCAATATAACATAGCTCTAATATAATTGTTGTAAGTTAAAGGGGTTGGTCAGTCAGACCTCAAATTCTCCTCGCTCATATGAAACCTATGGGTGTGTGATGCATTCGTATTTTTAAAGTATCTCCCTTTTTTCTTTGTATTCATCCTATGTTGTCAACATAACATAGTTATAATACATAATATTGTTGATTCTTGAATTTTATAAGTGAATTGTTTTTGAAGAAATTGAGATGGGAAGGGTGATGGCCTATGACTGTATTAGCAGAATAAATAGCAAGAGGTTGCTAGGCCATTTCTAACTTGATGCCATCTAGCTTGAGCTCTTTAATACATTAAGAGGAAATTCTACTTTGGGTGAAAATTTCAATTTTTGCATCCCTTAAGTGTGTGCATTGTTTCCCTGAAGTGTTTTTGTGATATTATAATTCCTTATCATATTTGCTCATTGAATGTAACACTATTGTAAAACTTTATGTTTCTTGAAACCAGATTTTTCAAACTGGGCAACAATTTTTCTCGGGAACGATTCAACAGATTTCCTTCATTTTTCATTTAAAAGAATGGTAATAATTTTTGCTGGAGCTTATACTTTCAAAAAGTATAATTTTCAAAATAAAGTTAATATTTTAGTGGGAAATTCACTATGAATAAATAATTAAAAATTTCAAAAGGAAGTATAAGTTAGAAATGTACCCATTTGCTTACAGGTGAAAAAAAAAATCCATTAAAAGCTGTCCAGATCTTAACCTGTTCAGGACCAGCGCCTCATATATGCACCCAGAAAAGTTCCTCTTCTGAGCCCACGGGTTCAAATATGATCTGCACTGAAAACGTCTGTAAGAGACCACGGGTTCATATGTGAATTTTCAAAATGGAACATTTTATTAGTATTTTTAAACAGTACTAGATGGCGTTAGATGACTGTTATTTTCGAATTTGGTAATCGTCCGAGCATTGACCTTCATATCCTGTAAGATTGTTTTCAGTTCTATGAGATAAGGTGTGAGGAAGGGGGCGTCGTTCTTTTGTTTATGTAAACACAGCCACATGGAATTTGTTTTATTTATGGTGGGTACTTCAGATAAAATGCGTCATTGGTGGGTAAAAATTTTTTTCAGATCGGAGGCGTTGTAACGTAATATTTTTATCAGATGCTTAGAAGTAATTATTGCGAAAAGAGCTAGATTTCTTACTGGGATAATTATAAATGAACCCGATAGTGATTTAAGTTCAGATGAAGGATCAAATAGTTTATACTTTTCAGATTTTCCAGTGATTCAGAATCTACGGAATTAACACATTAGTTAACTTTTTTTAAGGGGAGTTTCAAACTTTAAACCTTCAAAAAAATCGAAAACATTTTTATCGCATTTTTCAAAAACATGAACTTTTCTGAACCATATGCTTCAAATCGCATGAAAATATTGCTATTAGAACGTGCATAATTACAAAAGGAAATGTGGATGTCGTAGGATTTAAGGACTCATAGCCGTTGTTTACATTAGATTTTCTCAAAACTGCATTTTTACAACTTGTGCACATCATTCTAAAAAACACTTATGCAGATATTACATTCAAACTTTTCATATGTATAACATATACTTGTTTTTTCATGTTATTTATTTATTTATTTATTTATTATTTGAAAAAACATTTATATGTAAAATAAAGTAGCAAATTTTTATTTTATTTTTCTATTGAACACTGGGATAAAATATTTTATAAATTAAAAAAATCATTTAGGTGTAGGTTATCATCTACTGTATTGTGATTATAAAAATATAAACTGTTTAATTCTACATTAATATTTTATTCTGCAAGTTTGTTTGTGTGCAGTAGCTCATAATGAAATGCTCGTCATTGAAGGAAACCATAAATATTTTATGTAATAAATAAATTTGCTATTTTCCGATAACTATATAAAAATGTATATACATATTTAATGCATATTAAAAGAATCACATATACAAATTTTATGCAAATTGAGCTATAAATAAAGGTTATAGCACCTCTTTTCAGTTACTTGAAGGTTGGAACTCCCCTAAAAGTGGTTTTCATTTTATATATATATTTTTCTTTATAATCTGACAGAAATTACATTTGCTTATTACAAAATATCTATATTTGTACATATATATATATATATCCTTTAAGTATTATTTTAACGCAATGTTTAGTTACATTTTTCATATAACTTGTATTATATATCCTTTAATATTAGAATTACCTATAGAGAATGTTCTTAAAATGCTTATAAATATTAAAATATAATTATAATGAAACTATGTCGGTATTATTAGTATTAGTATTCATTATGTTAAAAAATATTACAACGATTGTATAGTATTATACGTAAAATATGAAGAATTATGATTTTTTTTCAATGCGATAGGCTTAACTTGGAGAATTGGTTGGGCCTGTAGAGTTGATCTTTCTCCGTGGCTTGCGGGCTTGGGGAAGAGCTTTCTCTCCATGTGCGGCAGTCCTGAATGGGTTAAAAGCTTTAAAATCACAACACTCCAAGTGTTTTCAACTGACACACACAATAAGATCAAAGAGGAGTAACATCATTTAGTTATCCCAGAAGATGACTGCATGTGTCAGCTGAAAATGTGTGGAGTATTGTGGTTTTTAAAGCTTTTAAGATCTGGACAGCTGTTAATGGATTTTATTTTGCACCAGTAAGCAAATGGGTACATTTCTAACTTATTTTTCAAAAGATTTAAATAAAATTGCAAAAAAATGATTTTGGTTCAAATACTTTTTCAATAATTAACTTTTAAAACTAGATGTTGGTATAAGAGTCTACACTGGTCATGCAAAGTAACATGCAAGCTAATGTTAAGTCTATGGGAAGGTTATTTTTAAATTTCCTTCTCACATTTTAATCTTTTTAAATGATTTTTTTTTTGCAATGTTAGCTAAAGACAATTTCTAATGTTGTTAGTTTTTACTTTTTCGATTTCTGTTGCAGTTTTTTCATAAGTGGGCATTTTCAATTTTGGACCAGTTCTGAAAATGAAAGTACCCTTATATAAAAAAAAAACTGGAACCAAAATCGAAAAGGTGAAAACAGACAACAATAGAGATCGACCTATCAACCTCAGTTATCCTAAGCAAAAAAAAAAAAAAAAAAAAAAAAAATCATTCAAAAATATTAAAATGCAAGCGAGAAATTTGAAAATAACCTTCCCATAGACTTAACATTAGCTTGTGCATTTCTTCGCATGACTAGTGTAGGCTCCTAAGCTCCAGAGAATTGTGATGCCCTTAGTGACCCAATTTGTTTTCAATGCTTGTGACTGGAGAAAAAATGGTCACCTGATTGGGACATGGCTCGTACCTGCAGGTGCTTCCTGTCATACAAGGCATATTATTAATTTTTAAAATATATTTATATATACGCATAAAAATTTAAATGTATAAGTAAAATGTCAATAAATATAATGCAAAAAGTTCGAAGGTGGTATCTCTCTTATTTGTAAAAAAAAAAAAAAAAAAAAAAAAAAAAAAAAATCATGTGAATTTTAGACCAAAACAGCTTTAGAAACTGAAAATCCCATACAATCCCATACTGTTGAAATCATACTCATTAAAATGCTTAATTTCCAAAAAAGAATATAGTTACTTTTTTTAAAATATAGATAAAAATGCTTAAGTGATACAAACAGAACACTAAAAGACTTATAAAAACCTTTTAATATAAAGATTGAGATATGTTTCAACGCTCAAATGGCACCATTATCAAGATCTACAAAGATAAACAAACTATTCTCACAAATTTGAAAATAAACTTGAAAAACATAAATCATGAGATCATATATGTAAAAAAGCAGGTGCTTAAAATAGTCAACTGTAAACTTGAAAATTAATATTTCCTTATTGCTTTTTTATTATTTATTTATTTTTCCTTATCTTATTAATTATATGATTATGTCATTTTTTTTACTTAAAATATATTAATAAAAACAGTAATTTTTTTTCTCTCTCATCAGCAATTTCAGTGCAAAACTTTATGTAAAAGGATGATGAGAAAGTGTGTTTGAACAAGTGGACTATGAAAAAAGCGTGCAGAATGTTGTTAACTTCTGTATTCAATCTCCAGTCTACGACAAACAGTGCATTATTCTCGTACCCAATATGATGACACTGTCTGGAATGGAAACTGTCGAAGCGACCGAAGACAGACTGCACAGTATGTCAGAGTGTGCTTCTCACAGTAAACCATACTTAGATTATTTATGTTAGAGGAAAAAATCTCCCCCACAGTGTCTACAGTGCCTACACCGATCGGGTGAAATAGCTTCTAGTAGTACTCCAGAGTCTGTGATGTCTAACATGGTAAATTTTTAGTGCTGTTTTGTTTTCTTTAATTATAATAAAAGAACCTGGTTACTTCCTTATTATGACATCCCTTATTATGCAAACTGTGGCAAATTTATCCACAAGTTTTATTTAAAAAAAAAAAAACTTACAGTTTACTTGCATGCATTTTTTTTTTCAAACATCTGATGTAATGATCGCAACTTTAACAAATTTCATATATTTTTTGGGATTCCAACAAAGCAAGGTAATGATTTTTTTCCTCCCATGTACACAAAGTACTCATACATGCGATACAGTGATTGCAACATTAATGAATTTAATGTATTTTTATTTTTTCAACTTCTCAATGACTGTTAATATTTTTTGTAGTGTTGATGAAATATCCTTTAAAATTTTGTTTCTTGCTGCTCAACTTTTTTATATATATTTAAAAATTTGTGAAATGAAATATTTATATTATGTGTTAGATGTTTTGCTGCGATACTTTGGAGATTATCACACGGCTGTGGTAATTAAGAGGTAGCAGAACTCATTTGTCTATTTGTATGGATGGGTAAAAGCATTAGTTATTATTATCAGTTGGCCAAATTATTACAGATTTTCCAGAATAACTCTGCTTTTAATGGAAGTTAAGAGACATTGCTGAAAAAAAAAATTGCTTGCAAGAAGTATTTTGCCTCTCCAAATGCTAGCAATTTCCAAATTAGCTGCTTCGTTAATCGAAATAATGTATTTGGCATTATATGGATAAATCAAAGTTTACATATTATTTAAGTAGAATAATCTTAAGTGTTTTGCTAATTGAAATATGTAAACTAGTGTTTCCTGTAAGAATGTTTGTCATAAAATGAATTTTTCAGAAAAATTGGTAAATTCACCCAAGCAAGCTATAAAATTATGACTAGATGGAACCCGTCAAAATTGGACAACAAACAACTTTATGGTACCATTAAAAAAAAGTTCATAGTCACTGTAAAATGCTTTAAATTTTTGTGAAATAATTCAAATAAATAAAAACTTACCTTGATTTAAATCTAGGCTGAGGATGTGGGAACCAACAAAATGTTAGACTTACACATGCACTCACATAATTTCTTTCATCTATCTGATACTTTTCCATTTAGGGGCACAGCACTGATAAATCATACACTAAAAATACTATTTCTCCACTTACTGATTTGATTACCCTTTTGCTATTGTAGTGTATCTAAATGCATTTTATGAGCAATAAATGTCAGAAATCACAATCATGTATTATTAATCTGTGTTCTGTCAGTCAGTGGAAACCTCTCTTAATGTGTTTGCATTGACATGCATACAGATAGGTATAGAATTCATAAATAACATGGTATTTTTAAAAAATGCCTGATATTATATATATATATATATATGTATCCTATATTTTCAAAATTGTCAAATTACTGCTGATTACAAATATTTTCAACATAGCATATATAAGAAACTAAAATATTGTATCCATAGAAATAAAAGTTCCTAACTGCTTTAGAACGTTAAAATTTTTTACAGAATAATTCTTACTAATAATTCTAACAAGCTAAATTTATTGTATGCATTTAATAAAGTTAAATTTAAGAAATATAAACAATGCATTTTTGATGCGAGAAATGGTATTTAATGATGGAACCTGTAAACTTCATGACAAACAACTCAATGGTACCACAGATAAATGTTCATAACCTCTTCAAAATGTTAAAAATTTTTACAAAATACTTCTTATCAGTAATTCAAATGAGTAAAAAACCCACCTCATACCAAATACAAGCTGGGGACCGGCAATTGGCAGATTCACTCACAGAACCTCCCTCATCCGATTCTTCCATTTATCATCCATTTGAAAAAAAAAGTAATACTCCTGTAATGTTATTGCTTGACTCCTGAAATTTAATTAGTTTGTTCATTGTACAGTCGTTACAATGTTGGTTCTATGTAATGTAATATGTCCATCCATTTCAGTACAAAAATGTCCAGAATTGCATGTAAAAATGTTAATTACATTTGTAATGTCGAATACCCAGGAAGAAAGCAGGAAAAATAAATTGACCTTCTGTAACAGCAAAACTATTTAAAAAAATTTGCATAAAAAAAAGAAAAAATTGACTTTTTAATTTTTTTTTCCCTAATATTTAGCTACTGAAAAGTAAAATTGGCTTTGACCTTTTTTCTGACTGCTTTCAAGTAGCTAGGTGTCATAAAATTGCATCACATAATTTCTGCTTGTTTCAGGAATACTTGGAATAAATTTCTTTACTGATTATAGAATTTGAACTCTCCATATTTAGCGCGGCAAATTGTACTCTATTTGATGAAGCCATTCAGCTTTCCATGAAATTAATATAAGTTTATCAAATTATGTTTTCTAGAATTGTACATTTCAAACAATTGCAGAAATTACACTATTCTTATGCTGTTTGGCTGTCATGCACTTATAGTATTGTTACGCGACAGCTGTGTATTAATTATAATTTTATAATTTTAAATTTCTTTAATTTAAATCTTTTGCAATTTAAATATTTTAATAAGCCCTAATTTAAATCATTTTTAATTATTTATTTCTAATATTATTCTTCAATTTTTATTGAAAAGATAGCCCTTTCTTAAATATTATTACACTCGTAAAATTTCTGCATCTTCCTTTTTCAATGATCTTATCTCACGTCACTTTTTAGTCTGGAAGGAAAACATCCCCTGTTTTCGCCTCTTTGAAATTCCTTTCATTGCAATGTCTCTGCGCGGCTGCTGAGGTCATTGACTTACGGTTCACTGCTTCAGCGATGTGCACCCATTCGGGGATTTTGAACACAGCATTGGTTATTGAGATTACCCCGATCGCAAATACTTTTTTTTGATTGGAGGACTCTTCAATCCCAGCGGTTGAGATAATTTAACTGGCTTTTTAACGGCTAGTGTTTCCCGCGACTTCTAAAAAATTTTCGTAGCGTCCCCTCTCTTGCTTGTCTGGACGCCGGGGTGTAAGGACGTACATCCCGGTGTTCCAAAAATAACTGTAAAATTAAAACCGTTAGAACCGAACAGGTTCAGAGATCGGTTCCATTCTTTAAAAAAAAATCATCTTATGTTTTATACTCACGTTAATAGGATGCTGAAATTATAAGCTATAAACATGCTGAAATTATAAGTTATAAACGCGAAAGAAAATTCGTCATCACGGATGCTATTAAAGATGGTCTGGCATCTATACTCTTTAGAGCAAAATTCTTACTGCTCTTTGTTGAACTCAACACTGTTCTGACAAGCTGAATAGATCTTGTGTATATTCTACTGGTTTCAACAAAATGAGATACAACTATCCTAGAGGGAAGGTCTGATGGTCTCAACACTTGGTAAGATGGTTCAGATTATATCTCCTTTTATCATCCAGTGGCAGATAATTCATCCTCGGAGCTTACCGTATAATTTGACACTGTTTTAAATATTGTAAAGTGATTCTTATTATCGCATATTCCTCAGGACATTGATAATTCTTCAATGAACTTATTTACATGCACGATGACAATGGAACTTTATCTGTGCTATGAACTTTATCTATTTTCAGCATAATAGCTGCATAGATGACAACTATTAATAATATAATCATCAGTATCAATATAAAGCAAATATTTGTATTCCCCAATATTATTATGAATATGTATATTATTAAATTTTATGAGATAAATCCTACACTATACTGTCAGTTAAATAAGAGTATTTTTATATATTTGTTTTATCCTAAGAAATTGTACATGTAAGAATTTTTCTGATCAGATAATTTGTTGAGTATGATTCTATTTACATTAGGTGAATATTTTTAAATAAAGTATGTGTTTTAAATGTAATATGTCTGCTCATTTACTATTCCATTATATTTTATGATCTACAAATATATAGTAAGATGATGAATCATATAGAATATAGGTATAGCATTTCAATGCTAAGTACAACACTTATTTCCCGGCGAGTTATGTTTCAAGTTCAAGTAAGAAACTCTTGTTGTAATTTCACTATGATTTCACAATTACGTTCATTATTTTAATATTACCTTTTACAGTACTACCACTATACTTATACTTATTTAGATCACTGGCTCATCTTCAAATTCAAATCCTTCGTCCTCCTCCTCTTCTCTTTAATCTTCAAAATTCAATGCTTCTCTTTTTTATCAATATTCAAAATTAAAACATTCCCCCCTTTCTTCTTTTACTTTCCCCCTTCCCTAGTTTTTCTTCGTTACAAGTATCAGTTGTGATGTAAACTGATATTGGTATTTTACATGGATAATTTTCAGGGCTTTTCATTTTGTTTCAATAATTTTCAAGGTGTTTCACTTTGAGTCACAATCACACCTGGTGGCATTACTCTGCTACAACTCATGTTTTCACTACTAAATATGCATGTTTTTTCACGAAATTTTAAAGAGAGCTTGGATACAGTTATATTTACAATAGATTAAAATTTCAGCGAGTTTGGAAGAGGAGAACTATTTTTGTATTGTTATGTTAAAAAAACCACTGCAAAAACAAACAAAAAAAAAAAAAAAAAAAAAAAAAAAAAGAGAGAGAGAAGAAAACTTATTTCTTTTACAACTAGATAACAAAAAAATTTCACAATTTTTACACGAACTATAAAACTTTTCTATTTATAACCGATAAAAATTTCAAAGAGCTCGGACAACAAAAACTATTTTTATTAAACTGTGAAATTACCCTATGTGAAAAAACAAGAAAATGTCTTATTACAAGTAATTTTATCACTAATATTTTTTGTGAATTTTTCATTTAAAAATATAATTTTATACAAAATTAGGTAAAAATATAAAATCATACAAACTTGAGGTTTGTTTAAATTTATTATTGTGAATGTGGGCAATGCCAGATGGGGTGAGCTACTTAATATATAAATTAGAGAAAATCCTGTTAAATTTTGTAATATGCTTTCCTATTTATCCTTTTTACATTATTTCTTTTATTTGTACATTTTAGAAAAAAAAAATCTTTCTTGTTGGACAAAAACTGAAAGACTCTGCTTACGTTGAGGGTGCATCTGTTGAAAGATTATTCGATTCTTGCAGTTGTAAAAATCTTGAGGATTCTAAAGACTCTGTGCAACTTTTAAGAAAAAGGTTCCTGTCATTATTCATGTTGCCAGCTTTGCTTTCGGCAGTTGGATTCAGCAAAGAACAAGAAAGCCTTATTAGTTGCAAAAGAACAGAAGATTCTGAGTAAGTGTCTTTCTTTCTAGAACAGATTGAGAAAATGAGTCATTTTATTGATACTTACCCTTATTTTTTAGTGGTAATGTGTTCAAACTAAAATATAACTATTTGCTACTACTTTCAGCCCCAGGCACCTATGGGGATATTTTTGGTCTTATAATTCAAAAATAAATAAAATAAAATAAAATAAACTATCATATAATATACTCATGTACAGGGCTTGATAAATGTGATCTCCAGGTCACTACTGTTAACCAAGTTACCGTATATACTCGTGTATAAGTCGAAGAATTTTAGACAAAATTTGGGAGTTGGAAATGGGAGATCGACTTATATACGAGTTAGTAAAAAAAAAAAGTGTGAAGCAGTGAAGTGAAATACTGGAGTCACCGGGCCTAGGTTGGGAAGTGAAATAAAAGCAGACAATGGTCATTTCCCTATGATTGACAAAATAAAAAAGCTCAACAATAATGTCTGTAATTGTTCTACACCCATTTTCTCTTGGGATAGAATTCCCTTCAATACAGGGACATTCCTTTCAACATTTTAATCCCCTTTTTAAAAAGAGTTCAACTTGAGAATGCTTCTAGATTTCTCTCCTAAAAGTCCTACAATACAAAGAAGGTACTATGTCTTAGCAGTCTAAGAAGTTGTTTACCCTTGTAAATAAGGCTTGAATAGATTTTTCAAAGATTTTTTTCTTTTTAAGTATTATTAAATTGATCTGAATAGGTTTCAAAATAGTTTAAGCTTCTTCAGTTTTACGTATTTATACAGTTTTAAAACGTTGAATTTTTTTTTTTAAGGCTGATTAGAAACGTAACAAAAAAAAAAAAAAAATTACTTATTTAATGAAAATTTATTAATTTTTTTTTTATCCTCGATTAAAAAATCATTTATCAACATAATACCAGAAATGTAGTTCGACATATATATGAAAATTCAATTTTTTTCAAAATTTTGCGTAAGGATTGGGGGGTTGACTTATATACGGTATTTAATCTTGGGGGGGGGGAGGGGCTTGTACAAAAATTGTCCTAAAAAATGAGCACAAATGGCATTTTCTCTCTCGTCCACACTCGTGTGAGGCAAGCAGTGATCTTCCTTTTCTCTTATACTTTTAAGGTGGTTCTACAATATTTTTCATCGCTCAATAATGTGAAACTTACTGACAAATCTACGAATTCATTTTAAAGCATGACACTTGTATACCTGACTATCAAAGCAATTTGGAATCAAATTGAGTTTTCCATTTTTTGATAAATGAATTTTTTATCAAGTTATAAGCAATTGATGTCACATGACGGCAGGTTTTTCTCCTTTCCTGCAGTGTCGTGTCCGAACATTCAGTACAAAATGCCAATCACTTTGACAGTATTTTTGGAAAAATCTTCTTCTTTACTAAAAAAGGAAAAACTATTCAATTACATAGTTTCTAAATAAGAACATTGTCAATTTCATGCATTTCCAAACAAAAATGAATTCAGAAATGTGTCAGAAAGTAGCTCTTTTGGAATTGAGAATTTGCCTACAATTTCTATCAAGCGCAGCATCTGTTACTCATCTTAGTCACAATATTAAATTAAAATTCTCAGTAGCAAAGTTACAAAATATTAAGAAATAAACTTAAAAATATTTTTTGTTTAAATATAATTTCTAACTTTTATTTTTAATTTGGCCAAAATAAGTTTAAAATATAGATAAAATGCTTAAGTGATACAAAGAGAAACACAAAAAGGGTTATAAAAACCTTTTAATATAAAGACCAACATATGTTTCAACCTTCCTATGGCGCCATTATCAAGATATACAACAATAAATAATTCTCTTTGTATCACTTAAGTATTTTATCTATATTTTAATTAGTGATCTTATTATGTAAATATGGAAAAATAAGTTTATTGATTCCTCTCTCATCAGATATAAATTTTGTAGCACTTACCTATCCAGACATTTGAAGTAATCATCAATCAACATTTCCCGAGCATGCTGGTTAATTCAGTCTTTATAGTATTTCTTTCTTTTTTTAGAGATATATAATTTTGATAAGTTTCATTAGAAAATTTAGTTTATATTATCTTTTTAAATTATGTACCAATTTAAACTATGTAACTAATAATCTAAGCTATGCTTGTTTTTAATTTTTCTCAATTAATTCATAATAAAGCTTTTTGTGTTTTTAGAAAATCAATGACCGAGGAACAAGAGGAGGTGTAAATAGTTTTTTCTCGCTATCAGATTTGTAAAGCCTCGCATATAAGTTGATTCCCTGAATTGTTAATCAAAATTTTAGAGAAAATTAAATATTTGTACGCAAGTAAAACTGTATTTCTGACATGATATTGAAAAATTCCTTGAGACCAAGAGTAGAAAATTTGTAATAATTACACAAATAAGTTTTGATTAAATTCAGTTAATTTTTTTTCATATATTATAATATTTCATATATTATAATTATAGTGTGATTTCATGAACTGTTTGAAATTCTGATTCTGAATAATGTTCCTCATTTTCATAAAGTTCAGTCCTAAATTTTAATTTTCAAATGTAAGTAATAAAGCTTTTTTTTTCGATGCATTGTAGATAATTTTTTATTGCTCTTAAAGACCTAGCATGTTGACAATTGGGTACATTTTTTCCCCATTAATCCATGTATAAGCTAGATGTTTTTTCACCTTCCAAATTTTTATGAAATTCTTTGACTTATGCACGAGTATAAACAGTCAAGTCTGTGTAGAGAGTTTGTAATTCTCATAATAATTTCCTATTGGAATTGTCAAATTATGAAGATCCTGAATTTTTTGATTCTCCAAATTATTTGTCTTTTCTTTTAGGGGAAAAAAACTGCATACCTAATCATTATAAAAAACTAAAAGTGAATATATATATATATATATATATATATATATATATATATATATATGTAAGTAAATGATATGTAAAACATCGCTTTACTGAACCAAAAATCGATAAACAACAAAATGCGAACTTTAATTTCAACTAATACACTTTTGGTTAAAACTATGTAACAACAATTTAGCTTACAATAATCCAGCCAGGCCTAATAACGCCTTTACCGGCTATATTCCTTTTATATCTTGCTTCATAACAAAAAATTAGAAAACTGGCTCTTAGCCAAATCTCGCGATTCAAACCATTTATAACTCGCGCATGTCTAACCATGGACAATAATAGTAGTTAGTTCATTTGATGAAGTGAAGTGTCTAACCATGGATAATAACACTAGAGTGTCAGTTCATATCGTTTACATGAAGTGTTCAAACTGGAATCCTACAAATCGGTCATCCTGACGTGATGGCGTCTCGACATCAGCATCTTGATTTGTTATGTTTTTTTTTCTTTTCTTTCTGGATATTTCTCTCTATCTTCAGAAGCTATATACCTATTACTTCTAGAATGATAAGAATTTGAATGATCATCTCGTCCACTATCGGCTCCTTTAAATCCGTGATGAGAATAATTCTTATGTGATGGTTGTGAATATTTTTTTTCATTATAACTAGCCTTGTATGATCGTTGGCCACCATAATTATAATTATTTTGACCATGATAGTAGCCTCTATTCATGTATCTAGGGGAAAAATCTGGATTGTACCTTGCTTATGAATTATGTGAAGTATTTTCTGTTATGTCTTGAGGTTTCAAAAAACTCTGTTTCCCATACCTATATTTATTGTAATTTCCACGGTTAAATGACTGTTCAAAATATCTCTGGCGATATCTATTATTGCTTCTGTTATCAAATGGTCTATTAAAATTTCTATTATTTCCCTTATGATCAAAATTCCTATTGCGATCTTTCACATAGTCGTTTCTACCATGTGCAGGACTACTACTTCCATAATTTTCTTCTGGAGATGGATAGTCAACATTCCATTCATCGGATAATCCTGTATCTTTTATTTTATTCGGCTTACATGGTTTTATTACTTTTCTTATTTTTTCTCTGTTTGCTAAATTTGTAATGTGAGTCAAATTCGCCTCGTCATTTACGCAGTCTATATTAACCATATCTTCCCAACCTCGATTATGGTTGTTTATACTTGCTTTATCAATTTTTGTCGGTATTTTGTTGATTTTAATGTATCCTACTCTTACTGTGTTGCCGCTTATTATTCTAAACCCTCTTCCGTTACTTTTAATGTCATGCCTTCTACTGCTTTTCTACCTATTATTAAGTCGCAGTCCGTCTCTTGTACAACATAAAATTTATCCTCGATTTCTGTATCGTCCATGTAGACTTTATGGCAGAAAAAACCTGTTGGCTTAATTTCTTTCTCACCTATTCCTGATATAAATATACTGTCGCTGGTTAGTTTTGGCGCATTTATTGCAGTATGATATCTTGAACTGGCGATCGAAATATCACTTCCTGTATCGATTATTACGTTTGTTTTTATTCCACTAATATCTAAGATTCTTCCTTTTTTACCATTTAACATTCCCATATTAACTATTTTTCTTTGCGTGTTTTGGGTCTCATTTTGGTATTTTGTTTCTCGCCAATTTTGATTATGTTGCGGGTAAAAATTTGAATATTCTTGTTCTGTATTTTTCGCCATGGCACATTTTGCACTCACGTGACCAGGGTTGCCTCACGCAAAACAGATTATATGCGACTCTTTGCTTTCATGACCTACATAATGCCTATTATTAACTTGCCGTCTTTTCGAATTGGCGTAGTCAGCCACTCTCGATCTTCTGTCATCAAAATCGCTACTTGTATCTGTTGTGAAAACCTTAATGTGGAAGCTTAACTTCCCCATATTTGTTTTTCCTTTTAGGTCTCGCGCCACTGAGATATTCTACTTTAAGTGCTTCTATCGTGATCGTATGTAGGACGATACGCGATCTCTTAGCGTAAACAAAAACACATGTTTTTCTTGCTCCCACGTATGCATTGCGTCATTGCCAGGTGCCGTTTCCTGATTGGATGCCATGACTGCGCATGTGTTGAATAACTAGCTTAAATATCACTGCATGACTTGTCTGCTCTCTCTCTTCTCTTTTTGCTTATGTGGCAGCTGCATATCGTAGGATGTTTTGTTTTAGTTATTTTTAAATGTCTGTGCAAGTATGCTAGACTGTTTGTTAATTCTTATAATGTTAAAGTATGTTTAATAAATGTTATTTATTAATTTAAGCCATCCTCTTATTCAGAGTCAGTTTACTTTTACTTTACCATTTGAGCCCGGTGGATTAACCACCCAAATTCTTTAAGACCGGTTATGGGCCAAATGAAGTCTAAATTTAAAGAGTTTGTCCATTTTTGGTAATGTTTAAATATAATTTTTGACTCTGAGGTGTTGGCGTGAATTTATCATAATGAGGTCATCTTTAATGGCAAAGATGGGGGGGGGGGCCTCTTCGAGAGCTACAGTATTGATGTTTTGACAAGCAACAGCAGACAGCTAATTTGTTTTTATCTCCACCCTTTCGTTGTGAATGAACTTCAAGGCTGCTCCTTCCTGGTTTCTGACTAAGATAAACAAACTTGTGTGGACTCTGGAACTGTAGTGTTTTCTTTCCCTTTCCCCCGTGACTGATAAGGAGTTATGTTACTACATTACAGGAATGTTGTTTACTTTGTGAACAGCTGTTAACTTGTAATGGAGTAAAGTTTGTGGTTTTTTTGGTGAAGTTATTATGGATTGATAAAACTTTTGCTGTTTGTTTTATTGGTGAAGTGTTTTTGCTTGTTAGTCTTCAGTGTTAAATGAATGTTTTTCATCTCATTTAGGAAAGTTATTTTTTCTGAGTAACGTTGTTATCAAATAAATAATTTATTAATTTAAAGTTTTTTAATGTTAATAGTATACTGTGATATGTTATTTGTTATGAATTAATTGTTAGAATTTGTTTTTTTTAGAATTTTAAAATTTTAAATAGATTTAAAGGGAAAAAAAAAAAGAAAGATTTGTTAAAGTTGTTAATTGAAAGTTTTTAATTAAAGATTTTTATATTGAAATGGTTTGAATATAGAATTGTATTTTTAATAAAACAGTGAATAATTAATTTAATATGGATAATTAATAGTTAATTTAAATAGTGGTTGATTAAATTTGAGTAATTAATGGTTGATTAAATTTGAGTAATTAATGGTTGATTAAATTTGAGTAATTAATGGTTGATTAAATTTGAGTAATTAATGGTTGATTAAATTTGAGTAATTAATGGTTGATTAAATTTGAGTAATTAATGGTTGATTAAATTTGAGTAATTAACGGTTGATTAAATTTGAGTAATTAATGAATTTTTTTTGTACTTCATTTATTTTGTATATTTAATGTATGTATTGTTGTTAAATGGTTCTTTTTGAAGGGTTAGTAGGTTTTAATATTGTTGAATGGTTTATTAATATTGTATTGAGATATGCATATTTAATTATCCCCATGAGCTTATAGGATGGAGTTTGCTATCCAAAAACTTAACAGTAGCAATTATGCTACTTGGGCAGAGGAAATACAGGTGTATATGATGGATCGTGGAGTTTGGCAATTTGTAGAAAAACCAGACCTTGAAACACCTAAAGATTTAACTGGAAAGGAACTTCGTGACTTTGAATTGTGTAGGGATAGGGCATATACCTCAATTTATTTAAATATTGAGAAACCATATCGTAGTATAATAAGTGACACTAAAAATGCTGGGGATGCATGGAGGAAATTAAAGGAGCGTTACCAGCCAACGTCTCGCAGTAGGATTGTGAGTTTATTGGACAAATTTTTCTCATTGAGGTTTGGCACAGGGGATGACATTAGTATTTATGCAGCTAACCTTAAAAAGGTAGTTAATGAATTGGCAGATGCAAAACATGTAATGGAAGAAATGTACCAGTCTTTTCAACTTATCCGGTTTTTGCCATCCAAATTTTCAGGGATTGTTCAGTCAATTTATAGATGGGATGACAAAACATTTACTTTTGACAATGTATTAAAAGAGTTGTTGGTTGAGGAGGATAGGTTAAGACAGTGTAACATTGACCTTGAACGTGTAGATGCATCTGCTTATAAAGTCAAAATTAATAAACAAGGAAATAGGAATAATAGCAATTTTAAATTTAATAAACAGAAAGACATTAAGTGTTTCCATTGTTCTAAATTAGGCCATTTTGCTTCTAATTGCCCAGAAAAGAAGCCAAATTCTGGTAAATTTCAGGTTAAGAAGTTTAAACCAAAGGGGAATTTTAACCGAGACAATTCAAGTTACATTGTAGAGGCTAACTACAGTCAAGGTAGTAATGGTCCTGATGATTTGTCTTGGGTTGTGGATTCTGCTGCTTCTTCTCATTTTTGCCGCAATAAAAATTTGTTTGTTGAGCTTAGGCCAGTAGTAGATACAACAGTATCAGTCGGTATCGGTGAAGAGTCTTGCTCAGTTGAGGGAATTGGCAAAGTGGAATTTTTGGTAAATATAAAAGGTACCCAGAAGAAAATAACATTGAACAATGTTCTTTATTCACCTTGATTGAGGAGAAATTTATTTGCAGGATGTGCCATAGATAAAAAAGGAGGGAAATTTGTTGGCAAGAATGGAAAGGTTTTCGTGTATAATAATAAAGGAAAATTGGACTTCTTTGCAAAAAGAGAAAATGGTTTATATTTTCTTAGACCAAAATACCCCGGTGTTATCAGAGAGCATGTAAATTTAACTCAGTCTAAGGAATCAAATCTTGAGATTTGGCATAAGAAATATTGTCATATCAACACAAATTATATAGTTGATACCAGTAAAAATAATGTAGTTCGTGGGTTACCTAAACTGAAAAATCAGGAATTAAATTGTGAACCTTGTCGTTTGGCAAAGACACGAAGAGTAAGTTTTAAGCCATTGCCGGGAAACCGAACACGTGGGCCTCTTGAACTTGTTTTTACCGATGTGTGTGGCCCAATGCCAGTACCTTCAATTGGGGGATCACGGTACTTTGTCTCTTTCATAGACGATTTTTCTAAAAAGGCTGCCGTTTTCCCAATTAAACATAAAGATGAGGTCTTTGATACTTTTGTTCGATTTAAAAACAGAGCAGAAAGGTTCATTGGAAAGAAAATTAAGGCCATAAAGTCAGATAATGGAAAGGAATACTGCAATTACAAATTTAAACAGCTTACTGAAAAAGAGGGAATAGATCATCAGAAGACGAACCGGTACACGCCGGAACAAAACGGGGTTGCTGAGAGATTTAATAGCACTATAAATAATGGCATTCGAACAATGTTGAAGGATAGTGGTTTAGAAGAAAAATTTTGGGCTGAGGCAGCTGTCTGTTGAATCAGATTATACCACAAAACTCTATAAAGTTACAAAGCACTCCCAAAAAGGAAGCTGAAGTAAGTTCCGAAACTGAAGAGTCAGGAGATGAACACCCAGACCGGGATGTGAATGAAACTGAAAAAACCCCTTGTGAAGCTATTAAATGGGTCCGAGAAGCCATTATGAGAAAAGATAAGTCCCGCAATGATATATATTATGGTGTGGAGGGTTCCAATACTAAACTTCTATCTTATAGAGATGTTGAGAATTACTGTAAAGCCAGAAATATTGATTATCGAAAGGAATTTTTTAGTTTTAGAAACAAAGATGATTATTCTGGTTTAGAACCACGTCCCAAAACTGAACACTATGAAGCTAACATAACGGAAGTAGAAATACCATCTTCTTATTTTGAAGCTATGCGTTCTCCTTTTAGAAAAGAATGGTCTAAGGCGATGGATGATGAAATAACAACCATGAAGGAAAGGCAAGTATGGGAACTTGTTCCCAAACCTAAAGAAGAGAAAGTTTTAGGTAACCGCTGGGTATATTCCATTAAACGTAATGAGAAAGGCGAGATTGCTCGTTATAGAGCTAGGCTTGTAGCACAAGGCTTTAAGCAGGAAAAAGGCATATCTTACGAGGAAGTATATAGCCCAGTAGTTGATTTTTCCCTTATTAGATTATTTTTTAGTATACTAGTCTGTTTTTTCGGTTGGATTCATCATCAAATTGACATAAACTGTGCATATTTATATGCGAATTTATCTGAAAGAGTCTTTATGAGTCAGCCTTTGGGCTATGTCAGTGAGAAGTCTGAGTATGTTTGCCGCCTGAAAAAGGCAATTTACGGCCTTAAACAAAGTGGTCGTGAATGGTATTTCGAGCTTCGGAATGCACTTGAGGGATTAAATTTTAAGAAATTAAAATGGGCAAATTGCATTTTTATATTTAAAAGAAAGGTTCTATTATTGTTGTATGTGGACGATATTATCATTTTTGGACAAACAGAAACATTGGTTTCTGAAGTCATAGATCTCTTAAAATCTAAGTTTGATCTTAAATTGTTAGGACGCACTAAGAAACTCCTAGGTGTAGAGTTTGAAGAGAGGGACTGTAAACTTTTCATTCATCAAAAGAGTTACATTGAAAAGGTTTACAATATGTTTAAAGAGTATAAACCTCCAATTACATCTCTCCCAATTTCTAAAGGAGTTGTGTATTCAAAGTTAGATTGTCCAAAAGATGATTTAGAACTAAATGAAATGCAAGGTATCCATATCGCAGCCTTGTTGGATGTCTCGCTTTTATAGCTAACAGGACTAGACCTGACATTTGTTTTGCAATAAACCTTTTCTCACAATTTCAGGAAAACCCTGGGCCTACTCATTGGAACGGGTTAGTTAAGCTACTTGGTTATTTGTATACAACCAGAGAAAAAAAGCTTGACTTATCTAAGATTGATAACCTTAGTGTCACATGTTATAGTGATGCAGATTATGCCACTAATTGTGATGATAAGAAGAGTATGGGGGGTTTTGTGTTGTTTATTGGTCAGTCACCTGTTTCTTGGAAAACTTTCAAACAAAAGTCTGTTGCCCTTTCCACAATGGAAGCTGAGTTTACTGCACTTACTGAGGCTGCAAAAGAAATCACTTGGGTTAGACATATACTTCTAGAGTGTTTTGAAATGGGGTTATTTGGGAATGAAATAACACAATATGAACTTTGTTGTGATAATAAATCTGCTATTGACTTTTGCAAGTCACCAATTGAAAATGCTAGGTCAAAGCATATTGACGTTAAATTGCATTTTCTAAGAGATTTGGTGTCTGAAAAGCTATTTAATTTATCTTATGTAAGAAGTACAGATAATCTTGCAGATATTTTCACAAAAGCTCTAGTTAAAATGTCTGTTAATGATTTCATTGCCAGACTATTTATATAAGTGTAATAAAATTTTATGGCATATTTTTGAAATTTTAAAGTATTATACTCTGAGGTTATGATATAATTGTAATGTTTTAGGTATATCTCCTGGTGTCTCATTTGATATTTTTGAATTGTAAAGATTTTTTTTTTACATGTAATCTCTTGATGCTTTTATGCCACATATTAAAAGGGTTTTTTTTTTTTTGAATGACTTGTTTTATATGTATCCTTAAATGGGATGATTGTTGTAAGCAGTCTTGGTTTTTGGATCAGGAGCGGATTTGACTGTTTTTGTTGCAAGTTTTTTTTTAATTTAAGAGTCCTTTTGCAATTTCATAATGCTTCTTTCTTAAGGAAAATTTGTTATATTAAATATTAAGGGGGGCATGTCTTGTTAGACATTTGTGTTTTTTTTGGGGATTTCAGTGATCGCGAGAGGGGGGCCTTATGTTGTGAAAACCTTAATGTGGAAGCTTAACTTCCCCATATTTGTTTTTCCTTTTAGGTCTCGCGCCACTGAGATATTCTACTTTAAGTGCTTCTATCGCGATCGTATGTACGACGATACGCGATCTCTTAGCGTAAACAAAAACACATGTTTTTCTTGCTCCCACGTATGCATTGCGTCATTGCCAGGTGCCGTTTCCTGATTGGATGCCATGACTGCGCATGTGTTGAATAACTAGCTTAAATATCACTGCATGACTTGTCTGCTCTCTCTCTCTTCTCTTTTTGCTTATGTGGCAGCTGCATATCGTAGGATGTTTTGTTTTAGTTATTTTTAAATGTCTGTGCAAGTATGCCAGACTGTTTGTTAATTCTTATAATGTTAAAGTATGTTTAATAAATGTTATTTATTAATTTAAGCCATCCTCTTATTCAGAGTCAGTTTACTTTTACTTTACCATTTGAGCCCGGTGGATTAACCACCCAAATTCTTTAAGAGTATCCTTAACTGATTGTTTATTGTAAACCCTTTGTGCTGTTTCGTAATTATCTAATTTATTAACTAATTCATCAATTTTCTTTCTTACTAATAATTCTTCTATGAAATGTGTCTTTGTTTCCGTAGGTAAATTATGCCTGATTTGATTAACAACAATTAATTCTGCTAAATCTTCAAAGTTATTTACTTGAAGACCTTCAATCCATTGTTGAAAATACATCTTTATTTCATAAGCGAAATCTCGCCAATTGGCTGATGGCTCCTTTTTAGATGAGAAAAATTTCAGCCTAAACTCCTCTTGTGATAGCTTGTAGCGTTTTAGTAGAATATTCTTTATGTAATCGTAATTGTGAATTTCAGGTTCGTTTTCCCTTGTTATTATATTTATCACATCTAACGGCATTAGATTAATTAAATAATTTACCCATTCTTTTTTATCAATGCCCGTTTGCACCATTTGCCTTTCGTACATAGATAAATATAAACTAATATCATTCGAGCTATCATATTTAGTTAATAATCTAAGCAATTCAAATTGCTTACCTGGATTTGTCCTTGGGTTTTCCTCAATGTGTTCTCTTGAATTTTCTTGTATCTGCAATTTCTGAATTTCAAAATTTTGCTCAGACTCTATTTTCCATTTTCTCTCTTCCATTTCCATTTTCAATTTCTTCTCTTCAATCTCTGCTTGTAATTTCTTCTCTTTCTCTTCTATTTTCCATTTTCTCTCTTCCATTTCCATTTTCAATTTCTTCTCTTCAATCTCTGCTTGTAATTTCTTCTCTTTCTCTTCTATTTTCCATTTTCTCTCTTCCATTTTCAATTTCTTTTCTTCAATCTCTGCTTGTAATTTCTTCTCTTTCTTCTTTCTCTTTTCTACTTGCTATCACTACTTCCAATCGATCTCTTATAAAATCTTCTTTGTAACTCTCCCAACTCTTGATCAGCTTTATTAGGACAGGTATTGTCGGTTTTTCTGTTGCTTCAATTCCGCATTCTTCGCAGAGGTTTATTAGATCAATTCTCTTAGCTTTATTTAGAGTTCCCATCTTTCAAAAATTGTACTTGAAGTGATACGATTATGGTTTCACCTTGCTAATTCGTAACCCAACTTTTGATACTGGCGTTTTACAACATTTTATGTTTGGTTTCCATTTCACTACTAGTGGCTTTTACTTTTAATAATCCCGGCATCTGAGCCCCCAAAATGTAAGTAAATGATATGTAAAACGTCGCTTTACTGAACTAAAAATCGATAAACAACAAAATGCGAACTTTAATTTCAACTAATACACTTTTGGTTAAAACTATGTAACAACAATTTAGCTTACAATAATCCAGCCAGGCCTAATAACACCTTTACCGGCTATATTCCTTTTATATCTTGCTTCATAACAAAAAATTAGAAAACTGGCTCTTAGCCAAATTTCTCGATTCAAACCATTTACAACTCGCGCATGTCTAACCATGGACAATAATAGTAGTTAGTTCATTTGATGAAGTGAAGTGTCTAACCATGGATAATAACACTTGAGTGTCAGTTCATATCATTTACATAAAGTGTTAAAACTGGAATCCTACATATATATATATATATAAATTTTCTGAAAACTGTTATTTAGACATTTTTGTTAGTGCTTTTCGTTTATTTAGTTTATACTAAATTTTGTACATGAACATGTTTTGATCAGTGGTTAAACTTCTTTGTATTTTTATAGGGATATTCAACCTTTTTGCCTGTGGGTTATTATTTCTGAATAGCCTTATTTAACTGTAGCCATTCAGTGGTTAAATAAAGCTAATTGTACACTCTCCTGTTCTAATCCTTTTATGGCAGTATCCGTAAGAGATGTTAAATTATCGAATACTTTTTCATCTTTTTGAGGTGTATCTCTTTCTGCACTTTCACTGTCCTTTTGAACCAAGTATACTGTTTAATATTTCAACATCTGTTAGTTGGTCAGAGATTGGCGTCTCTGTCAATAATTGTGAAATCCTATCAGTATTTCTGTCAATTTTGTCAGAAGAAAAAATTTTGTATATTCCATCAACTGTAGGATATCATTGTTTTTTTTTTGTTTTGTTTTTCGCATTAAAACACAGAAGTGTGGAGTCAATATCGTGTTCTAAAAGTACAGCTAAAGGAAACACGTTGTGATTTCTTTTTTTAAAATATCTGAAGAGATACTTTCTTATGCATGTCCAAAAGGCATCTACTTGCAAGTTGCTTTACATTAGAAATAAGTTTCATACGAATTTGAAAATTACATTCCTTTTCTCTTTAAAATTTCTTGTATTTCGGAGGCTCAAAAAGTGTCTCCTATTTTTCTATAAATCAGCCTTCTTTTTTTTTCTTCCTGTAGAAACACGGATTTCTGCTTTTTTAAATATATATCTTGATTTTGACTATATCTGTGATAAGTGGAACATTTGTATTAAAATTCATGTGTGAATGGTGGGGTGTTGGTAGATGTACATGTTTACAGATGCATAACAATTACAAAAGTCGTGATTTTCTTCAATTGATCATTAAATACAGTTATTTTTATCAATTTGCCACCAAAAAATCATGATTTTTGTCGGTTGATCAGGAAAGAATTGCAACTTTAGTCAATCCATGAAGAAAAAGTCACAATTTTCGGCAGCTTGGTCAAAAGTTACACTGAGGCTTTTAATGTTTTTTAATCGTTCTCCATCCACAACATGAAGTCATTTATGTTAAATTTATTTTATTAAAATCCAAAACCTAAAAAGGATAAAACTACATCCTATTTCTTGCATCCAATGAATTATGCAAAATGAATGATTAAATTCATCATTGAATTTATTTGAATCTGCGCTGCTAGTGTTCTATATTTTATTTATATAAAAAAGCAAAAATTTTATGAATTACACTAGTGATAAAACTCGGTTTTAAACTTTTGCTTGAAATTGTGCAGCTTATTGCATTTATTAAATTTAATTTAATTTGCTTGGCTAGATTAAAAAATATATGAGATTATGTGTATAATTAAATTCAAAACAAATCATTAACTATTGTAGCAAAATTAATTATACTTTTCATATATTTATGAAAATAGCCAAGCCAACTCAGTTTATTAAATATGTATGCTTTATGTCTTTATGCTCTTTTACACCATAGTGTGTTGAATTCAGCTCTTTATCCTGGAGAGCAGTAACGTGTCTGATAAATTTAACAAATCTTTTTTCAATTGATACCCAATTCTATCATTGTCATGTCTCTTGAATTGGTTCAAAACAATAACGTTGATGTCATTTTCTGAAAGATTTATTATATTTTTTATAGAGAAACAAAAAATATTGTTTTAAAATATGCACATTGGCTATTCTACTCTTTTTTTATGCTTGAATTTTAAGCATTTCACTCTATGTACTTTTATAAATTTATGTATCTTTATTAAAATTCAGATAGTATTTTTCAAAACATATTATGATTTTTTTAATCTTTTTATTTAGCTCTGATGATATGAGTCCAACGGAATACCAAAGATCTAAAGAATACAGATAAAAAACAAAAAGAAAAGCCTGTCGAGGAAAACGATCTACAAAGAAAACAAAATTAGATGAACTTACAGATGGAGACAAATCTTGTAGTCTCACCACCTATCCTCTCCACTGAGGTAATTAGAAGTTTTTGTAAAATGACACATTTTTTTGAAAATTTATGTATATTTGAGCTATATATTTATGCATATTTATGAAATAATGTATAAAATAATTTAATAGTGTTTTACAAATCCAAATGCCTAAAACTGTATCACAAGAAAAGTCCCCTTAAATAATTCTCAAAAAATTATGAGAGGAAGGAAAAAAAACCCTGAAGAATCTACACATGTATAACAATATAAGATCAATCAGATTTAGCAATGGAATAGTGATACCGATTTTTTTTTTTAAAACTGAGTTTTATTGTCAAACCAAGTATTTTGTGCAGTTTGCCAAGATGGGTTGGAGTGATTTTCAAGCAATGTGTATTGGAATGCTAGTGAATGTAATGTGTATAGATATTGCTTTTTAAATAAATGATTAAAAAAAAACAACTGAAGAATTAAAATATAACTAATGATGTAGCTATATCTGCCTTAATACAAAAATCAAGGAAATTATAATATTCCTTGTATTAACCGTTAATACCTGTGAAGAGAATAAAAATCTTAAAAACACACACATAATAAACTCATTACTACTATTGATTGCTCTCATTATGCCGGTGCTAAAAATTAACTTGCTACCAAAAGATAATAGAAAATATCGTCTTATCTCCGTGAGTCCATTTTTTCTTTAGACAGGTGTTTTCTGTGGACAAAATCTCAGTACTGAAGTGAAAACCTCCAAAGAACTAGCCATTCCAAAGGACATGAAAAGTAATTCAATGAATCACTGGCCTTTTTCAGGAAAAACTCGGCTGACATTGTAATAGTCACTGCAATTTTTGAGCTAAAGATTTCCCATATTCTTCTCATTTTAACCGTGCAATAAAAGACACAAAAAGGCTGGTTATTAGGGCTCAGTATCTCAATTTATAGAAGATAACAGATAAAGATTTTCTTCTATGCCTCTCTTTCCATGGCTAAAAGTTGTAAATCTTGCAAAAATGCAGTATTTGAAACATTTTCCAGAGTTGCTACACCATCTGGAAAATTAGAATTAGATATTAGTGAGAATTAGAAAATTGCCAAATAAGCTAAGGAATTTGATAAAATTTCATTGTAATCTGCAAACAAGACAGTTTTTTTTTTCTGAAAAAGGCAAGTGATTAGTTGCATTATTGTACATTGTTCATGCCCTTTGAAATTGCTAGTTCTTTAGCAGGGATCTCTCTAGAGAGTTTGAGGGGCGACCCACCCTCATGCCTTTTTCAGATAAAGTTCTGCCCTCCTTGCCTTTTTTCCAGGTAGAATCCTACCCTTCTTATATTCCCTTGTTTGCATTGTAGTTAAACAAATTTTTACCCATCTTTCATTTTTAGAACATATGGTACACCAGAAGTAAATTTTCTCTTTTCCTCCTACCCTCTTTATTTCTCTGTGAAATGGTCTGTTGCTAATCTTGGACTTTGAAGGATTCATTCTTTCCATTGAACAAACATAAAAGGTAACTTACGGCCGTATTCTCCACTCACGCGGAATCGGAATATCGTACTGAATTTGATGATTCCAGGTGTTATTTCGAAGATCGCGATTCTCCCCTCAAAATTCAGAATTCAGGCATTTCGGAAATGTGGAATATCCTTTACTTTTTTTCGGCTGCTCAGAGGCAGCCGGAATATCGTTTCGGAAGGTGGAATCTCTCTGTTTGCTAATAATGGTGGACATAAGCAGTTATTGTTGATGTTTTTTGTATAACATTTTTGGAGTTTATTTCTTATTTTATATTTTTTTTTTATTAATTCCTGTTGAATAATTAAAATGTGAATATTTTTATTTTCCGTTCTTTTCAAATTGGTAAGTAATAAATATTATTATCTCCTGAAATGAAGTAAAATATTATATAAGTTCAAAATTTTTCTATGACAGATTCTGTCTCCTTTCCACTCCGTATATTTGTTTGTTTAGAGACATGTATTAAAGTATCTCTATTTTTTAGAATCTAAATATTGATATGCCCCCCGAATTGTTTAAAAGACTTGGTAATATCTGATTGTATCTGTTTAAAATATGCATTTTTAGATTTTTTGAAGATTTTTTTAAAACTAAATTTCATATTTCTGAATAACCTTTGTACATAACTAAAAAACCTGTGCTGTTCATATCTATACATATTTGTGTGATATTTTATATGCTTGTGTGTATTAGAACTTTTTAAAACATATTATTGTAATATAATCTAATAAAGTTAAATAATTGCCTTATGTTTTCACATTTCACTGCTTAATAAGTCTTGTATCCTACATTATCACATGCAAACTTTCGTGTGATATTTAAAAAATGAATTTAAATGCTACAGTAGCAGTAGCATTGCATCATTTAAAGTGTATTTGTTTAAAAAAATATGATCCAATCACTGGAATTATTTATACAATTAATAGCAAGTGTCAATTAAAGAAAGTTGAAAATTTGATTTTTTACATTGAATTGAAATATCCACATGATATGGCAGCTTTGTAAATTTTAATCTAAAAATATTATACAGCCTTGGAAAAAGAATTCTGCATTTATCAGTATACTATCAAAATAACTTTTGGCTAGTATACATGTTGCTATGATTTAAAAAATATATATTTGGCTATTTTTTTAATCTGATAACTAAAATTTGAAATTTTTTGTCAGTACTATTTTCATATTTTTAAGAACTATATTTCTCTTTCAAAGTAAAATGAGTTGAACTTCATGAACTGATGTCTTAATGTCAATGTTTATTGCAATTTTATTTTTCAAATATTTATTTGTTAAATACTAATAGCTAATAAATCAGAAATTAGTTCAAATTTGTTATAAAATATTTAATTGACCACTAGTGCCAATTTTATCACTCTCATGATTTTTTGGAGATTTGTTATTTTCTTGAGATGTAACC
The DNA here is from genome assembly GCA_963931845.1 of Maratus michaelseni. Lineage (NCBI taxonomy): Eukaryota > Metazoa > Arthropoda > Arachnida > Araneae > Salticidae > Maratus > Maratus michaelseni. The sequence continues at coordinate 28,807,309 of OZ007599.1, forward strand.
AGTACAGTTACCTGTTCAACATAGAAAATAATTAACCCTAATCAAATATGTTGACCGGGCAAAATTACTTTTACATGCACTACATAATATAAAAATAACGCCATTTTATTGAAGGCTTTTAATTGCAGAAGGACATTCTACTGTATTTTTTCAATTTAAATTAATCTACATTGACTTACTCATGCTGGCTAAACATACTTATTTTATTTTATATTTAACTTAGTCTTTATTTATCTCTTATATTATGCAAAAAAAAAAAAAAAAAAAAATCGCTAAATAAACAGTTGCAAAAGAACAAGGGATTTTCTTTTTTCCCTTTCATAAATGTGTTGGAATGTAATGGAAAAGTACCCAAAATACTATCTTTGAATCACTGAACCAAGACAGATCATTTAATTGACATGTTACAGTTATTCTGAAATATTAAAATATAATAGTTTGCCACTTTGTACATTAAAGAAAAGTCAAAGGTATATATATATACCTACAAAAATAAGAGTTGATTAACATAAAAAAAAAAAAACTATTTGTCTTTATATAAATTAGATTGAATTATGTTTTTGGTTTCTCATATATGATAATTATAAGTATGTGCAGAACTTATTTTAATGAAATATCTTTATTTATCACAAAAATATTATTTACTATGAAATTTTAGCAATCATAGCCATCGTCAATGAATTTGTTATTTAATAATTCAACAAGTATAAAAAAAAATACTTTGTGTGCAATTTTATTGGTTTAAAGAAAAGAAGAATTATAAATTAATTAAAAACAATTACTACAATTAAGAAAAAAAAAATCAAAATTACATAAAATTCAACATTTTATTTTCTAACAACATTTGTATTATAGAAATAGATTTAAATCTTAGCTAGAGTTTTCTTTTTCAACTCTGAATGATAAAAATTTTAAATTATAATTATTTTGAGAAGCTTAATAATCACTTCAATAAATTTTAATATGAAAAGTAGCACGAGTTACAAGTTACATATAAAATATTAATTAGCATAATTTTTTAGAATCAAATCATTGTTTATATACTTTTTATAATTTTTTTATTTATTCAATTATTATTATTATTTTTCAAATCATTGTTGTTTTGAGTTTATCAGAACTTATGCTATATATCTAATTTAATCCTTAAATCTTGATCTGAAACAAAAAAAAAAAAGGGGGGGGGGGTAAGTTTCGACTGTTCAGGATACTTGTGTCTTCTTTTTTTTCTTTTCAGTAAATTGAGTTATTGTATCAAAGGGTTAGGTTCCCATACATTTAATTCAAGAGTACTACCATATTATTGATAAATTTACATAAACAATATTCTGTATCTGAGTATCTATAAACAAACAATTTTTAATAAGAAACTCTCAATTGCATTTTATTAGCAACTATTGAAATGTGTTACATTTTGTAATATAAGAAAACCTATTTATCTTAAGTAATTGAAATCAATACAAATATCCACATAACAGCATCCTTTACAGGGTTGAGTTTTTGACATGACAAGCATCAAAATAAGGTTCAAAAACATTTTAACAACAATAGGTATACATTAAGTAAGTCAATGATTATGTAATATTTTATTTAAAATTATAGTAATTTAATAATTACAAAAAATTTTTAATTATTAATTGTAATAAAATATTGTTATTTTTTTGGAATTTTCAATCACAAGAAAACCATTGTACAAGAATAAAACTTCTAGCTAATCTCTGATCAGTTTAATTTTTTTTTCTTTATGAATTCTAACACTTGTCTGCTGTTGAAGATTTAAGAAATGCCCTAATGTTGATATGTATTATTTGATGGCATTCTAATATTGTTCAATATCATTATTGTTTTAAATTATTAGGAGATTTAAGATATTTTAAGTAAGAGAAAAAATGTGCAGCTCACATACAAGCAGCACTTTAAAATCTTATATTTACTATTTAAGAATACACAATTTTACTTTTAAAATTTTACCAAGTTACAAAATTGCAGTTAATAATAATACTTTACTAAGATATTAATTATCGATATACAATAATAGTGATATTTTAAACACTGCATGTAATGTTGTAATATGTGTGACATATTATGTGAAATTTTAGATATCAATGTAGTATTTGAGGTTTTTGACAACATGGTTTACACCATGGTATAAACCGTCAAAAACTGACAAATGTCAAAAACCTGCCAACCCTGATTCTTTATAAAAGGAAGAAAAAGTTAACTGAAGTACATGTAATATTAATTATGAGAATAAATATCAGTTTTTATTAAAGTCTTATGTGAATTAGTTAATTTTATTTAGTTAAATCAATATGCAAAACGAAAATTTTAAAAAGCTTGGATGATAAAAACAAAAACATTTCTCATTTAAAGTAGTCAATTTTCAACCAAACAATAAGTGAATACATTGACAAAAGAATTTTAATTGCATTGAATATCACCTACGAAATGCCATGACAGAGAATTTAGTCATTTGTTTATTAATTAGTGTTTTGTACGTGCAGCCTAAGCTCAAATATCTTTTGTGTAAACATTTGGCGCATTAGAATGTTGTTTGTGAATTTTTAGCACATGAAAATTTGCCCTAACTGAAGTATGTTATGAAACACATACACACACGTAATTTATGTACAAATGTATATGTATACATATATATAATTTTATTTTTCAATGTAACTGAATAATAATCCACAGCAAAATTAAACAAGGTGTTTATTAAACACTGGTACAGCAAAGAAGTGTGTGTGGGGGGGGGGGGGGGGGGGGGGGAGGGATTGAAGCCTATCTTTGAGCACCTAAAAATTGATAAGATGCAAACTAAACACTGTATTAAAGTGATGCATGATGTGTAAAAATCAACATAAAAAACATAAACAGCTAAAGATATTTTAGAATGCAACTGCTTCAAGACTTCAAATGTTTGTTTATAAAATTAATGAAAGAGGATGAGAAACATTAACGGCAAGGCCTGTGTCTATAATATTGCTACCAGTTTATCGCTCTCTCTATTGATGATAGAAAATTGGGCTCCTTTTATGAAGCCTTAAAACTGCTCAATAAAATTTATTTTGACTATTTGTGCTTTTCATTACAGTAGAAGATCTTTATAACACAATTCTCTATATAACGCACCACTTCTCAGATGTAAACAATGAATTTTCAGTTAAGAAACACTTGAATTCTTACAATATAAATAGTTGCTATTCTCTAGAGGACTAAATTTGATACATTAGTTCAACTTTATCTCCTTAATTCAGAGCTAATTGCTGAAAAAATTGCTATGATTTGATACAGTTGTGTACAGGCATGTTTGGACAATGTTTATAAAGTAAATTTAACAATGTGTGGAATGATCTATATTATGCAAAAAATTATATAATTTATAATCTGCACAACTCCTGGTAATAAAGAATGCAATATAAAGATACTCTAATGTATTTTGGTATGTTACACACACATTTGGCCATGTTTTACAAGCTAAATTTAATGATGTGTGAAATGTGATCTATATAATGCAAAATTCTATATAACGCACAACCTCGTGTTTTTAGGTTTGCGTTATAAAGATCTTCTACTGTATATCATTTTTTACACATTCATACTCAAAATATTTTATTAACCTGTAAAAAATGGATTTATTCATTTTATAATGAATAATGATTCAATAACCCTTCTCATGTAAAGATCCTGCCTATATTATTGATTGCACTATATTAAAGATAATTAAAATTGCATTAACAAGAATAAAATGTGGAATGACTATTTGAAAAACTATACTTTTAAATAAATAAAGAATACATGTGAACTAGAATAGGAACAATTTTAATATAACACAAAATGTACTTTCAGGGGTCTGTCCAGGCTTTTTTCCCAGGGTCCTGTTTTTGTGAAATTGGGAACAGCTTTTCATATTTGTGAAAAATCTAGTCATAATTTTGTGAATTTGAAAGGATTGTTATATTCAAGTTCTTGTTTATACATTTTTAAGAAGATATATGGATGTAAAATAATATATTTTCTTTATATGTGTAAAAGTGACAGGTCAGATTTTACTTTTAAATGATTAATTTGTGAAATGCTCAGTTTAAAGATGGAAAATTTTTGTGAAAAACCTATTTTTAAGATAAAGAATTTTGTGAAGGGTCCTGTTTTAGGAAAAATAGTTTCCTGTTTTAGGGAAAATAGTTTTATGAAGAATCCTGTTTTGAAATTAAAAAAATTGTGAAGGGTCCTTTAAAGGACCCAATTCCCAGATCCCTGACTTTTAATACTAGAATGCTAGCATTATCCGCATCTGCATGTTATTTCAATAAGAAGTGTACATCAAAATGACATACACTAATATTCTAAGGCTAAGTACAAAAGTTTGTCAATAGTACAGTAGAGTATGCAGGATTCTGTTTTTTTTATAGGGTGAGAGGAGGAGGAGGGGGGGGGGGTTGCTGAGCATGGGTAATATGTGAGGTTGTGGAAATGGCTTAAATTGTGAGTTCCCCTGCAGTAGCATAATTAGCAAGAAGTGTTTTAAAGTGGCAAGATAAAATAATGATTCAGCTAAATAGTATTAACATAAATCCACAAACTTGTATAATAAATAAGTAGCTATTTTTAACTGATGCATTTGTAAAATAAATAATATAGCTAGTGAGTAAATTTACACTAATAGTATATATACTATTAGTATAAATTTATTCTCTAGATAAATTATAAAATAGAAAAATAAATTAAACTTATGTACAGATTCAAAAACTGCATTGAGAAATTCACTTTATTTAATATAATTTATTATTTATTTGTAATATTTTCTCCATAAATCATGAAATATACAGGTTCAAAGTTAAGTTTAAATTTTGGATCCAATGTCATGAATTATTTGTCGATCGAAATACAAAATTAATAAAAATTATAACAAATGAATATATAATAATTATGTCTTTAAAACTCAGACATAAACAGTTCAATAATAAGAAATTAGATTAGGTGTTTGATTAATCATCCGATTTAAATATTTCATATTTAACGTAAAAATAAATACACCAGGGGAAAAAAAAAAAAAAAAAAAAAAAAAAAAACGAACATTCCCCCCTCCCCCCTTCAATCTTTTTCAGAAATATCCCCTGCAGTATTGAAAAACATTTTATTTTCCTTTAGGTATTCATTCCTTTACTCAAATTTATTTAAAAAATATTATTTTGATTAAATCATAGTAACTATGAACATCTTCACTAGTTAACGAAAAAATAAATAAACATGTGTAGTTGCATATGTTTACGTTCATTCTGATTGGTTTTTCACACTTCCTTTCGAATGCCACGGAAAATATATCGATTATTACAAATCCGGAATCAGACTAGGGGAGAATCGCTCTTTCCCACCGAACCGGAATCCAGGCCTGATTTTGGATGAACTGAATTCCGGTTTCATTCCACTTCGGTGGAATAGGAGAATACGGCCGTAAGGGTCATTGATTCATTTCACCTTCTATAGTGAAATAGTATTAGATCAAGTTTTCTGGCCTTTAATCACATAATAGCTTACACAAGTTCTATAAATAAATTGAGAAAAAACTTCAAAACTTTTATTTTGTAGTCTTTTCAACACGTTTAGCTAAAACCAGGAAAAAGTTATCTGGTGAATAAAAGTTTTAGAGAGAAAAGTTTCTGAAGATCTTAAGAAAAGGTGAAATCTACAGTGAATAATAAACAAGGCCAAAAATGTACTAAAATGACAGGCTATTTCACAAGAAAAATCAAGAACGTAAGATTTGTTTTACTATTTTTAATACTTTCATACTTTGAAGTTATGTATGTTATAAATGTTATTGTATTGTTATAACCAAGGAAGAGAGACTTTAGCAGCTACAGGTTTTTTCAGAACCCCGGGTAATTACCCAACTCCCCCCTCCCCAAGTTGCCAGGATATTGGTGTATGCACTTATTACAAAAAAATGCCCTTTTTATGAAATGGTGTGCCCTTTTCAACAAAATTGCCTTGTCCTATAATGTGCACCCTGCCTTTTTTTATGTTTTAGAATGATCCCTGTCTTTAGAGGTTTTGACTTTGGTACTGTGATTTTTGTCCTGTCTTAAGATGTGGCAATCTTTCCTGTTTTGGCAGATTCTAAAGAGATTTTTTCAGAATTATTGAAGTTATCGTGTCCATAAGAAAGTGATAGATAGATAGATAGATAGATAAAGTTTTGAACTGGGGGTGGTTTTAGGTTCTGGGAGTCATGATTGGCATAGATCTGCAAAAAATTTTCTGAAATTCCAACATAGGGGAGAATGTAATTGGTAGTATTTCTTATGAATTCTACCTAAAAATCTTTTGCTGTCCAAACCCTTTGAAATTTTTAATGGTTATGAATATAAAGATTTTAGAGACCATGTAAAAATTACATCAGAAATATTGTTATCTGGTTGTAAAATAAATATGTTTTCATCCAGGGAAAATGCCCTTTTTCAAATTGTATAGAAGGGGGAGTACTCCCCACCCCCTTTTCCCATTTCCCTTCCCTTTCCATTCCTGCCTTCAAAAGTGAAAGCACTCCCTTTTCAATCCCTCCCTTCCCCTTGCAATCCCCAACTTCCTTTTGTTCACCCCTTTTCTCAAACAAAGCAGGTGGAAGAATGGATGTTCTATCCAGGAAGGAGAAATAAGAATAGAATTAAGAATTTAAAAGGAATATTTCCTAGCGGTAGGATTGTGAGCAGTGCAGACCCGTACGCAAGCTATTCTTTCCCCAGCACTCTTGATTCTTTTTAATTCTATTTCTTTATTCATTGTTTAAAAAAAATTGAGGCATGTGTAGTAAGGTCAAATTTGCTCTGAAAAATTAAGACTTTTGCTTCTTGCTTTAATATATTAGATGATCGCAAGCCTCCACCTCCTCCACTGAAATGTCTGCTTCATCTTTCCATTTTGCCTCTTGTTGAAAATAATCTGTCATCAGTGATTTTGCGATACAATGGCTGATAAATGGTAACTCAATATGCGAATATTGTATAGGAAGTTTTTCATAGTTTGGAGGAAATTCCATTTGAAAGCTTGTAATGATCATGTCGAGAAAGATTATTGTAATTGTCAGATGCAGATGTCACCACTAGACATCCCTCTGCTAGTGAAATTAAGTGATGTAAAAAGTTTTAATTAAGCCTGAACCATTGCCAGGTGATGTATGCTGAGCAGTTTCGAAAATGAAACTAAAATTAGATGCAAAAAGGCATATTGAATGTGAGAATGTAATGATATTGTTTTGGACCATTAAAGTAATTGTTGAATTTTAAATTGTTTACCTAATATCACACATATTTATAAGTTATGATGGAAATGGGAAATTTTATGGTAATGAAGATCCTAAATTATCAAACAAGGTCATTCCGATTTGTTACGCGACGGCGGTGTATTAATTCTATTTTAAAATTTGAATATCTTTAATTTAAATCTTTTGTAATTTAAATATTTTAAACTCAATATTTTATTAAGTCCTAATTTAAATCATTTTAAATTATTCATTTCTAATATTATTATTCAATTTTCACTTTAAAAGATAGTCCTTTATAAAATACTATTACATTCATAATATTTCTGCATCTTCCTTTTTCAATATCTTATCTAACGTTTCTGTTTAGTCTACAAAGGAAGAATCCCCCTTTTTGGCCTCTCAGTTAAAAATTCCTTTCTTCCAGCGTGTCTGGGCGGCTGCTGAGGTCATTGACTTACGGATCACTGCTTCAGCGACATCCACCGGTTCGGGGATTTTGAACACAGCATCGGTTATTTGCGATTAACCCGATCACGAATACTTTTTTCTGATTGGAGGAATTCTTCAGTCCCAGCGGTTGAGATAATTTAACTGGCTTTTAACGGCTAGTGTTTCCCGCGACTTCTTAAAATTTTTCGTAGCGTTCTCTCTCTTGCAAAATGATCTTCATGGAATAAGGATGTAAATTTGAACGTCTATAAAATCTTGGACCGATCGTTCGAACTAAACGGGTTCGACGATCGGTACCGTTTAAAATTTCTAAATTATAGATTCCTTAAAAGGATAACTTAATATACATAATAATTATTTAAATAAAATACTCTGTTTTATAAGTCATAATAACTATGAGATAGTTACTGAATTTGAGATGAGTGCTGGAAGTGAATGCTAGCTATGAATGTCATCTAGTATTTGTTCACTGAGCGTGGAGAAACTGACAGTCACTTTTGATGTCCTGCTGTATACTCTCTTCAACCACCTACTTGAGTAAGATTTATAGTTCATCCAGAGGCGGTAAGATATCTTATATATTTAATTCGTTGATGCTCTAAAGTATCATACGAGGATACTGCTAACCAAGTACTGAATGCTTCAACAATTAAGTGAACACCTCATTTTTTTAGTTCTTATAACGGAACATGCTTCAACAATTAAGTGAACACCTCATTTTTAAGTTCTTATAACGGAACTTGTGCCTATTGAGATGACCCTAGGCTTAATCATTTCAAACTTTTGATGTCAAGAACATTTAAAGCTTTGATAAGCTCTTCATTTAATGTTTATGCATTGTATAAGACAAGATATCTGTTCATGAACAATCTAATTTCGCGATTCTTCAGTTTCATCTTATTTTCACGGTACTTCTGTAGTATAATGCACTGTTATAATATTCGTACAAGACGAATATCGTCATACTCGTATTCATGTCATTAAGTAAATTTTTATAATGTTTTGCAAAGTTGAAGGAATGATAATATAATGTTCCTGATGATTTTATTATTATATATGTAAGGGGGTCTGCGCAGTACTTTCCAATTATTTCTAATATTTTATAATAAAGAATTTTAGTATTATTTTATTTGTTTGATTGTTTATTTCTCTAACAAGTGCATGATAAGAATTTAGAATTATCATAGATTCATTGATATTTTCGATTCTAGTTCTAGTTATATTATGTATGGATTAGGTTTATGGATTTTTATTCAGGTAAGATATCTTTCTGTTATTCACCATGAACGTTCTTCATTATATATTTTCCATGTATTACCACTATACTTATAATAAATATTTTGATCACTGGCTCTTCTTCAAAAATCTCAAATTCTTCTCCTTTTTGATATTCCAAATTTTAAACATTCCCCCCTCTCTTTTACTTTCCCCCCACTTTCAAGTAATTCTCTAAATTTTAATTTAATTTTAATTCACCCCCGGTACCATTTATTTTTATATCGTTACATTTATGGTGCCTTCCAAACCAAAGAACTTCCCCACTTTTTGAATTTAACGTACTTTCGTTTCTCGTCCCCCCCCCCCCTCCGACGGATTTCTTTCTGGTTTATTCGGTCACAGCAGTTTCTAATATCTTTTAGACATTCCAAGACTTCAAATCTTTTTTGGTTTTCTAGTGTTGATTGTTATTATTTAGAATATTACTTACAATCTATAAACAAAGATTTATTTATTATTATGTTATTAATTAAATATGACACTTAGTCATATAAAAAAAATATACATTTTTGCAATATGATATTAATTTTTACAAACTTTGAGTTTCCTGATTTATTTATTGAATAAATATTTTGTGTGGCTATTTATTTTTAGAGCAACCAATTGATTAGTTTAATACGAACTTTTGTGGTTTCTGAAAATCTGAATACATCCGCAATTTTTTTTTAATTTACATCATTCAGGAATGAAATTGTTCTGTTTATTGGTATCTATATTTTTGCAAAATGCAATATATTTCTTATAACACATAATCTGGCCAATTATGTTTCTGATTTATTAAGTTTCACAAATATGGTTATTCTATAATTTTTCACAGATTATATCTATTTAAATATTAAATAATCATTTTACTGATAATAACTTTATATAATTTCATGTTAAAATTTTCATAATGCATTTTATGCTCTTGGTAACTTGGTATTGATGATTCATTTAATGATTAAGAATGTTATCAAATTTATTTACATTCTCATATTTTAAATAAGAAGTTATATTCTTTACAAATTTCTATTATCAAGATTTATACAATAATTACAATATAATTTAATTTTTACAACAACCTTGACTATTGACTCTCTTTGATAAAGATAACTCTCTATATATTCATCAACAATTTCATATTAAATTTGACAAATTACTTTTTAAAATATTTACATTTTATGAATGCTTTTGATTTTCTTATTAAATATTTATCCTTCTTCAAATTACTCTGTTTTAAATAAACAAATTTATTATCTGCAGCATTTACTATAAATTGATTAATAAAAATATTTACAATAACTTATAAAAATCATTATTTTATTTTATTTACTGATTCTTTTCACTGACTACATATTTTATCAATTGGAACTTCTGAATGTATGAATCGATGTCACTGATTCAGTAGGATTTTTCGTTTCTGATATTATTTTTAGTTTGTGTTTTGAGACAGTTTTATAAAATTTTTAGTTTCTGTTTTTACTTTTGGTTTGCGAGTAATGAGTTAATTCCTAAATTTATATTTATGCACATTTATTTTAAAATTTTGCAATAGTAAGTAGCAACTTTTTATACAACGGTTTTGACATATAAAATTTGCATTTGATATCAATGTAAATGCCCTTGTAGTGTGTGTGTGACTAGCTATCACACATTACCTCATGAGCTATTCATCATGTTGTATATTCACATTCATAATTGATTTAAGTTATTTTGATTCTATCCATTAAATTTCTTAATTTATCTACTTCAATTGATCTTTTTATGTTTATATTAATTCTGTTGCTACTAATCATTTTATTTTATTTATTAATACCCTTGATGGTATTATGAAATGATGCTAAGGCCTATCGCCATAACAATTTCCTTATTATTTTAGAATTTGAAATTTTACTATGCCTATTTTAACTCTCCTGCTTTGGATATTTTTATCATTACTTTCTTAATACATTATAAAATTTTATATATTCAATTTTACAAATTCATATTGCTATTATTTATAAGAGTTATGAAATTGCTTCTACAAAAATGTCTTCTTATCAGCTCTTGTGACACCTTACCCTCTCCCTTAAATTTTATTTCACTATAGCAAAAATTTTATTTACCCTCCCAATTTAATTTAAACTTCATTTGAAAATTTTGTGTATCTATTTCTGCTTAAACGTCCAAAAAGTTTAGTAGGCTAGTGACTTAGTTTTATATTTGCCTGCCTGAGTTTACTCAGGCAGAAAGAAATTCTGGCAAAATTTTTGTACGCAATAATTTATTCTAAATTTACCTATTTTGTCATATATTAATTTTCCTAGGGGTTGTCGATAGCTATTTTTTTTTCGTATTAACCCGAAGCTTAAGAAATGAATATTTCTGGCCGGAATCAATGAGATGTGTCACAATGAGCAAAATGCCTCATACACTCACCGGTATAGCTTACGCAGGATTATTGTATATTGGCAAAATCTTATTTTTCAAAATTTTATTTATTTGCTATAGTCTAAATTTATTTTTTTTGTTTATTTTTAAAAAATTTTTATCTCATTTTGCAGTATGTTATGTTTTCCATTTGGTTGACATATTCTCTCTAGTTATTATGGTGTCACATTAAAAGAGCATCAATCTGTCATAAATCTGTAAATTATGTGCTGGGGAATAACTTTAAATTATCAAAAACAAAACTTTTAAATGATCATGGGCCCATTTAACATCAAATGATCATATATTATTATAAATACTTATTGATTTGAGACAAAATAAAATTGAAAATGAAAAATAAAAATATATGAAATGAAATAATATGAAAAATAAAATTATGAAATGAAAAATGAAAAATAATACATTGAAATGAAATATCAAAGATATATGAAATGAAATTTGATTTTGATATTTAGAAAAGAGCATGATTTCTTATATTTTTTAAATTCACCACAGGCTCTCTCGCTCTCTCATGATGTCGCAGATGAGTAATTATCAAATTGTGGAAATTTCACCATTTTTTTTTAAGGTTTTGCTTAAGCTTGACCAAATTTTTTTGGTGGATAAATCTCAATAGATGCGCAGGTCTCTATTATTTGTTTGCAGGAATTATGGGCAGTACACACAGAAGGTCAATCTCAGTCTATATGGGAATTTAAAAGAGGAATCCCAGATTCTTCTCCCTCTGTCAATCCTTCACGGTGCAGCCTTGTGATTTATGTTGGCTTTAATAATGGAAAGATTATAAGTGAGATTTATTTTTTTTAACATGGTCATTTTTTTTGTCTCGAATGCGCATGCCTATATGGTTTATGTGAGACTCTAGAGATGATGCACAGAATTGGTGGTTGTTGTATATAGAGGAGTAGTGTATATAGAAAGAAAGATTGAAAATGAATTAGATAGGAAAATTTTTTTGGAAATCATGTCATCTTTTGGCCATTGTTGTCAGTTCAATGTTATGAGGAAACTTCCTTACGCGTTTTGAACGACACAATGCTTAATAGTAATTTAATTATATAATTGTCTCAGTTTTGTTGATTTTTTTTCCTCAGCATCTCCTCACAGAAATTTTAGTTTAAAACAATGACTATAATCATTATATAATAAATTAAACATGTTTAAAGGACATGTACTATTTGAAAAAATATTTCCTGATGATATAACTTTAAATTTTATAAATATTTTCATTGAGAGCAATCTATATACATATATATATTTATTATCAAATACTTGATTTGTTTAAAAGGTATGCAATTCAATCTGTTATGTTAATTTCAAGTCTATGCAATCTATATACTATTGTTGTTATATTCTCATATTTTATTTACTTTAACTAAACCGAATGTCACCTACCTTTTATCTGTACTCTTGAAGTCTTGGATGTTCTCTTTACTCTTCATGGTAAAAATTTTTTTTTTCTTACCTGATAATCATTTGTTGTATAGTTTTATGTATTAAAAGTCAGACGTCTGCAATTGTTTTGTATATAGGTGTTGTTTGTGTTTATGTTTATAAATTTTATATACCAAGTAAAGTATGGTATACGATTTATCCTAAGATATATATTATCTTAGATGTTGATGTTTAGTGTTTCCTATTTTTGTATATTGTGTTTTATAGTGTGTTTACAGCTTTAGATATCCCGCACCAGAAGCAATGGTTATACGCTTGGCTCAGGGATACTTTTAGGATTTTTGTATAATTTTTCGCTGGTTTGACTCCATAGGCTAAAACTTTTTTTTCTTCATTTTTTTTTCCATTCGGGGAAGGAAAATGTTACGCGACGGCGGTGTATTAATTCTATTTTAAAATTTAAATATCTTTAATTTAAATCTTTTGTAATTTAAATATTTTAAACTCAATATTTTATTAAGTCCTAATTTAAATCATTTTAAATTATTCATTTCTAATATTATTATTCAATTTTCACTTTAAAAGATAGTCCTTTATAAAATACTATTACATTCATAATATTTCTGCATCTTCCTTTTTCAATATCTTATCTAACGTTTCTGTTTAGTCTACAAAGGAAGAATCCCCCTTTTTGGCCTCTCAGTTAAAATTCCTTTCATCCTAGCGTGTCTGGGCGGCTGCTGAGGTCATTGACTTACGGATCACTGCTTCAGCGACATCCACCCGTTCGGGGATTTTGAACACAGCATCGGTTATTTGCGATTAACCCGATCACGACTACTTTTTTCTGATTGGAGGAACTCTTCAGTCCCAGCGGTTGAGATAATTTAACTGGCTTTTAACGGCTAGTGTTTCCCGCGACTTCTTAAAATTTTTCGTAGCGTTCTCTCTCTTGCAAAATGATCTTCATGGAATAAGGATGTAAATTTGAACGTCTATAAAATCTTGGACCGATCGTTCGAACTAAACGGGTTCGACGATCGGTACCGTTTAAAATTTCTAAATTATAGATTCCTTAAAAGGATAACTTAATATACATAATAATTATTTAAATAAAATACTCTGTTTTATAAGTCATAATAACTATGAGATAGTTACTGAATTTGAGATGAGTGCTGGAAGTGAATGCTAGCTATGAATGTCATCTAGTATTTGTTCACTGAGCGTGGAGAAACTGACAGTCACTTTTGATGTCCTGCTGTATACTCTCTTCAACCACCTACTTGAGTAAGATTTATAGTTCATCCAGAGGCGGTAAGATATCTTATATATTTAATTCGTTGATGCTCTAAAGTATCATACGAGGATACTGCTAACCAAGTACTGAATGCTTCAACAATTAAGTGAACACCTCATTTTTTTAGTTCTTATAACGGAACATGCTTCAACAATTAAGTGAACACCTCATTTTTAAGTTCTTATAACGGAACTTGTGCCTATTGAGATGACCCTAGGCTTAATCATTTCAAACTTTTGATGTCAAGAACATTTAAAGCTTTGATAAGCTCTTCATTTAATGTTTATGCATTGTATAAGACAAGATATCTGTTCATGAACAATCTAATTTCGCGATTCTTCAGTTTCATCTTATTTTCACGGTACTTCTGTAGTATAATGCACTGTTATAATATTCGTACAAGACGAATATCGTCATACTCGTATTCATGTCATTAAGTAAATTTTTATAATGTTTTGCAAAGTTGAAGGAATGATAATATAATGTTCCTGATGATTTTATTATTATATATGTAAGGGGGTCTGCGCAGTACTTTCCAATTATTTCTAATATTTTATAATAAAGAATTTTAGTATTATTTTATTTGTTTGATTGTTTATTTCTCTAACAAGTGCATGATAAGAATTTAGAATTATCATAGATTCATTGATATTTTCGATTCTAGTTCTAGTTATATTATGTATGGATTAGGTTTATAGATTTTTATTCAGGTAAGATATCTTTCTGTTATTCACCATGAACGTTCTTCATTATATATTTTCCATGTATTACCACTATACTTATAATAAATATTTTGATCACTGGCTCTTCTTCAAAAATCTCAAATTCTTCTCCTTTTTGATATTCCAAATTTTAAACATTCCCCCCTCTCTTTTACTTTCCCCCCACTTTCAAGTAATTCTTTAAATTTTAATGTAATTTTAATTCACCCCCGGTACCATTTCTCTTTTTGTCGTTACACGATTGTAGTCCTCAGAGAAAGTTTTTTTGGGGAAGGGGAGATTCAGAAATAGTTTTCAATCAATATCATCTGTATTCAGAAAATTTGAGTGTTTTCTAGTGATACAGTGTTTGTATTACCTGTGTTCAATCACACTACATTACTAGATGAGAGTTTTCTTAAAATAACCAGGTAAAGTCAGGGAATATCATTCTCCTGTATAAATAGCAACCCTGTCTCTGCCTTCATTCATTCAAGACCTTAGGACAGTCCTTTGCATTTTTTTGGAGTTGAAGTCTTCTTGAAGGTTGAAATTCTGATAAATGACTACATTTAGACAGACAGTTGTAAATATAGAAATATCATCCCTTAGAGAGAACAGTGTTTGATAGAGAAAGGGATTTCTTTCCTAATTCTACCCCTATTTTTTGCTGAAAATTGCCAACTTGTACGGCTTGGGCATACAATTTGGTTCTAAATGTATGGTTGTACGGGTAAACAGTTTATTGTATGGTTTTGTGGAAAAATTAGTAATGAATCATAAAAGTTAAAACTTCAACCAAATGCAAAATTTTTAAGTCTTCCAGGAAGGACACAACCCCCCCCCCCCCCTTCCCAATTGTACAGTTTTCAGAATTGACATGTTGGCAGATATGTGCTCATATTAGCTGCAATCCTGCTTTTTTTGTAGATTTTAAAAAGCATGAAAATCAAAATATAGTTTAAATGATGAACCATTCTTAATGTGCAAATTGCTCAGTTTAAAGGTGTAGGTGAGTGAGATCTCGAATTCCCCTCTCTAATGTTAAACCTATGGATATGTGAAGCATTCCTATTTTCAAAAAGGAAATTAATATTTTCGACTTACTTTTTCTGTGTATTGTTCTTGAAAAATGTTGCCTTTTCTTTTCGTATATATTTTAGAAATATTTTGACAGCTTCAAAAAAAGGAGACATTCTTTGAAAACAGCAGACAAAAAAAAGGGAAGTTAAGAATATTAATTTCCTAAGGAGATATTTTAAAAATACAAATGCTTCACATGCTATTAGCGAGGGGAATTTGAGATCTCATTGACCAGCAACCTTAACCATGTCCACATTTTAGCCATGCTTGTTCTTGTATTAAAAAAGTTCAACTGTATATGTAAGTATTAATTCTACATGTAATAATCTGTAAAACTATTGATTGAGCAGGATTGATTGTAATCTAATGTATTGTTTATTTCCCACTTTCTATTTTTCCCTAACATTTTGCAGCTGGAGTAAATTTGATAATCTTCATTTTACAAATTTCAGAAACTTTTCATTCTTTTTTTTGATTTTTTAATAAATTTTTATTTACTATTTTTAGGTATTGCTTGATCCTCATCTATTTATCCCACTCTTCATGGGTTGCTTTTATTGTAACAACTGGATGTGGTAAACGTACATTAAAAACATTTTTATAGATGTTAATGTTTGTAAAAAAGACGAGTTAAATTGTCTTTAAAAAGACTTCAACCTTCTCAATTTTAGCTGTTTTTTATAAAGATAAAATAATTTAATATTTCTTTACTGTTTTTAGACTTGTTTGAGACATTGCAAGAGAGCATTTTGCAATGTCTCTTGCTTGTAGTAACAAAGTTGAAATGCATTAAATGTTAAACATTTTTTAAACATTTTCTTGCATTATTATAATTGTGATATCTTTCATGTGATATAATAGATTTTTAATATTGTAAAAAAAATTGGAAAGAAAGACAATTTTTGACTATTTAAAAATACAAATAATCTATAATTGTAATATGTGTAATATAATGTATAAATGTAATTACGTATTTTTTTTTTTGTTAGAATATCAGTATCAATTTTTAAATTTAAAAAGTTTTTATTCTGGGAAAAAAAAAAGTAATTATGCATAAAATTGATGTGTATAAACACATTCGGATATGGAGAGAATGGATAAATTTTCATGCATTGAGAAATCTATAGATATTTTTATGTGCACATTCAAAAAATAAAAATTCTTAAAGGATTCTCAGTTTAGCCAATAAACTTTAGTTAGTGAAAGCCTACATTTTTTGGAAGTTAAATTCAGAAAGAAAAGGCTTTGTTACATTTTCGGAAAGCCTACTTTAATTAGTTTTATTAATTGATTTGTTTCTAACCAGTGTGTTTTTCGTTTAAAAAAAATTAAAGAGTTATTAAATTTTTTGACTCAAGTAAATCACCATTTTGACAATCTGTTTTAGAGTGATTCCTGCTCAAAGTATTTTTAAATACCAAATTTATTAAAACTTATAAAAATTTTATTTATGTTTCAAAATGTTATGGACACATGCTCCAGGTGCAAATTTTTGTTGTTATTATTATTGTACATTGATGCATATATTTGTGTATATATTTTGTTTCTTGTAAAAAATAACCTTGTAAATAATTCTCATCCCTGCATCTATAGTTGTTTTTCTCAATTTTATGTAATGCTTAAACCTCTCCCCCCTGCACAAAAAGAAAAAAAAACTTTTGTATATTCTGTTGTATTAGTGATTATTATTATAATTATTTTATTTACTAGAAGTCTGGTATCTACATATGCATGTTATATATCTTTATTTGCATTAGTTTTGCAATTATCTTATTGAATAAGCACTTGCATAGACTTGTATTTTATTTCTGTGTGTATTCTGCTGCATAACTTATTTTGCTTTCACAGTGTTTATTTTTTAAATTTCTACAATAAATATAGTGTAACTTTTGTAAAAAATAAAGATTGATTTTGTTTGTATCATATAAGAGCTTTTATTGCTTTATATATTGTCCCTCTTTAAAAAGAAATAAAATCATAATGCAATACGAGAAAGAATACCAGATATAAAAGACAGAGATTGATAAAGTACATTTTTAGCCTATGATTTAATCATATCTTTATAATGCAAACCTAAATACACAAGGTTGTGCCTTATATAGATCATATTTCCCACATCATTAAACTTAACCTTATAAACATGGCCAAATAGGTCTGAAACATATGTCAATTTGCAGTAGAGTATCTTTATATTGCATTCTTTGGAACCAGAAGTTGTGCAGATTATAAATTTTTTGCATAACATAAATCATTCTACACATTGTTAAATTTACTTTATAAACAGGGTCCAAATATGCCTGTACGCAGTCGCTCATTATATTAATGATTAAAAAAAATTATAATAATAGCAATTTTTTTATTAAAATAGCTCTGAAATGAGGAGATAAAAGATGAACTAATATATCAAATTTAATCCTCTAGAGAGTAGAAATATTTTACAGTGTGAGGAATGCAGGTGCTTCTTAACTGCAAAATTCATTGTTTATGATTGAGAGTTGTGTTATAAAGATCTACTGTATATATATGAGGTGGTTAGAATGACAGTGGAGTAAGTCAAAAATTTGAAAGTTAACAAATTTATTTTTTACTCTGTAGTTTCGGGCAAATTTCACTCCTGAACAATTAATTGGAAATTTACTTGTATATGTTGTTCTATGCTGGACTTGCTGTGAAAAAAGTCATCTAAAAGTTTGCCACACGGTTGTGTGCTCTGGATGACAGTTTCCATCTTGTGCTGCAGTTGTGTCTGTCTGACATATATAAGGGTGAGTGATGCCGAGTTGGGATATCGTTCCTTGTAGCTCAGTCGTAGAGCCTCAGAGTGCCATTCTGGGATCCCGGATTCAATTCTAGGCTTGGGACATTTTTCACTCTGTCGGCTTAATGTTCAGTTTAGCAATAAAAATTCTACTTGTTTGTTACTCTGTAGTTTCGGGTGGATTTCACTACTGAACAATTTCTTGAAAAAACTCTGATATTTTTCCTAAAGTTTTTTGCTACACTATTGTCTGAAGTTAATAAATCTTTCAATGTGTCAGGTAGTTCTGAAATCGGAGGTAATTTTACTTTGTCTTTTTGGCACTTTCTAATCAACAAAATGAGATACAGTTTTCAAACAAAGTATATTTAAAAATATGTATTTTCCCAATTCAGCAGTGTAAAAATTGAAATTGTTTAATTACATATATATTGAATTTGTGTTTTTATTATATTATTATTATTTTATTTATTTATTAATGGAGTTTTAATTTTGTCATGGAAAATTAGCTGAACTATTAAATGCACATTTTTTATTAATTTTATGTAATGGACCTGCACACAATGAAAAAAAAATAAAAATAATTAATGCTTGGAAATTATTTTAAAAGCTATAATAAATCAGTCAATTAAGATACAGCTTTCAAACAAATGGCATTTGAAAGTGGATTTTGCCCCCTATATAACAGTGTAAAAATTGTAAATGTGCAATGCGATGTTTAGAAATTTTAAAAATTACAATATCAAAAATCACAAAACTGAAATTTCATCAAATGTTGCCATTTGCAAAATGACATCACCATTACGCACAGACACGTTTGTCCTTTATAATATAGATAGAACAGGAAATGGTGTTTGTCGCTCAATAGTTTGTTTTAATTCAGAGAATGAAAAAAGTTTAGAGGAACAGAAAATACTGACTCTTTATCGAGTCAGAAAATAAAGAAGCGCAAGTAATAGACAGCTTTTTTTTTTTTCATTTAATCAATGTTCATTCTTTTGATAAGCTCTAAATAAACCTTACTGCTGTCATTGAATCCACATTCTTTTTTAACACTTTCCAACATAGTTGAAAAGTGTTCATGAATTTGGTTTGTCTGTCTGTCTGTGTTCTAACTCTAGTAAATATACTCAGACTGTCATGAAATTTTTATACATTATTGAATTTTACTACAGAATGTTTGGCATTGAAAATGAAGTGTGTAGCATTAATAGTTCATATTTACAGGGGCACACAAATGAATTCCATTAGATTATGCTCTATGGGGAAAAATTGTTTGTGGCGCATTTTATTGATGTTACAATATTTCAAACATAATTAAATTAATATGTATTACTGAGGTGGACCGCAGCATGCTTTTACCGGAGTATACAATTAGTAGCATTTATAGTTCAATTACAGGGACATACAAAATCCTTATATATTAAAGCAACAAGCCAAAAATTTTAGTGCAAAATCGATCTTTCTGTGCATGCTTCAACTTTTTTTGCACGTTGAATAAAGGTGATAATTGAATTAACAAGAATCAAGAGGGTTGGGGAAAGAATAGCTGGCCTTATTGACTTACTGCTCGCAACCTCAGCATACCTTCTACTTCAACTTTTACCCCTTCCCACAGCACCTTGATCATGATCGATGAGCCTTCCACATGCTTTGTTTAAATCACAGATTATAGGGGTCCGATTACGACACAGTTTGGCTCATTTGACTTGATATCAATAGAACTTACTGATTTTAGTTCTGAGTTTCACCAGTGAAAAAATAAATCAACAATGTCAGTTTTTAAAAATACACTGATGCAGTTTCTGCAGGATTCTAAATGAAATTTTCTTTAAATTAAAGTGTAATTACTGCAAGTAATTAATGCTTAATTTAAAGTTAACAAGTGATTTTATTATATTATTTGAAAATTTCTTACTAAATAAACTGACCAGCATAGCAGGCGAAGCTCCGCTTAGTAATTCCTTTATATTATGATCCATGGGGAAAAATCGTTTGTAGTACATTTTGAACAAGTTATGATACTTTAAACATACTGAAATTTAAACGGATCACTAAGATTCAGTACAACTTGTTTTCTATAGAGTACGTAGGATTTATCGTTCATATACATAGACAAAAGAATTCGGTTAAAGGACTGGCTGTGATCGGTAATTGCTGGAAGTGCTCTTTCCGCTGTGATATGCAATTTTATGTAATTTTTGAGTATTACATGCTGTTTACAAATTCTGCAGATCATATACAGGGCTGCACAAAATACTTTGAATATGGGCAGCAATTGATGCAAAGGAATTTTTTCTGAGTTATGTATTTTTTAAATTGCTTATTTAGATATTTCATTTCATTGTATGAAAAAATAAAGTTTCTTAATAATATTATGTTGCTGTTGGAAAGTGTTTCGTAAACTATGTCCTATGCATGATTTTTTATTCTTTTTTGCCATTAAATCAGTGTTCATTTTTTTTACCAGATGTAACCAAACCTTACTGCAGTATGCAATTTTGGAGTCATCATCCACTTTCTTTTTCTAATACATTAACTTGTCATGATTTTTCAAATGACATCGTCTTTGTTTATCAGCTTTTAGATCAAATCTCATGCCAGTAAAGTAATTTTTTTTTTTTTTTAATCGGAGAATCTCATAATCTTAAAAATACTTCATAACATGTATTCCATAGGTTAAAGGTCCCAAATCTTCTTTTTTTCCCCAAAATTCAAGAGAAAAGTTCAGAAGTAGCAGTTAAGGCTGTTGGTCAGTGAAATCTGATTCCCCTTGCAGTCCTAAATTTATACCTATTGAAAACCTATCAATGGATCCATATTTTAAAACTATTTTTTCAGGAAATTGATATTTTAAACTCATTTTTTCCATGTACTCTTCTTAAAGAATGTCTCTTTTTTTTCAGTTGTAAAAATATTTCTAAAATATATACTTAATTTACAATTTTATGTGTATAAAATCTTAGCAAAACTGTAAGATTTGCTTCTTAAGATTGAAAAATAGTTCAAATAAAATTAAGCATATATAGTTTAGTTTTAAAAATTTGACAACTGAAAAAAGAAGACATCCTTCAAGCAGAGTATACAGAAAAAGTATGTTAAAATGTATGGGTATCATAAATTTAACCCATAAATTTAACATTAGCAAAAGGAATCTGAGATCAACCACCTTAACTTATGTCCATTTCAAAAACTAAACTGATTTAGTCACAAACTAAATAAAAATTGAATATGTACATCTTGTATGACATATAGCCAGGGCCGAAACTAAGGGGGGGGGGGGCAGAGGGGGCACGTGCCCTGGGCGCCAGCAAAACAGAAGGCGAAGGGGGCGCCAAATGCAGGTTTTGTTTGTTGTTTGATATAGAAATGTATACATATATGAAATTTGTATAAAATGTCTCGCAGTCGGAAAATTCAAAAGAAAAACTCAACTAAATGCATTAAAATAGACAAATTGATAAAAAGATTCGTCTACAATAAAAGATAGCAAATGAATAAAAAACGAACTGTTTTCTTAGGCTATTTTCTTTCTCCCATTCCAAATGTATATGTCTATGCCGTCTATCATTTAAATCTCTTCCTGTGGTTTAGGAGAATAACTAACATTTTTCAAGGTTATGTCTGTATATGACACTGTTCAACGTCGATACGTTGTTCAGATACGGTACTGCACTGTCCAGCATGGATAATTAGCAAACGATTCTCTCACTTTGACTTTTCCATTAGATAAAAATATTCCATGAAGGCTGTTCTATTTTTTCCCCTTTTCTCATATCGTGGAACTTTCTTCTTTTTCCATTTTGTCATGGGCGAGGGGTTACTGCCCTGGACAATAAACACAAATTGGGAGATGAATGCCCAAAGTGAAATTCTCAGTAAAATCTTTTTCTTTTAAGTATAGCATTTGTAGAGGTACAGTAAAAAATCTCGTACAGAGCACCATGGCTAGTAAAGCCGGAGCCGCCCTTGGATTTATCTTCCAAAAAGTTTTTTACTGGTCTTTTTGCAAAAGTTTTCTAAGCGTTTTGCTGCCCTTGGCGGCAACTGGAATATGCCGGCCTGTTACTTTTGCTGAAATTACTTTTTTATCCAGATCCAATCTAGTATTATTAGAGGGGGCAAGATTGGGCGACAGCCTGGGATACTAAAAACAAATAATATTTGAAAGGATAATTTGAAAAATACGCAAAATAAAACTCTTTGTTAAAACTTTTTGAGAAAAAATGTCATTTGTAGGGGTGCAGGGAGAAAACCATACCCAAGTTGCTATGACTTATAAAACCACACCGGTCCTGCCCAATTATTTTCTCGTCCTTTGGCCATTTCCAGATAAATGAAAAATGCCGCCATACCATTTGTTACAATTACATTTTTACATACAGATCCGTCTTTAAAGGGCGCGAGGTTGGCTATTGCTAACAACACTAAAAACTAAGGGTATGAAACATGCAACATAAAATAGTAATCTCGTCTCCCCCTTTTTTCTTTTTAAGAATATAGCATTTGTAGAGACGCAGAAAAAACCTCGCACAGGGTGCCATGGCTAATAAAGTCGTCTCTGCCTTTATCTTTGGGAAAAAAAAATTTCGTCTTTTTCCCATTCTTACGTGTTTTGCCACCCTATTATTTTGCTGTAATTATTTTTTTAGATCCAGATGTAAATTCCCAATGCAAATACATCGTGTGCCTCTGTAATAGTCAAGCTCAATTTCTTTTTGTTTTTAATCTTATCCTACTCTAAAAATGCAAAATATTGATTATAATCAGTAACAAAGTCAAATGCATTCTAAATATCAGCTTTATGTAAACAGCATACCAAGTATGGGGGACCCCTAAATCAGGGTCCCCAGTGTCACGATCCAGATTTAGATTTATCAGATCTGATTTAATTATACTCTGAATCTGTGTACTTAAATTGTCATAAAAGTCTCTAACAGTAACAGGGTTCCTTTCAGCTCAGATCCAAGTTTGAGTCTCACCCCAACCCTCCACAACTGTTCACAGTTCTGATAATTGCTAATAGAAAAGAAGACAAGGAAAAACATTTAAACATAACTAAAACATTTCTGGGAATAGCAAATGGTATAAAAAATATTCTATTTAAATTACATGAAAATTATGTAGTAATACTAATTAAAAAAAAGTGCTAAGAAAATCCTTTGATCAAAAAATAATTTTTCTCGTTAAACTCAAAAGAGGATTTTGGGGGGCCCTTTGGATGCGGGGCACCTCGCGATTGAGACTATCGCGACCCCTTAAATCCGCCCCTGAGAATATGAATAATTATACTTCCTAAGATGAAAACCTTTATAAAGCGGAAAATTTTTTTATTCCATTTTCAAGGTTTTAATGAATCAGTATTTGACAAAGCTGATTACTTAGTTCAGTATTACAGATTATCTGATTATATACTTTAAATTTTAGAAACTTAGAAAAAATTCGCTTTGGAAATTTTCTTTTCGGAGGGGGGGGGGCGCCAAAATCCATGTTTGCTCCGGGCGCCAAAAAGGCTAGTTTCGGCACTGCATATAGCACCAGAATTTAGAACAAAGAATGTAATGTCGCACCTATGCATTATCGCCATTAAATGAGACTGCTTACTTGTGCTTGGTGATATTTTTTTTTATCAATAAATTATATATGGGAAAGTACTAGGGATGTAATGGATATTTGTCCTTTTTGTTGGATATTCAGTTGACTGAATACTAATTGGCCAAAAGCTTCACACAAAAACCTATGACTGTTAGATATTTAGCCGAATAAATTCAGAATGATGATTTTCTTCTTTCTTTCCAATGCTTTACTCAAAATCTGAACAGACAAATTTCTGACACAGTCATGAAGCTATTCTTAAACAAACTAAATTTACAGTTGCTCTTATTCGGTTAATAAGAAATCAAATAGCAAGAGGCTTTTTTAGAAGAAATATGTCAAAATCGAAGATTTCAGCTAATTTTTGTTAGGGAAAAATTGTTATTGAGTAGCAATTGATTACAAATCAAGATGCAATACATTTAAAAGAAAATGAAAATACCATTTGATTCTAAAGCACTTTGATATTAATGTTTGCAAATTTCATGCACACATAAAAATAGCTTTTTCAACATGTCAGAAATATTGTCACCGTTCAGCTTTTTTCTTCTTTTTTTAACAGCCTTAAATGTATTTAAGGGGAAATTCTACTCCTTTGGTATAAAATTCATGTGATTTTTACGATTGTTTTTCAGTTACAAAGAAAAGAGATATCACCTTTGGACTTTTTGCATTATATCTATCACTTATATAATAAAATTTTGGTGTGTAAAAAAATGTATATCGCATCTTGTGGAAGGTGTACGCCAATTGAGCAACCATTTTTCTCCCGTCACAAGCATCTGAAACAAATTAGATCACCAAATTATGAAAAGGCATTCAATTCTCTGGAGCTGAAACCATCATTTAGTTAAAAAAAATAATTTTTGCCAAATGGTAGTAATTTGATCAAAAAATGGAGGGGGGTCACCCTTTTTATATAATTTGCAAACTTGAAAAAATAATTAAATATTATATTAAATTAAAAATTATATACTTTCTGGTGGTATAAGATCCAGCAAAAATGAAGGAAATTGGGTGAATAGTTCTCGAGAAAAAGGGTAACCCAGTTTGAAAAAAAAGGTTTCAAGAAAAACAAGTTTAAAATTTTACAATAGCATTTGGTTTAACAAGCAATGTTATATTCAAGGAGCAAATAATATTGTAAGAAATTGGAATATTATGAAACCACTTTAGTGCAATAATGAGTAAAAAAATCAAAGAATTTTGACCCAAAGAAATAGAATCTCCACTTATACAAAATACTGCAGTACATTCAAGATCCTTCATATTATTTTTCTCAGTTTCTGTGTGTATGTTCAATACATGAGGTGTAATTGTAGAACTTTCTGTGCTGGTTCAACTGTCAAAGGTTTTGTTAACTGTGTATTTTAACTTATGCAAAGTAATTTAAGCCTGAGAACAATCTGAATTTACCCAAATAACATAAAAATTTATGGACCAAAAAATTCCCATAAATAAAACTTTGTATCCTAGTGCAGTTTGAATAAAGGTGTTGTTATAATAATAATAAGAAGAATATATTGAATTTTTTATTATTTAATATGATAATGGCATAAAAATACTTTTTAACTCAATCATACTGATTGGGAAAGAAATCATTCAAGTTGAAAATTTTCCATCTGAGAGATTTGTGTCGACCAGTTGTCCAGGTACCCAGTTGGTAAAACATTGTCAGTTTAAGCCAGAGTTCCTTGGCCTGGACACTTTTCTCACTCAATCGAAAAAATTTCAACTCATATGAAAAAAAATCAATTTTTATATTCAAGTATCCTTGAAAGAGAAACCATTAGTACCGTACAGTTTTAAAGAATTTACATATGCACACATAAAAGTTTTCAGTCATTTTTAATTTGTTTGACTTAGAAAACATACAATAAAAAATAATGGAAAATAATTTCTCGACATTTTCTTTCCCCCGTCAATAAACAATACACTGAAGGTAAAAAAATGTCTGCATCTAATTGACTAGAGATTCCATCATCAGCAATGAAAACCAGAGGCCCATGGTAAGATTCCTTTTCTATTTACAATAATCTTCTTTTTTTTCCCTCTTTCATTAAAATTCTTGTTTGTCCTCTTGGAATGAAAAACTGTACAGGGCACAAAAATAGAGATAGGACTACAGTCACACATTGCACAGAATATGCACATGTCACACGACAATGGTCCCCAACCTCTGGTCAAAAATATCAACAATATCTGGTCAAAATTGGTCAACTCACACTGAAACAGAAGTATTTGATGGTCACAGAAAATTAAAAAAAAACTAATTAATCTTTTTATTTTAAAAAGAGAGGAACAGAAAGAATAGGAGATAGTTTTTTCTAAAGTATCGCACTAAAAATAGAAAAAAACAAATTGTGTTAAAATATAGGAATTTTTTGATTTTAGAGCTAATAATTCCAATAAATACAAGGTGCTTCAAAGAGTCTAGCAAATCTGTTAGTTGAATTAGTAGAAGCTTTGTCAATTGACAAAATTTTGTACACATGTGGTAACTTATTTATAGTCTGGTTTACTGTTTTTTTTTTTTTTTGCTTCATAATAAACTAGTATTCAATCAGTTCTTTGGTACAGCTGTCACAGACGCACCAGGGTATCATTTTGGCACCAACATAACAATTTTATGCTTGGGCAACCTGGCAATTTTGATGAGATTTTGCTTTGTAAGACAACCAGGTGGGGCAGATTCTGTGTGTTTTATATTAAATTAAATATTGTGTGTTTTATAATAAATTAATCATTGTGTGTGTTTATAATAAAAATTGAGTGTGTTTTATAATAAAATAAACTGTTTTATAATAAAATAAAACTAACATGTTATTTTTGCAAGCTAGGCCTAATAGATACCCAAAAACAGGGTTTTGTAGCCAAAATGTAGCAATACAAAAATCGCACCAACAGCGGTGCGTCTGCGACAGCTGTTCCCCATTTTTTCAATCTAAACATTTCATCTTTGTCAAAATAATGATGAAATCATTATGTCTAAATATCATCTTAAAGGGATGTATTCAGGTCTCCCCTGACGAAAGAAAAAGATTAAACTATTGATATTCTTACTACAAGTGCACATATTTTCCATAACATATCCCTTCAGGAATTTCATTTATTCGGCACCCATGCTATATTCTTTAAATTTATGCACTGCTCCCCCTGCTTTTCTCTTTCAGAGTACAGTCGAACCTCGTTAACATGAACACTCAAGGGGAAACTTTTTTTTGTTTGTGTTAAAAGTAGTTCATGTTATCTGAACTCAACACGTTCGCTGCCAACTACGAGTATACTCGTAGTGCTATCTACGTTTCTTCAATCCAAAATTAGTTATTCGCACCGGAAATTTCAAAAGAAGAATTTTTATTTTATGTAATCACGAAATGTCTGTAATAAAACAAAGTAAATATTGCTATTAGTATTTTCTGGTGTGAATTTGAACTTTCTAAATAAAATGTAAATTCTGGCATTTTTAGCTTAGCAGCGAACGTGTTAAATACATTACATACAACTGGACGGGGAAATCGGAAACAGTTTGTGCTAAAAGTAATTCGCGTTAAGCGTGTTCGTGTTAACGAGGTTTGACTCTATATAGACTGAAATAAACACTTAGTGGAAAGCTTTCACCAGTAAAAAATAACGTCCTAAAAAATATAATTGCGTCATAATGACGTACTGTTTCATTCATCATTAAGGATTGTTTATTAGTGAAATATAGTCTTTGGGCCAATACGTATTTTGCAATAATGGAATTCAAATAACTAAAAATTATAGCAGATATTATTAATTAAAAAAAAACTGTTGGAAATTTAACTAAAATTACATTAAAAGAAAGGAGACTTTTCTGGAATCTGATTATTTGAGTCAAACTTTACTTAATCCAGAAGGGATTTCTATTCAATATATTAAAATTCTTCATTCTTTTGTGAAATAACTAATGTATCGATGTTAATGTTGGTGGCGGGTCAACAAAAATATCACTAAGAGAGCAAGCAGAATGAAATCTACATAGGTGTAAGTTTTTTTGGAATAATTTTAAGCTAAATCTTCTTATAATATATACAGATTTATGCCCAAGTGCAATTTTTCTCTTAGTGATTTATTATTTAAAATTATGCAAAACAAGTAAATTGTAGATTTTTTTTTCAAAAATATTCAAGATAAAGAAGCTTTTTAAGAAAGAAAAAAAAAAGGGGGCAAAGGGCCTCCAAGTCCCTCCCCTTGCCTGCGACCATGACGTGCACTTTATTGTTAGAAAATCTAAATAAAAAGATGTTGAGTAGAATT
This sequence comes from Maratus michaelseni, assembly GCA_963931845.1. NCBI lineage: Eukaryota > Metazoa > Arthropoda > Arachnida > Araneae > Salticidae > Maratus > Maratus michaelseni. The sequence continues at coordinate 28,835,817 of OZ007599.1, forward strand.
ACCTTACCTTCATTTCTCATTAACAGGAGCTCTCACATAATGAATAAATGAACATAAGCTAAAAACTGTGAAATTATGAAATTGGAGTCTGTTTTTTTCTGAAATTTTCTTTAATTCATTTATTTGTCTGTAAAGGATCAGGGTCCATACGCCGTGTTTTTGGTCCCTGAAATAGACTAAAACTCGATTTTGTTATACTGACTTAATTATTTAACTTTTTAATATTAGAAGGTTTATCCTGTACAATTTCAACAATAGTTTTTGCATTTTGTTCAGATTTATATGACTTACATAAGCTCAAAGTTTGTATTATTCATAGTTTTTGATAAAAAATACACAACTTCTCCTAATTTTACCTCAATTATTTATATGAGCACAATCGTGCAACACTTTCTTCTTTACATATATTATAAAATACATCAAAATGTACAATATATGTAAAAATAAAAGTGTTGCAAAGCTGTGCTCATAGTAAAATATTAAAAATATATATTAAAAATTGAGGTAAAATTAGGAGAAATTGCATATTTTTCATCAAAAACTACGAATACTACGAACTTTATGATTGTGTAAGTTATATAAATCCAAACAAAATTCAGAAAATATTGTTGAAATCGTACAGGATAAACCTTTTAAGATTAAAAAGTGAAATAATTAAATCAATATATCAAAATAGAATTTTAGTCTTATTTCATGGGCCAAAAATATGACTTATGTACACTAATCCTTTTATTTTGTAATCACTAAAAAACGACAAATTTCTTCAAAGGATCGCGAAAAAACGGTATATTTCTTCAAAAGATCGCGAAAAAACGGCAAATTCGTCAATAGGTCGCGAAAAAACGACAAATTTCTTCAAAAGATCGCGAAAAAACGACAAATTCGTCAATAGGTCGCAAAAAGACCGCATATTTCGTCAAAGAATCTCGAAAAAACGGCAAATTTCGTCAAAGAATCTCGAAAAACAACAAATTTCGTCAAAGGAACGCGGAAAAACGACAAATTTTGTCAAAGGATCACAAAAAAACGACAAATTTCTTCAAAAATTAGCTAAAAAACGGCAAATTTCGTCAAAGGATCGCGTTAAAAACGACAGATTTCGTCAAAGGATCGCGAAAAGCCGACAAATTTCGGAAAAGGATCGCAAAAAAAGCGCATATTTCTTTACAGGATCGCGAAAAAAACACATATTTCGTCAAAGGATCGCGAAATGACGACAAATTTCGTCAAAGGATCGCAAAAAAACGGCAAATTTCGTCAAAGAATCGTGAAAAAACGGCAAATTTCGTAAAATGATCGTAAAAAAAGGCAAAATTCGTTAAAGGACCTTGAAAAAACAGATATATGTCAAAGGATCGCCAAAAAACCGCATAATTCGTCAAAGGATCGCCAAAAACCGCATATTTCGTCAAAGAATCTCGAAAAACAACAAATTTCGTCAAAGGTTCATGATAAAACGGCAAATTTCGTCAAAGAATCGTGAAAAAACTGCAAATTTCGTCAAAGGTTCGCGATAAAACGGCAAATTTCGTCAAAGAATCGTGAAAAAACGGCAAATTTCGTCAATAGATCGCAAAAAACTGCAAATTTCGTCAAAAGACCGCAAAAAACGCATATTTCGTCAAAGAATCTCGAAAAAACGGCAAATTTCGTCAAAGGATCGCAAAAAAACGACAAATTTCGTTAAATGTCGCGAAAAAACGGCAACTTTCGTCAAAAAATCGCAAAAAACGGCAAATTTCGCTGAAGGATCGCGAAAAAAGAGCATATTTCGTTAAAGGATCGCGAAAAAAACACATATTTCGTCAAAGGATCGCGAAATGACGACAAATTTCGTCAAAGGATCGCGAAAAAACGGCAAATTTCTTCAAAGAATCGTGAAAAAACGGCAAAATTTATCAAAAGATCGCGAAAAAAGGCAAATTTCGTCAAAATATCGCAAAAAACGGCAAATTTTGTCAAACGATCGTAAAAAACGGCAAAAGGATTGCGAAAAAACACATATATCGTCAAAGGATCGCGAAAAAACCGCATATTTCGTCAAAAGATCTCGAAAACCGACAAATTTCGTCAAAGGAACTCGAAAAAAAAGGCAAATTTTGCGGATGGATCGCGAAAAAAGCGCATATTTCGTTGAAGGATCGCCAAAAAAACACATATTTCGTCAAAGGATTGCGAATTGACGACAAATTTCGTCAAAGGATCGCGGAAAAACGACAAAATTCTTCTAAGGATCGCAAAAAACGACAAATTTCGTCAAAGGATCACAAAAAACGACAAATTTCGTCAAAAAATCGATAAAAAACGGCAAATTTCGTCAAAAGATCGCGAAAAAACCGCATATTTTGTCAAAGAATCTCGAAAAAACGCCAAATTTCGTCAAAGGATCGCGTTAAAAACGACAAATTTCGTCAAAGATCGCGAAAAGACGACAAATTTCGTCAAAGGATCGCGAAGAAACCGCATACTTCGTCAAAGGATCTCGAAAAAACGACAAATTTCGTCAAAGGATCTCGAAAAAAAGGCAAATTTCGTCAAAGGATCGCGAAAAACGGCATATTTCGTCAAAGGATCGCGATATGACGACAAATTTCGTCAGAGGATCGCGAAAAAACGCATAATTCGTCAAAGGATCGCGAAATACCGCATATTTCGTCAAAGAATCTCGAAAAACAACAAATTTCGTCAAAGGTTCGCAGAAAAACGACAAATTTCGTCAAAGGATCGCAAAAAAACGACAAATTTCATCAAAGAGTCGCGAAAAAAACGGCAAATTTCGTCAAAAGGTCGCAAAAAACGGCAAGTTTTGTCAAATGTTCGCGAAAAAAACGCATATTTCATCAAAGGATCGCAAAAAACGGCAAATTTCGCAGAAGGATCGCAAAAAAAGCGCATATTTCTTTACAGGATCGCGAAAAAAACACATATTTCGTCAAAGGATCGCGAAATGACGACAAATTTCGTCAAAGGATCGAGTAAAAACCGGCAAATTTCTTCAAAGAATCGTGAAAAAACGGCAAATTTCGTAAAACGATCGTAAAAAAAGGCAAAATTCGTTAAAGGACCTTGAAAAAACAGATATATGTCAAAGGATCGCGAAAAAACCGCATAATTCGTCAAAGGATCGCCAAAAACGCATATTTCGTCAAAGAATCTCGAAAAACAACAAATTTCGTCAAAGGTTCGTGATAAAACGGCAAATTTCGTCAAAGAATCTCGAAAAACAACAAATTTCGTCAAAGGAACGCGGAAAAACGACAAATTTCGTTAAAAAATCGATAAAAAACGGCAAATTTCATCAAAAGGATCGCGAAAAAACACTTATATCGTCAAAGGATCGCGAAAAAACCGCATATTTCGTCAAAAGATCTGGAAAACCGACAAATTTCGTCAAAGGAACTCGAAAAAAAGGCAAATTTTGCGGATGGATCGCGAAAAAAGCGCATATTTCGTTGAAGGATCGCCAAAAAAAAACACATATTTCGTCAAAGGATTGCGAATTGACGACAAATTTCGTCAAAGGATCGCGGAAAAACGGCAAATTTCTTCAAAGAAACGTGAAAAAAGAAAACTTTCCTCAAAATATCGCAAAAACGGAAAATTTCGTCAAAGGACGGAAAAACGACAAATTTCGTCAAAGGATCGCAAAAAAACGACAAATTTCGTCAAAGAGTCGCAAAAAAAACGGCAAATTTTGTCAAATGTTCGCGAAAAAAACGCATATTTCGTCAAAGGATCGCAAAAAACGGCAAATTTCGCAGAAGGATCTCAAAAAAAGCGCATATTTCTTAACAGGATCGCGAAAAAAACACATATTTCGTCAAAGGATCGCGAAATGACGACAAATTTCGTCAAAGGATCGAAAAAAAACCGGCAAATTTCTTCAAAGAATCGTGAAAAAACGGCAAATTTCGTAAAACGATCGTAAAAAAAGGCAAAATTCGTTAAAGGACCTTGAAAAAACAGATATATGTCAAAGGATCGCGAAAAAACCGCATAATTCGTCAAAGAATCTCGAAAAACAACAAAATTCGTCACAGGTTCGTGATAAAACGGCAAATTTCGTCAAAGAATCTCGAAAAACAACAAATTTCGTCAAAGGAACGCGGAAAAACGACAAATTTCGTCAAAAAATCGATAAAAAACGGCAAATTTCATCAAAAGGATCGCGAAAAAACACATATATCGTCAAAGGATCGCGAAAAAACCGCATATTTCGTCAAAAGATCTGGAAAACCGACAAATTTCGTCAAAGGAACTCGAAAAAAAGGCAAATTTTGCGGATGGATCGCGAAAAAAGCGCATATTTCGTTGAAGGATCGCCAAAAAAAAACACATATTTCGTCAAAGGATTGCGAATTGACGACAAATTTCGTCAAAGGATCGCGGAAAAACGACAAAATTCTTCAAAGGATCGCAAAAAACGACAAATTTCGTCAAAGGATCGCGAAAAAACGACAAATTTCGTCAAAGACTCTCGAAAAACAACAAATTTCGTCAAAGGAACGCGGAAAAACGACAAATTTCGTCAAAAAATCAATAAAAAACGGCAAATTTCATCAAAAGGATCGCGAAAAAACACATATATCGTCAAAGGATCGCGAAAAAACCGCATATTTCGTCAAAAGATCTGGAAAACCGACAAATTTCGTCAAAGGAACTCGAAAAAAAGGCAAATTTTGCGGATGGATCGCGAAAAAAGCGCATATTTCGTTGAAGGATCGCCAAAAAAAACACATATTTCGTCAAAAGATTGCGAATTGACGACAAATTTCGTCAAAGGATCGCGGAAAAACGACAAAATTCTTCAAAGGATCGCAAAAAACGACAAATTTCGTCAAAGGATCGCGAAAAAACGACAAATTTCGTCAAAGAATCTCGAAAAACAACAAATTTCGTCAAAGGAACGCGGAAAAAGACAAATTTTGTCAAAGGATCACAAAAAAACGACAAATTTCGTCAAAAAATCGATAAAAAACGGTAAATTTCGTCAAAAGATCGCGAAAAAACCGCATATTTCGTCAAAGAATCTCGAAAAAACGCCAAATTTCGTCAAAGGATCGCGTTAAAAACGACAGATTTCGTCAAAGATCGCGAAAAGACGACAAATTTCGTCAAAGGATCGCGAAGAAACCGCATACTTCGTCAAAGGATCTAGAAAAAACGACAAATTTCGTCAAAAAATCTCGAAAAAAAGGCAAATTTCGTCAAAGGATCGCGAAAAACGGCATATTTCGTCAAAGGATCGCGATATGACGACAAATTTCGTCAGAGGATCGCGAAAAAACGCATAATTCGTCAAAGGATCGCGAAATACCGCATATTTCGTCAAAGAATCTCGAAAAACAACAAATTTCGTCAAAGGTTCGCAGAAAAACGACAAATTTCGTCAAAGGATCGCAAAAAAACGACAAATTTCATCAAAGAGTCGCGAAAAAACGGCAAATTTCGTCAAAAGGTCGCAAAAAACGGCAAGTTTTGTCAAATGTTCGCGAAAAAAACGCATATTTCGTCAAAGGATCGCAAAAAACGGCAAATTTCGCAGAAGGATCGCAAAAAAGCGCATATTTCTTTACAGGATCGCGAAAAAAACACATATTTCGTCAAAGGATCGCGAAATGACGACAAATTTCGTCAAAGGATCGAGAAAAAACCGGCAAATTTCTTCAAAGAATCGTGAAAAAACGGCAAATTTCGTAAAACGATCGTAAAAAAAGTAAAATTCGTTAAAGGACCTTGAAAAAACAGATATATGTCAAAGGATCGCGAAAAAACCGCATAATTCGTCAAAGGATCGCCAAAAACCGCATATTTCGTCAAAGAATCTCGAAAAACAACAAATTTCGTCAAAGGTTCGTGATAAAACGGCAAATTTCGTCAAAGAATCGTGAAAAAACTGCAAATTTCGTCAATAGATCGCAAAAAACTGCAAATTTCGTCAAAAGATCGCAAAAAACGCATATTTCGTCAAAGAATCTCGAAAAAACGGCAAATTTCGTCAAAAGATTGCGGAAAAAGACATATTTTGTCAAAGGATCGCAAAAAAACGACAAATTTCGTCAAATGTCGCGAAAAAACGGCAACTTTCGTCAAAAGATCGCAAAAAACGGCAAATTTCGCTGAAGGAACGCGAAAAAAGCACATACTTCGTTAAAGGATCGCGAAAAAAACACATATTTCGTCAAAGGATCGCGAAATGACGACAAATTTCGTCAAAGGATCGCGAAAAAACGGCAAATTTCTTCAAAGAAACGTGAAAAAAGAAAACTTTCCTCAAAATATCGCAAAAACGGAAAATTTCGTCAAAGGACGGAAAAACGACAAATTTCGTCAAAGGATCGCAAAAAAACGACAAATTTCGTCAAAGAGTCGCAAAAAAAACGGCAAATTTTGTCAAATGTTCGCGAAAAAAACGCATATTTCGTCAAAGGATCGCAAAAAACGGCAAATTTCGCAGAAGGATCTCAAAAAAAGCGCATATTTCTTAACAGGATCGCGAAAAAAACACATATTTCGTCAAAGGATCACGAAATGACGACAAATTTCGTCAAAGGATCGACAAAAAACCGGCAAATTTCTTCAAAGAATCGTGAAAAAACGGCAAATTTCGTAAAACGATCGTAAAAAAAGGCAAAATTCGTTAAAGGACCTTGAAAAAACAGATATATGTCAAAGGATCGCGAAAAAACCGCATAATTCGTCAAAGAATCTCGAAAAACAACAAAATTCGTCACAGGTTCGTGATAAAACGGCAAATTTCGTCAAAGAATCTCGAAAAACAACAAATTTCGTCAAAGGAACGCGGAAAAACGACAAATTTCGTCAAAAAATCGATAAAAAACGGCAAATTTCATCAAAAGGATCGCGAAAAAACACATATATCGTCAAAGGATCGCGAAAAAACCGCATATTTCGTCAAAAGATCTGGAAAACCGACAAATTTCGTCAAAGGAACTCGAAAAAAAGGCAAATTTTGCGGATGGATCGCGAAAAAAGCGCATATTTCGTTGAAGGATCGCCAAAAAAAACACATATTTCGTCAAAAGATTGCGAATTGACGACAAATTTCGTCAAAGGATCGCGGAAAAACGACAAAATTCTTCAAAGGATCGCAAAAAACGACAAATTTCGTCAAAGGATCGCGAAAAAACGACAAATTTCGTCAAAGAATCTCGAAAAACAACAAATTTCGTCAAAGGAACGCGGAAAAAGACAAATTTTGTCAAAGGATCACAAAAAAACGACAAATTTCGTCAAAAAATCGATAAAAAACGGTAAATTTCGTCAAAAGATCGCGAAAAAACCGCATATTTCGTCAAAGAATCTCGAAAAAACGCCAAATTTCGTCAAAGGATCGCGTTAAAAACGACAGATTTCGTCAAAGATCGCGAAAAGACGACAAATTTCGTCAAAGGATCGCGAAGAAACCGCATACTTCGTCAAAGGATCTAGAAAAAACGACAAATTTCGTCAAAAAATCTCGAAAAAAAGGCAAATTTCGTCAAAGGATCGTGGAAAAACGGCATATTTCGTCAAAGGATCGCGATATGACGACAAATTTCGTCAGAGGATCGCGAAAAAACGCATAATTCGTCAAAGGATCGCGAAATACCGCATATTTCGTCAAAGAATCTCGAAAAACAACAAATTTCGTCAAAGGTTCGCAGAAAAACGACAAATTTCGTCAAAGGATCGCAAAAAAACGACAAATTTCATCAAAGAGTCGCGAAAAAACGGCAAATTTCGTCAAAAGGTCGCAATAAACGGCAAGTTTTGTCAAATGTTCGCGAAAAAAACGCATATTTCGTCAAACGATCGCAAAAAACGGCAAATTTCGCAGAAGGATCGCAAAAAAGCGCATATTTCTTTACAGGATCGCGAAAAAAACACATATTTCGTCAAAGGATCGCGAAATGACGACAAATTTCGTCAAAGGATCGAGAAAAAACCGGCAAATTTCTTCAAAGAATCGTGAAAAAACGGCAAATTTCGTAAAACGATCGTAAAAAAAGCAAAATTCGTTAAAGGACCTTGAAAAAACAGATATATGTCAAAGGATCGCGAAAAAACCGCATAATTCGTCAAAGGATCGCCAAAAACCGCATATTTCGTCAAAGAATCTCGAAAAACAACAAATTTCGTCAAAGGTTCGTGATAAAACGGCAAATTTCGTCAAAGAATCGTGAAAAAACTGCAAATTTCGTCAATAGATCGCAAAAAACTGCAAATTTCGTCAAAAGATTGCAAAAAACGCATATTTCGTCAAAGAATCTCGAAAAAACGGCAAATTTCGTCAAAAGATTGCGGAAAAAGACATATTTTGTCAAAGGATCGCAAAAAAACGACAAATTTCGTCAAATGTCGCGAAAAAACGGCAACTTTCGTCAAAAGATCGCAAAAAACGGCAAATTTCGCTGAAGGAACGCGAAAAAAGCGCATACTTCGTTAAAGGATCGCGAAAAAAACACATATTTCGTCAAAGGATCGCGAAATGACGACAAATTTCGTCAAAGGATCGCGAAAAAACGGCAAATTTCTTCAAAGAAACGTGAAAAAAGAAAACTTTCCTCAAAATATCGCAAAAACGGAAAATTTCGTCAAAGGACGGAAAAACGACAAATTTCGTCAAAGGATCGCAAAAAAACGACAAATTTCGTCAAAGAGTCGCAAAAAAAACGGCAAATTTTGTCAAATGTTCGCGAAAAAAACGCATATTTCGTCAAAGGATCGCAAAAAACGGCAAATTTCGCAGAAGGATCTCAAAAAAAGCGCATATTTCTTAACAGGATCGCGAAAAAAACACATATTTCGTCAAAGGATCGCGAAATGACGACAAATTTCGTCAAAGGATCGACAAAAAACCGGCAAATTTCTTCAAAGAATCGTGAAAAAACGGCAAATTTCGTAAAACGATCGTAAAAAAAGGCAAAATTCGTTAAAGGACCTTGAAAAAACAGATATATGTCAAAGGATCGCGAAAAAACCGCATAATTCGTCAAAGAATCTCGAAAAACAACAAAATTCGTCACAGGTTCGTGATAAAACGGCAAATTTCGTCAAAGAATCTCGAAAAACAACAAATTTCGTCAAAGGAACGCGGAAAAACGACAAATTTCGTCAAAAAATCGATAAAAAACGGCAAATTTCATCAAAAGGATCGCGAAAAAACACATATATCGTCAAAGGATCGCGAAAAAACCGCATATTTCGTCAAAAGATCTGGAAAACCGACAAATTTCGTCAAAGGAATCCGAAAAAAAGGCAAATTTTGCGGATGGATCGCGAAAAAAGCGCATATTTCGTTGAAGGATCGCCAAAAAAAAACACATATTTCGTCAAAGGATTGCGAATTGACGACAAATTTCGTCAAAGGATCGCGGAAAAACGACAAAATTCTTCAAAGGATCGCAAAAAACGACAAATTTCGACAAAGGATCGCGAAAAAACGACAAATTTCGTCAAAGACTCTCGAAAAACAATAAATTTCGTCAAAGAAACGCGGAAAAACGACAAATTTCGTCAAAAAATCAATAAAAAACGGCAAATTTCATCAAAAGGATCGCGAAAAAACACATATATCGTCAAAGGATCGCGAAAAAACCGCATATTTCGTCAAAAGATCTGGAAAACCGACAAATTTCGTCAAAGGAACTCGAAAAAAAGGCAAATTTTGCGGATGGATCGCGAAAAAAGCGCATATTTCGTTGAAGGATCGCCAAAAAAAACACATATTTCGTCAAAAGATTGCGAATTGACGACAAATTTCGTCAAAGGATCGCGGAAAAACGACAAAATTCTTCAAAGGATCGCAAAAAACGACAAATTTCGTCAAAGGATCGCGAAAAAACGACAAATTTCGTCAAAGAATCTCGAAAAACAACAAATTTCGTCAAAGGAACGCGGAAAAAGACAAATTTTGTCAAAGGATCACAAAAAAACGACAAATTTCGTCAAAAAATCGATAAAAAACGGTAAATTTCGTGAAAAGATCGCGAAAAAAACGCATATTTCGTCAAAGAATCTCGAAAAAACGCCAAATTTCGTCAAAGGATCGCGTTAAAAACGACAGATTTCGTCAAAGATCGCGAAAAGACGACAAATTTCGTCAAAGGATCGCGAAGAAACCGCATACTTCGTCAAAGGATCTCGAAAAAACGACAAATTTCGTCAAAGGATCTCGAAAAAAAGGCAAATTTCGTCAAAAGGTCGCAAAAAACGGCAAGTTTTGTCAAATGTTCGCGAAAAAAACGCATATTTCGTCAAACGATCGCAAAAAACGGCAAATTTCGCAGAAGGATCGCAAAAAAGCGCATATTTCTTTACAGGATCGCGAAAAAAACACATATTTCGTCAAAAGATCGCGAAATGACGACAAATTTCGTCAAAGGATCGAGAAAAAACCGGCAAATTTCTTCAAAGAATCGTGAAAAAACGGCAAATTTCGTAAAACGATCGTAAAAAAAGCAAAATTCCTTAAAGGACCTTGAAAAAACAGATATATGTCAAAGGATCGCGAAAAAACCGCATAATTCGTCAAAGGATCGCCAAAAACCGCATATTTCGTCAAAGAATCTCGAAAAACAACAAATTTCGTCAAAGGTTCGTGATAAAACGGCAAATTTCGTCAAAGAATCGTGAAAAAACTGCAAATTTCGTCAATAGATCGCAAAAAACTGCAAATTTCGTCAAAAGATCGCAAAAAACGCATATTTCGTCAAAGAATCTCGAAAAAACGGCAAATTTCGTCAAAAGATTGCGGAAAAAGACATATTTTGTCAAAGGATCGCAAAAAAACGACAAATTTCGTCAAATGTCGCGAAAAAACGGCAACTTTCGTCAAAAGATCGCAAAAAACGGCAAATTTCGCTGAAGGAACGCGAAAAAAGCGCATACTTCGTTAAAGGATCGCGAAAAAAACACATATTTCGTCAAAGGATCGCGAAATGACGACAAATTTCGTCAAAGGATCGCGAAAAAACGGCAAATTTCTTCAAAGAAACGTGAAAAAAGAAAACTTTCCTCAAAATATCGCAAAAACGGAAAATTTCGTCAAAGGACGGAAAAACGACAAATTTCGTCAAAGGATCGCAAAAAAACGACAAATTTCGTCAAAGAGTCGCAAAAAAAACGGCAAATTTTGTCAAATGTTCGCGAAAAAAACGCATATTTCGTCAAAGGATCGCAAAAAACGGCAAATTTCGCAGAAGGATCTCAAAAAAAGCGCATATTTCTTAACAGGATCGCGAAAAAAACACATATTTCGTCAAAGGATCGCGAAATGACGACAAATTTCGTCAAAGGATCGACAAAAAACCGGCAAATTTCTTCAAAGAATCGTGAAAAAACGGCAAATTTCGTAAAACGATCGTAAAAAAAGGCAAAATTCGTTAAAGGACCTTGAAAAAACAGATATATGTCAAAGGATCGCGAAAAAACCGCATAATTCGTCAAAGAATCTCGAAAAACAACAAAATTCGTCACAGGTTCGTGATAAAACGGCAAATTTCGTCAAAGAATCTCGAAAAACAACAAATTTCGTCAAAGGAACGCGGAAAAACGACAAATTTCGTCAAAAATCGATAAAAAACGGCAAATTTCATCAAAAGGATCGCGAAAAAACACATATATCGTCAAAGGATCGCGAAAAAACCGCATATTTCGTCAAAAGATCTGGAAAACCGACAAATTTCGTCAAAGGAATCCGAAAAAAAGGCAAATTTTGCGGATGGATCGCGAAAAAAGCGCATATTTCGTTGAAGGATCGCCAAAAAAAAACACATATTTCGTCAAAGGATTGCGAATTGACGACAAATTTCGTCAAAGGATCGCGGAAAAACGACAAAATTCTTCAAAGGATCGCAAAAAACGACAAATTTCGACAAAGGATCGCGAAAAAACGACAAATTTCGTCAAAGACTCTCGAAAAACAATAAATTTCGTCAAAGGAACGCGGAAAAACGACAAATTTCGTCAAAAAATCAATAAAAAACGGCAAATTTCATCAAAAGGATCGCGAAAAAACACATATATCGTCAAAGGATCGCGAAAAAACCGCATATTTCGTCAAAAGATCTGGAAAACCGACAAATTTCGTCAAAGGAACTCGAAAAAAAGGCAAATTTTGCGGATGGATCGCGAAAAAAGCGCATATTTCGTTGAAGGATCGCCAAAAAAAACACATATTTCGTCAAAAGATTGCGAATTGACGACAAATTTCGTCAAAGGATCGCGAAAAACGACAAAATTCTTCAAAGGATCGCAAAAAACGACAAATTTCGTCAAAGGATCGCGAAAAAACGACAAATTTCGTCAAAGAATCTCGAAAAACAACAAATTTCGTCAAAGGAACGCGGAAAAAGACAAATTTTGTCAAAGGATCACAAAAAAACGACAAATTTCGTCAAAAAATCGATAAAAAACGGTAAATTTCGTGAAAAGATCGCGAAAAAAACGCATATTTCGTCAAAGAATCTCGAAAAAACGCCAAATTTCGTCAAAGGATCGCGTTAAAAACGACAGATTTCGTCAAAGATCGCGAAAAGACGACAAATTTCGTCAAAGGATCGCGAAGAAACCGCATACTTCGTCAAAGGATCTCGAAAAAACGACAAATTTCGTCAAAGGATCTCGAAAAAAAGGCAAATTTCGTCAAAAGGTCGCAAAAAACGGCAAGTTTTGTCAAATGTTCGCGAAAAAAACGCATATTTCGTCAAACGATCGCAAAAAACGGCAAATTTCGTCAAAGGATCGAGAAAAAACCGGCAAATTTCTTCAAAGAATCGTGAAAAAACGGCAAATTTCGTAAAACGATCGTAAAAAAAGCAAAATTCGTTAAAGGACCTTGAAAAAACAGATATATGTCAAAGGATCGCGAAAAAACCGCATAATTCGTCAAAGGATCGCCAAAAACCGCATATTTCGTCAAAGAATCTCGAAAAACAACAAATTTCGTCAAAGGTTCGTGATAAAACGGCAAATTTCGTCAAAGAATCGTGAAAAAACTGCAAATTTCGTCAATAGATCGCAAAAAACTGCAAATTTCGTCAAAAGATCGCAAAAAACGCATATTTCGTCAAAGAATCTCGAAAAAACGGCAAATTTCGTCAAAAGATTGCGGAAAAAGACATATTTTGTCAAAGGATCGCAAAAAAACGACAAATTTCGTCAAATGTCGCGAAAAAACGGCAACTTTCGTCAAAAGATCGCAAAAAACGGCAAATTTCGCTGAAGGAACGCGAAAAAAGCGCATACTTCGTTAAAGGATCGCGAAAAAAACACATATTTCGTCAAAGGATCGCGAAATGACGACAAATTTCGTCAAAGGATCGCGAAAAAACGGCAAATTTCTTCAAAGAAACGTGAAAAAAGAAAACTTTCCTCAAAATATCGCAAAAACGGAAAATTTCGTCAAAGGACGGAAAAACGACAAATTTCGTCAAAGGATCGCAAAAAAACGACAAATTTCGTCAAAGAGTCGCAAAAAAAACGGCAAATTTTGTCAAATGTTCGCGAAAAAAACGCATATTTCGTCAAAGGATCGCAAAAAACGGCAAATTTCGCAGAAGGATCTCAAAAAAAGCGCATATTTCTTAACAGGATCGCGAAAAAAACACATATTTCGTCAAAAGATCGCGAAATGACGACAAATTTCGTCAAAGGATCGAGAAAAAACCGGCAAATTTCTTCAAAGAATCGTGAAAAAACGGCAAATTTCGTAAAACGATCGTAAAAAAAGCAAAATTCGTTAAAGGACCTTGAAAAAACAGATATATGTCAAAGGATCGCGAAAAAACCGCATAATTCGTCAAAGGATCGCCAAAAACCGCATATTTCGTCAAAGAATCTCGAAAAACAACAAATTTCGTCAAAGGTTCGTGATAAAACGGCAAATTTCGTCAAAGAATCGTGAAAAAACTGCAAATTTCGTCAATAGATCGCAAAAAACTGCAAATTTCGTCAAAAGATCGCAAAAAACGCATATTTCGTCAAAGAATCTCGAAAAAACGGCAAATTTCGTCAAAAGATTGCGGAAAAAGACATATTTTGTCAAAGGATCGCAAAAAAACGACAAATTTCGTCAAATGTCGCGAAAAAACGGCAACTTTCGTCAAAAGATCGCAAAAAACGGCAAATTTCGCTGAAGGAACGCGAAAAAAGCGCATACTTCGTTAAAGGATCGCGAAAAAAACACATATTTCGTCAAAGGATCGCGAAATGACGACAAATTTCGTCAAAGGATCGCGAAAAAACGGCAAATTTCTTCAAAGAAACGTGAAAAAAGAAAACTTTCCTCAAAATATCGCAAAAACGGAAAATTTCGTCAAAGGACGGAAAAACGACAAATTTCGTCAAAGGATCGCAAAAAAACGACAAATTTCGTCAAAGAGTCGCAAAAAAAACGGCAAATTTTGTCAAATGTTCGCGAAAAAAACGCATATTTCGTCAAAGGATCGCAAAAAACGGCAAATTTCGCAGAAGGATCTCAAAAAAAGCGCATATTTCTTAACAGGATCGCGAAAAAAACACATATTTCGTCAAAGGATCGCGAAATGACGACAAATTTCGTCAAAGGATCGACAAAAAACCGGCAAATTTCTTCAAAGAATCGTGAAAAAACGGCAAATTTCGTAAAACGATCGTTAAAGGACCTTGAAAAAACAGATATATGTCAAAGGATCGCGAAAAAACCGCATAATTCGTCAAAGAATCTCGAAAAACAACAAAATTCGTCACAGGTTCGTGATAAAACGGCAAATTTCGTCAAAGAATCTCGAAAAACAACAAATTTCGTCAAAGGAACGCGGAAAAACGACAAATTTCGTCAAAAAATCGATAAAAAACGGCAAATTTCATCAAAAGGATCGCGAAAAAACACATATATCGTCAAAGGATCGCGAAAAAACCGCATATTTCGTCAAAAGATCTGGAAAACCGACAAATTTCGTCAAAGGAATCCGAAAAAAAGGCAAATTTTGCGGATGGATCGCGAAAAAAGCGCATATTTCGTTGAAGGATCGCCAAAAAAAAACACATATTTCGTCAAAGGATTGCGAATTGACGACAAATTTCGTCAAAGGATCGCGGAAAAACGACAAAATTCTTCAAAGGATCGCAAAAAACGACAAATTTCGACAAAGGATCGCGAAAAAACGACAAATTTCGTCAAAGACTCTCGAAAAACAATAAATTTCGTCAAAGGAACGCGGAAAAACGACAAATTTCGTCAAAAAATCAATAAAAAACGGCAAATTTCATCAAAAGGATCGCGAAAAAACACATATATCGTCAAAGGATCGGGAAAAAACCGCATATTTCGTCAAAAGATCTGGAAAACCGACAAATTTCGTCAAAGGAACTCGAAAAAAAGGCAAATTTTGCGGATGGATCGCGAAAAAAGCGCATATTTCGTTGAAGGATCGCCAAAAAAAACACATATTTCGTCAAAAGATTGCGAATTGACGACAAATTTCGTCAAAGGATCGCGGAAAAACGACAAAATTCTTCAAAGGATCGCAAAAAACGACAAATTTCGTCAAAGGATCGCGAAAAAACGACAAATTTCGTCAAAGAATCTCGAAAAACAACAAATTTCGTCAAAGGAACGCGGAAAAAGACAAATTTTGTCAAAGGATCACAAAAAAACGACAAATTTCGTCAAAAAATCGATAAAAAACGGTAAATTTCGTCAAAAGATCGCGAAAAAAACGCATATTTCGTCAAAGAATCTCGAAAAAACGCCAAATTTCGTCAAAGGATCGCGTTAAAAACGACAGATTTCGTCAAAGATCGCGAAAAGACGACAAATTTCGTCAAAGGATCGCGAAGAAACCGCATACTTCGTCAAAGGATCTCGAAAAAACGACAAATTTCGTCAAAGGATCTCGAAAAAAAGGCAAATTTCGTCAAAGGATCGCGAAAAACGGCATATTCCGTCAAAGGATCGCGATATGACGACAAATTTCGTCAGAGGATCCCGAAAAAACGCATAATTCGTCAAAGGATCGCGAAATACCGCATATTTCGTCAAAGAATCTCGAAAAACAACAAATTTCGTCAAAGGTTCGCAGAAAAACGACAAATTTCGTCAAAGGATCGCAAAAAAACGACAAATTTCATCAAAGAGTCCCGAAAAAACGGCAAATTTCGTCAAAAGATCGCAAAAAACGGCAAGTTTTGTCAAATGTTCGCGAAAAAAACGCATATTTCGTCAAAGGATCGCAAAAAACGGCAAATTTCGCAGAAGGATCGCAAAAAAGCGCATATTTCTTTACAGGATCGCGAAAAAAAACACATATTTCGTCAAAGGATCGCGAAATGACGACAAATTTCGTCAAAGGATCGAGAAAAAACCGGCAAATTTCTTCAAAGAATCGTGAAAAAACGGCAAATTTCGTAAAACGATCGTAAAAAAAGGCAAAATTCGTTAAAGGACCTTGAAAAAACAGATATATGTCAAAGGATCGCGAAAAAACCGCATAATTCGTCAAAGGATCGCCAAAAACCGCATATTTCGTCAAAGAATCTCGAAAAACAACAAATTTCGTCAAAGGTTCGTGATAAAACGGCAAATTTCGTCAAAGAATCGTGAAAAAACTGCAAATTTCGTCAATAGATCGCAAAAAACTGCAAATTTCTTCAAAAGATCGCAAAAAAACGCATATTTCGTCAAAGAATCTCGAAAAAACGGCAAATTTCGTCAAAAGATTGCGAAAAAACGACATATTTTGTCAAAGGATCGCAAAAAAACGACAAATTTCGTCAAATGTCGCGAAAAAACGGCAACTTTCGTCAAAAGATCGCAAAAAACGGCAAATTTCGCTGAAGGATCGCGAAAAAAGCGCATACTTCGTTAAAGGATCGCGAAAAAAACACATATTTCGTCAAAGGATCGCGAAATGACGACAAATTTCGTCAAAGGATCGCGAAAAAACGGCAAATTTCTTCAAAGAAACGTGAAAAAAGAAAACTTTCCTCAAAATATCGCAAAAACGGAAAATTTCGTCAAAGAACGGAAAAACGACAAATTTCGTCAAAGGATCGCAAAAAAACGACAAATTTCGTCAAAGAGTCGCAAAAAAACGGCAAATTTTGTCAAATGTTCGCGAAAAAAACGCATATTTCGTCAAAGGATCGCAAAAAACGGCAAATTTCGCAGAAGGATCTCTAAAAAAGCGCATATTTCTTAACAGGATCGCGAAAAAAACACATATTTCGTCAAAGGATCGCGAAATGACGACAAATTTCGTCAAAGGATCGCGGAAAAACGACAAAATTCTTCAAAGGATCGCAAAAAACGACAAATTTCGTCAAAGGATCGCGAAAAAACGACAAATTTCGTCAAAGACTCTCGAAAAACAACAAATTTCGTCAAAGGAACGCGGAAAAACGACAAATTTCGTCAAAAAATCAATAAAAAACGGCAAATTTCATCAAAAGGATCGCGAAAAAACACATATATCGTCAAAGGATCGCGAAAAAACCGCATATTTCGTCAAAAGATCTGGAAAACCGACAAATTTCGTCAAAGGAACTCGAAAAAAAGGCAAATTTTGCGGATGGATCGCGAAAAAAGCGCATATTTCGTTGAAGGATCGCCAAAAAAAACATATTTCGTCAAAAGATTGCGAATT
The DNA here is from genome assembly GCA_963931845.1 of Maratus michaelseni. Lineage (NCBI taxonomy): Eukaryota > Metazoa > Arthropoda > Arachnida > Araneae > Salticidae > Maratus > Maratus michaelseni. The sequence continues at coordinate 28,853,447 of OZ007599.1, forward strand.
GACGACAAATTTCGTCAAAGGATCGCGGAAAAACGACAAAATTCTTCAAAGGATCGCAAAAAACGACAAATTTCGTCAAAGGATCGCGAAAAAACGACAAATTTCGTCAAAGAATCTCGAAAAACAACAAATTTCGTCAAAGGAACGCGGAAAAAGACAAATTTTGTCAAAGGATCACAAAAAAACGACAAATTTCGTCAAAAAATCGATAAAAAACGGTAAATTTCGTCAAAAGATCGCGAAAAAAACGCATATTTCGTCAAAGAATCTCGAAAAAACGCCAAATTTCGTCAAAGGATCGCGTTAAAAACGACAGATTTCGTCAAAGATCGCGAAAAGACGACAAATTTCGTCAAAGGATCGCGAAGAAACCGCATACTTCGTCAAAGGATCTCGAAAAAACGACAAATTTCGTCAAAGGATCTCGAAAAAAAGGCAAATTTCGTCAAAGGATCGCGAAAAACGGCATATTTCGTCAAAGGATCGCGATATGACGACAAATTTCGTCAGAGGATCCCGAAAAAACGCATAATTCGTCAAAGGATCGCGAAATACCGCATATTTCGTCAAAGAATCTCGAAAAACAACAAATTTCGTCAAAGGTTCGCAGAAAAACGACAAATTTCGTCAAAGGATCGCAAAAAAACGACAAATTTCATCAAAGAGTCCCGAAAAAACGGCAAATTTCGTCAAAAGATCGCAAAAAACGGCAAGTTTTGTCAAATGTTCGCGAAAAAAACGCATATTTCGTCAAAGGATCGCAAAAAACGGCAAATTTCGCAGAAGGATCGCAAAAAAGCGCATATTTCTTTACAGGATCGCGAAAAAAAACACATATTTCGTCAAAGGATCGCGAAATGACGACAAATTTCGTCAAAGGATCGAGAAAAAACCGGCAAATTTCTTCAAAGAATCGTGAAAAAACGGCAAATTTCGTAAAACGATCGTAAAAAAAGGCAAAATTCGTTAAAGGACCTTGAAAAAACAGATATATGTCAAAGGATCGCGAAAAAACCGCATAATTCGTCAAAGGATCGCCAAAAACCGCATATTTCGTCAAAGAATCTCGAAAAACAACAAATTTCGTCAAAGGTTCGTGATAAAACGGCAAATTTCGTCAAAGAATCGTGAAAAAACTGCAAATTTCGTCAATAGATCGCAAAAAACTGCAAATTTCTTCAAAAGATCGCAAAAAAACGCATATTTCGTCAAAGAATCTCGAAAAAACGGCAAATTTCGTCAAAAGATTGCGAAAAAACGACATATTTTGTCAAAGGATCGCAAAAAAACGACAAATTTCGTCAAATGTCGCGAAAAAACGGCAACTTTCGTCAAAAGATCGCAAAAAACGGCAAATTTCGCTGAAGGATCGCGAAAAAAGCGCATACTTCGTTAAAGGATCGCGAAAAAAACACATATTTCGTCAAAGGATCGCGAAATGACGACAAATTTCGTCAAAGGATCGCGAAAAAACGGCAAATTTCTTCAAAGAAACGTGAAAAAAGAAAACTTTCCTCAAAATATCGCAAAAACGGAAAATTTCGTCAAAGAACGGAAAAACGACAAATTTCGTCAAAGGATCGCAAAAAAACGACAAATTTCGTCAAAGAGTCGCAAAAAAACGGCAAATTTTGTCAAATGTTCGCGAAAAAAACGCATATTTCGTCAAAGGATCGCAAAAAACGGCAAATTTCGCAGAAGGATCTCTAAAAAAGCGCATATTTCTTAACAGGATCGCGAAAAAAACACATATTTCGTCAAAGGATCGCGAAATGACGACAAATTTCGTCAAAGGATCGCGGAAAAACGACAAAATTCTTCAAAGGATCGCAAAAAACGACAAATTTCGTCAAAGGATCGCGAAAAAACGACAAATTTCGTCAAAGACTCTCGAAAAACAACAAATTTCGTCAAAGGAACGCGGAAAAACGACAAATTTCGTCAAAAAATCAATAAAAAACGGCAAATTTCATCAAAAGGATCGCGAAAAAACACATATATCGTCAAAGGATCGCGAAAAAACCGCATATTTCGTCAAAAGATCTGGAAAACCGACAAATTTCGTCAAAGGAACTCGAAAAAAAGGCAAATTTTGCGGATGGATCGCGAAAAAAGCGCATATTTCGTTGAAGGATCGCCAAAAAAAACACATATTTCGTCAAAAGATTGCGAATTGACGACAAATTTCGTCAAAGGATCGCGGAAAAACGACAAAATTCTTCAAAGGATCGCAAAAAACGACAAATTTCGTCAAAGGATCGCGAAAAAACGACAAATTTCGTCAAAGAATCTCGAAAAACAACAAATTTCGTCAAAGGAACGCGGAAAAAGACAAATTTTGTCAAAGGATCACAAAAAAACGACAAATTTCGTCAAAAAATCGATAAAAAACGGTAAATTTCGTCAAAAGATCGCGAAAAAAACGCATATTTCGTCAAAGAATCTCGAAAAAACGCCAAATTTCGTCAAAGGATCGCGTTAAAAACGACAGATTTCGTCAAAGATCGCGAAAAGACGACAAATTTCGTCAAAGGATCGCGAAGAAACCGCATACTTCGTCAAAGGATCTCGAAAAAACGACAAATTTCGTCAAAGGATCTCGAAAAAAAGGCAAATTTCGTCAAAGGATCGCGAAAAACGGCATATTTCGTCAAAGGATCGCGATATGACGACAAATTTCGTCAGAGGATCCCGAAAAAACGCATAATTCGTCAAAGGATCGCGAAATACCGCATATTTCGTCAAAGAATCTCGAAAAACAACAAATTTCGTCAAAGGTTCGCAGAAAAACGACAAATTTCGTCAAAGGATCGCAAAAAAACGACAAATTTCATCAAAGAGTCCCGAAAAAACGGCAAATTTCGTCAAAAGATCGCAAAAAACGGCAAGTTTTGTCAAATGTTCGCGAAAAAAACGCATATTTCGTCAAAGGATCGCAAAAAACGGCAAATTTCGCAGAAGGATCGCAAAAAAGCGCATATTTCTTTACAGGATCGCGAAAAAAAACACATATTTCGTCAAAGGATCGCGAAATGACGACAAATTTCGTCAAAGGATCGAGAAAAAACCGGCAAATTTCTTCAAAGAATCGTGAAAAAACGGCAAATTTCGTAAAACGATCGTAAAAAAAGGCAAAATTCGTTAAAGGACCTTGAAAAAACAGATATATGTCAAAGGATCGCGAAAAAACCGCATAATTCGTCAAAGGATCGCCAAAAACCGCATATTTCGTCAAAGAATCTCGAAAAACAACAAATTTCGTCAAAGGTTCGTGATAAAACGGCAAATTTCGTCAAAGAATCGTGAAAAAACTGCAAATTTCGTCAATAGATCGCAAAAAACTGCAAATTTCTTCAAAAGATCGCAAAAAAACGCATATTTCGTCAAAGAATCTCGAAAAAACGGCAAATTTCGTCAAAAGATTGCGAAAAAACGACATATTTTGTCAAAGGATCGCAAAAAAACGACAAATTTCGTCAAATGTCGCGAAAAAACGGCAACTTTCGTCAAAAGATCGCAAAAAACGGCAAATTTCGCTGAAGGATCGCGAAAAAAGCGCATACTTCGTTAAAGGATCGCGAAAAAAACACATATTTCGTCAAAGGATCGCGAAATGACGACAAATTTCGTCAAAGGATCGCGAAAAAACGGCAAATTTCTTCAAAGAAACGTGAAAAAAGAAAACTTTCCTCAAAATATCGCAAAAACGGAAAATTTCGTCAAAGAACGGAAAAACGACAAATTTCGTCAAAGGATCGCAAAAAAACGACAAATTTCGTCAAAGAGTCGCAAAAAAACGGCAAATTTTGTCAAATGTTCGCGAAAAAAACGCATATTTCGTCAAAGGATCGCAAAAAACGGCAAATTTCGCAGAAGGATCTCTAAAAAAGCGCATATTTCTTAACAGGATCGCGAAAAAAACACATATTTCGTCAAAGGATCGCGAAATGACGACAAATTTCGTCAAAGGATCGCGGAAAAACGACAAAATTCTTCAAAGGATCGCAAAAAACGACAAATTTCGTCAAAGGATCGCGAAAAAACGACAAATTTCGTCAAAGACTCTCGAAAAACAACAAATTTCGTCAAAGGAACGCGGAAAAACGACAAATTTCGTCAAAAAATCAATAAAAAACGGCAAATTTCATCAAAAGGATCGCGAAAAAACACATATATCGTCAAAGGATCGCGAAAAAACCGCATATTTCGTCAAAAGATCTGGAAAACCGACAAATTTCGTCAAAGGAACTCGAAAAAAAGGCAAATTTTGCGGATGGATCGCGAAAAAAGCGCATATTTCGTTGAAGGATCGCCAAAAAAAACATATTTCGTCAAAAGATTGCGAATTGACGACAAATTTCGTCAAAGGATCGCGGAAAAACGACAAAATTCTTCAAAGGATCGCAAAAAACGACAAATTTCGTCAAAGGATCGCGAAAAAACGACAAATTTCGTCAAAGAATCTCGAAAAACAACAAATTTCGTCAAAGGAACGCGGAAAAAGACAAATTTTGTCAAAGGATCACAAAAAAACGACAAATTTCGTCAAAAAATCGATAAAAAACGGTAAATTTCGTCAAAAGATCGCGAAAAAAACGCATATTTCGTCAAAGAATCTCGAAAAAACGCCAAATTTCGTCAAAGGATCGCGTTAAAAACGACAGATTTCGTCAAAGATCGCGAAAAGACGACAAATTTCGTCAAAGGATCGCGAAGAAACCGCATACTTCGTCAAAGGATCTCGAAAAAACGACAAATTTCGTCAAAGGATCTCGAAAAAAAGGCAAATTTCGTCAAAGGATCGCGAAAAACGGCATATTTCGTCAAAGGATCGCGATATGACGACAAATTTCGTCAGAGGATCCCGAAAAAACGCATAATTCGTCAAAGGATCGCGAAATACCGCATATTTCGTCAAAGAATCTCGAAAAACAACAAATTTCGTCAAAGGTTCGCAGAAAAACGACAAATTTCGTCAAAGGATCGCAAAAAAACGACAAATTTCATCAAAGAGTCCCGAAAAAACGGCAAATTTCGTCAAAAGATCGCAAAAAACGGCAAGTTTTGTCAAATGTTCGCGAAAAAAACGCATATTTCGTCAAAGGATCGCAAAAAACGGCAAATTTCGCAGAAGGATCGCAAAAAAGCGCATATTTCTTTACAGGATCGCGAAAAAAAACACATATTTCGTCAAAGGATCGCGAAATGACGACAAATTTCGTCAAAGGATCGAGAAAAAACCGGCAAATTTCTTCAAAGAATCGTGAAAAAACGGCAAATTTCGTAAAACGATCGTAAAAAAAGGCAAAATTCGTTAAAGGACCTTGAAAAAACAGATATATGTCAAAGGATCGCGAAAAAACCGCATAATTCGTCAAAGGATCGCCAAAAACCGCATATTTCGTCAAAGAATCTCGAAAAACAACAAATTTCGTCAAAGGTTCGTGATAAAACGGCAAATTTCGTCAAAGAATCGTGAAAAAACTGCAAATTTCGTCAATAGATCGCAAAAAACTGCAAATTTCTTCAAAAGATCGCAAAAAAACGCATATTTCGTCAAAGAATCTCGAAAAAACGGCAAATTTCGTCAAAAGATTGCGAAAAAACGACATATTTTGTCAAAGGATCGCAAAAAAACGACAAATTTCGTCAAATGTCGCGAAAAAACGGCAACTTTCGTCAAAAGATCGCAAAAAACGGCAAATTTCGCTGAAGGATCGCGAAAAAAGCGCATACTTCGTTAAAGGATCGCGAAAAAAACACATATTTCGTCAAAGGATCGCGAAATGACGACAAATTTCGTCAAAGGATCGCGAAAAAACGGCAAATTTCTTCAAAGAAACGTGAAAAAAGAAAACTTTCCTCAAAATATCGCAAAAACGGAAAATTTCGTCAAAGAACGGAAAAACGACAAATTTCGTCAAAGGATCGCAAAAAAACGACAAATTTCGTCAAAGAGTCGCAAAAAAACGGCAAATTTTGTCAAATGTTCGCGAAAAAAACGCATATTTCGTCAAAGGATCGCAAAAAACGGCAAATTTCGCAGAAGGATCTCTAAAAAAGCGCATATTTCTTAACAGGATCGCGAAAAAAACACATATTTCGTCAAAGGATCGCGAAATGACGACAAATTTCGTCAAAGGATCGCGGAAAAACGACAAAATTCTTCAAAGGATCGCAAAAAACGACAAATTTCGTCAAAGGATCGCGAAAAAACGACAAATTTCGTCAAAGACTCTCGAAAAACAACAAATTTCGTCAAAGGAACGCGGAAAAACGACAAATTTCGTCAAAAAATCAATAAAAAACGGCAAATTTCATCAAAAGGATCGCGAAAAAACACATATATCGTCAAAGGATCGCGAAAAAACCGCATATTTCGTCAAAAGATCTGGAAAACCGACAAATTTCGTCAAAGGAACTCGAAAAAAAGGCAAATTTTGCGGATGGATCGCGAAAAAAGCGCATATTTCGTTGAAGGATCGCCAAAAAAAACACATATTTCGTCAAAAGATTGCGAATTGACGACAAATTTCGTCAAAGGATCGCGGAAAAACGACAAAATTCTTCAAAGGATCGCAAAAAACGACAAATTTCGTCAAAGGATCGCGAAAAAACGACAAATTTCGTCAAAGAATCTCGAAAAACAACAAATTTCGTCAAAGGAACGCGGAAAAAGACAAATTTTGTCAAAGGATCACAAAAAAACGACAAATTTCGTCAAAAAATCGATAAAAAACGGTAAATTTCGTCAAAAGATCGCGAAAAAAACGCATATTTCGTCAAAGAATCTCGAAAAAACGCCAAATTTCGTCAAAGGATCGCGTTAAAAACGACAGATTTCGTCAAAGATCGCGAAAAGACGACAAATTTCGTCAAAGGATCGCGAAGAAACCGCATACTTCGTCAAAGGATCTCGAAAAAACGACAAATTTCGTCAAAGGATCTCGAAAAAAAGGCAAATTTCGTCAAAGGATCGCGAAAAACGGCATATTTCGTCAAAGGATCGCGATATGACGACAAATTTCGTCAGAGGATCCCGAAAAAACGCATAATTCGTCAAAGGATCGCGAAATACCGCATATTTCGTCAAAGAATCTCGAAAAACAACAAATTTCGTCAAAGGTTCGCAGAAAAACGACAAATTTCGTCAAAGGATCGCAAAAAAACGACAAATTTCATCAAAGAGTCCCGAAAAAACGGCAAATTTCGTCAAAAGATCGCAAAAAACGGCAAGTTTTGTCAAATGTTCGCGAAAAAAACGCATATTTCGTCAAAGGATCGCAAAAAACGGCAAATTTCGCAGAAGGATCGCAAAAAAGCGCATATTTCTTTACAGGATCGCGAAAAAAAACACATATTTCGTCAAAGGATCGCGAAATGACGACAAATTTCGTCAAAGGATCGAGAAAAAACCGGCAAATTTCTTCAAAGAATCGTGAAAAAACGGCAAATTTCGTAAAACGATCGTAAAAAAAGGCAAAATTCGTTAAAGGACCTTGAAAAAACAGATATATGTCAAAGGATCGCGAAAAAACCGCATAATTCGTCAAAGGATCGCCAAAAACCGCATATTTCGTCAAAGAATCTCGAAAAACAACAAATTTCGTCAAAGGTTCGTGATAAAACGGCAAATTTCGTCAAAGAATCGTGAAAAAACTGCAAATTTCGTCAATAGATCGCAAAAAACTGCAAATTTCTTCAAAAGATCGCAAAAAAACGCATATTTCGTCAAAGAATCTCGAAAAAACGGCAAATTTCGTCAAAAGATTGCGAAAAAACGACATATTTTGTCAAAGGATCGCAAAAAAACGACAAATTTCGTCAAATGTCGCGAAAAAACGGCAACTTTCGTCAAAAGATCGCAAAAAACGGCAAATTTCGCTGAAGGATCGCGAAAAAAGCGCATACTTCGTTAAAGGATCGCGAAAAAAACACATATTTCGTCAAAGGATCGCGAAATGACGACAAATTTCGTCAAAGGATCGCGAAAAAACGGCAAATTTCTTCAAAGAAACGTGAAAAAAGAAAACTTTCCTCAAAATATCGCAAAAACGGAAAATTTCGTCAAAGAACGGAAAAACGACAAATTTCGTCAAAGGATCGCAAAAAAACGACAAATTTCGTCAAAGAGTCGCAAAAAAACGGCAAATTTTGTCAAATGTTCGCGAAAAAAACGCATATTTCGTCAAAGGATCGCAAAAAACGGCAAATTTCGCAGAAGGATCTCTAAAAAAGCGCATATTTCTTAACAGGATCGCGAAAAAAACACATATTTCGTCAAAGGATCGCGAAATGACGACAAATTTCGTCAAAGGATCGCGGAAAAACGACAAAATTCTTCAAAGGATCGCAAAAAACGACAAATTTCGTCAAAGGATCGCGAAATGACGACAAATTTCGTCAAAGGATCGAGAAAAAACCGGCAAATTTCTTCAAAGAATCGTGAAAAAACGGCAAATTTCGTAAAACGATCGTAAAAAAAGGCAAAATTCGTTAAAGGACCTTGAAAAAACAGATATATGTCAAAGGATCGCGAAAAAACCGCATAATTCGTCAAAGGATCGCCAAAAACCGCATATTTCGTCAAAGAATCTCGAAAAACAACAAATTTCGTCAAAGGTTCGTGATAAAACGGCAAATTTCGTCAAAGAATCGTGAAAAAACTGCAAATTTCGTCAATAGATCGCAAAAAACTGCAAATTTCTTCAAAAGATCGCAAAAAAACGCATATTTCGTCAAAGAATCTCGAAAAAACGGCAAATTTCGTCAAAAGATTGCGAAAAAACGACATATTTTGTCAAAGGATCGCAAAAAAACGACAAATTTCGTCAAATGTCGCGAAAAAACGGCAACTTTCGTCAAAAGATCGCAAAAAACGGCAAATTTCGCTGAAGGATCGCGAAAAAAGCGCATACTTCGTTAAAGGATCGCGAAAAAAACACATATTTCGTCAAAGGATCGCGAAATGACGACAAATTTCGTCAAAGGATCGCGAAAAAACGGCAAATTTCTTCAAAGAAACGTGAAAAAAGAAAACTTTCCTCAAAATATCGCAAAAACGGAAAATTTCGTCAAAGAACGGAAAAACGACAAATTTCGTCAAAGGATCGCAAAAAAACGACAAATTTCGTCAAAGAGTCGCAAAAAAACGGCAAATTTTGTCAAATGTTCGCGAAAAAAACGCATATTTCGTCAAAGGATCGCAAAAAACGGCAAATTTCGCAGAAGGATCTCTAAAAAAGCGCATATTTCTTAACAGGATCGCGAAAAAAACACATATTTCGTCAAAGGATCGCGAAATGACGACAAATTTCGTCAAAGGATCGCGGAAAAACGACAAAATTCTTCAAAGGATCGCAAAAAACGACAAATTTCGTCAAAGGATCGCGAAAAAACGACAAATTTCGTCAAAGACTCTCGAAAAACAACAAATTTCGTCAAAGGAACGCGGAAAAACGTCAAATTTCGTCAAAAAATCAATAAAAAACGGCAAATTTCATCAAAAGGATCGCGAAAAAACACATATATCGTCAAAGGATCGCGAAAAAACCGCATATTTCGTCAAAAGATCTGGAAAACCGACAAATTTCGTCAAAGGAACTCGAAAAAAAGGCAAATTTTGCGGATGGATCGCGAAAAAAGCGCATATTTCGTTGAAGGATCGCCAAAAAAAACACATATTTCGTCAAAAGATTGCGAATTGACGACAAATTTCGTCAAAGGATCGCGGAAAAACGACAAAATTCTTCAAAGGATCGCAAAAAACGACAAATTTCGTCAAAGGATCGCGAAAAAACGAAAAATTTCGTCAAAGAATCTCGAAAAACAACAAATTTCGTCAAAGGAACGCGGAAAAAGACAAATTTTGTCAAAGGATCACAAAAAAACGACAAATTTCGTCAAAAAATCGATAAAAAACGGTAAATTTCGTCAAAAGATCGCGAAAAAACCGCATATTTCGTCAAAGAATCTCGAAAAAACGCCAAATTTCGTCAAAGGATCGCGTTAAAAACGACAGATTTCGTCAAAGGTCGCGAAAAGACGACAAATTTCGTCAAAGGATCGCGAAGAAACCGCATACTTCGTCAAAGGATCTCGAAAAAACGACAAATTTCGTCAAAGGATCTCGAAAAAAAGGCAAATTTCGTCAAAGGATCGCGAAAAACGGCATATTTCGTCAAAGGATCGCGATATGACGACAAATTTCGTCAGAGGATCCCGAAAAAACGCATAATTCGTCAAAGGATCGCGAAATACCGCATATTTCGTCAAAGAATCTCGAAAAACAACAAGTTTCGTCAAAGGTTCGCAGAAAAACGACAAATTTCGTCAAAGGTTCGCAGAAAAAGACAAATTTCGTCAAAGAGTCCCGAAAAAACGGCAAATTTCGTCAAAAGATCGCAAAAAACGGCAAGTTTTGTCAAATGTTCGCGAAAAAAACGCATATTTCGTCAAAGGATCGCAAAAAACGGCAAATTTCGCAGAAGGATCGCAAAAAAGCGCATATTTCTTTACAGGATCGCGAAAAAAACACATATTTCGTCAAAGGATCGCGAAATGACGACAAATTTCGTCAAAGGATCGAGAAAAAACCGGCAAATTTCTTCAAAGAATCGTGAAAAAACGGCAAATTTCGTAAAACGATCGTAAAAAAAGGCAAAATTCGTTAAAGGACCTTGAAAAAACAGATATATGTCAAAGGATCGCGAAAAAACCGCATAATTCGTCAAAGGATCGCCAAAAACCGCATATTTCGTCAAAGAATCTCGAAAAACAACAAATTTCGTCAAAGGTTCGTGATAAAACGGCAAATTTCGTCAAAGAATCGTGAAAAAACTGCAAATTTTGTCAAAAGATCGCAAAAAAACGCATATTTCGTCAAAGAATCTCGAAAAAACGGCAAATTTCGTCAAAAGATTGCGGAAAAACGACATATTTTGTCAAAGGATCGCAAAAAAACGACAAATTTCGTCAAATGTCGCGAAAAAACGGCAACTTTCGTCAAAAGATCGCAAAAAACGGCAAATTTCGCTGAAGGATCGCGAAAAAAGCGCATACTTCGTTAAAGGATCGCGAAAAAAACACATATTTCGTCAAAGGATCGCGAAATGACGACAAATTTCGTCAAAGGATCGCGAAAAAACGGCAAATTTCTTCAAAGAAACGTGAAAAAAGAAAACTTTCCTCAAAATATCGCAAAAACGGAAAATTTCGTCAAAGGACGGAAAAACGACAAATTTCGTCAAAGGATCGCAAAAAAACGACAAATTTCGTCAAAGAGTCGCAAAAAAAACGGCAAATTTTGTCAAATGTTCGCGAAAAAAACGCATATTTCGTCAAAGGATCGCAAAAAACGGCAAATTTCGCAGAAGGATCTCAAAAAAAGCGCATATTTCTTAACAGGATCGCGAAAAAAACACATATTTCGTATAGGGATCGCGAAATGACGACAAATTTCGTCAAAGGATCGAAAAAAAACCGGCAAATTTCTTCAAAGAATCGTGAAAAAACGGCAAATTTCGTAAAACGATCGTAAAAAAAGGCAAAATTCGTTAAAGGACCTTGAAAAAACAGATATATGTCCAAGGATCGCGAAAAAACCGCATAATTCGTCAAAGAATCTCGAAAAACAACAAAATTCGTCAAAGGTTCGTGATAAAACGGCAAATTTCGTCAAAGAATCTCGAAAAACAACAAATTTCGTCAAAGGAACGCGGAAAAACACATATATCGTCAAAGGATCGCGAAAAAACCGCATATTTCGTCAAAAGATCTGGAAAACCGACAAATTTCGTCAAAGGAACTCGAAAAAAAGGCAAATTTTGCGGATGGATCGCGAAAAAAGCGCATATTTCGTTGAAGGATCGCCAAAAAAAACACATATTTCGTCAAAGGATTGCGAATTGACGACAAATTTCGTCAAAGGATCGCGGAAAAACGACAAAATTCTTCAAAGGATCGCAAAAAACGACAAATTTCGTCAAAGGATCGCGAAAAAACGACAAATTTCGTCAAAGAATCTCGAAAAACAACAAATTTCGTCAAAGGAACGCGGAAAAAGACAAATTTTGTCAAAGGATCACAAAAAAACGACAAATTTCGTCAAAAAATCGATAAAAAACGGTAAATTTCGTCAAAAGATCGCGAAAAAACCGCATATTTCGTCAAAGAATCTCGAAAAAACGCCAAATTTCGTCAAAGGATCGCGTTAAAAACGACAGATTTCGTCAAAGATCGCGAAAAGACGACAAATTTCGTCAAAGGATCGCGAAGAAACCGCATACTTCGTCAAAGGATCTCGAAAAAACGACAAATTTCGTCAAAGGATCGCGAAAAACGGCATATTTCGTCAAAGGATCGCGATATGACGACAAATTTCGTCAGAGGATCGCGAAAAACAACAAATTTCGTCAAAGGTTCGTGATAAAACGGCAAATTTCGTCAAAGAATCGTGAAAAAACTGCAAATTTCGTCAATAGATCGCAAAAAACTGCAAATTTCGTCAAAAGATCGCAAAAAAACGCATATTTCGTCAAAGAATCTCGAAAAAACGGCAAATTTCGTCAAAAGATTGCGGAAAAACGACATATTTTGTCAAAGGATCGCAAAAAAACGACAAATTTCGTCAAATGTCGCGAAAAAACGGCAACTTTCGTCAAAAGATCGCAAAAAACGGCAAATTTCGCTGAAGGATCGCGAAAAAAGCGCATACTTCGTTAAAGGATCGCGAAAAAAACACATATTTCGTCAAAGGATCGCGAAATGACGACAAATTTCGTCAAAGGATCGCGAAAAAACGGCAAATTTCTTCAAAGAAACGTGAAAAAAGAAAACTTTCCTCAAAATATCGCAAAAACGGAAAATTTCGTCAAAGGACGGAAAAACGACAAATTTCGTCAAAGGATCGCAAAAAAACGACAAATTTCGTCAAAGAGTCGCAAAAAAACGGCAAATTTTGTCAAATGTTCGCGAAAAAAACGCATATTTCGTCAAAGGATCGCAAAAAACGGCAAATTTCGCAGAAGGATCTCAAAAAAAGCGCATATTTCTTAACAGGATCGCGAAAAAAACACATATTTCGTCAAAGGATCGCGAAATGACGACAAATTTCGTCAAAGGATCGAAAAAAAACCGGCAAATTTCTTCAAAGAATCGTGAAAAAACGGCAAATTTCGTAAAACGATCGTAAAAAAAGGCAAAATTCGTTAAAGGACCTTGAAAAAACAGATATATGTCCAAGGATCGCGAAAAAACCGCATAATTCGTCAAAGAATCTCGAAAAACAACAAATTTCGTCAAAGGAACGCGGAAAAACGACAAATTTCGTCAAAAAATCGATAAAAAACGGCAAATTTCATCAAATGGATCGCGAAAAAACACATATATCGTCAAAGGATCGCGAAAAAACCGCATATTTCGTCAAAAGATCTGGAAAACCGACAAATTTCGTCAAAGGAACTCGAAAAAAAGGCAAATTTTGCGGATGGATCGCGAAAAAAGCGCATATTTCGTTGAAGGATCGCCAAAAAAAACACATATTTCGTCAAAGGATTGCGAATTGACGACAAATTTCGTCAAAGGATCGCGGAAAAACGACAAAATTCTTCAAAGGATCGCAAAAAACGACAAATTTCGTCAAAGGATCGCGAAAAAACGACAAATTACGTCAAAGACTCTCGAAAAACAACAAATTTCGTCAAAGGAACGCGGAAAAACGACAAATTTCGTCAAAAAATCAATAAAAAACGGCAAATTTCATCAAAAGGATCGCGAAAAAACACATATATCGTCAAAGGATCGCGAAAAAACCGCATATTTCGTCAAAAGATCTGGAAAACCGACAAATTTCGTCAAAGGAACTCGAAAAAAAGGCAAATTTTGCGGATGGATCGCGAAAAAAGCGCATATTTCGTTGAAGGATCGCCAAAAAAAACACATATTTCGTCAAAAGATTGCGAATTGACGACAAATTTCGTCAAAGGATCGCGGAAAAACGACAAAATTCTTCAAAGGATCGCAAAGAACGACAAATTTCGTCAAAGGATCGCGAAAAAACGACAAATTTCGTCAAAGAATCTCGAAAAACAACAAATTTCGTCAAAGGAACGCGGAAAAAGACAAATTTTGTCAAAGGATCACAAAAAAACGACAAATTTCGTCAAAAAATCGATAAAAAACGGTAAATTTCGTCAAAAGATCGCGAAAAAACCGCATATTTCGTCAAAGAATCTCGAAAAAACGCCAAATTTCGTCAAAGGATCGCGTTAAAAACGACTGATTTCGTCAAAGATCGCGAAAAGACGACAAATTTCGTCAAAGGATCGCGAAGAAACCGCATACTTCGTCAAAGGATCTCGAAAAAACGACAAATTTCGTCAAAGGATCGCAAAAAACGGCATATTTCGTCAAAGGATCGCGATATGACGACAAATTTCGTCAGAGGATCGCCAAAAAAAACACATATTTCGTCAAAAGATTGCGAATTGACGACAAATTTCGTCAAAGGATCGCGGAAAAACGACAAAATTCTTCAAAGGATCGCAAAAAAACGACAAATTTCATCAAAGAGTCGCGAAAAAACGGCAAATTTCGTCAAAAGGTCGGAAAAAACGGCAAGTTATGTCAAATGTTCGCGAAAACGCATATTTCGTCAAAGGATCGCAAAAAACGGCAAATTTCGCAGAAGGATCGCAAAAAAGCGCATATTTCTTTACAGGATCGCGAAAAAAACACATATTTCGTCAAAGGATCGCGAAATGACGACAAATTTCGTCAAAGGATCGAGAAAAAACCGGCAAATTTCTTCAAAGAATCGTGAAAAAACGACAAATTTCGTTAAATGTCGCGAAAAAACGGCAACTTTCGTCAAAAAATCGCAAAAAACGGCAAATTTCGCTGAAGGATCGCGAAAAAAGAGCATATTTCGTTAAAGGATCGCGAAAAAAACACATATTTCGTCAAAGGATCGCGAAAAAACCGCATATTTCGTCAAAAGATCTCGAAAACCGACAAATTTCGTCAAAGGAACTTGAAAAAAAGGCAAATTTTGCGAAGAATCTCGAAAAAACGCCAAATTTCGTCAAAGGATCGCGTTAAAAACGACAAATTTCGTCAAAGATCGCGAAAACACGACAAATTTCGTCAAAGGATCGCGAAGAAACCGCATACTTCGTCAAAGGATTTCGAAAAAACGACAAATTTCGTCAAAGGATCTCGAAAAAAAGGCAAATTTCGTCAAAGGATCGCGAAAAACGGCATATTTCGTCAAAGGATCGCGATATGACGACAAATTTCGTCAGAGGATCGCGAAAAAACGCATAATTCGTCAAAGGATCGCGAAATACCGCATATTTCGTCAAAGAATCTCGAAAAACAACAAATTTCGTCAAAGGTTCGCAGAAAAACGACAAATTTCGTCAAAGGATCGCAAAAAAACGACAAATTTCATCAAAGAGTCGCGAAAAAACGGCAAATTTCGTCAAAAGGTCGCAAAAAACGGCAAGTTTTGTCAAATGTTCGCGAAAACGCATATTTCGTCAAAGGATCGCAAAAAACGGCAAATTTCGCAGAAGGATCGCAAAAAAGCGCATATTTCTTTTACAGGATCGCGAAAAAAACACATATTTCGTCAAAGGATCGCGAAATGACGACAAATTTCGTCAAAGGATCGAGAAAAACCGGCAAATTTCTTCAAAGAATCGTGAAAAAACGACAAATTTCGTTAAATGTCGCGAAAAAACGGCAACTTTCGTCAAAAAATCGCAAAAAACGGCAAATTTCGCTGAAGGATCGCGAAAAAAGAGCATATTTCGTTAAAGGATCGCGAAAAAAACACATATTTCGTCAAAGGATCGCGAAATGACGACAAATTTCGTCAAAGGATCGCGAAAAAACGGCAAATTTCTTCAAAGAATCGTGAAAAAACGGCAAAATTTATCAAAAGATCGCGAAAAAAGGCAAATTTCGTCAAAATATCGCAAAAAACGGCAAATTTTGTCAAACGATCGTAAAAAACGACAAATTTCGTCAAAGACTCTCGAAAAACAATAAATTTCGTCAAAGGAACGCGGAAAAACGACAAATTTCGTCAAAAAATCAATAAAAAACGGCAAATTTCATCAAAAGGATCGCGAAAAAACACATATATCGTCAAAGGATCGCGAAAAAACCGCATATTTCGTCAAAAGATCTGGAAAACCGACAAATTTCGTCAAAGGAACTCGAAAAAAAGGCAAATTTTGCGGATGGATCGCGAAAAAAGCGCATATTTCGTTGAAGGATCGCCAAAAAAAAACACATATTTCGTCAAAGGATTGCGAATTGACGACAAATTTCGTCAAAGGATCGCGGAAAAACGACAAAATTCTTCAAAGGATCGCAAAAAACGACAAATTTCGTCAAAGGATCGCGAAAAAACGACAAATTTCGTCAAAGACTCTCGAAAAACAATAAATTTCGTCAAAGGAACGCGGAAAAACGACAAATTTCGTCAAAAAATCAATAAAAAACGGCAAATTTCATCAAAAGGATCGCGAAAAAACACATATATCGTCAAAGGATCGCGAAAAAAACGCATATTTCGTCAAAAGATCTGGAAAACCGACAAATTTCGTCAAAGGAACTCGAAAAAAAGGCAAATTTTGCGGATGGATCGCGAAAAAAGCGCATATTTCGTTGAAGGATCGCCAAAAAAAAACACATATTTCGTCAAAAGATTGCGAATTGACGACAAATTTCGTCAAAGGATCGCGGAAAAACGACAAAATTCTTCAAAGGATCGCAAAAAACGACAAATTTCGTCAAAGGATCGCGAAAAAACGACAAATTTCGTCAAAGAATCTCGAAAAACAACAAATTTCGCCAAAGGAACGCGGAAAAAGACAAATTTTGTCAAAGGATCACAAAAAAACGACAAATTTCGTCAAAAAATCGATAAAAAACGGTAAATTTCGTCAAAAGATCGCGAAAAAACCGCATATTTCGTCAAAGAATCTCGAAAAAACGCCAAATTTCGTCAAAGGATCGCGTTAAAAACGACAGATTTCGTCAAAGATCGCGAAAAGACGACAAATTTCGTCAAAGGATCGCGAAGAAACCGCATACTTCGTCAAAGGATCTCGAAAAAACGACAAATTTCGTCAAAGGATCTCGAAAAAAAGGCAAATTTCGTCAAAGGATCGCGAAAAACGGCATATTTCGTCAAAGGATCGCGATATGACGACAAATTTCGTCAGAGGATCCCGAAAAAACGCATAATTCGTCAAAGGATCGCGAAATACCGCATATTTCGTCAAAGAATCTCGAAAAACAACAAATTTCGTCAAAGGTTCGCAGAAAAACGACAAATTTCGTCAAAGGATCGCAAAAAAACGACAAATTTCATCAAAGAGTCCCGAAAAAACGGCAAATTTCGTCAAAAGATCGCAAAAAACGGCAAGTTTTGTCAAATGTTCGCGAAAAAAACGCATATTTCGTCAAAGGATCGCAAAAAACGGCAAATTTCGCAGAAGGATCGCAAAAAAGCGCATATTTCTTTACAGGATCGCGAAAAAACACATATTTCGTCAAAGGATCGCGAAATGACGACAAATTTCGTCAAAGGATCGAGAAAAAACCGGCAAATTTCTTCAAAGAATCGTGAAAAAACGGCAAATTTCGTAAAACGATCGTAAAAAAAGGCAAAATTCGTTAAAGGACCTTGAAAAAACAGATATATGTCAAAGGATCGCGAAAAAACCGCATAATTCGTCAAAGGATCGCCAAAAACCGCATATTTCGTCAAAGAATCTCGAAAAACAACAAATTTCGTCAAAGGAACGCGGAAAAACGACAAATTTCGTCAAAAAATCGATAAAAAACGGCAAATTTCATCAAATGGATCGCGAAAAAACACATATATCGTCAAAGGATCGCGAAAAAACCGCATATTTCGTCAAAAGATCTGGAAAACCGACAAATTTCGTCAAAGGAACTCGAAAAAAAGGCAAATTTTGCGGATGGATCGCGAAAAAAGCGCATATTTCGTTGAAGGATCGCCAAAAAAAACACATATTTCGTCAAAGGATTGCGAATTGACGACAAATTTCGTCAAAGGATCGCGGAAAAACGACAAAATTCTTCAAAGGATCGCAAAAAACGACAAATTTCGTCAAAGGATCGCGAAAAAACGACAAATTACGTCAAAGACTCTCGAAAAACAACAAATTTCGTCAAAGGAACGCGGAAAAACGACAAATTTCGTCAAAAAATCAATAAAAAACGGCAAATTTCATCAAAAGGATCGCGAAAAAACACATATATCGTCAAAGGATCGCGAAAAAACCGCATATTTCGTCAAAAGATCTGGAAAACCGACAAATTTCGTCAAAGGAACTCGAAAAAAAGGCAAATTTTGCGGATGGATCGCGAAAAAAGCGCATATTTCGTTGAAGGATCGCCAAAAAAAACACATATTTCGTCAAAAGATTGCGAATTGACGACAAATTTCGTCAAAGGATCGCGGAAAAACGACAAAATTCTTCAAAGGATCGCAAAGAACGACAAATTTCGTCAAAGGATCGCGAAAAAACGACAAATTTCGTCAAAGAATCTCGAAAAACAACAAATTTCGTCAAAGGAACGCGGAAAAAGACAAATTTTGTCAAAGGATCACAAAAAAACGACAAATTTCGTCAAAAAATCGATAAAAAACGGTAAATTTCGTCAAAAGATCGCGAAAAAACCGCATATTTCGTCAAAGAATCTCGAAAAAACGCCAAATTTCGTCAAAGGATCGCGTTAAAAACGACTGATTTCGTCAAAGATCGCGAAAAGACGACAAATTTCGTCAAAGGATCGCGAAGAAACCGCATACTTCGTCAAAGGATCTCGAAAAAACGACAAATTTCGTCAAAGGATCGCAAAAAACGGCATATTTCGTCAAAGGATCGCGATATGACGACAAATTTCGTCAGAGGATCGCCAAAAAAAACACATATTTCGTCAAAAGATTGCGAATTGACGACAAATTTCGTCAAAGGATCGCGGAAAAACGACAAAATTCTTCAAAGGATCGCAAAAAAACGACAAATTTCATCAAAGAGTCGCGAAAAAACGGCAAATTTCGTCAAAAGGTCGGAAAAAACGGCAAGTTATGTCAAATGTTCGCGAAAACGCATATTTCGTCAAAGGATCGCAAAAAACGGCAAATTTCGCAGAAGGATCGCAAAAAAGCGCATATTTCTTTACAGGATCGCGAAAAAAACACATATTTCGTCAAAGGATCGCGAAATGACGACAAATTTCGTCAAAGGATCGAGAAAAAACCGGCAAATTTCTTCAAAGAATCGTGAAAAAACGACAAATTTCGTTAAATGTCGCGAAAAAACGGCAACTTTCGTCAAAAAATCGCAAAAAACGGCAAATTTCGCTGAAGGATCGCGAAAAAAGAGCATATTTCGTTAAAGGATCGCGAAAAAAACACATATTTCGTCAAAGGATCGCGAAAAAACCGCATATTTCGTCAAAAGATCTCGAAAACCGACAAATTTCGTCAAAGGAACTTGAAAAAAAGGCAAATTTTGCGAAGAATCTCGAAAAAACGCCAAATTTCGTCAAAGGATCGCGTTAAAAACGACAAATTTCGTCAAAGATCGCGAAAACACGACAAATTTCGTCAAAGGATCGCGAAGAAACCGCATACTTCGTCAAAGGATTTCGAAAAAACGACAAATTTCGTCAAAGGATCTCGAAAAAAAGGCAAATTTCGTCAAAGGATCGCGAAAAACGGCATATTTCGTCAAAGGATCGCGATATGACGACAAATTTCGTCAGAGGATCGCGAAAAAACGCATAATTCGTCAAAGGATCGCGAAATACCGCATATTTCGTCAAAGAATCTCGAAAAACAACAAATTTCGTCAAAGGTTCGCAGAAAAACGACAAATTTCGTCAAAGGATCGCAAAAAAACGACAAATTTCATCAAAGAGTCGCGAAAAAACGGCAAATTTCGTCAAAAGGTCGCAAAAAACGGCAAGTTTTGTCAAATGTTCGCGAAAACGCATATTTCGTCAAAGGATCGCAAAAAACGGCAAATTTCGCAGAAGGATCGCAAAAAAGCGCATATTTCTTTTACAGGATCGCGAAAAAAACACATATTTCGTCAAAGGATCGCGAAATGACGACAAATTTCGTCAAAGGATCGAGAAAAACCGGCAAATTTCTTCAAAGAATCGTGAAAAAACGACAAATTTCGTTAAATGTCGCGAAAAAACGGCAACTTTCGTCAAAAAATCGCAAAAAACGGCAAATTTCGCTGAAGGATCGCGAAAAAAGAGCATATTTCGTTAAAGGATCGCGAAAAAAACACATATTTCGTCAAAGGATCGCGAAATGACGACAAATTTCGTCAAAGGATCGCGAAAAAACGGCAAATTTCTTCAAAGAATCGTGAAAAAACGGCAAAATTTATCAAAAGATCGCGAAAAAAGGCAAATTTCGTCAAAATATCGCAAAAAACGGCAAATTTTGTCAAACGATCGTAAAAAACGACAAATTTCGTCAAAGACTCTCGAAAAACAATAAATTTCGTCAAAGGAACGCGGAAAAACGACAAATTTCGTCAAAAAATCAATAAAAAACGGCAAATTTCATCAAAAGGATCGCGAAAAAACACATATATCGTCAAAGGATCGCGAAAAAACCGCATATTTCGTCAAAAGATCTGGAAAACCGACAAATTTCGTCAAAGGAACTCGAAAAAAAGGCAAATTTTGCGGATGGATCGCGAAAAAAGCGCATATTTCGTTGAAGGATCGCCAAAAAAAAACACATATTTCGTCAAAGGATTGCGAATTGACGACAAATTTCGTCAAAGGATCGCGGAAAAACGACAAAATTCTTCAAAGGATCGCAAAAAACGACAAATTTCGTCAAAGGATCGCGAAAAAACGACAAATTTCGTCAAAGACTCTCGAAAAACAATAAATTTCGTCAAAGGAACGCGGAAAAACGACAAATTTCGTCAAAAAATCAATAAAAAACGGCAAATTTCATCAAAAGGATCGCGAAAAAACACATATATCGTCAAAGGATCGCGAAAAAAACGCATATTTCGTCAAAAGATCTGGAAAACCGACAAATTTCGTCAAAGGAACTCGAAAAAAAGGCAAATTTTGCGGATGGATCGCGAAAAAAGCGCATATTTCGTTGAAGGATCGCCAAAAAAAAACACATATTTCGTCAAAAGATTGCGAATTGACGACAAATTTCGTCAAAGGATCGCGGAAAAACGACAAAATTCTTCAAAGGATCGCAAAAAACGACAAATTTCGTCAAAGGATCGCGAAAAAACGACAAATTTCGTCAAAGAATCTCGAAAAACAACAAATTTCGCCAAAGGAACGCGGAAAAAGACAAATTTTGTCAAAGGATCACAAAAAAACGACAAATTTCGTCAAAAAATCGATAAAAAACGGTAAATTTCGTCAAAAGATCGCGAAAAAACCGCATATTTCGTCAAAGAATCTCGAAAAAACGCCAAATTTCGTCAAAGGATCGCGTTAAAAACGACAGATTTCGTCAAAGATCGCGAAAAGACGACAAATTTCGTCAAAGGATCGCGAAGAAACCGCATACTTCGTCAAAGGATCTCGAAAAAACGACAAATTTCGTCAAAGGATCTCGAAAAAAAGGCAAATTTCGTCAAAGGATCGCGAAAAACGGCATATTTCGTCAAAGGATCGCGATATGACGACAAATTTCGTCAGAGGATCCCGAAAAAACGCATAATTCGTCAAAGGATCGCGAAATACCGCATATTTCGTCAAAGAATCTCGAAAAACAACAAATTTCGTCAAAGGTTCGCAGAAAAACGACAAATTTCGTCAAAGGATCGCAAAAAAACGACAAATTTCATCAAAGAGTCCCGAAAAAACGGCAAATTTCGTCAAAAGATCGCAAAAAACGGCAAGTTTTGTCAAATGTTCGCGAAAAAAACGCATATTTCGTCAAAGGATCGCAAAAAACGGCAAATTTCGCAGAAGGATCGCAAAAAAGCGCATATTTCTTTACAGGATCGCGAAAAAACACATATTTCGTCAAAGGATCGCGAAATGACGACAAATTTCGTCAAAGGATCGAGAAAAAACCGGCAAATTTCTTCAAAGAATCGTGAAAAAACGGCAAATTTCGTAAAACGATCGTAAAAAAAGGCAAAATTCGTTAAAGGACCTTGAAAAAACAGATATATGTCAAAGGATCGCGAAAAAACCGCATAATTCGTCAAAGGATCGCCAAAAACCGCATATTTCGTCAAAGAATCTCGAAAAACAACAAATTTCGTCAAAGGTTCGTGATAAAACGGCAAATTTCGTCAAAGAATCGTGAAAAAACTGCAAATTTCGTCAATAGATCGCAAAAAACTGCAAATTTCGTCAAAAGATCGCAAAAAAACGCATATTTCGTCAAAGAATCTCGAAAAAACGGCAAATTTCGTCAAAAGATTGCGGAAAAACGACATATTTTGTCAAAGGATCGCAAAAAAACGACAAATTTCGTCAAATGTCGCGGAAAAACGGCAACTTTCGTCAAAAGATCGCAAAAAACGGCAAATTTCGCTGAAGGATCGCGAAAAAAGCGCATACTTCGTTAAAGGATCGCGAAAAAAACACATATTTCGTCAAAGGATCGCGAAATGACGACAAATTTCGTCAAAGGATCGCGAAAAAACGGCAAATTTCTTCAAAGAAACGTGAAAAAAGAAAACTTTCCTCAAAATATCGCAAAAACGGAAAATTTCGTCAAAGAACGGAAAAACGACAAATTTCGTCAAAGGATCGCAAAAAAACGACAAATTTCGTCAAAGAGTCGCAAAAAAAACGGCAAATTTTGTCAAATGTTCGCGAAAAAAACGCATATTTCGTCAAAGGATCGCAAAAAACGGCAAATTTCGCAGAAGGATCTCTAAAAAAGCGCATATTTCTTAACAGGATCGCGAAAAAAACACATATTTCGTCAAAGGATCGCGAAATGACGACAAATTTCGTCAAAGGATCGAAAAAAACCCAGCAAATTTCTTCAAAGAATCGTGAAAAAACGGCAAATTTCGTAAAACGATCGTAAAAAAAGGCAAAATTCGTTAAAGGACCTTGAAAAAACAGATATATGTCCAAGGATCGCGAAAAAACCGCATAATTCGTCAAAGAATCTCGAAAAACAACAAAATTCGTCAAAGGTTCGTGATAAAACGGCAAATTTCGTCAAAGAATCTCGAAAAACAACAAATTTCGTCAAAGGAACGCGGAAAAACGACAAATTTCGTCAAAAAATCGATAAAAAACGGCAAATTTCATCAAATGGATCGCGAAAAAACACATATATCGTCAAAGGATCGCGAAAAAACCGCATATTTCGTCAAAAGATCTGGAAAACCGACAAATTTCGTCAAAGGAACTCGAAAAAAAGGCAAATTTTGCGGATGGATCGCGAAAAAAGCGCATATTTCGTTGAAGGATCGCCAAAAAAAACACATATTTCGTCAAAGGATTGCGAATTGACGACAAATTTCGTCAAAGGATCGCGGAAAAACGACAAAATTCTTCAAAGGATCGCAAAAAACGACAAATTTCGTCAAAGGATCGCGAAAAAACGACAAATTACGTCAAAGACTCTCGAAAAACAACAAATTTCGTCAAAGGAACGCGGAAAAACGACAAATTTCGTCAAAAAATCAATAAAAAACGGCAAATTTCATCAAAAGGATCGCGAAAAAACACATATATCGTCAAAGGATCGCGAAAAAACCGCATATTTCGTCAAAAGATCTGGAAAACCGACAAATTTCGTCAAAGGAACTCGAAAAAAAGGCAAATTTTGCGGATGGATCGCGAAAAAAGCGCATATTTCGTTGAAGGATCGCCAAAAAAAAACACATATTTCGTCAAAGGATTGCGAATTGACGACAAATTTCGTCAAAGGATCGCGGAAAAACGACAAAATTCTTCAAAGGATCGCAAAAAACGACAAATTTCGTCAAAGGATCGCGAAAAAACGACAAATTTCGTCAAAGACTCTCGAAAAACAATAAATTTCGTCAAAGGAACGCGGAAAAACGACAAATTTCGTCAAAAAATCAATAAAAAACGGCAAATTTCATCAAAAGGATCGCGAAAAAACACATATATCGTCAAAGGATCGCGAAAAAAACGCATATTTCGTCAAAAGATCTGGAAAACCGACAAATTTCGTCAAAGGAACTCGAAAAAAAGGCAAATTTTGCGGATGGATCGCGAAAAAAGCGCATATTTCGTTGAAGGATCGCCAAAAAAAAACACATATTTCGTCAAAAGATTGCGAATTGACGACAAATTTCGTCAAAGGATCGCGGAAAAACGACAAAATTCTTCAAAGGATCGCAAAAAACGACAAATTTCGTCAAAGGATCGCGAAAAAACGACAAATTTCGTCAAAGAATCTCGAAAAACAACAAATTTCGCCAAAGGAACGCGGAAAAAGACAAATTTTGTCAAAGGATCACAAAAAAACGACAAATTTCGTCAAAAAATCGATAAAAAACGGTAAATTTCGTCAAAAGATCGCGAAAAAACCGCATATTTCGTCAAAGAATCTCGAAAAAACGCCAAATTTCGTCAAAGGATCGCGTTAAAAACGACAGATTTCGTCAAAGATCGCGAAAAGACGACAAATTTCGTCAAAGGATCGCGAAGAAACCGCATACTTCGTCAAAGGATCTCGAAAAAACGACAAATTTCGTCAAAGGATCTCGAAAAAAAGGCAAATTTCGTCAAAGGATCGCGAAAAACGGCATATTTCGTCAAAGGATCGCGATATGACGACAAATTTCGTCAGAGGATCCCGAAAAAACGCATAATTCGTCAAAGGATCGCGAAATACCGCATATTTCGTCAAAGAATCTCGAAAAACAACAAATTTCGTCAAAGGTTCGCAGAAAAACGACAAATTTCGTCAAAGGATCGCAAAAAAACGACAAATTTCATCAAAGAGTCCCGAAAAAACGGCAAATTTCGTCAAAAGATCGCAAAAAACGGCAAGTTTTGTCAAATGTTCGCGAAAAAAACGCATATTTCGTCAAAGGATCGCAAAAAACGGCAAATTTCGCAGAAGGATCGCAAAAAAGCGCATATTTCTTTACAGGATCGCGAAAAAACACATATTTCGTCAAAGGATCGCGAAATGACGACAAATTTCGTCAAAGGATCGAGAAAAAACCGGCAAATTTCTTCAAAGAATCGTGAAAAAACGGCAAATTTCGTAAAACGATCGTAAAAAAAGGCAAAATTCGTTAAAGGACCTTGAAAAAACAGATATATGTCAAAGGATCGCGAAAAAACCGCATAATTCGTCAAAGGATCGCCAAAAACCGCATATTTCGTCAAAGAATCTCGAAAAACAACAAATTTCGTCAAAGGTTCGTGATAAAACGGCAAATTTCGTCAAAGAATCGTGAAAAAACTGCAAATTTCGTCAATAGATCGCAAAAAACTGCAAATTTCGTCAAAAGATCGCAAAAAAACGCATATTTCGTCAAAGAATCTCGAAAAAACGGCAAATTTCGTCAAAAGATTGCGGAAAAACGACATATTTTGTCAAAGGATCGCAAAAAAACGACAAATTTCGTCAAATGTCGCGGAAAAACGGCAACTTTCGTCAAAAGATCGCAAAAAACGGCAAATTTCGCTGAAGGATCGCGAAAAAAGCGCATACTTCGTTAAAGGATCGCGAAAAAAACACATATTTCGTCAAAGGATCGCGAAATGACGACAAATTTCGTCAAAGGATCGCGAAAAAACGGCAAATTTCTTCAAAGAAACGTGAAAAAAGAAAACGTTCCTCAAAATATCGCAAAAACGGAAAATTTCGTCAAAGAACGGAAAAACGACAAATTTCGTCAAAGGATCGCAAAAAAACGACAAATTTCGTCAAAGAGTCGCAAAAAAAACGGCAAATTTTGTCAAATGTTCGCGAAAAAAACGCATATTTCGTCAAAGGATCGCAAAAAACGGCAAATTTCGCAGAAGGATCTCTAAAAAAGCGCATATTTCTTAACAGGATCGCGAAAAAAACACATATTTCGTCAAAGGATCGCGAAATGACGACAAATTTCGTCAAAGGATCGAAAAAAACCCAGCAAATTTCTTCAAAGAATCGTGAAAAAACGGCAAATTTCGTAAAACGATCGTAAAAAAAGGCAAAATTCGTTAAAGGACCTTGAAAAAACAGATATATGTCCAAGGATCGCGAAAAAACCGCATAATTCGTCAAAGAATCTCGAAAAACAACAAAATTCGTCAAAGGTTCGTGATAAAACGGCAAATTTCGTCAAAGAATCTCGAAAAACAACAAATTTCGTCAAAGGAACGCGGAAAAACGACAAATTTCGTCAAAAAATCGATAAAAAACGGCAAATTTCATCAAATGGATCGCGAAAAAACACATATATCGTCAAAGGATCGCGAAAAAACCGCATATTTCGTCAAAAGATCTGGAAAACCGACAAATTTCGTCAAAGGAACTCGAAAAAAAGGCAAATTTTGCGGATGGATCGCGAAAAAAGCGCATATTTCGTTGAAGGATCGCCAAAAAAAACACATATTTCGTCAAAGGATTGCGAATTGACGACAAATTTCGTCAAAGGATCGCGGAAAAACGACAAAATTCTTCAAAGGATCGCAAAAAACGACAAATTTCGTCAAAGGATCGCGAAAAAACGACAAATTACGTCAAAGACTCTCGAAAAACAACAAATTTCGTCAAAGGAACGCGGAAAAACGACAAATTTCGTCAAAAAATCAATAAAAAACGGCAAATTTCATCAAAAGGATCGCGAAAAAACACATATATCGTCAAAGGATCGCGAAAAAACCGCATATTTCGTCAAAAGATCTGGAAAACCGACAAATTTCGTCAAAGGAACTCGAAAAAAAGGCAAATTTTGCGGATGGATCGCGAAAAAAGCGCATATTTCGTTGAAGGATCGCCAAAAAAAACACATATTTCGTCAAAAGATTGCGAATTGACGACAAATTTCGTCAAAGGATCGCGGAAAAACGACAAAATTCTTCAAAGGATCGCAAAGAACGACAAATTTCGTCAAAGGATCGCGAAAAAACGACAAATTTCGTCAAAGAATCTCGAAAAACAACAAATTTCGTCAAAGGAACGCGGAAAAAGACAAATTTTGTCAAAGGATCACAAAAAAACGACAAATTTCGTCAAAAAATCGATAAAAAACGGTAAATTTCGTCAAAAGATCGCGAAAAAACCGCATATTTCGTCAAAGAATCTCGAAAAAACGCCAAATTTCGTCAAAGGATCGCGTTAAAAACGACTGATTTCGTCAAAGATCGCGAAAAGACGACAAATTTCGTCAAAGGATCGCGAAGAAACCGCATACTTCGTCAAAGGATCTCGAAAAAACGACAAATTTCGTCAAAGGATCGCAAAAAACGGCATATTTCGTCAAAGGATCGCGATATGACGACAAATTTCGTCAGAGGATCGCCAAAAAAAACACATATTTCGTCAAAAGATTGCGAATTGACGACAAATTTCGTCAAAGGATCGCGGAAAAACGACAAAATTCTTCAAAGGATCGCAAAAAAACGACAAATTTCATCAAAGAGTCGCGAAAAAACGGCAAATTTCGTCAAAAGGTCGGAAAAAACGGCAAGTTATGTCAAATGTTCGCGAAAACGCATATTTCGTCAAAGGATCGCAAAAAACGGCAAATTTCGCAGAAGGATCGCAAAAAAGCGCATATTTCTTTACAGGATCGCGAAAAAAACACATATTTCGTCAAAGGATCGCGAAATGACGACAAATTTCGTCAAAGGATCGAGAAAAAACCGGCAAATTTCTTCAAAGAATCGTGAAAAAACGACAAATTTCGTTAAATGTCGCGAAAAAACGGCAACTTTCGTCAAAAAATCGCAAAAAACGGCAAATTTCGCTGAAGGATCGCAAAAAAAGAGCATATTTCGTTAAAGGATCGCGAAAAAAACACATATTTCGTCAAAGGATCGCGAAAAAACCGCATATTTCGTCAAAAGATCTCGAAAACCGACAAATTTCGTCAAAGGAACTTGAAAAAAAGGCAAATTTTGCGAAGAATCTCGAAAAAACGCCAAATTTCGTCAAAGGATCGCGTTAAAAACGACAAATTTCGTCAAAGATCGCGAAAACACGACAAATTTCGTCAAAGGATCGCGAAGAAACCGCATACTTCGTCAAAGGATTTCGAAAAAACGACAAATTTCGTCAAAGGATCTCGAAAAAAAGGCAAATTTCGTCAAAGGATCGCGAAAAACGGCATATTTCGTCAAAGGATCGCGATATGACGACAAATTTCGTCAGAGGATCGCGAAAAAACGCATAATTCGTCAAAGGATCGCGAAATACCGCATATTTCGTCAAAGAATCTCGAAAAACAACAAATTTCGTCAAAGGTTCGCAGAAAAACGACAAATTTCGTCAAAGGATCGCAAAAAAACGACAAATTTCATCAAAGAGTCGCGAAAAAACGGCAAATTTCGTCAAAAGGTCGCAAAAAACGGCAAGTTTTGTCAAATATTCGCGAAAACGCATATTTCGTCAAAGGATCGCAAAAAACGGCAAATTTCGCAGAAGGATCGCAAAAAAGCGCATATTTCTTTTACAGGATCGCGAAAAAAACACATATTTCGTCAAAGGATCGCGAAATGACGACAAATTTCGTCAAAGGATCGAGAAAAACCGGCAAATTTCTTCAAAGAATCGTGAAAAAACGACAAATTTCGTTAAATGTCGCGAAAAAACGGCAACTTTCGTCAAAAAATCGCAAAAAACGGCAAATTTCGCTGAAGGATCGCGAAAAAAGAGCATATTTCGTTAAAGGATCGCGAAAAAAACACATATTTCGTCAAAGGATCGCGAAATGACGACAAATTTCGTCAAAGGATCGCGAAAAAACGGCAAATTTCTTCAAAGAATCGTGAAAAAACGGCAAAATTTATCAAAAGATCGCGAAAAAAGGCAAATTTCGTCAAAATATCGCAAAAAACGGCAAATTTTGTCAAACGATCGTAAAAAACGACAAATTTCGTCAAAGACTCTCGAAAAACAATAAATTTCGTCAAAGGAACGCGGAAAAACGACAAATTTCGTCAAAAAATCAATAAAAAACGGCAAATTTCATCAAAAGGATCGCGAAAAAACACATATATCGTCAAAGGATCGCGAAAAAACCGCATATTTCGTCAAAAGATCTGGAAAACCGACAAATTTCGTCAAAGGAACTCGAAAAAAAGGCAAATTTTGCGGATGGATCGCGAAAAAAGCGCATATTTCGTTGAAGGATCGCCAAAAAAAAACACATATTTCGTCAAAGGATTGCGAATTGACGACAAATTTCGTCAAAGGATCGCGGAAAAACGACAAAATTCTTCAAAGGATCGCAAAAAACGACAAATTTCGTCAAAGGATCGCGAAAAAACGACAAATTTCGTCAAAGACTCTCGAAAAACAATAAATTTCGTCAAAGGAACGCGGAAAAACGACAAATTTCGTCAAAAAATCAATAAAAAACGGCAAATTTCATCAAAAGGATCGCGAAAAAACACATATATCGTCAAAGGATCGCGAAAAAAACGCATATTTCGTCAAAAGATCTGGAAAACCGACAAATTTCGTCAAAGGAACTCGAAAAAAAGGCAAATTTTGCGGATGGATCGCGAAAAAAGCGCATATTTCGTTGAAGGATCGCCAAAAAAAAACACATATTTCGTCAAAAGATTGCGAATTGACGACAAATTTCGTCAAAGGATCGCGGAAAAACGACAAAATTCTTCAAAGGATCGCAAAAAACGACAAATTTCGTCAAAGGATCGCGAAAAAACGACAAATTTCGTCAAAGAATCTCGAAAAACAACAAATTTCGCCAAAGGAACGCGGAAAAAGACAAATTTTGTCAAAGGATCACAAAAAAACGACAAATTTCGTCAAAAAATCGATAAAAAACGGTAAATTTCGTCAAAAGATCGCGAAAAAACCGCATATTTCGTCAAAGAATCTCGAAAAAACGCCAAATTTCGTCAAAGGATCGCGTTAAAAACGACAGATTTCGTCAAAGATCGCGAAAAGACGACAAATTTCGTCAAAGGATCGCGAAGAAACCGCATACTTCGTCAAAGGATCTCGAAAAAACGACAAATTTCGTCAAAGGATCTCGAAAAAAAGGCAAATTTCGTCAAAGGATCGCGAAAAACGGCATATTTCGTCAAAGGATCGCGATATGACGACAAATTTCGTCAGAGGATCCCGAAAAAACGCATAATTCGTCAAAGGATCGCGAAATACCGCATATTTCGTCAAAGAATCTCGAAAAACAACAAATTTCGTCAAAGGTTCGCAGAAAAACGACAAATTTCGTCAAAGGATCGCAAAAAAACGACAAATTTCATCAAAGAGTCCCGAAAAAACGGCAAATTTCGTCAAAAGATCGCAAAAAACGGCAAGTTTTGTCAAATGTTCGCGAAAAAAACGCATATTTCGTCAAAGGATCGCAAAAAACGGCAAATTTCGCAGAAGGATCGCAAAAAAGCGCATATTTCTTTACAGGATCGCGAAAAAACACATATTTCGTCAAAGGATCGCGAAATGACGACAAATTTCGTCAAAGGATCGAGAAAAAACCGGCAAATTTCTTCAAAGAATCGTGAAAAAACGGCAAATTTCGTAAAACGATCGTAAAAAAAGGCAAAATTCGTTAAAGGACCTTGAAAAAACAGATATATGTCAAAGGATCGCGAAAAAACCGCATAATTCGTCAAAGGATCGCCAAAAACCGCATATTTCGTCAAAGAATCTCGAAAAACAACAAATTTCGTCAAAGGTTCGTGATAAAACGGCAAATTTCGTCAAAGAATCGTGAAAAAACTGCAAATTTCGTCAATAGATCGCAAAAAACTGCAAATTTCGTCAAAAGATCGCAAAAAAACGCATATTTCGTCAAAGAATCTCGAAAAAACGGCAAATTTCGTCAAAAGATTGCGGAAAAACGACATATTTTGTCAAAGGATCGCAAAAAAACGACAAATTTCGTCAAATGTCGCGGAAAAACGGCAACTTTCGTCAAAAGATCGCAAAAAACGGCAAATTTCGCTGAAGGATCGCGAAAAAAGCGCATACTTCGTTAAAGGATCGCGAAAAAAACACATATTTCGTCAAAGGATCGCGAAATGACGACAAATTTCGTCAAAGGATCGCGAAAAAACGGCAAATTTCTTCAAAGAAACGTGAAAAAAGAAAACTTTCCTCAAAATATCGCAAAAACGGAAAATTTCGTCAAAGAACGGAAAAACGACAAATTTCGTCAAAGGATCGCAAAAAAACGACAAATTTCGTCAAAGAGTCGCAAAAAAAACGGCAAATTTTGTCAAATGTTCGCGAAAAAAACGCATATTTCGTCAAAGGATCGCAAAAAACGGCAAATTTCGCAGAAGGATCTCTAAAAAAGCGCATATTTCTTAACAGGATCGCGAAAAAAACACATATTTCGTCAAAGGATCGCGAAATGACGACAAATTTCGTCAAAGGATCGAAAAAAACCCAGCAAATTTCTTCAAAGAATCGTGAAAAAACGGCAAATTTCGTAAAACGATCGTAAAAAAAGGCAAAATTCGTTAAAGGACCTTGAAAAAACAGATATATGTCCAAGGATCGCGAAAAAACCGCATAATTCGTCAAAGAATCTCGAAAAACAACAAAATTCGTCAAAGGTTCGTGATAAAACGGCAAATTTCGTCAAAGAATCTCGAAAAACAACAAATTTCGTCAAAGGAACGCGGGAAAACGACAAATTTCGTCAAAAAATCGATAAAAAACGGCAAATTTCATCAAAAGGATCGCGAAAAAACACATATATCGTCAAAGGATCGCGAAAAAACCGCATATTTCGTCAAAAGATCTGGAAAACCGACAAATTTCGTCAAAGGAACTCGAAAAAAAGGCAAATTTTGCGGATGGATCGCGAAAAAAGCGCATATTTCGTTGAAGGATCGTCAAAAAAACACATATTTCGTCAAAGGATTGCGAATTGACGACAAATTTCGTCAAAGGATCGCGGAAAAACGACAAAATTCTTCAAAGGATCGCAAAAAACGACAAATTTCGTCAAAGGATCGCGAAAAAACGACAAATTTCGTCAAAGACTCTCGAAAAACAACAAATTTCGTCAAAGGAACGCGGAAAAACGACAAATTTCGTCAAAAAATCAATAAAAAACGGCAAATTTCATCAAAAGGATCGCGAAAAAACACATATATCGTCAAAGGATCGCGAAAAAACCGCATATTTCGTCAAAAGATCTGGAAAACCGACAAATTTCGTCAAAGGAACTCGAAAAAAAGGCAAATTTTGCGGATGGATCGCGAAAAAAGCGCATATTTCGTTGAAGGATCGCCAAAAAAAACACATATTTCGTCAAAAGATTGCGAATTGACGACAAATTTTGTCAAAGGATCGCGGAAAAACGACAAAATTCTTCAAAGGATCGCAAAAAACGACAAATTTCGTCAAAGGATCGCGAAAAAACGAAAAATTTCGTCAAAGAATCTCGAAAAACAACAAATTTCGTCAAAGGAACGCGGAAAAAGACAAATTTTGTCAAAGGATCACAAAAAAACGACAAATTTCGTCAAAAAATCGATAAAAAACGGTAAATTTCGTCAAAAGATCGCGAAAAAACCGCATATTTCGTCAAAGAATCTCGAAAAAACGCCAAATTTCGTCAAAGGATCGCGTTAAAAACGACAGATTTCGTCAAAGATCGCGAACAGACGACAAATTTCGTCAAAGGATCGCGAAGAAACCGCATACTTCGTCAAAGGATCTCGAAAAAACGACAAATTTCGTCAAAGGATCTCGAAAAAAAGGCAAATTTCGTCAAAGGATCGCGAAAAACGGCATATTTCGTCAAAGGATCGCGATATGACGACAAATTTCGTCAGAGGATCCCGAAAAAACGCATAATTCGTCAAAGGATCGCGAAATACCGCATATTTCGTCAAAGAATCTCGAAAAACAACAAATTTCGTCAAAGGTTCGCAGAAAAACGACAAATTTCGTCAAAGGTTCGCAGAAAAACGACAAATTTCGTCAAAGAGTCCCGAAAAAACGGCAAATTTCGTCAAAAGATCGCAAAAAACGGCAAGTTTTGTCAAATGTTCGCGAAAAAAACGCATATTTCGTCAAAGGATCGCAAAAAACGGCAAATTTCGCAGAAGGATCGAGAAAAAACCGGCAAATTTCTTCAAAGAATCGTGAAAAAACGGCAAATTTCGTAAAACGATCGTAAAAAAAGGCAAAATTCGTTAAAGGACCTTGAAAAAACAGATATATGTCAAAGGATCGCGAAAAAACCGCATAATTCGTCAAAGGATCGCCAAAAACCGCATATTTCGTCAAAGAATCTCGAAAAACAACAAATTTCGTCAAAGGTTCGTGATAAAACGGCAAATTTCGTCAAAGAATCGTGAAAAAACTGCAAATTTCGTCAATTAGATCGCAAAAAACTGCAAATTTCGTCAAAAGATCGCAAAAAAACGCATATTTCGTCAAAGAATCTCGAAAAAACGGCAAATTTCGTCAAAAGATTGCGGAAAAACGACATATTTTGTCAAAGGATCGCAAAAAAACGACAAATTTCGTCAAATGTCGCGAAAAAACGGCAACTTTCGTCAAAAGATCGCAAAAAACGGCAAATTTCGCTGAAGGATCGCGAAAAAAGCGCATACTTCGTTAAAGGATCGCGAAAAAAACACATATTTCGTCAAAGGATCGCGAAATGACGACAAATTTCGTCAAAGGATCGCGAAAAAACGGCAAATTTCTTCAAAGAAACGTGAAAAAAGAAAACTTTCCTCAAAATATCGCAAAAACGGAAAATTTCGTCAAAGGACGGAAAAACGACAAATTTCGTCAAAGGATCGCAAAAAAACGACAAATTTCGTCAAAAAATCGATAAAAAACGGCAAATTTCATCAAATGGATCGCGAAAAAACACATATATCGTCAAAGGATCGCGAAAAAACCGCATATTTCGTCAAAAGATCTGGAAAACCGACAAATTTCGTCAAAGGAACTCGAAAAAAAGGCAAATTTTGCGGATGGATCGCGAAAAATGCGCATATTTCGTTGAAGGATCGCCAAAAAAAACACATATTTCGTCAAAGGATTGCGAATTGACGACAAATTTCGTCAAAGGATCGCGGAAAAACGACAAAATTCTTCAAAGGATCGCAAAAAACGACAAATTTCGTCAAAGGATCGCGAAAAAACGACAAATTACGTCAAAGACTCACGAAAAACAACAAATTTCGTCAAAGGAACGCGGAAAAACGACAAATTTCGTCAAAAAATCAATAAAAAACGGCAAATTTCATCAAAAGGATCGCGAAAAAACACATATATCGTCAAAGGATCGCGAAAAAACCGCATATTTCGTCAAAAGATCTGGAAAACCGACAAATTTCGTCAAAGGAACTCGAAAAAAAGGCAAATTTTGCGGATGGATCGCGAAAAAAGCGCATATTTCGTTGAAGGATCGCCAAAAAAAACACATATTTCGTCAAAAGATTGCGAATTGACGACAAATTTCGTCAAAGGATCGCGGAAAAACGACAAAATTCTTCAAAGGATCGCAAAGAACGACAAATTTCGTCAAAGGATCGCGAAAAAACGACAAATTTCGTCAAAGAATCTCGAAAAACAACAAATTTCGTCAAAGGAACGCGGAAAAAGACAAATTTTGTCAAAGGATCACAAAAAAACGACAAATTTCGTCAAAAAATCGATAAAAAACGGTAAATTTCGTCAAAAGATCGCGAAAAAACCGCATATTTCGTCAAAGAATCTCGAAAAAACGCCAAATTTCGTCAAAGGATCGCGTTAAAAACGACTGATTTCGTCAAAGATCGCGAAAAGACGACAAATTTCGTCAAAGGATCGCGAAGAAACCGCATACTTCGTCAAAGGATCTCGAAAAAACGACAAATTTCGTCAAAGGATCGCGAAAAACGGCATATTTCGTCAAAGGATCGCGATATGACGACAAATTTCGTCAGAGGATCGCGAAAAAACGCATAATTCGTCAAAGGATCGCGAAATGCCGCATATTTCGTCAAAGAATCTCGAAAAACAACAAATTTCGTCAAAGGTTCGCAGAAAAACGACAAATTTCGTCAAAGGATCGCAAAAAAACGACAAATTTCATCAAAGAGTCGCGAAAAAACGGCAAATTTCGTCAAAAGGTCGCAAAAAACGGCAAGTTATGTCAAATGTTCGCGAAAACGCATATTTCGTCAAAGGATCGCAAAAAACGGCAAATTTCGCAGAAGGATCGCAAAAAAGCGCATATTTCTTTACAGGATCGCGAAAAAAACACATATTTCGTCAAAGGATCGCGAAATGACGACAAATTTCGTCAAAGGATCGAGAAAAAACCGGCAAATTTCTTCAAAGAATCGTGAAAAAACGACAAATTTCGTTAAATGTCGCGAAAAAACGGCAACTTTCGTCAAAAAATCGCAAAAAACGGCAAATTTCGCTGAAGGATCGCGAAAAAAGAGCATATTTCGTTAAAGGATCGCGAAAAAAACACATATTTCGTCAAAGGATCGCGAAAAAACCGCATATTTCGTCAAAAGATCTCGAAAACCGACAAATTTCGTCAAAGGAACTTGAAAAAAAGGCAAATTTTGTCAAACGATCGTAAAAAACGACAAATTTCGTCAAAGACTCTCGAAAAACAATAAATTTCGTCAAAGGAACGCGGAAAAACGACAAATTTCGTCAAAAAATCAATAAAAAACGGCAAATTTCATCAAAAGGATCGCGAAAAAACACATATATCGTCAAAGGATCGCGAAAAAACCGCATATTTCGTCAAAAGATCTGGAAAACCGACAAATTTCGTCAAAGGAACTCGAAAAAAAGGCAAATTTTGCGGATGGATCGCGAAAAAAGCGCATATTTCGTTGAAGGATCGCCAAAAAAAAACACATATTTCGTCAAAGGATTGCGAATTGACGACAAATTTCGTCAAAGGATCGCGGAAAAACGACAAAATTCTTCAAAGGATCGCAAAAAACGACAAATTTCGTCAAAGGATCGCGAAAAAACGACAAATTTCGTCAAAGACTCTCGAAAAACAATAAATTTCGTCAAAGGAACGCGGAAAAACGACAAATTTCGTCAAAAAATCATTAAAAAACGGCAAATTTCATCAAAAGGATCGCGAAAAAACACATATATCGTCAAAGGATCGCGAAAAAAACGCATATTTCGTCAAAAGATCTGGAAAACCGACAAATTTCGTCAAAGGAACTCGAAAAAAAGGCAAATTTTGCGGATGGATCGCGAAAAAAGCGCATATTTCGTTGAAGGATCGCCAAAAAAAAACACATATTTCGTCAAAAGATTGCGAATTGACGACAAATTTCGTCAAAGGATCGCGGAAAAACGACAAAATTCTTCAAAGGATCGCAAAAAACGACAAATTTCGTCAAAGGATCGCGAAAAAACGACAAATTTCGTCAAAGAATCTCGAAAAACAACAAATTTCGCCAAAGGAACGCGGAAAAAGACAAATTTTGTCAAAGGATCACAAAAAAACGACAAATTTCGTCAAAAAATCGATAAAAAACGGTAAATTTCGTCAAAAGATCGCGAAAAAACCGCATATTTCGTCAAAGAATCTCGAAAAAACGCCAAATTTCGTCAAAGGATCGCGTTAAAAACGACAGATTTCGTCAAAGATCGCGAAAAGACGACAAATTTCGTCAAAGGATCGCGAAGAAACCGCATACTTCGTCAAAGGATCTCGAAAAAACGACAAATTTCGTCAAAGGATCTCGAAAAAAAGGCAAATTTCGTCAAAGGATCGCGAAAAACGGCATATTTCGTCAAAGGATCGCGATATGACGACAAATTTCGTCAGAGGATCCCGAAAAAACGCATAATTCGTCAAAGGATCGCGAAATACCGCATATTTCGTCAAAGAATCTCGAAAAACAACAAATTTCGTCAAAGGTTCGCAGAAAAACGACAAATTTCGTCAAAGGATCGCAAAAAAACGACAAATTTCATCAAAGAGTCCCGAAAAAACGGCAAATTTCGTCAAAAGATCGCAAAAAACGGCAAGTTTTGTCAAATGTTCGCGAAAAAAACGCATATTTCGTCAAAGGATCGCAAAAAACGGCAAATTTCGCAGAAGGATCGCAAAAAAGCGCATATTTCTTTACAGGATCGCGAAAAAACACATATTTCGTCAAAGGATCGCGAAATGACGACAAATTTCGTCAAAGGATCGAGAAAAAACCGGCAAATTTCTTCAAAGAATCGTGAAAAAACGGCAAATTTCGTAAAACGATCGTAAAAAAAGGCAAAATTCGTTAAAGGACCTTGAAAAAACAGATATATGTCAAAGGATCGCGAAAAAACCGCATAATTCGTCAAAGGATCGCCAAAAACCGCATATTTCGTCAAAGAATCTCGAAAAACAACAAATTTCGTCAAAGGTTCGTGATAAAACGGCAAATTTCGTCAAAGAATCGTGAAAAAACTGCAAATTTCGTCAATAGATCGCAAAAAACTGCAAATTTCGTCAAAAGATCGCAAAAAAACGCATATTTCGTCAAAGAATCTCGAAAAAACGGCAAATTTCGTCAAAAGATTGCGGAAAAACGACATATTTTGTCAAAGGATCGCAAAAAAACGACAAATTTCGTCAAATGTCGCGGAAAAACGGCAACTTTCGTCAAAAGATCGCAAAAAACGGCAAATTACGCTGAAGGATCGCGAAAAAAGCGCATACTTCGTTAAAGGATCGCGAAAAAAACACATATTTCGTCAAAGGATCGCGAAATGACGACAAATTTCGTCAAAGGATCGCGAAAAAACGGCAAATTTCTTCAAAGAAACGTGAAAAAAGAAAACTTTCCTCAAAATATCGCAAAAACGGAAAATTTCGTCAAAGAACGGAAAAACGACAAATTTCGTCAAAGGATCGCAAAAAAACGACAAATTTCGTCAAAGAGTCGCAAAAAAAACGGCAAATTTTGTCAAATGTTCGCGAAAAAAACGCATATTTCGTCAAAGGATCGCAAAAAACGGCAAATTTCGCAGAAGGATCTCTAAAAAAGCGCATATTTCTTAACAGGATCGCGAAAAAAACACATATTTCGTCAAAGGATCGCGAAATGACGACAAATTTCGTCAAAGGATCGAAAAAAACCCAGCAAATTTCTTCAAAGAATCGTGAAAAAACGGCAAATTTCGTAAAACGATCGTAAAAAAAGGCAAAATTCGTTAAAGGACCTTGAAAAAACAGATATATGTCCAAGGATCGCGAAAAAACCACATAATTCGTCAAAGAATCTCGAAAAACAACAAAATTCGTCAAAGGTTCGTGATAAAACGGCAAATTTCGTCAAAGAATCTCGAAAAACAACAAATTTCGTCAAAGGAACGCGGGAAAACGACAAATTTCGTCAAAAAATCGATAAAAAACGGCAAATTTCATCAAAAGGATCGCGAAAAAACACATATATCGTCAAAGGATCGCGAAAAAACCGCATATTTCGTCAAAAGATCTGGAAAACCGACAAATTTCGTCAAAGGAACTCGAAAAAAAGGCAAATTTTGCGGATGGATCGCGAAAAAAGCGCATATTTCGTTGAAGGATCGTCAAAAAAAACACATATTTCGTCAAAGGATTGCGAATTGACGACAAATTTCGTCAAAGGATCGCGGAAAAACGACAAAATTCTTCAAAGAAACGTGAAAAAAGAAAACTTTCCTCAAAATATCGCAAAAACGGAAAATTTCGTCAAAGGACGGAAAAACGACAAATTTCGTCAAAGGATCGCAAAAAAACGACAAATTTCGTCAAAAAATCGATAAAAAACGGCAAATTTCATCAAATGGATCGCGAAAAAACACATATATCGTCAAAGGATCGCGAAAAAACCGCATATTTCGTCAAAAGATCTGGAAAACCGACAAATTTCGTCAAAGGAACTCGAAAAAAAGGCAAATTTTGCGGATGGATCGCGAAAAATGCGCATATTTCGTTGAAGGATCGCTAAAAAAAACACATATTTCGTCAAAGGATTGCGAATTGACGACAAATTTCGTCAAAGGATCGCGGAAAAACGACAAAATTCTTCAAAGGATCGCAAAAAACGACAAATTTCGTCAAAGGATCGCGAAAAAACGACAAATTACGTCAAAGACTCACGAAAAACAACAAATTTCGTCAAAGGAACGCGGAAAAACGACAAATTTCGTCAAAAAATCAATAAAAAACGGCAAATTTCATCAAAAGGATCGCGAAAAAACACATATATCGTCAAAGGATCGCGAAAAAACCGCATATTTCGTCAAAAGATCTGGAAAACCGACAAATTTCGTCAAAGGAACTCGAAAAAAAGGCAAATTTTGCGGATGGATCGCGAAAAAAGCGCATATTTCGTTGAAGGATCGCCAAAAAAAACACATATTTCGTCAAAAGATTGCGAATTGACGACAAATTTCGTCAAAGGATCGCGGAAAAACGACAAAATTCTTCAAAGGATCGCAAAGAACGACAAATTTCGTCAAAGGATCGCGAAAAAACGACAAATTTCGTCAAAGAATCTCGAAAAACAACAAATTTCGTCAAAGGAACGCGGAAAAAAACAAATTTTGTCAAAGGATCACAAAAAAACGACAAATTTCGTCAAAAAATCGATAAAAAACGGTAAATTTCGTCAAAAGATCGCGAAAAAACCGCATATTTCGTCAAAGAATCTCGAAAAAACGCCAAATTTCGTCAAAGGATCGCGTTAAAAACGACTGATTTCGTCAAAGATCGCGAAAAGACGACAAATTTCGTCAAAGGATCGCGAAGAAACCGCATACTTCGTCAAAGGATCTCGAAAAAACGACAAATTTCGTCAAAGGATCGCGAAAAACGGCATATTTCGTCAAAGGATCGCGATATGACGACAAATTTCGTCAGAGGATCGCGAAAAAACGCATAATTCGTCAAAGGATCGCGAAATGCCGCATATTTCGTCAAAGAATCTCGAAAAACAACAAATTTCGTCAAAGGTTCGCAGAAAAACGACAAATTTCGTCAAAGGATCGCAAAAAAACGACAAATTTCATCAAAGAGTCGCGAAAAAACGGCAAATTTCGTCAAAAGGTCGCA
The DNA here is from genome assembly GCA_963931845.1 of Maratus michaelseni. Classification (NCBI taxonomy): domain Eukaryota; kingdom Metazoa; phylum Arthropoda; class Arachnida; order Araneae; family Salticidae; genus Maratus; species Maratus michaelseni. The sequence continues at coordinate 28,893,697 of OZ007599.1, forward strand.
AAAAACGGCAAGTTATGTCAAATGTTCGCGAAAACGCATATTTCGTCAAAGGATCGCAAAAAACGGCAAATTTCGCAGAAGGATCGCAAAAAAGCGCATATTTCTTTACAGGATCGCGAAAAAAACACATATTTCGTCAAAGGATCGCGAAATGACGACAAATTTCGTCAAAGGATCGAGAAAAAACCGGCAAATTTCTTCAAAGAATCGTGAAAAAACGACAAATTTCGTTAAATGTCGCGAAAAAACGGCAACTTTCGTCAAAAAATCGCAAAAAACGGCAAATTTCGCTGAAGGATCGCGAAAAAAGAGCATATTTCGTTAAAGGATCGCGAAAAAAACACATATTTCGTCAAAGGATCGCGAAAAAACCGCATATTTCGTCAAAAGATCTCGAAAACCGACAAATTTCGTCAAAGGAACTTGAAAAAAAGGCAAATTTTGTCAAACGATCGTAAAAAACGACAAATTTCGTCAAAGACTCTCGAAAAACAATAAATTTCGTCAAAGGAACGCGGAAAAACGACAAATTTCGTCAAAAAATCAATAAAAAACGGCAAATTTCATCAAAAGGATCGCGAAAAAACACATATATCGTCAAAGGATCGCGAAAAAACCGCATATTTCGTCAAAAGATCGCGAAAAAAACGCATATTTCGTCAAAAGATCTGGAAAACCGACAAATTTCGTCAAAGGAACTCGAAAAAAAGGCAAATTTTGCGGATGGATCGCGAAAAAAGCGCATATTTCGTTGAAGGATCGCCAAAAAAAAACACATATTTCGTCAAAAGATTGCGAATTGACGACAAATTTCGTCAAAGGATCGCGGAAAAACGACAAAATTCTTCAAAGGATCGCAAAAAACGACAAATTTCGTCAAAGGATCGCGAAAAAACGACAAATTTCGTCAAAGAATCTCGAAAAACAACAAATTTCGCCAAAGGAACGCGGAAAAAGACAAATTTTGTCAAAGGATCACAAAAAAACGACAAATTTCGTCAAAAAATCGATAAAAAACGGTAAATTTCGTCAAAAGATCGCGAAAAAACCGCATATTTCGTCAAAGAATCTCGAAAAAACGCCAAATTTCGTCAAAGGATCGCGTTAAAAACGACAGATTTCGTCAAAGATCGCGAAAAGACGACAAATTTCGTCAAAGGATCGCGAAGAAACCGCATACTTCGTCAAAGGATCTCGAAAAAACGACAAATTTCGTCAAAGGATCTCGAAAAAAAGGCAAATTTCGTCAAAGGATCGCGAAAAACGGCATATTTCGTCAAAGGATCGCGATATGACGACAAATTTCGTCAGAGGATCCCGAAAAAACGCATAATTCGTCAAAGGATCGCGAAATACCGCATATTTCGTCAAAGAATCTCGAAAAACAACAAATTTCGTCAAAGGTTCGCAGAAAAACGACAAATTTCGTCAAAGGATCGCAAAAAAACGACAAATTTCATCAAAGAGTCCCGAAAAAACGGCAAATTTCGTCAAAAGATCGCAAAAAACGGCAAGTTTTGTCAAATGTTCGCGAAAAAAACGCATATTTCGTCAAAGGATCGCAAAAAACGGCAAATTTCGCAGAAGGATCGCAAAAAAGCGCATATTTCTTTACAGGATCGCGAAAAAACACATATTTCGTCAAAGGATCGCGAAATGACGACAAATTTCGTCAAAGGATCGAGAAAAAACCGGCAAATTTCTTCAAAGAATCGTGAAAAAACGGCAAATTTCGTAAAACGATCGTAAAAAAAGGCAAAATTCGTTAAAGGACCTTGAAAAAACAGATATATGTCAAAGGATCGCGAAAAAACCGCATAATTCGTCAAAGGATCGCCAAAAACCGCATATTTCGTCAAAGAATCTCGAAAAACAACAAATTTCGTCAAAGGTTCGTGATAAAACGGCAAATTTCGTCAAAGAATCGTGAAAAAACTGCAAATTTCGTCAATAGATCGCAAAAAACTGCAAATTTCGTCAAAAGATCGCAAAAAAACGCATATTTCGTCAAAGAATCTCGAAAAAACGGCAAATTTCGTCAAAAGATTGCGGAAAAACGACATATTTTGTCAAAGGATCGCAAAAAAACGACAAATTTCGTCAAATGTCGCGGAAAAACGGCAACTTTCGTCAAAAGATCGCAAAAAACGGCAAATTACGCTGAAGGATCGCGAAAAAAGCGCATACTTCGTTAAAGGATCGCGAAAAAAACACATATTTCGTCAAAGGATCGCGAAATGACGACAAATTTCGTCAAAGGATCGCGAAAAAACGGCAAATTTCTTCAAAGAAACGTGAAAAAACGGCAAATTTCGTAAAACGATCGTAAAAAAAGGCAAAATTCGTTAAAGGACCTTGAAAAAACAGATATATGTCCAAGGATCGCGAAAAAACCACATAATTCGTCAAAGAATCTCGAAAAACAACAAAATTCGTCAAAGGTTCGTGATAAAACGGCAAATTTCGTCAAAGAATCTCGAAAAACAACAAATTTCGTCAAAGGAACGCGGGAAAACGACAAATTTCGTCAAAAAATCGATAAAAAACGGCAAATTTCATCAAAAGGATCGCGAAAAAACACATATATCGTCAAAGGATCGCGAAAAAACCGCATATTTCGTCAAAAGATCTGGAAAACCGACAAATTTCGTCAAAGGAACTCGAAAAAAAGGCAAATTTTGCGGATGGATCGCGAAAAAAGCGCATATTTCGTTGAAGGATCGTCAAAAAAAACACATATTTCGTCAAAGGATTGCGAATTGACGACAAATTTCGTCAAAGGATCGCGGAAAAACGACAAAATTCTTCAAAGAAACGTGAAAAAAGAAAACTTTCCTCAAAATATCGCAAAAACGGAAAATTTCGTCAAAGGACGGAAAAACGACAAATTTCGTCAAAGGATCGCAAAAAAACGACAAATTTCGTCAAAAAATCGATAAAAAACGGCAAATTTCATCAAATGGATCGCGAAAAAACACATATATCGTCAAAGGATCGCGAAAAAACCGCATATTTCGTCAAAAGATCTGGAAAACCGACAAATTTCGTCAAAGGAACTCGAAAAAAAGGCAAATTTTGCGGATGGATCGCGAAAAATGCGCATATTTCGTTGAAGGATCGCTAAAAAAAACACATATTTCGTCAAAGGATTGCGAATTGACGACAAATTTCGTCAAAGGATCGCGGAAAAACGACAAAATTCTTCAAAGGATCGCAAAAAACGACAAATTTCGTCAAAGGATCGCGAAAAAACGACAAATTACGTCAAAGACTCACGAAAAACAACAAATTTCGTCAAAGGAACGCGGAAAAACGACAAATTTCGTCAAAAAATCAATAAAAAACGGCAAATTTCATCAAAAGGATCGCGAAAAAACACATATATCGTCAAAGGATCGCGAAAAAACCGCATATTTCGTCAAAAGATCTGGAAAACCGACAAATTTCGTCAAAGGAACTCGAAAAAAAGGCAAATTTTGCGGATGGATCGCGAAAAAAGCGCATATTTCGTTGAAGGATCGCCAAAAAAAACACATATTTCGTCAAAAGATTGCGAATTGACGACAAATTTCGTCAAAGGATCGCGGAAAAACGACAAAATTCTTCAAAGGATCGCAAAGAACGACAAATTTCGTCAAAGGATCGCGAAAAAACGACAAATTTCGTCAAAGAATCTCGAAAAACAACAAATTTCGTCAAAGGAACGCGGAAAAAGACAAATTTTGTCAAAGGATCACAAAAAAACGACAAATTTCGTCAAAAAATCGATAAAAAACGGTAAATTTCGTCAAAAGATCGCGAAAAAACCGCATATTTCGTCAAAGAATCTCGAAAAAACGCCAAATTTCGTCAAAGGATCGCGTTAAAAACGACTGATTTCGTCAAAGATCGCGAAAAGACGACAAATTTCGTCAAAGGATCGCGAAGAAACCGCATACTTCGTCAAAGGATCTCGAAAAAACGACAAATTTCGTCAAAGGATCGCGAAAAACGGCATATTTCGTCAAAGGATCGCGATATGACGACAAATTTCGTCAGAGGATCGCGAAAAAACGCATAATTCGTCAAAGGATCGCGAAATGCCGCATATTTCGTCAAAGAATCTCGAAAAACAACAAATTTCGTCAAAGGTTCGCAGAAAAACGACATTTTTCGTCAAAGGATCGCAAAAAAACGACAAATTTCATCAAAGAGTCGCGAAAAAACGGCAAATTTCGTCAAAAGGTCGCAAAAAACGGCAAGTTATGTCAAATGTTCGCGAAAACGCATATTTCGTCAAAGGATCGCAAAAAACGGCAAATTTCGCAGAAGGATCGCAAAAAAGCGCATATTTCTTTACAGGATCGCGAAAAAAACACATATTTCGTCAAAGGATCGCGAAATGACGACAAATTTCGTCAAAGGATCGAGAAAAAACCGGCAAATTTCTTCAAAGAATCGTGAAAAAACGACAAATTTCGTTAAATGTCGCGAAAAAACGGCAACTTTCGTCAAAAAATCGCAAAAAACGGCAAATTTCGCTGAAGGATCGCGAAAAAAGAGCATATTTCGTTAAAGGATCGCGAAAAAAACACATATTTCGTCAAAGGATCGCGAAAAAACCGCATATTTCGTCAAAAGATCTCGAAAACCGACAAATTTCGTCAAAGGAACTTGAAAAAAAGGCAAATTTTGTCAAACGATCGTAAAAAACGACAAATTTCGTCAAAGACTCTCGAAAAACAATAAATTTCGTCAAAGGAACGCGGAAAAACGACAAATTTCGTCAAAAAATCAATAAAAAACGGCAAATTTCATCAAAAGGATCGCGAAAAAACACATATATCGTCAAAGGATCGCGAAAATACCGCATATTTCGTCAAAAGATCGCGAAAAAAACGCATATTTCGTCAAAAGATCTGGAAAACCGACAAATTTCGTCAAAGGAACTCGAAAAAAAGGCAAATTTTGCGGATGGATCGCGAAAAAAGCGCATATTTCGTTGAAGGATCGCCAAAAAAAAACACATATTTCGTCAAAAGATTGCGAATTGACGACAAATTTCGTCAAAGGATCGCGGAAAAACGACAAAATTCTTCAAAGGATCGCAAAAAACGACAAATTTCGTCAAAGGATCGCGAAAAAACGACAAATTTCGTCAAAGAATCTCGAAAAACAACAAATTTCGCCAAAGGAACGCGGAAAAAGACAAATTTTGTCAAAGGATCACAAAAAAACGACAAATTTCGTCAAAAAATCGATAAAAAACGGTAAATTTCGTCAAAAGATCGCGAAAAAACCGCATATTTCGTCAAAGAATCTCGAAAAAACGCCAAATTTCGTCAAAGGATCGCGTTAAAAACGACAGATTTCGTCAAAGATCGCGAAAAGACGACAAATTTCGTCAAAGGATCGCGAAGAAACCGCATACTTCGTCAAAGGATCTCGAAAAAACGACAAATTTCGTCAAAGGATCTCGAAAAAAAGGCAAATTTCGTCAAAGGATCGCGAAAAACGGCATATTTCGTCAAAGGATCGCGATATGACGACAAATTTCGTCAGAGGATCCCGAAAAAACGCATAATTCGTCAAAGGATCGCGAAATACCGCATATTTCGTCAAAGAATCTCGAAAAACAACAAATTTCGTCAAAGGTTCGCAGAAAAACGACAAATTTCGTCAAAGGATCGCAAAAAAACGACAAATTTCATCAAAGAGTCCCGAAAAAACGGCAAATTTCGTCAAAAGATCGCAAAAAACGGCAAGTTTTGTCAAATGTTCGCGAAAAAAACGCATATTTCGTCAAAGGATCGCAAAAAACGGCAAATTTCGCAGAAGGATCGCAAAAAAGCGCATATTTCTTTACAGGATCGCGAAAAAACACATATTTCGTCAAAGGATCGCGAAATGACGACAAATTTCGTCAAAGGATCGAGAAAAAACCGGCAAATTTCTTCAAAGAATCGTGAAAAAACGGCAAATTTCGTAAAACGATCGTAAAAAAAGGCAAAATTCGTTAAAGGACCTTGAAAAAACAGATATATGTCAAAGGATCGCGAAAAAACCGCATAATTCGTCAAAGGATCGCCAAAAACCGCATATTTCGTCAAAGAATCTCGAAAAACAACAAATTTCGTCAAAGGTTCGTGATAAAACGGCAAATTTCGTCAAAGAATCGTGAAAAAACTGCAAATTTCGTCAATAGATCGCAAAAGACTGCAAATTTCGTCAAAAGATCGCAAAAAAACGCATATTTCGTCAAAGAATCTCGAAAAAACGGCAAATTTCGTCAAAAGATTGCGGAAAAACGACATATTTTGTCAAAGGATCGCAAAAAAACGACAAATTTCGTCAAATGTCGCGGAAAAACGGCAACTTTCGTCAAAAGATCGCAAAAAACGGCAAATTACGCTGAAGGATCGCGAAAAAAGCGCATACTTCGTTAAAGGATCGCGAAAAAAACACATATTTCGTCAAAGGATCGCGAAATGACGACAAATTTCGTCAAAGGATCGCGAAAAAACGGCAAATTTCTTCAAAGAAACGTGAAAAAAGAAAACTTTCCTCAAAATATCGCAAAAACGGAAAATTTCGTCAAAGAACGGAAAAACGACAAATTTCGTCAAAGGATCGCAAAAAAACGACAAATTTCGTCAAAGAGTCGCAAAAAAAACGGCAAATTTTGTCAAATGTTCGCGAAAAAAACGCATATTTCGTCAAAGGATCGCAAAAAACGGCAAATTTCGCAGAAGGATCTCTAAAAAAGCGCATATTTCTTAACAGGATCGCGAAAAAAACACATATTTCGTCAAAGGATCGCGAAATGACGACAAATTTCGTCAAAGGATCGAAAAAAACCCAGCAAATTTCTTCAAAGAATCGTGAAAAAACGGCAAATTTCGTAAAACGATCGTAAAAAAAGGCAAAATTCGTTAAAGGACCTTGAAAAAACAGATATATGTCCAAGGATCGCGAAAAAACCACATAATTCGTCAAAGAATCTCGAAAAACAACAAAATTCGTCAAAGGTTCGTGATAAAACGGCAAATTTCGTCAAAGAATCTCGAAAAACAACAAATTTCGTCAAAGGAACGCGGGAAAACGACAAATTTCGTCAAAAAATCGATAAAAAACGGCAAATTTCATCAAAAGGATCGCGAAAAAACACATATATCGTCAAAGGATCGCGAAAAAACCGCATATTTCGTCAAAAGATCTGGAAAACCGACAAATTTCGTCAAAGGAACTCGAAAAAAAGGCAAATTTTGCGGATGGATCGCGAAAAAAGCGCATATTTCGTTGAAGGATCGTCAAAAAAAACACATATTTCGTCAAAGGATTGCGAATTGACGACAAATTTCGTCAAAGGATCGCGGAAAAACGACAAAATTCTTCAAAGAAACGTGAAAAAAGAAAACTTTCCTCAAAATATCGCAAAAACGGAAAATTTCGTCAAAGGACGGAAAAACGACAAATTTCGTCAAAGGATCGCAAAAAAACGACAAATTTCGTCAAAAAATCGATAAAAAACGGCAAATTTCATCAAATGGATCGCGAAAAAACACATATATCGTCAAAGGATCGCGAAAAAACCGCATATTTCGTCAAAAGATCTGGAAAACCGACAAATTTCGTCAAAGGAACTCGAAAAAAAGGCAAATTTTGCGGATGGATCGCGAAAAATGCGCATATTTCGTTGAAGGATCGCTAAAAAAAACACATATTTCGTCAAAGGATTGCGAATTGACGACAAATTTCGTCAAAGGATCGCGGAAAAACGACAAAATTCTTCAAAGGATCGCAAAAAACGACAAATTTCGTCAAAGGATCGCGAAAAAACGACAAATTACGTCAAAGACTCACGAAAAACAACAAATTTCGTCAAAGGAACGCGGAAAAACGACAAATTTCGTCAAAAAATCAATAAAAAACGGCAAATTTCATCAAAAGGATCGCGAAAAAACACATATATCGTCAAAGGATCGCGAAAAAACCGCATATTTCGTCAAAAGATCTGGAAAACCGACAAATTTCGTCAAAGGAACTCGAAAAAAAGGCAAATTTTGCGGATGGATCGCGAAAAAAGCGCATATTTCGTTGAAGGATCGCCAAAAAAAACACATATTTCGTCAAAAGATTGCGAATTGACGACAAATTTCGTCAAAGGATCGCGGAAAAACGACAAAATTCTTCAAAGGATCGCAAAGAACGACAAATTTCGTCAAAGGATCGCGAAAAAACGACGAATTTCGTCAAAGAATCTCGAAAAACAACAAATTTCGTCAAAGGAACGCGGAAAAAGACAAATTTTGTCAAAGGATCACAAAAAAACGACAAATTTCGTCAAAAAATCGATAAAAAACGGTAAATTTCGTCAAAAGATCGCGAAAAAACCGCATATTTCGTCAAAGAATCTCGAAAAAACGCCAAATTTCGTCAAAGGATCGCGTTAAAAACGACTGATTTCGTCAAAGATCGCGAAAAGACGACAAATTTCGTCAAAGGATCGCGAAGAAACCGCATACTTCGTCAAAGGATCTCGAAAAAACGACAAATTTCGTCAAAGGATCGCGAAAAACGGCATATTTCGTCAAAGGATCGCGATATGACGACAAATTTCGTCAGAGGATCGCGAAAAAACGCATAATTCGTCAAAGGATCGCGAAATGCCGCATATTTCGTCAAAGAATCTCGAAAAACAACAAATTTCGTCAAAGGTTCGCAGAAAAACGACAAATTTCGTCAAAGGATCGCAAAAAAACGACAAATTTCATCAAAGAGTCGCGAAAAAACGGCAAATTTCGTCAAAAGGTCGCAAAAAACGGCAAGTTATGTCAAATGTTCGCGAAAACGCATATTTCGTCAAAGGATCGCAAAAAACGGCAAATTTCGCAGAAGGATCGCAAAAAAGCGCATATTTCTTTACAGGATCGCGAAAAAAACACATATTTCGTCAAAGGATCGCGAAATGACGACAAATTTCGTCAAAGGATCGAGAAAAAACCGGCAAATTTCTTCAAAGAATCGTGAAAAAACGACAAATTTCGTTAAATGTCGCGAAAAAACGGCAACTTTCGTCAAAAAATCGCAAAAAACGGCAAATTTCGCTGAAGGATCGCGAAAAAAGAGCATATTTCGTTAAAGGATCGCGAAAAAAACACATATTTCGTCAAAGGATCGCGAAAAAACCGCATATTTCGTCAAAAGATCTCGAAAACCGACAAATTTCGTCAAAGGAACTTGAAAAAAAGGCAAATTTTGTCAAACGATCGTAAAAAACGACAAATTTCGTCAAAGACTCTCGAAAAACAATAAATTTCGTCAAAGGAACGCGGAAAAACGACAAATTTCGTCAAAAAATCAATAAAAAACGGCAAATTTCATCAAAAGGATCGCGAAAAAACACATATATCGTCAAAGGATCGCGAAAAAACCGCATATTTCGTCAAAAGATCTGGAAAACCGACAAATTTCGTCAAAGGAACTCGAAAAAAAGGCAAATTTTGCGGATGGATCGCGAAAAAAGCGCATATTTCGTTGAAGGATCGCCAAAAAAAAACACATATTTCGTCAAAGGATTGCGAATTGACGACAAATTTCGTCAAAGGATCGCGGAAAAACGACAAAATTCTTCAAAGGATCGCAAAAAACGACAAATTTCGTCAAAGGATCGCGAAAAAACGACAAATTTCGTCAAAGACTCTCGAAAAACAATAAATTTCGTCAAAGGAACGCGGAAAAACGACAAATTTCGTCAAAAAATCATTAAAAAACGGCAAATTTCATCAAAAGGATCGCGAAAAAACACATATATCGTCAAAGGATCGCGAAAAAAACGCATATTTCGTCAAAAGATCTGGAAAACCGACAAATTTCGTCAAAGGAACTCGAAAAAAAGGCAAATTTTGCGGATGGATCGCGAAAAAAGCGCATATTTCGTTGAAGGATCGCCAAAAAAAAACACATATTTCGTCAAAAGATTGCGAATTGACGACAAATTTCGTCAAAGGATCGCGGAAAAACGACAAAATTCGTCAAAGGATCGCAAAAAACGACAAATTTCGTCAAAGGATCGCGAAAAAACGACAAATTTCGTCAAAGAATCTCGAAAAACAACAAATTTCGCCAAAGGAACGCGGAAAAAGACAAATTTTGTCAAAGGATCACAAAAAAACGACAAATTTCGTCAAAAAATCGATAAAAAACGGTAAATTTCGTCAAAAGATCGCGAAAAAACCGCATATTTCGTCAAAGAATCTCGAAAAAACGCCAAATTTCGTCAAAGGATCGCGTTAAAAACGACAGATTTCGTCAAAGATCGCGAAAAGACGACAAATTTCGTCAAAGGATCGCGAAGAAACCGCATACTTCGTCAAAGGATCTCGAAAAAACGACAAATTTCGTCAAAGGATCTCGAAAAAAAGGCAAATTTCGTCAAAGGATCGCGAAAAACGGCATATTTCGTCAAAGGATCGCGATATGACGACAAATTTCGTCAGAGGATCCCGAAAAAACGCATAATTCGTCAAAGGATCGCGAAATACCGCATATTTCGTCAAAGAATCTCGAAAAACAACAAATTTCGTCAAAGGTTCGCAGAAAAACGACAAATTTCGTCAAAGGATCGCAAAAAAACGACAAATTTCATCAAAGAGTCCCGAAAAAACGGCAAATTTCGTCAAAAGATCGCAAAAAACGGCAAGTTTTGTCAAATGTTCGCGAAAAAAACGCATATTTCGTCAAAGGATCGCAAAAAACGGCAAATTTCGCAGAAGGATCGCAAAAAAGCGCATATTTCTTTACAGGATCGCGAAAAAACACATATTTCGTCAAAGGATCGCGAAATGACGACAAATTTCGTCAAAGGATCGAGAAAAAACCGGCAAATTTCTTCAAAGAATCGTGAAAAAACGGCAAATTTCGTAAAACGATCGTAAAAAAAGGCAAAATTCGTTAAAGGACCTTGAAAAAACAGATATATGTCAAAGGATCGCGAAAAAACCGCATAATTCGTCAAAGGATCGCCAAAAACCGCATATTTCGTCAAAGAATCTCGAAAAACAACAAATTTCGTCAAAGGTTCGTGATAAAACGGCAAATTTCGTCAAAGAATCGTGAAAAAACTGCAAATTTCGTCAATAGATCGCAAAAAACTGCAAATTTCGTCAAAAGATCGCAAAAAAACGCATATTTCGTCAAAGAATCTCGAAAAAACGGCAAATTTCGTCAAAAGATTGCGGAAAAACGACATATTTTGTCAAAGGATCGCAAAAAAACGACAAATTTCGTCAAATGTCGCGGAAAAACGGCAACTTTCGTCAAAAGATCGCAAAAAACGGCAAATTTCGCTGAAGGATCGCGAAAAAAGCGCATACTTCGTTAAAGGATCGCGAAAAAAACACATATTTCGTCAAAGGATCGCGAAATGACGACAAATTTCGTCAAAGGATCGCGAAAAAACGGCAAATTTCTTCAAAGAAACGTGAAAAAAGAAAACTTTCCTCAAAATATCGCAAAAACGGAAAATTTCGTCAAAGAACGGAAAAACGACAAATTTCGTCAAAGGATCGCAAAAAAACGACAAATTTCGTCAAAGAGTCGCAAAAAAAACGGCAAATTTTGTCAAATGTTCGCGAAAAAAACGCATATTTCGTCAAAGGATCGCAAAAAACGGCAAATTTCGCAGAAGGATCTCTAAAAAAGCGCATATTTCTTAACAGGATCGCGAAAAAAACACATATTTCGTCAAAGGATCGCGAAATGACGACAAATTTCGTCAAAGGATCGAAAAAAACCCAGCAAATTTCTTCAAAGAATCGTGAAAAAACGGCAAATTTCGTAAAACGATCGTAAAAAAAGGCAAAATTCGTTAAAGGACCTTGAAAAAACAGATATATGTCCAAGGATCGCGAAAAAACCGCATAATTCGTCAAAGAATCTCGAAAAACAACAAAATTCGTCAAAGGTTCGTGATAAAACGGCAAATTTCGTCAAAGAATCTCGAAAAACAACAAATTTCGTCAAAGGAACGCGGGAAAACGACAAATTTCGTCAAAAAATCGATAAAAAACGGCAAATTTCATCAAAAGGATCGCGAAAAAACACATATATCGTCAAAGGATCGCGAAAAAACCGCATATTTCGTCAAAAGATCTGGAAAACCGACAAATTTCGTCAAAGGAACTCGAAAAAAAGGCAAATTTTGCGGATGGATCGCGAAAAAAGCGCATATTTCGTTGAAGGATCGTCAAAAAAAACACATATTTCGTCAAAGGATTGCGAATTGACGACAAATTTCGTCAAAGGATCGCGGAAAAACGACAAAATTCTTCAAAGGATCGCAAAAAACGACAAATTTCGTCAAAGGATCGCGAAAAAACGACAAATTTCGTCAAAGACTCTCGAAAAACAACAAATTTCGTCAAAGGAACGCGGAAAAACGACAAATTTCGTCAAAAAATCAATAAAAAACGGCAAATTTCATCAAAAGGATCGCGAAAAAACACATATATCGTCAAAGGATCGCGAAAAAACCGCATATTTCGTCAAAAGATCTGGAAAACCGACAAATTTCGTCAAAGGAACTCGAAAAAAAGGCAAATTTTGCGGATGGATCGCGAAAAAAGCGCATATTTCGTTGAAGGATCGCCAAAAAAAACACATATTTCGTCAAAAGATTGCGAATTGACGACAAATTTTGTCAAAGGATCGCGGAAAAACGACAAAATTCTTCAAAGGATCGCAAAAAACGACAAATTTCGTCAAAGGATCGCGAAAAAACGAAAAATTTCGTCAAAGAATCTCGAAAAACAACAAATTTCGTCAAAGGAACGCGGAAAAAGACAAATTTTGTCAAAGGATCACAAAAAAACGACAAATTTCGTCAAAAAATCGATAAAAAACGGTAAATTTCGTCAAAAGATCGCGAAAAAACCGCATATTTCGTCAAAGAATCTCGAAAAAACGCCAAATTTCGTCAAAGGATCGCGTTAAAAACGACAGATTTCGTCAAAGATCGCGAAAAGACGACAAATTTCGTCAAAGGATCGCGAAGAAACCGCATACTTCGTCAAAGGATCTCGAAAAAACGACAAATTTCGTCAAAGGATCTCGAAAAAAAGGCAAATTTCGTCAAAGGATCGCGAAAAACGGCATATTTCGTCAAAGGATCGCGATATGACGACAAATTTCGTCAGAGGATCCCGAAAAAACGCATAATTCGTCAAAGGATCGCGAAATACCGCATATTTCGTCAAAGAATCTCGAAAAACAACAAATTTCGTCAAAGGTTCGCAGAAAAACGACAAATTTCGTCAAAGGTTCGCAGAAAAACGACAAATTTCGTCAAAGAGTCCCGAAAAAACGGCAAATTTCGTCAAAAGATCGCAAAAAACGGCAAGTTTTGTCAAATGTTCGCGAAAAAAACGCATATTTCGTCAAAGGATCGCAAAAAACGGCAAATTTCGCAGAAGGATCGAGAAAAAACCGGCAAATTTCTTCAAAGAATCGTGAAAAAACGGCAAATTTCGTAAAACGATCGTAAAAAAAGGCAAAATTCGTTAAAGGACCTTGAAAAAACAGATATATGTCAAAGGATCGCGAAAAAACCGCATAATTCGTCAAAGGATCGCCAAAAACCGCATATTTCGTCAAAGAATCTCGAAAAACAACAAATTTCGTCAAAGGTTCGTGATAAAACGGCAAATTTCGTCAAAGAATCGTGAAAAAACTGCAAATTTCGTCAATTAGATCGCAAAAAACTGCAAATTTCGTCAAAAGATCGCAAAAAAACGCATATTTCGTCAAAGAATCTCGAAAAAACGGCAAATTTCGTCAAAAGATTGCGGAAAAACGACATATTTTGTCAAAGGATCGCAAAAAAACGACAAATTTCGTCAAATGTCGCGAAAAAACGGCAACTTTCGTCAAAAGATCGCAAAAAACGGCAAATTTCGCTGAAGGATCGCGAAAAAAGCGCATACTTCGTTAAAGGATCGCGAAAAAAACACATATTTCGTCAAAGGATCGCGAAATGACGACAAATTTCGTCAAAGGATCGCGAAAAAACGGCAAATTTCTTCAAAGAAACGTGAAAAAAGAAAACTTTCCTCAAAATATCGCAAAAACGGAAAATTTCGTCAAAGGACGGAAAAACGACAAATTTCGTCAAAGGATCGCAAAAAAACGACAAATTTCGTCAAAAAATCGATAAAAAACGGCAAATTTCATCAAATGGATCGCGAAAAAACACATATATCGTCAAAGGATCGCGAAAAAACCGCATATTTCGTCAAAAGATCTGGAAAACCGACAAATTTCGTCAAAGGAACTCGAAAAAAAGGCAAATTTTGCGGATGGATCGCGAAAAATGCGCATATTTCGTTGAAGGATCGCCAAAAAAAACACATATTTCGTCAAAGGATTGCGAATTGACGACAAATTTCGTCAAAGGATCGCGGAAAAACGACAAAATTCTTCAAAGGATCGCAAAAAACGACAAATTTCGTCAAAGGATCGCGAAAAAACGACAAATTACGTCAAAGACTCACGAAAAACAACAAATTTCGTCAAAGGAACGCGGAAAAACGACAAATTTCGTCAAAAAATCAATAAAAAACGGCAAATTTCATCAAAAGGATCGCGAAAAAACACATATATCGTCAAAGGATCGCGAAAAAACCGCATATTTCGTCAAAAGATCTGGAAAACCGACAAATTTCGTCAAAGGAACTCGAAAAAAAGGCAAATTTTGCGGATGGATCGCGAAAAAAGCGCATATTTCGTTGAAGGATCGCCAAAAAAAACACATATTTCGTCAAAAGATTGCGAATTGACGACAAATTTCGTCAAAGGATCGCGGAAAAAGACAAATTTTGTCAAAGGATCACAAAAAAACGACAAATTTCGTCAAAAAATCGATAAAAAACGGTAAATTTCGTCAAAAGATCGCGAAAAAACCGCATATTTCGTCAAAGAATCTCGAAAAAACGCCAAATTTCGTCAAAGGATCGCGTTAAAAACGACTGATTTCGTCAAAGATCGCGAAAAGACGACAAATTTCGTCAAAGGATCGCGAAGAAACCGCATACTTCGTCAAAGGATCTCGAAAAAACGACAAATTTCGTCAAAGGATCGCGAAAAACGGCATATTTCGTCAAAGGATCGCGATATGACGACAAATTTCGTCAGAGGATCGCGAAAAAACGCATAATTCGTCAAAGGATCGCGAAATGCCGCATATTTCGTCAAAGAATCTCGAAAAACAACAAATTTCGTCAAAGGTTCGCAGAAAAACGACAAATTTCGTCAAAGGATCGCAAAAAAACGACAAATTTCATCAAAGAGTCGCGAAAAAACGGCAAATTTCGTCAAAAGGTCGCAAAAAACGGCAAGTTATGTCAAATGTTCGCGAAAACGCATATTTCGTCAAAGGATCGCAAAAAACGGCAAATTTCGCAGAAGGATCGCAAAAAAGCGCATATTTCTTTACAGGATCGCGAAAAAAACACATATTTCGTCAAAGGATCGCGAAATGACGACAAATTTCGTCAAAGGATCGAGAAAAAACCGGCAAATTTCTTCAAAGAATCGTGAAAAAACGACAAATTTCGTTAAATGTCGCGAAAAAACGGCAACTTTCGTCAAAAAATCGCAAAAAACGGCAAATTTCGCTGAAGGATCGCGAAAAAAGAGCATATTTCGTTAAAGGATCGCGAAAAAAACACATATTTCGTCAAAGGATCGCGAAAAAACCGCATATTTCGTCAAAAGATCTCGAAAACCGACAAATTTCGTCAAAGGAACTTGAAAAAAAGGCAAATTTTGCGGATGGATCGCGAAAAAAGCGCATATTTCGTTGAAGGATCGCCAAAAAAACACATATTTCGTCAAAGGATTGCGAATTGACGACAAATTTCGTCAAAGGATCGCGGAAAAACGACAAAATTCTTCTAAGGATCGCAAAAAACGACAAATTTCGTCAAAGGATCACAAAAAAACGACAAATTTCGTCAAAAAATCGATAAAAAACGGCAAATTTCGTCAAAAGATCGCGAAAAAACCGCATATTTCGTCAAAGAATCTCGAAAAAACGCCAAATTTCGTCAAAGGATCGCGTTAAAAACGACAAATTTCGTCAAAGATCGCGAAAACACGACAAATTTCGTCAAAGGATCGCGAAGAAACCGCATACTTCGTCAAAGGATTTCGAAAAAACGACAAATTTCGTCAAAGGATCTCGAAAAAAAGGCAAATTTCGTCAAAGGATCGCAAAAAACGGCATATTTCGTCAAAGGATCGCGATATGACGACAAATTTCGTCAGAGGATCGCGAAAAAACGCATAATTCGTCAAAGGATCGCGAAATACCGCATATTTCGTCAAAGAATCTCGAAAAACAACAAATTTCGTCAAAGGTTCGCAGAAAAACGACAAATTTCGTCAAAGGATCGCAAAAAAACGACAAATTTCATCAAAGAGTCGTGAAAAAACGGCAAATTTCGTCAAAAGGTCGCAAAAAACGGCAAGTTTTGTCAAATGTTCGCGAAAACGCATATTTCGTCAAAGGATCGCAAAAAACGGCAAATTTCGCAGAAGGATCGCAAAAAAGCGCATATTTCTTTACAGGATCGCGAAAAAAACACATATTTCGTCAAAGGATCGCGAAATGACGACAAATTTCGTCAAAGGATCGAGAAAAACCGGCAAATTTCTTCAAAGAATCGTGAAAAAACGACAAATTTCGTTAAATGTCGCGAAAAAACGGCAACTTTCGTCAAAAAATCGCAAAAAACGGCAAATTTCGCTGAAGGATCGCGAAAAAAGAGCATATTTCGTTAAAGGATCGCGAAAAAAACACATATTTCGTCAAAGGAACTCGAAAAAAAGGCAAATTTTGCGGATGGATCGCGAAAAAAGCGCATATTTCGTTGAAGGATCGCCAAAAAAAAACACATATTTCGTCAAAGGATTGCGAATTGACGACAAATTTCGTCAAAGGATCGCGGAAAAACGACAAAATTCTTCAAAGGATCGCAAAAAACGACAAATTTCGTCAAAGGATCGCGAAAAAACGACAAATTTCGTCAAAGACTCTCGAAAAACAATAAATTTCGTCAAAGGAACGCGGAAAAACGACAAATTTCGTCAAAAAATCAATAAAAAACGGCAAATTTCATCAAAAGGATCGCGAAAAAACACATATATCGTCAAAGGATCGCGAAAAAAACGCATATTTCGTCAAAAGATCTGGAAAACCGACAAATTTCGTCAAAGGAACTCGAAAAAATGGCAAATTTTGCGGATGGATCGCGAAAAAAGCGCATATTTCGTTGAAGGATCGCCAAAAAAAAACACATATTTCGTCAAAAGATTGCGAATTGACGACAAATTTCGTCAAAGGATCGCGGAAAAACGACAAAATTCTTCAAAGGATCGCAAAAAACGACAAATTTCGTCAAAGGATCGCGAAAAAACGACAAATTTCGTCAAAGAATCTCGAAAAACAACAAATTTCGTCAAAGGAACGCGGAAAAAGACAAATTTTGTCAAAGGATCACAAAAAAACGACAAATTTCGTCAAAAAATCGATAAAAAACGGTAAATTTCGTCAAAAGATCGCGAAAAAACCGCATATTTCGTCAAAGAATCTCGAAAAAACGCCAAATTTCGTCAAAGGATCGCGTTAAAAACGACAGATTTCGTCAAAGATCGCGAAAAGACGACAAATTTCGTCAAAGGATCGCGAAGAAACCGCATACTTCGTCAAAGGATCTCGAAAAAACGACAAATTTCGTCAAAGGATCTCGAAAAAAAGGCAAATTTCGTCAAAGGATCGCGAAAAACGGCATATTTCGTCAAAGGATCGCGATATGACGACAAATTTCGTCAGAGGATCCCGAAAAAACGCATAATTCGTCAAAGGATCGCGAAATACCGCATATTTCGTCAAAGAATCTCGAAAAACAACAAATTTCGTCAAAGGTTCGCAGAAAAACGACAAATTTCGTCAAAGGATCGCAAAAAAACGACAAATTTCATCAAAGAGTCCCGAAAAAACGGCAAATTTCGTCAAAAGATCGCAAAAAACGGCAAGTTTTGTCAAATGTTCGCGAAAAAAACGCATATTTCGTCAAAGGATCGCAAAAAACGGCAAATTTCGCAGAAGGATCGCAAAAAAGCGCATATTTCTTTACAGGATCGCGAAAAAACACATATTTCGTCAAAGGATCGCGAAATGACGACAAATTTCGTCAAAGGATCGAGAAAAAACCGGCAAATTTCTTCAAAGAATCGTGAAAAAACGGCAAATTTCGTAAAACGATCGTAAAAAAAGGCAAAATTCGTTAAAGGACCTTGAAAAAACAGATATATGTCAAAGGATCGCGAAAAAACCGCATAATTCGTCAAAGGATCGCCAAAAACCGCATATTTCGTCAAAGAATCTCGAAAAACAACAAATTTCGTCAAAGGTTCGTGATAAAACGGCAAATTTCGTCAAAGAATCGTGAAAAAACTGCAAATTTCGTCAATAGATCGCAAAAAACTGCAAATTTCGTCAAAAGATCGCAAAAAAACGCATATTTCGTCAAAGAATCTCGAAAAAACGGCAAATTTCGTCAAAAGATTGCGGAAAAACGACATATTTTGTCAAAGGATCGCAAAAAAACGACAAATTTCGTCAAATGTCGCGAAAAAACGGCAACTTTCGTCAAAAGATCGCAAAAAACGGCAAATTTCGCTGAAGGATCGCGAAAAAAGCGCATACTTCGTTAAAGGATCGCGAAAAAAACACATATTTCGTCAAAGGATCGCGAAATGACGACAAATTTCGTTAAAGGATCGCGAAAAAACGGCAAATTTCTTCAAAGACACGTGAAAAAAGAAAACTTTCCTCAAAATATCGCAAAAACGGAAAATTTCGTCAAAGGACTGAAAAACGACAAATTTCGTCAAAGGATCGCAAAAAAACGACAAATTTCGTCAAAGAGTCGCAAAAAAAACGGCAAATTTTGTCAAATGTTCGCGAAAAAAACGCATATTTCGTCAAAGGATCGCAAAAAACGGCAAATTTCGCAGAAGGATCTCAAAAAAAGCGCATATTTCTTAACAGGATCGCGAAAAAAACACATATTTCGTCAAAGGATCGCGAAATGACGACAAATTTCGTCAAAGGATCGAAAAAAAACCGGCAAATTTCTTCAAAGAATCGTGAAAAAACGGCAAATTTCGTAAAACGATCGTAAAAAAAGGCAAAATTCGTTAAAGGACCTTGAAAAAACAGATATATGTCCAAGGATCGCGAAAAAACCGCATAATTCGTCAAAGAATCTCGAAAAACAACAAAATTCGTCAAAGGTTCGTGATAAAACGGCAAATTTCGTCAAAGAATCTCGAAAAACAACAAATTTCGTCAAAGGAACGCGGAAAAACGACAAATTTCGTCAAAAAATCGATAAAAAACGGCAAATTTCATCAAAAGGATCGCGAAAAAACACATATATCGTCAAAGAATCGCGAAAAAACCGCATATTTCGTCAAAAGATCTGGAAAACCGACAAATTTCGTCAAAGGAACTCGAAAAAAAGGCAAATTTTGCGGATGGATCGCGAAAAAAGCGCATATTTCGTTGAAGGATCGCCAAAAAAAAACACATATTTCGTCAAAGGATTGCGAATTGACGACAAATTTCGTCAAAGGATCGCGGAAAAACGACAAAATTCTTCAAAGGATCGCAAAAAACGACAAATTTCGTCAAAGGATCGCGAAAAAACGACAAATTTCGTCAAAGACTCTCGAAAAACAACAAATTTCGTCAAAGGAACGCGGAAAAACGACAAATTTCGTCTAAAAATCAATAAAAAACGGCAAATTTCATCAAAAGGATCGCGAAAAAACACATATATCGTCAAAGGATCGCGAAAAAACCGCATATTTCGTCAAAAGATCTGGAAAACCGACAAATTTCGTCAAAGGAACTCGAAAAAAAGGCAAATTTTGCGGATGGATCGCGAAAAAAGCGCATATTTCGTTGAAGGATCGCCAAAAAAAAACACATATTTCGTCAAAGGATTGCGAATTGACGACAAATTTCGTCAAAGGATCACGGAAAAACGACAAAATTCTTCTAAGGATCGCAAAAAACGACAAATTTCGTCAAAGGATCACAAAAAACGACAAATTTCGTCAAAAAATCGATAAAAAACGGCAAATTTCGTCAAAAGATCTCGAAAAAACCGCATATTTCGTCAAAGAATCTCGAAAAAACGCCAAATTTCGTCAAAGGATCGCGTTAAAAACGACAAATTTCATCAAAGATCGCGAAAACACGACAAATTTCGTCAAAGGATCGCGAAGAAACCGCATACTTCGTCAAAGGATCTCGAAAAAACGACAAATTTCGTCAAAGGATCTCGAAAAAAAGGCAAATTTCGTCAAAGGATCGCGAAAAACGGCATATTTCGTCAAAGGATCGCGATATGACGACAAATTTCGTCAGAGGATCGCGAAAAAACGCATAATTCGTCAAAGGATCGCGAAATACCGCATATTTCGTCAAAGAATCTCGAAAAACAACAAATTTCGTCAAAGGTTCGCAGAAAAACGACAAATTTCGTCAAAGGATCGCAAAAAAACGACAAATTTCATCAAAGAGTCGCGAAAAAACGGCAAATTTCGTCAAAAGGTCGCAAAAAACGGCAAGTTTTGTCAAATGTTCGCGAAAACGCATATTTCGTCAAAGGATCGCAAAAAACGGCAAATTTCGCAGAAGGATCGCAAAAAAGCGCATATTTCTTTACAGGATCGCGAAAAAAACACATATTTCGTCAAAGGATCGCGAAATGACGACAAATTTCGTCAAAGGATCGAGAAAAACCGGCAAATTTCTTCAAAGAATCGTGAAAAAACGACAAATTTCGTTAAATGTCGCGAAAAAACGGCAACTTTCGTCAAAAAATCGCAAAAAACGGCAAATTTCGCAGAAGGATCTCAAAAAAGCGCATATTTCTTAACAGGATCGCGAAAAAAACACATATTTCGTCAAAGGATCGCGAAATGACGACAAATTTCGTCAAAGGATCGAAAAAAAACCGGCAAATTTCTTCAAAGAATCGTGAAAAAACGGCAAATTTCGTAAAACGATCGTAAAAAAAGGCAAAATTCGTTAAAGGACCTTGAAAAAAAAGATATATGTCCAAGGATCGCGAAAAAACCGCATAATTCGTCAAAGAATCTCGAAAAACAACAAAATTCGTCAAAGGTTCGTGATAAAACGGCAAATTTCGTCAAAGAATCTCGAAAAACAACAAATTTCGTCAAAGGAACGCGGAAAAACGACAAATTTCGTCAAAAAATCGATAAAAAACGGCAAATTTCATCAAATGGATCGCGAAAAAACACATATATCGTCAAAGGATCGCGAAAAAACCGCATATTTCGTCAAAAGATCTGGAAAACCGACAAATTTCGTCAAAGGAACTCGAAAAAAAGGCAAATTTTGCGGATGGATCGCGAAAAAAGCGCATATTTCGTTGAAGGATCGCCAAAAAAAAACACATATTTCGTCAAAAGATTGCGAATTGACGACAAATTTCGTCAAAGGATCGCGTAAAAACGACAAAATTCTTCAAAGGATCGCAAAAAACGACAAATTTCGTCAAAGGATCGCGAAAAAACGACAAATTTCGTCAAAGACTCTCGAAAAACAACAAATTTCGTCAAAGGAACGCGGAAAAACGACAAATTTCGTCAAAAAATCGATAAAAAACGGCAAATTTCATCAAAAGGATCGCGAAAAAACACATATATCGTCAAAGAATCGCGAAAAAACCGCATATTTCGTCAAAAGATCTGGAAAACCGACAAATTTCGTCAAAGGAACTCGAAAAAAAGGCAAATTTTGCGGATGGATCGCGAAAAAAGCGCATATTTCGTTGAAGGATCGCCAAAAAAAAACACATATTTCGTCAAAGGATTGCGAATTGACGACAAATTTCGTCAAAGGATCGCGGAAAAACGACAAAATTCTTCAAAGGATCGCAAAAAACGACAAATTTCGTCAAAGGATCGCGAAAAAACGACAAATTTCGTCAAAGACTCTCGAAAAACAACAAATTTCGTCAAAGGAACGCGGAAAAACGACAAATTTCGTCTAAAAATCAATAAAAAACGGCAAATTTCATCAAAAGGATCGCGAAAAAACACATATATCGTCAAAGGATCGCGAAAAAACCGCATATTTCGTCAAAAGATCTGGAAAACCGACAAATTTCGTCAAAGGAACTCGAAAAAAAGGCAAATTTTGCGGATGGATCGCGAAAAAAGCGCATATTTCGTTGAAGGATCGCCAAAAAAAAACACATATTTCGTCAAAGGATTGCGAATTGACGACAAATTTCGTCAAAGGATCACGGAAAAACGACAAAATTCTTCTAAGGATCGCAAAAAACGACAAATTTCGTCAAAGGATCACAAAAAACGACAAATTTCGTCAAAAAATCGATAAAAAACGGCAAATTTCGTCAAAAGATCTCGAAAAAACCGCATATTTCGTCAAAGAATCTCGAAAAAACGCCAAATTTCGTCAAAGGATCGCGTTAAAAACGACAAATTTCATCAAAGATCGCGAAAACACGACAAATTTCGTCAAAGGATCGCGAAGAAACCGCATACTTCGTCAAAGGATCTCGAAAAAACGACAAATTTCGTCAAAGGATCTCGAAAAAAAGGCAAATTTCGTCAAAGGATCGCGAAAAACGGCATATTTCGTCAAAGGATCGCGATATGACGACAAATTTCGTCAGAGGATCGCGAAAAAACGCATAATTCGTCAAAGGATCGCGAAATACCGCATATTTCGTCAAAGAATCTCGAAAAACAACAAATTTCGTCAAAGGTTCGCAGAAAAACGACAAATTTCGTCAAAGGATCGCAAAAAAACGACAAATTTCATCAAAGAGTCGCGAAAAAACGGCAAATTTCGTCAAAAGGTCGCAAAAAACGGCAAGTTTTGTCAAATGTTCGCGAAAACGCATATTTCGTCAAAGGATCGCAAAAAACGGCAAATTTCGCAGAAGGATCGCAAAAAAGCGCATATTTCTTTACAGGATCGCGAAAAAAACACATATTTCGTCAAAGGATCGCGAAATGACGACAAATTTCGTCAAAGGATCGAGAAAAACCGGCAAATTTCTTCAAAGAATCGTGAAAAAACGACAAATTTCGTTAAATGTCGCGAAAAAACGGCAACTTTCGTCAAAAAATCGCAAAAAACGGCAAATTTCGCAGAAGGATCTCAAAAAAGCGCATATTTCTTAACAGGATCGCGAAAAAAACACATATTTCGTCAAAGGATCGCGAAATGACGACAAATTTCGTCAAAGGATCGAAAAAAAACCGGCAAATTTCTTCAAAGAATCGTGAAAAAACGGCAAATTTCGTAAAACGATCGTAAAAAAAGGCAAAATTCGTTAAAGGACCTTGAAAAAACAGATATATGTCCAAGGATCGCGAAAAAACCGCATAATTCGTCAAAGAATCTCGAAAAACAACAAAATTCGTCAAAGGTTCGTGATAAAACGGCAAATTTCGTCAAAGAATCTCGAAAAACAACAAATTTCGTCAAAGGAACGCGGAAAAACGACAAATTTCGTCAAAAAATCGATAAAAAACGGCAAATTTCATCAAATGGATCGCGAAAAAACACATATATCGTCAAAGGATCGCGAAAAAACCGCATATTTCGTCAAAAGATCTGGAAAACCGACAAATTTCGTCAAAGGAACTCGAAAAAAAGGCAAATTTTGCGGATGGATCGCGAAAAAAGCGCATATTTCGTTGAAGGATCGCCAAAAAAAAACACATATTTCGTCAAAAGATTGCGAATTGACGACAAATTTCGTCAAAGGATCGCGGAAAAACGACAAAATTCTTCAAAGGATCGCAAAAAACGACAAATTTCGTCAAAGGATCGCGAAAAAACGACAAATTTCGTCAAAGAATCTCGAAAAACAACAAATTTCGTCAAAGGAACGTGGAAAAAGACAAATTTTGTCAAAGGATCACAAAAAAACGACAAATTTCGTCAAAAAATCGATAAAAAACGGTAAATTTCGTCAAAAGATCGCGAAAAAACCGCATATTTCGTCAAAGAATCTCGAAAAAACGCCAAATTTCGTCAAAGGATCGCGTTAAAAACGACAGATTTCGTCAAAGATCGCGAAAAGACGACAAATTTCGTCAAAGGATCGCGAAGAAACCGCATACTTCGTCAAAGGATCTCGAAAAAACGACAAATTTCGTCAAAGGATCTCGAAAAAAAGGCAAATTTCGTCAAAGGATCGCGAAAAACGGCATATTTCGTCAAAGGATCGCGATATGACGACAAATTTCGTCAGAGGATCCCGAAAAAACGCATAATTCGTCAAAGGATCGCGAAAAAAAGGACAAATTTCCTCAAAGAATCGTGAAAAAACGGCAAATTTCGTAAAACGATCGTAAAAAAAGTCAAAATTCGTTAAAGGATCGCGAAAAAACACATATATCGTCAAAGAATCGCGAAAAAACCGCATATTTCGTCAAAGGATCCCGAAAAACCGCATATTTCGTCAAAGAATCTCGAAAAACAACAACTTTCTTCAAAGGATAGCGGAAAAACAACAAATTTCGTCAAAGGATCGCTAAAAAACGACAAAATTCTTCAAAAGATTGCGAAAAAACGGCAAATTCGTAAATATGTCACGAAAAAACGGCAAATTTCGTCAAAGGATCGTGAAAAAACGATAAATTTCGTCAAAGGATAGCGCAGAAACCGCATATTTCGTCAAAGGATCGCGACAAAACGACAAATTTCGTCAAAGGACCGCGAAAAACGGCAAATTTCGTTAAAACATCGTGAAAAATCGGCAAATTTTGTCAAAAGATCGCGAAAAAACCGCATATTTTGTCAAAAGATCGCGAAATGACGACAAATTTCGTCAAAGGATCGCGAAAAAATGGCAAATTTGTCAAAGAATCGTGAAAAAACGGCAAATTTTGTAAAACGATCATAAAAATAGGCAAAATTCGTTAAAGGATCGCGAAAAAACACATATATCGTCAAAGAATCGCGAAAAACAACAAATTTCGTCAAAGGTACGCGGACAAACCGCATAATTCGTCAAAGGATCGCGAAAGACCGCATATTTCGTCAAAGGATCTCGAAAAACAACAAATTTCGTCAAAGGTTCGCGGAAAAACGACAAATTTCGTCAAAGAATCGCGAAAAAACGGCAAATTTCGTGAAAAGGTTGCGAAAAAACGGCAAATTTCGTCAAAAGATCGCAAAAAATGGCAAATTTCGTCAAAAGATCGCGAAAAAAACGCATATTTCGTCAAAGAATCTCGAAAAAACGGCAAATTTAGTCAAAGAATCTCGAAAAACAACAAATTTCGTCAAAGGATCGCGGAAAAACTACAAATTTCGCCAAAGGATCGCGAAAAAAAGGACAAATTTCGTCAAAGAATCGTGAAAAAACGGGAAATTTCGTAAAACGATCGTAACAAAAGGCAAAATTCGTCAAAGGATCGCAAAAAAACACATATATCATCAAAGGATCACGAAAACCACATATATCGTCAAAGGATCGCGAAAATCGCATATTTCGTCAAAGGATCGCGAAAAACCGCATATTTCGTCAAAGAATCTCGAAAAACAACAAATTTCGTCAAAGGAACGCGAAAAAAGCGCATATTTCATTAAAGGATCGCAAAAAACGGCAAATTTCGTCAAAGGATCGCGAAAAAAACGAAAATTTCGTCAAAGAATTGTGAAAAAACGGCAAATTTTGTAAAACGATTGTAAAAAAAGGCAAAATTCGTCAAAGACTCTCGACAAAACGGCAAATTTCGTCAAAGGATTGCGGAAAAACGACAAATTTTGTCAAAGCATCGCAAAAAAACGGCAAATATCGTCAAAAGATCGCAAAAAACGGCAAATTTCGCTGAAGGATCGCGAAAAAAGCGCATATTTCGTCAAAGGATCGCAAAAAAACGGCAAATTTCTTCAAAGAATCGTGAAAAAACGGCAAATATCGTCAATGGATCGCAAAAAACTGCAAATTTCGTCAAAAGATCGCAAAAAACCGCATATTTCATCAAAGAATCTCGAAAAAACGGCAAATTTCGTCAAAAGATTGTGAAAAAACGACAAATTTCGTCAAAGGATCGCGAAAAAACGACAAATTTCTTCAAAGGATCGCGAAAAAACGACAAATTTCGTCAAAGGATCGCGAAAAAAAGGACTAATTTCGTCAAAGAATCGTGAAAAAACGGCATATTTTGCGGATTGATCGCAAAAAAAGCGCATATTTCGTTAATGGATCGCAAAAAAACGACAAATTTCGTCAAAGGATCGCGAAAAAAGCGCATATTTCGTTATAGGATCGCAAAAAAACGACAAATTTCGTCAAAGGATCGCGAAATAACGACAAATTTCGTCTAAGGATCGTGAAAAAACGGCAAATTTCGTAAAACGATCGTAAGAAAAGGCAAAATTCGTCAAAGGATGGCGAAAAAACACATATATCATCAAAGGATCACGAAAAAACACATATATCGTCAAAGGATCGCGAAAAAACCGCATATTTTGTCAAAGGATCGCGAAAAACAGCATATTTCGTCAAAGGATCGCGGAAAAACAACAAATTTCGTCAAAGGATCGCGGATAAACAACAAATTTCGTCAAAGGATCGCGAAAAAACGGCAAATTTCTTCAAAGAATCGTGGAAAAACGGCAAATTTCGTAAAACGATCGTAAAAAAAGGCAAAAATCGTTAAAGGATCGCGAAAAAACACATATATCGTCAAAGAATCGCGAAAAAACCGCATAATTCGTCAAAGGATCGCGAAAAACCGCATATTTCGTCAAAGAATCTCGAAAAAACGGCAAATCTCGTCAAAAGATCGTGAAAAAAACGACAAATTTCGTCAAAGGATCGCAAAAAACGACAAATTTCGTCTAAGGATCGCGAAATAACGACAAATTTCGTCAAAGAATCGCGGAAAAAATGACAAATTTCGTCAAAGAATCGTGAAAAAACGGCAAATTTTGTCAAAAGATCGCGAAAAAACCGCATATTTTGTCAAAAGATCGCGAAATGACGACAAATTTCGTCAAAGGATCGCGAAAAAATGGCAAATTTCGTCAAAGAATCGTGAAAAAACGGCAAATTTCGTAAAACGATCGTAAAAAAAGGCAAAATTCGTTAAAGGAGCGCGAAAAAACGCATATATCGTCAAAGAATGGCGAAAAAACCGCATATTTCGTCAAAGGATCCCGAAAAAACACATATATCGTCAAAGAATCGCGAAAAAAACCTCATATTTCGTCAAAGGATCGCGGAAAAACAACAAATTTCGTCAAAGGATCACTAAAAAACGTCAAATTTCGTCAACGGATCGCTAAAAAACGACAAATTTCTTCAAAAGATCGCGAAAAAACGACAAATTTCTTCAGAAGAACGCAAAAAAACGGCAAATTCGTCAAAGGATCGCGAAAAAAAGGACAAATTTCGTCAAAGAATCGTGAAAAAACGGCAAATTTCGTAAAACGATCGTAAGAAAAGGCAAAATTCGTCAAAGGATGGTGAAAAAACACATATATCATCAAAGGATCACGAATAAACACATATATCGTCAAACGATCGCGAAAAAACCGCATATTTTGTCAAAGGATCGCGAAAAACCGCATATTTCGTCAAAGGATCGCGGAAAAACAACAAATTTCGTCAAAGGATCGCGGAAAAACAACAAATTTCGTCAAAGGATCGCTAAAAAACGACAAAATTCTTCAAAAGATTGCGAAAAAACGGCAAATTCGTAAATAGGTCACGAAAAAACGGCAAATTTCGTCAAAGGATCGTGAAAAAACGATAAATTTCGTCAAAGGATAGCGCAGAAACCGCATATTTCGTCAAAGGATCGCGACAAAACGACAAATTTCGTCAAAGGACCGCGAAAAACGGCAAATTTCGTTAAAACATCGTGAAAAATCGGCAAATTTTGTCAAAAGATCGCGAAAAAACCGCATATTTTGTCAAAAGATCGCGAAATGACGACAAATTTCGTCAAAGGATCGCGAAAAAATGGCAAATTTCGTCAAAGAATCGTGAAAAAACGGCAAATTTTGTAAAACGATCGTAAAAATAGGCAAAATTCGTTAAAGGATCGCGAAAAAACACATATATCGTCAAAGAATCGCGAAAAACAACAAATTTCGTCAAAGGTACGCGGACAAACCGCATAATTCGTCAAAGGATCGCGAAAGACCGCATATTTCGTCAAAGGATCTCGAAAAACAACAAATTTCGTCAAAGGTTCGCGGAAAAACCAAAAATTTCGTCAAAGGATCCCAAAAAATGGCAAATTTCGTCAAAAGATCGCGAAAAAAACGCATATTTCGTGAAAAGGTCGCGAAAAAACGGCAAATTTCGTGAAAAGGTTGCGAAAAAACGGCAAATTTCGTCAAAAGATCGCAAAAAATGGCAAATTTCGTCAAAAGATCGCGAAAAAAACGCATATTTCGTCAAAGAATCTCGAAAAAACGGCAAATTTAGTCAAAGAATCTCGAAAAACAACAAATTTCGTCAAAGGATCGCGGAAAAACTACAAATTTCGCCAAAGGATCGCGAAAAAAAGGACAAATTTCGTCAAAGAATCGTGAAAAAACGGGAAATTTCGTAAAACGATCGTAACAAAAGGCAAAATTCGTCAAAGGATCGCAAAAAAACACATATATCATCAAAGGATCACGAAAACCACATATATCGTCAAAGGATCGCGAAAATCGCATATTTCGTCAAAGGATCGCGAAAAACCGCATATTTCGTCAAAGAATCTCGAAAAACAACAAATTTCGTCAAAGGAACGCGAAAAAAGCGCATATTTCATTAAAGGATCGCAAAAAACGGCAAATTTCGTCAAAGGATCGCGAAAAAAACGAAAATTTCGTCAAAGAATCGTGAAAAAACGGCAAATTTCGTAAAACGATCGTAAAAAAAGGCAAAATTCGTTAAAGGAGCGCGAAAAAACGCATATATCGTCAAAGAATGGCGAAAAAACCGCATATTTCGTCAAAGGATCCCGAAAAAACACATATATCGTCAAAGGATCGCTAAAAAATGACAAATTTCTTCAAAAGATCGCGAAAAAACGGCAAATTTCTTCAAAAGATCGCGAAAGACGGCAAATTCGTCAATAGGTCGCGAAAAAACGGCAAATTTCTTCAAAGGATCGTGAAAAAACGATAAATTTCGTCAAAGGATAGCGCAGAAACCGCATATTTTGTCAAAGGATTGCGACAAAACGACAAATTTCGTCAAAGGACCGCGAAAAACGGCAAATTTCGTTAAAACATCGTGAAAAATCGGCAAATTTTGTCAAAAGATCGCGAAATGACGACAAATTTCGTCAAAGGATCGCGAAAAAATGACAAATTTCGTCAAAGAATCGTGAAAAAACGGCAAATTTCGTAAAACGATCGTAAAAAAAGTCAAAATTCGTTAAAGGATCGCGAAAAAACACATATATCGTCAAAGAATCGCGAAAAAACCGCATATTTCGTCAAAGGATCCCGAAAAACCGCATATTTCGTCAAAGAATCTCGAAAAACAACAACTTTCTTCAAAGAATCGTGAAAAAACAGCAAATTTCGTCAATGGATCGCAAAAAACTGCAAATTTCGTCAAAAGATCGCAAAAAACCGCATATTTCATCAAAGAATCTCGAAAAAACGGCAAATTTCGTCAAAAGATTGCGGAAAAACGACATATTTTGTCAAAGGATCGCAAAAAAACGACAAATTTCGTCAAAGGATCGCGAAATAAAAGACAAATTTCGTCAAAGAATCGTGAAAAAACGGCATATTTTGCGGATGGATCGCAAAAAAAGCGCATATTTCGTTAATGGATCGCAAAAAAACGACAAATTTCGTCAAAGGATCGCGAAAAAAGCGCATATTTCGTTATAGGATCGCAAAAAAACGACAAATTTCGTCAAACGATCGCGAAATAACGACAAATTTCGTCAAAGGATCGCGAAAAACGACAAATTTCGTCAAAGAATCGTGAAATATCGGCAAATTTCGTAAAACGATCGTAAAAAAAATTCGTCAAAGAGTCTCGACAAAACGGCAAATTTCGTCAAAGGATTGCGGAAAAACGAGAAATTTTGTCAAAGGATCGCAAAAAAAACCAACAAATTTCGTCAAAATATCGCAAAAAACGGCAAATTTCGCCGAAGGATCGCGAATAAAGCGCATATTTCGTTAAAGGAGCGCAAAAAACGACAAATTTCGTCAAAGGATCGCGAAATAACGACAAATTTCGTCAAAGGATCGCGAAAAAAAGGACAAATTTCGTCAAAGAATCGTGAAAAAACGGCAAATTTCGTAAAACGATCGTAAGAAAAGGCAAAATTCGTCAAAGGATGGCGAAAAACACATATATCATCAAAGGATCACGAAAAAACACATATATCGTCAAAGGATCGCGAAAAAACCGCATATTTTGTCAAAGGATCGCGAAAAACAGCATATTTCGTCAAAGGATCGCGGAAAAACAACAAATTTCGTCAAAGGATCGCGGAAAAACAACAAATTTCGTCAAAGGATCGCGAAAAAACGGCAAATTTCTTCAAAGAATCGTGAAAAAACGGCAAATTTCTTCAAAGAATCGTGGAAAACGGCAAATTTCGTAAAACGATCGTAAAAAAGGCAAAAATCGTTAAAGGATCGCGAAAAAACACATATATCGTCAAAGAATCGCGAAAAAACCGCATAATTCGTCAAAGGATCGCGAAAAACCGCATATTTCGTCAAAGAATCTCGAAAAAACGGCAAATCTCGTCAAAAGATCGTGAAAAAAACGACAAATTTCGTCAAAGGATCGCAAAAAACGACAAATTTCATCTAAGGATCGCGAAATAACGACAAATTTCGTCAAAGGATCGCGAAAAAAAGGACAAATTTCGTCAAAGAATCGTGAAAAAACGGCAAATTTCGTAAAACGATCGTAAGAAAAGGCAAAATTCGTCAAAGGATGGCGAAAAAACACATATATCATCAAAGGATCACGAAAAAACACATATATCGTCAAAGGATCGCGAAAAAACCGCATATTTTGTCAAAGGATCGCGAAAAACAGCATATTTCGTCAAAGGATCGCGGAAAAACAACAAATTTCGTCAAAGGATCGCGGAAAAACAACAAATTTCGTCAAAGGATCGCTAAAAAACGACAAATTTCTTCAAAAGATCGCGAAAAAAGGGCAAATTTCTTCAAAAGATCGCGAAAAAACGGCAAATTCGTCAATAGGTCGCGAAAAAACGGCAAATTTCATCAAAGGATCGTGAAAAAACGATAAATTTCGTCAAAGGATAGCGCAGAAACCGCATATTTCGTCAAAGGATCGCGACAAAACGACAAATTTCGTCAAAGGACCGCGAAAAACGGCAAATTTCGTTAAAACATCGTGAAAAATCGGCAAATTTTGTCAAAAGATCGCGAAAAAACCGCATATTTTGTCAAAAGATTGCGAAATGACGACAAATTTCGTCAAAGGATCGCGAAAAAATGGCAAATTTCGTCAAAGAATCGTGAAAAAACGGCAAATTTCGTAAAACGATCGTAAAAAAAGGCAAAATTCGTTAAAGGAGCGCGAAAAAACACATATATCGTCAAAGAATCGCGAAAAAACCGCATATTTCGTCAAAGGATCCCGAAAAACCACATATTTCGTCAAAGAATCTCGAAAAACAAAAAATTTCGTCAAAGGATCGCGGAAAAACAACAAATTTCGTCAAAGGATCGCTAAAAAACGTCAAATTTCGTCAAAGGATCGCTAAAAAACGACAAATTTCTTCAAAAGATCGCGAAAAAACGACAAATTTCTTCAAAAGAACGCAAAAAAACGGCAAATTCGTCAAAGGATCGCGAAAAAAAGGACAAATTTCGTCAAAGAATCGTGAAAAAACGGCAAATTTCGTAAAACGATCGTAAGAAAAGGCAAAATTCGTCAAAGGATCGCGAAAAAACACATATATCATCAAAGGATCACGAAAAAACCCATATATCGTCAAAGGATCGCGAAAAAACCGCATATTTCGTCAAAGGATCCCGAAAAACCGCATATTTCGTCAAAGAATCACGAAAAACAACAACTTTCTTCAAAGGATCGCGGAAAAACAACAAATTTCGTCAAAGGATCGTTAAAAAACGACAAAATTCTTCAAAAGATTGCGAAAAAACGGCAAATTCGTAAATAGGTCACGAAAAAACGGCAATTTTCGTCAAAGAATCGTGAAAAAACGGCAAATTTCGTAAAACGATCGTAAAAAAAGGCAAAATTCGTTAAAGGATCGCGAAAAAACACATATATCGTCAAAGAATCGCGAAAAAACCGCATAATTCGTCAAAGGATCGCGAAAAACCGCATATTTCGTCAAAGAATCTCGAAAAACAACAAATTTCGTCAAAGGTACGCGGACAAACCGCATAATTCGTCAAAGGATCGCGAAAGACCGCATATTTCGTCAAAGGATCTCGAAAAACAACATATTTCGTCAAAGGTTCGCGGAAAAACGAAAAATTTCGTCAAAGGATCGCAAAAAAACGACAAATTTCGTCAAAGAATCGCGAAAAAACGGCAAATTTCGTGAAAAGGTTGCGAAAAAACGGCAAATTTCGTCAAAAGATCGCAAAAAACGGCAAATTTCGTCAAAAGATCGCGAAAAAAACGCATATTTCGTCAAAGAATCTCGAAAAAACGGCAAATTTAGTCAAAGAATCTCGAAAAACAACAAATTTTGTCAAAGGTTCGTGAAAAAACGGCAAATTTTGTCAATAGATCGCAAAAAAACTGCACATTTCGTCAAAAGATTGCAAAAAACGACAAATTTCGTCAAAGGATCGCGAAATAACGACAAATTTCGTCAAAGGATCGCGAAAAAAAGGACAAATTTCGTCAAAGAATCGTGAAAAAACGGGAAATTTCGTAAAACGATCGTAACAAAAGGCAAAATTCGTCAAAGGATCGCAAAAAAACACATATATAATCAAAGGATCACGAAAACCACATATATCGTCAAAGGATCGCGAAAAACCGCATATTTCGTCAAAGAATCTCGAAAAACAACAAATTTCGTCAAAGGAACGCGAAAAAAGCGCATATTTCATGAAAGGATCGCCATAAACGGCAAATTTCGTCGAAGGATCGCGAAATAACGACAAATTTCGTCAAAGGATCGCGAAAAAAACGAAAATTTCGTCAAAGAATTGTGAAAAAACGGCAAATTTTGTAAAACGATTGTAAAAAAAGGCAAAATTCGTCAGACTCTCGACAAAACGGCAAATTTCGTCAAAGGATTGCGGAAAAACGACAAATTTTGTCAAAGCATCGCAAAAAAACGGCAAATTTCGTCAAAAGATCGCAAAAAACGGCAAATTTCGCTGAAGGATCGCGAAAAAAGCGCATATTTCGTCAAAGGATCGCAAAAAAACGGCAAATTTCTTCAAAGAATCGTGAAAAAACGGCAAATTTCGTCAATTGATCGCAAAAAACTGCAAATTTCGTCAAAAGATCGCAAAAAACCGCATATTTCATCAAAGAATCTCGAAAAAACGGCAAATTTCCTCAAAAGATTGTGAAAAAACGACAAATTTCGTCAAAGGATCGCGAAAAAACGACAAATTTCGTCAAAGGATCGCGAAAAAACGACAAATTTCGTCAAAGGATCGCGAAAAAAAGGACAAATTTCGTCAAAGAATCGTGAAAAAACGGCATATTTTGCGGATTGATCGCAAAAAAACGACAAATTTCGTCAAAGGATCGCGAAAAAAGCGCATATTTCGTTATAGGATCGCAAAAAAAACGACAAATTTCGTCAAAGAATCGCGAAATAACGACAAATTTCGTCAAAGGATCGCGAAAAAACGACAAATTTCGTCAAAGAATCGTGAAATATCGGCAAATTTCGTAAAACGATCGTAAAAAAAAATTCGTCAAAGAGTCTCGACAAAACGGCAAATTTCGTCAAAGGATTGCGGAAAAACGAGAAATTTTGTCAAAGGATCGCAAAAAAAACCGACAAATTTCGTCAAAATATCGCAAAAAACGGCAAATTTCGCCGAAGGATCGCGAATAAACCGCATATTTCGTTAAAGGAGCGCAAAAAACGACAAATTTCGTCAAAGGATCGCGAAATAACGACAAATTTCGTCAAAGGATCGCGAAAAAACGGCAAATTTCTTCAAAGAATCGTGGAAAAACGGCAAATTTCGTAAAACGATCGTAAAAAAGGCAAAAATCGTTAAAGGATCGCGAAAAAACACATATATCGTCAAAGAATCGCGAAAAACCGCATAATTCGTCAAAGGATCGCGAAAAACCGCATATTTCGTCAAAGAATCTCGAAAAAACGGCAAATCTCGTCAAAAGATCGTGAAAAAAAGGACAAATTTCGTCAAAGAATCGTGAAAAAACGGCAAATTTCGTAAAACGATCGTAAGAAAATTCAAAATTCGTCAAAGGATGGCGAAAAAACACATATATCATCAAAGGATCACGAAAAAACACATATATCGTCAAAGGATCGCGAAAAAACCGCATATTTTGTCAAAGGATCGCGAAAAACCGCATATTTCGTCAAAGGATCGCGGAAAAACAACAAATTTCGTCAAAGGATCGCGGAAAAACAACAAATTTCGTCAAAGGATCGCGAAAAAACGGCAAATTTCTTCAAAGAATCGTGGAAAAACGGCAAATTTCGTAAAACGATCGTAAAAAAAGGCAAAAATCGTTAAAGGATCGCGAAAAAACACATATATCATCAAAGGATCACGAAAAAATACATATATCGTCAAAGGATCGCGAAAAAACCGCATATTTCGTCAATTGATCGCAAAAAACTGCAAATTTCGTCAAAAGATCGCAAAAAACCGCATATTTCGTCATAGAATCTCGAAAAAACGGCAAATCTCGTCAAAAGATCGTGAAAAAAACGACAAATTTCGTCAAAGGATTGCAAAAAACGACAAATTTCGTCTAAGGATCGCGAAATAACGACAAATTTCGTCAAAGGATCGCGAAAAAAAGGACAAATTTCGTCAAAGAATCGTGAAAAAACGGCAAATTTCGTAAATAGGTCACAAAAAAACGGCAATTTTCGTCAAAGGATCGTGAAAAAACGATAAATTTCGTCGAAGGATGGCGCAGAAACCGCATATTTCGTCAAAGAATCTCGAAAAACAACAACTTTCTTCAAAGGATCGCGGAAAAACAACAAATTTCGTCAAAGGATCGCTAAAAAACGACAAAATTCTTCAAAAGATTGCGAAAAAACGGCAAATTCGTAAATAGGTCACAAAAAAACGGCAATTTTCGTCAAAGGATCGTGAAAAAACGATAAATTTCGTCGAAGGATAGCGCAGAAACCGCATATTTCGTCAAAGGATCGCGACAAAACGACAAATTTCGTCAAAGGACCGCGAAAAATGGCAAATTTCGTTAAAACATCGTGAAAAATCGGCAAATTTTGTCAAAAGATCGCGAAAAAACCGCATATTTTGACAAAAGATCGCGAAATGACGACAAATTTCGTCAAAGGATCGCGAAAAAATGGCAAATTTCGTCAAAGAATCGTGAAAAAACGGCAAATTTCGTAAAACGATCGTAAAAAAGTCAAAATTCGTTAAAGGATCCCGAAAAAACACATATATCGTCAAAGAATCGCGAAAAAACCGCATATTTCGTCAAAAGATCCCGAAAAACCGCATATTTCGTCAAAGAATCTCGAAAAACAAAAAATTTCGTCAAAGGATCGCGGAAAAACAACAAATTTCGTCAAAGGATCGCTAAAAAACGTCAAATTTCTTCAAAGGATCGCGAAAAAACGGCAAATTTCTTCAAAAGAACGCAAAAAACGGCAAATTCGTCAAAGGATCGCGAAAAAAAGGACAAATTTCGTCAAAGAATCGTGAAAAAACGGCAAATTTCGTAAAACGATCGTAAGAAAAGGCAAAATTCGTCAAAGGATCGCGAAAAAACACATATATCATCAAAGGATCACGAAAAGACACATATATCGTCAAAGGATCGCGAAAAAACCGCATATTACGTCAAAGGATCCCGAAAAACCGCATATTTCGTCAAAGAATCTCGAAAAACAACAACTTTCTTCAAAGAATAGCGGAAAAACAACAAATTTCGTCAAAGGATCGCTAAAAAACGACAAAATTCTTCAAAAGATTGCGAAAAAACGGCAATTTCGTAAATAGGTCACGAAAAAATGGCAAATTTCGTCAAAGGATCGTGAAAAAACGATAAATTTCGTCACAGGATCGCGCAGAAACTGCATATTTCGTCAAAGGATCGCGACAAAACGACAAATTTCGTCAAAGGACCGCGAAAAACGGCAAATTTCGTTAAAACATCGTGAAAAATCGGCAAATTTTGTCAAAAGATCGCGAAAAAACCGCATATTTTGTCAAAAGATCGCGAAATGACGACAAATTTCGTCAAAGGATCGCGAAAAAATGGCAAATTTCGTCAAAGAATCGTGAAAAAACGGCAAATTTCGTAAAACGATCGTAAAAAAAGGCAAAATTCGTTAAAGGATCGCGAAAAAACACATATATCGTCAAAGAATCGCGAAAAAACCGCATAATTCGTCAAAGGATCGCGAAAAACCGCATATTTCGTCAAAGAATCTCAAAAAACAACAAATTTCGTCAAAGGTACGCGGACAAACCGCATAATTCGTCAAAGGATCGCGAAAGACCGCATATTTCGTCAAAGGATCTCGAAAAACAACAAATTTCGTCAAAGGTTCGCGGAAAAACGAAAAATTTCGTCAAAGGATCGCAAAAAAACGACAAATTTCGTCAAAGAATCGCGAAAAAACGGCAAATTTCGTGACAAGGTTGCGAAAAAACGGCAAATTTCGTCAAAAGATCGCAAAAAACGGAAATTTCGTTAAAAGATCGCAAAAAACGACAAATTTCGTCAAAGGATCGCGAAATAACGACAAATTTCGTCAAAGGATCGCAAAATAACGACAAATTTCGTCAAAGGATCGCGAAAAAAAGGACAAATTTCGTCAAAGAATCGTGAAAAAACGGGAAATTTCGTAAAACGATCGTAACAAAAGGCAAAATTCGTCAAAGGATCGCAAAAAAACACATATATAATCAAAGGATCACGAAAACCACATATATCGTCAAAGGATCGCGAAAAACCGCATATTTCGTCAAAGAATCTCGAAAAACAACAAATTTCGTCAAAGGAACGCGAAAAAAGCGCATATTTCATGAAAGGATCGCCATAAACGGCAAATTTCGTCGAAGGATCGCGAAATAACGACAAATTTCGTCAAAGGATCACGAAAAAAACGAAAATTTCGTCAAAGAATTGTGAAAAAATGGCAAATTTCGTAAAACGATTGTAAAAAAAGGCAAAATTCGTCAGACTCTCGACAAAACGGCAAATTTCGTCAAAGGATTGCGGAAAAACGACAAATTTTGTCAAAGCATCGCAAAAAAACGGCAAATTTCGTCAAAAGATCGCAAAAAACGGCAAATTTCGCTGAAGGATCGCGAAAAAAGCGCATATTTCGTCAAAGGATCGCAAAAAAACGGCAAATTTCTTCAAAGAATCGTGAAAAAACGGCAAATTTCGTCAATTGATCGCAAAAAACTGCAAATTTCGTCAAAAGATCGCAAAAAACCGCATATTTCATCAAAGAATCTCGAAAAAACGGCAAATTTCGTCAAAAGATTGTGAAAAAACGACAAATTTCGTCAAAGGATCGCGAAAAAACGACAAATTTCGTCAAAGGATCGCGAAAAAACGACAAATTTCGTCAAAGGATCGCGAAAAAAAGGACAAATTTCTTCAAAGAATCGTGAAAAAACGGCATATTTTGCGGATGGATCGCAAAAAAAGCGCATATTTCGTTAATGGATCGCAAAAAAACGACAAATTTCGTCAAAGGATCGCGAAAAAAGCGCATATTTCGTCAAAGAATTGTGAAAAAACGGCAAATTTCGTAAAACGATTGTAAAAAAAGGCAAAATTCGTCAGACTCTCGACAAAACGGCAAATTTCGTCAAAGGATTGCGGAAAAACGACAAATTTTGTCAAAGCATCGCAAAAAAACGGCAAATTTCGTCAAAAGATCGCAAAAAACGGCAAATTTCGCTGAAGGATCGCGAAAAAAGCGCATATTTCGTCAAAGGATCGCAAAAAAACGGCAAATTTCTTCAAAGAATCGTGAAAAAACAGCAAATTTCGTCAATTGATCGCAAAAAACTGCAAATTTCGTCAAAAGATCGCAAAAAACCGCATATTTCTTCAAAGAATCTCGAAAAAACGGCAAAATTCGTCAAAGAGTCTCGACAAAACGGCAAATTTCGTCAAAGGATTGCGGAAAAACGAGAAATTTTGTCAAAGGATCGCAAAAAAAACCGACAAATTTCGTCAAAATATCGCAAAAAACGGCAAATTTCGCCGAAGGATCGCGAATAAACCGCATATTTCGTTAAAGGAGCGCAAAAAACGACAAATTTCGTCAAAGGATCGCGAAATAACGACAAATTTCGTCAAAGGATCGCGAAAAAACGGCAAATTTCTTCAAAGAATCGTGGAAAAACGGCAAATTTCGTAAAACGATCGTAAAAAAGGCAAAAATCGTTAAAGGATCGCGAAAAAACACATATATCGTCAAAGAATCGCGAAAAACCGCATAATTCGTCAAAGGATCGCGAAAAACCGCATATTTCGTCAAAGAATCTCGAAAAAACGGCAAATCTCGTCAAAAGATCGTGAAAAAAACGACAAATTTCGTCAAAGGATCGCAAAAAACGACAAATTTCGTCTAAGGATCGCGAAATAACGACAAATTTCGTCAAAGGATCGCGAAAAAAAGGACAAATTTCGTCAAAGAATCGTGAAAAAACGGCAAATTTCGTAAAACGATCGTAAGAAAAGGCAAAATTCGTCAAAGGATGGCGAAAAAACACATATATCATCAAAGGATCACGAAAAAACACATATATCGTCAAAGGATCGCGAAAAAACCGCATATTTTGTCAAAGGATCGCGAAAAACCGCATATTTCGTCAAAGGATCGCGGAAAAACAACAAATTTCGTCAAAGGATCGCGGAAAAACAACAAATTTCGTCAAAGGATCGCGAAAAAACGGCAAATTTCTTCAAAGAATCGTGGAAAAACGGCAAATTTCGTAAAACGATCGTAAAAAAAGGCAAAAATCGTTAAAGGATCGCGAAAAAACACATATATCATCAAAGGATCACGAAAAAATACATATATCGTCAAAGGATCGCGAAAAAACCGCATATTTCGTCAATTGATCGCAAAAAACTGCAAATTTCGTCAAAAGATCGCAAAAAACCGCATATTTCGTCAAAGAATCTCGAAAAAACGGCAAATCTCGTCAAAAGATCGTGAAAAAAACGACAAATTTCGTCAAAGGATTGCAAAAAACGACAAATTTCGTCTAAGGATCGCGAAATAACGACAAATTTCGTCAAAGGATCGCGAAAAAAAGGACAAATTTCGTCAAAGAATCGTGAAAAAACGGGAAATTTCGTAAAACGATCGTAACAAAAGGCAAAATTCGTCAAAGGATCGCAAAAAAACACATATATAATCAAAGGATCACGAAAACCACATATATCGTCAAAGGATCGCGAAAAACCGCATATTTCGTCAAAGAATCTCGAAAAACAACAAATTTCGTCAAAGGAACGCGAAAAAAGCGCATATTTCATGAAAGGATCGCCATAAACGGCAAATTTCGTCGAAGGATCGCGAAATAACGACAAATTTCGTCAAAGGATCGCGAAAAAAACGAAAATTTCGTCAAAGAATTGTGAAAAAACGGCAAATTTCGTAAAACGATTGTAAAAAAAGGCAAAATTCGTCAGACTCTCGACAAAACGGCAAATTTCGTCAAAGGATTGCGGAAAAACGACAAATTTTGTCAAAGCATCGCAAAAAAACGGCAAATTTCGTCAAAAGATCGCAAAAAACGGCAAATTTCGCTGAAGGATCGCGAAAAAAGCGCATATTTCGTCAAAGGATCGCAAAAAAACGGCAAATTTCTTCAAAGAATCGTGAAAAAACGGCAAATTTCGTCAATTGATCGCAAAAAACTGCAAATTTCGTCAAAAGATCGCAAAAAACCGCATATTTCATCAAAGAATCTCGAAAAAACGGCAAATTTCGTCAAAAGATTGTGAAAAAACGACAAATTTCGTCAAAGGATCGCGAAAAAACGACAAATTTCGTCAAAGGATCGCGAAAAAACGACAAATTTCGTCAAAGGATCGCGAAAAAAAGGACAAATTTCTTCAAAGAATCGTGAAAAAACGGCATATTTTGCGGATGGATCGCAAAAAAAGCGCATATTTCGTTAATGGATCGCAAAAAAACGACAAATTTCGTCAAAGGATCGCGAAAAAAGCGCATATTTCGTCAAAGAATTGTGAAAAAACGGCAAATTTCGTAAAACGATTGTAAAAAAAGGCAAAATTCGTCAGACTCTCGACAAAACGGCAAATTTCGTCACAGGATTGCGGAAAAACGACAAATTTTGTCAAAGCATCGCAAAAAAACGGCAAATTTCGTCAAAAGATCGCAAAAAACGGCAAATTTCGCTGAAGGATCGCGAAAAAAGCGCATATTTCGTCAAAGGATCGCAAAAAAACGGCAAATTTCTTCAAAGAATCGTGAAAAAACAGCAAATTTCGTCAATTGATCGCAAAAAACTGCAAATTTCGTCAAAAGATCGCAAAAAACCGCATATTTCTTCAAAGAATCTCGAAAAAACGGCAAAATTCGTCAAAGAGTCTCGACAAAACGGCAAATTTCGTCAAAGGATTGCGGAAAAACGAGAAATTTTGTCAAAGGATCGCAAAAAAAACCGACAAATTTCGTCAAAATATCGCAAAAAACGGCAAATTTCGCCGAAGGATCGCGAATAAACCGCATATTTCGTTAAAGGAGCGCAAAAAACGACAAATTTCGTCAAAGGATCGCGAAATAACGACAAATTTCGTCAAAGGATCGCGAAAAAACGGCAAATTTCTTCAAAGAATCGTGGAAAAACGGCAAATTTCGTAAAACGATCGTAAAAAAGGCAAAAATCGTTAAAGGATCGCGAAAAAACACATATATCGTCAAAGAATCGCGAAAAACCGCATAATTCGTCAAAGGATCGCGAAAAACCGCATATTTCGTCAAAGAATCTCGAAAAAACGGCAAATCTCGTCAAAAGATCGTGAAAAAAACGACAAATTTCGTCAAAGGATCGCAAAAAACGACAAATTTCGTCTAAGGATCGCGAAATAACGACAAATTTCGTCAAAGGATCGCGAAAAAAAGGACAAATTTCGTCAAAGAATCGTGAAAAAACGGCAAATTTCGTAAAACGATCGTAAGAAAAGGCAAAATTCGTCAAAGGATGGCGAAAAAACACATATATCATCAAAGGATCACGAAAAAACACATATATCGTCAAAGGATCGCGAAAAAACCGCATATTTTGTCAAAGGATCGCGAAAAACCGCATATTTCGTCAAAGGATCGCGGAAAAACAACAAATTTCGTCAAAGCATCGCGGAAAAACAACAAATTTCGACAAAGGATCGCGAAAAAACGGCAAATTTCTTCAAAGAATCGTGGAAAAACGGCAAATTTCGTAAAACGATCGTAAAAAAAGGCAAAAATCGTTAAAGGATCGCGAAAAAACACATATATCATCAAAGGATCACGAAAAAATACATATATCGTCAAAGGATCGCGAAAAAACCGCATATTTCGTCAATTGATCGCAAAAAACTGCAAATTTCGTCAAAAGATCGCAAAAAACCGCATATTTCGTCAAAGAATCTCGAAAAAACGGCAAATCTCGTCAAAAGATCGTGAAAAAAACGACAAATTTCGTCAAAGGATTGCAAAAAACGACAAATTTCGTCTAAGGATCGCGAAATAACGACAAATTTCGTCAAAGGATCGCGAAAAAAAGGACAAATTTCGTCAAAGAATCGTGAAAAAACGGCAAATTTCGTAAATAGGTCACGAAAAAACGGCAATTTTCGTCAAAGGATCGTGAAAAAACGATAAATTTCGTCGAAGGATAGCGCAGAAACCACATATTTCGTCAAAGAATCTCGAAAAACAACAACTTTCTTCAAAGGATCGCGGAAAAACAACAAATTTCGTCAAAGGATCGCTAAAAAACGACAAAATTCTTCAAAAGATTGCGAAAAAACGGCAAATTCGTAAATAGGTCACAAAAAAACGGCAATTTTCGTCAAAGGATCGTGAAAAAACGATAAATTTCGTCGAAGGATAGCGCAGAAACCGCATATTTCGTCAAAGGATCGCGACAAAACGACAAATTTCGTCAAAGGACCGCGAAAAATGGCAAATTTCGTTAAAACATCGTGAAAAATCGGCAAATTTTGTCAAAAGATCGCGAAAAAACCGCATATTTTGACAAAAGATCGCGAAATGACGACAAATGTCGTCAAAGGATCGCGAAAAAATGGCAAATTTCGTCAAAGAATCGTGAAAAAACGGCAAATTTCGTAAAACGATCGTAAAAAAGTCAAAATTCGTTAAAGGATCCCGAAAAAACACATATTTCGTCAAAGAATCTCGAAAAACAAAAAATTTCGTCAAAGGATCGCGGAAAAACAACAAATTTCGTCAAAGGATCGCTAAAAAACGTCAAATTTCTTCAAAGGATCGCGAAAAAACGGCAAATTTCTTCAAAAGAACGCAAAAAACGGCAAATTCGTCAAAGGATCGCGAAAAAAAGGACAAATTTCGTCAAAGAATCGTGAAAAAACGGCAAATTTCGTAAAAGATCGTAAGAAAAGGCAAAATTCGTCAAAGGATCGCGAAAAAACACATATATCATCAAAGGATCACGAAAAGACACATATATCGTCAAAGGATCGCGAAAAAACCGCATATTACGTCAAAGGATCCCGAAAAACCGCATATTTCGTCAAAGAATCTCGAAAAACAACAACTTTCTTCAAAGAATAGCGGAAAAACAACAAATTTCGTCAAAGGATCGCTAAAAAACGACAAAATTCTTCAAAAGATTGCGAAAAAACGGCAATTTCGTAAATAGGTCACGAAAAAATGGCAAATTTCGTCAAAGGATCGTGAAAAAACGATAAATTTCGTCACAGGATCGCGCAGAAACTGCATATTTCGTCAAAGGATCGCGACAAAACGACAAATTTCGTCAAAGGACCGCGAAAAACGGCAAATTTCGTTAAAACATCGTGAAAAATCGGCAAATTTTGTCAAAAGATCGCGAAAAAACCGCATATTTTGTCAAAAGATCGCGAAATGACGACAAATTTCGTCAAAGGATCGCGAAAAAATGGCAAATTTCGTCAAAGAATCGTGAAAAAACGGCAAATTTCGTAAAACGATCGTAAAAAAAGGCAAAATTCGTTAAAGGATCGCGAAAAAACACATATATCGTCAAAGAATCGCGAAAAAACCGCATAATTCGTCAAAGGATCGCGAAAAACCGCATATTTCGTCAAAGAATCTCGAAAAACAACAAATTTCGTCAAAGGTACGCGGACAAACCGCATAATTCGTCAAAGGATCGCGAAAGACCGCATATTTCGTCAAAGGATCTCGAAAAACAACAAATTTCGTCAAAGGTTCGCGGAAAAACGAAA
This sequence comes from Maratus michaelseni, assembly GCA_963931845.1. Classification (NCBI taxonomy): domain Eukaryota; kingdom Metazoa; phylum Arthropoda; class Arachnida; order Araneae; family Salticidae; genus Maratus; species Maratus michaelseni. The sequence continues at coordinate 28,937,442 of OZ007599.1, forward strand.
AATTTCGTCAAAGGATCGCAAAAAAACGACAAATTTCGTCAAAGAATCTCGAAAAAACGGCAAATTTCGTGACAAGGTTGCGAAAAAACGGCAAATTTCGTCAAAAGATCGCAAAAAACGGAAATTTCGTTAAAAGATCGCGAAAAAAACGCATATTTCGTCAAAGAATCTCGAAAAAACGGCAAATTTAGTCAAAGAATCTCGAAAAACAACAAATTTTGTCAAAGGTTCGTGAAAAAACGGCAAATTTTGTCAATAGATCGCAAAAAAACTGCACATTTCGTCAAAAGATCGCAAAAAACGACAAATTTCGTCAAAGGATCGCAAAAAACGACAAATTTCGTCAAAGGATCGCGAAATAACGACAAATTTCGTCAAAGGATCGCGAAAAAAAGGACAAATTTCGTCAAAGAATCGTGAAAAAACGGGAAATTTCGTAAAACGATCGTAACAAAAGGCAAAATTCGTCAAAGGATCGCAAAAAAACACATATATAATCAAAGGATCACGAAAACCACATATATCGTCAAAGGATCGCGAAAAACCGCATATTTCGTCAAAGAATCTCGAAAAACAACAAATTTCGTCAAAGGAACGCGAAAAAAGCGCATATTTCATGAAAGGATCGCCATAAACGGCAAATTTCGTCGAAGGATCGCGAAATAACGACAAATTTCGTCAAAGGATCGCGAAAAAAACGAAAATTTCGTCAAAGAATTGTGAAAAAACGGCAAATTTCGTAAAACGATTGTAAAAAAAGGCAAAATTCGTCAGACTCTCGACAAAACGGCAAATTTCGTCAAAGGATTGCGGAAAAACGACAAATTTTGTCAAAGCATCGCAAAAAAACGGCAAATTTCGTCAAAAGATCGCAAAAAACGGCAAATTTCGCTGAAGGATCGCGAAAAAAGCGCATATTTCGTCAAAGGATCGCAAAAAAACGGCAAATTTCTTCAAAGAATCGTGAAAAAACAGCAAATTTCGTCAATTGATCGCAAAAAACTGCAAATTTCGTCAAAAGATCGCAAAAAACCGCATATTTCTTCAAAGAATCTCGAAAAAACGGCAAAATTCGTCAAAGAGTCTCGACAAAACGGCAAATTTCGTCAAAGGATTGCGGAAAAACGAGAAATTTTGTCAAAGGATCGCAAAAAAAACCGACAAATTTCGTCAAAATATCGCAAAAAACGGCAAATTTCGCCGAAGGATCGCGAATAAACCGCATATTTCGTTAAAGGAGCGCAAAAAACGACAAATTTCGTCAAAGGATCGCGAAATAACGACAAATTTCGTCAAAGGATCGCGAAAAAACGGCAAATTTCTTCAAAGAATCGTGGAAAAACGGCAAATTTCGTAAAACGATCGTAAAAAAGGCAAAAATCGTTAAAGGATCGCGAAAAAACACATATATCGTCAAAGAATCGCGAAAAACCGCATAATTCGTCAAAGGATCGCGAAAAACCGCATATTTCGTCAAAGAATCTCGAAAAAACGGCAAATCTCGTCAAAAGATCGTGAAAAAAACGACAAATTTCGTCAAAGGATCGCAAAAAACGACAAATTTCGTCTAAGGATCGCGAAATAACGACAAATTTCGTCAAAGGATCGCGAAAAAAAGGACAAATTTCGTCAAAGAATCGTGAAAAAACGGCAAATTTCGTAAAACGATCGTAAGAAAAGGCAAAATTCGTCAAAGGATGGCGAAAAAACACATATATCATCAAAGGATCACGAAAAAACACATATATCGTCAAAGGATCGCGAAAAAACCGCATATTTTGTCAAAGGATCGCGAAAAACCGCATATTTCGTCAAAGGATCGCGGAAAAACAACAAATTTCGTCAAAGGATCGCGGAAAAACAACAAATTTCGTCAAAGGATCGCGAAAAAACGGCAAATTTCTTCAAAGAATCGTGGAAAAACGGCAAATTTCGTAAAACGATCGTAAAAAAAGGCAAAAATCGTTAAAGGATCGCGAAAAAACACATATATCATCAAAGGATCACGAAAAAATACATATATCGTCAAAGGATCGCGAAAAAACCGCATATTTCGTCAATTGATCGCAAAAAACTGCAAATTTCGTCAAAAGATCGCAAAAAACCGCATATTTCGTCAAAGAATCTCGAAAAAACGGCAAATCTCGTCAAAAGATCGTGAAAAAAACGACAAATTTCGTCAAAGGATTGCAAAAAACGACAAATTTCGTCTAAGGATCGCGAAATAACGACAAATTTCGTCAAAGGATCGCGAAAAAAAGGACAAATTTCGTCAAAGAATCGTGAAAAAACGGCAAATTTCGTAAATAGGTCACGAAAAAACGGCAATTTTCGTCAAAGGATCGTGAAAAAACGATAAATTTCGTCGAAGGATAGCGCAGAAACCGCATATTTCGTCAAAGAATCTCGAAAAACAACAACTTTCTTCAAAGGATCGCGGAAAAACAACAAATTTCGTCAAAGGATCGCTAAAAAACGACAAAATTCTTCAAAAGATTGCGAAAAAACGGCAAATTCGTAAATAGGTCACAAAAAAACGGCAATTTTCGTCAAAGGATCGTGAAAAAACGATAAATTTCGTCGAAGGATAGCGCAGAAACCGCATATTTCGTCAAAGGATCGCGACAAAACGACAAATTTCGTCAAAGGACCGCGAAAAATGGCAAATTTCGTTAAAACATCGTGAAAAATCGGCAAATTTTGTCAAAAGATCGCGAAAAAACCGCATATTTTGACAAAAGATCGCGAAATGACGACAAATGTCGTCAAAGGATCGCGAAAAAATGGCAAATTTCGTCAAAGAATCGTGAAAAAACGGCAAATTTCGTAAAACGATCGTAAAAAAGTCAAAATTCGTTAAAGGATCCCGAAAAAACACATATTTCGTCAAAGAATCTCGAAAAACAAAAAATTTCGTCAAAGGATCGCGGAAAAACAACAAATTTCGTCAAAGGATCGCTAAAAAACGTCAAATTTCTTCAAAGGATCGCGAAAAAACGGCAAATTTCTTCAAAAGAACGCAAAAAACGGCAAATTCGTCAAAGGATCGCGAAAAAAAGGACAAATTTCGTCAAAGAATCGTGAAAAAACGGCAAATTTCGTAAAACGATCGTAAGAAAAGGCAAAATTCGTCAAAGGATCGCGAAAAAACACATATATCATCAAAGGATCACGAAAAGACACATATATCGTCAAAGGATCGCGAAAAAACCGCATATTACGTCAAAGGATCCCGAAAAACCGCATATTTCGTCAAAGAATCTCGAAAAACAACAACTTTCTTCAAAGAATAGCGGAAAAACAACAAATTTCGTCAAAGGATCGCTAAAAAACGACAAAATTCTTCAAAAGATTGCGAAAAAACGGCAATTTCGTAAATAGGTCACGAAAAAATGGCAAATTTCGTCAAAGGATCGTGAAAAAACGATAAATTTCGTCACAGGATCGCGCAGAAACTGCATATTTCGTCAAAGGATCGCGACAAAACGACAAATTTCGTCAAAGGACCGCGAAAAACGGCAAATTTCGTTAAAACATCGTGAAAAATCGGCAAATTTTGTCAAAAGATCGCGAAAAAACCGCATATTTTGTCAAAAGATCGCGAAATGACGACAAATTTCGTCAAAGGATCGCGAAAAAATGGCAAATTTCGTCAAAGAATCGTGAAAAAACGGCAAATTTCGTAAAACGATCGTAAAAAAAGGCAAAATTCGTTAAAGGATCGCGAAAAAACACATATATCGTCAAAGAATCGCGAAAAAACCGCATAATTCGTCAAAGGATCGCGAAAAACCGCATATTTCGTCAAAGAATCTCGAAAAACAACAAATTTCGTCAAAGGTACGCGGACAAACCGCATAATTCGTCAAAGGATCGCGAAAGACCGCATATTTCGTCAAAGGATCTCGAAAAACAACAAATTTCGTCAAAGGTTCGCGGAAAAACGAAAAATTTCGTCAAAGGATCGCAAAAAAACGACAAATTTCGTCAAAGAATCGCGAAAAAACGGCAAATTTCGTGACAAGGTTGCGAAAAAACGGCAAATTTCGTCAAAAGATCGCAAAAAACGGAAATTTCGTTAAAAGATCGCGAAAAAAACGCATATTTCGTCAAAGAATCTCGAAAAAACGGCAAATTTAGTCAAAGAATCTCGAAAAACAACAAATTTTGTCAAAGGTTCGTGAAAAAACGGCAAATTTTGTCAATAGATCGCAAAAAAACTGCACATTTCGTCAAAAGATCGCAAAAAACGACAAATTTCGTCAAAGGATCGCAAAAAACGACAAATTTCGTCAAAGGATCGCGAAATAACGACAAATTTCGTCAAAGGATCGCGAAAAAAAGGACAAATTTCGTCAAAGAATCGTGAAAAAACGGGAAATTTCGTAAAACGATCGTAACAAAAGGCAAAATTCGTCAAAGGATCGCAAAAAAACACATATATAATCAAAGGATCACGAAAACCACATATATCGTCAAAGGATCGCGAAAAACCGCATATTTCGTCAAAGAATCTCGAAAAACAACAAATTTCGTCAAAGGAACGCGAAAAAAGCGCATATTTCATGAAAGGATCGCCATAAACGGCAAATTTCGTCGAAGGATCGCGAAATAACGACAAATTTCGTCAAAGGATCGCGAAAAAAACGAAAATTTCGTCAAAGAATTGTGAAAAAACGGCAAATTTCGTAAAACGATTGTAAAAAAAGGCAAAATTCGTCAGACTCTCGACAAAACGGCAAATTTCGTCAAAGGATTGCGGAAAAACGACAAATTTTGTCAAAGCATCGCAAAAAAACGGCAAATTTCGTCAAAAGATCGCAAAAAACGGCAAATTTCGCTGAAGGATCGCGAAAAAAGCGCATATTTCGTCAAAGGATCGCAAAAAAACGGCAAATTTCTTCAAAGAATCGTGAAAAAACGGCAAATTTCGTCAATTGATCGCAAAAAACTGCAAATTTCGTCAAAAGATCGCAAAAAACCGCATATTTCATCAAAGAATCTCGAAAAAACGGCAAATTTCGTCAAAAGATTGTGAAAAAACGACAAATTTCGTCAAAGGATCGCGAAAAAACGACAAATTTCGTCAAAGGATCGCGAAAAAAAGGACAAATTTCTTCAAAGAATCGTGAAAAAACGGCATATTTTGCGGATGGATCGCAAAAAAAGCGCATATTTCGTTAATGGATCGCAAAAAAAGCGCATATTTCGTTAATGGATCGCAAAAAAACGACAAATTTCGTCAAAGGATCGCGAAAAAAGCGCATATTTCGTCAAAGAATTGTGAAAAAACGGCAAATTTCGTAAAACGATTGTAAAAAAAGGCAAAATTCGTCAGACTCTCGACAAAACGGCAAATTTCGTCAAAGGATTGCGGAAAAACGACAAATTTTGTCAAAGCATCGCAAAAAAACGGCAAATTTCGTCAAAAGATCGCAAAAAACGGCAAATTTCGCTGAAGGATCGCGAAAAAAGCGCATATTTCGTCAAAGGATCGCAAAAAACGGCAAATTTCTTCAAAGAATCGTGAAAAAACGGCAAATTTCGTCAATTGATCGCAAAAAACTGCAAATTTCGTCAAAAGATCGCAAAAAACCGCATATTTCTTCAAAGAATCTCGAAAAAACGGCAAATTTCGTCAAAAGATTGTGAAAAAACGACAAATTTCGTCAAAGGATCGCGAAAAAACGACAAATTTCGTCAAAGGATCGCGAAAAAACGACAAATTTCGTCAAAGGATCGCGAAAAAAAGGACACATTTCGTCAAAGAATCGTGAAAAAACGGCATATTTTGCGGATGGATCGCAAAAAAAGCGCATATTTCGTTAATGGATCGCAAAAAAAACGACAAATTTCGTCAAAGGATCGCGAAATAACGACAAATTTCGTCAAAGGATCGCGAAAAAACGACAAATTTCGTCAAAGAATCGTGAAATATCGGCAAATTTCGTAAAACGATCGTAAAAAAAAATTCGTCAAAGAGTCTCGACAAAACGGCAAATTTCGTCAAAGGATTGCGGAAAAACGAGAAATTTTGTCAAAGGATCGCAAAAAAACCCGACAAATTTCGTCAAAATATCGCAAAAAACGGCAAATTTCGCCGAAGGATCGCGAATAAAGCGCATATTTCGTTAAAGGAGCGCAAAAAACGACAAATTTCGTCTAAGGATCGCGAAATAACGACAAATTTCGTCAAAGGATCGCGAAAAAAAGGACAAATTTCGTCAAAGAATCGTGAAAAAACGGGAAATTTCGTAAAACGATCGTAACAAAAGGCAAAATTCGTCAAAGGATCGCAAAAAAACACATATATAATCAAAGGATCACGAAAACCACATATATCGTCAAAGGATCGCGAAAAACCGCATATTTCGTCAAAGAATCTCGAAAAACAACAAATTTCGTCAAAGGAACGCGAAAAAAGCGCATATTTCATGAAAGGATCGCCATAAACGGCAAATTTCGTCGAAGGATCGCGAAATAACGACAAATTTCGTCAAAGGATCGCGAAAAAAACGAAAATTTCGTCAAAGAATTGTGAAAAAACGGCAAATTTCGTAAAACGATTGTAAAAAAAGGCAAAATTCGTCAGACTCTCGACAAAACGGCAAATTTCGTCAAAGGATTGCGGAAAAACGACATATTTTGTCAAAGCATCGCAAAAAAACGGCAAATTTCGTCAAAAGATCGCAAAAAACGGCAAATTTCGCTGAAGGATCGCGAAAAAAGCGCATATTTCGTCAAAGGATCGCAAAAAAACGGCAAATTTCTTCAAAGAATCGTGAAAAAACGGCAAATTTCGTCAATTGATCGCAAAAAACTGCAAATTTCGTCAAAAGATCGCAAAAAACCGCATATTTCATCAAAGAATCTCGAAAAAACGGCAAATTTCGTCAAAAGATTGTGAAAAAACGACAAATTTCGTCAAAGGATCGCGAAAAAACGACAAATTTCGTCAAAGGATCGCGAAAAAACGACAAATTTCGTCAAAGGATCGCGAAAAAAAGGACAAATTTCGTCAAAGAATCGTGAAAAAACGGCATATTTTGCGGATGGATCGCAAAAAAAGCGCATATTTCGTTAATGGATCGCAAAAAAACGACAAATTTCGTCAAAGGATCGCGAAGAAAGCGCATATTTCGTCAAAGAATTGTGAAAAAACGGCAAATTTCGTAAAACGATTGTAAAAAAAGGCAAAATTCGTCAGACTCTCGACAAAACGGCAAATTTCGTCAAAGGATTGCGGAAAAACGACAAATTTTGTCAAAGCATCGCAAAAAAACGGCAAATTTCGTCAAAAGATCGCAAAAAACGGCAAATTTCGCTGAAGGATCGCGAAAAAAGCGCATATTTCGTCAAAGGATCGCAAAAAAACGGCAAATTTCTTCAAAGAATCGTGAAAAAACGGCAAATTTCGTCAATTGATCGCAAAAAACTGCAAATTTCGTCAAAAGATCGCAAAAAACCGCATATTTCTTCAAAGAATCTCGAAAAAACGGCAAATTTCGTCAAAAGATTGTGAAAAAACGACAAATTTCGTCAAAGGATCGCAAAAAAACGACAAATTTCGTCAAAGGATCGCGAAAAAACGACAAATTTCGTCAAAGGATCGCGAAAAAAAGGACAAATTTCGTCAAAGAATCGTGAAAAAACGGCATATTTTGCGGATGGATCGCAAAAAAAGCGCATATTTCGTTAATGGATCGCAAAAAAAACGACAAATTTCGTCAAAGGATCGCGAAATAACGACAAATTTCGTCAAAGGATCGCGAAAAAACGACAAATTTCGTCAAAGAATCGTGAAATATCGGCAAATTTCGTAAAACGATCGTAAAAAAAAATTCGTCAAAGAGTCTCGACAAAACGGCAAATTTCGTCAAAGGATTGCGGAAAAACGAGAAATTTTGTCAAAGGATCGCAAAAAAACCCGACAAATTTCGTCAAAATATCGCAAAAAACGGCAAATTTCGCCGAAGGATCGCGAATAAAGCGCATATTTCGTTAAAGGAGCGCAAAAAACGACAAATTTCGTCTAAGGATCGCGAAATAACGACAAATTTCGTCAAAGGATCGCGAAAAAAAGGACAAATTTCGTCAAAGAATCGTGAAAAAACGGCAAATTTCGTAAAACGATCGTAAGAAAAGGCAAAATTCGTCAAAGGATGGCGAAAAAACACATATATCATCAAAGGATCGCGAAAAAACGACAAATTTCGTCAAAGAATCGTGAAATATCGGCAAATTTCGTAAAACGATCGTAAAAAAAAATTCGTCAAAGAGTCTCGACAAAACGGCAAATTTCGTCAAAGGATTGCGGAAAAACGAGAAATTTTGTCAAAGGATCGCAAAAAAAACCGACAAATTTCGTCAAAATATCGCAAAAAACGGCAAATTTCGCCGAAGGATCGCGAATAAAGCGCATATTTCGTTAAAGGAGCGCAAAAAACGACAAATTTCGTCAAAGGATCGCGAAATAACGACAAATTTCGTCAAAGGATCGCGAAAAAACGGCAAATTTCTTCAAAGAATCGTGGAAAAACGGCAAATTTCGTAAAACGATCGTAAAAAAAGGCAAAAATCGTTAAAGGATCGCGAAAAAACACATATATCGTCAAAGAATCGCGAAAAACCGCATAATTCGTCAAAGGATCGCGAAAAACCGCATATTTCGTCAAAGAATCTCGAAAAAACGGCAAATCTCGTCAAAAGATCGTGAAAAAAACGACAAATTTCGTCAAAGGATCGCAAAAAACGACAAATTTCGTCTAAGGATCGCGAAATAACGACAAATTTCGTCAAAGGATCGCGAAAAAAAGGACAAATTTCGTCAAAGAATCGTGAAAAAACGGCAAATTTCGTAAAACGATCGTAAGAAAAGGCAAAATTCGTCAAAGGATGGCGAAAAAACACATATATCATCAAAGGATCACGAAAAAACACATATATCGTCAAAGGATCGCGAAAAAACCGCATATTTTGTCAAAGGATCGCGAAAAACCGCATATTTCGTCAAAGGATCGCGGAAAAACAACAAATTTCGTCAAAGGATCGCGGAAAAACAACAAATTTCGTCAAAGGATCGCGAAAAAACGGCAAATTTCTTCAAAGAATCGTGGAAAAACGGCAAATTTCGTAAAACGATCGTAAAAAAAGGCAAAAATCGTTAAAGGATCGCGAAAAAACACATATATCATCAAAGGATCACGAAAAAATACATATATCGTCAAAGGATCGCGAAAAAACCGCATATTTCGTCAATTGATCGCAAAAAACTGCAAATTTCGTCAAAAGATCGCAAAAAACCGCATATTTCGTCAAAGAATCTCGAAAAAACGGCAAATCTCGTCAAAAGATCGTGAAAAAAACGACAAATTTCGTCAAAGGATTGCAAAAAACGACAAATTTCGTCTAAGGATCGCGAAATAACGACAAATTTCGTCAAAGGATCGCGAAAAAAAGGACAAATTTCGTCAAAGAATCGTGAAAAAACGGCAAATTTCGTAAATAGGTCACGAAAAAACGGCAATTTTCGTCAAAGGATCGTGAAAAAACGATAAATTTCGTCGAAGGATAGCGCAGAAACCGCATATTTCGTCAAAGAATCTCGAAAAACAACAACTTTCTTCAAAGGATCGCGGAAAAACAACAAATTTCGTCAAAGGATCGCTAAAAAACGACAAAATTCTTCAAAAGATTGCGAAAAAACGGCAAATTCGTAAATAGGTCACAAAAAAACGGCAATTTTCGTCAAAGGATCGTGAAAAAACGATAAATTTCGTCGAAGGATAGCGCAGAAACCGCATATTTCGTCAAAGGATCGCGACAAAACGACAAATTTCGTCAAAGGACCGCGAAAAATGGCAAATTTCGTTAAAACATCGTGAAAAATCGGCAAATTTTGTCAAAAGATCGCGAAAAAACCGCATATTTTGACAAAAGATCGCGAAATGACGACAAATGTCGTCAAAGGATCGCGAAAAAATGGCAAATTTCGTCAAAGAATCGTGAAAAAACGGCAAATTTCGTAAAACGATCGTAAAAAAGTCAAAATTCGTTAAAGGATCCCGAAAAAACACATATTTCGTCAAAGAATCTCGAAAAACAAAAAATTTCGTCAAAGGATCGCGGAAAAACAACAAATTTCGTCAAAGGATCGCTAAAAAACGTCAAATTTCTTCAAAGGATCGCGAAAAAACGGCAAATTTCTTCAAAAGAACGCAAAAAACGGCAAATTCGTCAAAGGATCGCGAAAAAAAGGACAAATTTCGTCAAAGAATCGTGAAAAAACGGCAAATTTCGTAAAACGATCGTAAGAAAAGGCAAAATTCGTCAAAGGATCGCGAAAAAACACATATATCATCAAAGGATCACGAAAAGACACATATATCGTCAAAGGATCGCGAAAAAACCGCATATTACGTCAAAGGATCCCGAAAAACCGCATATTTCGTCAAAGAATCTCGAAAAACAACAACTTTCTTCAAAGAATAGCGGAAAAACAACAAATTTCGTCAAAGGATCGCTAAAAAACGACAAAATTCTTCAAAAGATTGCGAAAAAACGGCAATTTCGTAAATAGGTCACGAAAAAATGGCAAATTTCGTCAAAGGATCGTGAAAAAACGATAAATTTCGTCACAGGATCGCGCAGAAACTGCATATTTCGTCAAAGGATCGCGACAAAACGACAAATTTCGTCAAAGGACCGCGAAAAACGGCAAATTTCGTTAAAACATCGTGAAAAATCGGCAAATTTTGTCAAAAGATCGCGAAAAAACCGCATATTTTGTCAAAAGATCGCGAAATGACGACAAATTTCGTCAAAGGATCGCGAAAAAATGGCAAATTTCGTCAAAGAATCGTGAAAAAACGGCAAATTTCGTAAAACGATCGTAAAAAAAGGCAAAATTCGTTAAAGGATCGCGAAAAAACACATATATCGTCAAAGAATCGCGAAAAAACCGCATAATTCGTCAAAGGATCGCGAAAAACCGCATATTTCGTCAAAGAATCTCGAAAAACAACAAATTTCGTCAAAGGTACGCGGACAAACCGCATAATTCGTCAAAGGATCGCGAAAGACCGCATATTTCGTCAAAGGATCTCGAAAAACAACAAATTTCGTCAAAGGTTCGCGGAAAAACGAAAAATTTCGTCAAAGGATCGCAAAAAAACGACAAATTTCGTCAAAGAATCGCGAAAAAACGGCAAATTTCGTGACAAGGTTGCGAAAAAACGGCAAATTTCGTCAAAAGATCGCAAAAAACGGAAATTTCGTTAAAAGATCGCGAAAAAAACGCATATTTCGTCAAAGAATCTCGAAAAAACGGCAAATTTAGTCAAAGAATCTCGAAAAACAACAAATTTTGTCAAAGGTTCGTGAAAAAACGGCAAATTTTGTCAATAGATCGCAAAAAAACTGCACATTTCGTCAAAAGATCGCAAAAAACGACAAATTTCGTCAAAGGATCGCAAAAAACGACAAATTTCGTCAAAGGATCGCGAAATAACGACAAATTTCGTCAAAGGATCGCGAAAAAAAGGACAAATTTCGTCAAAGAATCGTGAAAAAACGGGAAATTTCGTAAAACGATCGTAACAAAAGGCAAAATTCGTCAAAGGATCGCAAAAAAACACATATATAATCAAAGGATCACGAAAACCACATATATCGTCAAAGGATCGCGAAAAACCGCATATTTCGTCAAAGAATCTCGAAAAACAACAAATTTCGTCAAAGGAACGCGAAAAAAGCGCATATTTCATGAAAGGATCGCCATAAACGGCAAATTTCGTCGAAGGATCGCGAAATAACGACAAATTTCGTCAAAGGATCGCGAAAAAAACGAAAATTTCGTCAAAGAATTGTGAAAAAACGGCAAATTTCGTAAAACGATTGTAAAAAAAGGCAAAATTCGTCAGACTCTCGACAAAACGGCAAATTTCGTCAAAGGATTGCGGAAAAACGACAAATTTTGTCAAAGCATCGCAAAAAAACGGCAAATTTCGTCAAAAGATCGCAAAAAACGGCAAATTTCGCTGAAGGATCGCGAAAAAAGCGCATATTTCGTCAAAGGATCGCAAAAAAACGGCAAATTTCTTCAAAGAATCGTGAAAAAACGGCAAATTTCGTCAATTGATCGCAAAAAACTGCAAATTTCGTCAAAAGATCGCAAAAAACCGCATATTTCATCAAAGAATCTCGAAAAAACGGCAAATTTCGTCAAAAGATTGTGAAAAAACGACAAATTTCGTCAAAGGATCGCGAAAAAACGACAAATTTCGTCAAAGGATCGCGAAAAAAAGGACAAATTTCTTCAAAGAATCGTGAAAAAACGGCATATTTTGCGGATGGATCGCAAAAAAAGCGCATATTTCGTTAATGGATCGCAAAAAAAGCGCATATTTCGTTAATGGATCGCAAAAAAACGACAAATTTCGTCAAAGGATCGCGAAAAAAGCGCATATTTCGTCAAAGAATTGTGAAAAAACGGCAAATTTCGTAAAACGATTGTAAAAAAAGGCAAAATTCGTCAGACTCTCGACAAAACGGCAAATTTCGTCAAAGGATTGCGGAAAAACGACAAATTTTGTCAAAGCATCGCAAAAAAACGGCAAATTTCGTCAAAAGATCGCAAAAAACGGCAAATTTCGCTGAAGGATCGCGAAAAAAGCGCATATTTCGTCAAAGGATCGCAAAAAACGGCAAATTTCTTCAAAGAATCGTGAAAAAACGGCAAATTTCGTCAATTGATCGCAAAAAACTGCAAATTTCGTCAAAAGATCGCAAAAAACCGCATATTTCTTCAAAGAATCTCGAAAAAACGGCAAATTTCGTCAAAAGATTGTGAAAAAACGACAAATTTCGTCAAAGGATCGCGAAAAAACGACAAATTTCGTCAAAGGATCGCGAAAAAACGACAAATTTCGTCAAAGGATCGCGAAAAAAAGGACACATTTCGTCAAAGAATCGTGAAAAAACGGCATATTTTGCGGATGGATCGCAAAAAAAGCGCATATTTCGTTAATGGATCGCAAAAAAAACGACAAATTTCGTCAAAGGATCGCGAAATAACGACAAATTTCGTCAAAGGATCGCGAAAAAACGACAAATTTCGTCAAAGAATCGTGAAATATCGGCAAATTTCGTAAAACGATCGTAAAAAAAAATTCGTCAAAGAGTCTCGACAAAACGGCAAATTTCGTCAAAGGATTGCGGAAAAACGAGAAATTTTGTCAAAGGATCGCAAAAAAACCCGACAAATTTCGTCAAAATATCGCAAAAAACGGCAAATTTCGCCGAAGGATCGCGAATAAAGCGCATATTTCGTTAAAGGAGCGCAAAAAACGACAAATTTCGTCTAAGGATCGCGAAATAACGACAAATTTCGTCAAAGGATCGCGAAAAAAAGGACAAATTTCGTCAAAGAATCGTGAAAAAACGGGAAATTTCGTAAAACGATCGTAACAAAAGGCAAAATTCGTCAAAGGATCGCAAAAAAACACATATATAATCAAAGGATCACGAAAACCACATATATCGTCAAAGGATCGCGAAAAACCGCATATTTCGTCAAAGAATCTCGAAAAACAACAAATTTCGTCAAAGGAACGCGAAAAAAGCGCATATTTCATGAAAGGATCGCCATAAACGGCAAATTTCGTCGAAGGATCGCGAAATAACGACAAATTTCGTCAAAGGATCGCGAAAAAAACGAAAATTTCGTCAAAGAATTGTGAAAAAACGGCAAATTTCGTAAAACGATTGTAAAAAAAGGCAAAATTCGTCAGACTCTCGACAAAACGGCAAATTTCGTCAAAGGATTGCGGAAAAACGACATATTTTGTCAAAGCATCGCAAAAAAACGGCAAATTTCGTCAAAAGATCGCAAAAAACGGCAAATTTCGCTGAAGGATCGCGAAAAAAGCGCATATTTCGTCAAAGGATCGCAAAAAAACGGCAAATTTCTTCAAAGAATCGTGAAAAAACGGCAAATTTCGTCAATTGATCGCAAAAAACTGCAAATTTCGTCAAAAGATCGCAAAAAACCGCATATTTCATCAAAGAATCTCGAAAAAACGGCAAATTTCGTCAAAAGATTGTGAAAAAACGACAAATTTCGTCAAAGGATCGCGAAAAAACGACAAATTTCGTCAAAGGATCGCGAAAAAACGACAAATTTCGTCAAAGGATCGCGAAAAAAAGGACAAATTTCGTCAAAGAATCGTGAAAAAACGGCATATTTTGCGGATGGATCGCAAAAAAAGCGCATATTTCGTTAATGGATCGCAAAAAAACGACAAATTTCGTCAAAGGATCGCGAAGAAAGCGCATATTTCGTCAAAGAATTGTGAAAAAACGGCAAATTTCGTAAAACGATTGTAAAAAAAGGCAAAATTCGTCAGACTCTCGACAAAACGGCAAATTTCGTCAAAGGATTGCGGAAAAACGACAAATTTTGTCAAAGCATCGCAAAAAAACGGCAAATTTCGTCAAAAGATCGCAAAAAACGGCAAATTTCGCTGAAGGATCGCGAAAAAAGCGCATATTTCGTCAAAGGATCGCAAAAAAACGGCAAATTTCTTCAAAGAATCGTGAAAAAACGGCAAATTTCGTCAATTGATCGCAAAAAACTGCAAATTTCGTCAAAAGATCGCAAAAAACCGCATATTTCTTCAAAGAATCTCGAAAAAACGGCAAATTTCGTCAAAAGATTGTGAAAAAACGACAAATTTCGTCAAAGGATCGCAAAAAAACGACAAATTTCGTCAAAGGATCGCGAAAAAACGACAAATTTCGTCAAAGGATCGCGAAAAAAAGGACAAATTTCGTCAAAGAATCGTGAAAAAACGGCATATTTTGCGGATGGATCGCAAAAAAAGCGCATATTTCGTTAATGGATCGCAAAAAAAACGACAAATTTCGTCAAAGGATCGCGAAATAACGACAAATTTCGTCAAAGGATCGCGAAAAAACGACAAATTTCGTCAAAGAATCGTGAAATATCGGCAAATTTCGTAAAACGATCGTAAAAAAAAATTCGTCAAAGAGTCTCGACAAAACGGCAAATTTCGTCAAAGGATTGCGGAAAAACGAGAAATTTTGTCAAAGGATCGCAAAAAAACCCGACAAATTTCGTCAAAATATCGCAAAAAACGGCAAATTTCGCCGAAGGATCGCGAATAAAGCGCATATTTCGTTAAAGGAGCGCAAAAAACGACAAATTTCGTCTAAGGATCGCGAAATAACGACAAATTTCGTCAAAGGATCGCGAAAAAAAGGACAAATTTCGTCAAAGAATCGTGAAAAAACGGCAAATTTCGTAAAACGATCGTAAGAAAAGGCAAAATTCGTCAAAGGATGGCGAAAAAACACATATATCATCAAAGGATCGCGAAAAAACGACAAATTTCGTCAAAGAATCGTGAAATATCGGCAAATTTCGTAAAACGATCGTAAAAAAAAATTCGTCAAAGAGTCTCGACAAAACGGCAAATTTCGTCAAAGGATTGCGGAAAAACGAGAAATTTTGTCAAAGGATCGCAAAAAAAACCGACAAATTTCGTCAAAATATCGCAAAAAACGGCAAATTTCGCCGAAGGATCGCGAATAAAGCGCATATTTCGTTAAAGGAGCGCAAAAAACGACAAATTTCGTCAAAGGATCGCGAAATAACGACAAATTTCGTCAAAGGATCGCGAAAAAACGGCAAATTTCTTCAAAGAATCGTGGAAAAACGGCAAATTTCGTAAAACGATCGTAAAAAAAGGCAAAAATCGTTAAAGGATCGCGAAAAAACACATATATCGTCAAAGAATCGCGAAAAAACCGCATAATTCGTCAAAGGATCGCGAAAAACCGCATATTTCGTCAAAGAATCTCGAAAAAACGGCAAATCTCGTCAAAAGATCGTGAAAAAAACGACAAATTTCGTCAAAGGATCGCAAAAAACGACAAATTTCGTCTAAGGATCGCGAAATAACGACAAATTTCGTCAAAGGATCGCGAAAAAAAGGACAAATTTCGTCAAAGAATCGTGAAAAAACGGCAAATTTCGTAAAACGATCGTAAGAAAAGGCAAAATTCGTCAAAGGATGGCGAAAAAACACATATATCATCAAAGGATCACGAAAAAACACATATATCGTCAAAGGATCGCGAAAAAACCGCATATTTTGTCAAAGGATCGCGAAAAACCGCATATTTCGTCAAAGGATCGCGGAAAAACAACAAATTTCGTCAAAGGATCGCGAAAAAACAACAAATTTCGTCAAAGGATCGCGAAAAAACGGCAAATTTCTTCAAAGAATCGTGGAAAAACGGCAAATTTCGTAAAACGATCGTAAAAAAAGGCAAAAATCGTTAAAGGATCGCGAAAAAACACATATATCATCAAAGGATCACGAAAAAACACATATATCGTCAAAGGATCGCGAAAAAACCGCATATTTCGTCAATTGATCGCAAAAAACTGCAAATTTCGTCAAGAGATCGCAAAAAACCGCATATTTCGTCAAAGAATCTCGAAAAAACGGCAAATCTCGTCAAAAGATCGTGAAAAAAACGACAAATTTCGTCAAAGGATTGCAAAAAACGACAAATTTCGTCTAAGGATCGCGAAATAACGACAAATTTCGTCAAAGGATCGCGAAAAAAAGGACAAATTTCGTCAAAGAATCGTTCAAAAACGGCAAATTTCGTAAATAGGTCACGAAAAAACGGCAATTTTCGTCAAAGGATCGTGAAAAAACGATAAATTTCGTCGAAGGATAGCGCAGAAACCGCATATTTCGTCAAAGAATCTCGAAAAACAACAACTTTCTTCAAAGGATCGCGGAAAAACAACAAATTTCGTCAAAGGATCGCTAAAAAACGACAAAATTCTTCAAAAGATTGCGAAAAAACGGCAAATTCGTAAATAGGTCACGAAAAAACGGCAATTTTCGTCAAAGGATCGTGAAAAAACGATAAATTTCGTCGAAGGATAGCGCAGAAACCGCATATTTCGTCAAAGGATCGCGACAAAACGACAAATTTCGTCAAAGGACCGCGAAAAATGGCAAATTTCGTTAAAACATCGTGAAAAATCGGCAAATTTTGTCAAAAGATCGCGAAAAAACCGCATATTTTGACAAAAGATCGCGAAATGACGACAAATTTCGTCAAAGGATCGTGAAAAAATGGCAAATTTCGTCAAAGAATCGTGAAAAAACGGCAAATTTCGTAAAACGATCGTAAAAAAGTCAAAATTCGTTAAAGGATCGCGAAAAAACACATATATCGTCAAAGAATCGCGAAAAAACCGCATATTTCGTCAAAGGATCCCGAAAAAACACATATATCGTCAAAGAATCGCGATAAAACCGCATATTTCGTCAAAGGATCCCGAAAAACCGCATATTTCGTCAAAGAATCTCGAAAAACAAAAAATTTCGTCAAAGGATCGCGGAAAAACAACAAATTTCGTCAAAGGATCGCTAAAAAACGTCAAATTTCTTCAAAGGATCGCGAAAAAACGTCAAATTTCTTCAAAAGAACGCAAAAAACGGCAAATTCGTCAAAGGATCGCGAAAAAAAGGACAAATTTCGTCAAAGAATCGTGAAAAAACGGCAAATTTCGTAAAACGATCGTAAGAAAAGGCAAAATTCGTCAAAGGATCGCGAAAAAACACATATATCATCAAAGGATCACGAAAAAACACATATATCGTCAAAGGATCGCGAAAAAACCGCATATTACGTCAAAGGATCCCGAAAAACCGCATACAGTGGAACTCCAGTTATACGTTTTGCCCGGGACCGTACAAACGAAACGTATAACTCAGTAAAACGTACAACTCAATTAATGATTTACCGGAACAATTTTTAAAATATATCGTGAAAACTTTGATCCGCTGAGGAGTTTGCTACCTTTTATATTGAAAACAGAAGTTTCCTAAGTAGTACTGCACCCATGACATAAATTTTTGGAAATGGAAAGAAAAAAGTACATAAGAGAAGTACACATGAACTTATTTTATCTTAAAAGATTTATTAAAATTATTTTTAATACACATAGAGTACTTAAAAGAAATCGTTGGAATCGCCTTGGCATATAAATCATTTATCAAAAGACATTTCAGTAGTTTATTGAATCTTGGTGAATTAATCAGTAATCTTCGGTTGTTTCTATTCGGCCGAGCCGACACTGAACAGCAAATTTTGCATTTCTGTTAATAATGCAGCCGCCTTATGGTTATTGCTTTTACTACTGACGAACCGATTTACTACGTTAAAAGCTTTCACATCAGCTCTGAAGTTCGAGTGGGATCTTTCAAATCAGACTCCTCGGCCGCGTCCTCAGTGTTTCCGGTTTCAAAATGGATAAATGAAAAATAAATTCGTCCGGGGACGCAAAAACGTAACGTATAACTGAGGGAAATGTGCAATTCAAAACGTATAACTCAGCTAATTTTTAATGGCAAGTGGTCGGGACCGCTGAGTTGAAACGTATAACTGAGGGAAACGTACAACTCAGGTAACGTATATCTGGAGTTCCACTGTATTTCGTCAAAGAATCTCGAAAAACAACAACTTTCTTCAAAGAATAGCGGAAAAACAACAAATTTCGTCAAAGGATCGCTAAAAAACGACAAAATTCTTCAAAAGATTGCGAAAAAACGGCAATTTCGTAAATAGGTCACGAAAAAATGGCAAATTTCGTCAAAGGATCGTGAAAAAACGATAAATTTCGTCACAGGATAGCGCAGAAACTGCATATTTCGTCAAAGGATCGCGACAAAACGACAAATTTCGTCAAAGGACCGCGAAAAACGGCAAATTTCGTTAAAACATCTTGAAAAATCGGCAAATTTTGTCAAAAGATCGCGAAAAAACCGCATATTTTGTCAAAAGATCGCGAAATGACGACAAATTTCGTCAAAGGATCGCGAAAAAATGGCAAATTTCGTCAAAGAATCGTGAAAAAACGGCAAATTTCGTAAAACGATCGTAAAAAAAGGCAAAATTCGTTAAAGGATCGCGAAAAAACACATATATCGTCAAAGAATCGCGAAAAAACCGCATAATTCGTCAGAGGATCGCGAAAACCCGCATATTTCGTCAAAGAATCTCGAAAAACAACAAATTTCGTCAAAGGTACGCGGACAAACCGCATAATTCGTCAAAGGATCGCAAAAAAACGACAAATTTCGACAAAGAATCGCGAAAAAACGGCAAATTTCGTGAAAAGGTTGCGAAAAAACGGCAAATTTCGTCAAAAGATCGCAAAAAACGGCAATTTCGTCAAAAGATCGCGAAAAAAACGCATATTTCGTCAAAGAATCTCTAAAAAAACGGCAAATTTAGTCAAAGAATCTCGAAAAACAACAAATTTTGTCAAAGGTTCGTGAAAAAACGGCAAATTTTGTCAATAGATCGCAAAAAAACTGCACATTTCGTCAAAAGATCGCAAAAAACGACAAATTTCGTCAAAGGATCGCAAAAAACGACAAATTTCGTCAAAGGATCGCGAAATAACGACAAATTTCGTCAAAGGATCGCGAAAAAAAGGACAAATTTCGTCAAAGAATCGTGAAAAAACGGGAAATTTCGTAAAACGATCGTAACAAAAGGCAAAATTCGTCAAAGGATCGCAAAAAAACACATATATAATCAAAGGATCACGAAAACCACATATATCGTCAAAGGATCGCGAAAAACCGCATATTTCGTCAAAGAATCTCGAAAAACAACAAATTTCGTCAAAGGAACGCGAAAAAAGCGCATATTTCATGAAAGGATCGCCATAAACGGCAAATTTCGTCGAAGGATCGCGAAATAACGACAAATTTCGTCAAAGGATCGCGAAAAAAACGAAAATTTCGTCAAAGAATTGTGAAAAAACGGCAAATTTCGTAAAACGATTGTAAAAAAAGGCAAAATTCGTCAGACTCTCGACAAAATGGCAAATTTCGTCAAAGGATTGCGGAAAAACGACAAATTTTGTCAAAGCATCGCAAAAAACGGCAAATTTCGTCAAAAGATCCCAAAAAACTGCAAATTTCGCTGAAGGATCGCGAAAAAAGCGCATATTTCGTCAAAGGATCGCAAAAAAACGGCAAATTTCTTCAAAGAATCGTGAAAAAACGGCAAATTTCGTCAATTGATCGCAAAAAACTGCAAATTTCGTCAAAAGATCGCAAAAAACCGCATATTTCATCAAAGACTCTCGAAAAAACGGCAAATTTCGTCAAAGGATCGCGAAAAAACGACAAATTTCGTCAAAGGATCGCGAAAAAACGACAAATTTCGTCAAAGGATCGCGAAAAAAAGGACAAATTTCGTCAAAGAATCGTGAAAAAACGGCATATTTTGCGGATGGATCGCAAAAAAAGCGCATATTTCGTTAATGGATCGCAAAAAAACGACAAATTTCGTCAAAGGATCGCGAAAAAAGCGCATATTTCGTTATAGGATCGCAAAAAAACGACAAATTTCGTCAAAGGATCGCGAAATAACGACAAATTTCGTCAAAGGTTCGTGAAAAAACGGCAAATTTTGTCAATACATCGCAAAAAAACTGCACATTTCGTCAAAAGATCGCAAAAAACGACAAATTTCGTCAAAGGATCGCAAAAAACGACAAATTTCGTCAAAGGATCGCGAAATAACGACAAATTTCGTCAAAGGATCGCGAAAAAAAGGACAAATTTCGTCAAAGAATCGTGAAAAAACGGGAAATTTCGTAAAACGATCGTAACAAAAGGCAAAATTCGTCAAAGGATCGCAAAAAAACACATATATAATCAAAGGATCACGAAAACCACATATATCGTCAAAGGATCGCGAAAAACCGCATATTTCGTCAAAGAATCTCGAAAAACAACAAATTTCGTCAAAGGAACGCGAAAAAAGCGCATATTTCATGAAAGGATCGCCATAAACGGCAAATTTCGTCGAAGGATCGCGAAATAACGACAAATTTCGTCAAAGGATCGCGAAAAAAACGAAAATTTCGTCAAAGAATTGTGAAAAAACGGCAAATTTCGTAAAACGATTGTAAAAAAAGGCAAAATTCGTCAGACTCTCGACAAAATGGCAAATTTCGTCAAAGGATTGCGGAAAAACGACAAATTTTGTCAAAGCATCGCAAAAAACGGCAAATTTCGTCAAAAGATCCCAAAAAACTGCAAATTTCGCTGAAGGATCGCGAAAAAAGCGCATATTTCGTCAAAGGATCGCAAAAAAACGGCAAATTTCTTCAAAGAATCGTGAAAAAACGGCAAATTTCGTCAATTGATCGCAAAAAACTGCAAATTTCGTCAAAAGATCGCAAAAAACCGCATATTTCATCAAAGACTCTCGAAAAAACGGCAAATTTCGTCAAAGGATCGCGAAAAAACGACAAATTTCGTCAAAGGATCGCGAAAAAACGACAAATTTCGTCAAAGGATCGCGAAAAAAAGGACAAATTTCGTCAAAGAATCGTGAAAAAACGGCATATTTTGCGGATGGATCGCAAAAAAAGCGCATATTTCGTTAATGGATCGCAAAAAAACGACAAATTTCGTCAAAGGATCGCGAAAAAAGCGCATATTTCGTTATAGGATCGCAAAAAAACGACAAATTTCGTCAAAGGATCGCGAAATAACGACAAATTTCGTCAAAGGATCGCGAAAAAACGACAAATTTCGTCAAAGAATCGTGAAATATCGGCAAATTTCGTAAAACGATCGTAAAAAAAATTCGTCAAAGAGTCTCGACAAAACGGCAAATTTCGTCAAAGGATTGCGGAAAAACGAGAAATTTTGTCAAAGGATCGCAAAAAAAACCGACAAATTTCGTCAAAATATCGCAAAAAACGGCAAATTTCGCCGAAGGATCGCGAATAAAGCGCATATTTCGTTAAAGGAGCGCAAAAATCGACAAATTTCGTCAAAGGATCGCGAAATAACGACAAATTTCGTCAAAGAATCGTGGAAAAACGGCAAATTTCGTAAAACGATCGTAAAAAAAAGGCAAAAATCGTTAAAGGATCGCGAAAAAACACATATATCGTCAAAGAATCGCGAAAAAACCGCATAATTCGTCAAAGGATCGCGAAAAACCGCATATTTCGTCAAAGAATCTCGAAAAAACGGCAAATCTCGTCAAAAGATCGTGAAAAAAACGACAAATTTCGTCAAAGGATCGCAAAAAACGACAAATTTCGTCTAAGGATCGCGAAATAACGACAAATTTCGTCAAAGGATCGCGAAAAAAAGGACAAATTTCGTCAAAGAATCGTGAAAAAACGGCAAATTTCGTAAAACGATCGTAAGAAAAGGCAAAATTCGTCAAAGGATGGCGAAAAAACACATATATCATCAAAGGATCACGATAAAACACATATATCGTCAAAGGATCGCGAAAAAACCGCATATTTCGTCAATTGATCGCAAAAAACTGCAAATTTCGTCAAAAGATCGCAAAAAACCGCATATTTCGTCAAAGAATCTCGAAAAAACGGCAAATCTCGTCAAAAGATCGTGAAAAAAACGACAAATTTCGTCAAAGGATTGCAAAAAACGACAAATTTCGTCTAAGGATCGCGAAATAACGACAAATTTCGTCAAAGGATCGCGAAAAAAGGACAAATTTCGTCAAAGAATCGTGAAAAAACGGCAAATTTCGTAAATAGGTCACGAAAAAACGGCAATTTTCGTCAAAGGATCGTGAAAAAACGATAAATTTCGTCGAAGGATAGCGCAGAAACCGCATATTTCGTCAAAGAATCTCGAAAAACAACAACTTTCTTCAAAGGATCGCGGAAAAACAACAAATTTCGTCAAAGGATCGCTAAAAAACGACAAAATTCTTCAAAAGATTGCGAAAAAACGGCAAATTCGTAAATAGGTCACAAAAAAACGGCAATTTTCGTCAAAGGATCGTGAAAAAACGATAAATTTCGTCGAAGAATAGCGCAGAAACCGCATATTTCGTCAAAGGATCGCGACAAAACGACAAATTTCGTCAAAGGACCGCGAAAATTGGCAAGTTTCGTTAAAACATCGTGAAAAATCGGCAAATTTTGTCAAAAGATCGCGAAAAAACCGCATATTTTGACAAAAGATCGCGAAATGACGACAAATTTCGTCAAAGGATCGCGAAAAAATGGCAAATTTCGTCAAAGAATCGTGAAAAAACGGCAAATTTCGTAAAACGATCGTAAAAAAGTCAAAATTCGTTAAAGGATCCCGAAAAAACACATATATCGTCAAAGAATCGCGAAAAAACCGCATATTTCGTCAAAGGATCCCGAAAAACCGCATATTTCGTCAAAGAATCTCGAAAAACAAAAAATTTCGTCAAAGGATCGCGGAAAAACAACAAATTTCGTCAAAGGATCGCGAAAAAACGGCAAATTTCTTCAAAAGAACGCAAAAAACGGCAAATTCGTCAAAGGATCGCGAAAAAAAGGACAAATTTCGTCAAAGAATCGTGAAAAAACGGCAAATTTCGTAAAACGATCGTAAGAAAAGGCAAAATTCGTCAAAGGATCGCGAAAAAACACATATATCATCAAAGGATCACGAAAAAACTCATATATCGTCAAAGGATCGCGAAAAAACCGCATATTACGTCAAAGGATCCCGAAAAACCGCATATTTCGTCAAAGAATCTCGAAAAACAACAACTTTCTTCAAAGAATAGCGGAAAAACAACAAATTTCGTCAAAGGATCGCTAAAAAACGACAAAATTCTTCAAAAGATTGCGAAAAAACGGCAATTTCGTAAATAGGTCACGAAAAAATGGCAAATTTCGTCAAAGGATCGTGAAAAAACGATAAATTTCGTCACAGGATAGCGCAGAAACTGCATATTTCGTCAAAGGATCGCGACAAAACGACAAATTTCGTCAAAGGACCGCGAAAAACGGCAAATTTCGTTAAAACATCGTGAAAAATCGGCAAATTTCTTCAAAGAATCGTGGAAAAACGGCAAATTTCGTAAAACGATCGTAAAAAAAGGCAAAAATCGTTAAAGGATCGCGAAAAAACACATATATCGCCAAAGAATCGCGAAAAAACCGCATAATTCGTCAAAGGATCGCGAAAAACCGCATATTTCGTCAAAGAATCTCGAAAAACAACAAATTTCGTCAAAGGTACGCGGACAAACCGCATAATTCGTCAAAGGATCGCGAAAGACCGCATATTTCGTCAAAGGATCTCGAAAAACAACAAATTTCGTCAAAGGTTCGCAGAAAAACGAAAAATTTCGTCAAAGGATCGCAAAAAAACGACAAATTTCGTCAAAGAATCGCGAAAAAACGGCAAATTTCGTGAAAAGGTTGCGAAAAAACGGCAAATTTCGTCAAAAGATCGCAAAAAACGGCAAATTTCGTCAAAAGATCGCGAAAAAAACGCATATTTCGTCAAAGAATCTCGAAAAAACGGCAAATCTCGTCAAAAGATCGTGAAAAAAACGACAAATTTCGTCAAAGGATCGCAAAAAACGACAAATTTCGTCTAAGGATCGCGAAATAACGACAAATTTCGTCAAAGGATCGCGAAAAAAAGGACAAATTTCGTCAAAGAATCGTGAAAAAACGGCAAATTTCGTAAAACGATCGTAAGAAAAGGCAAAATTCGTCAAAGGATGGCGAAAAAACACATATATCATCAAAGGATCACGAAAAAACACATATATCGTCAAAGGATCGCGAAAAAACCGCATATTTTGTCAAAGGATCGCGAAAAACCGCATATTTCGTCAAAGGATCGCGGAAAAACAACAAATTTCGTCAAAGGATCGCGGAAAAACAACAAATTTCGTCAAAGGATCGCGAAAAAACGGTAAATTTCTTCAAAGAATCGTGGAAAAACGGCAAATTTCGTAAAACGATCGTAAAAAAAGGCAAAAATCGTTAAAGGATCGCGAAAAAACACATATATCATCAAAGGATCACGAAAAAACACATATATCGTCAAAGGATCGCGAAAAAACCGCATATTTCGTCAATTGATCGCAAAAAACTGCAAATTTCGTCAAGAGATCGCAAAAAACCGCATATTTCGTCAAAGAATCTCGAAAAAACGGCAAATCTCGTCAAAAGATCGTGAAAAAAACGACAAATTTCGTCAAAGGATTGCAAAAAACGACAAATTTCGTCTAAGGATCGCGAAATAACGACAAATTTCGTCAAAGGATCGCGAAAAAAAGGACAAATTTCGTCAAAGAATCGTGAAAAAACGGCAAATTTCGTAAATAGGTCACGAAAAAACGGCAATTTTCGTCAAAGGATCGTGAAAAAACGATAAATTTCGTCGAAGGATAGCGCAGAAACCGCATATTTCGTCAAAGAATCTCGAAAAACAACAACTTTCTTCAAAGGATCGCGGAAAAACAACAAATTTCGTCAAAGGATCGCTAAAAAACGACAAAATTCTTCAAAAGATTGCGAAAAAACGGCAAATTCGTAAATAGGTCACGAAAAAACGGCAATTTTCGTCAAAGGATCGTGAAAAAACGATAAATTTCGTCGAAGGATAGCGCAGAAACCGCATATTTCGTCAAAGGATCGCGACAAAACGACAAATTTCGTCAAAGGACCGCGAAAAATGGCAAATTTCGTTAAAACATCGTGAAAAATCGGCAAATTTTGTCAAAAGATCGCGAAAAAACCGCATATTTTGACAAAAGATCGCGAAATGACGACAAATTTCGTCAAAGGATCGCGAAAAAATGGCAAATTTCGTCAAAGAATCGTGAAAAAACGGCAAATTTCGTAAAAAGATCGTAAAAAAGTCAAAATTCGTTAAAGGATCGCGAAAAAACACATATATCGTCAAAGAATCGCGAAAAAACCGCATATTTCGTCAAAGGATCCCGAAAAAACACATATATCGTCAAAGAATCGCGAAAAAACCGCATATTTCGTCAAAGGATCCCGAAAAACCGCATATTTCGTCAAAGAATCTCGAAAAACAAAAAATTTCGTCAAAGGATCGCGGAAAAACAACAAATTTCGTCAAAGGATCGCTAAAAAACGTCAAATTTCTTCAAAGGATCGCGAAAAAACGGCAAATTTCTTCAAAAGAACGCAAAAAACGGCAAATTCGTCAAAGGATCGCGAAAAAAAGGACAAATTTCGTCAAAGAATCGTGAAAAAAGCGCATATTTCGTTATAGGATCGCAAAAAAACGACAAATTTCGTCAAAGGATCGCGAAATAACGACAAATTTCGTCAAAGGATCGCGAAAAAACGACAAATTTCGTCAAAGAATCGTGAAATATCGGCAAATTTCGTAAAACGATCGTAAAAAAAATTCGTCAAAGAGTCTCGACAAAACGGCAAATTTCGTCAAAGGATTGCGGAAAAACGAGAAATTTTGTCAAAGGATCGCAAAAAAAACCGACAAATTTCGTCAAAATATCGCAAAAAACGGCAAATTTCGCCGAAGGATCGCGAATAAAGTGCATATTTCGTTAAAGGAGCGCAAAAATCGACAAATTTCGTCAAAGGATCGCGAAATAACGACAAATTTCGTCAAAGAATCGTGGAAAAACGGCAAATTTCGTAAAACGATCGTAAAAAAAAGGCAAAAATCGTTAAAGGATCGCGAAAAAACACATATATCGTCAAAGAATCGCGAAAAAACCGCATAATTCGTCAAAGGATCGCGAAAAACCGCATATTTCGTCAAAGAATCTCGAAAAAACGGCAAATCTCGTCAAAAGATCGTGAAAAAAACGACAAATTTCGTCAAAGGATCGCAAAAAACGACAAATTTCGTCTAAGGATCGCGAAATAACGACAAATTTCGTCAAAGGATCGCGAAAAAAAGGACAAATTTCGTCAAAGAATCGTGAAAAAACGGCAAATTTCGTAAAACGATCGTAAGAAAAGGCAAAATTCGTCAAAGGATGGCGAAAAAACACATATATCATCAAAGGATCACGATAAAACACATATATCGTCAAAGGATCGCGAAAAAACCGCATATTTCGTCAATTGATCGCAAAAAACTGCAAATTTCGTCAAAAGATCGCAAAAAACCGCATATTTCGTCAAAGAATCTCGAAAAAACGGCAAATCTCGTCAAAAGATCGTGAAAAAAACGACAAATTTCGTCAAAGGATTGCAAAAAACGACAAATTTCGTCTAAGGATCGCGAAATAACGACAAATTTCGTCAAAGGATCGCGAAAAAAGGACAAATTTCGTCAAAGAATCGTGAAAAAACGGCAAATTTCGTAAATAGGTCACGAAAAAACGGCAATTTTCGTCAAAGGATCGTGAAAAAACGATAAATTTCGTCGAAGGATAGCGCAGAAACCGCATATTTCGTCAAAGAATCTCGAAAAACAACAACTTTCTTCAAAGGATCGCGGAAAAACAACAAATTTCGTCAAAGGATCGCTAAAAAACGACAAAATTCTTCAAAAGATTGCGAAAAAACGGCAAATTCGTAAATAGGTCACAAAAAAACGGCAATTTTCGTCAAAGGATCGTGAAAAAACGATAAATTTCGTCGAAGAATAGCGCAGAAACCGCATATTTCGTCAAAGGATCGCGACAAAACGACAAATTTCGTCAAAGGACCGCGAAAATTGGCAAATTTCGTTAAAACATCGTGAAAAATCGGCAAATTTTGTCAAAAGATCGCGAAAAAACCGCATATTTTGACAAAAGATCGCGAAATGACGACAAATTTCGTCAAAGGATCGCGAAAAAATGGCAAATTTCGTCAAAGAATCGTGAAAAAACGGCAAATTTCGTAAAACGATCGTAAAAAAGTCCAAATTCGTTAAAGGATCCCGAAAAAACACATATATCGTCAAAGAATCGCGAAAAAACCGCATATTTCGTTAAAGGATCCCGAAAAACCGCATATTTCGTCAAAGAATCTCGAAAAACAAAAAATTTCGTCAAAGGATCGCGGAAAAACAACAAATTTCGTCAAAGGATCGCGAAAAAACGGCAAATTTCTTCAAAAGAACGCAAAAAACGGCAAATTCGTCAAAGGATCGCGAAAAAAAGGACAAATTTCGTCAAAGAATCGTGAAAAAACGGCAAATTTCGTAAAACGATCGTAAGAAAAGGCAAAATTCGTCAAAGGATCGCGAAAAAACACATATATCATCAAAGGATCACGAAAAAACTCATATATCGTCAAAGGATCGCGAAAAAACCGCATATTACGTCAAAGGATCCCGAAAAACCGCATATTTCGTCAAAGAATCTCGAAAAACAACAACTTTCTTCAAAGAATAGCGGAAAAACAACAAATTTCGTCAAAGGATCGCTAAAAAACGACAAAATTCTTCAAAAGATTGCGAAAAAACGGCAATTTCGTAAATAGGTCACGAAAAAATGGCAAATTTCGTCAAAGGATCGTGAAAAAACGATAAATTTCGTCACAGGATAGCGCAGAAACTGCATATTTCGTCAAAGGATCGCGACAAAACGACAAATTTCGTCAAAGGACCGCGAAAAACGGCAAATTTCGTTAAAACATCGTGAAAAATCGGCAAATTTTGTCAAAAGATCGCGAAAAAACCGCATATTTCGTCAAAGAATCGTGAAAAAACGGCAAATTTCGTAAAACGATCGTAAAAAAAGGCAAAATTCGTTAAAGGATCGCGAAAAAACACATATATCGCCAAAGAATCGCGAAAAAACCGCATAATTCGTCAAAGGATCGCGAAAAACCGCATATTTCGTCAAAGAATCTCGAAAAACAACAAATTTCGTCAAAGGTACGCGGACAAACCGCATAATTCGTCAAAGGATCGCGAAAGACCGCATATTTCGTCAAAGGATCTCGAAAAACAACAAATTTCGTCAAAGGTTCGCAGAAAAACGAAAAATTTCGTCAAAGGATCGCAAAAAAACGACAAATTTCGTCAAAGAATCGCGAAAAAACGGCAAATTTCGTGAAAAGGTTGCGAAAAAACGGCAAATTTCGTCAAAAGATCGCAAAAAACGGCAAATTTCGTCAAAAGATCGCGAAAAAAACGCATATTTCGTCAAAGAATCTCGAAAAAACGGCAAATCTCGTCAAAAGATCGTGAAAAAAACGACAAATTTCGTCAAAGGATCGCAAAAAACGACAAATTTCGTCTAAGGATCGCGAAATAACGACAAATTTCGTCAAAGGATCGCGAAAAAAAGGACAAATTTCGTCAAAGAATCGTGAAAAAACGGCAAATTTCGTAAAACGATCGTAAGAAAAGGCAAAATTCGTCAAAGGATGGCGAAAAAACACATATATCATCAAAGGATCACGAAAAAACACATATATCGTCAAAGGATCGCGAAAAAACCGCATATTTTGTCAAAGGATCGCGAAAAACCGCATATTTCGTCAAAGGATCGCGGAAAAACAACAAATTTCGTCAAAGGATCGCGGAAAAACAACAAATTTCGTCAAAGGATCGCGAAAAAACGGTAAATTTCTTCAAAGAATCGTGGAAAAACGGCAAATTTCGTAAAACGATCGTAAAAAAAGGCAAAAATCGTTAAAGGATCGCGAAAAAACACATATATCATCAAAGGATCACGAAAAAACACATATATCGTCAAAGGATCGCGAAAAAACCGCATATTTCGTCAATTGATCGCAAAAAACTGCAAATTTCGTCAAGAGATCGCAAAAAACCGCATATTTCGTCAAAGAATCTCGAAAAAACGGCAAATCTCGTCAAAAGATCGTGAAAAAAACGACAAATTTCGTCAAAGGATTGCAAAAAACGACAAATTTCGTCTAAGGATCGCGAAATAACGACAAATTTCGTCAAAGGATCGCGAAAAAAAGGACAAATTTCGTCAAAGAATCGTGAAAAAACGGCAAATTTCGTAAATAGGTCACGAAAAAACGGCAATTTTCGTCAAAGGATCGTGAAAAAACGATAAATTTCGTCGAAGGATAGCGCAGAAACCGCATATTTCGTCAAAGAATCTCGAAAAACAACAACTTTCTTCAAAGGATCGCGGAAAAACAACAAATTTCGTCAAAGGATCGCTAAAAAACGACAAAATTCTTCAAAAGATTGCGAAAAAACGGCAAATTCGTAAATAGGTCACGAAAAAACGGCAATTTTCGTCAAAGGATCGTGAAAAAACGATAAATTTCGTCGAAGGATAGCGCAGAAACCGCATATTTCGTCAAAGGATCGCGACAAAACGACAAATTTCGTCAAAGGACCGCGAAAAATGGCAAATTTCGTTAAAACATCGTGAAAAATCGGCAAATTTTGTCAAAAGATCGCGAAAAAACCGCATATTTTGACAAAAGATCGCGAAATGACGACAAATTTCGTCAAAGGATCGCGAAAAAATGGCAAATTTCGTCAAAGAATCGTGAAAAAACGGCAAATTTCGTAAAACGATCGTAAAAAAGTCAAAATTCGTTAAAGGATCGCGAAAAAACACATATATCGTCAAAGAATCGCGAAAAAACCGCATATTTCGTCAAAGGATCCCGAAAAAACACATATATCGTCAAAGAATCGCGAAAAAACCGCATATTTCGTCAAAGGATCCCGAAAAACCGCATATTTCGTCAAAGAATCTCGAAAAACAAAAAATTTCGTCAAAGGATCGCGGAAAAACAACAAATTTCGTCAAAGGATCGCTAAAAAACGTCAAATTTCTTCAAAGGATCGCGAAAAAACGGCAAATTTCTTCAAAAGAACGCAAAAAACGGGAAATTCGTCAAAGGATCGCGAAAAAAAGGACAAATTTCGTCAAAGAATCGTGAAAAAAGCGCATATTTCGTTATAGGATCGCAAAAAAACGACAAATTTCGTCAAAGGATCGCGAAATAACGACAAATTTCGTCAAAGGATCGCGAAAAAACGACAAATTTCGTCAAAGAATCGTGAAATATCGGCAAATTTCGTAAAACGATCGTAAAAAAAATTCGTCAAAGAGTCTCGACAAAACGGCAAATTTCGTCAAAGGATTGCGGAAAAACGAGAAATTTTGTCAAAGGATCGCAAAAAAAACCGACAAATTTCGTCAAAATATCGCAAAAAACGGCAAATTTCGCCGAAGGATCGCGAATAAAGCGCATATTTCGTTAAAGGAGCGCAAAAATCGACAAATTTCGTCAAAGGATCGCGAAATAACGACAAATTTCGTCAAAGAATCGTGGAAAAACGGCAAATTTCGTAAAACGATCGTAAAAAAAAGGCAAAAATCGTTAAAGGATCGCGAAAAAACACATATATCGTCAAAGAATCGCGAAAAAACCGCATAATTCGTCAAAGGATCGCGAAAAACCGCATATTTCGTCAAAGAATCTCGAAAAAACGGCAAATCTCGTCAAAAGATCGTGAAAAAAACGACAAATTTCGTCAAAGGATCGCAAAAAACGACAAATTTCGTCTAAGGATCGCGAAATAACGACAAATTTCGTCAAAGGATCGCGAAAAAAAGGACAAATTTCGTCAAAGAATCGTGAAAAAACGGCAAATTTCGTAAAACGATCGTAAGAAAAGGCAAAATTCGTCAAAGGATGGCGAAAAAACACATATATCATCAAAGGATCACGATAAAACACATATATCGTCAAAGGATCGCGAAAAAACCGCATATTTCGTCAATTGATCGCAAAAAACTGCAAATTTCGTCAAAAGATCGCAAAAAACCGCATATTTCGTCAAAGAATCTCGAAAAAACGGCAAATCTCGTCAAAAGATCGTGAAAAAAACGACAAATTTCGTCAAAGGATTGCAAAAAACGACAAATTTCGTCTAAGGATCGCGAAATAACGACAAATGTCGTCAAAGGATCGCGAAAAAAGGACAAATTTCGTCAAAGAATCGTGAAAAAACGGCAAATTTCGTAAATAGGTCACGAAAAAACGGCAATTTTCGTCAAAGGATCGTGAAAAAACGATAAATTTCGTCGAAGGATAGCGCAGAAACCGCATATTTCGTCAAAGAATCTCGAAAAACAACAACTTTCTTCAAAGGATCGCGGAAAAACAACAAATTTCGTCAAAGGATCGCTAAAAAACGACAAAATTCTTCAAAAGATTGCGAAAAAACGGCAAATTCGTAAATAGGTCACAAAAAAACGGCAATTTTCGTCAAAGGATCGTGAAAAAACGATAAATTTCGTCGAAGAATAGCGCAGAAACCGCATATTTCGTCAAAGGATCGCGACAAAACGACAAATTTCTTCAAAGGACCTCGAAAATTGGCAAATTTCGTTAAAACATCGTGAAAAATCGGCAAATTTTGTCAAAAGATCGCGAAAAAACCGCATATTTTGACAAAAGATCGCGAAATGACGACAAATTTCGTCAAAGGATCGCGAAAAAATGGCAAATTTCGTCAAAGAATCGTGAAAAAACGGCAAATTTCGTAAAACGATCGTAAAAAAGTCCAAATTCGTTAAAGGATCCCGAAAAAACACATATATCGTCAAAGAATCGCGAAAAAACCGCATATTTCGTTAAAGGATCCCGAAAAACCGCATATTTCGTCAAAGAATCTCGAAAAACAAAAAATTTCGTCAAAGGATCGCGGAAAAACAACAAATTTCGTCAAAGGATCGCGAAAAAACGGCAAATTTCTTCAAAAGAACGCAAAAAACGGCAAATTCGTCAAAGGATCGCGAAAAAAAGGACAAATTTCGTCAAAGAATCGTGAAAAAACGGCAAATTTCGTAAAACGATCGTAAGAAAAGGCAAAATTCGTCAAAGGATCGCGAAAAAACACATATATCATCAAAGGATCACGAAAAAACTCATATATCGTCAAAGGATCGCGAAAAAACCGCATATTACGTCAAAGGATCCCGAAAAACCGCATATTTCGTCAAAGAATCTCGAAAAACAACAACTTTCTTCAAAGAATAGCGGAAAAACAACAAATTTCGTCAAAGGATCGCTAAAAAACGACAAAATTCTTCAAAAGATTGCGAAAAAACGGCAATTTCGTAAATAGGTCACGAAAAAATGGCAAATTTCGTCAAAGGATCGTGAAAAAACGATAAATTTCGTCACAGGATAGCGCAGAAACTGCATATTTCGTCAAAGGATCGCGACAAAACGACAAATTTCGTCAAAGGACCGCGAAAAACGGCAAATTTCGTTAAAACATCGTGAAAAATCGGCAAATTTTGTCAAAAGATCGCGAAAAAACCGCATATTTCGTCAAAGAATCGTGAAAAAACGGCAAATTTCGTAAAACGATCGTAAAAAAAGGCAAAATTCGTTAAAGGATCGCGAAAAAACACATATATCGCCAAAGAATCGCGAAAAAACCGCATAATTCGTCAAAGGATCGCGAAAAACCGCATATTTCGTCAAAGAATCTCGAAAAACAACAAATTTCGTCAAAGGTACGCGGACAAACCGCATAATTCGTCAAAGGATCGCGAAAGACCGCATATTTCGTCAAAGGATCTCGAAAAACAACAAATTTCGTCAAAGGTTCGCAGAAAAACGAAAAATTTCGTCAAAGGATCGCAAAAAAACGACAAATTTCGTCAAAGAATCGCGAAAAAACGGCAAATTTCGTGAAAAGGTTGCGAAAAAACGGCAAATTTCGTCAAAAGATCGCAAAAAACGGCAAATTTCGTCAAAAGATCGCGAAAAAAACGCATATTTCGTCAAAGAATCTCGAAAAAACGGCAAATCTCGTCAAAAGATCGTGAAAAAAACGACAAATTTCGTCAAAGGATCGCAAAAAACGACAAATTTCGTCTAAGGATCGCGAAATAACGACAAATTTCGTCAAAGGATCGCGAAAAAAAGGACAAATTTCGTCAAAGAATCGTGAAAAAACGGCAAATTTCGTAAAACGATCGTAAGAAAAGGCAAAATTCGTCAAAGGATGGCGAAAAAGCACATATATCATCAAAGGATCACGAAAAAACACATATATCGTCAAAGGATCGCGAAAAAACCGCATATTTTGTCAAAGGATCGCGAAAAACCGCATATTTCGTCAAAGGATCGCGGAAAAACAACAAATTTCGTCAAAGGATCGCGGAAAAACAACAAATTTCGTCAAAGGATCGCGAAAAAACGGTAAATTTCTTCAAAGAATCGTGGAAAAACGGCAAATTTCGTAAAACGATCGTAAAAAAAGGCAAAAATCGTTAAAGGATCGCGAAAAAACACATATATCATCAAAGGATCACGAAAAAACACATATATCGTCAAAGGATCGCGAAAAAACCGCATATTTCGTCAATTGATCGCAAAAAACTGCAAATTTCGTCAAGAGATCGCAAAAAACCGCATATTTCGTCAAAGAATCTCGAAAAAACGGCAAATCTCGTCAAAAGATCGTGAAAAAAACGACAAATTTCGTCAAAGGATTGCAAAAAACGACAAATTTCGTCTAAGGATCGCGAAATAACGACAAATTTCGTCAAAGGATCGCGAAAAAAAGGACAAATTTCGTCAAAGAATCGTGAAAAAACGGCAAATTTCGTAAATAGGTCACGAAAAAACGGCAATTTTCGTCAAAGGATCGTGAAAAAACGATAAATTTCGTCGAAGGATAGCGCAGAAACCGCATATTTCGTCAAAGAATCTCGAAAAACAACAACTTTCTTCAAAGGATCGCGGAAAAACAACAAATTTCGTCAAAGGATCGCTAAAAAACGACAAAATTCTTCAAAAGATTGCGAAAAAACGGCAAATTCGTAAATAGGTCACGAAAAAACGGCAATTTTCGTCAAAGGATCGTGAAAAAACGATAAATTTCGTCGAAGGATAGCGCAGAAACCGCATATTTCTTCAAAGGATCGCGACAAAACGACAAATTTCGTCAAAGGACCGCGAAAAATGGCAAATTTCGTTAAAACATCGTGAAAAATCGGCAAATTTTGTCAAAAGATCGCGAAAAAACCGCATATTTTGACAAAAGATCGCGAAATGACGACAAATTTCGTCAAAGGATCGCGAAAAAATGGCAAATTTCGTCAAAGAATCGTGAAAAAACGGCAAATTTCGTAAAACGATCGTAAAAAAGTCAAAATTCGTTAAAGGATCGCGAAAAAACACATATATCGTCAAAGAATCGCGAAAAAACCGCATATTTCGTCAAAGGATCCCGAAAAAACACATATATCGTCAAAGAATCGCGAAAAAACCGCATATTTCGTCAAAGGATCCCGAAAAACCGCATATTTCGTCAAAGAATCTCGAAAAACAAAAAATTTCGTCAAAGGATCGCGGAAAAACAACAAATTTCGTCAAAGGATCGCTAAAAAACGTCAAATTTCTTCAAAGGATCGCGAAAAAACGGCAAATTTCTTCAAAAGAACGCAAAAAACGGCAAATTCGTCAAAGGATCGCGAAAAAAAGGACAAATTTCGTCAAAGAATCGTGAAAAAACGGCAAATTTCGTAAAACGATCGTAAGAAAAGGCAAAATTCGTCAAAGGATCGCGAAAAAACACATATATCATCAAAGGATCACGAAAAAACACATATATCGTCAAAGGATCGCGAAAAAACCGCATATTACGTCAAAGGATCCCGAAAAACCGCATACAGTGGAACTCCAGTTATACGTTTTGCCCGGGACCGTACAAACGAAACGTATAACTCAGTAAAACGTACAACTCAATTAATGATTTACCGGAACAATTTTTAAAATATATCGTGAAAACTTTGATCCGCTGAGGAGTTTGCTACCTTTTATATTGAAAACAGAAGTTTCCTAAGTAGTACTGCACCCATGACATAAATTTTTGGAAATGGAAAGAAAAAAGTACATAAGAGAAGTACACATGAACTTATTTTATCTTAAAAGATTTATTAAAATTATTTTTAATACACATAGAGTACTTAAAAGAAATCGTTGGAATCGCCTTGGCATATAAATCATTTATCAAAAGACATTTCAGTAGTTTATTGAATCTTGGTGAATTAATCAGTAATCTTCGGTTGTTTCTATTCGGCCGAGCCGACACTGAACAGCAAATTTTGCATTTCTGTTAATAATGCAGCCGCCTTATGGTTATTGCTTTTACTACTGACGAACCGATTTACTACGTTAAAAGCTTTCACATCAGCTCTGAAGTTTGAGTGGGATCTTTCAAATCAGACTCCTCGGCCGCGTCGTCAGCGTTTCCGGTTTCAAAATGGATAAATGAAAAATAAATTCGTCCGGGGACGCAAAAACGTAACGTATAACTGAGGGAAATGTGCAATTCAAAACGTATAACTCAGCTAATTTTTAATGGCAAGTGGTCGGGACCGCTGAGTTGAAACGTATAACTGAGGGAAACGTACAACTCAGGTAACGTATATCTGGAGTTCCACTGTATTTCGTCAAAGAATCTCGAAAAACAACAACTTTCTTCAAAGAATAGCGGAAAAACAACAAATTTCGTCAAAGGATCGCTAAAAAACGACAAAATTCTTCAAAAGATTGCGAAAAAACGGCAATTTCGTAAATAGGTCACGAAAAAATGGCAAATTTCGTCAAAGGATCGTGAAAAAACGATAAATTTCGTCACAGGATAGCGCAGAAACTGCATATTTCGTCAAAGGATCGCGACAAAACGACAAATTTCGTCAAAGGACCGCGAAAAACGGCAAATTTCGTTAAAACATCTTGAAAAATCGGCAAATTCTGTCAAAAGATCGCGAAAAAACCGCATATTTTGTCAAAAGATCGCGAAATGACGACAAATTTCGTCAAAGGATCGCGAAAAAATGGCAAATTTCGTCAAAGAATCGTGAAAAAACGGCAAATTTCGTAAAACGATCGTAAAAAAAGGCAAAATTCGTTAAAGGATCGCGAAAAAACACATATATCGTCAAAGAATCGCGAAAAAACCGCATAATTCGTCAGAGGATCGCGAAAAACCGCATATTTCGTCAAAGAATCTCGAAAAACAACAAATTTCGTCAAAGGTACGCGGACAAACCGCATAATTCGTCAAAGGATCGCGAAAGACCGCATATTTCGTCAAAGGATCTCGAAAAACAACAAATTTCGTCAAAGGTTCGCGGAAAAACGAAAAATTTCGTCAAAGGATCGCAAAAAAACGACAAATTTCGTCAAAGAATCGCGAAAAAACGGCAAATTTCGTGAAAAGGTTGCGAAAAAACGGCAAATTTCGTCAAAAGATCGCAAAAAACGGCAATTTCGTCAAAAGATCGCGAAAAAAACGCATATTTCGTCAAAGAATCTCGAAAAAACGGCAAATTTAGTCAAAGAATCTCGAAAAACAACAAATTTTGTCAAAGGTTCGTGAAAAAACGGCAAATTTTGTCAATAGATCGCAAAAAAACTGCACATTTCGTCAAAAGATCGCAAAAAACGACAAATTTCGTCAAAGGATCGCAAAAAACGACAAATTTCGTCGAAGGATCGCGAAATAACGACAAATTTCGTCAAAGGATCGCGAAAAAAAGGACAAATTTCGTCAAAGAATCGTGAAAAAACGGGAAATTTCGTAAAACGATCGTAACAAAAGGCAAAATTCGTCAAAGGATCGCAAAAAAACACATATATAATCAAAGGATCACGAAAACCACATATATCGTCAAAGGATCGCGAAAAACCGCATATTTCGTCAAAGAATCTCGAAAAACAACAAATTTCGTCAAAGGAACGCGAAAAAAGCGCATATTTCATGAAAGGATCGCCATAAACGGCAAATTTCGTCGAAGGATCGCGAAATAACGACAAATTTCGTCAAAGGATCGCGAAAAAAACGAAAATTTCGTCAAAGAATTGTGAAAAAACGGCAAATTTCGTAAAACGATTGTAAAAAAAGGCAAAATTCGTCAGACTCTCGACAAAACGGCAAATTTCGTCAAAGGATTGCGGAAAAACGACAAATTTTGTCAAAGCATCGCAAAAAAACGGCAAATTTCGTCAAAAGATCCCAAAAAACTGCAAATTTCGCTGAAGGATCGCGAAAAAAGCGCATATTTCGTCAAAGGATCGCAAAAAAACGGCAAATTTCTTCAAAGAATCGTGAAAAAACGGCAAATTTCGTCAATTGATCGCAAAAAACTGCAAATTTCGTCAAAAGATCGCAAAAAACCGCATATTTCATCAAAGACTCTCGAAAAAACGGCAAATTTCGTCAAAAGATTGTGAAAAAACGACAAATTTCGTCAAAGGATCGCGAAAAAACGACAAATTTCGTCAAAGGATCGCGAAAAAACGACAAATTTCGTCAAAGGATCGCGAAAAAAAGGACAAATTTCGTCAAAGAATCGTGAAAAAACGGCATATTTTGCGGATGGATCGCAAAAAAAGCGCATATTTCGTTAATGGATCGCAAAAAAACGACAAATTTCGTCAAAGGATCGCGAAAAAAGCGCATATTTCGTTATAGGATCGCAAAAAAACGACAAATTTCGTCAAAGGATCGCGAAATAACGACAAATTTCGTCAAAGGATCGCGAAAAAACGACAAATTTCGTCAAAGAATCGTGAAATATCGGCAAATTTCGTAAAACGATCGTAAAAAAAATTCGTCAAAGAGTCTCGACAAAAAGGGCAAATTTCGTCAAAGGATTGCGGAAAAACGAGAAATTTTGTCAAAGGATCGCAAAAAAAACCGACAAATTTCGTCAAAATATCGCAAAAAACGGCAAATTTCGCCGAAGGATCGCGAATAAAGCGCATATTTCGTTAAAGGAGCGCAAAAAACGACAAATTTCGTCAAAGGATCGCGAAATAACGACAAATTTCGTCAAAGAATCGTGGAAAAACGGCAAATTTCGTAAAACGATCGTAAAAAAAAGGCAAAAATCGTTAAAGGATCGCGAAAAAACACATATATCGTCAAAGAATCGCGAAAAAACCGCATAATTCGTCAAAGGATCGCGAAAAACCGCATATTTCGTCAAAGAATCTCGAAAAAACGGCAAATCTCGTCAAAAGATCGTGAAAAAAACGACAAATTTCGTCAAAGGATCGCAAAAAACGACAAATTTCGTCTAAGGATCGCGAAATAACGACAAATTTCGTCAAAGGATCGCAAAAAAAAGGACAAATTTCGTCAAAGAATCGTGAAAAAACGGCAAATTTCGTAAAACGATCGTAAGAAAAGGCAAAATTCGTCAAAGGATGGCGAAAAAACACATATATCATCAAAGGATCACGATAAAACACATATATCGTCAAAGGATCGCGAAAAAACCGCATATTTCGTCAATTGATCGCAAAAAACTGCAAATTTCGTCAAAAGATCGCAAAAAACCGCATATTTCGTCAAAGAATCTCGAAAAAACGGCAAATCTCGTCAAAAGATCGTGAAAAAAACGACAAATTTCGTCAAAGGATTGCAAAAAACGACAAATTTCGTCAAAGGATTGCAAAAAACGACAAATTTCGTCTAAGGATCGCGAAATAACGACAAATTTCGTCAAAGGATCGCGAAAAAAGGACAAATTTCGTCAAAGAATCGTGAAAAAACGGCAAATTTCGTAAATAGGTCACGAAAAAACGGCAATTTTCGTCAAAGGATCGTGAAAAAACGATAAATTTCGTCGAAGGATAGCGCAGAAACCGCATATTTCGTCAAAGAATCTCGAAAAACAACAACTTTCTTTAAAGGATCGCGGAAAAACAACAAATTTCGTCAAAGGATCGCTAAAAAACGACAAAATTCTTCAAAAGATTGCGAAAAAACGGCAAATTCGTAAATAGGTCACAAAAAAACGGATATTTTCGTCAAAGGATCGTGAAAAAACGATAAATTTCGTCGAAGAATAGCGCAGAAACCGCATATTTCGTCAAAGGATCGCGACAAAACGACAAATTTCGTCAAAGGACCGCGAAAATTGGCAAATTTCGTTAAAACATCGTGAAAAATCGGCAAATTTTGTCAAAAGATCGCGAAAAAACCGCATATTTTGACAAAAGATCGCGAAATGACGACAAATTTCGTCAAAGGATCGCGAAAAAATGGCAAATTTCGTCAAAGAATCGTGAAAAAACGGCAAATTTCGTAAAACGATCGTAAGAAAAGGCAAAATTCGTCAAAGGATCGCGAAAAAACACATATATCATCAAAGGATCACGAAAAAACTCATATATCGTCAAAGGATCGCGAAAAAACCGCATATTACGTCAAAGGATCCCGAAAAACCGCATATTTCGTCAAAGAATCTCGAAAAACAACAACTTTCTTCAAAGAATAGCGGAAAAACAACAAATTTCGTCAAAGGATCGCTAAAAAACGACAAAATTCTTCAAAAGATTGCGAAAAAACGGCAATTTCGTAAATAGGTCACGAAAAAATGGTAAATTTCTTCAAAGAATCGTGGAAAAACGGCAAATTTCGTAAAACGATCGTAAAAAAAGGCAAAAATCGTTAAAGGATCGCGAAAAAACACATATATCATCAAAGGATCACGAAAAAACACATATATCGTCAAAGGATCGCGAAAAAACCGCATATTTCGTCAATTGATCGCAAAAAACTGCAAATTTCGTCAAGAGATCGCAAAAAACCGCATATTTCGTCAAAGAATCTCGAAAAAACGGCAAATCTCGTCAAAAGATCGTGAAAAAAACGACAAATTTCGTCAAAGGATTGCAAAAAACGACAAATTTCGTCTAAGGATCGCGAAATAACGACAAATTTCGTCAAAGGATCGCGAAAAAAAGGACAAATTTCGTCAAAGAATCGTGAAAAAACGGCAAATTTCGTAAATAGGTCACGAAAAAACGGCAATTTTCGTCAAAGGATCGTGAAAAAACGATAAATTTCGTCGAAGGATAGCGCAGAAACCGCATATTTCGTCAAAGGATCGCGACAAAACGACAAATTTCGTCAAAGGACCGCGAAAAATGGCAAATTTCGTTAAAACATCGTGAAAAATCGGCAAATTTTGTCAAAAGATCGCGAAAAAACCGCATATTTTGACAAAAGATCGCGAAATGACGACAAATTTCGTCAAAGGATCGCGAAAAAATGGCAAATTTCGTCAAAGAATCGTGAAAAAACGGCAAATTTCGTAAAACGATCGTAAAAAAGTCAAAATTCGTTAAAGGATCGCGAAAAAACACATATATCGTCAAAGAATCGCGAAAAAACCGCATATTTCGTCAAAGGATCCCGAAAAAACACATATATCGTCAAAGAATCGCGAAAAAACCGCATATTTCGTCAAAGGATCCCGAAAAACCGCATATTTCGTCAAAGAATCTCGAAAAACAAAAAATTTCGTCAAAGGATCGCGGAAAAACAACAAATTTTGTCAAAGGATCGCTAAAAAACGTCAAATTTCTTCAAAGGATCGCGAAAAAACGGCAAATTTCTTCAAAAGAACGCAAAAAACGGCAAATTCGTCAAAGGATCGCGAAAAAAAGGACAAATTTCGTCAAAGAATCGTGAAAAAACGGCAAATTTCGTAAAACGATCGTAAGAAAAGGCAAAATTCGTCAAAGGATCGCGAAAAAACACATATATCATCAAAGGATCACGAAAAAACACATATATCGTCAAAGGATCGCGAAAAAACCGCATATTACGTCAAAGGATCCCGAAAAACCGCATACAGTGGAACTCCAGTTATACGTTTTGCCCGGGACCGTACAAACGAAACGTATAACTCAGTAAAACGTACAACTCAATTAATGATTTACCGGAACAATTTTTAAAATATATCGTGAAAACTTTGATCCGCTGAGGAGTTTGCTACCTTTTATATTGAAAACAGAAGTTTCCTAAGTAGTACTGCACCCATGACATAAATTTTTGGAAATGGAAAGAAAAAAGTACATAAGAGAAGTACACATGAACTTATTTTATCTTAAAAGATTTATTAAAATTATTTTTAATACACATAGAGTACTTAAAAGAAATCGTTGGAATCGCCTTGGCATATAAATCATTTATCAAAAGACATTTCAGTAGTTTATTGAATCTTGGTGAATTAATCAGTAATCTTCGGTTGTTTCTATTCGGCCGAGCCGACACTGAACAGCAAATTTTGCATTTCTGTTAATAATGCAGCCGCCTTATGGTTATTGCTTTTACTACTGACGAACCGATTTACTACGTTAAAAGCTTTCACATCAGCTCTGAAGTTTGAGTGGGATCTTTCAAATCAGACTCCTCGGCCGCGTCGTCAGTGTTTCCGGTTTCAAAATGGATAAATGAAAAATAAATTCGTCCGGGGACGCAAAAACGTAACGTATAACTGAGGGAAATGTGCAATTCAAAACGTATAACTCAGCTAATTTTTAATGGCAAGTGGTCGGGACCGCTGAGTTGAAACGTATAACTGAGGGAAACGTACAACTCAGGTAACGTATATCTGGAGTTCCACTGTATTTCGTCAAAGAATCTCGAAAAACAACAACTTTCTTCAAAGAATAGCGGAAAAACAACAAATTTCGTCAAAGGATCGCTAAAAAACGACAAAATTCTTCAAAAGATTGCGAAAAAACGGCAATTTCGTAAATAGGTCACGAAAAAATGGCAAATTTCGTCAAAGGATCGTGAAAAAACGATAAATTTCGTCACAGGATAGCGCAGAAACTGCATATTTCGTCAAAGGATCGCGACAAAACGACAAATTTCGTCAAAGGACCGCGAAAAACGGCAAATTTCTTTAAAACATCTTGAAAAATCGGCAAATTTTGTCAAAAGATCGCGAAAAAACCGCATATTTTGTCAAAAGATCGCGAAATGACGACAAATTTCGTCAAAGGATCGCGAAAAAATGGCAAATTTCGTCAAAGAATCGTGAAAAAACGGCAAATTTCGTAAAACGATCGTAAAAAAAGGCAAAATTCGTTAAAGGATCGCGAAAAAACACATATATCGTCAAAGAATCGCGAAAAAACCGCATAATTCGTCAGAGGATCGCGAAAAACCGCATATTTCGTCAAAGAATCTCGAAAAACAACAAATTTCGTCAAAGGTACGCGGACAAACCGCATAATTCGTCAAAGGATCGCGAAAGACCGCATATTTCGTCAAAGGATCTCGAAAAACAACAAATTTCGTCAAAGGTTCGCGGAAAAACGAAAAATTTCGTCAAAGGATCGCAAAAAAACGACAAATTTCGTCAAAGAATTGCGAAAAAACGGCAAATTTCGTGAAAAGGTTGCGAAAAAACGGCAAATTTCGTCAAAAGATCGCAAAAAACGGCAATTTCGTCAAAAGATCGCGAAAAAAACGCATATTTCGTCAAAGAATCTCGAAAAAACGGCAAATTTAGTCAAAGAATCTCGAAAAACAACAAATTTTGTCAAAGGTTCGTGAAAAAACGGC
The DNA here is from genome assembly GCA_963931845.1 of Maratus michaelseni. Taxonomy (NCBI): domain Eukaryota; kingdom Metazoa; phylum Arthropoda; class Arachnida; order Araneae; family Salticidae; genus Maratus; species Maratus michaelseni. The sequence continues at coordinate 28,980,638 of OZ007599.1, forward strand.
AAATTTTGTCAATAGATCGCAAAAAAACTGCACATTTCGTCAAAAGATCGCAAAAAACGACAAATTTCGTCAAAGGATCGCAAAAAACGACAAATTTCGTCAAAGGATCGCGAAATAACGACAAATTTCGTCAAAGGATCGCGAAAAAAAGGACAAATTTCGTCAAAGAATCGTGAAAAAACGGGAAATTTCGTAAAACGATCGTAACAAAAGGCAAAATTCGTCAAAGGATCGCAAAAAAACACATATATAATCAAAGGATCACGAAAACCACATATATCGTCAAAGGATCGCGAAAAACCGCATATTTCGTCAAAGAATCTCGAAAAACAACAAATTTCGTCAAAGGAACGCGAAAAAAGCGCATATTTCATGAAAGGATCGCCATAAACGGCAAATTTCGTCGAAGGATCGCGAAATAACGACAAATTTCGTCAAAGAATTGTGAAAAAACGGCAAATTTCGTAAAACGATTGTAAAAAAAGGCAAAATTCGTCAGACTCTCGACAAAACGGCAAATTTCGTCAAAGGATTGCGGAAAAACGACAAATTTTGTCAAAGCATCGCAAAAAAACGGCAAATTTCGTCAAAACATCCCAAAAAACTGCAAATTTCGCTGAAGGATCGCGAAAAAAGCGCATATTTCGTCAAAGGATCGCAAAAAAACGGCAAATTTCTTCAAAGAATCGTGAAAAAACGGCAAATTTCGTCAATTGATCGCAAAAAACTGCAAATTTCGTCAAAAGATCGCAAAAAACCGCATATTTCATCAAAGACTCTCGAAAAAACGGCAAATTTCGTCAAAAGATTGTGAAAAAACGACAAATTTCGTCAAAGGATCGCGAAAAAACGACAAATTTCGTCAAAGGATCGCGAAAAAACGACAAATTTCGTCAAAGGATCGCGAAAAAAAGGACAAATTTCGTCAAAGAATCGTGAAAAAACGGCATATTTTGCGGATGGATCGCAAAAAAAGCGCATATTTCGTTAATGGATCGCAAAAAAACGACAAATTTCGTCAAAGGATCGCGAAAAAAGCGCATATTTCGTTATAGGATCGCAAAAAAACGACAAATTTCGTCAAAGGATCGCGAAATAACGACAAATTTCGTCAAAGGATCGCGAAAAAACGACAAATTTCGTCAAAGAATCGTGAAATATCGGCAAATTTCGTAAAACGATCGTAAAAAAAATTCGTCAAAGAGTCTCGACAAAAAGGGCAAATTTCGTCAAAGGATTGCGGAAAAACGAGAAATTTTGTCAAAGGATCGCAAAAAAAACCGACAAATTTCGTCAAAATATCGCAAAAAACGGCAAATTTCGCCGAAGGATCGCGAATAAAGCGCATATTTCGTTAAAGGAGCGCAAAAAACGACAAATTTCGTCAAAGGATCGCGAAATAACGACAAATTTCGTCAAAGAATCGTGGAAAAACGGCAAATTTCGTAAAACGATCGTAAAAAAAAGGCAAAAATCGTTAAAGGATCGCGAAAAAACACATATATCGTCAAAGAATCGCGAAAAAACCGCATAATTCGTCAAAGGATCGCGAAAAACCGCATATTTCGTCAAAGAATCTCGAAAAAACGGCAAATCTCGTCAAAAGATCGTGAAAAAAACGACAAATTTCGTCAAAGGATCGCAAAAAACGACAAATTTCGTCTAAGGATCGCGAAATAACGACAAATTTCGTCAAAGGATCGCGAAAAAAAGGACAAATTTCGTCAAAGAATCGTGAAAAAACGGCAAATTTCGTAAAACGATCGTAAGAAAAGGCAAAATTCGTCAAAGGATCGCGAAAAAACACATATATCATCAAAGGATCACGAAAAAACACATATATCGTCAAAGGATCGCGAAAAAACCGCATATTACGTCAAAGGATCCCGAAAAACCGCATACAGTGGAACTCCAGTTATACGTTTTGCCCGGGACCGTACAAACGAAACGTATAACTCAGTAAAACGTACAACTCAATTAATGATTTACCGGAACAATTTTTAAAATATATCGTGAAAACTTTGATCCGCTGAGGAGTTTGCTACCTTTTATATTGAAAACAGAAGTTTCCTAAGTAGTACTGCACCCATGACATAAATTTTTGGAAATGGAAAGAAAAAAGTACATAAGAGAAGTACACATGAACTTATTTTATCTTAAAAGATTTATTAAAATTATTTTTAATACACATAGAGTACTTAAAAGAAATCGTTGGAATCGCCTTGGCATATAAATCATTTATCAAAAGACATTTCAGTAGTTTATTGAATCTTGGTGAATTAATCAGTAATCTTCGGTTGTTTCTATTCGGCCGAGCCGACACTGAACAGCAAATTTTGCATTTCTGTTAATAATGCAGCCGCCTTATGGTTATTGCTTTTACTACTGACGAACCGATTTACTACGTTAAAAGCTTTCACATCAGCTCTGAAGTTTGAGTGGGATCTTTCAAATCAGACTCCTCGGCCGCGTCGTCAGTGTTTCCGGTTTCAAAATGGATAAATGAAAAATAAATTCGACCGGGGACGCAAAAACGTAACGTATAACTGAGGGAAATGTGCAATTCAAAACGTATAACTCAGCTAATTTTTAATGGCAAGTGGTCGGGACCGCTGAGTTGAAACGTATAACTGAGGGAAACGTACAACTCAGGTAACGTATATCTGGAGTTCCACTGTATTTCGTCAAAGAATCTCGAAAAACAACAACTTTCTTCAAAGAATAGCGGAAAAACAACAAATTTCGTCAAAGGATCGCTAAAAAACGACAAAATTCTTCAAAAGATTGCGAAAAAACGGCAATTTCGTAAATAGGTCACGAAAAAATGGCAAATTTCGTCAAAGGATCGTGAAAAAACGATAAATTTCGTCACAGGATAGCGCAGAAACTGCATATTTCGTCAAAGGATCGCGACAAAACGACAAATTTCGTCAAAGGACCGCGAAAAACGGCAAATTTCATTAAAACATCTTGAAAAATCGGCAAATTTTGTCAAAAGATCGCGAAAAAACCGCATATTTTGTCAAAAGATCGCGAAATGACGACAAATTTCGTCAAAGGATCGCGAAAAAATGGCAAATTTCGTCAAAGAATCGTGAAAAAACGGCAAATTTCGTAAAACGATCGTAAAAAAAGGCAAAATTCGTTAAAGGATCGCGAAAAAACACATATGTCGTCAAAGAATCGCGAAAAAACCGCATAATTCGTCAGAGGATCGCGAAAAACCGCATATTTCGTCAAAGAATCTCGAAAAACAACAAATTTCGTCAAAGGTACGCGGACAAACCGCATAATTCGTCAAAGGATCGCGAAAGACCGCATATTTCGTCAAAGGATCTCGAAAAACAACAAATTTCGTCAAAGGTTCGCGGAAAAACGAAAAATTTCGTCAAAGGATCGCAAAAAAACGACAAATTTCGTCAAAGAATCGCGAAAAAACGGCAAATTTCGTGAAAAGGTTGCGAAAAAACGGCAAATTTCGTCAAAAGATCGCAAAAAACGGCAATTTCGTCAAAAGATCGCGAAAAAAACGCATATTTCGTCAAAGAATCTCGAAAAAACGGCAAATTTAGTCAAAGAATCTCGAAAAACAACAAATTTTGTCAAAGGTTCGTGAAAAAACGGCAAATTTTGTCAATAGATCGCAAAAAAACTGCACATTTCGTCAAAAGATCGCAAAAAACGACAAATTTCGTCAAAGGATCGCAAAAAACGACAAATTTCGTCAAAGGATCGCGAAATAACGACAAATTTCGTCAAAGGATCGCGAAAAAAAGGACAAATTTCGTCAAAGAATCGTGAAAAAACGGGAAATTTCGTAAAACGATCGTAACAAAAGGCAAAATTCGTCAAAGGATCGCAAAAAAACACATATATAATCAAAGGATCACGAAAACCACATATATCGTCAAAGGATCGCGAAAAACCGCATATTTCGTCAAAGAATCTCGAAAAACAACAAATTTCGTCAAAGGAACGCGAAAAAAGCGCATATTTCATGAAAGGATCGCCATAAACGGCAAATTTCGTCGAAGGATCGCGAAATAACGACAAATTTCGTCAAAGGATCGCGAAAAAAACGAAAATTTCGTCAAAGAATTGTGAAAAAACGGCAAATTTCGTAAAACGATTGTAAAAAAAGGCAAAATTCGTCAGACTCTCGACAAAACGGCAAATTTCGTCAAAGGATTGCGGAAAAACGACAAATTTTGTCAAAGCATCGCAAAAAAACGGCAAATTTCGTCAAAAGATCCCAAAAAACTGCAAATTTCGCTGAAGGATCGCGAAAAAAGCGCATATTTCGTCAAAGGATCGCAAAAAAACGGCAAATTTCTTCAAAGAATCGTGAAAAAACGGCAAATTTCGTCAATTGATCGCAAAAAACTGCAAATTTCGTCAAAAGATCGCAAAAAACCGCATATTTCATCAAAGACTCTCGAAAAAACGGCAAATTTCGTCAAAAGATTGTGAAAAAACGACAAATTTCGTCAAAGGATCGCGAAAAAACGACAAATTTCGTCAAAGGATCGCGAAAAAACGACAAATTTCGTCAAAGGATCGCGAAAAAAAGGACAAATTTCGTCAAAGAATCGTGAAAAAACGGCATATTTTGCGGATGGATCGCAAAAAAAGCGCATATTTCGTTAATGGATCGCAAAAAAACGACAAATTTCGTCAAAGGATCGCGAAAAAAGCGCATATTTCGTTATAGGATCGCAAAAAAACGACAAATTTCGTCAAAGGATCGCGAAATAACGACAAATTTCGTCAAAGGATCGCGAAAAAACGACAAATTTCGTCAAAGAATCGTGAAATATCGGCAAATTTCGTAAAACGATCGTAAAAAAAATTCGTCAAAGAGTCTCGACAAAAAGGGCAAATTTCGTCAAAGGATTGCGGAAAAACGAGAAATTTTGTCAAAGGATCGCAAAAAAAACCGACAAATTTCGTCAAAATATCGCAAAAAACGGCAAATTTCGCCGAAGGATCGCGAATAAAGCGCATATTTCGTTAAAGGAGCGCAAAAAACGACAAATTTCGTCAAAGGATCGCGAAATAACGACAAATTTCGTCAAAGAATCGTGGAAAAACGGCAAATTTCGTAAAACGATCGTAAAAAAAAGGCAAAAATCGTTAAAGGATCGCGAAAAAACACATATATCGTCAAAGAATCGCGAAAAAACCGCATAATTCGTCAAAGGATCGCGAAAAACCGCATATTTCGTCAAAGAATCTCGAAAAAACGGCAAATCTCGTCAAAAGATTGTGAAAAAACGACAAATTTCGTCAAAGGATCGCGAAAAAACGACAAATTTCGTCAAAGGATCGCGAAAAAACGACAAATTTCGTCAAAGGATCGCGAAAAAAAGGACAAATTTCGTCAAAGAATCGTGAAAAAACGGCATATTTTGCGGATGGATCGCAAAAAAAGCGCATATTTCGTTAATGGATCGCAAAAAAACGACAAATTTCGTCAAAGGATCGCGAAAAAAGCGCATATTTCGTTATAGGATCGCAAAAAAACGACAAATTTCGTCAAAGGATCGCGAAATAACGACAAATTTCGTCAAAGGATCGCGAAAAAACGACAAATTTCGTCAAAGAATCGTGAAATATCGGCAAATTTCGTAAAACGATCGTAAAAAAAATTCGTCAAAGAGTCTCGACAAAAAGGGCAAATTTCGTCAAAGGATTGCGGAAAAACGAGAAATTTTGTCAAAGGATCGCAAAAAAAACCGACAAATTTCGTCAAAATATCGCAAAAAACGGCAAATTTCGCCGAAGGATCGCGAATAAAGCGCATATTTCGTTAAAGGAGCGCAAAAAACGACAAATTTCGTCAAAGGATCGCGAAATAACGACAAATTTCGTCAAAGAATCGTGGAAAAACGGCAAATTTCGTAAAACGATCGTAAAAAAAAGGCAAAAATCGTTAAAGGATCGCGAAAAAACACATATATCGTCAAAGAATCGCGAAAAAACCGCATAATTCGTCAAAGGATCGCGAAAAACCGCATATTTCGTCAAAGAATCTCGAAAAAACGGCAAATCTCGTCAAAAGATCGTGAAAAAAACGACAAATTTCGTCAAAGGATCGCAAAAAACGACAAATTTCGTCTAAGGATCGCGAAATAACGACAAATTTCGTCAAAGGATCGCGAAAAAAAGGACAAATTTCGTCAAAGAATCGTGAAAAAACGGCAAATTTCGTAAAACGATCGTAAGAAAAGGCAAAATTCGTCAAAGGATGGCGAAAAAACACATATATCATCAAAGGATCACGATAAAACACATATATCGTCAAAGGATCGCGAAAAAACCGCATATTTCGTCAATTGATCGCAAAAAACTGCAAATTTCGTCAAAAGATCGCAAAAAACCGCATATTTCGTCAAAGAATCTCGAAAAAACGGCAAATCTCGTCAAAAGATTGTGAAAAAAACGACAAATTTCGTCAAAGGATTGCAAAAAACGACAAATTTCGTCAAAGGATCGCAAAAAACGACAAATTTCGTCTAAGGATCGCGAAATAACGACAAATTTCGTCAAAGGATCGCGAAAAAAGGACAAATTTCGTCAAAGAATCGTGAAAAAACGGCAAATTTCGTAAATAGGTCACGAAAAAACGGCAATTTTCGTCAAAGGATCGTGAAAAAACGATAAATTTCGTCGAAGGATAGCGCAGAAACCGCATATTTCGTCAAAGAATCTCGAAAAACAACAACTTTCTTCAAAGGATCGCGGAAAAACAACAAATTTCGTCAAAGGATCGCTAAAAAACGACAAAATTCTTCAAAAGATTGCGAAAAAACGGCAAATTCGTAAATAGGTCACAAAAAAACGGCAATTTTCGTCAAAGGATCGTGAAAAAACGATAAATTTCGTCGAAGAATAGCGCAGAAACCGCATATTTCGTCAAAGGATCGCGACAAAACGACAAATTTCGTCAAAGGACCGCGAAAATTGGCAAATTTCGTTAAAACATCGTGAAAAATCGGCAAATTTTGTCAAAAGATCGCGAAAAAACCGCATATTTTGACAAAAGATCGCGAAATGACGACAAATTTCGTCAAAGGATCGCGAAAAAATGGCAAATTTCGTCAAAGAATCGTGAAAAAACGGCAAATTTCGTAAAACGATCGTAAAAAAGTCAAAATTCGTTAAAGGATCCCGAAAAAACACATATATCGTCAAAGAATCGCGAAAAAACCGCATATTTCGTCAAAGGATCCCGAAAAACCGCATATTTCGTCAAAGAATCTCGAAAAACAAAAAATTTCGTCAAAGGATCGCGGAAAAACAACAAATTTCGTCAAAGGATCGCGAAAAAACGGCAAATTTCTTCAAAAGAACGCAAAAAACGGCAAATTCGTCAAAGGATCGCGAAAAAAAGGACAAATTTCGTCAAAGAATCGTGAAAAAACGGCAAATTTCGTAAAACGATCGTAAGAAAAGGCAAAATTCGTCAAAGGATCGCGAAAAAACACATATATCATCAAAGGATCACGAAAAAACTCATATATCGTCAAAGGATCGCGAAAAAACCGCATATTACGTCAAAGGATCCCGAAAAACCGCATATTTCGTCAAAGAATCTCGAAAAACAACAACTTTCTTCAAAGAATAGCGGAAAAACAACAAATTTCGTCAAAGGATCGCTAAAAAACGACAAAATTCTTCAAAAGATTGCGAAAAAACGGCAATTTCGTAAATAGGTCACGAAAAAATGGCAAATTTCGTCAAAGGATCGTGAAAAAACGATAAATTTCGTCACAGGATAGCGCAGAAACTGCATATTTCGTCAAAGGATCGCGACAAAACGACAAATTTCGTCAAAGGACCGCGAAAAACGGCAAATTTCGTTAAAACATCGTGAAAAATCGGCAAATTTTGTCAAAAGATCGCGAAAAAACCGCATATTTCGTCAAAGAATCGTGAAAAAACGGCAAATTTCGTAAAACGATCGTAAAAAAAGGCAAAATTCGTTAAAGGATCGCGAAAAAACACATATATCGCCAAAGAATCGCGAAAAAACCGCATAATTCGTCAAAGGATCGCGAAAAACCGCATATTTCGTCAAAGGATCTCGAAAAACAACAAATTTCGTCAAAGGTTCACAGAAAAACGAAAAATTTCGTCAAAGGATCGCAAAAAAACGACAAATTTCGTCAAAGAATCGCGAAAAAACGGCAAATTTCGTGAAAAGGTTGCGAAAAAACGGCAAATTTCGTCAAAAGATCGCAAAAAACGGCAAATTTCGTCAAAAGATCGCGAAAAAAACGCATATTTCGTCAAAGAATCTCGAAAAAACGGCAAATTTAGTCAAAGAATCTCGAAAAACAACAAATTTTGTCAAAGGTTCGTGAAAAAACGGCAAATTTTGTCAATAGATCGCAAAAAAACTGCACATTTCGTCAAAAGATCGCAAAAAACGACAAATTTCGTCAAAGGATCGCAAAAAACGACAAATTTCGTCAAAGGATCGCGAAATAACGACAAATTTCGTCAAAGGATCGCGAAAAAAAGGACAAATTTCGTCAAAGAATCGTGAAAAAACGGGAAATTTCGTAAAACGATCGTAACAAAAGGCAAAATTCGTCAAAGGATCGCAAAAAAACACATATATAATCAAAGGATCACGAAAACCACATATATCGTCAAAGGATCGCGAAAAACCGCATATTTCGTCAAAGAATCTCGAAAAACAACAAATTTCGTCAAAGGAACGCGAAAAAAGCGCATATTTCATGAAAGGATTGCCATAAACGGCAAATTTCGTCGAAGGATCGCGAAATAACGACAAATTTCGTCAAAGGATCGCGAAAAAAACGAAAATTTCGTCAAAGAATTGTGAAAAAACGGCAAATTTCGTAAAACGATTGTAAAAAAAGGCAAAATTCGTCAGACTCTCGACAAAACGGCAAATTTCGTCAAAGGATTGCGGAAAAACGACAAATTTTGTCAAAGCATCGCAAAAAAACGGCAAATTTCGTCAAAAGATCGCAAAAAACGGCAAATTTCGCTGAAGGATCGCGAAAAAAGCGCATATTTCGTCAAAGGATCGCAAAAAAACGGCAAATTTCTTCAAAGAATCGTGAAAAAACGGCAAATTTCTTCAATTGATCGCAAAAAACTGCAAATTTCGTCAAAAGATCGCAAAAAACCGCATATTTCATCAAAGAATCTCGAAAAAACGGCAAATTTCGTCAAAAGATTGTGAAAAAACGACAAATTTCGTCAAAGGATCGCGAAAAAACGACAAATTTCGTCAAAGGATCGCGAAAAAACGACAAATTTCGTCAAAGGATCGCGAAAAAAAGACAAATTTCGTCAAAGAATCGTGAAAAAACGGCATATTTTGCGGATGGATCGCAAAAAAAGCGCATATTTCGTTAATGGATCGCAAAAAACGACAAATTTCGTCAAAGGATCGCGAAAAAAGCGCATATTTCGTTATAGGATCGCAAAAAAAACGACAAATTTCGTCAAAGGATCGCGAAATAACGACAAATTTCGTCAAAGGATCGCGAAAAAACGACAAATTTCGTCAAAGAATCGTGAAATATCGGCAAATTTCGTAAAACGATCGTAAAAAAAATTCGTCAAAGAGTCTCGACAAAACGGCAAATTTCGTCAAAGGATTGCGGAAAAACGAGAAATTTTGACAAAGGATCGCAAAAAAACCCGACAAATTTCGTCAAAATATCGCAAAAAACGGCAAATTTCGCCGAAGGATCGCGAATAAAGCGCATATTTCGTTAAAGGAGCGCAAAAAACGACAAATTTCGTCAAAGGATCGCGAAATAACGACAAATTTCGTCAAAGGATCGCGAAAAAACGGCAAATTTCTTCAAAGAATCGTGGAAAAACGGCAAATTTCGTAAAACGATCGTAAAAAAAGGCAAAAATCGTTAAAGGATCATGAAAAAACACATATATCGTCAAAGAATCGCGAAAAAACCGCATAATTCGTCAAAGGATCGCGAAAAACCGCATATTTCGTCAAAGAATCTCGAAAAAACGGCAAATCTCGTCAAAAGATTGTGAAAAAAACGACAAATTTCGTCAAAGGATCGCAAAAAACGACAAATTTCGTCTAAGGATCGCGAAATAACGACAAATTTCGTCAAAGGATCGCGAAAAAAAAGGACAAATTTCGTGAAAGAATCGTGAAAAAACGGCAAATTTCGTAAAACAATCGTAAGAAAAGGCAAAATTCGTCAAAGGATGGCGAAAAAACACATATATCATCAAAGGATCACGAAAAAACACATATATCGTCAAAGGATCGCGAAAAAACCGCATATTTTGTCAAAGGATCGCGAAAAACCGCATATTACGTCAAAGGATCCCGAAAAACCGCATATTTCGTCAAAGAATCTCGAAAAACAACAACTTTTTTCAAAGAATAGCGGAAAAACATCAAATTTCGTCAAAGGATCGCTAAAAAACGACAAAATTCTTCAAAAGATTGCGAAAAAACGGCAATTTCGTAAATAGGTCACGAAAAAATGGCAAATTTCGTCAAAGGATCGTGAAAAAACGATAAATTTCGTCACAGGATAGCGCAGAAACTGCATATTTCGTCAAAGGATCGCGACAAAACGACAAATTTCGTCAAAGGACCGCGAAAAACGGCAAATTTCGTTAAAACATCTTGAAAAATCGGCAAATTTTGTCAAAAGATCGCGAAAAAACCGCATATTTTGTCAAAAGATCGCGAAATGACGACAAATTTCGTCAAAGGATCGCGAAAAAATGGCAAATTTCGTCAAAGAATCGTGAAAAAACGGCAAATTTCGTAAAACGATCGTAAAAAAAGGCAAAATTCGTTAAAGGATCGCGAAAAAACACATATATCGTCAAAGAATCGCGAAAAAACCGCATAATTCGTCAGAGGATCGCGAAAAACCGCATATTTCGTCAAAGAATCTCGAAAAACAACAAATTTCGTCAAAGGTACGCGGACAAACCGCATAATTCGTCAAAGGATCGCGAAAGACCGCATATTTCGTCAAAGGATCTCGAAAAACAACAAATTTCGTCAAAGGTTCGCGGAAAAACGAAAAATTTCGTCAAAGGATCGCAAAAAAACGACAAATTTCGTCAAAGAATCGCGAAAAAACGGCAAATTTCGTGAAAAGGTTGCGAAAAAACGGCAAATTTCGTCAAAAGATCGCAAAAAACGGCAAATTTCGTCAAAAGATCGCGAAAAAAACGCATATTTCGTCAAAGAATCTCGAAAAAACGGCAAATTTAGTCAAAGAATCTCGAAAAACAACAAATTTTGTCAAAGGTTCGTGAAAAAACGGCAAATTTTGTCAATAGATCGCAAAAAAACTGCACATTTCGTCAAAAGATCGCAAAAACGACAAATTTCGTCAAAGGATCGCAAAAAACGACAAATTTCGTCAAAGGATCGCGAAATAACGACAAATTTCGTCAAAGGATCGCGAAAAAAAGGACAAATTTCGTCAAAGAATCGTGAAAAAACGGGAAATTTCGTAAAACGATCGTAACAAAAGGCAAAATTCGTCAAAGGATCGCAAAAAAACACATATATAATCAAAGGATCACGAAAACCACATATATCGTCAAAGGATCGCGAAAAACCGCATATTTCGTCAAAGAATCTCGAAAAACAACAAATTTCGTCAAAGGAACGCGAAAAAAGCGCATATTTCATGAAAGGATCGCCATAAACGGCAAATTTCGTCGAAGGATCGCGAAATAACGACAAATTTCTTCAAAGGATCGCGAAAAAAACGAAAATTTCGTCAAAGAATTGTGAAAAAACGGCAAATTTCGTAAAACGATTGTAAAAAAAGGCAAAATTCGTCAGACTCTCGACAAAACGGCAAATTTCGTCAAAGGATTGCGGAAAAACAACAAATTTTGTCAAAGCATCGCAAAAAAACGGCAAATTTCGTCAAAAGATCCCAAAAAACGGCAAATTTCGCTGAAGGATCGCGAAAAAAGCGCATATTTCGTCAAAGGATCGCAAAAAAACGGCAAATTTCTTCAAAGAATCGTGAAAAAACGGCAAATTTCGTCAATTGATCGCAAAAAACTGCAAATTTCGTCAAAAGATCGCAAAAAACCGCATATTTCATCAAAGAATCTCGAAAAAACGGCAAATTTCGTCAAAAGATTGTGAAAAAACGACAAATTTCGTCAAAGGATCGCGAAAAAACGACAAATTTCGTCAAAGGATCGCGAAAAAACGACAAATTTCGTCAAAGGATCGCGAAAAAAAGGACAAATTTCGTCAAAGAATCGTGAAAAAACGGCATATTTTGCGGATGGATCGCAAAAAAAGCGCATATTTCGTTAATGGATCGGAAAAAAACGACAAATTTCGTCAAAGGATCGCGAAAAAAGCGCATATTTCGTTATAGGATCGCAAAAAAACGACAAATTTCGTCAAAGGATCGCGAAATAACGACAAATTTCGTCAAAGGATCGCGAAAAAACGACAAATTTCGTCAAAGAATCGTGAAATATCGGCAAATTTCGTAAAACGATCGTAAAAAAAATTCGTCAAAGAGTCTCGACAAAACGGCAAATTTCGTCAAAGGATTGCGGAAAAACGAGAAATTTTGTCAAAGGATCGCAAAAAAACCGACAAATTTCGTCAAAATATCGCAAAAAATGGCAAATTTCGCCGAAGGATCGCGAATAAAGCGCATATTTCGTTAAAGGAGCGCAAAAAACGAAAAATTTCGTCAAAGGATCGCGAAATAACGACAAATTTCGTCAAAGGATCGCGAAAAAACGGCAAATTTCTTCAAAGAATCGTGGAAAAACGGCAAATTTCGTAAAACGATCGTAAGAAAAGGCAAAATTCGTCAAAGGATGGCGAAAAAACACATATATCATCAAAGGATAACGAAAAAACACATATATCGTCAAAGAATCGCGAAAAAACCGCATAATTCGTCAAAGGATCGCGAAAAACCGCATATTTCGTCAAAGAATCTCGAAAAAACGGCAAATCTCGTCAAAAGATCGTGAAAAAAAAAACACATTTCGTCAAAGGATCGCAAAAAACGACAAATTTCGTCTAAGGATCGCGAAATAACGACAAATTTCGTCAAAGGATCGCGAAAAAAAGGACAAATTTCGTCAAAGAATCGTGAAAAAACGGCAAATTTCGTAAAACGATCGTAAGAAAAGGCAAAATTCGTCAAAGGATGGCGAAAAAACACATATATCATCAAAGGATAACGAAAAAACACATATATCGTCAAAGGATCGCGAAAAAACCGCATATTTTGTCAAAGGATCGCGAAAAACCGCATATTTCGTCAAAGGATCGCGGAAAAACAACAAATTTCGTCAAAGGATCGCGGAAAAACAACAAATTTCGTCAAAGGATCGCGAAAAAACGGCAAATTTCTTCAAAGAATCGTGGAAAAACGGCAAATTTCGTAAAACGATCGTAAAAAAAGGCAAAAATCGTTAAAGGATCGCGAAAAAACACATATATCATCAAAGGATCACGAAAAAACACATATATCGTCAAAGGATCGCGAAAAAACCGCATATTTCGTCAATTGATCGCAAAAAACTGCAAATTTCGTCAAAAGATCGCAAAAAACCGCATATTTCGTCAAAGAATCTCGAAAAAACGGCAAATCTCGTCAAAAGATCGTGAAAAAAACGACAAATTTCGTCAAAGGATTGCAAAAAACGACAAATTTCGTCTAATGATCGCGAAATAACGACAAATTTCGTCAAAGGATCGCGAAAAAAAGGACAAATTTCGTCAAAGAATCGTGAAAAAACGGCAAATTTCGTAAATAGGTCACGAAAAAACGGCAATTTTCGTCAAAGGATCGTGAAAAAACGATAAATTTCGTCGAAGGATAGCGCAGAAACCGCATATTTCGTCAAAGAATCTCGAAAAACAACAACTTTCTTCAAAGGATCGCGGAAAAACAACAAATTTCGTCAAAGGATCGCTAAAAAACGACAAAATTCTTCAAAAGATTGCGAAAAAACGGCAAATTCGTAAATAGGTCACAAAAAACGGCAATTTTCGTCAAAGGATCGTGAAAAAACGATAAATTTCGTCGAAGAATAGCGCAGAAACCGCATATTTCGTCAAAGGATCGCGACAAAACGACAAATTTCGTCAAAGGACCGCGAAAAATGTCAAATTTCGTTAAAACATCGTGAAAAATCGGCAAATTTTGTCAAAAGATCGCGAAAAAACCGCATATTTTGACAAAAGATCGCGAAATGACGACAAATTTCGTCAAAGGATCGCGAAAAAATGGCAAATTTCGTCAAAGAATCGTGAAAAAACGGCAAATTTCGTAAAACGATCGTAAAAAAGTCAAAATTCGTTAAAGGATCCCGAAAAAACACATATATCGTCAAAGAATCGCGAAAAAACCGCATATTTCGTCAAAGGATCCCGAAAAACCGCATATTTCGTCAAAGAATCTCGAAAAACAAAAAATTTCGTCAAAGGATCGCGGAAAAACAACAAATTTCGTCAAAGGATCGCTAAAAAACGTCAAATTTCTTCAAAGGATCGCGAAAAAACGGCAAATTTCTTCAAAAGAACGCAAAAAACGGCAAATTCGTCAAAGGATCGCGAAAAAAAGGACAAATTTCGTCAAAGAATCGTGAAAAAACGGCAAATTTCGTAAAACGATCGTAAGAAAAGGCAAAATTCGTCAAAGGATCGCGAAAAAACACATATATCATCAAAGGATCACGAAAAAACTCATATATCGTCAAATGATCGCGAAAAAACCGCATATTACGTCAAAGGATCCCGAAAAACCGCATATTTCGTCAAAGAATCTCGAAAAACAACAACTTTCTTCAAAGAATAGCGGAAAAACAACAAATTTCGTCAAAGGATCGCTAAAAAACGACAAAATTCTTCAAAAGATTGCGAAAAAACGGCAATTTCGTAAATAGGTCACGAAAAAATGGCAAATTTCGTCAAAGGATCGTGAAAAAACGATAAATTTCGTCACAGGATAGCGCAGAAACTGCATATTTCGTCAAAGGATCGCGACAAAACGACAAATTTCGTCAAAGGACCGCGAAAAACGGCAAATTTCGTTAAAACATCGTGAAAAATCGGCAAATTTTGTCAAAAGATCGCGAAAAAACCGCATATTTTGTCAAAAGATTGCGAAATGACGACAAATTTCGTCAAAGGATCGCGAAAAAATGGCAAATTTCGTCAAAGAATCGTGAAAAAACGGCAAATTTCGTAAAACGATCGTAAAAAAAGGCAAAATTCGTTAAAGGATCGCGAAAAAACACATATATCGCCAAAGAATCGCGAAAAAACCGCATAATTCGTCAAAGGATCGCGAAAAACCGCATACTTCGTCAAAGAATCTCGAAAAACAACAAATTTCGTCAAAGGTACGCGGACAAACCGCATAATTCGTCAAAGGATCGCGAAAGACCGCATATTTCGTCAAAGGATCTCGAAAAACAACAAATTTCGTCAAAGGTTCGCAGAAAAACGAAAAATTTCGTCAAAGGATCGCAAAAAAACGACAAATTTCGTCAAAGAATCGCGAAAAAACGGCAAATTTCGTGAAAAGGTTGCGAAAAAACGGCAAATTTCGTCAAAAGATCGCAAAAAACGGCAAATTTCGTCAAAAGATCGCGAAAAAAACGCATATTTCGTCAAAGAATCTCGAAAAAACGGCAAATTTAGTCAAAGAATCTCGAAAAACAACAAATTTTGTCAAAGGTTCGTGAAAAAACGGCAAATTTTGTCAATAGATCGCAAAAAAACTGCACATTTCGTCAAAAGATCGCAAAAAACGACAAATTTCGTCAAAGGATCGCAAAAAACGACAAATTTCGTCAAAGGATCGCGAAATAACGGCAAATTTCGTCAAAGGATCGCGAAAAAAAGGACAAATTTCGTCAAAGAATCGTGAAAAAACGGGAAATTTCGTAAAACGATCGTAACAAAAGGCAAAATTCGTCAAAGGATCGCAAAAAAACACATATATAATCAAAGGATCACGAAAACCACATATATCGTCAAAGGATCGCGAAAAACCGCATATTTCGTCAAAGAATCTCGAAAAACAACAAATTTCGTCAAAGGAACGCGGAAAAAGCGCATATTTCATGAAAGGATCGCCATAAACGGCAAATTTCGTCGAAGGATCGCGAAATAACGACAAATTTCGTCAAAGGATCGCGAAAAAAACGAAAATTTCGTCAAAGAATTGTGAAAAAACGGCAAATTTCGTAAAACGATTGTAAAAAAAGGCAAAATTCGTCAGACTCTCGACAAAACGGCAAATTTCGTCAAAGGATTGCGGAAAAACGACAAATTTTGTCAAAGCATCGCAAAAAAACGGCAAATTTCGTCAAAAGATCGCAAAAAACGGCAAATTTCGTCAATTGATCGCAAAAAACTGCAAATTTCGTCAAAAGATCGCAAAAAACCGCATATTTCATCAAAGAATCTCGAAAAAACGGCAAATTTCGTCAAAAGATTGTGAAAAAACGACAAATTTCGTCAAAGGATCGCGAAAAAACGACAAATTTCGTCAAAGGATCGCGAAAAAACGACAAATTTCGTCAAAGGATCGCGAAAAAAAGGACAAATTTTGTCAAAGAATCGTGAAAAAACGGCATATTTTGCGGATGGATCGCAAAAAAAGCGCATATTTCGTTAATGGATCGCAAAAAAACGACAAATTTCGTCAAAGTATCGCGAAAAAAGCGCATATTTCGTTATAGGATCGCAAAAAAAACGACAAATTTCGTCAAAGGATCGCGAAATAACGACAAATTTCGTCAAAGGATCGCGAAAAAACGACAAATTTCGTCAAAGAATCGTGAAATATCGGCAAATTTCGTAAAACGATCGTAAAAAAAAATTCGTCAAAGAGTCTCGACAAAACGGCAAATTTCGTCAAAGGATTGCGGAAAAACGAGAAATTTTGACAAAGGATCGCAAAAAAACCCGACAAATTTCGTCAAAATATCGCAAAAAACGGCAAATTTCGCCGAAGGATCGCGAATAAAGCGCATATTTCGTTAAAGGAGCGCAAAAAACGACAAATTTCGTCAAAGGATCGCGAAATAACGACAAATTTCGTCAAAGGATCGCGAAAAAACGGCAAATTTCTTCAAAGAATCGTGGAAAAACGGCAAATTTCGTAAAACGATCGTAAAAAAAGGCAAAAATCGTTAAAGGATCGCGAAAAAACACATATATCGTCAAAGAATCGCGAAAAAACCGCATAATTCGTCAAAGGATCGCGAAAAACCGCATATTTCGTCAAAGAATCTCGAAAAAACGGCAAATCTCGTCAAAAGATCGTGAAAAAAACGACAAATTTCGTCAAAGGATCGCAAAAAACGACAAATTTCGTCTAAGGATCGCGAAATAACGACAAATTTCGTCAAAGGATCGCGGAAAAAAAGGACAAATTTCGTGAAAGAATCGTGAAAAAACGGCAAATTTCGTAAAACGATCGTAAGAAAAGGCAAAATTCGTCAAAGGATGGCGAAAAAACACATATATCATCAAAGGATCACGAAAAAACACATATATCGTCAAAGGATCGCGAAAAAACCGCATATTTTGTCAAAGGATCGCGAAAAACCGCATATTTCGTCAAAGGATCGCGGAAAAACAACAAATTTCGTCAAAGGATCGCGAAAAAACGGCAAATTTCTTCAAAGAATCGTGGAAAAACGGCAAATTTCGTAAAACGATCGTAAAAAAAGGCAAAAATCGTTAAAGGATCGCGAAAAAACACATATATCATCAAAGGATCACGAAAAAACACATATATCGTCAAAGGATCGCGAAAAAACCGCATATTTCGTCAATTGATCGCAAAAAACTGCAAATTTCGTCAAAAGATCGCAAAAAACCGCATATTTCGTCAAAGAATCTCGAAAAAACGGCAAATCTCGTCAAAAGATCGTGAAAAAAACGACAAATTTCGTCAAAGGATTGCAAAAAACGACAAATTTCGTCTAAGGATCGCGAAATAACGACAAATTTCGTCAAAGGATCGCGAAAAAAAGGACAAATTTCGTCAAAGAATCGTGAAAAAACGGCAAATTTCGTAAAACGATCGTAAGAAAAGGCAAAATTCGTCAAAGGATGGCGAAAAAACACATATATCATCAAAGGATCACGAAAAAACACATATATCGTCAAAGGATCGCGAAAAAACCGCATATTTTGTCAAAGGATCGCGAAAAACCGCATATTTCGTCAAAGGATCGCGGAAAAACAACAAATTTTGTCAAAGGATCGCGGAAAAACAACAAATTTCGTCAAAGGATCGCTAAAAAACGACAAATTTCTTCAAAAGATCGCGAAAAAACAGCAAATTTCTTCAAAAGATCGCGAAAAAACGGCGAATTCGTCAATAGGTCGCGAAAAAACGGCAAATTTCATCAAAGGATCGTGAAAAAACGATAAATTTCGTCAAAGGATAGCGCAGAAACCGCATATTTCGTCAAAGGATCGCGACAAAACGACAAATTTCATCAAAGGACCGCGAAAAACGGCAAATTTCGTTAAAACATCGTGAAAAATCGGCAAATTTCGTTAAAACATCGTGAAAAATCGGCAAATTTCGTCAAAATAGCGCGAAAAAACCGCATTTATTGTCAAAGGATCGCGAAATGACGACATATTATTTGCCAGAAAGTGATGAAATTTTGTAAAGAAGTTTAGAAGTTTTTAGAACTTCTAAAATTGGGTTACAATATATGCAGTACAAATATTTACAGGTTTTTCGAATATTAATTTCTTATTTGACATCGTACAATTATAGAAAGTAGGTACAAGGGATTTTAAAACTTTCAGTCCAAGTTACTTGAAACTTGGTAGTATATGGTCATAAATTTCAATGTAGATATTTTTTTTTTTTCAAAATAGAATGTTGTCATTGAAAGTTGCCATTGACCCAACATTTTAAAAGAAAGTCCTGAATACTTTTTTAAATAAAAAGACAATATATTTGAATACTATGAGTGTATGTGTGTTTATTTTTATACAAAAAAGAAAAAAATTGATATCAGATATATAATCCTAGACCACATTTCCATAATTGTATTAAAATATGGATTAATTTTCTTTCTCTACAGTTTCAGGTATAAAGATTTTGGGGTTCTAGTCGTTTACAAGCTGACGGATTTTATTTATTTTTTGTCTGGTTTGGGTTAGGTTTGTGGGTTGACTTTAAATAGAATTTTCAATTTCAGATCGGGTACAGAACCCGACCCACGCAGAACTCTAATTCCATGCCCTCAATTTCGATTGATGAATCCTTCGACAAAATCTAAAAGTAGCGAAGTAGCGACTACTTTTGAAAAGTAGTTTGTAGTCGCTACTTTTTAAAACAAGTAGTTGTAGTTGTAGTTAACTACTTTCTTGATAAAGTAGTTGTAGTTGTAGTTCGCTACTAAAAAAAGTAGTTTTTCCGACCCCTGCCTATAGTCAATCTACTACAAGGTGTTCAACTACTATTTTCAACTTTCTAGCGTTTTTGAACATTACGTAACATGTTTTGGAAAATTGTGTAGCATTGTAAAGATTTGATGGAACATCAAACATACACGAGGAATATAGCGAAGTCGTCTTTCTAGACTCAAGAATATATTTGGTTGTCCGGAAAGTTCGTGTCAGTTGGGAAAATCAAATAGAACCGGAAAATTCTACCATTTAAGTATTAGACATTAAATTCGATTCAAATGTATAATAATTAACGGGTTGAATTTTCCGGTACGAATTGATTTTCCCAACCGGCACGAACTTTCCGGACAACCCAATAATATTAAACCATTTTCTTACTTAGTGCTATGCGAATGTGTTATACCTTGTCAAGTAAAACACACAAAAAATAAGTAAGATTGACATGAGTTATTTAAAAATTTGGAAAATCCAAGGTCTGCGCCAAGTCCGACCCTGTCTTACTCTACAAAAATTAAGAAAAAGTACATAAACAATAAATTAAATATGGTCTCAAAAGTGATTGTTATTCAAATAATTTCAAATGGAATAACTGAACTATTAAAATAAATGATCAAATAGCACAAATAAAATACATATAAAGTAACAAACAGCTGTTTCGGGGCTTCTAAAGCTCCATCATCAGCGCCAAAGTTGAAAATATTAAAAACAGATTTAAACATTTAGGCCTCATAAGTAAGAGATGGAATAGCGATGAGTTTTTATTTACTTAAAAGCTCAGAGTTGGTACAATATTTGTATGTGAACGACCCCTATTTCAAAATGTATATGCATAATAAGAAAGAAAGATAGAGTTCCCAGTTGAACGGTATACTCTCGCAACTCTCTGTGACATTTTGCTATTCAAAAGTATGTGATGTTATCCTTTTTTTGGCGAATATTTTTTTTTATTATTTTGTCTACCACTATTTGAAACAATAACCTCCGTGATACATTTATGCTAATATTCTAATTTATCTTCATTTTATTAAAAAAGCGATATAATAATAGTAATAATTATATCAAGAATTAGGAATTAATACGTATTCAACGTAATTTTTGTTTTATTAGTTTCAAATGAAACCATTTAAAGACATGTTGTATATCACGGAACGCCACACGAAGCGCAACACCAAGAAAAGGTGAGTATTTAAAAAAAAAAAAAAGAAAGAAAGAAAGGTGGTGCAGAAAGACTTGAAATGACGAAAACTGACTGAAGTTTGGTCGAGGATTAGAAAGATTGTCATTCATTTAGATTAATACTTCTTTTCTGCATTTATTTACTTGTGTTTTATAGAAATAAAAAATAAAAATTTGTTAAATTGTAAAAAACAATGACAAAAATGTTACTATTATACGATAAAATTAATCTTGCAAAACTAGTTTTGCTACGATTTTAAAGTCAAAGTTTGATATTTATGAGTCGTCATTTCTTTATACCGCTTATTGCATTATTTCTCGAATATACCCGGGAAAAAAAAATGGTAATAAATTACAATATAAATTCAAAATCCGTAAAAATTAATCACATTTTTTCTTATACCTTGAAAAAAAAATTGTTTAGGTGTAGTTTGTAAAGAATTTGATTTTCTATATTTAAAACAAGTAGGATATTGTACGTCAAACGTGACAAATGAGGTGCGTTCGTACTATAACTAGTTTTATAAACATTCAGATCTTATTGAAGTAGCTGTTGTACTCTTATGCAAAAATGTATGAATACAAAATTTATTTTATGTGCAGGTTTTCATATTATAAATATTAATTTTATTTTATGAAGTTTCAGTACACATTTACAAACAATTCATTACAATTTTGTTACATTAAAATTATACTATGCGCAAATATCCTATACAAGGAAATGTAAAAAAAAAAAAAAAATCATCGGTGTTATTTCACTGAAAAAGTGAATTATATTGACTGTTATTATGATATGATTATTTTCCGCAATAAAATAAGTACATTTTAAGTTGGCAACATTTTATCTTTTGTTGACATTTACTGAAAACTCCAATGGGAAACTTTAGCCTAACTTTGAAAATTTGAGAACTTGAAATCCATTTTTCGATTCTTTTCCGTTTAATATCTGTTTCTCCGGAAACATTTATACAAAAAACTCTCGGTAGATTATACGATTGCTATAAATAAAAAATTTTAGTACACAAATTCGGTTTTTAAGTTCAGAAATACGGAAATGATATGACTCCATCTTAAATGGGATGCAATCACCATGGCAACCTAGAATCATTACCTATCATGGGATATCATTTAATTAATTACGTATGATAGGATTTAACAGAATGAAGAAAACTTTTATTAATATCTTTTTAAGTTTTAATTCGATTTTCCTAAAATTTGAAATGACGCGACAAAATTTTGCAACAATTACATATATTAAATTTCAAACCATTCGGTTTTGTAGTTTTTGTGCTGTTATATGCTGGCAGACGGACAAGACGGCAGCTATAGGTGCTACGTGTTTATATAACTACGGACGCACCTAAAAAAAAAAGAAGCATATAAATATGTTCATTTGTTCAAACGTTATTGTTCAAACGTATTCGTTCAAACGTGGCAAAATCGCTAAAAAAACATAAAAAAGTATTTTTCGATAACTGCGTTTAAAAATTTGGTTGTCTCCGGTATCACCGGTCTGTGTAGCTCAACGTGTACGATACGTACGCTTGTAACTTAAGGAAGTTTTCTATCTGACCAACTGTAAGACCCATTCTTAAAAGTTTCAAACATTATAAAAATAATAATATCAAAAATATTTTTTTGGGTTATTTCAAACCATTCTGTCTCCCTTGAAAATAGGGTTTCACAAAGATCAAAATTTGTGTATTTACACCCGATTCAATGACAGACATTCCATGATTAAATAAAGCGAAAATAACTACTTGGAAATAGTGGTAGGTAGTAGAAAGTTTTCACTAAATTCGTAATACTTTTCAGATTAATCACACGCACTTCAGGAATCACAATTACACGCCTTATAGACACAAACATGTGATTAGAAATTCACGTCGCAAAATTTACAAAATAAATTTTAATATATAAATTACGTTACCATTTATTTCTTTGCGCCTAAACAATTAAATGCACAACAAACTTCTGTTACTCACCTACCAAAGCCATTAGTAGTGTATAAGAAAATTTAATTTAACCACTGTCAATACTACTCTTTTTTTAAAAATGAAGCCTACTTTCAAAGCCCGCAACTGTTGTTTCTACCTGCTGCAAAAGAACGTCAACACGTACCGTACATTCCAGCGTATAACCCGCTCCTAGATTTGCAGACTTTGTTGTTCTATTTTTAGGAATATTCGCGCAATATAATGCGCATCCCCGTCTTTGCAGAAGAATCTTCATGGGATATGCAGCCAAAAAATAAAATAAAGATTATTGTAATGTATAATAACTATTACTTTTCATGTAATCTAATAGCCACAATTATTTTTTGTAATTAACTAGCATATTGATTTAAATACAAAATCTTCGTTCATATGGTAATCTCTTTTTTCCTTAAATTTTCAATTCATCATTTTTATATTTAAAATTTTGTAAACAAAAAAAATATATTAATTTTAGCCATATTTAAAAGTTTATCTATATCTGCTGTAAAAAGAGCTCGTTCTGCACACTTTTTTCCATTTTTGAGTTTAGAAAAGGTTAAGTTAAATATTATTTTGTCATGATAATTCTTTTAAATTGCTTATTTCGAAAAAATTTAAATAAAATAATTTTTTGTCGAAAAAACATTTTTATTTTTATTTATTTATGTATTTTTTTATGAGTAGTACATTTTAATAAGAGCATTACATATTTAAAAAAAAAAGAGGGTGTAAGGAAACAAACAAAGACTATTATAAAGATAATTAAACCAATAATTAACTATAAACAATTGTTCAAAGTTTGATAAATTTTTCTGTCATAAAAATTTATATATATCGGTTTTAATGTGACAAATTTTGACAAAATGTATTCGGAGATCAATGCATTTTCTTGGGAGAAACCACACCCACCACAGAGAGAACAACGTAAAAAGCGTTACATATTTTTATTTAGGATTTTCAATTTCAATTTTTCTTTAAAAATAAATAAATAAATAAAAATAACTTCAATAATATAAAGAATACTAAAAAAAACCCCCCAAAATACACAAAAAATTCATTAAAATCCTAGAAAA
This sequence comes from Maratus michaelseni, assembly GCA_963931845.1. Taxonomy (NCBI): domain Eukaryota; kingdom Metazoa; phylum Arthropoda; class Arachnida; order Araneae; family Salticidae; genus Maratus; species Maratus michaelseni. The sequence goes on from OZ007599.1 coordinate 29,004,310, forward strand.
AATTAGAATTTTAATGAATTTTTTGTGATTAAAAAAATTATATTAGGAATTACACTGTAAATTTGTAAATATTTTGTTATGTATACCTTTATTACAAACGTAAGAAGACAAAAAAAGAATTCAGTTTAGAAATTACAATAATCTCAAAAAAAAAAAAATCCTATAACCACAAAAGATGATGAAATAGTATCAGGGCAGAAACTATGATATCTTTCAGCCGGGGCAAGCATGGATTTTGACGCCCCCTACCCTCGTTTCCAAAATAAATTTATAAAGAGAAGTTTTCGATACATTCCTTAAATTTTTATTTTAAATTGCAATTATTTTTAGATATAAGAGATTATATACATATTGCCTAAATAACCATGTTTCATTAACACAAATATTACTTTTTAATGCACCATATAAATGATTAAATAAATACAATATTTATATGTACTGTCAGTTTAAATTATAAAAAAAATCTGAACTTTCTGTACACTATAGAATACTCTGCATTCAGATACTAGGCAATCCAATATGTAACACAACAGATATGTAATTTATTCTACTAAGATACTTTAATTGTAGATCTTATCTTTCGCAATCAGATCCATAGACATGAGCAATCCTGTCAACAATTGGTTCCAAGAGTAGGAGAATGACAACTTTTTTTTTTCACCAGAAAAGGCACCATTTTTGCATATTTTCCTAAAGTATTTTAGGTAGCTTTCATTACAAAAACCTACCTATTGCAGCCACTCGGAGGAAAGCAATTCCAAAATATTTTGGTATATTTTCACCAATCATAACCTCTAGACCCCCAAACCACCCTCTGTTCAAATGTTGATATATATATATATATATATATATGTAGCATTTTGACGAGGTTGAGATATTACGATGAATAATATTCGATGAAAAGATGGCAGTCCTTCAACGATATAGCAAGTTGCAGTCGATATTAGCGAAATGGCGAAGTAGAAGGCAATGAAATGATTCCACCAAAGTTTTCCAATAAATCCAGCTAATCTCCAGACAAATAATTTTATTAGAAGACGAACAACACAGAACAATTCCCAAAAGGTCTAAAACTTATAGCCCTCGGGCTAACGTTGCTTCACTTCATTGAATTAAGATGTTACTGGGCCAGATGAATATTCTACGGACTTAAAAATACCAGACACATATTTGTTTAGCTTCCGAAAACGTCAAAAATCTCTCGCTCCGACCGGTGCAGGCGAATTTTGTTCTCTCCGCGGAAACATACACAGAATTACGTCACGAGCGCACAACCCAATGAGTGAGAAGCTAGCTCCAGCCCAACGAATGAGGCTAGAGGGCGAGGCTAAAACAATAAAGAATCCCTTACTTTGGTGCGGACCAATTTAGAAGTTAAAATTCCAAGCGCGCGAAACATTCAGAGCAATAATAATAATAATAATAAAAAGAAAATGGCTTTAAAAAACATTCGAAATGAGAACGCGTTTCAGAATTTTATAGATTGGGGAACTGATAAAAGCTACGAATGATCTTAAATTTTAGATTAAGATTTGGAATAAAATAATTATTAATATACGGATATTTACTTTTAAAAGGACTTTAAATAGGAATAGATATTATTAAGAATTAAGGAAATACTGACTATGGCAGAAGTTAGATTAATTTTAAAAGATTAATGCGAATAAAATGGAAGGATACGAAGGAAATAAATTTTTTATATAACATTATCCCCCCCCCCCCTAAAAATCCGAATGACGTGTAGATCCGATGATCTACAAGTTCATTAAGGCAAGCAAGAATTTGGATTACAAAATATTTATCTGGTATTCTAGTTAATGCCAAAAATTCTTTGATTTTATTAAAGTTAATTCAATAGTTATTTTTGTAAACGCGAACCTCTGGGAATTGTTTAAATACAGAAATACATACAATTACAATATAAATAAGTTAGTAACAAATATATTTTTTATTTTTTTCACTCTTCAAACATAAATAGTGAAAAGGATGAATATGAAGTAAACAAAGCATTTTTGTCTAAGCAGTGAAAAGTATAAATGTCTAATAGTCCTCTTAATCAGTAACAGTCTGAGTCATAGACCTCTCATTTCCAATAAAGTTTGAAGGCACAGATATGTCAAGTATTAGCCAGTAATACAGTTTACGGCAATACAGTGTATTGATTCTGTAGTAGGATAATTCCAGTTAATCTTAAAGTTCAAAAACATAAGAAAGTTCCATCACTACTAAGTTCAATAAACAATAAAAGTGCTTGTTTGTGATGCTTGATAGTGCACTTATCAAATAAAGTCCAGTAATTTAATAAAGTTCAGTCAATTAGATATGAGTATTAGATATTTTGCTAGCAAGATGTGACTTTTTATCATCAACTAATATACTATCAGTGGTTCTCTTTTATCACAATTCTCAAGAATATTCTCTTTTATAATCTTATCACATAATAAATAACAACAACAATTATAATAACAACATAATAATATCAACAATAACAAACAACTTCAAAATAATACTAAGTCAGTAATTCATCTGTATATAATTTAATTCCTCATTCTTTTTCAATATCAGTGAGGAATGAAAATATACTTAATAAAATGAAACAAAAATAATAAATAGTAAACTAAGAAATATCTGTGAAAAATTATCAACAATTCAGTAAGATAATGTGCTCTCTGTTTTCAGTCAAACAAGAGTAACATAAGCTGCTCAATGAAAATAAGACCTTGAAGTGAACGGTGGATAATAAGTTTAACTATTACTATTAGTAGAGAGTTTTATTCTATTATTATAATTTAATTTAATCCAGTGAATTTTTATTCAATTATTTTAATTTAATGTAGTATTCTAATCTAATTTGCTATTCAAATTTACTTTATTGTTCTAATTCAATTCAATCCAATATAAGAACCTTTTAACTCAAATCAACTAATTTACGCCTGCATAAAAAGTTAACTCAAGCAAAAATATTGGCAGTAATATTCTTGGGAATTCCTATATTCAAGAACATACTGTTATACAGAAGAGAATTGGTTAGTCAATTATAATTTGATTTCATTAAATTTAGTTAATTTTTGTTTTACTAAGTTTAATATTCAGCTATTGATTTAACATTAGTTTGTTGTTGCTCATGGGATAACTTTAATTTGTCAGGAGGGTAATAAGGGCGTAATTTTGATACATGGACTATTTCAGTAAATTTATTTTGAGTCTGTCTATTAATTTCAACATTTACATCAGATAATTTTTTAAGGATTTGATAGGGACCACTAAAAACTTGTGAGAGCTTTCTGGTATTGGGATAATGGAATTCTTCATAGATAACAAGATCTCCTATCTCAAATTTTGGCTCCACATAATTTCTATCATAATATTTTTTACTTTTCCCGTAAAATTCATCCGTGCGTTTTTTAGCAATGTTGAGGGCTTCCTGGACAGGAGTGTAATAATTTTGCTTAAGAGGGGAATCATAGGGTAATTTGCCAAAAAGTAAATAAGCAGGAGGGAATTTGGTTATGGAATGGGGTGTATTATTGTATTCATTAACTACTTCAGTCAGAAGTTTGGTCCAAGGATATTTGGAGGTAGTAGAATTAACTTTACACTTTAATCTTGTAACTATTGATTGATTCACTCTCTCACACTTGCCATTCGTTTGAGGGTGATGTGATGTGGTTAAACGTTGCTTAATATTGTGATTCCGCAAAAAAATTTTTAATCTAGGTGAAGTAAAGGCTGCATTCCTATCACTTAATACCTTTTGAGGACCCTGTATATCGAAAATTTTGTTGAAACAGAATAATTGTTGAGGGAATTGAATATTGAAGACTTGTTTTAAGCAATTTGTGTATGTTTCTGTGGTAACACTTTTGGAAGGAAATGCCCAAACATATCTGGTTGCATGGTCGATGATGATGTGTAGATTTGGTGGAGTTATAATAATTGAATCCTCCCACACTATCAATAGAAAGACATTCAAAAGGATGATCTGTGGTGGGCATAGCTTGTAATAAGCCAAATTTTTTCTGTCTGGGTTTTTTATTCTTTTGACAAATATCACAATGTTTCACAAAATTGGTTATATCTTGCGTCATGTCAGGCCAATAATAATTAGGGGAGATTAAATTTAACATTTTTTGGATACCAGGATGACCAAATTTTTCATGAGCAACATTTAGTATTTTTCTCCTTAAAGACATGGGGACTACTATTTTTCGAAATCCTTTCCTTTTAATAATCATAAGTCCATTTTCATTTAGATAATTTTTACCACACACATTATCTTTTTCCTGCCTCTCTATAATTTCTTTAACGTCCAGAAGAAAAGTAAGTGGTTGAATAAAATGTGAAACTGGGTTTCTCGACAACATGTCGGCTTCGACATTTGTGGATCCCTTTTCGTAAACTATATTATATTCAAACATGCTCAACTTCAAAGACCATCTAAATAACCTGCCTCTCAGATGTTTAGTATTTTTTAACCATACAAGAGATGCATGATCAGTATGAATGGTAAAATTTACACCATGAAAATAATGATAGAATTTGTCTAACGTGTCAATGATGGCAAGAAACTCTAACTCGGTAATAAAATAATTCTTCTCATAACTTCTCAATCCTCTAGAGTAATAAGCAATTGGATGTAAAAAATTATTACTATCAGGTTGTTTTAAGACTGCACCTACTGCCACCTGTGAGGCATCAACAAACATATGGAGGGGTAACTTCGGGTCATAAATTTTTAAGATAGGTTTGGCTATTAAGGCATCTTTTAATTTTTGAAAAGAATTTTGACAATCTGTATTCCATTCCCATAATGTATTTTTCCTGAGTAATCTGTTAAGAGGGACTCGAATTTCGGCATATTTATCTATAAACTTGTGATAAACATTGATAGATCCTAAGAATCTCTGAAGTTCCTTTACATTTGAAGGGGGTTTCAGTTTTTTTATTACTTCAATATTAGCATTAGCAGGAGTTAATGTGCCATTCTGGATGGTATATCCTAAGAAGTTAATTTTACTTTGAACAAAATTGCATTTAGATAGTTTAAGTTTAATGTTTTCACGTCTACATAATTCAAATATTTGGTTTAAATGTTGCATGTGTTCTTCTAATGAGGAAGAAAAAATAATGATATCATCAAAATAATGGCAAGCAAAGTCTATTTTGTATTTAGTAAGTATTCTTCGAAGGGTTCTATTAAATATCGGGGGGGCCTAATTTAATCCCGAAGGGCAGAACTAACCATTCAAAGAGCCCAAAGTTGGTAGCAAAAGCCAATTTCTCAGTATCGGATGGATGTATGGGTATGTGCCAGTAGCCAGAGGCTAAATCTAAAGTTGAAAAATACTGTGCACTACTCAGTTTATCTAAATTTCCATCGATACGAGGTAGGGGTTCGGCGTCATTTTTCATTATTGTATTTAATTTTCTATAGTCAACACATAATCTAGTTTTCTTACCTTCTTCTCTTTTCATTACTAATGTAACAGGGGCAGAATAGGGACTATTGCTCTCTTTAATTAAACCAGCATCTAATAGTGATTGAATTTGATCCGAAATCTCTTTTTCTTCTAAAGGGGAAGTTCTGTATGGCCTCAGAGATATTGGTAGGTCAGAATTAAGAAAAATACGTTGCGGTTCAATATTAATTCTCCCGACATCAAATTTATTTTTAGAAAAAATGTCTAAATAATCCCTTATACTTTCCCTTAAAGTTTCATTTTCTATAGAATTTATTTCCCCAATTAATTTAGAATTATCAACATTAGATGGAACAAAGGATTGAGGAGATATGATCTTTCCATAATCGGGTTGCACTCTCTGATAATCATAGTTAATATTAAAATGAAGTAATCTTAATTTATCACTGGATATGCTCTTAGATTCATTTAAAACAAGGTCTCCTTGTAATACTCGACATGTAGCACAGTCAATAATTAAATTAAACTTACAGCATTCTTGTAAACCTAATATAGCATAATCTAAATTTGTATTACATATCAAAAATCTAATATTTTGTTGCACATTACCTAATTTAAATAATAAATTACAAGCTTTACCTATTACAACAGTTCCTTTGGCTTGGCCAATAATAACAGGTGGAATATTTATAACTTTAGCATTTAACAATTTAACAAATTTAAAAGGTAAAATACTTATGGTTGAGCCAGAGTCAATCACACAAGGTAGTGCCCTGTTATTTACATATCCTGATACAATTAACTGTCATATATTATCAGTAGATGGTTGTGGTTGACTAAGAGGGGGTGCAGAAGATTGCAGAGGCCTAACATTGAATACACAATCCCTCTCCCAGTGGTAAGCATTTTGGATACCTCTATTTAAACACATTCGACATGGTCTACTTGGATAATTTCTCTGAAAATGGGTAGTAGGCAACCTAGGATTGATAAATCTAGAATTTGGAGCATTAAAATTGCTCTGTGAATGAAAATTGGAATTTGGCATATGAAAATTTCGACTTGGGCGAACCCAATGTCTAGGTGCCTGATCATATTGTGGCAATGATCTATAATTCTGAAAATTACTCCTAGAATTACTATTGTTGACATCGGAAGTAGGAATTACTACTAACTGTTTAGCCATTAGGTACCAGTCTATTGTATTTTTTGGAGGATTACTAATCATATAATTCTGGTACTCAGGTTTGAGACCGTCTGTTAATCCCTGTACTATTATAGTTTCACATAAACAAAGTTGTCTACCTATTTCAACCTTTTTTCGAAAGTACTTATCCAAATCATTGAGATCATTTAATTTCATAGAAGCAAATTCTGAAAATCGAGGAACATGAACAGTTATGAATTTTTCAGTAAGAATATCAGTTATTTTGTCAAAAGCTTTACATTCTAAACATTCATTGATAAATACCTTCAGAGCCTCTCCTTTCAAATATTTTGAAATATTTTTAATCTTCCAATTTTCATCTTTCTTTTCAGAAAGGCATGTTTTGTCAAAATGGTTTAACCAAGATTGAATGTTCATTCCAGATTCGAAATCAAAAGGAATGATGTTTATTTCGTTTTCACTCATTTTGTGATCACCAAGGACTTTTACAAGTCCAGATCGCAATAACATTAATATAAAAATTAAAGAGAATTAACACAACAGATGTAAAATAAAATTTAAATTAAATAACAAATGTAAATACCTCCATCTCTAATAAATAATGATAGTAATAATAATAATACAACAAATAAGAAAATCTGAGCGAAACTTAAATAACATAAAAATAAATAAAATAATAAATAATACATACAATAATAACTTTTTTCAAACTTACGTAATTCCGTTCACAAGTTGTCTGCCTGTTTACTTTTTGAAATTTTTGAGACCGATCAATTTATTTATTTTTTTGTATAATGATACTTTTTCATTTTTTTTCTGTAAAAGAAAATATTATTTAGATCATTCCGTCATGATTGAGAAGTTGTTTTGTAGAACATTCACACTGGTCTGCATCTGGTATTTCCAGGGATAAATTATTCCAACACTTTTTGAAAAATTCGATGCATATCACCACAATTGAAAATGTACAGCATTTTCCATTCAGCAACATATCACAGCTTCTCCGTTTACCAGACGATCAGAAGAACAACTAATCGACATACTCTTCGCGAGAACTAGACGCACACTCTTCGCTATGAAGATGTACAACAGTAGCCGGCAATACATTCGCAGCTCATCCGTCCATCAGAACATTGGCATAGCTCAGCGCAAGTTCATGGAATCCTAACGGGCTTTTTGTAGCATTTTGACGAGGTTGAGATATTACGGTGAATAATATTCGATGAAAAGATGGCAGTCCTTCAACGATATAGCAAGTTGCAGTCGATATTAGCGAAATGGCGAAGTAGAAGGCAATGAAATGATTCCACCAAAGTTTTCCAATAAATCCAGCCAATCTCCAGACAAATAATTTTATTAGAAGACGAACAACACAGAACAATTCCCAAAAGGTCTAAAACTTATAGCCCTCGGGCTAACGTTGCTTCACTTCATTGAATTAAGATGTTACTGGGCCAGATGAATATTCTACGGACTTAAAAATACCAGACACATATTTGTTTAGCTTCCGAAAACGTCAAAAATCTCTGGCTCCGACCGGTGCAGGCGAGTTTTGTTCTCTCCGCGGAAACATACACAGAATTACGTCACGAGCGCACAACCCAATGAGTGAGAAGCTAGCTCCAGCCCAACGAATGAGGCTAGAGGGCGAGGCTAAAACAATAAAGAATCCCTTACTTTGGTGCGGACCAATTTAGAAGTTAAAATCCCAAGCGCGCGAAACATTCAGAGCAATAATAATAATAATAATAGAAAGAAAATGGCTTTAAAAAACATTCGAAATGAGAACGCGCTTCAGAATTTTATAAATTGGGGAACTGATAAAAGCTACGAATGATCTTAAATTTTAGATTAAGATTTGGAATAAAATAATTATTAATATACGGATATTTACTTTTAAAAGGACTTTAAATAGGAATAGATATTTTTAAGAATTAAGGAAATACTGACTATGGCAGAAGTTAGATTAATTTTAAAAGATTAATGCGAATAAAATGGAAGGATACGAAGGAAATAATTTTTTTATATAACATATATATATATATATATATATATGACATATGTCATGCTGTAACTCTCTTATTTATGAACCGATTCAGGTGTGACTAAGTATGTGTATAGGACATACCAAGGTCTTGACCGATTTTGTTGGTCAGCTTCATCCGCCATATTGTTTTAAAATGGCAACCAGTTAAATTAAAAAAAATTAATTCAAAAATATGTACAAAAAAATTATAAATTGAACAAATTGTTTCTGTTAAATGTCAGAACGTGATACAAGGATTCTGGAAATTTTTTTTGTTTTGGCTATATCTTAAAAAATGGCTGAGATACGGCAATTTGAAATTCTAGGGTGGCTGAGATTTTGAAACAATCTGATATTTGTTATGCTGTAACTCTCGTATTTATGAACTGATATGATCATGTGTATGGAACATACCAAGGTCTCGACCGAGTTTGTTGACCAGCTTCATGCACCATCTTGTTTCAAAATGACGGCAAGTTAATTTTTTTTAATTCAAAAAGTGTATAAAAAATTGTAAATTGAAAATGTTGTTACCTTTAAGTGTTAGATCATGATACAAGGATTCCGGAACATTTTTTGTTTTGGCTTTATCTTAAAAAATGGCTGAGATAGGGCAGTTTGAAATTCTAGGTGACTGAAATTTTGAAACAATCTAATTTTCGTTATACTGAAATTCGCATTCAAATTCAGTATTAATGAAAACCAGGATTGAATCTTCTATAATCGGGTTCCAATCATTTTATCTTTGGGTGTTTGAGTAAAATGAGTTGAATTTTAAAAATAAACATGTACTATGAAAGCTACCTTTTCCTCTTAGTACAGGCCGGAAGGACTTTTGTTTTATTATTACTTTTTTTAATGTAGAAATTTTTTCTTTCATCTTTAACAAAATTCATACATAAGTTTCCATACACTTTTATTTATTAAAATCTTTTTTTTTCCTTACAAGATAAAGTAGGTTTAAAATATTTTACTGTGGAGTAAAAAAGAAAAAAATATATTACAGTACTTCTCCATTATCCTATCGACCACTTTCCATTAAAAAAAACTATCTCTGAATTTAATGCCAAAAATGCATGTTCGTGATGTCATATTCACCGTTAATAAATTTTTGGTAATAAATTAAATAATTCCTTCCTGCCTCTCTCAAACTTCAATCAAGAACAAATCAGAATTATCGAGCAAAGAATTTTCGAGTAATGTACTGCTTGATAACTTTGATTTGCTTTCAATTGAGGTTTGAAATAGAGATAATCGTTCAAAAATTCTGTGCTTGATAAAATTCTGGTTTGTTCTGGTCAATGATCAGTGTTTTGCTCTTGACTGAGGTTTGAGATAGACAGAGAGAGGCAAGAATAAATCCTGAGAAAAAAATATTTTTCAAAATATGAATGATTCTCCTGAAGCCTTAAGTGCTAAGGGAAAAGCTGACAGTAGTATTTTAGCTAGAATTTAATTTTTGAATGAAACAAAAATTTAAAGGGTTGGGAGGGGAAGAACTGAGGTCATAAGGTGCTTAAAATGAAAAATCATGAATGGGATATAAAAATTAAGGAAGGGAAAAAAGAAAAATGGGGGCAGAAGGCTCTTAAATTTTGGAAATTATATCCTCTAGTAAAAAACTAAAGGCAGATTTAAGGACGATAGTAAATCATTGTGATAGTAGAATTATCGAGCAAGTCTCATCAATACAAACAAGTTGTCTACCAGAACAATAGCTAAGTTTTGATGTCTACTGTTTTTAGCTTATCGGTGTTATAATCAATTTTAGAATCAATGACTATATGGGATGTTATTTTTTATGATGATCTTCCTTAATTGTTGAATTATCAAGAATTGCCCATAACTAATCAGTCGTTCGTTGCAATCATTCTTTCATTCTTTGCTAAACAGCACAGACTTTTGATTCGAACTTTAAAGATAAGTGTATTGAATTGAAATTTGATAATGAGTTGAAAGTTTGACTGTTTTGAAAGCTAAATATAGCATTGGTGTGTCAAGAAGTCGAAGTACCAAACTATCAAGTAAGTATTGAATTCAAACTCTCTGTCCAACTCACAACACTCTGTCGAACTAGTCTAGATTCTCGACTCTCCAAGTCTGATACTGTGTTGAAATCAAAGTTCGCCTCTTAGGAGTCGAGATAGCTTACTAACAAGATGTCGATTCTTTGACACACATAAGGAGGAGTCAAAGTGTGTTGTTAACTCTTCATCTATCTCAAAAGTGAAGCATAAAATAAATTTTCTATTTGTTCAATGTATAAAACTCAATCCTTCATATCGATTAAATTAATTATAAAAAATTAATTGCATAAAATTTATCAGAAGATCTTAATCGGACTGGCTCAGGGTCCGACTAGTAACTTTTTTTTGTGCCCAGGGCACTTTCCATTTTTCGTGCTCCCTTCGATTGGTTGATTTACTGATACTAGTTTTTATTTATTTATTTATTTTTACATATTGCACGCTTATTCGAAAAGTGTCAACTCAAAAAATTACATTTACCTGATAATTTAAAAATGGTTCCAGGAATAAAAATACTTTTTCTATTATTTATTGAAATGTGCTTTTAACCATAGATTGAGATATATTTTTGTCGTTTTATCGTATTAATATCTCAAATATCACATTTTTTCAGTTGTGTCACTTTTCGAATAAATGTGCAATATGATAAAATTGAATGACTTGATAAATACAGTACATCACTTACTAGAAAATAACGTTAAGAAGTCTACTTATTAATGATGTTATGGATATTAAATGATATAACCAAAATGATACTGAGTGCAAACAAAAGTCCTAAAAGAAATAAAAACGTTGACACAATTATGATTTTTTAAAATGAAAATTTAGATGAAATGAAGAAAATTTTCGTGCCCCTCAGAAATTTTGTGCCCAGGGCATGAGCCCCGGGTGCCCGTGCGATAGTCAAGGCCTGGACTATGTTTTTGCTGACACCATCACCATTGACTGTTTATGTTTGATAAACTTTATGCAATATCAACTTCATTGTGTAGTTAGATTCATTCATGTCATGTATGTGTTATGTGATAATAAAATTGGCAGTAAGAATAAACTGGTAAATAATAAAATCTAGTAAAAAATCTTACAATTTGTAATTTTTCAAACTGAGTGAAAAAATGTCCAGGTCAGGAGTTCAACTTGGAACCCCTGGCTTAAATTGCAAATGCTCTACCAATTGAGCTACCTGGATGACAAATATAAGTATTTTTAATAAAATTTAATTACAAATTCATTGTTTATAGCAGTTTCTTCACCTGCAGTTCATTCTGTCAAATTGTTTTCAATGCTAATGCAGGAAGGTTGTCTAAGTAAGTTGGATGTTGTCCAGTAGCTCAGTTGACAAAGAATTCACAATTTATAAGTTAAAACTTCTGTCTTTGACATCTGTCCTGGACATTTTTTTGCCAAGTTGGAAAAAATTACAATTCATATTCTTTCTTTACCAATCAGTATGATTGCGTGAAAAATAATAAAACTTAATTAAGTATTCAATGTTTATTCGAGTTCCTTTACGTGCAATTTTAGAGTTGTTTCAGACAACAGAACATATATTATTGCAAAAGACAGTCTGAGTGAACTGTGTTGGCTGGGTGTTATTCAAGTTGCTTAATTGGTAGACCATTGGCAAGTTAAACCGTAGGTTCTAGATTCGACTCCTGGCCTGGATATTTTTTCACTCAGTTAGAAAAATTACAATTCCTATCAGAATACTGCCTTTAATTTTAGAAATATAAAATGTACAAATTACTTGTCATTTAGTGAATATTAGTCTGTATTTCTATTTTTTATTCTGATCAGTTTGCATGGTTTTAAAAATTTCTTAATTTTTTCAAAAACATATTTATCTTTAATATGTTTTCCCTTCACATTTTTACCCTGCATTTTTAATACGTACCCTGCATTTTTAATAAAAGTATTTGAACAGCATTTGCAGAGTAATAAGATCTTATTAAAAAAAAATTAGGTACTTTTCGGTTAGCCGGGTGTCACTGATAAATATACATGCATACACACACACACACACACACACACACACATATATATATGTATGAATATATATATATATATATATATATATATATATATATGTGTGTGTGTGTGTGTGTGTGTGTGTGTGTACACATATCACTGGCACCCGGCTAATCGAAAAGTACCAAAAATTATAATGACAGGAAAGAGAATTTTTTTTATTATTATGCACAGAAAATATGTAAAAAAGGATATTCTTTTCATGAAATTGAGAATTCTTTAAAATCAAATTTTTTATCATGATTTATATCTCACAAACTAATATGATGAAAAAATATGTAATATACACAGACGTTATTTTATTAAGTCTCTTATGGTTGTGCTTTCTAAAACTATACCTATAACACTGTCATCATGAGTAGAGATGAAATTTGGGTCTTTAGATTAGCTATATTTAATAAATTATTACAGTGTAATGAAGCAGCGATTTTTAATACAATCAATAAAAATTAAATAATATTTTATTCGTCATAATCTTTCGACCCAGATTCAATTTTTTTTTCCACTCTTGCCTTAAACAAAAATTGTTAGCAATATTTTTTTCTGTTATACCTATTTCTAAATCTTTGAAAGAAAAAAAGCCTCATGGTAAACATAAAACAAACAAAAACAAAAAAAATAAATATTGTATCGTAATTTTATGAGAGTCAATGTTCTGAAGTTTCGGCTTGATGGATGCTAGTTTAAATTTTTATTCAAAAATGGTAATAAAATATAAAGAAAGATAACTGGACTTGATTTATAAAAAAAAAATAGAAGAAAGCCATATTAGAGAAAAACTGAGCCAAATGAATAAATTTTTTAAAGCTAAAATGAAAAAGCAGATCTATTTCACTGAGCGTGTTCTTATGGAAGATGGTAGGATACAAAAGTATGGAAGATACAAAATTAATTTTATTCCTACACATGCAGATATTATAATTTAAGAAATCGGAAATCTTTTGTTTCCCTTTAAAAGTAAAGCATCTTGTTTCAAGTTTTCTCATATATTAGGAATAGTTTGAATTGAAGGTTTATCAGTCATCAAGTGATTTTTTTAAAATTCTTTATTTCAGAACCAATAAAAGATAAATAATACACAACTTAGGATGATGAGAAATAAAGATCACCATCAAATAAAAGTATCTCAACAAAAGCAACATAAAATCAAACTTTTCAGAAAGAGAGAGGAGAAAGAAAACTTTTCTCATGCCTTTTTTTTTTTTTTTTTTTTTAAGCTAAGTTTATACACAATACTGTGAATATTGTATCGTTACTTCATTTTCATGATTTTCTGTACATATGCTACTTTTAGTTAACAGCTTTTCGAAATCGATGAGCTTATCTTTTAGTTTGGAAAGAGCAGTTTATTTGATTATTAATACAATAATATTTATTTTTTTGAAATTGATAAATAAATAAAGGTCTCATTTTTAGAAGGAACATTATTTTATAATAAAAACTTAATAATTATCGTGAAGTCTTTTTTTTCTTTTTCTTTATTAAAACATATTCAATAATGCCTTTTTTATATTGTTAACTTTTTACCACCACAAAGTCATTTTTTTTTTGGTTATACAATTCACAAATGTAAAATATAAACACCATGGGCACAGAATGTCAATAAAATTATACTATGTTTTCTCATATGCTAAAAATATTTAAACAAAATTCTGGTGGATGTTTTTTGAAGAATAACTGCCTCAAAAAAAAACTTTTTTTAAATGTAAGTTTGGTACGGCAATAAAGGTTTTACCCCATGCTTATGAAGCAGCCACATTCATTTTTCAATTTCAAAAGTGGTGATAACATTATATTGCTTTTCATTTAATTTTTGTTGCCATTGAAATATTCTGTATTTGAATAATATTGTTTTTTTTTTTTTGTTTTTTTTTTTTTTTTTCAAAATGAAAAATCTGCATTCTTAAAAGATTTGATCAAAATTTTAAATGTCCCCTAAGTGTTATAGGTTAAATATGTGATTTGTAATTAATTTATTAATTATATATAACTTTAAAAAATACTGTAATGTGAAAATAACAAACTAGCAGTTGCATAAACACACACCAAGATCAATTTTTATAATTTTAGAAATTTTAGCATCTGAATGATTAATGCAAAAGATTTATAATGATATTAATCAATATTTCAATTTCGACCCCCTTATAAGTATGATGAAGGTGGGGGGGGGGGGTCTTGATTTCAATGAATAATTTCATTTTTTAATTTTAACCTAATTTGAATAAAATATGCTAAAGTATAGAAGATAAATAATACACAAATTGAAATATAAAATGCCTTTATAGTATATCATATGGAAGCATTAAAATGTGAAGTGGCTTCAGATTTTATAAGTTATGAAAAATAATTACTAAATACATTTAAATAGTTATATGAAATTTAATAATATTTTTTAAATGATGTACAAAACTAGTAAAAATAGTTACTTTTATTTAAGGAAAATGTTGAGTTTAAATCGTAGAGAGATTTTTTTCTGTTTATTTGCTAAGTCATTCTTATAAATGAATCATATGAATTATAAAATAAAACATAAATGAATAATTAATTTTTATTTTGGACAAAATAAAAATTGTTAGAGGAAATTGTAAATATACTTGCAATGCTTATTCCTAAACATGTATTTTTAAAATTATGCAAATTTTTCTCGTCTACATGTAAAAGTTTGTAAAATTTTATCGATTTCAGAGAACGGCATGGAAATTCATTTTGAACGGCAGGGAAATTCCCTATTGTCTTTAATTATGTAGAGTTTATACAAATATGTTTTGTTAAAATTAAATTCCCAGATATGGTTTATGTGTATATTTAAATAGCCGAAATGGTTCATAAATTGAGTCAACTATTTTCTAAATATATAGAAATCACTTAAATATTTAGAAAGGGATTAAATCCGCCAGCTATTTTATTTGTTTACATACACACAGCTCACATCCGCGATTCTCTGGATCTGATTTCTAAAATCCTTTCGCCTCAGAACATGTGCAACCCTACACACAGCTTTCTTGCCAAAATAATCTCGCCAGTTCGGCGTTGGGTTCTGAATAGAACAGATTTTCCAAATAAGCCTCGTCATACGGTAGGACAAGACGCCCTTATCATAGATCAGACTTGACAATCCGGAGAAAGTCTATGGGAGAAAATGTCCGCGGTAATTGCCAACTTATTAATTGACTTTCTCTGAAAAGTATTGCCGCCTGGTGGATACTACCGATACTAGATCATAAGCAAATGCGTAGAACAAATGGAGCTGTGAAAAAATTTCGTGTTGTAAATACTCCTATTACCATGGAGATCATGCTTATTACTGACGATTGATGGCGCTAGTAGCAGGACAACCATGCGGTCAAAGGAAACTTGCTGATTTTGAGGCCTGATTACAGTGTCTAGAATAATATTATTCTAGACACTGTAGCCTGATCATGGTAATAGAATACCTCAGGTAGGTGAACGCCGTGTTAAGTTTTTGACTCCGAGTTTGGTAATGCGCGAAATCTCGTGTACTGGCCGGAGCGCCATCTATTGTCAATAATCGAAGTTCAGCAAATAGAAACCTTTTTTTTTTCCTTGAGATGCATTTAAAAAGAAATTCTATGTTTTTTTTACGAGTTTTTTAATTAACAGAACAGAAAACAAACTATTTTCAGAGTTTGTAAAATATTTATATTAACTTTTACAAACTGTAAATAATATATATATTTTTTCCACTGTATTATTAAAAAGGAACAAAAAATATTCATTCTTATTCAAAACAAGCCTGTAACTCAGATATATCTTTTTTTTCTTTTAAATTTTATTGTACTTTGATATCCGGGATTTATCACGTAATTCTCGTAAATATTTTATAGAATAACTTTTTTTTAAAATTAAAACAAATGATGCGATGATTTTATATGCTTTTATTTATTTTAAAAAATAAATAAAATATGAAAACCAGGACTATTCAGTTTTAGAATTCGTTAAATATTCATAATAAATTTTACAAACTGTAAATAACTAAAAATTATTATATATATATATATATATATATATATATATATTTCTGTTTCCGAGCTGTGTTATTTAAAATGAGCAAAAAATATCAATTCCTATTCAAAACAAGTATTGGAATAAGGTACATTTTATTAGCATTAATTTTATTGTACTCAAACTATTTAACGAGAGTAAGACAGTAGCTAGATTTTAAAAATATATATGCCTACTGCAAATGTAAAATAAATTTGAAACTTGTAGCATTTGGGTCATTGCACGCTAATTGAGCCCTTGGACCCCAAATTTAGCATGTAATTTTCAGTTAGAGCTGATATTTTATACTATTAGAGTAGGATTATAATAAATATATTTATCTAAATATCTATTTACATACTCCCATCTATACTTTGAGACATTGAAAATGCTCAAATTTTTGTGATAATAAAGGAAAGGGAACTCTGGAAAAGAAAAATAGTGTTTCATATATAGCTGGATTATTGTAATTTTATTCTTAAAATGTAATATAAATACAAATACAACTAGCTTTTTCTGTAAATTAATACACATGTATAATATGAATCATTTTCTACATTTAAGACTTGTTTTCAATAACTTCCCATTTGAAATATACTTTTTATTATTATTATTTTTTTTTTTTAAATCAAACATAACTTGATTGTCTATGTATTTATTGCATATGATCAAGATATTTTGATAAATTAAAAAACTTTTGTGCCTATGTGTGTATATTTACAAAAACATTACACAAGAAAAATTATATATCTTTATTTAAGAAACAAACATTTATTTAACAAAGACAAATACAAAAAAAAAAAAAAAGAAAAGTGCTCAGTTAAACTGATGGCATTGAGCTCATAGGCTGTTCACACTAATTGTATATTATACTCTTATTCCAAGAATAATACCCCTCGAAAAATAAAGAGATCGACAATAAATCAAGAGGGGAGAGGATTGGCCCGCCGTTTCCCCCCTTTATACTTAACCAATGAACCCCCAAAAGTAATCAGGGAAGCGTCTTATCACAATGAATCTATATACAAAATTTGAAGCAAATTGGGTAATTCTGTATGAAAAACCCATTTATATAAATTAAGGGGGGATTACCCCCCCGTGTTCCCCCTTTATACTTAACCAATGAACCCTCAAAATTAATCAGGGAAGCGCCTTATCACAATGAACCTATAAACCAAATGTTAATCATATCGGATAATTTGGCATGAAAAACTCATTTATATAAATTAAGGGAGGGATTAATCCCCCGTTCCCCATTTATACTTCACCAATGAACCCCCAAAACTAATCAGGGAAGCGCCTTATAACAATGAATCTGTAAACAAAATTTTAATCAAATCGGATAATTTGGCATGAAAAACACATTTATCTAAATTAAGGGTGGGGTGGGGACTAGCCCCCCGTTCTCCCCCTTTATACGTATCCAATGAACCCTCAAAATTAATGAGGGAAGCGCCTTATCCCAATGTAACAAACAAAATTTTAATCAAATCGGATAATTCTGCATGAAAAACCCATTTATATAAATTAAGGGGTGGATTAGTCCCCCGTTCCCCCCTTTATAATTAACCAATGAACCCCCAAAACCAATCAGGGAAGCGCCTTATAACAATGAATCTGTAAACAAAATTTTAATCAAATCGGAGAATTTGGCATGAAAAACACATTTATCTAAATTAAGGGGGGGATTAGCCCCCCGTTCTCCCCCTTTATACGTATCCAATGAACCCTCAAAATTAATGAGGGAAGCGCCTTATCCCAATGTGACAAACAAAATTTTAATCAAATCGGATAATTCTGCATGAAAAACCCATTTATATAAATGAAGGGGGGGGATTAG
This sequence comes from Maratus michaelseni, assembly GCA_963931845.1. Lineage (NCBI taxonomy): Eukaryota > Metazoa > Arthropoda > Arachnida > Araneae > Salticidae > Maratus > Maratus michaelseni. The sequence goes on from OZ007599.1 coordinate 29,022,821, forward strand.
TCCCCCGTTCCCCCCTTTATAATTAACCAATGTACCCCCAAAACTAATCAGGGAAGTATTATCACTATAAACCTATAACCAAAATGTGAAGCAAAACGGATATTTCTATCAAGAGTTATCGCGTTACGTACATACGTACATACATACGTACGTACATACGTACATACAGAACCGGCGGGCACATTAGCGAGCTAAAAATATAATTTCAAGAATTACTCGGCTATAAACATTTAAAAATCACAACATTTATCTTAGATTAAAAAAAAAAACACCTATATATATATATATATATATATATATATATATATATATAATTCCAAAAAGACGCACAAAGGCCATTTTATTCAGTTAATTTATCTGTTGACCCCCCTCCCCCCCTTTTTTTTTCTCCGGAAAGGGTGGATTCATATTTTGCATTGGTGAAAATATAATTTTTAACTCCGTGTTTCCTATCTGAACTAAATTTTTGGCATTTTTTACAATATATAAAAAATTCTATTTATATCACACAGGGATGCACAGAAGAATTCAGATATATTTCTAACTGTAGATCGTAATTGATGAAATTTGGGTTCAAATATGCTATGCATTTTACAAATTGTTTACTTGGACATAATTTTTTTACCTTTGTAAAAAGGGAAGTTTTATTACAGTAATTTGAACGTGTTGGGAAAAGTTTCATAATCTTTTTGTTTGACAATTTTTCTTATACCCAGTTCTTTATTCCGTCTTTCGACTTTCCTATAGCCTGTGTGACATCCATATACAAAACAGTTCTGAGCCATATTAAAATATAATGCAAAATTAATATTTTATAAAAGAAATAATAATGCACTCCTATAGCAAACAATGTTATTTTGACGCGGGTAAAGATCGCAGCGCCACATACGGCCACTTCGGCGTTAGGCTCAAGTTTGCAAGGAAGATGCCATAGGGGAAAATTCTCCTAATCTATTTATATCTCCCTGGGCCTGATACTATGATAAGCCAACAGATTTGACAAACCGCCATATAAGTTCCACATCCACCCTTACCATACGTCACTATTACGCTCTATTACGTTAAACAGGTGATTTATCTTTCAAAAGTTCAACGAGGTGAGCTGTATAAGCGCTCTCTCGTTCTCTAGACCATACAAAGATGAATGCTTTTACTGAATACACTTGGTACCCAATTTTTTTTATTAATAAATGTTTATTTAATTTAGTCGGTATGAGTTGAATATTTTTAGCATGTTAATAATATGTTAATTCCTGTGTTGGACAAGACTTCAAGATTCAATCCCGTGTGGCTTGTTTTGAAGTAATCGAAATGCAATTACCTTTTTTTTAATCTTTTCAAAAGAGCTAACATGACAACATCTTTTAATTTAATGAAAAAAAATATTTTTCAAAAGTATTTTCAGCGAAAAGTGTATTGAAATTTCAGTTGTGAATTCCTTTGTGAATGTTTGAGCGATCATGTTAACAAAAACTGAGACGTGTCTGTGAGTACCTGAAAATATTCCCCCACCGCCAGATTGACTTACAACCTTAAAAAAAAATCCATTATAGCTATAATTTTTATTTTTTTTTTTCGGGTTCATATCGATTTATTATTTTATGTACTAAAATATTTCGTTATTTTTTTTTTTTTTTTTTTTTTTTTTTTTTTTTACTATCGGTAATATCTTATTGTGTATTATCTTAATGTATTATCTTAATTTTATAAGAAAATTATATCGCATAGCTGATTTTTGACTAATTTTTTTAATTAAAAGAAAGCGTAACAAAACTAACAAAAATTAGTGTCGTTATTTTTGTTATACTATAAAAATTACTAGAAAAATCATTACATTAATTTTTTTTTCACGTTATAAATCTGAATTATAGCCTTTCTGAAACCCAGTAAATAATAACAATAACATTTATTGAAAATCTAATTTTTAACATCAATACAAATACCGAAGAAAATTTTTTAATAAATAAAACACTTACTGCGCAATTTTTTTTCATTAATAAATGTTTATTTAATTTAGCCGGTATGAGTGGAATATTTTTAGCGCGTTAATAATAGGTGTTAATTCCAGTATTGGACAAGACTTCAAGAAAAGTCATTACATTAATTTTTTTTTTCACGTTATAAATCTGAATTATAGCCTTTCTGAAACCCAGTAAATAATAACAATAACATTTATTGAAAATCTAATTTTTAACATCGATACAAATACCGAAGAAAATTTTTGAACAATATAAAATAAAAATTAATATGCTATAGGCATGTCAAGAAAGTGGAGTCAGCTTACCCCCCCCCCCCCCTCCCCCCCAATAACTTTTTTTTCAATAAAATTTCCAGTTTCTATCAAAAAATAGATTCTTTTTTTTTTGACATTGTATAGCTGCATTGCCTAAAGTTTCGTTACCTTTATAGCATTCACTTTGAAATTGGACAGCAGTAATTTTCTTTTAATATAGTATCTTCTCCGTATTGAAGTTCCCTCAATCTGACAGAAGGATAGTAAAAACTGCAATAGCCTCACAAATATAGATCTCAAAGAGTGCTATACTACGGTAGAAATGTAATAGCTGCAGAGTTGGGCAAATTTGCAATCTGATTAATCTGTAATCTGATTACAATATAATTGCATGTAACAGATTATAATTTCAATTACAGGTAATCATAATCTGAATTTGAAATTCAATTAGGAATGTAATTGTAATTATAAATGCTATGATTATGATTACACAGAGTTGGAAAAAATCTGATTAATCTGTAATCTGATTACAATATAATTGCATGTAACAGATTATAATTTCAATTACATGTAATCATAATCTGAATTTGAAATTTAATTAGGATTGTAATCATAACTATAATGCTATGATTATGATTATGGTGTAATTATAATTATAAATGAGAACTTATAGTTACAATTACGTGTAATTTCAATGGCACATTTTCAATATGTACCATAAAAGACAATTTTTATCAGACACAGTAGAAATTTGATACAACAAGAAAGAAAAATCATGCATCCGGCATCGATTATAAAACACTTTCTGGCATGAACAGAATATTATTCAGAAATTTTAAATTTTATTAATACCCGCAACCCTAAATATGTACGATGAAAGACAGTTTTTATCACACACAATAAGAACTAAAAATTATGCAGCTGGCATAGATTATGAAACACTTTCCCATATAAACAGTATATAAATCAGAAATTATAAATTGTTATTAATACCCGCAACACTAAATATGTACCACAGAAGACAATTTTTATCACACACAGTAGAAATATGATACAACAAGAACGAAAAATCATGCATCCGGCATATATTATGAAACATTTTCTACCAAGAACAGTATCCTTCTATATATATAAAAAAAAGTAATGTTTTGGAAATGAACCAATGAAAATCTGCGTCGATACCGCGAAACGTATCTGATTGGTCAGAGGGGGAATTAACATGAAAGTAGAGAATTTGGATAGGATGGGCGCTATTGGAGGGGGGGGGGGTTACCAAGGGGTAGGGACCCTGGTCTGTCGCCAAGTTTGGTGCCAACTTGGCAGCCAAAATTAGCTGCCAACTTGGCGCTATTTCCAGTATTTCGCCAAATTTCCATAGATTTCATTGAAATCCAATAGCTTTTACTCGTTTGCAAAAAATGAACAAATTAAGATATCGCAATGCAACAAAAATTAATATTAGCTTATGAATAGAGCTTAAGTGAACTATTTATATTATTTTTAAGCACAAACACTAACTATTTACAATATTCGTAACACTATATATACAATTGGTACTTGTTAGTTATCCTGTTGACCAAATTACTGTCGCCAAATTCATATATATTAAGCGAGCAAGGGATTTTCCCGATTATTCATATATATTAAACGAGCAAGGGATTTTAACGAATATGAATGATATCGTAAACAACTGGGAAGATTTTCACGAGACTTGCCCCCTATACTAAATCGAGCACAAGAAAAGATCTAGCTAGATTCCGAATACAAGAAAATTCGTTTTTACAGGGTAAAACAAACTCAGCGCTGAAAATGTTTTTTTGTTATAAATGGAAAAATACTCAAACGATTTACACGAAACGTGTAGCCTATACTAATTGGAGCACGAGAAGGCCACGTCACTGCACACATTGGTATCGCAGGCAATGAGCTGGCGGACAGCCTTGCAAAAGAAGCCACCAAACGCCAATCAATAGACTTCTCTCTTCCGGTACCCCCATCTTTTATTCGCAGAGAACTCAAATCTAAAATACTCCCCAACTGGCAAATCTACTGGGACACCTCCACAAAAGGTAGACACACTTACAACCTAATTCCAAAAGTTTCCAGAGAGCTACTTAACCTCACTCCCTATAAAAGTGCTTTCTTATCCGGGCATGGCCCGTTTAAAAATTACCTCTTCAAATTTAAAATTTCACGAACCAATGTGTGCGAGTGCGGCGATATTGGTACCCCCATGCATTATTACTTCTCCTGCCCACTGACTGTTGCTTGGCATCTTAGGCCTGTTCCTTCTAACTCACCTCCTTCTTGGCTGCTGAACATAATTACGCGTCCCATCTTAACTCATATACTTTCAGAAATTTACAAATTACTATTAGACCTATCTAACAGAACTTAATCATTCAAAGCAGTTTTCTTTCTCCATAAATTAATAATAAATCGCTTATTTTAGTCATTAACGTAATCATTCCATCATTTTTTATCTGCTTAGCTTTCTCCTTTAGCTATTTTGCAGCTTAATTGTTTCTCTCATCCGCAAGTAATGTTCTCTTCCTAGCAGGGGCTGAGTCCCCATTAATTATCTATTCTTATCGGGAACCGCAAGTCTGGTCAGCAAGCAACGTATCGTCACCTCTAACACAAAGTGCATCCAGCCTCCATCCAGCGTGAGGGTTTCAGCGCAATTGTGTGGCGCTCCTTGTCGCGTGGGAATCTCACACTGGCACCTCCACATCTCAAGTGCCGTCATTTACGAACTGTACAAATGGTACAGTCTTACCTAAGAACTGCACCCTTCTACTAAATAAGCGGACTGTACAACTGGTGCAGGCGCACCTGTGGGCCTCGTCCACCCTGTCTGTCGCTCCTTGTCGCGTAGGAACGCTGGTTCCAGCGACAGACCTTGTAATTTTTTTTTTGTGTGTGTCTTTAGTTTCTGCCACCTGTCGCGTGGGGCTTTGCCCGGCAGGACCCGCCATGGCGAAGTCTGTACTGCCACGTTTAATCCCTGCATGCCGGGGAGCTAGCCGGGGAAGACATTAAACGCTCAACGGCTGGGTTCGCCCTCAGCCGAGTGGTCTTCCTCAGGCATTAAAATTAAAATTAAAATCTATCTAGCTAGGTTTCGAATTATTGAAAGGTCATTTTGATCTATTAAAACAAACTCAGCACTAGCATTGTAAGTATTGTACAAATCCAGTACTATTCAAGATATTGAAATCTAATCTTAAAGAAAACTATTTGAAACTTATTTTGGAAATAAATTTGTTTTATTTCAATTTTTTTATATTTTTCTTTCATAAATAATTGAGGTGATATTTTAATATTTTAATGCCTGAGGAAGACCACTCGGCTGAGGGCGAACCCAGCCGTTGAGCGTTTAATGTCTTCCCCGGCTAGCTCCCCGGCACGCAGGGATTAAACGTGGCAGTAAATGGCCAATGGCTGGTCCTGCCGGGCAAAGCCCCACGCGACAGGTGGCAGGAACTGAAGACATACAAAAAAAAACCTTTCTCTAAACTTTTCTCTAAAAAAAAAAAGAAAAAAATTATTTTTCCTTCCCTCTTTCTCTCTCTTTTTTTTTTTTTTTTTTTTTTTTGAGTTTCGAGCTATGTGTTAAAAAGTTAAGAATTTAAAATGTGAAAAGAATTATTATTTTGAGTGGAGGAAAGAGTACGGTTCGTGAAATGTTTAAAAACTGATTTTTGTGATTATTGTATGTATAGTTCAGGAATTATTGCTAAGTTAAGTGTTTGGAGTGATGTTCCCACCTATACCGATTCCTCGGAACCTGACGTCAATGACGGCATAAAGTCCCCGAGTACCGTCAAAGTGCAGGTACCGTACTCGGAAAAATTTTGAATTTGAGAAAAATATTGCAGGGAATTGATTTTAATTAAGATAGTTATGAGTTGACAAGTTTTTAGGGTCAAGATTGAAATTTTTTGTTATTATGAAAAAGTGGAAAAATGGGCAAAAATCCGACTAAGTAACACTAAAAAAGCTTAAAAAATGATAATAATGCTCAAATGATTAAGTTACTAATAAGCATAAAAATGAGAAAAATCAGTTAGATACCAACTATGATTTGCGATGTCATTAAAAAATTTACAAGTTTTGTGAACAAAGATGAAAAGATGAAAGTTGGGTTCGAGTTAGGTGTTCCACTACAGAAGTGGCTGCGAAAAAGTTAGGATTTTTTTTTTTTTTTTTTAAGAACAAGAAAAGTGCTGAAAGTTAAAGTTAGATATGCTTGATTTGATATTTGTTAAGGATATGATTGAGTCCGGTGTTCAATAAAATTACATGTGAAGTATTAAATTTTTATGAAAAGTAGAAAAGAAAAATGTGTTTGTTTAGAAACCCAGTTTATTTGATAATCGTATCTGTGGAAAGTTTAGATATTTAAAAAAGTTTGAAATTTTTAGCTGTGCGTGAAAAAATTAAAAAATTTAAAACGGTGAAAAGAATTATTATTTTGAGTGGAGGTAAGAGTACGGTTTGTGAAGTGTTTTAAAAACTGATATTTGTGATTTTTATGTGTGTAGATTAGGAATTATTGCAAAGTTAAGTGTTAGAAGTTATGTTCCCTCCTGCACCAGTTCCTCGGGACCCGACGTTAATGACGGCAAAAAGTCCCCGAGTACCATCGAAGTGCAGGTGCCGTACTCCGAAAAAAATTGAGTTTTAGAAAAATATTGCAGGCAATGGATTATAATTTAGATAATTATGTGTTTGACGAGTTGTAGGGTCGCGATTGAAAATTTTTGTTTTTATGAAAAAGTAGGAAAAGGGGCAAAAATCCGGCTAAGTTCCACTAAAAAAGCTTAAAAAAGATAAAAATAAGTTAAAGATCTACTGTAAATTGCAAAGACATTGACAATATTCAAGTTTTTAAAAAGCAAAATCTGACAAAAAATGTCTATGTCCAACTGGTGCGGATATGGCTAAATTTTAAAAAGCATAATAATGAGAAAAATAAGGAGACCAACTATGATTTACGATGTCATTGAAAAATTACGAGTTTTTGGGAATAAAGATGAAAATTGGTACGAGTTAGGTGTTCTGCTACAAAATTGCCTGCGAAAAAGTTTGTCTGGCTGGGGTATAAAATTTTGAAGTACAAGAAAAGTGCTGAAAAGTTAAAGTTAGGTATACTCGAAAAACAGACTGCGTTCGCAGTTAGGTGTTAGAAAAAACTTAAGAAAATCGAAGAGGGGTCCAGACTTTGATGGATTTTCAGCACGGAAAAACTTAAAAAATAAAACGATAAATTTGAAAAAATAATATGATGCAAAAGGTAAACTGAACATATACGATTGAATGGGGAAACAAACGTAACTAGAAAGCATAATTTATAGTGAAAAAAAAACGAGACTTAGCCTGATTTACGAGGAGAAGAAAGAGTGTAAACAAAGGAGGAAAAACATGAAAAAACTCATTAAATTTACATGTGAAGTTTGAAATTTTTAAGAAAAGTAGGAAAGAAAAATGTGTTTACTTAGAAACCCAGTTTATTTGATAATCGTATGTGTGGAAAGTTAAGAATTTTAAAAAGTTTGAATTTTGAGCTGTGCGTGAAAAAAGTTAATAATTTTAAAATTTGGAAAGATTTATTATTTTGAGTGGAGGTAAGAGTACGGTTTGTGAAATGTTTAAAAACTGAGTTTTGTGATTTTTATATGTGTAGTTTAGGAATTATTGCGAAGGAAAATGTTTGAAGTGGTATTCCCACCTGCACCGGTTCCCAGGGACTCTACGTCAAAGACGGCATGAAGTCCCCGAGTACCGTCGAAGTGCAAGTGCCGTACTCTGAAAAAATTTTTGAATTTTACAGAAAAATTGCAGAGAATGGATATTGATTAAGAAAATTATGTGTTCGACAAGTTTTTGGGGTCGAGATTGAAAATTTTTGTTTTCGTGAAAAAGTGCCAAAAAGGACAAAATATCCGGTTAAGTTTCACTAAAAAGCTCAAAAATGATTAAAAAAAGTTAAGACCAACTATAAATTACAAAGACATTGAAGGAAAAAAAAAACAAATTTTATAAGAAGCAAAAAGTGACAAAAATGGCTATGTCCAACAGGTGCTGTAAAGACTAAGTTTTCTAAAAAAGCATAAAGATGAGAAAAATAAGTTAGAGACCTACTACGATTTGCGATGTCAATGAAAGTTTACGAGTTCTGTGAATTAAGATAAAAAAATAAAAATAGGGTGTTCGAGTTTGGTGTTCTACTACAAATTTGCCTGCGTGAAAGTTCAAGTCTGGATGATGGAATTTTTTTTAAAAACTCTTTCACTGCCAAAGCGCCTGAAACGCACAGTCATTCAAAATACCCAAACCGTCCGAAAGTGCCTCGACGATTTCAACCCCTCTTTTCTCCGTAGAGCTCCTGTCAAAACGCACGTTGTGGGATGTGTCTACAGGATTATCTTCTCTTTGTTAACTTGTTTTCAGAAAAGGGATTTTTTTAAGGAACTAGGTAAGGGAAAATTAAGTGCGTTTAGGCTGTTTAAAAAGTATTTCGATAACACGAGTTTCTTATTTAAATGAAATACCCGTTTCTCTCTTTGTATATTATGAATAGCTTTAACAGAAAAGAACGGAAAAGAAAAACTGAAAACTTCCTTATTTATTTTTTTTAAATATAGGAATGCTGGTTTACTCTTATATATTTTTAAGCTGTTAACTGCAGCATGTTTTTTTTTTCTTATATGTTAATTGTACTTTAAACCGAAAGCCATTTTCTTCCGGCTTTTTTTTTTTTTTTTTTTAATGTTGAGCTTCAGCATTTTGCAACAGCATATTTAATTATATTTCCTCCTTTGAACTTGTTCTCCGTAGTGGTATATGCATTTATGTTTAGTAGTCTTCCATATGGTAGAAATTTCAAAAAATAAATGTGTACTACTTAATTAAAAAAATAACAATATTTACTTCTGACTTTCTTCCCCCTCAATTTTCTTTGCTCTTTTACTGAAATGAAATGCCTCTACTATTTTACCTGATCTGGATTTATTCACGTTTTATAAAATGCAATTTAAAATATATTTTCCAAAGTATTTTTCCTTTTTATAATGCTATATTTTAAATATAAAACTATATTAAATTTCTTAAATCAAATAAAACATTCAAAATATTAGTTATTTACTGACAGGTGAATTTCTGTTCTGATTTAACAAAAAAAGTGAATGTACGTTAACATTGAGGAACCTTCTACATTCGGTGAAAGGAAAAAAAGTAATCGGAAAAAAAGTAAACGGAAAAAAAGTAAACGGAAAAAAATTAACAAGGTATTGATAAATATTGAACTTATTGATAAATAAGTGTTAAAAGATAACAAAGTAACATATGTCTGATTTATATAATTCCCGTAGGCAGATATTTGCGAATGCTATTAGGAATTGAGTAAAATCACCCCCGGAAAAAAGCACCATCGGTAAAAAGCTCCCTGATAAAAAAAAGGGGGGGGGGGTGGAGAAGGCATCACGTTAAGATGGGAAAATACCACACATTTATGAACGTTATATATTGCACGTGTACAATTATATATTACACGTGTTTCAATAAGCCAATTCTAATTTCGGGTAAAGCACGTGCTACCACGTGTATTTACGAACCATGTGTACTAGGAACAATCAGAGCATTATATACATCATATATTCTAATACGAGAGCAAATCTTGTGTGGGGGGGGAGGGGGGGTTATATATATATATATAAATTTTATTTTAAAAACAACTCTAACGATTTTGACGAAATTTTGTATCCTACCGTTTTAAGGCACCAGAAAATCATTGGGTTGGGTCACATGTTCGAAAAAATTCGATTTGTTGGTCATTTTGGGTCACCATCGGTCAGGGTCAACCTAATTGTGTCTAAAAAATGGTTCAAACGATTTGGACTAAACTTTTGCTACCATTTTCGGGCACGAGAAGACTATTGGGCTGGGTCACATAATCGAGAACTTTCTATTAGTGGGTCATTTTTGGGTCAACGTGGGTCAAGTTAATTTTATCTAAAAAACGGATCTAACGATTTTGATTAAATTTTGTATCTTACGAGTTTCGGGCACGAAAAAATCATTGCGCTAGGTTCCAGGTCCGAGAAAATTCGATTAGTGGGTCATTTTTGGGAAAATAACAATTGGACATGATAAAATGTACTATATATAAGGAAAAATGATCTTGAAGCTAGAAAATATTTCTCCTGCATGTTATTGAAAAAAATATATATATAATTTTCTAATGACAATTTAGTAACTCTGGTATTACCATCTGATGTATATAAGAGAAATTACTAACATGACAATATAATTAAAAGTATGAAGTTATTAAATGGTATTGTATTAATATGTTTTTCAATTGTAATTTTCAGTTACAGGTATTACTGGTATGATTTCGCATACGAATTTTTATTTTTAATAACGAATCATTTAATTCTCTTACACATTATAATTTTGAAGTTAATGTTTTCATGTTAACAAAATGAAATATATATATGGGAAATGTTATGGACATTTAAGCTTCAGACGGGGGACATAAAATTTGAAAAATAATCATAAAAGCATCCGAATGAAGTTATCATAAAATTCTGAATATTTTATAAATAAATTTTAATAAAAAAAATTAAATTACTATTATATTTAGTTGCAGGATTTTTTTAAAATCTGAAAACTTGCTCAAAAAATAAAAACTGCAATTAGATCCTATGTTCCATCTGTATAACAAATCAGTACAAAAACCCTTAACGGGTTAAAAGTTGTGACGCAGCACTTTCTTTTGGCTTTATGAATTTTAAATATGGGTCTTAAAAGCAATGATATCAAATTTAAGTGACGCTATGTTAATAATTATTTTTTTAAATCATAATTTTCTTTTTAGTTTTATTTATATTCACAGGTGCAATTATTATCTTAATATGAAAAAATATATAAAATTTATTCGCGGATGCTTTTTCATTCACATCTCTCATGAATTCAAAATATGGGTTTTAAAAGAAATGATATCAAAATTTGAGTGACACCTTGACGTTAATTTAATAGGACTCTTTTAAAATTCAATTTAAATTATTTTTGGTTTGTCTTCTAAAGTATATTTACACATACAAACAATACTTTTAATTTTTCAATACACTTTTAAATATATTACTTTCACTGAGCCTATATTATGTATTGAAATGTATTTATTTCAATAAATTGACTTATCTTCTGTGCCACGCTATCCAAAATCATAAGTAAAATTTATGTAAATGATTATTTTGCGTCATATTATCCACTTGAATACATTTCCCTTTGTTTGGATACTATGACGCAAAATAATCATTTACATAAATTTTACTTATGATTTTGGATAGCGTGGCACAGAAGATAAATCAATTTATTGAAATAAATACATTTCAATACATAATATAGGCTCAGTGAAGGTAATATATTTAAAAGTGTATTGAAAAATTAAAAGTATTGTTTGTATGTGTAAATATACTTTAGAAGACAAACCAAAAATAATTTAAATTGAATTTTAAAAGAGTCCTATTAAATTAACGTCAAGGTGTCACTCAAATTTTGATATCATTTCTTTTAAAACCCACATTTTGAATTCATGAGAGATGTGAATGAAAAAGCATCCGCGAATAAATTTTATATATTTTTTCATATTAAGATAATAATTGCACCTGTGAATATAAATAAAACTAAAAAGAAAATTATGATTTAAAAAAATAATTATTAACATAGCGTCACTTAAATTTGATATCATTGCTTTTAAGACCCATATTTAAAATTCATAAAGCCAAAAGAAAGTGCTGCGTCACAACTTTTAACCCGTTAAGGGTTTTTGTACTGATATCATTACTTTTTTAAGGTTATTGATGAGAATGTCAATTAGTCGAAATTAAGCATAGGGTATAAATTAATCATTAAAATAAAATTTTAAAGAAATGCTAAAAAAGACCCCTTGGACCCCAATAAAATATGAGGGTGGTGGCCCAGGGAGAGGAATCCAAGACTCAACTTTTAAATTATACAGCGAGAGAGTAACACAATTAGAAGGATGAAAATGCATGGCAAAACCCGTTTGTTCCATCTTCCTCCGCCAAAGGACGCAACCTTTTCTATACAAACATAGCTGAAAATTTTCGGGCCGTCGATTCCGAGTCAAATGAGCCATACGTCGTCGTGATCGGTCCCATAGAACCCGATAGGAAAGTGCCCCCTGGTGGTGAAACTTGGAACTAAATTCGATATATCCTGTCGATGTCGAGTCGAATGAATCACAGTGCATTGTGATGGGACCCATAGAACTCGAGACAGCTGCAAAATCCGTTAGTTCCATCTTCCACCACCAGGGGGCGGACTCTGTTCCATACAAACATAGCTGAAATCTTTGAGGCTGTCGATTTCGAGTCGAATGAGCCATACCTCGTCGTGATGGGGCACATAGAACACAAGATAGGAAAGCACACTCTGGTGGTGAAACTTGTAACTAAAATCGATATATCCTGCCGATGTCGAGTCGAACGAATCAAACTGCATTGTGATGGGACCCATAGAACTCGAGTTAGATGCAAAATCCGTTAGTTCCATATTCCACCACCAGGGAGCGCACTCTGTTCCATACAAACATGGCTGAAATCTTTGAGGCTGTCGATTTCGAGTCGAATGAGCCATACCGCGTCGTGATGGGGCGCATATGACCCGAGATAGGAAAGCGCCCCCTGGTGGTGAAACTTGTAACTAAAATCTATATATCCTGTCGATGTCCAGTTGAATAAATCAAACTGCATTGTGATGGGACCCATAGAACTCGAGTTAGCTGTAAAATCCATTAGTTCCATCTTCCACCACCAGGGGACGCACTCTGTTCTATACAAACATAGCTGAAATCTTTCAGGCTGTCGATTTCGAATCGAATGAGCCATACCTCACCGTAATCGGGCCCATAGAACACGAGATAGGATAGCGCCCCTGGTGGTGAAACTTGGAACTAAAATCAATGTATCCTGTCGATGTCGAGCCAAATGAATCAAACTGCATTGTGATGGGACCCATAGAACTCAAGTTAGCTGCAAAATCTGTTAGTTCCATGTTCCACCACCAGGGGGCGCACTCTGTTCTATACAAACAGCTGAAATTTTTGAGGCTGTCGATTTCGAGTTGAGTGAGCCATACCTTGTCATGATCGGGGCCATAGAACCTAAGATGGGAATGCGCCCCCTGGTGGTCAAACTTGAAACAAGTTGAATGAATCAAACCATGTTGTGATGGGACCCATAGAACTTGAGTTAGCTCCAAAATCCATTAATTTCCCCTTCCACTGCCAGGGGCGCTCTCTGTTCTATATGAACATAACTGCCCCTGGTGGTGAAACTAAAATCAGTAAGTTCTATCGATGTCGAGTCGAATGAGCCAAACTGCATCATGATTAGGAATGCACAACCTGTGGCCCGTGATGGATAACTGGTGGCCCGCAGAGACCATACATGCCAACCTATCCAAAAATTTCGAATTTCCTTAATAATTCGTGAGAAAAATTTGCAAATTTTGTCCATAAATCGTAGGAAAATATGAATTTCATCGATCAGGCGCATAAAATCATGAATTGCATCGACTGGATGCGAATTTTGTCAAATGGGCATGGAAAAATCACAAATTTCGCCATTTTGTCGCTAGAAAAAAAAACGCAAATTTCAATAATCGGTCAACAGAAACCAGAGATGCCAAAATCAGTAATTCCGGAGTTGTAAATTTCGTCAATCACTCACAAAAAAAAAAAATCTTGAATTTTGTAAATCAATTGAAAAAACCTGCGAATTTTGTCGATAAGGCACTTAAAATCGTGAATTTCATGGATCGAGCAGCGAATTTCCTCGAATGGCGTGGAAAGATAGAGAATTTCAACGAACAGTTGCAGGAAAAATTTGCAAATTGTCCATAGATCATAGGAAAACATTATGAATTTGGTCTATCGGTTCTGCAAAATTATGAATTTTGTCGATAAGCATGGAAAATCGCAAATTTCGACAACTGGGCTTGGAAAAATCAAGAATTCCATCGAATGTTTGTGAAAAAATTGTAAATTTCAACGAACGGTAAAAAAAAAAAAATAATTTGCGAATTTCACCATTGTCTAGAGAAGAAAAATTGTGAATTTCATTAATTGGCCGATGGAAAGCATATCAGTTGAAAATCATGAATTTTGTCAATCAGGCACAGTAAAAACATGAATTTTGTGGATCGGGAGAAGGGAAATCATAAATTTTGTTGAACACATGCATAAAAATCATGAATTTTGTTTATCAGGCATGTAAAAATCATTAATTTCGTCAAACGGATGCATAAAAATCAAGAAAGTCATCAATTGGGTGCATAAAAATCTTGAATTTCATCGATCAGGCGTGTAAAAAATCATGAATTTCATCAATAAAGTGCATAAAAATCATGAATTTCATCGATAAAGTGCATAAAAATATAGGACAAAATTGCCATTCGCCAATCGGCGAGTAATACTGAAAATTTGCCGATTGACTTTACTGCCACCACTGGTCAAACTTAATAGTTCCAATTGCGATGATTCAATGGAAAAAGATTTTTTCCCCACTGTCGCTCGACAAATTTCAAAACCATTTGGCGAATTTCACGATTTTTTCAAAGAAATTATTTGACGGATTGTGATTTTTTTTCTTCTCGAAGCCATTCGACGATATTCGAAATTTTTTTCCCCTGAAACCAGTTGATAAATTTTGTGATTTTTCCACTATCAATGAATTTTGTGATTTTTCTGCTATCGATTGATGAATTTCGTGATTTATCGACTATCGATTAATGAATTTCACGACTTTTTCCATAAACGAACAAATTGTGCACTTTTTTTCCACTGCCATTCGACGAATTTTGCAATTCTGTTCCGCGATTGTTAGACAAATTTCACTATTTTTCTCCCGAGATCATTTGACGAATTTTGTGATTTTTAATTTTACTGACTGATTGATTTATATTTAATAATAAAAGTTAAAATGTTTTGATTTAAAAACAAGATGGCTAACTGAGGGTGAATCCCAAAACTTAGCCGCATCATCAATGAGTTAGCTAATCAAGCATTTAGCTCTTACAGTTTGTTTAAAAGGTGCACACAAAAGCAAAAAATATGAATTTTTTTTAATCCTTACCATCACTGTTGAAATCCTGAACCAATTAGAATCTAATTGTGACAGTGTATTTATCTTGCAAATATCATTGAGGAGTTTTTTATACAGGGACACGCAAAATCAAAATATCATCATGATAACATTCAAATTACTAAGCCAATTCAAACCTAATTATGCCAAAGTATCAATCGATGAATTCATTAATCAAATATGTTGGGCAAAATCCTAGAACAAGCAAAACATCCGATTTGGCTATTTTTTTTTATGCACGTCAACCAAAAAAACGGCAACTTCCAAATTCTACCCAATCAGAACGCATGCTTTTTAAGCTTAAGCAAGCAGATACTTACACACTGCTTACGGCAAGCTTTTTCACAAAATAAACAAATTTTATTTCGTTTTACAATTATTTACAAAGTTTCAGCAAGTTTTTCTTCACGATTTTTCTATTTTTACAAACTTTTAGCAATATTTCGTCTGGATATTTCAATTTTTACATACAAGCATTTAGCAATTTTTTCCTCCAGATTTTTCTATTTTTAATAATTTTTAGCTATTTTTTCCTCCTTGCTAAAACTTTGTAAATTGTCATAAAACGGAATAAAATCAATGTTTACTTCGTGAAAAATTTTTCATAGAAACTGTGTAAGTAGTGAATTCTCTGCTACAAAGAACACAGGTTATGATTGGGGAGAATCTAGAGAATTCTGATTTTTCAAATGCACGAAACTCATTCAAGCACCAGTTAGTAACATGTATATGTACTCTTTGCGTACATTAACAGAAAAAAAAATCCTGGATGCATGAAACTCCCTGTGCAGCAATCTCTAGAATGCATGAAATTCATCCAAACAGCGGTTAATAATTGATATATATATATATATATGTGTGTGTGAGTGCGCTTCGCGTACATTAACTGAAAAAAAAATCCTGGATGCACAAAACTTGCATTTCTCTGACTTCGGTTTTTCGAAATAGATAAAATGCTTCAGGGATTCAATCCAGCATCGCTGAAATGTTACATAAGCACAGAAGATCACTAATTATAATTAAAATATAGATAAAATGCTGAAGTGATTACAAATTAATCACTGAAGCATTTTATCTATACTTCAAAACATATTTGTTTTGTTTCTCATTTCCAAAATAATTTTCATTCATATTTACTTATTATAAGCATGTTATTTAATTTTACTGACTGATTGATTTATATTTAATAATAAAAGTTAAAATGTTTTGATTTAAAAACAAGATGGCTAACTGAGGGTGAATCCCTAAACTTAGCCGCATCATCAATGAGTTAGCTAATCAAGCATTTAGCTCTTACAGTTTGTTTAAAAGGTACACACAAAAGCAAAAAATATGAATTTTTTTTTAATCCTTACCATCACTGTTGAAATGCTGAACCAATTTGAATCTAATTGTGACAGTGTATTTATCTTGCAAATATCATTGAGGAGTTTTTTATACAGGGACACGCAAAATCAAAACGTCATCATGATAAGATTCAAATTACTAAGCCAATTCAAACCTAATTAAGCCAAAGTATCAATCGATGAATTCATTAATCAAATATATTGGGCAAAATCCTAGAACAAGCAAAACATCCGATTTGGCTATTTTTTTTACGCACGTCAACCAAAAAATCGGCAACCTCCAAATTCTACCCAATCAGAACGAATGCTTTTTAAGCTTAAGCAAGCAGATACTTACACACTGCTTACGGCAAGCTTTATTATACAATTTTAACATAAATTTTATTTCGTTTTACAATTATTTACAAAGTTTCAGCAAGTTTTTCTTCACGATTTTCTATTTTTACAAACTTTTAGCAATATTTCGTCTGGATATTTCAATTTTTACATACAAACATTTAGCAATTTTTTCCTCCAGATTTTTCTATTTTTAATAATTTTTAGCTATTTTTTCCTCCTTGCTAAAACTTTGTAAATTGTCACAAAACGGAATAAAATCAATGTTTACTTCGTGAAAAAATTTTCATAGAAACTGTGTAAGTAGTGAATTCTCTGCTACAAAGAACACAGGTTACGATTGGGGAGAATCTAGAGATTTCTGATTTTTCAAAAGCACGAAACTCATTCAAGCACCAGTTAGTAACATATATATGTACACTTTGCGTACATAACAGAAAAAAAAAATCCTGGATGCATGAAACTCCCTGTGCAGCAATCTCTAGAATGCATGAAATTCATTCAAACAGCAGTTAATAATTTATATATATATATGTATATATGTGTATGCTTCGCGTACATTAACTGAAAAAAAAAATCCTGGATGCACAAAAATTGCTATATTCCGCACTTCCTAGAATGCATGAAATCCATTCAAGCTGCGGTCAGTAATGTTCGCACAAAAATCGGTTTACAGCAATCTCTAAAGTGCTTAAAATACATCTTATCATATAAAATCAACAAAATTGCACTTACCGTTATTTCTCATCCTTCGTTTTTTTTTAATATTTCACAGGATTTATCCTTTATGACATAAAACACATTTCATAAACATAATTCAACAAATCTGACACACAACAAACCAACCCACAGACAATAGAACTCTATTATAGAATATTCTAATCTGTCAACCAACCAATCAAATCTAATTCCCTCAAAAACCAGCTCAATTTTCAGAACCATGCATTCTGCTCATGCTAGAACCAAGCACAGAAGGCGTGGAAAAAACGTAAGAAATAAATCGGTAACAAGAAAACTCATTTATCGCTTCGCTAAATTCGATGACGCCAAGCGTCTCGCTTGTTCTAGGATTTAACCTATTTTTCTTAATTATCTATCTTAGTTTGTGAATAAATTTTTGTAATGTCAGTTGAAACTGATCTCTCGTACATAACGATGCATCACATTTTTTTAATGTTTTTTTTTTTTTCTACACCATGATGTTGCTATTTAACAACATTATTTTAATTTTAAAAAGAAAACAAACAACTAATAAATCAGTAAATATGAACGTTTTGCACTCCTGAAGCCCCCCCCCCAAAATATATATATATATATATATATATATATATATATATATATATATATATATATATATTGTTTTAATTTCGGGGTAACTGAAGAAAAAAAAAATCCTTCTATAGCGTTTCTATTTTTCCATGCGCTGTGAAGATTTTTTAACGGGTTCAAAAACAAATTTCACAAATACTTCTAACTTAATTAACAAATACTTCAAAAAAATATTTTTAATTCCATGTTGTTTATGTATGAAGAAAGAAACAAAAGTTTGGTAAACTTCTATCTCTGTTTAAATAGTCTATTTCAAGAATAAAAACATTCGGTAGAATGCATAGCTTTGACAATACATAAACAAAAATGAAGAATACAGTACCTTTTTTTTTTTTTTTTCAATTTCTTATATTTGGTGCAAGATACTACTGAATACTTTGCTACAAGATTTGTTTAAAGATATTACCCTCTCTCATGATTTTTAGGTTTCCAATGCCACGTCTACCATTGCCCCGAGAACTGACGACTGATTTCGTGATTTATTAAGTAAAATCTATATTTAACATTTGAAAATAAACTTTCACTAGAAAAAAAAAAAAAAAAAAAAAAAACAATGGTAGAACTTTGCATTTCTCTGACTTAGGAAAATAAATATTAGAAGATAAATACATATTTCTTTATTATCTGTTTTTAAAATGCAAATTTAAGAAATGAAATTGAAAAAAAAAAGGTACTGTATTCTTCATTTGTTTATATAGCTGATCAAATATACGCATTTCACTGAATGTTTGGATTCTTATACTATGAAACAGAAGCTTACAAACGTGATTTTTATCGTACATAAACAACATGGAATTAAAAATATATTCATGAAGTATTTGTTAATAGAAGTTAGAAGTATTTGTGAAATTTGATTTTCAACACTTCAAAAAATGTTCATAGCAGCTAATCGCATCGCACACGAAGAAAACAAACTGATGATTGATTCATTTTGAATGATTCCTTGTTACGCAAATTAATTGATAAAAAAAAATCTTAATCTTTTTTTTCCTTTAAAAAATCACAAATTAAATATAAATAACAATTAAATTGTATATGTATAATTATAAAATATTTCAATATTTTAATCAAGGAATCTAAATATTTTTCGACTTAATGAAGATTTTGATATAAGAAATTCTTTATTATAACAAAAAAGAAAAATATACAAACAATAATTTAATTTAATACATATATATTACATATTAAAAATTGCATTAAAAACTGTTTTCGTATTAAAAAAAAAAAAAGAATCTAAATAGTTTTTCAGTGATATATATATATGCTATAACGTTTAACTGTAACCGTGATACCCATGAACTTCCTGACTGCGCAGTAATAAAAAAGGGTGAAAAGGCCGAAAATCCTTAATGTTAGTCTACCAGAAAAAGCATAAGAAAAGAGTCCAATTTTGAAACTGGATTATATAAAAAACAAGAGTTTTCCTACGTTAGCGCAATATCTTAAACGCTTCATCTAAAACCGATTAATATAATATATTAATTTTAAAAAAATCGTTCTATCCATTTTCGAGATAACAACTCTGTGCCCATTACACCATTACATTTTCCATTTTCGCTTAAAAATTGGTTTCCAGATCTCAAAATCTACTGCATGTAGAAATCTATAAATTTCAGGATAGAGTTAGGCCATAGATATAAGACTAATGTGAAAAAATCGAAACGGTATGCCGCATATTTACCGAGATATTAAATGTCGGCGTTTCGATTTTCCTTTGATGTCCTGCTAGCTGTATATATGAGAGTGACGGAATCTTCGGTTTTGGGCTTACGGTTTTCGGTTTTTCGCTGCGTTTTCAGAATTAAGAAAAATACGTTGCGGTTCAATATTAATTCTCCCGACATCAAATTTATTTTTAGAAAAAATGTCTAAATAATCCCTTATACTTTCCCTTAAAGTTTCATTTTCTATAGAATTTATTTCCCCAATTAATTTAGAATTATCAACATTAGATGGAACAAAGGATTGAGGAGATATGATCTTTCCATAATCGGGTTGCACTCTCTGATAATCATAGTTAATATTAAAATGAAGTAATCTTAATTTATCACTGGATATGCTCTTAGATTCATTTAAAACAAGGTCTCCTTGTAATACTCGACATGTAGCACAGTCAATAATTAAATTAAACTTACAGCATTCTTGTAAACCTAATATAGCATAATCTAAATTTGTATTACATATCAAAAATCTAATATTTTGTTGCACATTACCTAATTTAAATAATAAATTACAAGCTTTACCTATTACAACAGTTCCTTTGGCTTGGCCAATAATAACAGGTGGAATATTTATAACTTTAGCATTTAACAATTTAACAAATTTAAAAGGTAAAATACTTATGGTTGAGCCAGAGTCAATCACACAAGGTAGTGCCCTGTTATTTACATATCCTGATACAATTAACTGTCATATATTATCAGTAGATGGTTGTGGTTGACTAAGAGGGGGTGCAGAAGATTGCAGAGGCCTAACATTGAATACACAATCCCTCTCCCAGTGGTAAGCATTTTGGATACCTCTATTTAAACACATTCGACATGGTCTACTTGGATAATTTCTCTGAAAATGGGTAGTAGGCAACCTAGGATTGATAAATCTAGAATTTGGAGCATTAAAATTGCTCTGTGAATGAAAATTGGAATTTGGCATATGAAAATTTCGACTTGGGCGAACCCAATGTCTAGGTGCCTGATCATATTGTGGCAATGATCTATAATTCTGAAAATTACTCCTAGAATTACTATTGTTGACATCGGAAGTAGGAATTACTACTAACTGTTTAGCCATTAGGTACCAGTCTATTGTATTTTTTGGAGGATTACTAATCATATAATTCTGGTACTCAGGTTTGAGACCGTCTGTTAATCCCTGTACTATTATAGTTTCACATAAACAAAGTTGTCTACCTATTTCAACCTTTTTTCGAAAGTACTTATCCAAATCATTGAGATCATTTAATTTCATAGAAGCAAATTCTGAAAATCGAGGAACATGAACAGTTATGAATTTTTCAGTAAGAATATCAGTTATTTTGTCAAAAGCTTTACATTCTAAACATTCATTGATAAATACCTTCAGAGCCTCTCCTTTCAAATATTTTGAAATATTTTTAATCTTCCAATTTTCATCTTTCTTTTCAGAAAGGCATGTTTTGTCAAAATGGTTTAACCAAGATTGAATGTTCATTCCAGATTCGAAATCAAAAGGAATGATGTTTATTTCGTTTTCACTCATTTTGTGATCACCAAGGACTTTTACAAGTCCAGATCGCAATAACATTAATATAAAAATTAAAGAGAATTAACACAACAGATGTAAAATAAAATTTAAATTAAATAACAAATGTAAATACCTCCATCTCTAATAAATAATGATAGTAATAATAATAATACAACAAATAAGAAAATCTGAGCGAAACTTAAATAACATAAAAATAAATAAAATAATAAATAATACATACAATAATAACTTTTTTCAAACTTACGTAATTCCGTTCACAAGTTGTCTGCCTGTTTACTTTTTGAAATTTTTGAGACCGATCAATTTATTTATTTTTTTGTATAATGATACTTTTTCATTTTTTTTTCTGTAAAAGAAAATATTATTTAGATCATTCCGTCATGATTGAGAAGTTGTTTTGTAGAACATTCACACTGGTCTGCATCTGGTATTTCCAGGGATAAATTATTCCAACACTTTTTGAAAAATTCGATGCATATCACCACAATTGAAAATGTACAGCATTTTCCATTCAGCAACATATCACAGCTTCTCCGTTTACCAGACGATCAGAAGAACAACTAATCGACATACTCTTCGCGAGAACTAGACGCACACTCTTCGCTATGAAGATGTACAACAGTAGCCGGCAATACATTCGCAGCTCATCCGTCCATCAGAACATTGGCATAGCTCAGCGCAAGTTCATGGAATCCTAACGGGCTTTTTGTAGCATTTTGACGAGGTTGAGATATTACGGTGAATAATATTCGATGAAAAGATGGCAGTCCTTCAACGATATAGCAAGTTGCAGTCGATATTAGCGAAATGGCGAAGTAGAAGGCAATGAAATGATTCCACCAAAGTTTTCCAATAAATCCAGCCAATCTCCAGACAAATAATTTTATTAGAAGACGAACAACACAGAACAATTCCCAAAAGGTCTAAAACTTATAGCCCTCGGGCTAACGTTGCTTCACTTCATTGAATTAAGATGTTACTGGGCCAGATGAATATTCTACGGACTTAAAAATACCAGACACATATTTGTTTAGCTTCCGAAAACGTCAAAAATCTCTGGCTCCGACCGGTGCAGGCGAGTTTTGTTCTCTCCGCGGAAACATACACAGAATTACGTCACGAGCGCACAACCCAATGAGTGAGAAGCTAGCTCCAGCCCAACGAATGAGGCTAGAGGGCGAGGCTAAAACAATAAAGAATCCCTTACTTTGGTGCGGACCAATTTAGAAGTTAAAATCCCAAGCGCGCGAAACATTCAGAGCAATAATAATAATAATAATAGAAAGAAAATGGCTTTAAAAAACATTCGAAATGAGAACGCGCTTCAGAATTTTATAAATTGGGGAACTGATAAAAGCTACGAATGATCTTAAATTTTAGATTAAGATTTGGAATAAAATAATTATTAATATACGGATATTTACTTTTAAAAGGACTTTAAATAGGAATAGATATTTTTAAGAATTAAGGAAATACTGACTATGGCAGAAGTTAGATTAATTTTAAAAGATTAATGCGAATAAAATGGAAGGATACGAAGGAAATAATTTTTTTATATAACATATATATATATATATATATATATGACATATGTCATGCTGTAACTCTCTTATTTATGAACCGATTCAGGTGTGACTAAGTATGTGTATAGGACATACCAAGGTCTTGACCGATTTTGTTGGTCAGCTTCATCCGCCATATTGTTTTAAAATGGCAACCAGTTAAATTAAAAAAAATTAATTCAAAAATATGTACAAAAAAATTATAAATTGAACAAATTGTTTCTGTTAAATGTCAGAACGTGATACAAGGATTCTGGAAATTTTTTTTGTTTTGGCTATATCTTAAAAAATGGCTGAGATACGGCAATTTGAAATTCTAGGGTGGCTGAGATTTTGAAACAATCTGATATTTGTTATGCTGTAACTCTCGTATTTATGAACTGATATGATCATGTGTATGGAACATACCAAGGTCTCGACCGAGTTTGTTGACCAGCTTCATGCACCATCTTGTTTCAAAATGACGGCAAGTTAATTTTTTTTAATTCAAAAAGTGTATAAAAAATTGTAAATTGAAAATGTTGTTACCTTTAAGTGTTAGATCATGATACAAGGATTCCGGAACATTTTTTGTTTTGGCTTTATCTTAAAAAATGGCTGAGATAGGGCAGTTTGAAATTCTAGGTGACTGAAATTTTGAAACAATCTAATTTTCGTTATACTGAAATTCGCATTCAAATTCAGTATTAATGAAAACCAGGATTGAATCTTCTATAATCGGGTTCCAATCATTTTATCTTTGGGTGTTTGAGTAAAATGAGTTGAATTTTAAAAATAAACATGTACTATGAAAGCTACCTTTTCCTCTTAGTACAGGCCGGAAGGACTTTTGTTTTATTATTACTTTTTTTAATGTAGAAATTTTTTCTTTCATCTTTAACAAAATTCATACATAAGTTTCCATACACTTTTATTTATTAAAATCTTTTTTTTTCCTTACAAGATAAAGTAGGTTTAAAATATTTTACTGTGGAGTAAAAAAGAAAAAAATATATTACAGTACTTCTCCATTATCCTATCGACCACTTTCCATTAAAAAAAACTATCTCTGAATTTAATGCCAAAAATGCATGTTCGTGATGTCATATTCACCGTTAATAAATTTTTGGTAATAAATTAAATAATTCCTTCCTGCCTCTCTCAAACTTCAATCAAGAACAAATCAGAATTATCGAGCAAAGAATTTTCGAGTAATGTACTGCTTGATAACTTTGATTTGCTTTCAATTGAGGTTTGAAATAGAGATAATCGTTCAAAAATTCTGTGCTTGATAAAATTCTGGTTTGTTCTGGTCAATGATCAGTGTTTTGCTCTTGACTGAGGTTTGAGATAGACAGAGAGAGGCAAGAATAAATCCTGAGAAAAAAATATTTTTCAAAATATGAATGATTCTCCTGAAGCCTTAAGTGCTAAGGGAAAAGCTGACAGTAGTATTTTAGCTAGAATTTAATTTTTGAATGAAACAAAAATTTAAAGGGTTGGGAGGGGAAGAACTGAGGTCATAAGGTGCTTAAAATGAAAAATCATGAATGGGATATAAAAATTAAGGAAGGGAAAAAAGAAAAATGGGGGCAGAAGGCTCTTAAATTTTGGAAATTATATCCTCTAGTAAAAAACTAAAGGCAGATTTAAGGACGATAGTAAATCATTGTGATAGTAGAATTATCGAGCAAGTCTCATCAATACAAACAAGTTGTCTACCAGAACAATAGCTAAGTTTTGATGTCTACTGTTTTTAGCTTATCGGTGTTATAATCAATTTTAGAATCAATGACTATATGGGATGTTATTTTTTATGATGATCTTCCTTAATTGTTGAATTATCAAGAATTGCCCATAACTAATCAGTCGTTCGTTGCAATCATTCTTTCATTCTTTGCTAAACAGCACAGACTTTTGATTCGAACTTTAAAGATAAGTGTATTGAATTGAAATTTGATAATGAGTTGAAAGTTTGACTGTTTTGAAAGCTAAATATAGCATTGGTGTGTCAAGAAGTCGAAGTACCAAACTATCAAGTAAGTATTGAATTCAAACTCTCTGTCCAACTCACAACACTCTGTCGAACTAGTCTAGATTCTCGACTCTCCAAGTCTGATACTGTGTTGAAATCAAAGTTCGCCTCTTAGGAGTCGAGATAGCTTACTAACAAGATGTCGATTCTTTGACACACATAAGGAGGAGTCAAAGTGTGTTGTTAACTCTTCATCTATCTCAAAAGTGAAGCATAAAATAAATTTTCTATTTGTTCAATGTATAAAACTCAATCCTTCATATCGATTAAATTAATTATAAAAAATTAATTGCATAAAATTTATCAGAAGATCTTAATCGGACTGGCTCAGGGTCCGACTAGTAACTTTTTTTTGTGCCCAGGGCACTTTCCATTTTTCGTGCTCCCTTCGATTGGTTGATTTACTGATACTAGTTTTTATTTATTTATTTATTTTTACATATTGCACGCTTATTCGAAAAGTGTCAACTCAAAAAATTACATTTACCTGATAATTTAAAAATGGTTCCAGGAATAAAAATACTTTTTCTATTATTTATTGAAATGTGCTTTTAACCATAGATTGAGATATATTTTTGTCGTTTTATCGTATTAATATCTCAAATATCACATTTTTTCAGTTGTGTCACTTTTCGAATAAATGTGCAATATGATAAAATTGAATGACTTGATAAATACAGTACATCACTTACTAGAAAATAACGTTAAGAAGTCTACTTATTAATGATGTTATGGATATTAAATGATATAACCAAAATGATACTGAGTGCAAACAAAAGTCCTAAAAGAAATAAAAACGTTGACACAATTATGATTTTTTAAAATGAAAATTTAGATGAAATGAAGAAAATTTTCGTGCCCCTCAGAAATTTTGTGCCCAGGGCATGAGCCCCGGGTGCCCGTGCGATAGTCAAGGCCTGGACTATGTTTTTGCTGACACCATCACCATTGACTGTTTATGTTTGATAAACTTTATGCAATATCAACTTCATTGTGTAGTTAGATTCATTCATGTCATGTATGTGTTATGTGATAATAAAATTGGCAGTAAGAATAAACTGGTAAATAATAAAATCTAGTAAAAAATCTTACAATTTGTAATTTTTCAAACTGAGTGAAAAAATGTCCAGGTCAGGAGTTCAACTTGGAACCCCTGGCTTAAATTGCAAATGCTCTACCAATTGAGCTACCTGGATGACAAATATAAGTATTTTTAATAAAATTTAATTACAAATTCATTGTTTATAGCAGTTTCTTCACCTGCAGTTCATTCTGTCAAATTGTTTTCAATGCTAATGCAGGAAGGTTGTCTAAGTAAGTTGGATGTTGTCCAGTAGCTCAGTTGACAAAGAATTCACAATTTATAAGTTAAAACTTCTGTCTTTGACATCTGTCCTGGACATTTTTTTGCCAAGTTGGAAAAAATTACAATTCATATTCTTTCTTTACCAATCAGTATGATTGCGTGAAAAATAATAAAACTTAATTAAGTATTCAATGTTTATTCGAGTTCCTTTACGTGCAATTTTAGAGTTGTTTCAGACAACAGAACATATATTATTGCCAAAAGACAGTCTGAGTGAACTGTGTTGGCTGGGTGTTATTCAAGTTGCTTAATTGGTAGACCATTGGCAAGTTAAACCGTAGGTTCTAGATTCGACTCCTGGCCTGGATATTTTTTCACTCAGTTAGAAAAATTACAATTCCTATCAGAATACTGCCTTTAATTTTAGAAATATAAAATGTACAAATTACTTGTCATTTAGTGAATATTAGTCTGTATTTCTATTTTTTATTCTGATCAGTTTGCATGGTTTTAAAAATTTCTTAATTTTTTCAAAAACATATTTATCTTTAATATGTTTTCCCTTCACATTTTTACCCTGCATTTTTAATACGTACCCTGCATTTTTAATAAAAGTATTTGAACAGCATTTGCAGAGTAATAAGATTTTATTAAAAAAAAATTAGGTACTTTTCGGTTAGCCGGGTGTCACTGATAAATATACATGCATACACACACACACACACACACACACACACATATATATATGTATGAATATATATATATATATATATATATATATATATATATATGTGTGTGTGTGTGTGTGTGTGTGTGTGTGTGTACACATATCACTGGCACCCGGCTAATCGAAAAGTACCAAAAATTATAATGACAGGAAAGAGAATTTTTTTTATTATTATGCACAGAAAATATGTAAAAAAGGATATTCTTTTCATGAAATTGAGAATTCTTTAAAATCAAATTTTTTATCATGATTTATATCTCACAAACTAATATGATGAAAAAATATGTAATATACACAGACGTTATTTTATTAAGTCTCTTATGGTTGTGCTTTCTAAAACTATACCTATAACACTGTCATCATGAGTAGAGATGAAATTTGGGTCTTTAGATTAGCTATATTTAATAAATTATTACAGTGTAATGAAGCAGCGATTTTTAATACAATCAATAAAAATTAAATAATATTTTATTCGTCATAATCTTTCGACCCAGATTCAATTTTTTTTTCCACTCTTGCCTTAAACAAAAATTGTTAGCAATATTTTTTTCTGTTATACCTATTTCTAAATCTTTGAAAGAAAAAAAGCCTCATGGTAAACATAAAACAAACAAAAACAAAAAAAATAAATATTGTATCGTAATTTTATGAGAGTCAATGTTCTGAAGTTTCGGCTTGATGGATGCTAGTTTAAATTTTTATTCAAAAATGGTAATAAAATATAAAGAAAGATAACTGGACTTGATTTATAAAAAAAAAAATAGAAGAAAGCCATATTAGAGAAAAACTGAGCCAAATGAATAAATTTTTTAAAGCTAAAATGAAAAAGCAGATCTATTTCACTGAGCGTGTTCTTATGGAAGATGGTAGGATACAAAAGTATGGAAGATACAAAATTAATTTTATTCCTACACATGCAGATATTATAATTTAAGAAATCGGAAATCTTTTGTTTCCCTTTAAAAGTAAAGCATCTTGTTTCAAGTTTTCTCATATATTAGGAATAGTTTGAATTGAAGGTTTATCAGTCATCAAGTGATTTTTTTAAAATTCTTTATTTCAGAACCAATAAAAGATAAATAATACACAACTTAGGATGATGAGAAATAAAGATCACCATCAAATAAAAGTATCTCAACAAAAGCAACATAAAATCAAACTTTTCAGAAAGAGAGAGGAGAAAGAAAACTTTTCTCATGCCTTTTTTTTTTTTTTTTTTTTTTTAAGCTAAGTTTATACACAATACTGTGAATATTGTATCGTTACTTCATTTTCATGATTTTCTGTACATATGCTACTTTTAGTTAACAGCTTTTCGAAATCGATGAGCTTATCTTTTAGTTTGGAAAGAGCAGTTTATTTGATTATTAATACAATAATATTTATTTTTTTGAAATTGATAAATAAATAAAGGTCTCATTTTTAGAAGGAACATTATTTTATAATAAAAACTTAATAATTATCGTGAAGTCTTTTTTTTCTTTTTCTTTATTAAAACATATTCAATAATGCCTTTTTTATATTGTTAACTTTTTACCACCACAAAGTCATTTTTTTTTGGTTATACAATTCACAAATGTAAAATATAAACACCATGGGCACAGAATGTCAATAAAATTATACTATGTTTTCTCATATGCTAAAAATATTTAAACAAAATTCTGGTGGATGTTTTTTGAAGAATAACTGCCTCAAAAAAAAACTTTTTTTAAATGTAAGTTTGGTACGGCAATAAAGGTTTTACCCCATGCTTATGAAGCAGCCACATTCATTTTTCAATTTCAAAAGTGGTGATAACATTATATTGCTTTTCATTTAATTTTTGTTGCCATTGAAATATTCTGTATTTGAATAATATTGTTTTTTTTTTTTTTTTTTTTTTTTTTTTTCAAAATGAAAAATCTGCATTCTTAAAAGATTTGATCAAAATTTTAAATGTCCCCTAAGTGTTATAGGTTAAATATGTGATTTGTAATTAATTTATTAATTATATATAACTTTAAAAAATACTGTAATGTGAAAATAACAAACTAGCAGTTGCATAAACACACACCAAGATCAATTTTTATAATTTTAGAAATTTTAGCATCTGAATGATTAATGCAAAAGATTTATAATGATATTAATCAATATTTCAATTTCGACCCCCTTATAAGTATGATGAAGGTGGGGGGGGGGGTCTTGATTTCAATGAATAATTTCATTTTTTAATTTTAACCTAATTTGAATAAAATATGCTAAAGTATAGAAGATAAATAATACACAAATTGAAATATAAAATGCCTTTATAGTATATCATATGGAAGCATTAAAATGTGAAGTGGCTTCAGATTTTATAAGTTATGAAAAATAATTACTAAATACATTTAAATAGTTATATGAAATTTAATAATATTTTTTAAATGATGTACAAAACTAGTAAAAATAGTTACTTTTATTTAAGGAAAATGTTGAGTTTAAATCGTAGAGAGATTTTTTTCTGTTTATTTGCTAAGTCATTCTTATAAATGAATCATATGAATTATAAAATAAAACATAAATGAATAATTAATTTTTATTTTGGACAAAATAAAAATTGTTAGAGGAAATTGTAAATATACTTGCAATGCTTATTCCTAAACATGTACTTTTAAAATTATGCAAATTTTTCTCGTCTACATGTAAAAGTTTGTAAAATTTTATCGATTTCAGAGAACGGCATGGAAATTCATTTTGAACGGCAGGGAAATTCCCTATTGTCTTTAATTATGTAGAGTTTATACAAATATGTTTTGTTAAAATTAAATTCCCAGATATGGTTTATGTGTATATTTAAATAGCCGAAATGGTTCATAAATTGAGTCAACTATTTTCTAAATATATAGAAATCACTTAAATATTTAGAAAGGGATTAAATCCGCCAGCTATTTTATTTGTTTACATACACACAGCTCACATCTGCGATTCTCTGGATCTGATTTCTAAAATCCTTTCGCCTCAGAACATGTGCAACCCTACACACAGCTTTCTTGCCAAAATAATCTCGCCAGTTCGGCGTTGGGTTCTGAATAGAACAGATTTTCCAAATAAGCCTCGTCATACGGTAGGACAAGACGCCCTTATCATAGATCAGACTTGACAATCCGGAGAAAGTCTATGGGAGAAAATGTCCGCGGTAATTGCCAACTTATTAATTGACTTTCTCTGAAAAGTATTGCCGCCTGGTGGATACTACCGATACTAGATCATAAGCAAATGCGTAGAACAAATGGAGCTGTGAAAAAATTTCGTGTTGTAAATACTCCTATTACCATGGAGATCATGCTTATTACTGACGATTGATGGCGCTAGTAGCAGGACAACCATGCGGTCAAAGGAAACTTGCTGATTTTGAGGCCTGATTACAGTGTCTAGAATAATATTATTCTAGACACTGTAGCCTGATCATGGTAATAGAATACCTCAGGTAGGTGAACGCCGTGTTAAGTTTTTGACTCCGAGTTTGGTAATGCGCGAAATCTCGTGTACTGGCCGGAGCGCCATCTATTGTCAATAATCGAAGTTCAGCAAATAGAAACCTTTTTTTTTTCCTTGAGATGCATTTAAAAAGAAATTCTATGTTTTTTTTACGAGTTTTTTAATTAACAGAACAGAAAACAAACTATTTTCAGAGTTTGTAAAATATTTATATTAACTTTTACAAACTGTAAATAATATATATATTTTTTCCACTGTATTATTAAAAAGGAACAAAAAATATTCATTCTTATTCAAAACAAGCCTGTAACTCAGATATATCTTTTTTTTCTTTTAAATTTTATTGTACTTTGATATCCGGGATTTATCACGTAATTCTCGTAAATATTTTATAGAATAACTTTTTTTTAAAATTAAAACAAATGATGCGATGATTTTATATGCTTTTATTTATTTTAAAAAATAAATAAAATATGAAAACCAGGACTATTCAGTTTTAGAATTCGTTAAATATTCATAATAAATTTTACAAACTGTAAATAACTAAAAATTATTATATATATATATATATATATATATATATATTTCTGTTTCCCAGCTGTGTTATTTAAAATGAGCAAAAAATATCAATTCCTATTCAAAACAAGTATTGGAATAAGGTACATTTTATTAGCATTAATTTTATTGTACTCAAACTATTTAACGAGAGTAAGACAGTAGCTAGATTTTAAAAATATATATGCCTACTGCAAATGTAAAATAAATTTGAAACTTGTAGCATTTGGGTCATTGCACGCTAATTGAGCCCTTGGACCCCAAATTTAGCATGTAATTTTCAGTTAGAGCTGATATTTTATACTATTAGAGTAGGATTATAATAAATATATTTATCTAAATATCTATTTACATACTCCCATCTATACTTTGAGACATTGAAAATGCTCAAATTTTTGTGATAATAAAGGAAAGGGAACTCTGGAAAAGAAAAATAGTGTTTCATATATAGCTGGATTATTGTAATTTTATTCTTAAAATGTAATATAAATACAAATACAACTAGCTTTTTCTGTAAATTAATACACATGTATAATATGAATCATTTTCTACATTTAAGACTTGTTTTCAATAACTTCCCATTTGAAATATACTTTTTATTATTATTATTTTTTTTTTTTTAAATCAAACATAACTTGATTGTCTATGTATTTATTGCATATGATCAAGATATTTTGATAAATTAAAAAACTTTTGTGCCTATGTGTGTATATTTACAAAAACATTACACAAGAAAAATTATATATCTTTATTTAAGAAACAAACATTTATTTAACAAAGACAAATACAAAAAAAAAAAAAAAAGAAAAGTGCTCAGTTAAACTGATGGCATTGAGCTCATAGGCTGTTCACACTAATTGTATATTATACTCTTATTCCAAGAATAATACCCCTCGAAAAATAAAGAGATCGACAATAAATCAAGAGGGGAGAGGATTGGCCCGCCGTTTCCCCCCTTTATACTTAACCAATGAACCCCCAAAAGTAATCAGGGAAGCGTCTTATCACAATGAATCTATATACAAAATTTGAAGCAAATTGGGTAATTCTGTATGAAAAACCCATTTATATAAATTAAGGGGGGATTACCCCCCCGCGTTCCCCCTTTATACTTAACCAATGAACCCTCAAAATTAATCAGGGAAGCGCCTTATCACAATGAACCTATAAACCAAATGTTAATCATATCGGATAATTTGGCATGAAAAACTCATTTATATAAATTAAGGGAGGGATTAATCCCCCGTTCCCCATTTATACTTCACCAATGAACCCCCAAAACTAATCAGGGAAGCGCCTTATAACAATGAATCTGTAAACAAAATTTTAATCAAATCGGATAATTTGGCATGAAAAACACATTTATCTAAATTAAGGGTGGGGTGGGGACTAGCCCCCCGTTCTCCCCCTTTATACGTATCCAATGAACCCTCAAAATTAATGAGGGAAGCGCCTTATCCCAATGTAACAAACAAAATTTTAATCAAATCGGATAATTCTGCATGAAAAACCCATTTATATAAATTAAGGGGTGGATTAGTCCCCCGTTCCCCCCTTTATAATTAACCAATGAACCCCCAAAACCAATCAGGGAAGCGCCTTATAACAATGAATCTGTAAACAAAATTTTAATCAAATCGGAGAATTTGGCATGAAAAACACATTTATCTAAATTAAGGGGGGGATTAGCCCCCCGTTCTCCCCCTTTATACGTATCCAATGAACCCTCAAAATTAATG
The DNA here is from genome assembly GCA_963931845.1 of Maratus michaelseni. Classification (NCBI taxonomy): domain Eukaryota; kingdom Metazoa; phylum Arthropoda; class Arachnida; order Araneae; family Salticidae; genus Maratus; species Maratus michaelseni. The sequence goes on from OZ007599.1 coordinate 29,055,839, forward strand.
AGGGAAGCGCCTTATCCCAATGTGACAAACAAAATTTTAATCAAATCGGATAATTCTGCATGAAAAACCCATTTATATAAATGAAGGGGGGGGGATTAGTCCCCCGTTCCCCCCTTTATAATTAACCAATGTACCCCCAAAACTAATCAGGGAAGTATTATCACTATAAACCTATAACCAAAATGTGAAGCAAAACGGATATTTCTATCAAGAGTTATCGCGTTACGTACATACGTACATACATACGTACGTACATACGTACATACAGAACCGGCGGGCACATTAGCGAGCTAAAAATATAATTTCAAGAATTACTCGGCTATAAACATTTAAAAATCACAACATTTATCTTAGATTAAAAAAAAAAACACCTATATATATATATATATATATATATATATATATATATATATATATATATATATATATATATATAATTCCAAAAAGACGCACAAAGGCCATTTTATTCAGTTAATTTATCTGTTGACCCCCCTCCCCCCCTTTTTTTTTCTCCGGAAAGGGTGGATTCATATTTTGCATTGGTGAAAATATAATTTTTAACTCCGTGTTTCCTATCTGAACTAAATTTTTGGCATTTTTTACAATATATAAAAAATTCTATTTATATCACACAGGGATGCACAGAAGAATTCAGATATATTTCTAACTGTAGATCGTAATTGATGAAATTTGGGTTCAAATATGCTATGCATTTTACAAATTGTTTACTTGGACATAATTTTTTTACCTTTGTAAAAAGGGAAGTTTTATTACAGTAATTTGAACGTGTTGGGAAAAGTTTCATAATCTTTTTGTTTGACAATTTTTCTTATACCCAGTTCTTTATTCCGTCTTTCGACTTTCCTATAGCCTGTGTGACATCCATATACAAAACAGTTCTGAGCCATATTAAAATATAATGCAAAATTAATATTTTATAAAAGAAATAATAATGCACTCCTATAGCAAACAATGTTATTTTGACGCGGGTAAAGATCGCAGCGCCACATACGGCCACTTCGGCGTTAGGCTCAAGTTTGCAAGGAAGATGCCATAGGGGAAAATTCTCCTAATCTATTTATATCTCCCTGGGCCTGATACTATGATAAGCCAACAGATTTGACAAACCGCCATATAAGTTCCACATCCACCCTTACCATACGTCACTATTACGCTCTATTACGTTAAACAGGTGATTTATCTTTCAAAAGTTCAACGAGGTGAGCTGTATAAGCGCTCTCTCGTTCTCTAGACCATACAAAGATGAATGCTTTAACTGAATACACTTGGTACCCAATTTTTTTTATTAATAAATGTTTATTTAATTTAGTCGGTATGAGTTGAATATTTTTAGCATGTTAATAATATGTTAATTCCTGTGTTGGACAAGACTTCAAGATTCAATCCCGTGTGGCTTGTTTTGAAGTAATCGAAATGCAATTACCTTTTTTTTAATCTTTTCAAAAGAGCTAACATGACAACATCTTTTAATTTAATGAAAAAAAATATTTTTCAAAAGTATTTTCAGCGAAAAGTGTATTGAAATTTCAGTTGTGAATTCCTTTGTGAATGTTTGAGCGATCATGTTAACAAAAACTGAGACGTGTCTGTGAGTACCTGAAAATATTCCCCCACCGCCAGATTGACTTACAACCTTAAAAAAAAATCCATTATAGCTATAATTTTTATTTTTTTTTTTCGGGTTCATATCGATTTATTATTTTATGTACTAAAATATTTCGTTATTTTTTTTTTTTTTTTTTTTTTTTTTTTTACTATCGGTAATATCTTATTGTGTATTATCTTAATGTATTATCTTAATTTTATAAGAAAATTATATCGCATAGCTGATTTTTGACTAATTTTTTTAATTAAAAGAAAGCGTAACAAAACTAACAAAAATTAGTGTCGTTATTTTTGTTATACTATAAAAATTACTAGAAAAATCATTACATTAATTTTTTTTTCACGTTATAAATCTGAATTATAGCCTTTCTGAAACCCAGTAAATAATAACAATAACATTTATTGAAAATCTAATTTTTAACATCAATACAAATACCGAAGAAAATTTTCTAATAAATAAAACACTTACTGCGCAATTTTTTTTCATTAATAAATGTTTATTTAATTTAGCCGGTATGAGTGGAATATTTTTAGCGCGTTAATAATAGGTGTTAATTCCAGTATTGGACAAGACTTCAAGAAAAGTCATTACATTAATTTTTTTTTTCACGTTATAAATCTGAATTATAGCCTTTCTGAAACCCAGTAAATAATAACAATAACATTTATTGAAAATCTAATTTTTAACATCGATACAAATACCGAAGAAAATTTTTGAACAATATAAAATAAAAATTAATATGCTATAGGCATGTCAAGAAAGTGGAGTCAGCTTACCCCCCCCCCCCCCTCCCCCCCAATAACTTTTTTTTCAATAAAATTTCCAGTTTCTATCAAAAAATAGATTCTTTTTTTTTTGACATTGTATAGCTGCATTGCCTAAAGTTTCGTTACCTTTATAGCATTCACTTTGAAATTGGACAGCAGTAATTTTCTTTTAATATAGTATCTTCTCCGTATTGAAGTTCCCTCAATCTGACAGAAGGATAGTAAAAACTGCAATAGCCTCACAAATATAGATCTCAAAGAGTGCTATACTACGGTAGAAATGTAATAGCTGCAGAGTTGGGCAAATTTGCAATCTGATTAATCTGTAATCTGATTACAATATAATTGCATGTAACAGATTATAATTTCAATTACAGGTAATCATAATCTGAATTTGAAATTCAATTAGGAATGTAATTGTAATTATAAATGCTATGATTATGATTACACAGAGTTGGAAAAAATCTGATTAATCTGTAATCTGATTACAATATAATTGCATGTAACAGATTATAATTTCAATTACATGTAATCATAATCTGAATTTGAAATTTAATTAGGATTGTAATCATAACTATAATGCTATGATTATGATTATGGTGTAATTATAATTATAAATGAGAACTTATAGTTACAATTACGTGTAATTTCAATGGCACATTTTCAATATGTACCATAAAAGACAATTTTTATCAGACACAGTAGAAATTTGATACAACAAGAAAGAAAAATCATGCATCCGGCATCGATTATAAAACACTTTCTGGCATGAACAGAATATTATTCAGAAATTTTAAATTTTATTAATACCCGCAACCCTAAATATGTACGATGAAAGACAGTTTTTATCACACACAATAAGAACTAAAAATTATGCAGCTGGCATAGATTATGAAACACTTTCCCACATAAACAGTATATAAATCAGAAATTATAAATTGTTATTAATACCCGCAACACTAAATATGTACCACAGAAGACAATTTTTATCACACACAGTAGAAATATGATACAACAAGAACGAAAAATCATGCATCCGGCATATATTATGAAACATTTTCTACCAAGAACAGTATCCTTCTATATATATAAAAAAAAGTAATGTTTTGGAAATGAACCAATGAAAATCTGCGTCGATACCGCGAAACGTATCTGATTGGTCAGAGGGGGAATTAACATGAAAGTAGAGAATTTGGATAGGATGGGCGCTATTGGAGGGGGGGGGGGTTACCAAGGGGTAGGGACCCTGGTCTGTCGCCAAGTTTGGTGCCAACTTGGCAGCCAAAATTAGCTGCCAACTTGGCGCTATTTCCAGTATTTCGCCAAATTTCCATAGATTTCATTGAAATCCAATAGCTTTTACTCGTTTGCAAAAAATGAACAAATTAAGATATCGCAATGCAACAAAAATTAATATTAGCTTATGAATAGAGCTTAAGTGAACTATTTATATTATTTTTAAGCACAAACACTAACTATTTACAATATTCGTAACACTATATATACAATTGGTACTTGTTAGTTATCCTGTTGACCAAATTACTGTCGCCAAATTCATATATATTAAGCGAGCAAGGGATTTTCCCGATTATTCATATATATTAAACGAGCAAGGGATTTTAACGAATATGAATGATATCGTAAACAACTGGGAAGATTTTCACGAGACTTGCCCCCTATACTAAATCGAGCACAAGAAAAAGATCTAGCTAGATTCCGAATACAAGAAAATTCGTTTTTACAGGGTAAAACAAACTCAGCGCTGAAAATGTTTTTTTGTTATAAATGGAAAAATACTCAAACGATTTACACGAAACGTGTAGCCTATACTAATTGGAGCACGAGAAGGCCACGTCACTGCACACATTGGTATCGCAGGCAATGAGCTGGCGGACAGCCTTGCAAAAGAAGCCACCAAACGCCAATCAATAGACTTCTCTCTTCCGGTACCCCCATCTTTTATTCGCAGAGAACTCAAATCTAAAATACTCCCCAACTGGCAAATCTACTGGGACACCTCCACAAAAGGTAGACACACTTACAACCTAATTCCAAAAGTTTCCAGAGAGCTACTTAACCTCACTCCCTATAAAAGTGCTTTCTTATCCGGGCATGGCCCGTTTAAAAATTACCTCTTCAAATTTAAAATTTCACGAACCAATGTGTGCGAGTGCGGCGATATTGGTACCCCCATGCATTATTACTTCTCCTGCCCACTGACTGTTGCTTGGCATCTTAGGCCTGCTCCTTCTAACTCACCTCCTTCTTGGCTGCTGAACATAATTACGCGTCCCATCTTAACTCATATACTTTCAGAAATTTACAAATTACTATTAGACCTATCTAACAGAACTTAATCATTCAAAGCAGTTTTCTTTCTCCATAAATTAATAATAAATCGCTTATTTTAGTCATTAACGTAATCATTCCATCATTTTTTATCTGCTTAGCTTTCTCCTTTAGCTATTTTGCAGCTTAATTGTTTCTCTCATCCGCAAGTAATGTTCTCTTCCTAGCAGGGGCTGAGTCCCCATTAATTATCTATTCTTATCGGGAACCGCAAGTCTGGTCAGCAAGCAACGTATCGTCACCTCTAACACAAAGTGCATCCAGCCTCCATCCAGTGTGAGGATTTCAGCGCAATTGTGTGGCGCTCCTTGTCGCGTGGGAATCTCACACTGGCACCTCCACATCTCAAGTGCCGTCATTTACGAACTGTACAAATGGTACAGTCTTACCTAAGAACTGCACCCTTCTACTAAATAAGCGGACTGTACAACTGGTGCAGGCGCACCTGTGGGCCTCGTCCACCCTGTCTGTCGCTCCTTGTCGCGTAGGAACGCTGGTTCCAGCGACAGACCTTGTAATTTTTTTTTGTGTGTGTCTTTAGTTTCTGCCACCTGTCGCGTGGGGCTTTGCCCGGCAGGACCCGCCATGGCGAAGTCTGTACTGCCACGTTTAATCCCTGCATGCCGGGGAGCTAGCCGGGGAAGACATTAAACGCTCAACGGCTGGGTTCGCCCTCAGCCGAGTGGTCTTCCTCAGGCATTAAAATTAAAATTAAAATCTATCTAGCTAGGTTTCGAATTATTGAAAGGTCATTTTGATCTATTAAAACAAACTCAGCACTAGCATTGTAAGTATTGTACAAATCCAGTACTATTCAAGATATTGAAATCTAATCTTAAAGAAAACTATTTGAAACTTATTTTGGAAATAAATTTGTTTTATTTCAATTTTTTTATATTTTTCTTTCATAAATAATTGAGGTGATATTTTAATATTTTAATGCCTGAGGAAGACCACTCGGCTGAGGGCGAACCCAGCCGTTGAGCGTTTAATGTCTTCCCCGGCTAGCTCCCCGGCACGCAGGGATTAAACGGGGCAGTAAATGGCCAATGGCTGGTCCTGCCGGGCAAAGCCCCACGCGACAGGTGGCAGGAACTGAAGACATACAAAAAAAAACCTTTCTCTAAACTTTTCTCTAAAAAAAAAAAGAAAAAAATTATTTTTCCTTCCCTCTTTCTCTCTCTTTTTTTTTTTTTTTTTTTTTTTTGAGTTTCGAGCTATGTGTTAAAAAGTTAAGAATTTAAAATGTGAAAAGAATTATTATTTTGAGTGGAGGAAAGAGTACGGTTCGTGAAATGTTTAAAAACTGATTTTTGTGATTATTGTATGTATAGTTCAGGAATTATTGCTAAGTTAAGTGTTTGGAGTGATGTTCCCACCTATACCGATTCCTCGGAACCTGACGTCAATGACGGCATAAAGTCCCCGAGTACCGTCAAAGTGCAGGTACCGTACTCGGAAAAATTTTGAATTTGAGAAAAATATTGCAGGGAATTGATTTTAATTAAGATAGTTATGAGTTGACAAGTTTTTAGGGTCAAGATTGAAATTTTTTGTTATTATGAAAAAGTGGAAAAATGGGCAAAAATCCGACTAAGTAACACTAAAAAAGCTTAAAAAATGATAATAATGCTCAAATGATTAAGTTACTAATAAGCATAAAAATGAGAAAAATCAGTTAGATACCAACTATGATTTGCGATGTCATTAAAAAATTTACAAGTTTTGTGAACAAAGATGAAAAGATGAAAGTTGGGTTCGAGTTAGGTGTTCCACTACAGAAGTGGCTGCGAAAAAGTTAGGATTTTTTTTTTTTTTTTTTAAGAACAAGAAAAGTGCTGAAAGTTAAAGTTAGATATGCTTGATTTGATATTTGTTAAGGATATGATTGAGTCCGGTGTTCAATAAAATTACATGTGAAGTATTAAATTTTTATGAAAAGTAGAAAAGAAAAATGTGTTTGTTTAGAAACCCAGTTTATTTGATAATCGTATCTGTGGAAAGTTTAGATATTTAAAAAAGTTTGAAATTTTTAGCTGTGCGTGAAAAAATTAAAAAATTTAAAACGGTGAAAAGAATTATTATTTTGAGTGGAGGTAAGAGTACGGTTTGTGAAGTGTTTTAAAAACTGATATTTGTGATTTTTATGTGTGTAGATTAGGAATTATTGCAAAGTTAAGTGTTAGAAGTTATGTTCCCTCCTGCACCAGTTCCTCGGGACCCGACGTTAATGACGGCAAAAAGTCCCCGAGTACCATCGAAGTGCAGGTGCCGTACTCCGAAAAAAATTGAGTTTTAGAAAAATATTGCAGGCAATGGATTATAATTTAGATAATTATGTGTTTGACGAGTTGTAGGGTCGCGATTGAAAATTTTTGTTTTTATGAAAAAGTAGGAAAAGGGGCAAAAATCCGGCTAAGTTCCACTAAAAAAGCTTAAAAAAGATAAAAATAAGTTAAAGATCTACTGTAAATTGCAAAGACATTGACAATATTCAAGTTTTTAAAAAGCAAAATCTGACAAAAAATGTCTATGTCCAACTGGTGCGGATATGGCTAAATTTTAAAAAGCATAATAATGAGAAAAATAAGGAGACCAACTATGATTTACGATGTCATTGAAAAATTACGAGTTTTTGGGAATAAAGATGAAAATTGGTACGAGTTAGGTGTTCTGCTACAAAATTGCCTGCGAAAAAGTTTGTCTGGCTGGGGTATAAAATTTTGAAGTACAAGAAAAGTGCTGAAAAGTTAAAGTTAGGTATACTCGAAAAACAGACTGCGTTCGCAGTTAGGTGTTAGAAAAAACTTAAGAAAATCGAAGAGGGGTCCAGACTTTGATGGATTTTCAGCACGGAAAAACTTAAAAAATAAAACGATAAATTTGAAAAAATAATATGATGCAAAAGGTAAACTGAACATATACGATTGAATGGGGAAACAAACGTAACTAGAAAGCATAATTTATAGTGAAAAAAAAACGAGACTTAGCCTGATTTACGAGGAGAAGAAAGAGTGTAAACAAAGGAGGAAAAACATGAAAAAACTCATTAAATTTACATGTGAAGTTTGAAATTTTTAAGAAAAGTAGGAAAGAAAAATGTGTTTACTTAGAAACCCAGTTTATTTGATAATCGTATGTGTGGAAAGTTAAGAATTTTAAAAAGTTTGAATTTTGAGCTGTGCGTGAAAAAAGTTAATAATTTTAAAATTTGGAAAGATTTATTATTTTGAGTGGAGGTAAGAGTACGGTTTGTGAAATGTTTAAAAACTGAGTTTTGTGATTTTTATATGTGTAGTTTAGGAATTATTGCGAAGGAAAATGTTTGAAGTGGTATTCCCACCTGCACCGGTTCCCAGGGACTCTACGTCAAAGACGGCATGAAGTCCCCGAGTACCGTCGAAGTGCAAGTGCCGTACTCTGAAAAAATTTTTGAATTTTACAGAAAAATTGCAGAGAATGGATATTGATTAAGAAAATTATGTGTTCGACAAGTTTTTGGGGTCGAGATTGAAAATTTTTGTTTTCGTGAAAAAGTGCCAAAAAGGACAAAATATCCGGTTAAGTTTCACTAAAAAGCTCAAAAATGATTAAAAAAAGTTAAGACCAACTATAAATTACAAAGACATTGAAGGAAAAAAAAAACAAATTTTATAAGAAGCAAAAAGTGACAAAAATGGCTATGTCCAACAGGTGCTGTAAAGACTAAGTTTTCTAAAAAAGCATAAAGATGAGAAAAATAAGTTAGAGACCTACTACGATTTGCGATGTCAATGAAAGTTTACGAGTTCTGTGAATTAAGATAAAAAAATAAAAATAGGGTGTTCGAGTTTGGTGTTCTACTACAAATTTGCCTGCGTGAAAGTTCAAGTCTGGATGATGGAATTTTTTTTAAAAACTCTTTCACTGCCAAAGCGCCTGAAACGCACAGTCATTCAAAATACCCAAACCGTCCGAAAGTGCCTCGACGATTTCAACCCCTCTTTTCTCCGTAGAGCTCCTGTCAAAACGCACGTTGTGGGATGTGTCTACAGGATTATCTTCTCTTTGTTAACTTGTTTTCAGAAAAGGGATTTTTTTAAGGAACTAGGTAAGGGAAAATTAAGTGCGTTTAGGCTGTTTAAAAAGTATTTCGATAACACGAGTTTCTTATTTAAATGAAATACCCGTTTCTCTCTTTGTATATTATGAATAGCTTTAACAGAAAAGAACGGAAAAGAAAAACTGAAAACTTCCTTATTTATTTTTTTTAAATATAGGAATGCTGGTTTACTCTTATATATTTTTAAGCTGTTAACTGCAGCATGTTTTTTTTTTCTTATATGTTAATTGTACTTTAAACCGAAAGCCATTTTCTTCCGGCTTTTTTTTTTTTTTTTTTTTTAATGTTGAGCTTCAGCATTTTGCAACAGCATATTTAATTATATTTCCTCCTTTGAACTTGTTCTCCGTAGTGGTATATGCATTTATGTTTAGTAGTCTTCCATATGGTAGAAATTTCAAAAAATAAATGTGTACTACTTAATTAAAAAAATAACAATATTTACTTCTGACTTTCTTCCCCCTCAATTTTCTTTGCTCTTTTACTGAAATGAAATGCCTCTACTATTTTACCTGATCTGGATTTATTCACGTTTTATAAAATGCAATTTAAAATATATTTTCCAAAGTATTTTTCCTTTTTATAATGCTATATTTTAAATATAAAACTATATTAAATTTCTTAAATCAAATAAAACATTCAAAATATTAGTTATTTACTGACAGGTGAATTTCTGTTCTGATTTAACAAAAAAAGTGAATGTACGTTAACATTGAGGAACCTTCTACATTCGGTGAAAGGAAAAAAAGTAATCGGAAAAAAAGTAAACGGAAAAAAAGTAAACGGAAAAAAATTAACAAGGTATTGATAAATATTGAACTTATTGATAAATAAGTGTTAAAAGATAACAAAGTAACATATGTCTGATTTATATAATTCCCGTAGGCAGATATTTGCGAATGCTATTAGGAATTGAGTAAAATCACCCCCGGAAAAAAGCACCATCGGTAAAAAGCTCCCTGATAAAAAAAAAGGGGGGGGGTGGAGAAGGCATCACGTTAAGATGGGAAAATACCACACATTTATGAACGTTATATATTGCACGTGTACAATTATATATTACACGTGTTTCAATAAGCCAATTCTAATTTCGGGTAAAGCACGTGCTACCACGTGTATTTACGAACCATGTGTACTAGGAACAATCAGAGCATTATATACATCATATATTCTAATACGAGAGCAAATCTTGTGTGGGGGGGGAGGGGGGGTTATATATATATATATAAATTTTATTTTAAAAACAACTCTAACGATTTTGACGAAATTTTGTATCCTACCGTTTTAAGGCACCAGAAAATCATTGGGTTGGGTCACATGTTCGAAAAAATTCGATTTGTTGGTCATTTTGGGTCACCATCGGTCAGGGTCAACCTAATTGTGTCTAAAAAATGGTTCAAACGATTTGGACTAAACTTTTGCTACCATTTTCGGGCACGAGAAGACTATTGGGCTGGGTCACATAATCGAGAACTTTCTATTAGTGGGTCATTTTTGGGTCAACGTGGGTCAAGTTAATTTTATCTAAAAAACGGATCTAACGATTTTGATTAAATTTTGTATCTTACGAGTTTCGGGCACGAAAAAATCATTGCGCTAGGTTCCAGGTCCGAGAAAATTCGATTAGTGGGTCATTTTTGGGAAAATAACAATTGGACATGATAAAATGTACTATATATAAGGAAAAATGATCTTGAAGCTAGAAAATATTTCTCCTGCATGTTATTGAAAAAAATATATATATAATTTTCTAATGACAATTTAGTAACTCTGGTATTACCATCTGATGTATATAAGAGAAATTACTAACATGACAATATAATTAAAAGTATGAAGTTATTAAATGGTATTGTATTAATATGTTTTTCAATTGTAATTTTCAGTTACAGGTATTACTGGTATGATTTCGCATACGAATTTTTATTTTTAATAACGAATCATTTAATTCTCTTACACATTATAATTTTGAAGTTAATGTTTTCATGTTAACAAAATGAAATATATATATGGGAAATGTTATGGACATTTTAGCTTCAGACGGGGGACATAAAATTTGAAAAATAATCATAAAAGCATCCGAATGAAGTTATCATAAAATTCTGAATATTTTATAAATAAATTTTAATAAAAAAAATTAAATTACTATTATATTTAGTTGCAGGATTTTTTTAAAATCTGAAAACTTGCTCAAAAAATAAAAACTGCAATTAGATCCTATGTTCCATCTGTATAACAAATCAGTACAAAAACCCTTAACGGGTTAAAAGTTGTGACGCAGCACTTTCTTTTGGCTTTATGAATTTTAAATATGGGTCTTAAAAGCAATGATATCAAATTTAAGTGACGCTATGTTAATAATTATTTTTTTAAATCATAATTTTCTTTTTAGTTTTATTTATATTCACAGGTGCAATTATTATCTTAATATGAAAAAATATATAAAATTTATTCGCGGATGCTTTTTCATTCACATCTCTCATGAATTCAAAATATGGGTTTTAAAAGAAATGATATCAAAATTTGAGTGACACCTTGACGTTAATTTAATAGGACTCTTTTAAAATTCAATTTAAATTATTTTTGGTTTGTCTTCTAAAGTATATTTACACATACAAACAATACTTTTAATTTTTCAATACACTTTTAAATATATTACTTTCACTGAGCCTATATTATGTATTGAAATGTATTTATTTCAATAAATTGATTTATCTTCTGTGCCACGCTATCCAAAATCATAAGTAAAATTTATGTAAATGATTATTTTGCGTCATATTATCCACTTGAATACATTTCCCTTTGTTTGGATACTATGACGCAAAATAATCATTTACATAAATTTTACTTATGATTTTGGATAGCGTGGCACAGAAGATAAATCAATTTATTGAAATAAATACATTTCAATACATAATATAGGCTCAGTGAAGGTAATATATTTAAAAGTGTATTGAAAAATTAAAAGTATTGTTTGTATGTGTAAATATACTTTAGAAGACAAACCAAAAATAATTTAAATTGAATTTTAAAAGAGTCCTATTAAATTAACGTCAAGGTGTCACTCAAATTTTGATATCATTTCTTTTAAAACCCACATTTTGAATTCATGAGAGATGTGAATGAAAAAGCATCCGCGAATAAATTTTATATATTTTTTCATATTAAGATAATAATTGCACCTGTGAATATAAATAAAACTAAAAAGAAAATTATGATTTAAAAAAATAATTATTAACATAGCGTCACTTAAATTTGATATCATTGCTTTTAAGACCCATATTTAAAATTCATAAAGCCAAAAGAAAGTGCTGCGTCACAACTTTTAACCCGTTAAGGGTTTTTGTACTGATATCATTACTTTTTTAAGGTTATTGATGAGAATGTCAATTAGTCGAAATTAAGCATAGGGTATAAATTAATCATTAAAATAAAATTTTAAAGAAATGCTAAAAAAGACCCCTTGGACCCCAATAAAATATGAGGGTGGTGGCCCAGGGAGAGGAATCCAAGACTCAACTTTTAAATTATACAGCGAGAGAGTAACACAATTAGAAGGATGAAAATGCATGGCAAAACCCGTTTGTTCCATCTTCCTCCGCCAAAGGACGCAACCTTTTCTATACAAACATAGCTGAAAATTTTCGGGCCGTCGATTCCGAGTCAAATGAGCCATACGTCGTCGTGATCGGTCCCATAGAACCCGATAGGAAAGTGCCCCCTGGTGGTGAAACTTGGAACTAAATTCGATATATCCTGTCGATGTCGAGTCGAATGAATCACAGTGCATTGTGATGGGACCCATAGAACTCGAGACAGCTGCAAAATCCGTTAGTTCCATCTTCCACCACCAGGGGGCGGACTCTGTTCCATACAAACATAGCTGAAATCTTTGAGGCTGTCGATTTCGAGTCGAATGAGCCATACCTCGTCGTGATGGGGCACATAGAACACAAGATAGGAAAGCACACTCTGGTGGTGAAACTTGTAACTAAAATCGATATATCCTGCCGATGTCGAGTCGAACGAATCAAACTGCATTGTGATGGGACCCATAGAACTCGAGTTAGATGCAAAATCCGTTAGTTCCATATTCCACCACCAGGGAGCGCACTCTGTTCCATACAAACATGGCTGAAATCTTTGAGGCTGTCGATTTCGAGTCGAATGAGCCATACCGCGTCGTGATGGGGCGCATATGACCCGAGATAGGAAAGCGCCCCCTGGTGGTGAAACTTGTAACTAAAATCTATATATCCTGTCGATGTCCAGTTGAATAAATCAAACTGCATTGTGATGGGACCCATAGAACTCGAGTTAGCTGTAAAATCCATTAGTTCCATCTTCCACCACCAGGGGACGCACTCTGTTCTATACAAACATAGCTGAAATCTTTCAGGCTGTCGATTTCGAATCGAATGAGCCATACCTCACCGTAATCGGGCCCATAGAACACGAGATAGGATAGCGCCCCTGGTGGTGAAACTTGGAACTAAAATCAATGTATCCTGTCGATGTCGAGCCAAATGAATCAAACTGCATTGTGATGGGACCCATAGAACTCAAGTTAGCTGCAAAATCTGTTAGTTCCATGTTCCACCACCAGGGGGCGCACTCTGTTCTATACAAACAGCTGAAATTTTTGAGGCTGTCGATTTCGAGTTGAGTGAGCCATACCTTGTCATGATCGGGGCCATAGAACCTAAGATGGGAATGCGCCCCCTGGTGGTCAAACTTGAAACAAGTTGAATGAATCAAACCATGTTGTGATGGGACCCATAGAACTTGAGTTAGCTCCAAAATCCATTAATTTCCCCTTCCACTGCCAGGGGCGCTCTCTGTTCTATATGAACATAACTGCCCCTGGTGGTGAAACTAAAATCAGTAAGTTCTATCGATGTCGAGTCGAATGAGCCAAACTGCATCATGATTAGGAATGCACAACCTGTGGCCCGTGATGGATAACTGGTGGCCCGCAGAGACCATACATGCCAACCTATCCAAAAATTTCGAATTTCCTTAATAATTCGTGAGAAAAATTTGCAAATTTTGTCCATAAATCGTAGGAAAATATGAATTTCATCGATCAGGCGCATAAAATCATGAATTGCATCGACTGGATGCGAATTTTGTCAAATGGGCATGGAAAAATCACAAATTTCGCCATTTTGTCGCTAGAAAAAAAAACGCAAATTTCAATAATCGGTCAACAGAAACCAGAGATGCCAAAATCAGTAATTCCGGAGTTGTAAATTTCGTCAATCACTCACAAAAAAAAAAAATCTTGAATTTTGTAAATCAATTGAAAAAACCTGCGAATTTTGTCGATAAGGCACTTAAAATCGTGAATTTCATGGATCGAGCAGCGAATTTCCTCGAATGGCGTGGAAAGATAGAGAATTTCAACGAACAGTTGCAGGAAAAATTTGCAAATTGTCCATAGATCATAGGAAAACATTATGAATTTGGTCTATCGGTTCTGCAAAATTATGAATTTTGTCGATAAGCATGGAAAATCGCAAATTTCGACAACTGGGCTTGGAAAAATCAAGAATTCCATCGAATGTTTGTGAAAAAATTGTAAATTTCAACGAACGGTAAAAAAAAAAAAATAATTTGCGAATTTCGCCATTGTCTAGAGAAGAAAAATTGTGAATTTCATTAATTGGCCGATGGAAAGCATATCAGTTGAAAATCATGAATTTTGTCAATCAGGCACAGTAAAAACATGAATTTTGTGGATCGGGAGAAGGGAAATCATAAATTTTGTTGAACACATGCATAAAAATCATGAATTTTGTTTATCAGGCATGTAAAAATCATTAATTTCGTCAAACGGATGCATAAAAATCAAGAAAGTCATCAATTGGGTGCATAAAAATCTTGAATTTCATCGATCAGGCGTGTAAAAAATCATGAATTTCATCAATAAAGTGCATAAAAATCATGAATTTCATCGATAAAGTGCATAAAAATATAGGACAAAATTGCCATTCGCCAATCGGCGAGTAATACTGAAAATTTGCCGATTGACTTTACTGCCACCACTGGTCAAACTTAATAGTTCCAATTGCGATGATTCAATGGAAAAAGATTTTTTCCCCACTGTCGCTCGACAAATTTCAAAACCATTTGGCGAATTTCACGATTTTTTCAAAGAAATTATTTGACGGATTGTGATTTTTTTTCTTCTCGAAGCCATTCGACGATATTCGAAATTTTTTTCCCCTGAAACCAGTTGATAAATTTTGTGATTTTTCCACTATCAATGAATTTTGTGATTTTTCTGCTATCGATTGATGAATTTCGTGATTTATCGACTATCGATTAATGAATTTCACGACTTTTTCCATAAACGAACAAATTGTGCACTTTTTTTCCACTGCCATTCGACGAATTTTGCAATTCTGTTCCGCGATTGTTAGACAAATTTCACTATTTTTCTCCCGAGATCATTTGACGAATTTTGTGATTTTTAATTTTACTGACTGATTGATTTATATTTAATAATAAAAGTTAAAATGTTTTGATTTAAAAACAAGATGGCTAACTGAGGGTGAATCCCAAAACTTAGCCGCATCATCAATGAGTTAGCTAATCAAGCATTTAGCTCTTACAGTTTGTTTAAAAGGTGCACACAAAAGCAAAAAATATGAATTTTTTTTAATCCTTACCATCACTGTTGAAATCCTGAACCAATTAGAATCTAATTGTGACAGTGTATTTATCTTGCAAATATCATTGAGGAGTTTTTTATACAGGGACACGCAAAATCAAAATATCATCATGATAACATTCAAATTACTAAGCCAATTCAAACCTAATTATGCCAAAGTATCAATCGATGAATTCATTAATCAAATATGTTGGGCAAAATCCTAGAACAAGCAAAACATCCGATTTGGCTATTTTTTTTTATGCACGTCAACCAAAAAAAACGGCAACTTCCAAATTCTACCCAATCAGAACGCATGCTTTTTAAGCTTAAGCAAGCAGATACTTACACACTGCTTACGGCAAGCTTTTTCACAAAATAAACAAATTTTATTTCGTTTTACAATTATTTACAAAGTTTCAGCAAGTTTTTCTTCACGATTTTTCTATTTTTACAAACTTTTAGCAATATTTCGTCTGGATATTTCAATTTTTACATACAAGCATTTAGCAATTTTTTCCTCCAGATTTTTCTATTTTTAATAATTTTTAGCTATTTTTTCCTCCTTGCTAAAACTTTGTAAATTGTCATAAAACGGAATAAAATCAATGTTTACTTCGTGAAAAATTTTTCATAGAAACTGTGTAAGTAGTGAATTCTCTGCTACAAAGAACACAGGTTATGATTGGGGAGAATCTAGAGAATTCTGATTTTTCAAATGCACGAAACTCATTCAAGCACCAGTTAGTAACATGTATATGTACTCTTTGCGTACATTAACAGAAAAAAAAATCCTGGATGCATGAAACTCCCTGTGCAGCAATCTCTAGAATGCATGAAATTCATCCAAACAGCGGTTAATAATTGATATATATATATATATGTGTGTGTGAGTGCGCTTCGCGTACATTAACTGAAAAAAAAATCCTGGATGCACAAAACTTGCATTTCTCTGACTTCGGTTTTTCGAAATAGATAAAATGCTTCAGGGATTCAATCCAGCATCGCTGAAATGTTACATAAGCACAGAAGATCACTAATTATAATTAAAATATAGATAAAATGCTGAAGTGATTACAAATTAATCACTGAAGCATTTTATCTATACTTCAAAACATATTTGTTTTGTTTCTCATTTCCAAAATAATTTTCATTCATATTTACTTATTATAAGCATGTTATTTAATTTTACTGACTGATTGATTTATATTTAATAATAAAAGTTAAAATGTTTTGATTTAAAAACAAGATGGCTAACTGAGGGTGAATCCCTAAACTTAGCCGCATCATCAATGAGTTAGCTAATCAAGCATTTAGCTCTTACAGTTTGTTTAAAAGGTACACACAAAAGCAAAAAATATGAATTTTTTTTTAATCCTTACCATCACTGTTGAAATGCTGAACCAATTTGAATCTAATTGTGACAGTGTATTTATCTTGCAAATATCATTGAGGAGTTTTTTATACAGGGACACGCAAAATCAAAACGTCATCATGATAAGATTCAAATTACTAAGCCAATTCAAACCTAATTAAGCCAAAGTATCAATCGATGAATTCATTAATCAAATATATTGGGCAAAATCCTAGAACAAGCAAAACATCCGATTTGGCTATTTTTTTTACGCACGTCAACCAAAAAATCGGCAACCTCCAAATTCTACCCAATCAGAACGAATGCTTTTTAAGCTTAAGCAAGCAGATACTTACACACTGCTTACGGCAAGCTTTATTATACAATTTTAACATAAATTTTATTTCGTTTTACAATTATTTACAAAGTTTCAGCAAGTTTTTCTTCACGATTTTCTATTTTTACAAACTTTTAGCAATATTTCGTCTGGATATTTCAATTTTTACATACAAACATTTAGCAATTTTTTCCTCCAGATTTTTCTATTTTTAATAATTTTTAGCTATTTTTTCCTCCTTGCTAAAACTTTGTAAATTGTCACAAAACGGAATAAAATCAATGTTTACTTCGTGAAAAAATTTTCATAGAAACTGTGTAAGTAGTGAATTCTCTGCTACAAAGAACACAGGTTACGATTGGGGAGAATCTAGAGATTTCTGATTTTTCAAAAGCACGAAACTCATTCAAGCACCAGTTAGTAACATATATATGTACACTTTGCGTACATAACAGAAAAAAAAAATCCTGGATGCATGAAACTCCCTGTGCAGCAATCTCTAGAATGCATGAAATTCATTCAAACAGCAGTTAATAATTTATATATATATATGTATATATGTGTATGCTTCGCGTACATTAACTGAAAAAAAAAAATCCTGGATGCACAAAAATTGCTATATTCCGCACTTCCTAGAATGCATGAAATCCATTCAAGCTGCGGTCAGTAATGTTCGCACAAAAATCGGTTTACAGCAATCTCTAAAGTGCTTAAAATACATCTTATCATATAAAATCAACAAAATTGCACTTACCGTTATTTCTCATCCTTCGTTTTTTTTTAATATTTCACAGGATTTATCCTTTATGACATAAAACACATTTCATAAACATAATTCAACAAATCTGACACACAACAAACCAACCCACAGACAATAGAACTCTATTATAGAATATTCTAATCTGTCAACCAACCAATCAAATCTAATTCCCTCAAAAACCAGCTCAATTTTCAGAACCATGCATTCTGCTCATGCTAGAACCAAGCACAGAAGGCGTGGAAAAAACGTAAGAAATAAATCGGTAACAAGAAAACTCATTTATCGCTTCGCTAAATTCGATGACGCCAAGCGTCTCGCTTGTTCTAGGATTTAACCTATTTTTCTTAATTATCTATCTTAGTTTGTGAATAAATTTTTGTAATGTCAGTTGAAACTGATCTCTCGTACATAACGATGCATCACATTTTTTTAATGTTTTTTTTTTTCTACACCATGATGTTGCTATTTAACAACATTATTTTAATTTTAAAAAGAAAACAAACAACTAATAAATCAGTAAATATGAACGTTTTGCACTCCTGAAGCCCCCCCCCCCAATATATATATATATATATATATATATATATATATATATATATTGTTTTAATTTCAGGGTAACTGAAGAAAAAAAAAATCCTTCTATAGCGTTTCTATTTTTCCATGCGCTGTGAAGATTTTTTAACGGGTTCAAAAACAAATTTCACAAATACTTCTAACTTAATTAACAAATACTTCAAAAAAATATTTTTAATTCCATGTTGTTTATGTATGAAGAAAGAAACAAAAGTTTGGTAAACTTCTATCTCTGTTTAAATAGTCTATTTCAAGAATAAAAACATTCGGTAGAATGCATAGCTCTGACAATACATAAACAAAAATGAAGAATACAGTACCTTTTTTTTTTTTTTTCAATTTCTTATATTTGGTGCAAGATACTACTGAATACTTTGCTACAAGATTTGTTTAAAGATATTACCCTCTCTCATGATTTTTAGGTTTCCAATGCCACGTCTACCATTGCCCCGAGAACTGACGACTGATTTCGTGATTTATTAAGTAAAATCTATATTTAACATTTGAAAATAAACTTTCACTAGAAAAAAAAAAAAAAAAAAAAACAATGGTAGAACTTTGCATTTCTCTGACTTAGGAAAATAAATATTAGAAGATAAATACATATTTCTTTATTATCTGTTTTTAAAATGCAAATTTAAGAAATGAAATTGAAAAAAAAAAGGTACTGTATTCTTCATTTGTTTATATAGCTGATCAAATATACGCATTTCACTGAATGTTTGGATTCTTATACTATGAAACAGAAGCTTACAAACGTGTTTTTTATCGTACATAAACAACATGGAATTAAAAATATATTCATGAAGTATTTGTTAATAGAAGTTAGAAGTATTTGTGAAATTTGATTTTCAACACTTCAAAAAATGTTCATAGCAGCTAATCGCATCGCACACGAAGAAAACAAACTGATGATTGATTCATTTTGAATGATTCCTTGTTACGCAAATTAATTGATAAAAAAAAATCTTAATCTTTTTTTTCCTTTAAAAAATCACAAATTAAATATAAATAACAATTAAATTGTATATGTATAATTATAAAATATTTCAATATTTTAATCAAGGAATCTAAATATTTTTCGACTTAATGAAGATTTTGATATAAGAAATTCTTTATTATAACAAAAAAGAAAAATATACAAACAATAATTTAATTTAATACATATATATTACATATTAAAAATTGCATTAAAAACTGTTTTCGTATTAAAAAAAAAAAAAGAATCTAAATAGTTTTTCAGTGATATATATATATGCTATAACGTTTAACTGTAACCGTGATACCCATGAACTTCCTGACTGCGCAGTAATAAAAAAGGGTGAAAAGGCCGAAAATCCTTAATGTTAGTCTACCAGAAAAAGCATAAGAAAAGAGTCCAATTTTGAAACTGGATTATATAAAAAACAAGAGTTTTCCTACGTTAGCGCAATATCTTAAACGCTTCATCTAAAACCGATTAATATAATATATTAATTTTAAAAAAATCGTTCGATCCATTTTCGAGATAACAACTCTGTGCCCATTACACCATTACATTTTCCATTTTCGCTTAAAAATTGGTTTCCAGATCTCAAAATCTACTGCATGTAGAAATCTATAAATTTCAGGATAGAGTTAGGCCATAGATATAAGACTAATGTGAAAAAATCGAAACGGTATGCCGCATATTTACCGAGATATTAAATGTCGGCGTTTCGATTTTCCTTTGATGTCCTGCTAGCTGTATATATGAGAGTGACGGAATCTTCGGTTTTGGGCTTACGGTTTTCGGTTTTTCGCTGCGTCACTCAAGAGACTACCGTGTCTTATGATTTAGATTTCAAGACACAAATTCATTTTGAAAGCTTTACGCTATAAAAACTGGAGAAAATGTAAATTAATTTTAATTTTGATTTTTTATTCTTTTTTTTAAATAAAAAAGTTATTTGAAATAAAAAAGGGAAATCAGAAAAAAGGTACAATTTAATACATTTACTTTCATACAGTTAAGATGTATATTTAGCACCTAATTAGTTTTGAAACTTGAATGAATTTTTCCTAGTGCTATTAAAAAAGAATAGATATATTTTTTTAAAAACAGCTAACACTTTCTATTAACTAGCTCTCTTACAATTATCATCTTATTTATATAAAAAAACGCCCATATGATCATCTTAATAATATATATAATACGAATTTTTAATTTTAGTGACAGATCGGTTAATTCTCTTACAGATTATATTTTCGAAGTCAATGTTTTCATGTTAAAAAAAAATTAAATTTATGTTCGGAAACTGTTAAAAACATTGTTGCTTAAAGGGGAATATAGAACAAGAAAACGAATCACAAAAGCATCTGAATCAAATTGTTGTGAAATTCTGAATATTTTATAAATTATTTTCAATATTTCCTATGGGAATGGATTTTTTTTTAAGTATTTCCTCATGAAAACTTGTTCAAAATACAAAAACTGTATTTATATGTATTTACTGTGTTCCATCTAAATAACATATTTAAATATCAAGACACACAGCCATTTTCAAAATATAACACAAACAAATAATCCAAATTGGTTTAATTAATCATGTATGAACTGGGAAAATTAAGAAAGTCATATTGAATAAGATTCTAAATAAAGAATCTAAATAATGTGGAACTAAATAAAGATAATTAAAAAAAGAAAGAAAAAGTGGTGGTGGTGGTGTGCGTGTGTTGGGGGGGGGGGGGGGATTGGGTAGATAAGAACCATGTTTGGCCCATGGCGGAGACAAATATTTTGTTTTCATTTTTGTAATAAAATTTAGGATTAAATTGGTTCGTTTTGTATAACTATTTAAGTATGCTATGTACAAGATAACAATAAAAGTTGTTTAGCAAATTTTAATGTACTCTTAACATTTTTACAAAAAAAAAAAAAACTTTCTTATCTATTTATTTATTTTTATTTATTTATTTATTTTAATAAGAAGGTCTCATAACACCAGCAAGGTTTTTATGGATGTTAATCTATACTAATATTATAAAGGAGTAAATCTTGTTTGTTTGTTTGTAGGGGGTAATCTCTGGAACTACCGAACCGATTTCAAAAGTGATGGTGGCAAATTAATGGTGACAACCCCTGCTCCAACATAGGCTATATTTTATGTCGGTGCCACTAACCACAGGGGGTGCAGGAGCAAAAAACGTTCTAAAATTGCGATTTTTCAGTTATCACACTGGCTGTCAAGCCCTGAGAGCTTGGCAGCCGGTTCTGTATGTATGTATGTACGTACGTAATGCGATAACTCTTCATAGAAATATCCGTTTTCCTTCAAATTTTGTTTATAGGTTCACTGTGTTAAGGCGCTTCCCTGATTAGTTTTCGGTATTGATTGGTTAAGTATAAAAGGGGGGGGGACAAGGGGCTAATTCCCCCCCCTTAATTTATATAAATGGGTTTTTCATGCAGAATTATTCCGTTTTCCTTCAAATTTTGTTTATAGGTTCACTGAGTTAAGGCGCTTCCCTGATTAGTTTTCGGGATTGATTGGTCAAGTATAAAGGGGGGGGGGGAACAAGGGTCTAATCCCCCCCCCCTTAATTTATATAAATGGGTTTTTCATGCAGAATTATTCCGTTTCCCTTCAAATTTTGTTTATAGGTTCACTGAGTTAAGGCGCTTCCCTGATTAGTTTACGGGTTTGATTAGTTAAGTATAAAGGGGGGGGGGATCGGGGGGCTAACCCCCCCTTAATTTATATAAATGGGTTTTTCATGCAGAATTATTCCGTTTTCCTTCAAATTTTGTTTATAGGTTCATTGGGTTAAGACGCTTCCCTGATTACTTTTCGGGATTGATTGGTTAAGTATAAAGGGGGGGAACAAGGGGCTATCCCCCCCCCCCTTAATTTATATAAATGGGTTTTTCATGCAGTATTATTCCGTTTTCCTTCAAATTTTGTTTATAGGTTCACTGTGTTAAGGCGCTTCCCTGATTAGTTTTCGGGATTGATTAGTTAATATAAAGGGGGGGGGGGTCGGGGGGCTAATTCCCCCCCTTATTTTATATAAATGGGTTTTTCATGCAGAATTATTCCGTTTTCCTTCAAATTTTGTTTATAGGTTCATTGGGTTAAGACGCTTCCCTGATTACTTTTCGGGATTAATTGGTTAAGTATAAAGGGGGGAACGGGGGGCTAATCCCCCCTTAATTTATATAAATGGGTTTTTCATGCAGAATTATTCCGTTTTCCTTCAAATTTTGTTTATAGGTTCACTGTGTTAAGGCGCTTGCATGATAATTTTCGGGATTGATTGGCTGAGTATAAAGGGGGGAACGGGGGGGGCTAATCCCCCCCCCCTTCATTTATATAAATGGGTTTTTCATGCAGAATTATTCCGTTTTCCTTCAAATTTGGTTTATAGGTTCACTGAGTTAAGACGCTTCCCTGATTAGTTTTCGGGATTGATTAGTTAAGTATAAAGGGGGGGGATCGGGGGGGCTAATCCCCACTTAATTTATATAAATGGGTTTTTCATGCAGAATTATACCGTTTTCCTTCAAATTTCGTTTATAGGTTCACTGTGTTAAGGCGCTTCCCTGATTAGTTTTCGGGATTGATTGGTTAAGTATAAAGGGGGGGAACGGGGGGATAATCCCCCCCTTAATTTATATAAATGGGTTTTTCAAGCAGAATTATTCTATTTGCTTCAAAATTTGTTTATAGATTCATTGGGTTAAGACGCTTCCCTGATTAGTTTTCGGGATTGATTGATTAAGTATAAAGGGGGGAACGGGGGGATAATCCCCCCCTTAATTTATATAAATGGGTTTTTCAAGCAGAATTATTCTATTTGCTTCAAAATTTGTTTATAGATTCATTGGGTTAAGACGCTTCCCTGATTAGTTTTCGGGATTGATTGATTAAGTATAAAGGGGGGAACGGGGGGGTAATACCCCCCTTAATTTATGTAAATGGGTTTTTCATGCAGAATTATCCCATTACCTTCAAATTTTATTTATAGGTTCACTGTGTTAAGGCGCATCTCTGATTAGTTTTCGGGATTGATTGGTTAAGTATAAAGGGGGGGAACAAGGGGCTAATTCCCCCTTATCTATACTAATATATAAAGTAGTAAAGATTGTTTGTTTGTTTGTTTGTTTGTTTGTTTGTATGGGGTAATCTCTGGAACCACTGAAGCGATTTTAAAAGTGATGGTGGCAAATTAATGGTGACAATCCCTGCTCCAACATAGACTATATTTTATGTCGGTGCCACCACCCCCAGGGGGGTGCAGGAGCGAAAAAGTTCTAAAATTTCGATTTTTTGTGTACTGAAGGAGATAGAAGTATCAAATTTGGTATGGTAGTTACTTATAAGATGTAAATGCTCTCTAAGAACAAATTATAAAAACATTCGCAATTTAAAAGGGTGAGATGAGGAAGAAGCGTTCTAAAAACATTCTAAATTACAATTTCTATAGAATCTCTGAAACTACAGAATCGATTTCAAAAGTGATGGTGGCAAATGGATGGTGACAGTCCCTGCTCCAACATATGCTAAATTTTTTGTCGGTGCCACTGTCCGCAGAGGGTGCAGGAGCGAAAAACGTTCCAAAATTATGATATTTTCAATAATGAAGGAGTTAGGAACTTGACATTTTGTATGGTCGTTACTTACAAGATTTAAATGCTCTATAAGAACAAAATCTAAAAAAATTCGAAATTTAAAAGGCTGAAATAAGCAAAAAATTTTCTAAAAACATTCTAAATTACAATTTGTATGGAATGCCTGGAACTACTAAAGCGATTTCAAAAGTGATGGTGGCAAATGGATGGTGACAATCCCTGCTCCAACATAGGCTATATTTTATGTCGGTGCCACTACCCCGAGGGGGGTGCAGAAGCGAAAAACGTTCTAAAATTGCGATTTTTGCGATGCTGAAGGAGCTAGAAACTTCAAGTTCGGCATGATTGTTATTTATAAGATCTAAATGCGCTCTAAGAACAATTTCTAAAGAAAAATGATCTAATGATTCTGCGATTTTTAAACTATTGAATTTCTAAAATTACCAAATTTCACAATAGAGTACCATAGCGAAACCTTCACGCGTAAAAAGATAATGATAAGGGCGACGTGTCCTGACGTGTATATTGACTATAGCACGAGTCACAAATTATAGTATCCTTATTATTCTGTTAAAATATAAAAGTGAATTATGAAATGTCAATATTTTGTTTGATTAAAGGTTCGTTAAGAGAAATTGACCAGCATAGCGGGCGTAGCTTGCTAGTATTTGAATAAAAATATAAAATATTCAGAAAAAGAATGAAAACTTGATTTATTATTATTATTATTATTATTGAACTATTCTATTCAAATGTAAAATAATTTAAAGCATACTTAAATGATAGAAACTTGTACTTTCCACTAAGAAAATGAACTGCAAAATGAATTTATGCAGTTAAAATTTTCAATAGCGGATACCTCGGGACTGCTGAGTTTGTTCTCTATATATACCTCCATTTAGCGAACTATAAATCAGGTTTGGGTTGCTTACAGAAGCAGGACCTGATTATTGCAGGGGCAAACTCTTCCACGGCTTTGACCCCTCCCCTCTGATTTTAGGTGCCTCCCAAATTTGACATTTCTTTCAATATTTTAAACTTATAGAGTAGGATAAGATTTTAAAAAAATATATTTATCTAAAAACAGTAAAACCTTTCAATAGCGGACATTTCGAGACTACAAAATGTGTCTACTATTCGGAGGTGTCCACATTTCTGATGTAAAAATATTCAAACATGTATGTGTTGTGGATTGAAAAGGTGAATTTTCGCTAAATAGAGGTATCCGCTTTTACCTCTAAAACCGGACACTTCCGAATAGCGGAAAAATTCTGTGGTCCCGAAGTATCCACTATTGAGAGATTTTACTGTTTTTAGATAAATATAATTTTTGTTTTCAATCTTATCTTACTGTAAAAGCTCAAAACATTGAATTTAATCAGTACAGTGTTGAAAGAGATTTAAAATATCAGCTTTACGAAAATTGCATTCTATATTTTACGCCCCATAAAATCGGGGGGTGGGGGGAGGGGGAGATAGTACCATGGGCCAGTTTGCCCATGCTTTAATCAGGTTCTTCTTCTTAAAAAATTACCAGCCCTGCTTTGTGGTCATATAGAGTCCCATTTATTGAGAATGCAATGTGGTCAAATATGGCTGCATTTAATGCTTTAAAAATATGTAGTCAGAAATGGCTACTTATTGCCGAAAGATCAGGACACGAAAATGGCCCCAATTCAGACGTTTCAAAGTCTTAAATTCAGACACAAATAAGTGTCTTAAAAGATTAAGACACTTTAAAGTGTCTATTTTTTAACCATCCGTTTCAGACCCTTAAGTGTCTGAATTTCAGACATTTCAGTTTACAATGCAGTTTTAACAACTTTATACCTGGTTAAAAATTATTTTTATTAATACTTAAAATTATCCCAGTGTTTTAAAATATATGTAAGATTTGAGAATCATGATTCGTGATAAAATCATGATAAAATTAACTTGATCCACGTTGACCCAAAATGACTCACTAATCGAAAGTTCTCGAACATGTGACCCAGCCCAATAGTCTTCTCGTTCCCTAAAACTGTAGGATACTAAATTTAGTTCAAATCCTCTGAACTGTTTTTAAAATAAGAATAGCTTGACCCATAATGACACATGACCAAAATGGCCCACTAATCGAATTTTCCTGAACATGTGACCAAGCCCAACAGTCTTCTTGTGCCCAAAAATGGTAGGATACAAAGTTTAGTCAAAATTGCTTGAACCGTTTTTTAGATACAGTTAGCTTGACCCTGACCCACAGTGACCCAAAAATGACCCACTAATTGAATTTTCTTCGACATGTGACCTAGCGCAATGATTTTTTCGTGCCCGAAACTCGTAAGATACAAAATTTAATCAAAATCGTTAGATCGTTTTTTAGATAAAATTAACTTGACCCGCGTTGACCCAAAAATGACCAACGAATAGAAAGTTCTCGAATATGTGACCCAGCCCAATAGTCTTCTCGTGCCAAAAATGGTAATAAAAGTTTAGTCAAAATCGTTTGAACAGTATTTTAGATACAATTAGCTTGATCCTGACCGATGGTGACCCAAATGACCCACTAATCGAATTTCCTCAAACATGTGACCCAGCCCAACGGTTTTCTGGTGCCTCAAAACTGCAGGATACAAAATTTCGTCAAAATCGTTCGAGCCGTTTTTAACATAAAAATTGCATATATATATAACCCCCCCCCTCACACACACACACAAGATTCGCTCTTGTATTAGAATAAATGATGTATATAATACTCTGATTGTTCTTAGTACACGTGGTTAGTAAATACACGTGGTTAGCACGTGCTTTACCCGAAATTATAATTGGCTTATTCAAACACGTGTTATTCATAAATGTCTGGTATTTTCCCATCTTAACGTGAAGCCCCTCCCCCCCCCCATTTTTTTTTATCAGGGAGCTTTTTACCGATGGTGCTTTTTTCCGGGGGTGATTTTACTCAATTCCTAATAGCAATTGCAAATATCCGCCTACGGGAATTATATAAATCAGACATATGTTACTTCGTTAGCTTTTAACACTTATTTATCAATAAGTTCAATATTTATCAAGACCTTGTTACTTTTTTTCCGTTTACTTTTTTTCCGTTTACTTTTTTTCCGATTACTTTTTTTCCAGTTACTTTTTTTCCGCTTTCGTTGACTCAGTTACTTTTTTTCCGTTTACTTTTTTCCGATTACTTTTTTTCGTAGATTCGCTCTACATTCAGCATGCCATTAGAGCTTTTCGTAAAAATATATTTTCCATTTAAAAAGTACTTTCACTATCTCTAAAAAGAGAAAAATAAGAAAATTAAAAAATGACAATACACCGGGTTATAATTTCCTTGACGGCTATTATTGTGTGTGTATACAATAGTTTTGGATAGATTTGTAACGTACAATAAAAAATGATAGAAAAAGCGTTGAAGCAAAATTATATTTATGATGAACATGATGCAAAAGTTCATAAAACGAGTTCATTTTTATGTGAAATATTAGAGCGAGAGAAACAACAGTGAAAATTCACATATTTTACTAATGTAGTAACTTCTTTTTTCTAATTTTGCACTAATAAATGACACTATCTTTATCAAGTCTTCAAGAGCCCACACTGTAAAAAATAACGGTGAAAAATACAGTGAAAAACGCTGTCATTATTTCACGAAAAGGAAAAAGCACAATTTACAGCATATTTTGCTGTAATTTGTAAGCGCCATCTACTGATGAAATCGCGAAAGATTCGAATTGGAACTTTTCAACCCACAGACTTCTAATACAAATACCAGTGTTGAATTCAGGGGGTGGCCCGGGGGGGGGACATTCCCTCCCGGAGCATTGAAAGCCCCCCACCCCCCGAAAGATTTGAGATTTTATCCCGCTTTTAATGGTTTAAAAGTGCAATTCCCCCCGGAGCCATAGAAATCCCTCCCGGAGAAAAGTCTTTGAATTCAACACTGCATACTGCATACATACTATAATACTTCTAAAAGTTACTATATTTATGCTCTGAGTATGAACCACATGACATGAACATAAACTATCTTCATGCACATAACCATGGATGACTACCAGAGATCATTTTTTTCCTCTGCCTTTTCGAAAAAGCGAAAAAGACGATTTTCTTTGCCTCTGCACGCATGCGCTAGCTTCGGCTCGAATGTAAGCGTCGTTGATGAAACCGCAAGATGCCTGTTGCTATTATTTTGGATTGGAAGAAGTCAACCTTGGTGGAAATTAGCTATTTATTAAAAACTAAAAGGTAAGTGTTAGCTTTATTTTCTTGTTTATGATATTATTGTAATATTTGTCGTATAAAACTTAGTAACCCTTTTCCTATAATCACCTGTCGGCGAAACATGCTTAGGCCTGAGATGTCTCAGTCAGTAAAGATATATCACTTCCCGCCAATAAAACGTAATTTTTAAAGTATTGTTTTTAATATTTCCCTTTTAATCATCGTAACCGGTAAAATGTAAATGTTTTAGAAGAATTTTTAAAATGTATTTTGTTGTCCTTACTTAGGGCATTGCCAGGGTAACATTTTGAATGAAGCTTAACGGTTCGCATTTATTAAACTGCAAATCGGAAGTTAGAATGTAAAGGAATGTTTTGGCGTTTACGATAATTTTGTTGTTCCTATAGGAAAACTAGTGCGCCATATACTATGCATTTCGAAGGCTACTATTAAAAATAAATAAGTACTTATTTACTTTAAAAAAAAAAAAAACATTATAAAATATTTACTCTCATACAAGGCACAGCTTACAGCTGTATTTATTAAATTATTGAAATTTGAACTTTTGAATTATGAATATACCGAAAAAAAAAATGAAGACCTGTTTTTTGAAGTAATTAAAAAAAAAATGATTATAAGCTCAAGATCCATGTTTATCCATTAGATTAGATATATAGGGTAGATGTGCCAGTAATGGACACTTTTAAGGAATTTCTTTAAACATTATTTTTTAATTAATAGTTATAATTGTTATATTCCACATTTTTTAATATTATATTAATTTACCAACAATATTTAACCATGCTCACTCACATTTCCCAAATCTAAATTTAATTGTAAATAACAGAAATAAATCAAAACACCCTAAATTCCAGTAATGGACACCCCACAAAAAGTAATAGATAATTGATATTATGATTGTATTTAAAACTAGAATTTTGAAGAAAGCATATTAATGAGTTAAAAAAAGCTGAATGTTTATTGGTTATTTTTTTATAAACCAAAAACATTGAGGTGTGTCCAGTACTGGCACATCTACCCTAGTATATGTATGTATACAGATAGATATGCATATAAATATACATAGATGTATGTTTGTGTATAATACTTAAACACATACATACATAGTATTACCCCCTAAGCTCACTTCATGTTCGAATTGGTAATTGTTTTCTTGCACACAATTACTCGGTACTCAGCTATTTGGCCAAAGTACTACCACACCACTAACTCAAAATGATTGTTTTTAAGGCGGTTTTGGAAAAAAATATTTCTCCCACCCAACAACGCAAAACTTTCAGACACATTTTTTTTCACACTAACATAAAATCATGATAATTGCATGCATGATTATTAAAGTGATTAGTAATCAGTTTTTTTTTTCATTTTCTAATAAATGAATTATATCTTGAGTTATAAGCAATTGTGTCAGGTTTTTTGTCGAAATGTTGAAGCTTTTTAATGTTTATAGATTTTCCCGCCCTATTTCTCACTGTATAATAATGATAAATAATAATCTAAAACTATCTCTCCCCTTCTCCCCAATTTTTTTTTTAACCATTGGGAAAATAGCTGTTTTTGGTAGAGAATGGACCTCTTGACATCGTCACTTTTTTTAAAAAGCATTTTTAACAAAATTCTTTAACATTAGAAGAATTTTTCTTTGAATATGCAATAGAAATGCATAAAATCGTTACAAAAATGTTAAATTTACAAAAAGTATAGATGCAAATTATCAGATATGAAAAAAAGCCGAATTCAAAAATTGACGTCTGATGAGAAATAGTCTTATAAAGCAAAAAACGTGGTCTTCAACTTTTATTTCCTCAAAATACCTTTAGCTCGGACATCAATCTAAACAAGAGTTAAAGTTATAATTTTTTTTAGCTATACTCCATCCAAAAATAAAAGTATTACCTTAAAGCATGGCTGCCAACTGTTCCAATTTTTGCCTACCGCTAAAATTTAATAGAAATTTTTGTCTTATTTAATCGTCGAAATGCTGTGGTTAAATACGGCAAATATTTATATTAAATTTTAGTGGTATCCAAAAAATCGGAAGAGTTGATAGTTGTACCTTAAAGTAAAGATTAAAATTAAACCATCGCCAACTAAAAAAAATAATTAACTACTGATTAACTTTGAACTCGGTACTGTTTTTGTTTTGGACAATATTTACTTAAAAAAGCCACTGAAAGATAAACTATCTAATTTAGATAAACTTGCAACTTTAGAAATAATTTTGCCTTGTTTTGGTTTTGTTGAGTTAAGCAGACCATGTTTACTATATTTATGTTCAAATTTTTCAATAAAAACAAATTTTGTGGTATAAAACATAAAATTTTCTTAACTTGATTACCAAATAGTAGTTTGTTTAATAGTTTGTTTTTTGTGAGTGTAAAAAGCAAATTGTGTGTTTTCAATTAGTTGATCTTAAATTTTGTTAAGTAAAAAAATAAATAGAAAAAGACATTTAGAATATTGATTTATTAAGTTTTCATACTAAATGACATATGTTTGTCTAATTTATATCAACTCTGAAAATATTTATAATCATCAATAAGTGGACTATTTTAAAAATATCAGGTATATATATAAAAAAATATCAGATATATATCAAAATATCGGATATTTTTGAAAATAGGATATTTACAAACCCTAAGTCAAACATTGTTAGCATTCAATCACTTAATGTGAAATTTTTCGGCACAAATTCATGCACTCCCAACAAAAAATATACTATTATTTTAACAGTTAATATAAAAGAAATTGGTGTACTTTTTATTTTATGTTAACAAGATTCGACTATAGTTGCATTATATGGTGTTTTACTAAAATAAACTGTAATTATCAACATAGGACAAAATTTTGTTTCTGACTTGCTAGGAAGTTATAAAATTTAAATTTTGTTGTACATGATTAAATGCATTTTTTATTAATTTCTAAATAATAGTAAATAATTAAAAATGCTCTATATTAGTTTCACAGTTGCTTCAATTAATATAATCTTGTAGATTAAGAACTTCCATAATTTCAAATAAAAGTAAAATATCAGTGCTTTTCTAAAAAGTAGCATGCAATGTTAGTTCAGGGGTTGGGTATTTTCAGAAAATCTTACCAGCCAAGGATTTATTTTACCAGCCAGCAAGAAGGAACGTACAGTTGAAAATTGTTAGGACAGAATTTACGCGACTGCACAAATAAATCATTACTACTACAAGACATTTTCGTATTTTTTCCCCCCATGAAATTAAGAAATATATACAACAGAGGAAAGTTTGGTATAGAATAGAACTTAGTACCATATTTACATTGCGGTAATTTGAAGAGTTGCAAAATATAGCTGACAAGCAAAAAACATATATTCTATAGCCTGAAATATAAAAGATTTCTTATAGATTCACTCGCCTTGTCAATAAATCCACTCGCCAATGGCGAGTAAAATTATGTATTTCCCCAGCCCTGGTTATGTTAAAAATTAATTTTAGAAATTGTAACTAAATTTTAATTAGGAGCCTTAAGATATTTACAGTAGGTGTCATTTGATGCCTACATTTTTGAGGTGTGTTCGTAATTATATAAATACGTAGCACCTACAATTGTCGCTTGGTCCGTCCGTCTGCATATAACAACGCAAAAACTACCCAACCGAATGGTTTGCAATTTAAAATATATTATCTTTGCAGAATTTTGTCGAGACATTTCAAATTTTATTAAAATCTAATCAAAACTTCAGGAGATATTAATAAAAATATTTATTAAGAAATTTGAATTTTTTTTTTTTGAAATCGGTGCTTTTTGTTATAGGAGCTTCCGAAGTTTAATCGTCAAGTGACTGAGATACTTATTTTATTACAGAAATGAATCTGCAGACGATATAATTCATTTCACAGAATTAAAAATCATCAAGATCTGAATATTTATATAACTAGATATTGTACGAATGCACCTCATTTGTCACGTTTGACGTAAAATTTCCAACTTTTTATTTCCCAATTTCTATCACTGTTTATGGGGTCTAGCCTCCCAAGTTACTCCCCCGTATTAGCAGAGGTGGGGAATTTTCAGATGTCTTTAACAGTAAATCTTTAACATTAATTGCATATACAAAATGATGGGGGGAAAACAAAGTTGTCCTCATTAATCAGAGATGTAGACATATTGGCGATAATTCTTAGTATTATATTTAAAGCAATTAATATGTATAATGAAATTAAATTAACCTACAACTTTAAACTGAAATAACTTCTCAGAACCTCACTAGATGGCGACACAGATGCGTGTAGCATGTAGTCAGAGAGAGCATAAAAGGAATTTGTTTAGTGTCAGTTGCACGCAATTTTGAAAATGTCTCCAAAAGTACAATATTCAACTGAAGATTATATTTTATTGTTCAAAATTGGTATTTATGTGGTGAAAATGCAAAACTATTTCTAAGGGAGTGGTTTTCAATGGTCAGAAAACGACCTGAGCCTTCTACAGCAATTTCAAGAGATCTGATAAGAAAATTGGCCACCTTATTCACCAGATATCGATCCCTGTGATTTCTGTCTTTGTAGTCATATGAAAGATTTTGTTTACAAGAAGCCGACACACCTTATTAGCTTCAAAAGTTCCATAACTGACCCATTTTCAGGCATCAAAAAAGAAATGCTTGATTTTGTTACTGACAACTTTGTGACTATGTTGCGCTATTGTATTACCTCTGCAGTTTCTCACTTAGAAAAACCTTATCCATTAAATTCCTTTTCCAGTCTTTTCAATATAAAAATATTTGTAGTATTGTAGTAATTTGCCATCAACAATTCAAGTTATTTCAGTTAAAAGTTGTAGGTTAATTAAAAATCACCCTGTATACATTCAATATCTTTAAAATTTTAATCGTGCTTGAAACAATAGTTTTGAAAGTTTGTTATTTATTAATGAATGAATTTAAAGCTGCTTATAATTTTATTTTAGGTCTCAACAAATCAGCTGTGTCTACATAGAGTTATAAAGTAAATTTGCCCTCATGCAGTCTAGTTTGTGGTATGTATAATTGTTGTAACTATTTAAAAATGTATTTCATGCGACATTGTACAGTGAAATTTTGGAATTTTTATATATTTACGGTTCGGGTTGTCTTCTTAATTGAATTTTTCAGCTCTGGTCTGGTTTAAAGGTGAAAATAAGCAGTCGCCATTCATCGATTAAACTTTAAAAACTGGCGATTAAAAATGTGGAAAGAACTGGCCAAATGAGGGATTTCCTGATTACCATTTCCCCCCTAAATTTCACGATTTTTCAGCGTTCGTTCGACGAAATTCTTAATTTTTATGCGCCCGTTTTGAGAAATTTAAGATTTTTCGTGCATAATCGTCGAAAATCATTATTTTTATGCAGTGATCGACAAAATTCATGATTTTTACACATTCGATTGACAAAACGTGATTTTTATGCATTCGGTCAACACAATTCAGGATTTTTTTCACTCCCGAATGATGAAATTTGATTTTTTGTAGCCGATTGACAAAATTCATTATTTTCCTGTGCCCGATCGACGAAATTCTTATTTTTTGCACACAATCGACAAAATTCATGAATTTTACGTGCCGATCGATAAAATTATTGATTTTTACTCGTCCGATCGATAAAATTAATGATTTTTACTCGTCCGATCGATAAAATTAATGATTTTTTACTCGTCCGATTGATAAAATTAATGATTTTTTACTCGTCTGGTCGATAAAATTAATGATTTTTACTCGTTCAATCGACGGAATTCATGATTTTTATGCGTTTGATCGACAAAATTCATGATTTTTATGCGTTTGGTCAACAAAATTCGTGGTTTTTATGCGTTCGGTCGACGAAATTAGTGATTTTTTTCACTCCCGAATGACGAAGTTTGATTTTTACGTAGCCGATCGACAAAATTCATTATTTTTCTGTACCCGATCGACGAAATTCATTATTTTTTCGGACACAAACGACAAAATTCGTGAATTTTACGTGCCAATCGATACAATTAATGATTTTTATTCGTTCAATCGATACAATTAATGATTTTTACTCGTTCAATCGATACAATTAATGATTTTTACTCGTTCAATCGACAAAATTCATGATTTTTACTCGTTCGATCGACAAAATTCATGATTTTTACTCGTTCGATCGACAAAATTCATGATTTTTACTCGCACGGTCGACAAAATTCATTATTTTTACACGCTCGGTCGATAAAATTCATTATTTTTCACGCTCTGTCGATAAAATTCATTATTTTTACACGCTCGGTCGATAAAGTTATTTTTACACGCTCAGTCGATAAAATTCATGATTTTTAGATCAGATTGAACTATTTTATCCTGATTGGTTGTTTTGAGCTTCTAAAAGTAAAATTTTTTAGCATCATATTTTTATTTTTTTAGTAATTAAAGGTTGTAGATAAATAAAATAAAACAGCTTTTTTGCAAAACTAAGATACTTGTTTTTATTTTAAAGTTAATATGTTTAAAAGAAAGCTATAAACAATATTAATATGATTGTTTATTGAACTTCAATATGGGATACAGTGGACCACCCACTCCTGGGGCACAGTGGTCCACAATCCACTCTGCTCCTGTAATGCAGAATGTTCCAAATATTTAATAATTGCTTATTTTCTATAAAGAAAGAGTGTTTTAAAGTAGATTTAACTGTAAAATAAAGTAAACAAATAAAAATAACAATTTATTTAACATAGTAAGAAATATTTTGTTTTGTATTTACTTCCTTTGATAAATATAACTGTAGTCTAATTGTTGATGATTCTATTCAAGTAAGATTCATGAGACGAAAATTGAATGGAAATCAGTTTATTTCTCCCGAAATTGTAGACGAATCTGCTGTTGATGTCAATGATTTCATAATGTTGTTCTCAGACCCAAAATTATTTCTTGAAAATTCCAGGCTCAATCTTACTCATAAGTACGTTGGAATTTCATTTGGAAATTTTAATGTGCGCTGATTTTTTTGTACTTAAGTAATAACTTCAACTAAATTGTAATTGTTCCTGTATTAATCTGTTATTATTTTCAAAATATAATTAATTTTTTGTTTTTGTTTCAAAATTTATATTACTATGTTATTTTGCGGGTGAAGAGGCAACAAAAAAGAATTAGATTAATGAAAAATAGATTTATATTGTATTTTAGATAAAACCTAATAGTGGTCCACTGTATCCCGGTGGGTGGACCACACTGGTCCACTTTACAAGTGTATATATATATTTATTTATTTTTTTGAAAAATGTGTTGAAAACTATGTTGTGAGAAAATTATGATGGATGTAAGAAGGTTTAAGGAATATTCAAAAATATTTTCATACAGATCGGTCAGTCTGTTAAAGAGAAAAAAAATGTTAAATGAAAAAAGTGGTCCACTGTGTACCGGTCTCCCCTATTATATTTCATGGCATTCTAATATTGTTTAGTATCATTGTTTTAAATTACTAGGGCATTTAAAATATTTTAAGAAAAAAGAAATGTGCAGCTTATGTAAGCACAATTTTATCCAACAAATTTTTTAAATACAAATTTTACCAAGTTAAGAAATTGCATGTAACAATTACAGTAATAGACTTTTTAAACATTACATGTAATGTTGTACTTGTTTCATGTAATATGTGTGACATTTAATGCAATTTTTTTTTTCTTGTTCACATGAAAAAAAAGGGGGGTGGGGTGAAGGATCAGGGTCCATAAGTCGTGTGTTTTGCCCATGAAATAAGACTAAAATTCGATTTTGTTATACTGATTTAATTATTTCACTTTTTAATATTAGAAGGTTTATCCTGTAAGATTTCAACAATATGTTTTGCATTTTGTTCGGATTTATATAATTTACACAAGCTCAAAGTTCATATTCGTAGTTTTTGATGAAAAATACTCAATTTTGCCTAATTTTACCTCAATTTTTAATATTTTACTATGAGCACAGCTTTGTAACACTTTTATTTTTACATATATTGTACATTTTAATTTATTTTATAATACCTGTAAAGAAGAAAGTGTTGCACAATTGCGCTCATATAAATAATTGGTAAAATTAGGAGAAGTTGCATATTTTTCATAAAAAACTACGAATAATATGAACTTTGAGCTTGTGCAAGTCCTATAAATCCGAACAAAATACAAAAACTATCATTGAAATCGTAGAGGATAAACCTTCTGATATTAAAAAGTGAAATAATTAAGTCAATATATCAAAATTGAGTTTAGGCTTATTTCATGGGCCGAAAACATGGCTTATGGACCCTGATCCTTTACAATTTTGGCGTTAATCCTGGTCCTACAGACCCGAAGATTCTTGGGGAAAAGGTTTCTATTACAATATTTCGGGTTCTATGGACTCCAAAAATAGCAGAAATTTCCAATTTTCGCATTACCTCGAGTTCTGCAAATCTAAAAAACTGAGAGAAATGTCTATATACGAAATGTAAAATATCAACTTACTAGAGTTTTCAATTAAAACAGTTTTCATATATGCTGCACGCTAGACAGTATATTGGGCCTGGGTTGCCTGGTATGTATAGTCTAAAAATAATTCAGTTTATAAATTTTAAAATTACATAGAATTGGTTTAATTTCACTTATTGTCTAAAGAAACATTAGTTGTTGGTCTGTTAGACTCACTCTTTTGCCCAAAATTGGGCCTGACTCAGATTCCAAAGCACTGGAAATATTGTCAACACATGTGTATGATTCACTCATATAATATGATACATTGATTTAAGTGGAAACTTTGGTTTGATTTTTGAGCAATTGTTTGGGTTAATCGGTCGGTCAATTTAAGTGCAGTTTCTTTTCGTAGCTTTTTTCTTCTAAATATGATTTTTCCAAAGATATAGTATATCTTTGGGAATATATATGTGTGAGATTAGAAATTTTACATGTGATTTTTGTTTGTTTCAGATGTATAATGAACAGATCATCAATTTGATGTATAATGATCCAGCCGAGGACACAAGGAACAAAAGATCAAATTGTGCAAAGAATGAACTTTGTTCAATAACATTACTGACTACTGTAGTTAATGTATTTGTAATTACTGTAAAAATTAAACTTTTTTAATTGCAATTTTCATGTTTTTTATCCCATTATATTTCAAACATACTTAAAAAAAAAAAAAAAAAAATTGTATGCGAAGGCAGCATTTTTATATTATTGAAGCAAACAAGTGCTCATTCTTGAGGTAGATTAAAAAAAAAAAAAATGTTTAAACAGTCACTAAATTGAGCTAGTTTTCTAGCTCAATATATGCAAAAAAAGTGATAGCACTGATGGATTCCACTATTATTATTTCTTTATTAAAATAGTAACTGCAGTTATATTCGAACAAATGCTTTAGATAAATTTAATAAATGATTTCATTCTTATATAAATGTATAGTTAAATAAATGCTATCATCTTTCAATCAATGATAGCATTTTCATTATTCTGATTAAGAAAAACTGCAAATTATATGCACTTGTAGTTGAAAATTATCAGAATGTGGCAAAAAACAAAGAAAAGTGCAAAAAAGGCTGTTAATATCAGCTCTAATATAATAAAATTGAAAGGGAAACAATAGTTTATAATTAAATCCTTAATTGTTTTGTTTTGTTATTAAAGTTTGAGTGTATGAAGATTTGTCATTTATAACAAAGTTTACCTCCCCCCCCCCTTTTTTTTTTTTAATGCCCAGCAAAAATGGGCTCTTTTTGCATGTTTGTTACAAAAATTATTTTATTACTAAACTTATGATAGTATATAATATATACATTAATATACACTATGTATTTAAAAAAAAAAAACTTAAAGTTTATTTTAAAAGCAAATTGACAAACAAAAGCTCTAGTCTCATTTTATATGTATATATAATGAAGCTTTTTATTAACCCCTTCGCGACGAGCGTCCTTTACAGAATTTTTAATCTTTTACCACCGGTTTTTCAAAACAGAAATTTTTGCCTACTTTAATCTCAGAAATGCTAGGATTACATAAGGCAAAGCTTACAATAAAAAATAACTGGTGGGAATAATCAAGGATTCTGAGCATCTTATGCATCATGTATACATGTCGCTCGTCCCCAAGGGGTTAATAACTATTAAATCTCAGGAAAAAATAAAGTATATGGAGAAAAAATCCTTATATATATAATCTTTTAGATAAATCGTCCAAAAGGAAGAAGAAATATAACATCCCTTCAACTTTTAAATATTGCAACATATTTTTTAAATTAAAAACTGTCACAATTCCTTGAAAGGGAATCTGTCATCAGAATTTAAATTTATTTTTTAAAAATACTGCAGAAAATAGCTTAAATGTTACATAAAACTTTTATTTCAATGAAATGAATTATATCGTCTGCTGTTGTGATTAAGATTGATTTCTGTAATAAAATAAGTACATGTTAAGTTGGCAACATTTTCTGAAAATTTCAAATCTTTAAATCCATATTTATTCTTTTTCCATTTAACATCTATTTCTCCGGAAACATCTATCCAAAAAACTGTCGGTAGATTATAGGATTGCTATAATGAAACAATTTTAGTATACAAATTCAGTTTTTAAATTGAGTAATACAGAAATACTATGCATAATTACCATGGCAACCTAGAATCATTACCTATCATGGGATATCATTGAATTAATTACTTATGATAGGATTTAATAGAATGAAGAATATGACTATAACTTGGTCATAGAAGTTATAACGTCATACATGTCAGATAACTTGGCGATACATCTCGGTCGCTTGATCATTAATCCTTGGAAGATGATATAACAATTTTTAAAAAATTCGGTACTTTTCGGTTAGCCGGGCGCCAGTGATATATGTTACTTAGATATGTGTATATATATATACATGTCTATATATCACTGGTGCCCGGCTAACCGAAAAGTACCAAAAATTCAAATTACTTAACAAGTATTTTTAATATCTTTTTTAAGTTTCGATTCGATTTTCACAAAATTTGAAATGACTCGACAAAATCTGCAACGATCATATATATTAAATTTCAAACAATTCGATTGGGTAGTTTTTGTGCTGCTATATGTGGACAGACGGATGGACCAGACGACGACTATAGGTGCTATGTATTTATATAATTACAAATGCATCTAAAAGGTAAACTTAACACTTTCCTCCTTTAAAACAACAAAAAATAAATAAAACCCATTTTTAAATGGGGTGTTTTGAAAAGAATGGGGGGGGGGGGTGGATAGACAACCCAGGTTTATAGAGTTTTTTACTATTTTGTGAGATTACAATTTTTAACCTACATAAAACTTACAATAACATTTTGATGATATGTAATATTATATATGTTGAAATACAAATGCCTTGTCTTCAATAAAATGATCTTGCCTTTCTGGCAATATGGTAACATTTTACTCAGTGTGTAATATATTTAGAAACCTTAATTTCAACAGAGGCGGTAACATTTCTGTAGAATTTTTTGCTCTTAAAGTAGAATTTTTCTAAGTAGGACCTGATCAAATCAAAGAGAGACTCAAGGCATAGTATTAATTTGGAACCCTCCTCCCCTTATAATTAAAAAAAAAAAAAAAAAAAAAAAAAAGATACCTTGAAACAGTGTAAGGTAAGTTCTGGACTGATGTCTAATAGCAAAGACAAATTTGCTGTTTAACATCTTTGCAAAAAGCATCCTGTTTACTCCTTTTAATGTTTGGCTACCACTATTTCCGTATAAAAAATGTTTCTTATTTAATTGCTGAAATTCTGTAGTTAGGTAAGGCTAAAATCATTGGTCGAAAATAGTGGTGTTCAAACTCAAGAATTTTGTACATCCTTCAAGGTCATCCTTCTACATGCTGCTCGTCGCAAAGTAGCTGAAAATAGCAATACAATTTACAGCAAAATTTCACTCTAAAATGTATGATTTAAAAAAAAAAAAAAAAAAAAAAAAAAAAAAAAAAAAAAAGATAACAGAACTTTTGTAGATTTTTATTAACAGCAAAAAATTCTGAAAATTACAAAAGTTCTGTAAAACCTAAAAAACAAAATTGATGTTAAATTAACAACAAAAAATTTTTTAAATAAAAATGTTCTGTAGAACCTAACTAACGAGATTAACAGCAAAAAAATGGTGAAAGTCTACAAAAGTTTTGTAAAATCTAAAGAATCAAACTGCTGTTAAATTAACAGCAAAAAATGTCAAATTACAAAATTTTTGTAAAATCTAAAGAACCAAACTGCTGTTAAATTAACAGCAAAAAATGTCAATTTACAAAATTTTTGTAAAATCTAAAAAAAAAAAAAACTACTGCTAAATTAACAGCAAAAAATGCTGAAAATGTACAAAAGTCCTGTAAAATTAACAGCAAAAAATGCTGAAAATCTACAAAAGTGCTGTAAAATATATAAAACAAAAGTCCTGCAAAATTAACAGCAAAAAATGCTGAAAATCTACAAAAGTGCTGTATAATATAAAAAACAAAAGTGCTGTAAAATTAACAGCAAAAAATGCTGAAAATCTACAAAAGTACTGTAAAATCTAAAATACAAAAGTGCTGTAAAATTAACAGCAAAAATTGCTGAAAATCTACAAAAGTGCTGTAAAATCTAAAAAAAACAAAAGTGCTGTAAATTTACAGCAAAATATGCTGGCACCCATATTGCCAGCATTTTTTGCTGTAAAATTACTGTGGTTTTTTTTACGGTGCACACCAAAATCGAGCGCTAAAATTAAAACTATCGGAGAATTCTCTATGGATTTCTTGCTTGTATTTTAATATTTTTAAATTTTTCTTTTCTTTCATAGGAAATTCCTAATGTTGTGCGCTTAAACTTTTTCAATATTTGTGATTTTTCTTTTTTTTTCAGGTAATATTTCTTTTGTGAGTTTAACTTTAGAATTCTCGTTTTTACGCGTGAATAGAGCATCTTCTTAAGCCGGCGATCAGCAACGCGAAACTTTCTGACATTTTTAAACGTAACGGCATAAAATATCTATGGCTGACTTGAAAAAATTTGGAATCCAAATGAACCATTCCATTTTTAATAATTAAGTTACATATCGATTCATAAGCGTTTCTGATCACGTAACAACCGTTTATCTCATTTCTAGGGTTGTCACGTTTGGAAATTCAGTTCAAAACGCCGGCTTTAAAAGTATTTTCTGAATTATCTTTCGCGTTCACCAAAAAATGGAAAGCGTATTTCGATTAGATACATTTTAAAAAGAACATCTGCCAATTTCAGGCAGGATTTATTTCCGAACAGAAATAAATTTAAAAATCTGTCTGAAATTAGCCCCCTCTGGATTTGAGAATTTGAGAACAGACTGTTTGCTGTTTCCTGTTAGTTATTGTTATGGAATGCATATCCTGGAAAAAGTGGATCTTAAATTGCTTTCGAAATATTCAAAGACATTTTGTTGATGAAAAATAAAATTAAGCGTTTTAAAAGGTAATAGCGTACTGCAGATAATAGATCATAGATGCATCTTTCTAAATATGTTCAGAATAATTTCTTCCTTGCATTTCTTTTATTTTATAGGCCATGCATTTACCCCCCCCCCCCCAAAAAAAAAAAAAAAAAAAAAAAAAAAAAAAAGAGAGAGAGAGAGAGAGAGAGGGAGAGAATCTCGATTTTTCAAATACGGTTCGTCTTTACCAATTCTAAAGGAAACATTCTTTAACAACTTTTCAGACAAATAACTAGATTTGAAATTTATTTCAATAGTGATTGTATTTTTAGGTCCTATAAATTAGGAGATTTTTTGAAATACATTACTGGATTGACAGCACCTTTCCAACATCTCTAATTTCATGCTATAATGGCAATGTTAAATAATGACTGTATGTCAGAATATTTAGAAAATCACAAAATTTAAATCTATTTCACTACAAAGCGGTACTAATCATGGAATTCCATGGTACTAATCATAAGAGACGGTAGTCTCTCGAGTGACGCAGCGAAAAACCGAAAACCGTAAGCCCAAAACCGAAGATTCCGTCACTCTCATATATACAGCTAGCAGGACATCAAAGGAAAATCGAAACGCCGACATTTAATATCTCAGTAAATATGAGGCATACCGTTTCGATTTTTTCACATTAGTCTTATATCTATGGCCTAACTCTATCCTGAAATTTATAGATTTCTACATGCAGTAGATTTTGAGATCTGGAAACCAATTTTTAAGCGAAAATGGAAAATGTAATGGTGTAATGGGCACAGAGGTGTTATCTCGAAAATGGATCGAACGATTTTTTTTAAATTAATATATTATATTAATCGCTTTTAGATGAAGAGAGTAAGATTTTGAGCTAACGTAGGAAAACTCTTGTTTTTTATATAATCCAACTTCAAAATCGGACTCTTTTCTTATGCTTTTTCTGGTAGACTAACATTAAAGATTTTCGGCCTTTTCACCCTTTTTTATTCCTGCGCGGTCAGGATGTTCATGGGTATCACGGTTATAGTTAAAGGCAATTTCGCAATCATATGTGGCTGAAGAACTATTTAGATTTTTTTTTTTTTTAATATGAAAACAGTTTATTATACATTCCAAAATATGTATTAAATTAAATTATGGTTAATTTTTTTTTCTTTCTTGTTCGGATGCAAATAATTCATATTTTTAATCTGCATTTGGTAGAAAAATGAATTATCTTTAATTTTAAAAACGAGAAATTCGTAATTACATGTATAAAATTAGATTGTATTTATTATCTGACTGATAGTTTAGCCACAGTAGTTTAGCTTTGGCTTAGCTGTTATTACTTATTATTAGTTTGTCTTTGGCTTGGCTCTTATTTATTAGTTTGTCTCGACAGCTAAAATTTCACATTTTATAATTTTTATATCAATACTTCAGGTAAGAATGCTTTTTAACTTGATTATTTCCTGTATTTACAATAATTTTTTGTTACTAACATTCTTATGTTTTAATGCGTGCAAAATTTAAGATTGGCGAAAAAGCTGTGTGAAACTGCTAATCTATTTTATTAATATAGTATTAGCATACATTTCTTAAATTTTTATTTTCTAAATTTAAAGCACATACATTTCAAAACTATATTATTATTTTAGAAAAAAAACAAAACAAAAAAAACAACTCTTATTCCTAATATTACATTGGGTCGGTGACGAAAATGATTTTTTTCTTATTATTATTTCATAGCAGGTCGAGTTTTCTCCGACCTTATGAAATAAGATTAATTTTTTTTTTTTTTTTCAGCTGTGGAAGAAAATCAAACGGTTTGTTGATTTTTTTATTAAAAAGTAGGTAGAGGTGCGTAGAGACCCTCGCGCTAGATAAACTATTTTTATTGATAAAACGATGTTTTTGGTTTACGATTTTTTATTTCGCCGTAATGCATGCATGATTTCTGGAACTTTTGGAAGAAAATAGGTAAAAATCATCTATTTTCATTCATGTTCCAGTGTTCATGCATGCATTACGACGAGAAAAAAAAATCGCAAACCAAAAATGTCGTATTTTGCAATAAAAACACTAGATGGCGGCAGCTCTCAACAGCACCCTGCTTTCGCCAAGACTGGCGAAAAAAATATCCAAGTTGGCGGGGGGAACAGAGAACGGAAATGCTCCCATAGTAACCTTTACTTTTCACAAAATGGGCCCCAAGAAAATTAACTGAACAGATGTGTTACACTCACGCTAAAATGTAAACAAAAGATTGGCGACTGTTTGGATGGCACGATTTCCAAGACTGCGCCAAGCTACTAAATACAAGCTTAATAGCCAGGTTGCCATAAAAGAAAAAACAGTCCCCAAAGTTTGGAGACTTTTTTCTTTTTTTTAACTGATTAATTTTTTTTTTTTTTTTTTTAGCGTGAGTGTAAAGCATGCATCGACCCTTGGCTGTCCTCTTAAAAAAAAAAAAAATAAACGCAGTTAAATAAATGTTTCCTAAAAAAAACCACCCTATTACTACATAAAATATTCTACTAAAGTTTGTTTTGTTCTGTTTTTCCGCACCATTTCCAATAATAAAAACAGTTAAAAATACCTAAGGAGTGCTTATTTAGTTTTAAAACAAATTAACAATTGCAGAATTCTGACAAAACAGAGCTTCATTTTTACAGATTTTGTTATATAAGAATTTTAGAATGACCTACATAAATTATTTTT
Organism: Maratus michaelseni; assembly: GCA_963931845.1. NCBI lineage: Eukaryota > Metazoa > Arthropoda > Arachnida > Araneae > Salticidae > Maratus > Maratus michaelseni. The sequence continues at coordinate 29,100,293 of OZ007599.1, forward strand.
TATGCTAAACCATTAATATGTACTAAAATGTTCCATTTTCAATACAAAATTCAGTACAATCATCATTAAATATATCACTTGCAATAAGCCTGTATTATGCATTGAAATGTATTTATTTCAATAAATTGATTTATCTTTTGTGCCATGCTGTCGAAAATTCAAAGAAAAATTTATGTAAATGGTTTTTTTTGCATCATACTATCCATTTGCATACATTTCACTTAGTTTGGATACTATGATGCAAAATAAACCTTTACATAAATTTTCTTTCAATTTTCGACAGCATGGCACAAAAGATAAAACAATTTATTGAAATAAAGAACCTTTTAGTAGCTTTTTCGCCAATCTTAAATTTTGCACCCATTAAAACATAAGAATGTTAGTAACAAAAAATTATAAATACAGGAAATAATCAAGTTAAAAAGCATTCTTACCTGAAGTATTGCAATAAAAATTATGAAATGTGAAATATAAAAATTTAGCAGTCAAGACAAACTAATAAGAGGCAAGCCAAAGCTAAACTATATGAATAAGTGATATAAGCATAAGCAGATCCATAAGCAACCGATTGGTTGGTTGGCATGGCTAGAGACTTTGCCCACTGTATACTAGCAAAAAAACAATTTCTTATTAAAAATTTTGAAATCATAAATACCAATAATAAATACCAATCGAATTTTATACATGTAATTACGAATTTCTCGTTTTTAAAATTAAAGATAATTCATTTTTCGACCAAATGCAGATTAAAAATATGAATTGTTTGCATCCGAACAAGAAAGAAAATAGAAAATAAGGAGACTCATAAGGTTAGACCCCTTGACTCATATTACCTTTATTTTTAACCTCATCGACAAAATTAATACTTTTTATATACCGGATTGACAATACATTTTTTTATCGCCCGATAGACAAAATTCTTGATTTTTATGCACCCGTTTGATGAAATTTGGGTTTTTTACGTGCAAACTTAACGAAATTAATGTTTTTTCATGCCCGATCAACGAATTTTTTTTTTTTATGCAAGCGTTTGATGAAATTTGCGTTTTTCATTTGCTAATAAATGAAATTCATGATTTTTACCGGCCTGTTTGATGAAATTTATAATATTTTCTCCCCCTATCGAGAAAATTCATGTTTTTTCTGTGCCGATCGATGAAATTCATGATTTTTGCACATTGATCTACGAAATTCCTGATTTTTATGCTGCAAAATGACGAAATTTGCAATTTTTTCAGACTAATTGGTATCTAATGCAGTTTAATTCATTCGACTTGACAATTTTTATGCACCTCATCGACAAAATTCATACTTTTTACGGGCCGGATTGACAAAAAAAATTTTATCACCCGATTGCCAAAATTCTTAATTTTTATGCACCCGTTTGAAAAAATTTGTGATATTTACGTGCAAACTTTACGGAATTAATGATTTTTTCATACCCGATCAAAGAATTTTTTGATTTTCATGCGACCGTTTGATGAAATTTGCGATTTTCATGTGCTTATAAATGAAATTCATGATTTTTACCTGCTTGTTCGACGAAATTTATGATCTTTTCTCCCCCTATCGAGAAAATTCATGTTTTTTCTGTGCTGATCGATGAAATTCATGATTTTTGCACATTGATCAACAAAATTCCTGATTTTTATGCTGCAAAATAATGAAATTTGCAATTTTTTCAGAGACTAATTGGTATCTAATGCAGTTTAATTCATTCGACTCGACAATTTTTACGCGCTTCATCGACAAAATTCATACTTTTTACGTGCCGGATTGACAAAAAAAATTTTTATCACCCGATTGCCAAAATTCTTGATTTTTATGCACCCATTTGATGAAAGTGATTTTTACGTGCTAACTTGACGAAATTAATGTTTTTTCATGCGCTAATAAATGAAATTAATGATTTTTACCCGCCTGTTTGACGAAATTTATATTCTTTTCTCCCCCTATCGAGAAAATTCATGTTTTTTCTGTGCCGATCGATGAAATTCATGATTTTTGCACATTGATCAACAAAATTCATGATTTTTATGCTGCAAAATAATGAAATTTGCAATTTTTTCAGAGACTAATTGGTATCTAATGCAGTTTAATTCATTCGACTTGACGATTTTTACACACCTCATCGACAAAATTCATACTTTTTACGGGCCGGATTGACAAAAAAAATTTTTATCACTCGATTTCCAAAATTCTTGATTTTTATGCACCCGTTTGATGAAATTTGTGATTTTTACGTGCAAACTTCACGAAATTAATGACTTTTTCATACCCGATCATAGAATTTTTATATTTTCATAACGACCGTTTGATGAATTTTGCGATTTTCATGCGCTAATAAATGAAATTCATGATTTTTACCCGCCTGTTCGACGAAATTTATAATCTTTTCTCCCCCTATAGAGAAAATTCATGTTTTTTTTGTGCCGATCGATGAAATTCATGATTTTTGCACATTGATCAACGAAATTCCTGATTTTTATGCTGCAAAATAATGAAATTTGCAATTTTTTCAGAGACTAATTGGTGTCTAATGCAGTTTAATTCATTCGACTCGACAATTTTTACGCACCTCATCGACAAAATTCATACTTTTTACGGGCCGGATTGACAAAAAAAAAATTTTATCACCCGATTGCCAAAATTCTTGATTTTTATGCTACCGTTTGATGAAATTTGTGATTTTTATGCTACCGTTTGATGAAATTTGTGATTTTTACGTGCAAACTTGACGAAATTAATGTTTTTTCATTCCCGATCAATGAATTTTTTAATTTTTATGCGAGTGTTTGATGAAATTTGTGTTTTTCATGCGCTAATAAATGAAATTCATGATTTTTATCCGCCTGTTCGCCGAAATTTATGATCTTTTCTCCCCCTATCGACAAAATACATGTTTTTTCTGTGCCGATCGATGAAATTCATGATTTTTACGCTGCTAAATGACAAAATTTGCAATTTTTTCCGAGATTAATTGGTATCTAATACAGTTTAATTTATTCGACTCGACATCGACAGGATATATTGATTTTAGTTTCAAAATTCACCACCAGGGGCCGCTTTCCTCTCTCGGGTTCTATGTGCCCAATCACCACGCAGTATGGCTTATTCGACTTGAAATCCACAGCCTCAAAGGTTTCAGCTATGTCTGCATAGTATAGAGTGCGCCCCCTGATGGTGGAAGATGGAACTAACGGATTTTGCAGCTAACTCGAGTTCTATGGGTCCGATCACAATGCAGTTTGGTTCGACTCAGCATCGACAGGATATATAGATTTTAATTCCAAGTTTCACTACCAGGGGGCGCTTATCTATCTCGGGTTCTATGGACCCGATCACGACGAGGTATGGCTCATTCGACTCCAAATGGATAGCCTCAAAGATTTCAGCTATGTTTGTATAGAACAGAGTGCGTCCTCTAGTGGTGGAAGATGGAACTAACGGATTTTGTAGCTAACTCGAGTTCTATGGGTCCCATCACAATGTAGTTTGATTCATCGACAGGATTTATCGATTTTAGTTCCAAAATTCACCACCAGTGGGCACTTTCCTTTCTTGGGTACTATGGGCCCAATCACGACGAGGTATGGCTCATTCGACTCTAAATCGACAGCCTCAAAGATTTCAGCTATGTTTGTATAGAACAGAGTGCGTCCCCTGGTGGTGGAAGATGGAACTAACGATTTTTGTAGCTATGGGTCCCATCACAATGCAGTTTAATTTATTCAACTCGGCATCGACAGGATATATCGATTTTAATTCCAAATTTCACCACCAGGGAGCGCTTTCCTATCTCGGATTCTATGGGCCCGATCACGACGAGGTATGTCTTATTCGACTCGAAATCGACAGCCTCAAACATTTGAGCTATGTTTGTATAGAACAGAGTGTGCCCTCTAGTGGTGGAAGGTGGAACTAACAGATTTTGTAGCTAACTCTATTTCTATAGGTCCCATCACAATGTAGTTTGATTCATCGGCAGGATATATCGATTTTAGTTCCAAGTTTCACCACCAGGGGGCGCTTTCCTATCGGGTTCTATGGGACCGATCACGACGAGGTATGTCTCATTCGACTCCAAATCGACAGCCTCAAAGATTTCAGCTATCTTTGTATAGAACAGAGTGCGCCCCCTGGCGGTGGAAGATGGAACTAACGGATTTTGTAGCTATGTGCCCCATCACAATACAGTATAATTTATTCGACTCGGCATCGACAGGATATATCGATTTTAATTTCAAATTTCACCACCAGGGGCTCTTTCCTATCTCGGATTCTATGGGCCCGATCACGACGAGGTATGGCTTATTCGACTTGAAATCGACAGCCTCAAACATTTGAGCTATGTTTGTATAGAACAGAGTGCGCCCTCTAGTGGTGGAAGGTGGAACTAACAGATTTTGTAGCTAACTCTATTTCTATAGGTCCCATCACAATATAGTTTGATTCATCGACTCGACATCGACAGGATATATCGATTTTAGTTCCAAGTTTCACCACCAGGGGGCGCTTTCCTATCGGGTTCTATGGGACCGATCACGACGAGGTATGGCTCATTCGACTCCAAATCGACAGCCTCAAAGATTTCAGCTATGTTTGTATAGAACAGAGTGCCCCCCCTGGCGGTGGAAGATGGAACAATCGGGTTTTGCCATGCATTTTCATACTTCTAATTGTGTTACTCTCTCGCTTTATAATTTAAAAGTTGAGTCTTGGATTCCTCTCCCTGGGCCACCACCCTCATATTTTTATTGGGGTCCAAAGGGTCTTTTTTAGCATTTCTTTAAAATTTTATTCTAATGATTAATTTATACCCTATGCTTAATTTTGACTAATTGACATTTTCATCAATAACCTTAAAAAAGTAATGATATCAGTACAAAAACCCTTAACGGGTTAAAAGTTGTGACGCAGCACTTTGTTTTGGCTCTATAAATTTTAAATATGGGTCTTAAAAGTAATGATATCAAATTTAAGTGACGCTATGTTAATAATTTTTTTTTAAATCATAATTTTCTTTTTAGTTTTATATATATTCACAGGTGCAATTATTATCTTAATATGAAAAAAATATATAGAACTTATTCGCTGATGCTTTTTCATTCACATCTCTCATGAATTCAAAATATGGGTTTTAAAAGAAATGATATCAAAATTTGAGTGACACCTTGACGTGAATTTAATAGGACTCTTTTAAAATTCAATTTAAATTATTTTTGGTTTGTCTTCTAAAGTATATTTACACATACAAACAATACTTTTAATTTTTCAATACACTTTTAAATATATTACTTTCACTGAGCCTATATTATGTATTGAAATGTATTTATTTCAATAAATTGATTTATCTTTTGTGCCACGCTATCCAAAATCATAAGTAAAATTTATGTAAATGATTATTTTGCGTCATAGTATCCAAACAAAGGGAAATGTATGCAAGTGGATAATATGACGCAAAATAATCATTTACATAAATTTTACTTATGATTTTGGATAGCGTGGCGCAAAAGATAAATCAATTTATTGAAATAAATACATTTCAATACATAATATAGGCTCAGTGAAATTAATATATTTAAATGTGTATTGAAAAATTAAAAGTATTGTTTGTATGTGTAAATATACTTTAGAAGACAAACCAAAAATAATTTAAATTGAATTTTAAAAGAGTCCTATTAAATTCACGTCAAGGTGTCACTCAAATTTTGATATCATTTCTTTTAAAACCCATATTTTGAATTCATGAGAGATGTGAATGAAAAAGCATCAGCGAATAAGTTCTATATATTTTTTTTATATTAAGATAATAATTGCACCTGTGAATATATATAAAACTAAAAAGAAAATTATGATTGAAAAAAAAATTATTAACATAGCGTCACTTAAATTTGATATCATTACTTTTAAGACCCATATTTAAAATTTATAGAGCCAAAACAAAGTGCTGCGTCACAACTTTTAACCCGTTAAGGGTTTTTGTACTGATAGGTTTTACATTCATATTGTAAAGTTATTTTCATTTATCTGGGTAACATGGAACAATAGATGTTTACATTTTTATTCTGAAGCTCTCTCCGGAATTTTGTCCCTTGCCACAAAGGTATTATTCAGTCCGTATTCTCCTTTTTTTTCCCACTCAGGGGAAATGCTAATCCTTTTCTTCGCTTTTTATCTCCTTTTTCTAAGATTGATGATTTTTTCTTTGACATTAATCCAAAGAAGAGGGGGTATGAAAATTTTCAATTAGACTTCGGGCGTTTTGGTTCTGTGAAGAACCTGAAGAATTTCAGCCAAGGTAATGAAAGAGTTAAAGTACAAGAGAGGTGTTGAACAGTTAAAGGCGGTTTGCGATGTCATTGAAAATTTACAAGTTTTGTGAATAAAGATAAAGATATGGAAGTTGAGTTCGAGTTAGGTGTTCGACCACAAAATTTCCTGCGAAAAAGTTAAGTCTGGTTGGTGGAAATTTTTTTAAAGTACAAGAGAGGTATTGAAAAGTTAAAGTTAGGTTTACTTGATTTGATATTTGTTAAAGATATGGTAGAGTACGGTGTTTTGGAGAGAGTGGGGATTGCTGTGAACAAGTGCTCGAAAAACAGACTGAGTTCGCAGTTAGGTGTTAGAAAAAACTTAAGAAAATCGAAGAGGGGTCCAGACTTTGATGGATTTTCAGCACGGAAAAACTTAAAAAATAAAACGACAAACAGGAAGAAATTAAAATGATGCAAAAAGGAAACTGAACATATACGATTGAATAGGGAAGCCAAGCATAACTAGAAAACATGATTTATAGTGAGAATGAACGAGACTTAGCCGGATTTACGAGGGGAAGAAAGAGTGTAAATATTGGATGAAAAACGTGTAATAACTCAATAAATTTACATGCGAAGATTGAATTTTTTTGAAAAGTAGAAAAGAAAAATGTATTTGATTAGAAACCCAGTTTATTTGAAAATCGTATGTGTGGAAAGTTAAGATCTTTAAAAAGTTTGAATTTTGGGCTGTGCGTGAAAAAGTTAAGTTTTTTAAAATGTGAAAAGAATTATTATTTTGAGTGGAGGCGAGAGTACGGTTAGTGAAATGTTTAAAAACAGATTCTTGTGGTTTTTGTATGTGTAGTTTAGGAACTATCGCAAAGTAAAGTGTTTGAAGTGATGTTCCCACCTGCACCGGTTCCTCGGGACCCGACGTCAATGACGGCATAAAGTCCCCGAGTACCGTCAAAGTGCAGGTGCCGTACTCGAGAAAAATTTTTGAATTTAAGAAAAATAATACCGGGAATGGATTTTAATTAAGATAATTAAGTGATTAACTAGTTTTTAGGGTCGAGACTAAAAATTTTTGTTTTTATGAAAATGTGCAAAGAAGGGCAAAACTCCCGCTAAGTTTTACTAAAAAAGCGACCCAGCTAAAAATGAACTGCAGTTTTTCTGCAGAAGTGAAGTATTTTTAAAGTTTTTCTACATTTAACTGTAGATTTTCTGTAGTGCAATCTCGACTGTAAAAATACTTCAGTTATTTTGCAGTTAATGTGAAGTAATTTTGCAGTAATTTATTTCAAAAATACTGTGAGCTTTTCTCTGCAAAAATACTGCAGTTTACGTGAATTTATCTTATAATCATAAATTAAAAAAATAATGAGACTTTACATCTGTAGTAAAACTGTAGTAAATTTGAAGTGATTTTACAGTCATTAATTCAGTATTATATTTTCAGATGTATCTGCAGTATAAGTGCAGTTACTCAAAGGTAATTTTACAGAACTTAATTTTAGTAAGTTTGTGAGATATTTTCTGCAGTTTATCTGCAGTTTTAAAAGCTAAGCAATATTAAAGTTTTTCAGTTTTTGACAATATTGCGTATTTACTTTGTTATTAATAATTAACACTGTTTTCAAGACTTTTAGTTTAATGAGACTAAATTGAACAAAAATCAAAATCCTCGGGCGGGGGGGGGGGGGTGGCGAACACTGCTTTGAACCACTTATTTTGAGATAAATTTTTAATACATAAATATAAAAAATAATAAATAAATAACTTTCATGGGGGAATTTAAGGGGGAAAGTCCGCCCTTCGCCCCAACGGGAAATTTGTACTTTCTCTTAGTGTTTAATTACTTTAAATTACTCGAAAAAAGAATAAATTTACTGTTTTACAAAATCGGTCAAAATAAAAAATTAAATAAAATTTCAAAATCCAGGGATGGTTAATGACGCCCCCCCCCCTCCTCCAACGGAAAATTTTTAGTTCCTCTTTTAAGTTAAGCGAGGAACAGCGAGTTAAGCAGCGGACACTGCTTTGAACCACCCCTTTTGAGATAAATTTTTAACACATAAATATAAAAAATAATAAATAAATAACTTTCATGGGGAATTTAAGGGGAAAGTCCGCCCTTCGCCCCAACGGGAAATTTTTACTTTCACTTAGTGTTCACTTAATTACTTTAAATTACTCGAAAAAAAAGAATAAATTTACTGTTTTACAAAATCGGTCAAAATAAAAAATTAAATAAAATTTCAAAATCCAGGGAGTGTTAATGACCCCCCCCCCCCACCCAAACCCCCCACCCCCCCTCCAACGGAAAATTCTTAGTTCCTCTTTTTAGTTACTCGAAAAGAACCAATTTTATTATGCTGTTTAAAATCGGAGAAAACGTAATTTTAGTTACTTAAACTTTACAATTCAGGAATAAAGTAGTAATTGAACACTCCCTCCACCCCCCCCCACCCACACACACACAGCCTACACACAACGAAAAATTCTTAGTTCTTTTATTACTTACCCATCATACGTAGTATAGGGTAAATCTTGTAATCGTTTTGAAAATCGAAAATTTTTTTTTGACGGATTTACACGTTTCAGACACTGGAGATTCCGAAAAACATTTTTAGAAAAAAAAAAATTGCCGTCCGTCTGTGTGTGTGTCTGTAAACGCTCTATCTCCCGAAAAAATTGAGATAGAGACTTGCAATTTGGTATGTACTTAGTATGTAATAATGGGAAGAAGCCTATTTCATTTCAATAACCTCGATTAACCGGATCTATTTTTTTCGGACTCTCGAAATATTCGTTCTGATAAAAGGTACATAAAAATTTTTGAAATTGTTTATTTTAAGAACTGAATATAAAAGACAATAAAAAAACATAAATTTTGCATAAAGCATGAAGTCTATCGGATAATTAATTGCCGAGATATTTGGAATCCTATTTTCCACACTCTTCGATTTTTCATGACCCTGTATTTCATCCAAATTTCACTTTAAAGATATATTTTAATTGGAAATTTGACGCTTAATAAGATGCAATGAACCGCTAGTTAATAGGATTATTATTTTTGGAGTTATAAGGAAAAACCTCTTTCAAACAATTCAGTAAGCCTTTAAAGTTTGTGACGTCATCAAGCCACGATTTTATTTGAATTGCAATGCATTTTATAAGTAGTTTACACATTTTTATTTTAATATTTTACATTATGCATATCCATGAGGGGTAAGTATTACGGTGGCCCCCAACGACTAGTTTTAAGTTATTTTTTATTTTTATTTTATTATTTATTTTAGTTAATTATTTAGTTATTTAAATTTCAGAATCGAGGGAGGGAAAATGGCCTTTCCACTTATTAACTACAGGCATGACTTCTAGTTTTTAAGAAAATTTTACTTCAAAAAACAAATGAAAAATGTAAATCTCCTTTTGAACATTTGATTTTTTTTTTTTTCGTAACTGACCCGGCAGATGAAGAAACACTACTCAACTCAACTCCGATTTTGATCCTGTTCTGTTTACATTTTGACGGCGATGGCGCGATGGCGGTAAGCGGTAAGTGCAAGCGTTTGTATATTATTTTCCGTAATTCGCTAGCTTTGTTAATGTAATAATTAATGCCGTAATTTTTTAAGTGTTTATATATAGCCATAAGATGGCTAAAAATATGTATCAACAGACACTTCTACAAATCTAGATAGATTGAAAAATTAGTTATATTCAATGTATTTGTAAAATAAAGTACCACGAGGTCTTGCCAAAAAAAATTATTTCGGAGGAGTTTTGTACTGTCGTGTCGTTCATATTATCTTATTTTATACTTTTTTTTTTAATACTGTAATAGCGATGGAGTTAATTTAAAGTTTGTTGCCCCTACAATTAGATTATGCCAAGGTTGCAGCTAGGATTTTATCAAAATCATCGCCAAGCTTACATATGCATCGTATATATGAATATATATATATATATACACACACACACCAAATACTCATATTAATGCTATATACGTCGTTATATATATATTATTTGCATCATATATGACTATAACTTTCGGCCACATAAATCACGAAATGTTGAACACATATAGTATTATTATAATGTCTTATATGCTTTATAACTTGATAAATTTTGGTCACTAGATGTTTTTTCTTATATTAATTTTACATTATTTTGTAATAAAAAATGCAGAAAATGAATCCTGAAATGTGTTTTATCTTATGGTGTTCAATGGATAAAAAAGCTAAAAAAATTATTTTCTTTAAATCCAAAGTTTTTATTATTACAAACAAGTAACAGCATCCAAAATTTAAAAATAAGCTATCAAGTTGGGTGTAAAAATCTAGGAGTCAGTGGGCCGATTCTCACCACTAAATTTTATTAGTATTTTTCGGCTGAATTTTATTATTATACTTCACCTAAATTTTATCAATATTCTTATTACTCGAAAAATACTAAAAATTTAGTGGTAGTAATCTACCTATTAGCAACTGGATTTTTACACCCCTGCTATCAAGTATAAAAATATAGCAACAAATATTTTGTTATTAATTGAAAAATGTTAACTGACACCTGTAACATACCAATTTGGCAAACTATCTTGGAAAAAGAAGAAAAAGCTTTTAATCACATTTCATGTAACATATCATCATTCAAGAGGACAATATTTAAAATAGCATTACTTTAAATCCTAATTTTTATGAAGTTATTTTCCTCCTGATATATTATTTATAAACTTTGATTAAAAGCAATTGAAAATATATGTAAAAACCTTGAGAAATCATTAATTGGATTGACACTAATATTGACACACAGGCTAAGTACAGTCAAGTTCAACCCAAACAATATTATAAATTTCATTGTAACGATAAAAGGCTCAAATATTTAATTTAATTTTGTAATAAATATGAATTATTTGAATTCACAATAACAAACTCTAAATTAACTCCATCACTATTAAAGAAAAGTTTAAAATAAGATAATATGAACAAAACTTTGAAAATACAAATATCCTATGAAATACTTTTTCTAGTAAGGCTTTTATAAATACATTGAATCTATCTAATTTTTTTAAGAGAAACCAGTTTTGAAAAAGTGTCTGTCGGTACATATTTTTAGCTATCTTATGGCTATGTATAAACATTTAAAAAATGAATTAAGGTGTTAATTATTATATTAACAAAGTTAGCGAATTATGGAAAATAATGGACGAACGCTGTCACTCAATGCCGAGAGTCGCATGTAAAACGTAAACAGGTTTAGAGTTTAGGTGAAAATTAGCAGTGTCTATTCACCACATTGCGATTAAAGTTGTAAAACGGCAATTAAAAAATTGTCATTGTTTACCACCTCTGCTTTCAGGTAACACATTCCATGGCAATCCTATGTCTATGTTCATAGAAAACAAAATCTCTAAATTCGTCAATCAGTTGCAGGAAAAAATGGCAAAGTTTGTTAATTGGTCGTAAGAAAATAGCACGAAATTCGTCCGTCAGTTGCGGAAAAAAATCTTGAAATTTTCAGTGAGGCGCAAGAAAAAAAAATAGTCATTTCATCAATCTGTCACCAGAGGAAACCAAAAATAATTCAGTAATCGGATAAATAATTCAGTTACGGAAAAATTCACAAAGTTCATCATTCAGTCAAGGAAAAAAACATAAAGTTTGTTGATTGCTCATCAGAAAATATTGCGACATTTTTCGCGGGAAAATATTGTGAAATTCATCAGTCGGTTGCGGGGATAAATAGTGAAATTCATCAGTCGAACGCAGAGAAGAAAATCTAAATTTGTCAGTCAGACACAAGTAAAAAAAAAAATAACAAACTTTGTCAATTTGTGAAAAGAAAAAAAAGGAGAAATTAACGCGAATTTCGTCGATCGATCGCGGAAAAAACACGAATTTTGTCGATAGTCTGCAGAAAAACACAAAGTTCGTCGTTCAATCATGGAAAGAACGCAAAGTTCATCGATCTGTCGGCAAAAAAACGCAAAGTTCGTCGATCTGTCGTGGAAAAAATGCAACGTTCGTCAATCTGTCGGCAAAAAAACGCAAAGTTCGTCGATCAGTCGCAGAAAAAAAAAGCAAAATTCGTCGATTGATCAAGGAAAAACGCAAAGTTTGTCGATCAATTGTGGAAAAATCTTAAAGTTTGTCAATCTGTCGCCAAAAAAATGCAAAGTTCGTCTATCAGTTACTTTAAAAACGCAATGTTCGTCGATCTGTTGCAGAAAAAATGCAGAGTTCATCATACGTTTAAAAAAACGCAAAGTACGTTGACCAGTCGCTTAAAAAATGAAAAGTTTGTCGATCAGTCTCTTAAAAATCGAAAAGTTTGTCGATCAGTTGCTTAAAAAACTTTTAAGTTCGTCAATCAGTCTTGAAAAAACCTTAAGTTTGTCGATCAGTCGCTTAAAAAACGCAATGTTTGTCGATCTGTCGAGAAAAAAATGCAAATTTCGGTAATCAGACATTTAAAAAACGCAAAGTTCGTCGACCAGTCGCTTAAAAAGCGAAAACTTCGTCGATCAGTCGCTTAAAAAAGACCTTAAGTTTGTCGATCAGTCACTTAAAAAATGCAAAGTTCTTCGATCAGGTGCGGAAAAAACTCAAAGTTCGTTTCTCTGTCGCGGAAAAAACCGCAAAGTTTGTCGATCTGTAATGGAAAAAACCGTAAAGTTCGTCGATCTGTCGTGGAAAACATGCAACTGTCGTGGGAAAAGCACAAAGTTCGTTGATCAGTCGCTTAAAAAACAAAAAGTTCGTCGATCAGTCATTTAAAAAACGCAACGTTCGTTGATCAGTCGCTTATTAAATGCAAAGTTCGTCGATCAGTCGCGGAAAAAACTCAAAGTTCGTCAATTGGTTGTGGGGAAAAAAATCACAAAATTTATTGTTCGGTTGTGGGGAAAAAAAATCACGAAATTTATCGTTCAGTTGCAGGTAAATAAAATAACGCAAATTTCTCCGAAAATGGTGAAATTTTTTGGGCCGGATTTCAAAATTTTTGGCACAAATCCCGCAATCCCGCCCGGAAATTCAAGCCCTGCTTAAGATACTTGTTTTTATTTAAGGTTAAAGTTAATATGTTTAAAAGGAAGCTATAAACAATATTAATACGATTATTTATTGAACTTCAACATGGGTCACAGTGCACCAGCCACTCCTGGGACACAGTGGTCCACAATCCACTCTGCTTCTGTAATGCAGAATGTTCAAAATATTTAATAATTGCTTATTTAGGGGAAGACGGGGTACAATGAAACATTTCTTGTAAAATTTGTCACAGAATGTTGCAATTTATATATAAGTTATACAACTATATGTCCCAGTTACTGATGTGATTTGGATACATTCTTACTTCTACAACATTAGCAAAAGAAGATTATTTGTTTTTTAGCAGTGAAAGTAAGTTTTTTTACTTAAAGTGATTTTGTTTCTTTTTCCTTGTTGTTATAAGTAATAATTATTTTTTTTGTACATTGTTATCTTTGGGTTGTTGTCTTCATACCTCCAAAACCAAAATAAAAAAAATAAATATTAGAAGTTTGTATGTAAGTAATTTTTTACACAGTAACCTCAGTGCGGGGTACAATGAAACATGTTGGAATATGGTCTTCCAATAGAAAAATCTTTTGTGAAGATTATTTGAGTTCGTGTATGTGTCAGATAGGCTTTGTGCTTCTAAAAATTATTTCCATGGGCAGGTTAATGAAACTGAAGAGCTGACTAATGAAGCTGAAAACCAGACTGACAAAAACCCAAGAATCAGAAGCGATGGATTTTAGTATAAGTTAAGTATATATCATTGCAGGTTGTTCAGCAACTATTCATACACCATGCACTAGCTCTAAACCTGTGAAGAAATACATTTCTCCTCAAGAGATAAAATCTTGCCCCCAAGGCTGGTACAAGAAAGAAAATAAGAGTACGAAAACAGAAAAAAAAAGAGATTTGTTCTAACCAACGCCAATAAAAAATGCTTTTGTTAGGCAATTAAAAAGTAAGAAGAGGAAAAAAGCTAAGAAGGAATTGTTTTCAAAACAAACTCTACCTGTTAAACTTTGAAGATGACATTGATCCAGAATATTTTCCAGCTCCAGCTGATCATCGAAGTACTAAGAATCAGATATTTACACATAACATTTGTGACACAAGCAATATCTGTATAAACGATTATGTTTTAATCAAGGAAGGTGAACTGAAACATAAGGAAATATAGTTTGTTGGAGAAACAATAAATTTAAATGAAGTCAAATGTGAAGTCAAAATACTTCAACCCTAGCTTTAAATTTGTGCGTTCTGCAGAAACTTACATTTTTGAAAAAAAAATTCAGATTGTGCTGAAACTTTCACCCCTATCCCTTCAGAAGCAACTGAAAGAAAACCAGAAATGCTAACTTTTGAAACTGACTTGAATCAATTTGATATAAAATGAAAGATATTTCTTAAACTATTAGAATTTTCTTACTTTTTATCTACGACTATAATATTTATATCAAGTTCCTTTTTTGTCTTTCAAAGAAGTTCATATTTTGTATTTTATTAAATTAAGTTTTGTTTTTGTATTCAGCTCATTGTTCATAAAATAAACTATATTGGGTGAAATATGCTTGCATCATTTGGAATATTTCATTGTACCCCGGCATACGGGGTACAATGAAACACTGTAAGTCATTTACTTTTTGTTATTTTCAAGCATAAATATATTGTTTAGAACCTAATAAAAATTTATATAAATGGGGAAAATACAAGATTAAAAATATGCATTAATTATATTTTTGTGCATGCAAAATTGTAGATAGGAAAAAAAAAATAATAAATTTTGTTTCATTGTACCCCGTCTTCCCCTACTATAAAGAAATATTGTTTAAAAGTAGTTATTTAACTGTAAAAGAAAGTAAACAAAGAAAAATGACAATTTATTTAATATAGTAAAAAATATTTTGTTTTGTATTTACTGCCTTTGATAAATATAACTGTAGTCTAAATTGGTATTCTATTCAAGTAAGTTTCATGAGATGCAAATTGAATGGAAATCAGTTTATTTTTCCCGAAACTGTAGATGAATCTATTGTTGATGTCAATGATTTCATAATATTGCTCCCAGACCCAAAAGTATTTCAGGAAAGTTCCAGACTCAATCTTACTCATAAGTATTTTGGAATTTCATTTGCAATTTTTAATGTGCGCTGATTGTTTTGTACTTAAGTAATAACTTCAACTAAATTGCAATTGTTCCTGTATTAATCTGTTATTATTTTCAAAATATAATTCATTTTGTTTTTGTTTCAAAATGTTACTCGTAAATTTATATTACTATGTTATTTTGCGGGTAAAGGGAAAATAAAAAAGACTTAGATTAATGAAAAATAGACTTATATTTATTTGAGATAATACCTAATAGCGGTCCACTGTGCCCCAGAAGTGGGGCACTGTGGTCCACTTTATGGATGCATATAAAAAAAAATATTTTTGAAAAATATATTGAAAACTATGTTATGAGAAAATTATGATAAATGTATAGAGGTTTAAGGAATATTCAAAAATATTTTTATGCAGCTCGGTTTGTCCATTAAAAAGAAAAAAAAAATTTAACTAAAAAAGTGGTCCACTGTGTACCAGTCTCCCCTACATTTAATATTTAAAATTATCATCTAAATCTGCCACAATGGACTTCATTATGAATTGCTTATGAGATTAAAAATTTGTAATCCCTTTCGCACAATATATATATTCTCACAAGCTTCGTAACAATATATATATTCTCACAAGTTACAAAGAAAATAATTTTTTTTTGTGGAGGGGGGGGGGAGGGGGGCAGTAAGTACATATTGAATAATCAAAACAGTTACAGCAATTAAAAAAACCAGAATATTTTATTAAAATGTTTAAATGCTTGGGTAACAAAATTACAATGGACAAAGAAAAAGTTATGTCCACTCTGATTTAAATTCTTGTGCATCTATTTGCTTTATCAATTTGAAATTTCTGTAGAGGATTGAAAAGATATGCCATTATATAAAGAATTATAATTGAATTTTTTTTTTTATTCATATACAATTATTTTTAACTGCAATTTTTATTGTTGCAATGGAATTACAAAATACACACATTTAAATTATCAATTTTCTTCTTCACATTGAATTTATTTATAAAATTGCACTTTTTATTACAAAATTTTAAAAGTAAGATTTTAATTTTTTGCCAATAACCATGTGTCCTTGATTTCAAAGAAATTGCCCAGTAATGAAACTATTGAAAAAATAAAAACAATTCAATACCATAAAAAAATCATAGATTGAAGTACTATGATTATTATGAATACTTCACTCATCTTTCAATATTATTATTTTGAGTAAAGTTGTTACAATTTCTTGAATTCTTTCATTTTTCAAAATGTAACCATAATAATTGAATAAGTCAGCCATGATCAAAAAATATTTTTCAGGGATG
The DNA here is from genome assembly GCA_963931845.1 of Maratus michaelseni. Taxonomy (NCBI): domain Eukaryota; kingdom Metazoa; phylum Arthropoda; class Arachnida; order Araneae; family Salticidae; genus Maratus; species Maratus michaelseni. Next base: position 29,117,013 of record OZ007599.1, read on the forward strand.
ATTAATCGTTGCATGCATGATATATTTTATGCACAGATTGCATATAAATTGAGATATGAAAAAAAAATATTTAATTAGATTTTAGTGCTGATTTTTTCATACAGAAAAATTAATATTTTATATATATATATACATATTTTGTAATAAATTTCTAAAAGGCTGCAGTGAAACTGAAAAAAAAATGCAGTTGAAAGACTGCAGTGATTTGGCACAAATCATTGCAGTTTTTTTTAAATCGACATAACTACACATTTACTGCAGTAAGTGTGTAGTTAAAATGCAGTTGGAAGTCTGCGGTGATTTGGCACAAATCCCTACAGTTTTTTTGAAGTCGACATAACTACAAATTTACTGCAGTAAGTGTGTAGTTAAAATGCAGTTGGAAGACTGCGGTGATTTGGCACAAATCCCTGCAGTTTTTGTGAAGTCGACATAACTACAAATTTACTGCAGTAAGTGTGTAGTTAAAATGCAGTTGGAAGACTGCGGTGATTTGGCACAAATCCCTGCAGTTTTTGTGAAGTCGACATAACTACAAATTTACTGCAGTAAATTTGTAGTTATGTCGACTTAAAAAAACTGCAGGGATTTGTGCCAAATCACCGCAGTTTTCCAACTGCATTTTTTTTGTAGTTTCACTGCAGTTCATTTTTAGCTGGGGAAAAAATGATAAAAATAAGTTAAAGACCAACTATAAATTACAAAGACATTTAAAAAATAAAAGTTTTATAAAATGCAAAAAGTGACCAAAATATGGCTATGTCCAACTGGTGCTGAAATAATAAAGTTTTTTTTTTTTTTTTTTTTTTTTTTTTTAAGAGCATAAAAATAATAATAAATAAAAATAAAAATAAAAATATGGATTTGTTTAGTGATGGATGAACCTGATTTTTAACACTTTACAACCTAGTTGAAAAGTGTTTACGACTTCGGTTTGTCTGGCCGTCTGCCGTCTGTCTGTGCTCTAACTCCCGTAAATATGCTCGGTATGCCCTGCAATTTTTATATGTTATTGTCATTATCTGTAGCATGATCCCTATTTCATCTGAAGTGTGTAGCACTTGTAGCTTTTATACAGGGACACTCAAAAGATTTCCGTTACATTACGGTCTATGGGGAAAATCATTTGCGGTTTACTTTAATGATGTTCCACAATTCCAAACACAGTGTAATTGATATATATCACTAAGGTGCATTACAAAAAGCATAATATGGAATATGGTGTGCATAGCACTTATAGTTACTTTACAGCGACAGTCAAAAGAAATCCGTTACATTACGTCTATGGAGAAAAATCGCTTGCGGTTTAATTAAATAATGTTTCACTATTTTAAACGCATTGAAATTTATATTTATCACTAAGGTGCATTACAAGAGGCTCACTACAGAATATTGTGTTCATAGCAGTCATCGTTCATTTACAGGGACACAAAATAATTCTCTACTGTCTGTTAAAAATAATTCCTGGAAGTGCGTTTTAAGTTGCTGAACGCGATTTTGAATTTAACTCACTTTTTGTCTATTACTTGGTGTGTATAAATTCTGTAGATCATATACAGGGCAGCACAAAAGTTCGCGAACACATTTCCGTTTATTGACAGAAACTCCAGAAGGAGAATTTTAAACTGTGCTACACGCGTTTCCTAACTAAACTAAAATTTAGGATCCTATGTAATATACAACTCTATGGATCATATACAGGGCTGAATAAAAGTATTCGGATATTTTCCTGAATATTGTATATGTTGGAAATTCCTGAAATTACGTTTCTTAAATATGTTATGCGTTTTCCAAATTGTTCACTTAGATGTTATCGTTCAGCTTATTAAACGGTAATGATTTGTAAAATTATTTTGGAAGCGTTGGAAAGTGTTACATAATCTATGCTTGACGCATGATTTTTCGTTATTGTTTACATTTCATAAGTTTAAAACTCATATATTTACTTTTTGGGGGGTAAAAACCCTATAAGACAAAAAACCCTATCTCTTTGTAAAATTATGGAGTATTCACAATAACGAACAGGCTGAAATCGGTATATCAGACTCAGTACAGAATTTGGAAAATGCATAGCATATTTCAAAACCCAGCTGCAGTAAATACCATTAATAATCGGAAAAATATCCGAATTTTTATCTGAAGCTCTGCATATTATCAACAGATTTGTATATATACTACATAGCAGTATGCTAAAATTTAATTCGGTTATTAACACGGTTGAAAATTCCCATTTGGGAATTTCCGTCTATAAACGTCAGTGTACTGGAGAACTTTTGTGCGGTCCTGTATATGATTTATAGAATTTATACAAACCAAGCAGTATAAAAAGAAATAGTTACATTCAAAAACGCGTGCAACAACTGAAAAAAAACGTATTTCTAGCAATTATTGTTCATAGTCAGTACTGTAACCGAAATTTTTGTGTGTCTCTGTAAATGAACGGTGAATGCTATGTACTCCATAATCTGTAGTAAACATCTTGTAATGCACCTCAACGATATATGTGAAATTCAATATGTTTGAAAGACAGTAACATAATTAAAATACACCGCAAACGATTTTTCCTAATAGGCTGTAATGTAAAAGAATTCTTTTGAGTGGCTCTGTAAATTACATGCTACATACTTCATTTTCTATACCAATCATACCACAGTAAACCTCAATAACATATATCAATTGCATGGAAATCCGAGTATATTTACGTGCATTAGAGTACTGATAGACAGACAAACTAAATTCATAAACACTTTACAACTTTGTTGGAAAGTGTTAAAAATGCAATTAGAATTAGCTCGTAATAGATAGCAGTTTAATTTAAATACATTTTATAGAATTTAATTAAGATTTAGTTGCATTACATTACACGTTAACCAAATTGTGTTCTGAACAAACATAACTGACATTAACTTGTAACACATTGCAATTTAATCTAAATTATATTCTTAAAAATGTAATTAGATTCCACCTATAATCCATTACAGATTAATTGGATTATACAATTAAAAACGTAATCGGAATCCTCCTATAATGCATTACAGGGTAATTGGATTGTACAATTAAAAAGGTAATCGGAATCCACCTATAATCCATTACAGGTTAATTGGATTATACAACTAAAAACGTAATCGGAATCATCTTGTAATCCCTTACTTGTTAATTGGATTATACAATTGAAAACTTAATCGGAACTGTCTTGTAATCTAATTACAAATTAATCTAATTACAGATTAATCTAATTATATTTTTAAAGAAAAAATCAGAATTGTCTTGTAATCCATTACACGGTAATCAGATTATGCGTAATCAGATTATATTCAAATTACTTTGTAATGCATTACATGATATACTTCTAGGCACTGTACTGATACCAAAGCCCATACACGTAAAAGCCAAGACAGTTGTACGGAAGAACTATCGTAACCTTACTTCACATTGAAAGTTCCGGATTTGTAGTTCTAAACGCTATAGCTACGAGCGCTGCGATCGCCCCGACCTGCGAAAACTGCGCGCGCATCCCCCTCTCCCCATTTTTACAACACTTTTCAAAAGAGTTCATTCTTCACTTCTCACGTGTGGAGTTTTTTTTTTTTTTGTTGATATAGGTTCTGTAATTTAAGAATCGTTTTATTGAGTATTAAACGGCACTTTTCAGAGCCAAATTTATTTTTTTGTGTAATAATTTATTAATTAAAGGATATGAATATCCAACAAAGGTGTCATCCCGATACTGCCGTTTTAATGGCTGCAGCAAGAATTCGAATAAGTATGCCAGAGGAATTCATTTCTCCAGGCTCCCGAAAGAAGAAAAAAAGTTAGTAATAAACTGTTTTATAATTCTGTTTCTTTTTTGTAATGTATGAGTTCTGTATATAAATCATGTATTTTCATAATTTATTTTGAGATTTATTCTGAAAACGTTTTTTTTTTTTTTTTTTTTTACGCTTCATGTACTAAAATATCCTTAAACAAGACTTTAAAAACTTGTAGTATAATATGTAGAGCCAGTGCTTTACAAATTTGATAAACATCTGATAGCCAGCCAAAAATTCTAGTCGCCAGAAAAAAAAAAAAAAAAAAAAAAAAAAATAAAAAATAAAATAAACCCTCCTCCCTCCGTCATTGATTTTCAAGCAGCACGAACATTTTTTTTTTTTTTTAATGACTTAGTAATGGAGAGAAAAAAATAAGCATAGTTTAGGTACTCAAACTTTATATAAACAAAGTTTCGTACTTAAAATTATCAGTTATATAGGATAGGTGTGCCAGTAGTGGACACCCTCAAAGTTTTTGGTATATAAAAAATATAATCAATTAAGGGGTCGATCCAGGAAAATTTTGGGGCCTATTTAGGGACCCTTCACAAAAAATTATTTAATAAAATGGGTTCCTTCACAAAATTCTATTCCATAAAAACTTACTATTTATTATTTATTTATTATTTTGTGATGTTTTAGAATGTGTAATTTGTAAACAAATACGTTCACCAGAGAGGAAAATTTCAGAAAAAAGGATTAAAAAAAGTTTGTTTATAAATGCTTGGTTCGAATTTGATTAACTGGAATTCAACTTTTGTTGCAAAATGTTATTTTTCACAAAAATATAATAAATTTCACAAAAATAACCTTTACTTTTCACAAAATGGACCCCAAGAGTAAAAACCTGCATTGACCCCTGCAATTAAAAATTTATCTTTATTTTTTTTTTCCATAACTCCCCCTTGTATGTTTTATAATCTGGGTTATTGTTTAAACTCTTAATCTAACCAATCAGGAGGCAGAAAATGCTTCACAATTCCCTTATTTTTCTGTGAAAATCTTAATGAACATGTTACAGTTCAGAGATGAGCAAAATACATCAAAAACCATTTTCGATACTAAATACATCGGTTTTAGAACCTAAAATGCAAAATATGAAATAGTTTTCAAATTTAAAAATATATAATTACTAGAAAATTCTTTGGCCCGCCCCAGTATAAATGCTCAAAGTTTGGCCCGAGCCTGGCACATACAAAAACTTATTTCTACAAAAGATTAGTTTTTTACACAAATGTGGCTAAAAATTCTCTTCTATGAGGCATTCTGACATAAAATATTTATTTTTCATGTTTATAGTCTTTATTTTTTTTAATTCATTAAGAGCTGCAAAGTACAGACACATCCATTCCAAAATACTATCCTTCCTATTTATTTTTACCTATGCCCATGTAAAATATATTTCTTTTATGAATCTTTATTTGTGCACAGATGTTTGAATTATCATTAATCCATATTCCATGGCTTGGAGAGTTACAAATCTGTATATTGTTTCTTAAGCATGTTCTAGCTTGGAGAAGGTTAATTTTTATATGAAGTAAAATAAAAGTATTATGTTTACAACAGTAAAGTTCAAGTGGTGATTTACTGCCATTCTAAACAAAATAAATAAAGCTAAGTTACTGTATTTTTTTGTGTATGCCACATGGTTTTTCCCTTCAAAATTTACTTTTAAAATCTAAGAGCATGTGATACAAGATCAGTATTTGGAATTTGACTGATCTCTCTCTATATATAACCATTGATCACTCCATAAAATAGTTTGCTAGCAATTTTGCATTCAAATTTATGAAACTAGTTAGCCAGTGCATTGTGAATATTTTGTAATTTTGGCACTAGGTATTAGATTTTAATAGAAAAAATCTGTTTTTCTCTCTAAATGAGGTATTAAAAATTAGGGTGGGTTTGCGAATTTGCGTGTCACACAAGGGCACAGCATACATAAAAAAGTATGGTAAGTCGATTAAAAACCATATCTGCATGTCCGGTCAATTCCACAGAAAAGTCTCATTTTGATGGGAAAATAAAATTTATAATATGTTTATTTTAAGGGTATAATTGGAAAGCCTGGTATTTTTATGTTGTATAATAAAATGCCATTCTAAATTACTGTTTACAAAGTAAGTTAAGAACCATTATTGTCTTTGTAAAGTCATAATGTTACGTCAGTTACACAATAAAAGTTACATCAGTTACATGTGTAAATGCCATTTTTTCTTTTTTATTGTTCAGAAATTAATTAAACAAGTTACTGTTATAATTTGTCATTACTTAGTGTTGTTGAGAACATTAAATCACTTTTTTAACGGCATAGTTTTGATAATTTTTACACTTCAATGAAGGCAGAAAAAATGTTTGTCTGTTTTACGTTACATCAGTTACAGGATTTTGAAATGCAATTTTTGGGACTAAAAGGGAGATTGAAATAATCTGCAGGTATTTGGGTATTAAGTCCTTAGTAAGAAATATTTTAAATTGTAAAAATTTGTTCTAGTTTTATTAGTAAATTTTCTGCACAGTTTTGAAAACAAAATTTGATGATCAAGTTTTACGTCAGTTACGATGGATTTGACCGTCCATGAAATAAGCCAACTTGTAGGAACTACAATCGAAATAAATGGTTTGCCATCCCTGTTCCAGCTCAATAAAATGTCTTTACTGGATTTGCTTCAGAAAAATTTGGTGTCTTATAAAGGACCCTTTACAATTTTTTTTTTTAAATCTTAAAACAGATGCTTCAAAAAATTTTTGTCTTAAAAAACTGCCTTTCACAAAAAAAAAAAAATTCATATCAAAAATGGATTCTTCACAAATTTAATCGTCTTAAAGGGCCGATCTGTCTCAAAACAGGTAGAATCACAAAATAACCTATTATCTAGCTATAAAGTAAATTTATATATCTAAATTTAGTACATTCGTATATAATAATTGCTCATCAGGATCAGGTGGGGTAAAATGGGTATGAAAATCGCTATTTTTTCATTCAGGGCTTGTTTTCATTGAAACAAAAATATTTAATATGATTTTTTGTGTGTGTGTGTGTGTTTATTTATGCAACTGATGTCTTGGCATAACATTTAAGTCGTTATACTAGATTAATTTTGACACAATTATTCAAATTGGTAAAGAAATCATATGAGTTGTAATTTTCCAACTGGACGAAAACCCCTTGCCCAGACATTTTTCGTCCAGCTGGAAAATTACAACTCATATTTAAGTAATTGTTAATTTATTTTTTTAAATTTTAAATAGTAGAAAAATTATTTTTGTTTTATATACACTTTTTTATCTCTGAAGTGGGGGTAAAAATGGGTACCATATGGGGTAAAATAGGTATTCATTGAATAAGTAATAATTATCTAAATTTACTGGAAACTTTATTTTAAGCTTTTGTTTTAATTATGTAAAGAAAATTATGCAATATTAATTAATGTTACTGTGCGGATGACACTTGGGCGATACTGTTAAAATGTAAGCATAAAAAGTATTCCAGTAGCAATTAAAAATATATTTCGTATAAAATAAACTTAGATTAAGAAGAAAGGAAAAAAAAAAGTTTTTAGGAACAGCTGGCGTATTAGCCCGCAGTCCACCATCTTTAAGTCAAAACACATTTGTTTTGTTTCTCATTTCCAAAATAATGTTCATCCATATTTACTTATGGGGCCGTCCATAAATGATGTCATGCTTGGAGGGGGGGGGGGTGCGTCATGAAATTGTGACAGTTTGTGATAGGGTTGGCACGTTTTTGCCAAAGGTGGAAAAAACCGCCCTGGCAAAAATACTTTTTTGCCAAAGTGGCAAAAATAGATATGTTTTATTTACAGCGATGTAATTAATATATTTTAGTTTTTAATAATTTCAACTCTAATAATATGTAATTTTATTTTTTTATTTAACTTAGAATATTCAATGCATCATTAAAACAGTAATCTAAGTAGTTTGTAATTTTTAGTAAATAACTTACTGGCTTTGGTTTAAACAATATCACTCTATAGACAGTATTAGATCTGAATATTTTTGTTGCCCTGTATAAGATCTATAAATGCTATGTACACTGTTTTCAGTCAGAAGCAAGTTGTCATGTACCTCTGTTGAGTTTGGAATCATTAACGTGTACTTTAAAATACTTGCTGTTCATAGAGTTTCACATTTTTTTAATGTATTTTAATATTTTTTCACCATTCTATTGTTATTTTTCTTTCAGCTAAGAAATAGTGGTATAATTTTCTTAAAATTCAATAATTTACATAAATACAAGGTTTGTGATCTTTTTAATTAAAAAAAAAAATTCTAAATATAATTCTAAAACCACACATTTTAAAGTAAAATAATCTTTATTAAATCATTAAAATTAACAATTAGAAAAGCTCATTTAAATTTACTTGAAATAATAATAAAAAAAAATGCCTGACGGCTCGGCCTACAGGCACAGGTAGATGTCGAAGACTCAGACCGTGGGGCGCCTGTTCGTCGGTAATTACGGAAGAAATGACCTTCTTTACGATGATGCGGCAGTTGGAACCGCCTACTTCGAAACCTAACTTTTTTGCAGGCGGAGCCGGCAGGGATTTTTTTTTTTTTTTTTTGGTATAACGGTTGGTCCTATCAAAACCTTGTCAATATAAAAGTTTTAGATAATATTGAGAGGATTTATAATAAATTTAAGCGGATTTGAAATCTTCGGAATTGACGAAGTTATGCATTTTTTTTTCTTTACCCCCCCCCCCCCCTCTTAAGGCAATTTTTAATTATATCAAAAATCTGTCATACATAAATTTTCGGCCATTCTCCTAGAAGTAATAATAACTTCAAACAGATTCGATACGTATCATAATTAATAAATTATAGGGTTTTTTCTCTGTTTTCACAAAAAGCCCCCCCCCCCCCGGTTCGATTTTGCCCATTAACGAACCTGACCGAGATTTTATGCCCCTTGATTTTATGCATCAGTTTGGAAGAGATTTATGCAGAATTTTTCCAGTTATCGTGTTCATAAAAAAGTGACATAGATAGATAGATAGATAAAGTTTCGATCGTAGGTTGATCTGAACCTGTTTATGATATCCTAATTATCATGTATGGCTTAACAAACGTAGAATTTAAGTTTTTATTTATATATATATATATATATATTTTTTTTTTTTTCAGATGCAGGATGACGACCAACCTCTTACTTTTTCGACTATGGAGGATATTTTACAGAACTGGAATAGTCTTTTTGGAAAAGGACCATTGCCACTTGCACTTGCTCCACGATTGCCCCTGGTCTAACAGATCATGCAGATGCAGAAATGTACCCATTGTTCAAAGAACAATCAGAAAGGGTCAACTAGTAAAAGCTGACAAATATCACATTCATTAAGTTCGAGTTCATTTACTACTCTTCTGAATATGTTTCCACTCAAATAAGTAATTACATTTTGTGATAAAAAATCGGCTGCTTCGAAACCTGTTTCTTGGAGAGTATCCTCATCTTCATCACAACGAGATACGTCAATGATAAGACGATTATAAGAGATATCATTTTCATTTTGGGTTTCTTCCTCTGTTTCATCTTCTGCAATTTGTGGTGCAGAAGACAAAACAAAAAACATAAACTTATCTTTGTCTGGTTCACAGTTTGAAAATTTATTTAGACGTAAAAGAATTAATTGATGCCAGCTTGTAAGCTGTGGCGAATTCGTATGCGGATGGGTTTGTTTGGTTTCCACCATACCCTCTAATACGGATAAAAAAAATTTCCAGGCAATCTTGGTTACATCGCTTAGTCATGAAGTATTCTCTGTCTTGGAGTATTTCTTGTGAGAGTTGCATCATTGCTATCAGTGTCTGCAGCCAACCTTTTCTATTCAGATGTCCAGGATTTTGCTTCCGTTTATCAACATTTTTACGAGTATGCACAAAAACCCAGGAATCAATAAATTGGAGCATCTCATTCCAAAAATATTGATGAATTGAACCTTCTTTTATAGCACAATGATATTCATTTCCTTTTTGAGGTTTTTATTTGTACCATTCAAGGAATCAAAAAGATGGTTAATATGCATAATAAACTCTACGGTTGGAGCAGAACTTGCCTGTATAACATTCGCTAATATACACACATTCATGCCTGCAGCAACACTGTGACTAAAGACTTAAGCAGAGAGACTTAGCTTCATGGAATTGAATCCAGTAGAAGAAATGTGTGCATCAGTTAACCTGGGTGCACATCTAAGAAGTAATTTCTTATCTTCATAAAAATCTTTGATATGCTGGAAAGAAACAAGCCCTCTATTAGTCTGCAAATCATACTTCATTAAATTCCTCCTTAAATTTTTGATAAGATGAGTTGGATCAAAGATGCAGTATACTTTTTGACCATTAAATTAAAAAAATGGCTTTGATACATCTGCTCCAAGTATGCTGAATCCAAGTATTGTGTTGTTTCCTCCTTGATCACATATAAGAACTTTTACAGTATCTGCATGATGCAACTCTGTAAGAGCTTTCATGACAGTATTTTGACAGCTTGTCAGAATGAATGGCATAGCAAGAAAAGTAGAAACTAATGGGGAGTTTTTTCCTGCCTGTCAGAGTTCTTAACACGAGCACTAGGGCATGATTTGCAACATTGTCAGTCCGAAAACCTCCTGAGAAATCCTCGAAACCAACCACATGATCTTTTTGTTTGTCATACACCAGACAGGGTTTTATAGACATCTCGTCAAATATTAAGGCAAACATCCTTTCATGGTTTGGCTTGTCTGACAAAACCCTTTTCAATGCATTCATTAAATCGGAACTTATGCCTGTTACTAATAACTTTGAAGAAACAAAAAACTGAAGAGTTTTCTCTGCAGGAAGTTCTCATATGGGTTGTAAAATTTGTTACTGGAATCGGATGACAATGTTTTGTAGATTGTTTTTATTATGTTTTTATTATATGTTAATTAATAAAAAGGAATGTAATGTTTTTCTTGTGGTTATTAATTATGACATTTAAAGAAATGGGAGTACTTGAAAAAGCATGGAGACGGGATTATGAGTTTTAACTTAGAATTATTTTGATCACAGTGCTCATTTTTTGGCACTGGTATTTAAACTTTATTTCCAATAATTTTTGTTGACCATGTTTTTTTTTATGTTATTAAAGTGGATGGTAAATCTATTTTGAGATACCAGGTGATTTTCAATTCATGCTATTTAAAAAATAAATTCCAAAAATCCTTAATCATATGGGAGCTTAAACGCATGGAACAAAATGTGAGTAAAAAATTACATCATCAGGATCCTATTACTTGAAGTATTTTTTGTTTTGTCAATAAAAAGGTACTTGTGACATTTTGCAACGGCGAAGACATTTCATCGTTCTGTGTTTTGAGATACTAGTCTTAATCATGTGTATTTTTAACTTTTAAGCATGATGTCACTTTAATTGGTAAAGGCATTTTTCTTCTTTTGAGATTAAATCCTAATCTCGATACCAACATAATTTTTGAAATATATATTTGAAATCATTTTGGCGTGACTGTATTGAATTGTAACATTTGATGAAAATATGAATTATGGTTTAAATATTATATAATCTTTGCTAACAGAAACATTCTGCCTTTCTGGGAATGGGTTCTTTGCAAGTATAGGAGAAAAGAGGATTTAGGCATTAAGGGGACTCCTCACTCGCAAACTAATGTTAAACCTATTGGAGAGTTCTTTTCAAATTTCTCGTTTGAATTTGAATATTTTTAATTGATACATTTATGTATTTATTTTCACAGGATAGCTGATGTTGATGTTTAATAGGGCCATCTTTTACTTTTTTCATTTTGGTTAGATTTCTTTTTAATACAGCTGCTTTCACTTTTCGAACTAGTTTGGAAGTGAAACTACCTTTATTAAAATAATTTGGAACCAAAATCTAAAATTAAAAAATGGCCCTATTAGAGTTTAACATCGGCTATCCTGTGCCAAAAATATATAAATATATATATAATATATATATATATATATATATATATATATATATAAATAAATAAATAAATATATATATATATATATATATATATATATATATATATATATATATATATATAAATAAATTCAAACGAGAAATTTGAAAAGAACTTTCCCATAGGTTTAACATTAGCTTGCGAGAGTTTTTTACTTGAGTGAAGAATAATCCTGGTACTGGAGGAAGGTAAAGCAAGAGTAAATTACACAATTTAAGCACAATCGTAGTAGGCAGCAGTTTTCTAGATGAAAATGAACATTATCAGATAGGTACTTTTAAAAAATTACATCATTTTCATGTGTAAAGGCATTTTTCTCTTTCAAGATTTAACACATAATTTTAGAACTGGTAAATGAAATATTTCCATTTGAAAATGTCTGTATAAAACTGTTAAAAAATTCTGCACTTTATGAATCCAAATAAATGTTTTCCTAAAAAATAATTTTAGAAATCAAATTTTACAGCAAGAGAAAAAAATGAGAAAAAGTGTTCTTTCAGAAAAAAAAAAAAAAAAAAAAAAAAGTCTAAATGTTATTTAATATATAATAAAATATGTTTTATGTAGCTTAAAAATCAGAATATTTACAGTACTTATCAGATTTTATAAGAATATAATTTAGAAAGAAACATCTTTCTTTTCCTTTTTTTTTTTTAAATGAAAAAGTTTTTAATTTTCAAATTAAAAAAAGTGGACATTTTATTTATCCAAATAATTATGTATAATCTAATATTTTATGTAGTTTCATAAAACAAAAATTGGATATGCTTACAGATTATCAGATTTTTTAGATAAAAGTTTTAAAGAAACAAAATTCTCTAAATATTTGCTTATAAAAAAAAAATCCTGAATTCTAAATTTTCTAAATATTTCTTGTTTTTAATAAAATGTGTTTTATGTACCTCTATGGAACAAAGCCACATACTTGCAGTATTTAATAAAAATTAAACAATTGGGCATGTTTATAATAGACTACTCAACATTTTAAAAGGCATTAAAAAAAAAAAAAAACGCTATTTCATGGTTCCAGAAACAGATTGCACGATACACCTTTTTTCTAAGTAATTTATGGAATTTGCGTTTATTTTTTTGCGGCTGTATGACAGTAACGGCAATCACGAATTTTCAATCCTGTCATTAAACAAACTCTTGGAGTGATGAAATATTTTAATTTTTCATGAAAACTAATCAAATTATGTTTCTTTTGATGCTTAATTTTATTTTCTGGTCACTTCTTATAATCGAAAAATACGAATGTTTTTGTTAAAAAGTATTTGTTGTAAATATTAACCTCCTATAATAAATATTCAATTAAATTATTATGAATTTAAAAATATATATACACTGTTTCAGACATTAATCTCTTTTAAAATATTCGTATTCTTCTCGCCATTATAAATTATAAGAAGTAAACAGAAAATAACTAAGTTTTAAAATTAAATGACTGATTAGTTTTCATTACAAATTAAAATATTTCATCCCTCTATGAGTTTGTGTAATGACAAGATTGAAAATTTCTGAAAGTTGCCGTTTCTGCAATACTGCCGCGATCGCCATGAAAGCAAAACCAATACCTGAACGCGGAGCACCCCGCCCACTATCGAACATTTTAGTTCTAATCGCTACCACTGCAACTCCGGTGGCGCTACTTTGCGCCCTCTTCTAACACGCGAGTGTCTTCACTTTCTTGTGTATCCATCTTTGACTGATACTATGATAAGCCGACAGATTTGACAAACCACCATATAAGTTCCACTTCCACCCTTATCATACGTCACTATTACGCTCTATTACGTTAAACAGGTGATTTATCTTTCAAAAGTTCAACGAGGAGAACTGTATAAGCGCTCTCTCGTTCTATAGCCCAGACAAAGATCAATGCTTCAGCTGAATATACTTGGTACCCAATTTTTTTCATTAATAAATGTTTATTTAATTTAGCCGGTATGAGTTGAATATTTTTAGCATGTTAATAATATGTGTTAATTCCAGTATTGTACAAGACTTCAACATTCAATCCCGTGTGGCTTGATTGAAGTAATCGAGGTGCAATTACCTTTTTTTAATCTTTTCAAAAGAGCTAACATGACAACATCTTTTAATTTAATGAAAAAAAATTTTTTTTCAAAAGTATTTTCAGCAAAAATTGTATTGAAATTTCAGTTGTGAATTCCTTTGTGAATGTTTGAGCGATCACGTTAACAAAAACTGAGACGTGTCTGTGAGTACCTGTAAATATTCCCCCACCACCAGATTGACTTACAACCTTAAAAAAAATCCATTATAGCTATATTTTTTTTTTCGGGTTCATATCGACTTATTATTTTATGTACTAAAATATTTCGTTATTATTATTTTTTTTTTTTTTTACTATCGGTAATATCATGTATTATCTTAATTTTATAAGAAAATTATATCGCATAGCTGATTTTTGATTAATTTTTTTAATTAAAAGAAAGCGAAACAAAACTAACAGAAATTAGTGTCATTATTTTTGTTATACTAGAAAAATTACTAGAAAAATCATTACATTAAATTTTTTTTTCACGTTATAAATCTGAATTATAGCCTTTCTGAAACCCAGTAAATAATAACAATAACATTTATTGAAAATCTAATTTTGAACATCCATACAAATACTGAAGAAAATTTCTCAAGAAAGAATACACTTAGTACGCAATTTTTTTTCATTAATAAATGTTTATTTAATTTAGCCGGTAGGAGCTGAATATTTTTAGCGCGTTAATAATAGATGTTAATTCCAGTATTGGACAAGACTTCAAGAAAAGTCATTACATTAATTTTTTTTTTCACGTTATAAATCTGAATTATAGCCTTTCTGAAACCCAGTAAATAATAACAATAACATTTATTGAAAATCTAATTTTTAACATCGATACAAATACCGAAGAAAATTTTTGAACAATATAAAATAAAAATTAATATGCTATAGGCATGTCAAGAAAGTGGAGTCAGCTTACCCTTCCCGCCCTCCCCCCCCCCCCCCTTCAGTAACTTTTTTTTTCAATAAAATTTCCAGTTTCTATCAAAAAATAGATTCTTTTTTTCGACATTGTATAGCTGCATTGCCTAAAGTTTCGTTACCTTTATAACATTCACTTTCAAATTGGACAGCAGTAATTTTCTTTTAATATAGTATCTTCTCCGTATTGAAGTTCCCTCAATCTAACAGAAGGATAGTAAAAACTGCAATAGCCTCACAAATATAGATCTCAAAGAGTGCTATACTACGGTAGAAATGTAATAGCTGTATCAAATGGATGTTTTAACTCTCCTTCAAACTAAATTTTAGAAAAAGACGGACCCTCAAAATTCACTGCAGACCATAACACTGAAATTTCAAAATAGGGAGCAGTATATAAGCAAACAAATACATCGTACACCAAAGATTAAAGAATATTATTTGATGATCGTTTTATTGATGTCTTTAGAACAATGGTTACTAGCGTGCAGCGTATGCAACAGAGGAAGGCGGATGATTTTTGTAAGGGTGTAATTTGAGAAGTGTTGTTTTTTATTACGATGGGAAAATGTAAGTGGCTGTTTAACTCTAAGTAAAATTCATTTAATTTTTTCTCTATCTAATTGGATTAATTTTATTATAAGCGTTTCATTTAAAATAAACAAATGAATAAACAGCGCATATTTGTATTAATAAATTAAACGAGAATTCTCGTTTTTAAAAAATAAGCGTTGTCATCGAGAAACGAGAATTTTTGTTTTTATCCAAAAAACATCATTGACTAAAGGAGTGGCAGAAAATGCATTTCCGTCATGTTGCCCATATTTTTTTAGATCATAAGACATTTTATAATAAATCCGTATTTTGAATGACATTTATTGATGCATAAAGTAGAGAAAACTATCTAGGAAACAATTTTTGAAAGCCTTTCAGAAGAGGGACGAGCTACCATTGTTTTAATATCTTAAAAGTACAGCGTTTTATAGGAAAGTTTAATGGGAAATTGTCGGATGCTAATGTGTTAATATTAGAATTAGTAACATATTTTTGTGCGGAAAGACTTTAGTATTTTTATGATGTTATTTCTCTTATTTATACCTTGAAATGTCATTTTAGTATGTTGAAGTATTTTTTCCTCCAAGGACATTTTAGTAATGCAATTTAAACTTTAATACAGAGTTAATTTATTACTTTAAACAAGAACATTTTTCTGTTAATTCCTAGTTTTATTATCTTGTTTCATATTTTTTCTAAATAAATATTTTTCTAAATAATCCTTGTTCTGACTTCCGTGTTCCTCTTCGAAAAAAAAAAAACTGATGAGTAAAAATCGGTGGTACCATCAATAAATAGACATTATACTTTTACAATTTTGTATTAGAATATTGTCAATATTTATGAGAAGTATGTAATTTACAGTTTATTGCAGATGTTAAAAAGTATCTGTTATTTAATATTTTTTTATTTTTATGTTTTATTTAAAAAAAAAAAATTTTACATGCTTCAAATGATCTATTCTAACATCTGAGTAAATATTTTTCAAATCAGAAATGTTGAATCACAAAGGATTAACTTTCACTGGTAATCAGAAGTGCATTTCTAAAAGAACATTAACTAAATGATGCTCTTGCCAGCAGTTGAAAAGTATGAATCTCGTATTCAGAGTATTTAGCACTCGCCCGCGAACTTGTACGCTTTTTTCGGCTAATTTTCAGTTTTAAAGTTTACCTCATTTAATCGCCAATATTTGCGGTGTTATAAACCAAAAGCTGCTATTAAAATTTATACGGGATCAAAAAAGTGTAAAAGCTGTGCTTTAAATAGCAAATAAATGGGCGTTCACTCGTTGAAATTTCCAAGAATTCATCTAACGCTATTTGAGAAAAAATATTTTCTATTTAATATTTATATTGCAGAATTCTTACTTGCAGCGTTTATTCCCAGAATTTATAATAATTTTCTGCATTTAAATCAAGTGAAACATTAAATTAAACATTTTTGGTAAAAATGTACGCAACCGGCATGTAGTAACTCCTCTATACCGACCCGATAAAAGATGGTGAGTGGTAGCGAGATCGGATCGTTGGCACAGAGAATTTCTCGCATAAATTAGAAAATAGAATTTTATTGTATAACAATGTTAATTCTAATGAAAAATATATACAAGACGTCAATACAGCATTTAATTATTTTTCGTGAGTCAATCGCTTATAAATTAATGAACTCTTGACTCCAAGTGTAACTGAAACAAACAAAAGTCTCTAAACATTACAGACAGTCGTGACTACAAAACAAAGTTCATTCGGACCAAGGCTCGTCCGTTCCTTCTCTTCGGAAGATCTACTAATACTCGTTAATTCTGAGTCTAAGAACTCTCACTCTCGCACTTGGTGTGCTTTTTCACTTCGCTGGGATTTTCACCGGATACCTGCTGTATCAATTCTAGAGGTCGGACCTCACTAGCGCTTACACCACGCTGAGTTCGAAACTGACGTTTCCTTTCCCTTCTCCAGAGAGTCAACACTCTCCTTTTCGATCTCTCCAAAAACTGTCCTCTCTCACTTTTTCATTCTCGCAGGAGAACTTCTTCTAGGGGCGGGGGCTTTGTCGAGGCGGGCCCCTCGAAACTCTCCAGCCTCTTAGCAGCCTGGAGATCCCTCTGTTTCGTTTTCACTAAGTCCGTCATTGGACGTTCTAAGACAAAGGGCAAAGTTTCGGGCGCAAACCTAAAAATCGTGTGCAGAGATCGCTTCTCTCGCAGATGAACTCTTTCCCACGAACTCGGCAAGGATCAAAGCATAAGACCCCTCTTTGGGTAACGCCTTACCACTTCATCACTGTCCGAACTTTCCGCTCACAGTACAATAGAATTCGGCGTCTGCTAGTCTTCAAGGCAAAAATAGCGAGGGAAGGTATGCAGTTAAGTGTACTCACAGGAAATGCTAGAATGACACATAGTGCAGCTGGATGTCGAAGCTCAATTCTTTACAGGCATATATAGAAAGTGTCTTTTTATATTTTTTATGTCCAAATGAATATGAAGCTGATAATAAAAAATAATCTTGCTACTATTTAAATAATACTAAAGAAAAAAATTCGAGGATGGAAAAGGTGCATATAATTTTTGCTTCTGCAGGGTTGCTACGGGTCAGGGAATTTTTCAGGGACCACACCAGTACTTTCTTATAGAAAAACTCGCTTTATGTGACCACGATATAAGACGAATTTTTCTGTAAGAGAAAAGTGGTATTTTCGCCGAAAAATTCCCTGGCCCGTGGCAACCCTGTTCTCTACTTATTAACAATGACTCTATTTTTTTTTCACTATAAGTATTACATGTTGAATTAAAATAGACGACTTATATGATAAGTTCGTATTGTAGCTCTTTCTTAGGAATTGCCGAATCCGTCTGTCGCAGATTCATTGACTTGATTAAGAATTCGAACAATGTTGTTGAAACTACGGTGGAATGTTTAATTTTATTTAAGAAAATATATTTTAAAGTTTTCTGACTCGAGAAAGGTTTTTTGAAAGCTTTTAATCTGGGCATCATAGTGCACTCAGACAACACCTAAGCGCTCGCGAATACGGTGCTAATGTTAATGCTATGGAAAACCATGGTGCTGATTTCTCATTGGCATTTGCATATTTTTGAATTTTTTTTTTTTGCACATGATTTTTGAGATCATAATACACTTCCGCCGTTCATTAAATTTTCGATTTTTGTTGCTGTTTGATTATGATATTCTTTACAATTTTGGAACTTGAAAAAAGGGAGGTATATTTTCATTCATAGCTTTGTAAAAAATTATCCATGAAAAAGTCTGAAAACTTAAGTACCATTGGCTCTAGCTTAAACCTTGAACTTTTAAGCTAATTTTGTTTCATAATTTTATACCAATTAGGGAATGTAAAATCAGCGCAATAAACAGCGATTTATCTGAAAATCTAAACAAAATCGCTAAAATGCCTGTGATATGAAATATCACAATGTTTAAATCATGTTATTTTTTTATTTCTTTCGGCCTTTTCACATCGATATTATTTGGATTCAATTCAGTATTTATTTTTACGCGAGCGTTTCTTTCAGGCATCGTTCGGCGGCCGTATTGCTCTCTTGCCGATGTGTTCGCTCTCTGCCCTCTCCTCGTATTGTGATGACGTCATCGAAGCGCCGTCTTTCCCCCTCTTGTGACGTACGCATCAGGTAGCTGTAGAAGGAGGCTCATTTTTCGAAGGCGTGGTTACTTGCCGATTGCTGGCGCAAATTGAAATAAATGTTTTTAAATGAATTGTTCGGATTTGTTAATTAAGATATTGGCTAATTTTTAAATTCTCTAATAGATTTAAATCTTGTCGTCCGGATAATATATAATTACACCTTCATCTACATCAGCAAATAAAATTATTTATACCACAATGCCCACCCCGTATACGTCCCGCCCATGTCATATTGATTGATGAGGAAGCACCCCCTTCCCTTACCTACTCCAGAGGACTGGATTCAACCGCACGTAGCACGGGGTCAACCTATACAATGAGAATCTCATTCATCATTCCACCCCAATTTTCTGGGAGAAGAAATACTTTCACTTTCATTTGCGTTTCAAAAAGTCTGCTAAAGATGGTCCCCTTTTAAAATAAATCCCTTCGGGGAAGAAGGGCAATAGGATGACAGTTTAGAAAAATGACTGTGCTCTGCTACAGTTGACTTTCGAGACTACAAACACCTTCCCAATTGCAACAAAAAAAACATTTTTGCGGATAGAGTTGTGCAATACATATAACTATGATTTTTCACTATTTGTAAGCTATTTATTTACATATTAATAAAGAAAAACATGAAAAAATAATTGAACAATCACAATTTTCAAAAACTTGGTTTCTGAAGAATTCTCAATGAAATCAAATTAAATGTTCTTATTAAATTGAAATAAATGAAAATATCTTATCCATGAAATATAATGAAGAATTAATGGTCAAAATACGTGTTAAAAAAAACTAGGGGATTCAACACGGTCTTCCCGTGTTACTGAATATAGGTGAACACCATTCTTTTAATTGAAAATGTAACAGATTGTTTTACATTTAATATATTTTTTTTAGATTTTTCACTAATAATATCAATATTGGCCTCGTGCCTAGAGTTAACAGCAGAAGAAATCGCTTAGACAGCAACATTTTGATTCCGATAATTTCAATGGTTTAAGTGCGTAGTTCGATTGCATCTCCTTTATTTATATATTTATTTATTTTATTTAGTGATGAAGTTTCAATATTCGTTATGGAATATAAGCCGGAAACAAATGCTGAACTGTTTATATTAATAAAAGTGAAGTATTAATCTTTCACAATCGTCTATAATTATTTTAACACTCAGGAAAAATCATGCGTCAAGGAATAGATTATGTAACACTTTCCAACACTCCTAAAATAACTTTTTGCAAATTTTTACGGTAATGTGTATGGTGATATCTAACTAAACAATTTTGAAAAATAATAACATAGTTAAATATCCAATTTCAGGAATTACCAACACTATTCGGAAAAATAACCGAGCTCTTTTGTGCAGCACTGTATAGGATCTATAGATTTGTATATATACTAAATAGAATGCTAAATTTGAGTTCAGTTAGGAAACGCGTAGCACAGTTTAAAATTCCCCTTATGCAATTTCCGACATTAAACGGAAATGTACTCGAAAATTTTTGTGCTGCCCTGTATACAATCTATACACACCAAGTAATAGACAAAAAAAAAAGAGTTAAATTTAAAAACGGGTTCAGCAACTGAATGAACGATGAAAGCAAAAAACACAGTATTCTATAGTATTCCTCTTGTAATCCACGTTAGTGATATATATCAATTTTAACAGGTTTGAAACAGTGAAACATTATTAAAATAAACTGCAAACGATTTTTCTTCATAGACCGTGATGTAACGTAATTATTTTAAGTGTCTCTGTAAAAAAAAAAAAAAAAAAAAAACTATAAGTGCTGCACACTTAATTTTCAATATGGACCATGCCACAGTAAGCCCCAATAACACATATCAATTGCATGAAGATCCGAGTATATTTACGCGAGTTAGAGCACGGATAGACAGACGACAGACAGACAGACAGATAAACCGAATTCATAAACACTTTTCAACTATGTTGGAAAGTGTTAAAAATCATAAAAAATGAGTAAATGGCAATACAGTTTTCAAGCAAATTACGATACAGTTTTCAAACAAATATCATTTGAAAATAGATTTTTTTCAATTGAAAATGTGCGATGTTTAGAAATTAAAAAAATTACAGTAGCAAAAATCGCAAAACCGAAATTTTCATTGTCAAATGTTGCCATTCGCAAAATGACGTCAGCGTTACGCACGGACACGTTTGTCCTTTATAACATATATTGTATTAGTAAAAAATCCACAGAATTTAGTTATTACGCTTTTATCTCTTTAATTAAATAAATTTATTGACATCGAATTATATAGTTATTTTATCTAATTTGCCACTATATTACATTATGTCATGTATTGTAAAAAAGGGTTTACAACTTTAATAACCAGCTTTAAACAATGGATTTTTTTCTGCATTTCAGTTTCTGCATTTAATATTGCATTTGATATTGAATTTAAATATGAACTGAACAATTTAAATATGAACCTCTCAGGGTTAATATTTGAACATTTCCATAATATACCCTACCATAACATAACCTAATACAATAACATAAGGATAAAGCATAAATGCATGAAGGAAATGCATGAACAGCACAATTTTCATTATATCTGTCACTCTTACATACTGATTTCCAACAGGTCAAAAGTAATTAAATTTTGATTCATCTAAAAATATTCTTTGAGACCAATAGTTTATCATGCAATTTTTAAAGTTTCTTGAAAAATTCATGTTTTTTTTTTTTTTTTTTAATGCGGCTTTTTTTCTGCTTCTGGGTTGCATTTTATTGTTGCATTTAACTGATGAGTAAATTAAAAAAAAAAAAAAATTACTACGAAATGACAGAAAATATCTTGATTAAAAAGAATTATTTCAGTGGAAGATAAAACAAGATATGTTTAAATGAGATTAATTTTTCAGTACATTAAAAATATCTTACGTACAAATTAAATGTACATGAAGCATTTTCAATATTATCAATATATTGGCATTTAAAAAGTAACAAGTGATTATTGTTTATTTAAAGTCATAATTATAACAAAAATAAGAAAATCAATTTTAAGTTATCAATTATATTATAGCACAATTGAAGTTTATGATTTATGTTTGTTATCCTTTTAGTCCGTGTTTTTTTTTTTTTTTTTTTTTTTTTTTTTTTTTTTTTTTTTTTAACATATTTAATTTATTTGTATGGTTGTAAAAATTCGGAAACGCATTGTAGTGGAAGGCTGCAATTGAGTACTGAAAATATCATTTTTAGGGTTTCGTTCATCTCGCGAAACCCTATTACTCCCGCTTCGTTGTCTGTCCGTCACAGAGCCGGTTCTCAGAAACTATGTAACTTACATGAAATTAATCAATTAATCAATTAATAGGTCATGAAATTTTGTGTACTTATAGCTAAATACGTATTATGAAGCTCAAAATCGTATTATTTTTAATATGTAGAGATAAAAAACCAAAAATCTAACAGCCTTTTTCTATTAAATTTAAACATTTTACGTTGTAGCAGTTGCCAACAATTAAAAATCCACAATCAAATTATTTCTACAATAATTAATTTTCTTTTGAAAGATTTCCACGTGAAAAATGAAAATGAAATAAAAAGTTTCACCAGTTGAAAAAAAAGATTAATATGACATCATATTGGTAATAAAAAGGAAATTTTCAAACATTTCTCAATAATACAAGGATTATGAGTATGTGTATGTACAGAAAGTAACTTAATAGGACGTTATTATAGAATTTAAAAGAAATTAATCTGACGTCTAACATTTTGAAAGTCTCTATACAACATATTTAATTTTGAAATTGATATTTTTTTAATATCGCATTTAGTCCACATGACAGATATTATTATGACAGAGTATAATAGCCCGGTCTATTTTTCTCGTTTTTTCGAAAATCTGAACCAGTCCGATAGCGCCCGCTATCGGACTGGTTCAGATTTTCGAAAAAACGAGAAAAATAGACTGGTAAATTATTACTTTATAAAAAAAATGTTTTTTTTTTTTTTTTTTTTTTTTTTTTTGAAAATGAAATTTATTTGGATTTATTAAAGGAAGGATAAAGTGTTTTGAAAGGAATATTAACCGAAACCCCTATCTTCGATCACACTTACCCACTTATTGATTATTTTGCAAGACTAAAAAAGGGAAATAAAAAACTTGCATTTATATCTGAGAAAGGACGTTAAACTTTTCAAATTCATTAAAACGCACACTACTTATAAAAATCTTTAAAATCTATTTTCGTAAAATAAGTAACTATAGCCATGGTATTTACATTTATTTATATTATTAAATTTAAAGCTTTTAAAAAGAAAAGGCTTTATTTTTAATTAAATACTTGGGGGCTCTGTTTCCCGATAGCTCACACCTGACAATCCCCTGAGGCACGCTTTAAGCGTCACTGTAAAATTCAAATAAATCATTTCATTACAATCATTTTTAAGCACATTACAAAATACTCGATTTCATTAGTTTCTATATCAAACAATTTTTTTGTACATTAAATTATCAATTTTCTTTTCTCTGATTTACTTGCAAATATGCAGTTTACGTACCTGACACGTTACAGAAATAAAATCCAATGATTACTAAGAGAATAATAATAAAGCATTTTATTTTTATGGATGAAAGGTTCCTTTTTCTTTTGAGAATGGCGGATTATCACCACGCTTCTGTTTGAGATTTATTGAATACCTATTCTGATTTAAAGAAAATAATGTGTAATTTTCGGAAACATTTTATTCGGTGCATATAAAATTTATTAAAATGAAAATAAAAGAAAAAGAAAAAATTGTAGGAACTTTATGTGCAGAGCTAAAGATTGGTGAATATATACGGACGCAATCATACTAAATTATTTTATTTCCATAAATGAAACTGGTCTTTTCTTTTAAGAATGGTGTCAGTTTTACCATCCAAACAAAACTGAGAATCCAATTATAGGTTATCCCTTGAAAGCAATTCTCAAAAAAAAAAAAAAAAAAACTATTTATGCACTGTATAAAACGTTTCTGAAAATTATATCATTTAAAAAAAAAATCATATTAAGTATTCAATAAAACTGAAATATTAAAAAAATGATTGAAGTAAATGATGCACTAACCTAATCTCAGAAAAGTGGACTAAGGTAAAGTGCCCTAAAGCTGATACCCCAAAAATATCTCCTAAAGCTGACATCTTTAAATAAAACAAATATTTAAAGCATTACCAATTTTCTAAAATAATTTAAAATATAATTTTTCTTTCCTCTTTACCTTAATTCTAGTGGTGATAATGACATAATTCCCTAAAGAAAAAATGCCCTTTCATAAAAATAAAATACTTTATTATTATTGTGTCAGTAAACATAGGATTTTATTTTTGAACGTACAGATACTGAAATTGACAAGATGTTTTAATATAAAAAGTACAACTCCCTTAAACACATAATAATCAGGGTTTTTGCCGGCAGAAAGTGGTTTCTGCCGTGCCAGTGGCAGAAAGTGGTTATAACCGGTTTTAACCGGTAGAAACTGGCAACAACTGGCATAAACACATTTCGTGACCTAATCTGAGACTGTTTTAGTAGTATTAATTTCCTTAAGTACGTTTTATTCAGGATAAATAACAAATAAAATACTGTGGATAGTTTTAATTTAAAATAAATAAATTTGTATTAGAAAAAATGAGTAATGTAACAGATAAATTTTTTGTTATAATATGGTTGTGTGATTTTATATATAAACAATTATTAGAGTATTTAAAATCTCAGTTTAAAATTCAAAATAGAAAACTATATCCAATACTTATTTTAAATTAAACACTGAAAATAAAAGAAAAATAATCAATACTTACTCAAAATACTTTTCTGTAATTTAACATAATAATTTAATGATAACTGTGAAAAATCTTTCTCATAGAAATGTTATACAGCTCCAAATAAAAAAAATTAGAATAACTAATTCCATTTGTATTTGGAATTGCATTTAGCTTTATTTCACTGTAGTGCAATTGAAAAAGAGCAGCGGTGGATGTTTTAATACATTTGCATGTTATTAAAGAAAATTAAAACTGTAAAATATTAAATTTTGAGTGAATATTTTATTTTTGTAAAATTATTTTCATTATTCAAAATATTAGAATACTAAATTTTCCTGATTGGTTCAGAAGGTTGCATAAAATAAGCATTTTTGGCGCAAGAGATGTTGTGCCTAAAAACACAGTTGAGCTTCTTTCCAGTATAAAGTCGGCATGGTCATGTTTGAGCAGAAAACATTGTGAACCACTTGTAGCTAGCTTGGCAAAGCAAGTTCGTGCTGTTATAAAATGTAAATGTGATGCTAGAAAAATATTAAAGAATAACTATTTTTTCTTTTTTTAAAACACATGTTATTTACAATGCATTATTCTAATATTTTGAACCAGGTAAATGGTTATTCTAATATTTTGATTTTTTCCAAGTGTGAATAATTATTTTAATTTTTGTGTTATTTCCTTTAATTTTAATGCTAAAAGATTCTATAAACTATGTAGATTCTTACAATATTAAGTTTTATCATGTATTACTCTTTGTATAAGAGATACATAAAAAACTTTTTTCACAATTCCTTTTTTTCTATTATTCTAATTTTTTAACTTGGAGCTGTAGTTATATGTGGATCTTGTAATTCCGTGGATTTAAAAACATTTCATTGAAATACAGTATTCAAAGGAACAAATCTGACTTCTTTTTTTTTTAATTTAAGATTGTTAGTTGAAAATGTTCTAACCACACACACACACACACACACACACACACACACACACACACACATACACACACACACACACACACACACACACACACACACACACACACACACACACACACACACACATATATATATATATAACCATAAATGAAACATTATCATAACACCAACTTAAGCAATGAAATAATTAAGTATGAAATAATTAGTTGACAATGAAAGATTCCCCAACACACTTAATATGGAATCAAACACATTGAAAGAATAAGAAATTAAATAAAAATTGAATAAATGGAATTAAATGAAACGAAATTTGTGGAATTTAGACAGAATTATCAAGTCCCAATTGCCTAAATACCACAAATAAAATGAAATGAGAGGTTTCATCATCATATTAGCCATACATTGCTAAAAAATATGATATTGGGACTACATCTCAAATACAATGATTCAAATCAGTGATAAAATAAAAAATAAAATACAATATTAAAAAGGAAAGAAGCCATACTGATAAATTACAGAGAGAACATTTAATAGAGACATTAAGTATAAAATCCATAAAGATGAAAAGAGATTTAACCCTCTAAGCGTGTAGAACGTAATATTCCGTTCACTAAGCTCCAGGTATCACTGCAATATATGCATTGTTTAAGATAATATAGTTCTATAGATTTAATGAATTTTCAAAACATTGAAGAATGATTAATACTCTCAAGAGTTGCATTCATATTTGTAATTAAGTTTTATTTATAATGCTGAAAGAAAATATTTTTTTAGCATTTAAAACAAAATTGAGAGAAAACAACATTACAATATATATATATATATATATATATATATATATATATATATATATATATATATATATATATATATATATATTATATATATTATATATATATATATATATTATATATATATATATATATTATATATATTATATATATATATATATATATATTATATATATTATATATATATATATATAACCATATTCCATACAGTAGATAATCTTTAAGTTATTGCATTATATTTTTTATTTAAAAATTCTCTGAACAGCGATATGTTAAAATATCACAGAATTTTTTGTAAACTTTTTTTTTTAAACTTTTAAATAGAAATTCAACTGTAAATAATAATATTAATAGTTAAACTTGTACAGCATCAGATTACCATTATGAAAATTTATTTTTCAAGTAATAGAAAATTAGTATTATATAAACAAAGTATATTTATATGATCATTTTGAAGCTTTTTGCTACTTTGAATAACATTCATAATCTTTAGTTTTAATTTTTAATTTAATTGTTTACGTATCAAATACATATGTAAATTATGAATCATTGCAGTTAAAGTTCTTCTTATTATTGTTTCTTAGTTTCTGCCAGTTTTTGCCACTTACTGGCAGAAATTAGTTTCTGCCATGCCGGTTTTAACCACCCCGGCAGAAACTTGCCATCCCTGATAATAATGCATTATTGTTATTATTATTTTTAATCTTGTAAAATAATAAAGAATTATGTTTAAATCTATTATATTTCAAATTATATTTACACATTCGGGTTTTCTTTGCAAACTCTCTGGTTAAAGCAATAGTTTAAAAAAGACAAAATCTACATGATTACGATTTGTTTTGAACAACATAATTATATAATTATTTTTATTATTTATATTATATTAATTATTATTATATTCCATTATTACGAAGTTTTGTTACAGAAATATATAATTATTATTGTATCCCATTATTACGAAGTCTTGTTACAGAAATATATTTGATAAAATTTATCAAAAAATAAAAAATAAATAAACAAATTTCCATAAAAACATAACGTCACATAACACTACAGGTGCACTATCGGTAACACTATCGGTATTTAAAACGCAGAAAGATATTTCGTTTTTTATTATATTACATGCTTGTGAGGTATTGTAATTCATAGGTACTTCATTTTCTTTCCATTGACAATCCACCACACCCCTCACGATTTCCACCGTGCGGTGTAAAACTGGATGTAATTATCTTAGGGGACCATACTTAAATGAAAAAAAAGTTTAGATCTCTTTCTCTGAGGATCAGACGCACCAAAAGTGAACCATTGTTACACATCCCTTGACAGCCAGCCACTCCCGTCAAGGAAGAAACCTATTTTCTTTTCAAATGGTCATCTGGTATTTTAAACTGTTCTAAACATTAGAACATCATTATACCAAAGGAACATTGAGGAGTTTTATTCTTTTCTCTCTGTATAAAGGTAACAGCTTTTTTGGATCTTTGTAAAAGTACATTACGTCTAAAGAATTTTGCCGACAGTAAACCAACTGTTTCTGATGAGAGGAGAAGGTTATGTCACCTGTAGCACAAACAATTGCATCTGTTGGTGTGCTGTGCACCTGTATACTTTGTAATCTATTGAAGCTCGTGTTCAGTTTTTGAACGCATTTACAGTATACTTCTTCGTCTGAATAAGATATGTTCTCTGAGTGTTGAAAACTGCAAACTTGGATTTTAATTTATATAAAAAAATAGATTCAAATTTAGTTTTTATTTCAGTTCTATAAAATGAGTTTTCGGTACAGATTCAATCAAAGTAAAAATAAACTACGATTAGGTGCTAAACGAAAAGTAAACAAACGACAAAATTTGGCTGCCTGGAGAAAACGGTAAGTGATATTATTAGTATTATTAGTAGTATTAGTATTAGTAGTAGTATATTGATTGTTTAAACATTAGTATTGCATGCGCCGACATCACAGGCATAGACTGATTATTGAAAAGGCTTGCTAAGCGCTCCTACCTCTGAAAGGGCCACCAAAGCTAAAATATAAGTTATTTTTTTCTACAAACTGGGGCTACAAAAATGTTGTGCTCTGCACATTTCCTCCAATTGGATCTTTGCCCCCAGTTGGATCTTTGCTGCTCACAGAATCGCAGTCAGACCATGACATGGAAGTAATATTAATATTGGACTATAATTATGTTTTTGAAAGTTTTTTTTTTTTTGCAATAAAAATATGTTCCATTTAAAAGTAATAGCTTATTGTGCCTGTAGGCAATACATGTGTGACACATGCAGCAAATATTTAAAAAAAATTGGCAACGTACATTTCAATTCGATCACCTACATGAGTGTATAAAATATTCATATATTTGTAGAAATCATGTAGTTTTTAAATTTTTTTTTATTGTTGGTATTTTGTCTACCTATTTCTGTATGTGCTGTATATAATTATGCAGCTATAATAATATTCCAAGTGTAAATAGATCAAGCTTCGAAGACTTCTCCCGTTTTGTTTTGTTTTACTTACTGATTGGCTTACTCGATACTTTATACCATATTTTTAAATTCATATTTGTTCGGAAACGCATAACATTTTCAGCTGTTCTTATTCAGAAACGTCGTAATTGAAAGACATTTTCCATTTTTTTCCCCCCACGTAAAGTCAGAAGATGTTACAGAAAATACTGTCAAAGTCAGCGTTTTGTGCCAAATTTCCGACGCTGCATCCCTAAAAAGAAGAAAATTATGTCGTCACATGACAAGAATCGCTTACAAATAAACACAAAAATATAAAATAACCGGCATGACAGAGTATACATATTAAAACTGTATGAATATACAAAAACTGCAGAGAAGACTACAAAACGATCTATATACACTTGCAATATTATTATGGATGCATGATTATATACAGCACATAATTCGATAAGTGATTTATTAATGAAAAAAAAGTGGAAAACTCATTTCTATTCCAAATCGTTTCTTTGGTCAGGACTGCAAATTTTATGCTTTTGCGTTTAAAAATGAGCCAGAAAATGTGTCAGAAAGTTTCGCGTTGTTGAGCAGGTCATCTGAGAAGAACCCCCACTTAAAAAAAAAAATAGCATATTTTGCTTGTATATGTACTACATGTAGACACATGCAGCCAAGATTAGGTATATATATACAGGGTGATTCATAAAAGATGGGCAGAACTTTAAGGGGTTATAGTACACTTAAAGACAAATAATATTAAATAGGAGACTAAGGGTCCCAGACGTATTCCCAAGGAGATAGGGGGCATTAAAGTTTAGGGTCCGAAATTTCAAATGATTATAAAACATGGAAAAATTGGTCGATTCGTTTGCGGTTTTTGCAAAAAAATTTCTTTATGCCAGTATTTTCTTGAAATAAAATTTTAAAGTTCAATTTCAAAAAATGCCGATAGGGGGCGCTTTAGACTTTGGAGTAACAAACAACTATTTTTTAACGTTATTTTTTGTATTTCTTTAAATGATTTCGAAAGCTTAGACTTAAACTTAAATTTTGATCTAAAAATCTGAGTCCTAACGAGTAGTTAAGTAGCGTAAACTGAAATTTGAAATTTGAAACCCTTCTCCCCCCAGAACAAAAATCAGTTATTCCCGATCTTTGTGTCGTAGATTAGGCTCTAACTACTGCCGCGTTTTGCTAAAATTATTCTTTATGTCAGTATTTTCTTGAAAATAAATTTTAAAGAAAATTTTCAAAAAATTCCGATAGAGGGCGCTTTAGACTTTGGAGTAACGAACAACTATTTTATACCGTTATTTTTTGTGTCTCATTAAATGCTTTCTAAAGCTTAGACTTAAACTTAAATTTTCAGCTCAAAATCTGAATCGCTGAGCGTGGTTCAGTAGCGAGGGGAGGGGGTTCAAATTTCAACTTCTGAACATAGTTCAGTTTGCACTACTTAACCATGCCCAACGATTCTGTGCTGTGATACGAGGCAAAAATACAACTTTCGTCAAGGACTGCATAGTCGGAATTCACTCATAAAGGCACTGGCACAGTTGGAAACGTCGCTCATGCAAACGTTAAAGCTCCATTCCTGACGCTAGTCACCGGGTGAAGAAGGAAACAGAAAGTATGCAAATGTCAAATGGGGAAGAAGAAGAACACGTATGCAAAATTTCGACACGATTCAGGCATAAAAACCACTGAACGGTGAGTCAAGTGTAAGTCGCTGTAGTAATGAATCGGAAGATGGAGCCCTTCACGAATAAGGAAAAGGCTGAGATGCATTTAATTTACGGAGCGGCAGATGGAAATGGTGCAGAGGCACAACGAATGTACGGAGAGCGATTTCCTAACAGGCGGTTGCCTAACCGCAAAACTTTCGAGCGCTTGCACAGACAGTTGTGTGAGACGGGATCATTTCTCGCTTCCCGGTCGAATGCAGGTCGTGCAAAAAAGGACGAATCAGTAGTTGTTGCAGAAGCCATTCTGGATGTAGTAGCGGCGCAGCCAAGTACAAGTACACGAACAGTGGCTAGCCAGGTGGATACCTCACAGTCCACGACTTGGAGGGTACTGAAGGATGAACATTTGCTCCCGTTTCATGTGCAACGAGTCCAGAAACTGTCTCCAGGGGATTATCCAAATCGTATTGAATTCGCCCGCTGGTTTCTGCAGCAGAACGCGCTAAATCCACATTTTGGACGAACTGTGCTTTTCACCGATGAATGTACCTTCACACGTGAAGGTACATTTAACACACACAATGCACATGTATGGGCGGATGTCAATCCACATGCTACGTATCCACATGCTCATCAGAGACGCTTTTCCATCAATGTTTGGGCAGGAATCCTCGGAGACCACCTAATTGGACCGTACCTTCTTCCTGAACGCCTCAACGGTAAAACATACCTCACATTTCTGCAACATGTGCTGCCAGACCTGTTAAACGTTGTTCCTCCACGCATCCGGCGGGTCATGTGGTTCCAGCACGATGGAGCGCCAGCCCATTACGTACGAGACGTCCGCAACTATCTGGACATCACATTTCCGAACAGATGGATTGGTCGAGGTGGTCCTGTTGCTTGGCCTGCTCGCTCGCCAGATCTTTCACCCCTCGATTTCTTTTTTTGGGGACGATTGAAGGCTCTTATGTATGAGACACCCATTGAATCCCCCGAGGAACTGGTCGCCAGACTTTCCGCCGCTGTAGGGGAAGTGCTCGAAAAGCCTGATGTTTTCGCGAATGTTCGCCGTTCCATTCGTCGCCGTTGTTCTGCGTGCATAACCTCTGGTGGTCACAATTTTGAACATTTATTGTGATTACATGTTAATAAATATGCTTTGGTAACATAATCCTAATTTGTGTCTTTTTACCTCGTATCACAGCACACAATGTGTGGACATGGTAAACTGAACTGTGCTCAGGAGTACAAATTTCAAACCCCTCTCCCCAGAAACTTAACCACGTCTAACGATTCAGATTTTGGGCTGAAAATTTAAGTCTAAGCTTTAGAAAGCATTTAATGAGACACAAAAAATAACGGTATAAAATAGTTGTTCGTTACTCCAAAGTCTAAAGCGCCCTCTATCGGAATTTTTTGAAAATTTTCTTTAAAATTTATTTTCAAGAAAATACTGACATAAAGAATAATTTTAGCAAAACGCGGCAGTAGTTAGAGCCTAATCTACGACACAAAGATCGGGAATAACTGATTTTTGTTCTGGGGGGAGAAGGGTTTCAAATTTCAAATTTCAGTTTACGCTACTTAACTACTCGTTAGGACTCAGATTTTTAGATCAAAATTTAAGTTTAAGTCTAAGCTTTCGAAATCATTTAAAGAAATACAAAAAATAACATTAAAAAATAGTTGTTTGTTACTCCAAAGTCTAAAGCGCCCCCTATCGGCATTTTTTGAAATTGAACTTTAAAATTTTATTTCAAGAAAATACTGGCATAAAGAAAATTTTTTGCAAAAACCGCAAACGAATCGACCAATTTTTCCATGTTTTATAATCATTTGAAATTTCGGACCCTAAACTTTAATGCCCCCTATCTCCTTGGGAATTCGTCTGGGACCCTTAGTCTCCTATTTAATATTATTTGTCTTTAAGTGTACTATAACCCCTTAAAGTTCTGCCCATCTTTTATGAATCACCCTGTATATATAATATCTTTATATCTGTAGAAATCATGCAGTTTTCTGACTTTGTTTTTAATTTCTATTTTTTGCATTTTATTAATTTCTGTATTATGTAGTGTATAATAATCGTACATCTATATAATAATATTGCAAGCGTAAATAGATCTTTAAGCTTTGTAGTCTTTTTGCGTTTAAAAAAAAGTATTACGAGTTCTCATACGTATCCTGCCATGCCGTCATTTTATATTTTTATGTTCATTTCATAATGGTGTGAGTAGACAATAAAGTATGAATCAGGCCCACAAGAAAAGGAGCCACCGTCAGCTGTTCACTAAATTAGGAGATAAAACTGTTGTGTTCCAATTCCGTTTGAGCTCATCTACCTAAATTTTGAATTTTAAGTAATTTTCTTGTAGTAAAATATGAATATGTTTTCAAATCTTATAGAAAGTTACCCTCCCAGGGCAGTCTCCTTCCCTCAGAGCCCCAAGTTAACTTTGCCTGACCAAAACAAACAAACATACCAGATATGAATTGCGGCGATAGTGTTTATTTGAAATTAATCAAATAATTCAATTAACAATTCAATTGCTAGAATTAAAATATTTTATAATGATGTACGTTCATAGACGCCCACTAAAAGGGTGATACGAGGTCACGAGTCTTCCTTGGAGATGCAACAAACAGCCATTTGGCCGAAAACCGAATATCTCATAATTATAAAATTACTAATGCGGACTAAATTTTAGTAATTTTGAAAATGTTATGTCCAATTAAAATGTAATCTTTTTTAATTAAGAAAATTTGCTATTGTTTATTATTTAGAAAAAACTCTAATATATAGTGGAGTATAATTAAATTTTTTATAAGATTGGCTTACTCGATACTTTATACCATATTTTTTAATTCATTTTTGTTCGGAAACGCATAACATTTAAAGGTGTTCTTATTCAGGAACGTCATTTTCCATCCCCCCCCCCCTAAAGTCAGAAGATGTTACAGAAAATACTGTCAAAGTCAGCGTTTTGTACCGAATTTCCGACGCTGCATCCCGAAAAAGAAGAAAATTATGTCGTCACATGACAAGAATCACTTACAAATAAACACAAAAATATAAAATAACCAGCATGACAGGGTATACATATTAAAACTTACAAAAACTGCAGAGAAGACTACAAAACGATCTATATACACTTGCAATATTATTATGGATGCATGATTATATACAGCACATAATTCGATAAGTAATTTATTAATGAAAAAAAAAGTGGAAAACTCATTTCTATTCCAAATCGTTTCTTTGGTCAGGACTGCAAATTTTATGCTTTTGCGTTTAAAAATGAGCCAGAAAATGTGTCAGAAAGTTTCGCGTTGTTCAGCAAGTCATCTGAGAAGAACCCTCCACTTTAAAAAAATAATATATTACAAAATAATACCGTATTTTGCCTGTATATGTACTACATGTAGACACATGCAGCCAAGATTAGAATAGGTATATGAAGATATATATATATATATAATATCTTTATATCTGTAGAAATCATGCAGTTTTCTGACTTTGTTTTTAATTTCTATTTTTTGCATTTTATTAATTTCTGTATTATGTAGTGTATAATAATCGTACATCTATATAATAATATTGCAAGCGTAAATAGATCTTTAAGCTTTGTAGTCTTTTTGCGTTAAAAAAAATATATATTACGAGTTCTCATACGTATCCTGTCTTGCCGTCATTTTATATTTTTATGTTTATTTCATAATGGTGTGAGTAGACAATAAAGTATGAATGAGGCCCACAAGAAAAGGAGCTGCCGTCAGATGTTCACTAAATTAGGAGATAAAACTGTTGTGTTCCAATTCCGTTAGAGCTCATCTACCTAAATTTTGAATTTTAAGTAATTTTCTTGTAGTAAAATATGAATATGTTTTCGAATCTTATAGAAAGTTACCCACCCAGGGCAGTCTCCTTCCCTCAGAGCCCCAAGTTAGCTTTGCCTGACCAAAACAAACAAACATACAAGATATGAATTGCGGCGATAATGTTTATTTGAAATTAAAACAATTCAATTGTAGAATTAAAATATTTTATAATGATGTACGTTCATAGGCGCCCACTAGAAGTGTGACACGAGGTCACGAGTCTTCCTTAGAGATGCAACAAACAGCCATTTGGCCGAAAGCCGAATATCTCATAATTATAAAATTACTAATGCGGACTAAATTTTAGTATTTTTGAAAATGTTATGTCCAATTAAAATGTAATATTTTTTAATTAAGAACATTTGATATTGTTTATTATTTAGAAAAAATAATTCCGTAAAAAATAATTCATTTACAATGAGCTGTATATATACATTATACTTGCCCGTGTCCGTCCAAAAATAGCACAAAATACGAAAAAACTGTAATATATATTGGAGTATAATTAAATTTTTTATAAGATTGGCTTACTCGATACTTTATACCATATTTTTTAATTCATTTTTGTTCGGAAACGCATAACATTTTCAGGTGTTCTTATTCAGAAACGTCGTAATCGAAAGACATTTTCCATCCCCCCCCCCCCCTAAGTAAAGTCAGAAGATGTTACAGAAATACTGTCAAAGTCAGCGTTTTGTACCGAATTTTCGACGCTGCATCCCGAAAAAGAAGAAAATTATGTTGTTACATGACAAGAATCGCTTACAAATAAACACAAAAATATAAAATAACCGGCATGACAGGGTATACATATTAAAACTGTTAATGAATATACAAAAACTGCAGAGAAGACGACAAAATGATCTATATACACTTGCAATATTATTATGGATGCATGATTATATACAGCACATAATTCGATAAGTAATTTATTAATGAAAAAAAGTGGAAAACTCATTTCTATTCCAAATCGCTTCTTTGGTCAGGACTGCAAATTTTATGCTTTTGCGTTTAAAAAGGAGCGAGAAAATGTGTCAGAAAGTTTCGCGTTGTTGAGCAGGTCATCTGAGAAGAACTCCCCCCCCCCCACTTAAAAAAAATAATACCGTATTTTGCCTGTATATGTACTACATGTAGACACATGCAGCCAAGATTAGAATAGGTATATAAAGATATATATATAGAGAGATATATATATATATAATATCTTTATATCTGTAGAAATCATCCAGTTTTCGTTTTCTGACTTTGTTTTTAATTTTAATGTTTTGCATTTTATTAATTTCTGTATTATGTAGTGTATAATAATCGTACATCTATTTAATAATATTGCAAGCGTAATTAGATCTTTAAGCTTTGTAGTCTTTTTGAGTTTAAAAATATATATATTACGAGTTCTCATACGTATCCGGCCATGCCGTCATTTTATATTTTTATGTTCATTTCATAATAGTGTAATTTAAATAACTTTATTAGTCAAACAATAAAGTACGAATCAGGCCCACAAGAGCAGGAGCCACCGTGAGCTATTCACTATATTGGGAGATAAAAATGTTGTGTTCGAATCCCGTTCGAGCTCATCTACTTAAATTTTCAATTTAAAGAAATTTTCTTGTAATAAAATATAAATATGGGCTGGAATCTTTCAGAAATTTACCCACACAGGGCAGCGCCCTTTCCTCATATTAGTCCTAAGTTAGCTTTGTCTGACCAACAGAAACAAACATATGAGATATGAACGGCAATAGTGTTTATTTGAAATTGAAAGAATCCAATTGCTGGAATTTAAATATTTTATAATACATGTACGTTCATAGGAGCCCAGTAGAAGGGTGACATGGGGTCATGAGCCTCCCTTAGAGATGCAACAAACAGCCATCTGGTGCTTTGAATATCGCATAATCGCAAAATTTTCAAAACTCATGGAGAACAAAACTTCTACTATAGGATAAAAGAACAGAACAGATTTTATTGAACGAAATACATAAATCGCAGAAAAAGCCTAAAAGTCGTTAAACAATCAAAAATTGCACAGGAGCAAGCACTGAACCTTGAAGCCTGATTTTGAATTTTTTTATATTTTTTTTTTAATGTGATTTGTAGCTTTTTTCCACGTTTCGAGGCGATTCAGCCCAATACAGTAAATTTTGTTCTCTTTTCAATAAAGTTTATTCTGAAATTATATAACAATTTTTAAATTTTTCTCGATTTTTCATTATGATTTTTAGAGTTTTTTCGCCTTTCGAGTTTTTTTTTTTTTTTTTTGACTGGCCCGGGCAAAGCTGGGCGTGCCAACTAGCATATATATATAGGAGTTACACTTTCACGCTTCTGTTTCATAAACACACATCATCCCAGCTTATTACAGCTTTTATATATGTAGAAAGTGCAATGTAAATTGGTTAGAAATATCTGAATTATAGTATGTATCTGATCTCATATGAAGTTTTTGTTTTTTGAATTTATGATTTTTAAAACTAAAGATTTTATTTTAATTATTTCTGTTATTACAGACAAGATGAAATTAAAACTAAGAGCCCATTAGAAGAAGATTATTTGATTGAAGAAGATAATTTCCAAATTACCGGAAGGCGTATTATCGACATCAGCTATTTCATCCAAGAACTCCAACATTTGAGTAACCACAGTCCCATTGGGTGCACACTTTCCGACATGGAAATAAAATCCGTAACAAGACGGGGGTTAATTAGTGGCATACAGATGAAGTGCAAGATGTGCAACTATTCAAAATTTGTGTGGATCGAATGCCTTCAAGGTTAAAAAATGAATTCAAATACTGCAGCGATAACTGGAATTATCAGCGTAGGAGGAGGCTTCACAAATATGGAAGAGTTTTTATCCATTCTGGATATTCCAAACCGATGTCAAACAACAGATTCTTGAAAGAGCAAGAAAAATTTACAAATGCCTGGGAAGCTACAGCAGCAACAGAGATGGAATTAGCAGCATCTGAAGAAAAAGATCTGGCAATTCAGCGGGGAGATGTTGATTCTGAGGGTATACCTCTCCTAACAGTCGTAGTAGATGGAAGCTGGGCAAAACGGTCCTACAGGACCAATTTCGCATCTTTGTCGGGAACGGTAAGTTGCTTTAGCTTTAGTTCTAGTTTTTAGTTTAATTTTACTTACCTGTTTGTCCATAAAATCCCTATTTCTATATCTAAATTCATTAAAATATTCTTACATTTCAATAGAATAATTGGATAATCTACGTCTTATGCAAAGAGTATAAACGTTAAAAAGTCTAGTACAATTTAGCCTGTCTAATTGAAAGAGGGATTATTATACTCTGCCATAATAATATCTGAAATATGGACTAAATGCGATATGAAAAAATAGTTTCCCTTTCCCCCCTCTCTACTTCTTTATTAACAATCTCTATTAGCATTATTAATTCGATATTTATCCGTTATCCCGTCGGCCGCTATCCAAAAAAGAATAAAAACTGTCCCCAAAATATAGGGGGAAGGGGGAATGCGGAATATTTAATTGAAGGAAATTATTATTATTTGCGCTGTTTTAAAATTTGCAATAATAGGTAAAATATTTTGTCGAAATAAATTAATATCTCATGCAAATATATTTTTATATTGAAACTGTTTGGAAATATTGTCATTTGAGCATTTTAAATATGACGTAAGTTTCCCTACTTAATGCTTTGAACGCGTAATAATTTAATTATTTATCTTTTTAATATTCACGCACAAGTATGTTTTTTATTACGTGGACATATATATTTTTAAAAAAAATGTCTAACACCCTTCATTTGCTAGTAGTAACTATATTTTAAAATTCATC
This sequence comes from Maratus michaelseni, assembly GCA_963931845.1. Lineage (NCBI taxonomy): Eukaryota > Metazoa > Arthropoda > Arachnida > Araneae > Salticidae > Maratus > Maratus michaelseni. Next base: position 29,155,354 of record OZ007599.1, read on the forward strand.
TAAATTTGCGTTACTGATACGTAGTACTTTTGCTTAGGTTGATTTAATGAATATATGTCTTTTCTGTCTTCCTTTTATTCTATTTCATGCATAATTGTTCATGTGACATTGAATGATTATTATTATTTTCCTTATATATATATACGCTTTTTTTTTTTTTTTTTTTTTAAGCAGCTATTGTTGGAGTTCAAACAAGGAAAGTTTTATTCATCGGAATTAGAAATAAATACTGCACTATATGTGCCAGAGCAGCTGCCAAAAATGTGAAACCGGAAGAACACCGCTGTTTCAAAAATTAGGATGGTAGCTCTTCCGGAATGGAGTCAGACATCATAGTCGAGGGTTTTTTAAAAAGTGTTAAAATGTATGGAGTGATGTATGCCAGATTTGTAGGTGACGGGGACAGTAATGTTCACAAAAAAGTACTAGATGCAAGGCCATATATAAATAACACCGTAGAAAAAATTGAGTGTAAGAATCACTTATTTAGAAATATGTGTAACAAAATAAAAAATCTAGCCCGAAATAAAAAATTGGGGAACGTTACACTCCGGAAGCTGATAGGAGAACGAATGTTGCGCCTAAGAAAAGATATCGCAGCGGCTGTCAAATACAGAAAAAATGAAAATATTTCAGAAAAACAAAAATTGGTTTCACTTCGTGAAGAGATAATTAATGCCCCTTTTCATGTATTTGGCCAGCATGAGAAGTGTGCATCATATTTTAGCCACAAAGAAAATGAAAAAAATAATGTCCCTTCTTTAAAGTCATCTGGTCTGTTTGGCAGAGTAATGGAAATTGTCAGCTGTCTTGCTGATCACACAAGAAGTTTGTTAAAAGATACAAACAATAATGTTGTCGAACAATTCAACAGCATAGTTGCCAAATTTGTTGGTGGCAAAAGAATTAATTACTGCCTGAAAGGATCATACGAAACAAGATGTTATGCTGCTGTTGTCTCCCACAACAGTAAAACTCCAATACAGAAATTACACTCAACTATGTTTGGTTGCAGTCCCAGAGCAGTTTGCAAACGATTCGAAGAAAGGAATAGACTTCGAAGAATCCGGGATTGTGCCAGAAACAAATTGCACGGACGTAAACGACTTTTTTCAAATGTGGTCGATAGATCTTCTTACGGCACTAATGCTCAACGACCTGACGTAGACCCTAGTATGTTTAACGCAAAAAAAGAAGATTTTTTACACAAATTAAAACTCAATGAAGAAGAGCGGAAAAATGCATGGGAAAACACTACTGTGCAAAGTTTGCCCCATATGTGGGTTGAAGAAAGGCGCAAAAGACTAACTGCATCTAAATTTGGTGAAGTATGTAATAAGCGTCCGTACACATTCTGCGATAATATTGTAAAGAAAATACTTTACAAGAATTATGTATCAGATGATATGAAGTACGGAAGTCTACATGAAAGAGATGCAGTAGAACAAATTAACAATATTTTGAACGTAACTGTTCTACCTTGCGTACTTATATTGATGAACATTTGCCCTTTTTAGCTGCAACGCCTGATGGTCTGATTGAAACCGATGGGTTAATCGAAATAAAATGCCCTTCATCGTGCTGTGACCTTACCCCTGACGAGGGTATTAAAATCAGAAAAATTACTTTCTGGACACGAAATAAAAAAACCATGGAAATCGGGGTTATAAATAAAAAACACATTTATTACTACCAAATTCAAGGCCAGCTACATATAACCAAACGCAAGTATTGTTTATTTGTTGTGTGGACCCCACATGGGACAAAAATTTGAGAAAATAGAAAGACGATGCCTTCTGGAAAAATTGCATGGAAGAAAAACTGACTAAGTTCTACTTTGATTGTTTACTTCCAGAGCTTATAGACCCTCGGTATCCCCGATCAATTCCAATAAGAAATCCTCAGTACATAATCGAAGCTCAAAATAGTAGGCAAGAAAAGAAATGATATTTTATTGTAAATATTTAATTTTGATTTTTTATTTTACTGTGTATTCCCTAATGTGTATTATGTGTATATACCATTTCATTGTTTATTTGTTATTTATCTGTATTTTAATCTTTATTATTTGCATATATCGTGTTGCAATCCTAATATTAGTGAAATTATATTTTTGGTAGGTAAAAACATCGCTAGAATACTGATGGCGATTTCAAAATTTTAAATTTCAAAAGAAGCATTTTTAAATCTTTCAGATATGTCCTGGTATCGTGGTCTTTCAGCATTGTTATAAATAATTTTTGAATGTATGTAATTCTGCAACTAACTGTATTTTTTTCAACATCTACTGTTTAATATGCCATTTAAAGCTGAGATCGTGTAAAGCCAAGTTTAGCTATCTTCTGTGAAATTTTCATTCACAAATCACTCCTAGTCTCTACATCTTTAGTTAAATATTATTTTGTGACTTGGCAATTACGCAGCACAGGGAAGTTATTACACCTTACTATGTTATGGGATGGGATGAGATGCTAATTATATACGGACGGGGAAGTTATTACACCTTAATATGTTATGGGATGGCATGGTATTATTTGATTAAGACTAATTATATACATCACATTCTCGTGCTATGTAATTGCCAAGTCACAAAATAATATTTAACTAAAGATGTAAAGACTAGGAGTGATTTGTGAATGAAAATTTCAGAGTTAATAAGATAGCTAAACTTGGCCTTACACGAGCTCAGAAATTTTTACGGAAAAAAAGTTTTGAGATGGTTTTTTTTTTCGTTTTTTTCGTTTTTTTTTTTTTTAGTCTTTTTTTTATTTACGGATTTTTTAATTTTGTCTTACTTTGTATACTAAACCCTACCTTTCTGCCAAATGTCAAGCTTCGAGTACTACAAAATCGAATTATTTTCAAACTTTCGACTTGTTATAAATTTATCGATTTATCGATTTTAATTCTAAGTTACGTGATTGTCATGCCAAAATAGTAATTCTTTGATCATCTTCTTGGGATCATTTAGGTTCAATTTAGAGATAAATCAAGGGAATCTTAGAGTCACCATGATTTTATTTAGAAAGAACTATCAAACCATAACCAGCCAGCAATGTTGGGAGTGTAGGGGGAGCTGTGAAAATTTTTGTTGGGCTAACATCATTTAACAATCCATATTTCATATGCGAAGTAAATAGAGCATAACCTGTGAAAGAAAGCAAACCTGTCTATAAAGAAATGGCCTATAACGTAGTCAGTCTATACCGGAACTTTTCTATAACGAAATTTGTAAACGAAAGAAAATAAAACCATAATCCGGGGGAAATAACATAAAACAATTAGGGGCGTTGTACTAGCTAATAGGACAATTATCTTAAAACCAATGTTTCTAGCAGTACAAAATCAAATTGTTTTCGAATTTTCGATTTTTTAAAGATATTTCGATTTTATTTTCGAATTTAACGAATTTTTTATTTGTTTCTTTTATTGAATAGTAAATACTACCTTTACACCAAATTTTAAGTTTCTAAGACTACAAGATCAAATTATTTTCAATTTTCGAATTTTTATTTTTTTCTAATTTTCTGGATTCTTTTTTTATTTTTTTCTTATTTTGTATCCTTTATTACAAATTTCAAAATTCTAGCGCTGCAAACTCGAATTATTTTGAAATTTTCGATCTTTTTTGAGTTTTTTATTCTATTTTCGAATTTATTGTGTTTTAATTTTCCTTTTCTGTATCTTAAACAATAAGTTTACGCCGAATTTTAAGTTCTAAAGCTTTTCAATTTCTCACTTTTTTTATTATTTTTTTCTTTTTGAAATTTTCGATTTTTTTTTTCAAATCATCCCTATTTTTTAATTTTTCCTTATTTAGTATTATAATAAAATAACTGCCTTTCCGTACATGAAACAACGTATAGATGGCGCTATTGCCACTTTTGGCAGATATTTTGCCAAGTCTGAACTGAACTGAAGAGAGCGAATAACTTTTCGCGGGTCTGTAACTCTGTAGAAGTAGTTGAGTTGTGACATGTAGTTAGTTTTGAGAATGGATCTCGTCCCGAGACCAAATGTTGTTTTTTTTTCTATTGTGTTTTGTGTGTCCGCGCATTCTGCGAAGTATGTGTATTTGTTTGGTCGTTTGTGCTGAATATTAAAACTGTGATGTCTTAAAATGTGTGAGTCCTTGACAAAACCCACACCAGACCGGCACAAACATTACAATGGCGCCCAACGTAAAAGAAGAGAAAATCGTTTGGATTTTCAACGTATAAAGTGAAAGAACCACCACGGTTCAATTTTTCTGTGAAAAAGGAAACCCCCCCGGTTTCAAAATTTCAAAAAATCGTCCTAAATCGTGAACCATCCTGGTTTCGAATCTTTTAAAGTGAAGGAATCGTATGCATTCTACATTTTACCCGCCCAGCCTAGTTTTGTTTTGAAAGATGTTTTAAAACGATTTATCATCACGATAATTTGTGAATCGTCTACGTAATCCAACGTGTATATTCAACAAATATTCCATATGTGTTGTGAAATTATTTAGAACCATCCTCCTTCTTATTTATGCTGTGAAATTTTGAGCTAATTTTGTGGAAATTCACGTGACTTCTTTTTCATTCACCAGAAGAAACAAAAATCCTTCTGATTTTGAAACTATACTGTGAAAAATTACAGCAACCTGCCTTCTTTGTTTTTTCAGCATTAAAAGTTTAGTGCTTTCAAGTGTGATGTAGTTTGACCTCGAAAAGATCTTGTGAAAATATACATCTATTCGCTGCTGTTTTAGTGATTGGAAGTTACGCGTTTCGTTTTTTTTTTAACTTCTCTGTTTATTTTATGAGATGATCATCTATTTCTAATTTATTTATTCTATTTATAAAAGTTTGGAAGAATTTTTTTTGCTGGATCCAGAGCTTAGCGGGTTTTTTTTATTTTATTTCTTTCTTTAAACGGTGTATATATATTTTTTGTTTTGTTCATTAGTTTTGGTAAGTTATGAAAGATTAATGACATAAAAGATTTATATTATTCCTTTGGTACTATATACATTTTTTTTAATGAAATGTTCTTTAAGTAAAATACATTTTATCTTTAATCATTTAGCTGTATAAAATATGCCATTTCAATAACTTTCTATAATTATTTCTCATATTATTTTTTAAGATGTAAAGTAAGTATTTTATTTATAAATGATATTGCTTTTATCTTTATTGGTGATAAAGTCAGATTATCTATAATACTTGTGTTTGAATTGAAAGTTTCACACGGTAAGTTAAATTGGTAAATGGCTGAATATTAATATTTCGTATAGAGATTTAAATGAGCTCATGGTTAATTGGTAGTAAATTTTAGTATGTTGTTAAATTATTTCCTGTATGTTTTATCAAGTGGTTATAAAAGTTTGATATATTTATCTGTTTATATTTACCTGCTTATATTTACCTTTAAAGGGAAGGTAGTTGTTTTGTTAGTGATTTTAGGTCAAGAATTACATATAATTTTGTAATTTAAGTATTCTGGGTATAGATAATTGAAATAACTGCTTTGAGAAAAATTACGTTTCTGGCAAAGGGGAAAAAATTGATTTGTATAATTTAGCTATCGAATTAGACATTGCTCCGGATACAGGTGATACAATTGCGGTCTTACGTGATAAAATTATAAAGTGCGCTCTATTTAAAGATGATGAGCAATTTGTGAAAGAGGCATTCCTTACTATAGTGGATGATAGAAAGAAACAGGAAAGCGCAGAAGAACGAAGGTTAGATGAGACGCGTGTCGCGGAAGAACGAAAGTTGGAGGAGAAGCGTGTCGCGGATGAGAGAGCGTATGAACTAGAAAAACTTAAACTACAAGCTCAAACCCCTAACGCGACAACTGTACCACAGAATCAACTGGATTTCAATCAAATGCGCATAGATATTAAAAATATCCTACCAATATTTATTCCCGAAAAAGATGATATGTCGTTGTTTTTGACAATGTTTGAACGTCAGATGAAATTGCTAAGTGTCCCTAAAGACTTCTGGGTTTCACAATTACTTGGCGTTCTTCCAAACGATATTGCTAAACTTATAGCAAGAGAGCCTGAAACAATGTTTAAAAATTATGAACATATTCGCGACATACTGTTAAATAGATTTAGGTTAACAGCAGAGAGGTTTAGGGTATTGTTCACCCGTAATCAGAAAAGAGAAAATTCTACATGGAAAGATTTTTACTTTGAAATTCGAAATTATTTCGAGGGTTGGTTATCGGAATTAGAAATTCATTCATTTGAAAAGTTAAAAGAACTTATAATTGCTGATCATATTAAAAGAAAGTGCCCACCAGAATATAAAAATCATTATTTAGATGGTTGGGACAAACTAAATGATCCTGTCGTGTTGGCAGAAAAGCTTGACATATACGAAAATATCAAACCACATTCTCAAAAATCAGCAAGTAATACAAAAACGCGTGAAACACAGAAATATGTTTTCCCGAAAACTTCAAATGGTCAGGAATTCTCTAAAAATCAAATAGCCAAAACTGAAGCTAACGAACATTTTGGAAATTATAAAAATACTACCCCTTCCCCAAAATATATAAACTCGGGATATGTAAACAATGACAAACATGCAACTGTAACTTGTTATGGATGTTATGGAAGAGTTTAATAGCGTAGATCTATCTGTATACCTGTGTAGCGGACTCTGCCCACCTTCCCATCTTGGATGTCCATATAAATGAATTTTACGGTACAGCGTGTACCGATACAGGTGCAACTAATTCTATTGCTGGAGAAACTTTGTATAATTTATTATAAGGCCAAGGAGTTTCTTTTAAGTCCAAGGTGATAACAATGACTCTAGCTAATGGAGGTAAACTTGTTGGTGAAGTTCTATACACTGAAGTAACTATCCAAGTTAAAGGAAAATCTTTTCAAACGGAATTAATTGTTTTGCCCAGAGCAAAAGGAAATCGCGCTTTGTTGGGTATAGACTTTTTACAAAAAGCAGGAATTGTGCTTGATATAAAGAACCGGAAATGGTATTTTAATGATTTTCCTCATCAAGTATATGACTTTTCTTCTGATGATGACCCAGTGTTTCTGCAGAAAGTACCAAACGAGTTTAATTCATGCGTGTTCCGTGAAGAAGAGGGGAATCAGCTACCTGAAAACCAAAGAGAAGAATTAAGCGAATTGTTACGAGAATATGAAGATGTGTTCAAACCAGGGGGAGAGCCCACTCCTTTTCTAGAACACCATATTCCTACAGGGGACCATGCACCATTAGCTGATCCACCCTATCGAATGTCACCTATGAAGAATGAATTATTAAAGAAAGAATTGGAAGTTTTACAATAAAATGGTATTATTGAAGAATGTGAATCCCCATACGCAGCTCCTGTTGTTCTTATACCAAAACCTAATGGTGAAATGCGTCTATGCATAGATTACCGAAAGCTGAATGCAATTACGACTCCGGATACTTATCCACTCCCCAGATTGGATGATTTATTACAGGATGCTACTCCTACAGCTTATATGTCAACCATTGACCTGAAATCTGGTTACCACCAAGTTAATGTGAGTGCCGCTGATAGCGATAAAACAGCTTTCATTTGTCCATTTGGAACATTTCGCTTTGTTAGAATGCCTTTTGGATTACGCAATGCTCCTGCAACGTTTCAGAGACTAATGGATAAATTCCGGTATGGATTTAACAACGTTAAAATTTTGACATACTTGGATGAGATCATTGTTCTGTCATCGACTTTTGAGCAACATCTTTCCGATTTAAGATTAGTGTTTGAGAGACTATCCAAGTTTAAACTTCATGCTAACCGTGACAAATGTTACTTTGCTCGTTCGCGAGTCAAGTATCTCGGACATTGGATTACAAGCAAAGGCATTGAAGTTGACCAAGAGAAAGTTGCAACCATTTTAAAAATACCCTCTCCAAAGACTGTAAAACAGGTACAATCATTCTTACAAACTTGTTCATGGTACCGTAGATTTATCGAACATTTTTCTGATATTTCACGTCCACTAAGTAATCTTACTGAAAAGAAAGTTCAGTGGAAATGGGGAACTGAAGAAGAAAAAGCTTTTGCCACTCTAAAGCAATGCCTCGTCACCACTCCTATATTGCATCAAGCTGATATGACAAAGCCATTCATTCTTCGAACAGATGCCAGTGCATATGCTCTTGGAGCAGTTCTACTCCAGGGCCAAGGATCTGAGGAACATCCTGTCGAGTATGCCAGCAGACTTCTTAATCCTGCTGAGCGAAACTATTCTACCACAGAGCGTGAAGCCTTAGCCGTTGTATGGGCTCTAAATAAATTTCGAGGCTATATTGAAGGTTCTGAAATCACCGTAGCCTCGGACCATCAACCTCTCCAATGGTTGATGAGCCTAAAATCTCCATCAGGTAGATTGGCCAGATGGGCGTTGCAGATACAAGCCTACAATCTAAAAATAGAGTATATCCCAGGAAAAGCAAATGTAGTTGCGGATATGCTATCCCGCCCAGATTGTACAGAAGATTCATGTGAAGTGAATACTGTCATAGTGGATTTTCCCATTAAAAGTTCTAAAGACATTCGAGAAGAACAGTTGAAATATCGAGAACTGAAGAAAATTATAGATAGTTTTGAGACTAACCCCCCAAATACGGATTTAGTTAATTGGACTGAAAGAGGCTATCTAATGAATCAGGGTGTACTGTATCGATATGCCCCTGATTCTGAAGTCGAAGAAGCTCAGTTGGTAGTTCCAACTCAGGACCGTGAAAGAATCCTAAAAGAATACCATGATGCTCCGACCGCTGGACACTATGGCGCCGAAGGAACTTTCCGTCGAATTGTTAAAAGATATTACTGGACCGGCATGAGAAAATTCATATCAGATTATGTTAAAGCTTGTAATGATTGCAACCGCTATAAAGCCTCAAATCAAAAACCAGCTGGACTGCTGCAAACTCCAATTTATGCTCAAAAGCTAGAAACTCTCTCTATAGATTTGTTTGGGCCTCTTCCAGAAACCAAAACTGGAAAACGATGGATTTTTATTGTTGAGGATTGTGCAAGACGGTGGGTGGAGCTGTTTGCATTATCACAGGCTACTGCTAGGGAATGTGCATTAACTCTCCTTAATGAAATATTTTTACGTTATGGCTTACCCAGAAGAATAGTTAATGATAATGGACCCCAATTTGTGAGCGATGTCATGCAACAATTATGTCATCTGTTGGACATTAAACAAAGTCTAACACCTTTTTACCACCCTCAAGCGAACCCTGTTGAGCGTAAAAATCGCGATTTAAAACCTCGACTTGCCACTTTAGTAGGAGACGACCGTGTTTAAAACAGTGTTTAATTATCCTAAAAGCAAACACACACACAAAATAATAAATAAAGAATTGCTGTGTGTGAGCGATGAATGTTACAAATGCCGTTTGAGGATGTTAAAACTTTTTCAAACACAGCGAAATTGAAATATTTTATTATAGCTGACTACAGATGATTTCCTACAGAGAATAATACACATAATATTTATAATTATTTTAGAGATTCAAAGAAAATAATTTTGATCTCTTTCATCCTGCCCCCCTCCCCCCACTTTCCTTTCAAGGCAAATTTTAGATACATGAAGGTAAACCGGCAGTCCGAATTAAAACTTTTTTTTCGGGGGGGTGGCGGGAGGGTGTAGTTTCACTTTTTATTAGTATTTAATTATTCTAATAGCGCACGCACACACACACACACACACACACACAAAATGGATGTTAAAAGTGGCTTTTGAAAATGTTGAAACTTTTCAAACACAGCGAAATTGAAATATTTTATTACAGCTGACTACAGCTCATTTCCGCCAGAAATATACATATAACATTTTAGATATTCAACAAAATAATTTTTATTTCTGCCATCCTGCCCCCCCCCTCCCCACCTTCCTTCTAAGACAAATTTTAAATACATGAAGGTAAAATGGCAAACAAATTTAAACTTATCTTTTTCATCTTTAGAGAAACAATGCATGGATATTTTATTATCATCTGGATCAAAATAGTCAGCTCTGCTGTCGATATTGCAGAAAGGCAAGCAGCACCTCATACTTGTGGAAATAAAGCCCAAATTAAAAAAAATCATATCATAGCACGAATTGCTCAAAGAGCAGTTGTCCCTCAGGCAACTCTTTTGGGGTTACTTAATGAGTTTTTGTGACAGGAGGTTTCCGGTGCAAGATACACGCCCTCGTCTTAATATATCACTGTAAATTGACAGCCAGACAATTTTTTCCACCGTGATTGGATGAAAAATTTCCACAATGACCCGCCTCCTCTGGCGGTCATAGCTTGAAGGAAATTTCTAAAACACGGACTTGGTAAAATATTTTTTGAGGAGAGGACCCTTAACTCTCTACAAAGCCTTCAGAGTCACCGTTCATGGCTGCTCTGACGTCAGTAACGGAAGACCGATCTCTAAACTGGTTTCGACCTTCATGTAGTCTCCCCACATATGTAGTAGCAGCATAGCATTCCTTGTTTTTCATAGTGAATGAAATGGAATCGTAGCATTTTCTTTTCAAGCATTGTTTATATAATATTATGGATAATAAAAAATCAATTTATAAGGTAAATGTTTTATATTGATAAATCGTAAACCTCTGTGTATGCATTTACTTATTTATATTACTTGTTTCTAATATTTTTGCCTGCTTTTGATATATTGAATATAAGATTTACCACGTGTTTGGAAAGCGAGCGCCTTGTAATATTTTATTTAATGCTTATATCTTTAAAAACACAATTATTGCTTCGGAATGGATTTATGCTCTTTTTATTGATATTTCTTATATTTTCATTTTGTAATTATGTTATAGAATAAATTCTAAAAATAGTTTTTTCCTTAGATAAATCTAATGCGCATTACATATTTTTCTTTTAAGAATCAAACTAAACTTTGAACTTTATTAAAATTGTGTAATTTTACTACTGTATTTCATTTATTTTACTTTATTTTAAAATATGTAGTTAAAAGTTTAACAAAATTTATAAATATAAATATTAATGATAATAAAATTATAAAATATTTAATATAATTTAAAGTTTATTTCGATTGTTAAAATATTTTAACACTAGTTTGAAGATTAAGTGAATGATATTTCATTTAGCATATTATTTTTTTTTGTTAAATAAGTTTTAGAATAGTTATAAAATGATCAGATAAGTAAATCTGTCATTATTTTTTCTTTCAATCAAATTAAACTACATTAAATAATGGATATTTTATTATTGAAATTTTTTAATTTTTATTGTTGTAATGTATATTATTTTATTACTTTTTTACTTTTTAAATTTACTAAACGCTTCATTTTTAAATTTGTTGGTGTTTTAATTTTAGTTCTGGACCTATTTAAAACTCATTGAATGTAAATAAAATTTATTATTTTAGTATATATATATATATATATATATTATATGTTGAGTTTATTGTTAATTTATATGCATTAGCCTGTATAGATTTCAGTTACATAAGTTATAGAATAAATACTAATAATAGTTTTTAATCAGATAGGAAAATCTAATGTGTATTATTTTTTTTAAACAACTTGAAATAATGCATATTATTAAATTTTTAATTATGTAACATTTGTCTTATTTTATTTCACACTTTTTTTGTACTATACTATTTTATATCTAATTTAATTAAAATTTAATATTTTACTTTATGTATAATACATATCATATTCAGATCATAAAATATTCATTATTATTTTAACAGTCAAACTAAACTTTGAACTGCATTAAAGCTGCATAATATTATTATTGTACTTTATTTATTTATTTTAGAGTCGATTTATTTACTTTAGAGTCGATCCAAGCAAAATCTGGGGCCTATTTAGGTCCCTTCACAAAAATCTTTTTAATAAAATGGGCCCTTCACAAAAATCAATTTGATAAGATGGGCTCCTTCACAAAAATAAATTTAATAAAATGGAACCCTTCACAAAATTCCTTTTAATAAAATTTGTCTTTTCACAAAATTCTGTTCCATAAAAACTTATTATTTATAAATTATTTATTATTTTGTGACATTTTAAAATGTGTAATTTGTAAACAAATGAGTTCACTAGACAGAAAAAAGTTCAGCAAAAGGATTTTAAAAAGTATTTGTCAATAAATGCTCGAATTTGAGTAACTGAATTTGAACTTTTGTTACAAATGTTATTTTTCACAAAAAATATAATAAATTTCACAAAAATATCCTTTACTTTTCACAAAATGGGCCCCAAGAAAAAATACCTGCATAGAACCCTGAATATTATCTGTGAAGGGGCCCATTTTATACAATTAATTTTTGTGAAGGGTGCTGTTTCATTAAATGTAATTTTATGAAGGAGCCCTAAATAGGCCTGAAAATTTGCCTGGATCGACTCTTGAAAAATATATATAGTTGAAAGTTTAACAAAAATAAAAAATATAAATAATAATAATAAATTGTACAATATTTAATTATATGCCTCGGATTTGCTTATGAATATGCTTAGATACTTTAAAATTATTTATGTGCAATATATCAAAAGCAAGTAAAAATATTTGATGAAAATTATGTAAATAAATACACAGAAAATTTAAGAATTATCAAAGTAAAATGCTAATCTTATAAATGAAGAAAAAGGGAAAATAAAAACTATTTTCATACAAAAAAAAAAATTAAATTTTCAATAATAGATTTAAATATTATTTTTCAGAAATGAATAAACAATTACATTTATTCATAAATAAACAACCTTAGAAAATTAAATAAATAAATTGATCTTTTAACAATTTTGCAAAAGAAAAATAAATGTTGAAAATACAAAGTATTTTCACAAACAGATTTTTTTTTTTGTGAGAGATATATCTGTTTTATAATTATTATTAATAAATTTACAAATTGGCTTAACTACTCTTTTTAATTATTCTTTAAAGCATTAATGTTTTATTCTTTTTCTCTTTAAACATTAATTAATGTGATTTAACTCCTGTAAATAAAAAAATCTCCAGAAAAATATTTAAACTTTTATTTACTAATGCGTATCTGGCAAAATTTGAATTTATCAGATATGAAAAACCGTTAAACAAATTCTTATACATTAAAACAAAAAAAAAAAAAAACATTAATATCCATTTTTTTGTTTACAAAGTAGGAAGAAAATGAGAAATAAATGTTTGATTTAATTGTCTATAAAATAAAATCATGTAGTGGAAAAATTCATAAGATAAATAAGAATTCATTATTTTATAACGCATAAGAAAAGCGCGAAGTTCCAGCGGGGGAAACGGTCGTCGGTCGTCGAACAGTGACGTCACAAATTCGTCCGTAGGCTTTGTAGAATCAAGTAGGTGTTGACTCAGAACATCAAAGAGGAAGAAATAACATGGAAATAACTGGTCTAAGAAATAACATAGAGGATTGTAACCCCTTTTTTTTGTAATTGGGAAATTTAGAACATGGTTATGTGCAAAATAGTTCTCAATATAAAATTTGACATCTGCGCATCCCTTTCCAGGGGGTAGGGTGGTATAGCAAAGTACGTTTCGAGAACTATCAGTCCATTTCTGATGAAAACTTTTGAGCGATAAATTGTTTGCCATGAACAAAGGGTCGAAGAGACGGCTTTTCAATATTCTATTCCTTCCCATGTAACCAAAAATCATATTTAGTAATGATAAGATATGGATATATGAATGTATTTCATTTTCGTTTCTGTAGAAAATAACTGATTTGTTTAAAGATTAAAGATTTAAGTATGTGTGACTTTTATAATATGATTTTATACTTTTTCAAAGAAATCGCTAATATTAAAAGTCCGAAAAAGAATACGGTATACATATCTACAAAAACAACTTTTCAAAAGTAAAAAAGCCACCGTAAAAAAAAAAAAAAAAAAAAAAAAAGTTGTGGCTAAAAAAGGGTGTGATATCAAATTTCCAAGCTATTATATTACTTATTTAACTTTTTTCCATTAAATATGTTATCATATATATAAGTCGAGTGCCTGCGTATATGTTAATAGAAATCGTTTTCTCCTGTACTAAATACATCCTAACGAGTTTCTGAAAATTCCATTTTTTTCAAATTATGCATGATCGGCTTGGCGGTCATCTTTGCATATTATTCACAAAATTCTAAGCACCCAAATCCGTAGTTAAAATCCGAAGTCCAAAATTGTTATTTAAGCAAATATTTTAAGCGTTTCATTTATAGAATTGTATGCTCTGAAAATTGTGTCTTAAGATAATGATGACCTATCTTAAAGATTCATCTTATGATTTATTTGCTAGAGTAATTAATAATTTCAAACTAGTAAAAATCAATTTCTCAAAATATCAGTCTTATCTAATATATCTGTCTGTAGTTAAGTTCGAAATTGTTATAAACATATTACATTGCAAACATATTACGCTTACACTTTAGAAATTTGGGTGCTTAGAAATATGGAACGGTGGCCGCCAAGCCCATCATGCATAATTTGAAAAAAATTGAATTTTCAGAAACTCGTTAGGATGTACTTAGTACAGGAGAAAACGATTTCTATTAACATATACGTAGGCACTCCACTTATATATAGATGATAACTTATTTAGCGGAAAAAAGTTAAATAAGTAATATAATAGGTTTGGAAATTTGATATCACACCCTTTTTTAGCCACAACTTTTTTTTTACGCTTGGCTTTTTTTACTTTTGAAAAGTTGTTTTTGTAGATATCATTTCTTTTTTTTTAAATAGATTAAACATAATTTAAATAAACTAAACTTGAGAAATAATTTAAAATTACATTTTACTTTCAGTCATTGTTTAAAGGGTTAACTAGAAATACCAGTAGATTTTTCAATTAAACTAATTACACTCTTAAAAACAACATACTAAATGTGGCTTATTATAATGCTTGTTATCCTCCGTTAAAAATATCACACACTGATCCATGAAATGAATAAAATGGAATACGTACATAGCGAGTCAGCGCTGCATTTGAAATCAAACGTGATATCACGTTCTTTTATTGTCAGCACTAGCGGGCCCCTAATTTACATCGGGGTCTCGAATAAGATAAACATCGAACCGAACGAACCTCCGACCTGGTTCCCCGCTGCCTGCGGCAACGGATAATCCCTTCATTTGCACATCGAATAGTATAAACCTCTAACCAAACAAACCTCCGACAAGGGTCCCCTCTGCCTTCGGCACCGTATAGCAGTCGTGCTTCACACGCTCAAGTTCCATCTTGCACCACCAGGTAGCGCAATCTGTTCTATATGAACCTCGGGCACTGAAATCGTTAAGGCTATAGATGTCGAGTCGAATGAGCTATACCCCTTCGTGATCCAGCCCATAGAAACAGAGATAGGAAAGTGCGAAAAACGAATTAAAATCGTAAATCTCTATCGATGTCGAGTTGAATGAGTCATACCCCGTCGTGATCCGACCCAAACAGAGATAGGAAAGCGCCCCCTGGAGGTGAAAGCTAATCGCGTTTGGGGGGCTAAGGGGGGGATGAACACCGGAGATGCATAATAGGATTAAGCGGTCACACACCTTTCCAACGATGCATCACATGAGGGGTATGTGCAAAATTTAGAAAATAACACCCTCCCCCTGCATAATATGATTGAGCGTTCACAGACCTTTCCAACGATATATCACATGAGAGGTGTCGGCAAAATTTAGAAAAGTGCCCCCTTTAGGGGGGGTGAAAGTGGGAGGATGAACCCCGAATATACATAATATGAATAAGCGGTCACAGGCCTTTCGAACAATATATCACATGAGTAGTGTTGGGGGGGGGGCACAAAATGTGGGGGTGACACCTGTGGTCCATAACATGAATAAGCGGTCACAGCCCTTTGTAACGATATGTGACATGACGGATATCGTTAAAATTTAGAAAAGTGCACCCCCCCCCCTTTTGTGGGCAAAACGCGCTCCGCCCATCCCTATAATTTTTGAGGCGGCTTTATTTTTAAAATTTATGTTATGTGTTATAAAATATCGTAAAGTTTCAAACAGATAAGTTTCAGACTTCCTGATTTTGTTCACGCCCCTCCCCATCCCCTCCCCGAAATGTGACGCGCCATTCTTTTTAATAAATTTTTTATCATGTGTTATAAACTGTCGAAAGTTTAAAACATATCGCATTGGAATTTAATATACTTGCTGAAATTACTATTATATAGAATAATATAGAAATAAACCCTCCTTTAGCTTGTAATTAAGATATATGAACAATTTTTAGAATTTCTGGTAGCTGTTTTATATTTATTTATTTATTTATTTATCTATTTATTTATTTTTTGTTTATTTATTTATTTATTTATTTTTTGCGTTGCCCTGTGCATGTTTGGAATTTCTTAGCAACTTCTTAGATTTACATTATTTTATTCAATTAAACATTGTACTGTTACAATAAATTTAAATGGAATCTTTACTTCTAAAACAAAAATAATTTAACAACTGGATTTCATTAATTTATAGGAAAATGACGTGAAAGATATTCCTGCGAATGCGAAATGCCTGTCCTTTAAAATGTTTTTTTTTTTTTTTTTTTTTTTTTTTTTTTAGAAATAAATGAATCACATTTAATTCATTTCAAAAATTTTGTTTACGTTTGGAAAGAAATTTTAAATGCCGATAACTCTTAATGTATACATTTTAGAAGGTACATCTTCCCTCAAAAACTAATTTATTTTTTAAGGTCTTTCTAAAAACGTAAATATATTTAAAATATTTTTTAAAGCATAAACACTACGTCTGATTACTTTATTTTACAATATTATATGAACATGTATTTTATCAGACAATTTAATACACTGAACAAACATGAGTGAAAAATTGACCTGGGCCAGGACTCGAACCTGGGACCTTATGCGCATCGTGCTGACACTCTGCGACTGAGCCACCCAGACCGATATCCTTGACTGGCAATTTCTCATACTTATTCATATCGGAAACAGTCATCTGCCACAGTTTGCAGTCATATTTAATTGTCTTATAAAATGTGTGTTTTTATAATTATGAAGTTTTATTTTTTTTAAAATATCTTCAGAAGAAAATGTCTGACTTGCAGTTGAAATTTGATGTGGTTATAACATGTAACTGATTTGTGCTATTATAATACAGATGGTACATGGTCGTTGTAGGGTTTTATCTCTGTTTTGGCATAATTTTTTAATCGCCAAGTTAATTAACAGCTTTTTTCTAATTAAGGATAGAAAATAATTTTTTTTACACTGAATCTTATAAAAGCACATAGATAACGTAATTACTTGTCCAAAAATGCAATCCTTTTTTTATTCTGCCTAATATTAAGGCTTGTAGGTTGTTTGAAAAAAAAAACAGTTTGACGAAGAAAAAAGTGATCACTTTAAGTAACTCGACATTTAAAAAAAAAATCTATATCTCTGTTTATAAATCACTTATGAAGATGAGTTTGGTCTTAAATTGAAGAAATTCTTCATTGGATTCTTCTAGTTTTCATTTTTTTTTCTGCGATGCTTGGTTTATTTGATATCTGATATTTTAATCTGGCATGTTTTGCCGATTTAACATTACGAAGTTGCTTTCTGTAAGTAAGCAGTAGCGTTCTTTAGTCCAGTTTTTGGCGTTGTTTGTGTGGCGTTTTTTTTAAAGCTTGGCTTGGCAGAGCGACCGCCCTGCTTGATAATCCCGAAGATTAGTGTTTCCAATTTTTGAGTTTTTCTTCATTTGTAAGGATTCTTTTCTATTTTGTAAATCATTACCCTAATAACACTCACTGCAACTTCATTATGACGTCACAATCGTCACTTAGTAAAGTGTGACTTTGTTTATTTTGTTGCAATTACTCTCAGATGGTCATCATTTTGTAATTCCAGTATTAACGCCTCCGTTACCGATTTTTAGTCATTTTCAGGTCGTCGCGGAATGAGACATTTGGACACAGTGACGTGCATATGATTAATTTTCCACATTCCGTGATGACAATACAAACAGTAAGAGTTGCATTTGTGTCAAAATATTATCAGTTTTGGTCACCTCCTAGTTTTGTGTGTTTTTGCAACATTATTTATTAGTTAAATATTAATATTTGTGCTTAGTTTTGAAAAGCATTATCGCCAACGACTGTAGATCATTTACTGTTCCGAGAGCATTTAAAGTTTCCAACTACAGTAGATAGCCTCAGGTTTATTAAATTGAGATAATTTATTAAAGTTGATTTTAATATTTTATTGATAAACACTCTTAATACACGGAGTAAAACGTACCAGCCCATTGTTTACAGATAAGTGCTATGGATTGCATAAACTTTTGGTCCCGCCTACAATTTAAAACCTGAACTAAACTTATAATTTTCAGTAGTAGCATCCAATTATAAAAAAATAAAGTCGAACTCGGATACATAAGTTGGAAGATAGCAGCAATAAATAAAATCATCTTTTTAAGTTCAGTGTATAAGGCTTTGACTTTTGGCTTTGTTGCAGATATGCAACCCGTTGATACAAAGGCTTAAATTTTCTTATCATAAATAATATTGCTTGGACTTTGCTCCACTTACCACAAGCAAAATACGCGTCAAAATCTGTAACAATATGTAAATAAGAATGGCCGTGTATAAATTTCGGGCATTTTAACCTATATAAGCCATAACTTAACTAAGTTTTACGATCTTACGAGTATTATCGTTTTCAATTAGCTTATTTTTATCTTCTCGAAATGCTGTTTTGTATTAATTTCTAAAACTTCAAAATTAGAAGTTTTCTCTATTTATTTATTTGTTTATTTAGTTTTGTTTCTTCATGTCTATTTTTAAATTCCTCCGCAAACAGTGCCATTGGTGGCATCAAAACTGGCGTAATAACTTTAAAAACAAACCACTTTTCAACCCTTCACTTTAGCCAAAATGAAAAAAACTCGTCCGCCATTTTTCTATTCAAACTAATAAGAAATGCTATATATTTTTAAATGTAAAATATTCAGTGTATGTCCTTTTGTTTTAAATATTTAAAAAAACATTGCAAATTGCGATTGTTTCCAAAGATAGAAAAAAAGGCCCTAATTTTTTATAAATATTAATTTTAGAGATAAAATTTTTTTTCTCAGGTCAGAAAAACTCTAGAGTAACGTTTTTATGAGATTTTTCTTGATTATCTTAAAATTATGGACAGACTCACATTCACATTATTCTTCGGAGGTAGACACCAGAGAATGAGGACGTAGGGAGAAGCGCTTTGTACTTGCCAGGGAGATATAAATAGATTAGGAAAATTTTCCCCTATGGCATCTTCCTTGCAAACTTGAGCCTAACGCCGAAGTGGCCGCATGTGGCGCGGCGATCTTTAGCTGAGTCAAAATAACATTGTTTGCTATAGGAGTGCGTTATTATTTCTTTAATAAAATATTAATTTTACAGTATATTTTAATATGGCTCGGA
This sequence comes from Maratus michaelseni, assembly GCA_963931845.1. Taxonomy (NCBI): domain Eukaryota; kingdom Metazoa; phylum Arthropoda; class Arachnida; order Araneae; family Salticidae; genus Maratus; species Maratus michaelseni. Next base: position 29,174,748 of record OZ007599.1, read on the forward strand.
ACTGTTTTGTATATGGATGTGACACAGGTTATAAGAAAGTCGAAAGACAGAATAAAGAACTGGGTATAAGAAATCCATCGTTGTTTCCGTGAGCATATCTCGTCTAGCACAGTAAAAAATGCCAAAAATTTAGTTCAGATAGGAAACACAGTTAAAAATTATCTTTTCACCAATTCAAAAAATGAATCCACCCCTTCCAGGAAAAAAAGAAAAAGGAGGGGGGGGGGGTGCAACAGATAAATTAACTGAATAAAATGGATGGCCTTTGTGCTTCTTTTTGAAATTATATATAAATATATTTTTTTTTTTTTTTTTTTTTTTTTTTATCTAAGGTAAATGCTGTGATTTTTAAATGTTTGTAGCCGAGTAATTCTTGAAATTATATTTTTTGTATTTTTCTTTGTTAAACAAATGTTTGTTAATTATTTCTGTTAAATAATGTTTGTTCCTTAAATAAAGATATGTAATTTTTCTTGTGTAATCTTTATTTAAATATACACATATAGGCAAAAAGTTTTTTAATTTATCAAAATATCTTGATCATATGCAATAAATACATAGACATCAAATTATTTTTTGATTTGGGAAAAAAAAAAAATTCTTTCAAATAGGAAGTTATTGACAGCAAGTCTTGAATGTAGAAAATGATTCATATTATACATGTGTATTAATTTACAGAAAAAAACTAGTTGTATTTGAATTTATATTACATTAAATATAAGAATAAAATTACAATAATCCAGTAGTATAGGAAACACTATTTTCTTTTCTAGGGTCCCCTTTCCTGTATTGTCACAAAAATTTGAGCATTTCCGATGCCTCAAAGGGGTGGTGAGTGGTGATGGGAGTATGTAAATAAATATTTAGATAAATATATTTATTATTATCCTACTATAATAGTATAAAAAATCATCTCTAATGAAAATTACATGCTAAATTTGGGGGCCTAGGGCCCAATTGCTACAAATTTCAAATTTACTTTACATTTGTAGTAGGCATAAATATTTTTTAAATCTAGAAGTTGAGTACAATAAAATTAATCCTATCAAAATTTACCTTATTCCAATACTTGTTTTGAATAGGAATTGATATTTTTTGCTCATTTTAAATACATCTGGGAAGAAAATGTATATAATTTTTAGTTATTTGCAGTTTGTAAAATTTAGTATGAATATTTAACAAATTCTTAAACTAAATAGTCCTGATTTTCATATTTTATTTATTTTAAAAAATAAATAAAAGCATATAAAAACATCATCATTTGTTTTAATTAGAAAAAAAAAAGTTATTCTATAAAATATTTACGAGAATTACGTGATAAATCCCGGATATCGAAGTACAATAAAATTTAAAAGAAAAAAAAGATATATTTGAGTTCCAGGCTTGTTTTGAATAAGAATTAATATTTTTTGTTCCTTTTTAATATTACAGTGAAAATATATATTATTTGCAGTTTGTAAAATTTAATATAAATATTTTACAAACTCTTAAAATAGTTCGTTTTCTGTTTTATTAATTAAAAAACATCACATAATTTCTTTTTAAATGCAGCTTGAGAAAAAAAAAAAAAAAAAAAAAAAAAAAAAAGTTTTCGATTTGCTGAACTTTGATTGCTGACACAGATGGCGCTCCGGCCAGTACACGAGATTTCGCGCATTACCAAACTTCATTTCGGAGTCAAAAACCTAACACAGCGTTCCCCTACCTGAGGTATTCTATTACCATGGTACTTGCATACACGTTCTCCTGGATAGCTCCGACCTTCTACGGCATAATACCCTGAGCAGCGCAGGTGTCCTTTTCAGGACTTTATGACGAACTACCTGAGGTATTACAGCTATCTTGCTTGCTATACTCATCGACATGGCCACGATCTCCTTTGATATTGACATGGATGACAACATTCCCAGGATTGTCAATGGCATCAAACAGACTGATTTCCTCGGTACTTTCAACGAATTACCAACGATTGATGAGCCTGCTAACGAAGTATTACGTGAATTGTTTCACAATATAGATACCTACATCAGACAAACTCTACAAACGCCTGACTGTCATACTGACAGTTGCTTAAAGGAAGAGGTAACTAAAGTTTGTCAATTCGCTACGACTATGTTAAGTGAGCCAGATGTCTTTCTACGTATGTCTAGGCTATTGTAAATTTCTAAATTATGACAACCGTGACGAGTTGAAGGCTAAACTCGATAAGTTTAAGAGTATTACTCCAAAAACTTTCCGCAAAAGGAAAATTTCTGAAACGGAAAATTCCATTCCACTTAAAAATAAATACTCCAATTTACCCTCGGAAGTGAATATTGATAGCTCTCAAAATTTAGAAACCCAAATTGATAGTCAAAATTCCGAAATGGAAGGTGACGATACTGAGTCACAAAAGGAAATCGTCCATCCCATATACATCGAATTTTTAGACTACGGGTGTCATAATATCGCTCAGGAATTAAAAAATCTCGACGCCGACAACGCTCCCAAAGTGAGGGTTAACAACGATCTTCTAAAAGTCCAACCTAAATCTGAAAACCAGTTTAGAGAAATACAGCGATTCCTGTCAGGCAAAAACCTAAAATATACAACTATTTCTCCTAAGGATATGCGACCCAAAAAAATTTGTGTTCATGGCATACCCCCCAATACTGACCCCCAACATATCATCAAAGATCTGAAAAACTATGGCTTCCAAGCTCCTCGTGCTGCTATGATGAAAAACAGAAAAACGGGCTTAGCAATGCCCCTCGACATGGTCAACGTTCTCCCCCGCAAGGACTTAAACTTGATTTATCAAATCAAGGAATTATGTGACATTAGCGTTACAATCGAACAATTTCGCAACTCGAACAACATTAAATAGAGTTACCGTTGCCAACGTTACGGTCACGCATCCGAAACATGTAATTTCACCCCTAAATGCGTAAAATGTTCTGACAAACATCTCTCTACTGAGTGCCCTCACCAGGGCAAAATTACTCCTAAATGCGCTAACTGCAGCGATACGTACCCTGCCTCGTACAGGGGCTGCCCGAAAAATCCCTAAAACACCAAAAATAAATCTAAAATTCCTACTCTTAGAAATAAAACTCCAAATGGAAATTACGACTTTGTAGAAATTCTTAAAAGTTTCAACTATACCGCTACGGCAAAAGATAGCAATTCCCACAATGTCACTGATGACGCCATACAGGAACCTTCTGGCTCTACTAACCCTGAGGGTATTCTTCAAAATCCCCCTCTCCCTAACCCGAACCCCCTAAACGAAATATTCCAAACCTTCAACGACTTGAAAGAAGTCCTTAAACTATCCAAACTTCTCAAAAGTATCCAAAAAATCGCCCAAAATATCAAAAAATGCAAAAACCCATTTGAAAAGATGTTTGTTATTATCAACGAGCTTGAAATATTCGCTAACGAGTTTAATCTCACCCTCTTGGCTGTTATGCTTGAAAATTCAAAATTTTTCTAACTCTTTTTGAAAAAAAAAATATATTTTGTGTAGTCACTGAAAATTGTCTTTTTTTAATGTAGTTTTGCCTCCTTTTCCAGACTGGCATTTTTGTGCTGTTTTTTCGAACTCTATTTTTATTAAACTATATCATCAGTAGTAAATCTACTGCAGCTATACCATTTATTCTAAATTTTTGATTTTTTCCTTAATCGTTTTTCCAATTTTTTTTTTAAATTTTTTATCCCCTTTTACTATTTCCTGATTGCAGTTTTTATACATTTCCCACTGGCTCATCTTACAAGACAGTCTATTCTAATTCCTCTGGGCGTAAAGTTGATCGAAACTAGGAAGCCCGTTAACCGTCATCACTTGTTAGGCTTAAAATTATGTTCATAAATTGCAGTGTAATCTTCTCGAGTAATCGAAACGACCATGTTCGCTTCGAATAGATGATATTAACGCTGAGGTGCCAAGCTCTCACAAATCTTCCGTAATATGTGGATTAATTTGACTCAGTTTAACCTTCCTACCCTGAATGGGTTGAATCGACCCATTTCTATAATTTATTTTATTCGATTCGAAGCAGAAATTTCTTCTTAAAGTATGTTAAATAAAAGCCACAGAGAACTAAGTTAAATAAATGTGTTACATAATTTTAAATAAATATTCTGGCGTGAAATGTTTTTAACAAGGTTGAGTAAAATTTCAACAGGGTAGGAAGGTTAACAACGTTTCGAACCAGAAAAATTATTTGATGAATCTTTATTTAGTTAATTTCAAATTTCTACATGAAATATATTTAATTCCATTTCTTAAAAATTTTTTCTGTGCGAAACATATTAAACCTTGGTAAAATTAACCCACATATTACGGCAGATTAGTGGAAGCTTGGCACCTCTGTATTAACGTATTAATTGGTGAATTATTCTGCACAGTGCGCACTTATTTCACCGTTTCTTTGATCCTTAAACTAAGGTAGTCACTGTATCACTGTAGACTTTGGTGTTAACGTCTGAAATACTATTTTCTCCCTCTCTCTAGGCTATTTCACGCTTGTCATTTATAAGCCGTGAATGTGCAATAGTAAATGTATTAAAATTTTGTCCTGCTAAAAATAAAATATTGCTGTCGAAAGTAAAGTAAAATATAAGTGCCTGCAAAATGAAATGTTGGGGGAATATGGCACAAGTTGTTGAACTTATTAAAGAAAAAAAAATCTTCTACTCTCAATTAGACCCTTCCCCTTGGCGCCTACTTATCTGAACTTACCTGTCGAAAAAGTAAATTTTACTCTCTCTCTCTTTTTTTTTTTTACCAAGATTGAACAAATATCAAGAATATAACTAAAATGTTAAAATTCATGGAGGACCCTTTGCTCCATCCATCGCTTGGTGGTGATGAGGGGGGAGGGGGGGGGGCGGTAAGCTTATAGGCTCTCTCTTTGTTTATGTTCGGGGAAGAGGCAGTTTCTGTGTTTATAACGATGTTGTAAATCCTACGGATATTTATTAGCTACAGATTAGCTTTGCTTATTGAAAACGCATATATCTATATCTATCTATCTATCTATCTATCTATCTATCTATCTATCTATGTATATATATATATATATATATATATATATATATATATATATATATATATATATATATATATATATATACAGGGTAATTATAAAAAACTATCCCGATATATGAGCCCCTAACTGTCATACCGTTCACAGAAACTTGAATGAAATTCTGGCCTAAAGTATTTTGAGGTATGCGCTCAAGAATCATGTGAAAAACAACAGTTAAATTCTAACAGTTACGTTTATGACAAAATTTAGAAAATTTCAAATGGCAACACCTACTTTTTTTATTGGAATGTGATATTCATAGTGAAAAACCATAAAAAGCGTTGGAACGGTACCTGTAGCACGAAAATCGCCGGCGCTAGGCAGACTAAGAAGAAAAGTGAAAACAACCAATAAAGGACAGAGAAGCAACAGAAAGTAAAACATTTTATTGTTCAGTGCTATTCACCATCTGCCGCATGTAAAGTGTCGTCGTGTGTGAAATGGAAAATGCATGAAACACAATAAAATGTTTTGTTTTCTGTTGCTTCTCTGTCCTTATTGGTTGTTTTCACTATTCTTCTTAGTCTGTCTAGCGCCGGCGATTTTCGTGCTACAGGTACCGTTCAAACGCTTTTTATGGTTTTTCACTATGAAGATCACATTCCAATAAAAAGAAAAGAAGGTGTTGCCATTTGAAATTTTCGAAATTTTGTCATTGTAACCGTAACTGTTAGAATTTAACTGTTGTTTTTCACATGATTCTTGAGCATACCTCAAAATACTTTAGACCAGAATTTCATTCAGTTTCTGTGAACGGTATGACAGTTAGGGGGTCATATATCGGGATGTTTTTTTATAATCACCCTGTATATATATATATATATATATATATATATATATAATTATAATATCTATGAATTTCAAAAAACATATCAAGTTCTATTATCATTCTACTTAAATCTCCAAAGAGATAATTAATGATATTGTGTATACAGAATACCACATAGCTAATAATTAACATGTGCAAACATAATATTACCATAGCTTGTGCTTCAATGGTAATTGGCCAAATTTTACTCATACCTAAAGAATATTGAAAAAAGAAAAAAGAAATAGAGAGAAAGGGAAAAAAAATTATAAATTGGAGTTGCAATTAAGTAAATACAAATGGATTAATAAATTAAATATGAACCATATACAATGGAAAATTGGACCACATGAGAATTAAATATGAATTGGATATGAAAAAACACATGCACATGTACTCATCAGCCTGGATGCACCCACATGTGTTTTAAATAATAATTCAGTGTTTCATAATTCTACTGGCATAATGCTAAGATCAGTAGAATCATCCAGGTACACTGAATTATTACCAGACAACAATTGGAAATATTAAAATTTGGAAATATTTAAATAGGAAATAAAAACCATTAAGAATATACAATATATTTCACACACATCGATTATCCAAAAAACTGCATTTAACACCTCACGAAATTACCACGATATAACAGTTTTGAAATAATAAAATTGGAAAATAAATATATAGAGAGCACTCCGACTGTGGAAGATTCCTCAGTTTAAATGTATATTTATTATGTTTAGTCGTAGGTGCCGGCAGAACGAAATGCAGAAGTGGGAGAGTTTCTCTGAGCCGATTCGTTTAATGTAATCATTAAAATCTCTTTTACTCTCAATGAGATAGCAAGAGGAAAAAAAGTACTACTGTGAGTAAAATAGTTTTATTTTAACTCAAGTGACAAAAGCAAATCTAATTTTATTTTATTATTGTTATTTATATTTTTTGTTTACCAAGCTTTTTAAAGATCAAGAATAATTAATTTAAATATTACACTGCCGAGAAAAAGCACGGCTCTTCTACATTCCTTGATGGTAAGAATATAGTTTGATATGGATATAGTTTTTCTGTTATTTTAACAAGGTGGATAGTTTGAAACGAGCATTGATTTAAATCAGTTGTTATGTCTTCTATGAGGCTATAACATTCACGTAAATGCTACTCAATAGATGCCGAATCACTTATAGATTCGAAAATGTCTATGCATTTCGAAAGAGGCTGCAAATTATACATATGTTCCGGTATTATACATATTCCGGTTAGTGGCAGATTGACCAGCTATTATTATTATTATTATTATTATTTTTTGGTGAAAAAGAATTGTTATAATATATATATATAGGATATTTTTATTATGGAATGTTCAAGGTTTAAATGTATATATATATAAATATTTTGTATCGTCACTTTTTCTCGTTTATAAATAAATTAAGATGTTGAATAAAGGACATTTTCTTTTAACCCTCAAATTCCTAATTCTACCTCCAATGTTCGCCTCATTTTTGTGCTCCGTAATTCTTGAAAAAATCGCCAAAGACAATTTCAGAGCCATGTATTGGCTTTTTGTTAAATATTGAAGGTGTTGGTATCAAATGAACACTTGCTATTGTAACGAAGGTTTTCTTTAACTTTACAAACTTTTTCGTGACATTTTGATTCGCGATTGTTCCGCTTTGCCTCAGATTTCTACCTAATAAAACTTGTAAAAGTTGAGTACAAATATTTTTCTTTTCCGGTTAATCGTAAATATAACAGTATTGGGGGTTAGTGTCAGGTGTTGATTTTGCGATACCGGTGCACAGTGTAAGAATTCGCAAATCTAGCGGGAAAAAATTCAGAAAATCGATTTTAAATAATTTCAGTTTTAGACATTTTATATTACATCTAACACATTGAAGAGGAAAGAGATAAAGTGAAAGCAGTTTAACTCCACAACAACACCATCAAAAGTCGGCTCAAAACCAAGTTTTCTGTAAACCTTTTTAAGGCGGCGATTGTTGTAAATGTAACTGCAAATGATATTTATGGCTAAAAATATACTTATTTTGTAAATATTGTTTTATGATTGTATGGAATCGTTACAACAAAGTATTTACTTTGTACTTTACAATTACGATAGTTATTTAAAAGTGTTACCTCTTAAAAATAAACTTGTAAGTTAATATATAAATTATTTGAAAATTTAATAGCATATGATAAATTAAAAAAGCTGCCAAAAATTTTGTACACTCTGGTACATTGTAAGGTAATTTTTTTTTGTAATTATATATGCATATACATATAAAATAAATCAATTTCAGCTGCAACTATTTGCAACTTTTGAATAAAAGTAATTTTTTACAGGCATTGATTATTGTTATTATTATTGAATTATTATTGAAGTGTTAATTTCGAAAAGAGATTTCTATGAGATATTTATAAATTATGTTACTGGACATAAATCATTGCCAGTGAATTTTAAAAATATCTTGATAGACAATGTATTGCACAAATATAAACTTCAACATTGCTCATATGTTATGGTAGACCAGATTAAGCGGCTGATCCATTCGTTTATGATGGACATTAATCGAAGATGGAGAAATTGTCATCGCATAACGAACGTTTTTTAAAGAAATATAAGAGATGGCTAGATTCGAATGTAACAATAACCAATCTCTATATACCAGACAGAAGTAATAATGACTACGCGAAAAAAGTTGAACGTCCAAAGAAAATTTTGTTCAAGTGGACCGAAATCGAAACAAAAAAGGTTTATCCATTCTTCTCAGAACACTCACCAAATGAACTCACACATGCCACGTGTTTAAAATTAAGACGATTTGGACGAAAGGATGACACGGTATCTTAAAGCAAATATCTGTAAGCCCTAAAAAAGCAACTAAATTTTAAAAAATCACTCAAAAAGAAAGATACCCGATTTTTAAATATTGTCTCGGCGTTGGTTTTAATAACCACTATGAAATTAAGCTGCCGAAAATACGAGATTATGAGAAACTCTGAGTTACAAAAAGTTTTGAATATTTATCCATCCAATGAGCAGGTAAAAGATGCAAGAAAATGTGCTTATCCATCGCAAGAAAACTGCATATTTTCTTACTTTGCAGAAGTTAAATTACAATCTATTGTAGATTTAACGATAAAAAGACTTTGTATTATACAAAAACAGATATTAAATATTCTTACTAAAGAAAAAGGGTCTGTGTTAAAAAGTATAACAATGATTTTTAAATGGGGGTGGGGGAGTCGATGGAAGCGGTGGACAAAGTAGATACAAGCAAAAATCAAATGAAAACAACGTTGAAGATGCAAATATTCTAATCCCATCTGTGATTCCTTTAAAACTATATGGTTGTAACGAAGAAAATCAAAACTTTATATTGTGGCAAAATGCACACCCTTCATCTACTTCTTACTGTAGACCCATAAAATTTAAGTTCACCAAGGAAACTAATCAGTCAATAACGGAAGAATTTGAAAATGTCAGAAATCAAATTATTGCTCTTGTGCCAACAATAGTAGAATTAGATGATCAAACATAATGAAATAGAGCACAGATTTGAAGAATGGCAAAGTGTGCAATATTCTATCTTTAAATAAAGCAACCCAAAAATGCTATATCATTAACGCAACTTTCAAGGTTATGAATAATTTGAAATGTATTTGAACATATATACGAGTAATGCTCACACATTTTCTTGGGGCTTATCGACACTACATGCACAGATAAGATTTACGGAATGCCTTTGACATATTGGTTATAAATTGGATGTAAAAAAAAAGGCAGTGCCGAAAACATTAATGATGACACTGACAGCGATGTCCGTACCTAATAACATAATTACTATTTACTAAAAAAAAAAAAAAAAAAAAAACTCGTATATATTTAAAATCTGCACTGAATAAAATAACACTGCGTAAAAGTCAATAAATGAAAATGACGAAAACTCTTTCTATTATGATTAAGATAATGTAATAATGATGACGTAAAATGTACAATGTAACGAGTAAATATATATTTTCCCATAATATAGAACCATTTTATCTATAGTAAGTGCAATTTTATTTAATTAATATCAATAATTTTCATAAATTGAATTTTGACCCGCTAGATTCGCAAAATCTTACACTGTGCGGTGGTTTGAAGTAGGTGAAATTCGTGAAATCTATATTATGTGAAAGTTGATTCCTAGAATGTTCACTGAAATTTAATCTAGTACAATAATATTAAAAGTCTTGTCCTTGTGCATGAAAATGTCCGAGAAATAATTTATTAACACAAATTTTGAACTTTCAGAAAAAAAAATTAAACACACCAGCAAAGTATAAATTTACGACAATAATTTATTTTGGTTATTATTATTTTTATAATGTTTGAATCTTTAAGAATTAGTTGGTATGATACGAAAATTCCTAGAATTACGGTCGTACGAGCTATAAATGCTGGGCTTGCAGGCAGGCGACACTTGCGAAGAGCAAAACTTTAAACTTAATTATCTGGAAACACTGTTTTTCAGTGATTTTGCCACGATAAATTTTCAGAAATTTAACGGATTTATATGTTTTTTTATTAAAATGAAGAAAATCAAATTCTTTACAAACTTTACCTGAAATACAAACAATTTTTATTCAAGTTATAAGAAAAATATGATTATTTTTTTGGATTTGGAATTTTTTATTATATTTTGTTAATTTTTTTTTGTTTGTTTGTTTGTTAGTTTCGGGTATAATTGAGAAACAGCACAACAAGCAGTGTAAAGAAAAAAATTATGACTCTAAAATACGGAACATTGACTTCAAAATCATGGCAAAACTAGTTTTACAAGAACAATTTTGTCGTACAATTTAAAACATTCGTTATTGCTTTTTAATAATTAACCAATATGTATACTTTTTTTTTCTATAAAACATAAATAAATTCTGCAAAAGATATAATCGTCTAGAGTCTAGATGAACTTCAGTTAATTTTCGTCATTTCAAATCTTTCTGCTCTTTTTAATGATTTTGAAATTTTTTGGACTTACTTTTTCTCGATGTTGCGTGGTTTGTGAGATATAATTTCTGTATCTGTTTAAATATTTAATAACGCCTTCGAGAGAACATTTATAAAATGTCAGACATTCTAAAAACAAAACAATAATGCATTTTCTGTAGCCGAAGAACTTCTATAACTCTTTAACCTGTAAAATGCCACTGTGCAAGTACAAACACATTCATCTAGTAAGTAAATATTGATTCCAAATTGCATTTATGTTTTATTAATAACCCTTTATGACTATCCTTAGAAGTATATCATAAGATGGCGGCAGCATTGAAATCGTAAAAAAACAAGACTCTAGGCCTGGGAAATATCTTAGTTTCAGTATCGTAATATATCCCCTGTGCATTGGCAAGTAAAAAGAGGTTCAACTAAGAAGTAAATAACATTAATTCTAACGTGTATTTAAGATTAATTAATAAGACTTTTTTGGATTATCCTTACGAGTATTATACACAATGGGGTCCCCAAACCTCTATTTTATGTCTTAGACTACCATTGACACTTTCTTCTTCATAACATTCTCATTCGCGAAATGTGATGTAATGGTTCAAAACTTTAAAAAAAAAAATATTATATAGTCAGAAAAAAAAATATGTTTAAATATAATATTAAACTCTGGGTAAAAGTTACCATTTGATGAGTTGATTTGAAACAATCAAGTAAGCGATTCTGTCAGCGGCAGTTTCGTAATTTAGAATATTAAGGATCCTACAATCCGGGCTCACTTCCGCCGCCATTTACTTACCCGTTGGGGAAGAACGATTGACCACGCCGTGTGGGCAACAATCGCTGATTGTTTTAAGTGTGTAACAAAATAGCCTAAATCTGATATCATTAAAAGCGTGGATAAGTTATGACGCTCGTGAGACTCTATTGTCTGATACCAGCAGTCCTACCTTGTAGAGTATACTTCTGCCTCTAGTCGTCATCAAAAAATTTCGGGCACTGCTATTGCTATCGACTATACTGGCTATCTCCTATAAAAACCAAATATATGCAATAGTAAACGTACTAAATTTTCTCTGACAAAAACAAATTTTTGTAGTGCTAACATCTTATGTACATATTTTTTTCAGACAGATTCTGTTCTTTTCCTCTGAAGAAAGTGAATCATACAGTCACAACATTCTTAAAAGCAATGCCGAAGTTTCCGCCGTGATGCGCAGTAACACAAGTTCAAATATTGAAGTTCTAAATACTGAACGGTGGAAGAAAATGTCATTTGATTTTTTTAATTCAATAATTATAGTAAAAATTTTCTTTTTTCTGTCTTATGAATGAAAATGTGTGTTTATGATGTCATGGATGAAAGCATTCCATCGTTTTGAGATGAAGGCTCCTTGTCACAATCCTGAAATGTGAAAACTTTTGAGAATGCTTTCGTTTATCATGCAGTAAAACCCTGTTTTATCTTTATATGAGTTTAAATAACTTGAATCGTACATAAAAGAAAGTGAAGCATGTGAAAAGAACAATGAGCATAAACTCATTGGAATTTCCAAAGAGTCTAACACTACTATTTTTAATTAGAAAAATTCAATTCAGTATTTACATACGTAAATTCATAATCATCTTATCCAATCACAGAATTCACATTTTTTGTCTGCGAATAAATAAGGCGTAAAATTCTAGCAAAATTTATAGCAAACGTGTACGTAAGACTAACATTAACCCTACGTCCGGCACACATCTAAAAACCCTTTTTCGGGCGTGGTGTTCTTTTTTAAAATCGTCATTAGCACCTAATTAACTGAATTGTAACGCTGTTAAAATAATTCGTGACTTTATTACAAAGTACAAAGAGAAAATATTCGAAATCTGGTCCAATAAACCTTATTCATTAACTTCAAAGCAAGTAAAACACGAAACAAATTCCGAGGCAGCCTTTACTAAGCGTTTGCAGCTGTTCTGCCAGGCCGGCTGCGTCCGAACGAAGGTTAATTAATGAGAAAAATTGTGACTTAATACTAAACATTTTGGTTACGGGGTTGGGACACCGTACGCCCCGGCGACTATTTTCTATTCTATACGTACCAGTTTTTGAAAAATAATCTCTGCCATATGCTTATATTAGAATATTTTCAAGAAATATATACCACAAAAAAAAATTGTAAATTGTGGTACGATTGAACATAGAAATAATCGCCAGTCCTGGCCCGTAAGTAAAAGGTTAATTTATGAAAAATAAAGCAGGGTTTGTATGCTTTTACAACAATTTTTAATAGCATTTTTCTACTTAATATTTAAATAGCAGAAATTATAGATGGCTCGTTTAATGCCAGGATTTGTAATACTTTTCTGCATTTAAATAAGGCGAAAGATTCTATTAAAAATTGTGTAAAAGCGTGCGAACCCTGTGAAGTCAGTGACGAATAGAATACACTTAGAGAAAACACATAATAATAAATAAGGGACGAGCACCCCAATTTTAAATTGATAGTTACCATATACATTTTAAAAAAAAGAGTAATTTCAGCAAAAAATTAATTTGCCCGAATAAAAATACAGCGATTTTCATTCTTTGTAACATTTATACTATACTTTAGATTTTTATTACATTTTTGTAGTACACCTATTAAAATAATTTGATATTAACCCTTTTTATCCTGACGGTACTTATAAGTACCACTTTAACCCCTTCGCGACGAGCGTCTTTTACAGAATTTTTAATCTGTTACCACCGGTTTTTCAAATGAGAAATTTTCACCTAATTGAATCGCAAAAATGCTATGATTAGATAGGGAAAATTTTACAAAAAAAAAAAAAAAAAAAACTGGTGGGAATAATCGAGGATTCTGAGCATCTTATAAAGTAGCTGGAAAATTAATTCAGGATATAAAGGGTTAAAATATAAATAATGTACATACGATTAGTGGTATAAAGTTTTTAATTACAGATCCAAATTCGTTATAATATTTGCTTATATTTTTAATTGCATTTTTTACAAATAAAAACTTATATATAATCATTTTTATAAGCTTTTTTACATTTTAATGAAAGAAGAAACATTTAAAAATTATAAGAATTATTTAAACGGCATTGATTTAAGAACTTGGGGTTTACTGAACGACCGAGTGATATTCTTTCTATGTACAGGTACATACAGTATTGAGTCTCAGAGTTAAATCTACCTTATACAATGTTTCAGTATTTAGAGCTTATAGTACAGCGCCTAGAATACATAGTATGGAAAACGGTTTCACCGTTTTTTAATTCAAAATTTCCGAATTCAAACCGGAAATTCGGAAACAAAAATTTTTATTTTAAGAAGTCACAAAATATCTACCATTAAGTAACAAAAAGAACATTATAGGGAAAGTCTGGTATAAATGCGAAATTTCGGAATAAAGAAAAAGCCAAACTGGTAATCCTTTAAAAAATTGTAGCCGATAAACGTGCAACGATGCGGTACAATAATAGGGCGATCACAGCGACATCTGCTTTAAAAATAGATTTACCTCTAGCAAAAGTACCGTTTCACTACTGACAACATGAACATAATTTCTGTTAATAAAATTATTCTTCTAAGTGTATATATCAGATGTAACTGATTTTGAAGTAAGTTTTTTATCATATCAGGGAATTAATCTTTTCCAATCTTTTAGCAGAGATTCATCCTTTGGTATGCTAAATAGGGATAGTTTCTAGTTTGCTGTCTTGTATCGAGTACTGCAACCAAGCACAAAAGAATGAGTATCACGTTTTTGGCCACGATCAATATCATTCATATTTTCAAAGCTTATTCAAATCACTATCCAAGTCAAAGGAAATAGGGTATAATTGAATTATTTAAAATATTTACCATCAGCTAAAACATTTTCTCAGTTCGATTTACTTATACAATGTTTGCGTTGAAAAGAGCTAGCAGACAGTGGCGTAGCCAGTGAGGGGTGGGTCCAAATGCTTTGGATACCAGTAATATTATAAAGTTTTTTCTTCGCCTTCAATATCGCAGAAAATTCTCCGATTAGATACGGCAAAAATATTTTTATAAAATTAGTGGTATCCAAACCATCTGGACTTCCACCCTGTCTACACCACTGCTAGAAGATGTCGCTGTGATCGACCCGTTATCTTTTCAGCATCGTTCTACATTTATCGGAATTCAATTTTTTAGTACTATTTTGTAGCCGTTTTACACACTATGTCTTCTAGGCGCTGTACTTATAGTAACTGAATCTCCTAAATATTTATCGCCGTGGGGACTCTCTTAGAAGTATAATATCCAGCGAGTTCACTTCAATTACTTTTAAAATTAGTAGTATGTTGTGACCCATCGCTTTAATTTCTTCAACATCATTCTAGTAGTGCAATTATGCACAAGAAGCTCAGTAAAATTCTATGTATTTGTTATCGAATTGTGGTGGTTTAGAACAAAAATTTAACGCAACAACACCACAAATTATGTTCATTAAAGATTGTTTTGTCTTTCATTTGTATATAAGTTTATTACATTTCTTTATTTTTGAGAAAGAACTAACATTCATCGATGCAACGCTGCTGTCTGTTGGGAAAATACAGATTAATAAATAAATAAATAAATAAAAAGTCGATCATACTGAATATTGCGCGGTTACATATTATTATAAACGTGTATATATTTTTATTTTTATTTGGAAAATAAAAATCAATGTATAATTTCACTCTGTTCTCTATTTTCAAAAATTAAATTTAGTTTACTTACAGAAAATATCAATTTATTTTTATTTTCACATCGCAGATTCGAGTTTCTATAAATGTAATACAATTTCAAATTTTATTTTAGTCTTAAAACCGTATAAAAATTGAGAAGTTTATCTCGTTATCTAAAACTTCGCCGTCAAGTTCCAAACCAATTTAATTAGTAAATTTTAGTATTTCACTCTACCTAAACTATCAATTCCTTCAATTTGGGACTTCTTTTTTTACCTTTTTGACTTCGTGCTCCCAATTTTAATAACAAAATGTACTCACGATGAAATTTCGATTCTAAAGCAAAAATATTATCCGCACTTCTACCAACATCAAAATACTCCTATTGTCTTGAAGTTTAATCCTTTCAGAGACAAAATAATTCTGTTTCTAAAATGTTGACGCGATAGAATGTCACGAGACATTACGATCAAATTGATTTGAAAACAAAAATTAATTTCTGCAGGTACATTATAAAAGCAATATTTTATCTAAAAAAATTCTGGGTGCCACTTCGCAGATTGGAATTAAAAGTAAGTGGGATGAATATAATATACCACCGCCCTTCAAAGAGCTAAGGCGGCAACAATACTTGCAAAATCCTATGGATCACACCCGATATTGACATATATTTCTCTTGGGAATCACTGTTGCAATTTCAATAAGTTGTTAAAATTTTATTTAATTTTTTGTATAAAAATTAGCTAAACTTCCATCGATTTGTTTTCTGCAAGATCAATTCCTTTTTGATAATGTTATTACTTTTAAAATTTTAGATATTTTTTTTGTTTGTTTTGTTTCCTAAATTGCGTGACTATGCACAAAAGAATTCAGTTACAGTACTGTCAATAATAATTGATTCATTTTTTTGCATATTACTTGGTGTATATAAATTCCATAGATCCTATACGGGAGTGCACAAAATACTCGAGTACATTTCCGTTTATTGGCAGAATTTTCTGTAGGGGTGTAACTCAACTGCACTCTGCATTTCCTAACTGAACTAGATTTTAGAATACTATGTAGTATATACAGGATGTTCCGTTAAAGGGGTCCAATATTAATAGGGGTAATAGAGGAGATCACATGGAGCATAAATCAGTATATAAAGCCCGGTCGGATCTCAATAGTTTTCAAGTTACAGCAAATAGAATGAAAATTCGGAAAATTGTAAAAGAACCCTCATTGCTAAACTATCGATAATGCTACATAAAAACGAAGCACATATTTAGAAAGAGCAGAAAAAAACCTACAAAATGACATCAATTGTATTAAAATAGCAATATTTATTGACCAGTTACAAGCCCTGAAACAGTGAAAAAAGTACGAAATCCAATATACATCAAAATAGTTAATCGTTAATTCCAAAAAGACAACTCTAGCTACAACAAGGAAAATGTAGTAAAATTTGGTCCATTCCGAAAACTTTCGAAAAAGCTTACAATGAACCATATCGGTTTAATTGTGTGAGAGAAATTAATCAGTTTCTTAGTTACAACTCCGCTTTCTTTGACAGTAGCAAAGGTTAAACTCCGCCCATCACGATTGGAAACACCGCATTTTTAATTACTCTCAACTATACATTTTCGATCATGCTTCTTCTGAGATGCAACATTTTTAATTTTTCAAGAGTTGAATGAAACAAAATAAATTTACAATAATAGTCTACATTTTAAAGTGGTCTTTTATTGATATAAAGCTTAAGTTAAATTCCTTAAAATTAAACTGGTGGTGAAAATTCGGAAATAATTAAAAATATTGCGATTTGTAACTATGCAAGAAGTTTCAGTACATGTTTTACATGGACAATTATTGTATGTATATGTGCATCATAATTTATGATAGGAAATAATAATAACAAATAGCATAATAATTTTATTAATTATAAATTTAAAAAAGACACTAAATTTTAAATTAATTCATACAAACTTTGTAATTTACAATTTGAGTACACCACAGTCTGTGACTTACAAAATACTGTGCCAAAAAGTGTTGAAAATAAAAGAAAAATGACAAATAAAGAATTACATTCCACGTACTTTATGACATATGTGAAGCATAGTCTTCTGGCCTGCGCTGCACAGTTCAATGTCGGAAGGCAGACGAACGGACATTATTATAATAGGTGTTCGAAGTTGCGCCCATTAACAGAATCGCACAGCCGACAGCGACGTCGTAAAGATTGGCGAACACGCCGAAAAACTCCGACGGAGTTGGGAATGTCTCCTGCAGCGACAACGATTCGCGCTAGTAAATCCTCCGGTGTATCCACAGGCGTTTCATACACCAGCGATTTAAGGTGTCCCCAAACAAAAAAGTCTAACGGATTGAGGTCTGGAGAGCGTGCAGGCCAAGCAACAGGTCCACTGCGTCCAATCCATTTCCCAGGATATGTTGAATTGAGGTGATTGCGAACACCTATGAAAAAATGTGCCGGTGCGCCATCGTGCATAAACCACATATTGTGGCGCAATGTTGCTGGCACATTTTGCAGTAACTGCGGTAAGATATCCCGTAGGAAAACCAAGTACGTACTGCCATTGAGTACATCTGGGAGTAAATATGGTCCTATGAGATAATCGCCGAGGACACCTGCCCATATGTTCACACTGAACTTTTGTTGTGCGTTCGACGGGAAAACAGTGTGCGGATTTGTATATGACCAAGTGTGCATATTGTGCGTGTTTACCACGCCCTCTCTCGTAAATGTTGCTTCATCAGTAAATAAAATATTTTCCAGAAATTGTGGATTATTTTCTGTTACATTAAGCAACCAGCGTACGAATTCTGTCCGCTGAGCACAATCTGTTACTGATAACAGTTGTACCCGCTGCACATGAAAGGGGTGCATGTTGTGCATGTTTTCTGCACGCAGAACACGCCACACACTTTGGTGAGAAACACCGACTTCAGACGCAGCAGCTCGTGTACTCGTAGAGGGATTATCTTTAAAAATATTCAGTACATCTTCTTCCATTGCAGGTGTTCGTACATGTCGAGGTTTCCCTGCATCAATGCTTGCTGTATTAAACGATCCAGTCTCCCGTAATCGTCTATCGATTTTTATGAAGAGTTTCGAACTTGGGCAACGTCTCCTTGGAAATTGCTCACGGTACATGCGCTGTGCTAGACATGCATTTCCATGAGCTTGCCCGTACATCAGATGCATGTCCGCATATTCTTCGTTAGAGTATTCCGGCATAATTATTATACATCAACTTACTACAATCCCACTTACAACAGCCTCCCTTTAACATAACGCCCACTGATGACTGCTGTTTTATTACACTTTTCTTCCTATACACATAGAAAATTTGCATAAAAAGTACTTCTTCTTCATCATCCTGAAAGTTCATGGAGGAAACGCAGCAGTCACGGAGTTTGCTTTAAGACAAGGCGAGAGCTGCACAATATGTCATTCACTTGACCAGACTGAATAATGAAAGGGTATTGATAGAGGTTGATCAGAAATGTATAATTGAAAGATATTAAAACGGGGTGTTTACAATCGTCATGGGTGGAGTTTCGCTCTTTCCGAGCGTGCAACAGTACAGAGTTGTAACTAGGGAACTGCTTGATTTCTCCCATACAATTAAATTGATATGGTTTATTGTCAGCTTCTTCGAAAGCTTTCGGAATGGACCAAATTTTATAACATTTTCCTTGATGTAGGTAGAGTTGCATTTTTGGAATTAACGATTAACTATTTTGCTAAATATTTGATTTTGTATTTTTTCACTGTTTCAGAGCTTGTAACTCGCCATTAATTCTCAATATTCTAAAACAACTTATGTCATTTCGTAGGATTTTTTCTGCTCTTTCTAAATATGTGCTTCGTTTTTATGTAGCATTATCGATAGTTTAGCAATGAGGGTTTTTTTACAAATTTCCGATTTTTCATTCTATTTGCTGTAACTTGAAAATTATTGAGATCCGGCCAGGCATTATATACTGATTTATGCTCCGTGTGATCTCCTCTATTAACCCTATTAATATTGGACCCCTTTAACGGAACACCCTGTATACAAATTTATAGATCCGACATAGGGCTGCATTAAGGAATTCGGATACTTTCCCGATCATGGGTGGTAATTGAAATATGTTATGCATTTACCAAATACAATTTATTTCTTGTTACATTTGTTTTTGATAAAAAAAGGAAAGAAATCATAACAAATTAGCTTACAAATATGTATTCCAAAAATCAGAATAAAATTTGTCTCTTAACAAGCAATAACATTTGCATTTCTTAGTTATATGCATACGTTAATTTTTATATTTTCAAGCTTAATATTTGGAGTGGAATTTATTCTATGATAGCTTTTGCTACGCAATAGACATTAATAGACATTAATTGTACATTTTTAAAAATAACTTTTGTTGATACTGAAATACATTAAATAAACCTTTTTTTTGTAATGCTGCAATAATTAGAGCTTTTTAATTTTTTTTAAAGTTTAAAATTTAAAAGAACCCTAATGATGAAGGATAAAAAAGATAATTACTACACTATCAGCAATCTTTAATTCATGTGTTTCTATTAATATACATATACTTTGACAACAAAAATTTTCAATTTTATTAAAACATGAAATAAATTAAATACTTCTTTTTCTACAAAATCTTTCTTTTCATTTTGTTTTGTTTTTTTAATTAAATGACCCCGAAAAAATTAGTGATATATTCTTAAATAAAATATACTCTTGAAATTTAGTTACATAGAAGCATTGTCCAAACTTTATTTCAAAAATTTTAATATCTCCGTGGTTGATTCAATGGAAGACAATGGAGAGTTGCAAAGAAATTCGGTACCGATTACTTTGGCAATTTCTTTTTTTCTCGGCTCTTCTGTGCATGTCATTATATCAGCTGAAAATGTGCAACAATGAACGCGTTAAAATTTGGTCTTCCTAAAACAAAATTTGGCCGTACAGCTAGAATAACACATACCGTCAAAGCGGAGTCGAAGAATGTGTGTTTGTTATAAGCTGATGTCGATTATTAAAACAAATAAAATCTTTTCCACTCCTCATTATTTCCCCCCTTTAGTATCTAGTTATTCAAATTCACCTTTAAAGAGTAAACTTTATTTTTTTATCCTTTACCAAAATAGTCAAAGATCAATAATACTTAGTTAAACTGTCACAATTCAGGCACGAACCATGCGTACCCCCCCCCCCCACACACACACACACACACAAACCTAAACACCTTCAAAGCTGCCGAGCCTCCGGATTTTTCTCTACTTTTTTTTCTTCATAGTTCTAGTCTTTGCATTTTTTAATCACAGATTTTGTACATTAAAAGAAAAAAACATAATTTTATCAGCGGGAATAGTGGCAGTGAAAAATCCTGAAGGTTCGTAGCTCTGGACTTCCTTCTCATGGTTTCCAGGGAAATAGTACGATCGAATTTTGAATACCACAATTTTTGCATTATATATCAACTTATTTATCTAACTTTTCTAATTAAATAAGATGAGTATTACAATACAAAAAGAGTGATATGCAAAAATCACTTGTTGCATTTCCCTGGTAAAGCTACTCCCTATGTTGCGTCCAGGGATGAGATTTCTCCGCTCTTTTGCCTACCAGTATAATCTTAGAGAAAACGTTATTCTGTTAAATCGCAGAATGTTTCGATTAAATAAAAAAACATTTTCTGTAAGATTATACTAGTATGCAAAAAGCGGAACAATCTCATCCCTGGTTGCGTCATTGACTCGAATGTAAATTTTTCTGGCTTTCAACCGAAAGGCACTAGCGAAAGAAAAGTCCCTTTTTATGAAAAAGCAGAAAATAAATACTACGCTACTGAAAGTCCCTTTTAAAGTTGGAATTAGATTAAAAAGAAAAAAAAGGGGGGGAGAGAGAGGAGGAAAAAAAGGAGAGAAAGAGAGAGAAGGAAAAAAAAAGGAGGAGATGAAAGAGAAAAAATTGTAAAAAATATTTTCTATAAAACCTGTTAATCTGATCGTCAGTGCTAAAATATCTACTATCTGTAGTATAAAGGACAAACGTGTCCGTGCGTAACGCTGACGTCATTCTGCGATTGGCAACAGTTGAACAGAAATTTCGGTTTTGCGATTTTTGCTACTGCAATTTTTTTGAAGTGGCTATTATTAATTAGAAAACAATACATACATCTCGAAAAGTAAAAGAAAAGAAACTGGTACTGATTTTACATAAAATACAAAATTGATAATAAAACTAATAATAATAAATGTTTTGATGGGCGATAATTTTATAAATCGAAATTATTTAATTTAAACGCGACAGAATTATTTGTGATACTTAAAAAATTGTTTCGATATAAAAATTTTGACTCAAACAATATTTGGCTACTTATTGTTTGCGCCAGGGTAATCACTATCAAAAATCAATTTATGAGGAAGTTTCGCTTGCTGCTTTAAATGAAAATTCTAAGGTGTTTTTACTGAGGAGGCACTGGCAAAATATTTTTACTTAATGCAGTTTAAAAAATAGGTGAGATCATATAATATGGTTGCGTTATCTTTTGCATCTTCTGAGATCGCAGCTTTGTTATCAAGGTAGAACAGCAGATTCAAGATTCAAAATACCGCTCAATTTGAACGAAACACCGACGCGTGCCATTAGTAAGCAATCTAAACTTGCTGAATTAATATGAGAAACCAAGTTAATCATCTGTGAGGAAGCACCCTTGATGAGTAAATTAGTATTTGAATGTGTAAATGTGTAGACCGTACGGTTAAAGATATAAAAAACCATTATTCGCCATTTGGTGGAATTGTAGTTGTATTTGCTGGCGACTTTGGACAAATTTTGCTTGTATTGAAGCATCGGAATAGAGCTGATATTTTTTGGTCCACTTCGAAATTTTCTAATATTTGGAGAAATGTTAATATTAGGTGTCTGATATTTAACATGTGAATGAATCAAATTCCAAATATGAGCTTTTCTGATTATTCAATTCAAGTTGGCGAAGGTGAAAATGTTGACTTTACTGAATTCATCATTCAACTAAATAGATTAAAAAGTCTCATTCAACATGTATATCCAATAATGGAAATAAAGAGTAATAATTGGACAAAAAGATGAATTTTAACCATTCTGAAAGAAGAAGTTGAAAGACTTAACAACTTGATAACTTAACAGTATACGAGACGACTAAGAATTTATTATTTACTATTACGAAATTAAAATTTCATCAATATATAAATTTAAATAATAATATAATATAAATAAAATGCAAATTTTACAGACATGTTCTCGAACTACGCGCTTAAACAGTTGAAATTTTCATAATAAAAAACTTGCAGTAAGCAGAGAAATCTTGGACTATTTCTTTGGCCATAAACACCTCTGTTATGTGGCTAATACAAAAGTATCGCTTTTTTAAATTTCAAAATTTTATTTGAATATATTATTGATTTGAAGCTCTTATAAAAATTCCTTTTGGAGTTGTTAATGAATCAGCTGAAAAAAATATACATTAAATATGAAAAATCTATTAGAATTAGAAAAAAATTGGTTTTCGCCTATGTTCTCTAACCCGGGAAGCCCGGGTTAAATTCCCTAGTATATATAAAATACAAATGGAAATTTCGCTTCGACTGTTTATAACTCGAATTATGCTGAGTGGATTTTGGTGCAACTTACACTGTTCGATAGATAATTTTTCAGGAAAGGTTTTAGTATATACCATATCATTCTACATAGATTAGTTATAGAATCACGATGGAAAGTTCTGTTATTTTGGATGAAAAGCTTACCATTGTTCATTTTCTAGCGACCATTATCGTTGGAGAAAGAATTGAAACGGCTATACGTCTTGAAAAATAAAAGAAAATGCTGTTACTAATTTTATTTTTTAAAAAAAGGAAAGAAAAGAAAAAAAAAGAAAACAATTTTAAAGAGAGATAATATTATAAAACGAAAATATTTAATTTAAACATGAAAGGGAATTTTCGTAACGCTTAAAAAAATTTTCAATGTGAAAGATTGGAACTCAAACAATATTTGGCGATTAATCTTTTGGGTCAAGTTAAGAAAAATGCATCTGAAAATTTGATTCGATAAAATCTGAGTAACAATTTTGTTTTTGATTTACACATTTTAAAAATTTTATTTTTATTTTTATATAACTCCTACATCATGTGACTTACAGAAGAAACTAGCAGATGTAATTATGAA
This sequence comes from Maratus michaelseni, assembly GCA_963931845.1. Classification (NCBI taxonomy): domain Eukaryota; kingdom Metazoa; phylum Arthropoda; class Arachnida; order Araneae; family Salticidae; genus Maratus; species Maratus michaelseni. The sequence continues at coordinate 29,198,511 of OZ007599.1, forward strand.
AATGACTGTACGTGTGAGTTACATGTTATTTGTATATTTATGATTTTGATTTTACTTTTGTCGCGAAACAATTTGATTTTATGCCAAAAAGGCATAAATCCGAGCGAGATGTTAAAAAAAATGTTGTTTTTTCACGTGTACGACAGAGTTTTTGGAGTAATTTTTTATATTGAAATGTAAATTATATAAATAGCATTTGATACTATAAAAAGGGAGTCAAATATTTAAATTTTTGTATAATTCAATTTTATCGCCAATTTCCTTATAGAATTATTCAGTGCTTTCAATGTTAAGAACTAAAGATTATTCTTAAGAAAATTTATACAATTATGCTTTATTATTATCACAAAAAAAGCATTTTGTAATAAAAATTGGTTGCTTCAATCAATTTTCGATATTCTTTTTAATTGGTCAGTTTTTTTAATTAATTTATTATTATTATTATTATTTTGGTTATAACATTTTGAAATAAAATTACTAGCTGAAATAAATTTTCGATAGTCTTTTAAGTTCGTCTTTCTTTTTAGTTTTTTCTTTTTTGCATATATTTTCTTCTTTTTAAAGGTTAAAAGACATTGGACTGATCTTCCGTAATCGGATCACCCGCCAATAGGCGTATTATTTGGTTTTCAAGTTTTCTTGATATTTGAAGGGGACTCTGGACAGTGAATTCAATTGCAAAGAATTACACGATATTTTTTACTTAGCGATTACTAATTTTAGGGTTTTACATTATGAAGCAAACGGAGAAAAGAAGATTTACTAATATACATTTTTAATCTGAATACATTTTCCTAGCACTAAAAGCAATATTTTCAATGTACGAAAAAAAAAGGTTTAAATGCCATTGATGGCCAATGGAACAATATTTGTTGATTTATCATTTTAGTCTAGATAAGGTTAAAAAGGTAGATTGAATAAGCACCTGAAATTCAGATTAGATAAAATTTCGATCATTATAAAGCAATTTCATAATAAGCAACATATCGTTGCAAACACTTGCAATATTTGACATCAGACTTGGCTGTGTATCCGATTACGGAAGATAAGGAAGATTTTATTGGATGCAAACTAGAGGTTTATTTTTCTACCAGAATCAGTTATCGAGGTTTTTTTTTCCAATTTATTGGTAACATGATTGCAACTGATATATAAAATGAAAAATTAGTGAAAGTGATGTTATTTTAATTTTATTCAAACAAATCAGCTTTCAAATCCACTTTTTTATGATTCAAATTTTATTTTAAATATGAAAGTTAAACACTGTTCTTTGTGTGCAAATAATTGATTAAATTTTTGTCTGCATTTATTCTGTAAGATACAAAGTTATAAAACTGTAGTAGACCTGCCAGAAGAAGACGTATACTACGAGATATAATGTAACATAGAGTGAGATTGTATTTGAGCTACCAGAACCATACACCCAGAAAAAGGAATTGATTAAAACTACAAAACATGTTTTGTTGTTTTAATCAATTCCTTTTCTGAGTGTACTTAGTACCAAGCTGAGAGGCAAGGTGTTCAAGAAATAATAATCGAAAATTAATAAGCCGAACATTATTTAAGTTCAATGGTCAATCTCTGAAATAAATGTAATGCTCTCTTTTTTAGTAGTGTGGTGACTTTTATTTTCTGTTGTTCATAACGGTCACATTTCCCTACCAAACTCTATTATAAATGATCAACTAAAATACTTGCTTCTTAACACTTGTCCGTTGAATACTTTTGTTTGTTTTTCCATCTACTGTTCTTAGCTTATCGGTGTTATAATCAATTTTAGAATCAATGACTGTATGGGATGTTATTTTTATGATGATCTTCCTTGATTGTTGAATTATCAAGAATTGCCCATAACTAATCTGTCGTTCGCTGCAATCATTCTTTCATTCTTTGCTAAACAGCACAGACTTTTGATTCGAACTTTAAAGATAAGTGTATTGAATTGAAATTTGATAAAGAGTTGAAAGTTTGACTGTTTTAAAAGCTAAATATAGCATTGGTGTGTCAAGAAGTCGAAGTACCAAACTATCAAGTAAGTATTGAATTCAAACTCTCTGTCGAACTCACAACACTCTGTCGAACTAGTCTAGATTCTCGACTCTCCAAGTCTGATACTGTGTTGAAATCAAAGTTCGCCTCTTAGGAGTCGAGTAAGCTTACTAACAAGATGTCGATTCTTTGACACACATAAGGAGGAGTAAAAGTATGTTGTTAACTCTTCATCTATATCAAAAGTGAAGCATAAAATAAATTCTCTATTTGTTCCATGTATAAAACTCAATCCTTCATATCGATTAAATTAATTATAAAATATTAATTGCATAAAATTTATCAGAAGATCTTAATCGGACTGGCTCAGGGTCCGACTAGTAACTTTTTTTTGTGCCCAGGGCACTTTCCATTTTTCGTGCTCCCTTCGATTGGTTGATTTACTGATACTAGTTTTTATTTATTTATTTATTTTTACATATTGCACGCTTATTCGAAAAGTGTCAACTCAAAAAATTACGTTTACCTGATAATTTAAAAATGGTTCCAGGAATAAAAATACTTTTTCTATTATTTATTGAAATGTGCTTTTAACCATAGATTGAGATATATTTTTGTCGTTTTATCGTATTAATATCTCAAATATCACATTTTTGCAGTTGTGTCACTTTTCGAATAAATGTGCAATATGATAAAATAGAATATCCTTGTTTTACATAAATAAACTTTTCTGTGCATAATAAAAAACAAATTCTCTTTCCTGTCATTATAATTTTTGGTACTTTTCGATTAGCCGGGTGCAAGTGATATATGTACATATATAAATATATATATATATAACAAATTCTCTTTCCTGTCATTATAATTTTTGGTACTTTTCGATTAGCCGGGTACAAGTGATATATGTACATATATAAATATATATATATATATATATATATATATTTATATATGTACATATATCACTTGCACCCGGCTAATCGAAAAGTACCAAAAATTATAATGACAGGAAAGAGAATTTGTTTTTTATTATGCACAGAAAAGTTTATTTATGTAAAACAAGAACGAAAAATCATGCGTCAAGCATAGATTATGTACCACTTTCCAACGCTTCCAAAATAATTTTACAAAACATACCGTTTAATAAGCTAAAATAACATCTAAGTAAACAATTTGGAAAACGCATAACATATTTAAAAACATAATTTCAGGAATTTCCAACAGATACAATATTCGGAAAAATATCCTGATACTTTTATTCAGCCCTGTATATGATCTATAGATTTGTATATGCTAGGATGCTAAATTTTAGTTTAGTTAGGAAACGCGTAGCACGCGTAAAATTATCTTTCTGGAGTTTCTGTCAATAAACGGAAATGTGTTCGCGAACTTTTGTGCTGCCCTGTATAGGATCTAAAGAATTTATACACACCACATAATAGACAAAAAGCGAGTTAAAATTAAAATCGCGTTTAGTAACTTAAAACGCACTTCCAGGAATTAGTGTTAACAGACAGTAGAGAATTCTTTTGTGTGTCCCTGTAAATGAACGATGACTGCTATACACACACTATTCTGTAGTAAGCCTCTTGTGATGCACCTTAGATATATATATATAAATTTCAATGCGTTTAAAATAGTGAAACAATATTTAAATAAACCGCAGACGATTTTTCTCCATAGACGTCATGTAACGGAATTCTTTTGACTGTCCCTGTAAAGTAACTATAACTGCTATGCACACCCTATTCCATATTAAGCTTCTTCTAATGCACCTTAGTGATATATATATATAAATTTCAATGCGTTTAAAATAGTGAAACATTATTTAAATAAACTGCAAATGATTTTTCCCCATAGACCGCAATGTAACGGAATTCTTTTGAGTGTCCCTGTAATAAAACTATAAGTGCTACACACTTCCGTTGAAATAGGGAACATGCTATAGATAACGACAATAACATATAAAAATTGCAGAGCAATCCGAGCATATTTACGGGAGTTAGAGCACGGACAGACGGCCAGACGGCAGACGGCCATACGGCCAGACAAACCGAAGTCATAAGCACTTTTCAACTAGGTTGGAAAGTGCTAAAAAGGATATTCTTTTCATGAAATTGAGAAATCTTTAAAATCAAATTTTTTACCATGATTTATATCTCACAAACTAATATGATGAAAAAATATGTAATATACACAGACGTTATTTTATTAAGTCTCTTATGGTTATGCTTTCTAAAACTATACCTATAACACTGTAATCATGAGTAGAGATGAAATTTGGGTCTTTAGATTAGCTATATTTAATAAATTATTGCACTGTAATGAAGCAGTGATTTTTAATAGAATCAATAAAAATTAAATAATATTTTATTTGTCATAATCTTTCCACCCAGATTCAATTGTTTTTTCCACTCTTGTCTTAAACAAAAATTGTTAGCAATATTTTTTCCTGTTATACCTATTTCTAAATCTTTGAAAGAAAAAAACCTTATGGTAAACATAAAACAAACAAAAACAAAAAAAAATAAATATTGTATCGTAATTTTATGAGAGTCAATGTTCTGAAGTTTCGGCTTGATGGATGCTAGTTTAAATTTTTATTCAAAAATGGTAATAAAGAAAGATAACTGGACTTGATTTATAAAAAAAATAGAAGAAAGCCATATTAGAGAAAAACTGAGCCAAATGAATAAATTTTTTAAAGCTAAAATGAAAAGGCAGACCTATTTCACTGAGCGTGTTCTTATGGAAGATGGTAGGATACAAAAGTATGGAAGATACAAAATTAATTTTATTCCTTCATGCAGATATTATAATTTAAGAAATCGGAAATCTTTTGTTTCCCTTTAAAAGTAAAGCATCTTGTTTCAAGTTTTCTCATATATTAGGAATAGTTTGAATTGAAGGTTTATCAGTCATCAAGAGATTTTTTTTTAAATTCTTTATTTCAGAACCAATAAAAGATAATGATACACAACTTAGGATGATGAGAAATAAAGATCACCATCAAATAAAAGTGTCTCAACAAAAGCAACATAAAATCAAACTTTTCAGAAAGAGAGAGGAGAAAAAAAACCTTTCTCATGACTTTTTTTTTTTTTTTTTTTTTTTTTTTAAGTTAAGTTTATACACAATACTGTGAATATTGTATCGTTACTTCATTTTCATGATTTTCTGGACATATGCTACTTTTAGTTCACAGCTTTTCGAAATCGATGAGCTTATCTTTTAGTTTGGAAAGAGCAGTTTATTTGATTATTAATACAATAATATTTATTTTTTTGAAATTGATAAATAAATAAAGGTCTCATTTTTAGAAGGAACATTATTTTATAATAAAAACTTAATAATTATCGGGAAGTCTTTTTTTTTCTTTTTCTTTATTAAAACATATTCAATAATGCCTTTTTTATATTGTTAACTTTTTACCACCACAAAGTCATTTTTTTTAGTTATACAATTCACAAATGTAAAATATAAATATCATGGGCACAGAACGTCAATAAAATTATACTATGTTTTCTCATTTGCTAAAAATATTTAAACAAAATTCTGGTGGATGTTTTTTGAAGAATAACTGCCTCAAAAAAACCTTTTTAGCACTTTCCAACCTAGTTGAAAAGTGCTTATGACTTCGGTTTGTCTGGCCGTCTGCCGTCTGGCCGTCTGGCCGTCTGCCGTCTGGCCGTCTGGCCGTCTGCCGTCTGTCCGTGCTCTAACTCCCGTAAATATGCTCGGATTGCTCTGCAATTTTTATATGTTATTGTCGCCATCTATACCATGTTCCCTATTTCAACGGAAGTGTGTAGCACTTATAGTTATTTTACAGGGACACTCAAAAGAATTCCGTTATATTGCGTTCTATGGGGAAAAATCATTTGCGGTTTATTTAAATAATGTTTCACTAATTTAAACGCATTGAAATTTATATATATCACTAAGGTGCATTAGAAGAAGCTTAATATGGAATAGGGTGTGCATAGCACTTTTAGTTACTTTACAGGGACAGTCAAAAGAATTCCGTTACATTACGTCTATGGAGAAAAATCGTCTGCGGTTTATTTAAGTAATGTTTCACTATTTTAAACGCATTGAAATTTATATATATATATCTAAGGTGCATTACAAGAGGCTTACTATAGAATAGTGTGTGTATAGCAGTCATCGTTCATTTACAGGGACACACAAAAGAATTATCTACTGTCTGTTAACAATAATTCCTGGAAGTGCATTTTAAGTTACTGAACGCGATTTTAAATTTAACTCACTTTTTGTTTATTACGTGGTGTGTATAAATTCTGTAGATCATATACAGGGAAGCACAAAAGTTCGCGAACACATTTCCGTTTATTGACAAACTCCAGATGGAGAATTTTAAACTGGGCTACGCGTTTCCTAACTGAACTAAAATTTAGCATTCTATGTAGTATATATACAAACCTATAGATCCTATACAGGGCTGAATAAAAGTATTCGGATATTTTTCCGAATATTGTATATGTTGGAAATTCCTGAAATTATAATTTTAAATATGTTATGCGTTTTCCAAATTGTTTACTTAGATGTTATCTTTTAGCGTATTAAACGGTATGATTTGTAAAATTATTTTGGAAGCGTTGGAAAGTGCTACATAATCTATGCTTGACGCATGATTTTTCGTTCTTGTTTTAAATGTAACTTTGGTACGGCAATAAAGGTTTTACCCCATGCTTATGAAGCAGCCAAATTCATTTTTCAATTTCAAAAGTGGTGATAACATTATATTGCTTTTCATTTAATTTTTGTTGCCATTGAAATATTCTGTATTTGAATAATATTGTTTTTGTTTTTTTGTTTTTTTTTTCAAAATGAAAAATCTGCATTCTTAAAAGATTTGATCAAAATTTTAAATGTCTCCTAAGTGTTATAGGTTAAATATGTGATTTGTAATTAATTTATTAATTATATATAACTTTAAAAAATACCGTAATGTGAAAATAACAAATTAGCAGTTGCATAAACACACACCAAGATCAATTTTTATAATTTTAGAAATTTTAGCATCTGAATGATTAATGCAAAAGATTTATAATGATATTAATCAATATTTCAATTTTGACCCCCTTATAAGTATGATGAAGGGGGGGGGGGTCTTGATTTCAATGAATAATTTCATTTTTTAATTTTAACCTAATTTGAATAAAATATGCTAAAGTATAGAAGATAAATAATACACAAATTGAAATATAAAATGCCTTTATAGTATATCATATGGAAGCATTAAAATGTGAAGTGGCTTCAGATTTTATAAGTTATGAAAAATAATTACTAAATACATTTAAATAGTTATATGAAATTTAATAATATATTTTAAATGATGTACAAAACTAGTAAAAATAGTTACTTTTATTTAAGGAAAATGTTGAGTTTAAATCGTAGAGAGATTTTTTTCTGTTTATTGTTCTGTCTGCTAAGTCATTCTTATAAATGAATCATATGAATTATACAATAAAACATAAATGAATAATTAATTTTTAATTTGGACAAAATATACATTGTTAGAGGAAATTGTAAATATACTTGCAATGTTTATTCCTAAACATGTATTTTTAAAATTATGCACATTTTTCGCGTCTACATGTAAAAGTTTGTAAAATTTTATTGATTTCAGAGCCAAAAATAATTTTGAACGGGAGGGAAATTCCCTATTGTCTTTAATTATGTAGAATTTATACAAATATAAGTTTTGTTAAAATTAAATTCCCAGATATGGTTTATGTGTATATTTAAATAGCCGAAATGGTTCATAAACTGAGTCAACTATTTTCTAAATATATAGAAATCACTTAAATATTTAGAAAGGGATTAAATCCGCCAGCTATTTTATTTGTTTACATACACACAGCTCACATGCGCGCTTCTCTGGATCTGATTTCTGAAATCCTTTCGCCGCAGAACATGTGCAACCCTACCCACAGCTTTCTTGCCAAAATAATCTCGCCAGTTCGGCGTTGGGTTCTGAATAGAACAGATTTTCCAAATAAGCCTCGTCATACGGCAGGACAAGACTCCCTTATCATAGATCAGACTTGACAATCCTGAGAAAATCTCCTAGCTACAATTTGTTTATCTTTTATTTAATATATTTCTTAAAATATCCTGGTGTAAGTGTAATATTTTTATAGTTGTATTCTTTGGCAATAATATTATAATTTCTTTGTCTTAACCCAGAGATTTTAATATAATTTGGTAAAAGTCAATTTAATGCTTTGACAATACACTTATTTATTTACCCCATAGGCGTAACTTGGGCTCTAAGACTGGGGAGAGCAAAAGTCTCCAAGCCCTTTTGTAAAAATTTATACCCCCCCCCCTTCATCCCATCGCCGCGTACACACTAGAGATAAGACGGGCTCAGCCCGAGCCCAGGCCCGGGCCCGACACGGGCTTGGGCTCAATTTTTATATCAGTCTTCGGGCCCGGGCGGGCTCGGGCTCATTCTTTCTGAAACTGACAATTTTATTTATTCTCATATAGAAAAAATAAAAATAAATTTTTTCCCTTAAAAATTACGTATTCCATTTTAAGTCATTTTAATGCTATTTTGATCAGAATGAATAAAAGGGGAAGCAGAAATCATATTTTCCTTTTCCAGTTATCGAATGCTACTTTAAGAGAAAATTTGCAATATTTGTAGATTTATGTGCGGCATTGACGTGACGACTGAGTCATATGGCGCCAATGGAAAAAGGCGCGAATAATTTCGATTTTCGTTTGTAAAGGCCGATATTTTTTCAATTGGAACGTTTATTTATTTACTTATTTTTAGGTATCTAAAGCGAAGTGAATACTTTCTTTTGTTTGTAGTTAATCAGCACTAGCTTAAGTTTTGGAAATTTGTAGTCTTCTATTGTGTGCGAGTCATAATGGCTCTTCATATGAAAATAACGTTAGAGATTCTATTTTTCATCATGAACTCTGCTAAAGTTAAAGCTCTGCTCTGAACATTTAAGAAGTCACTCACATTCGTAAGTCATAATAATTGTCATGTATTGTTATTCCGATAAGAAAGAAATCGAAAAGTGTTTCCACTTTGTCTATAAAAGCATAGGATCTTTCAGATAACGGTGCCAAATTTTAAATTTAAGCTGATTTTCAGGAACACGAAATATTGTTTTAATTAAGGAATCAATTATAATTTACAAAATACACCTATTATATAGGAAAAAGAAAAACTGCGTAGGAATAGTAATTTCTGCAAATTTCATTAATTTATTCATAAAACGGACTACATTAATGGGTCCATCAGGTTTGCTTGTTGGGTGAGAAAGTTATGAGAATCTTTTAAGGAAGTATATTTGTATTTCATACCAAACTTCTTTTTTGAAAAGATTAAATGTAAATTACCGTAAAATTTAATTATGTGCTGCAGATTAACAGTTATTTTCATGTAAGAAGTTTTTTAAATATGAGATATTACTTTAAAAAAAATTTAATATTATGCATTTTTTTTCGATATCGGGCTCGGGCTCTGATGACATAAAATGTTGCGGGCTCGGGCCGGGCTGCGAAAAGAGAGCCCGAACTCATCTCTAGTACATACACACTTAAATCAAATACTTACAATTTTTAATATTTAAACAAAATTTTAAATGTTTAAAATAAATTAAATAAAATAAAATAAAAAAATAATAAAATTTAAATTTAAATGTTTAAAATTTAAATGCGGGAAAAAAAATTTCCCGCAAAACCCGAAAAAATACTAAGTTATACATTTTATGTTTTTAAAGGAATATTTTAAAATATTGAATGTACGACCGTTATATCTCTTATGCCTGATGCAATGTTCAATTAGGAAATAGTTCAAACAAACTTAATAAAAATTTTCCGAAGCCTTGGGCTTTCAAAGATTTTTTTAAATGATGAGGTTGGGATAAATGTGCTCAAAACCTTTATTCAGTGTCGCAACAATTTATGGAAATTTATAATGAAAACACTAGCTAGTGTTCTGATTGGAATGACTCAGAAATTTTGCTGTGCGGCATTTTAAGGTACATGGAAGAATTTTAGATTAAGAATTTAAAAATTAATATTGTCCTTAAATTTCGATCTCTACCTCTTCACAATGTTTCATGTAAAGAAAAACCAGAATGAAAGCAGGTGCACCAGGTATAGGTTAGGAATTATTTTCCAGCACTATTTGAATACTGTTAAAAAAGTTCATTCTTTTATACAATGAAATGAGATATCTAAATAAACAATTTAAAATATATAGAATGCAGTTAAATATCCATTTCCAAGTATTACTCTCCATGGCAGATAATGAATGCGGATTCTTCTGTGCAACGTTGTATATGAACTATAGAGCTTTAAACACACTACATAGTGAAACTAAAACTTACATCACTGGAAAACGCATAAAACAACTAAAAAGGTTTTTCTAATGAATTACTATTTATAGATGAACATGTATAAATATCCTTTTGTGCAACCATATATTACATGAATAATACAGTAAAATTTGACTTGATTAATGTTAACACAAATGCACAAGCAACAATTAACATCCATAGGCGGCAATATATCTAATTTCTTTTGCTCTGCCATATGAATTTATTTATATTCTATAAGTACCTTTGAATAATAAAATATAATTAAACTGGAAAATGCCTAACACAGTTAAAAACATACTTTAGGAATTCACGTCCATAAACTGAAATACTCCTCCATTTTATTCGTGCAGCTCTGCATACGATATTTAGAATTTATACTCACAACGTAATGAACTAAAATTTAGTTAATTTTAAAAATGCACACCACAGCTGAAAACGCTCTTCTGGCAATTATGGTTCATAGTCAGTCCTATATACTAAGTACATTACATGCTAGTTACTTCACACTCCATAGAAAGAATGTTGTAGACCGCCTCAGTGGCACATATAAATTTCATCATGTTTCATCATAACATCACTAACTAAAATGCACCGCAAACGATTTCCCCCCTATAGACCATAATGTAACGAAAAACTTTTTTTGTGTCACTATAAATTAGCTATAACAGCTATTATCCTTCATCTTCAATAGAGAATACGTTGTAGTAAGCCTCGATAGCATATATCTACGTTAGAGGTTTGCACAGGCTCGGGCTATGAGACTCGGTCTGGGCCGAACCTGATCTCGACTCTTTCCAGGCCAGACCCACAGGCCTTACTCTTTTCTGCAAATTCGGGCCAATCCAGGACAGACTTACTTTTTCTGGGCCAAGCCGGGTCTAGAATTCATTCCTCCAAGAAGCCAACACGGGCCGAAATTTTTAGGCCCTATCCCGACCCGACCCAGCCTGTATGAAAATCATAGGCCCGCATTGCCCTTGCAAAAATCAGTAAAATGAGGTCAGGCCGAACATTTTTGCAAAAAATGCATATATTTTTAAATCGTCCTTATGCTACAACCCCCCTTTAAATCGCTCTTATGCTACAAAATTATTTTTAACGATATACATAATATAATACATACATTTAAAGAAAAAAAAAAGATAATAATAAGGTACAGTGAAACTTCTGAAAAGGAAACTGTCTATGACGGAATCTTGTCTTAAACGGGAAAATGTGTTGATGCGTGCAAAATGAATATCCATGCGAAAATAATATAATACTTTTGTAACAGACCTGCTAAGAATGGAACCTGTCTATAACGGATATTTCTTCAGAAGATGCATAGCATTTTTCAGATTTTTAAGTCTCCAATCCATGAAATCTGGATTAACGATAATTAATGATAACTCAGATATTTACATACAAATAGAGATTCATTAAAAAATCAATATAGTTTACATGGGGACAAGCAGAAAAAAAAACTAAGGGAGGGTCAGTATTTTGTTACGGATGTGCCTGTACTTCGCAGTTCAGGGCATTTTTTTAAAAATGAAGAATATAAACATGAAAAAAAAAGATAAAATAAGTTTTTTTTTTTTTTCAGAACTCCTCGTGCAAGACAATTTTTAAACATATCAGCGTAAAGACCTATACAGAACAATTAAGAAGACTTGATCCCTTTAGGGGCTCCAGAGGGCTCCAGGGAGCTTGACCGCCTGGAGACCCTGTTTCAGATAAATTTGAAACACATAAACGCAAAAGAAAAACATAATGACAATTAGTCTTCCACTAGGATTCTGGATGCAGAGTCCCATGCCGAAAGATTCTTAATCACTTATGAACAATAAATTTTACTTTTTTTTTTTTTTTTTTTTTTTTTTTTCAAATCATCAGAGGTAAATGAAATTTAATTATCTTGCTACCCCACCCTTCCCGCCGGTACATATAGTAGTTTACATTTTATTTTTATTTTATTTTTTATTTTTTGTAGATGATTTCAAAATATTACAATCTTAAACTCTACAAAGATAAAGTAAATTAACACGTGTCCCTGTAATTTATTAAACCAAATTAAATGTAAATATAACACAATAATACTCTTATTCAAAAGTTTCTTTAAAGAAATATAGAATATCACAAATTTTTAACTTCTAATTTTACGGTATAACCACTGACTGACATCTTACACGACCCAGGAACAATGAAGTCTAGACCCGGCCCATGTCTTCAGACAAAACTAAAACTCGGACCCGGCCTGGGTTGACTCAGGTCCAATGAAATAATTCGCTGGTTTCAGGCCAGGCTCAGTCCCCTGTATACCTCTAAATTCTCTCCCCGAGATCATGTTGGGCTCGCATTTTGTTTATTTATTTTTGTAAAAATTATAGTGATGTTGTACATTTGTTTAGCGAAATCTTTTGAAATTTAATTTGGTTTAATAAATTAGAGAGATATAGAGGGCGACATTAGTTTATCAAAATTGTATAATATGTTTTTAAGTCTAAAGTTAAAAGAATTTTTTGGAGAGGGACAAATGACAAACTGGTTGTGATATATTTATTATCAAAAATATGAAGTATAAGTTTGATAAAAAAGTTTTCATATTGAAACAGTCACTTTAAATAATGTTTAATTAAGTTTGAAACAATACAACAATCTACATTATTTCATTTGAAGCAGATATTTCTGCTGCTGTGACCATATTAAATTGACTAAACTGAAACCACTACTTTTTACAGTTATTGTCAAGCGAAACAAAAGGTATGATATTAAGTGAAGGCGTTTTCAAGAAAAAAGCATTTCACTGAGTTTAATGTCAGAAAACATACATAAACAATCTAAACCAATGTTTGTTCTTTAATTTTGATTTGTGGATCAATAAATGACGAATGTGCAAGGATTCGAAACTTCAAATTTCAAAACCACCTCTTATAAATGTGAGTTAATATTTGAATATTCAAAATTATACTAATACTGAATCAGCTTTAAAAAATGTTAATGAATTACAGCTTTATTAAATAAACACCTTTATATTTCTTGAATGAGATTGCTTTTGGTGGTTCGAATGCTTGTTTCAGTTTGGATACTGATAGTGAATAAGAATTCGGGTAATTATTTTATGTTATTAATGATTTATTAATCTCAGAATTAGTCTTCGATTGAACCCAGAGACACTCAAACAATCAATGTAATAAAGGAAATGTAGAAGATACCTCTGTCATAAAAATTTTATGATTATGGACTTTTTTACAATAAATTAAAGTCTCACACCACAAAATATTCAAAATAAAAGATCAAAAATGATTCACGCAGACTTTCGTAATTATTCATACCAACGAAAGCAAGCGTCTGGGGAGAGAACGACTGCTAATGGTACGATTTAGAAAATTTCGGCTTCTGATTAACTCGTTTCTGCACATGCGTCAGCAGAGGCGAAAAGGGAAAAAATGCTTTGATTTCTTCCCTTGAGTGTACCGTACTGAGGTATGGATCTCCCCTTTTCGTTGTGTATTTGTTTATGAGGTGTTTGAAAAAGTTAAGTGAAGTACATTTCAGCGTTTATGTGATTTAAACTTTAAGCTTTTATGCGATATAAACTCAGTGAGCAATGCAAAAACATCAAATGGTTTTAAAAGTTTATATATACGTATATATATAGCGACAATTCTCGATCCACTAGACTTCTGTTCTAGCGTACTTCTGAGCCAATCACGGCTATCGCTGGATGGAAATAGAACCTCCTACTTGTTTACAAGTCTCGCTCTGAGGGGTATTTTAATAAGTCATCTTATTAAAATGGTAAATATTTTTAATTATGAATTCAGTTATAATAACTTTTTGTCAATTAGATTTTTTTACTATAGAATCATTAGGCCTTACACTATCTTCCTTAGAATAACATTTTTCTTGGTCAAAATTATTTTGGAAAAACATTAAACATCATTTTTTTTAAATAATATCAATTAAAATCACCAGTTATTAACCTTTTTTTTAATGTAACTTTGAGAAACTTATAAAATATCACTTTCCTACAGAGTGTTAACTTATCAGAAATCAATAACACGTAACCATTTTTGGAATTTAAACCAAATTATCTGTGTGATAGCAATCCTAAAATGGTAGTTAATTTGAAAATGACTGATAAATAATTCGATTTAGATAACAAATAAAATTCTTTTGAAATATATGTTTTGTATGTTGAATGTTACCTCTTTTTAAAAGAAACTTGGGGACTTTTATGTTAGGCAGGCACAGATAAAAAATTGCTAAATATTGTTCCCATCACCATCATTTGTATTCTATTCATTTCATTTAAAACATAAACTTTTCATTCATTTCATTTAAAATACACACACAAAAAAAGGATAATATCACAAACAAAACGATTTTATTTCTACATCAAAGCATTATTTCAAATTTAATATTTTCATATGCAAAAAATAAAAGCTGCTGTTGGTGAAATGTGTGCAGGCTAACATAAAAACACCAAAACTTGCTTCTATAATTTTATGCTTATGATTACATAATACTTCCTTATTGCTAATTAAGGATTCTATCAAGTATAGTTTCTGCCTTTCCTTTCATACAGGGCTGAAACTATCTTTTTTTTTCTATCCAGGGCAAACATGGATTGCAGTATAATACATCACCGTAGCCGTCCCGAGCTTCTTCTCGGTGATTCTGACCCGACCCTTTCGGTAGGGGAGGTGACCGGAAGCCGAGCATTGCGCGGAAGCTTCGTCGGGTTTCTCCGAATCGGCCCGTTCAGTCGGGAAGATGACCGGGTGCCCGACGCACGAAGCTGAAGTCGACACGAGGGAAGCAGTAGCCGACGAATCCGATTCCTTGTCGTGGTGGGACGGCTTGAAAGCGGTGTCTGGCTAGTCGGAGTGCAACTCCCTCCTCCATATTGGTGCGGTCTTCGTGTTCCAGGAGGAAGGCCGATGCCGTCTCTTGAGAGTCCTATGTGTAGAACAACCCGTGTCGTAGTCGCCGAGAGGCTTCAGGTTCACGGGAGGCCAAAAGGCCCGTTCCACGGGACACTCGGGACGACAGAGGTGATGAAAGGACATCGCGTAGACCAATCCCTCGTGCCCGGAGCAATGAGCTGCCGGGGGGTGACGCGAGGGCAAAGGTTGACTAAATCGGATCGGGCGGTTGCAAACTTTGTCTATGAGGAGACGAGAGCACAGGCAGGATCTGTTGAGCACGACTTGCATGGTACCTAGTGAAGAACTTCGCGACCGAAGCGGGTGTGGGACCCCGTAGGCCGCCTTGCGAGTCCTCTGCGGCAGGATCAGTTGGGAGTCGCCTTCGAAGCCTGGTTCGAGATTGCCCGACCAGAACGAGCGACGACACGGGAGCACGGCACTCGGCCTGCGATAAGTGTCTTGCAAGGTTTCTGGGCGAGGGGGACCTTTCTCGAGATAGGGCCACGGAGTGCGGACCGGAGGCTCGTCGGTAAAACGACGATGTCTGGGCTCGAAATCAAATCATGGGCCGAAGCCTAGTCCAGCACGTCTCTCGTGCAGCCAGGAATTTCCACGTCTGGCGGGCGGATGAGTGGCTCGTCTTCTGAGTTTCAACCAAACACTAACCTCGATCGGGCCCGCCTCTTTGGCGCGTTTGGAGGGGCTTTCCGCGACCTCCAGAGTCCGATAGCGGCCTCTTGAATCCTTCCTTGTTGTGTTTTTAAAGTTTTAATTTGTTTGTGCATGTTTTTTGTGATATGTGTTTCTGTGATATATGCTTGTCGCCATACTCGGTGTGGCGGGAGTCCCATGATAGGGATTAAGTCGCTGGTTTACCGTCTAGTCTCGCCTAGTCGGGTTCAAACTCGCGCCGTCCACCGAGGGCAACCGAGCCGAGTCTCGTCTATGAGACAGAGACCGATTTTCCCCGTGGTCTCGGGTCGGCCAGGGGCACCTACCGGCACACGTAGTGTCGCCCGCGGAAGATGAGACTAGTGGCTTGTTCTTCCATACATTTCACGATCGGACTCCACGGGAAAGCAAGGGCCGTAGGGATGCCGGACATGTGGTGGATGACCCGACTCCCTTATGGGTGCTCGGCGATGAAGCCGTTCGACAGTCTCTACGGTTCATCAGGTGTCGCGTGGGAAGTCTCCTTTGATGGTGGGAACTTCCGCCGAATCGTAACGACCTCTGTCGTCGACTCTGGGGCAAGATGAGGAGGCGTCGCTGGAACGCGAACCCTCTGAATCGATCGTAGCGACCTGGCGAGACAAAGCCATGGTCTGCGTTAAAAATCCTTCAGGATTTGGGCACGATGAGGAGTGGGCTCGCCCGGCGCCGTGCGGGCGCCGGTGGCGCTCATTAGTTTTTTACATCTCCGTAGCATAAAAATTTTACCTTGATCCAAGCAAATTTATAAAAATTAAAGGAAAACAGTGTAATTCAAAGGCAAAATTAGTTTGAGGTCATTTAGCATTACATTGGGATCAGGGCCCGACTAGCAAGTTTTTACTTTCAATTTTTCGTGCCCCCTTAGATTGGTTGATTTACTGATAATAGTTTTTTTTTTTTTTTTTTTTTTTACATATTGCACGCTTATTTGAAGAGTGTCAACTCAAAAAATTACGTTTTCCAGAAAACTGAAAAACAGTTCCAGGAATAAAAATAAAATATTGTTATCTATTATTTATTGAAATGTGATTTTAACCACTGATTGAAATATAATTTTCTCATTTTATCGTATTAATACCTCAAATATCACATTTTTTCAATGTGCAATATGATAAAATTGAATTATTTGATAAATACAGCGCATCAATTACTAGAAAATAATAAGAAGTATACTTATTAATGATTTATTGATATTAAATAATAAAACCAAACAGATACTGAGTGCAAAAAAAAGTCCTAAAAGAAATAAAAGCGTTAAGCTCAAACACAAAAGAAAAAAACGTGCTGCTTTCTTTTCTACTTCAACAGAACTGGGGTCTTGCTCCGTCCGTCAGCAAATGTGACCACGCGTGTGGGTTGTTACTTATTAGTTTGATTGACAATACGACAAGCCAATCAGATAGTTCTGCTGAACCTCAGAAGTACGCTAGAACAGAAGTCTAGTGGATCGAGAATTGTCGCATATATATATATATATATTCTGGTTGTATGGTTAGCGCTCTTTAACACAAATGACAAATAAAAACAACACTAAACATGGACAAGATTGGAAGACAATTAGTAAACAGTTATTTGCATTTTGTTATAATCTGCTTTATTTACGGAGCTCTTCTGAAATATTATTAAATACAAAATTTTAAGTGTTATAAATGACTGAATCTGTAAAAAAAAAAAAATAAAAATAAAAATAAAAAAAAATAAAAAATATGTATATGTGTTGAGCTATTTATAATTTATTTTGAGAATTTAAAAGTTTTAAAAAAGAGATACATTTCCATTAGCATCAGTTAAGTAATAAATTGTTACCAGTAATCAGAAATAAAAGGATTTCGAGGTTAACCCCCCCCCCCCCAAGAGCATTTAAAAACTGATTAAATATATACAAAACTCCTTGTGATAAAATTACAATATGATGTGTAAAAACGATGGTGAAGAAAAACATAAGAAGCATAAAATGTTTACCATTCATTTGTTTCAAGACCTCATAATAGGAACCTCTATTTCAACATAAAATTAAAGACAAAATGAGAAGCAATAGTAGCAAAATAATACATATATGTTACTGCTACTGTTCTTTCTTATGTTTTTCTTTGAAAATTGAAGACGATTCTCTTTTATGAATCTTTTAACACCTAAATGCTAAATTTGTAATGTTGTATGTACTTTTCATTACGTCAGTCTTATATTTACAAAACACTGTTTTATGGGCATGCAACACAACAAAATTGTTCATCTAATGAATAACAATCACAAACCCTCCCAGATGAAGATTCTGGCTGCACTACTGAATCAGATACTTAAAAAACTTATTGAATAATTTAATTGAATTTAAAGTGATTTCTCTCTATTGTGATGAATAGTTCACATTTTCTTCTTTTTATATTATGTACTTTTAGAGGGGATTAAAAAGAAATTTTATCTTTAAAATTATTAATCATAAAAGTCAACACAGATAAAAATGCCTGTTATGAATACATTTTTTTTTCTTTTTTTTCTCTTGTCTGTAAAAGATTTAACTGTAACTAATGTGTTTAAATGGATTAACATAAATTGATGTCTTAAATAATCTAAATTGATGTTTTAACTGTAATGTAACTGTTAGAGCATATTTTAATTCAGTTGGAAAAATTAGGCTCCAAAATAGAGAATATCTATGGTCAAAGTTATAATAATGGAGCAAATATAAAAAGGATCGAATTGAGATGTGCAAAGCACATTTTAAAACGAAAATTATAAAATATATTTTCCTTTGCCCTGTTGATGCTATTCATTGAATTTAGTTATAAATAATGCTACAAAACAGTTCAATTTTTTTTTTCAAATTTTTTTTTAATGTCTGTTTTTACACTGGATACTCAGAGTTACACCAGCACATAACTTTTTTAACTTTAAAACATATTAATATGATTTGATTAGGAAGTTGAGTTTACACTCTCTAAAGCTTCTCATGTATGATTTACCCACTGTACATGGACCATTAGGCGTTAATCAAAATTTCTTAGACAGGTTAAGAGAAATTCGGGGAGTATAATAAATCACTAGATAAGAAAACAACAAAATTTGTTTACGTATAAGTACTATGACATAAAATTTTTATAAAACCTAATCTAGTGTTATAAATTTTAGGAAACCTGAACACCAGATTATATTACAATTTTAGACTGTCACTATCCTTTTACAAACTTTCGCATTAAAGGCTTACAACATATCTCGATTTTCAAAAAACAAGTTATGAGCAATGTGAAAATAAATTTGAGCTTTGTAAGAACTAAGACAAAGTTGCATCGTTTGCTGAGGAAGAAATAGATATTGACATTATCTATTTCTACTATTTCATTCTATTTCAACCTGTTTCAACCTATTAAAAACAAAAACTTATTATTATTTTTTTAATTATCTATTTACATATAAAAGAGTTTTTCCTCATATGTTTCATGAGTTCTGACTCATAATCAATGCACAGTCCAAACTACTGAACATAGAAGAATGAAAATTGGGAGCTAATACTTCTTTTGACATAAGCATGAAGATTGACATAAGACAGGATTTTTGAAAATTCCCCACCCTAAGAGTACAGTGCCTAGAAGTAAATAGTGTTGTTATCGGCGTCAAAATTATATCTCTGAAATACAGGACGCGGATAGATGGCGCTAGTGTTCTCACCGCGGCTATGGTAACTTTCGTTTGTACATAAACATCGTTTTAAATCTAATTTTTTCGGTAATAAATCAGTTCTTTACAATGCTCTAGATAAAAAATAAACATGAAAAAGAATTTTAATAATGAAAATGCAGTTGGGGAGAAATGTAACTGCTTTCATAACAACTAATTGTAAAGAAATCAAACAGTTACAAAATTTATCATAGGACGTTTTTCTTCCAACAATATTTAGTTATTTCTAAAAACAATACATTGGATAAATACATCATACTACGATATATTGTTGTAAAAACATGTCCTTTTTTATACAGTTAAATTATTTTACCACTATTTTGACAACTTTTTAATCGGTATTTATTATTACATAATTTGTTTACATCCACTTAACATACTAAGAGTAAATTGAGTTGTTAAAAATTTCTGTTGTTTCAGAGCTTAGTTTTGGGTAAAATAATTTAAGGTATACCAGCAAAACATCAAATGAGAAATCTATGATTCTTTCAAATCTAGAAAAAAAAATATTCTCCTGAAAGTATTACAAGAATGCATTTTCTTTAAATTGGGGTAGATGTGCTAATCACCCTTTAAAAAAATTCTTTTAATTAATAGTTTTTATTATATATATACAGGGTGTTCCGTTAAAGGGGTCCAATATTAATAGGGGTAATAGAGGAGATCACATGGAGCATAAATCAGTATATAAAGCCTCGTCGGATCTCAATAGTTTTCAAGTTACAGCAAATAGAATGAAAATTCGGAAAATTGTAAAAGAACCCTCATTGCTAAACTATCGATAATGCTACATAAAAACGAAGCACATATTTAGAAAGAACAGAAAAAAACCTACAAAATGACATCAATTGTATTAAAATAGCAATATTATTGAAGAGTTACAAGCCCTGAAACAGTGAAAAAAGTACGAAATCCAATATACATCAAAATAGTTAATCGTTAATTCCAAAAAGACAACTCTAGCTACAACAAGGAAAATGTAGTAAAATTTGGTCCATTCCGAAAACTTTCGAAAAAGCTTACAATGAACCATATCGGTTTAATTGTGTGAGAGAAATTAATCAGTTTCTTAGTTACAACTCCGCTTTCTTTGACACTAGCAAAGGTTAAATTCCGCCCATCACGATTGGAAACACCGCCTTTTTAATTACTCTCAACTATACATTTTCGATCATGCTTCTTCTGAGATGCAACATTTTTAATTTTTCAAGAGTTGAATGAAACAAAATAAATTTACAATAATAGTCTACATTTTAAAGTGGTCTTTTATTGATATAAAGCTTAAGTTAAATTCCTTAAAATTAAACTGGTGGTGAAAATTCGGAAATAATTAAATATATTGCGATTTGTAACTATGCAAGAAGTTTCAGTACATGTTTTACATGGACAATTATTGTATGTATATGTGCATCATAATTTATGATAGGAAATAATAATAACAAATAGCATAATAATTTTATTAATTATAAATTTAAAAAAGACACTAAATTTTAAATTAATTCATACAAACTTTGTAATTTACAATTTGAGTACACCACAGTCTGTGACTTACAAAATACTGTGCCAAAAAGTGTTGAAAATAAAAGAAAAATGACAAATAAAGAATTACATTCCACGTACTTTATGACATATGTGAAGCATAGTCTTCTGGCCTGCGCTGCACAGTTCAATGTCGGAAGGCAGACGAACGGACATTATTATAATAGGTGTTCGAAGTTGCGCCCATTAACAGAATCGCACAGCCGACAGCGACGTCGTAAAGATTGGCGAACACGCCGAAAAACTCCGACGGAGTTGGGAATGTCTCCTGCAGCGACAACGATTCGCGCTAGTAAATCCTCCGGTGTATCCACAGGCGTTTCATACACCAGCGATTTAAGGTGTCCCCAAACAAAAAAGTCTAACGGATTGAGGTCTGGAGAGCGTGCAGGCCAAGCAACAGGTCCATTGCGTCCAATCCATTTCCCAGGATATGTTGAATTGAGGTGATTGCGAACACCTATGAAAAAATGTGCCGGTGCGCCATCGTGCATAAACCACATATTGTGGCGCAATGTTGCTGGCACATTTTGCAGTAACTGCTGTAAGATATCCCGTAGGAAAACCAAGTACGTACTGCCATTGAGTACATCTGGGAGTAAATATGGTCCTATGAGATAATCGCCGAGGACACCTGCCCATATGTTCACACTGAACTTTTGTTGTGCGTTCGACGGGAAAACAGTGTGCGGATTTGTATATGACCATGTGTGCATATTGTGCGTGTTTACCACGCCCTCTCTCGTAAATGTTGCTTCATCAGTAAATAAAATATTTTCCAGAAATTGTGGATTATTTTCTGTTACATTAAGCAACCAGCGTACGAATTCTGTCCGCTGAGCACAATCTGTTACTGATAACAGTTGTACCCGCTGCACATGAAAGGGGTGCATGTTTTCTGCACGCAGAACACGCCACACACTTTGGTGAGAAACACCGACTTCAGACGCAGCAGCTCGTGTACTCGTGGAGGGGTTATCTTTAAAAATATTCAGTACATCTTCTTCCATTGCAGGTGTTCGTACATGTCGAGGTTTCCCTGCATCAATGCTTGCTGTATTAAACGATCCAGTCTCCCGTAATCGTCTATCGATTTTTATGAAGAGTTTCGAACTTGGGCAACGTCTCCTTGGAAATTGCTCACGGTACATGCGCTGTGCTAGACATGCATTTCCATGAGCTTGCCCGTACATCAGATGCATGTCCGCATATTCTTCGTTAGAGTATTCCGGCATAATTATTATACATCAACTTACTACAATCCCACTTACAACAGCCTCCCTTTAACATAATGCCCACTGATGACTGCTGTTTTATTACACTTTTCTTCCTATACACATAGAAAATTTGCATAAAAAGTACTTCTTCTTCATCATCCTGAAAGTTCATGGAGGAAACGCAGCAGTCACGGAGTTTGCTTTAAGACAAGGCGAGAGCTGCACAGTATGTCATTCACTTGACCAGACTGAATAATGAAAGGGTATTGATAGAGGTTGATCAGAAATGTATAATTGAAAGATATTAAAACGGGGTGTTTACAATCGTCATGGGTGGAGTTTCGCTCTTTCCGAGCGTGCAACAGTACAGAGTTGTAACTAGGGAACTGCTTGATTTCTCCCATACAATTAAACTGATATGGTTTATTGTCAGCTTCTTCGAAAGCTTTCGGAATGGACCAAATTTTATAACATTTTCCTTGATGTAGGTAGAGTTGCATTTTTGGAATTAACGATTAACTATTTTGCTAAATATTTGATTTTGTATTTTTTCACTGTTTCAGAGCTTGTAACTCGCCATTAATTCTCAATATTCTAAAACAACTTATGTCATTTCGTAGGATTTTTTCTGCTCTTTCTAAATATGTGCTTCGTTTTTATGTAGCATTATCGATAGTTTAGCAATGAGGGTTTTTTTACAAATTTCCGATTTTTCATTCTATTTGCTGTAACTTGAAAATTATTGAGATCCGGCCAGGCATTATATACTGATTTATGCTCCGTGTGATCTCCTCTATTACCCCTATTAATATTGGACCCCTTTAACGGAACACCCTGTATATATATATATTTAATATTATATTAATCTATCAACAATATTTAACCATTCTCATACTCACATTTCCCAGTGTGAATCAAAATTTTAATAAAAGAAATAATTCAAACAATTTTAATTCCAGTAATAGACACCCTACAAAAAGTAAGAAATTGATTTTGTGAATGTATTAAAACCATAATTCAATGAAAACATACTAATGAAACAAAATTGTCATGTTAAAATAATTTTAAAAGTTAGGATATCAATAATTAATAAATTGTGTATTTGTAACTCTTCTCAATAAATCGCTCATCAAAATGCGATTCACACACAACTGAATAATTGGTTCAAGTCTTTATCGGCTCGAGGAATGACTTTTAACCATTTTTTAAATTGGTTTTTGTCTTTAGGGGTGGAAAATAGAGTTCTTTTAGTTTTGTTACTTTTATATCCACTTGAACATCCAGAAACGAAGCATGTTCGATCAGCTTTTTTTTCGTAGTATTTGCGGAATTATCCATATTAATTTATCATTAAAGAAGCATAGTATATGTTATAATATACGTTTACTTTAAAATATTAGAGAAATAGAAAAATTCGTATAGTTTGTTTTAAAATATAGCGGTAATTATATCGAAACTCACATTAGGATCAAGCCTTTTAAATGAAACTTCATATGTAAATAACCACGGATGGAACTCGACGCCCTTTGGCGGAGAATTTGGTTTTCCTCCTTTCTGACACATTTTTTTTCTTATGGTTGTATTGGCGATAAGCACACTAGTTATTTCTAGGCACTGTACTAAGAGGGTTAAAAAGGGAGTCAAAATTTTTAGAACACCTCACCATATCTCATCAGCCATTTTAGGTAGAAGCATGAAATTCCAGAAAATAAATCTACAGAAAAAAATAATCAAATACAGTAGACTCCCTTAAATCCGCTTAGCTTAAAACCGGAGGTTATGCAGATTTTAGAAATTTGTGGATTTCTGGTCACTGTTTTGTTTATGTTAAATTTTTATATGCTTGAATAAATGTTTAACTTTGGTAAGGAATTACTGTGAAAGTTATAACTACTTGTAAAGACTCTAATAATACAAGTTTCACACCAGATAAAATATATAGTTATTTGTTTTATGTAATAAGTTGAATTATACACACCATCATAGAGCCATAATTGTATTCGTAATCTCGTACCGCTTTTTCCCTGGGAAAGCGACGAAATAAATATAGAGAATGTGCATGTGACGTCACGAAGCCGTAAAGAACGAACGGTAGGCAGAACATACGAATGCCTACTGTATAGTTAGCTGTGTTATATGCTTATTATTCATATTTTTTTAAATTAATTATTCATTAATTTTGTCTTTCTTAATTGCAGCGGATAGCCCAAGGTAGGTCCTGATGCACCTGAGGCTCGGATTTTTTATTTTTCGAGACCCCGGCCCCCTGGGGTCCCTTTAAGATTTTTGCCCTAAATTGTTAATAATTTACCCAATTTTTATCCGATCCTCAACGTTTTTGGGGCCTTTTTTCCGTTTAGCTTTCACCCCCATTTCTACGTCCTAGTTATGACCCTGGCCCCCTAGGGCCTGGTAGGGGCCCGTTGAACTTTTTGTTTCCTAAACTGATAATTACTTGTCCGCTTTTAATCCGATTTTCTTAGTTTTTGGGGCCTTTTCTTCATTTAGTTATTTCCCCATTGCTACTTTCTAATTAGGACCCTTCATCTTAGGGCACGGATCAAAACTATCGGCTGGCCCCTTTTTGGGCCCCCTACTATAGTTCCCCTAAAAATCGTCCGATTCACTAACTTTTTTTTTCTAACAACTTAGAACTTCCAGCTACTACATGAACAATAAAAACAAAAACAAAAAAAATCGATGAAGATCCGGGCCCCCTGGGCCCCTTGAAGTTTTTGCTCTCTAAATTGTTAATACCTTGTCCCCTTTTAATCCGATTTTCGTTTTTGGGGCCATTTCTCCATTTAACTTTCCCCCTATTTCTTTCCCCCATTCCAGTTAGGAGCGTTCATCTTAGGGCCCTGCTCAAAACTATCAGCTGGCCCCTTTTTGGGCCCCCTACTATACTTCTCCTAAAAATCGTCCGATTCACTAACTTTTTTTTTCCTAACAACTTAGAACTTCTAGCTACTACATAAACGACAAAAAAAAAAAAAAAAAAAAAAAAAAAGGAGAAGATCCGGGCCCCTCGAAGTTATTGTGCCCTAAATTGTTAATACCTTGTCTCCTTTTAATTCGATCTTCGTTTTGGGGGGCGTTTTCTCCATTTAGTTATTTCCCCATTTCTACATTCCAGGTAGGACCGTTCATCTTAGGGCCCTGCTCAAAACTATCAGCGGCCCCTTTTGGGCCCCCTACTATAGCTCCCTTAAAAATCGTCCAATTCGCTAGCTTTTTTTTTCTAATAACTTCTTAGGATTTCCAGCTACTACATGAATGACCAAAAATTTCTCGGACAAGATCCGGGCCCCTGGACCCCTTACGTTACCCATAACTTCTTAATTATGATACGTATCGAATCCGTTTAAAGTTATTATTATTTCTAGGAAAAGGGCCGAAAATTTATATATGACAGATTTTTGATATCATTAAAAATGGCCTCAAGTGGTTGGGGGGGGGGGAGAGAATAGGAGTTTAAGAAGAAAAAAAATCATAACTTTGTCAATTCACAAGTTATCAAATCCGCTAATTTATTACAAATCCTCTTAATATTATCTACAACTTTTATATTGACAAGTTGTTTTTTTTATAAAACCAACCCTTACAGAAAAAAAAAATTGTGTGCTCCGCCGACAGACACAGGTAGATTTCGAAGTGAGCGGTCCCAACAGCCACATCATGGCAAAAAGGTCATTTCTTCTGCAATTGCATCTTCGAAATTTACCTGTGCCTGTAGGCCAAGCTGTCAAGGATATTTTTTTAAATATTAATCTTCTTTTTCGGCATCAACTTACGTTTACTCACCACAGTCGTAAATTAGAAATCGCGTTACTGTTAAAGATAAGGGGTTAAGTTTAGAAAGTGTGAGGGGGGGGGAATGCATCTGTAAATTAAATATCGCGTTAATGTTAAAGGAAATTCGTTAAATTTACAGGGGTGCATATTCCACCTCCTGGAGACTCATTTTTTATTGGGTTCTAAGGGCTCGATTTCAACAGGGTTTGGTTCATTCGACTCAATATTGAAAACTTGAGGGTTTCTTTTTTTTTTTTTTTTTTTTTTTTTTTTTTTTTTTTTTTTATTTATTATCACGGACGCTAGTCAGTTCGTTATTAATAAATGTTTGGTTCGATTTTGAGTAACTGGATATCATATTTTGTTACAAAATGTTATTTTTCACAAAAATATAACAAATTTCAGAAAAATAAATTTTATTTTTCACGAAATGCCCCCCCTCCCCCTCCAAGAAAAAAAAAACTGCATCGACACCTAATTAAATGCTTTTTAAATGGTAAGGTTTTTACAAAAACATGGCATCTATTTTTTTTTTTTTTTAGATTAAATTATATAATTCGCTTTTACAAAAAAAAAAAAAAAAAAAAAAAAAGAAAGAAAGAGTAAAATGTTTCTTAAAAAAATATCATCCTTAGTACTTCATTAAATGTTTCATATAAGTCAATTTTTTGTTTTGTCCTGTTTTTATACATATTATTAGAATAGTAAAAATATTTTTTTTAAACCTAAGGAATGTTTATTTAGTATAAAAATTATTTCAGCTAATAAAACCAAATTCTGACAAAACTTATGCTTCAGTTTCATAGATTTCCTTGTCATAATACAACATGTTAAAATTATATAAAAATGTTTCAGAAAAAAAGCAGTTTTGATTTGAGAACACTCATAGGTATCATTTTAATCGAGCATTTAATCTGAATATAATGAGATTTGTAAACATTTTCCGATTAGCTCAAGCAATAAAAAGTTACCATACGAACAAGAACAACTTGAACTACAAGTAGAAAAAAAGTAAATAAAACGTTAACTTTACGACATAATTAAAAAAAAAAAAAACTAAAATCTTTCTCCTACCAGCCACAACAAGTTGAAACGCTTCTTGAGCACTTGAATTCTTCCCTGGAAACTTTTTTAAATAAGTTTCAATATCTGATAAAGCAACCGATGGCCAAAAAGCCATATCTGCTTTCCAATCTGCATCCACAATAATATACGGATCATCTAAATTAATAACGCTATTATTCGGTTTGACAAATCTAAGCTTTGTTAAATAATCTTGATTAGCAACAGAATCTAAGTTCTGTGCATAATCTGATAAAAGAAAATTTGTTTTTGAATAAATATGATCCATAAATTGAATGCAAAAATTTCGCTTTCTCATAGGAAACCGTAGGAAATAGCGCATTGAGCGGAAATGTTTTGCCTACCGAAGAGGCGTGGTCTAGTGAGGAACCAGTTTGTTGACAAACATGCACATTCTCTATTAGAAGTCGTTCTCTCCCCAGACGCTTGTTATAAGTTGGTGGTACAGGTACAGCACAGATAATATATTCCACGTATACCGCGTAATGCTTTAGAATTATCCAAAAAATTACAATTTCGTAGGTGGCGCTACCATCAAGCTTCCTTGCTTGAAAACAAGGCTGCGTGTATTTTATTTACTAAGCGTTAGTTGCAGTGCCGAGAGATTACTAAGAATTATGTAAAAACTTGTAAAATATTTCGAAGATGGATAAAAAACTTGACTCCTATTGTTTTGTTCCTGGTTGTGCTACGCAGTACAAAAACTCTGTATCAAATATTTATTAAATAAATTAAACTCTGTGACGGGTTCATTCATTGTCAAATGAACTTGTTACTGAATAAGTATAAAAGTAAAACTATATATTTTTAAAACACTATTTTATAAGTGTTCAATGTTTATCATATAAATCATGCTTAATTTCAGGACTGCAATTCATATTGTTCCAAAAGAAATTTGTTACAAAATATTAATTTGGTGTGACTTATATTATGAAAGAAACATTGCTTTTATTTACCCTTGGTAGTAAGTGCAAATTAGTGATTTTATTTAAAAAATTATAATTTTTGTTCTCTCTTTTTTAAGATATGGCAATAAAAAAGGAGAAAAAAGTATTTAATCTGTGTATTCAGGATTCCTAAATTATTTTCTCAATTAATAATCATAATTTAAAATTAAACTGTTAATTGATAAAAGCTATAACTTAAAAGCTTTAAAATTAAACTATTAATTGATAATATATATATATCACTTTATTTTTTATTTATATTTTATACTTTTCAGTGTTTAAAATATTTTACTGCTGCAGTTTCAATGCCAGTTGGCATATTTTATGACGAACATCAACTGATTATTTTTTATATATAAAAGCAAATTTATAATTTAAAAAAAATTGATAAATTAATGTTTTTTTGGATTTTAACATAAAAAAAACTGATATATTAATTTTTATTGTCATTTAGTTGGTTCAGCAAATTCTATTTTTCTTTAATTAATTTTAAGTATCAAATACCAGACAATATTTCCATTCTGAAATTAATAAGGTAATTTAAAAAGATAGTTACTGATTTTCTTTGTTTCTAACAAGAAAAATTAAATTGTCAAACAATCAACATAAGATAATTGCCGAAACGTCAGTGAAGGCTTACTGTTGAGACCCGAAAAGTTTTTGGTTTCTGTCTGTCTGTTTGTCTGTCTGTCTGTCTGTCTGTTCCGCGATAACTGCCGTAAAAATGATCCGATTAGGTTGATTTTTGGTGGGTATGTTGGTGAGATACCCGAAATTAGCTGTATAGTTTTTGGTTAAATTTGGTTCATTCGTTCGAAAAATAGAGAACATTTCTTTTTAAATCATAATGCTTTCCTATGGGACTGCAGACGATTTTCAAATTTCATTTTTAACTGAAATGGAAATCGTATATTTGAATAATGGATTTCAACGTAAAATTATGGATGTTGATTTTCGATATGGAGGTTTTAAATATATCCAATAATTTTGAAAAATTGACGATACATTTATTAGAATTGAGATATTAATTGTTTAAATGATTGGAAATTTTTTTGCATCTGTTCCGGAAATATAAAACTTTTATTTTCATGTTTTTTACAAATTTTAAAATGCATTTTTTTTTTTTACTTTTCTCTTTAATTTATCAGTTGCCTAGCAACGATATTTCAAAGAAGATAAAAATAATAAAAGCAACACGCACTATTTTGTTCCAATAATTTATTAGCAAAATAAATTATTTTTGTATTCTGTTGACATACATGAAGAATTTATTTTAATACAAGTTTTTTTTAATCTAAAAAGTTACAAGAATAAGAAGTTCATAAGAATTTCAGAATATCATTGCATAAACCGTGTTTAATTTAACGTTTCTAATTTCTGAAACCTCCGAAGAATTGTATATGCCTGTAAATATGTATGCAATAGAAAAAAATTAAATTGCGGATTGTAAGATGCTAAATGATATGAAAAGTGAGATTAAAAAACAGTGACTTGAGCTGACGTTGAGGCTCCTGATCTGCAGATTTACTAGTTATAAAACCTTTTATTTATTTACTGTAATACTTTTTCTATGTACTTACACTCGTTACTACATGTATATGACAGTTTCAATTAACAAGCTTATTAAAAAAAAAAAAAAAAGTAAATAAAAGATTGTGTGGGAGGATCATCTTGCAGGGTTTATTAGTGCTTAAACCTGTAATAATATGAAAATTTATGAAATAGTTTCTTATTACTGTTATAAATAAAGCTCAATGTTAAAAAAAAAAAAAAAAAAAAAAAAAAAAGTGTGTATGGAGATCGCATTGTTTATAATAACTGAGCAATCTGAAAATAAAGTGTTCTGAAATTTATTCCTAATGTATCGCGTATTACAACATAAATCTTTTTAATTCTATTTTTCGAAAAATTTATCTTTCAAAAATAAATTTCCCGTAGCTTAAATTGCATCATAAATATCTGAAAACACATTGGATTTCTATTCATTCGTAGCAATAAACTGGATGATAGCGCCCTCTGGTGGATTTGTAATTATTTGGATACGTTTTCACCCGTTGCTTTCCACACTATATTATTCTAGACACTGTAGTACAGGCTTACGGCAGAGCCCCCTACCGTCTATAACAATCAAGAGCGTTGAAAAATAAAGAAAAGTTATGTTGTTACCGGAGCCGTCTTTCTCGAATATGAGCGTTTTAAACAAAATCATATTAAAATGTATTGATGTTTCGTATTGAAAAAAAAGAAATATAATTATTTGATTCATTTTACATTATCATTTGCACTCTCACATTAAAATAATACATTTTATTATAAAAAATTAAATTTTATTATTATATATTAAAAAATATTTTTTTTTTCTACTGGGTTTTATACATTTTATTAGAATTGTTAAAAGTTAGTCAATTTAATTGTAAACAAAACTCGTGCTTAAAACTTTTTTCCTCTCCATTAATAATAATAAATTTCTGTAATAGTTAATTCACTTACACATTTAAAAACTATTTTATACAAATATTTCCTCATATAATTCCACTACCTAATGAATTTATCTTCAGAAGTTACTTTATCATTATAAACATTAGTATTGTATTAGTGATTTCTTTATTAAGTGTGCTGTGAAAAATATTTTGTTTTTAAAAAATTCTTTGGTACTTTTCTAGTCACTGCTTCATATGCATATATATACAAGCAGTTTTTTAAATATATATATATTAAAAACAAAAGTAAATGTTATATAAAAAACAATAGTATTATATATATAAATAATATAAAAATGCATAAAACTTCACTAGGTTTGTTTTCATAACTGCTATTATCATTTCGGAACAAATCTCATTTTCTAAAGCCCAAATTACGTCAAACTTAAAAAAAGAGGCCCGTATACTGTAATAGTATCAAATCTTTTTTGATTCCCCCATCCCTCCCTTATATTTTTTCGTTTAATTATCTCAACCTCTTGAATATTTTTATTGATAGTAGTAGTTTTTTGTGAGCAAAGATCATTGAAAACTAGGCCTATTTCTTTTTAATGAGATTATTATTCATTATTTGAATAGCATGTAATTTTACATCTATTTTAATAAATCTTTTGAATGCCAACATGTGAAATATAAGCACTACTCTTCACATAGCAAAAGATGTTTCTAGGTATAAAAAGGGCAGAGGGAAACATTTTCCTCTTTTTTTGAAAAATTTGGCAATTTGGTTGTTTACACTCCTTTGTTTGATATTTATCATTTTGATTAGTGTAAACGATCCTTTTGATTAAAAGATAGTGACATTTAAAGAAATATATAGTATTACTATTGTAAAAAAAAAATAAACATTTTAACTAGTATGTCCTGACCAACACAATACTTTCTTCTAAACCATTCTATTATATTAATTGGTACTACTCTATTATCCCGTCGACCACTTTTCATAACAAAAAACTATCGCCAAACTGTAACGCCAAATAAACGGGAGAACGTTGCCATTGGAATATCAAAATAAATAAATAAATAAAATATAAGAATTTAAGGACACAATTTTTATTTTAATTAATGAAATAACTAATAAATCCGTAAAACATAATGAAAAATACAGGCAAATGTCGAATTCAAAACCTTTTGATGACATAACAAACATGTATAATGCTTCTGACATCAAGTAAATGGGACTGCATTTTTGGCGTTTAATCATACAGTTTGGCGATAGTTTTTTGTAATGAAAAGTGGTCGACGGGATAATAGAGTAGTACCTATTACTTTTAATAGTGCAGTTACATACAACAATTACAAGGATGCATTTATTTGAACTTAACATGTAGTTACACAAATGCCAGAATATAAAAAGCACTGGATAACAGCCCCCCCCCCCGTAGCATATTCAAATATGAAATTCTATCGACACATCTACAATACCATCAAATGTAAAATTTGCTGCATTTCTATCCAATATAAATCGAGATACAGCTGTGTATGCTCATTGAAAAAAAGCATAGGTCTAATATTTTGTAATAGGCTCCATTTTTCTTGAGCAATTATTGAATTTATAATCATTTCTATGCAATTTTGATCAAAATAAATAGAAAACAGAAATCATGTTTTTTTTTTTTTTTTTTTTTTTTTTTTTTTAGTATTAGAATGTTATTTAAGAAAATATATATGTGTGTATAGTTATGTCTGACATTGATGCCGAAGACCTATTGATATGGCACCAATCGGAAGCACTATGAGTTCGCATTTTAGTTTGATTTTCATTTAAGACAAATAAACATTGTGATTATTTTTTTTAATTGAATCAGTTATTTTGTTAGTTTTTTTATTTTTTTATTTAGAGATCTAATGCAGAAGGAATCTCCATTTCTTCTATTTCTAGTCTACTATCATTAGCTTGATG
The DNA here is from genome assembly GCA_963931845.1 of Maratus michaelseni. NCBI lineage: Eukaryota > Metazoa > Arthropoda > Arachnida > Araneae > Salticidae > Maratus > Maratus michaelseni. The sequence continues at coordinate 29,231,138 of OZ007599.1, forward strand.
TTTATGAATTTTAATTTTCCATTGTGTACGAGCCATAACCACTCATCATATGAATTTAATGTATGTGGTTCTTATAGTATTAATTTTTTATCATGATTCTGTTCTTCACAATCACAAAGTCACTTTCATTCGTAAGTAGAAATGATGCTATGTATTGTTATTCAGATAGAAAGCAATTAAGCAGTGTTTCCTCTTTTTTTACAAAACCATAGGATCTTTCAGATAACAGTATCAAATTTTTAAGTTTATTTTTGAGGCATAACAATTAGAAAGGATTGTTATGAGGAAGGAACCAATAATTACTTAAGATGAACACATTTTATAGAAAATTGAAAAATGTTGAATTCTTCAGCATATAAATAGCAATTTCAGAAAATTTCATGCACTTATCTATTCATAAAGAAAACTTCATTAATGTGTCCCTCAGATTTGCTTGTCGAAAAAAAGTATATTTTTATTTGATATCTAACTTTCCTTTTGATAAGATTGAATTGTAAGTTTTCATAAAATTGTGTGTTGGGGATTAGCAGTTATTTCTATGTAAAAAGTTGTTTAAAAATGAGATATTACTTTTGAAACAATGTTTAAATATTATGAAAAAAATGTCTATTGCATACTTTCGATATCACAAAATTGTTCGGGCTCTAAAAAAAGCTTAAATTCATCTCTAGTACACAGCCAACTTTGGAATAAAATATGAGTGATTATAATTTTATTGCGAGTGTATGGCAATTAAGAAATGGAGTTATATGGCAAACCACGCTAGCAAAAATGCATCAATTTGCTGTGAACCTGATTATAAAACTTTTCCCTATAAGAGAGCAGTGCTAATTATTGGAGTTCTCTAAATAGATCCTTATTAGACTTTGTGTATACTGCCCAACAAGTGTTGTTTTTATGCTCTTTGAATTGGAATTTCGGTTGCAGACATCTAAGAGTATATGGGTCGAAATTCAGTGATTTATTTGGAAAATGCAATGCTTCTACTTTATTTTCAATTGCACATAATCCAACTATCCTATACTTTTTGAATCCTCATGAAGGACATAGGTTATCATTTAAATTTGACACTGTGATAGCAAATTTTGAAGTTTTAACATGTATGAGATAGAAGAAAGATTTGAATCAGAAGATCAAACCTCAAAACCAGGGTTTTAGTGGGTAGGGTTTTTTTTTTTTTTACCCGAGTTTTTTACAACCCTTCTGAAAACACACTACGGCATTTTCACATTATTCAATTTTAATATGTATTTTCATGTGATAAAATGTTATTTTTGTGAAATTTTTCTTGCGTCATAATAATTTCTGAAGGTGGTAAACAAAACTCCAGAGAGATTTTAATTGGGAAAATTCTATAAGATATGTTTAAATGCTTTTTCGATTGTAATCATGCATATATGTAAATACTAATGCAGGTTTTCATTCATAAATAATTGTCAAATGTTAATATTACAAACAGATAGTTAAGCAGCGAATACCCAGAGAGATTCATTATATGCAGATTATGAAATTTGTGTACTCGAATAGCAATCATAATGAACTAGTTCAGGTATCGTAATTCAGTAAAAATCTATAAATTGTAATCTAAATGTAATCTAGAATTTAAAGAATATATATAATAAAAGATGTAATTGTAATCCAACGTGCATAAATAGAAACATAATCGTAATAGAAGCTGAAATTTAATCATAATCGATTACAGTCTTCTGCAATAGACACAAAGTCTGGCACAGAACACATAGGGATTTTACTATTGAAAATTAGAGTAAAATTTAATAGGTATTTAAACTGGATTGACATATGCCAAACCTGCACTTTTTTCAGTAACTTTAGAAGCCATGAAATGCAGTTTGGCACACACAAAAAAAAATTATAGGCGTCATTTGATGCCTTACTTAGAACTCCTAATTTCTAACCCTGCCAAAGATATTAACTAGGTATAGGGCAGTTTCAAATGACATCAAAAATCAAACATTGGAGGTGAAATAACTGTTGGAGGGCAGCTGTGCTAGCTGCAAGGATTGAATCTAGGAAAAAAGTGACTGGAAAAAACATGACAGAAGAAACAAGAGCAGAAAAAACGTGACAAGGAATTGATAAATATTGAACTTATTGATAATTAAGTGCTAAAAACTAACGAGGTGTCTCATTTATATCATTCTCATAGGCGAATATGTGTGAATGCTGTTAGCAATAATGTAAAAAAGTGAGAATATTCGCGTACGAGAATGCTCGTATTCATCACTAGTTTAATTTTGACATTCGTTAACGCTTTTCCTCGAAGTCTATGAATGCAAATATTCGCTTTTGAGAATGCTCGTTTTAATCAAGTAATAACTTGATTTTTGACATACAGGAATACGAACATTTTTCCGTTGATATTTACGAAAGCGAATATTGAAAAGAGGCATGCAAATTTAATATTCGCATTTGTAAACATTGACATAAAATATTTGTATTTGCCTGGCTGTGTTATAACGGCTGTATACCAGACACGCAGCACCAAACGGTCCTGTGTTTTCCATGTCCTATTTTTTCAGTCCATTTTTCCCGGTTACCACAGGGATTGTGGATATGGTTCAAGGTCAACCAGACAGGTGTGATTGGTGGACAAAAAGTTCATCAGCTCATTGAACCTTATAAGGATAGAACTTTTTTTTTAATTTCAAGCTATTGATAAAATGTATATTATAACAATGTGTATGTGCTATATACTGGCCATTACATGTTAGTTAATGTAGTTTATTTCAGCAACTACAGTACAACCTCAAGAATCCGGCATCTTCGGGGCTGAGACTAAGCCGGATTTCTGAAAGAATATCAGAAGTACTTCAGATATTCTTAATAGGGCCTTTAGTCAAAATTTAATTCCTAACTGAGTGATAATTATGTGATAAAAAACTAAATATTAAAAGAAAACTTAATTTAATTAAAACTTTCTAGGTTTAAAAAAAAAATCTAATAAACAATGAAATTTTTCCTTCATGAATATTTTTTCTTTTTAACCCTTCGTGACGTCACTTTTTATATAAAATTGCATTATTTTTAACTTCTGTTTTTAAATGTCATAAACTGTTGATGATCCGATTCCATACACAGCAGATAACGTTATCACAAAGCATTTCTAACTTTATTATCAAGTCGACTTTATCTGCAATAGACTCTTATTTTAGAAAGAGCATTTACCGATTTTGAAAAATACTTTATACTAGTTCTAATAAATAAATAAATAAAAATTTCCAAAATTTTAGAGAAGAAAAATACACATGTTTTTACTTAGGAAAGAAAGAAAAATAGCAAGTGGGGGAAAAAAAAGCAAGTGGTTAAGTGTGATCGAAGATCACACAAAGGGTTTTATTTAATATTCCTTTCAAAACACTTTACCCTTTCTTTATGAAATCCAAGTAAATTTCATTTTAAAAAAAAAAAGGTTTTTTATAAAGTAAAAATTTGCCAGTCTATTTTTCTCGTTTTTTTCGAAAATCTGTACAGGTCCAATAGTGGGTGAAGCCCTCTATTGGACTGCTCTGTCATAATATTTGTTATATGGACTAAATACGATAGTAAAAAAAATCAATTTCAAAATTAAACATGTTTTATAGAGACCTTTAAAATGTTAAAATACACCAATATTTACATAATCAGGTTTTTATCATGATTCAATACGTTCCTCAAACTCATATATTTACTATTCTCTATTACTCATATTGATACTCCGTATTATTCTCAAACATTTGAAAAATCCTTTAAACTTCCAATATGACTGTCAGGTTTCTTAGAATCAGCTGCAAGAGTTGAAAGCTATTCTTAAGGGATTAGCATATTGTATGTATTGTATATGTATCTATTGTGTACCGTTAAAGGCGTCCTTTAGAAAATCTTAATCCGAAGGGTGGCGACTTGGACATAATGAAAGAGGTATTTCCATTGCAATGTGGTCTTTGATAGATAAGAAAGAGAGTGCACCCTTTTATTTAAGAAGACAGATCAGTCAAGAGGGAGGAACGGTTGTCAAGCGACCCTTGGAAACAGACCAGTAGCCCCGTAGACAGAAAGGTGCTCTGGAGAATGACCAGAGAGGAAGGTAGTTCTAACGTAGGAAGCGAAGGTGTAAGGTCGTTCAGAGTTGGAGCTCTGAGACCGGTGTTGAGTTCGGACGGAGCAGCGAAGTGTGAAGGTTGCTCGGAGAATGAGCGCTGAGAGCGGGTGTGAGATGAATAGAAATCTCAGTGTGGAATAAATGAACGTAGTCTAACGGTACACGTAAAGCGTTTCTATAATTATTTTGATTTAATATTAAACCGGATACTTTACCTCCGAGTTTAAGTGTAAATATTGTTAATAAAGTGTTTGTTTAAGTGTAATAGAAAGAGTTAGGTTTTTCTTGAATATACATCACGTATTGTGTCCGATATCACGTATTCATATCGGTGGTGGCAGCATATCAAAAGACCGGATTATATTTCGAAGTTGTGTGGACGGAGAAGTGGAATCCGACAATGGTGGCAGCGGTGGAATCCGACAATGACGTCAGATTAATTTTCTTTTTATTAATTCTCTAGTGACGTCATATTGAGCTGCTTTCTGTATTTACACATACTAATACTCCTTGTATTATTGAGAAATGTTTGAAAACTTCAGTTTTATTAACAAAATGACGTCATATTAAGCATTTTTTCAATTGGTGAAACTTTATATTTCATTTTTCACATGGAAACCTTTCAATAGAAAATTAATTATTGTAGAAAGAATTTTATTGTGGATTTGTAATTGTTGGCAATTGCTATAACGAAAAATGTTTAAATTTAATAGGAAAAGGCTGTTAGAATTTTGGTTTTTTTAACTCTCTATATTAAAATAATACAATTTTTTCAAATTTTAATATTTTGAGCTTCATAGTAGGTATTCAGCTATAAGTACGCAAATTTTCATGCCTGTAAGTTATATAGTTTCTGAGAACCGGCTCTGTGATGAACAGACAACGAAATCGGAGTAATAGGGTTTTGTGAGATGAACGAAACCCTAAAACAGGAGGGAAAGAGGACTTTGATGTGGGATTTTTGAAGTCACACTGTACAGTAAATGGTGTCCCTGCTAGAGTCAACACTATGTACGATAAAACCACGATAACAGACACTTTTTCAACCTCCCATTTGCATGTTTTTAACCTGTGAAAAACAGACATCTCCGAATACCGAATAAATTTTGCACTCCTGAAATCCCTGCTATTTAGAGGTTTTACTGTATATTATCATGAGAGACGGTAGTTTCTCGAGTGACGCAGCAACCGAAAACCGAAAACCCAAAACCGAAGATTTCAGTCACTCTTATATATACAGCTAGTTTGAGTTCAAAGGAAAAGCGAAAAGCCGACATTTAATATCTCAGCAAATATGAGGCACATCATTTTGATTTTTTCACAGCTGTCTTATATCTCCGGTCTAACTCTATCCTGAAATTTATAGATTTCTACATGCAGTAGATTTTAAGATCTGGAAATCCATTTTTAAGTAAAATGGGAAGTTTTTCGCTCTGCATGTAATGGTGTCATGGTGTAAAGGCGCTTATGTCGAAATCCGCCCGAAGGATTTTTTTTAAATTAATATATGATACTAATCGGTTTTAGATGAAGCGAATCCCCCTATCCACTTAAATAGGAAAACTCTAGTTTTTTATATAATCCGATTTAAAAATGGGACTATTTTCTTAAGCCAAGCTGTACAAATGCAATAGAGTATTCACTCCCTTCTTCCGCCGGGCATTACAGTTAAAAATTGATGTACGGTTGCCGTTATCAATAAAGCTTCTGACCGGGCTAATTATTTAGATTTTTTTTAAATGCAAAAACAATGAATTATATACTCTAAACATGTAAAACATATGTATTAAATTCAATTGGGGTTTATATGTTTTCTCTTTTTGTTACAAAGAAATAATTTCAGATTTTAAACATGCATATAATTCGAAAAATTATTTCGATTCCTTTTTCAAAATGAGGAAATATTTTTTAATTACATGTATTCAATTTTACTGCTAAATATAATAAATCTTTCATTTTCTAATGATAAAATATTTTTCATTTCTTTGTTTCTTTCGCAACGAAGACAACCAACCAACTATTATCGTATCAATGCGCGAAGCACAAATTACCGAGAGGCAATTGGGGAAAAGATAGGCACAGAAAATCAAAGATATTATACTTACTATTAGGTATTTTGTTTATTTATTCATTGTTTTTTAATTTATATGACTTGTTGATGGTTCTTTTAAAAATTTTCGTTTTGGTAAGGTGCTTAATTGGTCTTTGTCAGAGCAACTGCCAATTACATGTTTTTATGGCTTTAAAATATTACTTTTATTTTATTTTGTAAAAAAAAATGCAGAAAGTTAGTTCTGAATTAAGTGTTTTATGTTATACAATGGATAAATAAGTTCTTAATTACTTTAAATCCAGAGTTTGAATAGTAAACAAATAGCTTTTTTTTCTTTTTCTCATTGCATTTAGGGGTCGATGCAGGTTTTTTTTCTTGGGGCCCATTTTGTGAAAAGTAAAGGTTGTTTTTGTGAAATTTATTATATTTTTGTGAAAAATAACATTTTGTAACGAAAGTTGAAATCGATTTAATCAAATTCGAACCAAGCATTTATAAACAAAACCTGTTTTAAATCCTTTTGCGAAAGTTTTCCTCTCTGGTAAACTTGTTTGTTTACAAATTACACATTTTAAAACATCACAAAATAATAAATAGTAAGTTTTTATGGAATAGAATTTTGTGAAGGGCTTCCATTTTATCAAATAGATTTTTGTGAAGGGTCCCATTTTATTAAATAGATTTTTGTGAAGGGGCCCTAAATAGGCCCGAAATTTTTCCTGGATCGACCCTGGCATTACCTTATTGCATTCATATTGCCAGTATTATTACATTGTTATCATTTTTTTTCGCATTACATTTACAAACAGTTGTGTGACAAACCTCTATCTTCATGAATGTTTTGCATTTACTTTATATTAATTTTTCACATTCATTTTTTAATAAGCTTGTTAAATAGTTTTCGAGCACTATATTGTTTCAATGTCAAATGTTACATTAAAAATTATTAAAAAATACAGTAAAAAAATTGCTATTTGCTCGCGAAACTTAAGAATATAATCATTTTAACCCACATAGATTTTTTTAGCTCTAAAATATTACTATACAATGAATAAATAAGTTCTTATTTACTTTAAATTCAGAGTTTAAAAAGTAAACAAATAGCTATTTTATTTTTCAATTTTTCTATCATTTACCTGTGACTTTAAAAATCATTTAAAATTACTAATTTAGAGGTATGAAATACCTTATATGTGCTTAAATCACAGAAAAAATACAACTTTAGTAAGTATATTACAGGGCTCTAAGAAGAATTAAGAACACCTTTAAAGGATCCTTCACAATTTTTTTTTAATCTTAAAACAGTATCCTTCACATTTTTTTTTCATTTTAAAACAGGTTATTTCACATTTCTTTTCATATTAAAACAGGACACTTCACAAAACTTTTTCCTACCAAAAATTAACTCTTCACAAATTTAATCATCTTAAACTTTTCGCAATTTTTGTATAAAATACTGTTTACTGTTGACTGTAATAAGTGTTTGTTCTTCAAAGTAAATTCTGAAAATTTATTAAATTTCAACTGCTGCTAATACATTTAATTTTTTGATTACAACTTACATAAATATCAATATTTTACATAGGGTTTCTTGTACAGCGGTGTATTTTGAAAACATATAGAAGAAAGAAAAAATTTTTTTTAGAGAAAACCATTGTTAATTATTTCGCAATGTTTTTTAATAGTCAGATCTTATAAATTAAGTGTTGGTGAGTGCAAAGTTTGAAATTGTCTGAATATGTTGAAAACAACATAGGGCTCTAAAACTATTTACTTGCACAAGTTTATTAAAAATGAATTTGAAAAATTAATATACAGTAACAGCAAAACATGCATGAAGCTTCACAAACAGCTATAGACCATCAAAGTATCAAATAAAATGAAAATTTTGAAATGGAGAACCATCAATTCAAAATAAATAAAAAACAATAAATAAATAAACAAAATACCTGGGGGAGGGGGGGGGGGGTATTTTATCTATTATAAATTGCAGCTTGTATTTTCAAACAATTTGGAAGGGCGGATAAAATTTTATCATTTAAAATATTAAAAAAAATAATACCTTCTAAACTAGAATTTTATTATCAATTTTATAGATGATTTTCTTTGGACGATTACTCTCTATGAGAGAAAAGTTCTACTTTTTGCATTTGTTCGCCACAGTATATTTTGTTGTTTTTCAGCCAGTCTATAGAATTCTTTGCAGGAGTGCGGTTGTCAACAGGCATGTGATGTGGAGCATTGGCCATATATAGGGCACTATTCGATTGCAAATTTGGAAGAAGTTTTTCCAACACTCATTTTTGGAAGTTTTCGTAGTTCATTTGCACGGGATTGTCACCCCTTTTTGTCGACGCTTTATACAGTAGTTGAGCATCTGTAAGGAAACACGTTTCCTCATTTTTACGCTCGAGTTAAGACCTTGTACCGGCCTTGTACAGCTAAGTACATGGCCGTTTAAGTTTTTTTCCCGTAAATAGTTAATAACTTTCTCCTTTTAATTCGATGTTATTCGTTTTTGGGTAAAGGTGAAAATAGGCACTCGCCAATCACCACTTGGCAATAAAACTTGAAAAACCGACTTGAAAAATATGGAGAAAACCGACCAAATGCAGGATTTTCTGATTTTCTTTTTTTCCCATGTCCGTTTGAAAAAATTCATGATTTTCCTCGCCAGATCGACGAAAATAGTGATTTTTCTGCACCAGATCGATGAAATTAATGATTTTACTGCACTAGATTGGCGAAATTTATGATTTTTATGCGCCGATTAAAGAAATTCGTGATTTTTATGTGCCCGTTCAGCAAAATTTCTGATTTTTACATGCCGTTCAACAAATTTCTTGATCTTTATGTGCCCCGTTGACAAAATTTGTGATTTTTACATGCCTGATCGACTAAATTCATCCTTTTTATATGCCCGATGGATGAAATTAATGATTTTTACATGCCAATCAATGAATTTCTTGATCTTTATGTGCCTGTTTGACAAAATTCGTGATTTTCATGCACCGATAAACAAAATTCTTGATTTTTACATCTGTGTTCGACAAAATTTATGATCTCCCCCTCCCTGATCCACAAAATTCATGTTTTTGCTGTGCCTGATTATTGAAACTCATCATTTTTACACACCCGATCGACAAAATTCATGATTTTTACACACCGATCAAGGAAGTTCAAGATTTTTATGCACTTGATCACCGAAATTCATGATTTTTTTCATGCTCGATCGACGAAACTTCATTTTTCTGAACCTGACAGACGAAATTATTGATTTTTATGCAAACGTTTGATGAAATTTGTGATTTTTATGCACCTACTTGATGAACTTGTGATTTTTAACCACCCACTTGATGAATTCGTGATTTCTATGCGACTACTCTACGAATTGGTAATTTTTATGCGTCCGTTCTACAAAATTCATGATTTTTTCGTGCCTAATCGATGAATTTCATAATTTTTACGCACCGAGTGATGATTTTTATGTGCCTGATTCATAAATTTCTTGATTTTTATGCATCCGTTTGATGAAATTAATGATTTTCATGTGCCGATCAAGGAATTTCTTGGTTTTTATGTATCTATTTGATGAAATACGTGATTTTTATGCGATCGATAAACAAAATTCAAGATTTTTACGTGCCCGATTGGCAAAATATATGATTCCCCTCCCCCGATCGACAAAAGTCATGTTTTTTCTGTGCTCGATTGATGAAATTCACAGATTTTTACATACCCGATCAACGAAATTCATGATTTTTAAATACACTATCAACGAAATTCATGATTTTTTCATGCCCGATTGACGAAATTAATGATAATGTCCATGCCCCAATTTGACCCCCCCCCAAGGGGGTACATTCTAAATTTTGCTGATACTCCTCATGTTATATATTGTTGGAAGGTCCGTGACTGTTTAATCATATTATGCATCTCCTGTGTCCACACCCCCACTTTGCTCCCCCAAGAGGGTACTTTTTGAAATTTTGCACAACCCCTCATGTGATATATCGTTGGAAAGGTCTGTGAATGCTTAGTCATATTATGCATCTCTGGTGTCCATCCCCCCACTTTGCCCCCCCCCAAGGCGGGTACTTTTTAAAATTTTGCACACACCCTTCATGTGATATATTGTTGGAAAGGTCTGAGACTGTTTAATTATATTATGCATCTCCTGTGTTCACACCCCCACTTTGCCCCCCCAAGGGGGTACTTTTTGAAATTTTGCACAACCCGTCATGTGATATATCGTTGGAAAGGTCTGTGACCGCTTAGTCATATTATGCATCTCTGGTGTCCATCCCCCCACTTTGCCCCCCCAAGGCGGGTACTTTTTAAAATTTTGCGCAAACCCTTCATGTGATATATTGTTGGAAAGGTCTGTGACTGTTTTATCATTTTATGCATCTCCTGTGTCCATACCCTCACTTTGCCCCCCCCCAAGGGGGTACTTTTTGAAATTTTGCACAAACCCTCATGTGATATATCGTTGGAAAGGTCTGTGACCGCTTAGTCATATTATGCATCTCTGGTGTCCATCCCCCACTTTGCCCCCCCCAAGGCGGGTACTTTTTAAAATTTTGCACAAACCCTTCATGTGATATATTGTTGGAAAGGTCAGTGACTGTTTTATCATATTATGCATCTCCTGTGTCCACACCCCCACTTTGCTCCCCCAAGAGGGTACTTTTTGAAATTTTGCACAACCGCTCATGTGATATATCGTTGGAAAGGTCTGTGACCGCTTAGTCATATTATGGTTCTCTGGTGTCCATCCCCCCTCTTTGCCCCCCCTTCCCAAGGGGGGTACTTTTTAAAATTTTGCACACACCCTTCATGTGATATATTGTTGGAAATGTCCGAGACTGTTTAATCATATTATGCATCTCCTGTGTCCACACCCACACTTTGCCCCCCAAGGGGTACTTTCTGAAATTGTGCACAACCCCTCCCCGCATAGCATGCACAGTCACAGTGACGTCAATGTGAGTCACGTACGTCACGTCACATCTGTGACCAAAATGCCACCACTTTGTAACGTCACACTGTGACCAAAATGTGAACGTCTTGGTGATCTAAAGAAAACTTAAAATAAACTTTAGAACATCTTATAACATAAAGAAAATTACTTTTTGACAGCTTTAGAAATTTTTGTGACGTTGCAATGACGTCACTGCAAGTCACATAAGTCACGTAAAAACTATGACCAAAATGCCAACACTCTGTGACTTCACGGTGTGATCGGAGAGTGAATTTGGAAAAAAAAAACTCATAAAATATAGATTTGAATTATGTCATGTACCTAAATCATTAATAAAAATATTGTCACACACTATTTAAATATATTGAGTATTTCCAAAATAAAATAATAAATAAATATCTGTCTACATATATGAGGCAGATAATTTTTTACAATTTTCATTACCATTTTCATGAAATTTAACAAAATATACTATATAATACACAGGTAAAAATCCTTAAATAGAAATTTAGTTATTTATCAAGTTACAAGCAATTCGTGTCACGTGACGACCAGTTTTTCTCCTGTCTTTCACTGTCACGTCGGATATTCAAATCAAAACGCCGACTTTGACATTCTTTTCTGAAAGATCTTCTGCTTTTAACAAAAAATGGAAAAGGTTTTTCAATAACATAGTTTCTGAACAAAACACGAGCCAATTTCGTGTATTTCCGAGCAAAAATGAATTAAAAACATGTCATTCCTATAGCAATTTATCCAAAACTGGCCAGTGCTTAGTAAGATGTCACCTCTATTAAATATATTGCTCTTTTCGATAGAGTGTAAAAAATAAAAAATTTGTACTTAGGAAATTTGATTGCAATTTAAATTTATATCGAAATTACTTTATAAAGCCTATTAAATCAATTATTATTTAAAATTTATCTTTACTTTTGACGTCTAAAGCAAATGCAATGGATTAAAAAATATATAAAAATGTAAATTTTCACAGCTTATTTCTAAGAAAACAAAAATCTCTCATATAAAAAAAGAATATTATAGCATCATTAGAAGTTCATTTTTCAGCCATACAAATTATAAAGGTTTTGAAATGTCTTTATTTAAATTATTTTCTTCCTATATCATTTGCGGTAAAGTTGGAAACATCTGCTAGCTGTTATTTTGTTGTGTTTAAACAATACTGCGCGCGCATATTGAAGGCAGACGACTTTTTCTCATTCGAAGCTAGGATTAGCGTGTGTTGGGTTCTTTGAAGTTTGTAGATTTATACTGTGTAAGTAAATTAACGTTTTAAAGTGAACAATCTCCATTTTAAAGTAAACCATCCATTTTAACATCTCCCTGTGTCTAGCCGGGTGCATTCATAAGGCCTGAGTGATATTTGATTTCTCAGATCTATGAACACACCTCTCTGCTGGAATAATTTGAAAATTATTGTAGTGGATGTACAGTCTAATTTTTCAATGAAAGGGAAGCAGATAAGCATTCAACAATAACACCTTTACCTATAGATCAGCAGGTAACTTTTAATGTCTTCGCAGTTTTGTTAATAGTGCATGTTTAGTACTAGTACATTTAATATTGCATTATTTAAAATTTAAGATGTTTAAATTTTCTTTTAAAAAATCACTTGTATTAAATTTTATCTTTAATGTTTTAAATTTTTTTAAATAGACTATTTGGAAAAAAGCTTAAAGAATTTACTAACAATATGTATTCTAAATGTAAAGTGTTATGTAAAAGGAGGCATTTATTTAATGTTTTGCGTTTCTTAGTTCAATTTTCATAGTTATTCATTATAATTAAAAACATTGCAATTTTTAAAACTATTAATATTTGATTTGCAATTTAATAATTTCGTTGCTAGTGTAGGTTTCCAGAAATAATTTTCCGGTATATTTGAAAAAAAATGTGACATTTTAATGCATTGAATAATTTATTTGTCGAGATATGTCAATGTTAGATGCACAAAAATTATAAATATTGATGAAACAATAAAATAACTGTTTAGTTAAGGTAATTTTTCCAGCTGTGTTATCGAATGTTTTTACTGTAAAAATTGATATTTAAGTTCTGCATTTAGTATTCTATCAAAAACTATAAATAAAATAATTTGTAAAGAAAAAAAAAATATTTTTTTTTTTTGGCATTTATGATCTTAAGTTCTATATTTCATTTACAACGAAAACTGTTTTACTGCTTGATACAATGTTTATTATTTAATAATATCGCACAATAGGTATATCTATTATTTAAATTGATTCCTAATATAAATTTTTCAGAATGTTTATTTGAAAATGTATACTTATATTTTCTTTAAAGTTGTTCTCAAATCCAAAATAGCTAATTTCTGGCATATTTCTGAATTCATTTTTATTCGGAAATACATGAAATTGGCAGGTGTTCTTATTCAGAAAAGGGTAGATGTGCCAGTAATGGACCGCCTTCCAGTAATGGGACACCTTCAATGTTTTTGGTTTATAAAAAAATAACCAATAAAAATTCAGCTTTATTTATTTCATTAATATGCTATCTTTAAATTCTAGTTTTAAATAGTGCTCGCGATTATACGTATAATACGTATAAAACGTATTGTAACCGGTAACGATTTTTAATAGAAATCATATGGAAAAAAGGCTTGACTACGTATACGTTTAAACGTATATAAACGTATAATCGCGAGCACTAGTTTTAAATGCAATCATAATATCATTACTGGAGTTTAGGGTGTTTTGATTTATTTCTGTTATTTACAATTAAATTTAGATTCACATTGGGAAATGTGACTATGAGCATGGTTAAATATTGTTGGTAGAGTAATATAATATTAAAAAATGTTGAATATAACAATTATAACTATTAATTAAAAAATAATTGTTAAAGAAATTCCTTAAGGGTGTCCATTACTGGCACATCTACCCTATATATAATCGAATGGCGTTATCCATTTTTTGGTAACGGCAGATGATGTTTCAGAAAACACTATCAAAGTCGGTGTTTTGAAACAAATTTCCGAAGCGCAGCGTCAGAAACGGGTAAAGCGTGACCGACATTGATCTTAAGTATTACATTTATCTAAAAATGGAAAACGCTATTCATTCCAAATAGCTTTAATAATCAGGCATGCAAGTGCCATGCGTTTAAAAGTTTTTTCATAAATGTGTCAGAAAGTTTCGTGTTAACCGGTTTCTCAATCAGATGCAAAGTTTTAATTTGAATACGAGTTGCATCAATAAAAATGATTGCCGATCCAATCCTTATCGTCGATCTTATCCGTATTTGGTGAAATCGTGTTATCCGAATCTATGCGAAATCATTTATCAGGTTCGGTCGGGTTGTGGGCTTACAGATTTTTTGTTGTTGTTGTTGTTGGGTTAGGATAAGAATAAGAATACGGGTTGAATCAAAATATAGTTTCAGTCAACCATCATTCATGTTCAAGTTGAAATTCAATCATGTTCAAGAAGTATATAACCGGATTCGTGTATGACTCTAGATCCGAGCCGACATCAGAAATTGTATCGTAACACAATTTCTGATAAAATCTGGTTACTCGGTCTTATGCAAGATTCTATTCCAAACAAGACTTACAGTAAAAACATTATACCCGACTCGGGTCAGATCGGGTTCACGAAAATCAGGTCACACGACAACTAATCTAAATCTATTCTGTAGCCAAACAAATCCAAAAAGATCGATCCGAAGTTTCTGGATTGGATTCGGGTAAAATCTGGTCACCCGACACGGTGCAGTGTCGTCACAAACGTCACAAACTTGAACCATAAAAAAATTTTGATCCGAACAATCCGTATAGGATTCGGGTAAAATCTGGTCACCCTATCCGATGCAGATTCGTCACATTTTTCACATTGAAGTCACACGGTGACTTCACAAAGTAGTCACATTGTGAGGTCACAGAAAGCCTTGAAAACGGCCATAACGACCTCGCATTTACGTCACAGTGACTTCACATCGACGTCACGTGACGTCACGACGATGGTCACAAAGTCACAGTGTGACTTCACAGTGACGTCACCGTGACGTCACCATGCCTTACGGGTCATGTGATATATCGTTGGAAAGGTCTGTGACCGCTTAATCATATTATGCATCTCTGGTGTCCATCCCCCCACTTTGCCCCCCAAGGCGGGTACTTTTTAAAATTTTGCACACTCCCTTCATGTGATATATTGTTGGAAAGGTCTGTGACTATTTAATCATATTATGCATCTCCTGTGTCCATACCCCCACTTTGCCCCCCCCCCCAAGGGGGTACTTTTTGAAATTTTGCACAACCCTCATGTGATATATCGTTGGAAAGGTCTGTGACCACTTAATTAGATTATGTACCTCCGGTGTCCATCCCCCCACTTTGCCCCCTCCAGGGAGGAACTTTTTAAATTTTGCTGACACTCCTCGTGATATATTGTTGGAAAGGTCTGTGACCACTTAGTCACATTATGTATCTCCAGTATCCATCCCCCCAGTTTGCCCCTCCCACAAGGGGGGTACTTTTTAAAATTTTGCACACACCCCTCAAGTGATATATTGTTTAAAAGGTCTGTGACCACTTAATCGTATTATTCAGTACGGCAGCTATACGGTGCCGCAGGTAGCGGGAACAAGAGCCGGAGGTTCGTTCGGTTAGAGGTTTATACTATTCGATGTGCAAATTAAGGTATTATCCGGTGCATGCATAGCACGACTGGTATACGGTGCCGGAGGCAGCAGGGACACGGGTTGGTGGTTCGTTCGGTTATAGGTTTATACTATTCCATGTGGAAATTAAGGGATTTTCATACAAATGGAGAATTCAGTTAGATTCGAGGCCCTGATGTAAATTGAAGGCCCACTAGCGGGCGAAGCCACTAAGTTTTATTCTTATAAATTTATACCCTAATGCTTAATTGCGACTGAAAGAAATTTTCATCAATAACCGCTTAAAAGTAATGATATCAGTACAAAAACCCTTAACGGGTTTAAAGTTGTGACGCAGCACTTTCTTTTGGCTCTAAGAATTTCAAATATGGGTCTTAAAAGTAATGATATCAAATTTGAGCGACGCTATGTTAATTTTTTTTAAATCATCATTTTCTTTTTAGTTTTATTTCTATTCACAGGTGCAATTATTATCTTAACATGAAAATAATATAAAATTTATTCGCTAAAGCTTTTTCATTCAGATCTCTCAGGAATTCAAAATATGGGTTTTAAAAGAAATGATATCAAAATTTGAGTGACACCTTGACGTGAATTTAATAGGATTGTTTTAAATTTAAATTTAAATTATTTTTCGTTTGTCTTCTAAAGTATATTTACGCATACAAACAATACTTTTAATTTTTCAATACACTGTTAAATATATTACTTTCACTGAGCCTATATTATGTATTGAAATGTATTTATTTCAATAGACTGATTCATGTTTTGTGCCACGGTATCCAAAATCATAAGTAAAATTTATGTAAATGATTAATTTGCGTCATAGTATCCAAACAAAGGAAAATGTATGCAAGTGGATACTATGACGCAAAATAATCATTTACATAAATTTTACTTATGATTTTGGATACCGTGGCACAAAACATGAATCAGTCTATTGAAATAAATACATTTCAATACATAATATAGGCTCAGTGAAAGTAATATATTTAACATTGTATTGAAAAATTAAAAGTATGGTTTGTATGCGTAAATATACTTTAGAAGACAAACGAAAAATAATTTAAATTTAAATTTAAAACAATCCTATTAAATTCACGTCAAGGTGTCACTCAAATTTTGATATCATTTCTTTTAAAACCCATATTTTGAATTCCTGAGAGATCTGAATGAAAAAGCTTTAGCGAATAAATTTTATATTATTTTCATGTTAAGATAATAATTGCACCTGTGAATAGAAATAAAACTAAAAAGAAAATGATGATTTAAAAAAAATTAACATAGCGTCACTCAAATTTGATATCATTACTTTTAAGACCCATATTTGAAATTCTTAGAGCCAAAAGAAAGTGCTGCGTCACAACTTTTAACCCGTTAAGGGTTTTTGTACTGATTTTTTTTACACATAAAATTTCCAGATTTTATCTTGTATTTTGCTTAATATAAAACTCGTCATAAATTAAAACTACATTTTTGCTTGCATTTGGCATTAAAAATATACAAAACAAATTTCTTAATTATTAGTATAGTTTGGGTACAAAATATAAAATCTCTGAAACAGATATGTTAGTTTGCAACAGAATGCCAATTTTGAAATTGATCGCAAATCTAAAACCTAGAGATAAACCAATATGGTGGTTACTTTCGAAACTAGAGTGATTTTACCAGCACTTAAAAGTTATGTTTTAAAGCTTTAAAAGTGATTGTCATATTTCAAAACAAAATGCCTTCATAGTTTTGCAATTACGATCAATTTCAATAACAAAATTTTCAACACATTAACATATAAAAACAATTGAAAATAAAAGAAATATTAGATAATACTTGTCAAGATTTGATGGTACATAACTTGAATGTTTCATTGGAAAAATTCTTGAATTTTTTATTAGTTGCTTTTGAATTAATTATTGAAATTGTGACAAATTTCTATATTGCATAAAGTGATTCCTTAAATCGCCTTAAGGCGATAGATGGTGCTGTCAGTCTAACCTATTCAATGAAGTGAAAGAATTTAAGTTTATAATTTACAATTATGCTTGCTTTTTTACGAGAAATTTACTTAAAAATACTGGTTAGAGCATTTATATATATATATATAGTTTTTTTGAAAAAAGAACAATATTTATTTTTATTTTATTTTATTACATGACCATTAAAAGCTGCCATGAATTTTATTTTAACAGTCTCATTCTCTATTTGAAACTTGATGCAGCTAACGATTTATAATATATATTTTTTATTGAATTTTATTTTACATTTTTATACATTTTCTAAATATTAACCATGGATATTAAGGTAATTTCTTTTATAGTTCGTATATGATTTTTTTTTTTTTTTTTTTTTTTTTTTTTTTACGGAAAAAAATGACAAACTTTTCTTTCTGAAAATATACATATTCTTGATGTTGTTAAAAAAAAATGTAACAAATATTGTATATCAGCTCAATTTATTTAATTGATAATTACATGCAAAATGTTTTAGCTTAAATATTTTTAAATATAAAATTATTATTATTTTTAAAATATTAGAAATAAATATTTTAAGTGTTAAATTTTATTTATAAAGCATTCATATAATTAATAAAATAAAAAACATAATTTCTCCTCCTAATAAAATGTCATTATTGAAATGAATTATCGCCAAAACATTACAGAAATCATTTTGCCGGGGGTTAGGCTCGAACCTGCATCCTGTAAAAAAATAAACTGTTGCTGTAGACTGCTACGCCAGCGGAAACTCTTCCTACTTTCCTCTAAATCTAAGAGGTTCGAAAAAGAGTTGATGCATGCGTAAACGTGTCGATTTCGATCTGCTTAGGTTTGTACCTTTGCGTTTTAATACAGTATATGATTAACAATTTTAATGAGCTTTGATTTTATTAAATTTAGCATCTAAATATAAAAAAGCAGATCATAAAATTCAGTTAAGAAATAATACAGAAATATTACTAACATTATGCAAATAAATTTTTAAAGTAAACTTTTAATAGTTGAAATAAATTTGGGTTGCCACAAATAACAGTTAATCATCATAATTTTGCCTTTTTTTTTTTGCAGGTTGATTTTTACTTTTTTTCTGTGGACCACAAACACATCTACTTCAAATCTCCAAACATTATAACAATGTGCAAAGTATAAAGCTTATTAGAAATTAAAAAATAAATATATTTTGCTTGAATTTCACACAAAAAATATTCAAAGTTTTCTTATTTCAAGCTTAAAGTTCAGACATTTCTTTAAAATGTTAATATATTTTTATAAAGTGATATATTATCTTTAACTTTTCACAGCAGTGTATAGTCAATAGAAAAAAAATACTGAAACTTTTACATGCAAAACCTAGGGTCAAAAGGGATAAAATAATTATAAAAACTTAGTAACTATAAGTAATTATAAAAATGTAGTGAATTTTTTATTTATACTTAGTTTGCCAAAAATATATTATTTTAATCTGGAAAAAATTACATACAACATGAAAATAAACATATCTTAACATTTCAAGGACAATTTCAAAAATAAAATTGCAAATTAATACTGATATAATGATTTTAAAACACATTGTCAACCGAAGGATAAAATAAGTATACTTATTTAAAGTTTTCTATTTTTTTAAAATTAAATGAATAATTGCACATGAATCTGATTAAAAGTGTTCTTTAGGATGCTGAAAATATTGAACAACTGGTGAATCATGAAATATATTTGAAATTTTTGATACATCAAACCTTTATCAGGAAACATGAAATAGGAACATCTACTTTCTTATGCGAACTTAACCTATTTATTCCTTATTATTGTGATCACTGGTTGTCTTCTCAAAAAATTCTGATAGTTTGTTTACTACTATTACTATTTAAATTATATACATATTAGGTATTTAAAGTTGGTAAGACTTTTAGCCATCATTTACTTATTTTTTTTAGCTTCTGTTTCTTTTTCTGTCACTTTTTAAAATTTCTTGTATAACTATTAGTACAAAGCTCCTGATAATTTACTATATAAATTCCTCATATTCAATTCACTTTTAATAAATTTTATAAGATTATTTTTAAAAAAAGTAAGTTTTAAATAATGCTATTTTGCTAAGCCTAACACAACAGTATAACTATTTTATGTCTCTAAAATATTTATTTTATGTTATTTTGCCATAAAAAATGCAGAAAGTTAATCTAAATAAGTATTATATGCTATAACAATGAATAAAAAAGTTTAAAATAAGTCCTTATTTACTTTAAATCCAAAGTTTTTCTCATCATTACTACAGCCAAGTCATATCCAAAATTTTAAAATGGCAACCAAGTATAATAGTATAGCAACAAATATTTTGTTATTCACTGATAAATTATACCTGTAACACATTAATTTGGTAAAATAATTTATAAAAAAATTACAATTTGTATTTTTTATAAATTTATTTTTGAAACTTATCTAATTTACCTCATTACTTATTTTACCATACCTGATCTACTACATTGAAATTCTTCAACAATATAATATTTCATTAAAAATTAAACAGATTTTATAATAATATTGTGCAAACGCAAGACAATTTCAAAGTTTTTTTTCTAAAAAGTTATTGCTAAAACTTAATATAAAATTGCATTTTTTTTACAGATGATAAATTTGATCATCACATATGTAGAAAAAACTGCATCATATAAATTTTGAAAAATAATATACTATGTTTAATTTTGACATATGCCAATAGATAACTTATTTCAATATTACACACACTTGATAAAAAATTATTATTTAATAGATTAAAGGGTGATCCCCCCAGTATTTGATCAAATAAAGTCAGTGCTACATTTTTTTTCTATTTCCTTCCTTTTAAGTTTTAGAAATAAACTAACATGATTGCTACAAATCTTAATGAATGTCCTATAATGGGCAAAAATGAAATCCGCTGAAATTAAATAGCAACAAAATTATAAATAAAATGTTTTTTTCAATTGCAATTTTCCCAGTGGTTGTTGATCAGGCAAAAGAAGTCAATCAGAAATCGAAATATTAATCTTTAAGACATTATCCTTGGGCTATGATTAATAATAATTCTTTAAAAATATTAGTTGAAATAATCAAGATGGAAGTGGATTATTTTGACTTACCTTAATTGTTTCCAACTAATCAAAAACTAAATGTTTACATTTTTTAATAAAAAAATTTCATAAAATGGCATCTCTTACTTACAGCAGACAACAATGTGACAATAGGTACATTAACATTCAAAGAAAAATATTATGTCTAGTATTAAGTCATTTCTGCCTGAAATGTCACAATATTTAAAAAATTTGATCAACTACTGGCAGGGTCACTCTATATATATCACTAAGATGAGAATGTGTCTGACATTAAAAAAAATCACAATTTAAAACAAACAAGCAACAGCAATAAAAATATTTCATAATACATTGTTCATATTCAGTAATATTAATTTGGCAATGTAAAACTAATTAAAAATAATATGATGGTATGACATTTAAAGTACAGTAGACTCCCTCAATTCCATACAGCTTGGGACCAGAGGTGGTGCGGAGTTTAGAATTTTGTGGATTTCTGGTCATTGCTTTGTTTATATTTTTTATACAGTAATTTAAATGTAACAATGCAATCGAAATAATGAATGCTTGCATTATAGTAAAATATTAAAATAATTAAGTAAAGTAGTAAACTAAAATAATAAAAAATAAGATAATTTTTAAAGTGATGCAATTATAAAAGTAAAGGTCAAACAAATAATTAATAACGTATAATTAAATATGCATAATAAAGATCAGATATATCTTTTTGCTATTATTCAATGAAATTTTACTCTTAAATGTACCCTATTAATTCACATCACAATCATAAAGTAAGGAAGTTTTATTTTAGGTTCAGCCAGTCTTAATAACCAAAGAGACGGATTAATACAAACATTTAGTAATTGGTAAAAAGATTGCGATTACCAGTGATATCAGCAATATCTTGAATTTTTTTACAGACATAAATTTATACTTCCTTCATGAAAAACCACGAATTCAGTTATATTATCGAGAATTACATATTGAAATACTGACAGAATGATACAAAACTAAAAAGTTCTGTAATTTTGTCCTAACATCTGAACTGAAAGTTTCATTGTTTACATTTGTGAAGATGTGCTGATTTTAGGCATTTATGGATTTTAGGATTGCGGATTTGAGGGAGTCTACTCTATAACATTTTGAAAAATTTACTTTGTTAGCAAAGTTTGGTCGAAAAACAAATATTTCACAATAGAATATTCACCAAAACAATGAGCCTGTGCTTGTTGTATATATATATATATATATATTGGGTTTTTTTTAGTTCATCAGATACAGTTGGTAAGCATTGCTTGCACGAAGTTTTTGCCAAAATCACTTCTAAATTTTTAACGTGTTCAGCCACACCGTCTAAGTCTTCTGGTGTCTCCAGTTTTTGTATCTGGTCACTGATAAATTGCAATCTTAAAGTTAATGAAGCTTTTGCAGCACCAAAATCTGTTCTTGGCTTTTTTTTAACTTGGCTGACTATTTCAGCCATTTTCAAAGACTGCCGTTCTTTGTATTCGTCTACCTCTACATCAACGACAAGTTCTCCCTCACAATCATTTTGAATTTGATTTGAAGATAGTTCATTACTGTTGCGGGAAAAATTATACTTTTTACAAAAGAAATGAATATGTTTGCATATAACATACCCTATCTGGTATCGAAGGCATGTACAAGTTAATGTATGCAAACAAACACTACAATCAACACACATTACTTGACATTGGCAGGTTTTGTTGTTAATCTTAATGTCATAAGTTACTATGGATGATCCTTGTATTTTACACACTGCCCACTCTTCTTCTTCTTTTATCTCTTGAATTGAGTAGATATTTTCATCTAATTTTTTACTACTGAGATGCTCTTGATGAATCCGACGAACTCGGTGAGTGACTTTGCCACGTTCAATGGCTATAACGCTTCCAATAAGTTTTTTTTAACTGCCTTCAGAACAATTTGGATAGATTTGTCTAATCTCTTTATGACAGTCCCTCCAGCTTCTTCGTACTTCAACTGCCTATGCCATCTTTCTAGTTTCATATTGGTATTTGCTCCAAGTTGAGCTCGATGGCAATATGCCCACTTTTGTATGCGGTTGCAATAATGCTCTTCAAAGTACTTAATGAAGGCTGTTTCCTCTTTATATTTAATCAGAAAATCATTCAGATATTTCTGAAATGTAACAGTATCTAGTTCATGTAAAAACTCTTCCATATCTTTTTTCATTTTTAATCTTACAGCTTCATCTTTCACTTTAGATTTTAAATTGTTATTCCAGCTTCGCAAAACATGCCATGCACACAGTATATGTTTGGAATCGTCTTGGAAAATAGTTTTCCAGGCATTACAAAATGAGTTTGTGTCATTAGACAACAGTAACTTTGTTTTAAAATCTGGAAGCTTGTTTTTGATGGATTGGAAAAAGGGTTCAAAAGTTTCACAGGCTACTCTGGAGGAAAACAATGTAGCTATTGGCATACCTTCCAGGTTTTCATCATTAACCATTAGGGTAGTCAGCTGAAATCCATATTGGTTCATTCCATGTGTGCAATCTATCATTATGCAGTCTTTTCCACACAATTCTAATAACTGTATTTGTGCTTTATTGGCAAATCCAAGTAAAAATTCATTAGCCTCAATATTAGGATAACCATCAATGTTTTCACCTACTGGCTTATATAGAAGTACAGAATCATCTTCTGCCATCATTTTATGAACCATTATATCCACAGATACAGCATCTTCAGAGTGGGCTGGCTTGTCTATAAGGAAATCCCTCCGTATATTGTCCATATCTTTTCTGACAATTGATTGAAGTCGCTTGGTTGGAGAGTATTGGTCTACGACAACTTTGTCTAAAACAGTACTTGTTGGAATCCCGTTATGCAGCATTCCAGCCAGCTCCATTCTTTCTTGATGGGTTAATCTAATTTTTCCCGGCTCCTGTTCATGACCCACATGAATCAGTTGGTATTCCACAACAAGTTTTGTAGCTTCATGCAAAAGCTGTTTTGTCACTTTCATGGCAGCAGGGCAAGTTTTACCAATTTTAATAGAAACACCACTCTTGAGACGCCTCTCTCTCTTTGAAGCTTTGAGAATTGGTGCACCACTTCTATTACATTCATAACATGAAATAACAGCACCATCTTTTTCATATTTACCTTTTATAGGAAAATAGGAAGCAGATTCCTTTTCAATAGCACATTTCCATTTTTGAAACTCACTATCGGTATAAAGAGTTTCCGTTTAAAATCTTAAATTTATACCTTCGTGAATTTCTCTTATGTGAGTATGTAGATCCCCAATCTTCTTAATCTTGTATCACAAATGGGGCAAACTTTATTGGCAGGTATGGAAATTTCACTGTTAGGGTGCAAGCTCCTCTGATGCCTATACAAATTCTTTTTTGCAGAAAAACTTACATTGCATTCAGGGCAAATAATTTTTGATGGCTCTTTAGACTTTGTGGATGCTGAAACATTAGCATGGATCCGGTCCGAGTCGTTTACAGGTAAACAACTATCAGAAATAGTAGCAATTCCGAGATCTAAAGAAACATTAGCCATGGTCCGGTCCGCATATAAGCAACCTTTACATTGATACGGACATGGGAAAAAGGTATCCTGCTCTGCATAAGAATACTGCGCTGTGATTGGCCGATCGGTTCTTTCGTCCTTAAAAGGCGTTTGTTTTGTTTATGCTTGTCATAGAGAAGTGCGATATACGTTTTGTAATTATGGATTCATTCATTGATTCATCTGTATTAAATTTTGATAAAATTGATTTACCAAACCGGTTAATAATGAAATAATTCAAAAGAATGACATAGTTATTATCAGAAGCAGTGTTGGTAGTGTGGAAGAAATAAACGCTCGGGTAAATGAATTTGGTAAAAATACCCAAACGTCGTGGAACAGCCGCACTTCCATACCACAAGGGATCAAATTTTTGTGTTCGTACGTACGAATTATTTTGCATAGCATCAACAACAATTTATTTTTAATATTAACTTATTAATTATTTTCTTTCTATCCTTAGGAAAGTATTTGTATGTCCTCAACACAGCTCATTTATGAAGGTTAAAAATAAGAAAGATAACATAAGATCGAAAGATCTTCATTGCCCTGCAAAAATATCTCTAAAAGTAAAAATAAATACTCCCAACTGTAATTTTTTTTTCTTAAATAAATGATGTTTATATTATTTTTTTTAATTAATGATGTTTATATTACTTATATAACTTTCAGTTACTTCCAATGATATCATCACATTTTATACAATCAAAATGAATATGTGCAAATCTCGCGTAGATATCTTCGTTATTGTTAAAGTTGTGAACAAAAATTCAGTTTCAGATTGTAGTGATATATACTGTATTTTTGATTGAATGTAGTATTGCATTTTTGATGGAATAAGTGGATTAAGATGTTGTTTCTTGTTCAAAAAATGTTTGTCTTGTCCACATTATATCTCTTGAAAGTTTGTTATAAGATATTAGGAACAACCTGCATATTTACAACCTCTAAAATAATAGCTCACACCATACACTGCTCTCTGGTGCACATTTAAAAATTTCTTTGATAAATCGAAATGAATAGGAACATTATTCTTGCTGAGTTGCCACCATTTTCCTAGATTGTATCATTTTCGCCATAGAGTAAATTTTATTGTTTACTTTAGTCCCTTCCTGACAAATAAACAATGTATGACTGTAATTATTTTTTTCGACTCCTTCAAAATTTCTCTTTGATTTTAAAATATTTGTTTTATAATATAACAACATTTTATTAATTTTTTTAATTCACACATGAAGCCATGAAATTAAAAAAATTATTAATTAAAAAACTTTTTAAACTATTCTCGTCTTAAATAATAACTCAGTGCATAGATTTTTTAGTGTAAAATTTGCTTGTAAAAAGGTCTTATTTATAAATATGAAAGTATCTGTGCTAAATATTATGTAAAATTGTTTTAAACATTAAATTTTTTTATCTTTAAACTCTGAAATTTAAAAGTATTCATCCAGCCAAATATTTAGTTTACCAGTAGGCCGAATATTCCGTATTCGGCCAAAATCACTATTTGGTGCATCCCTAATTCTGATTATTAAGTTTAAAAAACGTGTCTAACTGTCTTTTTTTTTTCAACTTTCAGAAGGGATTGTGCTGTTATATTGCAGTTAGTTGTGAACACAGTCACACTTTGCATACTGCAAAAGCACTCCGCTTTCTGCCTTCAGAATTAGACATGAAAAAGAGTTTTATAGGCTAATTTGATTCTGGCATGGGAATTTCTGAAAGTTGTAATTACCATGTAAAAAGACTTGAGTTACAAGATTGGTGCACTGAAGAGACATTTGCCAGTGGACGTCAAAATCCATCAGAACGTACAGTGAGGTATTGGCATGATCAGTGGAGAGAAACAAATTTTGGTCCTAGATGTGGTATTGGAATGATTGAATAAGTTACATTTTAAAAGTAATCGTTTAAATGACTTTTATATATTTGTAATAGAAACTTTAAGGTAAATATACATCAAAATATATAATTGGTTACAGTCTTACATTATAAATTTGTCACACGTATACATGGATCGGTGATGGAACAGTGGCGCTGGTGCACCAGAGAACCAATTGACACTGCGAAATTTAATTAGCATTTGTCATCTTACTTAAGGACAAAATTTCTGAGATTTTTTTAAGGCGAAGAATAGTATTAAAATTTAGCGGTGACAGTTACCCAAATGCTGCACCACTGTTCCATGACTAATGAATATTTAATTTGATAAAAAAAAAAAAAAAAAAAAAAAAAAAAACATCATATCAGACTGAATAGAATTCTACATATTGTCACTGAAATTGTCCTGAAGTATATCCAATTCATTGTTAATCCAATATCTTCTTAAAATAAAATAGATTAAAAAAAAAAACATTAAAAAATTGACTTGATTAAGGGTGAAGAGAAGGCCTTAAAGAAAGTAGTTAGAGGTAGGCGGGAAAAGGCATGAGGCAAAAATAAATATAATATAGAATATTAAAATATTATAGGCCTGTATTAAAATATTGAAGGCCTATATTACTATTTATATTAAGAATTATAATAATAATATAACATTAAATTTAAATAATATATTATTTTTCATTCATAATTTATTATTAAATAAAGGTTAAATATTATATCAGTATTAAACAAATATTAAAATAAATAATTAATAATAATAAATATTATAATTATAAATATTAATAATTTAAGTAACGATTATTTTTAATTAATATTAAAGTAAATTATTAATAATATTAAATATTTTAATTATAATAATATTAAGTAACGATTACTTTTTATTAATATTAATAAATAACTAATTAATAATAGATTATAATTATTAAATTAAAATTATTATTATTAATTTAATTAATAATAATATAATAATTATGTTTTAATAATTTTAAATAAATTTAAATAATTTATAATTATTAATATTATTAATTAATTTATCCTATAATAACAATTATAAATTATGTCTATAATAGTAATTATCAATTATGTCTATAATTATAATTAACATTATTATAAAAATTCATATATTATAGAGATGGGAACAAGATTTACTTTTGGTTAACAGGTTACACCGTTCCACAGTTGCATTGGTAACTGGTTCCAATAGTCTGTTATTTTTGTAACATGTAAACAATCGCTATGTATTTTGCCAACAAGTCGTTTTAATTTAAAATGTTTGAAATAATTTTGGGAAGCAAGTATAGATGTTGTTTTCTGTTGAGATGAATCCACACCATTAAAATCTGTCTACAATAAAAATCTGTCTACAATTTTTTTTTTTTTTTTTTTTTTTTTTTTTTTGCAACAAAAACTTATCTATTCATGATACTTTGAATTTCAGGAATTTTCACTAAATTGGTACTAAAACATGTTTTTAAATTTTTAGTGACATAAAACACTGGAAATTATTTTAATCCTAAGTATCATAACTCTGTATATTTTCATCTGAACATTTGAGATCTTTTAAAATCGGAAGTATACCTCTAAATGAACCAAGTGTTTAGGAATTAGCTTTTGATTAAAAATAAAAATTACACCCTGTATAAAAATAAAACACATTTTCAAAAGTATGATTCCTAGAAAAATGAAATATGATAGGACTATTTTTCTGTAATAAAAATAAATTTAAAGAATGTATTCTGAACAATTTTTGTTTTAAGTTCTTTCAATAGGTTTTAAAAAAGTCCTACTATAGTAGTCTGACAAATTAAATATTGTCTACAAAAATCGCAAGAAGTAAATATTAATATTAACCTTAAGGCCTATATTAAAATATCAAAGAACTTAGAAAGTAATTAGCATGGGGGGGGGGGGCATGCAGATATGTGAAGGATCTTAAAAAATGGCAATTTTAAAATAATGTAAAGCTTTATTAAAATATTTCAACAGAAAATATCTACATAAAAAAACTTATAAAGTGGGTAAAACTGTGTAAAACTTATAAGTGGCTTGAATTGGGAAGTTGGGAGGAGGGGGGGGGGGAACCCTGCTGTAATCTTTAAATTGTGATTTGATTTTAAATATTTTATTATTTATTTTAGAAATTAAAAGAGAAGCAAAGCATATATGAAGAAAAGGGTGTTACTATCTCTTTCAGTGAGACTCCTTTTGCTGTACTCATAGCAACACCTTTAATGAAGCGTGCCCATAAGCTAGAAGCCTCCCATCAAATAGTGTTTGTGGACAGCACAAGTGCATGGGATCCGGAAAACCATTCTGTGACATTCATTCTAAGTCCTTGTCCTGCTAAAGTTGCATGCTTAGGTGTTATAATAACGAAAGGACCACCAAAAAGTTTCTTAGGATTTGCTGCACTGTTCTTAATTTTTCATAGTACAGTCCAATAAAGATAATTTGTTCACAGATTGTTAACAATAAAATCACAACAAAAATGTCTTTAGACCCGAAATTATGTCTTCTTTCAAAATATTATTGCAATTTTTGAAAAAGAGCTGTCTCCACACATTAAAAACATATACATAAACATATTAAAATATTAAATATACGAACACATTAAAAACTCATATTAAAAATTCAAAACACTTATTTTAAAAAAAATGTAACACCCATTTTGGATACCACATTTGGGCTCCTTGGATGTAAGCAGCCCGGAAAATGGCATAGTTTATACACTTTTTATTAAATCATGAACTTATAATAGGTAACATTGGATTGTTCGGAAAGTTCCTTCCGTTTGGGAAAACCAATTCGTACCGGAAAATTCTGCCCGTCAATTATTAGACGTTAGCTATCGGAATTAATGTCTAATAATTAAGTGATTGAATTTTCCGGTATGAACCAACTTTCCCAAACGGAAAGAACTCTCCGAACAACTCAATACATTAGGGCTGAACTTTCCAACCTGGCGCCCGCGATACAGCAGAAAATTCTTACGGAAATAGTTGCCGTAATTAATCTCCGAATAACTCCTATCCTGCCTTATTTAAATAAGGCAGAGATTTCTGTAAGAATTTACTGGTGTTTCGTGGGCGACAGGTTGGGCAGCCTTGCATTCGGGATTTACCCACAAATTTTGAAAATTTCAGAAAATATTAAATAAAAATTACCCTTTTCCTCTAAATAAGAATAAAATAAGGGTCGTCTACATATTAAAAATTGCACCAACGTTGATTTTTATATTAGCAACATCCTCTTTTATCAATGTTTTTGAGTTTCTTGTATGAAATAAGACAGGAAAAAGCATATAATTTATATATTTTTGTTATTGGGATTTTTGGAAAGTTCTTTCCGTTTGGGAAAACTATTCGTACCGGAAAATTCTGCCCGTCAATTATTAGACATTAGCTATCGGAATTAATGTCTAACAATTAAATGATAGAATTTTCTAAGACGAACCAATTTTCCGACCAACCCAATAGATCTCCATGGAGTTAGAAGAGATCAAAATTTGAGGATGAGAAAGTTAAAATCACGTGAAAAGCTTTAAATTATAACTTTCCAAAAAATCATCGGATTGAAAACTTTTGCTTCCAGTGAGACATCCATGTCACAACAGAAAATAATTATTTTTTTTTAAATTTGAAAATGATGATTTAGAAAATCTTTTGATAATTACAAATGATAAATGTTGCATAAAGATAAAAATATTTGAATATAAAGTTTTGGCTTTAAACAATTTGAGTACATTGCTAATTTATGTGTCAAAGTGTGAGACATACCCTTACCTGCACTGATGGATTGAGCAATAAACAGAATAGACACCATCAAAACCATGCGTGCTTCAGATTGCAGCTTAATCCAATCACTTTTTTCGCGACATTCGATCTGCACAAACCGCATCTACTACTGTTCAATCTTATAAGACGGATGATGAAAGTAGCCAGAAAATCTAAGTTAAAGATTTTCAGTTAAAATGGAAAGATATCAGTATATATTAGTTTATTTTATTCCTAAATTGACTCAACAATTTCAATAGTGTTAATCTGGAAAAAAAAATTTTCGCTTTGATCTTAATTTAATTTTTCTACATTTTTAAATGTACCGCAACATATTTCCTTTTATAGCTCTATAAAGATTTTATAAAAATTGGATTATAAAGATTGGATAAATTATGTTATTTTTTTCTGGGTGGCGTTGATCCAACGATTTCTAATAATGTGTCAAAAGCGGGTGTTACCACTAAAAAAATTACACTTGCGTAATTTTTAATATACTGTTTATTAACAAAAAGTGCATTCATATTCTGAAAGAAAACAACGACTTAAGGGGGGTGAACAGAGAAAACTTCCACATCTACTATAAACATGTTGTTTTTGTCTTAATTAATTAGAGTGATTAAATATGACAAAAAATTTAAAATTAGTGGTAGCAGAATGCTGATTGCCGATATCGCCCCATGAAGCCAGAAAAACATTATTCTGGGTCTAAATACATCTGCTAAGATTTGTTACGATGTTATCGTGAACGATCTGCGAGTAAAGACAAGTGTATCTTTATTTTATACTGACTGTAGAAAATCCAAAATAATTAATTATAGAATTACTATTTATAAGTAACTTTATGCTATTTAAAGTCGTTTAGAAATGGAAATTTCTCTTGCATTTTATGCTGTTTTCTTTTTAAAAAAATATAAATCAAACATTCTCAAGCAGATTTAAGATATAGCATCCTGAAACTCTGAATTCCATATTCCACGAAGATTTAATAAAAATATATGTCATATACTTCTTCGGGATGATCTGATGCAATGAAGTTGAATATATTGTAAAAATTGTCTGTTACCATTTGAAAAATGAATGTTCGTTCAATATTTAAACTATAGTCGACCCCGGAAGCATAATTTAAGTATCGCATTAATTTGTAGACATCATTTCCAGTGACAGTTATGCTTTGAAGGTGCTTTAAAACTTATAAAACTCATTTAACCCTAACAGGGGCAAAATACTTCTTTTGCTAAAACGTTGAAAAGTGGGAATAACAACAGAATTTACGAATAAATTTATTTGAAAAATTATAATTAAATTTATTAATAGCGTCTTTTTGCGGGAAACATAAATGTAAGATTCTATTCCAAATTTTCTGGTCCAATTGTGGCATTTGGGGATAGAAAAATCGTGTTATAAATAATATACCACAGACTTCCAAAGGGTTAACACATCGATTAGCCGTTATTGAATTTAGGTCGAGTTCTAGATACCTTAGTTCAGTATGTTTTAAAAGCATTATTCATTGTACGAAGCAAAAATATTTTTAAATGTATAATTTATTTCTAAAATTATTCAGCATTCTGTATGTTTAAACACGTGAAGTTCGATTTTTTTGCTTTATTTAATCGCAGAAAAATACTGCGATTTCTGCAATTAATACAGAAAGATTTCTAAACTGAAGAAAAAAGTACTAGGCAAATATTTCTAAACTAAAGTAATTGTGCCGTACCCCTTAGACATTCTAAGCAGTATACGCACGCATCTTGACATGTGAGGTCGTTATATTTGTACATTTTCTACTTCTTTAAAGCAGGGGTTCTCAAACTTTTAGACAGACGTACCACTAAATCAAAGTTCATATTTCCGCGTACAACCAAGTAACAATCGTACGACATATACAGAAAAACCTGTAAAAAGGAACCTGTCTAAAAAGAAATATATCTCCGGTCTTTTGTGTTTCTGTCATAGCAGGTTTTTATTGTATTTAAAAATGAATGATTACATTACAAAATTGGTACTTATATTCACTGATTTATAATAACATTCAAGTAAAAAGTAGTGTCATCATTAAATTTTAATAATGCATATCATATCAAAATAAAGTGTATTGGTCTAGGAAAAACGGCCAGAATACTTAATGACGTATTAGCCTATATTGATTCATATACTGTTATTGTAGGCTGATTGCACTAATTTGCATCTATCGCTAATGAAATGGGTGGACGTTTTATCAAGCACTGCTTCCTCATGTCTGGCTCAATATTTGATAGTTTTAGTCATAAGTCAGATTCGATGTGTAGTTTTTTCTTGTATTTGTTTTTCATATAACGAAGGAGAAAAAACACATTCACAGAGATATGTTGTGCTAAACACAAGCAAACATTGACGATATGAGACGGTACTCCGATATTATCGCTAGTGAAAATTCTGTTACAATCATCCTTTTGAATGAAGACTCCAGTAATACATTAATAGGGAGCTGAATAAGTTCACTTCTTTCCTCTCTCATGAGATACAGTGGCATAATGTCTCAAATGAGAAACGAATTTTTTATTACAAAGCTTAGTTAGTACATTTAACACACGCTCAATACAACTGCATTAATAATCTGCATATATTTAAATGCGATAATAATGTCGAGTTTTTGCAAGTTTTTTCATACATTTATATATATACCAACTCAATACATATGCACAAAGCAATGCCTGAAATCCGCACTGCATACGACCACAGTTTTTGTTTGATTTCAAACAACCAGTTTAAATAACCTTACTCTGCTAAAAACTGATCTCCATAAAATAGGAGTAAACTATAACACGTCTTGTACAAGAGAAGAAAAATATTTGGTACTTTTCGGTTAGCCGGGCGCCAGTGATATATGTACATATATAAATACATATGTATATACATATGTATGTATATATATACATACATATATGTATATATATATATATGTGCATGTATATATATGTATACGTAGATATGTGTATATGTATATACATATGTATTATACATATGTATTTATATATGTACATATATCACTGGAACCAAAAAGTACCAAATATTTTAATAAACATAATTAATTAATTTATGAATTATGCTTGAAATAAAACTTTTATTTTAACTCCTCTTAGAAGCTGCTCTACTACACAGAGAACAATGTGTTATAAATTACACTTTGAATTTTATATGATTTTAACTCCTCCTACTCACACAAGCTACACCTACTTTCAAGCATCCAGACTTTACCTTCAGATAATTCCATTTATAAAGCATGTTTAAAAACAGTTCTTCCGCTAATTAAAAATACTCCATTCATTAATTTTAATGTTAGGTCTTTATTAAAAATTTCATTTTTATCCTAATAATTTTGTTTATAATTCTGGTAAACTGATTGTATCATAAGCGGTGCGTGCGAATTTCATCAAGTCTGCTATTACAAACATTTCTCGTAAGAAAAAAATATAAAAAGCTTTTACAGATCATAAATCGCATTCGGAATTTTTTTGAAAATTTTCGAGTTAATGATTCCATAAAAATATACTGCATTTTTTTTTTTATTCCACGCACCAGTATCGTACTTCTGCGTACCAGTAGCCAGAGCTTCGCGTACCAGTACTGGTAAGCGTACCATAGTTTGAGAACCCCTGCTTTAAAGGACCACTTAACTGAAACTCTCCTATCGCGAAACCAACTCCCGAACTGAAACTCCCGATCCCATGTTAATCAATGGGAAAAATTGAGAGTGCGATGACTCCATTACCTGATATAATTATTAAAATATGGTTTTAACACCATCAGAAAGTAGGCAATCAAAGCTGACGACATGCGTTTTTATAAATTGTCTCCATAAATTTTAAGTGTTTTTAAGATGATAAAATTAAAATAACTCACCGCTGAAGAGGTAAGTAGCGCTTATGTAAGCGAACAAAATTTGCATATTGTGCGCCTGCAGAGCAATTCTGTTTTGTCCACTGACCCCATGAGTGGAAAGTAGCGCTAATGCGCTAACAAATCTAACAGGTACTGAGAACGCTCTAACAAGGAGATGACCAAGCTTGGTAATCACAGATTTTGATTATTTTTATATATGTTGTAGGGTAGAATCCCCTTAGTCTCAGGTTCAACGGATTTTATACAACGCTCCTTAGTTCTCGAGAAATGAGGGAGAGGGTGGGGGGTGGGGTGTTGTAATACTTTAACACAACTTAATACTTACTTTGTAACGAAATTAATGCGTCGGTTGGTTGGGCCCAAGGGCCTGGTGAGCAGCTTTTTATTTCTGTACTGCTGACATGATCTGAATTGAAGAAGATTGCTTTGAGACCTACAGTTATCTCGAATGATCCATATATCACAGAAACTGGTCTCCTAATTTTGAACCAATTCCAGATGAGAGACCTGCATCTGGATTGGCACCCCCCAGAGGTAACGCTTATACAAAACATGGAGGACATTAGAGCCACGAACAGATTTATGGTGCACCAGCTCCCATTAACGTACATGGTCCCATAGCAGAGGCAGACTAGAGAGGTTGTCACCCTCCCAAACA
Source organism: Maratus michaelseni (assembly GCA_963931845.1). Taxonomy (NCBI): domain Eukaryota; kingdom Metazoa; phylum Arthropoda; class Arachnida; order Araneae; family Salticidae; genus Maratus; species Maratus michaelseni. Next base: position 29,265,764 of record OZ007599.1, read on the forward strand.
CTGACCTTGGTCGATGCTGCTTGGCTTTCGGTGATCTTACGAGAACCGAGCTTTACCGTCCGCGCCACTGCGGTACACTCCGTCGGTTGTAGCTCAGTTGTTATGGCGTCCACTCGTTGATCCGAGGGCCCGGGTTCCAACCCGGACGAGCTGCGTTTGTTTTTCTCATTTTTTTCTTTTATAAATATACTTGTAATTATAATTTAATAATCTCAATTAAAAATTTTAATATCGTACATTAATTATAATGTAAACATATTTAAATTTAAATTTCATTTATTTGATTTTTAGGCCTGATTTTGAGATATTAAATATTTCTCATCATTTAAGATTGTTTTTTTTTAATGGATCCATTATTAACTAGTAAAAATTACAAAATCGTTTCAAAATCATACCTTATTTTATTAATTATAAATTAATTCAAACCGCAATCATATGTATTACAAATTTGAAAATCTTTAATATGCAAAAAAAAATATGTTGTAATTTAATTCTTATCCTAAATTTTAATATAATTATGCTTCTAACTTTAAAAATAGAGTAGTATTACAATCGCATTCCCTTGCTAAGGCAATATATAAATGACCAGAGGGCCCGTGCGAAGATTTCGCACTGAAATCTAATATTTTTTAGGTACTTCTCTATTAACCCGTCGACCGCTTTTCATAACAAAAAACTACCGCCAAACTGTAAGATTAAACGCCAAAAATGCAGTCCGATTTACTTGATGTCAGAATCATTATGCGTGTTTGTTACGTCATCTAGTGGTATTACATTCGACATTTGCGTGTATTTTTCATTATGTTTTATTGATTTAGTAGTTATTTTATTAATTAAAATAACAATTGTGTCCTTAAATTCTTATATTTTATTTATTTTTTGATATTCCAATGGGAACGTTCTCCCGTTTATTTGGCGATAGTTTTTTGTTATGAAAAGTGGTCGACGGGATAATAGAGAAGTATCATTTTTTATCAATATGTAATATTTATTAGATGCAGGTTTAAACTTCTAAAGAAAAATCAAGGATAAAAATATCTGCAAACAACATTTAGTTGTTAGTCAAGCCAGAATATCATCTAATTTATTCCATCAAAGTTACACTAAAAACTGATCCAAGATTGCTAAAGGCACGCGCGAGAAAAAAAAATAACAATCGTATTTTGACTGCATTAGAGGATGACGTCATCCACTTCAGGAAAACCATGGGACTTAGAAATATAAATCTAAACATTTCAATTTCAATTTCGCTTTTTAATCATAAGTATAAAATAAACCCGTGCGGTGTTTTTTATAATAATTGCTATAAGCATCATATAATGTGGTATTTTATTTTTTTGGCAACAATAATTTCAGGAAAACCTTTCATTTCTTTCATGAAAACAATGCCGATTTATTTTTTTAATTTCAGCAAATTTTAATCAAAAACATGTTTTAACGAATTGTTAAGTGGGCTATATCAGAAGCCTGTTCTAAAACCTTTCATATGGTATCTCATTCGTTGTTCTGCGTTTCATATTTTCTGAGTAAAAGGGATGTTGACAGGAGAAATAATATATAAGGATGTTTCTTTAAAACCACGAATTTACACAATTGTTCAATATCATTGTATCAATAAAGCATATATGAAATACATTTTAAAAGTGATTTAAAAAAATAACTGTTTAATGTTGTTTTATACAACGATTTATATACAAATAAAAAATAAATAGGTTAACATTATATTATAATTTAATTTAATGCACAATATTATAATTTTTAATAATGATTATTAAATGATAATTACAAGTATATTTATAAAACAAAAAATGAGAAAAGCAAACGTAGCTCGTCCCGGTTTCGAACCCGGGTCCTCGGATCAACGAACAGACGCCATGACAACTGAGCTACGACCAACGGAGTAATTTTGTTATAAAGTAAGTATTTAAGTTATGTTAAAATAATTGACCCCCCCCCCCCCCCCATTTGTCGAGAACTGACGAGCGTTGTATTAAATCCGTTAAACATGAGACTGAGGTCTTATACCCTAAGGGGCTTGGTCAGGGAGATATAAATAAGAAGGAGAACAGTGAAGGTAGGTTTTCCAGATCAGAATCTGGACCGGAAATTAATACCCGGTTCGTGGCGCTGGTGCTTCTAAATGCCGGTCATGTGACCTGCCAAACATGACAAATTGTCGTCTGCTCTTCCTGCATTTTTGTTTCGAGCATGGGAAAGAGTTGTCAGTCGAAACTGGAAATAGAGGGCGCTACACTCCCTAAATGTCCAAAAAATTGAAAATGCCTTCATACTAGGTACCGCTTTTAGTTCCATAAGTAGAAACATTATCGTTGTTCTCCTTCTCTCTATCTTCCTGGGCTTGGTTATCGCCTTGTAAGTATAATCGCTCTGGTAGAAATTGATACCTTCTCTTATAGCCGTTCAGGGAACATTCGAGTTCACCTGCTTTTTGTGATCACCATATATGAATGCGAGATAGACAAATTCTAGCAACTGAATATATAATTAAATTTAAAAGCGTGTTTTAATTAGTATTAGAAGTATTATTTAACGTTATGTACAGACTAAATTCATGTAATTAATTCCTATTTTTTACGATTTCAGTAATATAATGCAAAAACTTATGTATTTTTTTGCTTTAAATGAAATTAGTTTTATTTTATACATGCCAAAATACTATCTGCTTGGTTTTAAGCTAGATTTTTTTCGTTCGTTTTCTTTTTGAAACCTTTTTGCATTTAATACACCAACATTATATAAAATAAAATGCATATATTTTCCCGGTTATTAATTAAGATTTTGTTTTCTTTGGATAAAATTTGTAACAGCAGACGATCTTTTTAGAGGACTACTCAAAAGTAAAATGTTTCTATGTCGCGAAAAATAATGATAGGAATGTCCTCTTAAAGCACATACGCATGATCTTGTTGACAATCAATATTTTATATAAACTTAATCTAGGTCATAATTTATAAAACAATTAACATGAATTGAATAAAAAATATTATTATTAAAATTATGTTTTTGAATTGAAACAATGCCTAGATTATGTCTGAATCCATTAATTGCATCGAAAGGCAGAAACTAACATTTCAATAGATTGATTTTTTTTAAAATATACACTATATGGCCATTAATCACCGGCAACTTTCAATTGTAGACATGTTGTCGAATATTTAAAAATATACTTGTCAGATTCTTCTGGAATTTTAGGATTAAAAAGAACAGGTTTGACTTCATATTCATCAACGTCGATTTGATAAGGAGGACAATTAGGGGGCCCAGAAAAAATTAAAGAAAAAAATAGTACTTGGGATCACCCTGTAAAATAAAATGCACGAAATTATCTATCGCTACAGAATATACATAGGCAGATATTGCAAATATAGACTATAATAATGAACTTAGTTAATATTGATTTAGATTTAACAAATCAAAATTATTAAGTTTACTATGGAAACAGACATACAGAAATTTCACCAAGTGTAGAACATATCAGGCATGAAAATGCAAGCGTTGCATTTACCCCTTCAAAACTACTAGCTGTTTCACAAGCATGCACGCAGCTTCGATGGTTGGATTGATCACTGTGCTCACACTAACTCGGTAATTCTCCGTCAACCTCAACTCGCGAGTTAAGCCTTAACTCTCTCTTGAACATGAAATCCAATTCATCGCTAACTGAACGAGGCGAAGTGATGGTGGAAATCGAAACTCAAGTTGACAAACTCACCTTTGCTTCTTAGTTTGAATTATTCGACCGCGCATATGCAGTTGAAATAAGGATAACGGTCGTTTTTGTTAGCCCTATATATGTTTTTTTGGACCTTGAAACTTATACAATATATATAATGTCACCTTTTGGTACTTGCCTAATTTCCATTCAATCCTGTATTTGTTTTCTTCTGTAATTCATTTCAATCGCTATCGTTTCCATTTCTGGTATCGTTTCTTTCATCTTTCGATTTTCAAATCGCCAGTCACGTGTTTATTTTTTTTTCCAGGCTGTTCGTCCTCGATCTCGTTTCTCAGCCCTTTTCCGGATTCAGTTGCGACGCTAGTTAAAACGTCATTTCATTCATAACGTAACACTTCAGCATGCACTCGCCGTCGTGCCGCGATACCAAGGCACTCTAATTACTTTGCCAATAGGCAGTTTAAGAACTTCTCAACTTAGCACTTTAGAAAGGGGGCGTTTTCCGAAAGCGGTATTTTGATAATATTTAAAAGGGGCGTGAAGGCCTTTTGGAGAGCGAGAGAGAAGCAGCGATAAATTAAAACGATATTTGTAGCTGTTAATAAACGATGCCAGCGGCTGTTACTAGTTATGAAGTGCGATGGTGGACTTGGAATGCTTTTAAAGTTTTTTGTTTTTCCTTCTGCTGAAGTTCTAGTTTTTTTTTTGTTCATGGTAATATGTGTTTTTTTCTTCCAAGATAAATAATGTGTGGACTTCTCTTCATCTTGTTTTCTTCTCTTCAACTCAATAAGTGATAAAATCATTTTTTCTTTAATTTTTCTTGGGCCCCCTAATTGTCCTCCTTATCAAATCGACGGTGATGAATATGAAGTCAAACCTGTTCTTTTTAATCCTAAAATTCCAGAAGAATCTGACAAGTATATTTTTAAATATTCGACAACATGTCTACAATTGAAAGTTGCCGGTGATTAATGGCCATATAGTGTATATTAAAAAAATCATTCTATTGAAATGTTAGTTTCAACCTTTCGATGCAATTAATGGATTCAGACATAATCTAGGCATTGTTTCAATTCAAAAACATAATTTTAATAATAATATTTTTTATTCAAATCATGTTAATTGTTTTATGAATTATGACCTAGATTAAGTGTATATAAAAAAATGATTGTCAACAAGATCATGCATATGTGCTTTAAGAGGTCATTCCCATCATTATTTTTCGCGACATAGAAACATTTTACTTTTGAGTAGTCCTCTAAAAAGATCGTCTGCTGTTACCAATTTTGTTCAAATTATCTAGTAAGGCTTTTCTCTCTTTTAAGAATTTAGTTTACGTAGGTAATTTTTTTGTAGAAAATGAAAGTTGAGTGAAATTAGAAAAATACGTTTTCGCAGTTTTCATTTATCTTTATATTATTTAAGCTTTTATGATATGTAGCATATTTTTATATTTTAAGTTCTTAATAATTAGTGCGAATTCTTTAAACTTATTTTTATTCTCATTTTTGTTATAATTTCTTTACATTCTTATGCACTTAAATACTCCACAATTTTAAAATACTCAAGTTATAGTTCTTGTATTTAAAAAAAAAGATACAAAATTTCGATTGTTTAATAATAATAATATGTTTTATATAGTATTTGAACGTTAACTTATTCAAAGTTATTAATTCATTTATTTTTAAAAATAGTTAAAGCAATTTTCTTTGTGACGCATCCTAATGCTTTGATGCTGTATAGAATTTCATTTAATAACACTATACAACAACAGGTAATTTCGAATGTGCAATCTTAATTTATTATTTTTTTGCTGTACATGTTGCTTGAATTTTAAAGTATTGTTATTATAAAATTTGTTTAAAAGATTTTATTTATATGAAATTTAAAGTTAATTTATTTTGACTAAATCAATCTATATAAGTATTTCACATTATAAATGTACATAATAACATACATAAGAATTCTTGTAAATTTATATTTATATTTAAAAAAGAATGATTTAGAAAAAAATTAAGAGAAAAATGTAAATAACGTTATTTTATTTAAATAAAAATGAAATTATGGAGTTATGGCATTGAGTTAGATATGGAGCACTGAGCGAGATGCAAATGATTCAGAAAAACTATTGCCCTTCTGTATGAAAATATATTTAAAGAATTTAGTAAAAACTAAAAATAACATGTAGATAATATAAAAATATTTCAAAATAAAGTTATGAAATGTATTTTTCGGATTTTGCCCAGAAATTATATAAACTCTGATTTTTGCTTTTATGTTTCTTAAAAAGACATTGCGAAATTAAATTATGCATAAATATTTAACTTATTGGAGATTTTTATGGGGTTAATAAAGCTTAACCCTTTTTATCCTGACGGTACTTATAAGTACCACTTTAACCCCTTCGCGACGAGCGTCTTTTACAGAATTTTTAATCTGTTACCACCGGTTTTTCAAATGAGAAATTTTCTCCTAATTGAATCGCAAAAATGCTATGATTAGATAAGGAAAACTTTATAAAAAAAAAATAACTGGTGGGAATAATCAAGGATTCTGAGCATCTAAAAAGTAGGTGGAAAATTAATTCAGGATATAAAGGGTTAAACAACTGAGCATAAATTATAACAGACTTAGCATTTTACGAGACATAATTAATAGATTTACAAAAATCACAAACAATTATTTGAAGGATTATAAACAGGGTACAGTATAGATTTTAAAATAAGTAATTTATGCAATTTCCGTTTATTTCACGACAGTAACAACAATGTGAAAATTTCAATCCTATTATTAAACAAACTCTTCGAATGGTGAAATATTATGCTTAATCTTATTTATTTTCCGTTCACTTCTTATAACTGAAGAACACGAAGAAGAAACTATTTGTTGTAACTATTAAACTCGTATAATAATTATTCAATTAAAACGAATACATTAAATTCTATATTTAAAAAAATTTATCCACTGTTTCAGAAATAAATCTTTTAAAATATTCGTATTCTTCATGCCTTTATAAATTCTAAGGAGTAAACAGAAAATAACTAAGATTAAAATTTAAGTGAGACATACTGCCATGAATTAAAAGAAAATTTCAATTGGACTGGACTGAAGATTTTCGTTCTTATTACGGCCACCGAAACTCAAGTGGCGCTACATTGCACCGTCGTCTAGACATCCTACAACTTAGTCTTTCAACCGTCATCTAACACGCAAGTGTCTTCGCTTTATTATACTATATATCCAGCTTTGATTATGACCAACGTGAACATCCACCAGATTACAGAAAATCCCAGACACGTATTTTTGAAAGTAGGGTCACCGCACCATAAATACTACGCTTATACGCCGATACAAAAAGGGCAGCTGTCTTAGACGGATTTTTTTTTTTCCAGCGATTGAACAGTTCTCTAAATTTCGCAATGCAAATATTTCCTCAAATCACTCCACTGCTATTTTCCACCATAAAAACCTTCTTTATTTAACCAGAATTCGGTTATATGTAATGAAGCAACAAATATTTTATCTTTGTTAGTATTATTGTAATGATATGTTACATCTCATTAATTTGATTTTATAAGTTATTTTATAATTATAAACATTAGGAATGTATTAGCGAAATTATTATAAGGTCTGGTATTACAAATATTTTGTTTTCAGAAAATCTTTTTAAATTCCTCTTTTTTTCAAGTAAATAAACATGGCTTGTTTTTCATTCAACATTATTCGCACCTCTTGAATAATTTTGTTGTGAGTAAAGTTTATTTAAAACTGGGCATATTTGTTTTTATTGAAATGGTTCTGCGTGATTTATCTATAGTTAATTGTTGTTTGTTGCAAAGCTACTTTTAATAATTTTAATTTAAAAGTAATTTTTAACCAATATATATATATATATTGAAAAAAAATTTAAATGACAGGGTGAAGTCCTTGGGGAAAACAATGAAAGTTTTAACATCGATAGATTGCGATCACAATATCAAAAAAAAAAAAAAAAAATCTTGAATATTAAATTATTCATATCATTCCCATAGTATTTGGGGGAAATATCAATATTTATAAATGTCACTATTCATACGTTTACGCCGAATTTCTATAATAATAACAACAACAACAACAATTATTATTATTACTATTATTATTACCATAATTAAAATTTATTTTTCAAAGATTGTAAATTCATCCCTTTATCGGATTTCTAAAACAGTGAAATTTTCTTGCTATAACACCCTTAAGATAATTTCATAGTTGTAAATAGAATGTACTGTCGTCTTTTCTTTTAATGGAGATGTTCTGCGTAAGTTACTAAGTAATTATAAATAAAGGTAATAATAACTATTTTTGAAGAGACACTTTTACTAGAAAAAATTAGAGAGAAAATAAACAAGTAGCCATCTTTAATAGTAAAATCTAAAAAAGTTTTAAAAAATATTGCCTTCAGTTATTGAATTTTGTCAAACTAGAAAGCTGTAACTCCAGAAAAATTTATTAGATTATAAATAAATAAAAAAATGTAGCAAAATTCATAAAATGTTAACAATTAAAATTTTGGCATGTTCGTTTGCGTAGAAATTATTATTAATGGTTTGGAAACCGTAAGGAATTCTTCTATCCCGTATCTTTAAATTCTTTGACAGTATTTATTAAACTATCTTTTTAAAAATAGGATTCGTTCAATATGCAAAATAATCTTTGATTTTTACTCTTTTTATTTTTCAAAATCAAACAATTGTAACAAAACATGAAAAACTTCATTAAGTTTCTTCAATATGTGGTATGCATCCTAACAAAACAATTTTATCTGAATAAATGCAATTTATTTGATTTTCAGCTTTTAAATGTAACAGAACTAAAACATTTTTAATCTAAAACTCACACCGTAAATTTGACTAGAATAGTGCTTTTATTTAAAATGCACAAGTTCGCAAATTGTTCATGAAATACAGAAATGTTATTTCAAGCAATTTGGCAGCTATTACTAGCAGCCATTGCATTGACTATTGAGTATAAGGCCAAGCCAACACAACTTCAAGTGTTCCGTATGAACTACGATCAGCGTGAACCACAGATCAAATATACCACCGTCAGATACGACAGTAGAGCGAAAACCCGAACCAGCGCGATGCCTAGCGTCGCTACTGAGAACTATCTGAAACAATCGCGCACGCGCGGGATCTATAAACTGTTGGATTGTCACTATCGCATGTACCTGTTGACAATGTTGTTCATTTTATCGGCAGCTTTTTGATAGTATTTAATTTTTGCAAAACTTCTTTTCAGAGCTTTTTTTTTATGTAGCTAATTTATATTGCCAAGTGCTTGTTTCAGGGCTGTTTTTCTTGCAATTAATTATTGCAAAACGTCCAAAAATAAGATGTTTTATAAAACACAATCATGCCATTCTTCTGTTTTCCTACAGGCAATTAAAGAAGGTAAGTGATTTCTATATTTATAAATTATAAATGCACGAATGTTAAAAATCTAGTTTTATTTTACTTTAATGTAGATTTCTTTTTAAGCAATTTTTTTTCCTTAACCTTTTATCCATTTCCATTTTTTATACTTGTTTTAATTCACGTTTCCATTTTCATTTTCTTTCCGAAAATTAACTACACAGAGTTCGTACGGTCATAAAAGTCCTTACAAATTTGAAAAGTAATTTTTGATCCTTAAAGGTCCTTATTTTTAAGGAAAATCCTTTTTCTACATCTTTTCAAAATGAGGGGCAAAAAACTTCTCTGCTCTATTCTTTATTTTATTGTAAAAATAAACAATAGAGTATAATTAATTTAGTTAAAATTTCCTCTAAATTCAATATTTTATCAATTTGTATGTCCTTAAATTTTTATTGTTTTGATCCTCGCATTTTATTTAAAGAAATGAGTACGAACCCTGTTACAAGGGTGAAAATCTACCACATATGCAAAGATTTTCTCTGCATCCCCTCCACTTCCCCTAATCTAAAGGGGGGTTTTTCCTCTCTGAAATTTTTTCTGCATACTGCTGTTCTGCCAAAGATTAAAATATTTAAAACTTAAATTTTCTTTTTTTATCTTGTTTGTTTACTTGTTACAATATATAAACAACCAGCTTCTTATTTCTTCATTGTAACATTAAAATAATCAAGCATCTAAATTATTCTTGCTCCTGAAATTTCTGCTTTTTGTCTTCCCCATATCCCAATTGTATAAGGTCTAAAATCATTAAACTTTTAAAAAAAATTGAACAGATGTACCATTCACCCACAGTCCGCCATCTTATATTTTATATCAAAACACATTTGCTTTGTTTCTCATTTCCAAAATAATTTTCATCCATATTTACTTATTATAAACATGTTATTTAATTTAATTGACTAATTTATTTATATTTAATAATAAAAGTTTAATAAAAAAAGAAAAGATAAAAAAGATGGCAGACTGCAGGCGAATGGTACATCTAAGCTAAAAAAGTATCTCATTTGTTATTTTGCAGTAACAGAAAATAAATAATAAAATGAACAATCCGATTTCAGCACTTTCCATGAAAAATTTACCCTTTTTTTAAACTTTTCTCCCCCCCTCCTCATACACATCCTTTCTCCATACTTTTCACTTTGCATTTGCATCCCTAAGCCTATTGAATAATAAAGAAAGCTATTTATAACTTTATTAACCCCATTCTTTATTGTTTGTAACTAATAATAACTAATTAATTTTCTAAATTCACTGCTCTGCAACTTTCGATAAAATCTGAAAAACCCAAAGTTTATTAGAATTATGCAAAACTAGATATTGTTATTGTAATAGATTTGTATATTTATATACATATTTGTTTCTAGATTGGAGAAATGGATGTCTAACATCCAGATGAAGCTGATTACTAGACCTCATCAATATTTATGCTCCTATCACTTTTGAATGGAAGCATTCACAAATACTTTGAAAAGTATTCTTTCAGAATCTGTGCCTACAATTCAAGTAACTGATGTTGATGTCCACAGGAAAGCAAGTTGTGCCGTAATTGGTAATAAAATGTAAGTTATTTAATACCCTTTCATTACAAACAATAATTATGAATTAATATTGGTACTTTTCGGTTAGCCGGGCACCAATGAAATATATATATATATATATATATATATACACACACATACATATATATAGCACTGGTGCCCGATTAACTGAAAAGTACCCTAATATTTTTTTTATCTTTTGTGTTATACATCCATATACTTATCTACTAAATTTCTCGATAAAAAGATCATGTATATCAGGGGTGTAAAGACATAGCATGTAATTTCCACTATTTTTGTGGCCTTTTTTAATCACAGAATTCTGCAGTTAAATAATGTGCAGAATACTATTCAGAAATAATGATAACTCATGGTTTACAGTTTAGCCCCTTGAAATATATATTTGATTATTTTGACTAATGTCTGTGTAGAAGGGATAGATATATTTTTACATATGGTTTCATTATACACTTTAGCTTTCAGAGTATAACACTTTATGCTTTGATTTAAATTTGCTAAAGTATAATGCATTTTGTTGTATGTATTTCAATAAATATAAAACAATTTTTTTAGTTAATTATAACTTTAATCTTTAGAACTTAATGGAATAGTAAAGTAGAGTATGTTAAAAATTTCTGTATACTTAAAAGGAAATGTAAAAACGTGCTTTTTATAACAATGTATTATTTATCTTTTAGATGTTCTTTAAATGATGTTGAAGATTCACCCATGGATAAAAATGCTTCCTTAGCTAGTTGCTCTGCTTTTGTTAAAGATGATTCTCCAATCCAGCTGCAAACACTAACATCTCCAGTCCAGCCATATGCACCAGTTCAGTTGCATGCACCAAAATCTTCGGCCCAGCTATTTAAACACTGAAATCTCCAGTACAGATACATACACCAAAATATGTAGTACAGTTTAAAACACTCAAGAATAGAGATCCAGTTTAACACCAAAAGATGAAAAAGGGACAGATATAAATCTTTAATTTACTGGTTTAAAAAACGACTGTAGTTCAAAATGCTTCAAACATATCCAAAATGAACTAAACCTTTCAACCAAGATGCATTAGAAAATACGTTTTCTATTGTAAGAACAAAAAGAGGTAATGAGGAAAATCTGAATTGCTCACAATTAAAAGTTGCGAACAAGCAGTGACGGTAAACAAAATTTTCAGCATGTCTAAAGCTACGAACGGTGAAGTAGATTTTGATGAAATTCTGATATCATTAAAATATAGAAGTGCTTCCAAATATTTAAATTTAACTTCCATATTCAGTGATCATGTCAAATTAAATGTAGATATTCCGCTTCATGAAATTCCATGCTTGCCATCTGACACTAAAGACAAAATTTCATTTATTATATGGCTGGATATGTTGCAAGAAAAAGTTCCAAATTAAATTGTGAATTATTGTCAAAATACTTTGTTTAACACTACAAATACAGTAAATCACAATTCTTTGCTAACTCAGTAAAAAAACTGTTCGGGTAATAGTCTAAAAAAGCCTAGTGATGCATTATTTCATATTGTGCAAAAAATGTATAGTGTAGTATTAGGTACTCCTTGTGATTTTGTTTTTTAAGTGATAAATCCAAGTCAACATATTTTGGCCATTAGATGCAGCAAGTAACAGAAAAAAAATTGTTATTATTGAAATGCTACAGATAGCATCCATTTTTTTTATGTTCATTCCACTTCATATCTGAAGTTTCTCTTTTTTTAAATCTCTCCAATCGAGAAAATTTCTTTTACAGCTTCACCAAAATGTTAAAGATCATCTGGTTATGTTATTATTTGCTGTAAAAATCTTAATTTTTTTAAAATGAAAATATCTAATACTAAATATTGAAAAATTTTAATCTGTCATATCTTTGCTAAATTCACACGCTTTAGTAAGTCTAAAAATATTTATAATCATCAATAACTTCACTATTTTGATAATATCGGATAGAGCTTATTTTAGGCATATTCAGCACAGCGACCTGATTCAATGCAGGAATCTACCTGGAAACCGACAAATAAAATTTTCTATGAGCAAAAATCCACTATCAGAGAATTACTTATAATGTAATGGAAAACTAGTCTATGATCGGTGCTTTTCAGTTAGCCGGGTGCCAGTGAAATATATATATATATATATGTATCCTATGAATTTCAAAATACATTAAACAAGTTCTTGCATCAAGATACATGTATATTTCTGCATACATATATGTGTATATATATATTTCACTGGTGCCCGGCTAACCGAAAGTACCCTATAATCATATATCAATATCAATTTTATGTTCAAAATTAATGTCTAAAAAGTTTTGGTACTTTTCCATTATCCCGTTGACCACTTTTCATAAAAAAAAAAAAAAAAAAAAAAAAAAACTATCTCCAAACTAACAGCAAAAATGTAGTCCTATTTACTTGACGTCAGAAGCATTAAATGTGTTTGTTATGTCATGAAGCGGTTTTTAATTCGATATTTACCTGTATTTTTCATTATGTTTTACTGATTTATTAGTTATTTCGTTAATTAAAATAACAATTGCATCCTTAAAAGGCTGTGCCATGATATTAAAAGAGAAAATGCATTGAAAAAATGTTTCTTTGCATAGTTAAGTGCAATAGATCAATTTCAACTGACGTCACAGACATTTATTCACCAGACGAGAAGAATAATTAAGAACAATGTAAATAAATAAGTATTCAAGATTTTTTTTCTATTTTCATTAATATATTGTAATTTTTTTGTGTCTAAACTTACTGATAGTTGACACTTTGGTGAGTGGGGCTTTTTCGAATTTATTTATTTTGATACTGCAATGGCAACATTCTTCCATTTGTTTATTTGGCTTTTTTTTTTTTTTTTTTTTTTTTTTTTTTTATGAAAAGTGGTCGACGGGATAAAGGAGAAGTACCAAAGTTTTTCTTATTCAAATACATTTTTTTTCATCTGAAATAATATTCTGATCTTTCCTTTGAAAAACAAGATTAAACCAAATCCATCGAATAAAAATAGTTATAAGTAGAGTCATGCATTGTCTCGAGTAATCAAATTTTACTGAAGATACTCTTTTGGAAGGGGGTAGGGATTATAGCTGGGCGCAGATGATAAATCACCAAATATTGTTACCATCATCATAATTTGTAATGTATTTATTTCATTAAAATATAAACCTTTCATCCATTTAAAATGCAGAACCTTAAAAGTGATGCCTTACACTTATTTCATCAGAAAAAAAAATTCCATAAACCGAAATATTTTATTTCAACATCAAAACATTATTTCTAATTTACACACGTGGAAAATAGAATTTGTTAGTGACAAGGGGGATAAAAAAAAAATATTTTAGCGAGATTTGTGCTTGGCTAACATAAAAGTACAGAGTAAACTACACATATCTAAAATATATGAATGATATTTAGGAACACTGGTAAAAATGCGTCATTGTGAATCTAAAAAGTGCCCTTTTCCTATCAGCAGCTCCCTGCTTTTTTTTTTAATCTGATGAAAATTTTGTTATTGTAAAATAAATGTTTGTAAATTATTTAAAGAAAAAAATCCCTGACGGCTCGGCCTATAAGCACAGGTAGATTTCGAAGACGCAGACTGTGGAGCGCCTATTTGTTGGGAATTGCGGAAGAAATGACCTTTTTGCCATGATGCGGTAGTTGGAACCACCCACTTCAAAATCTAACTTGTTTGCAGGTGGAGCCGGCAGGGATTTTTTTTTTCTTGCTGTAAGGGTTATTGGTCCTGTAAAAAACTTGTCAATACAAAAGTTTTAGATAATATTAAGAGGATTTATGATAAATTTAAACGGATTTCATATCTTGTGATTTGACGAAGTTATGAATTTTTTTCTTCAAACCCACCCGCCCCTTTTCCCGCTCCCTTTGGGGCCATTTTTAATGATATCAAAAATCTGTCATACATAAATTTTCGGCCCTTGTTCTAGAAGTAATAATAACTTTAAATGGATTTGATACGTATCATAATTAAGAAATTAGGGGGGTTTCTGTTTTCACAAAAGCCCCCCCCCCCCCCCCTGGTTCGATTTTGCCCATTAGCGAACTTGACCGAGATTTTATACCCCTTGATTTTATGTATCAGTTTGGAAGAGATTTGTGCAGAATTATTAGAGTTATTGTGTCCATAAAAAAGTGACGTATATTATATATATATATATATATATATATATATAAAGTTTTGAACTGGGATTGGTTTTGGGTTCTAGGAGTCATGATCTGCGTAGATCTGCAACAATTTTTCAAAAATTCCAACTTAGGGGAAAATGTAATAGGTAGTATTTCTTACGAAATCTACCTAAAAACAGTAAATTGAGTTACAACACATTATTTAAAAGCATAAATTCATGTTATAAAATATTTATGATATTGAAATTTCGTATATAAATCATGTTCCAACTGAATTTTTTAGTAAAGTATGTAGTTAGAAAATTTGCATTCCATGTAATATTACTTTTTAATGCATGGAATTTTGTATTTATGTTGAAAACATTCATAAATTTATCCTACTATACAGTTGTATTTTTTACAAAATGTGCAATAAATTTTTATTTTTGAAATTATCTTTTTAATGTTTTATCATGCTTAAGTAAAACTTTTTATATGAAAATAATAATAGTAATAAAAATAAATAGCAGTGTGTTTTACTGCAGACATTAAAATTGTGAAAATCGTGATAAGTGACATTGTTTAAAATGTGGCACTAAATGGTATTTTTAGATATGTTATATTTATTACTTTTTAAATAAAAAGAATATTTAAAATCGTATTAAATAACGTTGTTTAAAACGCTTCACTAAATGGAATTTTTAAATAAAAAATATTTAAAATCGTATTAAAATAACGTTTGAAATTTAGCACTAAATAGTATTTTTAAATATGCTATATTTATTTATTTTTTAAATAACCACATATACATCGTTACGAAATATAAAAGTGGTTTTAAATACTTTTCATAAGTATTACGATAACATAAACAAACAAATTTTACAAGTATCAAATCATGTAAATATTTAAAAGTTTCTCAGTTTAAATTATTATAAAAAAGTGTGTAAATATCTGTAAGAAACTCGTGTAAATATATAATTTATGAACTTATTTGCTTAGTTTTTATTATTTGTATGATAAAATAAAATACGTTTGATGTTTTAAATAATAACAAACATCGTCGAAACTGCGGGGAAAAAAAAGATAGATACTAAACAAATAAGATAAGTAATACCTACCTGTGGCGACACGCCCGGAACGTTTGCGACTGTTGTCACTAGGGCTTGAGCTTAAGGCTCTGCATCAGTAAAATTTGAAATTTCCCCCTGCCATGTTAAACCAATGGTCGCGGATTCCATTCGTTTTTGTCGAAAATCTCATTAGGAAATTAATATTTTTGACTTATTTTTTTAGTATCCTCTTCTTAAAGCATGTCTCTTACTTTCTATGTGGACAAAATATTTCTAAATTACATATATATATTTTTAATTTATTGCTAAAGTCTTAAGAAGTCAGCGAGATGTGAATAAAACTAAATAACTCCAAAACTATTTGGAGTTTTAAAAACTGGAAAACACTGAAATAAAGTGCATGGTCTCATCTATTCATATAAATAAAAAAAAATCGTTTAAGTTTATTTAAACTCTAGATAATAGACAAATAAGCTGAAAATTGTTGAAAATTTCATCCCCCCACTAAGCTATAAATCAAGGCAGGAGGAGGACCACAGTTGACCTTTGACATCACACAGGTCGGAAGAAGGGTGAGATATTGGAAACGCATGGGCTTTCAGTTTGCTTGTAATTGTTAATACAGAACAGAGTCTGATATAGTGAAGATCAAATTATTTTGACAAACTAAGAGAAATATATATATATATATATATATATATATATATGTATATATATATATATATACAAGTATGATTATATATATTTTCTTTTTTCGCGAGGGCTTTATTTAAAACTGATTCATATATAAGTTTAATCTTTATTGTATAGGATTCCCTTCTTTATTAAAAAGTATAAAAAATCTCAACTGAAAACTTTAAAGATCGGCAACATTTTAATTGACGTAATAAATTAAATATCTTTTTAAAATAAAGATAAAAGTACAGAGAGAAGGTATCTTGCATAGTAAAAAATATGTTTGAATAAAGGGTTTATCAGATTATAAATTATTTATAATATATTTATAATTATAAATATTTTACAATAATTTAATATAAATTATTATTTATTATATTTATATGTTATATTATAATTTATACTTCCCAATTTTGACATGATTATTATAATTCTCTGCCACATTGATGTAAAAATCTATGTTGGTTATATATTCAGTGTCAATTTTCTTGGTATACTGTCGCTTGATGCTGCAGCATAAATTTGAAATAGCATATTTAGTTATACACAAATTGCAGTTATACACAAATTACGATGGGGTATCATCCGAAAGGTTTTTGAAGCGGTTTCTGGCATAGTACACTCACATTTCGTTAAAACATGTTTTAACTAATAATAAAATAATGAAAATTTATAGCAAGAATATTTTTTAATGAGAAAAGAAAAAATACAATTATGAGTTACAGGCTAGAGTACACCGCGAGTAGGGTTGTGCCTGACATCTGACCTCTGCTAGTCAACCCCAACCCAACCAAAAAAAAAAAAAATCATCAACCCAAAACTCAACACAATTTGACCCGAAACTTATCCGATCCGAGCCGGAAGTGAAAGAAAATTAATACACATTGGAATACAGTAATGGAAAAGTAGTCTGAAGTTATGCCTCTAATATCAATATTATCCTATTTGTATAAAAATAGACATATATACACTCATTAATATTCTACTTAGTATTTTTCATTTGGGTTGGGTTGGGTTGATTATTGACGGCCAATTATCTACACTTGGGATATAGGCCCGGGGAGAGTGCCCTTCGTGGGGGTCTTTCTAAGGGAACCTAACCCGTATTTACGCATGGATAAATCCACGGCTCGAAGAAAACCACGAAAACTCCGAACGATTAGGCCGACGGGCGCGATTGGGATCGAACCCAGCACCTCCCGTCTACCAGCTTTGAGAGCAGAACCTCTCAGCCACTGGTGGGGCTATTTTTCATTTGGGAATATATATATATATATATATATATATATATATATTGAAAAATTGGATCAACTAGACTTGAACCCGAAACATTTAAAGTCAACCCCAAACCGATCCGAAACGACACAAATTAGCGTCAATTCGACCGGAACCACGGGTCGTAAAATCTACTTACCCGACCCGATGCAGGACTCTGCTACGGGCTATTTAATAATTTATGACATGGTACTTTTAATAAGTTTTTTTTTTTTTTTTTTTTTTACTTTTTCCCACAGACACACCAATTTTAAACTCTTGCTCTTTCCTGGATTTCGTTCAACCGGCTTCTCCTCACAGATCGCAAAATTATATATTAAATTATGATGAAATTTAAAAGCATGATTACCTATGTAACACTTTCGAAATTTATTTGAGGATATCGAGGCAAGAGGGTGCCAAGCCACATTTGTGAACTTCTGAGATATTTCAATTTGAAAATTTGATGAAATACTCAAATCAAGATATATAACATAATGTTTCTTCGCCAATGTCTTAGTAACATTTGAGATATTCTGAGTAACAATATGGCATACTTTCATGATATTACTATTATGTTTTTTGTAAATTAGCTATCTTCATTGGGGGCATAAACATCTGGGGCAAAAACGAAACCTGTCACATAAGGCTGCCATCAAGTGACATTAGAAAAAAAATTATATGTTAGATTTTGTAATTTACAATATTAGGCAACAGATTACAGTGTTAGATTTGTTTCACCAAAAACTGTAGCTTGGCACTTTTTTACCCTGACCCCCTCATTTTCACTATAAAGAAATGTACAGCCACCCCCTACTTTCAAAAACTTTTTTCTTAAACTAAATATTTTTTAAAAGCCAAAATCTTATTTCAAAATTTAATCGCCTACTGGCAGAGTTATAGCAAAAACCCGGATTTTTTTTTTTTTTTTTTTTTTTTTTTTTAAGTTAAAATAAACATAAGTTGTTTTTTTTTTTTTTTTTTTTTTTTTTGAAAAGTTAAAAAAAAATTAATATTTTAAAAAATTTTGTTTTTTTTTCTTTTAAAAAAATAACAATTAATAATAATAAATACTTTCATGATATTACTATTATGTTTTTTGTAAATTAGCTATCTTCATTGGGGGCATAAACATCTGGGGCAAAAACGAAACCTGTCACATAAGGCTGCCATCAAGTGACATTAGAAAAAAAATTATATGTTAGATTTTGTAATTTACAATATTAGGCAACAGATTACAGTGTGGTTTTAAAATTTTCATTAAACGATTTTCAACTAAATAGTTTTATCTCAAGAATAGTGTTTTTGCTTGATTAAATCATAAAACTTCATAAAACCATTTAATAATATCAGTAAAAACTTTATCTTAAAAATTTACAATGGTGCATTCTGTTTGCAAATTTTAATTACCTTAAAATTTTTTCTTTGATTAGCCCAAAGAGAAAGAGACAGATATATTTTTGTCCATTCAGATGAAATTTCGTTATTTTTTGTCTCTTTTTCTTTCTTTTAACCGTGATGGTTTTAATCATGGTTTGAAAAACAATTTAAAATACTATTTACAAACATTATGTGAGCTTGTTCTTTAAAAGTAGCAGCGAACTTCGGTTGTGTCCACGAAACTTATAAAATTGAGGCTATAAAAATATAATATTGTGGCTTAGCCATAAAAAGTATACAGATGATCTCTGCAATAGTATATTTGATTTTTAATAAATCCCGGTTACAAAGAGAGAGAAATTTGATTTCCAGTATAGTAAACCAACAAAAGTTTGGTACATGGTCTGCCCGTTTTCTGATAGCTTTAATGAATTTTTATTTAATGAAGTTATTTTTAATGAAAGTTTTTATTAATGAAGTTTTGCTCTATTCTAAACAATATTTCTACAGATCTAATAAAGCATTTTAGTTATAAAATTATCTATACCTTTGGAATGCATCAATTATACTTTTGTTTTTACTCAGGACTGGATTTATCTTGCTGATCACATTCAATTTCATAAGAAAAAGTTTATTTTCTTTCATCTATCTTGACAACCCATTCTCTCGTTATTTTTTCAGTATTATCAGTAAAAGTAATAGTAAAGTAAGTAGAAAAACTGTATATTTTTATATGAAAACCGATTTAGATTTTAAAATTTGTTTTCGTTTCAAATTAAGCAGTTTTACATTTAAATTCTTTTAAAATTCTGCTTCTTTAAAGTAAACTGAACAGAGTCTTGAATGAAATATGGAAAAATTATCTGATCTTTTGCAGACGTGCAGCATTGATTTTCATACGATAGTATGTGTTAAAAACTAGGAAATGAAATTCCTTTGGAATGTGTGGAAGAATTAGTGCATTCTGCAATGCATTACCAATTATTTTAATTACAAAATTGAGAATTAAATTAAGACATTATTCTCCTTCAAAATTATTATATGAACATGAAAAAAAATATATTACTTATTATCGCGAAAAAAAAAAGAGAGTAATTCGAAAAAAAAAAAAAAAAAAAAAAAAAAAAAAACAGGGACAATTTGAAAGTCAAGGACAGGGTGACGTACTGCAGCGTACTGCCCATCTCCTCGATCGGTCTTTTCCGTGTATTCTATTTACCGTGACAAAATCCATCCCATATGAGATGAGACTGGACTTTCCCTGCCCTCAATCCCCCTAACTGCGTTGACAGCCGAAGAAAGACATGGGCGTGTTTAGAAAGGGGGAATGAAAATGCAAGCGAAGAACAGAAATCCGGAAAAAATTTTACTGAAGAAGAGCCTTAATGAGCTTATGGAAATGTCCTATCTGTGTGGCGTGAACATCCCTCAGGGCCCACTTGTATTGTAGTACGAAGAACGCTATACTTGTCCCATAAGTGTTGCATTTTGTTGCACTATATTAATGATATGATTAAAATATATCATAAATATTTATTTATTTTATTCTTTTATTTTAAAAAAAATTACAATTTGTCTACTTATGAAAAATATAATGTATACTATTGGGAAGAACGCTTATCCCCTAACCGCTACATTTTGTAGATCTACAAACTTCAAGTCAGCTACTCTTTTCCTCAAATGGGAGCATGAATTAGCTTTGCTCTCAACAAACCCTTCCCCTTACGTAATCTTCTCTAGCGATCTACGATCGGAATTTTATTTAAGTTAGATTTTATATTATTTTACACAATTTCCCTTTCCAATCATCTGTATTTATATACGTTATTGAGACATGTGCACCTTATATAGGACCCAACACGAGGACATTATTACGTTGCATTATACGGAATTGCTCGAAGTATTTTTCTGTGAATGCAATTAACACATTTTAAGCCGCGATTTAATACTAACTGTAGACAATGCTCCACCCATTTTTAGTTGGAATATATATTTTAATTTTTGCATTAATGTTTACATTCTTAGGTAGGCGGTGTTAACAGTACAAGTCAGCTTTTGGTCAAATCAGTATATTTGCATATTTCACAGTGAAAATATATCATAAATATTTATTTATTTTATTCTTTTATTTTAAAAAAAATTACAATTTGTCTACTTATGAAAAATATAATGTATACTATTGGGAAGAACGCTTATCCCCTAACCGCTACATTTTGTAGATCTACAAACTTCAAGTCAGCTACTCTTTTCCTCAAATGGGAGCATGAATTAGCTTTGCTCTCAACAAACCCTTCCCCTTACGTAATCTTCTCTAGCGATCTACGATCGGAATTTTATTTAAGTTAGATTTTATATTATTTTACACAATTTCCCTTTCCAATCATCTGTATTTATATACGTTATTGAGACATGTGCACCTTATATAGGACCCAACACGAGGACATTATTACGTTGCATTATACGGAATTGCTCGAAGTATTTTTCTGTGAATGCAATTAACACATTTTAAGCCGCGATTTAATACTAACTGTAGACAATGCTCCACCCATTTTTAGTTGGAATATATATTTTAATTTTTGCATTAATGTTTACATTCTTAGGTAGGCGGTGTTAACAGTACAAGTCAGCTTTTGGTCAAATCAGTATATTTGCATATTTCACAGTGAAAATATATCTATGGGTGGCCATCTGTCATCTATGAAAGATACATCTAAAACAGACAGAAAAATGAAATTAAGAAATAACATCGGAATCAGTTTTTCTCTTTTAAAATTCATTGATTATTATTTATGACTAGCTGACCCCCCCCCCCCCCCAGCGTCGCCTAGGCCAATAATAATAATCGTAGATATAAATAAAATCAGAGTTGAATGATTTCATGTTTTTAAATGACATTCTTTCCAAAGGAATTTATGTTGGGGAGCCCATTGCCTTTGACAGCATACACCCAGTGTGCTACGTAAGCTCTGTTTTCTTTTAATTATATACTTTTAAATGAAAATATTTCCAAAAGAAACTTATGTTGCAGGGAGGGGGACTGCTTTCGACAGCGTAAGCTATCGAATTCGAATAATTTTAAATACCCCTCTATCTAGACGTTTAGAGCGTTTCCGAGCAAGTTATATAACTTTGCCACCAGTATTATTAAATAAAATATTTATTATTGTATTTTGCAGATTGAGAAGGCAAAAATTGATTATTTAAAATTATTGGTGTCAAGCATCGCAAAATTTAGCATTTTTAAATCATGTGCTTGCCCTCCTAGGTGTTAAGTGAAATTATGGCAAGGAGAACTTAATACCAGCATGGGCGCTCACTCGCTGATCAGAGTTAAATTCAAACTGATTTGCATCTGAAGTCCGAGCGGCATATAAAAAGAGTATTATATCACTGGATACTGTTACTGGTATGAGTAGAATAAAATTTTAATGTTATTTCTCTAGATTGCATAATAGCAATAACGTGCGAGAATTGTTTCATTTTTCTCGTTTAATGAAAATCTTAATATAAATGATTTATTTTCGCAAACACAGAAACATACGATAGAGATTTATTCCATCCACGGTTGATTGGCGTAACTTTTGTATGCATAACTTTTAAAGTAATTTTTATCCGTCAAATTTAAATAACATCATTTTGTTACAGTGTTTCTACTTTATACGAAAGTTCATAAAGTAATGGAGCTTCTACGCATGTGCAGCTTATAATATCCCTTTCTTTTCGAATATCGACAATGTCAAGTATCACTAATTTCTTAAATATTAATGTTGGGTAACTCATACAAGATGCTCCTCAATTGTACCATACATCGGAACAATTAGTTCCAACACTCTGATTTCAGATTGGAAGAATCTCCAAATTTTTCTCCCTCTTACATATATTTAAGGCCGTGAGAACTTTTTCAGAATGAATTAATGAATGAATATGTGTGTAAGTGTGTAAATGTCTCTATGATTATATTAAGCCTTCAAAAAATTGAGCCTTTATGTGACTTCTGGAAGATACCTCCCCAGGTACCCAGAAATACACAATGCTTCTAAAAAGTTTGTATGAATACTTTGTATATTTTTCGTCCTACCGCTGAATAATTCTAAGAAAAATCTGGACAACCTTTTTATTAGTACTGTAATGCGATGTCGTTCTTCCCTATAGTTCTAGCTTCGAAGTGTTCGTTGTTTCTTTGGGCATTTTATGACAAGGTCCTGTACGTCAACAGCGTCATAGGTGATGTTACAGGGAGGAGAGCTCGCCCAGTCTCACTGTACCCAACCCTACATCTGTCTAGTTGGCGACAACTTTCAAGTTAGCATAACTTATGATAATTTTCGCTCCCTCCCGTCCTCCACTCTCCGCAATTTAATAGCAAAGAGAGTAAAAAGGATCAAGTGATACAGCAATTGCTTACATGTGCAAAGCGATAGATAACAGAGATTCGCATTCAAAATTTCATGTGTTTGTTGAGAAAAGCGAGAAAAACTGGCGTTCCTGCATATGTAATTCAGGGGGTAATTAAAAAAAAGCAACATTTTATTTAAAACAGAACCAGAACAAGGAACGAAATTTCGAAGTAAATTTGGCTTCTTCCATCATAAAAAATTACGCTTAAAAAGGGTGATAAAGATTTAAAAAGTAAGGGCATTTACAACATTTGTTTATTGTTTTTGTTAGTATTCTCAACAACAGCAAGCCCAGTCGTGTAATGGTCAGCGCTTCTCGCTACCACGCTACAGGTCCCCATTTCAACTGCGGACTGATCAAGGCTAACTCAGGCCTTCATCCATTCGGGTCCATAAATTGAGTATCAAGTTTACTTGGTGACTAAACACTGCTGGTCCCGCATTAGACTGACAACCTGATAGAGACATATACTGTATAGCACCCTAGGGCCCATAGTCAAGAAAACAGGGCTCGGTACTGTAGGCCATAAGCTTTAATGAATTGTAAGTTTAATTCTCAAAAGCAAACTCGCTTTTTTCTGACACATTTACAAAATCATTGCTAATTTTACACATATAAGAATACAAGATCAGTAGCATAGGCTGTGTTTTAAGCGTCCGGAGCAATTCAAAAATTTGCTCTCGCTCCCTAGAGACTCCTGTAGTTTTCTTATACCGTAATTTTTAATACAGCGATGTTTTGAAGTTCCTAAAAAATTTAGCGCACTGGGCAATTTTTAAGATAATACAAAAATTCCATTAAGAATAAATCTACCTTTTGAACATACAACTTAAAATTCCACCTAGAAACCTGTGCGGATCGGGTTGTCCCAAACCGTACACGAAAATTACATTGTAACCAAAACCGAACCCCGAAAAAATATCTTCGTCCACCCGAAACCGAAAAGAAAGAAAATTAATCCATATTTTAATAGAATTTTAAAATGTAGTATGCAATTATATCTCTAATTTCAATTTTCTTTTATATAGAAATATAAAAATATAGTATATATATATATATATATATATATATATATATATATACTCATTAATATTCAAATACTGTAAAACATTTAAATAACGGACACCTCGGTGCCATCGAATTTATCTCTTACTCGGAGGCGTGCGCAAAAATATGCAAATATGTGTTTTGGGGACTGTCTGCACTCTTCAGGAGGGACCGTACGGAGGTCTTCCATAATTCGGAGGTTTTACTAAATAAAAGATTTAAAAAGTATTCCTTACATAAAGCTTTCCGCTATTTGGGACTCTCCGTTATAAAATTTTTACTGCATATAGATTTTATCAGAAAAAATATTTTAGATATTTTTTATTGGGTCAACCCGAATACCACACGCAAGAGTAAAAAAACACAACCCGATGATGTAAGTCAACCCGACCCGCAGGAAAAATGTAGACGTCAAACCGAACCGCAGCAAAAAATAAAAATTAACCCAACTTGAACCCATCTCGTACCAAAAAACAAGTACCAAACCCCCAAACCCATCCCGCATTAAACAAGTAGGAGTCAACCCGCCCCAAACCCGACCCATAGCAAAAAGTAGAAGTAAACCTGACCCGCAATTAAAAAAAATTAGACCCGACCCGACCAAGACTGCTGGTCGGATATTAACATCCAAATTCCTGATGTCGCCCCACCCCCCTTGAAGACTCTCTAGATCCGCCCTTGATTTAAAGGGTTAATTCTTTTAGGGAAACGAATTTTGTTTCTGTGATGTTAAAGTCTCATTCAAATTTCCGATTTTTATTATTATTTTTTTTTAAATAAAGAAATATATATTAACATCTTTTTTCACCAAAGTTATAAAAGGAAATTTTCTTTTCAAATTTTCTGATACAAAACTTGATTAAAATTAAGTGTTATAAAAAATATGCCACCGTCAGTCAACGGGTTAATAAAATTCTTCGCAACAGAAGTAATATAAAGTTATTCTCTTTTGGCAGGACCATACAACAAGTAACATTTAATGTCACTTGCTTTACGTGAACAACCTTTCTTTGGAATGGAGTAAGCACGTTTTTGCGGTTCAATATAAAATTTATTCTTAAAAAGCTAATTAAGCATTCTGGTATTAAAAGTATCTTATTAAAGTATGCACAAAATAATAACTCATTTAATGGCTAATTCCATGCGTGGATGTAGTGTCAGTCACAGAGATGTAAATGGCTGTGATGTTTGATTACCAGTATTATAGTAAAGGTAAATTTGATTTATTCAATCCCATATATCTACAATTAAATACAGTGAAGAATTTTTTTAAACAATACCGGTGGCCAAGAACAATAAACTTTTGCGGCTATGTGACTTACAATTACATTCATGTATGGAATTAACATTAATAAAATCTTGTTTTTTTACGAAGTTAATAATATAATGCAAATTTGCACTTTTTTCCCTTTATATATGATTATTTTTGTTTTATATATTTCAAAATAAAATCTATTTGTTCATTAAGCAAGATTTTTTCAGTTCGTTTTCGTTTTCGTTTTGAAATTTTTTGTCATTAAATGCGATGTGTTTTCTATAAAGAATTAGCACAGCAAAATTCTTCGCGGAAGAAATCTTTGTTTTTTTTTTTCATTTTTGCTAGTTAAAATTTTCTTCTTCTTCTTTCTTTCTTTCTTTTCGAAGCTAATATATATATTTTTTGAAGCAATGCAGACTTATCAGAGGTACTCTCTTCAAGAAAGGCAGAGCTACCTTTTTTCCGAAAAGACATATTTATCTTATTTAATCTATCACGAACTCGGTGAAAATTATATTTGTGTTCAACTCAATATAGCATCGACGTTGATGTGAGAGTTGTATTTCTTCAGCAGGTATGCGTTTCCGGAACAACATCTGCGGTGCTCAAGAACGCTCTATGGACTCTCATTGGTTGAATCATGTATCTCGGCTCCTATTAGGAATTTCTAGAAAATTCTTTCAGATTCTGAAAGCCAAATTTTTCGCTAAATGTCTCCAAGCTTGGCAACATTCTTTCATTTAGCGCCAAGCATGTGTTGAGAAAGTTCTATGTATCTTGATTGGTTGAACTCTGTTTTCGAGAACGTTCTATGGACTCTAATTGGTTGAATCATGTATCTCGGCTCGTATTGGGAATTTCTAAAAAATAACTTCATATTCTAAAAGCCATTTTTTTCGCCAAATGTCACCATATTTGGTGAAATGTGTTTTGTCACTGATAATCAAAAGTCGATTTTCTCGCCAAATGTCTCCAATGCCGCCAACTTTTCACCAAATATAGTTAAATTTGGCGACATGTTGCCAACTATGCAACTTCGCTTACTGTCAATGTTCAACAACTTAATAACTATTTCAACCTTCATTCCCATTGGAATGCACTGACCAGTAGTTACCCCAAAATGACCCATTAATGGAATTTTCTCGAACATGTGACATAGCTCAATTGTCTTCTGGTACCCCAAAACAGTAGGATACAAAATTTCATCAAAATCGTTAGAGCCATTTTTAAGATAAAATTTGCATACATACACACAAATAAGATTTGCTCGTATTATAATTTATATGATTAAATAAGGCTAATATTATATTTTGCAAGCAGTGGTGTCACAATACTTTTTACAAAAAAGTAGTGAGAATCATTGCTATAGGTTGTCATTGGCTGGGAATAATTTCTACGAATTCCTACTGTACAAATTATATATAATATCCAATACGTATAAAAATTCAACGAACTTTCATTTTTCAAATGGTAATGCACACCTTTGACATTATATTCGAGTTCCTAAAATGTCTGTCATTAAATAAGACAAAACTTGTTGTTCAGAATTTCTGTTATGATTGCAAAATATCAGCCTAAATAAAGCTGGCCAAACTGGTGTTCCTGTAGGAAACATTCAATTAATAAACAGAGAAAAATATCAAGAATAATAAAAATTAAATAAACCAACATTTAATAAATGAAAATTAATATTCAGAAGCATAATTTCAATTATGAAAATTATTAATTAATTCATTAAAAAAATATGAATTATGACCTACATCGATTTTTACATAAATAGATTAAGGTATCTGACTACGTTTAAAAAGTGCTTTTCGACCAAAATTGTCAAAACTATTTTATTACATTTTATTAAAGCCCAGCTTTGTACCTTTCCAAAACTGTTTTTATTTTTATTGTACGATAAATAGAACCGGAGTTGTAGGGGTTTTTATACTAGTCAATAGCTGTCACTCATACCGGAAGTACTGTTTAAAGGACCGGAAGTACTATTTAAAGGTACTAACAGGGAAAGGTGAAGCAAAATTATGGCCTTCTTGACATAAACAAAGGCTCAGTTCTTAAATAAATGTGTATGGCTCATAAAAACAGTGAAGTTTAGATGCATATTACTGCGCAAATTCTTGTAGTAAAACATAAATCTAAACTTGAAATGCATTTTTTGGAAAATGTAATTTTTGGTGAAAATCCCATACGCAAAACATGATTTCTCAAAAAGTTATTAGAATATCACTATGAAATTTAAATTGCATGTTATTTACACTATTGTGTAGGCAATGAACTAAAGATTTAATTTTAGAATAAATATTTTTTGTTTTATGGATGTTTTCGTGGAAAGACATTGATGAATTTTGTGAAAATCAGCATATAAAAAGGCGCGATATGCTATAAATTTTGAAACATTTAAAATATCTCTTAGATTTTAGTTCATTGCCTTCACTAAAGTCATAAGTATGAAGTGTAAAAAGGACATTAAGATACATACAATATATTTTTCTATAGCGTGTTTTGCGTATTGGGCCATATTTCGCTAAATTTTACCACAAAATCCCACATTTACCAAAATTTTACCAATGAATGAAATATTTTTTGCCTTTTTTCACAGTTTCTAGTCGTAATCTTAATAAAAATAAGTTCAAAAAATAATTAAATAGCTTTTTTGGAAAAAATTGCTCCGTACGTAGTCAGGCACCTTAAGCATTGTCTAAAACAAAGGTTTGTATGTTTACAGTTCTTTCCAATGATTACTTTTCGATATACAGTGAAACTTTGCTTTTCGAATATCTAAAGGGACTATATTCTGCTACCGTTCAATTCCCCATAAGAAATTAAAAAACAGCATCCAGAAAAGTTATGTGAAAATTTCTTTTAAATAAAATTTTAAAGGCGAGAGTTCCTTTTTGTGAATTTAATACATCAATTGCACCTACAATTTTACTGGTGTGATTCCAGAAGATTTCTCTTTTAAATACCAATATAATATCTTTAAATTTGTAGATTGTACGAGGGTCAGTCGGAAAATAAAATTTTCCCCTGACGACTGTGGACAGAGGTGTGTATAAAAGACAAAAAATGTAATGAGACATTAAAGATAAAACATAACTTTATTTTTCCACATAAGTACCAAGTACATTGAGACATTTGTCATACCGGTTTATAAGCTTCAAAAAGTCCTCCAGCAAAAAATCAGGGCTTTGCATACGGACGAAGCGTTGAACGGCTATGATCGAAAGACGACACAGCAGGTGAACGCGAACGAGCAAGACACCCATACCATTGGGTAGATATCGACCGCGATCAAGCAAATGGCGCTGTTGCAGTGCCTGCGCAGATGGCGCTTGCTGTGTCGTCTTTCGCCCATAAGCGCCAT
Source organism: Maratus michaelseni (assembly GCA_963931845.1). Classification (NCBI taxonomy): domain Eukaryota; kingdom Metazoa; phylum Arthropoda; class Arachnida; order Araneae; family Salticidae; genus Maratus; species Maratus michaelseni. The sequence goes on from OZ007599.1 coordinate 29,295,042, forward strand.
CTGCTTGATCGCGGTCGACCTCTACCCAATGGTATGGGTGTCTTGTACGTTCGCGTTCACCTGCTGTGTCGTCTTTGCCTCATAGCCGTTCAACGCTTCGACCGTATGCAAAGCCCTGATTTTTTGCTGGAGGACTTTTTGAAGCTTATAAACCGGTATGACAAATGTCTCAATGTACTTGGTACTTATGTGGAAAAATAAAGTTATGTTTTATCTTTAATGTCTCATTACATTTTTTGTCTTTCATACACACCTCTGTCCACAGTCGCCAATGGAAACTTATTTTCCGACTGACCCTCGTACATTTCTCTGAACTGATTTGGTTCAAACAATACAAATAGCATGTCCAAATTGGGTGTTTTCCTTTGAAAAATCAAATTTGGTACATTTCTTAATATGTAGACGACCACTATTCCAAAGATTGCTATCATATTTTGAAAGAACACGATATCCTGGGTCTAATGACACCTTTGGTGTGATTTTATCGTAAACGGTCTTTGAATAAAGGCAGGTGTATCTTTTTTTAACACTTTCCAACATAGTTCAGACGTGTTTATGAATTCGATCCGCCTGGCTGCCTAGCCGTTTGTCCGTCTGTCCGCGCTCTAACTCACATAAATATACTCGGATTGCCATCCAATTTATATATGTTATTGATATATGGAATGACATGTTCGGTATTGAAAATGAAGTATGTAGCACTTATGCTTCGTTTACAGGGGCACTCAAAAGAATGACGTTACATTACGTTCTGGGGGAAAATCCTTTGCATTGTATTTTTATGATGTTACACTATTTTAAACATATATTGAAATTTATATACAACACTGAAGTTCCCTACAAGATGCTTACTATCGAATATGCTACGTGTAGCACATATAATTACTTTACAGGGAAACTCAAAAGAATTCTGTTATATTATGGTCTATCGGGAAAAATCGTTTTCGGTGCATTTTAATCATGTTGTACTATTATAAAAATAGTGACATTTGTATCAATTTGTGAGGTTCACTCGCCGATGTTTTCTGCAGAATATGGAGTGTAAAGCATTTATCGTTCATTTACAGGGCCACACAAAAGTAATAAGTTACATAACGGTCTATCGGAGAAAAACTGTTTGCAACGGATTTTAATTATGTTAGACTATTTCAAATATAATGAAATTCATATTCATTACTGAGGTTTATTACAAGATACTTGTTGCCGAAACGTCAGTGAAGGCTCACTGTGGAGACGCAAAAAGTTTTTTGTTTCTGTCTGTCTGTTTGTCTATTCCGCGATAACTGCCGTAAAAACGTCCTATTACGTTGATTTTTTTATAGGTATATTGGTGAGGTAACCAGTGGTATCTGTATAGATTTTGGTTAAATTTCGTTCATTCGTTCGAAAAATATAGAACATTTCTTTTGATGTCATAATGCTTTCCTATGGGAATGCAGACGATTTTTAAATTTCAGTGTTAACTGAAATGGCACATTTGAATAATGGATTTAAATGTAAACTTATGGATGTTAAATTTTCAATATGGAGGTCTTAAATATAACCAATAGCTTTGAAAATTTACCGATACATTTATTAGAATTTTGAAATTAAATGCTTAAATTAATTGGATTTTTTTTTTTTTTTTGCATCTGTTCGCGAAATATAAAACATTTTATTTTCATGTTTTTTACGAATTTTAAAATGTATTTTTTTTACTTTCCTCTATAACTTATCCTTTGTTTAGCAACTGTATTTCAAAGCGTATCAAAATACTAAAATTCAAGTAAATCGCTGTATATTGCCGCAAAACTTTTTATCAAAATAGCTTATTTTCGGTAGACTTTTAGTATTTAGTTGAAATAGATGACGATTTATTTGGAAAAATGTTCTCTTGTAAGTACTTTAGAATAATCACTAAAATACAATTTCTATATGAAACTTACAAAAACGTAGGACGTATAATTTGAATTCAAGTCTCGTAGTAGGAATTCACATTTGTAAAAGTTCTTACCATCTGTATGGAGAGCAAAGGTAGCTATGTTTTCAAATGTTAGCTAATGTTAGTTGAAAGCAGCAAGCTACAATTCAAAGAACCCGATTACAGAAAATTCGTTAATACTGAATTTGAATAAGAAATTCGACGAATTAGTGGCCTATAACCAAGTTGGCTTCATTTATGGAAGCTTATTTCAGTCACCAAATTCGGCGATATTTCGCCAAGTGTCGCCAAGCTTGGCGAAAATTTGTCGCTAACGGATATGAATATAGTTTTATGCGTATGATTGGGAAAATGATAACAACAATGATAAAAATTTGCGAGAAATCACAGTCATTAAAACTAAAATTAATCCCTGATTTTTTGTAATCTGCTGTCATGTTTCAAAATGTCAGCCACCCTAGAATATGACACCTAGCATGTCAGCCACCCTAGAATAGCTCTGTTATTTTTTAAGATAAAGGCAAAATAAAAATTGCTCCGGATTCCTTGTATCGGGGCCTAATATTTAAAAAAAATTTTGAATTTCTAATTTTTTTATACATACATATTTTTAATTGTAAATGTTTTAGTGACCGCCATTTTGAAACAAGATGGCCAACGGACTCGATCGAGATATTGATGAGCTTAATACACACACTTAGTTTCATCCAAATCGGTTTAGAAATACGAGTGCTATTGTATGACATATAAATCAGATATATATATATATATATATATCCTCTTGAGACTCAAGCTCGTATTTTTCAAACAAATTTTACCATAATTGAGATTATTGCTCCTTTTGAGACTAGAAATCAATAAATATGTTCATTTATTTAATATATATATATATATTACAAAATTTAATTTTTTTCCGCAATTATTCTATAAAATTTGTCCATTCAATAATATTCGGTATATAACCCAGCTTATTAAAATAATTCTCATTCTTAAAATAGCCTTTTACTATCCATATGTAAAGCCAATTATTCCTAATCCACTTAATAATATTTATTCGAAAGTAGCTAGTCTAAAAATGGCGATAGCTTTTTTAATTTATTCTTTAAATAGAACATCTTTATTTTAATCCATTATTAAAATTCATTAGTATTATTCCCGTGTGGTCAAACTGCTATAACTTCTTTATTTAAATGCTAAAATATCGTATCTCTTAAAATATTCCGCTCAAAAAACCTTATTTCATAAAGTTATCCTATTATTGAATATCAAATGTCTATTAAAATATTTCCGAAAAACTTTAATTCTTTCTTTTTTTTTTCTTTTATAAAGATTCATTTTCTTTTCTTCTTATTATTTTTATTACGTATTAAATTCGAAGTTTAGCTACAGCCTAAAAACAGATAAGCTCGTTTGTTGATATGACAGGCATCTGGTACGAGATTATGGAATATTCTGGAAGGGCGTAGAAAGTTTTTGGCGGTAAGGAAGTCATTTTACAACAAAATAAATCCACCGGAAATATTGATAAAGTTCCAAAAGAGACCTTTTGATTCGATAGAAGTGGGTCACGTGACGTATTCTGTATTATTACGCAAGCTAGTTTAAAAACACGATCATCCTGATTCGGAGAGGATTTTTTGACGCTGGTGTTTGCTAAAAGAATCGGGACGGATTCTAGAAAATAATGGAACGTTGTATTTTTTTTTTTGTTTAGCGTTGGCTAATGAGCATTTTCCCTGAAGAGATGTTTTTAACTGGAAATAAAAATGTTCTTCGACTAAAAATATGGACTGACATTTCTTGTTGTTGTTGATGATACCACACGGCCGCCTGATGCGAGCTAAAAGGGAAACCTATCACCTAGCTAACCCTGTTTATCACGAGCACGACTGCCTTTTATCCCGGATTTGAACTTGGAAATACGACATATATATAATTATTTTATATTTATGATTTAAAAAGCAAAATTGAAATTAAAATGTTTAGAAGAAAAAAACACCCTCGATCGATCGAAGCAGTGGTATTTCGCGTGTATACTCACGTAAAAGTTATACTTTGTTATATTAGATTAAATTGTAATTTATATGTATTTAATTTGTTTTTATTTGCACCGTGTTTTTCCCGAATCAAATGACATCATCTTCTAAAGCAGCTAAAACATGGTTGTTATTTTTTTTTCTCGAGTGTGCCTTCGATCAGTTTTTACTGTAACTTTCATGGTTTCAATAAGATGCTATCCTGGCTTGAGTCATGTTGTTTGCAGATATTTTTCATTTTTCATTTTTCTGTATAAGTTTAAACTTGCATCTAAAGAATATTAGATATTGCTAAAAATTATTAGACCGCAGTGCGATATCCTCGCGAAGGTATACTGGTTAACATTTAAGAGATTAATGTTGACAAAGAATAAAACACTTAAGAAGTATAAAATTGCTCTTTATTAAAATGATAAAAACGAACACGAAATTTATTTCCAGTTTTCGGTAATCCATTGTACAAATCTAAAAACTTTGGTGAATATGGCGTACTTTCCCGCCACGCCGCACTGTCCCTTCACTGTGAAACTGACCAATCCTTCCAGTGTGTATCGCTGCGCCCTTTTGTCTAAGAAGACGAACGGCGAACCACTGTCTCCGCTGCACACACTCTGCCGCACATCCTCGTATCCAGCGCAAAACATGTTATCAGTGATGAACAGCTTTTCTTTCCTGTAGGCCTCCATGCACACCTGGTCGGACACCACTGGCAAACTCGCCAGCAACATCTTCGCCGGTGGAACTTCCATCTCTGTCTCACCCCAACCGCCGACCTAAAGACACGTAAAATATTAAGTACGCACTCTAAAAAAAGGCAAATAATATACTATAATACGGTCAAATCTAGTGTCTATGTGTATGTGTATATATGCAAATTTTATCTTAAAACCGGCTCCAACGATTTTGACTCAATTATGTATCTTACCATTTTCGAACATGAGAAGACCATTATGGTCTGTGACCTAGCCCAGTGGTCTTCTCGTGTTAGAAAAAATTCAATAAGTGGGTCATTTTGTTTCACTACGGGTCATAGTCCAGCTAATTTTATTTAAGAAACCGCTCCAACGATTTTGACTAAATTTTGTATCCTGCCGTTTTGGAGTAAGATAAAACCTTTGGGCTAGGTCACATGTTCTAGAAAATTTGATTAGTGGGTTATTTTGGGATCACTATGTGTCAAGTTAATTTTAACCGAGCGTAGCTTGGTCTTCCCCAATGGTGTTTTTAAATCTACGAAAATATAACACACACCACGAACAAAAATATACAATAACCCCTTTCGAGTTACCTTCGATTCCGAAAAAGAGTCCTTTATATTTAGAAACCCCAGAAACCAACATATATTCAAGATTTAAAGAATTATTTATTAAAACAGTGTTTATTTTACTGCCACTGATTTTCGGAAACGACTCCGAATTCGTTTTGGATCATATGTGGAGTGTATTGTGGGCTTGAAGAAGAGCCTTCTCTCCATACGTGGCGGTCCCGAAGAGATTAAGGTGTAGCTATAGTGAAAAATGCAGCCTAGTAACATTACATGTAGGGCAATTTACAAAAAAACCATATCAGCACTAATTTATGTCAAGGTATAATCGAAACTTAAGTTTGATTAAATTCCGTACATTGGTTCTTGAGATAGAGCGTGCATTAATTTTTGAGATAGATTCAGTGCATTAGTTCTTAAGATAGAGCGCCCACAAAATTTGTGTCACAGACACGCCGATATACATTTTCTAAAATCAGTCAAACCGTGTTCAGCACCTTCTGAAACGTATAAATCCGTAGAAAACTGGGAGTTGAAATTTTTCACGAACCCAATACTTTCTTCTTCTAAAGATAGAAGAAAGTGAAAAACAAAACAAAGAAACCTCACACAATTGCTATCTATGAATTGTTTCGTTCAAAAGATGGAGGGTATAATACTTACGTAGCCTATTTGTCCGGGCTTGATATTTTGAAGTGTCGATTGTCGGGTGGGCAGACAGATCGGCTGCACTCGGATCGAGTAGCGAATCCTGCGTTGGAAAATGACGAGGCCGATATCCGAGTCGTACGTCGTGTTAGAGTAGTCGGGGTGGAGGACGACTCGAGAACTCTGAAAACGAAAGATTTCACGAATCATGAACAACTTGTTTTCTCACAAACTTATGGCAGTAAATAACAATGCATAACTAAATAAAAGTACAAACAGTTTTAAACGAGAAAGAAAAATCATGCGTGAAGCATAGATTAAGAAACACTTTCCAAAATATTCAGAATACTGTAGCAAAATTTCACCGTTTAATAAGGTGAGTAAAACAATTTGGAAAACAGGTAACACATTTGAAAACACAATGTCATCAATTACCCTCAATACTCGGAAATTATCGAAATTCTTTAGTGCAGCCCTGTATAGGATCTATATATACTACATAGTACGCTAAATTTTACTACAGTTAGGAAACACATAACATAGCTGAAAATTACCTACCAGGAACCGTCATAGTTAGGTACATTTCCGTCAGTCCTTAGTTCAGTCCATTTCCGCCAGTCCTTAATTCAGTCCATTTCCTTCAATAAACGGAAATGGACTCGAGTGATTTCTGCAGTCCTAGAGAATTTATACCCACCAACTAACATGCAACAAATACGTTAAATTTAAAAACTCGGTAAAAACTACAACTGAAAACGCCCTTCCTGCAATGATAGCTCATAGACACTACACTGTAAAAAATAATTTGAAATTCACGGGTACTTTTTACCTGAATTTCATAAAAAAAATTCCCTTTTCACGACAAAAGGGTATTTTCCGTTAAAAAACAGAAAATTTCTTCATATTTCCTGAAAACAACGGAACAGACGGAGACAAAAGGGGCCAACGCAGATATTCCGTTATCTGCTGCATATTTATTTTCAATGTTTAAAAAACTGAGATGTTGCTGCACAGAAAAACTAAAAATTCAATAAATTAAAATTTCGAGTTTATTTAAAACAACAACAAAAACAAAATAGTGCTTTTGAATTAAAAAAATTAACAATTAATTTTCCCATTCTTTAAAAATTATTTGCAATTTATTTTTTAAAGTTATAAAAAATATTCGCACTTAAAATTTTTTCTAAACAAACAGATTAATCTCTATCTCTATAAAACAGTAGGTGTCTGTCTGCTTGCCCGCGGATTTCACCGTAATTATAACACCTAGGATTCTGAAATTTTTGTCATGTGTAGATACTATCACCGGAAAGTGTACCTCGCCGCCGGATTTTTAAATTTTAATTTAGATTTTTTTTTTAAATTAAAATGTTTATATGGAATTTTGGGTTCGAGGCTATTTCAAGCTCTCCGCATGAAATAGCCTCTCGGCAACTCCATCCGTGGCAACGAAGCAGCCAGCCAATGAGAGCAGGTGTGATTATGGCATGATCCAGGATCTAGCGACGACAGTGTATGTTATGTTCGTAGCTTACGCGGCTGTTTAGCTACAAATTTCATTGTTTTGTTTATTTTTTAGATTTATTTTAAAGAAAAGGAATATATTTTTGACTAATTGAGGTTAAAGTAAGTAAGTTTTGATTGCATTCATTCTTTGTATGTTTAGATGCACCCATATATTATGTTTTTGGTAAGAATATAACTTGCATTTTACTGAATGTTTTCATAGCGTTCATATATCTGCTCATGTTCTGAAATGAAACAAACTGTTTTCAATAACAAATCTTAATGAATTAAATCAATCTTACACTTTACTATAAAATGTACAGTTCTACAATTTAACATGTTAATAATTAACTATTTCACTCCCGATAATTAAAAACGTTAATAATTAACTAACTATTTATTACAGTAGATTGTATTTTTTCATCAAAATAATTTGATTTGTAAGTATGAGGTAAAAAAAATCACCGTTTTCTCACATAATGATTTTCATCAGAAAGTAAAACAATAAATAAATATGAATGATTTGCGGAGCCGTTTCAAAATAATTATAAAGAATAAGTCTTTAAAAATGTAAAATCAATGTTATTTCTGGCCGAGTTTTTTTAAAAATAATTATAAACCATTTTAATTTGTAAGCATGTTGTAAAAAAATCACCATTTTGTGAAAAATTTTGAGTTTTATAAAAATCGCCCAAGAACGGACATGCAATGTGGTATAAAATTTATGTTGTCGTCGCACTCTTTATAATTATTTTTGTTGAGGAGTTTTGGGTGATGTTATTGAATTTTTGATAGAAACAGCTCCGCAAATCATTCATATTTACTTAATGTTGAACTTGCTGATAAAACTCATAATATGTGAGAAAACGGTGATTTTTTTTATTTATTTTTTACTTCATATTTAAAAATTAAATTGTTTTGAGGATTGTAAGTATGAGGTAAAATAAAAAATCACCGTTTTCTTACATGATGAGTTTCATCAGAAAGTAAAACAATAAATAAATATGAATGATTTGCGGAGCTGTTTCAAAATAATTATAAAGAATAAGTCTTTAAAAATGTAAAATCAATGTTATTTCTGGCCGATTTTTTAAAATAATTATAAACCATTTTAATTTGTAAGCATGTTGTAAAAAAATCACCATTTTGTGAAAAATTTTGAGTTTTATAAAAATCGCCCAAGATTGGACATGCAATGTGGTATAAAATTTATGTTGTCATCGCACTATTTATAATTATTTTTGTTGAGGGTTTTTGGGCGATGTTATTGAATTTTTGATAGAAACAGCTCCGCAAATCATTCATATTTACTTAATGTTTTAACTTGCTGATAAAACTCATAATATGTGAGAAAACGGTGATTTTTGTTTCAAAGAAGAAAAAAACAGCACTATTTTCATGAGATGTTCGACTATTTGGGGAAGGGGGCTGTAACCCCATCGTCCTCCTTTTCCTTTTTAGGTATGCTCTGATGGCAATTTGGACTAATAGGGGGCAAAATAGAAGAGAGTGGATAGTCTGTTCTATGACAAAAAAAGAAAACAAATTTATCTCAAAGAAGAAAAAACAGCAGTATTTTCATCACATGTTTGACTATTTGGGAAATGCGGGAGGGGCTGTAAACCCATCAGACACCTTTTCCTTTTTATGTATGCTTTAATGGAAATGTGGACTAATATGTGGCTAGAAAGAGGAGAGTGGATAGTCTGTTGTATGACAAAAAAAATATAAATTAATCTCAAAGTAGAAAAAAACAGCAGTATTGTGATGAGATGTTCGACTATTTGGGGAAGGGGCGCTGTAACCCCATCAGACACCTTCCCTCTTTTAGGTATGCTCTCACGTGAATGTGGCTAATATGGGGTTAAAAAGAAGAGAGAGGGTAGTCTGTTGTATGACAAAAAAAAATACAAATTTATCTCAAAGAAGAAAAAACAGCAGTTTTTTCATGAGAAGTTTGACTATTTGGGGAAGGGGGCTGTAACCCCATCGTCCTCCTTTTCCTTTTTAGGTATGCTCTGTTGGCAATTTGGACTAATATGGGGCAAAATAGAAGAGAGTGAATAATCTGTTCTATGACAAAAAAACGAAAACAAAGAAGAAAAAACAGCAGTATTTTCATCAGATGTTTGAATATTTGGGGAAGGGGGGGGGGCTATAACCCCATCAGACACCTTTTCCTTTTTAGGTACGCTTTAATGGAAATGTGGACTAATATGTGGCTAGAAAGAGGAGAGTGGATAGTCTGTTGTATGACAAAAAAAATATAAATTAATCTCAAAGTAGAAAAAAACAGCAGTATTGTGATGAGATGTTAGACTATTTGGGGAAGGGGCGCTGTAACCCCATCAGACACCTTCCCTCTTTTAGGTATGCTCTCACGTGAATGTGGCTAATATGGGGTTAAAAAGAAGAGAGAGGGTAGTCTGTTGTATGACAAAAAAAAATACAAATTTATCTCAAAGAAGAAAAAACAGCAGTTTTTTCATGAGAAGTTTGACTATTTGGGGAAGGGGGCTGTAACCCCATCGTCCTCCTTTTCCTTTTTAGGTATGCTCTGTTGGCAATTTGGACTAATATGGGGCAAAATAGAAGAGAGTGATAAATCTGTTCTATGACAAAAAACGAAAACAAATTTATCTCAAAGAAGAAAAAACAGCAGTATTTTCATCAGATGTTTGACTATTTGGGGAAGGGGGGGGGCTATAACCCCATCAGACACCTTTTCCTTTTTAGGTACGCTTTAATGGAAATGTGGACTAATATGTGGCTAGAAAGAGGAGAGTGGATAGTCTCTTGTATGACAAAAAAAATATAAATTAATCTCAAAGAAGAAAAAAACAGCAGTATTGTGATGAGATGTTCGACTATTTGGGGAAGGGGGGCTGTAACCCCATCAGACACCTTCCCTCTTTTAGGTATGCTCTGACGTGAATGTGGCTAATGTTGGGTTAAAAAGAAGAGAGAGGATAGTCTGTTGTATGACAAAAAAAATACAAATTTATCTCAAAGAAGAAAAAACGGCAGTTTTTTCATGAGAAGTTTGACTATTTCGGGAAGGGAGGGCTGTAACCCCATCAGCCCCCTTCCCTCTTTTAGGTGTGCTCGGTTGTCAATGTGGACTAATATGGGGTTAATAAGAAGAGAGTAGGTAGTCTGTTGTATGACAAAAAGAAATACAAATTTATCTCAAAGAAGAAAAAACAGCACTTTTTTCATGAGATGTTCGACTATTTGGGGAATGGGGGAGGGGCTGTTATCCAATAATCCCCCTTTTCCTTTTTAGATATGCTTTAATGGAAATGTGGACTAATATGTGGCTAGAAAGAAGAGAGTGGATAGTCTGTTGTATGACAAAAAAATATAAATTAATCTCAAAGATGAAGAAACAGCAGTATTTTGATGAGATGTTCGACTATTTAGGGAAACGGGGGTTGTAACCCCATCAGACGCCTTCCCCCTTTTAGGTATGCTCTGACGTGAATGTGGCTAATATGGGGTTAAAAAGAAGAGAGAGGGTAGTCTGTTGTATGACTAAAAAAATACAAATTTATCTCAAAGAAGAAAAAACAGCCCTTTTTTCATGAGATTTTCGGCTATTTCGGGTGTGTGTGTGTGGGGGGGGGGGTGTAACACAAATAACCTCTTCCCCTCTTTAGATATTCTATGATGTCAATGTGGAAAATATGGGGTTAGAAAGAAGAGAGTGGGCAATCTGTTGTTTTACAACAACAAATACAAATTTATCTCAAAGAAGAAAAAAACAGCACTATTTTCATGAGATGTTCGACTATTTGGGGAAGGGGTCTGTAACCCCATCGTCCTCTTTTTCCTTTTTAGGTATGCTCTGATGGCAATTTGGACTAATATGGGTGAAAATAGAAGAGACTGGATAGTCTGTTCTATGACAAAAAAACGAAAACAAATTTATCTCAAAGAAGAAAAAACAGCAGTATTTTCATCAGATGTTTGACTATTTGGGGAAGGGGGGGGGCTATAACCCCATCAGACATCTTTTCCTTTTTAGGTATGCTTTAATGGAAATGTGGACTAATATGTGGCTAGAAAGAGGAGAGTGGATAGTCTGTTGTATGACAAAAAAAAAAAAATTAATCTCAAAGAAGAAAAAAACAGCAGTATTGTGATGAGATGTTCGACTATTTGGGGAAGGGGCGCTGTAACCCCATCAGACACCTTCTCTCTTTTAGGTATGCTCTCACGTGAATGTGGCTAATATGTGTTTAAAAAGAAGAGAGAGGGTAGTCTGTTGTATGACAAAAAAAAATACAAATTTATCTCAAAGAAGAAAAAACAGCAGTTTTTTCATGAGAAGTTTGACTGTTTGGGGAAGGGGGCTGTAACCCCATCGTCCTCCTTTTCCTTTGAGGTATGCTCTGTTGGCAATTTGGACTAATATGGTGCAAAATAGAAGAGAGTGAATAATCTGTTCTATGACAAAAAAACGAAAGCAAATTTATCTCAAAGAAGAAAAAACAGCAGTATTTTCATCAGATGTTTGACTATTTGGGGAAGGGGGGGGCTATAACCCCATCAGACACCTTTTCCTTTTTAGGTACGCTTTAATGGAAATGTGGACTAATATGTGGCTAGAAAGAGGAGAGTGGGTCTGTTGTATGACAAAAAAAATATAAATATTTTCATGAGAAGTTTGACTATTTCGGGAAGGGAGGGCTGTAACCCCATCAGCCCCCTTCCCTCTTTTAGGTGTGCTCTGATGTCAATGTGGACTAATATGGGGTTAATAAGAAGAGAGTAGGTAGTCTGTAATATGACAAAAAGAAATACAAATTTATATCAAATATGAAAAAACAGCACTTTTTTCAGGAGATGTGCGACTATTAGGGGAATGGGGGAGGGGCTGTAAACCCAATAGACACCTTCCCCCTTTTAGGTATGCTCTAACGACAATGTGGACTAATAGGGGTTAAGAAGAAAAGAGAGGGTAGTCTGTTGTATGACTAAAAAAATACAAATTTATCTCAAAGAAGAAAAACAGCCCTTTTTTCATGAGATTTTCGACTATTTCGGGTGTGTGTGTGTGGAGGGGGGGGGGTGTAACACAAATAACCTCTTCCCCTCTTTAGATATTCTATGATGTCAATGTGGAAAATATGGGGTTAGAAAGAAGAGAGGGGGCAATCTGTTGTTTGACAACAACAAATACAAATTTATCTCAAAGAAGAAAAAAACAGCACTATTTTCATGAGATGTTCGACTATTTGAGGAAGAGGTCTGTAACCCCATCGTCCTCTTTTTCCTTTTTAGGTATGCTCTGATGGCAATTTGGACTAATATGGGTGTAAATAGAAGAGACTGGATAGTCTGTTCTATGACAAAAAAACGAAACCTTCCCTCTTTTAGGTATGCTCTCACGTGAATGTGGCTAATATGGGGTTAAAAAGAAGAGAGAGGGTAGTCTGTTGTATGACAAAAATAAATACAAATTTATCTCAAAGAAGAAAAAACAGCAGTTTTTTCATGAGAAGTTTGACTATTTGGGGAAGGGGGCTGTAACCCCATCGTCCTCCTTTTCCTTTTTAGGTATGCTCTGTTGGCAATTTGGACTAATATGGGGCAAAATAGAAGAGAGTGGATAATCAGTTCTATGACAAAAAAACGAAAACAAATTTATCTCAAAGAAGAAAAAACAGCAGTATTTTCATCAGATGTTTGACTATTTGTGGAAGGGGGGGGGCTATAACCCCATCAGACGCCTTTTACTTTTTAGGTATGCTTTAATGGAAATGTGGACTAATATGTGGCTAGAAAGAGGAGAGTGGATAGTCTGTTGTATTACAAAAAAAATATAAATTAATCTCAAAGAAGAAAAAAACAGCAGTATTGTGATGAGATGTTCGTCTATTTGGGGAAGGGGCGCTGTAACCCCATCAGACACCTTCCCTCTTTTAGGTATGGTCTCACGTGGATGTGGCTAATATGGGGTTAAAAAGAAGAGAGAGGGTAGTCTGTTGTATGACAAAAATAAATACAAATTTATCTCAAAGAAGAAAAAACAGCAGTTTTTTCATGAGAAATTTGACTATTTGGGGAAGGGGGCTGTAACCCCATCGTCCTCCTTTTCCTTTTTAGGTATGCTCTGTTGGCAATTTGGACTAATATGGGGCAAAATAGAAGAGAGTGGATAATCTGTTCTATGACAAAAAAACGAAAACAAATTTATCTCAAAGAAGAAAAAACAGCAGTATTTTCTTCAGATGTTTGACTATTTGGGGAAGGTGGGGGCTATAACCCCATCAGACACCTTTTTTCTTTTTAGGTATGCTTTAATGGAAATGTGGACTAATATGTGGCTAGAAAGAGGAGAGTGGATAGTCTGTTGTATTACAAAAAAAAATATAAATTAATCTCAAAGAAGAAAAAAACAGCAGTATTGTGATGAGATGTTCGTCTATTTGGGGAAGGGGCGCTGTAACCCCATCAGACACCTTCCCTCTTTTAGGTATGGTCTCACGTGGATGTGGCTAATATGGGGTTAAAAAGAAGAGAGAGGGTAGTCTGTTGTATGACAAAAATAAATACAAATTTATCTCAAAGAAGAAAAAACAGCAGTTTTTTCATGAGAACTTTGACTATTTGGGGAAGGGGGCTGTAACCCCATCGTCCTCCTTTTCCTTTTTAGGTATGCTCTGTTGGCAATTTGGACTAATATGGGGCAAAATAGAAGAGAGTGGATAATCTGTTCTATGACAAAAAAACGAAAACAAATTTATCTCAAAGAAGAAAAAACAGCAGTATTTTCTTCAGATGTTTGACTATTTGGGGAAGGTGGGGGCTATAACCCCATCAGACACCTTTTCCTTTTTAGGTATGCTTTAATGGAAATGTGGACTAATATGTGGCTAGAAAGAGGAGAGTGGATAGTCTGTTGTATGACAAAAAAAATATAAATTAATCTCAAAGAAGAAAAAACCGCAGTATTGTGATGAGATGTTCGACTATTTGGGGAAAGGGGACTGTAACCCCATCAGACACCTTCCCTCTTTTAGGTATAGTCTGACGGGAATGTGGCTAATATTGGGTTAAAAAGAAGAGAGAGGGTAATCTGTTGTATGACAAAAAAAAATACAAATTTATCTCAAAGAAGAAAAAACGGCAGTTTTTTCATGAGAAGTTTGACTATTTCGGGAAGGGAGGGCTGTAACCCCATCAGCCCCCTTCCCTCTTTTAGGTGTGCTCTGATGTCAGTGTGGACTAATATGGGGTTAATAAGAAGAGAGTAGGTAGTCTGTAATATGACAAAAAGAAATACAAATTTATATCAAAGATGAAAAAACAGCACTTTTTTTCAGGAGATGTCCGACTATTAGGGGAATAGGGGAGGGGCTGTAAACCCAATAGACACCTTCCCCCTTTTAGGTATGCTCTAACGTCAATGTGGACTAATAGGGGTTAAGAAGAAAAGAGAGGGTAGTCTGTTGTATGACTAAAAAAATACAAATTTATCTCAAAGAAGAAAAAACAGCCCTTTTTTCATGAGATTTTCGACTATTTCGGGTGTGTGTGTGTGGAGGGGGGGGGGTGTAACACAAATAACCTCTTCCCCTCTTTAGATATTCTATGATGTCAATGTGGAAAATATGGGGTTAGAAAGAAGAGAGTGCGCAATCTGTTGTTTGACAACAACAAATACAAATTTATCTCAAAGAAGAAAAAAACAGCACTATTTTCATGAGATGTTCGACTATTTGGGGAAGGGGACTGTAACCCCATCGTCCTCTTTTTCCTTTTTAGGTATGCTCTGATTGCAATTTGGACTAATATGGGTCAAAATAGAAGAGAGTGGATAGTCTGTTCTATGACAAAAAAACGAAAACAAATTTATCTCAAAGAAGAAAAAACAGCAGTATTTTCATCAGATGTTTGACTATTTGGGGAAGGGGGGGGGGCTATAACCCCATCAGACACCTTTTCCTTTTTAGGTATGCTTTAATGGAAATGTGGACTAATATGTGGCTAGAAAGAGGAGAGTGGATAGTCTGTTGAATGACAAAAAATATATAAATTAATCTCAAAGAAGAAAAAAACAGCAGTATTGTGATGAGATGTTCGACTATTTGGGGAAGGGTGGCTGTAACACTATCAGACACCTTCCCTCTTTTAGGTATGCTCTGACGTGAATGTGGCTAATATTGGGTTAAAAAGAAGAGAGAGGGTAGTCTGTTGTATGACAAAAAAAATACAAATTTATCTCAAAGAAGAAAAAACGGCAGTTTTTTCATGAGAAGTTTCACTATTTCGGGAAGGGAGGGCTGTAACCCCATCAGCCCCCTTCCCTCTTTTAGGTGTGCTCTGATGTCAATGTGGACTAATATGGGGTTAATAAGAAGAGAGTAGGTAGTCTGTTGTATGACAAAAAGAAATACAAATTTATCTCAAAGAAGAAAAAACAGCACTTTTTTCATGAGATGTTCGACTATTTGGGGAATGGGGGAGGGGCTGTAATCCAATCATCCCCCTTTTCCTTTTTGGTATGCTTTAATGGAAATGTGGACTAATATGTGGCTAGAAAGAAGAGAGTGGATAGTCTGTTGTATGACAAAAAAATATAAATTAATCTCAAAGATGAAAAAACAGCAGTATTTTGATGAGATGTTCGACCATTTAGGGAAAGGGGGGTTGTAACCCCATCAGACACCTTCCCCCTTTTAGGTATGCTCTGACGTGAATGTGGCTAATATGGGGTTAAAAAGAAGAGAGAGGGTAGTCTGTTGTATGACTAAAAAAATACAAATTTATCACAAAGAAGAAAAAACAGCCCTTTTTTCATGAGATTTTCGTCTATTTCGGGTGTGTGTGTGTGGAGGGGGGGGTGTAACACAAATAACCTCTTCCCCTCTTTAGATATTCTATGATGTCAATGTGGAAAATATGGGGTTAGAAAGAAGAGAGTGGGCAATCTGTTGTTTGACAACAACAAATACAAATTTATCTCAAAGAAGAAAAAAAACAGCACTATTTTCATGAGATGTTCGACTATTTGGGGAAGGGGTCTGTAACCCCATCGTCCTCTTTTTCCTTTTTAGGTATGCTCTGATGGCAATTTGGACTATTATGGGTGAAAATAGAAGAGACTGGATAGTCTGTTCTATGACAAAAAAACGAAAACAAATTTATCTCAAAGAAGAAAAAAGAGCAGTATTTTCATCAGATGTTTGACTATTTGGGAAAAGGGGGGGGGGCTATAACCCCATCAGACACCTTTTCCTTTTTATGTAAGCTTTAATGGAAATGTGGACTAATATGTGGCTAGAAAGAGGAGAGTGGATAGTCTGTTGTATGACAAAAAAAATATAAATTAATCTCAAAGAAGAAAAAAACAGCAGTATTGTGCTGAGATGTTCGACTATTTGGGGAAGGGCCGCTGTAACCCCATCAGACACCTTCCCTCTTTTAGGTATGCTCTCACGTGAATGTGGCTAATATGGGGTTAAAAAGAAGAGAGAGGGTAGTCTGTTGTATGACAAAAATAAATACAAATTTATCTCAAAGAAGAGAAAACAGCAGTTTTTTCATGAGAAGTTTGACTATTTGGGGAAGGGGGATGTAACCCCATCGTCCTCCTTTTCCTTTTTAGGTATGCTCTGTTGGCAATTTGGACTAATATGGGGCAAAATAGAAGAGAGTGGATAATCTGTTCTATGACAAAAAAACGAAAACAAATTTATCTCAAAGAAGAAAAAACAGCAGTATTTTCATCAGATGTTTGACTATTTGGGGAAGGGGGGGGGGGCTATAACCCCATCAGACGCATTTTCCTTTTTTGGTATGCTTTAATGGAAATTTGGACTAATATGTGGCTAGAAAGAGGAGAGTGGATAGTCTGTTGTATGACAAAAAAAATATAAATTAATCTCAAAGAAGAAAAAAACAGCAGTATTGTGATGAGATGTTGGACTATTTGGGGAAGGGCCGCTGTAACCCCATCAGACACCTTCCCTCTTTTAGGTATGCTCTCACGTGAATGTGGCTAATATGGGGTTAAAAAGAAGAGAGACGGTAGTCTGTTGTATGACAAAAATAAATACAAATTTATCTCAAAGAAGAAAAAACAGCAGTTTTTTCATGAGAAGTTTGACTATTTGGGGAAGGGGGATGTAACCCCATCGTCCTCCTTTTCCTTTTTAGGTATGCTCTGTTGGCAATTTGGACTAATATGGGGCAAAATAGAAGAGAGTGGATAATCTGTTCTATGACAAAAAAACGAAAACAAATTTATCTCAAAGAAGAAAAAACAGCAGTATTTTCATCAGATGTTTGACTATTTGGGGAAGGGGGGGGGCTATAACCCCATCAGACACCTTTTCCTTTTTAAGTATGCTTTAATGGAAATGTGGACTAATATGTGGCTAGAAAGAGGAGAGTGGATAGTCTGTTGTATGACAAAAAAAATATAAATTAATCACAAAGAAGAAAAAACCGCAGTATTGTGATGTCAATTCAACTATTTGGGGAAGGGGGACTGTAACAACATCAGACACCTTCCCTCTTTTAGGTATGCTCTGACGTGAATGTGGCTAATATTGGGTTAAAAAGAAGAGAGAGGGTAGTCTGTTGTATGACAAAAAAAATACAAATTTATCTCAAAGAAGAAAAAACGGCAGTTTTTTCATGAGAAGTTTGACTATGTCGGGAAGGGAGGGCTGTAACCCCATCAGCCCCCTTCCCTCTTTTAGGTGTGCTCTGATGTCAATGTGGACTAATATGGGGTGAATAAGAAGAGAGTAGGTAGTCTGTTGTATGACAAAAAGAAATACAAATTTATCTCAAATAAGAAAAAACAGCACTTTTTTCATGAGATGTCCGACTATTTGGGGAATGGGGGAGGGGCTGTTACCCCAATAGACACCTTCCCCCTTTTAGGTATGCTCTAACGTCAATGTGGACTAATAGGGGTTAAAAAGAAGAGAGAGGGTAGTCTGTTGTATGACAAAAATAAATACAAATTTATCTCAAAGAAGAAAAAACAGCAGTTTTTTCATGAGAAGTTTGACTATTTGGGGAAGGGGGATGTAACCCCATCGTCCTCCTTTTCCTTTTTAGGTATGCTCTGTTGGCAATTTGGACTAATATGGGGCAAAATAGAAGAGAGTGCATAATCTGTTCTATGACAAAAAAAACGAAAACAAATTTATCTCAAAGAAGAAAAAACAGCAGTATTTTCATCAGATGTTTGACTATTTGGGGAAGGGGGGGGGCTATAACCCCATCACACGCCTTTTCCTTTTTAGGTATGCTTTAATGGAATGTGGACTAATATGTGGCTAGAAAGAGGAGAGTGGATAGTCTGTTGTATGACAAAAAAAATATAAATTAATCTCAAAGAAGAAAAAACCGCAGTATTGTGATGAGATGTTCGACTATTTGGGGAAGGGAACTGTAACAACATCAGACACCTTCCCTCTTTTAGGTATGGTCTCACGTGGATGTGGCTAATATGGGGTTAAAAAGAAGAGAGAGGGTAGTCTGTTGTATGACAAAAATAAATACAAATTTATCTCAAAGAAGAAAAAACAGCAGTTTTTTCATGAGAAGTTTGACTATTTGGGGAAGGGGGCTGTAACCCCATCGTCCTCCTTTTCCTTTTTAGGTATGCTCTGTTGGCAATTTGGACTAATATGGGGCAAAATAGAAGAGAGTGGATAATCTGTTCTATGACAAAAAAACGAAAACAAATTTATCTCAAAGAAGAAAAAACAGCAGTATTTTCATCAGATGTTTGACTATTTGGGGAAGGGGGGGGGCTATAACCCCATCAGACACCTTTTCCTTTTTAGGTATGCTTTAATGGAAATGTGGACTAATATGTGGCTAGAAAGAGGAGAGTGGATAGTCTGTTGAATGACAAAAAATATATAAATTAATCTCAAAGAAGAAAAAACAGCAGTATTGTGATGAGATGTTCGACTATTTGGGGAAGGGTGGCTGTAACCCTATCAGACACCTTCCCTCTTTTAGGTATGCTCTGACGTGAATGTGGCTAATATGGGGTTAGAAAGAAGAGAGGGGGTAGTCTGTTGTATTACAAAATTAAATACAAATTTATCTCAAAGAAGAAAAAACAGCAGTTTTTTCATGAGAAGTTTGACTATTTGCGGAAGGGGGCTGTAACCCCCGTCGTCCTCCTTTTCCTTTTTAGGTATGCTCTGATGGCAATTTGGACTAATATGGGGCAAAATAGAAAAGAGTGGATAATCTGTTCTATGACAAAAAAACGAAAACAAATTTATCTCAAAGAAGAAAAAACAGCAGTATTTTCATCAGATGTTTGACTATTTGGGGAAGGGGGGGCTATAACCCCATCAGACACCTTTTCCTTTTTAGGTATGCTTTAATGGAAATGTGGACTAATATGTGGCTAGAAAGAGGAGAGTGGATAGTCTGTTGTATGACAAAAAAAATATAAATAAATCTCAAAGAAGTAAAAAACAGCAGTATTGTGATGAGATGTTCGACTATTTGCGGAAGGGGGGCTGTAACCCCATCAGACACCTTCCCTCTTTTAGGTATGCTCTGACGTGAATGTGGCTAATATTGGGTTAAAAAGAAGAGAGAGGGTAGTCTGTTGTATGACAAAAAAAATACAAATTTATCTCAAAGAAGAAAAAACGGCAGTTTTTTCATGAGAAGTTTGACTATTTCGGGAAGGGAGGGCTGTAACCCCATCAGCCCCCTTCCCTCTTTTAGGTGTGCTCTGATGTAAATGTGGACTAATATGGGGTTAATAAGAAGAGAGTAGGTAGTCTGTTGTATGACAAAAAGAAATACAAATTTATCTCAAACAAGAAAAAACAGCAGTTTTTTCATGAGAAGTTTCACTATTTGGGGAAGGGGGCTGTAACCACATCGTCCTCCTTTTCCTTTTTAGGTATGCTCTGTTGGCAATTTGGACTAATATGGGGCAAAATAGAAGAGAGTGGATAATCTGTTCTATGACAAAAAAACGAAAACAAATTTATCTCAAAGAAGAAAAAACAGCAGTATTTTCTTCAGATGTTTGACTATTTGGGGAAGGTGGGGGCTATAACCCCATCAGACACCTTTTTTCTTTTTAGGTATGCTTTAATGGAAATGTGGACTAATATGTGGCTAGAAAGAGGAGAGTGGATAGTCTGTTGTATTACAAAAAAAATATAAATTAATCTCAAAGAAGAAAAAAACTGCAGTATTGTGATGAGATGTTCGTCTATTTGGGGAAGGGGCGCTGTAACCCCATCAGACACCTTCCCTCTTTTAGGTATGGTCTCACGTGGATGTGGCTAATATGGGGTTAAAAAGAAGAGAGAGGGTAGTCTGTTGTATGACAAAAATAAATACAAATTTATCTCAAAGAAGAAAAAACAGCAGTATTTTCATCAGATGTTTGAATATTTGGGGAAGGGGGGGCCTATAACCCCATCAGACACCTTTTCCTTTTTAGGTATACTTTAATGGAAATGTGGAATAATATGTGGCTAGAAAGAGGAGAGTGGATAGTCTGTTGTATGACAAAAAAAATATAAATAAATCTCAAAGAAGTAAAAAACAGCAGTATTGTGCTGAGATGTTCGACTATTTGGGGAAGGGCCGCTGTAACCCCATCAGACACCTTCCCTCTTTTAGGTATGCTCTCACGTGAATGTGGCTAATATGGGGTTAAAAAGAAGAGAGAGGGTAGTCTGTTGTATGACAAAAATAAATACAAATTTATCTCAAAGAAGAAAAAACAGCAGTTTTTTCATGAGAAGTTTGACTATTTGGGGAAGGGGGATGTAACCCCATCGTCCTCCTTTTCCTTTTTAGGTATGCTCTGTTGGCAATTTGGACTAATATGGGGCAAAATAGAAGAGAGTGCATAATCTGTTCTATGACAAAAAAAACGAAAACAAATTTATCTCAAAGAAGAAAAAACAGCAGTATTTTCATCAGATGTTTGACTATTTGGGGAAGGGGGGGGCTATAACCCCATCAGACGCCTTTTCCTTTTTAGGTATGCTTTAATGGAATGTGGACTAATATGTGGCTAGAAAGAGGAGAGTGGATAGTCTGTTGTATGACAAAAAAAATATAAATTAATCTCAAAGAAGAAAAAACCGCAGTATTGTGATGAGATGTTCGACTATTTGGGGAAGGGAACTGTAACAACATCAGACACCTTCCCTCTTTTAGGTATGGTCTCACGTGGATGTGGCTAATATGGGGTTAAAAAGAAGAGAGAGGGTAGTCTGTTGTATGACAAAAATAAATACAAATTTATCTCAAAGAAGAAAAAACAGCAGTTTTTTCATGAGAAGTTTGACTATTTGGGGAAGGGGGCTGTAACCCCATCGTCCTCCTTTTCCTTTTTAGGTATGCTCTGTTGGCAATTTGGACTAATATGGGGCAAAATAGAAGAGAGTGGATAATCTGTTCTATGACAAAAAAACGAAAACAAATTTATCTCAAAGAAGAAAAAACAGCAGTATTTTCATCAGATGTTTGACTATTTGGGGAAGGGGGGGGGCTATAACCCCATCAGACACCTTTTCCTTTTTAGGTATGCTTTAATGGAAATGTGGACTAATATGTGGCTAGAAAGAGGAGAGTGGATAGTCTGTTGAATGACAAAAAATATATAAATTAATCTCAAAGAAGAAAAAACAGCAGTATTGTGATGAGATGTTCGACTATTTGGGGAAGGGTGGCTGTAACCCTATCAGACACCTTCCCTCTTTTAGGTATGCTCTGACGTGAATGTGGCTAATATGGGGTTAGAAAGAAGAGAGGGGGTAGTCTGTTGTATTACAAAATTAAATACAAATTTATCTCAAAGAAGAAAAAACAGCAGTTTTTTCATGAGAAGTTTGACTATTTGCGGAAGGGGGCTGTAACCCCCGTCGTCCTCCTTTTCCTTTTTAGGTATGCTCTGATGGCAATTTGGACTAATATGGGGCAAAATAGAAGAGAGTGGATAATCTGTTCTATGACAAAAAAACGAAAACAAATTTATCTCAAAGAAGAAAAAACAGCAGTATTTTCATCAGATGTTTGACTATTTGGGGAAGGGGGGGCTATAACCCCATCAGACACCTTTTCCTTTTTAGGTATGCTTTAATGGAAATGTGGACTAATATGTGGCTAGAAAGAGGAGAGTGGATAGTCTGTTGTATGACAAAAAAAATATAAATAAATCTCAAAGAAGTAAAAAACAGCAGTATTGTGATGAGATGTTCGACTATTTGCGGAAGGGGGGCTGTAACCCCATCAGACACCTTCCCTCTTTTAGGTATGCTCTGACGTGAATGTGGCTAATATTGGGTTAAAAAGAAGAGAGAGGGTAGTCTGTTGTATGACAAAAAAAAATACAAATTTATCTCAAAGAAGAAAAAACGGCAGTTTTTTCATGAGAAGTTTGACTATTTCGGGAAGGGAGGGCTGTAACCCCATCAGCCCCCTTCCCTCTTTTAGGTGTGCTCTGATGTCAATGTGGACTAATATGGGGTTAATAAGAAGAGAGTAGGTAGTCTGTTGTATGACAAAAAGAAATACAAATTTATCTCAAAGAAGAAAAAACAGCAGTTTTTTCATGAGAAGTTTCACTATTTGGGGAAGGGGGCTGTAACCACATCGTCCTCCTTTTCCTTTTTAGGTATGCTCTGTTGGCAATTTGGACTAATATGGGGCAAAATAGAAGAGAGTGGATAATCTGTTCTATGACAAAAAAACGAAAACAAATTTATCTCAAAGAAGAAAAAACAGCAGTATTTTCATCAGATGTTTGACTATTTGGGGAAGGGGGGGGGGCTATAGCCCCATCAGACACCTTTTCCTTTTTAGGTATGCTTTAATGGAAATGTGGACTAATATGTGGCTAGAAAGAGGAGAGTGGATAGTCTGTTGAATGACAAAAAATATATAAATTAATCTCAAAGAAGAAAAAAACTGCAGTATTGTGATGAGATGTTCGTCTATTTGGGGAAGGGGCGCTGTAACCCCATCAGACACCTTCCCTCTTTTAGGTATGGTCTCACGTGGATGTGGCTAATATGGGGTTAAAAAGAAGAGAGAGGGTAGTCTGTTGTATGACAAAAATAAATACAAATTTATCTCAAAGAAGAAAAAAACAGCACTATTTTCATGAGATGTTCGACTATTTGGGGAAGGGGACTGTAACCCCATCGTCCTCTTTTTCCTTTTTAGGTATGCTCTGATTGCAATTTGGACTAATATGGGTCAAAATAGAAGAGAGTGGATAGTCTGTTCTATGACAAAATAACGAAAACAAATTTATCTCAAAGAAGAAAAAACAGCAGTATTTTCATCAGATGTTTGACTATTTGGGGAAGGGGGGGGCTATAACCCCATCAGACACCTTTTCCTTTTTAGGTATGCTTTAATGGAAATGTGGACTAATATGTGGCTAGAAAGAGGAGAGTGGATAGTCTGTTGAATGACAAAAAATATATAAATTAATCTCAAAGAAGAAAAAAACAGCAGTATTGTGATGAGATGTTCGACTATTTGGGGAAGGGTGGCTGTAACACTATCAGACACCTTCCCTCTTTTAGGTATGCTCTGACGTGAATGTGGCTAATATTGGGTTAAAAAGAAGAGAGAGGGTAGTCTGTTGTATGACAAAAAAAATACAAATTTATCTCAAAGAAGAAAAAATGGCAGTTTTTTCATGAGAAGTTTGACTATTTCGGGAAGGGAGGGCTGTAACCCCATCAGCCCCCTTCCCTCTTTTAGGTGTGCTCTGATGTCTATGTGGACTAATATGGGGTTAATAAGAAGAGAGTAGGTAGTCTGTTGTATGACAAAAAGAAATACAAATTTATCTCAAAGAAGAAAAAAACAGCACTATTTTCATGAGATGTTCGACTATTTGGGGAAGGGGACTGTAACCCCATCGTCCTCTTTTTCCTTTTTAGGTATGCTCTGATTGCAATTTGGACTAATATGGGTCAAAATAGAAGAGAGTGGATAGTCTGTTCTATGACAAAAAAACGAAAACAAATTTATCTCAAAGAAGAAAAAACAGCAGTATTTTCATCAGATGTTTGACTATTTGGGGAAGGGTGGGGGGCTATAACCCCATCAGACACCTTTTCCTTTTTAGGTATGCTTTAATGGAAATGTGGACTAATATGTGGCTAGAAAGAAGAGAGTGGATAGTCTCTTGTATATCAAAAAAAATATAAATTAATCTCAAAGAAGAAAAAAACATCAGTATTGTGATGAGATGTTCGACTATTTGGGGAAGGGGGTCTGTAACTCCATCAGACACCTTCCCTCTTTTAGGTATGCTCTGACGTGAATGTGGCTAATATGGGGTTAAAAAGAAGAGAGAGGGTAGTCTGTTGTATGACAAAAAAAAATACAAATTTATCTCAAAGAAGAAAAAACAGCAGTTTTTTCATGAGAAGTTTGACTATTTTGGGAAGGGAGGGCTGTAACCCCATCAGCCCACTTCACTCTTTTAGGTGTGCTCTGATGTCAATGTGGACTAATATGGGGTTAATAAGAAGAGAGTAGGTAGTCTGTTGTATGACAAAAAGAAATACAAATTTATCTCAAAGAAGAAAAAACAGCACTTTTTTCATGAGATGTTCGACTATTTGGGGAATGGGGGAGGGGCTGTAATCCAATCATCCCCCTTTTCCTTTTTGGTATGCTTTAATGGAAATGTGGACTAATATGTGGCTAGAAAGAAGAGAGTGGATAGTCTGTTGTATGACAAAAAAATATAAATTAATCTCAAAGATGAAAAAACAGCAGTATTTTGATGAGATGTTCGACCATTTAGGGAAAGGGGGGTTGTAACCCCATCAGACACCTTCCCCCTTTTAGGTATGCTCTGACGTGAATGTGGCTAATATGGGGTTAAAAAGAATAGAGAGGGTAGTCTGTTGTATGACTAAAAAAATACAAATTTATCACAAAGAAGAAAAAACAGCCCTTTTTTCATGAGATTTTCGTCTATTTCGGGTGTGTGTGTGTGGAGGGGGGGGTGTAACACAAATAACCTCTTCCCCTCTTTAGATATTCTATGATGTCAATGTGGAAAATATGGGGTTAGAAAGAAGAGAGTGGGCAATCTGTTGTTTGACAACAACAAATACAAATTTATCTCAAAGAAGAAAAAAAACAGCACTATTTTCATGAGATGTTCGACTATTTGGGGAAGGGGTCTGTAACCCCATCGTCCTCTTTTTCCTTTTTAGGTATGCTCTGATGGCAATTTGGACTATTATGGGTGAAAATAGAAGAGACTGGATAGTCTGTTCTATGACAAAAAAACGAAAACAAATTTATCTCAAAGAAGAAAAGAGAGCAGTATTTTCATCAGATGTTTGACTATTTGGGAAAAGGGGGGGGGGCTATAACCCCATCAGACACCTTTTCCTTTTTATGTAAGCTTTAATGGAAATGTGGACTAATATGTGGCTAGAAAGAGGAGAGTGGATAGTCTGTTGTATGACAAAAAAAATATAAATTAATCTCAAAGAAGAAAAAAACAGCAGTATTGTGATGAGATGTTCGACTATTTGGGGAAGGGGCGCTGTAACCCCATCAGACACCTTCCCTCTTTTAGGTATGCTCTCACGTGAATGTGGCTAATATGGGGTTAAAAAGAAGAGAGAGGGTAGTCTGTTGTATGACAAAAAAAATACAAATTTATCTCAAAGAAGAAAAAACAGCAGTATTTTCATCAGATGTTTGAATATTTGGGGAAGGGGGGGCCTATAACCCCATCAGACACCTTTTCCTTTTTAGGTATACTTTAATGGAAATGTGGACTAATATGTGGCTAGAAAGAGGAGAGTGGATAGTCTGTTGTATGACAAAAAAAATATAAATAAATCTCAAAGAAGTAAAAAAACAGCAGTATTGTGCTGAGATGTTCGACTATTTGGGGAAGGGCCGCTGTAACCCCATCAGACACCTTCCCTCTTTTAGGTATGCTCTCACGTGAATGTGGCTAATATGGGGTTAAAAAGAAGAGAGAGGGTAGTCTGTTGTATGACAAAAATAAATACAAATTTATCTCAAAGAAGAAAAAACAGCAGTTTTTTCATGAGAAGTTTGACTATTTGGGGAAGGGGGATGTAACCCCATCGTCCTCCTTTTCCTTTTTAGGTATGCTCTGTTGGCAATTTGGACTAATATGGGGCAAAATAGAAGAGAGTGCATAATCTGTTCTATGACAAAAAAAACGAAAACAAATTTATCTCAAAGAAGAAAAAACAGCAGTATTTTCATCAGATGTTTGACTATTTGGGGAAGGGGGGGGGGCTATAACCCCATCAGACGCCTTTTCCTTTTTAGGTATGCTTTAATGGAATGTGGACTAATATGTGGCTAGAAAGAGGAGAGTGGATAGTCTGTTGTATGACAAAAAAAATATAAATTAATCTCAAAGAAGAAAAAACCGCAGTATTGTGATGAGATGTTCGACTATTTGGGGAAGGGAACTGTAACAACATCAGACACCTTCCCTCTTTTAGGTATGGTCTCACGTGGATGTGGCTAATATGGGGTTAAAAAGAAGAGAGAGGGTAGTCTGTTGTATGACAAAAATAAATACAAATTTATCTCAAAGAAGAAAAAACAGCAGTTTTTTCATGAGAAGTTTGACTATTTGGGGAAGGGGGCTGTAACCCCATCGTCCTCCTTTTCCTTTTTAGGTATGCTCTGTTGGCAATTTGGACTAATATGGGGCAAAATAGAAGAGAGTGGATAATCTGTTCTATGACAAAAAAACGAAAACAAATTTATCTCAAAGAAGAAAAAACAGCAGTATTTTCATCAGATGTTTGACTATTTGGGGAAGGGGGGGGGCTATAACCCCATCAGACACCTTTTCCTTTTTAGGTATGCTTTAATGGAAATGTGGACTAATATGTGGCTAGAAAGAGGAGAGTGGATAGTCTGTTGAATGACAAAAAATATATAAATTAATCTCAAAGAAGAAAAAACAGCAGTATTGTGATGAGATGTTCGACTGTTTGGGGAAGGGTGGCTGTAACCCTATCAGACACCTTCCCTCTTTTAGGTATGCTCTGACGTGAATGTGGCTAATATGGGGTTAGAAAGAAGAGAGGGGGTAGTCTGTTGTATTACAAAATTAAATACAAATTTATCTCAAAGAAGAAAAAACAGCAGTTTTTTCATGAGAAGTTTGACTATTTGCGGAAGGGGGCTGTAACCCCCGTCGTCCTCCTTTTCCTTTTTAGGTATGCTCTGATGGCAATTTGGACTAATATGGGGCAAAATAGAAGAGAGTGGATAATCTGTTCTATGACAAAAAAACGAAAACAAATTTATCTCAAAGAAGAAAAAACAGCAGTATTTTCATCAGATGTTTGACTATTTGGGGAAGGGGGGGCTATAACCCCATCAGACACCTTTTCCTTTTTAGGTATGCTTTAATGGAAATGTGGACTAATATGTGGCTAGAAAGAGGAGAGTGGATAGTCTGTTGTATGACAAAAAAAATATAAATAAATCTCAAAGAAGTAAAAAACAGCAGTATTGTGATGAGATGTTCGACTATTTGCGGAAGGGGGGCTGTAACCCCATCAGACACCTTCCCTCTTTTAGGTATGCTCTGACGTGAATGTGGCTAATATTGGGTTAAAAAGAAGAGAGAGGGTAGTCTGTTGTATGACAAAAAAAAATACAAATTTATCTCAAAGAAGAAAAAACGGCAGTTTTTTCATGAGAAGTTTGACTATTTCGGGAAGGGAGGGCTGTAACCCCATCAGCCCCCTTCCCTCTTTTAGGTGTGCTCTGATGTCAATGTGGACTAATATGGGGTTAATAAGAAGAGAGTAGGTAGTCTGTTGTATGACAAAAAGAAATACAAATTTATCTCAAAGAAGAAAAAACAGCAGTTTTTTCATGAGAAGTTTCACTATTTGGGGAAGGGGGCTGTAACCACATCGTCCTCCTTTTCCTTTTTAGGTATGCTCTGTTGGCAATTTGGACTAATATGGGGCAAAATAGAAGAGAGTGGATAATCTGTTCTATGACAAAAAAACGAAAACAAATTTATCTCAAAGAAGAAAAAACAGCAGTATTTTCATCAGATGTTTGACTATTTGGGGAAGGGGGGGGGGGCTATAGCCCCATCAGACACCTTTTCCTTTTTAGGTATGCTTTAATGGAAATGTGGACTAATATGTGGCTAGAAAGAGGAGAGTGGATAGTCTGTTGAATGACAAAAAATATATAAATTAATCTCAAAGAAGAAAAAAACTGCAGTATTGTGATGAGATGTTCGTCTATTTGGGGAAGGGGCGCTGTAACCCCATCAGACACCTTCCCTCTTTTAGGTATGGTCTCACGTGGATGTGGCTAATATGGGGTTAAAAAGAAGAGAGAGGGTAGTCTGTTGTATGACAAAAATAAATACAAATTTATCTCAAAGAAGAAAAAAACAGCACTATTTTCATGAGATGTTCGACTATTTGGGGAAGGGGACTGTAACCCCATCGTCCTCTTTTTCCTTTTTAGGTATGCTCTGATTGCAATTTGGACTAATATGGGTCAAAATAGAAGAGAGTGGATAGTCTGTTCTATGACAAAATAACGAAAACAAATTTATCTCAAAGAAGAAAAAACAGCAGTATTTTCATCAGATGTTTGACTATTTGGGGAAGGGGGGGGGCTATAACCCCATCAGACACCTTTTCCTTTTTAGGTATGCTTTAATGGAAATGTGGACTAATATGTGGCTAGAAAGAGGAGAGTGGATAGTCTGTTGAATGACAAAAAATATATAAATTAATCTCAAAGAAGAAAAAAACAGCAGTATTGTGATGAGATGTTCGACTATTTGGGGAAGGGTGGCTGTAACACTATCAGACACCTTCCCTCTTTTAGGTATGCTCTGACGTGAATGTGGCTAATATTGGGTTAAAAAGAAGAGAGAGGGTAGTCTGTTGTATGACAAAAAAAATACAAATTTATCTCAAAGAAGAAAAAATGGCAGTTTTTTCATGAGAAGTTTGACTATTTCGGGAAGGGAGGGCTGTAACCCCATCAGCCCCCTTCCCTCTTTTAGGTGTGCTCTGATGTCTATGTGGACTAATATGGGGTTAATAAGAAGAGAGTAGGTAGTCTGTTGTATGACAAAAAGAAATACAAATTTATCTCAAAGAAGAAAAAACAGCACTTTTTTCATGAGATGTTCGACTATTTGGGGAATGGGGGAGGGGCTGTAATCCAATCATCCCCCTTTTCCTTTTTGGTATGCTTTAATGGAAATGTGGACTAATATGTGGCTAGAAAGAAGAGAGTGGATAGTCTGTTGTATGACAAAAAAATATAAATTAATCTCAAAGATGAAAAAACAGCAGTATTTTGATGAGATGTTCGACCATTTAGGGAAAGGGGGGTTGTAACCCCATCAGACACCTTCCCCCTTTTAGGTATGCTCTGACGTGAATGTGGCTAATATGGGGTTAAAAAGAAGAGAGAGGGTAGTCTGTTGTATGACTAAAAAAATACAAATTTATCACAAAGAAGAAAAAACAGCCCTTTTTTCATGAGATTTTCGTCTATTTCGGGTGTGTGTGTGTGGAGGGGGGGGTGTAACACAAATAACCTCTTCCCCTCTTTAGATATTCTATGATGTCAATGTGGAAAATATGGGGTTAGAAAGAAGAGAGTGGGCAATCTGTTGTTTGACAACAACAAATACAAATTTATCTCAAAGAAGAATAAAAACAGCACTATTTTCATGAGATGTTCGACTATTTGGGGAAGGGGTCTGTAACCCCATCGTCCTCTTTTTCCTTTTTAGGTATGCTCTGATGGCAATTTGGACTATTATGGGTGAAAATAGAAGAGACTGGATAGTCTGTTCTATGACAAAAAAACGAAAACAAATTTATCTCAAAGAAGAAAAGAGAGCAGTATTTTCATCAGATGTTTGACTATTTGGGAAAAGGGGGGGGGGCTATAACCCCATCAGACACCTTTTCCTTTTTATGTAAGCTTTAATGGAAATGTGGACTAATATGTGGCTAGAAAGAGGAGAGTGGATAGTCTGTTGTATGACAAAAAAAATATAAATTAATCTCAAAGAAGAAAAAAACAGCAGTATTGTGATGAGATGTTCGACTATTTGGGGAAGGGGCGCTGTAACCCCATCAGACACCTTCCCTCTTTTAGGTATGCTCTCACGTGAATGTGGCTAATATGGGGTTAAAAAGAAGAGAGAGGGTAGTCTGTTGTATGACAAAAAAAATACAAATTTATCTCAAAGAAGAAAAAACAGCAGTATTTTCATCAGATGTTTGAATATTTGGGGAAGGGGGGGCCTATAACCCCATCAGACACCTTTTCCTTTTTAGGTATACTTTAATGGAAATGTGGACTAATATGTGGCTAGAAAGAGGAGAGTGGATAGTCTGTTGTATGACAAAAAAAATATAAATAAATCTCAAAGAAGTAAAAAACAGCAGTATTGTGCTGAGATGTTCGACTATTTGGGGAAGGGCCGCTGTAACCCCATCAGACACCTTCCCTCTTTTAGGTATGCTCTCACGTGAATGTGGCTAATATGGGGTTAAAAAGAAGAGAGAGGGTAGTCTGTTGTATGACAAAAATAAATACAAATTTATCTCAAAGAAGAAAAAACAGCAGTTTTTTCATGAGAAGTTTGACTATTTGGGGAAGGGGGATGTAACCCCATCGTCCTCCTTTTCCTTTTTAGGTATGCTCTGTTGGCAATTTGGACTAATATGGGGCAAAATAGAAGAGAGTGCATAATCTGTTCTATGACAAAAAAAACGAAAACAAATTTATCTCAAAGAAGAAAAAACAGCAGTATTTTCATCAGATGTTTGACTATTTGGGGAAGGGGGGGGGCTATAACCCCATCAGACGCCTTTTCCTTTTTAGGTATGCTTTAATGGAATGTGGACTAATATGTGGCTAGAAAGAGGAGAGTGGATAGTCTGTTGTATGACAAAAAAAATATAAATTAATCTCAAAGAAGAAAAAACCGCAGTATTGTGATGAGATGTTCGACTATTTGGGGAAGGGAACTGTAACAACATCAGACACCTTCCCTCTTTTAGGTATGGTCTCACGTGGATGTGGCTAATATGGGGTTAAAAAGAAGAGAGAGGGTAGTCTGTTGTATGACAAAAATAAATACAAATTTATCTCAAAGAAGAAAAAACAGCAGTTTTTTCACTAGAAGTTTGACTATTTGGGGAAGGGGGCTGTAACCCCATCGTCCTCCTTTTCCTTTTTAGGTATGCTCTGTTGGCAATTTGGACTAATATGGGGCAAAATAGAAGAGAGTGGATAATCTGTTCTATGACAAAAAAACGAAAACAAATTTATCTCAAAGAAGAAAAAACAGCAGTATTTTCATCAGATGTTTGACTATTTGGGGAAGGGGGGGGGCTATAACCCCATCAGACACCTTTTCCTTTTTAGGTATGCTTTAATGGAAATGTGGACTAATATGTGGCTAGAAAGAGGAGAGTGGATAGTCTGTTGAATGACAAAAAATATATAAATTAATCTCAAAGAAGAAAAAACAGCAGTATTGTGATGAGATGTTCGACTGTTTGGGGAAGGGTGGCTGTAACCCTATCAGACACCTTCCCTCTTTTAGGTATGCTCTGACGTGAATGTGGCTAATATGGGGTTAGAAAGAAGAGAGGGGGTAGTCTGTTGTATTACAAAATTAAATACAAATTTATCTCAAAGAAGAAAAAACAGCAGTTTTTTCATGAGAAGTTTGACTATTTGCGGAAGGGGGCTGTAACCCCCGTCGTCCTCCTTTTCCTTTTTAGGTATGCTCTGATGGCAATTTGGACTAATATGGGGCAAAATAGAAGAGAGTGGATAATCTGTTCTATGACAAAAAAACGAAAACAAATTTATCTCAAAGAAGAAAAAACAGCAGTATTTTCATCAGATGTTTGACTATTTGGGGAAGGGGGGGCTATAACCCCATCAGACACCTTTTCCTTTTTAGGTATGCTTTAATGGAAATGTGGACTAATATGTGGCTAGAAAGAGGAGAGTGGATAGTCTGTTGTATGACAAAAAAAATATAAATAAATCTCAAAGAAGTAAAAAACAGCAGTATTGTGATGAGATGTTCGACTATTTGCGGAAGGGGGGCTGTAACCCCATCAGACACCTTCCCTCTTTTAGGTATGCTCTGACGTGAATGTGGCTAATATTGGGTTAAAAAGAAGAGAGAGGGTAGTCTGTTGTATGACAAAAAAAAATACAAATTTATCTCAAAGAAGAAAAAACGGCAGTTTTTTCATGAGAAGTTTGACTATTTCGGGAAGGGAGGGCTGTAACCCCATCAGCCCCCTTCCCTCTTTTAGGTGTGCTCTGATGTCAATGTGGACTAATATGGGGTTAATAAGAAGAGAGTAGGTAGTCTGTTGTATGACAAAAAGAAATACAAATTTATCTCAAAGAAGAAAAAACAGCAGTTTTTTCATGAGAAGTTTCACTATTTGGGGAAGGGGGCTGTAACCACATCGTCCTCCTTTTCCTTTTTAGGTATGCTCTGTTGGCAATTTGGACTAATATGGGGCAAAATAGAAGAGAGTGGATAATCTGTTCTATGACAAAAAAACGAAAACAAATTTATCTCAAAGAAGAAAAAACAGCAGTATTTTCATCAGATGTTTGACTATTTGGGGAAGGGGGGGGGGCTATAGCCCCATCAGACACCTTTTCCTTTTTAGGTATGCTTTAATGGAAATGTGGACTAATATGTGGCTAGAAAGAGGAGAGTGGATAGTCTGTTGAATGACAAAAAATATATAAATTAATCTCAAAGAAGAAAAAAACTGCAGTATTGTGATGAGATGTTCGTCTATTTGGGGAAGGGGCGCTGTAACCCCATCAGACACCTTCCCTCTTTTAGGTATGGTCTCACGTGGATGTGGCTAATATGGGGTTAAAAAGAAGAGAGAGGGTAGTCTGTTGTATGACAAAAATAAATACAAATTTATCTCAAAGAAGAAAAAAACAGCACTATTTTCATGAGATGTTCGACTATTTGGGGAAGGGGACTGTAACCCCATCGTCCTCTTTTTCCTTTTTAGGTATGCTCTGATTGCAATTTGGACTAATATGGGTCAAAATAGAAGAGAGTGGATAGTCTGTTCTATGACAAAATAACGAAAACAAATTTATCTCAAAGAAGAAAAAACAGCAGTATTTTCATCAGATGTTTGACTATTTGGGGAAGGGGGGGGGCTATAACCCCATCAGACACCTTTTCCTTTTTAGGTATGCTTTAATGGAAATGTGGACTAATATGTGGCTAGAAAGAGGAGAGTGGATAGTCTGTTGAATGACAAAAAATATATAAATTAATCTCAAAGAAGAAAAAAACAGCAGTATTGTGATGAGATGTTCGACTATTTGGGGAAGGGTGGCTGTAACACTATCAGACACCTTCCCTCTTTTAGGTATGCTCTGACGTGAATGTGGCTAATATTGGGTTAAAAAGAAGAGAGAGGGTAGTCTGTTGTATGACAAAAAAAATACAAATTTATCTCAAAGAAGAAAAAATGGCAGTTTTTTCATGAGAAGTTTGACTATTTCGGGAAGGGAGGGCTGTAACCCCATCAGCCCCCTTCCCTCTTTTAGGTGTGCTCTGATGTCTATGTGGACTAATATGGGGTTAATAAGAAGAGAGTAGGTAGTCTGTTGTATGACAAAAAGAAATACAAATTTATCTCAAAGAAGAAAAAACAGCACTTTTTTCATGAGATGTTCGACTATTTGGGGAATGGGGGAGGGGCTGTAATCCAATCATCCCCCTTTTCCTTTTTGGTATGCTTTAATGGAAATGTGGACTAATATGTGGCTAGAAAGAAGAGAGTGGATAGTCTGTTGTATGACAAAAAAATATAAATTAATCTCAAAGATGAAAAAACAGCAGTATTTTGATGAGATGTTCGACCATTTAGGGAAAGGGGGGTTGTAACCCCATCAGACACCTTCCCCCTTTTAGGTATGCTCTGACGTGAATGTGGCTAATATGGGGTTAAAAAGAAGAGAGAGGGTAGTCTGTTGTATGACTAAAAAAATACAAATTTATCACAAAGAAGAAAAAACAGCCCTTTTTTCATGAGATTTTCGTCTATTTCGGGTGTGTGTGTGTGGAGGGGGGGGTGTAACACAAATAACCTCTTCCCCTCTTTAGATATTCTATGATGTCAATGTGGAAAATATGGGGTTAGAAAGAAGAGAGTGGGCAATCTGTTGTTTGACAACAACAAATACAAATTTATCTCAAAGAAGAAAAAAACAGCACTATTTTCATGAGATGTTCGACTAATTGGGGAAGGGGTCTGTAACCCCATCGTCCTCTTTTTCCTTTTTAGGTATGCTCTGATGGCAATTTGGACTATTATGGGTGAAAATAGAAGAGACTGGATAGTCTGTTCTATGACAAAAAAACGAAAACAAATTTATCTCAAAGAAGAAAAAAGAGCAGTATTTTCATCAGATGTTTGACTATTTGGGAAAAGGGGGGGGGGGCTATAACCCCATCAGACACCTTTTCCTTTTTATGTAAGCTTTAATGGAAATGTGGACTAATATGTGGCTAGAAAGAGGAGAGTGGATAGTCTGTTGTATGACAAAAAAAATATAAATTAATCTCAAAGAAGAAAAAAACAGCAGTATTGTGATGAGATGTTCGACTATTTGGGGAAGGGGCGCTGTAACCCCATCAGACACCTTCCCTCTTTTAGGTATGCTCTCACGTGAATGTGGCTAATATGGGGTTAAAAAGAAGAGAGAGGGTAGTCTGTTGTATGACAAAAAAAATACAAATTTATCTCAAAGAAGAAAAAACAGCAGATTTTTCATGAGAAGTTTGACTATTTGGGGAAGGGGTCTGTAACCCCATCGTCCTCCTTTTCCTTTTTAGGTATGCTCTGTTGGCAATTTGGACTAATATGGGGCAAAATAGAAGAGAGTGGATAATCTGTTCTATGACAAAAAAACGAAAACAAATTTATCTCAAAGAAGAAGAAACAGCAGTATTTTCATCAGATGTTTGACTATTTGTGGAAGGGGGGGGCTATAACCCCATCAGACGCCTTTTACTTTTTAGGTATGCTTTAATGGAAATGTGGACTAATATGTGGCTAGAAAGAGGAGAGTGGATAGTCTGTTGTATTACAAAAAAAAATATAAATTAATCTCAAAGAAGAAAAAAACAGCAGTATTGTGATGAGATGTTCGTCTATTTGGGGAAGGGGCGCTGTAACCCCATCAGACACCTTCCCTCTTTTAGGTATGGTCTCACGTGGATGTGGCTAATATGGGGTTAAAAAGAAGAGAGAGGGTAGTCTGTTGTATGACAAAAATAAATACAAATTTATCTCAAAGAAGAAAAAACAGCAGTTTTTTCATGAGAAGTTTGACTATTTGGGGAAGGGGGCTGTAACCCCATCGTCCTCCTTTTCCTTTTTAGGTATGCTCTGTTGGCAATTTGGACTAATATGGGGCAAAATAGAAGAGAGTGGATAATCTGTTCTATGACAAAAGAACGAAAACAAATTTATCTCAAAGAAGAAAAAACAGCAGTATTTTCTTCAGATGTTTGACTATTTGGGGAAGGTGGGGGCTATAACCCCATCAGACACCTTTTTTCTTTTTAGGTATGCTTTAATGGAAATGTGGACTAATATGTGGCTAGAAAGAGGAGAGTGGATAGTCTGTTGTATTACAAAAAAAATATAAATTAATCTCAAAGAAGAAAAAAACAGCAGTATTGTGATGAGATGTTCGTCTATTTGGGGAAGGGGCGCTGTAACCCCATCAGACACCTTCCCTCTTTTAGGTATGGTCTCACGTGGATGTGGCTAATATGGGGTTAAAAAGAAGAGAGAGGGTAGTCTGTTGTATGACAAAAATAAATACAAATTTATCTCAAAGAAGAAAAAACAGCAGTTTTTTCATGAGAAGTTTGACTATTTGGGGAAGGGGGCTGTAACCCCATCGTCCCCCTTTTCCTTTTTAGGTATGCTCTGTTGGCAATTTGGACTAATATGGGGCAAAATAGAAGAGAGTGGATAATCTGTTCTATGACAAAAAAACGAAAACAAATTTATCTCAAAGAAGAAAAAACAGCAGTATTTTCTTCAGATGTTTGACTATTTGGGGAAGGTGGGGGCTATAACCCCATCAGACACCTTTTCCTTTTTAGGTATGCTTTAATGGAAATGTGGACTAATATGTGGCTAGAAAGAGGAGAGTGGATAGTCTGTTGTATGACAAAAAAAATATAAATTAATCTCAAAGAAGACAAAACCGCAGTATTGTGATGAGATGTTCGACTATTTGGGGAAAGGGGACTGTAACCCCATCAGACACCTTCCCTCTTTTAGGTATAGTCTGACGGGAATGTGGCTAATATTGGGTTAAAAAGAAGAGAGAGGGTAATCTGTTGTATGACAAAAAAAAATACAAATTTATCTCAAAGAAGAAAAAACGGCAGTTTTTTCATGAGAAGTTTGACTATTTCGGGAAGGGAGGGCTGTAACCCCATCAGCCCCCTTCCCTCTTTTAGGTGTGCTCTGATGTCAATGTGGACTAATATGGGGTTAATAAGAAGAGAGTAGGTAGTCTGTAATATGACAAAAAGAAATACAAATTTATATCAAAGATGAAAAAACAGCACTTTTTTTCAGGAGATGTCCGACTATTAGGGGAATAGGGGAGGGGCTGTAAACCCAATAGACACCTTCCCCCTTTTAGGTATGCTCTAACGTCAATGTGGACTAATAGGGGTTAAGAAGAAAAGAGAGGGTAGTCTGTTGTATGACTAAAAAAATACAAATTTATCTCAAAGAAGAAAAAACAGCCCTTTTTTCATGAGATTTTCGACTATTTCGGGTGTGTGTGTGTGGAGGGGGGGGGGTGTAACACAAATAACCTCTTCCCCTCTTTAGATATTCTATGATGTCAATGTGGAAAATATGGGGTTAGAAAGAAGAGAGTGCGCAATCTGTTGTTTGACAACAACAAATACAAATTTATCTCAAAGAAGAAAAAAACAGCACTATTTTCATGAGATGTTCGACTATTTGGGGAAGGGGACTGTAACCCCATCGTCCTCTTTTTCCTTTTTAGGTATGCTCTGATTGCAATTTGGACTAATATGGGTCAAAATAGAAGAGAGTGGATAGTCTGTTCTATGACAAAAAAACGAAAACAAATTTATCTCAAAGAAGAAAAAACAGCAGTATTTTCATCAGATGTTTGACTATTTGGGGAAGGGTGGGGGGCTATAACCCCATCAGACACCTTTTCCTTTTTAGGTATGCTTTAATGGAAATGTGGACTAATATGTGGCTAGAAAGAAGAGAGTGGATAGTCTCTTGTATATCAAAAAAAATATAAATTAATCTCAAAGAAGAAAAAAACATCAGTATTGTGATGAGATGTTCGACTATTTGGGGAAGGGGGTCTGTAACCCCATCAGACACCTTCCCTCTTTTAGGTATGCTCTGACGTGAATGTGGCTAATATGGGGTTAAAAAGAAGAGAGAGGGTAGTCTGTTGTATGACAAAAAAAAATACAAATTTATCTCAAAGAAGAAAAAACAGCAGTTTTTTCATGAGAAGTTTGACTATTTTGGGAAGGGAGGGCTGTAACCCCATCAGCCCACTTCCCTCTTTTAGGTGTGCTCTGATGTCAATGTGGACTAATATGGGGTTAATAAGAAGAGAGTAGGTAGTCTGTTGTATGACAAAAAGAAATACAAATTTATCTCAAAGAAGAAAAAACAGCACTTTTTTCATGAGATGTTCGACTATTTGGGGAATGGGGGAGGGGCTGTAATCCAATCATCCCCCTTTTCCTTTTTGGTATGCTTTAATGGAAATGTGGACTAATATGTGGCTAGAAAGAAGAGAGTGGATAGTCTGTTGTATGACAAAAAAATATAAATTAATCTCAAAGATGAAAAAACAGCAGTATTTTGATGAGATGTTCGACCATTTAGGGAAAGGGGGGTTGTAACCCCATCAGACACCTTCCCCCTTTTAGGTATGCTCTGACGTGAATGTGGCTAATATGGGGTTAAAAAGAAGAGAGAGGGTAGTCTGTTGTATGACTAAAAAAATACAAATTTATCACAAAGAAGAAAAAACAGCCCTTTTTTCATGAGATTTTCGTCTATTTCGGGTGTGTGTGTGTGGAGGGGGGGGTGTAACACAAATAACCTCTTCCCCTCTTTAGATATTCTATGATGTCAATGTGGAAAATATGGGGTTAGAAAGAAGAGAGTGGGCAATCTGTTGTTTGACAACAACAAATACAAATTTATCTCAAAGAAGAAAAAAAACAGCACTATTTTCATGAGATGTTCGACTATTTGGGGAAGGGGTCTGTAACCCCATCGTCCTCTTTTTCCTTTTTAGGTATGCTCTGATGGCAATTTGGACTATTATGGGTGAAAATAGAAGAGACTGGATAGTCTGTTCTATGACAAAAAAACGAAAACAAATTTATCTCAAAGAAGAAAAGAGAGCAGTATTTTCATCAGATGTTTGACTATTTGGGAAAAGGGGGGGGGGGCTATAACCCCATCAGACACCTTTTCCTTTTTATGTAAGCTTTAATGGAAATGTGGACTAATATGTGGCTAGAAAGAGGAGAGTGGATAGTCTGTTGTATGACAAAAAAAATATAAATTAATCTCAAAGAAGAAAAAAACAGCAGTATTGTGATGAGATGTTCGACTATTTGGGGAAGGGGCGCTGTAACCCCATCAGACACCTTCCCTCTTTTAGGTATGCTCTCACGTGAATGTGGCTAATATGGGGTTAAAAAGAAGAGAGAGGGTAGTCTGTTGTATGACAAAAAAAATACAAATTTATCTCAAAGAAGAAAAAACAGCAGATTTTTCATGAGAAGTTTGACTATTTGGGGAAGGGGGCTGTAACCCCATCGTCCTCCTTTTCCTTTTTAGGTATGCTCTGTTGGCAATTTGGACTAATATGGGGCAAAATAGAAGAGCGTGGATAATCTGTTCTATGACAAAAAAACGAAAACAAATTTATCTCAAAGAAGAAGAAACAGCAGTATTTTCATCAGATGTTTGACTATTTGGGGAAGGGGGGGGGCTATAACCCCATCAGACACCTTTTCGTTTTTAGGTACGCTTTAATGGAAATGTGGACTAATATGTGGCTAGAAAGAGGAGAGTGGATAGTATGTTGTATGACAAAAAAAATATAAATTAATCTCAAAGAAGAAAAAAACAGCAGTATTGTGCTGAGATGTTCGACTATTTGGGGAAGGGCCGCTGTAACCCCATCAGACACCTTCCCTCTTTTAGGTATGCTCTCACGTGAATGTGGCTAATATGGGGTTAAAGAGAAGAGAGAGGGTAGTCTGTTGTATGACAAAAATAAATACAAATTTATCTCAAAGAAGAGAAAACAGCAGTTTTTTCATGATAAGTTTGACTATTTGGGGAAGGGGGATGTAACCCCATCGTCCTCCTTTTCCTTTTTAGGTATGCTCTGTTGGCAATTTGGACTAATATGGGGCAAAATAGAAGAGAGTGGATAATCTGTTCTATGACAAAAAAACGAAAACAAATTTATCTCAAAGAAGAAAAAACAGCAGTATTTTCATCAGATGTTTGACTATTTGGGGAAGGGGGGGGGCTATAACCCCATCAGACGCATTTTCCTTTTTTGGTATGCTTTAATGGAAATTTGGACTAATATGTGGCTAGAAAGAGGAGAGTGGATAGTCTGTTGTATGACAAAAAAAATATAAATTAATCTCAAAGAAGAAAAAAACAGCAGTATTGTGATGAGATGTTGGACTATTTGGGGAAGGGCCGCTGTAACCCCATCAGACACCTTCCCTCTTTTAGGTATGCTCTCACGTGAATGTGGCTAATATGGGGTTAAAAAGAAGAGAGACGGTAGTCTGTTGTATGACAAAAATAAATACAAATTTATCTCAAAGAAGAAAAAACAGCAGTTTTTTCATGAGAAGTTTGACTATTTGGGGAAGGGGGCTGTAACCCCATCGTCCTCCTTTTCCTTTTTAGGTATGCTCTGTTGGCAATTTGGACTAATATGGGGCAAAATAGAAGAGAGTGGATAATCTGCTCTATGACAAAAAAACGAAAACAAATTTATCTCAAAGAAGAAAAAACAGCAGTATTTTCATCAGATGTTTGACTATTTGGGGAAGGGGGGGGCTATAACGCCATCAGACACCTTTTCCTTTTTAGGTATACTTTAATGGAAATGTGGACTAATATGTGGCTAGAAAGAGGAGAGTGGATAGTCTGTTGTATGACAAAAAAAATATAAATAAATCTCAAAGAAGTAAAAAACAGCAGTATTGTGCTGAGATGTTCGACTATTTGGGGAAGGGCCGCTGTAACCCCATCAGACACCTTCCCTCTTTTAGGTATGCTCTCACGTGAATGTGGCTAATATGGGGTTAAAAAGAAGAGAGAGGGTAGACTGTTGTATGACAAAAATAAATACAAATTTATCTCAAAGAAGAAAAAACAGCAGTTTTTTCATGAGAAGTTTGACTATTTGGGGAAGGGGGATGTAACCCCATCGTCCTCCTTTTCCTTTTTAGGTATGCTCTGTTGGCAATTTGGACTAATATGGGGCAAAATAGAAGAGAGTGCATAATCTGTTCTATGACAAAAAAAACGAAAACAAATTTATCTCAAAGAAGAAAAAACAGCAGTATTTTCATCAGATGTTTGACTATTTGGGGAAGGGGGGGGCTATAACCCCATCAGACGCCTTTTCCTTTTTAGGTATGCTTTAATGGAATGTGGACTAATATGTGGCTAGAAAGAGGAGAGTGGATAGTCTGTTGTATGACAAAAAAAATATAAATTAATCTCAAAGAAGAAAAAACCGCAGTATTGTGATGAGATGTTCGACTATTTGGGGAAGGGAACTGTAACAACATCAGACACCTTCCCTCTTTTAGGTATGTTCTCACGTGGATGTGGCTAATATGGGGTTAAAAAGAAGAGAGAGGGTAGTCTGTTGTATGACAAAAATAAATACAAATTTATCTCAAAGAAGAAAAAACAGCAGTTTTTTCATGAGAAGTTTGACTATTTGGGGAAGGGGGCTGTAACCCCATCGTCCTCCTTTTCCTTTTTAGGTATGCTCTGTTGGCAATTTGGACTAATATGGGGCAAAATAGAAGAGAGTGGATAATCTGTTCTATGACAAAAAAACGAAAACAAATTTATCTCAAAGAAGAAAAAACAGCAGTATTTTCATCAGATGTTTGACTATTTGGGGAAGGGGGGGGGGCTATAACCCCATCAGACACCTTTTCCTTTTTAGGTATGCTTTAATGGAAATGTGGACTAATATGTGGCTAGAAAGAGGAGAGTGGATAGTCTGTTGAATGACAAAAAATATATAAATTAATCTCAAAGAAGAAAAAAACAGCAGTATTGTGATGAGATGTTCGACTATTTGGGGAAGGGTGGCTGTAACCCTATCAGACACCTTCCCTCTTTTAGGTATGCTCTGACGTGAATGTGGCTAATATGGGGTTAAAAAGAAGAGAGGGGGTAGTCTGTTGTATTACAAAATTAAATACAAATTTATCTCAAAGAAGAAAAAACAGCAGTTTTTTCATGAGAAGTTTGACTATCTGCGGAAGGGGGCTGTAACCCCCGTCGTCCTCCTTTTCCTTTTTAGGTATGCTCTGATGGCAATTTGGACTAATATGGGGCAAAATAGAAGAGAGTGGATAATCTGTTCTATGACAAAAAAACGAAAACAAATTTATCTCAAAGAAGAAAAAACAGCAGTATTTTCATCAGATGTTTGACTATTTGGGGAAGGGGGGGCTATAACCCCATCAGACACCTTTTCCTTTTTAGGTATGCTTTAATGGAAATGTGGACTAATATGTGGCTAGAAAGAGGAGAGTGGATAGTCTGTTGTATGACAAAAAAAATATAAATAAATCTCAAAGAAGTAAAAAACAGCAGTATTGTGATGAGATGTTCGACTATTTGCGGAAGGGGGGCTGTAACCCCATCAGACACCTTCCCTCTTTTAGGTATGCTCTGACGTGAATGTGGCTAATATTGGGTTAAAAAGAAGAGAGAGGGTAGTCTGTTGTATGACAAAAAAAATACAAATTTATCTCAAAGAAGAAAAAACGGCAGTTTTTTCATGAGAAGTTTGACTATTTCGGGAAGGGAGGGCTGTAACCCCATCAGCCCCCTTCCCTCTTTTAGGTGTGCTCTGATGTCAATGTGGACTAATATGGGGTTAATAAGAAGAGAGTAGGTAGTCTGTTGTA
Source organism: Maratus michaelseni (assembly GCA_963931845.1). Taxonomy (NCBI): domain Eukaryota; kingdom Metazoa; phylum Arthropoda; class Arachnida; order Araneae; family Salticidae; genus Maratus; species Maratus michaelseni. The sequence goes on from OZ007599.1 coordinate 29,337,767, forward strand.
TGACAAAAAGAAATACAAATTTATCTCAAAGAAGAAAAAACAGCAGTTTTTTCATGAGAAGTTTCACAATTTGGGAAGGGGGCTGTAACCACATCGTCCTCCTTTTCCTTTTTAGGTATGCTCTGTTGGCAATTTGGACTAATATGGGGCAAAATAGAAGAGAGTGGATAATCTGTTCTATGACAAAAAAACGAAAACAAATTTATCTCAAAGAAGAAAAAACAGCAGTATTTTCTTCAGATGTTTGACTATTTGGGGAAGGTGGGGGCTATAACCCCATCAGACACCTTTTTTCTTTTTAGGTATGCTTTAATGGAAATGTGGACTAATATGTGGCTAGAAAGAGGAGAGTGGATAGTCTGTTGTATTACAAAAAAAATATAAATTAATCTCAAAGAAGAAAAAAACAGCAGTATTGTGATGAGATGTTCGTCTATTTGGGGAAGGGGCGCTGTAACCCCATCAGACACCTTCCCTCTTTTAGGTATGGTCTCACGTGGATGTGGCTAATATGGGGTTAAAAAGAAGAGAGAGGGTAGTCTGTTGTATGACAAAAATAAATACAAATTTATCTCAAAGAAGAAAAAACAGCAGTTTTTTCATGAGAAGTTTGACTATTTGGGGAAGGGGGCTGTAACCCCATCGTCCTCCTTTTCCTTTTTAGGTATGCTCTGTTGGCAATTTGGACTAATATGGGGCAAAATAGAAGAGAGTGGATAATCTGTTCTATGACAAAAAAACGAAAACAAATTTATCTCAAAGAAGAAAAAACAGCAGTATTTTCTTCAGATGTTTGACTATTTGGGGAAGGTGGGGGCTATAACCCCATCAGACACCTTTTCCTTTTTAGGTATGCTTTAATGGAAATGTGGACTAATATGTGGCTAGAAAGAGGAGAGTGGATAGTCTGTTGTATAACAAAAAAAATATAAATTAATCTCAAAGAAGAAAAAACCGCAGTATTGTGATGAGATGTTCGACTATTTGGGGAAAGGGGACTGTAACCCCATCAGACACCTTCCCTCTTTTAGGTATAGTCTGACGGGAATGTGGCTAATATTGGGTTAAAAAGAAGAGAGAGGGTAGTCTGTTGTATGACAAAAAAAAATACAAATTTATCTCAAAGAAGAAAAAACGGCAGTTTTTTCATGAGAAGTTTGACTATTTCGGGAAGGGAGGGCTGTAACCCCATCAGCCCCCTTCCCTCTTTTAGGTGTGCTCTGATGTCAATATGGACTAATATGGGGTTAATAAGAAGAGAGTAGGTAGTCTGTAATATGACAAAAAGAAATACAAATTTATATCAAAGATGAAAAAACAGCACTTTTTTTCAGGAGATGTCCGACTATTAGGGGAATAGGGGAGGGGCTGTAAACCCAATAGACACCTTCCCCCTTTTAGGTATGCTCTAACGTCAATGTGGACTAATAGGGGTTAAGAAGAAAAGAGAGGGTAGTCTGTTGTATGACTAAAAAAATACAAATTTATCTCAAAGAAGAAAAAACAGCCCTTTTTTCATGAGATTTTCGACTATTTCGGGTGTGTGTGTGTGGAGGGGGGGGGCTGTAACACAAATAACCTCTTCCCCTCTTTAGATATTCTATGATGTCAATGTGGAAAATATGGGGTTAGAAAGAAGAGAGTGCGCAATCTGTTGTTTGACAACAACAAATACAAATTTATCTCAAAGAAGAAAAAAACAGCACTATTTTCATGAGATGTTCGACTATTTGGGGAAGGGGACTGTAACCCCATCGTCCTCTTTTTCCTTTTTAGGTATGCTCTGATTGCAATTTGGACTAATATGGGTCAAAATAGAAGAGAGTGGATAGTCTGTTCTATGACAAAATAACGAAAACAAATTTATCTCAAAGAAGAAAAAACAGCAGTATTTTCATCAGATGTTTGACTATTTGGGGAAGGGGGGGGGCTATAACCCCATCATACACCTTTTCCTTTTTAGGTATGCTTTAATGGAAATGTGGACTAATATGTGGCTAGAAAGAGGAGAGTGGATAGTCTGTTGAATGACAAAAAATATATAAATTAATCTCAAAGAAGAAAAAAACAGCAGTATTGTGATGAGATGTTCGACTATTTGGGGAAGGGTGGCTGTAACACTATCAGACACCTTCCCTCTTTTAGGTATGCTCTGACGTGAATGTGGCTAATATTGGGTTAAAAAGAAGAGAGAGGGTAGTCTGTTGTATGACAAAAAAAATACAAATTTATCTCAAAGAAGAAAAAACGGCAGTTTTTTCATGAGAAGTTTGACTATTTCGGGAAGGGAGGGCTGTAACCCCATCAGCCCCCTTCCCTCTTTTAGGTGTGCTCTGATGTCAATTTGGACTAATATGGGGTTAATAAGAAGAGAGTAGGTAGTCTGTTGTATGACAAAAAGAAATACAAATTTATCTCAAAGAAGAAAAAACAGCACTTTTTTCATGAGATGTTCGACTATTTGGGGAATGGGGGAGGGGCTGTAATCCAATCATCCCCCTTTTCCTTTTTGGTATGCTTTAATGGAAATGTGGACTAATATGTGGCTAGAAAGAAGAGAGTGGATAGTCTGTTGTATGACAAAAAAATATAAATTAATCTCAAAGATGAAAAAACAGCAGTATTTTGATGAGATGTTCGACCATTTAGGGAAAGGGGGGTTGTAACCACATCAGACACCTTCCCCCTTTTAGGTATGCTCTGACGTGAATGTGGCTAATATGGGGTTAAAAAGAAGAGAGAGGGTAGTCTGTTGTATGACTAAAAAAATACAAATTTATCACAAAGAAGAAAAAACAGCCCTTTTTTCATGAGATTTTCGTCTATTTCGGGTGTGTGTGTGTGGAGGGGGGGATGTAACACAAATAACCTCTTCCCCTCTTTAGATATTCTATGATGTCAATGTGGAAAATATGGGGTTAGAAAGAAGAGAGTGGGCAATCTGTTGTTTGACAACAACAAATACAAATTTATCTCAAAGAAGAAAAAAACAGCACTATTTTCATGAGATGTTCGACTAATTGGGGAAGGGGTCTGTAACCCCATCGTCCTCTTTTTCCTTTTTAGGTATGCTCTGATGGCAATTTGGACTATTATGGGTGAAAATAGAAGAGACTGGATAGTCTGTTCTATGACAAAAATACGAAAACAAATTTATCTCAAAGAAGAAAAAAGAGCAGTATTTTCATCAGATGTTTGACTATTTGGGAAAAGGGGGGGGGGCTATAACCCCATCAGACACCTTTTCCTTTTTATGTAAGCTTTAATGGAAATGTGGACTAATATGTGGCTAGAAAGAGGAGAGTGGATAGTCTGTTGTATGACAAAAAAAATATAAATTAATCTCAAAGAAGAAAAAAACAGCAGTATTGTGATGAGATGTTCGACTATTTGGGGAAGGGGCGCTGTAACCCCATCAGACACCTTCCCTCTTTTAGGTATGCTCTCACGTGAATGTGGCTAATATGGGGTTAAAAAGAAGAGAGAGGGTAGTCTGTTGTATGACAAAAAAAATACAAATTTATCTCAAAGAAGAAAAAACAGCAGATTTTTCATGAGAAGTTTGACTATTTGGGGAAGGGGTCTGTAACCCCATCGTCCTCCTTTTCCTTTTTAGGTATGCTCTGTTGGCAATTTGGACTAATATGGGGCAAAATAGAAGAGAGTGGATAATCTGTTCTATGACAAAAAAACGAAAACAAATTTATCTCAAAGAAGAAGAAACAGCAGTATTTTCATCAGATGTTTGACTATTTGTGGAAGGGGGGGGCTATAACCCCATCAGACGCCTTTTACTTTTTAGGTATGCTTTAATGGAAATGTGGACTAATATGTGGCTAGAAAGAGGAGAGTGGATAGTCTGTTGTATTACAAAAAATATATAAATTAATCTCAAAGAAGAAAAAAACAGCAGTATTGTGATGAGATGTTCGTCTATTTGGGGAAGGGGCGCTGTAACCCCATCAGACACCTTCCCTCTTTTAGGTATGGTCTCACGTGGATGTGGCTAATATGGGGTTAAAAAGAAGAGAGAGGGTAGTCTGTTGTATGACAAAAATAAATACAAATTTATCTCAAAGAAGAAAAAACAGCAGTTTTTTCATGAGAAGTTTGACTATTTGGGGAAGGGGGCTGTAACCCCATCGTCCTCCTTTTCCTTTTTAGGTATGCTCTGTTGGCAATTTGGACTAATATGGGGCAAAATAGAAGAGAGTGGATAATCTGTTCTATGACAAAAAAACGAAAACAAATTTATCTCAAAGAAGAAAAAACAGCAGTATTTTCTTCAGATGTTTGACTATTTGGGGAAGGTGGGGGCTATAACCCCATCAGACACCTTTTTTCTTTTTAGGTATGCTTTAATGGAAATGTGGACTAATATGTGGCTAGAAAGAGGAGAGTGGATAGTCTGTTGTATTACAAAAAAAATATAAATTAATCTCAAAGAAGAAAAAAACAGCAGTATTGTGATGAGATGTTCGTCTATTTGGGGAAGGGGCGCTGTAACCCCATCAGACACCTTCCCTCTTTTAGGTATGGTCTCACGTGGATGTGGCTAATATGGGGTTAAAAAGAAGAGAGAGGGTAGTCTGTTGTATGACAAAAATAAATACAAATTTATCTCAAAGAAGAAAAAACAGCAGTTTTTTCATGAGAAGTTTGACTATTTGGGGAAGGGGGCTGTAACCCCATCGTCCTCCTTTTCCTTTTTAGGTATGCTCTGTTGGCAATTTGGACTAATATGGGGCAAAATAGAAGAGAGTGGATAATCTGTTCTATGACAAAAAAACGAAAACAAATTTATCTCAAAGAAGAAAAAACAGCAGTATTTTCTTCAGATGTTTGACTATTTGGGGAAGGTGGGGGCTATAACCCCATCAGACACCTTTTCCTTTTTAGGTATGCTTCAATGGAAATGTGGACTAATATGTGGCTAGAAAGAGGAGAGTGGATAGTCTGTTGTATGACAAAAAAAATATAAATTAATCTCAAAGAAGAAAAAACCGAAGTATTGTGATGAGATGTTCGACTATTTGGGGAAAGGGGACTGTAACCCCATCAGACACCTTCCCTCTTTTAGGTATAGTCTGACGGGAATGTGGCTAATATTGGGTTAAAAAGAAGAGAGAGGGTAATCTGTTGTATGACAAAAAAAAATACAAATTTATCTCAAAGAAGAAAAAACGGCAGTTTTTTCATGAGAAGTTTGACTATTTCGGGAAGGGAGGGCTGTAACCCCATCAGCCCCCTTCCCTCTTTTAGGTGTGCTCTGATGTCAATGTGGACTAATATGGGGTTAATAAGAAGAGAGTAGGTAGTCTGTAATATGACAAAAAGAAATACAAATTTATATCAAAGATGAAAAAACAGCACTTTTTTTCAGGAGATGTCCGACTATTAGGGGAATAGGGGAGGGGCTGTAAACCCAATAGACACCTTCCCCCTTTTAGGTATGCTCTAACGTCAATGTGGACTAATAGGGGTTAAGAAGAAAAGAGAGGGTAGTCTGTTGTATGACTAAAAAAATACAAATTTATCTCAAAGAAGAAAAAACAGCCCTTTTTTCATGAGATTTTCGACTATTTCGGGTGTGTGTGTGTGGAGGGGGGGGGGTGTAACACAAATAACCTCTTCCCCTCTTTAGATATTCTATGATGTCAATGTGGAAAATATGGGGTTAGAAAGAAGAGAGTGCGCAATCTGTTGTTTGACAACAACAAATACAAATTTATCTCAAAGAAGAAAAAAACAGCACTATTTTCATGAGATGTTCGACTATTTGGGGAAGGGGACTGTAACCCCATCGTCCTCTTTTTCCTTTTTAGGTATGCTCTGATTGCAATTTGGACTAATATGGGTCAAAATAGAAGAGAGTGGATAGTCTGTTGTATTACAAAATTAAATACAAATTTATCTCAAAGAAGAAAAAACAGCAGTTTTTTCATGAGAAGTTTGACTATTTGCGGAAGGGGGCTGTAACCCCCGTCGTCCTCCTTTTCCTTTTTAGGTATGCTCTGATGGCAATTTGGACTAATATGGGGCAAAATAGAAGAGAGTGGATAATCTGTTCTATGACAAAAAAACGAAAACAAATTTATCTCAAAGAAGAAAAAACAGCAGTATTTTCATCAGATGTTTGACTATTTGGGGAAGGGGGGGCTATAACCCCATCAGACACCTTTTCCTTTTTAGGTATGCTTTAATGGAAATGTGGACTAATATGTGGCTAGAAAGAAGAGAGTGGATAGTCTCTTGTATATCAAAAAAAATATAAATTAATCTCAAAGAAGAAAAAAACATCAGTATTGTGATGAGATGTTCGACTATTTGGGGAAGGGGGTCTGTAACCCCATCAGACACCTTCCCTCTTTTAGGTATGCTCTGACGTGAATGTGGCTAATATGGGGTTAAAAAGAAGAGAGAGGGTAGTCTGTTGTATGACAAAAAAAATACAAATTTATCTCAAAGAAGAAAAAACAGCAGTTTTTTCATGAGAAGTTTGACTATTTTGGGAAGGGAGGGCTGTAACCCCATCAGCCCACTTCCCTCTTTTAGGTGTGCTCTGATGTCAATGTGGACTAATATGGGGTTAATAAGTAGAGAGTAGGTAGTCTGTTGTATGACAAAAAGAAATACAAATTTATCTCAAAGAAGAAAAAACAGCACTTTTTTCATGAGATGTTCGACTATTTGGGGAATGGGGGAGGGGCTGTAATCCAATCATCCCCCTTTTCCTTTTTGGTATGCTTTAATGGAAATGTGGACTAATATGTGGCTAGAAAGAAGAGAGTGGATAGTCTGTTGTATGACAAAAAAATATAAATTAATCTCAAAGATGAAAAAACAGCAGTATTTTGATGAGATGTTCGACCATTTAGGGAAAGGGGGGTTGTAACCCCATCAGACACCTTCCCCCTTTTAGGTATGCTCTGACGTGAATGTGGCTAATATGGGGTTAAAAAGAAGAGAGAGGGTAGTCTGTTGTATGACTAAAAAAATACAAATTTATCACAAAGAAGAAAAAACATCCCTTTTTTCATGAGATTTTCGTCTATTTCGGGTGTGTGTGTGTGGAGGGGGGGTGTAACACAAATAACCTCTTCCCCTCTTTAGATATTCTATGATGTCAATGTGGAAAATATGGGGTTAGAAAGAAGAGAGTGGGCAATCTGTTGTTTGACAACAACAAATACAAATTTATCTCAAAGAAGAAAAAAAACAGCACTATTTTCATGAGATGTTCGACTATTTGGGGAAGGGGTCTGTAACCCCATCGTCCTCTTTTTCCTTTTTAGGTATGCTCTGATGGCAATTTGGACTATTATGGGTGAAAATAGAAGAGACTGGATAGTCTGTTCTATGACAAAAAAACGAAAACAAATTTATCTCAAAGAAGAAAAAAGAGCAGTATTTTCATCAGATGTTTGACTATTTGGGAAAAGGGGGGGGGGCTATAACCCCATCAGACACCTTTTCCTTTTTATGTAAGCTTTAATGGAAATGTGGACTAATATGTGGCTAGAAAGAGGAGAGTGGATAGTCTGTTGTATGACAAAAAAAATATAAATTAATCTCAAAGAAGAAAAAAACAGCAGTATTGTGATGAGATGTTCGACTATTTGGGGAAGGGGCGCTGTAACCCCATCAGACACCTTCCCTCTTTTAGGTATGCTCTCACGTGAATGTGGCTAATATGGGGTTAAAAAGAAGAGAGAGGGTAGTCTGTTGTATGACAAAAAAAATACAAATTTATCTCAAAGAAGAAAACACAGCAGATTTTTCATGAGAAGTTTGACTATTTGGGGAAGGGGGCTGTAACCCCATCGTCCTCCTTTTCCTTTTTAGGTATGCTCTGTTGGCAATTTGGACTAATATGGGGCAAAATAGAAGAGAGTGGATAATCTGTTCTATGACAAAAAAACGAAAACAAATTTATCTCAAAGAAGAAGAAACAGCAGTATTTTCATCAGATGTTTGACTATTTGGGGAAGGGGGGGGGCTATAACCCCATCAGACACCTTTTCGTTTTTAGGTACGCTTTAATGGAAATGTGGACTAATATGTGGCTAGAAAGAGGAGAGTGGATAGTATGTTGTATGACAAAAAAAATATAAATTAATCTCAAAGAAGAAAAAAACAGCAGTATTGTGCTGAGATGTTCGACTATTTGGGGAAGGGCCGCTGTAACCCCATCAGACACCTTCCCTCTTTTAGGTATGCTCTCACGTGAATGTGGCTAATATGGGGTTAAAAAGAAGAGAGAGGGTAGTCTGTTGTATGACAAAAATAAATACAAATTTATCTCAAAGAAGAGAAAACAGCAGTTTTTTCATGAGAAGTTTGACTATTTGGGGAAGGGGGATGTAACCCCATCGTCCTCCTTTTCCTTTTTAGGTATGCTCTGTTGGCAATTTGGACTAATATGGGGCAAAATAGAAGAGAGTGGATAATCTGTTCTATGACAAAAAAACGAAAAAAATTTATCTCAAAGAAGAAAAAACAGCAGTATTTTCATCAGATGTTTGACTATTTGGGGAAGGGGGGGGGCTATAACCCCATCAGACGCATTTTCCTTTTTTGGTATGCTTTAATGGAAATTTGGACTAATATGTGGCTAGAAAGAGGAGAGTGGATAGTCTGTTGTATGACAAAAAAAAATATAAATTAATCTCAAAGAAGAAAAAAACAGCAGTATTGTGATGAGATGTTGGACTATTTGGGGAAGGGCCGCTGTAACCCCATCAGACACCTTCCCTCTTTTAGGTATGCTCTCACGTGAATGTGGCTAATATGGGGTTAAAAAGAAGAGAGACGGTAGTCTGTTGTATGACAAAAATAAATACAAATTTATCTCAAAGAAGAAAAAACAGCAGTTTTTTCATGAGAAGTTTGACTATTTGGGGAAGGGGGATGTAACCCCATCGTCCTCCTTTTCCTTTTTAGGTATGCTCTGTTGGCAATTTGGACTAATATGGGGCAAAATAGAAGAGAGTGGATAATCTGTTCTATGACAAAAAAACGAAAACAAATTTATCTCAAAGAAGAAAAAACAGCAGTATTTTCATCAGATGTTTGACTATTTGGGGAAGGGGGGGGGCTATAACCCCATCAGACACCTTTTCCTTTTAGGTATGCTTTAATGGAAATGTGGACTAATATGTGGCTAGAAAGAGGAGAGTGGATAGTCTGTTGTATGACAAAAAAAATATAAATTAATCACAAAGAAGAAAAAACCGCAGTATTGTGATGTCAATTCGACTATTTGGGGAAGGGGGACTGTAACAACATCAGACACCTTCCCTCTTTTAGGTATGCTCTGACGTGAATGTGGCTAATATTGGGTTAAAAAGAAGAGAGAGGGTAGTCTGTTGTATGACAAAAAAAATACAAATTTATCTCAAAGAAGAAAAAACGGCAGTTTTTTCATGAGAAGTTTGACTATGTCGGGAAGGGAGGGCTGTAACCCCATCAGCCCCCTTCCCTCTTTTAGGTGTGCTCTGATGTCAATGTGGACTAATATGGGGTGAATAAGAAGAGAGTAGGTAGTCTGTTGTATGACAAAAAGAAATACAAATTTATCTCAAATAAGAAAAAACAGCACTTTTTTCATGAGATGTCCGACTATTTGGGGAATGGGGGAGGGGCTGTTACCCCAATAGACACCTTCCCCCTTTTAGGTATGCTCTAACGTCAATGTGGACTAATAGGGGTTAAGAAGAAAAGAGAGGGTAGTCTGTTGTATGACAAAAAAAATACAAATTTATCTCAAAGAAGAAAAAACAGCAGATTTTTCATGAGAAGTTTGACTATTTGGGGAAGGGGGCTGTAACCCCATCGTCCTCCTTTTCCTTTTTAGGTATGCTCTGTTGGCAATTTGGACTAATATGGGGCAAAATAGAAGAGAGTGGATAATCTGTTCTATGACAAAAAAACGAAAACAAATTTATCTCAAAGAAGAAAAAACAGCAGTATTTTCATCAGATGTTTGACTATTTGGGGAAGGGGGGGGCTATAACCCCATCAGACACCTTTTCCTTTTTAGGTATGCTTTAATGGAAATGTGGACTAATATGTGGCTAGAAAGAGGAGAGTGGATAGTCTGTTGTATGACAAAAAAAATATAAATAAATCTCAAAGAAGTAAAAAACAGCAGTATTGTGCTGAGATGTTCGACTATTTGGGGAAGGGCCGCTGTAACCCCATCAGACACCTTCCCTCTTTTAGGTATGCTCTCACGTGAATGTGGCTAATATGGGGTTAAAAAGAAGAGAGAGGGTAGTCTGTTGTATGACAAAAATAAATACAAATTTATCTCAAAGAAGAAAAAACAGCAGTTTTTTCATGAGAAGTTTGACTATTTGGGGAAGGGGGATGTAACCCCATCGTCCTCCTTTTCCTTTTTAGGTATGCTCTGTTGGCAATTTGGACTAATATGGGGCAAAATAGAAGAGAGTGCATAATCTGTTCTATGACAAAAAAACGAAAACAAATTTATCTCAAAGAAGAAAAAACAGCAGTATTTTCATCAGATGTTTGACTATTTGGGGAAGGGGGGGGCTATAACCCCATCAGACGCCTTTTCCTTTTTAGGTATGCTTTAATGGAATGTGGACTAATATGTGGCTAGAAAGAGGAGAGTGGATAGTCTGTTGTATGACAAAAAAAATATAAATTAATCTCAAAGAAGAAAAAACCGCAGTATTGTGATGAGATGTTCGACTATTTGGGGAAGGGAACTGTAACAACATCAGACACCTTCCCTCTTTTAGGTATGGTCTCACGTGGATGTGGCTAATATGGGGTTAAAAAGAAGAGAGAGGGTAGTCTGTTGTATGACAAAAATAAATACAAATTTATCTCAAAGAAGAAAAAACAGCAGTTTTTTCATGAGAAGTTTGACTATTTGGGGAAGGGGGCTGTAACCCCATCGTCCTCCTTTTCCTTTTTAGGTATGCTCTGTTGGCAATTTGGACTAATATGGGGCAAAATAGAAGAGAGTGGATAATCTGTTCTATGACAAAAAAACGAAAACAAATTTATCTCAAAGAAGAAAAAACAGCAGTATTTTCATCAGATGTTTGACTATTTGGGGAAGGTGGGGGCTATAACCCCATCAGACACCTTTTCCTTTTTAGGTATGCTTTAATGGAAATGTGGACTAATATGTGGCTAGAAAGAGGAGAGTGGATAGTCTGTTGTATGACAAAAAAAATATAAATTAATTTCAAAGAAGAAAAAACCGCAGTATTGTGATGAGATGTTCGACTATTTGGGGAAAGGGGACTGTAACCCCATCAGACACCTTCCCTCTTTTAGGTATAGTCTGACGGGAATGTGGCTAATATTGGGTTAAAAAGAAGAGAGAGGGTAGTCTGTTGTATGACAAAATAAAATACAAATTTATCTCAAAGAAGAAAAAACGGCAGTTTTTTCATGAGAAGTTTGACTATTTCGGAAAGGGAGGGCTGTAACCCCATCAGCCCCCTTCCCTCTTTTAGGTGTGCTCTGATGTCAATGTGGACTAATATGGGGTTAATAAGAAGAGAGTAGGTAGTCTGTAATATGACAAAAAGAAATACAAATTTATATCAAAGATGAAAAAACAGCACTTTTTTTCAGGAGATGTCCGACTATTAGGGGAATGGGGGAGGGGCTGTAAACCCAATAGACACCTTCCCCCTTTTAGGTATGCTCTAACGTCAATGTGGACTAATAGGGGTTAAGAAGAAAAGAGAGGGTAGTCTGTTGTATGACTAAAGAAATACAAATTTATCTCAAAGAAGAAATAACAGCCCTTTTTTCATGAGATTTTCGACTATTTCGGGTGTGTGTGTGTGGAGGGGGGGGTGTAACACAAATAACCTCTTCCCCTCTTTAGATATTCTATGATGTCAATGTGGAAAATATGGGGTTAGAAAGAAGAGAGTGCGCAATCTGTTGTTTGCAACAACAAATACAAATTTATCTCAAAGAAGAAAAAAACAGCACTATTTTCATGAGATGTTCGACTATTTGGGGAAGGGGACTGTAACCCCATCGTCCTCTTTTTCCTTTTTAGGTATGCTCTGATTGCAATTTGGACTAATATGGGTCAAAATAGAAGAGAGTGGATAGTCTGTTCTATGACTAAAAAAACGAAAACAAATTTATCTCAAAGAAGAAAAAACAGCAGTATTTTCATCAGATGTTTGACTATTTGGGGAAGGGGGGGGGCTATAACCCCATCAGACACCTTTTCCTTTTTAGGTATGCTTTAATGGAAATGTGGACTAATATGTGGCTAGAAAGAGGAGAGTGGATAGTCTGTTGAATGACAAAAAATATATAAATTAATCTCAAAGAAGAAAAAAACAGCAGTATTGTGATGAGATGTTCGACTATTTGGGGAAGGGTGGCTGTAACCCTATCAGACACCTTCCCTCTTTTAGGTATGCTCTGACGTGAATGTGGCTAATATGGGGTTAAAAAGAAGAGAGGGGGTAGTCTGTTGTATTACAAAATTAAATACAAATTTATCTCAAAGAAGAAAAAACAGCAGTTTTTTCATGAGAAGTTTGACTATTTGCGGAAGGGGGCTGTAATCCCCGTCGTCCTCCTTTTCCTTTTTAGGTATGCTCTGATGGCAACTTGGACTAATATGGGGCAAAATAGAAGAGAGTGGATAATCTGTTCTATGACAAAAAAACGAAAACAAATTTATCTCAAAGAAGAAAAAACAGCAGTATTTTCATCAGATGTTTGACTATTTGGGGAAGGGGGGGGGCTATAACCCCATCAGACACCTTTTCCTTTTTAGGTATGCTTTAATGGAAATGTGGACTAATATGTGGCTAGAAAGAGGAGAGTGGATAGTCTGTTGTATGACAAAAAAAATATAAATAAATCTCAAAGAAGTAAAAAACAGCAGTATTGTGATGAGATGTTCGACTATTTGCGGAAGGGGGGCTGTAACCCCATCAGACACCTTCCCTCTTTTAGGTATGCTCTGACGTGAATGTGGCTAATATTGGGTTAAAAAGAAGAGAGAGGGTAGTCTGTTGTATGACAAAAAAAATACAAATTTATCTCAAAGAAGAAAAAACGGCAGTTTTTTCATGAGAAGTTTGACTATTTCGGGAAGGGAGGGCTGTAACCCCATCAGCCCCCTTCCCTCTTTTAGGTGTGCTCTGATGTCAATGTGGACTAATATGGGGTTAATAAGAAGAGAGTAGGTAGTCTGTTGTATGACAAAAAGAAATACAAATTTATCTCAAAGAAGAAAAAACAGCACTTTTTTCATGAGATGTTCGAATATTTGGGGAATGGGGGAGGGGCTGTAATCCAATCATCCCCCTTTTCCTTTTTAGGTATGCTTTAATGGAAATGTGGACTAATATGTGGCTAGAAAGAAGAGAGTGGATAGTCTGTTGTATGACAAAAAAATATAAATTAATCTCAAAGATGAAAAAACAGCAGTATTTTGATGAGATGTTCGACCATTTAGGTAAAGGGGGGTTGTAACCCCATCAGACACCTTCCCCCTTTTAGGTATGCTCTGACGTGAATGTGGCTAATATGGGGTTAAAAAGAAGAGAGAGGGTAGTCTGTTGTATGACTAAAAAAATACAAATTTATCTCAAAGAAGAAAAAACAGCCCTTTTTTCATGAGATTTTCGTCTATTTCGGGTGTGTGTGTGTGGAGGGGGGGGTGTAACACAAATAACCTCTTCCCCTCTTTAGATATTCTATGATGTCAATGTGGAAAATATGGGGTTAGAAAGAAGAGAGTGGGCAATCTGTTGTTTGACAACAACAAATACAAATTTATCTCAAAGAAGAAAAAAACAGCACTATTTTTAAGAGATGTTCGACTATTTGGGGAAGGGGTCTGTAACCCCATCGTCCTCTTTTTCCTTTTTAGGTATGCTCTGATGGCAATTTGGACTATTATGGGTGAAAATAGAAGAGACTGGATAGTCTGTTCTATGACAAAAAAACGAAAACAAATTTATCTCAAAGAAGAAAAAAGAGCAGTATTTTCATCAGATGTTTGACTATTTGGGGAAAGGGGGGGGGGGGGCTATAACCCCATCAGACACCTTTTCCTTTTTATGTATGCTTTAATGGAAATGTGGACTAATATGTTGCTAGAAAGAGGAGAGTGGATAGTCTGTTGTATGACAAAAAAAATATAAATTAATCTCAAAGAAGAAAAAAACAGCAGTATTGTGATGAGATGTTCGACTATTTGGGGAAGGGGCGCTGTAACCCCATCAGACACCTTCCCTCTTTTAGGTATGCTCTCACGTGAATGTGGCTAATATGGGGTTAAAAAGAAGAGAGAGGGTAGTCTGTTGTATGACAAAAATAAATACAAATTTATCTCAAAGAAGAAAAAACAGCAGTATTTTCATCAGATGTTTGACTATTTGGGGAAGGGGGGGCTATAACCCCATCAGACGCCTTTTCCTTTTTAGGTATGCTTTAATGGAAATGTGGACTAATATGTGGCTAGAAAGAGGAGAGTGGATAGTCTGTTGTATGACAAAAAAAATATAAATTAATCTCAAAGAAGAAAAAACCGCAGTATTGTGATGTGAATTCGACTATTTGGGGAAGGGGGACTGTAACAACATCAGACACCTTCCCTCTTTTAGGTATGCTCTGACGTGAATGTGGCTAATATTGGGTTAAAAAGAAGAGAGAGGGTAGTCTGTTGTATGACAAAAAAAATACAAATTTATCTCAAAGAAGAAAAAACGGCAGTTTTTTCATGAGAAGTTTGACTATTTCGGGAAGGGAGGGCTGTAACCCCATCAGCCCCCTTCCCTCTTTTAGGTGTGCTCTGATGTCAATGTGGACTAATATGGGGTGAATAAGAAGAGAGTAGGTAGTCTGTTGTATGACAAAAAGAAATACAAATTTATCTCAAATAAGAAAAAACAGCACTTTTTTCATGAGATGTCCGACTATTTGGGGAATGGGGGAGGGGCTGTTACCCCATTAGACACCTTCCCCCTTTTAGGTATGCTCTAACGTCAATGTGGACGAATAGGGGTTAAGAAGAAAAGAGAGGGTAGTCTGTTGTAAGACTAAAAAAATACAAATTTATCTCAAAGAAGAAAAAACAGCCCTTTTTTCATGAGATTTTCGACTATTTCTGGTGTGTGTGTGTGGAGGGGAGGGGTGTAACACAAATAACCTCTTCCCCTCTTTAGATATTCTATGATGTCAATGTGGAAAATATGGGGTTAGAAAAAAGAGAGTGGGCAATCTGTTTTTTGACAAAAACAAATACAAATTTATCTCAAAGAAGAAAAAAACATCTCTATTTTCATGAGATGTTCGACTATTTGGGGAAGCGGGCTGTAACCCCATCGTCCTCCTTTTCCTTTTTAGGTATGCTCTGATGGCAATTTGGACTAATATGGGTCAAAATAGAAGAGAGTGGATAGTCTGTTCTATGACAAAAAAACGAAAACAAATTTATCTCAAAGAAGAAAAAACAGCAGTATTTTCATCAGATGTTTGACTATTTGGGGAAGGGGGGGGCTATAACCCCATCAGACACCTTTTCCTTTTTAGGTACGCTTTAATGGAAATGTGGACTAATATGTGGCTAGAAAGAGGAGAGTGGATAGTCTGTTGTATGACAAAAAAAAATAAATTAATCTCAAAGAAGAAAAAAACAGCAGTATTGTGATGAGATGTTCGACTATTTGGGGAAGGGCCGCTGTAACCCCATCAGACACGTTCCCTCTTTTAGGTATGCTCTCACGTGAATGTGGCTAATATGGGGTTAAAAAGAAGAGAGAGCGTAGTCTGTTGCATGACAAAAATAAATACAAATTTATCTCAAAGAAGAAAAAACAGCAGTTTTTTCATGAGAAGTTTGACTATTTGGGGAAGGGGGCTGTAACCCCATCGTCCTCCTTTTCCTTTTTAGGTATGCTCTGTTGGCAATTTGGACTAATATGGGGCAAAATAGAAGAGAGTGGATAATCTGTTCTATGACAAAAAAACGAAAACAAATTTATCTCAAAGAAGAAAAAACAGCAGTATTTTCATCAGATGTTTGACTATTTGGGGAAGGGGGGGGCTATAACCCCATCAGACGCCTTTTCCTTTTTAGGTATGCTTTAATGGAAATGTGGACTAATATGTGACTAGAAAGAGGAGAGTGGATAGTCAGTTGTATGACAAAAAAAATATAAATTAATCTCAAAGAAGAAAAAAACAGCAGTATTGTGATGAGATGTTCGACTATTTGGGGAAGGGGCGCTGTAACCCCATCAGACACCTTCCCTCTTTTAGGTATGCTCTGACGTGAATGTGGCTAATATGGGGTTAAAAAGAAGAGAGAGGGTAGTCTGTTGTATGACAAAAAGAAATACAAATTTATCTCAAAGAAGAAAAAACAGCACTTTTTTCATGAGATGTTCGACTATTTGGGGAATGGGGGAGGGGCTGTAATCCAATCATCCCCCTTTTCCTTTTTAGGTATGCTTTATTGGAAATGTGGACTAATATGTGGCTAGAAAGAAGAGAGTGGATAGTCTGTTGTATGACAAAAAAATATAAATTAACCTCAAAGATGAAAAAACGGCAGTATTTTGATGAGATGTGCGACTATTTAGGGGAAGGGGGGTTGTAACCCCATCAGACACCTTCCCCCTTTTAGGTATGCTCTGACGTGAATGTGGCTAATATGGGGTTAAAAAGAAGACAGAGGGTACTCTGTTGTATGACTAAAAAAATACAAATTTATCTCAAAGAAGAAAAAACAGCCCTTTTTTCATGAGATTTTCGACTATTTCGGGTGTGTGTGTGTGGAGGGGGGGGGGGGTGTAACACAAATAACCTCTTCCCCTCTTTAGATATTCTATGATGTCAATGTGGAAAATATGGGGTTAGAAAGAAGAGAGTGGGCAATCTGTTGTTTGACAACAACAAATACAAATTTATCTCAAAGAAGAAAAAAACAGCACTATTTTCATGAGAGGTTCGACTATTTGCGGAAGGGGTCTGTAACCCCATCGTCCTCTTTTTCCTTTTTAGGTATGCTCTGATGGCAAATTGGACTAATATGGGTGAAAATAGAAGAGACTGGATAGTCTGTTCTATGACAAAAAAACGAAAACAAATTTATCTCAAAGAAGAAAAAACAGCAGTATTTTCTACAGATGTTTGACTATTTGGGGAAGGGGGGGGGCTATAACCCCATCAGACACCTTTTCCTTTTTAGGTATGCTTTAATGGAAATGTGGACTAATATGTGGCTAGAAAGAGGAGAGTGGATAGTCTGTTGTATGACAAAAAAAAAAAATTAATCTCAAAGAAGAAAAAAACAGCAGTATTGTGATGAGATGTTCGACTATTTGGGGAAGGGCCGCTGTAACCCCATCAGACACCTTCCCTCTTTTAGGTATGCTCTCACGTGAATGTGGCTAATATGGGGTTAAAAAGAAGAGAGAGGGTAGTCTGTTGTATGACAAAAATAAATACAAATTTATCTCAAAGAAGAAAAAACAGCAGTTTTTTCATGAGAAGTTTGACTATTTGGGGAAGGGGGCTGTAATCCCATCGTCCTCCTTTTCCTTTTTAGGTATGCTCTGTTGGCAATTTGGACTAATATGGGGCAAAATAGAAGAGAGTGGATAATCTGTTCTATGACAAAAAAACGAAAACAAATTTATCTCAAAGAAGAAAAAACAGCAGTATTTTCATCAGATGTTTGACTATTTGGGGAATGGGGGCTATAACCCCATCAGACGCCTTTTACTTTTTAGGTATGCTTTAATGGAAATGTGGACTAATATGTGGCTAGAAAGAGGAGAGTGGATAGTCTGTTGTATGACAAAAAAAATATAAATTAATCTCAAAGAAGAAAAAAACAGCAGTATTGTGATGAGATGTTCGACTATTTGCGGAAAAGGCGCTGTAACCCCAGCAGACACCTTCCCTCTTTTAGGTATGCTCTCACGTGGATGTGGCTAATATGGGGTTAAAAAGAAGAGAGAGGGTAGTCTGTTGTATGACTAAAAAAATACAAATTTATCTCAAAGAAGAAAAAACGGCAGTTTTTTCATGAGAAGTTTGACTATTTCGGGAAGGGAGGGCTGTAACCCCATCAGCCCCCTTCCCTCTTTTAGGTGTGCTCTGATGTCAATGTGGACTAATATGGGGTTAATAAGAAGAGAGTAGGTAGTCTGTTGTATGACAAAAAGAAATACAAATTTATCTCAAAGAAGAAAAAACAGCACTTTTTTCATGAGATGTTCGACTATTTGGGGAATGGGGGAGGGGCTGTAATCCAATCATCCCCCTTTTCCTTTTTAGGTATGCTTTAATGGAAATGTGGACTAATATGTGGCTAGAAAGAAGAGAGTGGATAGTCTGTTGTATGACAAAAAAATATAAATTAATCTCAAAGATGAAAAAACAGCAGTATTTTGATGAGATGCTCGACTATTTAGGGAAAGGGGGGTTGTAACCCCATCAGACACCTTCCCCCTTTTAGGTATGCTCTGACGTGAATGTGGCTAATATGGGGTTAAAAAGAAGAGAGAGGGTAGTCTGTTGTATGACTAAAAAAATACAAATTTATCTCAAAGAAGAAAAAACAGCCCTTTTTTCATGAGATTTTCGACTATTTCGGGTGGGTGTGTGTGGAGGGGGGGGGGTGTAACACAAATAACCTCTTCCCCTCTTTAGATATTCTATGATGTCAATGTGGAAAATATGGGGTTAGAAAGAAGAGAGTGGGCAATCGTTTTTTTGACAAAAACAAATACAAATTTATCTCAAAGAAGAAAAAAACAGCACTATTTTCATGAGATGTTCGACTATTTGGGGAAGCGGGCTGTAACCCCATCTTCCTCCTTTTCCTTTTTAGGTATGCTCTGATGGCAATTTGGACTAATATGTGTCAAAATAGAAGAGAGTGGATAGTCTGTTCTATGACAAAAAAACGAAAACAAATTTATCTCAAAGAAGAAAAAACAGCAGTATTTTCATCAGATGTTTGACTATTTGGGGAAGGGGGGGGGCTATAACCCCATCAGACACCTTTTCCTTTTTAGGTACGCTTTAATGGAAATGTGGACTAATATGTGGCTAGAAAGAGGAGAGTGGATAGTCTGTTGTATGACAAAAAAAATATAAATTAATCTCAAAGAAGAAAAAAACAGCAGTATTGTGATGAGATGTTCGACTATTTGGGGAAGGGGCGCTGTAACCCCATCAGACACCTTCCCTCTTTTAGGTATGCTCTGACGTGAATGTGGCTAATATGGGGTTAAAAAGAAGAGAGAGGGTAGTCTGTTGTATGACAAAAAGAAATACAAATTTATCTCAAAGAAGAAAAAACAGCACTTTTTTCATGAGATGTTCGACTATTTGGGGAATGGGGGAGGGGCTGTAATCCAATCATCCCCCTTTTCCTTTTTAGGTATGCTTTATTGGAAATGTGGACTAATATGTGGCTAGAAAGAAGAGAGTGGATAGTCTGTTGTATGACAAAAAAAATATAAATTAATCTCAAAGAAGAAAAAAACAGCAGTTTTTTCATGAGAAGTTTGACTATTTCGGGAAGGGAGGGCTGTAACCCCATCATCCCCCTTCCCTCTTTTAGGTGTGCTCTGATGTCAATGTAGACTAATATGGGGTTAATAAGAAGAGAGTAGGTAGTCTGTTGTATGACAAAAAGAAATACAAATTTATCTCAAAGAAGAAAAAACAGCACTTTTTTCATGAGATGTTCGACTATTTGGGGAATGGGGGAGGGGCTGTAATCCAATCATCCCCCTTTTCCTTTTTCGGTATGCTTTATTGGAAATGTGGACTAATATGTGGCTAGAAAGAAGAGAGTGGATAGTCTGTTGTATGACAAAAAAATATAAATTAACCTCAAAGATGAAAAAACGGCAGTATTTTGATGAGATGTGCGACTATTTAGGGGAAGGGGGGTTGTAACCCCATCAGACACCTTCCCCCTTTTAGGTATGCTCTGACGTGAATGTGGCTAATATGGGGTTAAAAAGAAGACAGAGGGTACTCTGTTGTATGACTAAAAAAATACAAATTTATCTCAAAGAAGAAAAAACAGCCCTTTTTTCATGAGATTTTCGACTATTTCGGGTGTGTGTGTGTGGAGGGGTGGGGGGTGTAACACAAATAACCTCTTCCCCTCTTTAGATATTCTATGATGTCAATGTGGAAAATATGGGGTTAGAAAGAAGGGAGTGGGCAATCTGTTGTTTGACAACAACAAATACAAATTTATCTCAAAGAAGAAAAAAACAGCACTATTTTCATGAGAGGTTCGACTATTTGGGGAAGGGGTCTGTAACCCCATCGTCCTCTTTTTCCTTTTTAGGTATGCTCTGATGGCAAATTGGACTAATATGGGTGAAAATAGAAGAGACTGGATAGTCTGTTCTATGACAAAAAAACGAAAACAAATTTATCTCAAAGAAGAAAAAACAGCAGTATTTTCATCAGATGTTTGACTATTTGGGGAAGGGGGGCTATAACCCCATCAGACGCCTTTTCCTTTTTAGGTATGCTTTAATGGAAATGTGGACTAATATGTGGCTAGAAAGAGGAGAGTGGATAGTCTGTTGTATGACAAAAAAAATATAAATTAATCTCAAAGAAGAAAAAAACAGCAGTATTGTGATGAGATGTTCGACTATTTGCGGAAAAGGCGCTGTAACCCCAGCAGACACCTTCCCTCTTTTAGGTATGCTCTCACGTGGATGTGGCTAATATGGGGTTAAAAAGAAGAGAGAGGGTAGTCTGTTGTATGGCAAAAATAAATACAAATTTATCTCAAAGCAGAAAAAACAGCAGTTTTTTCATGAGAAGTTTGACTATTTGGGGAAGGGGGCTGTAACCCCATCGTCCTCCTTTTCCTTTTTAGGTATGCTCTGTTGGCAATTTGGACTAGTATGGGGCAAAATAGAAGAGAGTGGATAATCTGTTCTATGACAAAAAAACGAAAACAAATTTATCTCAAAGAAGAAAAAACAGCAGTATTTTCATCAGATGTTTGACTATTTGGGGAAGGGGGGGGCTATAACCCCATGAGACACCTTTTCCTTTTTAGGTATGCTTTAATGGAAATGTGGACTAATATGTGGCTAGAAAGAGGAGAGTGGATAGTCTGTTGTATGACAAAAAAAATACAAATTTATCTCAAAGAAGAAAAAACGGCAGTTTTTTCATGAGAAGTTTGACTATTTCGGGAAGGGAGGGCTGTAACCCCATCAGCCCCCTTCCCTCTTTTAGGTGTGCTCTGATGTCAATGTGGACTAATATGGGGTTAATAAGAAGAGAGTAGGTAGTCTGTTGTATGACAAAAAGAAATACAAATTTATCTCAAAGAAGAAAAAACAGCACTTTTTTCATGAGATGTTCGACTATTTGGGGAATGGGGGAGGGGCTGTAATCCAATCATCCCCCTTTTCCTTTTTAGGTATGCTTTAATGGAAATGTGGACTAATATGTGGCTAGAAAGAAGAGAGTGGATAGTCTGTTGTATGACAAAAAAATATAAATTAATCTCAAAGATGAAAAAACAGCAGTATTTTGATGAGATGTTCGACTATTTAGGGAAAGGGGGGTTGTAACCCCATCAGACACCTTCCCCCTTTTAGGTATGCTCTGACGTGAATGTGGCTAATATGGGGTTAAAAAGAAGAGAGAGGGTAGTCTGTTGTATGACTAAAAAAATACAAATTTATCTCAAAGAAGAAAAAACAGCCCTTTTTTCATGAGATTTTCGACTATTTCGGGTGGGTGTGTGTGGAGGGGGGGGGTGTAACACAAATAACCTCTTCCCCTCTTTAGATATTCTATGATGTCAATGTGGAAAATATGGGGTTAGAAAGAAGAGAGTGGGCAATCGTTTTTTTGACAAAAACAAATACAAATTTATCTCAAAGAAGAAAAAAACAGCTCTATTTTCATGAGATGTTCGACTATTTGGGGAAGCGGGCTGTAACCCCATCGTCCTCCTTTTCCTTTTTAGGTATGCTCTGATGGCAATTTGGACTAATATGTGTCAAAATAGAAGAGAGTGGATAGTCTGTTCTATGACAAAAAAACGAAAACAAATTTATCTCAAAGAAGAAAAAACAGCAGTATTTTCATCAGATGTTTGACTATTTGGGGAAGGGGGGGGGGCTATAACCCCATCAGACACCTTTTCCTTTTTAGGTACGCTTTAATGGAAATGTGGACTAATATGTGGCTAGAAAGAGGAGAGTGGATAGTCTGTTGTATGACAAAAAAAATATAAATTAATCTCAAAGAAGAAAAAAACAGCAGTATTGTGATGAGATGTTCGACTATTTGGGAAAGGGCCGCTGTAACCCCATCAGACACCTTCCCTCTTTTAGGTATGCTCTGACGTGAATGTGGCTAATATGGGGTTAGAAAGAAGAGAGTGGGCAATTTGTTGTATGACAAAAACAAATACAAATTTATCTCAAAGAAGAAAAAACAGCAGTTTTTTCATGAGATGTTTGACTATTTCGGGAAGGGAGGGCTGTAACCCCATCGTCCTCCTTTTCCTTTTTAGGTATGCTCTGATGGCAATTTGGACTAATATGGGGCAAAATAGAAGAGAGTGGATAGTCTGTTCTATGACAAAAAAACGAAAACAAATTTATCTCAAAGAAGAAAAAACAGCACTTTTTTCATGAGATGTTCGACTATTTGGGGAATGGGGGAGGGGCTGTAATCCAATCATCCACCTTTTCTTTTTTAGGTATGCTTTAATGGAAATGTGGACTAATATGTGGCTAGAAAGAAGAGAGTGGATAGTCTGTTGTATGACAAAAAAAATATAAATTAATCTCAAAGATGAAAAAACAGCAGTATTTTGATGAGATGTTCGACTATTTAGGGAAAGGGGGGTTGTAACCCCATCAGACACCTTCCCCCTTTTAGGTATGCTCTGACGTGAATGTGGACTAATATGGGGTTAATAAGAAGAGAGTAGGTAGTCTGTAATATGACAAAAAGAAATACAAATTTATATCAAAGAAGAAAAAACAGCACTTTTTTCAGGAGATGTCCGACTATTAGGGGAATGGGGGAGGGGCTGTAAACCCAATAGACACCTTCCCCCTTTTAGGTATGCTCTAACGTCAATGTGGACTAATAGGGGTTAAGAAGAAAAGAGAGGGTAGTCTGTTGTACGACTAAAAAAATACAAATTTATCTCAAAGAAGAAAAAACAGCCCTTTTTTCATGAGATTTTCGACTATTTCGGTTGTGTGTGTGTGGAGGGGGGGGTGTAACACAAATAACCTCTTCCCCTCTTTAGATATTCTATGATGTCAATGTGGAAAATATGGGGTTAGAAAGAAGAGAGTGGGAAATCTGTTGTTTGACAACAACAAATACAAATTTATCTCAAAGAAGAAAAAAACAGCACTATTTTCATGTGATGTTCGACTATTTGGGGAAGGGGACTGTAACCCCATCGTCCTCTTTTTCCTTTTTAGGTATGCTCTGATGGCAATTTGGACTAATATGGGTCAAAATAGAAGAGAGTGGATAGTCTGTTCTATGACAAAAAAACGAAAACAAATTTATCTCAAAGAAGAAAAAACAGCAGTATTTTCATCAGATGTTTGACTATTTGGGGAAGGGGGGGCTATAACCCCATCAGACACCTTTTCCTTTTTAGGTATGCTTTAATGGAAATGTGGACTAATATGTGGCTAGAAAGAGGAGAGTGGATAGTCTGTTGTATGACAAAAAATATATAAATTAATCTCAAAGAAGAAAAAAACAGCAGTATTGTGATGAGATGTTCGACTATTTGGGGAAGGGTGGCTGTAACCCTATCAGACACCTTCCCTCTTTTAGGTATGCTCTGACGTGAATGTGGCTAATATGGGGTTAAAAAGAAGAGAGGGGGTAGTCTGTTGTATTACAAAAAAAATACAAATTTATCTCAAAGAAGAAAAAACAGCAGTTTTTTCATGAGAAGTTTGACTGTTTCGGGAAGGGAGGGCTGTAACCCTATCAGACCCCTTCCCTCTTTTAGGTGTGCTCTGATGTCAATGTGGACTAATATGGGGTTAATAAGAAGAGAGTCGGTAGTCTGTTGTATGACAAAAACAAATACAAATATATCTCAAAGAAGAAAAAAACAGCACTATTTTCATGAGATGTTCGACTATTTGGGGAATGGGGGAGGGGCTGTAATCCAATCATCCCCCTTTTCCTTTTTAGGTATGCTTTAATGTAAATGTGGACTAATATGTGGCTAGAAAGAAGAGAGTGGATAGTCTGTTGTATGACAAAAAAATATAAATTAATCTCAAAGATGAAAAAAACAGCAGTATTTTGATGAGATGTTCGACTATTTAGGGAAAGGGGGGTTGTAACCCCATCAGACACCTTCCCCCTTTTAGATATGCTCTGACGTGAATGTGGACTAATATGGGGTTAATAAGAAGAGAGTAGGTAGTCTGTAATATGACAAAAAGAAATACAAATTTATATCAAAGAAGAAAAAACAGCACTTTTTTCAGGAGATGTCCGACTATTAGGGGAATGGGGGAGGGGCTGTAAACCCAATAGACACCTTCCCCCTTTTAGGTATGCTCTAACGTCAATGTGGACTAATAGGGGTTAAGAAGAAAAGAGAGGGTAGTCTGTTGTACGACTAAAAAAATACAAATTTATCTCAAAGAAGAAAAAACAGCCCTTTTTTCATGAGATTTTCGACTATTTCGGGTGTGTGTGTGTGGAGGGGGGGGGGTGTAACACAAATAACCTCTTCCCCTCTTTAGATATTCTATGATGTCAATGTGGAAAATATGGGGTTAGAAAGAAGAGAGTGGGAAATCTGTTGTTTGACAACAACAAATACAAATTTATCTCAAAGAAGAAAAAAACAGCACTATTTTCATGTGATTTTCGACTATTTGGGGAAGGGGACTGTAACCCCATCGTCCTCTTTTTCCTTTTTAGGTATGCTCTGATGGCAATTTGGACTAATATGGGTCAAAACAGAAGAGAGTGGATAGTCTGTTCTGTGACAAAAAAACGAAAACAAATTTATCTCAAAGAAGAAAAAACAGCAGTATTTTCATCAGATGTTTGAATATTTGGGGAAGGGGGGGGTCTATAACCCCATCAGACACCTTTTCCTTTTTAGGTATGCTTTAATGGAAATGTGGACTAATATGTGGCTAGAAAGAGGAGAGTGGATAGTCTGTTGTATGACAAAAAAAATATAAATTAATCTCAAAGAAGAAAAAAACAGCAGTATTGTGATGAGATGTTCGACTATTTGGGAAGGGGGGCTGTAACCCCATCAGACACCTTCCCTCTTTTAGGTATGCTCTGACGTGAATGTGGCTAATATTGGGTAAAAAGAAGAGAGAGGGTAGTCTGTTGTATGACAAAAAAAATACAAATTTATCTCAAAGAAGAAAAAACGGCAGTTTTTTCATGAGAAGTTTGACTATTTCGGGAAGGGAGGGCTGTAACCCCATCAGCCCCCTTTTCCTTTTTAGGTATGCTCTGTTGGCAATTTGGACTAATATGGGGCAAAACATAAGATAGTGGATAATCTGTTCTATGACAAAAAAACGAAAACAAATTTATCTCAAAGAAGAAAAAACAGCATTATTTTCATCAGATGTTTGACTATTTGGGGAAGGGGGGGGCTATAACCCCATCAGACACCTTTTCCTTTTTAGGTATGCTTTAATGGAAATGTGGACTAATATGTGGCTAGAAAGAGGAGAGTGGATAGTCTGTTGTATGACAAAAAAAATATAAATTAATCTCAAAGAAGAAAAAACAGCAGTATTGTGATGAGATGTTCGACTATTTGGGGAAGGGGGACTGTAACCCCATCAGACACCTTCCCTCTTTTAGGTATGCTCTGACGTGAATACTCTGTTGTATGACAAAAAAAATACAAATTTATCTCAAAGAAGAAAAAACGGCAGTTTTTTCATGAGAAGTTTGACTATTTCGGGAAGGGAGGGCTGTAACCCCATCAGCCCCCTTCCCTCTTTTAGGTGTGCTCTGATGTCAATGTGGACTAATATGGGGTTAATAAGAAGAGAGTAGGTAGTCTGCTGTATGACAAAAAGAAATAAAAATTTATCTCAAAGAAGAAAAAAACAGCAGTATTGTGATGAGATGTTCGACTATTTGGGGAAGGGGGGTGCAACCCCATCAGACACCGTCCCCCTTTTAGGTATGCTCTGACGTGAATGTGGCTAATATGGGGTTAAAAAGAAGAGAGAGGGTAGTCTGTTGTATGACTAAAAAAATACAAATTTATCTCAAAGAAGAAAAAAAAGCACTTTTTTCATGAGATTATCGACTATTTCGGGTGTGTGTGTGGGGGGGGGGTGTAACACTATACCCCCTTCCCCTCTTTAGATATACTATGATTACTATTATGATACTACCCCATCAGCCCCCTTCCCTCATTTAGGCGTGTAACAGCAGTATTGTGATGAGATGATCGACTATTTGGGGAAGGGGGGCTGTAACCCTATCAGACACCTTCCCTCTTTTAGGTATGCTGTGACGTGAACGTGGCTAATATGGGGTTAAAAAGAAGAGAGAGGGTAGTCTGTTGTATTACAAAAAAAATACAAATTTATCTCAAAGAAGAAAAAACAGCAGTTTTTTCATGAGAAGTTTGACTATTTCGGGAAGGGAGGGCTGTAACCCCATCAGCCCCCTTCCCTCATTTAGGTGTGCTCTGATGTCAATGTGGACTAATATGGGGTTAATAAGAAGAGAGTAGGTAGTCTGTTGTATGACAAAAACAAATACAAATTTATCTGAAAGAAGAAAAAACAGCACTATTTTCATGAGATGTTCGACAATTTGGGGAATGGGGGAGGGGCTGTAAACCCATCATCCCCTTTTCCTTTTTAGGTATGCTTTAATGGAAATGTGGACTAATATGTGGCTAGAAAGAGGAGAGTGGATAGTCTGTTGTATGACAAAAAAATATATAAATTAATCTCAAAGAAGAAAAAAAACAGCAGTATTGTGATGAGATGTTCGACTATTTGGGGAAGGGGGGTGCAACCCCATCAGACACCGTCCCCCTTTTAGGTATGCTGTGACGTGAACGTGGCTAATATGGGGTTAAAAAGAAGAGAGAGGGTAGTCTGTTGTATTACAAAAAAAATACAAATTTATCTCAAAGAAGAAAAAAAAGCACTTTTTTCATGAGATTTTCGACTATTTCGGGTGTGTGTGTGTGGGGGGGGTGTAACACAATACCCCCTTCCCCTCTTTAGATATACTATGATGTCAATGTGGAAAATATGGGGTTAGAAAGAAGAGATTGGGAAATTTGTTGTTTGACAAAAACAAATACAAATTTATCTCAAAGAAGAAAACAACAGCACTATTTTCATGAGATGTTCGTCTATTTGGGGAAGGGGGCTGTAACCCCATCGTCCTCCTTTTCCTTTTTAGGTATGCTCTGATGGCAATTTGGACTAATATGGGTCAAAATAGAAGAGAGTGGATAGTCTGTTCTATGACAAAAAAACGAAAACAAATTTATCTCAAAGAAGAAAAAACAGCAGTATTTTCATCAGATGTTTGACTATTTGGGGAAGGGGGGGGGCTATAACCCCATCAGACACCTTTTCTTTTTTAGGTATGCTTTAATGGAAATGTGGACTAATATGTGGCTAGAAAGAAGAGAGTGGATAGTCTGTTGTATGACAAAAAAAATATAAATTAATCTCAAAGAAGAAAAAAACAGCAGTATTGTGATGAGCTGTTCGACTATTTGGGGAAGGGGGGTGCAACCCCATCAGACACCTTCCCCCTTTTAGGTATGCTCTGACGTGAATGTGGCTAATATGGGGTTAAAAAGAAGAGAGAGGGTAGTCTGTTGTATGACTAAAAAAATACAAATTTATCTGAAAGAAGAAAAAAAAGCACTTTTTTCATGAGATTTTCGACTATTTCGGGTGTGTGTGTGGGGGGGGGGTGTAACACAATACCCCCTTCCCCTCTTTAGATATACTATGATGTCAATGTGGAAAATATGGGGTTAGAAAGAAGAGAGTGGGCAATTTGTTGTTTGACAAAACCAAATACAAATTTATCTCAAAGAAGAAAACAACAGCACTATTTTCATGAGATGTTCCAGTATTTGGGGAAGGGGGCTGTAACCCCATCGTCCTTCTTTTCCTTTTTAGGTATGCTCTGATGGCAATTTGGACTAATATGGGTCAAAATAGAAGAGAGTGGATAGTCTGTTCTATGACAAGAAAACGAAAACAAATTTATCTCAAAGAAGAAAAAACAGCAGTATTTTAATCAGATGTTTGACTATTTGGGGAAGGGGGGGGGGGGGGTCTATAACCCCATCAGACACCTTTTCCTTTTTAGGTATGCTTTAATGGAAATGTGGACTAATATTTGGCTAGAAAGAGGAGAGTGGATAGCCTGTTGTATGACAAAAACAAGAACGAAAAATCATGCTTCAAGCATAGACTATGTAACACTTTCCAACGCTTCCAAAATAATTTTACGAATCATACCGTTTAATAAGCTAAAAGCTAACATCTAAGTAAACAATTTAGAAAACGCATAACATATTTAAAAACATAATTTTAGGAATTTCCAACATATACAATATTCGGAAAAATATCCGAATACTTTTATTCAGCCCTGTATAGGATCTATAGATTTGTATATATACTACATAGGATGATAATTTTAGTTCAGTTAGGAAACGCGTAGCACAGTTTAAAATTCTCCGTCTGGAGTTTGTCAATAAACAGAAATGTGTTCCCGAACTTTTCTGCTTCCCTGTATAGGATCTACAGAATTTATACACACCACGTAATATACAAAAAGCGATTTAAAATTAAAATCGCGTTCAGTAACTTAAAACGCACTTCCAGGAATTATTGTAAACATACAGTAGAAAATTCTTTTGTGTGTCCCTGTAAATCAACGATGACTGCTATACGCACAATATTCTGTAGTAAGTCTCTTGTAATGAACCTTATATAAATTTCAATGCGTTTAAAATAGGGAAACACTATTTAAATAAACCGCAGACGATTTTTCTCCATAGACGTAATGTAACGGAATTCTTTTGACTGTCCCTGTAAAGTAAGTATAAGTGCTATGCACACCCTATTCCATATTAAGCCTCTTCTAATGCACCTTAGTGATATATATAAATTTCAATGCGTTTAAAATAGTGAAACATTATTTAAATAAACAGCAAATAATTTTTCCGCATAGACCGCAATGTAACGGAATTCTTTTGAGTGTCCCTGTAAAAAAACTATCAGTGCTACACACTTCCGTTGAAATATGGAACATGCTATAGATAACGATTATAACACATAAAAATTGCAGGGCAATCCGAGCATATTTACGGGAGTTAGAGCACGGACAGACGGACAGACGGCAGACGGCCAGACGGCAGACGGCATACGGCCATACGGCCAGACAAACCGAAGTCATAAGCACTTTTCAACTAGGTTGGAAAGTGCTAAAAATATAAATTATTCTCAAAGAAGAAAAAAACAGCAGTATTGTGATGAGATGTTCGACTATTTGGGGAAGGGGGGCTGTAACCCTATCAGACACCTTCCCTCTTTTAGGTATGCTGTGACGTGAACGTGGCTAATATGGGGTTAAAAAGAAGAGAGAAGGTAGTCTGTTGTATTACAAAAAAAAATACAAATTTATCTCAAAGAAGAAAAAACAGCAGTTTTTTCATGAGAAGTTTGACTATTTCGGAAAGGGAGGGCTGTAACCCCATCAGCCCCCTTCCCTCTTTTAGGTATGCTCTGACGTGAATGTGGCTAATATTGGGTTAAAAAGAAGAAAGAGGGTAGTCTGTTGTATGACAAAAAAAATACAAATTTATCTCAAAGAAGAAAAAACGGCAGTTTTTTCATGAGAAGTTTGACTATTTCGGGAAGGGAGGGCTGTAACCCCATCAGCCCCCTTTTCCTTTTTAGGTATGCTCTGCTGGCAATTTGGACTAATATGGGGCAAAACAGAAGAGAGTGGATAATCTGTTCTATGACAAAAAAACGAAAACAAATTTATCTCAAAGAAGAAAAAAACAGCAGTATTTTCATCAGATGTTTGACTATTTGGGGAAGGGGGGGGCTATAACCCCATCAGACACCTTTTCCTTTTTAGGTATGCTTTAATGGAAATGTGGACTAATATGTGGCTAGAAAGAGGAGAGTGGATAGTCTGTTGTATGACAAAAAAAATATAAATTAATCTCAAAGAAGAAAAAACAGCAGTATTGTGATGAGATGTTCGACTATTTGGGTAAGGGGGACTGTAACCCCATCAGACACCTTCCCTCTTTTAGGTATACTCTGACGTGAATGTGGCTAATATTGGGTTAAAAAGAAGAGACAGGGTAGTCTGTTGTATTACAAAAATAAATACAAATTTATCTCAAAGAAGAAAAAACGGCAGTTTTTTCATGAGAAGTTTGACTATTTCGGGAAGGGAGGGCTGTAACCCCATCAGCCCCCTTCCCTCTTTTAGGTGTGCTCTGATGTCAATGTGGACTAATATGGGGTTAATAAGAAGAGAGTAGGTAGTCTGCTGTATGACAAAAAGAAATAAAAATTTATCTCAAAGAAGAAAAAACAGCACTTTTTTCATGAGATGTCCGACTATTTGGGGAATGGGGGAGGGGCTGTTACCCCATTAGACACCTTCCCCCTTTTAGGTATGCTCTAACGTCAATGTGGACTAATCATAATAGTATAAATTAATCTCAAAGAAGAAAAAAACAGCAGTATTGTGATGAGATGTTCGACTATTTGGGGAAGGGGGGTGCAACCCCATCAGACACCGTCCCCCTTTTAGGTATGCTCTGACGTGAATGTGGCTAATATGGGGTTAAAAAGAAGAGAGAGGGTAGTCTGTTGTATGACTAAAAAAATACAAATTTATCTCAAAGAAGAAAAAAAAGCACTTTTTTCATGAGATTATCGACTATTTCGGGTGTGTGTGGGGGGGGGGGTGTAACACTATACCCCCTTCCCCTCTTTAGATATACTATGATTACTATTATGATACTACCCCATCAGCCCCCTTCCCTCATTTAGGCGTGTAACAGCAGTATTGTGATGAGATGTTCGACTATTTGGGGAAGGGGGGCTGTAACCCTATCAGACACCTTCCCTCTTTTAGGTATGCTGTGACGTGAACGTGGCTAATATGGGGTTAAAAAGAAGAGAGAGGGTAGTCTGTTGTATTACAAAAAAAATACAAATTTATCTCAAAGAAGAAAAAACAGCAGTTTTTTCATGAGAAGTTTGACTATTTCGGGAAGGGAGGGCTGTAACCCCATCAGCCCCCTTCCCTCATTTAGGTGTGCTCTGATGTCAATGTGGACTAATATGGGGTTAATAAGAAGAGAGTAGGTAGTCTGTTGTATGACAAAAACAAATACAAATTTATCTGAAAGAAGAAAAAACAGCACTATTTTCATGAGATGTTCGACAATTTGGGGAATGGGGGAGGGGCTGTAAACCCATCATCCCCTTTTCCTTTTTAGGTATGCTTTAATGGAAATGTGGACTAATATGTGGCTAGAAAGAGGAGAGTGGATAGTCTGTTGTATGACAAAAAAATATATAAATTAATCTCAAAGAAGAAAAAAAACAGCAGTATTGTGATGAGATGTTCGACTATTTGGGGAAGGGGGGTGCAACCCCATCAGACACCGTCCCCCTTTTAGGTATGCTGTGACGTGAACGTGGCTAATATGGGGTTAAAAAGAAGAGAGAGGGTAGTCTGTTGTATTACAAAAAAAATACAAATTTATCTCAAAGAAGAAAAAAAAGCACTTTTTTCATGAGATTTTCGACTATTTCGGGTGTGTGTGTGTGGGGGGGGGGGGGGTGTAACACAATACCCCCTTCCCCTCTTTAGATATACTATGATGTCAATGTGGAAAATATGGGGTTAGAAAGAAGAGATTGGGAAATTTGTTGTTTGACAAAAACAAATACAAATTTATCTCAAAGAAGAAAACAACAGCACTATTTTCATGAGATGTTCGTCTATTTGGGGAAGGGGGCTGTAACCCCATCGTCCTCCTTTTCCTTTTTAGGTATGCTCTGATGGCAATTTGGACTAATATGGGTCAAAATAGAAGAGAGTGGATAGTCTGTTCTATGACAAAAAAACGAAAACAAATTTATCTCAAAGAAGAAAAAACAGCAGTATTTTCATCAGATGTTTGACTATTTGGGGAAGGGGGGGGGCTATAACCCCATCAGACACCTTTTCTTTTTTAGGTATGCTTTAATGGAAATGTGGACTAATATGTGGCTAGAAAGAAGAGAGTGGATAGTCTGTTGTATGACAAAAAAAATATAAATTAATCTCAAAGAAGAAAAAAACAGCAGTATTGTGATGAGCTGTTCGACTATTTGGGGAAGGGGGGTGCAACCCCATCAGACACCTTCCCCCTTTTAGGTATGCTCTGACGTGAATGTGGCTAATATGGGGTTAAAAAGAAGAGAGAGGGTAGTCTGTTGTATGACTAAAAAAATACAAATTTATCTGAAAGAAGAAAAAAAAGCACTTTTTTCATGAGATTTTCGACTATTTCGGGTGTGTGTGTGTGGGGGGGGGGGTGTAACACAATACCCCCTTCCCCTCTTTAGATATACTATGATGTCAATGTGGAAAATATGGGGTTAGAAAGAAGAGAGTGGGCAATTTGTTGTTTGACAAAACCAAATACAAATTTATCTCAAAGAAGAAAACAACAGCACTATTTTCATGAGATGTTCCAGTATTTGGGGAAGGGGGCTGTAACCCCATCGTCCTTCTTTTCCTTTTTAGGTATGCTCTGATGGCAATTTGGACTAATATGGGTCAAAATAGAAGAGAGTGGATAGTCTGTTCTATGACAAGAAAACGAAAACAAATTTATCTCAAAGAAGAAAAAACAGCAGTATTTTAATCAGATGTTTGACTATTTGGGGAAGGGGGGGGGTCTATAACCCCATCAGACACCTTTTCCTTTTTAGGTATGCTTTAATGGAAATGTGGACTAATATTTGGCTAGAAAGAGGAGAGTGGATAGCCTGTTGTATGACAAAAACAAGAACGAAAAATCATGCTTCAAGCATAGACTATGTAACACTTTCCAACGCTTCCAAAATAATTTTACGAATCATACCGTTTAATAAGCTAAAAGCTAACATCTAAGTAAACAATTTAGAAAACGCATAACATATTTAAAAACATAATTTTAGGAATTTCCAACATATACAATATTCGGAAAAATATCCGAATACTTTTATTCAGCCCTGTATAGGATCTATAGATTTGTATATATACTACATAGGATGATAATTTTAGTTCAGTTAGGAAACGCGTAGCACAGTTTAAAATTCTCCGTCTGGAGTTTGTCAATAAACAGAAATGTGTTCCCGAACTTTTCTGCTTCCCTGTATAGGATCTACAGAATTTATACACACCACGTAATATACAAAAAGCGATTTAAAATTAAAATCGCGTTCAGTAACTTAAAACGCACTTCCAGGAATTATTGTAAACATACAGTAGAAAATTCTTTTGTGTGTCCCTGTAAATCAACGATGACTGCTATACGCACAATATTCTGTAGTAAGTCTCTTGTAATGAACCTTATATAAATTTCAATGCGTTTAAAATAGGGAAACACTATTTAAATAAACCGCAGACGATTTTTCTCCATAGACGTAATGTAACGGAATTCTTTTGACTGTCCCTGTAAAGTAAGTATAAGTGCTATGCACACCCTATTCCATATTAAGCCTCTTCTAATGCACCTTAGTGATATATATAAATTTCAATGCGTTTAAAATAGTGAAACATTATTTAAATAAACAGCAAATGATTTTTCCGCATAGACCGCAATGTAACGGAATTCTTTTGAGTGTCCCTGTAAAAAAACTATCAGTGCTACACACTTCCGTTGAAATATGGAACATGCTATAGATAACGATTATAACACCTAAAAATTGCAGGGCAATCCGAGCATATTTACGGGAGTTAGAGCACGGACAGACGGACAGACGGCAGACGGCATACGGCCATACGGCCAGACAAACCGAAGTCATAAGCACTTTTCAACTAGGTTGGAAAGTGCTAAAAATATAAATTATTCTCAAAGAAGAAAAAAACAGCAGTATTGTGATGAGATGTTCGACTATTTGGGGAAGGGGGGCTGTAACCCTATCAGACACCTTCCCTCTTTTAGGTATGCTGTGACGTGAACGTGGCTAATATGGGGTTAAAAAGAAGAGAGAGGGTAGTCTGTTGTATTACAAAAAAAATACAAATTTATCTCAAAGAAGAAAAAAAAGCACTTTTTTCATGAGATTTTCGACTATTTCGGGTGTGTGTGTGTGGGGGGGGGGGGGTGTAACACAATACCCCCTTCCCCTCTTTAGATATACTATGATGTCAATGTGGAAAATATGGGGTTAGAAAGAAGAGATTGGGAAATTTGTTGTTTGACAAAAACAAATACAAATTTATCTCAAAGAAGAAAACAACAGCACTATTTTCATGAGATGTTCGTCTATTTGGGGAAGGGGGCTGTAACCCCATCGTCCTCCTTTTCCTTTTTAGGTATGCTCTGATGGCAATTTGGACTAATATGGGTCAAAATAGAAGAGAGTGGATAGTCTGTTCTATGACAAAAAAACGAAAACAAATTTATCTCAAAGAAGAAAAAACAGCAGTATTTTCATCAGATGTTTGACTATTTGGGGAAGGGGGGGGCTATAACCCCATCAGACACCTTTTCTTTTTTAGGTATGCTTTAATGGAAATGTGGACTAATATGTGGCTAGAAAGAAGAGAGTGGATAGTCTGTTGTATGACAAAAAAAATATAAATTAATCTCAAAGAAGAAAAAAACAGCAGTATTGTGATGAGCTGTTCGACTATTTGGGGAAGGGGGGTGCAACCCCATCAGAC
Source organism: Maratus michaelseni (assembly GCA_963931845.1). NCBI lineage: Eukaryota > Metazoa > Arthropoda > Arachnida > Araneae > Salticidae > Maratus > Maratus michaelseni. Next base: position 29,372,756 of record OZ007599.1, read on the forward strand.
ACCTTCCCCCTTTTAGGTATGCTCTGACGTGAATGTGGCTAATATGGGGTTAAAAAGAAGAGAGAGGGTAGTCTGTTGTATGACTAAAAAAATACAAATTTATCTGAAAGAAGAAAAAAAAGCACTTTTTTCATGAGATTTTCGACTATTTCGGGTGTGTGTGTGTGGGGGGGGGGGGTGTAACACAATACCCCCTTCCCCTCTTTAGATATACTATGATGTCAATGTGGAAAATATGGGGTTAGAAAGAAGAGAGTGGGCAATTTGTTGTTTGACAAAACCAAATACAAATTTATCTCAAAGAAGAAAACAACAGCACTATTTTCATGAGATGTTCCAGTATTTGGGGAAGGGGGCTGTAACCCCATCGTCCTTCTTTTCCTTTTTAGGTATGCTCTGATGGCAATTTGGACTAATATGGGTCAAAATAGAAGAGAGTGGATAGTCTGTTCTATGACAAGAAAACGAAAACAAATTTATCTCAAAGAAGAAAAAACAGCAGTATTTTAATCAGATGTTTGACTATTTGGGGAAGGGGGGGGGTCTATAACCCCATCAGACACCTTTTCCTTTTTAGGTATGCTTTAATGGAAATGTGGACTAATATTTGGCTAGAAAGAGGAGAGTGGATAGCCTGTTGTATGACAAAAACAAGAACGAAAAATCATGCTTCAAGCATAGACTATGTAACACTTTCCAACGCTTCCAAAATAATTTTACGAATCATACCGTTTAATAAGCTAAAAGCTAACATCTAAGTAAACAATTTAGAAAACGCATAACATATTTAAAAACATAATTTTAGGAATTTCCAACATATACAATATTCGGAAAAATATCCGAATACTTTTATTCAGCCCTGTATAGGATCTATAGATTTGTATATATACTACATAGGATGATAATTTTAGTTCAGTTAGGAAACGCGTAGCACAGTTTAAAATTCTCCGTCTGGAGTTTGTCAATAAACAGAAATGTGTTCCCGAACTTTTCTGCTTCCCTGTATAGGATCTACAGAATTTATACACACCACGTAATATACAAAAAGCGATTTAAAATTAAAATCGCGTTCAGTAACTTAAAACGCACTTCCAGGAATTATTGTAAACATACAGTAGAAAATTCTTTTGTGTGTCCCTGTAAATCAACGATGACTGCTATACGCACAATATTCTGTAGTAAGTCTCTTGTAATGAACCTTATATAAATTTCAATGCGTTTAAAATAGGGAAACACTATTTAAATAAACCGCAGACGATTTTTCTCCATAGACGTAATGTAACGGAATTCTTTTGACTGTCCCTGTAAAGTAAGTATAAGTGCTATGCACACCCTATTCCATATTAAGCCTCTTCTAATGCACCTTAGTGATATATATAAATTTCAATGCGTTTAAAATAGTGAAACATTATTTAAATAAACAGCAAATGATTTTTCCGCATAGACCGCAATGTAACGGAATTCTTTTGAGTGTCCCTGTAAAAAAACTATCAGTGCTACACACTTCCGTTGAAATATGGAACATGCTATAGATAACGATTATAACACCTAAAAATTGCAGGGCAATCCGAGCATATTTACGGGAGTTAGAGCACGGACAGACGGACAGACGGCAGACGGCATACGGCCATACGGCCAGACAAACCGAAGTCATAAGCACTTTTCAACTAGGTTGGAAAGTGCTAAAAATATAAATTATTCTCAAAGAAGAAAAAAACAGCAGTATTGTGATGAGATGTTCGACTATTTGGGGAAGGGGGGCTGTAACCCTATCAGACACCTTCCCTCTTTTAGGTATGCTGTGACGTGAACGTGGCTAATATGGGGTTAAAAAGAAGAGAGAAGGTAGTCTGTTGTATTACAAAAAAAAATACAAATTTATCTCAAAGAAGAAAAAACAGCAGTTTTTTCATGAGAAGTTTGACTATTTCGGAAAGGGAGGGCTGTAACCCCATCAGCCCCCTTCCCTCTTTTAGGTATGCTCTGACGTGAATGTGGCTAATATTGGGTTAAAAAGAAGAGAGAGGGTAGTCTGTTGTATGACAAAAAAAATACAAATTTATCTCAAAGAAGAAAAAACGGCAGTTTTTTCATGAGAAGTTTGACTATTTCGGGAAGGGAGGGCTGTAACCCCATCAGCCCCCTTTTCCTTTTTAGGTATGCTCTGCTGGCAATTTGGACTAATATGGGGCAAAACAGAAGAGAGTGGATAATCTGTTCTATGACAAAAAAACGAAAACAAATTTATCTCAAAGAAGAAAAAAACAGCAGTATTTTCATCAGATGTTTGACTATTTGGGGAAGGGGGGGGCTATAACCCCATCAGACACCTTTTCCTTTTTAGGTATGCTTTAATGGAAATGTGGACTAATATGTGGCTAGAAAGAGGAGAGTGGATAGTCTGTTGTATGACAAAAAAAATATAAATTAATCTCAAAGAAGAAAAAACAGCAGTATTGTGATGAGATGTTCGACTATTTGGGTAAGGGGGACTGTAACCCCATCAGACACCTTCCCTCTTTTAGGTATGCTCTGACGTGAATGTGGCTAATATGGGGTTAAAAAGAAGAGAGGGGGTAGTCTGTTGTATTACAAAAATAAATACAAATTTATCTCAAAGAAGAAAAAACAGCAGTTTTTTCAAGAGAAGTTTGACTATTTGGGGAAGGGGGCTGTAACCCCATCGTCCTCCTTTTCCTTTTTAGGTATGCTCTGATGGCAATTTGGACTAATATGGGGCAAAATAGAAGAGAGTGGATAATCTGTTCTATGACAAAAAAAAGAAAACAAATTTATCTCAAAGAAGAAAAAACAGCAGTATTTTCATCAGATGTTTGACTATTTGGGGAAGGGGGGGCTATAACCCCATCAGACACCTTTTCCTTTTTAGGTATGCTTTAATGGAAATGTGGACTAATATGTGGCTACAAAGAGGAGAGTGGATAGTCTGTTGTATGACAAAAAAAATATAAATTAATCTCAAAGAAGAAAAAAACAGCAGTATTGTGATGAGATGTTCGACTATTTGGGGAAGGGGGGCTGTAACCCCATCAGACACCTTCCCTCTTTTAGGTATGCTCTGACGTGAATGTGGCTAATATTGGGTTAAAAAGAAGAGAGAGGGTAGTCTGTTGTATGACAAAAAAAATACAAATTTATCTCAAAGAAGAAAAAACGGCAGTTTTTTCATGAGAAGTTTGACTATTTCGGGAAGGGAGGGCTGTAACCCCATCAGCCCCCTTCCCACTTTTAGGTGTGCTCTGATGTCAATGAGGACTAATATGGGGTTAATAAGAAGAGTGTAGGTAGTCTGTTGTATGACAAAAACAAATACATATTTATCTGAAAGAAGAAAAAAACAGCACTATTTTCATGAGATGTTCGACAATTTGGGGAATGGGGGAGGGGCTGTAAACCCATCATCCCCCTTTTCCTTTTTAGGTATGCTCTGCTGGCAATTTGGACTAATATGGGGCAAAACAGAAGAGAGTGGATAATCTGTTCTATGACAAAAAAACGAAAACAAATTTATCTCAAAGAAGAAAAAAACAGCAGTATTTTCATCAGATGTTTGACTATTTGGGGAAGGGGGGGGGCTATAACCCCATCAGACACCTTTTCCTTTTTAGGTATGCTTTAATGGAAATGTGGACTAATATGTGGCTAGAAAGAGGAGAGTGGATAGTCTGTTGTATGACAAAAAAAATATAAATTAATCTCAAAGAAGAAAAAACAGCAGTATTGTGATGAGATGTTCGACTATTTGGGGAAGGGGGGCTGTAACCCCATCAGACACCTTCCCTCTTTTAGGTATGCTCTGACGTGAATGTGGCTAATATTGGGTTAAAAAGAAGAGAGAGGGTAGTCTGTTGTATGACAAAAAAAATACAAATTTATCTCAAAGAAGAAAAAACGGCAGTTTTTTCATGAGAAGTTTGACTATTTCGGGAAGGGAGGGCTGTAACCCCATCAGCCCCCTTCCCACTTTTAGGTGTGCTCTGATGTCAATGAGGACTAATATGGGGTTAATAAGAAGAGTGTAGGTAGTCTGTTGTATGACAAAAACAAATACATATTTATCTGAAAGAAGAAAAAAACAGCACTATTTTCATGAGATGTTCGACAATTTGGGGAATGGGGGAGGGGCTGTAAACCCATCATCCCCCTTTTCCTTTTTAGGTATGCTCTGCTGGCAATTTGGACTAATATGGGGCAAAACAGAAGAGAGTGGATAATCTGTTCTATGACAAAAAAACGAAAACAAATTTATCTCAAAGAAGAAAAAAACAGCAGTATTTTCATCAGATGTTTGACTATTTGGGGAAGGGGGGGGCTATAACCCCATCAGACACCTTTTCCTTTTTAGGTATGCTTTAATGGAAATGTGGACTAATATGTGGCTAGAAAGAGGAGAGTGGATAGTCTGTTGTATGACAAAAAAAATATAAATTAATCTCAAAGAAGAAAAAACAGCAGTATTGTGATGAGATGTTCGACTATTTGGGGAAGGGGGGCTGTAACCCCATCAGACACCTTCCCTCTTTTAGGTATGCTCTGACGTGAATGTGGCTAATATTGGGTTAAAAAGAAGAGAGAGGGTAGTCTGTTGTATGACAAAAAAAATACAAATTTATCTCAAAGAAGAAAAAACGGCAGTTTTTTCATGAGAAGTTTGACTATTTCGGGAAGGGAGGGCTGTAACCCCATCAGCCCCCTTTTCCTTTTTAGGTATGCTCTGCTGGCAATTTGGACTAATATGGGGCAAAACAGAAGAGAGTGGATAATCTGTTCTATGACAAAAAAACGAAAACAAATTTATCTCAAAGAAGAAAAAAACAGCAGTATTTTCATCAGATGTTTGACTATTTGGGGAAGGGGGGGGCTATAACCCCATCAGACACCTTTTCCTTTTTAGGTATGCTTTAATGGAAATGTGGACTAATATGTGGCTAGAAAGAGGAGAGTGGATAGTCTGTTGTATGACAAAAAAAATATAAATTAATCTCAAAGAAGAAAAAACAGCAGTATTGTGATGAGATGTTCGACTATTTGGGTAAGGGGGACTGTAACCCCATCAGACACCTTCCCTCTTTTAGGTATGCTCTGACGTGAATGTGGCTAATATTGGGTTAAAAAGAAGAGAGAGGGTAGTCTGTTGTATGACAAAAAAAATACAAATTTATCTCAAAGAAGAAAAAACGGCAGTTTTTTCATGAGAAGTTTGACTATTTCGGGAAGGGAGGGCTGTAACCCCATCAGCCCCCTTCCCTCTTTTAGGTGTGCTCTGATGTCAATGAGGACTAATATGGGGTTAATAAGAAGAGAGTAGGTAGTCTGTTGTATGACAAAAACAAATACATATTTATCTGAAAGAAGAAAAAAACAGCACTATTTTCATGAGATGTTCGACAATTTGGGGAATGGGGGAGGGGCTGTAAACCCATCATCCCCCTTTTCCTTTTTAGGTATGCTTTAATGGAAATGTGGACTAATATGTGGCTAGAAAGAGGAGAGTGGATAGTCTGTTGTATGACAAAAAAAATATAAATTAATCTCAAAGAAGAAAAAAACAGCAGTATTGTGATGAGATGTTCGACTATTTGGGGAAGGGGGGTGCAACCCCATCAGACACCTTCCCCCTTTTAGGTATGCTCTGACGTGAATGTGGCTAATATGGGGTTAAAAAGAAGAGAGAGGGTAGTCTGTTGTATGACTAAAAAAATACAAATTTATCTCAAAGAAGAAAAAACAGCAGTTTTTTCATGAGAAGTTTGACTATTTTGGGAAGGGAGGGCTGTAACCCCATCAGCCCCCTTCCCTCTTTTAGGTGTGCTCTGATGTCAATGTGGACTAATATGGGGTTAATAAGAAGAGAGTAGGTAGTCTGTTGTATGACAAAAATAAATACAAATTTATCTCAAAGAAGAAAAAACAGCACTTTTTTCATGAGATGTTCGACTATTTGGGGAATGGGGGAGGGGCTGTAATCGAATCATCCCCCTTTTCCTTTTTAGGTATGCTTTAATGGAAATGTGGACTAATATGTGGCTAGAAAGAAGATGTGTGGATAGTCTGTTGTATGACAAAAAAATATAAATTAATCTCAAAGATGAAAAAGCAGCAGTATTTTGATGAGATGTTCGACTCTTTAGGGAAAGGGGGGTTGTAACCCCATCAGACACCTTCCCCCTTTTAGGTATGCTCTGACGTGAATGTGGCTAATATGGGGTTAAAAAGAAAAGAGAGGGTAGTCTGTTGTATGACTAAAAAAACAAATTTATCTCAAAGAAGAAAAAACAGCACTTTTTTCATGAGATGTCCGACTATTTGGGGAATGGGGAGGGGCTGTAACCCCATTAGACACCTTCCACCTTTTAGGTATGCTCTAACGTCAATGTGGACTAATAGGGGTTAAGAAGAAAAGAGAAGGTAGTCTGTTGTATGACTAAAAAAATACAAATTTATCTCAAAGAAGAAAAAAAAGCACTTTTTTCATGAGACTTTCGACTATTTCGGGTGTGTGTGTGTGGGGGGTGTAACACAAATACCCCCTTCCCCTCTTTAGATATACTATGATGTCAATGTGGAAAATATGGGGTTAGAAAGAAGAGAGTGGGCAATCTGTTGTTTGACAAAAACAAATACAAATTTATCTCAAAGAAGAAAATAACAGCTCTATTTTCATGAGATGTTCGACATCTGGGGAAGCTGGCTGTAACCCCATCGTCCTCCTTTTCCTTTTTAGGTATGCTCTGATGGCAATTTGGACTAATATGGGTCAAAATAGAAGAGAGTGGATAGTCTGTTCTATGACAAGAAAACGAAAACAAATTTATCTCAAAGAAGAAAAAACAGCAGTATTTTAATCAGATGTTTGACTATTTGGGGAAGGGGGGGGGTCTATAACCCCATCAGACACCTTTTCCTATTTAGGTATGCTTTAATGGAAATGTGGACTAACATGTGGCTAGAAAGAGGAGAGTGGATAGCCTGTTGTATGACAAAAAAAATATAAATTATTCTCAAAGAAGAAAAAAACAGCAGTATTGTGATGAGATTTTCGACTATTTGGGGAAGGGGGGCTGTAACCCTATCAGACACCTTCCCTCTTTTAGGTACGCTGTGACGTGAACGTGGCTAATATGGGGTTAAAAAGAAGAGAGAGGGTAGTCTGTTGTATTACAAAAAAAATACAAATTTATCTCAAAGAAGAAAAAACAGCAGTTTTTTCATGAGAAGTTTGACTATTTCGGGAAGGGAGGGCTGTAACCCCATCAGCCCCCTTCCCTCATTTAGGTGTGCTCTGATGCCAATGTGGACTACTATGGGGTTAATAAGAAGAGAGTAGGTAGTCTGTTGTATGACAAAAACAAATACAAATTTATCTGAAAGAAGAAAAAAACAGCACTATTTTCATGAGATGTTCCACAATTTGGGGAATGGGGGAGGGGCTGTAAACCCATCATCCCCCTTTTCCTTTTTAGGTATGCTTTAATGGAAATGTGGACTAATATGTGGCTAGAAAGAGGAGAGTGGATAGTCTGTTGTATGACAAAAAAAATATAAATTAATCTCAAAGAAGAAAAAAACAGCAGTATTGTGATGAGATTTTCGACTATTTGGGGAAGGGGAGTGCAACCCCATCAGACACCTTCCCCCTTTTAGGTATGCTCTGACGTGAATGTGGCTAATATGGGGTTAAAAAGAAGAGAGAGTAGTCTGTTGTATGACTAAAAAAATACAAATTTATCTGAAAGAAGAAAAAAAGCACTTTTTTCATGAGATTTTCGAATATTTCGGGTGTGTGTGTGGGGGGGGGGTGTAACACAATACCCCCTTCCCCTCTTTAGATATACTATGATGTCAATGTGGAAAATATGGGGTTAGAAAGAAGAGAGTGGGCAATTTGTTGTATGACAAAAACAAATACAAATTTATCTCAAAGAAGAAAACAACAGCACTATTTTCATGAGATGTTCGACTATTTGGGGAAGGGGGCTGTAACCCCATCGTCCTCCTTTTCCTTTTTATGTATGCTCTGATGGCAATTTGGACTAATATGGGTCAAAATAGAAGAGAGTGGATAGTCTGTTCTATGACAAAAAAACGAAAACAAATCTATCTCAAAGAAGAAAAAACAGTAGTATTTTCATCAGATGTTTGACTATTTGGGAAATGCGGGAGGGGCTGTAAACCCATCATCCCCCTTTTCCTTTTTAGGTATGCTTTAATGGAAATGTGGACTAATATGTGGCTAGAAAGAGGAGAGTGGATAGTCTGTTGTATGACAAAAAAATATAAATTAATCTCAAAGATGAAAAAAACAGCAGTATTTTGATGAGATGTTCGACTATTTAGGGAAAGGGGGGTTGTAACCCCATCAGACACCTTCCCCCTTTTAGGTATGCTCTCACGTGAATGTGGCTAATATGGGGTTAAAAAGAAGAGAGAGGGTAGTCTGTTGTATGACAAAAAGAAATAGAAATTTATCTCAAAGAAGAAAAAACAGCAGTTTTTTCATGAGAAGTTTGACTATTTGGGGAAGGGGGCTGTAACCCCATCGTCCTCCTTTTCCTTTTTAGGTGTGCTCTGATGTCAATGTGGACTAATATGGGGTTAATAAGAAGAGAGTAGGTAGTCTGTTGTATGACAAAAAGAAATACAAATTTATCTCAAAGAAGAAAAAACAGCAGTTTTTTCATGAGAACTTTGACTATTTCGGGAAGGGAGGGCTGTAACCCCATCAGCCCCCTCCCTCTTTTAGGTGTGCTCTGATGTCAATGTGGACTAATATGGGGTTAATAAGAAGAGAGTAGGTAGTCTGTTGTATGACAAAAAGAAATAGAAATTTATCTCAAAGAAGAAAAAACAGCACTTTTTTCATGAGAAGTTCGACTATTTGGGAAGGGGGCTGTAACCCCATCGTCCTCTTTTTCCTTTTTAGGTATGCTCTGATGGCAATTTGAACTAATATGAGTCAAAATAGAAGAGAGTGGATAGTCTGTTCTATGACAAAAAAACGAAAACAAATTTATCTCAAAGAAGAAAAAACAGCAGTATTTTCATCAGATGTTTGAGTATTTGGGGAAGGGGGGGCTATAACCCCATCAGACACCTTTTCCTTTTTAGGTATGCTTTAATGGAAATGTGGACTAATATGTGGCTAGAAAGAGGAGAGTGGATAGTCTGTTGTATGACAAAAAATATATAAATTAAACTCAAAGATGAAAAAAACAGCAGTATTTTGATGAGATGTTCGACTATTTAGGGAAAGGGGGGTTATAACCCCATCAGACACCTTCCCCCTTTTAGGTATGCTCTGACGTGAATGTGGCTAATATGGGGTTAAAAAGAAGAGAGAGGGTAGTCTGTTGTATGACTAAAAAAACAAATTTATCTCAAAGAAGAAAAAACAGCACTTTTTTCATGAGATGTCCGACTATTTGGGGAATGGGGGAGGGGCTGTAACCCCATTAGACACCTTCCCCCTTTTAGGTATGCTCTAAAGTCAATCTGGACTAATAGGGGTTAAGAAGAAAAGAGAGGGTAGTCTGTTGTATGACTAAAAAAATACAAATTTATCTCAAAGAAGAAAAAAAAGCACTTTTTTCATGAGACTTTCGACTATTTCGGGTGTGTGTGGGGGGGGTGTAACACAAATACCCCCTTCCCCTCTTTAGATATACTATGATGTCAATGTGGAAAATATGGGGTTAGAAAGAAGAGAGTGGGCAATCTGTTGTTTGACAAAAACAAATACAAATTTATCTCAAAGAAGAAAATAAAAGCTCTATTTTCATGAGATGTTCGACATTTGGGGAAGCGGGCTGTAACCCCATCGTCCTCCTTTTCCTTTTTAGGTATGCTCTGATGGCAATTTGGACTAATATGGGTCAAAATAGGAGAGTGGATAGTCTGTTCTATGACAAGAAAACGAAAACAAATTTATCTCAAGGAAGAAAAAACAGCAGTATTTTAATCAGATGTTTGACTATTTGGGGAAGGGGGGGGGGTCTATAACCCCATCAGACACCTTTTCCTTTTTAGGTATGCTTTAATGGAAATGTGGACTAATATGTGGCTAGAAAGAAGAGAGTGGATAGTCTGTTGTATGACAAAAAAAATATAAATTAATCTCAAACAAGAAAAAAACAGCAGTATTGTGATGAGATGTTCGACTATTTGGGGAAGGGGGGCTGTAACCCTACCAGACACCTTCCCTCTTTTAGGTATGCTGTGACGTGAATGTAGCTAATATGGGGTTAAAAAAAAGAGAGAGGGTAGTCTGTTGTATTACAAAAAAAAATACAAATTTATCTCAAAGAAGAAAAAACAGCAGTTTTTTCACGAGAAGTTTGACTATTTCGGGAAGGGAGGGCTGTAACCCCATCAGCCCCCTTCCCTCTTTTAGGTGTGCTCTGATGTCAATGTGGACTAATATGGGGTTAATAAGAAGAGAGTAGGTAGTCTGTTGTATGACAAAAAGAAATACAAATTTATCTCAAAGAAGAAAAAACAGCACTTTTTTCATGAGATGTTCGACTATTTGGGGAATGGGGGAGGGGCTGTAATCCAATCATCCCCCTTTTCCTTTTTAGCTATGCTTTAATGGAAATGTGGACTAATATGTGGCTAGAAAGAAGAGAGTGGATACTCTGTTGTATGACAAAAAAATATAAATTAATCTCAAAGATGAAAAAACAGCAGTATTTTGATGAGATGTTCGACTATTTAGGGAAAGGGGGGTTGTAACCCCATCAGAAACCTTCCCCCTTTTAGGTATGCTCTGACGTGAATGTGGCTAATATGGGGTTAAAAAGAAAAGAGAGGGTAGTCTGTTGTATGACTAAAAAAACAAATTTATCTCAAAGAAGAAAAAACAGCTCTTTTTTCATGAGATGTCCGACTATTTGGGGAATGGGGGAGGGGCTGTAACCCCATTAGACACCTTCCCCCTTTTAGGTATGCTCTAACGTCAATGTGGACTAATAGGGGTTAAGCAGAAAAGAGAAGGTAGTCTGTTGTATGACTAAAAGAATACAAATTTATCTCAAAGAAGAAAAAAAGCACTTTTTTCATGAGACTTTCGACTATTTCGGGTGTGTGTGTGTGGGGGGGGTGTAACACAAATACCCCCTTCCCCTCTTTAGATATACTATGATGTCAATGTGGAAAATATGGAGTTAGAAAGAAGAGAGTGGGCAATCTGTTGTTTGACAAAAACAAATACAAATTTATCTGAAAGAAGAAAACAACAGCACTATTTTCATGAGATGTTCGACTATTTGGGGAAGGGGGCTGTAACCCCATCGTCCTCCTTTTCCTTTTTAGGTATGCTCTGATGGCAATTTGGACTAATATGGGGCAAAATAGAAGAGAGTGGATAGTCTATTCTATGACAAATAAACGAAAACAAATTTATCTCAAAGAAGAAAAAACAGTAGTATTTTCATCAGATGTTTGACTATTTGGGAAATGCGGGAGGGGCTGTAAACCCATCATCCCCCTTTTCCTTTTTAGGTATGCTTTAATGGAAATGTGGACTAATATGTGGCTAGAAAGAGGAGAGTGGATAGTCTGTTGTATGACAAAAAAAATATAAATTAATCTCAAAGAAGAAAAAAACAGCAGTATTGTGATGAGATGTTCGACTATTTGGGGAAGGGGGGTGCAACCCCATCAGACACCTTCCCTCTTTTATGTATGCTCTGACGTGAATGTGGCTAATATGGGGTTAAAAAGAAGAGAGAGGGTAGTCTGTTGTATTACAAAAAAAATACAAATTTATCTCAAAGAAAAAAAAACAGCAGTTTTTTCATGAGAAGTTTGACTATTTCGGGAAGGGGGGGCTGTAACCCCATCAGCCCCCTTCCCTCTTTCTAGGTGTGCTCTGATGTCAATGTGGACTAATATGGGGTTAATAAGAAGAGAGTAGGTAGTCTGTTGTATGACAAAAACAAATACAAATTTATCTCAAAGAAGAAAAAAACAGCACTATTTTCATGAGATGTTCGACTATTTGGGGAATGGGGGAGGCGCTGTAAACCCATCATCCCCTTTTCCTTTTTAGGTATGCTTTAATGGAAATGTGGACTAATATGTGGCTAGAAAGAGGAGAGTGGATAGTCTGTTGTATGACAAAAAAATATATAAATTAATCTCAAAGAAGAAAAAAACAGCAGTATTGTGATGAGATGTTCGACTATTTGGGGAAGGGGGGTGCAACCCCATCAGACACCGTCCCCCTTTTAGGTATGCTGTGACGTGAACGTGGCTAATATGGGGTTAAAAAGAAGAGAGAGGGTAGTCTGTTGTATGACAAAAAAAATTACAAATTTATCTCAAAGAAGAAAAAACAGCAGTTTTTTCATGAGAAGTTTGACTATTTCGGGAAGGGAGGGCTGTAACCCCATCAGCCCCCTTCCCTCTTTTAGGTGTGCTCTGATGTCAATGTGGACTAATATGGGGTTAATAAGAAGAGAGCAGGTAGTCTGTTGTATGACAAAAACAAATACAAATTTAACTCAAAGAAGGAAAAAAAGCACTATTTTCATGAGATGTTCGACTATTTGGGGAATGGGGGAGGGGCTGTAAACCAATCAACCCCCTTTTCCTTTTTAGGTATGCTTGAATGGAAATGTGGACTAATATGTGGCTAGAAAGAGGAGAGTGGATAGTCTGTTGTATGACAAAAAAAATATAAAATAATCTCAAAGAAGAAAAAAACAGCAGTATTGTGATGAGATGTTCGACTATTTGGGGAAGGGGGCTGTAACCCCATCGTCCTCCTTTTCCATTTTAGGTATGCTCTGATGGCAATTTGGACTAATATGGGGCAAAATAGAAGAGAGTGGATAGTCTGTTCTATGACAAAAAAACGAAAACTAATTTATCTCAAAGAAGAAAAAACAGTAGTATTTTCATCAGATGTTTGACTATTTGGGAAATGCGGGAGGGGCTGTAAACCCATCATCCCCCTTTTCCTTTTTAGGTATGCTTTAATGGAAATGTGGACTAATATGTGGCTAGAAAGAGGAGAGTGGATAGTCTGTTGTATGACAAAAAAAATATAAATTAATCTCAAAGAAGAAAAAAACAGCAGGATTGTGATGAGATGTTCGACTATTTGGGGAAGGGGGGTGCAACCCCATCAGACACCTTCCCTCTTTTATGTATGCTCTGACGTGAATGTGGCTAATATGGGGTTAAAAAGAAGAGAGAGTGTAGTCTGTTGTATGACTAAAAAAACAAATTTATCTCAAAGAAGAAAAAACAGCACTTTTTTCATGAGATGTCCGACTATTTGGGGAATGGGGGAGGGGCTGTAACCCCATTAGACACCTTCCCCCTTTTAGGTATGCTCTAAAGTCAATCTGGACTAATAGGGGTTAAGAAGAAAAGAGAGGGTAGTCTGTTGTATGACTAAAAAAATACAAATTTATCTCAAAGAAGAAAAAAAAGCACTTTTTTCATGAGACTTTCGACTATTTCGGGTGTGTGTGGGGGGGGGTGTAACACAAATACCCCCTTCCCCTCTTTAGATATACTATGATGTCAATGTGGAAAATATGGGGTTAGAAAGAAGAGAGTGGGCAATCTGTTGTTTGACAAAAACAAATACAAATTTATCTCAAAGAAGAAAATAACAGCTCTATTTTCATGAGATGTTCGACATTTGGGGAAGCGGGCTGTAACCCCATCGTCCTCCTTTTCCTTTTTAGGTATGCTCTGATGGCAATTTGGACTAATATGGGTCAAAATAGGAGAGTGGATAGTCTGTTCTATGACAAGAAAACGAAAACAAATTTATCTCAAAGAAGAAAAAACAGCAGTATTTTAATCAGATGTTTGACTATTTGGGGAAGGGGGGGGGGTCTATAACCCCATCAGACACCTTTTCCTTTTTAGGTATGCTTTAATGGAAATGTGGACTAATATGTGGCTAGAAAGAAGAGAGTGGATAGTCTGTTGTATGACAAAAAAAATATAAATTAATCTCAAACAAGAAAAAAACAGCAGTATTGTGATGAGATGTTCGACTATTTGGGGAAGGGGGGCTGTAACCCTACCAGACACCTTCCCTCTTTTAGGTATGCTGTGACGTGAATGTAGCTAATATGGGGTTAAAAAGAAGAGAGAGGGTAGTCTGTTGTATTACAAAAAAAAATACAAATTTATCTCAAAGAAGAAAAAACAGCAGTTTTTTCATGAGAAGTTTGACTATTTCGGGAAGGGAGGGCTGTAACCCCATCAGCCCCCTTCCCTCTTTTAGGTGTGCTCTGATGTCAATGTGGACTAATATGGGGTTAATAAGAAGAGAGTAGGTAGTCTGTTGTATGACAAAAAGAAATACAAATTTATCTCAAAGAAGAAAAAACAGCACTTTTTTCATGAGATGTTCGACTATTTGGGGAATGGGGGAGGGGCTGTAATCCAATCATCCCCCTTTTCCTTTTTAGGTATGCTTTAATGGAAATGTGGACTAATATGTGGCTAGAAAGAAGAGAGTGGATACTCTGTTGTATGACAAAAAAATATAAATTAATCTCAAAGATGAAAAAACAGCAGTATTTTGATGAGATGTTCGACTATTTAGGGAAAGGGGGGTTGTAACCCCATCAGAAACCTTCCCCCTTTTAGGTATGCTCTGACGTGAATGTGGCTAATATGGGGTTAAAAAGAAAAGAGAGGGTAGTCTGTTGTATGACTAAAAAAACAAATTTATCTCAAAGAAGAAAAAACAGCACTTTTTTCATGAGATGTCCGACTATTTGGGGAATGGGGGAGGGGCTGTAACCCCATTAGACACCTTCCCCCTTTTAGGTATGCTCTAACGTCAATGTGGACTAATAGGGGTTAAGAAGAAGAGAGTAGGTAGTCTGTTGTATGACAAAAAGAAATAGAAATTTATCTCAAAGAAGAAAAAACAGCACTTTTTTCATGAGAAGTTCGACTATTTGGGGAATGGGGGAGGGGCTGTAATCCAATCATCCCCCTTTTCCTTTTTAGGTATGCTTTAAGGGAAATGTGGACTAATATGTGGCTAGAATGAAGAGAGTGGATAGTCTGTTGTATGACAAAAAAATATAAATTAATCTCAAAGATGAAAAAACAGCAGTATTTTGATGAGATGTTCGACTATTTAGGGAAAGGGGGGTTGTAACCCCATCAGACACCTTCCCCCTTTTAGGTATGCTCTGACGTGAATGTGGCTAACATGGGGTTAAAAAGAAGAGAGAAAGTAGTCTGTTGTATGACAAAAAAAATACAAATTTATCTCAAAGAAGAAAAAACAGCCCTTTTTTCATGAGATTTTCGACTATTTCGGGTGTGTGTGTGTGGAGGGGGGGGGTGTAACACAAATAACCTCTTCCCCTCTTTAGATATTCTATGATGTCAATGTGGAAAATATGGGGTTAGAAAGAAGAGAGTGGGCAATCTGATGTTTGACAACAACAAATACAAATTTATCTCACAGAAGAAAAAAACAGCACTATTTTCATGAGAAGTTCAACTATTTGGGGAAGGGGTCTGTAACCCCATCGTCCTCTTTTTCCTTTTTAGGTATGCTCTGATGGCAATTTGAACTAATATGAGTCAAAATAGAAGAGAGTGGATAGTCTGTTCTATGACAAAAAAACGAAAACAAATTTATCTCAAAGAAGAAAAAACAGCAGTATTTTCATCAGATGTTTGAGTATTTGGGGAAGGGGGGGCTATAACCCCATCAGACACCTTTTCCTTTTTAGGTATGCTTTAATGGAAATGTGGACTAATATGTGGCTAGAAAGAGGAGAGTGGATAGTCTGTTGTATGACAAAAAATATATAAATTAATCTCAAAGATGAAAAAAACAGCAGTATTTTGATGAGATGTTCGACTATTTAGGGAAAGGGGGGTTATAACCCCATCAGACACCTTCCCCCTTTTAGGTATGCTCTGACGTGAATGTGGCTAATATGGGGTTAAAAAGAAGAGAGAGGGTAGTCTGTTGTATGACTAAAAAAACAAATTTATCTCAAAGAAGAAAAAACAGCACTTTTTTCATGAGATGTCCGACTATTTGGGGAATGGGGGAGGGGCTGTAACCCCATTAGACACCTTCCCCCTTTTAGGTATGCTCTAAAGTCAATCTGGACTAATAGGGGTTAAGAAGAAAAGAGAGGGTAGTCTGTTGTATGACTAAAAAAATACAAATTTATCTCAAAGAAGAAAAAAAAGCACTTTTTTCATGAGACTTTCGACTATTTCGGGTGTGTGTGGGGGGGTGTAACACAAATACCCCCTTCCCCTCTTTAGATATACTATGATGTCAATGTGGAAAATATGGGGTTAGAAAGAAGAAAGTGGGCAATCTGTTGTTTGACAAAAACAAATACAAATTTATCTCAAAGAAGAAAATAACAGCTCTATTTTCATGAGATGTTCGACATTTGGGGAAGCGGGCTGTAACCCCATCGTCCTCCTTTTCCTTTTTAGGTATGCTCTGATGGCAATTTGGACTAATATGGGTCAAAATAGGAGAGTGGATAGTCTGTTCTATGACAAGAAAACGAAAACAAATTTATCTCAAGGAAGAAAAAACAGCAGTATTTTAATCAGATGTTTGACTATTTGGGGAAGGGGGGGGGGGGTCTATAACCCCATCAGACACCTTTTCCTTTTTAGGTATGCTTTAGTGGAAATGTGGACTAATATGTGGCTAGAAAGAAGAGAGTGGATAGTCTGTTGTATGACAAAAAAAATATAAATTAATCTCAAACAAGAAAAAAACAGCAGTATTGTGATGAGATGTTCGACTATTTGGGGAAGGGGGGCTGTAACCCTACCAGACACCTTCCCTCTTTTAGGTATGCTGTGACGTGAATGTAGCTAATATGGGGTTAAAAAGAAGAGAGAGGGTAGTCTGTTGTATTACAAAAAAAAATACAAATTTATCTCAAAGAAGAAAAAACAGCAGTTTTTTCATGAGAAGTTTGACTATTTCGGGAAGGGAGGGCTGTAACCCCATCAGCCCCCTTCCCTCTTTTAGGTGTGCTCTGATGTCAATGTGGACTAATATGGGGTTAATAAGAAGAGAGTAGGTAGTCTGTTGTATGACAAAAAGAAATACAAATTTATCTCAAAGAAGAAAAAACAGCACTTTTTTCATGAGATGTTCGACTATTTGGGGAATGGGGGAGGGGCTGTAATCCAATCATCCCCCTTTTCCTTTTTAGGTATGCTTTAATGGAAATGTGGACTAATATGTGGCTAGAAAGAAGAGAGTGGATACTCTGTTGTATGACAAAAAAATATAAATTAATCTCAAAGATGAAAAAACAGCAGTATTTTGATGAGATGTTCGACTATTTAGGGAAAGGGGGGTTGTAACCCCATCAGAAACCTTCCCCCTTTTAGGTATGCTCTGACGTGAATGTGGCTAATATGGGGTTAAAAAGAAAAGAGAGGGTAGTCTGTTGTATGACTAAAAAAACAAATTTATCTCAAAGAAGAAAAAACAGCACTTTTTTCATGAGATGTCCGACTATTTGGGGAATGGGGGAGGGGCTGTAACCCCATTAGACACCTTCCCCCTTTTAGGTATGCTCTAACGTCAATGTGGACTAATAGGGGTTAAGAAGAAGAGAGTAGGTAGTCTGTTGTATGACAAAAAGAAATAGAAATTTATCTCAAAGAAGAAAAAACAGCACTTTTTTCATGAGATGTTCGACTATTTGGGGAATGGGGGAGGGGCTGTAATCCAATCATCCCCCTTTTCCTTTTTAGGTATGCTTTAATGGAAATGTGGACTAATATGTGGCTAGAAAGAAGAGAGTGGATAGTCTGTTGTATGACAAAAAAATATAAATTAATCTCAAAGATGAAAAAACAGCAGTATTTTGGTGAGATGTTCGACTATTTAGGGAAAGGGGGGTTGTAACCCCATCAGACACCTTCCCCCTTTTAGGTATGCTCTGACGTGAATGTGGCTAACATGGGGTTAAAAAGAAGAGAGAAAGTAGTCTGTTGTATGACAAAAAAAATACAAATTTATCTCAAAGAAGAAAAAACAGCCCTTTTTTCATGAGATTTTCGACTATTTCGGGTGTGTGTGTGTGGAGGGGGGGGGTGTAACACAAATAACCTCTTCCCCTCTTTAGATATTCTATGATGTCAATGTGGAAAATATGGGGTTAGAAAGAAGAGAGTGGGCAATCTGATGTTTGACAACAACAAATACAAATTTATCTCACAGAAGAAAAAAACAGCACTATTTTCATGAGAAGTTCAACTATTTGGGGAAGGGGTCTGTAACCCCATCGTCCTCTTTTTCCTTTTTAGGTATGCTCTGATGGCAATTTGAACTAATATGAGTCAAAATAGAAGAGAGTGGATAGTCTGTTCTATGACAAAAAAACGAAAACAAATTTATCTCAAAGAAGAAAAAACAGCAGTATTTTCATCAGATGTTTGAGTATTTGGGGAAGGGGGGGCTATAACCCCATCAGACACCTTTTCCTTTTTAGGTATGCTTTAATGGAAATGTGGACTAATATGTGGCTAGAAAGAGGAGAGTGGATAGTCTGTTGTATGACAAAAAATATATAAATTAATCTCAAAGATGAAAAAAACAGCAGTATTTTGATGAGATGTTCGACTATTTGGGGAAGGGGGCTGTAACCCCATCGTCCTCCTTTTCCTTTTTAGGTATGCTCTGATGGCAATTTGGACTAATATGGGGCAAAATAGAAGAGAGTGGATAGTCTGTTCTATGACAAAAAAACGAAAACTAATTTATCTCAAAGAAGAAAAAACAGTAGTATTTTCATCAGATGTTTGACTATTTGGGAAATGCGGGAGGGGCTGTAAACCCATCATCCCCCTTTTCCTTTTTAGGTATGCTTTAATGGAAATGTGGACTAATATGTGGCTAGAAAGAGGAGAGTGGATAGTCTGTTGTATGACAAAAAAATATAAATTAATCTCAAAGAAGAAAAAAACAGCAGGATTGTGATGAGATGTTCGACTATTTGGGGAAGGGGGGTGCAACCCCATCAGACACCTTCCCTCTTTTATGTATGCTCTGACGTGAATGTGGCTAATATGGGGTTAAAAAGAAGAGAGAGGGTAGTCTGTTGTATGACTAAAAAAACAAATTTATCTCAAAGAAGAAAAAACAGCACTTTTTTCATGAGATGTCCGACTATTTGGGGAATGGGGGAGGGGCTGTAACCCCATTAGACACCTTCCCCCTTTTAGGTATGCTCTAAAGTCAATCTGGACTAATAGGGGTTAAGAAGAAAAGAGAGGGTAGTCTGTTGTATGACTAAAAAAATACAAATTTATCTCAAAGAAGAAAAAAAAGCACTTTTTTCATGAGACTTTCGACTATTTCGGGTGTGTGTGGGGGGGGTGTAACACAAATACCCCCTTCCCCTCTTTAGATATACTATGATGTCAATGTGGAAAATATGGGGTTAGAAAGAAGAGAGTGGGCAATCTGTTGTTTGACAAAAACAAATACAAATTTATCTCAAAGAAGAAAATAACAGCTCTATTTTCATGAGATGTTCGACATTTGGGGAAGCGGGCTGTAACCCCATCGTCCTCCTTTTCCTTTTTAGGTATGCTCTGATGGCAATTTGGACTAATATGGGTCAAAATAGGAGAGTGGATAGTCTGTTCTATGACAAGAAAACGAAAACAAATTTATCTCAAAGAAGAAAAAACAGCAGTATTTTAATCAGATGTTTGACTATTTGGGGAAGGGGGGGGGGTCTATAACCCCATCAGACACCTTTTCCTTTTTAGGTATGCTTTAATGGAAATGTGGACTAATATGTGGCTAGAAAGAAGAGAGTGGATAGTCTGTTGTATGACAAAAAAAATATAAATTAATCTCAAACAAGAAAAAAACAGCAGTATTGTGATGAGATGTTCGACTATTTGGGGAAGGGGGGCTGTAACCCTACCAGACACCTTCCCTCTTTTAGGTATGCTGTGACGTGAATGTAGCTAATATGGGTTTAAAAAGAAGAGAGAGGGTAGTCTGTTGTATTACAAAAAAAAATACAAATTTATCTCAAAGAAGAAAAAACAGCAGTTTTTTCATGAGAAGTTTGACTATTTCGGGAAGGGAGGGCTGTAACCCCATCGTCCTCCTTTTCCTTTTTAGGTGTGCTCTGATGTCAATGTGGACTAATATGGGGTTAATAAGAAGAAAGTAGGTAGTCTGTTGTATGACAAAAAGAAATACAAATTTATCTCAAAGAAGAAAAAACAGCACTTTTTTCATGAGATGTTCGACTATTTGGGGAATGGGGGAGGGGCTGTAATCCAATCATCCCCCTTTTCCTTTTTAGGTATGCTTTAATGGAAATGTGGACTAATATGTGGCTAGAAAGAAGAGAGTGGATACTCTGTTGTATGACAAAAAAATATAAATTAATCTCAAAGATGAAAAAACAGCAGTATTTTGATGAGATGTTCGACTATTTAGGGAAAGGGGGGTTGTAACCCCATCAGAAACCTTCCCCCTTTTAGGTATGCTCTGACGTGAATGTGGCTAATATGGGGTTAAAAAGAAAAGAGAGGGTAGTCTGTTGTATGACTAAAAAAACAAATTTATCTCAAAGAAGAAAAAACAGCACTTTTTTCATGAGATGTCCGACTATTTGGGGAATGGGGGAGGGGCTGTAACCCCATTAGACACCTTCCCCCTTTTAGGTATGCTCTAACGTCAATGTGGACTAATAGGGGTTAAGAAGAAAAGAGAAGGTAGTCTGTTGTATGACTAAAAAAATACAAATTTATCTCAAAGAAGAAAAAAAGCACTTTTTTCATGAGACTTTCGACTATTTCGGGTGTGTGTGTGTGGGGGGGTGTAACACAAATACCCCCTTCCCCTCTTTAGATATACTATGATGTCAATGTGGAAAATATGGAGTTAGAAAGAAGAGAGTGGGCAATCTGTTGTTTGACAAAAACAAATACAAATTTATCTCAAAGAAGAAAACAACAGCACTATTTTCATGAGATGTTCGACTATTTGGGGAAGGGGGCTGTAACCCCATCGTCCTCCTTTTCCTTTTTAGGTATGCTCTGATGGCAATTTGGACTAATATGGGGCAAAATAGAAGAGAGTGGATAGTCTATTCTATGACAAATAAACGAAAACAAATTTATCTCAAAGAAGAAAAAACAGTAGTATTTTCATCAGATGTTTGACTATTTGGGAAATGCGGGAGGGGCTGTAAACCCATCATCCCCCTTTTCCTTTTTAGGTATGCTTTAATGGAAATGTGGACTAATATGTGGCTAGAAAGAGGAGAGTGGATAGTCTGTTGTATGACAAAAAAAATATAAATTAATCTCAAAGAAGAAAAAAACAGCAGTATTGTGATGAGATGTTCGACTATTTGGGGAAGGGGGGTGCAACCCCATCAGACACCGTCCCCCTTTTAGGTATGCTGTGACGTGAACGTGGCTAATATGGGGTTAAAAAGAAGAGAGAGGGTAGTCTGTTGTATGACAAAAAAAATTACAAATTTATCTCAAAGAAGAAAAAACAGCAGTTTTTTCATGAGAAGTTTGACTATTTCGGGAAGGGAGGGCTGTAACCCCATCAGCCCCCTTCCCTCTTTTAGGTGTGCTCTGATGTCAATGTGGACTAATATGGGGTTAATAAGAAGAGAGCAGGTAGTCTGTTGTATGACAAAAACAAATTCAAATTTATCTCAAAGAAGGAAAAAAAGCACTATTTTCATGAGATGTTCGACTATTTGGGGAATGGGGGAGGGGCTGTAAACCAATCAACCCCCTTTTCCTTTTTAGGTATGCTTGAATGGAAATGTGGACTAATATGTGGCTAGAAAGAGGAGAGTGGATAGTCTGTTGTATGACAAAAAAAATATAAAAAAATCTCAAAGAAGAAAAAAACAGCACTATTTTCATGAGATGCTCGACAATTTGGGGAAGGGGACTGTAACCCCATCGTCCTCTTTCTCCTTTTTAGGTATGCTCTGATGGCAATTTGGACTAATATGGGTCAAAATAGAAGAGAGTGGATAGTCTGTTCTATGACAAAAAAACGAAAACAAATTTATCTCAAAGAAGAAAAAACAGCAGTATTTTCATCAGATGTTTGATTATTTGGTGAAGGGGGGGGGGCTATAACCCCATCAGACACCTTTTCCTTTTTAGGTATGCTTTAATGGAAATGTGGACTAATATGTGGCTAGAAAGAGGAGAGTGGATAGTCTGTTGTATGACAAAAAATATATAAATTTATCTCAAAGAAGAAAAACACAGCAGTATTGTGATGAGATTTTCGACTATTTGGGGAAGGGGGGCTGTAACCCTATCAGACACCTTCCCTCTTTTAGGTATGCTCTGACGTGAATGTGGCTAATATGGGGTTAAAAAGAAGAGAGAGGGTAGTCTGTTGTATGACAAAAAAAATACAAATTTATCTCAAAGAAGAAAAAACGGCAGTTTTTTCATGAGAAGTTTGACTATTTCAGGAAGGGAGGGCTGTAACCCCATCAGCCCCCTTCCCTCTTTTAGGTGTGCTCTGATGTCAATGTGGACTAATATGGGGTTAATAAGAAGAGAGTAGGTAGTCTGTTGTATGACAAAAAGAAATACAAATTTATCTCAAAGAAGAAAAAACAGCACTTTTTTTCATGAGATGTCCGACAATTTGGGGAATGGGGGAGGGGCTGTAACCCCATTAGACACCTTCCCCGTTTTAGGTATGGTCTAACGTCAATGTGGACTAATAGGGGTTAAGAAGAAAAGAGAGGGTAGTCTGTTGTATGACTAAAAAAATACAAATTTATCTCAAAGAAGAAAAAACAGCCCTTTTTTCATGAGATTTTCGACTATTTCGGGTGTGTGTGTGTGGCGGGGGGGGGTGTAACACAAATAACCTCTTCCCCTCTTTAGATATTCTATGATGTCAATGTAAAAAATATGGGTTACAAAGAAGAGAGTGGGCAATCTGTTGTATGACAAAAACAAATACAAATTTATCTCAAAGAAGAAAAAAACAGCACTATTTTCATGAGATGTTCGACTATTTGGGGAATGGGGGAGGCGCTGTAAACCAATCATCCCCCTTTTCCTTTTTAGGTATGCTTTAATGGAAATTTGGACTAATATGTGGCTAGAAAGAAGAGAGTGGATAGTCTGTTGTATGACAAAAAAATATAAATTAATCTCAAAGATGAAAAAAACAGCAGTATTTTGATGAGATGTTCGACTATTTAGGGAAAGGGGGATTGTAACCCCATCAGACACCTTCCCCCTTTTAGGTATGCTCTGACGTGAATGTGGCTAATATGGGGTTAAAAAGAAGAGAGAGGGTAGTCTGTTGTATGACTAAAAAAATACAAATTTATCTCAAAGAAGAAAAAAAAGCACTTTTTTCATGAGATTTTCGACTATTTCGGGTGTGTGTGTGGGGGGGTGTAACACAATTCCCCCTTCCCCTCTTTAGATATACTATGATGTCAATGTGGAAAATATGGGGTTAGAAAGAAGAGAGTGGGCAATTTGTTGTTTGACAAAAACAAATAAAAATTTATCTCAAAGAAGAAAACAACAGCACTATTTTCATGAGATGTTCGACTATTTGGGAAGGGGGCTGTAACCCCATCGTCCTCCTTTTCCTTTTTAGGTATGCTCTGATGGCAATTTGGACTAATATGGTTCAAAATAGAAGAGAGTGGATAGTCTGTTCTATGATAAAAAAACGAAAACAAATTTATCTCAAAGAAGAAAAAACAGCAGTATTTTCATCAGATGTTTGACTATTTGGGGAAGGGGGGGGGCTATAACCCCATCAGACACCTTTTCCTTTTTAGGTATGCTTTAATGGAAATGTGGACTAATATGTGGCTAGAAAAAAGAGAGTGGATAGTCTGTTGTATGACAAAAAAATACAAATTTATCTCAAAGAAAAAAAAACAGCAGTTTTTTCATGAGAAGTTTGACTATTTCGGGAAGGGAGGGCTGTAACCCCATCAGCCCCCTTCCCTCTTTTAGGTGTGCTCTGATGTCAATGTGGACTAATATGGGGTTAATAAGAAGAGAGTAGGTAGTCTGTTGTATGACAAAAACAAATACAAATTTATCTCAAAGAAGAAAAAAACAGCACTATTTTCATGAGATGTTCGACTATTTGGGGAATGGGGGAGGCGCTGTAAACCAATCATCCCCCTTCTCCTTTTTAGGTATGCTTTAATGGAAATTTGGACTAATATGTGGCTAGAAAGAAGAGAGTGGATAGTCTATTGTGTGACAAAAAAATATAAATTAATCTCAAAGATGAAAAAAACAGCAGTATTTTGATGAGATGTTCGACTATTTAGGGAAAGGGGGGTTGTAACCCCATCAGACACCTTCCCCCTTTTAGGTATGCTCTGACGTGAATGTGGCTAATATGGGGTTAAAAAGAAGAGAGAGGGTAGTCTGTTGTATGACTAAAAAAATACAAATTTATCTCAAAGAAGAAAAAAAAGCACTTTTTTCATGAGATTTTCGACTATTTCGGGTGTGTGTGTGGGGGGGTGTAACACAATTCCCCCTTCCCCTCTTTAGATATACTATGATGTCAATGTGGAAAATATGGGGTTAGAAAGAAGAGAGTGGGCAATTTGTTGTTTGACAAAAACAAATACAAATTTATCTCAAAGAAGAAAACAACAGCACTATTTTCATGAGATGTTCGACTATTTGGGGAAGGGGGCTGTAACCCCATCGTCCTCCTTTTCCTTTTTAGGTATGCTCTGATGGCAATTTGGACTAATATGGTTCAAAATAGAAGAGAGTGGATAGTCTGTTCTATGATAAAAAAACGAAAACAAATTTATCTCAAAGAAGAAAAAACAGCAGTATTTTCATCAGATGTTTGACTATTTGGGGAAGGGGGGGGCTATAACCCCATCAGACACCTTTTCCTTTTTAGGTATGCTTTAATGGAAATGTGGACTAATATGTGGCTAGAAAGAAGAGAGTGGATAGTCTCTTGTATATCAAAAAAAATATAAATTAATCTCAAAGAAGAAAAAAACATCAGTATTGTGATGAGATGTTCGACTATTTGGGGAAGGGGGTCTGTAACCCCATCAGACACCTTCCCTCTTTTAGGTATGCTCTGACGTGAATGTGGCTAATATGGGGTTAAAAAGAAGAGAGAGGGTAGTCTGTTGTATGACAAAAAAAATACAAATTTATCTCAAAGAAGAAAAAACAGCAGTTTTTTCATGAGAAGTTTGACTATTTTGGGAAGGGAAGGCTGTAACCCCATCAGCCCACTTCCCTCTTTTAGGTGTGCTCTGATGTCAATGTGGACTAATATGGGGTTAATAAGAAGAGAGTAGGTAGTCTGTTGTATGACAAAAAGAAATACAAATTTATCTCAAAGAAGAAAAAACAGCACTTTTTTCATGAGATGTTCGACTATTTGGGGAATGGGGGAGGGGCTGTAATCCAATCATCCCCCTTTTCTTTTTTAGGTATGCTTTAATAGAAATGTGGACTAATATGTGGCTAGAAAGAAGAGAGTGGATAGTCTGTTGTATGACAAAAAAATATAAATTAATCTCAAAGATGAAAAAACAGCAGTATTTTGATGAGATGCTCGACTATTTAGGGAAAGGGGGGTTGTAACCCCATCAGACACCTTCCCCCTTTTAGGTATGCTCTGACGTGAATGTGGCTAGTATGGGGTTAAAAAGAAGAGAGAGGGTAGTCTGTTGTATGACTAAAAAAATACAAATTTATCTCAAAGAAGAAAAAACAGCCCTTTTTTCATGAGATTTTCGGCTATTTCGGGTGTGTGTGTGTGGAGGGGGGGTGTAACACAAATAACCTCTTCCCCTCTTTAGATATTCTATGATGTCAATGTGGAAAATATGGGTTAGAAAGAAGAGGGTGGGCAATCTGTTGTTTGACAACAACAAATACAAATTTATCTCACAGAAGAAAAAAACAGCACTATTTTCATGAGATGTTCGACTATTTGGGGAAGGGGGGGCTATAACCCCATCAGACACCTTTTCCTTTTTAGGTATGCTTTAATGGAAATGTGGACTAATATGTGGCTAGAAAGAGGAGAGTGGATAGTCTGTTGTATGACAAAAAATATATAAATTAATCTCAAAGAAGAAAAAAACAGCAGTATTTTGATGAGATGTTCGACTATTTAGGGAAAGGGGGGTTGTAACCCCATCAGACACCTTCCCCCATTTAGGTATGCTCTGACGTGAATGTGGCTAATATGGGGTTAAAAAGAAGAGAGAGGGTAGTCTGTTGTATGGCTAAAAAAACAAATTTATCTCAAAGAAGAAAAAACAGTAGTATTTTCATCAGATGTTTGACTATTTGGGAAATGCGGGAGGGGCTGTAAACCCATCATCCCCCTTTTCCTTTTTAGGTATGCTTTAATGGAAATGTGGACTAATATGTGGCTAGAAAGAGGAGAGTGGATAGTCTTTTGTATGACAAAAAAAATATAAATTAATCTCAAAGAAGAAAAAAACAGCAGTATTGTGATGAGATGTTCGACTATTTGGGGAAGGGGGTGCAACCCCATCAGACACCCTCCCTCTTTTAGGTATGCTCTGACGTGAATGGGGCTAATATGGGGTTAAAAAGAAGAGAGAGGGTAGTCTGTTGTATGTCAAGAAAATACAAATTTATCTCAAAGAAGAAAAAACAGCAGTTTTTTCATGAGAAGTTTGACTATTTCGGGAAGGGATGGCTGTAACCACATCAGCCCCCTTCCCTCTTTTAGGTGTGCTCTGATGTCAATGTGGACTAATATGGGGTTAATAAGAAGAGTGTAGGTAGTCTGTTGAATGATAAAAACAAATACAAATTTATCTCAAAGAAGAAAAAAAAGGCACTATTTTCATGAGATGTTCGACTATTCGGGGAATGGGGGAGGGGCTGTAATCCAATCATCCTCCTTTTCCTTTTTAGGTATGCTTTAATGGAAATGTGGACTAATATGTGGTTAGAAAAAAGAGAGTGGATAGTCTGTTGTATGACAAAAAAATATAAATTAATCTCAAAGATGAAAAAAACAGCAGTATTTTGATGAGATGTTCGACTATTTAGGGAAAGGGGGGTTGTAACCCCATCAGACACCTTCCCCCTTTTAGGTATGCTCTCACGTGAATGTGGCTAATATGGGGTTAAAAAGAAGGGAGAGGGTAGTCTGTTGTATGACAAAAAAAATACAAATATATCTCAAAGAAGAAAAAACGGCAGTTTTTTCATGAGAAGTTTGACTATTTCAGGAAGGGAGGGCTGTAACCCCATCAGCCCCCTTCCCTCTTTTAGGTGTGCTCTGATGTCAATGAGGACTAATATGGGGTTAATAAGAAGAGAGTAGGTAGTCTGTTGTATGATAAAAAGAAATACAAATTTATCTCAAAGAAAAAACAGCACTTTTTTCATGAGATGTCCGACTATTTGGGGAATGGGGGAGGGGCTGTAACCCCATTAGACACCTTCCCCGTTTTAGGTATGCTCTAACGTCAATGTGGACTAATAGTGGTTAAGAAGAAAAGAGAGGGTAGTCTGTTGTATGACTAAAAAAATACAAATTTATCTCAAAGAAGAAAAAACACCCCTTTTTTCATGAGATTTTCGACTATTTCGGGTGTGTGTGTGTGGAGGGGGGGGGGTGTAACACAAATAACCTCTTCCCCTCTTTAGATATTCTATGATGTCAATGTAAAAAATATGGGTTAGAAAGAAGAGAGTGGGCAATCTGTTGTATGACAAAAACAAAAACAAATTTATCTCAAAGAAGAAAAAAACAGCACTATTTTCATGAGATGTTCGACTATTTGGGGAATGGGGGAGGCGCTGTAAACCAATCATCCCCCTTTTCCTTTTTAGGTATGCTTTAATGGAAATTTGGACTAATATGTGGCTAGAAAGAAGAGAGTGGATAGTCTGTTGTATGACAAAAAAATATAAATTAATCTCAAAGATGAAAAAAACAGCAGTATTTTGATGAGATGTTCGACTATTTAGGGAAAGGGGGGTTGTAACCCCATCAGACACCTTCCCCCTTTTAGGTATGCTCTGACGTGAATGTGGCTAATATGGGGTTAAAAAGAAGAGAGAGGGTAGTCTGTTGTATGACTAAAAAAATACAAATTTATCTCAAAGAAGAAAAAAAAGCACTTTTTTCATGAGATTTTCGACTATTTCGGGTGTGTGTGTGGGGGGGTGTAACACAATTCCCCCTTCCCCTCTTTAGATATACTATGATGTCAATGTGGAAAATATGGGGTTAGAAAGAAGAGAGTGGGCAATTTGTTGTTTGACAAAAACAAATACAAATTTATCTCAAAGAAGAAAACAACAGCACTATTTTCATGAGATGTTCGACTATTTGGGGAAGGGGGCTGTAACCCCATCGTCCTCCTTTTCCTTTTTAGGTATGCTCTGATGGCAATTTGGACTAATATGGTTCAAAATAGAAGAGAGTGGATAGTCTGTTCTATGATAAAAAAACGAAAACAAATTTATCTCAAAGAAGAAAAAACAGCAGTATTTTCATCAGATGTTTGACTATTTGGGGAAGGGGGGGGGCTATAACCCCATCAGACAACTTTTCCTTTTTAGGTATGCTTTAATGGAAATGTGGACTAATATGTGGCTAGAAAGAAGAGAGTGGATAGTCTCTTGTATATCAAAAAAAATATAAATTAATCTCAAAGAAGAAAAAAACATCAGTATTGTGATGAGATGTTCGACTATTTGGGGAAGGGGGGCTGTAACCCCATCAGACACCTTCCCTCTTTTAGGTATGCTCTGACGTGAATGTGGCTAATATGGGGTTAAAAAGAAGAGAGAGGGTAGTCTGTTGTATGACAAAAAAAATACAAATTTATCTCAAAGAAGAAAAAACAGCAGTTTTTTCATGAGAAGTTTGACTATTTTGGGAAGGGAGGGCTGTAACCCCATCAGCCCACTTCCCTCTTTTAGGTGTGCTCTGATGTCAATGTGGACTAATATGGGGTTAATAAGAAGAGAGTAGGTATTCTGTTGTATGACAAAAAGAAATACAAATTTATCTCAAAGAAGAAAAAACAGCACTTTTTTCATGAGATGTTCGACTATTTGGGGAATGGGGGAGGGGCTGTAATCCAATCATCCCCCTTTTCTTTTTTAGGTATGCTTTAATAGAAATGTGGACTAATATGTGGCTAGAAAGAAGAGAGTGGATAGTCTGTTGTATGACAAAAAAATATAAATTAATCTCAAAGATGAAAAAACAGCAGTATTTTGATGAGATGCTCGACTATTTAGGGAAAGGGGGGTTGTAACCCCATCAGACACCTTCCCCCTTTTAGGTATGCTCTGACGTGAATGTGGCTAGTATGGGGTTAAAAAGAAGAGAGAGGGTAGTCTGTTGTATGACTAAAAAAATACAAATTTATCTCAAAGAAGAAAAAACGGCAGTTTTTTCATGAGAAGTTTGACTATTTCAGGAAGGGAGGGCTGTAACCCCATCAGCCCCCTTCCCTCTTTTAGGTGTGCTCTGATGTCAATGAGGACTAATATGGGGTTAATAAGAAGAGAGTAGGTAGTCTGTTGTATGACAAAAAGAAATACAAATTTATCTCAAAGAAGAAAAAACAGCACTTTTTTCATGAGATGTCCGACTATTTGGGGAATGGGGGAGGGGCTGTAACCCCATTAGACACCTTCCCCGTTTTAGGTATGCTCTAACGTCAATGTGGACTAATAGGGGTTAAGAAGAAAAGAGAGGGTAGTCTGTTGTATGACTAAAAAAATACAAATTTATCTCAAAGAAGAAAAAACACCCCTTTTTTCATGAGATTTTCGACTATTTCGGGTGTGTGTGTGTGTGGAGGGGGGGGGTGTAACACAAATAACCTCTTCCCCTCTTTAGATATTCTATGATGTCAATGTGGAAAATATGGGGTTAGAAAGAAGAGAGTGGGCAATCTGTTGTTTGACAACAACAAATACAAATTTATCTCAAAGAAGAAAAAAACAGCACTATTTTCATGAGATGTTCGACAATTTGGGGAAGGGGACTGTAACCCCATCGTCCTCTTTTTCCTTTTTAGGTATGCTCTGATGGCAATTTGGACTAATATGTGTCAAAATAGAAGAGAGTGGATAGTCTGTTCTATGACAAAAAAACGAAAACAAATTTATCTCAAAGAAAAAAAACAGCAGTATTTTCATCAGATGTTTGATTATTTGGGAAGGGGGGGGGTCTATAACCCCATCAGACACCTTGTAAGGTATTGACTACTCGCATCACGTGAGTAGGCAATGTGTGAATGAGATCGTTTTTGTCCATTAACCGACTATGTGCGTACAAGTTATAAAGGCTCTCTATCTTTCTTTAACTTTCGAAGGACAGCTGAATCCCTGAAATTGTGAGTCGCCGTGTAATTTCGATTATGCAAATTTTCTGGAGCTGGTCGATCGACACTGAAGTATATAAGCAGCGAATTTTGACTTGAGTGCAGAGCTCAGAGGAGCTGGTGAGCGCTCAGCAGAGAAGTGGCCTGGGAAGTTGAATATTGCGACTGAGATTTAGGTTTAGCCTTGAGACCTCGCATCGAGTCTCGTGATTAAAAATCAGCCTTAGTATTCTTATACTGGAATTTTATACATTGATAAAGCTGACTTGAACCTGCATCAGTGCTTATGTAATTTGAAGGATAAGAGTATTGAATCGTGATTATATATTTAAAAAGGTTAAGGTTTAATTATATTGTTTCGTTTTTGTTTAAGCTACAAGTGTTAGCAAGAACTCTTTAGTTAATTTAATTTTTTAGGAAAATTTCGTGGAGCTCGCTCAAACTCCCTACTGATTGTGTTAATAAACCAGTTTTTGGTTTTAAAACAGTTGTACTTCTTTCCTCGTGCTCTACCACACAGCGGACATTTTAAGATGGCCGCTACAAATGGCGCCCAACTTCACGGGTTGTACGATGGCCCACATCCACGAGAGATAGTCCCCAGAGTTTACTTTGCCGGACATTCTGATGTCACAGAATTTTTAAATAAATTGAACGATTATATTGCCTTTAACGATATTCCGGATAAAAACAAATATGTAGTATTGAAATACTCTCTAAAGGATGAAGCCTTGCTTTGGCTTGAGAACATTGGACGTTTCTTGGTGACCGATGACGCGAAAAGATTTGAGCAAACATGCTCGGAGTTAACTAAAGCTTTTCCTAATCAGCGTAATGCAGCGGAATTAAGACGTGAATTCTATTGTAAACGCCAGACTATTTACGAAAAAGCGTCCGGATTTTTTCTGAGAAAGCTCGAATTAAAAAACAAGTTGGCACTTGACGTTACTCATCAGGAGCTGATGGATATTCTGCTTCCTCTTTTCGCAGTGTCAATCCAGGACTTTATCGAGCTGCGTGCCCCAGCGAATACAGCTGAACTCTATCAATTATTAATAAAGTATGAAGCGCGACATGAGGCGGATCGCCATAGACCGAGAACCACACGAGAATTCAACGAGGGGGATAGGTTTATTAATAGGTCCAGGAATTATGATACTGAATATAATGGTCGTAATGTTCGTGGTCCAGTTAATTATGGGGATAGGCAAAATTTTCAAAGAGTTAGTGGTGGTTTACGGAATTATGATCAAAATTATAATAATGGTTTCAGAAGAAATGAGGGGGTGAGCAGTCGCAATAGCAATGGTTTGGATAGAAGGAACGAGGTTAACCCTCGGCAGAATAGTTCGTCCAGGGTTAGACAGTTGGTGGTTGGCGAAAAAGTCGTTCAGCGTAAAGAGGAAAGATCTGGTAAGGCTAGAAATTGTCAGCAGGGGTTAAACTGGTAGGTGGCTGTTGTGCTGAAGGTCAGCAGTCACAGGTTAACTCTTCAAAGCCTTCTGTGATCGATTTAAACACGGTAATAGTTAACCCAGTGGAATTACCTGAGTTGTTAATAGTTTTGAGTGGAATAGTGGTGAAAAGTATTCTGGATACAGGCGCGGATAAAAGTTTTATATCGTTTGAGGTGTATAAGAAATATTTTTCGTATAAAAGGTTGCGACATGTTAATTTAGTGGTTCAATCGGCTCAAGGGATACAATGCAGTATAAAAGGTCTGGTGGATTTGGATGTAGAAATACGGTCGGTTAAAGCGAGGTGGCAATTTCTAGTATTCGATGGATTAAAAGCACATTGTATTGTTGGAGTTGATTTCATGAAAGATAGAGGGATGAGCCTGGATTTCTTTTCACGTACACTGGAGGTTAATAATGATGAGAATACTTGTACAAACGAGTCCTCATCACTCTCAATTGATTTAAGTGAATCTGGTTTAACAAAGGGGGAGATAAGCAAATTTAATAAGTTTTTACATGACTTCAGGGAAGTGTTTTCAGACAAACCGGGGTTGACGCACGTTTCCTGGCATGAAATTAATACCGGTTCACATGCACCAGTAGCAAGCAAACCATACCGTTACGATAAAGTCAAACAGAAAATCATTAATTATCACATTCACAAAATGCTCCGCGACGACATCATTATGCCCATTGAATCTCCATACGCGTCACCAGTAGTATTATGTCGGAAAAACAATGGAAAAAGCATTGAGGATCCTGAGGCTTGGAGATTCGCTATAGATTATCGAAAACTCAATTCAATAACCCAATATCCACAGTATCCAATTCCTGTAATAGATGACATACTAGGCAATATTCAAAGTACTAAATTCATGTCCACACTCGATTTAACCTCCGGTTATTTTCAAATCGGCATGAAACCGGAAGACATACTTAAAACAGCATTTATAACGCATAATGGGTGTTTCGCATTTAAACGCATGAGTTTTGGATTATCGGGGGCTCCAGCCACGTTCCAGAAGGCAATGGATACCATTCTGAAACCCCTTCTTGGTTTCGGAGTTCTGGTATACCTCGACGATATTATAGTTATGTCTGAAACATTTGAGGAACATATAAATTTATTACGTAAAGTTTTCACATTGCTCAGAAACGCGGGTCTCACTGTCAAATTAGAAAAATGTAAATTTATTCGTAAAGAGTTAAAATATCTTGGTGTTCGAATCACACAAGAGGGCATACAAACAGACAAACAAAAAACAGATGCAATTGCGGCAATGGCACCTCCAAAGAATGCGAAACAAGTAGCAACATTTTTGGGTATGGTGGCTTGGTTTCAAAAATTTATACCACATTTTTCAGAAATCTGCGAACCACTATATGCTTTAAAACGAAAGAGGGTTAAATTTGTTTGGTCGAAAGCGGCTCAAAATGCTTTCGAACATTTAAAGAATTCTTTAATTTCTTCACCGGTTTTAGCTCATCCCGATTACTCTTCACAATTTGAATTATACTGTGACGCTAGCGCAGTCGGAATTGGTGCGATGTTAGCTCAGAAAGATCGCCCCATAGCTTTTGCGTCTAGAATTTTAAATGCAGCGGAACGGAACTATTCAATTACGGAACGCGAATGTCTTGCTGTAATTTGGGCTTTGAACAAATTTAGATGTTTCTTCTGTGATATCCCGGTCAAAGTGGTTACGGATCACTCTGCTTTAACAAAGTTAACGCACGGAAAAGGTTTATCGTCTCGTATGGTTCGATGGTGTTTGAAATTGGCGGAGTTTAATATTGTAATTGAGCATAGGGCCGGAAAGGAAAACGCAGTAGCAGATGCTTTATCGAGGAATCCCCAGGAGGGTGTTGAAATAGCTGAAGAGGTTAAGGTTTGTGTTTTGTCGTCGTTGGTTTTGAAGTCAAGAGAGCAACTTATAGAGGAACAGAAAAAGGATGAGGAATTTGGTCAGTTATATAATTATTTACAGGATGCTGACATGGTACAAAGCGCGGACGCGCATATGTTCCAAAATTGGTCCCGGAATTTCAAAATTATCGATGGTCTTCTGTTTTATTCAAAAACTGTAAATTCGCGTGGTGAATTAAAAGTGTATATTCCAGCTTCTCTTCGTAAGGCCATCTTGCACGAATTCCATGACAACCCTTTAGCAGGTCACCTAGGTGTCAGGAAAACATACGCTAGATTATGTGACTCCTGCTACTTCCCTAAAATGCGGGAAGCAGTGCGCGCTTATGTCTCCAGCTGCGACACATGCCAAAAATATAACTATAAAAACATAAGACCAGCTGGCAAACTAATTTCAATTAAAAAGTCCTTTCCCCTAGAATGTATCGGAGTTGATTTAATTGGTCCTTATCCTTTAACTGGAAATAGATATAGATTTGTATTAGTAATTGTAGATTATTTTAGTAAATGGGTTGAGTTTGTCCCCCTCAGAAAAGCTTCAGGAAAAATTGTAGCTAACACTTTATTTAACTGTTTTATTTCGAAATATGGTGCACCATCCCAGGTAATTAGTGATCACGGTCCCTGTTTTATATCCGAAATTTTTAAAGAATTGTGCACACAGCTGGAGATATCTCATTCTTTTACAGTTCCATACCGGCCACAGTCCAATATGGCTGAGAGGGTCAATAGAACCCTCATTCAAATGATTTCTTCCTTTATTGGCACTCATCATTCAAACTGGGACCAATTCTTGCAGCATTTTGCCTATGCTTTGCGTACGGCAGTTCACGAATCCACTGGGAAAACCCCTGCAGAGTTGTTTTTGGGTCGGAAAATCATTACTCCTTTTCAACAATTGATTAAAATTTCGGGAAATGAAAATGAATATATGATTCAGGACATCGATAAGTTGGTTAAGGAAGCACAAATAAAAATGGGAAAGGCTCAGAAAAAACAAGCGTTGTATTATAATATGCGTCGGAGAGAGTTGGAAATTAAAGTTGGTGATTTTGTGTTGTTAGAAAAACATTGGTTGAGTTCTAGTCGGCAGAAACGAGTCGCTAAGTTTGGACCTAAGTTTGAGGGACCGTATAAAGTGTTGGAAGTTAAAGGTAACAATTTAATTATTGATGTTGACGGTTGTCATACCACGGTAAACTTGGATCAGGTCAGAGTTTATAAGTTTAGGGACACTAGCTCAAATGGTTCTCAAACGTCAGACGGTGAATCCTCTATGCCTCAGTCAAAGACCTCTCATTCTCCTTACGTCAGTCAATCTTCTTATGCAAATAATTCTTCTAATAATGATAGTGATAACATACGAACGGAGATGAAACGTAAATTTCCTCAAGTTAACCGAGACAGGGTTAACCAGCCAGCTGAACAGACATTACCTAAAGTGGTTCGAAAATATGGCAAAAGACAGCACCCGCATTCGATCTCGACAAGTAGTTCTAAGCCTCCAGACAAGAAGTTCATGCAGAACCCTTCTACGTCACATCGACCACAACACAAGAGACTGTTATCAAAGTCATCGACAGACATTCCTGCCAAGAGAGGCCGGAACGGCAATCCACCAACAGATCTCAACGAATCTTCCGACAGTCAACCATCTCAGAAGTCATCACATCGACAGTGCCAAAGTGACGCACGAAAACGTGGCATGGACTATCTCCCCTCTACAACCAAACGGCGCAGGAGAATCGGCAGAAAGCGGACCTTGCCAGGGCTACACTAGATACCGGGCTTGCTCATTCATTATCATGACGTCACAAAAGGTGGCTGGCCGCTACCAGCGATTGGTACAAAGCGAAACGACAAAATGAAAGACCAACAGCGATTGGCACAAAACGACGGGCTCGTCGCTTTGCACCAATCGCTGGTCGCGGCCAGCCACCTTTTGTGACGTCATGATAATGAATGAGCAAGCCCGGTATCTAGTGAAGCCTTGACCTTGCCCTCCACATCGATGTCGGGAGCCTCACGGAAACGAACGCCTTTCGATACTACATTCTTCAACCCTAGAGACAATCTTGCCCAGCGGCACCATCGCCGAGACCCGCCTAGAAATCGTCGAGTCGACACTTCAATAAGCCCGCCTAGCAATCATCAAATGGACAAATCAGTAAGCCCGCCTAGAAGTCGTCGAGTGGAATCTACGAGCAGTCGTCGAGTGGACACTACACGAGCTCCTCCCAAAGGACGTCGCCATGGTTACAACACCCGGCTGCAGGCACGGCAAGCGACAATGGCCTCTCCTTACCAGTCTGCATCAGAACGGAGTTTCGTCCAAGGATTTTGGGGACGCCGCCAGAGTTCTTCTATGAGCCTACAAGCTTCCAGTTCATCTTCACTATAAAATCAGGTGACGACGTTCCATTTTTATTAATTTCATTTAAAGTGCCTATATAAATGTCAACAAGTTCTATGGACTGGACAAAGCAGCTGAACTGTTATAGTTACCTTTCGACCATTGTTTGATTTTGTATCTCGGCTTCACAAGTTGTGCATTTAATTTCTGTTCAAAATTTTTTTTTGCCAAAATTTAAGTTATGATGTCAGAGAACATCTTTCGAGATTCACTGCTTTCATGTTCGAGAGATTGTTAAATTGCTTGTATAATTGTTCTATAAGTGTTCTGTGAATATTCTATGTATAAATTATGTATATATTATGTGTATGATTGTTCTATATGTTGAATTTTGAAATATGAATTTAGTATTATGGGTTTTTTACACGCGCCGCGGATAGGCGTGCACGTGTTTTGCGGTCAAGAGTTGCCCTTGACACGCGCGTTCTATTTCACTTTACTAACATTGTTACCAAATCTAACTTTCTCCCTTCGGTCGTGTTCGTGGTCGTTATCGGTTTAGTGTTGTATGTTGGGTTTTCGCAAGTTATGTCGTTTTAAAAGTGTTGTTGGTTATGCACTAGTTATGAAGTTTTAAGTGTTGTTCGTTATACCCTAGTTAGGAACTTACTTATTAGTTCTACTGTTGTTAATTATGAATATTGTTAGTGTATTTCATAGTTCTGACGTAACATTGTATGTAGATAATGAAATTTGTTCCAGGAAGTAAATCATCTTGAAGCAGATAGTCTATTTATAAGTTTTTTTTATATTTTAGTTCTCAAGAAGAAGAATTGTCTTGAAGAAATTTGTAATGTATATTTATACCTTTATATTTTATAAAAGAAAATTGTTTCACTTTCACAGCTCTGTTAGCTGTTAGTTTGTGACCATTGTAATTGAGCGAGTCATCTACATTGAATTTCGGGGAGGTGAGTTTTTGGCAATTTGGGAATTTTTAGGAAAGCTACTTTATTCTTTGACAGATAGTTTTGTAGTGACGTTCTACTTTGCAATTTGTTTCGGCACTTCATGGAATTTTGCAGGTAAAGTTGCGTATTTATTTTGGCAAGCTGTGAATTTTGTGAGGAAAATTTTGTGAGGAAAATTTTGTGAGATTCTTTTGCATGATACTGCACATTTACAGGAGGTTATGTTGAAAGTGTCGTCGATCTGACCAGTTTTTGCGTGATGGGTTAAAAGTACAAAATTTATATTTGGATTCAAAATTTAAATTTACCCGTCACATGTTGTGTTCTTTTTTTTTTTGGACTCTAAATTTTTAAAAGAAAAAGACGATGGTCTGCATTCAACCACCGCTTTTTCTTTCACAATTTCCGGGAGGGGTTGTAAGGTATTGACTACTCGCATCACGTGAGTAGGCAATGTGTGAATGAGATCGTTTTTGTCCATTAACCGACTATGTGCGTACAAGTTATAAAGGCTCTCTATCTTTCTTTAACTTTCGAAGGACAGCTGAATCCCTGAAATTGTGAGTCGCCGTGTAATTTCGATTATGCAAATTTTCTGGAGCTGGTCGATCGACACTGAAGTATATAAGCAGCGAATTTTGACTTGAGTGCAGAGCTCAGAGGAGCTGGTGAGCGCTCAGCAGAGAAGTGGCCTGGGAAGTTGAATATTGCGACTGAGATTTAGGTTTAGCCTTGAGACCTCGCATCGAGTCTCGTGATTAAAAATCAGCCTTAGTATTCTTATACTGGAATTTTATACATTGATAAAGCTGACTTGAACCTGCATCAGTGCTTATGTAATTTGAAGGATAAGAGTATTGAATCGTGATTATATATTTAAAAAGGTTAAGGTTTAATTATATTGTTTCGTTTTTGTTTAAGCTACAAGTGTTAGCAAGAACTCTTTAGTTAATTTAATTTTTTAGGAAAATTTCGTGGAGCTCGCTCAAACTCCCTACTGATTGTGTTAATAAACCAGTTTTTGGTTTTAAAACAGTTGTACTTCTTTCCTCGTGCTCTACCACACAGCGGACATTTTAAGATGGCCGCTACAACCTTTTCCTTTTTAGGTATGCTTTAATGGAAATGTGGACTAATATGTGGCTAGAAAGAGGAGAGTGGATAGTCTGTTGTATGACAAAAAATATATAAATTTATCTCAAAGAAGAAAAACACAGCAGTATTGTGATGAGATTTTCGACTATTTGGGGAAGGGGGGCTGTAACCCTATCAGACACCTTCCCTCTTTTAGGTATGCTCTTACGTGAATGTGGCTAATATGGGGTTAAAAAGAAGAGAGAGGGTAGTCTGTTGTATGACAAAAAAAATACAAATTTATCTCAAAGAAGAAAAAACGGCAGTTTTTTCATGAGAAGTTTGACTATTTCAGGAAGGGAGGGCTGTAACCCCATCAGCCCCCTTCCCTCTTTTAGGTGTGCTCTGATGTCAATGTGGACTAATATGGGGTTAATAAGAAGAGAGTAGGTAGTCTGTTGTATGACAAAAAGAAATACAAATTTATCTCAAAGAAGAAAAAACAGCACTTTTTTCATGAGATGTCCGACTATTTGGGGAATGGGGGAGGGGCTGTAACCCCATTAGACACCTTCCCCGTTTTAGGTATGGTCTAACGTCAATGTGGACTGATAGGGGTTAAGAAGAAAAGAGAGGGTAGTCTGTTGTATGACTAAAAAAATACAAATTTATCTCAAAGAAGAAAAAACAGCCCTTTTTTCATGAGATTTTCGACTATTTCGGGTGTGTGTGTGTGGAGGGGGGGGGTGTAACACAAATAACCTCTTCCCCTCTTTAGATATTCTATGTTGTCAATGTAAAAAATATGGGTTAGAAAGAAGAGAGTGGGCAATCTGTTGTATGACAAAAACAAATACAAATTTATCTCAAAGAAGAAAAAAACAGCACTATTTTCATGCGATGTTCGACTATTTGGGGAATGGGGGAGGCGCTGTAAACCAATCATCCCCCTTTTCCTTTTTAGGTATGCTTTAATGGAAATTTGGACTAATATGTGGCTAGAAAGAAGAGAGTGGATAGTCTGTTGTATGACAAAAAAATATAAATTAATCTCAAAGATGAAAAAAACAGCAGTATTTTGATGAGATGTTCGACTATTTAGGGAAAGGGGGGTTGTAACCCCATCAGACACCTTCCCCCTTTTAGGTATGCTCTGACGTGAATGTGGCTAATATGGGGTTAAAAAGAAGAGAGAGGGTAGTCTGTTGTATGACTAAAAAAATACAAATTTATCTCAAAGAAGAAAAAAAAGCACTTTTTTCATGAGATTTTCGACTATTTCGGGTGTGTGTGTGTGGGGG
Organism: Maratus michaelseni; assembly: GCA_963931845.1. NCBI lineage: Eukaryota > Metazoa > Arthropoda > Arachnida > Araneae > Salticidae > Maratus > Maratus michaelseni. The sequence continues at coordinate 29,412,255 of OZ007599.1, forward strand.
GTGTAACACAATTCCCCCTTCCCCTCTTTAGATATACTATGATGTCAATGTGGAAAATATGGGGTTAGAAAGAAGAGAGTGGGCAATTTGTTGTTTGACAAAAACAAATACAAATTTATCTCAAAGAAGAAAACAACAGCACTATTTTCATGAGATGTTCGACTATTTGGGGAAGGGGGCTGTAACCCCATCGTCCTCCTTTTCCTTTTTAGGTATGCTCTGATGGCAATTTGGACTAATATGGTTCAAAATAGAAGAGAGTGGATAGTCTGTTCTATGATAAAAAAACGAAAACAAATTTATCTCAAAGAAGAAAAAACAGCAGTATTTTCATCAGATGTTTGACTATTTGGGGAAGGGGGGGCTATAACCCCATCAGACACCTTTTCCTTTTTAGGTATGCTTTAATGGAAATGTGGACTAATATGTGGCTAGAAAGAAGAGAGTGGATAGTCTCTTGTATATCAAAAAAAATATAAATTAATCTCAAAGAAGAAAAAAACATCAGTATTGTGATGAGATGTTCGACTATTTGGGGAAGGGGGGCTGTAACCCCATCAGACACCTTCCCTCTTTTAGGTATGCTCTGACGTGAATGTGGCTAATATGGGGTTAAAAAGAAGAGAGAGGGTAGTCTGTTGTATGACAAAAAAAATACAAATTTATCTCAAAGAAGAAAAAACAGCAGTTTTTTCATGAGAAGTTTGACTATTTTGGGAAGGGAGGGCTGTAACCCCATCAGCCCACTTCCCTCTTTTAGGTGTGCTCTGATGTCAATGTGGACTAATATGGGGTTAATAAGAAGAGAGTAGGTAGTCTGTTGTATGACAAAAAGAAATACAAATTTATCTCAAAGAAGAAAAAACAGCACTTTTTTCATGAGATGTTCGACTATTTGGGGAATGGGGGAGGGGCTGTAATCCAATCATCCCCCTTTTCTTTTTTAGGTATGCTTTAATAGAAATGTGGACTAATATGTGGCTAGAAAGAAGAGAGTGGATAGTCTGTTGTATGACAAAAAAATATAAATTAATCTCAAAGATGAAAAAACAGCAGTATTTTGATGAGATGCTCGACTATTTAGGGAAAGGGGGGTTGTAACCCCATCAGACACCTTCCCCCTTTTAGGTATGCTCTGACGTGAATGTGGCTAGTATGGGGTTAAAAAGAAGAGAGAGGGTAGTCTGTTGTATGACTAAAAAAATACAAATTTATCTCAAAGAAGAAAAAACAGCCCTTTTTTCATGAGATTTTCGACTATTTCGGGTGTGTGTGTGTGGAGGGGGGGGTGTAACACAAATAACCTCTTCCCCTCTTTAGATATTCTATGATGTCAATGTGGAAAATATGGGTTAGAAAGAAGAGGGTGGGCAATCTGTTGTTTGACAACAACAAATACAAATTTATCTCACAGAAGAAAAAAACAGCACTATTTTCATGAGATGTTCGACTATTTGGGGAAGGGGTCTGTAACCCCATCGTCCTCTTTTTCCTTTTTAGGTATGCTCTGATGGCAATTTGGACTAATATGAGTCAAAATAGAAGCGAGTGGATAGTCTGTTCTATGACAAAAAAACGAAAACAAATTTATCTCAAAGAAGAAAAAACAGCAGTATTTTCATCAGATGTTTGACTATTTGGGGAAGGGGGGGCTATAACCCCATCAGACACCTTTTCCTTTTTAGGTATGCTTTAATGGAAATGTGGACTAATATGTGGCTAGAAAGAGGAGAGTGGATAGTCTGTTATATGACAAAAAATATATAAATTAATCTCAAAGAAGAAAAAAACAGCAGTATTTTGATGAGATGTTCGACTATTTAGGGAAAGGGGGGTTGTAACCCCATCAGACACCTTCCCCCTTTTAGGTATGCTCTGACGTGAATGTGGCTAATATGGGGTTAAAAAGAAGAGAGAGGGTAGTCTGTTGTATGGCTAAAAAAACAAATTTATCTCAAAGAAGAAAAAACAGCACTTTTTTCATGAGATGTCCGACTATTTTGGGAATGGGGGAGGGGCTTTAAACCCATCATCCCCCTTTTCCTTTTTAGGTATGCTTTAATGGAAATGTGGACTAATATGTGCCTAGAAAGAGGAGAGTGGATAGTCTGTTGTATGACAAAAAAAATATAAATTATTCTCAAAGAAGAAAAAACAGCAGTATTGTGATGAGATGTTCGACTATTTGGGGAAGGGGGGCTGTAACCCTACCAGACACCTTCCCTCTTTTAGGTATGCTGTGACGTGAATGTGGCTAATATGGGGTTAAAAAGAAGAGAGAGGGTAGTCTGTTGTATTAAAAAAAAAATACAAATTTATCTCAAAAAAAAACAGCAGTTTTTTCATGAGAAGTTTGACTATTTCAGGAAGGGAGGGCTGTAACCCCATCAGCCCCCTTCCCTCTTTTAGGTGTGCTCTGATGTCAATGTGGACTAATATGGGGTTAATAAGAAGAGAGTAGGTAGTCTGTTGTATGACAAAAACAAATACAAATTTATCTGAAAGAAGAAAAAAACAGCACTATTTTCATGAGATGTTCAACAATTTGGGGAATGGAGGAGGGGCTGTAAACCCATCATCCCCCTTTTCCTTTTTAGGTGTGCTTTAATGGAAATGTGGACTAATATGTGGCTAGAAAGAGGAGAGTGCATAGTCTGTTGTATGACAAAAAAACGAAAACAAATTTATCTCAAAGAAGAAAAAACAGCAGTATTTTCATCAGATGTTTGACTATTTGGGGAAGGGGGGGGGGGCTGTAACCCCATCAGACACCTTTTCCTTTTTAGGTATGCTTTAATGGAAATGTGGACTATTATGTGGCTAGAAAGAAGAGAGTGGATAGTCTGTTGTATGTCAAAAAAAATATAAATTAATCTCAAAGATGAAAAAACAGCAGTATTTTGATGAGATGTTCGACTATTTAGGGAAAGGGGGGTTGTAACCCCATCAGACACCTTCCCCCTTTTAGGTATGCTCTGACGTGAATGTGGCTAACATGGGGTTAAAAAGAAGAGAGAAAGTAGTCTGTTGTATGACAAAAATATACAAATTTATCTCAAAGAAGAAAAAACAGCCCTTTTTTCATGAGATTTTCGACTATTTCGAGTGTGTGTGTGTGGAGGGGGGGGGATGTAACACAAATAACCTCTTCCCCTCTTTAGATATTCTATGATGTCAATGTGGAAAATATGGGGTTAGAAAGAAGAGAGTGGGCAATCTGTTGTTTGACAACAACAAATACAAATTTATCTCACAGAAGAAAAAAACAGCACTATTTTCATGAGAAGTTCGACTATTTGGGGAAGGGGTCTGTAACCCCATCGTCCTCTTTTTCCTTTTTAGGTATGCTCTGACGGCAATTTGGACTAATATGAGTCAAAATAGAAGAGAGTGGATAGTCTGTTCTATGACAAAAAAACGAAAACAAATTTATCTCAAAGAAGAAAAAACAGCAGTATTTTCATCAGATGTTTGACTATTTGGGGAAGGGGGGGCTATAACCCCATCAGACACCTTTTCCTTTTTAGGTATGCTTTAATGGAAATGTGGACTAATATGTGGCTAGAAAGAGGAGAGTGGATAGTCTGTTGTATGACAAAAAATATATAAATTAATCTCAAAGAAGAAAAAAACACAGTATTGTGATGAGATGTTCGACTATTTGGGGAAGGGTGGCTGTAACCCTATCAGACACCTTCCCTCTTTTAGGTGTGCTCTGATGTCAATGTGGACTAATATGGGGTTAATAAGAAGAGAGTAGGTAGTCTGTTGTATGACAAAAACAAATACAAATATATCTCAAAGAAGAAAAAAACAGCACTATTTTCATGAGATGTTCGACTATTTGGGGAATGGGGGAGGGGCTGTAATCCAATCATCCCCCTTTTCCTTTTTAGGTATGCTTTAATGGAAATGTGGACTAATATTTGGCTAGAAAGAAGAGAGTGGATAGTCTGTTGTATGACAAAAAAATATAAATTAATCTCAAAGATGAAAAAAACAGCAGTATTTTGATGAGATGTTCGACTATTTAGGGAAAGGGTTGTTATAACCCCATCAGACACCTTCCCCCTTTTAGGTATGCTCTGACGTGAATGTGGCTAATATGGGGTTAAAAAGAAGAGAGAGGGTAGTCTGTTGTATGACTAAAAATACAAATTTATCTCAAAGAAGAAAAAACAGCACTTTTTTCATGAGATGTCCGACTATTTGGGGAATGGGGGAGGGGCTGTAACCCCATTAGACACCTTCCCCCTTTTAGGTATGCTCTAACGTCAATGTGGACTAATAGGGGTTAAGAAGAAAAGAGAGGGTATTCTGTTGTATGACTAAAAAAATACAAATTTATCTCAAAGAAGAAAAAAAAGCACTTTTTTCATGAGACTTTCGACTATTTCGGGTGTGTGTGGGGGGGTGTAACACAAATACCCCCTTCCCCTCTTTAGATATACTATGATGTCAATGTGGAAAATATGGGGTTAAAAAGAAGAGAGAGGGTAGTCTGTTGTATGACAAAAAAAATACAAATTTATCTCAAAGAAGAAAAAACAGCAGTTTTTTCATGAGAAGTTTGACTATTTTGGGAAGGGAGGGCTGTAACCCCATCAGCCCACTTCCCTCTTTTAGGTGTGCTCTGATGTCAATGTGGACTAATATGGGGTTAATAAGAAGAGAGTAGGTAGTCTGTTGTATGACAAAAAGAAATACAAATTTATCTCAAAGAAGAAAAAACAGCACTTTTTTCATGAGATGTTCGACTATTTGGGGAATGGGGGAGGGGCTGTAATCCAATCATCCCCCTTTTCTTTTTTAGGTATGCTTTAATAGAAATGTGGACTAATATGTGGCTAGAAAGAAGAGAGTGGATAGTCTGTTGTATGACAAAAAAATATAAATTAATCTCAAAGATGAAAAAACAGCAGTATTTTGATGAGATGCTCGACTATTTAGGGAAAGGGGGGTTGTAACCCCATCAGACACCTTCCCCCTTTTAGGTATGCTCTGACGTGAATGTGGCTAGTATGGGGTTAAAAAGAAGAGAGAGGGTAGTCTGTTGTATGACTAAAAAAATACAAATTTATCTCAAAGAAGAAAAAACAGCCCTTTTTTCATGAGATTTTCGACTATTTCGGGTGTGTGTGTGTGGAGGGGGGGGGTGTAACACAAATAACCTCTTCCCCTCTTTAGATATTCTATGATGTCAATGTGGAAAATATGGGTTAGAAAGAAGAGGGTGGGCAATCTGTTGTTTGACAACAACAAATACAAATTTATCTCACAGAAGAAAAAAACAGCACTATTTTCATGAGATGTTCGACTATTTGGGGAAGGGGTCTGTAACCCCATCGTCCTCTTTTTCCTTTTTAGGTATGCTCTGATGGCAATTTGGACTAATATGAGTCAAAATAGAAGCGAGTGGATAGTCTGTTCTATGACAAAAAAACGAAAACAAATTTATCTCAAAGAAGAAAAAACAGCAGTATTTTCATCAGATGTTTGACTATTTGGGGAAGGGGGGGCTATAACCCCATCAGACACCTTTTCCTTTTTAGGTATGCTTTAATGGAAATGTGGACTAATATGTGGCTAGAAAGAGGAGAGTGGATAGTCTGTTGTATGACAAAAAATATATAAATTAATCTCAAAGAAGAAAAAAACAGCAGTATTTTGATGAGATGTTCGACTATTTAGGGAAAGGGGGGTTGTAACCCCATCAGACACCTTCCCCCTTTTAGGTATGCTCTGACGTGAATGTGGCTAATATGGGGTTAAAAAGAAGAGAGAGGGTAGTCTGTTGTATGGCTAAAAAAACAAATTTATCTCAAAGAAGAAAAAACAGCACTTTTTTCATGAGATGTCCGACTATTTTGGGAATGGGGGAGGGGCTTTAAACCCATCATCCCCCTTTTCCTTTTTAGGTATGCTTTAATGGAAATGTGGACTAATATGTGCCTAGAAAGAGGAGAGTGGATAGTCTGTTGTATGACAAAAAAAATATAAATTATTCTCAAAGAAGAAAAAACAGCAGTATTGTGATGAGATGTTCGACTATTTGGGGAAGGGGGGCTGTAACCCTACCAGACACCTTCCCTCTTTTAGGTATGCTGTGACGTGAATGTGGCTAATATGGGGTTAAAAAGAAGAGAGAGGGTAGTCTGTTGTATTAAAAAAAAATACAAATTTATCTCAAAAAAAAACAGCAGTTTTTTCATGAGAAGTTTGACTATTTCAGGAAGGGAGGGCTGTAACCCCATCAGCCCCCTTCCCTCTTTTAGGTGTGCTCTGATGTCAATGTGGACTAATATGGGGTTAATAAGAAGAGAGTAGGTAGTCTGTTGTATGACAAAAACAAATACAAATTTATCTGAAAGAAGAAAAAAACAGCACTATTTTCATGAGATGTTCAACAATTTGGGGAATGGGGGAGGGGCTGTAAACCCATCATCTCCCTTTTCCTTTTTAGGTGTGCTTTAATGGAAATGTGGACTAATATGTGGCTAGAAAGAGGAGAGTGCATAGTCTGTTGTATGACAAAAAAACGAAAACAAATTTATCTCAAAGAAGAAAAAACAGCAGTATTTTCATCAGATGTTTGACTATTTGGGGAAGGGGGGGGGGCTGTAACCCCATCAGACACCTTTTCCTTTTTAGGTATGCTTTAATGGAAATGTGCACTATTATGTGGCTAGAAAGAAGAGAGTGGATAGTCTGTTGTATGTCAAAAAAAATATAAATTAATCTCAAAGAAGAAAAAAACATCAGTATTGTGATGAGATGTTCGACTATTTGGGGAAGGGGGGCCGTAACCCCATCAGACACCTTCCCTCTTTTAGGTATGCTCTGACGTGAATGTGGCTAATATGGGGTTAAAAAGAAGAGAGAGGGTAGTCTGTTGTATGACAAAAAAAATACCAATTTATCTCAAAGAAGAAAAAACAGCAGTTTTTTCATGAGAAGTTTGACTATTTCGGGAAGGGAGGGCTGTAACCCCATCAGCCCCCTTCCCTCTTTTAGGTGTGCTCTGATGTCAATGTGGACTAATATGGGGTTAATAAGAAGAGAGTAGGTAGTCTGTTGTATGACAAAAAGAAATACAAATTTATCTCAAAGAAGAAAAAACAGCACTTTTTTCATGAGAAGTTCGACTATTTGGGGAATGGGGGAGGGGCTGTAATCCAATCATCCCCCTTTTCCTTTTTAGGTATGCTTTAATGGAAATGTGGACTAATATGTGGCTAGAAAGAAGAGAGTGGATAGTCTGTTGTATGACAAAAAAATATAAATTAATCTCAAAGATGAAAAAACAGCAGTATTTTGATGAGATGTTCGACTATTTAGGGAAAGGGGGGTTGTAACCCCATCAGACACCTTCCCCCTTTTAGGTATTCTCTGACGTGAATGTGGCTAACATGGGGTTAAAAAGAAGAGAGAAAGTAGTCTGTTGTATGACAAAAATATACAAATTTATCTCAAAGAAGAAAAAACAGCCCTTTTTTCATGAGATTTTCGACTATTTCGAGTGTGTGTGTGTGGAGGGGGGGGGGATGTAACACAAATAACCTCTTCCCCTCTTTAGATATTCTATGATGTCAATGTGGAAAATATGGGGTTAGAAAGAAGAGAGTGGGCAATCTGTTGTTTGACAACAACAAATACAAATTTATCTCACAGAAGAAAAAAACAGCACTATTTTCATGAGAAGTTCGACTATTTGGGGAAGGGGTCTGTAACCCCATCGTCCTCTTTTTCCTTTTTAGGTATGCTCTGACGGCAATTTGGACTAATATGAGTCAAAATAGAAGAGAGTGGATAGTCTGTTCTATGACAAAAAAACGAAAACAAATTTATCTCAAAGAAGAAAAAACAGCAGTATTTTCATCAGATGTTTGACTATTTGGGGAAGGGGGGGCTATAACCCCATCAGACACCTTTTCCTTTTTAGGTATGCTTTAATGGAAATGTGGACTAATATGTGGCTAGAAAGAGGAGAGTGGATAGTCTGTTGTATGACAAAAAATATATAAATTAATCTCAAAGAAGAAAAAAACACAGTATTGTGATGAGATGTTCGACTATTTGGGGAAGGGTGGCTGTAACCCTATCAGACACCTTCCCTCTTTTAGGTGTGCTCTGATGTCAATGTGGACTAATATGGGGTTAATAAGAAGAGAGTAGGTAGTCTGTTGTATGACAAAAACAAATACAAATATATCTCAAAGAAGAAAAAAACAGCACTATTTTCATGAGATGTTCGACTATTTGGGGAATGGGGGAGGGGCTGTAATCCAATCATCCCCCTTTTCCTTTTTAGGTATGCTTTAATGGAAATGTGGACTAATATTTGGCTAGAAAGAAGAGAGTGGATAGTCTGTTGTATGACAAAAAAATATAAATTAATCTCAAAGATGAAAAAAACAGCAGTATTTTGATGAGATGTTCGACTATTTAGGGAAAGGGTTGTTATAACCCCATCAGACACCTTCCCGCTTTTAGGTATGCTCTGACGTGAATGTGGCTAATATGGGGTTAAAAAGAAGAGAGAGGGTAGTCTGTTGTATGACTAAAAAAACAAATTTATCTCATAGAAGAAAAAACAGCACTTTTTTCATGAGATGTCCGACTATTTGGGGAATGGGGGAGGGGCTGTAACCCCATTAGACACCTTCCCCCTTTTAGGTATGCTCTAACGTCAATGTGGACTAATAGGGGTTAAGAAGAAAAGAGAGGGTATTCTGTTGTATGACTAAAAAAATACAAATTTATCTCAAAGAAGAAAAAAAAGCACTTTTTTCATGAGACTTTCGACTATTTCGGGTGTGTGTGGGGGGGTGTAACACAAATACCCCCTTCCCCTCTTTAGATATACTATGATGTCAATGTGGAAAATATGGGGTTAGAAAGAAGAGAGTGGGCAATCTGTTGTTTGACAAAAACAAATACAAATTTATCTCAAAGAAGAAAATAACAGCTCTATTTTCATGAGATGTTCGACATTTGGGGAAGCGGGCTGTAACCCCATCGTCCTCCTTTTCCTTTTTAGGTATGCTCTGATGGCAATTTGGACTAATATGGGTCAAAATAGGAGAGTGGATAGTCTGTTCTATGACAAAAAAACGAAAACAAATTTATCTCAAAGAAGAAAAAACAGCAGTATTTTCATCAGATGTTTGACTATTTGGGGAAGGAGGGGGCTATAACCCCATCAGACACCTTTTCCTTTTTAGGTATGCTTTAATGGAAATGTGGACTAATATGTGGCCAGAAAGAGGAGAGTGGATAGTCTGTTGTATGACAAAAAATATATAAATTAATCTCAAAGAAGAAAAAAACAGCAGTATTTTGATGAGATGTTCGACTATTTAGGGAAAGGGGGGTTGTAACCCCATCAGACACCTTCCCCCTTTTAGGTATGCTCTGACGTGAATGTGGCTAATATGGGGTTAAAAAAAAGAGAGAGGGTAGTCTGTTGTATGGCTAAAAAAACAAATTTATCTCAAAGAAGAAAAAACAGCACTTTTTTCATGAGATGTCCGACTATTTGGGAAATGGGGGAGGGGCTGTAACCCCATTAGACACCTTCCCCCTTTTAGGTATGCTCTAACGTCAATGTGGACTAATAGAGGTTAAGAAGAAAAGAGAGGGTAGTCTGTTGTATGACTAAAAAAATACAAATTTATCTCAAAGAAGAAAAAAACAGCACTATTTTCATGAGATGTTCGACAATTTGGTGAATGGGGGAGGGGCTTTAAACCCATCATCCTCCTTTTCCTTTTTAGGTATGCTTTAATGGAAATGTGGACTAATATGTGGCTAGAAAGAGGAGAGTGGATAGTCTGTTGTATGACAAAAAAAATATAAATTATTCTCAAAGAAGAAAAAACAGCAGTATTGTGATGAGATGTTCGACTATTTTTGGAAGGGGGGCTGTAACCCTACCAGACACCTTCCCTCTTTTAGGTATGCTGTGACGTGAATGTGGCTAATGTGGGGTTAAAAAGAAGAGAGAGGGTAGTCTGTTGTATTAAAAAAAAATACAAATTTATCTCAAAAAAAAAACAGCAGTTTTTTCATGAGAAGTTTGACTATTTCGGGAAGGGAGGGCTGTAACCCCATCAGCCCCCTTCCCTCTTTTAGGTGTGCTCTGATGTCAATGTGGACTAATATGAGGTTAATAAGAAGAGAGTAGGTAGTCTGTTGTATGACAAAAACAAATACAAATTTATCTGAAAGAAGAAAAAAACAGCACTATTTTCATGAGATGTTCAACAATTTGGGGAATGGGGGAGGGGCTGTAAACCCATCATCCCCCTTTTCCTTTTTAGGTATGCTTTAATGGAAATGTGGACTAATATGTGGCTAGGAAGAGGAGAGTGTATAGTCTGTTGTATGACAGAAAAACGAAAACAAATTTATCTCAAAGGAGAAAAAACAGCAGTATTTTCATCAGATGTTTGACTATTTGGGGAAGGGGGGGGGCTATAACCCCATCAGACACCTTTTCCTTTTTAGGTATGCTTTAATGGAAATGTGGACTATTATGGGGCTAGAAAGAAGAGAGTGGATAGTCTGTTGCATGACAAAAAAATATAAATTAATCTCAAAGATGAAAAAACAGCAGTATTTTGATGAGATGATCGACTATTTAGGGAAAGGGGGGTTGTAACCCCATCAGACACCTTCCCCCTTTTAGGTATGCTCTGACGTGAATGTGGCTAACATGGGGTTAAAAAGAAGAGAGAAAGTAGTCTGTTGTATGACAAAAAAAATACAAATTTATCTCAAAGAGGAAAAAACAGCCCTTTTTTCATGAGATTTTCGACTATTTCGAGTGTGTGTGTGTGGAGGGGGGGGGGATGTAACACAAATAACCTCTTCCCCTCTTTAGATATTCTATGATGTCAATGTGGAAAATATGGGGTTAGAAAGAAGAGAGTGGGCAATCTGTTGTTTGACAACAACAAATACAAATTTATCTCACAGAAGAAAAAAACAGCACTATTTTCATGAGAAGTTCGACTATTTGGGGAAGGGGTCTGTAACCCCATCGTCCTCTTTTTCCTTTTTAGGTATGCTCTGACGGCAATTTGGACTAATATGAGTCAAAATAGAAGAGAGTGGATAGTCTGTTCTATGACAAAAAAACGAAAACAAATTTATCTCAAAGAAGAAAAAACAGCAGTATTTTCATCAGATGTTTGACTATTTGGGGAAGGGGGGGCTATAACCCCATCAGACACCTTTTCCTTTTTAGGTATGCTTTAATGGAAATGTGGACTAATATGTGGCTAGAAAGAGGAGAGTGGATAGTCTGTTGTATGACAAAAAATATATAAATTAATCTCAAAGAAGAAAAAAACACAGTATTGTGATGAGATGTTCGACTATTTGGGGAAGGGTGGCTGTAACCCTATCAGACACCTTCCCTCTTTTAGGTGTGCTCTGATGTCAATGTGGACTAATATGGGGTTAATAAGAAGAGAGTAGGTAGTCTGTTGTATGACAAAAACAAATACAAATATATCTCAAAGAAGAAAAAAACAGCACTATTTTCATGAGATGTTCGACTATTTGGGGAATGGGGGAGGGGCTGTAATCCAATCATCCCCCTTTTCCTTTTTAGGTATGCTTTAATGGAAATGTGGACTAATATTTGGCTAGAAAGAAGAGAGTGGATAGTCTGTTGTATGACAAAAAAATATAAATTAATCTCAAAGATGAAAAAAACAGATGTTCGACTATTTGGGGAAGGGGGGCTGTAACCCTACCAGACACCTTCCCTCTTTTAGGTATGCTGTGACGTGAATGTGGCTAATATGGGGTTAAAAAGAAGAGAGAGGGTAGTCTGTTGTATTACAAAAAAAAATACAAATTTATCTCAAAGAAGAAAAAACAGCAGTTTTTTCATGAGAAATTTGACTATTTCGGGAAGGGAGGGCTGTAACCCCATCAGCCCACTTCCCTCTTTTAGGTGTGCTCTGATGTCAATGTGGACTAATATGGGGTTAATAAGAAGAGAGTAGGTAGTCTGTTGTATGACAAAAAGAAATACAAATTTATCTCAAAGAAGAAAAAACAGCACTTTTTTCATGAGATGTCCGACTATTTGGGGAATGGGGGAGGGGCTGTAATCCAATCATCCCCCTTTTCCTTTTTAGGTATGCTTTAATGGAAATGTGGACTAATATGTGGCTAGAAAGAAGAGAGTGGATAGTCTGTTGTATGACAAAAAAATATAAATTAATCTCAAAGATGAAAAAACAGCAGTATTTTGATGAGATGTTCGACTATTTAGGGAAAGGGGGGTTGTAACCCCATCAGACACCTTCCCCCTTTTAGGTATGCTCTGACGTGAATGTGGCTAACATGGGGTTAAAAAGAAGAGAGAAAGTAGTCTGTTGTATGACAAAAATATACAAATTTATCTCAAAGAAGAAAAAACAGCCCTTTTTTCATGAGATTTTCGACTATTTCGAGTGTGTGTGTGTGGAGGGGGGGGGATGTAACACAAATAACCTCTTCCCCTCTTTAGATATTTTATGATGTCAATGTGGAAAATATGGGGTTAGAAAGAAGAGAGTGGGCAATCTGTTGTTTGACAACAACAAATACAAATTTATCTCACAGAAGAAAAAAACAGCACTATTTTCATGAGAAGTTCGACTATTTGGGGAAGGGGTCTGTAACCCCATCGTCCTCTTTTTCCTTTTTAGGTATGCTCTGACGGCAATTTGGACTAATATGAGTCAAAATAGAAGAGAGTGGATAGTCTGTTCTATGACAAAAAAACGAAAACAAATTTATCTCAAAGAAGAAAAAACAGCAGTATTTTCATCAGATGTTTGACTATTTGGGGAAGGGGGGGCTATAACCCCATCAGACACCTTTTCCTTTTTAGGTATGCTTTAATGGAAATGTGGACTAATATGTGGCTAGAAAGAGGAGAGTGGATAGTCTGTTGTATGACAAAAAATATATAAATTAATCTCAAAGAAGAAAAAAACACAGTATTGTGATGAGATGTTCGACTATTTGGGGAAGGGTGGCTGTAACCCTATCAGACACCTTCCCTCTTTTAGGTGTGCTCTGATGTCAATGTGGACTAATATGGGGTTAATAAGAAGAGAGTAGGTAGTCTGTTGTATGACAAAAACAAATACAAATATATCTCAAAGAAGAAAAAAACAGCACTATTTTCATGAGATGTTCGACTATTTGGGGAATGGGGGAGGGGCTGTAATCCAATCATCCCCCTTTTCCTTTTTAGGTATGCTTTAATGGAAATGTGGACTAATATTTGGCTAGAAAGAAGAGAGTGGATAGTCTGTTGTATGCAAAAAAATATAAATTAATCTCAAAGATGAAAAAAACAGCAGTATTTTGATGAGATGTTCGACTATTTAGGGAAAGGGTTGTTATAACCCCATCAGACACCTTCCCCCTTTTAGGTATGCTCTGACGTGAATGTGGCTAATATGGGGTTAAAAAGAAGAGAGAGGGTAGTCTGTTGTATGACTAAAAAAACAAATTTATCTCAAAGAAGAAAAAACAGCACTTTTTTCATGAGATGTCCGACTATTTGGGGAATGGGGGAGGGGCTGTAACCCCATTAGACACCTTCCCCCTTTTAGGTATGCTCTAACGTCAATGTGGACTAATAGGGGTTAAGAAGAAAAGAGAGGGTATTCTGTTGTATGACTAAAAAAATACAAATTTATCTCAAAGAAGAAAAAAAAGCACTTTTTTCATGAGACTTTCGACTATTTCGGGTGTGTGTGGGGGGGTGTAACACAAATACCCCCTTCCCCTCTTTAGATATACTATGATGTCAATGTGGAAAATATGGGGTTAGAAAGAAGAGAGTGGGCAATCTGTTGTTTGACAAAAACAAATACAAATTTATCTCAAAGAAGAAAATAACAGCTCTATTTTCATGAGATGTTCGACATTTGGGGAAGCGGGCTGTAACCCCATCGTCCTCCTTTTCCTTTTTAGGTATGCTCTGATGGCAATTTGGACTAATATGGGTCAAAATAGGAGAGTGGATAGTCTGTTCTATGACAAAAAAACGAAAACAAATTTATCTCAAAGAAGAAAAAACAGCAGTATTTTCATCAGATGTTTGACTATTTGGGGAAGGGGGGGGCTATAACCCCATCAGACACCTTTTCCTTTTTAGGTATGCTTTAATGGAAATGTGGACTAATATGTGGCCAGAAAGAGGAGAGTGGATAGTCTGTTGTATGACAAAAAATATATAAATTAATCTCAAAGAAGAAAAAAACAGCAGTATTTTGATGAGATGTTCGACTATTTAGGGAAAGGGGGGTTGTAACCCCATCAGACACCTTCCCCCTTTTAGGTATGCTCTGACGTGAATGTGGCTAATATGGGGTTAAAAAGAAGAGAGAGGGTAGTCTGTTGTATGGCTAAAAAAACAAATTTATCTCAAAGAAGAAAAAACAGCACTTTTTTCATGAGATGTCCGACTATTTGGGGAATGGGGGAGGGGCTGTAACCCCATTAGACACCTTCCCCCTTTTAGGTATGCTCTAACGTCAATGTGGACTAATAGGGGTTAAGAGGAAAAGAGAGGGTAGTCTGTTGTATGACTAAAAAAATACAAATTTATCTCAAAGAAGAAAAAAACAGCACTATTTTCATGAGATGTTCGACAATTTGGTGAATGGGGGAGGGGCTTTAAACCCATCATCCTCCTTTTCCTTTTTAGGTATGCTTTAATGGAAATGTGGACTAATATGTGGCTAGAAAGAGGAGAGTGGATAGTCTGTTGTATGACAAAAAAAATATAAATTATTCTCAAAGAAGAAAAAACAGCAGTATTGTGATGAGATGTTCGACTATTTTTGGAAGGGGGGCTGTAACCCTACCAGACACCTTCCCTCTTTTAGGTATGCTGTGACGTGAATGTGGCTAATGTGGGGTTAAAAAGAAGAGAGAGGGTAGTCTGTTGTATTAAAAAAAAATACAAATTTATCTCAAAAAAAAAACAGCAGTTTTTTCATGAGAAGTTTGACTATTTCGGGAAGGGAGGGCTGTAACCCCATCAGCCCCCTTCCCTCTTTTAGGTGTGCTCTGATGTCAATGTGGACTAATATGAGGTTAATAAGAAGAGAGTAGGTAGTCTGTTGTATGACAAAAACAAATACAAATTTATCTGAAAGAAGAAAAAACAGCACTATTTTCATGAGATGTTCAACAATTTGGGGAATGGGGGAGGGGCTGTAAACCCATCATCCCCCTTTTCCTTTTTAGGTATGCTTTAATGGAAATGTGGACTAATATGTCGCTAGGAAGAGGAGAGTGTATAGTCTGTTGTATGACAAAAAAACGAAAACAAATTTATCTCAAAGGAGAAAAAACAGCTGTATTTTCATCAGATGTTTGACTATTTGGGGAAGGGGGGGGGGCTATAACCCCATCAGACACCTTTTCCTTTTTAGGTATGCTTTAATGGAAATGTGGACTATTATGGGGCTAGAAAGAAGAGAGTGGATAGTCTGTTGTATGACAAAAAAATATAAATTAATCTCAAAGATGAAAAAACAGCAGTATTTTGATGAGATGTTCGACTATTTAGGGAAAGGGGGGTTGTAACCCCATCAGACACCTTCCCCCTTTTAGGTATGCTCTGACGTGAATGTGGCTAACATGGGGTTAAAAAGAAGAGAGAAAGTAGTCTGTTGTATGACAAAAAAAATACAAATTTATCTCAAAGAGGAAAAAACAGACCTTTTTTCATGAGATTTTCGACTATTTCGAGTGTGTGTGTGTGGAGGGAGGGGGGTGTAACACAAATAACCTCTTCCCCTCTTTAGATATTCTATGATGTCAATGTGGAAAATATGGGGTTAGAAAGAAGAAATACAAATTTATCTCAAAGAAGAAAAAACAGCACTTTTTTCATGAGAAGTTCGACTATTTGGGGAATGGGGGAGGGGCTGTAATACAATCATCCCCCTTTTCCTTTTTAGGTATGCTTTAATGGAAATGTGGACTAATATGTGGCTAGAAAGAAGAGAGTGGATAGTCTGTTGTATGACAAAAAAAGAAGAAGAAAAAACAAAGAAGAAAAAACAGCCCTTTTTTCATGAGATTTTCGACTATTTCGAGTGTGTGTGTGTGGAGGGGGGGGGGGTGTAACACAAATAACCTCTTCCCCTCTTTAGATATTCTATGATGTCAATGTGGAAAATATGGGGTTAGAAAGAAGAGAGTGGGCAATCTGTTGTTTGACAACAACAAATACAAATTTATCTCACAGAAGAAAAAAACAGCACTATTTTCATGAGAAGTTCGACTATTTGGGGAAGGGGTCTGTAACCCCATCGTCCTCTTTTTACTTTTTAGGTATGCTCTGATGGCAATTTGGACTAATATGAGTCAAAATAGAAGAGAGTGGATAGTCTGTTCTATGACAAAAAAACGAAAACAAATTTATCTCAAAGAAGAAAAAACATCAGTATTTTCATCAGATGTTTGACTATTTGGGGAAGGGGGGGCTATAACCCCATCAGACACCTTTTCCTTTTTAGGTAAGCTTTAATGGAAATGTGGACTAATATGTGGCTAGAAAGAGGAGAGTGGATAGTCTGTTGTATGACAAAAAATATATAAATTAATCTCAAAGAAGAAAAAAACAGCAGTATAGTGATGAGATGTTCGACTATTTGGGGAAGGGTGGCTGTAACCCTATCAGACACCTTCCCTCTTTTAGGTATGCTCTGACGTGAATGTGGCTAATATGGGGTTAAAAATAAGAGAAGGGGTAGTCTGTTGTATTACAAAAAAAAATACAAATTTATCTCAAAGAAGAAAAAACAGCAGTTTTTCCATGAGAAGTTTGACTATTTGGGGAAGGGGGGGCTATAATCCCATCAGACACCTTTTCCTTTTTAGGTATGCTTTAATGGAAATATGGACTAATATGTGGCTAGAAAGAGGAGAGTGGATAGTCTGTTGTATGACAAAAAATATATAAATTAATCTCAAAGAAGAAAAAAACAGCAGTATTGTGATGAGATGTTCGACTATTTGGGGAAGGGTGGCTGTAACCCTATCAGACACCTTCCCTCTTTTAGGTGTGCTCTGATGTCAATGTGGACTAATATGGGGTTAATAAGAAGAGAGTAGGTAGTCTGTTGTATGACAAAAACAAATACAAATATATCTCAAAGAAGAAAAAAACAGGACTATTTTCATGAGATGTTCGACTATTTGGGGAATGGGGGAGGGGCTGTAATCCAATCATCCCCCTTTTCCTTTTTAGGTATGCTTTAATGGAAATGTGGACTAATATGTGGCTAGAAAGAAGAGAGTGGATAGTCTGTTGTATGACAAAAAAATATAAATTAATCTCAAAGATGAAAAAAACAGCAGTATTTTGATGAGATGTTCGACTATTTAGGGAAAGGGGGGTTATAACCCCATCAGACACCTTCCCCCTTTTAGGTATGCTCTGACGTGAATGTGGCTAATATGGGGTTAAAAAGAAGAGAGAGGTTAGTCTGTTGTATGACTAAAAAAACAAATTTATCTCAAAGAAGAAAAAACAGCACTTTTTTCATGAGATGTCCGACTATTTGGGGAATGGGGGAGGGGCTGTAACCCCATTAGACACCTTCCCCCTTTTAGGTATGCTCTAACGTCAATGTGGACTAATAGGGGTTAAGAAGAAAAGAGAGGGTAGTCTGTTGTATGACTAAAAAAATACAAATTTATCTCAAAGAAGAAAAAAAAGCACTTTTTTCATGAGACTTTCGACTATTTCGGGTGTGTGTGTGGGGGGGTGTAACAAAAATACCCCCTTCCCCTCTTTAGATATACTATGATGTCAATGTGGAAAATATGGGGTTAGAAAGAAGAGAGTGGGCAATCTGTTGTTTGACAAAAACAAATACAAATTTATCTCAAAGAAGAAAATAACAGCTCTATTTTCATGCGATGTTCGACATTTGGGGAAGCGGGCTGTAACCCCATCGTCCTCCTTTTCCTTTTTAGGTATGCTCTGATGGCAATTTGGACTAATATGGGTCAAAATAGAAGAGAGTGGATAGTCTGTTCTATGACAAGTAAACGAAAACAAATTTATCTCAAAGAAGAAAAAACAGCAGTATTTTAATCAGATGTTTGACTATTTGGGGAAGGGGGGGGGGTCTATAACCCCATCAGACACCTTTTCCTTTTTAGGTATGCTTTAATGGAAATGTGGACTAACATGTGGCTAGAAAGAGGAGAGTGGATAGCCTGTTGTATGACAAAAAAAATATAAATTATTCTCAAAGAAGAAAAAAACAGCAGTATTGTGATGAGATGTTCGACTATTTGGGGAAGGGGGGCTGTAACCCTATCAGACACCTTCCCTCTTTTAGGTATGCTGTGACGTGAACGTGGTTAATATGGGGTTAAAAAGAAGAGAGAGGGTAGTCTGTTGTATTACAAAAAAAAATACAAATTTATCTCAAAAAAGAAAAAACAGCAGTTTTTTCATGAGAAGTTTGACTATTTCGGGAAGGGAGGGCTGTAACCTCATCAGCCCCCTTCCCTCATTTAGGTGTGCTCTGATGTCAATGTGGACTAATATGGGGTTAATAAGAAGAGAGTAGGTAGTCTGTTGTATGACAAAAACAAATACAAATTTATCTGAAAGAAGAAAAAAACAGCACTATTTTCATGAGATGTTCGACAATTTGGGGAATGGGGGAAGGGCTGTAAACCCATCATCCCCCTTTTCCTTTTTAGGTATGCTTTAATGGAAATGTGGACTAATATGTGGCTAGAAAGAAGAGAGTGGATAGTCTGTTGTATGACAAAAAAATATAAATTAATCTCAAAGATGAAAAAACAGCAGTATTTTGATGAGATGTTCGACTATTTGGGGAAGGGGGGTGCAACCCCATCAGACACCTTCCCCCTTTTAGGTATGCTCTGACGTGAATGTGGCTAATATGGGGTTAAAAAGAAGAGAGAGTGTAGTCTGTTGTATGACTAAAAAAATACAAATTTATCTGAAAGAAGAAAAAAAAGCACTTTTTTCATGAGATTTTCGAATATTTCGGGTGTGTGTGTGTGGGGGGGGGGTGTAACACAATACCCCCTTCCCCTCTTTAGATATACTATGATGTCAATGTGGAAAATATGGGGTTAGAAAGAAGAGAGTGGGCAATTTGTTGTATGACAAAAACAAATACAAATTTATCTCAAAGAAGAAAAAACAGCAGTTTTTTCATGAGAAGTTTGACTATTTCGGGAAAGGAGGGCTGTAACCCCATCGTCCTCCTTTTCCTTTTTAGGTATGCTCTGATGGCAATTTGGACTAATATGGGGCAAAATAGAAGAGAGCGGATAGTCTGTTCTATGACAAAAAAACGAAAACAAATTTATCTCAAAGAAGAAAAAACAGAACGGGTATTTTCATCAGATGTTTGACTATTTGGGAAATGCGGGAGGGGCTGTAAACCCATCATCCCCCTTTTCCTTTTTAGGTATGCTTTAATGGAAATGTGGACTAATATGTGGCTAGAAAGAGGAGAGTGGATAGTCTGTTGTATGACAAAAAAAATATAAATTAATCTCAAAGAAGAAAAAATCAGCAGTATTGTGATGAGATGTTCGACTATTTGGGGAAGGGGGGTGCAACCCCATCAGACACCTTCCCTCTTTTAGGTATGCTGTGACGTGAACGTGGTTAATATGGGGTTAAAAAGAAGAGAGAGGGTAGTCTGTTGTATTACAAAAAAAAATACAAATTTATCTCAAAAAAGAAAAAACAGCAGTTTTTTCATGAGAAGTTTGACTATTTCGGGAAGGGAGGGCTGTAACCTCATCAGCCCCCTTCCCTCATTTAGGTGTGCTCTGATGTCAATGTGGACTAATATGGGGTTAAAAAGAAGAGAGTAGGTAGTCTGTTGTATGACAAAAACAAATACAAATTTATCTGAAAGAAGAAAAAAACAGCACTATTTTCATGAGATGTTCGACAATTTGGGGAATGGGGGAAGGGCTGTAAACCCATCATCCCCCTTTTCCTTTTTAGGTATGCTTTAATGGAAATGTGGACTAATATGTGGCTAGAAAGAAGAGAGTGGATAGTCTGTTGTATGACAAAAAAATATAAATTAATCTCAAAGATGAAAAAACAGCAGTATTTTGATGAGATGTTCGACTATTTGGGGAAGGGGGGTGCAACCCCATCAGACAACTTCCCCCTTTTAGGTATGCTCTGACGTGAATGTGGCTAATATGGGGTTAAAAAGAAGAGAGAGGGTAGTCTGTTGTATGACTAAAAAAATACAAATTTATCTCAAAGAAGAAAAAACAGCAGTTTTTTCATGAGAAGTTTGACTATTTGGGGAAGGGGGCTGTAACCCCATCGTCCTCCTTTTCCTTTTTAGGTATGCTCTGATGGCAATTTGGACTAATATGGGGCAAAATAGAAGAGAGTGGATAGTCTGTTCTATGACAAAAAAACGAAAACAAATTTATCTCAAAGAAGAAAAAACAGCAGTATTTTCATCAGATGTTTGACTATTTGGGGAAGGGGGGCTATAACCCCATCAGACACCTTTTCCTTTTTAGGTATGCTTTAATGGAAATGTGGACTAATATGTAGCTAGAAAGAGGAGAGTGGATAGTCTGTTGTATGACAAAAAAAATATAAATTAATCTCAAAGAAGAAAAAAACAGCAGTATTGTGATGAGATGTTCGACTATTTGGGGAAGGGGGGCTGTAACCCTATCAGACACCTTCCCTCTTTTAGGTATGCTGTGACGTGAACGTGGTTAATATGGGGTTAAAAAGAAGAGAGAGGGTAGTCTGTTGTATTACAAAAAAAAATACAAATTTATCTCAAAAAAGAAAAAACAGCAGTTTTTTCATGAGAAGTTTGACTATTTCGGGAAGGGAGGGCTGTAACCTCATCAGCCCCCTTCCCTCATTTAGGTGTGCTCTGATGTCAATGTGGACTAATATGGGGTTAATAAGAAGAGAGTAGGTAGTCTGTTGTATGACAAAAACAAATACAAATTTATCTGAAAGAAGAAAAAAACAGCACTATTTTCATGAGATGTTCGACAATTTGGGGAATGGGGGAAGGGCTGTAAACCCATCATCCCCCTTTTCCTTTTTAGGTATGCTTTAATGGAAATGTGGACTAATATGTGGCTAGAAAGAAGAGAGTGGATAGTCTGTTGTATGACAAAAAAATATAAATTAATCTCAAAGATGAAAAAACAGCAGTATTTTGATGAGATGTTCGACTATTTGGGGAAGGGGGGTGCAACCTCATCAGACACCTTCCCCCTTTTAGGTATGCTCTGACGTGAATGTGGCTAATATGGGGTTAAAAAGAAGAGAGAGTGTAGTCTGTTGTATGACTAAAAAAATACAAATTTATCTGAAAGAAGAAAAAAAAGCACTTTTTTCATGAGATTTTCGAATATTTCGGGTGTGTGTGTGTGTGGGGGGGGTGTAACACAATACCCCCTTCCCCTCTTTAGATATACTATGATGTCAATGTGGAAAATATGGGGTTAGAAAGAAGAGAGTGGGCAATTTGTTGTATGACAAAAACAAATACAAATTTATCTCAAAGAAGAAAAAACAGCAGTTTTTTCATGAGAAGTTTGACTATTTCGGGAAAGGAGGGCTGTAACCCCATCGTCCTCCTTTTCCTTTTTAGGTATGCTCTGATGGCAATTTGGACTAATATGGGGCAAAATAGAAGAGAGCGGATAGTCTGTTCTATGACAAAAAAACGAAAACAAATTTATCTCAAAGAAGAAAAAACAGAACGGGTATTTTCATCAGATGTTTGACTATTTGGGAAATGCGGGAGGGGCTGTAAACCCATCATCCCCCTTTTCCTTTTTAGGTATGCTTTAATGGAAATGTGGACTAATATGTGGCTAGAAAGAGGAGAGTGGATAGTCTGTTGTATGACAAAAAAAATATAAATTAATCTCAAAGAAGAAAAAATCAGCAGTATTGTGATGAGATGTTCGACTATTTGGGGAAGGGGGGTGCAACCCCATCAGACACCTTCCCTCTTTTAGGTATGCTCTGACGTGAATGTGGCTAATATGGGGTTAAAAAGAAGAGAGAGGGTAGTCTGTTGTATGGCAAAAAAATACAAATTTATCTCAAAGAAGAAAAAACAGCAGTTTTTTCATGAGAAGTTTGACTATTTCGGGAAGGGAGGGCTGTAACCCCATCAGCCCCCTTCCCTCTTTTAGGTGTGCTCTGATGTCAATGTGGACTAATATGGGGTTAATAAGAAGAGAGTAGGTAGTCTGTTGTACGACAAAAACAAATACAAATTTATCTCAAAGAAGAAAAAAACAGCACTATTTTCATGAGATGTTCGACTATTTGGGGAATGGGGGAGGGGCTGGACTCCAATCATCCCCCTTTTCCTTTTTAGGTATGCTTTAATGGAAATGTGGACTAATATGTGGCTAGAAAGAAGAGAGTGGATAGTCTGTTGTATGACAAAAAAATATAAATTAATCTCAAAGATGAAAAAAACAGCAGTATTTTGATGAGATGTTCGACTATTTAGGGAAAGGGGGGTTGTAACCCCATCAGACACCTTCCCCCTTTTAGGTATGCTCTCACGTGAATGTGGCTAATATGGGGTTAAAAAGAAGAGAGAGGGTAGTCTGTTGTATGACTAAAAAAATACAAATTTATCTCAAAGAAGAAAAAACAGCAGTTTTTTCATGAGAAGTTTGACTATTTGGGGAAGGGGGCTGTAACCCCATCGTCCTCCTTTTCCTTTTTAGGTATGCTCTGATGGCAATTTGGACTAATATGGGGCAAAATAGAAGAGAGTGGATAGTCTGTTCTATGACAAAAAAACGAAAACAAATTTATCTCAAAGAAGAAAAAACAGCAGTATTTTCATCAGATGTTTGACTATTTGGGGAAGGGGGGCTATAACCCCATCAGACACCTTTTCCTTTTTAGGTATGCTTTAATGGAAATGTGGAATAATATGTGGCTAGAAAGAGTAGAGTGGATAGTCTGTTGTATGACAAAAATATATAAATTAATCTCAAAGAAGAAAAAAACAGCAGTATTGTGATGAGATGTTCGACTATTTGGGGAAGGGGGTCTGTAACCCCATCAGACACCTTCCCTCTTTTAGGTATGCTCTGACGTGAATGTGGCTAATATGGGGTTAAAAAGAAGAGAGAGGGTAGTCTGTTGTATGACAAAAAAAATACAAATTTATCTCAAAGAAGAAAAAACGGCAGTTTTTTCATGAGATGTTCGACTATTTGGGGAAGGGTGGCTGTAACCCTATCAGACACATTCCCTCTTTTAGGTATGCTCTGACGTGAATGTGGCTAATATGGGGTTAAAAAGAAGAGAGGGGGTAGTCTGTTGTATTACAGAAAAAAATACAAATTTATCTCAAAGAAGAAAAAACAGCAGTTTTTTCATGAGAAGTTTGACTATTTCAGGAAGGGAGGGCTGTAACCCCATCAGCCCCCTTCCCTCTTTTAGGTGTGCTCTGATGTCAATGTGGACTAATATGGGGTTAATAAGAAGAGAGTAGGTAGTCTGTTTTATGAAAAAAACAAATACAAATTTATCTCAAAGAAGAAAAAACAGCACTTTTTTCATGAGATGTCCGACTATTTGGGGAATGGGGGAGGGGCTGTAACCCCATTAGACACCTTCCCCCTTTTAGGTATGCTCTAACGTCAATGTGGACTAATAGGGGTTAAGTAGAAAAGAGAGGGTAGTCTGTTGTATGACTAAAAAAATACAAATTTATCTCAAAGAAGAAAAAACAGCCCTTTTTTCATGACATTTTCGACTATTGCGGGTATGTGTGTGTGGAGGTGGGGGGGGTGTAACA
Source organism: Maratus michaelseni (assembly GCA_963931845.1). Classification (NCBI taxonomy): domain Eukaryota; kingdom Metazoa; phylum Arthropoda; class Arachnida; order Araneae; family Salticidae; genus Maratus; species Maratus michaelseni. The sequence continues at coordinate 29,436,140 of OZ007599.1, forward strand.
CAAATAACCTCTTCCCCTCTTTAGATATTCTATGATGTCAATGTGGAAAATATGGGGTTAGAAACGAGGCTAACGAAAAAGAAAGGCTACCGCGGTGCTTTACGCGTATCTTTTTTTACAGACCGCCAGAGTCACGTGATGCTCGAATGCACCAATGCAGGTGTACGAAAAGAGCATCACGTCACTCTAGCGGTCTGTAAAAAAAGTTAAGTGGAATGCACCGCGGTAGCCTGTATTTTTCGTTAGCCTCGGTTAGAAAGAAGAGAGTGGGTAGTCTGTTGTATGACTAAAAAAAAACAAATTTATCTCAAAGAAGAAAAAAAAGCACTTTTTTCATGAGATTTTCGACTATTTCGGGTGTGTGTGTGTGGGGGGGGGTGTAACACAATACCCCCTTCCCCTCTTTAGATATACTATGATGTCAATGTGGAAAATATGGGGTTAGAAAGAAGAGAGTGGGCAATTTGTTGTTTGACAAAAACAAATACAAATTTATCTCAAAGAAGAAAACAACAGCACTATTTTCATGAGATGTTCGACTATTTGGGGAAGGGGACTGTAACCCCATCGTCCCCCTTTTCCTTTTTAGGTATGCTCTGATGGCAATTTGGACTAATATGGTTCAAAATAGAAGAGAGTGGATAGTCTGTTCTATGACAAAAAAACGAAAACAAATTTATCTCAAAGAAGAAAAAACAGCAGTATTTTCATCAGATGTTTGACTATTTGGGGAAGGGGGGGGGCTATAACCCCATCAGAAACCTTTTCCTTTTTAGGTATGCTTTAATGGAAATGTGGACTAATATGTGGCTAGAAAGAAGAGAGTGGATAGTCTGTTGTATGTCAAAAAAAATATAAATTAATCTCAAAGAAGAAAAAAACATCAGTATTGTCATGAGATGTTCGACTATTTGGGGAAGGGGGGCTGTAACACCATCAGACACCTTCCCTCTTTTAGGTATGCTCTGACGTGAATGTGGCTAATATGGGGTTAAAAAGAAGAGAGAGGGTAGTCTGTTGTATGGCAAAAAAAAATACAAATTTATCTCAAAGAAGAAAAAACAGCAGTTTTTTCATGAGAAGTTTGACTATTTCGGGAAGGGAGGGCTGTAACCCCATCAGCCCCCTTCCCTCTTTTAGGTGTGCTCTGATGTCAATGTGGACTAATATGGGGTTAATAAGAAGAGAGTAGGTAGTCTGTTGTATGACAAAAACAAATACAAATTTATCTCAAAGAAGGAAAAAAAGCACTATTTTCATGAGATGTTCGACTATTTGGGGAATGGGGGAGGGGCTGTAAACCAATCATCCCCCTTTTCCTTTTTAGGTATGCTTTAATGGAAATGTGGACTAATATGTAGCTAGAAAGAGGAGAGTGGATAGTCTGTTGTATGACAAAAAAAATATAAATTAATCTCAAAGAAGAAAAAAACAGCAGTATTGTGATGAGATGTTCGACTATTTGGGGAAGGGGGGCTGTAACCCCATCAGACACCTTCCCTCTTTTAGGTATGCTCTGAAATGAATGTGGCTAATATGGGATTAAAAAGAAGAGAGAGGGTAGTCTGTTGTATGACAAAAAAAATACAAATTTATCTCAAAGAAGAAAAAACGGCAGTTTTTTCATGAGAAGTTTGACTATTTCAGGAAGGGAGGGCTGTAACCCCATGAGCCCCCTTCCCTCTTTTAGGTGTGCTCTGATGTCAATGTGGACTAATATGGGGTTAATAAGAAGAGAGTAGGTAGTCTGTTGTATGACAAAAAGAAATACAAATTTATCTCAAAGAAGAAAAAACAGCACTTTTTTCATGAGATGTCCGACTATTTGGGGAGTGGGGGAGGGGCTGTAACCCCATTAGACACCTTCCCGCTTTTAGGTATGCTCTAACGTCAATGTGGACTAATAGGGGTTAAGAAGAAAAGAGAGGGTAGTCTGTTGTATGACTAAAAAAATACAAATTTATCTCAAAGAAGAAAAAACAGCATATTTTCATGAGATGTTCGACTATTTGGGGAAGGGGGCTGTAACCCCATCGTCCTCCTTTTCCTTTTTAGGTATGCTCTGATGGCAATTTGGACTAATATGGTTCAAAATAGAAGAGAGTGGATAGTCTGTTCTATGACAAAAAAACAAAAACAAATTTATCTCAAAGAAGAAAAAACAGCAGGATTTTCATCAGATGTTTGACTATTTGGGGAAGGGGGGGGGCTATAACCCCATCAGAAACCTTTTCCTTTTTAGGTATGCTTTAATGGAAATGTGGACTAATATGGGGTTAATAAGAAGAGAGTAGGTAGTCTGTTGTATGACAAAAACAAATACAAATTTATCTCAAAGAAGGAAAAAAAGCACTATTTTCATGAGATGTTCGACTATTTGGGGAATGGGGGAGGGGCTGTAAACCAATCATCCCCCTTTTACTTTTTAGGTATGCTTTAATGGAAATGTGGACTAATATGTGGCTAGAAAGAGGAGACTGGATAGTCTGTTGTATGACAAAAAATATATAAATTAATCTCAAAGAAGAAAAAAACAGCAGTATTGTGATGAGATGTTCGACTATTTGGGGAAGGGGGGCTGTAACCCCATCAGACACCTTCCCTCTTTTAGGTATGCTCTGAAATGAATGTGGCTAATATGGGGTTAAAAAGAAGAGAGAGGGTAGTCTGTTGTATGACAAAAAAAATACAAATTTATCTCAAAGAAGAAAAAACGGCAGTTTTTTCATGAGAAGTTTGACTATTTCAGGAAGGGAGGGCTGTAACCCCATGAGCCCCCTTCCCTCTTTTAGGTGTGCTCTGATGTCAATGTGGACTAATATGGGGTTAATAAGAAGAGAGTAGGTAGTCTGTTGTATGACAAAAAGAAATACAAATTTATCTCAAAGAAGAAAAAACAGCACTTTTTTCATGAGATGTCCGACTATTTGGGGAGTGGGGGAGGGGCTGTAACCCCATTAGACACCTTCCCGCTTTTAGGTATGCTCTAACGTCAATGTGGACTAATAGGGGTTAAGAAGAAAAGAGAGGGTAGTCTGTTGTATGACTAAAAAAATACAAATTTATCTCAAAGAAGAAAAAACAGCATATTTTCATGAGATGTTCGACTATTTGGGGAAGGGGGCTGTAACCCCATCGTCCTCCTTTTCCTTTTTAGGTATGCTCTGATGGCAATTTGGACTAATATGGTTCAAAATAGAAGAGAGTGGATAGTCTGTTCTATGACAAAAAAACAAAAACAAATTTATCTCAAAGAAGAAAAAACAGCAGGATTTTCATCAGATGTTTGACTATTTGGGGAAGGGGGGGGCTATAACCCCATCAGGAACCTTTTCCTTTTTAGGTATGCTTTAATGGAAATGTGGACTAATATGGGGTTAATAAGAAGAGAGTAGGTAGTCTGTTGTATGACAAAAACAAATACAAATTTATCTCAAAGAAGTAAAAAAAGCACTATTTTCATGAGATGTTCGACTATTTGGGGAATGGGGGAGGGGCTGTAAACCAATCATCCCCCTTTTCCTTTTTAGGTATGCTTTAATATAAATGTGGACTAATATGTGGCTAGAAAGAGGAGAGTGGATAGTCTGTTGTATGACAAAAAAAATATAAAATAATCTCAAAGAAGAAAAAAACAGCAGTATTGTGATGAGATGTTCGACTATTTGGGGAAAGGGGCTGTAACCCCATCGTCCTCCTTTTCCTTTTTAGGTATGCTCTGATGGCAATTTGTACTAATATGGGGCAAAATAGAAGAGAGTGGATAGTCTGTTCTATGACAAAAAAAGAAAACAAATTTATCTCAAAGAAGAAAAAACAGTAGTATTTTCATCAGATGTTTGACTATTTGGGAAATGCGGGAGGGGCTGTAAACCCATCATCTCCCTTTTCCTTTTTAGGTATGCTTTAATGGAAATGTGGACTAATATGTGGCTAGAAAGAGGAGAGTGTATAGTCTGTTGTATGACAAAAAAAATATAAATTAATCTCAAAGAAGAAAAAAATAGCAGTATTGTGATGAGATGTTCGACTATTTGGGGAAGGGGGGTGCAACCCCATCAGACACCTTCCCTCTTTTAGGTATGCTCTTACGTGAATGTGGCTAAAATGGGGTTAAAAAGAAGAGAGAGAGTAGTCTGTTGTATGGCAAAAAAATACAAATTTATCTCAAAGAAGAAAAAACAGCAGTTTTTTCATGAGAAGTTTGACTATTTCGGGAAGGGCGGGCTGTAACCCCATCAGCCCCCTTCCCCATTTTAGGTGTGCTCTGATGTCAATGTGGACTAATATGGGGTTAATAAGAAGAGAGTAGGTAGTCTGTTGTATGACAAAAAGAAATACAAATTTATCTCAAAGAAGAAAAAACAGCACTTTTTTCATGAGATGTCCGACTATTTGGGGAATGGGGGAGGGGCTGTAACCCCATTAGACACCTTCCCCCTTTTAGGTATGCTCTAACGTCAATGTGGACTAATAGGGGTTAAGAAGAAAAGAGAAGGTAGTCTGTTGTATGACTAAAAAAATACAAATTTATCTCAAAGAAGAAAAAAAAGCACTTTTTTCATGAGACTTTCGACTATTTCGGGTGTGTGTGTGGGGGGGTGTAACACAAATACCCCCTTCCCCTCTTTAGATATACTATGATGTCAATGTGGAAAATATGGGGTTAGAAAGAAGAGAGTGGGCAATCTGTTGTTTGACAAAAACAAATACAAATTTATCTCAAAGAAGAAAATAACAGCTCTATTTTCATGAGATGTTCGACATTTGGGGAAGCGGGCTGTAACCCCATCGTCCTCCTTTTCCTTTTTAGGTATGCTCTGATGGCAATTTGGACTAATATGGGTCAAAATAGAAGAGAGTGGATAGTCTGTTCTATGACAAGTAAACGAAAACAAATTTATCTCAAAGAAGAAAAAACAGCAGTATTTTAATCAGATGTTTGACTATTTGGGGAAGGGGGGGGGGTCTATAACCCCATCAGACACCTTTTCCTTTTTAGGTATGCTTTAATGGAAATGTGGACTAACATGTGGCTAGAAAGAGGAGAGTGGATAGCCTGTTGTATGACAAAAAAAATATAAATTATTCTCAAAGAAGAAAAAAACAGCAGTATTGTGATGAGATGTTCGACTATTTGGGGAAGGGGGGCTGTAACCCTATCAGACACCTTCCCTCTTTTAGGTATGCTGTGACGTGAACGTAGTTAATATGGGGTTAAAAAGAAGAGAGAGGGTAGTCTGTTGTATTACAAAAAAAAATACAAATTTATCTCAAAGAAGAAAAAACAGCAGTTTTTTCATGAGAAGTTTGACTATTTCGGGAAGGGCGGGCTGTAACCCCATCAGCCCCCTTCCCCATTTTAGGTGTGCTCTGATGTCAATGTGGTCTAATATGGGGTTAATAAGAAGAGAGTAGGTAGTCTGTTGTATGACAAAAAAAAATACAAATTTATCTCAAAGAAGAAAAAACAGCACTATTTTCATGAGATGTCCGACTATTTGGGGAATGGGGGAGGGGCTGTAACCCCATTAGACACCTTCCCCCTTTTAGGTATGCTCTAACGTCAATGTGGACTAATAGGGGTTAAGAAGAAAAGAGAGGGTAGTCTGTTGTATGACTAAAAAAATACAAATTTATCTCAAAGAAGAAAAAACACCCCTTTTTTCATGAGATTTTCGACTATTTCGGGTGTGTGTGCGTGGAGGGGGGAGGGTGTAACACAAATAACCTCTTCCCCTCTTTAGATATTCTATGATGTCAATGTGGAAAATATGGGGTTAGAAAGAAGAGAGTGGGCAATCTGTTGTTTGACAACAACAAATACAAATTTATCTCAAAGAAGAAAAAAACAGCACTATTTTCATGAGATGTTCGACAATTTGGGGAAGGGGACTGTAACCCCATCGTCCTCTTTTTCCTTTTTAGGTATGCTCTGATGGCAATTTGGACTAATATGGGTCAAAATAGAAGAGAGTGGATAGTCTGTTCTATGACAAAAAAACGAAAACAAATTTATCTCAAAGAAGAAAAAACAGCAGTATTTTCATCAGATGTTTGACTATTTGGGGAAGGGGGGGCTATAACCCCATCAGACACCTTTTACTTTTTAGGTATGCTTTAATGGAAATGTGGACTAATATGTGGCTAGAAAGAGGAGACTGGATAGTCTGTTGTATGACAAAAAATATATAAATTAATCTCAAAGAAGAAAAAAACAGCAGTATTGTGATGAGATGTTCGACTATTTGGGGAAGGGGGTGCTGTAACCCTACCAGACACCTTCCCTCTTTTAGGTATGCTGTGACGTGAATGTGGCTAATATGGGGTTAAAAAGAAGAGAGAGGGTAGTCTGTTGTATTACAAAAAAAATACAAATTTATCTCAAAGAAGAAAAAACAGCAGTTTTTTCATGAGAAGTTTGACTATTTCGGGAAGGGCGGGCTGTAACCCCATCAGCCCCCTTCCCCATTTTAGGTGTGCTCTGATGTCAATGTGGTCTAATATGGGGTTAATAAGAAGAGAGTAGGTAGTCTGTTGTATGACAAAAAAAAATACAAATTTATCTCAAAGAAGAAAAAACAGCACTATTTTCATGAGATGTCCGACTATTTGGGGAATGGGGGAGGGGCTGTAACCCCATTAGACACCTTCCCCCTTTTAGGTATGCTCTAACGTCAATGTGGACTAATAGGGGTTAAGAAGAAAAGAGAAGGTAGTCTGTTGTATGACTAAAAAAATACAAATTTATCTCAAAGAAGAAAAAAAAGCACTTTTTTCATGAGACTTTCGACTATTTCGGGTGTGTGTGTGGGGGGGTGTAACACAAATACCCCCTTCCCCTCTTTAGATATACTATGATGTCAATGTGGAAAATATGGGGTTAGAAAGAAGAGAGTGGGCAATCTGTTGTTTGACAAAAACAAATACAAATTTATCTCAAAGAAGAAAATAACAGCTCTATTTTCATGAGATGTTCGACATTTGGGGAAGCGGGCTGTAACCCCATCGTCCTCCTTTTCCTTTTTAGGTATGCTCTGATGGCAATTTGGACTAATATGGGTCAAAATAGAAGAGAGTGGATAGTCTGTTCTATGACAAAAAAACGAAAACAAATTTATCTCAAAGAAGAAAAAACACCCCTTTTTTCATGAGATTTTCGACTATTTCGGGGGTGTGTGCGTGGAGGGGGGGGGTGTAACACAAATAACCTCTTCCCCTCTTTAGATATTCTATGATGTCAATGTGGAAAATATGGGGTTAGAAAGAAGAGAGTGGGCAATCTGTTGTTTGACAAAAACAAATACAAATTTATCTCAAAGAAGAAAATAACAGCTCTATTTTCATGAGATGTTCGACATTTGGGGAAGCGGGCTGTAACCCCATCGTCCTCCTTTTTCTTTTTAGGTATGCTCTGATGGCAATTTGGACTAATATGGGTCAAAATAGAAGAGAGTGGATAGTCTGTTCTATGACAAGTAAACGAAAACAAATTTATCTCAAAGAAGAAAAAACAGCAGTATTTTAATCAGATGTTTGACTATTTGGGGAAGGGGGGGGTCTATAACCCCATCAGACACCTTTTCCTTTTTAGGTATGCTTTAATGGAAATGTGGACTAACATGTGGCTAGAAAGAGGAGAGTGGATAGCCTGTTGTATGACAAAAAAAATATAAATTATTCTCAAAGAAGAAAAAAACAGCAGTATTGTGATGAGATGTTCGACTATTTGGGGAAGGGGGGCTGTAACCCTATCAGACACCTTCCCTCTTTTAGGTATGCTGTGACGTGAACGTAGTTAATATGGGGTTAAAAAGAAGAGAGAGGGTAGTCTGTTGTATTACAAAAAAAAATACAAATTTATCTCAAAAAAGAAAAAACAGCAGTTTTTTCATGAGAAGTTTGACTATTTCGGGAAGGGAGGGCTGTAACCTCATCAGCCCCCTTCCCTCATTTAGGTGTGCTCTGATGTCAATGTGGACTAATATGGGGTTAATAAGAAGAGAGTAGGTAGTCTGTTGTATGACAAAAACAAATACAAATTTATCTGAAAGAAGAAAAAAACAGCACTATTTTCATGAGATGTTCGACAATTTGGGGAATGGGGGAAGGGCTGTAAACCCATCATCCCCCTTTTCCTTTTTAGGTATGCTTTAATGGAAATGTGGACTAATATGTGGCTAGAAAGAAGAGAGTGGATAGTCTGTTGTATGACAAAAAAAATATAAATTAATCTCAAAGATGAAAAAACAGCAGTATTTTGATGAGATGTTCGACTATTTGGGGAAGGGGGGTGCAACCCCATCAGACACCTTCCCCCTTTTAGGTATGCTCTGACGTGAATGTGGCTAATATGGGGTTAGAAAGAAGAGAGAGTGTAGTCTGTTGTATGACTAAAAAAATACAAATTTATCTGAAAGAAGAAAAAAAAGCACATTTTTCATGAGATTTTCGAATATTTCGGGTGTGTGTGTGGGGGGGGGGGATGTAACACAATACCCCCTTCCCCTCTTTAGATATACTATGATGTCAATGTGGAAAATATGGGGTTAGAAAGAAGAGAGTGGGCAATTTGTTGTATGACAAAAACAAATACAAATTTATCTCAAAGAAGAAAAAACAGCAGTTTTTTCATGAGAAGTTTGACTATTTCAGGAAGGGAGGGCTGTAACCCCATGAGCCCCCTTCCCTCTTTTAGGTGTGCTCTGATGTCAATGTGGACTAATATGGGGTTAATAAGAAGAGAGTAGGTAGTCTGTTGTATGACAAAAAGAAATACAAATTTATCTCAAAGAAGAAAAAACAGCACTTTTTTCATGAGATGTCCGACTATTTGGGGAGTGGGGGAGGGGCTGTAACCCCATTAGACACCTTCCCGCTTTTAGGTATGCTCTAACGTCAATGTGGACTAATAGGGGTTAAGAAGAAAAGAGAGGGTAGTCTGTTGTATGACTAAAAAAATACAAATTTATCTCAAAGAAGAAAAAACAGCATATTTTCATGAGATGTTCGACTATTTGGGGAAGGGGGCTGTAACCCCATCGTCCTCCTTTTCCTTTTTAGGTATGCTCTGATGGCAATTTGGACTAATATGGTTCAAAATAGAAGAGAGTGGATAGTCTGTTCTATGACAAAAAAACAAAAACAAATTTATCTCAAAGAAGAAAAAACAGCAGGATTTTCATCAGATGTTTGACTATTTGGGGAAGGGGGGGGCTATAACCCCATCAGGAACCTTTTCCTTTTTAGGTATGCTTTAATGGAAATGTGGACTAATATGGGGTTAATAAGAAGAGAGTAGGTAGTCTGTTGTATGACAAAAACAAATACAAATTTATCTCAAAGAAGTAAAAAAAGCACTATTTTCATGAGATGTTCGACTATTTGGGGAATGGGGGAGGGGCTGTAAACCAATCATCCCCCTTTTCCTTTTTAGGTATGCTTTAATATAAATGTGGACTAATATGTGGCTAGAAAGAGGAGAGTGGATAGTCTGTTGTATGACAAAAAAAATATAAAATAATCTCAAAGAAGAAAAAAACAGCAGTATTGTGATGAGATGTTCGACTATTTGGGGAAAGGGGCTGTAACCCCATCGTCCTCCTTTTCCTTTTTAGGTATGCTCTGATGGCAATTTGTACTAATATGGGGCAAAATAGAAGAGAGTGGATAGTCTGTTCTATGACAAAAAAAGAAAACAAATTTATCTCAAAGAAGAAAAAACAGTAGTATTTTCATCAGATGTTTGACTATTTGGGAAATGCGGGAGGGGCTGTAAACCCATCATCTCCCTTTTCCTTTTTAGGTATGCTTTAATGGAAATGTGGACTAATATGTGGCTAGAAAGAGGAGAGTGTATAGTCTGTTGTATGACAAAAAAAATATAAATTAATCTCAAAGAAGAAAAAAATAGCAGTATTGTGATGAGATGTTCGACTATTTGGGGAAGGGGGGTGCAACCCCATCAGACACCTTCCCTCTTTTAGGTATGCTCTTACGTGAATGTGGCTAAAATGGGGTTAAAAAGAAGAGAGAGAGTAGTCTGTTGTATGGCAAAAAAATACAAATTTATCTCAAAGAAGAAAAAACAGCAGTTTTTTCATGAGAAGTTTGACTATTTCGGGAAGGGCGGGCTGTAACCCCATCAGCCCCCTTCCCCATTTTAGGTGTGCTCTGATGTCAATGTGGACTAATATGGGGTTAATAAGAAGAGAGTAGGTAGTCTGTTGTATGACAAAAAGAAATACAAATTTATCTCAAAGAAGAAAAAACAGCACTTTTTTCATGAGATGTCCGACTATTTGGGGAATGGGGGAGGGGCTGTAACCCCATTAGACACCTTCCCCCTTTTAGGTATGCTCTAACGTCAATGTGGACTAATAGGGGTTAAGAAGAAAAGAGAAGGTAGTCTGTTGTATGACTAAAAAAATACAAATTTATCTCAAAGAAGAAAAAAAAGCACTTTTTTCATGAGACTTTCGACTATTTCGGGTGTGTGTGGGGGGGGGTGTAACACAAATACCCCCTTCCCCTCTTTAGATATACTATGATGTCAATGTGGAAAATATGGGGTTAGAAAGAAGAGAGTGGGCAATCTGTTGTTTGACAAAAACAAATACAAATTTATCTCAAAGAAGAAAATAACAGCTCTATTTTCATGAGATGTTCGACATTTGGGGAAGCGGGCTGTAACCCCATCGTCCTCCTTTTCCTTTTTAGGTATGCTCTGATGGCAATTTGGACTAATATGGGTCAAAATAGAAGAGAGTGGATAGTCTGTTCTATGACAAGTAAACGAAAACAAATTTATCTCAAAGAAGAAAAAACAGCAGTATTTTAATCAGATGTTTGACTATTTGGGGAAGGGGGGGGGGTCTATAACCCCATCAGACACCTTTTCCTTTTTAGGTATGCTTTAATGGAAATGTGGACTAACATGTGGCTAGAAAGAGGAGAGTGGATAGCCTGTTGTATGACAAAAAAAATATAAATTATTCTCAAAGAAGAAAAAAACAGCAGTATTGTGATGAGATGTTCGACTATTTGGGGAAGGGGGGCTGTAACCCTATCAGACACCTTCCCTCTTTTAGGTATGCTGTGACGTGAACGTAGTTAATATGGGGTTAAAAAGAAGAGAGAGGGTAGTCTGTTGTATTACAAAAAAAAATACAAATTTATCTCAAAGAAGAAAAAACAGCAGTTTTTTCATGAGAAGTTTGACTATTTCGGGAAGGGCGGGCTGTAACCCCATCAGCCCCCTTCCCCATTTTAGGTGTGCTCTGATGTCAATGTGGTCTAATATGGGGTTAATAAGAAGAGAGTAGGTAGTCTGTTGTATGACAAAAAAAAATACAAATTTATCTCAAAGAAGAAAAAACAGCACTATTTTCATGAGATGTCCGACTATTTGGGGAATGGGGGAGGGGCTGTAACCCCATTAGACACCTTCCCCCTTTTAGGTATGCTCTAACGTCAATGTGGACTAATAGGGGTTAAGAAGAAAAGAGAGGGTAGTCTGTTGTATGACTAAAAAAATACAAATTTATCTCAAAGAAGAAAAAACACCCCTTTTTTCATGAGATTTTCGACTATTTCGGGTGTGTGTGCGTGGAGGGGGGAGGGTGTAACACAAATAACCTCTTCCCCTCTTTAGATATTCTATGATGTCAATGTGGAAAATATGGGGTTAGAAAGAAGAGAGTGGGCAATCTGTTGTTTGACAACAACAAATACAAATTTATCTCAAAGAAGAAAAAAACAGCACTATTTTCATGAGATGTTCGACAATTTGGGGAAGGGGACTGTAACCCCATCGTCCTCTTTTTCCTTTTTAGGTATGCTCTGATGGCAATTTGGACTAATATGGGTCAAAATAGAAGAGAGTGGATAGTCTGTTCTATGACAAAAAAACGAAAACAAATTTATCTCAAAGAAGAAAAAACAGCAGTATTTTCATCAGATGTTTGACTATTTGGGGAAGGGGGGGCTATAACCCCATCAGACACCTTTTACTTTTTAGGTATGCTTTAATGGAAATGTGGACTAATATGTGGCTAGAAAGAGGAGACTGGATAGTCTGTTGTATGACAAAAAATATATAAATTAATCTCAAAGAAGAAAAAAACAGCAGTATTGTGATGAGATGTTCGACTATTTGGGGAAGGGGGGCTGTAACCCTACCAGACACCTTCCCTCTTTTAGGTATGCTGTGACGTGAATGTGGCTAATATGGGGTTAAAAAGAAGAGAGAGGGTAGTCTGTTGTATTACAAAAAAAATACAAATTTATCTCAAAGAAGAAAAAACAGCAGTTTTTTCATGAGAAGTTTGACTATTTCGGGAAGGGCGGGCTGTAACCCCATCAGCCCCCTTCCCCATTTTAGGTGTGCTCTGATGTCAATGTGGTCTAATATGGGTAAATAAGAAGAGAGTAGGTAGTCTGTTGTATGACAAAAAAAAATACAAATTTATCTCAAAGAAGAAAAAACAGCACTATTTTCATGAGATGTCCGACTATTTGGGGAATGGGGGAGGGGCTGTAACCCCATTAGACACCTTCCCCCTTTTAGGTATGCTCTAACGTCAATGTGGACTAATAGGGGTTAAGAAGAAAAGAGAAGGTAGTCTGTTGTATGACTAAAAAAATACAAATTTATCTCAAAGAAGAAAAAAAAGCACTTTTTTCATGAGACTTTCGACTATTTCGGGTGTGTGTGTGGGGGGGTGTAACACAAATACCCCCTTCCCCTCTTTAGATATACTATGATGTCAATGTGGAAAATATGGGGTTAGAAAGAAGAGAGTGGGCAATCTGTTGTTTGACAAAAACAAATACAAATTTATCTCAAAGAAGAAAATAACAGCTCTATTTTCATGAGATGTTCGACATTTGGGGAAGCGGGCTGTAACCCCATCGTCCTCCTTTTCCTTTTTAGGTATGCTCTGATGGCAATTTGGACTAATATGGGTCAAAATAGAAGAGAGTGGATAGTCTGTTCTATGACAAAAAAACGAAAACAAATTTATCTCAAAGAAGAAAAAACACCCCTTTTTTCATGAGATTTTCGACTATTTCGGGGGTGTGTGCGTGGAGGGGGGGGGTGTAACACAAATAACCTCTTCCCCTCTTTAGATATTCTATGATGTCAATGTGGAAAATATGGGGTTAGAAAGAAGAGAGTGGGCAATCTGTTGTTTGACAAAAACAAATACAAATTTATCTCAAAGAAGAAAATAACAGCTCTATTTTCATGAGATGTTCGACATTTGGGGAAGCGGGCTGTAACCCCATCGTCCTCCTTTTTCTTTTTAGGTATGCTCTGATGGCAATTTGGACTAATATGGGTCAAAATAGAAGAGAGTGGATAGTCTGTTCTATGACAAGTAAACGAAAACAAATTTATCTCAAAGAAGAAAAAACAGCAGTATTTTAATCAGATGTTTGACTATTTGGGGAAGGGGGGGGTCTATAACCCCATCAGACACCTTTTCCTTTTTAGGTATGCTTTAATGGAAATGTGGACTAACATGTGGCTAGAAAGAGGAGAGTGGATAGCCTGTTGTATGACAAAAAAAATATAAATTATTCTCAAAGAAGAAAAAAACAGCAGTATTGTGATGAGATGTTCGACTATTTGGGGAAGGGGGGCTGTAACCCTATCAGACACCTTCCCTCTTTTAGGTATGCTGTGACGTGAACGTAGTTAATATGGGGTTAAAAAGAAGAGAGAGGGTAGTCTGTTGTATTACAAAAAAAAATACAAATTTATCTCAAAAAAGAAAAAACAGCAGTTTTTTCATGAGAAGTTTGACTATTTCGGGAAGGGAGGGCTGTAACCTCATCAGCCCCCTTCCCTCATTTAGGTGTGCTCTGATGTCAATGTGGACTAATATGGGGTTAATAAGAAGAGAGTAGGTAGTCTGTTGTATGACAAAAACAAATACAAATTTATCTGAAAGAAGAAAAAAACAGCACTATTTTCATGAGATGTTCGACAATTTGGGGAATGGGGGAAGGGCTGTAAACCCATCATCCCCCTTTTCCTTTTTAGGTATGCTTTAATGGAAATGTGGACTAATATGTGGCTAGAAAGAAGAGAGTGGATAGTCTGTTGTATGACAAAAAAAATATAAATTAATCTCAAAGATGAAAAAACAGCAGTATTTTGATGAGATGTTCGACTATTTGGGGAAGGGGGGTGCAACCCCATCAGACACCTTCCCCCTTTTAGGTATGCTCTGACGTGAATGTGGCTAATATGGGGTTAGAAAGAAGAGAGAGTGTAGTCTGTTGTATGACTAAAAAAATACAAATTTATCTGAAAGAAGAAAAAAAAGCACATTTTTCATGAGATTTTCGAATATTTCGGGTGTGTGTGTGTGGGGGGGGATGTAACACAATACCCCCTTCCCCTCTTTAGATATACTATGATGTCAATGTGGAAAATATGGGGTTAGAAAGAAGAGAGTGGGCAATTTGTTGTATGACAAAAACAAATACAAATTTATCTCAAAGAAGAAAAAACAGCAGTTTTTTCATGAGAAGTTTGACTATTTCGGGAAGGGAGGGCTGTAACCCCATCGTCCTCCTTTTCCTTTTTAGGTATGCTCTGATGGCAATTTGGACTAATATGGGGCAAAATAGAAGAGAGTGGATAGTCTGTTCTATGACAAAAAAACGAATACAAATTTATCTCAAAGAAGAAAAAACAGTAGTATTTTCATCAGATGTTTGACTATTTGGGAAATGCGGGAGGGGCTGTAAACCCATCATCCCCCTTTTCCTTTTTAGGTATGCTTTAATGGAAATGTGGGCTAATATGTGGCTAGAAAGAGGAGAGTGGATAGTCTGTTGTATGACAAAAAAAATATAAAATAATCTCAAAGAAGAAAATATCAGCAGTATTGTGATGAGATGTTCGACTATTTGGGGAAGGGGGGTGCAACCCCATCAGACACCTTCCCTCTTTTAGGTATGCTCTGACGTGAATGTGGCTAATATGGGGTTAAAAAGAAGAGAGAGGGTAGTCTGTTGTATGGCAAAAAAATACAAATTTATCTCAAAGAAGAAAAAACAGCAGTTTTTTCATGAGAAGTTTGACTATTTCGGGAAGGGAGGGCTGTAACCCCATCAGCCCCCTTCCCTCTTTTAGGTGTGCTCTGATGTCAATGTGGACTAATATGGGGTTAATAAGAAGAGAGTAGGTAGTCTGTTGTACGACAAAAACAAATACAAATTTATCTCAAAGAAGAAAAAAACAGCACTATTTTCATGAGATGTTCGACTATTTGGGGAATGGGGGAGGGGCTGGACTCCAATCATCCCCCTTTTCCTTTTTAGGTATGCTTTAATGGAAATGTGGACTAATATGTGGCTAGAAAGAAGAGAGTGGATAGTCTGTTGTATGACAAAAAAATATAAATTAATCTCAAAGATGAAAAAAACAGCAGTATTTTGATGAGATGTTCGACTATTTAGGGAAAGGGGGGTTGTAACCCTATCAGACACCTTCCCCCTTTTAGGTATGCTCTCACGTGAATGTGGCTAATATGGGGTTAAAAAGAAGAGAGAGGGTAGTCTGTTGTATGACTAAAAAAATACAAATTTATCTCAAAGAAGAAAAAACAGCAGTTTTTTCATGAGAAGTTTGACTATTTGGGGAAGGGGGCTGTAACCCCATCGTCCTCCTTTTCTTTTTTAGGTATGCTCTGATAGCAATTTGGACTAATATGGGGCAAAATAGAAGAGAGTGGATAGTCTGTTCTATGACAAAAAAACGAAAACAAATTTATCTCAAAGAAGAAAAAACAGCAGTATTTTCATCAGATGTTTGACTATTTGGGGAAGGGGGGCTATAACCCCATCAGACACCTTTTCCTTTTTAGGTATGCTTTAATGGAAATGTGGAATAATATGTGGCTAGAAAGAGTAGAGTGGATAGTCTGTTGTATGACAAAAATATATAAATTAATCTTAAAGAAGAAAAAAACAGCAGTATTGTGATGAGATGTTCGACTATTTGGGGAAGGGGGGCTGTAACCCCATCAGACACCTTCCCTCTTTTAGGTATGCTCTGACGTGAATGTGGCTAATATGGGGTTAAAAAGAAGAGAGAGGGTAGTCTGTTGTATGACAAAAAAAATACAAATTTATCTCAAAGAAGAAAAAACGTGCAGTTTTTTCATGTGATGTTCGGCTATTTGGAGAAGGGTGGCTGTAACCCTATCAGACACCTTCCCTCTTTTAGGTATGCTCTGACGTGAATGTGGCTAATATGGGGTTAAAAAGAAGAGAGGGGGTAGTCTGTTGTATTACAGAAAAAAATACAAATTTATCTCAAAGAAGAAAAAACAGCAGTTTTTTCATGAGAAGTTTGACTATTTCAGGAAGGGAGGGCTGTAACCCCATCAGCCCCCTTCCCTCTTTTAGGTGTGCTCTGATGTCAATGTGGACTAATATGGGGTTAATAAGAAGAGAGTAGGTAGTCTGTTTTATGAAAAAAACAAATACAAATTTATCTCAAAGAAGAAAAAACAGCACTTTTTTCATGAGATGTCCGACTATTTGGGGAATGGGGGAGGGGCTGTAACCCCATTAGACACCTTCCCCCTTTTAGGTATGCTCTAACGTCAATGTGGACTAATAGGGGTTAAGAAGAAAAGAGAGGGTAGTCTGTTGTATGACTAAAAAAATACAAATTTATCTCAAAGAAGAAAAAACAGCCCTTTTTTCATGAGATTTTCGACTATTTGGGGAAGGGGGCTGTAACCCCATCGTCCTCCTTTTCCTTTTTAGGTATGCTCTGATGGCAATTTGGACTAATATGGTTCAAAATAGAAGAGAGTGGATAGTCTGTTCTATGACAAAAAAACAAAAACAAATTTATCTCAAAGAAGAAAAAACAGCAGGATTTTCATCAGATGTTTGACTATTTGGGGAAGGGGGGGGCTATAACCCCATCAGAAACCTTTTCCTTTTTAGGTATGCTTTAATGGAAATGTGGACTAATATGGGGTTAATAAGAAGAGAGTAGGTAGTCTGTTGTATGACAAAAACAAATACAAATTTATCTCAAAGAAGGAAAAAAAGCACTATTTTCATGAGATGTTCGACTATTTGGGGAATGGGGGAGGGGCTGTAAACCAATCATCCCCCTTTTCCTTTTTAGGTATGCTTTAATGGAAATGTGGACTAATATGTAGCTAGAAAGAGGAGAGTGGATAGTCTGTTGTATGACAAAAAAAATATAAATTAATCTGAAAGAAGAAAAAAACAGCAGTATTGTGATGAGATGTTCGACTATTTGGGGAAGGGGGGCTGTAACCCCATCAGACACCTTCCCTCTTTTAGGTATGCTCTGAAATGAATGTGGCTAATATGGGATTAAAAAGAAGAGAGAGGGTAGTCTGTTGTATGACAAAAAAAATACAAATTTATCTCAAAGAAGAAAAAACGGCAGTTTTTTCATGAGAAGTTTGACTATTTCAGGAAGGGAGGGCTGTAACCCCATGAGCCCCCTTCCCTCTTTTAGGTGTGCTCTGATGTCAATGTGGACTAATATGGGGTTAATAAGAAGAGAGTAGGTAGTCTGTTGTATGACAAAAAGAAATACAAATTTATCTCAAAGAAGAAAAAACAGCACTTTTTTCATGAGATGTCTGTTCTATGACAAGTAAACGAAAACAAATTTATCTCAAAGAAGAAAAAACAGCAGTATTTTAATCAGATGTTTGACTATTTGGGGAAGGGGGGGGGTCTATAACCCCATCAGACACCTTTTCCTTTTTAGGTATGCTTTAATGGAAATGTGGACTAACATGTGGCTAGAAAGAGGAGAGTGGATAGCCTGTTGTATGACAAAAAAAATATAAATTATTCTCAAAGAAGAAAAAAACAGCAGTATTGTGATGAGATGTTCGACTATTTGGGGAAGGGGGGCTGTAACCCTATCAGACACCTTCCCTCTTTTAGGTATGCTGTGACGTGAACGTAGTTAATATGGGGTTAAAAAGAAGAGAGAGGGTAGTCTGTTGTATTACAAAAAAAAATACAAATTTATCTCAAAAAAGAAAAAACAGCAGTTTTTTCATGAGAAGTTTGACTATTTCGGGAAGGGAGGGCTGTAACCCCATCAGCCCCCTTCCCTCTTTTAGGTGTGCTCTGATGTCAATGTGGACTAATATGGGGTTAATAAGAAGAGAGTAGGTAGTCTGTTGTACGACAAAAACAAATACAAATTTATCTCAAAGAAGAAAAAAACAGCACTATTTTCATGAGATGTTCGACTATTTGGGGAATGGGGGAGGGGCTGGACTCCAATCATCCCCCTTTTCCTTTTTAGGTATGCTTTAATGGAAATGTGGACTAATATGTGGCTAGAAAGAAGAGAGTGGATAGTCTGTTGTATGACAAAAAAATATAAATTAATCTCAAAGATGAAAAAAACAGCAGTATTTTGATGAGATGTTCGACTATTTAGGGAAAGGGGGGTTGTAACCCTATCAGACACCTTCCCCCTTTTAGGTATGCTCTCACGTGTATGTGGCTAATATGGGGTTAAAAAGAAGAGAGAGGGTAGTCTGTTGTATGACTAAAAAAATACAAATTTATCTCAAAGAAGAAAAAACAGCAGTTTTTTCATGAGAAGTTTGACTATTTGGGGAAGGGGGCTGTAACCCCATCGTCCTCCTTTTCTTTTTTAGGTATGCTCTGATAGCAATTTGGACTAATATGGGGCAAAATAGAAGAGAGTGGATAGTCTGTTCTATGACAAAAAAACGAAAACAAATTTATCTCAAAGAAGAAAAAACAGCAGTATTTTCATCAGATGTTTGACTATTTGGGGAAGGGGGGCTATAACCCCATCAGACACCTTTTCCTTTTTAGGTATGCTTTAATGGAAATGTGGAATAATATGTGGCTAGAAAGAGTAGAGTGGATAGTCTGTTGTATGACAAAAATATATAAATTAATCTCAAAGAAGAAAAAAACAGCAGTATTGTGATGAGATGTTCGACTATTTGGGGAAGGGGGGCTGTAACCCCATCAGACACCTTCCCTCTTTTAGGTATGCTCTGACGTGAATGTGGCTAATATGGGGTTAAAAAGAAGAGAGAGGGTAGTCTGTTGTTTGACAAAAAAAATACAAATTTATCTCAAAGAAGAAAAAACGTGCAGTTTTTTCATGTGATGTTCGGCTATTTGGAGAAGGGTGGCTGTAACCCTATCAGACACCTTCCCTCTTTTAGGTATGCTCTGACGTGAATGTGGCTAATATGGGGTTAAAAAGAAGAGAGGGGGTAGTCTGTTGTATTACAGAAAAAAATACAAATTTATCTCAAAGAAGAAAAAACAGCAGTTTTTTCATGAGAAGTTTGACTATTTCAGGAAGGGAGGGCTGTAACCCCATCAGCCCCCTTCCCTCTTTTAGGTGTGCTCTGATGTCAATGTGGACTAATATGGGGTTAATAAGAAGAGAGTAGGTAGTCTGTTTTATGAAAAAAACAAATACAAATTTATCTCAAAGAAGAAAAAACAGCACTTTTTTCATGAGATGTCCGACTATTTGGGGAATGGGGGAGGGGCTGTAACCCCATTAGACACCTTCCCCCTTTTAGGTATGCTCTAACGTCAATGTGGACTAATAGGGGTTAAGAAGAAAAGAGAGGGTAGTCTGTTGTATGACTAAAAAAATACAAATTTATCTCAAAGAAGAAAAAACAGCCCTTTTTTCATGAGATTTTCGACTATTTGGGGAAGGGGGCTGTAACCCCATCGTCCTCCTTTTCCTTTTTAGGTATGCTCTGATGGCAATTTGGACTAATATGGTTCAAAATAGAAGAGAGTGGATAGTCTGTTCTATGACAAAAAAACAAAAACAAATTTATCTCAAAGAAGAAAAAACAGCAGGATTTTCATCAGATGTTTGACTATTTGGGGAAGGGGGGGGCTATAACCCCATCAGAAACCTTTTCCTTTTTAGGTATGCTTTAATGGAAATGTGGACTAATATGGGGTTAATAAGAAGAGAGTAGGTAGTCTGTTGTATGACAAAAACAAATACAAATTTATCTCAAAGAAGGAAAAAAAGCACTATTTTCATGAGATGTTCGACTATTTGGGGAATGGGGGAGGGGCTGTAAACCAATCATCCCCCTTTTCCTTTTTAGGTATGCTTTAATGGAAATGTGGACTAATATGTAGCTAGAAAGAGGAGAGTGGATAGTCTGTTGTATGACAAAAAAAATATAAATTAATCTCAAAGAAGAAAAAAACAGCAGTATTGTGATGAGATGTTCGACTATTTGGGGAAGGGGGGCTGTAACCCCATCAGACACCTTCCCTCTTTTAGGTATGCTCTGAAATGAATGTGGCTAATATGGGATTAAAAAGAAGAGAGAGGGTAGTCTGTTGTATGACAAAAAAAATACAAATTTATCTCAAAGAAGAAAAAACGGCAGTTTTTTCATGAGAAGTTTGACTATTTCAGGAAGGGAGGGCTGTAACCCCATGAGCCCCCTTCCCTCTTTTAGGTGTGCTCTGATGTCAATGTGGACTAATATGGGGTTAATAAGAAGAGAGTAGGTAGTCTGTTGTATGACAAAAAGAAATACAAATTTATCTCAAAGAAGAAAAAACAGCACTTTTTTCATGAGATGTCTGTTCTATGACAAGTAAACGAAAACAAATTTATCTCAAAGAAGAAAAAACAGCAGTATTTTAATCAGATGTTTGACTATTTGGGGAAGGGGGGGGGTCTATAACCCCATCAGACACCTTTTCCTTTTTAGGTATGCTTTAATGGAAATGTGGACTAACATGTGGCTAGAAAGAGGAGAGTGGATAGCCTGTTGTATGACAAAAAAAATATAAATTATTCTCAAAGAAGAAAAAAACAGCAGTATTGTGATGAGATGTTCGACTATTTGGGGAAGGGGGGCTGTAACCCTATCAGACACCTTCCCTCTTTTAGGTATGCTGTGACGTGAACGTAGTTAATATGGGGTTAAAAAGAAGAGAGAGGGTAGTCTGTTGTATTACAAAAAAAAATACAAATTTATCTCAAAAAAGAAAAAACAGCAGTTTTTTCATGAGAAGTTTGACTATTTCGGGAAGGGAGGGCTGTAACCTCATCAGCCCCCTTCCCTCATTTAGGTGTGCTCTGATGTCAATGTGGACTAATATGGGGTTAATAAGAAGAGAGTAGGTAGTCTGTTGTATGACAAAAACAAATACAAATTTATCTGAAAGAAGAAAAAAACAGCACTATTTTCATGAGATGTTCGACAATTTGGGGAATGGGGGAAGGGCTGTAAACCCATCATCCCCCTTTTCCTTTTTAGGTATGCTTTAATGGAAATGTGGACTAATATGTGGCTAGAAAGAAGAGAGTGGATAGTCTGTTGTATGACAAAAAAAATATAAATTAATCTCAAAGATGAAAAAACAGCAGTATTTTGATGAGATGTTCGACTATTTGGGGAAGGGGGGTGCAACCCCATCAGACACCTTCCCCCTTTTAGGTATGCTCTGACGTGAATGTGGCTAATATGGGGTTAGAAAGAAGAGAGAGTGTAGTCTGTTGTATGACTAAAAAAATACAAATTTATCTGAAAGAAGAAAAAAAAGCACATTTTTCATGAGATTTTCGAATATTTCGGGTGTGTGTGTGGGGGGGGGGGATGTAACACAATACCCCCTTCCCCTCTTTAGATATACTATGATGTCAATGTGGAAAATATGGGGTTAGAAAGAAGAGAGTGGGCAATTTGTTGTATGACAAAAACAAATACAAATTTATCTCAAAGAAGAAAAAACAGCAGTTTTTTCATGAGAAGTTTGACTATTTCGGGAAGGGAGGGCTGTAACCCCATCGTCCTCCTTTTCCTTTTTAGGTATGCTCTGATGGCAATTTGGACTAATATGGGGCAAAATAGAAGAGAGTGGATAGTCTGTTCTATGACAAAAAAACGAATACAAATTTATCTCAAAGAAGAAAAAACAGCAGTTTTTTCATGAGAAGTTTGACTATTTCGGGAAGGGAGGGCTGTAACCCCATCAGCCCCCTTCCCTCTTTTAGGTGTGCTCTGATGTCAATGTGGACTAATATGGGGTTAATAAGAAGAGAGTAGGTAGTCTGTTGTACGACAAAAACAAATACAAATTTATCTTCAAGAAGAAAAAAACAGCACTATTTTCATGAGATGTTCGACTATTTGGGGAATGGGGGAGGGGCTGGACTCCAATCATCCCCCTTTTCCTTTTTAGGTATGCTTTAATGGAAATGTGGACTAATATGTGGCTAGAAAGAAGAGAGTGGATAGTCTGTTGTATGACAAAAAAATATAAATTAATCTCAAAGATGAAAAAAACAGCAGTATTTTGATGAGATGTTCGACTATTTAGGGAAAGGGGGGTTGTAACCCTATCAGACACCTTCCCCCTTTTAGGTATGCTCTCACGTGAATGTGGCTAATATGGGGTTAAAAAGAAGAGAGAGGGTAGTCTGTTGTATGACTAAAAAAATACAAATTTATCTCAAAGAAGAAAAAACAGCAGTTTTTTCATGAGAAGTTTGACTATTTGGGGAAGGGGGCTGTAACCCCATCGTCCTCCTTTTCTTTTTTAGGTATGCTCTGATAGCAATTTGGACTAATATGGGGCAAAATAGAAGAGAGTGGATAGTCTGTTCTATGACAAAAAAACGAAAACAAATTTATCTCAAAGAAGAAAAAACAGCAGTATTTTCATCAGATGTTTGACTATTTGGGGAAGGGGGGCTATAACCCCATCAGACACCTTTTCCTTTTTAGGTATGCTTTAATGGAAATGTGGAATAATATGTGGCTAGAAAGAGTAGAGTGGATAGTCTGTTGTATGACAAAAATATATAAATTAATCTCAAAGAAGAAAAAAACAGCAGTATTGTGATGAGATGTTCGACTATTTGGGGAAGGGGGGCTGTAACCCCATCAGACACCTTCCCTCTTTTAGGTATGCTCTGACGTGAATGTGGCTAATATGGGGTTAAAAAGAAGAGAGAGGGTAGTCTGTTGTATGACAAAAAAAATACAAATTTATCTCAAAGAAGAAAAAACGTGCAGTTTTTTCATGAGATGTTCGGCTATTTGGAGAAGAGTGGCTGTAACCCTATCAGACACCTTCCCTCTTTTAGGTATGCTCTGACGTGAATGTGGCTAATATGGGGTTAAAAAGAAGAGAGGGGGTAGTCTGTTGTATTACAGAAAAAAATACAAATTTATCTCAAAGAAGAAAAAACAGCAGTTTTTTCATGAGAAGTTTGACTATTTCAGGAAGGGAGGGCTGTAACCCCATCAGCCCCCTTCCCTCTTTTAGGTGTGCTCTGATGTCAATGTGGACTAATATGGGGTTAATAAGAAGAGAGTAGGTAGTCTGTTGTATGACAAAAAGAAATACAAATTTATCTCAAAGAAGAAAAAACAGCACTTTTTTCATGAGATGTCTGTTCTATGACAAGTAAACGAAAACAAATTTATCTCAAAGAAGAAAAAACAGCAGTATTTTAATCAGATGTTTGACTATTTGGGGAAGGGGGGGGGGTCTATAACCCCATCAGACACCTTTTCCTTTTTAGGTATGCTTTAATGGAAATGTGGACTAACATGTGGCTAGAAAGAGGAGAGTGGATAGCCTGTTGTATGACAAAAAAAATATAAATTATTCTCAAAGAAGAAAAAAACAGCAGTATTGTGATGAGATGTTCGACTATTTGGGGAAGGGGGGCTGTAACCCTATCAGACACCTTCCCTCTTTTAGGTATGCTGTGACGTGAACGTAGTTAATATGGGGTTAAAAAGAAGAGAGAGGGTAGTCTGTTGTATTACAAAAAAAATACAAATTTATCTCAAAAAAGAAAAAACAGCAGTTTTTTCATGAGAAGTTTGACTATTTCGGGAAGGGAGGGCTGTAACCTCATCAGCCCCCTTCCCTCATTTAGGTGTGCTCTGATGTCAATGTGGACTAATATGGGGTTAATAAGAAGAGAGTAGGTAGTCTGTTGTATGACAAAAACAAATACAAATTTATCTGAAAGAAGAAAAAAACAGCACTATTTTCATGAGATGTTCGACAATTTGGGGAATGGGGGAAGGGCTGTAAACCCATCATCCCCCTTTTCCTTTTTAGGTATGCTTTAATGGAAATGTGGACTAATATGTGGCTAGAAAGAAGAGAGTGGATAGTCTGTTGTATGACAAAAAAAATATAAATTAATCTCAAAGATGAAAAAACAGCAGTATTTTGATGAGATGTTCGACTATTTGGGGAAGGGGGGTGCAACCCCATCAGACACCTTCCCCCTTTTAGGTATGCTCTGACGTGAATGTGGCTAATATGGGGTTAGAAAGAAGAGAGAGTGTAGTCTGTTGTATGACTAAAAAAATACAAATTTATCTGAAAGAAGAAAAAAAAGCACATTTTTCATGAGATTTTCGAATATTTCGGGTGTGTGTGTGGGGGGGGGGATGTAACACAATACCCCCTTCCCCTCTTTAGATATACTATGATGTCAATGTGGAAAATATGGGGTTAGAAAGAAGAGAGTGGGCAATTTGTTGTATGACAAAAACAAATACAAATTTATCTCAAAGAAGAAAAAACAGCAGTTTTTTCATGAGAAGTTTGACTATTTCGGGAAGGGAGGGCTGTAACCCCATCGTCCTCCTTTTCCTTTTTAGGTATGCTCTGATGGCAATTTGGACTAATATGGGGCAAAATAGAAGAGAGTGGATAGTCTGTTCTATGACAAAAAAACGAATACAAATTTATCTCAAAGAAGAAAAAACAGCAGTTTTTTCATGAGAAGTTTGACTATTTCGGGAAGGGAGGGCTGTAACCCCATCAGCCCCCTTCCCTCTTTTAGGTGTGCTCTGATGTCAATGTGGACTAATATGGGGTTAATAAGAAGAGAGTAGGTAGTCTGTTGTACGACAAAAACAAATACAAATTTATCTCAAAGAAGAAAAAAACAGCACTATTTTCATGAGATGTTCGACTATTTGGGGAATGGGGGAGGGGCTGGACTCCAATCATCCCCCTTTTCCTTTTTAGGTATGCTTTAATGGAAATGTGGACTAATATGTGGCTAGAAAGAAGAGAGTGGATAGTCTGTTGTATGACAAAAAAATATAAATTAATCTCAAAGATGAAAAAAACAGCAGTATTTTGATGAGATGTTCGACTATTTAGGGAAAGGGGGGTTGTAACCCTATCAGACACCTTCCCCCTTTTAGGTATGCTCTCACGTGAATGTGGCTAATATGGGGTTAAAAAGAAGAGAGAGGGTAGTCTGTTGTATGACTAAAAAAATACAAATTTATCTCAAAGAAGAAAAAACAGCAGTTTTTTCATGAGAAGTTTGACTATTTGGGGAAGGGGGCTGTAACCCCATCGTCCTCCTTTTCTTTTTTAGGTATGCTCTGATAGCAATTTGGACTAATATGGGGCAAAATAGAAGAGAGTGGATAGTCTGTTCTATGACAAAAAAACGAAAACAAATTTATCTCAAAGAAGAAAAAACAGCAGTATTTTCATCAGATGTTTGACTATTTGGGGAAGGGGGGCTATAACCCCATCAGACACCTTTTCCTTTTTAGGTATGCTTTAATGGAAATGTGGAATAATATGTGGCTAGAAAGAGTAGAGTGGATAGTCTGTTGTATGACAAAAATATATAAATTAATCTCAAAGAAGAAAAAAACAGCAGTATTGTGATGAGATGTTCGACTATTTGGGGAAGGGGGGCTGTAACCCCATCAGACACCTTCCCTCTTTTAGGTATGCTCTGACGTGAATGTGGCTAATATGGGGTTAAAAAGAAGAGAGAGGGTAGTCTGTTGTATGACAAAAAAAATACAAATTTATCTCAAAGAAGAAAAAACGTGCAGTTTTTTCATGAGATGTTCGGCTATTTGGAGAAGAGTGGCTGTAACCCTATCAGACACCTTCCCTCTTTTAGGTATGCTCTGACGTGAATGTGGCTAATATGGGGTTAAAAAGAAGAGAGGGGGTAGTCTGTTGTATTACAGAAAAAAATACAAATTTATCTCAAAGAAGAAAAAACAGCAGTTTTTTCATGAGAAGTTTGACTATTTCAGGAAGGGAGGGCTGTAACCCCATCAGCCCCCTTCCCTCTTTTAGGTGTGCTCTGATGTCAATGTGGACTAATATGGGGTTAATAAGAAGAGAGTAGGTAGTCTGTTTTATGAAAAAAACAAATACAAATTTATCTCAAAGAAGAAAAAACAGCACTTTTTTCATGAGATGTCCGACTATTTGGGGAATGGGGGAGGGGCTGTAACCCCATTAGACACCTTCCCCCTTTTAGGTATGCTCTAACGTCAATGTGGACTAATAGGGGTTAAGAAGAAAAGAGAGGGTAGTCTGTTGTATGACTAAAAAAATACAAATTTATCTCAAAGAAGAAAAAACAGCCCTTTTTTCATGAGATTTTCGACTATTGCGGGTATGTGTGTGTGGAGGTGGGGGGGGTGTAACACAAATAACCTCTTCCCTTCTTTAGATATTCTATGATGTCAATGTGGAAAATATGGGGTTAGAAACGAGGCTAACGAAAAAGAAAGGCTACCGCGGTGCTTTACGCGTATCTTTTTTTACAGACCGCCAGAGTCACGTGATGCTCGAATGCACCAATGCAGGTGTACGAAAAGAGCATCACGTCACTCTAGCGGTCTGTAAAAAAAGTTAAGTGGAATGCACCGCGGTAGCCTGTATTTTTCGTTAGCCTCGGTTAGAAAGAAGAGAGTGGGTAGTCTGTTGTATGACTAAAAAAATACAAATTTATCTCAAAGAAGAAAAAAAAGCACTTTTTTCATGAGATTTTCGACTATTTCGGGTGTGTGTGTGTGTGGGGGGGGTGTAACACAATACCCCCTTCCCCTCTTTAGATATACTATGATGTCAATGTGGAAAATATGGGGTTAGAAAGAAGAGAGTGGGCAATTTGTTGTTTGACAAAAACAAATACAAATTTATCTCAAAGAAGAAAACAACAGCACTATTTTCATGAGATGTTAGACTATTTGGGGAAGGGGACTGTAACCCCATCGTCCTCCTTTTCCTTTTTAGGTATGCTCTGTTGGCAATTTGGACTAATATGGTTCAAAATAGAAGAGAGTGGATAGTCTGTTCTATGACAAAAAAACGAAAACAAATTTATCTCAAAGAAGAAAAAACAGCGGTATTTTCATCAGATGTTTGACTATTTGGGGAAGGGGGGGGGCTATAACCCCATCAGAAACCTTTTCCTTTTTAGGTATGCTTTAATGGAAATGTGGACTAATATGTGGCTAGAAAGAAGAGAGTGGATAGTCTGTTGTATGTCAAAAAAAATATAAATTAATCTCAAAGAAGAAAAAAACATCAGTATTGTCATGAGATGTTCGACTATTTGGGGAAGGGGGCTGTAACACCATCAGACACCTTCCCTCTTTTAGGTATGCTCTGACGTGAATGTGGCTAATATGGGGTTAAAAAGAAGAGAGAGGGTAGTCTGTTGTATGGCAAAAAAAAATACAAATTTATCTCAAAGAAGAAAAAACAGCAGTTTTTTCATGAGAAGTTTGACTATTTCGGGAAGGGAGGGCTGTAACCCCATCAGCCCCCTTCCCTCTTTTAGGTGTGCTCTGATGTCAATGTGGACTAATATGGGGTTAATAAGAAGAGAGTAGGTAGTCTGTTGTATGACAAAAACAAATACAAATTTATCTCAAAGAAGGAAAAAAAGCACTATTTTCATGAGATGTTCGACTATTTGGGGAATGGGGGAGGGGCTGTAAACCAATCATCCCCCTTTTCCTTTTTAGGTATGCTTTAATGGAAATGTGGACTAATATGTAGCTAGAAAGAGGAGAGTGGATAGTCTGTTGTATGACAAAAAGAAATACAAATTTATCTCAAAGAAGAAAAAACAGCACTTTTTTCATGAGATGTCCGACTATTTGGGGAATGGGGGAGGGGCTGTAACCCCATTAGACACCTTCCCGCTTTTAGGTATGCTCTAACGTCAATGTGGACTAATAGGGGTTAAGAAGAAAAGAGAGGGTAGTCTGTTGTATGACTAAAAAAATACAAATTTATCTCAAAGAAGAAAAAACAGCATATTTTCATGAGATGTTCGACTATTTGGGGAAGGGGACTGTAACCCCATCGTCCTCCTTTTCCTTTTTAGGTATGCTCTGATGGCAATTTGGACTAATATGGTTCAAAATAGAAGAGAGTGGATAGTCTGTTCTATGACAAAAAAACAAAAACAAATTTATCTCAAAGAAGAAAAAACAGCAGGATTTTCATCAGATGTTTGACTATTTGGGGAAGGGGGGGGCTATAACCCCATCAGAAAACTTTTCCTTTTTAGGTATGCTTTAATGGAAATGTGGACTAATATGGGGTTAATAAGAAGAGAGTAGGTAGTCTGTTGTATGACAAAAACAAATACAAATTTATCTCAAAGAAGGAAAAAAAGCACTATTTTCATGAGATGTTCGACTATTTGGGGAATGGGGGAGGGGCTGTAAACCAATCATCCCCCTTTTCCTTTTTAGGTATGCTTTAATATAAATGTGGACTAATATGTGGCTAGAAAGAGGAGAGTGGATAGTCTGTTGTATGACAAAAAAAATATAAAATAATCTCAAAGAAGAAAAAAACAGCAGTATTGTGATGAGATGTTCGACTATTTGGGGAAAGGGGCTGTAACCCCATCGTCCTCCTTTTCCTTTTTAGGTATGCTCTGATGGCAATTTGTACTAATATGGGGCAAAATAGAAGAGAGTGGATAGTCTGTTCTATGACAAAAAAAGAAAACAAATTTATCTCAAAGAAGAAAAAACAGTAGTATTTTCATCAGATGTTTGACTATTTGGGAAATGCGGGAGGGGCTGTAAACCCATCATCTCCCTTTTCCTTTTTAGGTATGCTTTAATGGAAATGTGGACTAATATGTGGCTAGAAAGAGGAGAGTGTATAGTCTGTTGTATGACAAAAAAAATATAAATTAATCTCAAAGAAGAAAAAAATAGCAGTATTGTGATGAGATGTTCGACTATTTGGGGAAGGGGGGTGCAACCCCATCAGACACCTTCCCTCTTTTAGGTATGCTCTGACGTGAATGTGGCTAATATGGGGTTAAAAAGAAGAGAGAGAGTAGTCTGTTGTATGGCAAAAAAATACAAATTTATCTCAAAGAAGAAAAAACAGTAGTTTTTTCATGAGAAATTTGACTATTTCGGGAAGGGCGGGCTGTAACCCCATCAGCCCCCTTCCCCATTTTAGGTGTGCTCTGATGTCAATGTGGTCTAATATGGGGTTAATAAGAAGAGAGTAGGTAGTCTGTTGTATGACAAAAAGAAATACAAATTTATCTCAAAGAAGAAAAAACAGCACTTTTTTCATGAGATGTCCGACTATTTGGGGAATGGGGGAGGGGCTGTAACCCCATTAGACACCTTCCCCCTTTTAGGTATGCTCTAACGTCAATGTGGACTAATAGGAGTTAAGAAGAAAAGAGAGGGTAGTCTGTTGTATGACTAAAAAAATACAAATTTATCTCAAAGAAGAAAAAACACCCCTTTTTTCATGAGATTTTCGACTATTTCGGGTGTGTGTGCGTGGAGGGGGGGGGGTGTAACACAAATGACCTCTTCCCCTCTTTAGATATTCTATGATGTCAATGTGGAAAATATGGGGTTAGAAAGAAGAGAGTGGGCAATCTGTTATTTGACAACAACAAATACAAATTTATCTCAAAGAAGAAAAAAACAGCACTATTTTCATGAGATGTTCGACAATTTGGGGAAGGGGACTGTAACCCCATCGTCCTCTTTTTCCTTTTTAGGTATGCTCTGATGGCAATTTGGACTAATATGGGTCAAAATAGAAGAGAGTGGATAGTCTGTTCTATGACAAAAAAACGAAAACAAATTTATCTCAAAGAAGAAAAAACAGCAGTATTTTCATCAGATGTTTGACTATTTGGGGAAGGGGGGGCTATAACCCCATCAGACACCTTTTACTTTTTAGGTATGCTTTAATGGAAATGTGGACTAATATGTGGCTAGAAAGAGGAGACTGGATAGTCTGTTGTATGACAAAAAATATATAAATTAATCTCAAAGAAGAAAAAAACAGCAGTATTGTGATGAGATTTTCGACTATTTGGGGAAGGGGGGCCCTTACCCCTATCAGACACCTTCCCTCTTTTAGGTATGCTCTGACGTGAATGTGGCTAATATGGGGTTAAAAAGAAGAGAGAGGGTAGTCTGTTGTATGGCAAAAAAATACAAATTTATCTCAAAGAAGAAAAAACAGCAGTTTTTTCATGAGAAGTTTGACTATTTCGGGAAGGGAGGGCTGTAACCCCATCAGCCCCCTTCCCTCTTTTAGGTGTGCTCTGATGTCAATGTGGACTAATATGGGGTTAATAAGAAGAGAGTAGGTAGTCTGTTGTACGACAAAAACAAATACAAATTTATCTCAAAGAAGAAAAAAACAGCACTATTTTCATGAGATGTTCGACTATTTGGGGAATGGGGGAGGGGCTGGACTCCAATCATCCCCCTTTTCCTTTTTAGGTATGCTTTAATGGAAATGTGGACTAATATGTGGCTAGAAAGAAGAGAGTGGATAGTCTGTTGTATGACAAAAAAATATAAATTAATCTCAAAGATGAAAAAAACAGCAGTATTTTCATGAGATGTTCGACTATTTAGGGAAAGGGGGGTTGTAACCCCATCAGACACCTTCCCCCTTTTAGGTATGCTCTCACGTGAATGTGGCTAATATGGGGTTAAAAAGAAGAGAGAGGGTAGTCTGTTGTATGACTAAAAAAATACAAATTTATCTCAAAGAAGAAAAAACAGCAGTTTTTTCATGAGAAGTTTGACTATTTGCGGAAGGGGGCTGTAACCCCATCGTCCTCCTTTTCCTTTTTAGGTATGCTCTGATGGCAATTTGGACTAATATGGGGCAAAATAGAAGAGAGTGGATAGTCTGTTCTATGACAAAAAAACGAAAACAAATTTATCTCAAAGAAGAAAAAACAGCAGTATTTTCATCAGATGTTTGACTATTTGGGGAAGGGGGGGCTATAACCCCATCAGACACCTTTTCCTTTTTAGGTATGCTTTAATGGAAATGTGGAATAATATGTGGCTAGAAAGAGTAGAGTGGATAGTCTGTTGTATGACAAAAAAAATATAAATTAATCTCAAAGAAGAAAAAAACATCAGTATTGTCATGAGATGTTCGACTATTTGGGGAAGGGGGGCTGTAACACCATCAGACACCTTCCCTCTTTTAGGTATGCTCTGACGTGAATGTGGCTAATATGGGGTTAAAAAGAAGAGAGAGGGTAGTCTGTTGTATGGCAAAAAAAATACAAATTTATCTCAAAGAAGAAAAAACAGCAGTTTTTTCATGAGAAGTTTGACTATTTCAGGAAGGGAGGGCTGTAACCCCATCAGCCCCCTTCCCTCTTTTAGGTGTGCTCTGATGTCAATGTGGACTAATATGGGGTTAATAAGAAGAGAGTAGGTAGTCTGTTGTATGACAAAAAGAAATACAAATTTATCTCAAAGAAGAAAAAACAGCACTTTTTTCATGAGATGTCCGACTATTTGGGGAATGGGGGAGGGGCTGTAACCCCATTAGACACCTTCCCGCTTTTAGGTATGCTCTAACGTCAATGTGGACTAATAGGGGTTAAGAAGAAAAGAGAGGGTAGTCTGTTGTATGACTAAAAAAATACAAATTTATCTCAAAGAAGAAAAAACAGCATATTTTCATGAGATGTTCGACTATTTGGGGAAGGGGGCTGTAACCCCATCGTCCTCCTTTTCCTTTTTAGGTATGCTCTGATGGCAATTTGGACTAATATGGTTCAAAATAAAAGAGAGTGGATAGTCTGTACTATGACAAAAAAACGAAAACAAATTTATCTCAAAGAAGAAAAAACAGCAGGATTTTCATCAGATGTTTGACTATTTGGGGAAGGGGGGGGCTATAACCCCATCAGAAACCTTTTCCTTTTTAGGTATGCTTTAATGGAAATGTGGACTAATATGGGGTTAATAAGAAGAGAGTAGGTAGTCTGTTGTATGACAAAAACAAATACAAATTTATCTCAAAGAAGGAAAAAAAGCACTATTTTCATGAGATGTTCGACTATTTGGGGAATGGGGGAGGGGCTGTAAACCAATCATCCCCCTTTTCCTTTTTAGGTATGCTTTAATATAAATGTGGACTAATATGTGGCTAGAAAGAGGAGAGTGGATAGTCTGTTGTATGACAAAAAAAATATAAAATAATCTCAAAGAAGAAAAAAACAGCAGTATTGTGATGAGATGTTCGACTATTTGGGGAAAGGGGCTGTAACCCCATCGTCCTCCTTTTCCTTTTTAGGTATGCTCTGATGGCAATTTGTACTAATATGGGGCAAAATAGAAGAGAGTGGATAGTCTGTTCTATGACAAAAAAAGAAAACAAATTTATCTCAAAGAAGAAAAAACAGTAGTATTTTCATCAGATGTTTGACTATTTGGGAAATGCGGGAGGGGCTGTAAACCCATCATCTCCCTTTTCCTTTTTAGGTATGCTTTAATGGAAATGTGGACTAATATGTGGCTAGAAAGAGGAGAGTGTATAGTCTGTTGTATGACAAAAAAAATATAAATTAATCTCAAAGAAGAAAAAAATAGCAGTATTGTGATGAGATGTTCGACTATTTGGGGAAGGGGGGTGCAACCCCATCAGACACCTTCCCTCTTTTAAGTATGCTCTGACGTGAATGTGGCTAATATGGGGTTAAAAAGAAGAGAGAGAGTAGTCTGTTGTATGACAAAAAGAAATACAAATTTATCTCAAAGAAGAAAAAACAGCACTTTTTTCATACAATGTCCGACTATTTGGGGAATGGGGGAGGGGCTGTAACCCCATTAGACACCTTCCCCCTTTTAGGTATGCTCTAACGTCAATGTGGACTAATAGGGGTTAAGAAGAGAAGAGAGGGTAGTCTGTTGTATGACTAAAAAAATACAAATTTATCTCAAAGAAGAAAAAACACCCCTTTTTTCATGAGATTTTCGACTATTTCGGGTGTGTGTGTGTGGAGGGGGGGGGTGTAACACAAATAACCTCTTCCCCTCTTTAGATATTCTATGATGTCAATGTGGAAAATATGGGGTTAGAAAGAAGAGAGTGGGCAATCTGTTGTTTGACAACAACAAATACAAATTTATCTCAAAGAAGAAAAAAACAGCACTATTTTCATGAGATGTTCGACTATTTGGGGAATGGGGGAGGGGCTGTAATCCAATCATCCCACTTTTCCTTTTTAGGTATGCTTTAATGGAAATGTGGACTAATATGTGGCTAGAAAGAAGAGAGTGGATAGTCTGTTGTATGACAAAAAAATATAAATTAATCTCAAAGATGAAAAAAACAGCAGTATTTTGATGAGATGTTCGACTATTTAGGGAAAGGGGGGTTATAACCCCATCAGACACCTTCCCCCTTTTAGGTATGCTCTGACGTGAATGTGGCTAATATGGGGTTAAAAAGAAGAGAGAGGGTAGTCTGTTGTATGACTTAAAAAAACAAATTTATCTCAAAGAAGAAAAAACAGCACTTTTTTCATGAGATGTCCGACTATTTGGGGAATGGGGGAGGGGCTGTAACCCCATTAGACACCTTCCCCCTTTTAGGTATGCTCTAACGTCAATGTGGACTAATAGGGGTTAAGAAGAAAAGAGAGGGTAGTCTGTTGTATGACTAAAAAAATACAAATTTATCACAAAGAAGAAAAAAAAGCACTTTTTTCATGAGACTTTCGACTATTTCGGGTGTGTGTGGGGGGGGGGGTGTAACACAAATACCCCCTTCCCCTCTTTAGATATACTATGATGTCAACGTGGAAAATATGGGGTTAGAAAGAAGAGAGTGGGCAATCTGTTGTTTGACAAAAACAAATACAAATTTATCTCAAAGAAGAAAATAACAGCTCTATTTTCATGAGATGTTCGACATTTGGGGAAGCGGGCTGTAACCCCATCGTCCTCCTTTTTCTTTTTAGGTATGCTCTGATGGCAATTTGGACTAATATGGGTCAAAATAGGAGAGTGGATAGTCTGTTCTATGACAAGAAAACGAAAACAAATTTATCTCAAAGAAGAAAAAACAGCAGTATTTTAATCAGATGTTTGAATATTTGGGGAAGGGGGGGGGTCTATAACCCCATCAGACACCTTTTCCTTTTTAGGTATGCTTTAATGGAAATGTGGACTAACATTTGGCTAGAAAGAGGAGAGTGGATAGCCTGTTGTATGACAAAAAAGATATAAATTATTCTCAAAGAAGAAAAAAACAGCAGTATTGTGATGAGATGTTCGACTATTTGGGGAAGGGGGGCTGTAACCCTATCAGACACCTTCCCTCTTTTAGGTATGCTGTGACGTGAACGTGGTTAATATGGGGTTAAAAAGAAGAGAGAGGGTAGTCTGTTGTATTACAAAAAAAAATACAAATTTATCTCAAAGAAGAAAAAACAGCAGTTTTTTCATGAGAAATTTGACTATTTCGGGAAGGGAGGGCTGTAACCTCATCAGCCCCCTTCCCTCATTTAGGTGTGCTCTGATGTCAATGTGGACTAATATGGGGTTAATAAGAAGAGAGTAGGTAGTCTGTTGTATGACAAAAACAAATACAAATTTATCTGAAAGAAGAAAAAAACAGCACTATTTTCATGAGATGTTCGACAATTTGGGGAATGGGGGAAGGTCTGTAAACCCATCATCCCCCTTTTCCTTTTTAGGTATGCTTTAATGGAAATGTGGACTAATATGTGGCTAGAAAGAGGAGAGTGGATAGTCTGTAGTATGACAAAAAATATATAAATTAATCTCAAAGAAGAAAAAAACAGCAGTATTGTGATGAGATGTTCAACTATTTGGGGAAGGGGGGTGCAACCCCATCAGACACCGTCCCCCTTTTAGGTATGCTCTGACGTGAATGTGGCTAATATGGGGTTAAAAAGAAGAGAGAGGGTAGTCTGTTGTATGACTAAAAAAATACAAATTTATCTCAAAGAAGAAAAAAAAGCACTTTTTTCATGAGATTTTCGACTATTTCGGGTGTGTGTGTGGGGGGGGGTGTAACACAATACCCCCTTCCCCTCTTTAGATATACTATGATGTCAATGTGGAAAATATGGGGTTAGAAAGAAGAGATTGGGAAATTTGTTGTTTGACAAAAACAAATACAAATTTATCTCAAAGAAGAAAACAACAGCACTATTTTCATGAGAAGTTTGACTATTTCGGGAAGGGAGGGCTGTAACCCCATCGTCCTCCTTTTCCTTTTTAGGTATGCTCTGATGGCAATTTGGACTAATATGGGTCAAAATAGAAGAGAGTGGATAATCTGTTCTATGACAAAAAAACGAAAACAAATTTATCTCAAAGAAGAAAAAACAGCAGTATTTTCATCAGATGTTTGACTATTTGGGGAAGGGGGGGGGGCTATAACCCCATCAGACACCTTTTCTTTTTTAGGTATGCTTTAATGGAAATGTGGACTAACATGTGGCTAGAAAGAGGAGAGTGGATAGCCTGTTGTATGACAAAAAAAATATAAATTATTCTTAAAGAAGAAAAAAACAGCAGTATTGTGATGAGATGTTCGACTATTTGGGGAAGGGGGGCTATAACCCTACCAGACACCTTCCCTCTTTTAGGTATGCTGTGACGTGAATGTGGCTAATATGGGGTTAAAAAGAAGAGAGAGGGTAGTCTGTTGTATTACAAAAAAAAATACAAATTTATCTCAAAGAAGAAAAAACAGCAGTTTTTTCATGAGAAGTTTGACTATTTCGGGAAGGGAGGGCTGTAACCCCATCAGCCCACTTCCCTCTTTTAGGTGTGCTCTGATGTCAATGTGGACTAATATGGGGTTAATAAGAAGAGAGTAGGTAGTCTGTTGTATGACAAAAAGAAATACAAATTTATCTCAAAGAAGAAAAAACAGCACTTTTTTCATGAGATGTCCGACTATTTGGGGAATGGGGGAGGGGCTGTAACCCCATTACACACCTTCCCCCTTTTAGGTATGCTCTAACGTCAATGTGGACTAATAGGGGTTAAGAAGAAAAGAGAGGGTAGTCTGTTGTATGACTAAAAAAATACAAATTTATCTCAAAGAAGAAAAAAAAGCACTTTTTTCATGAGACTTTCGACTATTTCGGGTGTGTGTGTGGGGGGGTGTAACACAAATACCCCCTTCCCCTCTTTAGATATACTATGATGTCAATGTGGAAAATATGGGGTTAGAAAGAAGAGAGTGGGCAATCTGTTGTTTGACAAAAACAAATACAAATTTATCTCAAAGAAGAAAATAACAGCTCTATTTTCATGAGATGTTCGACATTTGGGGAAGCGGGCTGTAACCCCATCGTCCTCCTTTTCCTTTTTAGGTATGCTCTGATGGCAATTTGGACTAATATGGGTCAAAATAGAAGAGAGTGGATAGTCTGTTCTATGACAAGTAAACGAAAACAAATTTATCTCAAAGAAGAAAAAACAGCAGTATTTTAATCAGATGTTTGACAATTTGGGGAAGGGGGGGGGGTCTATAACCCCATCAGACACCTTTTCCTTTTTAGGTATGCTTTAATGGAAATGTGGACTAACATGTGGCTAGAAAGAGGAGAGTGGATAGCCTGTTGTATGACAAAAAAAATATAAATTATTCTCAAAGAAGAAAAAAACAGCAGTATTGTGATGAGATGTTCGACTATTTGGGGAATGGGGGAGGGGCTGGACTCCAATCATCCCCCTTTTCCTTTTTAGGTATGCTTTAATGGAAATGTGGACTAATATGTGGCTAGAAAGAAGAGAGTGGATAGTCTGTTGTATGACAAAAAAATATAAATTAATCTCAAAGATGAAAAAAACAGCAGTATTTTCATGAGATGTTCGACTATTTAGGGAAAGGGGGGTTGTAACCCCATCAGACACCTTCCCCCTTTTAGGTATGCTCTCACGTGAATGTGGCTAATATGGGGTTAAAAAGAAGAGAGAGGGTAGTCTGTTGTATGACTAAAAAAATACAAATTTATCTCAAAGAAGAAAAAACAGCAGTTTTTTCATGAGAAGTTTGACTATTTGCGGAAGGGGGCTGTAACCCCATCGTCCTCCTTTTCCTTTTTAGGTATGCTCTGATGGCAATTTGGACTAATATGGGGCAAAATAGAAGAGAGTGGATAGTCTGTTCTATGACAAAAAAACGAAAACAAATTTATCTCAAAGAAGAAAAAACAGCAGTATTTTCATCAGATGTTTGACTATTTGGGGAAGGGGGGGCTATAACCCCATCAGACACCTTTTCCTTTTTAGGTATGCTTTAATGGAAATGTGGAATAATATGTGGCTAGAAAGAGTAGAGTGGATAGTCTGTTGTATGACAAAAAAAATATAAATTAATCTCAAAGAAGAAAAAAACATCAGTATTGTCATGAGATGTTCGACTATTTGGGGAAGGGGGGCTGTAACACCATCAGACACCTTCCCTCTTTTAGGTATGCTCTGACGTGAATGTGGCTAATATGGGGTTAAAAAGAAGAGAGAGGGTAGTCTGTTGTATGGCAAAAAAAAATACAAATTTATCTCAAAGAAGAAAAAACAGCAGTTTTTTCATGAGAAGTTTGACTATTTCAGGAAGGGAGGGCTGTAACCCCATCAGCCCCCTTCCCTCTTTTAGGTGTGCTCTGATGTCAATGTGGACTAATATGGGGTTAATAAGAAGAGAGTAGGTAGTCTGTTGTATGACAAAAAGAAATACAAATTTATCTCAAAGAAGAAAAAACAGCACTTTTTTCATGAGATGTCCGACTATTTGGGGAATGGGGGAGGGGCTGTAACCCCATTAGACACCTTCCCGCTTTTAGGTATGCTCTAACGTCAATGTGGACTAATAGGGGTTAAGAAGAAAAGAGAGGGTAGTCTGTTGTATGACTAAAAAAATACAAATTTATCTCAAAGAAGAAAAAACAGCATATTTTCATGAGATGTTCGACTATTTGGGGAAGGGGGCTGTAACCCCATCGTCCTCCTTTTCCTTTTTAGGTATGCTCTGATGGCAATTTGGACTAATATGGTTCAAAATAAAAGAGAGTGGATAGTCTGTACTATGACAAAAAAACGAAAACAAATTTATCTCAAAGAAGAAAAAACAGCAGGATTTTCATCAGATGTTTGACTATTTGGGGAAGGGGGGGGGCTATAACCCCATCAGAAACCTTTTCCTTTTTAGGTATGCTTTAATGGAAATGTGGACTAATATGGGGTTAATAAGAAGAGAGTAGGTAGTCTGTTGTATGACAAAAACAAATACAAATTTATCTCAAAGAAGGAAAAAAAGCACTATTTTCATGAGATGTTCGACTATTTGGGGAATGGGGGAGGGGCTGTAAACCAATCATCCCCCTTTTCCTTTTTAGGTATGCTTTAATATAAATGTGGACTAATATGTGGCTAGAAAGAGGAGAGTGGATAGTCTGTTGTATGACAAAAAAAATATAAAATAATCTCAAAGAAGAAAAAAACAGCAGTATTGTGATGAGATGTTCGACTATTTGGGGAAAGGGGCTGTAACCCCATCGTCCTCCTTTTCCTTTTTAGGTATGCTCTGATGGCAATTTGTACTAATATGGGGCAAAATAGAAGAGAGTGGATAGTCTGTTCTATGACAAAAAAAGAAAACAAATTTATCTCAAAGAAGAAAAAACAGTAGTATTTTCATCAGATGTTTGACTATTTGGGAAATGCGGGAGGGGCTGTAAACCCATCATCTCCCTTTTCCTTTTTAGGTATGCTTTAATGGAAATGTGGACTAATATGTGGCTAGAAAGAGGAGAGTGTATAGTCTGTTGTATGACAAAAAAAATATAAATTAATCTCAAAGAAGAAAAAAATAGCAGTATTGTGATGAGATGTTCGACTATTTGGGGAAGGGGGGTGCAACCCCATCAGACACCTTCCCTCTTTTAAGTATGCTCTGACGTGAATGTGGCTAATATGGGGTTAAAAAGAAGAGAGAGAGTAGTCTGTTGTATGACAAAAAGAAATACAAATTTATCTCAAAGAAGAAAAAACAGCACTTTTTTCATACAATGTCCGACTATTTGGGGAATGGGGGAGGGGCTGTAACCCCATTAGACACCTTCCCCCTTTTAGGTATGCTCTAACGTCAATGTGGACTAATAGGGGTTAAGAAGAGAAGAGAGGGTAGTCTGTTGTATGACTAAAAAAATACAAATTTATCTCAAAGAAGAAAAAACACCCCTTTTTTCATGAGATTTTCGACTATTTCGGGTGTGTGTGTGTGGAGGGGGGGGGTGTAACACAAATAACCTCTTCCCCTCTTTAGATATTCTATGATGTCAATGTGGAAAATATGGGGTTAGAAAGAAGAGAGTGGGCAATCTGTTGTTTGACAACAACAAATACAAATTTATCTCAAAGAAGAAAAAAACAGCACTATTTTCATGAGATGTTCGACTATTTGGGGAATGGGGGAGGGGCTGTAATCCAATCATCCCACTTTTCCTTTTTAGGTATGCTTTAATGGAAATGTGGACTAATACGTGGCTAGAAAGAAGAGAGTGGATAGTCTGTTGTATGACAAAAAAATATAAATTAATCTCAAAGATGAAAAAAACAGCAGTATTTTGATGAGATGTTCGACTATTTAGGGAAAGGGGGGTTATAACCCCATCAGACACCTTCCCCCTTTTAGGTATGCTCTGACGTGAATGTGGCTAATATGGGGTTAAAAAGAAGAGAGAGGGTAGTCTGTTGTATGACTTAAAAAAACAAATTTATCTCAAAGAAGAAAAAACAGCACTTTTTTCATGAGATGTCCGACTATTTGGGGAATGGGGGAGGGGCTGTAACCCCATTAGACACCTTCCCCCTTTTAGGTATGCTCTAACGTCAATGTGGACTAATAGGGGTTAAGAAGAAAAGAGAGGGTAGTCTGTTGTATGACTAAAAAAATACAAATTTATCACAAAGAAGAAAAAAAAGCACTTTTTTCATGAGACTTTCGACTATTTCGGGTGTGTGTGGGGGGGGGGTGTAACACAAATACCCCCTTCCCCTCTTTAGATATACTATGATGTCAACGTGGAAAATATGGGGTTAGAAAGAAGAGAGTGGGCAATCTGTTGTTTGACAAAAACAAATACAAATTTATCTCAAAGAAGAAAATAACAGCTCTATTTTCATGAGATGTTCGACATTTGGGGAAGCGGGCTGTAACCCCATCGTCCTCCTTTTTCTTTTTAGGTATGCTCTGATGGCAATTTGGACTAATATGGGTCAAAATAGGAGAGTGGATAGTCTGTTCTATGACAAGAAAACGAAAACAAATTTATCTCAAAGAAGAAAAAACAGCAGTATTTTAATCAGATGTTTGAATATTTGGGGAAGGGGGGGGGTCTATAACCCCATCAGACACCTTTTCCTTTTTAGGTATGCTTTAATGGAAATGTGGACTAACATTTGGCTAGAAAGAGGAGAGTGGATAGCCTGTTGTATGACAAAAAAGATATAAATTATTCTCAAAGAAGAAAAAAACAGCAGTATTGTGATGAGATGTTCGACTATTTGGGGAAGGGGGGCTGTAACCCTATCAGACACCTTCCCTCTTTTAGGTATGCTGTGACGTGAACGTGGTTAATATGGGGTTAAAAAGAAGAGAGAGGGTAGTCTGTTGTATTACAAAAAAAAATACAAATTTATCTCAAAGAAGAAAAAACAGCAGTTTTTTCATGAGAAATTTGACTATTTCGGGAAGGGAGGGCTGTAACCTCATCAGCCCCCTTCCCTCATTTAGGTGTGCTCTGATGTCAATGTGGACTAATATGGGGTTAATAAGAAGAGAGTAGGTAGTCTGTTGTATGACAAAAACAAATACAAATTTATCTGAAAGAAGAAAAAAACAGCACTATTTTCATGAGATGTTCGACAATTTGGGGAATGGGGGAAGGTCTGTAAACCCATCATCCCCCTTTTCCTTTTTAGGTATGCTTTAATGGAAATGTGGACTAATATGTGGCTAGAAAGAGGAGAGTGGATAGTCTGTAGTATGACAAAAAATATATAAATTAATCTCAAAGAAGAAAAAAACAGCAGTATTGTGATGAGATGTTCAACTATTTGGGGAAGGGGGGTGCAACCCCATCAGACACCGTCCCCCTTTTAGGTATGCTCTGACGTGAATGTGGCTAATATGGGGTTAAAAAGAAGAGAGAGGGTAGTCTGTTGTATGACTAAAAAAATACAAATTTATCTCAAAGAAGAAAAAAAAGCACTTTTTTCATGAGATTTTCGACTATTTCGGGTGTGTGTGTGGGGGGGGGTGTAACACAATACCCCCTTCCCCTCTTTAGATATACTATGATGTCAATGTGGAAAATATGGGGTTAGAAAGAAGAGATTGGGAAATTTGTTGTTTGACAAAAACAAATACAAATTTATCTCAAAGAAGAAAACAACAGCACTATTTTCATGAGAAGTTTGACTATTTCGGGAAGGGAGGGCTGTAACCCCATCGTCCTCCTTTTCCTTTTTAGGTATGCTCTGATGGCAATTTGGACTAATATGGGTCAAAATAGAAGAGAGTGGATAATCTGTTCTATGACAAAAAAACGAAAACAAATTTATCTCAAAGAAGAAAAAACAGCAGTATTTTCATCAGATGTTTGACTATTTGGGGAAGGGGGGGGGGCTATAACCCCATCAGACACCTTTTCTTTTTTAGGTATGCTTTAATGGAAATGTGGACTAACATGTGGCTAGAAAGAGGAGAGTGGATAGCCTGTTGTATGACAAAAAAAATATAAATTATTCTTAAAGAAGAAAAAAACAGCAGTATTGTGATGAGATGTTCGACTATTTGGGGAAGGGGGGCTATAACCCTACCAGACACCTTCCCTCTTTTAGGTATGCTGTGACGTGAATGTGGCTAATATGGGGTTAAAAAGAAGAGAGAGGGTAGTCTGTTGTATTACAAAAAAAAATACAAATTTATCTCAAAGAAGAAAAAACAGTAGTTTTTTCATGAGAAGTTTGACTATTTCGGGAAGGGAGGGCTGTAACCCCATCAGCCCACTTCCCTCTTTTAGGTGTGCTCTGATGTCAATGTGGACTAATATGGGGTTAATAAGAAGAGAGTAGGTAGTCTGTTGTATGACAAAAAGAAATACAAATTTATCTCAAAGAAGAAAAAACAGCACTTTTTTCATGAGATGTCCGACTATTTGGGGAATGGGGGAGGGGCTGTAACCCCATTAGACACCTTCCCCCTTTTAGGTATGCTCTAACGTCAATGTGGACTAATAGGGGTTAAGAAGAAAAGAGAGGGTAGTCTGTTGTATGACTAAAAAAATACAAATTTATCTCAAAGAAGAAAAAAAAGCACTTTTTTCATGAGACTTTCGACTATTTCGGGTGTGTGTGTGG
Source organism: Maratus michaelseni (assembly GCA_963931845.1). Lineage (NCBI taxonomy): Eukaryota > Metazoa > Arthropoda > Arachnida > Araneae > Salticidae > Maratus > Maratus michaelseni. Next base: position 29,478,712 of record OZ007599.1, read on the forward strand.
GGGGGTGTAACACAAATACCCCCTTCCCCTCTTTAGATATACTATGATGTCAATGTGGAAAATATGGGGTTAGAAAGAAGAGAGTGGGCAATCTGTTGTTTGACAAAAACAAATACAAATTTATCTCAAAGAAGAAAATAACAGCTCTATTTTCATGAGATGTTCGACATTTGGGGAAGCGGGCTGTAACCCCATCGTCCTCCTTTTCCTTTTTAGGTATGCTCTGATGGCAATTTGGACTAATATGGGTCAAAATAGAAGAGAGTGGATAGTCTGTTCTATGACAAGTAAACGAAAACAAATTTATCTCAAAGAAGAAAAAACAGCAGTATTTTAATCAGATGTTTGACTATTTGGGGAAGGGGGGGGGTCTATAACCCCATCAGACACCTTTTCCTTTTTAGGTATGCTTTAATGGAAATGTGGACTAACATGTGGCTAGAAAGAGGAGAGTGGATAGCCTGTTGTATGACAAAAAAAATATAAATTATTCTCAAAGAAGAAAAAAACAGCAGTATTGTGATGAGATGTTCGACTATTTGGGGAAGGGGGGCTGTAACCCTATCAGACACCTTCCCTCTTTTAGGTATGCTGTGACGTGAACGTGGTTAATATGGGGTTAAAAAGAAGAGAGACGGTAGTCTGTTGTATTACAAAAAAAAAATACAAATTTATCTCAAAAAAGAAAAAACAGCAGTTTTTTCATGTGAAGTTTGACTATTTCGGGAAGGGAGGGCTGTAACCTCATCAGCCCCCTTCCCTCATTTAGGTGTGCTCTGATGTCAATGTGGACTAATATGGGGTTAATAAGAAGAGAGTAGGTAGTCTGTTGTATGACAAAAACAAATACAAATTTATCTGAAAGAAGAAAAAAACAGCACTATTTTCATGAGATGTTCGACAATTTGGGGAATGGGGGAAGGGCTGTAAACCCATCATCCCCCTTTTCCTTTTTAGGTATGCTTTAATGGAAATGTGGACTAATATGTGGCTAGAAAGAGGAGAGTGGATAGTCTGTTGTATGACAAAAAAAATATAAATTAATCTCAAAGAAGAAAAAAACAGCAGTATTGTGATGAGATGTTCGACTATTTGGGGAAGGGGGGCTGTAACCCTATCAGACACCTTCCCTCTTTTAGGTATGCTGTGACGTGAACGTGGTTAATATGGGGTTAAAAAGAAGAGAGACGGTAGTCTGTTGTATGACTAAAAAAATACAAATTTATCTCAAAGAAGAAAAAAAAGCACTTTTTTCATGAGATTTTCGACTATTTCGGGTGTGTGTGTGGGGGGGGTGTAACACAATACCCCCTTCCCCTCTTTAGATATACTATGATGTCAATGTGGAAAATATGGGGTTAGAAAGAAGAGATTGGGAAATTTGTTGTTTGACAAAAACAAATACAAATTTATCTCAAAGAAGAAAACAACAGCACTGTTTTCATGAGAAGTTTGACTATTTCGGGAAGGGAGGGCTGTAACCCCATCGTCCTCCTTTTCCTTTTTAGGTATGCTCTGATGGCAATTTGGACTAATATGGGTCAAAATAGAAGAGAGTGGATAGTCTGTTCTATGACAAAAAAACGAAAACAAATTTATCTCAAAGAAGAAAAAAAAGCAGTATTTTCATCAGATGTTTGACTATTTGGGGAAGGGGGGGGGGTCTATAACCCCATCAGACACCTTTTCCTTTTTAGGTATGCTTTAATGGAAATGTGGACTAACATGTGGCTAGAAAGAGGAGAGTGGATAGCCTGTTGTATGACAAAAAAAATATAAATTATTCTCAAAGAAGAAAAAAACAACAGTATTGTGATGAGATGTTCGACTATTTGGGGAAGGGGGGCTGTAACCCTATCAGACACCTTCCCTCTTTTAGGTATGCTGTGACGTGAACGTGGTTAATATGGGGTTAAAAAGAAGAGAGACGGTAGTCTGTTGTATTACAAAAAAAAAATACAAATTTATCTCAAAAAAGAAAAAACAGCAGTTTTTTCATGTGAAGTTTGACTATTTCGGGAAGGGAGGGCTGTAACCTCATCAGCCCCCTTCCCTCATTTAGGTGTGCTCTGATGTCAATGTGGACTAATATGGGGTTAATAAGAAGAGAGTAGGTAGTCTGTTGTATGACAAAAACAAATACAAATTTATCTGAAAGAAGAAAAAAACAGCACTATTTTCATGAGATGTTCGACAATTTGGGGAATGGGGGAAGGGCTGTAAACCCATCATCCCCCTTTTCCTTTTTAGGTATGCTTTAATGGAAATGTGGACTAATATGTGGCTAGAAAGAGGAGAGTGGATAGTCTGTTGTATGACAAAAAAAATATAAATTAATCTCAAAGAAGAAAAAAACAGCAGTATTGTGATGAGATGTTCGACTATTTGGGGAAGGGGGGTGCAACCCCATCAGACACCGTCCCCCTTTTAGGTATGCTCTGACGTGAATGTGGCTAATATGGGGTTAAAAAGAAGAGAGAGGGTAGTCTGTTGTATGACTAAAAAAATACAAATTTATCTCAAAGAAGAAAAAAAAGCACTTTTTTCATGAGATTTTCGACTATTTCGGGTGTGTGTGTGGGGGGGGGGGGGGTAACACAATACCCCCTTCCCCTCTTTAGATATACTATGATGTCAATGTGGAAAATATGGGGTTAGAAAGAAGAGATTGGGAAATTTGTTGTTTGACAAAAACAAATACAAATTTATCTCAAAGAAGAAAACAACAGCACTATTTTCATGAGAAGTTTGACTATTTCGGGAAGGGAGGGCTGTAACCCCATCGTCCTCCTTTTCCTTTTTAGGTATGCTCTGATGGCAATTTGGACTAATATGGGTCAAAATAGAAGAGAGTGGATAGTCTGTTCTATGACAAAAAAACGAAAACAAATTTATCTCAAAGAAGAAAAAACAGCAGTATTTTCATCAGATGTTTGACTATTAGGGGAAGGGGGGGGGCTATAACCCCATCAGACACCTTTTCTTTTTTAGGTATGCTTTAATGGAAATGTGGACTAACATGTGGCTAGAAAGAGGAGAGTGGATAGCCTGTTGTATGACAAAAAAAATATAAATTATTCTCAAAGAAGAAAAAAACAGCAGTATTGTGATGAGATGTTGGACTATTTGGGGAAGGGGGGCTGTAACCCTACCAGACACCTTCCCTCTTTTAGGTATGCTGTGACGTGAATGTGGCTAATATGGGGTTAAAAAGAAGAGAGAGGGTAGTCTGTTGTATTACAAAAAAAAATACAAATTTATCTCAAAGAAGAAAAAACAGCAGTTTTTTCATGAGAAGTTTGACTATTTCGGGAAGGGAGGGCTGTAACCCCATCAGCCCCCTTCCCTCTTTTAGGTGTGCTCTGATGTCAATGTGGACTAATATGGGGTTAATAAGAAGAGAGTCGGTAGTCTGTTGTATGACAAAAAGAAATACAAATTTATCTCAAAGAAGAAAAAACAGCACTTTTTTCATGAGATGTCCGACTATTTGGGGAATGGGGGAGGGGCTGTAACCCCATTATACACCTTCCCCCTTTTAGGTATGCTCTAACGTCAATGTGGACTAATAGGGGTTAAGAAGAAAAGAGAAGGTAGTCTGTTGTATGACTAAAAAAATACAAATTTATCTCAAAGAAGAAAAAAAAGCACTTTTTTCATGAGACTTTCGACTATTTCGGGTGTGTGTGTGGGGGGGGGGGTGTAACACAAATACCCCCTTCCCCACTTTAGATATACTATGATGTCAATGTGGAAAATATGGGGTTAGAAAGAAGAGAGTGGGCAATCTGTTGTTTGACAAACAAATACAAATTTATCTCAAAGAAGAAAATAACAGCTCTATTTTCATGGGATGTTCGACATTTGGGGAAGCGGGCTGTAACCCCATCGTCCTCCTTTTCTTTTTAGGTATGCTCTGATGGCAATTTGGACTAATATGGGTCAAAATAGAAGAGAGTGGATAGTCTGTTCCATGACAAGTAAACGAAAACAAATTTATCTCAAAGAAGAAAAAACAGCAGTATTTTAATCAGATGTTTGACTATTTGGGGAAGGGGGGGGGTCTATAACCCCATCAGACACCTTTTCCTTTTTAGGTATGCTTTAATGGAAATGTGGACTAACATGTGGCTAGAAAGAGGAGAGTGGATAGCTTGTTGTATGACAAAAAATATATAAATTATTCTCAAAGGAGAAAAAAACAGCAGTATTGTGATGAGATGTTCGACTATTTGGGGAAGGGGGGCTGTAACCCTATCAGACACCTTCCCTCTTTTAGGTATGCTGTGACGTGAACGTGGCTAATATGGGGTTAAAAAGAAGAGAGAGGGTAGTCTGTTGTATTACAAAAAAATACAAATTTATCTCAAAGAAGAAAAAACAGCAGTTTTTTCATGAGAAGTTTGACTATTTCCGGAAGGGAGGGCTGTAACCCCATCAGCCCCCTTCCCTCATTTAGGTGTGCTCTGATGTCACTGATGTGGACTAATATGCTCTGATGTGGACTAATATGGGGTTAATAAGAAGAGAGTAGGTAGTCTGTTGTACGACAAAAACAAATACAAATTTATCTCAAAGAAGAAAAAAACAGCACTATTTTCATGAGATGTTCCACAATTTGGGGAATGGGGGAGGGGCAGTAAACCCATCATCCCCCTTTTCCTTTTTAGGTATGCTTTAATGGAAATGTGGACTAATATGTGGCTAGAAAGAAGAGAGTGGATAGTCTGTTGTATGACAAAAAAATATAAATTAATCTCAAAGATGAAAAAACAGCAGTATTTTGATGAGATGTTCGACTATTTGGGGAAGGGGGGTGCAACCCCATCAGACACCTTTCCCCTTTTAGGTATGCTCTGACGTGAATGTGGCTAATATGGGGTTAAAAAGAAGAGAGAGTGTAGTCTGTTGTATGACTAAAAAAATACAAATTTATCTGAAAGAAGAAAAAAAAGCACTTTTTTCATGAGATTTTCGAATATTTCGGGTGTGTGTGGGGGGGGGGTGTAACACAATACCCCCTTCCCCTCTTTAGATATACTATGATGTCAATGTGGAAAATATGGGGTTAGAAAGAAGAGAGTGGGCAATTTGTTGTATGACAAAAACAAATACAAATTTATCTCAAAGAAGAAAAAACAGCAGTTTTTTCATGAGAAGTTTGACTATTTCGGGAAGGGAGGGCTGTAACCCCATCAGCCCCCTTCCCTCTTTTAGGTGTGCTCTGATGTCAATGTGGACTAATATGGGGTTAATAAGAAGAGAGTAGGTAGTCTGTTGTACGACAAAAACAAATACAAATTTATCTCAAAGAAGAAAAAAACAGCACTATTTTCATGAGATGTTCGACTATTTGGGGAATGGGGGAGGGGCTGGACTCCAATCATCCCCCTTTTCCTTTTTAGGTATGCTTTAATGGAAATGTGGACTAATATGTGGCTAGAAAGAAGAGAGTGGATAGTCTGTTGTATGACAAAAAAATATAAATTAATCTCAAAGATGAAAAAAACAGCAGTATTTTGATGAGATGTTCAACTATTTAGGGAAAGGGGGGTTGTAACCCCATCAGACACCTTCCCCCTTTTAGGTATGCTCTCACGTGAATGTGGCTAATATGGGGTTAAAAAGAAGAGAGAGGGTAGTCTGTTGTATGACTAAAAAAATACAAATTTATCTCAAAGAAGAAAAAACAGCAGTTTTTTCATGCGAAGTTTGACTATTTGGGGAAGGGGGCTGTAACCCCATCGTCCTCCTTTTCCTTTTTAGGTATGCTCTGATGGCAATTTGGACTAATATGGGGCAAAATAGAAGAGAGTGGATAGTCTGTTCTATGACAAAAAAACGAAAACAAATTTATCTCAAAGAAGAAAAAACAGCAGTATTTTCATCAGATGTTTGACTATTTGGGGAAGGGGGGGCTATAACCCCATCAGACACCTTTTCCTTTTTAGGTATGCTTTAATGGAAATGTGGAATAATATGTGGCTAGAAAGAGTAGAGTGGATAGTCTGTTGTATGACAAAAAAAATATAAATTAATCTCAAAGAAGAAAAAAACAGCAGTATTGTGATGAGATGTTCGACTATTTGGGGAAGGGGGGCTGTAACCCCATCAGACACCTTCCCTCTTTTAGGTATGCTCTGACGTGAATGTGGCTAATATGGGGTTAAAAAGAAGAGAGAGGGTAGTCTGTTGTATGACAAAAAAAATACAAATTTATCTCAAAGAAGAAAAAACGGCAGTTTTTTCATGAGATGTTCGACTATTTGGGGAAGGGTGGCTGTAACCCTATCAGACACCTTCCCTCTTTTAGGTATGCTCTGACGTGAATGTGGCTAATATGGGGTTAAAAGAAGAGAGGGGGTAGTCTGTTGTATTACAGAAAAAAATACAAATTTATCTCAAAGAAGAAAAAACAGCAGTTTTTTCATGAGAAGTTTGACTATTTGCGGAAGGGGGCTGTAACCCCATCGTCCTCCTTTTCCTTTTTAGGTATGCTCTGATGGCAATTTGGACTAATATGGGGCAAAATAGAAGAGAGTGGATAGTCTGTTCTATGACAAAAAAACGAAAACAAATTTATCTCAAAGAAGAAAAAACAGCAGTATTTTCATCAGATGTTTGACTATTTGGGGAAGGGGGGGCTATAACCCCATCAGACACCTTTTCCTTTTTAGGTATGCTTTAATGGAAATGTGGAATAATATGTGGCTAGAAAGAGTAGAGTGGATAGTCTGTTGTATGACAAAAAAAATATAAATTAATCTCAAAGAAGAAAAAAACATCAGTATTGTCATGAGATGTTCGACTATTTGGGGAAGGGGGGCTGTAACACCATCAGACACCTTCCCTCTTTTAGGTATGCTCTGACGTGAATGTGGCTAATATGGGGTTAAAAAGAAGAGAGAGGGTAGTCTGTTGTATGGCAAAAAAAAATACAAATTTATCTCAAAGAAGAAAAAACAGCAGTTTTTTCATGAGAAGTTTGACTATTTCAGGAAGGGAGGGCTGTAACCCCATCAGCCCCCTTCCCTCTTTTAGGTGTGCTCTGATGTCAATGTGGACTAATATGGGGTTAATAAGAAGAGAGTAGGTAGTCTGTTGTATGACAAAAAGAAATACAAATTTATCTCAAAGAAGAAAAAACAGCACTTTTTTCATGAGATGTCCGACTATTTGGGGAATGGGGGAGGGGCTGTAACCCCATTAGACACCTTCCCGCTTTTAGGTATGCTCTAACGTCAATGTGGACTAATAGGGGTTAAGAAGAAAAGAGAGGGTAGTCTGTTGTATGACTAAAAAAATACAAATTTATCTCAAAGAAGAAAAAACAGCATATTTTCATGAGATGTTCGACTATTTGGGGAAGGGGGCTGTAACCCCATCGTCCTCCTTTTCCTTTTTAGGTATGCTCTGATGGCAATTTGGACTAATATGGTTCAAAATAAAAGAGAGTGGATAGTCTGTACTATGACAAAAAAACGAAAACAAATTTATCTCAAAGAAGAAAAAACAGCAGGATTTTCATCAGATGTTTGACTATTTGGGGAAGGGGGGGGCTATAACCCCATCAGAAACCTTTTCCTTTTTAGGTATGCTTTAATGGAAATGTGGACTAATATGGGGTTAATAAGAAGAGAGTAGGTAGTCTGTTGTATGACAAAAACAAATACAAATTTATCTCAAAGAAGGAAAAAAAGCACTATTTTCATGAGATGTTCGACTATTTGGGGAATGGGGGAGGGGCTGTAAACCAATCATCCCCCTTTTCCTTTTTAGGTATGCTTTAATATAAATGTGGACTAATATGTGGCTAGAAAGAGGAGAGTGGATAGTCTGTTGTATGACAAAAAAAATATAAAATAATCTCAAAGAAGAAAAAAACAGCAGTATTGTGATGAGATGTTCGACTATTTGGGGAAAGGGGCTGTAACCCCATCGTCCTCCTTTTCCTTTTTAGGTATGCTCTGATGGCAATTTGTACTAATATGGGGCAAAATAGAAGAGAGTGGATAGTCTGTTCTATGACAAAAAAAGAAAACAAATTTATCTCAAAGAAGAAAAAACAGTAGTATTTTCATCAGATGTTTGACTATTTGGGAAATGCGGGAGGGGCTGTAAACCCATCATCTCCCTTTTCCTTTTTAGGTATGCTTTAATGGAAATGTGGACTAATATGTGGCTAGAAAGAGGAGAGTGTATAGTCTGTTGTATGACAAAAAAAATATAAATTAATCTCAAAGAAGAAAAAAATAGCAGTATTGTGATGAGATGTTCGACTATTTGGGGAAGGGGGGTGCAACCCCATCAGACACCTTCCCTCTTTTAAGTATGCTCTGACGTGAATGTGGCTAATATGGGGTTAAAAAGAAGAGAGAGAGTAGTCTGTTGTATGACAAAAAGAAATACAAATTTATCTCAAAGAAGAAAAAACAGCACTTTTTTCATACAATGTCCGACTATTTGGGGAATGGGGGAGGGGCTGTAACCCCATTAGACACCTTCCCCCTTTTAGGTATGCTCTAACGTCAATGTGGACTAATAGGGGTTAAGAAGAGAAGAGAGGGTAGTCTGTTGTATGACTAAAAAAATACAAATTTATCTCAAAGAAGAAAAAACACCCCTTTTTTCATGAGATTTTCGACTATTTCGGGTGTGTGTGTGTGGAGGGGGGGGGTGTAACACAAATAACCTCTTCCCCTCTTTAGATATTCTATGATGTCAATGTGGAAAATATGGGGTTAGAAAGAAGAGAGTGGGCAATCTGTTGTTTGACAACAACAAATACAAATTTATCTCAAAGAAGAAAAAAACAGCACTATTTTCATGAGATGTTCGACTATTTGGGGAATGGGGGAGGGGCTGTAATCCAATCATCCCACTTTTCCTTTTTAGGTATGCTTTAATGGAAATGTGGACTAATACGTGGCTAGAAAGAAGAGAGTGGATAGTCTGTTGTATGACAAAAAAATATAAATTAATCTCAAAGATGAAAAAAACAGCAGTATTTTGATGAGATGTTCGACTATTTAGGGAAAGGGGGGTTATAACCCCATCAGACACCTTCCCCCTTTTAGGTATGCTCTGACGTGAATGTGGCTAATATGGGGTTAAAAAGAAGAGAGAGGGTAGTCTGTTGTATGACTTAAAAAAACAAATTTATCTCAAAGAAGAAAAAACAGCACTTTTTTCATGAGATGTCCGACTATTTGGGGAATGGGGGAGGGGCTGTAACCCCATTAGACACCTTCCCCCTTTTAGGTGTGCTCTAACGTCAATGTGGACTAATAGGGGTTAAGAAGAAAAGAGAGGGTAGTCTGTTGTATGACTAAAAAAATACAAATTTATCACAAAGAAGAAAAAAAAGCACTTTTTTCATGAGACTTTCGACTATTTCGGGTGTGTGTGGGGGGGGGTGTAACACAAATACCCCCTTCCCCTCTTTAGATATACTATGATGTCAACGTGGAAAATATGGGGTTAGAAAGAAGAGAGTGGGCAATCTGTTGTTTGACAAAAACAAATACAAATTTATCTCAAAGAAGAAAATAACAGCTCTATTTTCATGAGATGTTCGACATTTGGGGAAGCGGGCTGTAACCCCATCGTCCTCCTTTTTCTTTTTAGGTATGCTCTGATGGCAATTTGGACTAATATGGGTCAAAATAGGAGAGTGGATAGTCTGTTCTATGACAAGAAAACGAAAACAAATTTATCTCAAAGAAGAAAAAACAGCAGTATTTTAATCAGATGTTTGAATATTTGGGGAAGGGGGGGGGTCTATAACCCCATCAGACACCTTTTCCTTTTTAGGTATGCTTTAATGGAAATGTGGACTAACATTTGGCTAGAAAGAGGAGAGTGGATAGCCTGTTGTATGACAAAAAAGATATAAATTATTCTCAAAGAAGAAAAAAACAGCAGTATTGTGATGAGATGTTCGACTATTTGGGGAAGGGGGGCTGTAACCCTATCAGACACCTTCCCTCTTTTAGGTATGCTGTGACGTGAACGTGGTTAATATGGGGTTAAAAAGAAGAGAGAGGGTAGTCTGTTGTATTACAAAAAAAAATACAAATTTATCTCAAAGAAGAAAAAACAGCAGTTTTTTCATGAGAAATTTGACTATTTCGGGAAGGGAGGGCTGTAACCTCATCAGCCCCCTTCCCTCATTTAGGTGTGCTCTGATGTCAATGTGGACTAATATGGGGTTAATAAGAAGAGAGTAGGTAGTCTGTTGTATGACAAAAACAAATACAAATTTATCTGAAAGAAGAAAAAAACAGCACTATTTTCATGAGATGTTCGACAATTTGGGGAATGGGGGAAGGTCTGTAAACCCATCATCCCCCTTTTCCTTTTTAGGTATGCTTTAATGGAAATGTGGACTAATATGTGGCTAGAAAGAGGAGAGTGGATAGTCTGTAGTATGACAAAAAATATATAAATTAATCTCAAAGAAGAAAAAAACAGCAGTATTGTGATGAGATGTTCAACTATTTGGGGAAGGGGGGTGCAACCCCATCAGACACCGTCCCCCTTTTAGGTATGCTCTGACGTGAATGTGGCTAATATGGGGTTAAAAAGAAGAGAGAGGGTAGTCTGTTGTATGACTAAAAAAATACAAATTTATCTCAAAGAAGAAAAAAAAGCACTTTTTTCATGAGATTTTCGACTATTTCGGGTGTGTGTGTGGGGGGGGGTGTAACACAATACCCCCTTCCCCTCTTTAGATATACTATGATGTCAATGTGGAAAATATGGGGTTAGAAAGAAGAGATTGGGAAATTTGTTGTTTGACAAAAACAAATACAAATTTATCTCAAAGAAGAAAACAACAGCACTATTTTCATGAGAAGTTTGACTATTTCGGGAAGGGAGGGCTGTAACCCCATCGTCCTCCTTTTCCTTTTTAGGTATGCTCTGATGGCAATTTGGACTAATATGGGTCAAAATAGAAGAGAGTGGATAATCTGTTCTATGACAAAAAAACGAAAACAAATTTATCTCAAAGAAGAAAAAACAGCAGTATTTTCATCAGATGTTTGACTATTTGGGGAAGGGGGGGGGGCTATAACCCCATCAGACACCTTTTCTTTTTTAGGTATGCTTTAATGGAAATGTGGACTAACATGTGGCTAGAAAGAGGAGAGTGGATAGCCTGTTGTATGACAAAAAAAATATAAATTATTCTTAAAGAAGAAAAAAACAGCAGTATTGTGATGAGATGTTCGACTATTTGGGGAAGGGGGGCTATAACCCTACCAGACACCTTCCCTCTTTTAGGTATGCTGTGACGTGAATGTGGCTAATATGGGGTTAAAAAGAAGAGAGAGGGTAGTCTGTTGTATTACAAAAAAAAATACAAATTTATCTCAAAGAAGAAAAAACAGCAGTTTTTTCATGAGAAGTTTGACTATTTCGGGAAGGGAGGGCTGTAACCCCATCAGCCCACTTCCCTCTTTTAGGTGTGCTCTGATGTCAATGTGGACTAATATGGGGTTAATAAGAAGAGAGTAGGTAGTCTGTTGTATGACAAAAAGAAATACAAATTTATCTCAAAGAAGAAAAAACAGCACTTTTTTCATGAGATGTCCGACTATTTGGGGAATGGGGGAGGGGCTGTAACCCCATTAGACACCTTCCCCCTTTTAGGTATGCTCTAACGTCAATGTGGACTAATAGGGGTTAAGAAGAAAAGAGAGGGTAGTCTGTTGTATGACTAAAAAAATACAAATTTATCTCAAAGAAGAAAAAAAAGCACTTTTTTCATGAGACTTTCGACTATTTCGGGTGTGTGTGTGGGGGGGTGTAACACAAATACCCCCTTCCCCTCTTTAGATATACTATGATGTCAATGTGGAAAATATGGGGTTAGAAAGAAGAGAGTGGGCAATCTGTTGTTTGACAAAAACAAATACAAATTTATCTCAAAGAAGAAAATAACAGCTCTATTTTCATGAGATGTTCGACATTTGGGGAAGCGGGCTGTAACCCCATCGTCCTCCTTTTCCTTTTTAGGTATGCTCTGATGGCAATTTGGACTAATATGGGTCAAAATAGAAGAGAGTGGATAGTCTGTTCTATGACAAGTAAACGAAAACAAATTTATCTCAAAGAAGAAAAAACAGCAGTATTTTAATCAGATGTTTGACTATTTGGGGAAGGGGGGGGTCTATAACCCCATCAGACACCTTTTCCTTTTTAGGTATGCTTTAATGGAAATGTGGACTAACATGTGGCTAGAAAGAGGAGAGTGGATAGCCTGTTGTATGACAAAAAAAATATAAATTATTCTCAAAGAAGAAAAAAACAGCAGTATTGTGATGAGATGTTCGACTATTTGGGGAAGGGGGGCTGTAACCCTATCAGACACCTTCCCTCTTTTAGGTATGCTGTGACGTGAACGTGGTTAATATGGGGTTAAAAAGAAGAGAGACGGTAGTCTGTTGTATTACAAAAAAAAAATACAAATTTATCTCAAAAAAGAAAAAACAGCAGTTTTTTCATGTGAAGTTTGACTATTTCGGGAAGGGAGGGCTGTAACCTCATCAGCCCCCTTCCCTCATTTAGGTGTGCTCTGATGTCAATGTGGACTAATATGGGGTTAATAAGAAGAGAGTAGGTAGTCTGTTGTATGACAAAAACAAATACAAATTTATCTGAAAGAAGAAAAAAACAGCACTATTTTCATGAGATGTTCGACAATTTGGGGAATGGGGGAAGGGCTGTAAACCCATCATCCCCCTTTTCCTTTTTAGGTATGCTTTAATGGAAATGTGGACTAATATGTGGCTAGAAAGAGGAGAGTGGATAGTCTGTTGTATGACAAAAAAAATATAAATTAATCTCAAAGAAGAAAAAAACAGCAGTATTGTGATGAGATGTTCGACTATTTGGGGAAGGGGGGCTGTAACCCTATCAGACACCTTCCCTCTTTTAGGTATGCTGTGACGTGAACGTGGTTAATATGGGGTTAAAAAGAAGAGAGACGGTAGTCTGTTGTATGACTAAAAAAATACAAATTTATCTCAAAGAAGAAAAAAAAGCACTTTTTTCATGAGATTTTCGACTATTTCGGGTGTGTGTGTGGGGGGGGTGTAACACAATACCCCCTTCCCCTCTTTAGATATACTATGATGTCAATGTGGAAAATATGGGGTTAGAAAGAAGAGATTGGGAAATTTGTTGTTTGACAAAAACAAATACAAATTTATCTCAAAGAAGAAAACAACAGCACTGTTTTCATGAGAAGTTTGACTATTTCGGGAAGGGAGGGCTGTAACCCCATCGTCCTCCTTTTCCTTTTTAGGTATGCTCTGATGGCAATTTGGACTAATATGGGTCAAAATAGAAGAGAGTGGATAGTCTGTTCTATGACAAAAAAACGAAAACAAATTTATCTCAAAGAAGAAAAAAAAGCAGTATTTTCATCAGATGTTTGACTATTTGGGGAAGGGGGGGGCTATAACCCCATCAGATACCTTTTCTTTTTTAGGTATGCTTTAATGGAAATGTGGACTAACATGTGGCAAGAAAGAGGAGAGTGGATAGCCTGTTGTATGACAAAAAAAATATAAATTATTCTCAAAGAAGAAAAAAACAGCAGTATTGTGATGAGATGTTGGACTATTTGGGGAAAGGGGGGCTGTAACCCTACCAGACACCTTCCCTCTTTTAGGTATGCTGTGACGTGAATGTGGCTAATATGGGGTTAAAAAGAAGAGAGAGGGTAGTCTGTTGTATTACAAAAAAAAAATACAAATTTATCTCAAAGAAGAAAAAACAGCAGTTTTTTCATGAGAAGTTTGACTATTTCGGGAAGGGAGGGCTGTAACCCCATCAGCCCACTTCCCTCTTTTAGGTGTGCTCTGATGTCAATGTGGACTAATATGGGGTTAATAAGAAGAGAGTAGGTAGTCTGTTGTATGACAAAAACAAATACAAATTTATCTGAAAGAAGAAAAAAACAGCACTATTTTCATGAGATGTTCGACAATTTGGGGAATGGGGGAAGGTCTGTAAACCCATCATCCCCCTTTTCCTTTTTAGGTATGCTTTAATGGAAATGTGGACTAATATGTGGCTAGAAAGAGGAGAGTGGATAGTCTGTAGTATGACAAAAAATATATAAATTAATCTCAAAGAAGAAAAAAACAGCAGTATTGTGATGAGATGTTCAACTATTTGGGGAAGGGGGGTGCAACCCCATCAGACACCGTCCCCCTTTTAGGTATGCTCTGACGTGAATGTGGCTAATATGGGGTTAAAAAGAAGAGAGAGGGTAGTCTGTTGTATGACTAAAAAAATACAAATTTATCTCAAAGAAGAAAAAAAAGCACTTTTTTCATGAGATTTTCGACTATTTCGGGTGTGTGTGTGGGGGGGGGTGTAACACAATACCCCCTTCCCCTCTTTAGATATACTATGATGTCAATGTGGAAAATATGGGGTTAGAAAGAAGAGATTGGGAAATTTGTTGTTTGACAAAAACAAATACAAATTTATCTCAAAGAAGAAAACAACAGCACTATTTTCATGAGAAGTTTGACTATTTCGGGAAGGGAGGGCTGTAACCCCATCGTCCTCCTTTTCCTTTTTAGGTATGCTCTGATGGCAATTTGGACTAATATGGGTCAAAATAGAAGAGAGTGGATAATCTGTTCTATGACAAAAAAACGAAAACAAATTTATCTCAAAGAAGAAAAAACAGCAGTATTTTCATCAGATGTTTGACTATTTGGGGAAGGGGGGGGGGCTATAACCCCATCAGACACCTTTTCTTTTTTAGGTATGCTTTAATGGAAATGTGGACTAACATGTGGCTAGAAAGAGGAGAGTGGATAGCCTGTTGTATGACAAAAAAAATATAAATTATTCTTAAAGAAGAAAAAAACAGCAGTATTGTGATGAGATGTTCGACTATTTGGGGAAGGGGGGCTATAACCCTACCAGACACCTTCCCTCTTTTAGGTATGCTGTGACGTGAATGTGGCTAATATGGGGTTAAAAAGAAGAGAGAGGGTAGTCTGTTGTATTACAAAAAAAAATACAAATTTATCTCAAAGAAGAAAAAACAGCAGTTTTTTCATGAGAAGTTTGACTATTTCGGGAAGGGAGGGCTGTAACCCCATCAGCCCACTTCCCTCTTTTAGGTGTGCTCTGATGTCAATGTGGACTAATATGGGGTTAATAAGAAGAGAGTAGGTAGTCTGTTGTATGACAAAAAGAAATACAAATTTATCTCAAAGAAGAAAAAACAGCACTTTTTTCATGAGATGTCCGACTATTTGGGGAATGGGGGAGGGGCTGTAACCCCATTAGACACCTTCCCCCTTTTAGGTATGCTCTAACGTCAATGTGGACTAATAGGGGTTAAGAAGAAAAGAGAGGGTAGTCTGTTGTATGACTAAAAAAATACAAATTTATCTCAAAGAAGAAAAAAAAGCACTTTTTTCATGAGACTTTCGACTATTTCGGGTGTGTGTGTGGGGGGGTGTAACACAAATACCCCCTTCCCCTCTTTAGATATACTATGATGTCAATGTGGAAAATATGGGGTTAGAAAGAAGAGAGTGGGCAATCTGTTGTTTGACAAAAACAAATACAAATTTATCTCAAAGAAGAAAATAACAGCTCTATTTTCATGGGATGTTCGACATTTGGGGAAGCGGGCTGTAACCCCATCGTCCTCCTTTTCCTTTTTAGGTATGCTCTGATGGCAATTTGGACTAATATGGGTCAAAATAGAAGAGAGTGGATAGTCTGTTCTATGACAAGTAAACGAAAACAAATTTATCTCAAAGAAGAAAAAACAGCAGTATTTTAATCAGATGTTTGACTATTTGGGGAAGGGGGGGGTCTATAACCCCATCAGACACCTTTTCCTTTTTAGGTATGCTTTAATGGAAATGTGGACTAACATGTGGCTAGAAAGAGGAGAGTGGATAGCCTGTTGTATGACAAAAAAAATATAAATTATTCTCAAAGAAGAAAAAAACAGCAGTATTGTGATGAGATGTTCGACTATTTGGGGAAGGGGGGCTGTAACCCTATCAGACACCTTCCCTCTTTTAGGTATGCTGTGACGTGAACGTGGTTAATATGGGGTTAAAAAGAAGAGAGACGGTAGTCTGTTGTATTACAAAAAAAAAATACAAATTTATCTCAAAAAAGAAAAAACAGCAGTTTTTTCATGTGAAGTTTGACTATTTCGGGAAGGGAGGGCTGTAACCTCATCAGCCCCCTTCCCTCATTTAGGTGTGCTCTGATGTCAATGTGGACTAATATGGGGTTAATAAGAAGAGAGTAGGTAGTCTGTTGTATGACAAAAACAAATACAAATTTATCTGAAAGAAGAAAAAAACAGCACTATTTTCATGAGATGTTCGACAATTTGGGGAATGGGGGAAGGGCTGTAAACCCATCATCCCCCTTTTCCTTTTTAGGTATGCTTTAATGGAAATGTGGACTAATATGTGGCTAGAAAGAGGAGAGTGGATAGTCTGTTGTATGACAAAAAAAATATAAATTAATCTCAAAGAAGAAAAAAACAGCAGTATTGTGATGAGATGTTCGACTATTTGGGGAAGGGGGGCTGTAACCCTATCAGACACCTTCCCTCTTTTAGGTATGCTGTGACGTGAACGTGGTTAATATGGGGTTAAAAAGAAGAGAGACGGTAGTCTGTTGTATGACTAAAAAAATACAAATTTATCTCAAAGAAGAAAAAAAAGCACTTTTTTCATGAGATTTTCGACTATTTCGGGTGTGTGTGTGGGGGGGTGTAACACAATACCCCCTTCCCCTCTTTAGATATACTATGATGTCAATGTGGAAAATATGGGGTTAGAAAGAAGAGATTGGGAAATTTGTTGTTTGACAAAAACAAATACAAATTTATCTCAAAGAAGAAAACAACAGCACTGTTTTCATGAGAAGTTTGACTATTTCGGGAAGGGAGGGCTGTAACCCCATCGTCCTCCTTTTCCTTTTTAGGTATGCTCTGATGGCAATTTGGACTAATATGGGTCAAAATAGAAGAGAGTGGATAGTCTGTTCTATGACAAAAAAACGAAAACAAATTTATCTCAAAGAAGAAAAAAAAGCAGTATTTTCATCAGATGTTTGACTATTTGGGGAAGGGGGGGGGCTATAACCCCATCAGACACCTTTTCTTTTTTAGGTATGCTTTAATGGAAATGTGGACTAACATGTGGCAAGAAAGAGGAGAGTGGATAGCCTGTTGTATGACAAAAAAAATATAAATTATTCTCAAAGAAGAAAAAAACAGCAGTATTGTGATGAGATGTTGGACTATTTGGGGAAAGGGGGGCTGTAACCCTACCAGACACCTTCCCTCTTTTAGGTATGCTGTGACGTGAATGTGGCTAATATGGGGTTAAAAAGAAGAGAGAGGGTAGTCTGTTGTATTACAAAAAAAAAATACAAATTTATCTCAAAGAAGAAAAAACAGCAGTTTTTTCATGAGAAGTTTGACTATTTCGGGAAGGGAGGGCTGTAACCCCATCAGCCCACTTCCCTCTTTTAGGTGTGCTCTGATGTCAATGTGGACTAATATGGGGTTAATAAGAAGAGAGTAGGTAGTCTGTTGTATGACAAAAACAAATACAAATTTATCTGAAAGAAGAAAAAAACAGCACTATTTTCATGAGATGTTCGACAATTTGGGGAATGGGGGAAGGTCTGTAAACCCATCATCCCCCTTTTCCTTTTTAGGTATGCTTTAATGGAAATGTGGACTAATATGTGGCTAGAAAGAGGAGAGTGGATAGTCTGTAGTATGACAAAAAATATATAAATTAATCTCAAAGAAGAAAAAAACAGCAGTATTGTGATGAGATGTTCAACTATTTGGGGAAGGGGGGTGCAACCCCATCAGACACCGTCCCCCTTTTAGGTATGCTCTGACGTGAATGTGGCTAATATGGGGTTAAAAAGAAGAGAGAGGGTAGTCTGTTGTATGACTAAAAAAATACAAATTTATCTCAAAGAAGAAAAAAAAGCACTTTTTTCATGAGATTTTCGACTATTTCGGGTGTGTGTGTGGGGGGGGGTGTAACACAATACCCCCTTCCCCTCTTTAGATATACTATGATGTCAATGTGGAAAATATGGGGTTAGAAAGAAGAGATTGGGAAATTTGTTGTTTGACAAAAACAAATACAAATTTATCTCAAAGAAGAAAACAACAGCACTATTTTCATGAGAAGTTTGACTATTTCGGGAAGGGAGGGCTGTAACCCCATCGTCCTCCTTTTCCTTTTTAGGTATGCTCTGATGGCAATTTGGACTAATATGGGTCAAAATAGAAGAGAGTGGATAATCTGTTCTATGACAAAAAAACGAAAACAAATTTATCTCAAAGAAGAAAAAACAGCAGTATTTTCATCAGATGTTTGACTATTTGGGGAAGGGGGGGGGGCTATAACCCCATCAGACACCTTTTCTTTTTTAGGTATGCTTTAATGGAAATGTGGACTAACATGTGGCTAGAAAGAGGAGAGTGGATAGCCTGTTGTATGACAAAAAAAATATAAATTATTCTTAAAGAAGAAAAAAACAGCAGTATTGTGATGAGATGTTCGACTATTTGGGGAAGGGGGGCTATAACCCTACCAGACACCTTCCCTCTTTTAGGTATGCTGTGACGTGAATGTGGCTAATATGGGGTTAAAAAGAAGAGAGAGGGTAGTCTGTTGTATTACAAAAAAAAATACAAATTTATCTCAAAGAAGAAAAAACAGCAGTTTTTTCATGAGAAGTTTGACTATTTCGGGAAGGGAGGGCTGTAACCCCATCAGCCCACTTCCCTCTTTTAGGTGTGCTCTGATGTCAATGTGGACTAATATGGGGTTAATAAGAAGAGAGTAGGTAGTCTGTTGTATGACAAAAAGAAATACAAATTTATCTCAAAGAAGAAAAAACAGCACTTTTTTCATGAGATGTCCGACTATTTGGGGAATGGGGGAGGGGCTGTAACCCCATTAGACACCTTCCCCCTTTTAGGTATGCTCTAACGTCAATGTGGACTAATAGGGGTTAAGAAGAAAAGAGAGGGTAGTCTGTTGTATGACTAAAAAAATACAAATTTATCTCAAAGAAGAAAAAAAAGCACTTTTTTCATGAGACTTTCGACTATTTCGGGTGTGTGTGTGGGGGGGTGTAACACAAATACCCCCTTCCCCTCTTTAGATATACTATGATGTCAATGTGGAAAATATGGGGTTAGAAAGAAGAGAGTGGGCAATCTGTTGTTTGACAAAAACAAATACAAATTTATCTCAAAGAAGAAAATAACAGCTCTATTTTCATGAGATGTTCGACATTTGGGGAAGCGGGCTGTAACCCCATCGTCCTCCTTTTCCTTTTTAGGTATGCTCTGATGGCAATTTGGACTAATATGGGTCAAAATAGAAGAGAGTGGATAGTCTGTTCTATGACAAGTAAACGAAAACAAATTTATCTCAAAGAAGAAAAAACAGCAGTATTTTAATCAGATGTTTGACTATTTGGGGAAGGGGGGGGTCTATAACCCCATCAGACACCTTTTCCTTTTTAGGTATGCTTTAATGGAAATGTGGACTAACATGTGGCTAGAAAGAGGAGAGTGGATAGCCTGTTGTATGACAAAAAAAATATAAATTATTCTCAAAGAAGAAAAAAACAGCAGTATTGTGATGAGATGTTCGACTATTTGGGGAAGGGGGGCTGTAACCCTATCAGACACCTTCCCTCTTTTAGGTATGCTGTGACGTGAACGTGGTTAATATGGGGTTAAAAAGAAGAGAGACGGTAGTCTGTTGTATGACTAAAAAAATACAAATTTATCTCAAAGAAGAAAAAAAAGCACTTTTTTCATGAGATTTTCGACTATTTCGGGTGTGTGTGTGGGGGGGGTGTAACACAATACCCCCTTCCCCTCTTTAGATATACTATGATGTCAATGTGGAAAATATGGGGTTAGAAAGAAGAGATTGGGAAATTTGTTGTTTGACAAAAACAAATACAAATTTATCTCAAAGAAGAAAACAACAGCACTGTTTTCATGAGAAGTTTGACTATTTCGGGAAGGGAGGGCTGTAACCCCATCGTCCTCCTTTTCCTTTTTAGGTATGCTCTGATGGCAATTTGGACTAATATGGGTCAAAATAGAAGAGAGTGGATAATCTGTTCTATGACAAAAAAACGAAAACAAATTTATCTCAAAGAAGAAAAAACAGCAGTATTTTCATCAGATGTTTGACTATTTGGGGAAGGGGGGGGGGCTATAACCCCATCAGACACCTTTTCTTTTTTAGGTATGCTTTAATGGAAATGTGGACTAACATGTGGCTAGAAAGAGGAGAGTGGATAGCCTGTTGTATGACAAAAAAAATATAAATTATTCTTAAAGAAGAAAAAAACAGCAGTATTGTGATGAGATGTTCGACTATTTGGGGAAGGGGGGCTATAACCCTACCAGACACCTTCCCTCTTTTAGGTATGCTGTGACGTGAATGTGGCTAATATGGGGTTAAAAAGAAGAGAGAGGGTAGTCTGTTGTATTACAAAAAAAAATACAAATTTATCTCAAAGAAGAAAAAACAGCAGTTTTTTCATGAGAAGTTTGACTATTTCGGGAAGGGAGGGCTGTAACCCCATCAGCCCACTTCCCTCTTTTAGGTGTGCTCTGATGTCAATGTGGACTAATATGGGGTTAATAAGAAGAGAGTAGGTAGTCTGTTGTATGACAAAAAGAAATACAAATTTATCTCAAAGAAGAAAAAACAGCACTTTTTTCATGAGATGTCCGACTATTTGGGGAATGGGGGAGGGGCTGTAACCCCATTAGACACCTTCCCCCTTTTAGGTATGCTCTAACGTCAATGTGGACTAATAGGGGTTAAGAAGAAAAGAGAGGGTAGTCTGTTGTATGACTAAAAAAATACAAATTTATCTCAAAGAAGAAAAAAAAGCACTTTTTTCATGAGACTTTCGACTATTTCGGGTGTGTGTGTGGGGGGGTGTAACACAAATACCCCCTTCCCCTCTTTAGATATACTATGATGTCAATGTGGAAAATATGGGGTTAGAAAGAAGAGAGTGGGCAATCTGTTGTTTGACAAAAACAAATACAAATTTATCTCAAAGAAGAAAATAACAGCTCTATTTTCATGAGATGTTCGACATTTGGGGAAGCGGGCTGTAACCCCATCGTCCTCCTTTTCCTTTTTAGGTATGCTCTGATGGCAATTTGGACTAATATGGGTCAAAATAGAAGAGAGTGGATAGTCTGTTCTATGACAAGTAAACGAAAACAAATTTATCTCAAAGAAGAAAAAACAGCAGTATTTTAATCAGATGTTTGACTATTTGGGGAAGGGGGGGGTCTATAACCCCATCAGACACCTTTTCCTTTTTAGGTATGCTTTAATGGAAATGTGGACTAACATGTGGCTAGAAAGAGGAGAGTGGATAGCCTGTTGTATGACAAAAAAAATATAAATTATTCTCAAAGAAGAAAAAAACAGCAGTATTGTGATGAGATGTTCGACTATTTGGGGAAGGGGGGCTGTAACCCTATCAGACACCTTCCCTCTTTTAGGTATGCTGTGACGTGAACGTGGTTAATATGGGGTTAAAAAGAAGAGAGACGGTAGTCTGTTGTATTACAAAAAAAAAATACAAATTTATCTCAAAAAAGAAAAAACAGCAGTTTTTTCATGTGAAGTTTGACTATTTCGGGAAGGGAGGGCTGTAACCTCATCAGCCCCCTTCCCTCATTTAGGTGTGCTCTGATGTCAATGTGGACTAATATGGGGTTAATAAGAAGAGAGTAGGTAGTCTGTTGTATGACAAAAACAAATACAAATTTATCTGAAAGAAGAAAAAAACAGCACTATTTTCATGAGATGTTCGACAATTTGGGGAATGGGGGAAGGGCTGTAAACCCATCATCCCCCTTTTCCTTTTTAGGTATGCTTTAATGGAAATGTGGACTAATATGTGGCTAGAAAGAGGAGAGTGGATAGTCTGTTGTATGACAAAAAAAATATAAATTAATCTCAAAGAAGAAAAAAACAGCAGTATTGTGATGAGATGTTCGACTATTTGGGGAAGGGGGGCTGTAACCCTATCAGACACCTTCCCTCTTTTAGGTATGCTGTGACGTGAACGTGGTTAATATGGGGTTAAAAAGAAGAGAGACGGTAGTCTGTTGTATGACTAAAAAAATACAAATTTATCTCAAAGAAGAAAAAAAAGCACTTTTTTCATGAGATTTTCGACTATTTCGGGTGTGTGTGTGGGGGGGGTGTAACACAATACCCCCTTCCCCTCTTTAGATATACTATGATGTCAATGTGGAAAATATGGGGTTAGAAAGAAGAGATTGGGAAATTTGTTGTTTGACAAAAACAAATACAAATTTATCTCAAAGAAGAAAACAACAGCACTGTTTTCATGAGAAGTTTGACTATTTCGGGAAGGGAGGGCTGTAACCCCATTGTCCTCCTTTTCCTTTTTAGGTATGCTCTGATGGCAATTTGGACTAATATGGGTCAAAATAGAAGAGAGTGGATAGTCTGTTCTATGACAAAAAAACGAAAACAAATTTATCTCAAAGAAGAAAAAAAAGCAGTATTTTCATCAGATGTTTGACTATTTGGGGAAGGGGGGGGGCTATAACCCCATCAGACACCTTTTCTTTTTTAGGTATGCTTTAATGGAAATGTGGACTAACATGTGGCAAGAAAGAGGAGAGTGGATAGCCTGTTGTATGACAAAAAAAATATAAATTATTCTCAAAGAAGAAAAAAACAGCAGTATTGTGATGAGATGTTGGACTATTTGGGGAAAGGGGGGCTGTAACCCTACCAGACACCTTCCCTCTTTTAGGTATGCTGTGACGTGAATGTGGCTAATATGGGGTTAAAAAGAAGAGAGAGGGTAGTCTGTTGTATTACAAAAAAAAAATACAAATTTATCTCAAAGAAGAAAAAACAGCAGTTTTTTCATGAGAAGTTTGACTATTTCGGGAAGGGAGGGCTGTAACCCCATCAGCCCACTTCCCTCTTTTAGGTGTGCTCTGATGTCAATGTGGACTAATATGGGGTTAATAAGAAGAGAGTAGGTAGTCTGTTGTATGACAAAAAGAAATACAAATTTATCTCAAAGAAGAAAAAACAGCACTTTTTTCATGAGATGTCCGACTATTTGGGGAATGGGGGAGGGGCTGTAACCCCATTAGACACCTTCCCCCTTTTAGGTATGCTCTAACGTCAATGTGGACTAATAGGGGTTAAGAAGAAAAGAGAAGGTAGTCTGTTGTATGACTAAAAAAATACAAATTTATCTCAAAGAAGAAAAAAAAGCACTTTTTTCATGAGACTTTCGACTATTTCGGGTGTGTGTGTGGGGGGGTGTAACACAAATACCCCCTTCCCCTCTTTAGATATACTATGATGTCAATGTGGAAAATATGGGGTTAGAAAGAAGAGAGTGGGCAATCTGTTGTTTGACAAAAACAAATACAAATTTATCTCAAAGAAGAAAATAACAGCTCTATTTTCATGAGATGTTCGACATTTGGGGAAGCGGGCTGTAACCCCATCGTCCTCCTTTTCCTTTTTAGGTATGCTCTGATGGCAATTTGGACTAATATGGGTCAAAATAGAAGAGAGTGGATAGTCTGTTCTATGACAAGTAAACGAAAACAAATTTATCTCAAAGAAGAAAAAACAGCAGTATTTTAATCAGATGTTTGACTATTTGGGGAAGGGGGGGGGGGGTCTATAACCCCATCAGACACCTTTTCCTTTTTAGGTATGCTTTAATGGAAATGTGGACTAACATGTGGCTAGAAAGAGGAGAGTGGATAGCCTGTTGTATGACAAAAAAAATATAAATTATTCTCAAAGAAGAAAAAAACAGCAGTATTGTGATGAGATGTTCGACTATTTGGGGAAGGGGGGCTGTAACCCTATCAGACACCTTCCCTCTTTTAGGTATGCTGTGACGTGAACGTGGTTAATATGGGGTTAAAAAGAAGAGAGACGGTAGTCTGTTGTATTACAAAAAAAAATACAAATTTATCTCAAAAAAGAAAAAACAGCAGTTTTTTCATGTGAAGTTTGACTATTTCGGGAAGGGAGGGCTGTAACCTCATCAGCCCCCTTCCCTCATTTAGGTGTGCTCTGATGTCAATGTGGACTAATATGGGGTTAATAAGAAGAGAGTAGGTAGTCTGTTGTATGACAAAAACAAATACAAATTTATCTGAAAGAAGAAAAAAACAGCACTATTTTCATGAGATGTTCGACAATTTGGGGAATGGGGGAAGGGCTGTAAACCCATCATCCCCCTTTTCCTTTTTAGGTATGCTTTAATGGAAATGTGGACTAATATGTGGCTAGAAAGAGGAGAGTGGATAGTCTGTTGTATGACAAAAAAAATATAAATTAATCTCAAAGAAGAAAAAAACAGCAGTATTGTGATGAGATGTTCGACTATTTGGGGAAGGGGGGTGCAACCCCATCAGACACCGTCCCCCTTTTAGGTATGCTCTGACGTGAATGTGGCTAATATGGGGTTAAAAAGAAGAGAGAGGGTAGTCTGTTGTATGACTAAAAAAATACAAATTTATCTCAAAGAAGAAAAAAAAGCACTTTTTTCATGAGATTTTCGACTATTTCGGGTGTGTGTGTGGGGGGGGGGGGTGTAACACAATACCCCCTTCCCCTCTTTAGATATACTATGATGTCAATGTGGAAAATATGGGGTTAGAAAGAAGAGATTGGGAAATTTGTTGTTTGACAAAAACAAATACAAATTTATCTCAAAGAAGAAAACAACAGCACTATTTTCATGAGAAGTTTGACTATTTCGGGAAGGGAGGGCTGTAACCCCATCGTCCTCCTTTTCCTTTTTAGGTATGCTCTGATGGCAATTTGGACTAATATGGGTCAAAATAGAAGAGAGTGGATAGTCTGTTCTATGACAAAAAAACGAAAACAAATTTATCTCAAAGAAGAAAAAACAGCAGTATTTTCATCAGATGTTTGACTATTAGGGGAAGGGGGGGGGCTATAACCCCATCAGACACCTTTTCTTTTTTAGGTATGCTTTAATGGAAATGTGGACTAACATGTGGCTAGAAAGAGGAGAGTGGATAGCCTGTTGTATGACAAAAAAAATATAAATTATTCTCAAAGAAGAAAAAAACAGCAGTATTGTGATGAGATGTTGGACTATTTGGGGAAGGGGGGCTGTAACCCTACCAGACACCTTCCCTCTTTTAGGTATGCTGTGACGTGAATGTGGCTAATATGGGGTTAAAAAGAAGAGAGAGGGTAGTCTGTTGTATTACAAAAAAAAATACAAATTTATCTCAAAGAAGAAAAAACAGCAGTTTTTTCATGAGAAGTTTGACTATTTCGGGAAGGGAGGGCTGTAACCCCATCAGCCCCCTTCCCTCTTTTAGGTGTGCTCTGATGTCAATGTGGACTAATATGGGGTTAATAAGAAGAGAGTCGGTAGTCTGTTGTATGACAAAAAGAAATACAAATTTATCTCAAAGAAGAAAAAACAGCACTTTTTTCATGAGATGTCCGACTATTTGGGGAATGGGGGAGGGGCTGTAACCCCATTATACACCTTCCCCCTTTTAGGTATGCTCTAACGTCAATGTGGACTAATAGGGGTTAAGAAGAAAAGAGAAGGTAGTCTGTTGTATGACTAAAAAAATACAAATTTATCTCAAAGAAGAAAAAAAAGCACTTTTTTCATGAGACTTTCGACTATTTCGGGTGTGTGTGTGGGGGGGGGGTGTAACACAAATACCCCCTTCCCCACTTTAGATATACTATGATGTCAATGTGGAAAATATGGGGTTAGAAAGAAGAGAGTGGGCAATCTGTTGTTTGACAAACAAATACAAATTTATCTCAAAGAAGAAAATAACAGCTCTATTTTCATGGGATGTTCGACATTTGGGGAAGCGGGCTGTAACCCCATCGTCCTCCTTTTCTTTTTAGGTATGCTCTGATGGCAATTAGGACTAATATGGGTCAAAATAGAAGAGAGTGGATAGTCTGTTCCATGACAAGTAAACGAAAACAAATTTATCTCAAAGAAGAAAAAACAGCAGTATTTTAATCAGATGTTTGACTATTTGGGGAAGGGGGGGGGTCTATAACCCCATCAGACACCTTTTCCTTTTTAGGTATGCTTTAATGGAAATGTGGACTAACATGTGGCTAGAAAGAGGAGAGTGGATAGCTTGTTGTATGACAAAAAAAATATAAATTATTCTCAAAGGAGAAAAAAACAGCAGTATTGTGATGAGATGTTCGACTATTTGGGGAAGGGGGGCTGTAACCCTATCAGACACCTTCCCTCTTTTAGGTATGCTGTGACGTGAACGTGGCTAATATGGGGTTAAAAAGAAGAGAGAGGGTAGTCTGTTGTATTACAAAAAAATACAAATTTATCTCAAAGAAGAAAAAACAGCAGTTTTTTCATGAGAAGTTTGACTATTTCGGGAAGGGAGGGCTGTAACCCCATCAGCCCCCTTCCCTCATTTAGGTGTGCTCTGATGTCACTGATGTGGACTAATATGCTCTGATGTGGACTAATATGGGGTTAATAAGAAGAGAGTAGGTAGTCTGTTGTACGACAAAAACAAATACAAATTTATCTCAAAGAAGAAAAAAACAGCACTATTTTCATGAGATGTTCCACAATTTGGGGAATGGGGGAGGGGCAGTAAACCCATCATCCCCCTTTTCCTTTTTAGGTATGCTTTAATGGAAATGTGGACTAATATGTGGCTAGAAAGAAGAGAGTGGATAGTCTGTTGTATGACAAAAAAATATAAATTAATCTCAAAGATGAAAAAACAGCAGTATTTTGATGAGATGTTCGACTATTTGGGGAAGGGGGGTGCAACCCCATCAGACACCTTTCCCCTTTTAGGTATGCTCTGACGTGAATGTGGCTAATATGGGGTTAAAAAGAAGAGAGAGTGTAGTCTGTTGTATGACTAAAAAAATACAAATTTATCTGAAAGAAGAAAAAAAAGCACTTTTTTCATGAGATTTTCGAATATTTCGGGTGTGTGTGGGGGGGGGGTGTAACACAATACCCCCTTCCCCTCTTTAGATATACTATGATGTCAATGTGGAAAATATGGGGTTAGAAAGAAGAGAGTGGGCAATTTGTTGTATGACAAAAACAAATACAAATTTATCTCAAAGAAGAAAAAACAGCAGTTTTTTCATGAGAAGTTTGACTATTTCGGGAAGGGAGGGCTGTAACCCCATCAGCCCCCTTCCCTCTTTTAGGTGTACTCTGATGTCAATGTGGACTAATATGGGGTTAATAAGAAGAGAGCAGGTAGTCTGTTGTACGACAAAAACAAATACAAATTTATCTCAAAGAAGAAAAAAACAGCACTATTTTCATGAGATGTTCGACTATTTGGGGAATGGGGGAGGGGCTGGACTCCAATCATCCCCCTTTTCCTTTTTAGGTATGCTTTAATGGAAATGTGGACTAATATGTGGCTAGAAAGAAGAGAGTGGATAGTCTGTTGTATGACAAAAAAATATAAATTAATCTCAAAGATGAAAAAAACAGCAGTATTTTGATGAGATGTTCAACTATTTAGGGAAAGGGGGGTTGTAACCCCATCAGACACCTTCCCCCTTTTAGGTATGCTCTCACGTGAATGTGGCTAATATGGGGTTAAAAAGAAGAGAGAGGGTAGTCTGTTGTATGACTAAAAAAATACAAATTTATCTCAAAGAAGAAAAAACAGCAGTTTTTTCATGCGAAGTTTGACTATTTGGGGAAGGGGGCTGTAACCCCATCGTCCTCCTTTTCCTTTTTAGGTATGCTCTGATGGCAATTTGGACTAATATGGGGCAAAATAGATGAGAGTGGATAGTCTGTTCTATGACAAAAAAACGAAAACAAATTTATCTCAAAGAAGAAAAAACAGCAGTATTTTCATCAGATGTTTGACTATTTGGGGAAGGGGGGGCTATAACCCCATCAGACACCTTTTCCTTTTTAGGTATGCTTTAATGGAAATGTGGAATAATATGTGGCTAGAAAGAGTAGAGTGGATAGTCTGTTGTATGACAAAAAAAATATAAATTAATCTCAAAGAAGAAAAAAACAGCAGTATTGTGATGAGATGTTCGACTATTTGGGGAAGGGGGGCTGTAACCCCATCAGACACCTTCCCTCTTTTAGGTATGCTCTGACGTGAATGTGGCTAATATGGGGTTAAAAAGAAGAGAGAGGGTAGTCTGTTGTATGACAAAAAAAATACAAATTTATCTCAAAGAAGAAAAAACGGCAGTTTTTTCATGAGATGTTCGACTATTTGGGGAAGGGTGGCTGTAACCCTATCAGACACCTTCCCTCTTTTAGGTATGCTCTGACGTGAATGTGGCTAATATGGGGTTAAAAGAAGAGAGGGGGTAGTCTGTTGTATTACAGAAAAAAATACAAATTTATCTCAAAGAAGAAAAAACAGCAGTTTTTTCATGAGAAGTTTGACTATTTCAGGAAGGGAGGGCTGTAACCCCATCAGCCCCCTTCCCTCTCTTAGGTGTGCTCTGATGTCAATGTGGACTAATATGGGGTTAATAAGAAGAGAGTAGGTAGTCTGTTTTATGAAAAAAACAAATACAAATTTATCTCAAAGAAGAAAAAAGAGCACTTTTTTCATGAGATGTCCGACTATTTGGGGAATGGGGGAGGGGCTGTAACCCCATTAGACACCTTCCCCCTTTTAGGTATGCTCTAACGTCAATGTGGACTAATAGGGGTTAAGAAGAAAAGAGAGGGTAGTCTGTTGTATGACTAAAAAAATACAAATTTATCACAAAGAAGAAAAAACAGCCCTTTTTTCATGAGATTTTCGACTATTGCGGGTATGTGTGTGTGGAGGTGGGGGGGTGTAACACAAATAACCTCTTCCCCTCTTTAGATATTCTATGATGTCAATGTGGAAAGTATGGGGTTAGAAACGAGGCTAACGAAAAAGAAAGGCTACCGCGGTGCTTTACGCGTATCTTTTTTTACAGACCGCCAGAGTCACGTGATGCTCGAATGCACCAATGCAGGTGTACGAAAAGAGCATCACGTCACTCTAGCGGTCTGTAAAAAAAGTTAAGTGGAATGCACCGCGGTAGCCTGTATTTTTCGTTAGCCTCGGTTAGAACGAAGAGAGTGGGTAGTCTGTTGTATGACTAAAAAAATACAAATTTATCTCAAAGAAGAAAAAAAAGCACTTTTTTCATGAGATTTTCGACTATTTCGGGTGTGTGTGTGTGGGGGGGGGTGTAACACAATACCCCCTTCCCCTCTTTAGATATACTATGATGTCAATGTGGAAAATATGGGGTTAGAAAGAAGAGAGTGGGCAATTTGTTGTTTGACAAAAACAAATATAAATTTATCTCAAAGAAGAAAACAACAGCACTGTTTTCATGAGAAGTTTGACTATTTCGGGAAGGGAGGGCTGTAACCCCATCGTCCTTCTTTTCCTTTTTAGGTATGCTCTGATGGCAATTTGGACTAATATGGGTCAAAATAGAAGAGAGTGGATAGTCTGTTCTATGACAAAAAAACGAAAACAAATTTATCTCAAAGAAGAAAAAACAGCAGTATTTTCATCAGATGTTTGACTATTTGGGGAAGGGGGGGGGCTATAACCCCATCAGACACCTTTTCTTTTTTAGGTATGCTTTAATGGAAATGTGGACTAACATGTGGCTAGAAAGAGGAGAGTGGATAGCCTGTTGTATGACAAAAAATATATAAATTATTCTCGAAGAAGAAAAAAACAGCAGTATTGTGATGAGATGTTGGACTATTTGGGGAAGGGGGGCTGTAACCCTACCAGACACCTTCCCTCTTTTAGGTATGCTGTGACGTGAATGTGGCTAATATGGGTTTAAAAAGAAGAGAGAGGGTAGTCTGTTGTATTACAAAAAAAAATACAAATTTATCTCAAAGAAGAAAAAACAGCAGTTTTTTCATGAGAAGTTTGACTATTTCGGGAAGGGAGGGCTGTAACCCCATCAGCCCACTTCCCTCTTTTAGGTGTGCTCTGATGTCAATGTGGACTAATATGGGGTTAATAAGAAGAGAGTAGGTAGTCTGTTGTATGACAAAAAGAAATACAAATTTATCTCAAAGAAGAAAAAACAGCACTTTTTTCATGAGATGTCCGACTATTTGGGGAATGGGGGAGGGGCTGTAACCCCATTAGACACCTTCCCCCTTTTAGGTATGCTCTAACGTCAATGTGGACTAATAGGGGTTAAGAAGAAAAGAGAAGGTAGTCTGTTGTATGACTAAAAAAATACAAATTTATCTCAAAGAAGAAAAAAAAGCACTTTTTTCATGAGACTTTCGACTATTTCGGGTGTGTGGGTGGGGGGGTGTAACACAAATACCCCCTTCCCCTCTTTAGATATACTATGATGTCAATGTGGAAAATATGGGGTTAGAAAGAAGAGAGTGGGCAATCTGTTGTTTGACAAAAACAAATACAAATTTATCTCAAAGAAGAAAATAACAGCTCTATTTTCATGAGATGTTCGACATTTGGGGAAGCGGGCTGTAACCCCATCGTCCTCCTTTTCCTTTTTAGGTATGCTCTGATGGCAATTTGGACTAATATGGGTCAAAATAGAAGAGAGTGGATAGTCTGTTCTATGACAAGTAAACGAAAACAAATTTATCTCAAAGAAGAAAAAACAGCAGTATTTTAATCAGATGTTTGACTATTTGGGGAAGGGGGGGGGGTCTATAACCCCATCAGACACCTTTTCCTTTTTAGGTATGCTTTAATGGAAATGTGGACTAACATGTGGCTAGAAAGAGGAGAGTGGATAGCCTGTTGTATGACAAAAAAAATATAAATTATTCTCAAAGAAGAAAAAAACAGCAGTATTGTGATGAGATGTTCGACTATTTGGGAAAGGGGGGCTGTAACCCTATCAGACACCTTCCCTCTTTTAGGTATGCTGTGACGTGAACGTGGTTAATATGGGGTTAAAAAGAAGAGAGACGGTAGTCTGTTGTATTACAAAAAAAAAATACAAATTTATCTCAAAAAAGAAAAAACAGCAGTTTTTTCATGAGAAGTTTGACTATTTCGGGAAGGGAGGGCTGTAACCTCATCAGCCCCCTTCCCTCATTTAGGTGTGCTCTGATGTCAATGTGGACTAATATGGGGTTAATAAGAAGAGAGTAGGTAGTCTGTTGTATGACAAAAACAAATACAAATTTATCTGAAAGAAGAAAAAACAGCACTATTTTCATGAGATGTTCGACAATTTGGGGAATGGGGGAAGGGCTGTAAACCCATCATCCCCCTTTTCCTTTTTAGGTATGCTTTAATGGAAATGTGGACTAATATGTGGCTAGAAAGAGGAGAGTGGATAGTCTGTTGTATGACAAAAAAAATATAAATTAATCTCAAAGAAGAAAAAAACAGCAGTATTGTGATGAGATGTTCGACTATTTGGGGAAGGGGGGTGCAACCCCATCAGACACCATCCCCCTTTTAGGTATGCTCTGACGTGAATGTGGCTAATATGGGGTTAAAAAGAAGAGAGAGGTTAGTCTGTTGTATGACTAAAAAAATACAAATTTATCTCAAAGAAGAAAAAAAAGCACTTTTTTTATGAGATTTTCGACTATTTCGTGTGTGTGTGGGGGGGGGGGGGTGTAACACAATACCCCCTTCCCCTCTTTAGATATACTATGATGTCAATGTGGAAAATATGGGGTTAGAAAGAAGAGATTGGGAAATTTGTTGTTTGACAAAAACAAATACAAATTTATCTCAAAGAAGAAAACAACAGCACTATTTTCATGAGAAGTTTGACTATTTCGGGAAGGGAGGGCTGTAACCCCATCGTCCTCCTTTTCCTTTTTAGGTATGCTCTGATGGCAATTTGGACTAATATGGGTCAAAATAGAAGAGAGTGGATAGTCTGTTCTATGACAAAAAAACGAAAACAAATTTATCTCAAAGAAGAAAAAACAGCAGTATTTTCATCAGATGTTTGACTATTTGGGGAAGGGGGGGGGGCTATAACCCCATCAGACACCTTTTCTTTTTTAGGTATGCTTTAATGGAAATGTGGACTAACATGTGGCTAGAAAGAGGAGAGTGGATAGCCTGTTGTATGACAAAAAAAATATAAATTATTCTCAAAGAAGAAAAAAACAGCAGTATTGTGATGAGATGTTGGACTATTTGGGGAAGGGGTCTGTAACCCTACCAGACACCTTCCCTCTTTTAGGTATGCTGTGACGTGAATGTGGCTAATATGGGGTTAAAAAGAAGAGAGAGGGTAGTCTGTTGTATTACAAAAAAAAATACAAATTTATCTCAAAGAAGAAAAAACAGCAGTTTTTTCATGAGAAGTTTGACTATTTCGGGAAGGGAGGGCTGTAACCCCATCAGCCCCCTTCCCTCTTTTAGGTGTGCTCTGATGTCAATGTGGACTAATATGGGGTTAATAAGAAGAGAGTCGGTAGTCTGTTGTATGACAAAAAGAAATACAAATTTATCTCAAAGAAGAAAAAACAGCACTTTTTTCATGAGATGTCCGACTATTTGGGGAATGGGGGAGGGGCTGTAACCCCATTATACACCTTCCCCCTTTTAGGTATGCTCTAACGTCAATGTGGACTAATAGGGGTTAAGAAGAAAAGAGAAGGTAGTCTGTTGTATGACTAAAAAAATACAAATTTATCTCAAAGAAGAAAAAAAAAGCACTTTTTTCATGAGACTTTCGACTATTTCGGGTGTGTGTGGGGGGGGGTGTAACACAAATACCCCCTTCCCCACTTTAGATATACTATGATGTCAATGTGGAAAATATGGGGTTAGAAAGAAGAGAGTGGGCAATCTGTTGTTTGACAAACAAATAAAAATTTATCTCAAAGAAGAAAATAACAGCTCTATTTTCATGAGATGTTCGACATTTGGGGAAGCGGGCTGTAACCCCATCGTCCTCCTTTTCTTTTTAGGTATGCTCTGATGGCAATTTGGACTAATATGGGTCAAAATAGAAGAGAGTGGATAGTCTGTTCCATGACAAGTAAACGAAAACAAATTTATCTCAAAGAAGAAAAAACAGCAGTATTTTAATCAGATGTTTGACTATTTGGGGAAGGGGGGGTCTATAACCCCATCAGACACCTTTTCCTTTTTAGGTATGCTTTAATGGAAATGTGGACTAACATGTGGCTAGAAAGAGGAGAGTGGATAGCTTGTTGTATGACAAAAAAAATATAAATTATTCTCAAAGGAGAAAAAAACAGCAGTATTGTGATGAGATGTTCGACTATTTGGGGAAGGGGGGCTGTAACCCTATCAGACACCTTCCCTCTTTTAGGTATGCTGTGACGTGAACGTGGCTAATATGGGGTTAAAAAGAAGAGAGAGGGTAGTCTGTTGTATTACAAAAAAAAATACAAATTTATCTCAAAGAAGAAAAAACAGCAGTTTTTTCATGAGAAGTTTGACTATTTCGGGAAGGGAGGGCTGTAACCCCATCAGCCCCCGTCCCTCATTTAGGTGTGCTCTGATGTCAATGTGGACTAATATGGGGTTAATAAGAAGAGAGTAGGTAGTCTGTTGTACGACAAAAACAAATACAAATTTATCTCAAAGAAGAAAAAACAGCAGTTTTTTCATGAGAAGTTTGACTATTTCGGGAAGGGAGGGCTGTAACCCCATCAGCCCCCTTCCCTCATTTAGGTGTGCTCTGATGTCAATGTGGACTAATATGGGGTTAATAAGAAGAGAGTAGGTAGTCTGTTGTACGACAAAAACAAATACAAATTTATCTCAAAGAAGAAAAAAACAGCACTATTTTCATGAGATGTTCGACTATTTGGGGAATGGGGGAGGGGCAGTAAACCCATCATCCCCCTTTTCCTTTTTAGGTATGCTTTAATGGAAATGTGGACTAATATGTGGCTAGAAAGAAGAGAGTGGATAGTCTGTTGTATGACAAAAAAATATAAATTAATCTCAAAGATGAAAAAACAGCAGTATTTTGATGAGATATTCGACTATTTGGGGAAGGGGGGTGCAACCCCATCAGACACCTTCCCCCTTTTAGGTATGCTCTGACGTGAATGTGGCTAATATGGGGTTAAAAAGAAGAGAGAGTGTAGTCTGTTGTATGACTAAAAAAATACAAATTTATCTGAAAGAAGAAAAAAAAGCACTTTTTTCATGAGATTTTCGAATATTTCGGGTGTGTGTGTGGGGGGGGGGTGTAACACAATACCCCCTTCCCCTCTTTAGATATACTATGATGTCAATGTGGAAAATATGGGGTTAGAAAGAAGAGAGTGGGCAATTTGTTGTATGACAAAAACAAATACAAATTTATCTCAAAGAAGAAAAAACAGCAGTTTTTTCATGAGAAGTTTGACTATTTCGGGAAGGGAGGGCTGTAACCCCATCAGCCCCCTTCCCTCTTTTAGGTGTGCTCTGATGTCAATGTGGACTAATATGGGGTTAATAAGAAGAGAGTAGGTAGTCTGTTGTACGACAAAAACAAATACAAATTTATCTCAAAGAAGAAAAAAACAGCACTATTTTCATGAGATGTTCGACTATTTGGGGAATGGGGGAGGGGCTGGACTCCAATCATCCCCCTTTTCCTTTTTAGGTATGCTTTAATGGAAATGTGGACTAATATGTGGCTAGAAAGAAGAGAGTGGATAGTCTGTTGTATGACAAAAAAATATAAATTAATCTCAAAGATGAAAAAAACAGCAGTATTTTGATGAGATGTTCGACTATTTAGGGAAAGGGGGGTTGTAACCCCATCAGACACCTTCCCTCTTTTAGGTATGCTCTCACGTGAATGTGGCTAATATGGGGTTAAAAAGAAGAGAGAGGGTAGTCTGTTGTATGACTAAAAAAATACAAATTTATCTCAAAGAAGAAAAAACAGCAGTTTTTTCATGAGAAGTTTGACTATTTGGGGAAGGGGGCTGTAACCCCATCGTCCTCCTTTTCCTTTTTAGGTATGCTCTGATGGCAATTTGGACTAATATGGGGCAAAATAGAAGAGAGTGGATAGTCTGTTCTATGACAAAAAAACGAAAACAAATTTATCTCAAAGAAGAAAAAACAGCAGTATTTTCATCAGATGTTTGACTATTTGGGGAAGGGGGGGCTATAACCCCATCAGACACCTTTTCCTTTTTAGGTATGCTTTAATGGAAATGTGGAATAATATGTGGCTAGAAAGAGTAGAGTGGATAGTCTGTTGTATGACAAAAAAAATATAAATTAATCTCAAAGAAGAAAAAAACAGCAGTATTGTGATGAGATGTTCGACTATTTGGGGAAGGGGGGCTGTAACCCCATCAGACACCTTCCCTCTTTTAGGTATGCTCTGACGTGAATGTGGCTAATATGGGGTTAAAAAGAAGAGAGAGGGTAGTCTGTTGTATGACAAAAAAAATACAAATTTATCTCAAAGAAGAAAAAACGGCAGTTTTTTCATGAGATGTTCGACTATTTGGGGAAGGGTGGCTGTAACCCTATCAGACACCTTCCCTCTTTTAGGTATGCTCTGACGTGAATGTGGCTAATATGGGGTTAAAAGAAGAGAGGGGGTAGTCTGTTGTATTACAGAAAAAAATACAAATTTATCTCAAAGAAGAAAAAACAGCAGTTTTTTCATGAGAAGTTTGACTATTTCAGGAAGGGAGGGCTGTAACCCCATCAGCCCCCTTCCCTCTTTTAGGTGTGCTCTGATGTCAATGTGGACTAATATGGGGTTAATAAGAAGAGAGTAGGTAGTCTGTTTTATGAAAAAAACAAATACAAATTTATCTCAAAGAAGAAAAAACAGCACTTTTTTCATGAGATGTCCGACTATTTGGGGAATGGGGGAGGGGCTGTAACCCCATTAGACACCTTCCCCCTTTTAGGTATGCTCTAACGTCAATGTGGACTAATAGGGGTTAAGAAAAAAAGAGAGGGTAGTCTGTTGTATGACTAAAAAAATACAAATTTATCTCAAAGAAGAAAAAACAGCCCTTTTTTCATGAGATTTTCGACTATTGCGGGTATGTGTGTGTGGAGGTGGGGGGGTGTAACACAAATAACCTCTTCCCCTCTTTAGATATTCTATGATGTCTATGTGGAAAATATGGGGTTAGAAACGAGGCTAACGAAAAAGAAAGGCTACCGCGGTGCTTTACGCGTATCTTTTTTTACAGACCGCCAGAGTCACGTGATGCTCGAATGCACAAATGCAGGTGTACGAAAAGAGCATCACGTCACTCTAGCGGTCTGTAAAAAAAGTTAAGTGGAATGCACCGCGGTAGCCTGTATTTTTCGTTAGCCTCGGTTAGAACGAAGAGAGTGGGTAGTCTGTTGTATGACTAAAAAAATACAAATTTATCTCAAAGAAGAAAAAAAAGCACTTTTTTCATGAGATTTTCGACTATTTCGGGTGTGTGTGTGTGGGGGGGTGTAACACAATACCCCCTTCCCCTCTTTAGATATACTATGATGTCAATGTGGAAAATATGGGGTTAGAAAAAAGAGAGTGGGCAATTTGTTGTTTGACAAAAACAAATACAAATTTATCTCAAAGAAGAAAACAACAGCACTATTTTCATGAGATGTTCGACTATTTGGGGAAGGGGGCTGTAACCCCATCGTCCTCCTTTTCCTTTTTAGGTATGCTCTGATGGCAATTTGGACTAATATGGTTCAAAATAGAAGAGAGTGGATAGTCTGTTCTATGACAAAAAAACGAAAACAAATTTATCTCAAAGAAGAAAAAACAGCAGTATTTTAATCAGATGTTTGACTATTTGGGGAAGGGGGGGGGTCTATAACCCCATCAGACACCTTTTCCTTTTTAGGTATGCTTTAATGGAAATGTGGACTAACATGTGGCTAGAAAGAGGAGAGTGGATAGCCTGTTGTATGACAAAAAAAATATAAATTATTCTCAAAGAAGAAAAAAACAGCAGTATTGTGATGAGATGTTGGACTATTTGGGGAAGGGGGGCTGTAACCCTATCAGACACCTTCCCTCTTTTAGGTATGCTGTGACGTGAACGTGGTTAATATGGGGTTAAAAAGAAGAGAGACGGTAGTCTGTTGTATTACAAAAAAAAATACAAATTTATCTCAAAAAAGAAAAAACAGCAGTTTTTTCATGAGAAGTTTGACTATTTCGGGAAGGGTGGGCTGTAACCTCATCAGCCCCCTTCCCTCATTTAGGTGTGCTCTGATGTAAATGTGGACTAATATGGGGTTAATAAGAAGAGAGTAGGTAGTCTGTTGTATGACAAAAACAAATACAAATTTATCTGAAAGAAGAAAAAAACAGCACTATTTTCATGAGATGTTCGACAATTTGGGGAATGGGGGAAGGGCTGTAAACCCATCATCCCCCTTTTCCTTTTTAGGTATGCTTTAATGGAAATGTGGACTAATATGTGGCTAGAAAGAGGAGAGTGGATAGTCTGTTGTATGACAAAAAAAAATATAAATTAATCTCAAAGAAGAAAAAAACAGCAGTATTGTGATGAGATGTTCGACTATTTGGGGAAGGGGGGTGCAACCCCATCAGACACCGTCCCCCTTTTAGGTATGCTCTGACGTGAATGTGGCTAATATGGGGTTAAAAAGAAGAGAGAGGGTACTCTGTTGTATGACTAAAAAAATACAAATTTATCTCAAAGAAGAAAAAAAAGAACTTTTTTCATGAGATTTTCGACTATTTCGGGTGTGTGTGTGGGGGGGGGGTGTAACACAATACCCCCTTCCCCTCTTTAGATATACTATGATGTCAATGTGGAAAATATGGGGTTAGAAAGAAGAGATTGGGAAATTTGTTGTTTGACAAAAACAAATACAAATTTATCTCAAAGAAGAAAACAACAGCACTGTTTTCATGAGAAGTTTGACTATTTCGGGAAGGGAGGGCTGTAACCCCATCGTCCTCCTTTTCCTTTTTAGGTATGCTCTGATGGCAATTTGGACTAATATGGGTCAAAATAGAAGAGAGTGGATAGTCTGTTCTATGACAAAAAAACGAAAACAAATTTATCTCAAAGAAGAAAAAACAGCAGTATTTTCATCAGATGTTTGACTATTTGGGGAAGGGGGGGGGCTATAACCCCATCAGACACCTTTTCTTTTTTAGGTATGCTTTAATGGAAATGTGGACTAACATGTGGCTAGAAAGAGGAGAGTGGATAGCCTGTTGTATGACAAAAAAAATATAAATTATTCTCAAAGAAGAAAAAAACAGCAGTATTGTGATGAGATGTTCGACTATTTGGGGAAGGGGGGCTGTAACCCTATCAGACACCTTCCCTCTTTTAGGTATGCTGTGACGTGAACGTGGCTAATATGGGGTTAAAAAGAAGAGAGAGGGTAGTCTGTTGTATTACAAAAAAAAATACAAATTTATCTCAAAAAAGAAAAAACAGCAGTTTTTTCATGAGAAGTTTGACTATTTCGGGAAGGGAGGGCTGTAACCCCATCAGCCCCCTTCCCTCATTTAGGTGTGCTCTGATGTCAATGTGGACTAATATGGGGTTAATAAGAAGAGAGTAGGTAGTCTGTTGTACGACAAAAACAAATACAAATTTATCTCAAAGAAGAAAAAACAGCAGTTTTTTCATGAGAAGTTTGACTATTTCGGGAAGGGAGGGCTGTAACCCCATCAGCCCCCTTCCCTCATTTAGGTGTGCTCTGATGTCAATGTGGACTAATATGGGGTTAATAAGAAGAGAGTAGGTAGTCTGTTGTACGACAAAAACAAATACAAATTTATCTCAAAGAAGAAAAAAACAGCACTATTTTCATGAGATGTTCCACAATTTGGGGAATGGGGGAGGGGCAGTAAACCCATCATCCCCCTTTTTCTTTTTAGGTATGCTTTAATGGAAATGTGGACTAATATGTGGCTAGAAAGAAGAGAGTGGATAGTCTGTTGTATGACAAAAAAATATAAATTAATCTCAAAGATGAAAAAACAGCAGTATTTTGATGAGATGTTCGACTATTTGGGGAAGGGGGGTGCAACCCCATCAGACACCTTCCCCCTTTTAGGTATGCTCTGACGTGAATGTGGCTAATATGGGGTTAAAAAGAAGAGAGAGTGTAGTCTGTTGTATGACTAAAAAAATACAAATTTATCTGAAAGAAGAAAAAAAAGCACTTTTTTCATGAGATTTTCGAATATTTCGGGTGTGTGTGTGTGGGGGGGTGTAACACAATACCCCCTTCCCCTCTTTAGATATACTATGATGTCAATGTGGAAAATATGGGGTTAGAAAGAAGAGAGTGGGCAATTTGTTCTATGACAAAAACAAATACAAATTTATCTCAAAGAAGAAAAAACAGCAGTTTTTTCATGAGAAGTTTGACTATTTCGGGAAGGGAGGGCTGTAACCCCATCAGCCCCCTTCCCTCTTTTAGGTGTGCTCTGATGTCAATGTGGACTAATATGGGGTTAATAAGAAGAGAGTAGGTAGTCTGTTGTACGACAAAAACAAATACAAATTTATCTCAAAGAAGAAAAAAACAGCACTATTTTCATGAGATGTTCGACTATTTGGGGAATGGGGGAGGGGCTGGACTCCAATCATCCCCCTTTTCCTTTTTAGGTATGCTTTAATGGAAATGTGGACTAATATGTGGCTAGAAAGAAGAGAGTGGATAGTCTGTTGTATGACAAAAAAATATAAATTAATCTCAAAGATGAAAAAAACAGCAGTATTTTGATGAGATGTTCGACTATTTAGGGAAAGGGGGGTTGTAACCCCATCAGACACCTTCCCCCTTTTAGGTATGCTCTCACGTGAATGTGGCTAATATGGGGTTAAAAGGAAGAGAGAGGGTAGTCTGTTGTATGACTAAAAAAATACAAATTTATCTCAAAGAAGAAAAAACAGCAGTTTTTTCATGAGAAGTTTGACTATTTGGGGAAGGGGGCTGAAACCCCATCGTCCTCCTTTTCCTTTTTAGGTATGCTCTGATGGCAATTTGGACTAATATGGGGCAAAATAGAAGAGAGTGGATAGTCTGTTCTATGACAAAAAAACGAAAACAAATTTATCTCAAAGAAGAAAAAACAGCAGTATTTTCATCAGATGTTTGACTATTTGGGGAAGGGAGGGCTATAACCCCATCAGACACCTTTTCCTTTTTAGGTATGCTTTAATGGAAATGTGGAATAATATGTGGCTAGAAAGAGTAGAGTGGATAGTCTGTTGTATGACAAAAAAAATATAAATTAATCTCAAAGAAGAAAAAACAGCAGTATTGTGATGAGATGTTCGACTATTTGGGGAAGGGGGGCTGTAACCCCATCAGACACCTTCCCTCTTTTAGGTATGCTCTGACGTGAATGTGGCTAATATGGGGTTAAAAAGAAGAGAGAGGGTAGTCTGTTGTATGACAAAAAAAATACAAATTTATCTCAAAGGAGAAAAAACGGCAGTTTTTTCATGAGATGTTCGACTATTTGGGGAAGGGTGGCTGTAACCCTATCAGACACCTTCCCTCTTTTAGGTATGCTCTGACGTGAATGTGGCTAATATGGGGTTAAAAGAAGAGAGGGGGTAGTCTGTTGTATTACAGAAAAAAATACAAATTTATCTCAAAGAAGAAAAAACAGCAGTTTTTTCATGAGAAGTTTGACTATTTCAGGAAGGGAGGGCTGTAACCCCATCAGCCCCCTTCCCTCTTTTAGGTGTGCTCTGATGTCAATGTGGACTAATATGGGGTTAATAAGAAGAGAGTAGGTAGTCTGTTTTATGAAAAAAACAAATACAAATTTATCTCAAAGAAGAAAAAACAGCACTTTTTTCATGAGATGTCCGACTATTTGGGGAATGGGGGAGGGGCTGTAACCCCATTAGACACCTTCCCCCTTTTAGGTATGCTCTAACGTCAATGTGGACTAATAGGGGTTAAGAAGAAAAGAGAGGGTAGTCTGTTGTATGACTAAAAAAATACAAATTTATCTCAAAGAAGAAAAAACAGCCCTTTTTTCATGAGATTTTCGACTATTGCGGGTATGTGTGTGTGGAGGTGGGGGGTGTAACACAAATAACCTCTTCCCCTCTTTAGATATTCTATGATGTCAATGTGGAAAATATGGGGTTAGAAACGAGGCTAACGAAAAAGAAAGGCTACCGCGGTGCTTTACGCGTATCTTTTTTTACAGACCGCCAGAGTCACGTGATGCTCGAATGCACCAATGCAGGTGTACGAAAAGAGCATCACGTCACTCTAGCGGTCTGTAAAAAAAGTTAAGTGGAATGCACCGCGGTAGCCTGTATTTTTCGTTAGCCTCGGTTGGAACGAAGAGAGTGGGTAGTCTGTTGTATGACTAAAAAAATACAAATTTATCTCAAAGAAGAAAAAAAAGCACTTTTTTCATGAGATTTTCGACTATTTCGGGTGTGTGTGTGGGGGGGGTGTAACACAATACCCCCTTCCCCTCTTTAGATATACTATGATGTCAATGTGGAAAATATGGGATTAGAAAGAAGAGAGTGGGCAATTTGTTGTTTGACAAAAACAAATACAAATTTATCTCAAAGAAGAAAACAACAGCACTATTTTCATGAGATGTTCGACTATTTGGGGAAGGGGGCTGTAACCCCATCGTCCTCCTTTTCCTTTTTAGGTATGCTCTGATGGCAATTTGGACTAATATGGTTCAAAATAGAAGAGAGTGGATAGTCTGTTCTATGACAAAAAAAAGAAAACAAATTTATCTCAAAGAAGAAAAAACAGCAGTATTTTAATCAGATGTTTGACTATTTGGGGAAGGGGGGGGGTCTATAACCCCATCAGACACCTTTTCCTTTTTAGGTATGCTTTAATGGAAATGTGGACTAACATGTGGCTAGAAAGAGGAGAGTGGATAGCCTGTTGTATGACAAAAAAAATATAAATTATTCTCAAAGAAGAAAAAAACAGCAGTATTGTGATGAGATGTTCGACTATTTGGGGAAGGGGGGCTGTAACCCTATCAGACACCTTCCCTCTTTTAGGTATGCTGTGACGTGAACGTGGTTAATATGGGGTTAAAAAGAAGAGAGACGGTAGTCTGTTGTATTACAAAAAAAAATACAAATGTATCTCAAAAAAGAAAAAACAGCAGTTTTTTCATGAGAAGTTTGACTATTTCGGGAAGGGAGGGCTGTAACCTCATCAGCCCCCTTCCCTCATTTAGGTGTGCTCTGATGTCAATGTGGACTAATATGGGGTTAATAAGAAGAGAGTAGGTAGTCTGTTGTATGACAAAAACAAATACAAATTTATCTGAAAGAAGAAAAAAACAGCACTATTTTCATGAGATGTTCGACAATTTGGGGAATGGGGGAAGGGCTGTAAACCCATCATCCCCCTTTTCCTTTTTAGGTATGCTTTAATGGAAATGTGGACTAATATGTGGCTAGAAAGAGGAGAGTGGATAGTCTGTTGTATGACAAAAAAAAATATAAATTAATCTCAAAGAAGAAAAAAACAGCAGTATTGTGATGAGATGTTCGACTATTTGGGGAAGGGGGGTGCAACCCCATCAGACACCGTCCCCCTTTTAGGTATGCTCTGACGTGAATGTGGCTAATATGGGGTTAAAAAGAAGAGAGAGGGTACTCTGTTGTATGACTAAAAAAATACAAATTTATCTCAAAGAAGAAAAAAAAGCACTTTTTTCATGAGATTTTCGACTATTTCGGGTGTGTGTGGGGGGGGGGGGGTGTAACACAATACCCCCTTCCCCTCTTTTGATATACTATGATGTCAATGTGGAAAATATGGGGTTAGAAAGAAGAGATTGGGATATTTGTTGTTTGACAAAAAACAATACAAATTTATCTCAAAGAAGAAAACAACAGCACTGTTTTCATGAGAAGTTTGACTATTTCGGGAAGGGAGGGCTGTAACCCCATCGTCCTCCTTTTCCTTTTTAGGTATGCTCTGATGGCAATTTGGACTAATATGGGTCAAAATAGAAGAGAGTGGATAGTCTGTTCTATGACAAAAAAACGAAAACAAATTTATCTCAAAGAAGAAAAAACAGCAGTATTTTCATCAGATGTTTGACTATTTGGGGAAGGGGGGGGGGCTATAACCCCATCAGACACCTTTTCTTTTTTAGGTATGCTTTAATGGAAATGTGGACTAACATGTGGCTAGAAAGAGGAGAGTGGATAGCCTGTTGTATGACAAAAAAAATATAAATTATTCTCAAAGAAGAAAAAAACAGCAGTATTGTGATGAGATGTTGGACTATTTGG
Organism: Maratus michaelseni; assembly: GCA_963931845.1. Lineage (NCBI taxonomy): Eukaryota > Metazoa > Arthropoda > Arachnida > Araneae > Salticidae > Maratus > Maratus michaelseni. Next base: position 29,522,074 of record OZ007599.1, read on the forward strand.
GGAAGGGGGGCTGTAACCCTACCAGACACCTTCCCTCTTTTAGGTATGCTGTGACGTGAATGTGGCTAATATGGGGTTAAAAAGAAGAGAGAGGGTAGTCTGTTGTATTACAAAAAAAAATACAAATTTATCTCAAAGAAGAAAAAACAGCAGTTTTTTCATGAGAAGTTTGACTATTTCGGGAAGGGAGGGCTGTAACCCCATCAGCCCCCTTCCCTCTTTTAGGTGTGCTCTGATGTCAATGTGGACTAATATGGGGTTAATAAGAAGAGAGTCGGTAGTCTGTTGTATGACAAAAAGAAATACAAATTTATATCAAAGAAGAAAAAACAGCACTTTTTTCATGAGATGTCCGACTATTTGGGGAATGGGGGAGGGGCTGTAACCCCATTATACACCTTCCCCCTTTTAGGTATGCTCTAACGTCAATGTGGACTAATAGGGGTTAAGAAGAAAAGAGAAGGTAGTCTGTTGTATGACTAAAAAAATACAAATTTATCTCAAAGAAGAAAAAAAAGCACTTTTTTCATGAGACTTTCGACTATTTCGGGTGTGTGTGTGTGGGGGGGTGTAACACAAATACCCCCTTCCCCACTTTAGATATACTATGATGTCAATGTGGAAAATATGGGGTTAGAAAGAAGAGAGTGGGCAATCTGTTGTTTGACAAACAAATACAAATTTATCTCAAAGAAGAAAATAACAGCTCTATTTTCATGAGATGTTCGACATTTGGGGAAGCGGGCTGTAACCCCATCGTCCTCCTTTTCTTTTTAGGTATGCTCTGATGGCAATTTGGACTAATATGGGTCAAAATAGAAGAGAGTGGATAGTCTGTTCCATGACAAGTAAACGAAAACAAATTTATCTCAAAGAAGAAAAACAGCAGTATTTTAATCAGATGTTTGACTATTTGGGGACGGGGGGGGGTCTATAACCTTTTCCTTTTTAGGTATGCTTTAATGGAAATGTGGACTAACATGTGGCTAGAAAGAGGAGAGTGGATAGCTTGTTGTATGACAAAAAAAATATAAATTATTCTCAAAGGAGAAAAAAACAGCAGTATTGTGATGAGATGTTCGACTATTTGGGGAAGGGGGGCTGTAACCCTATCAGACACCTTCCCTCTTTTAGGTATGCTGTGACGTGAACGTGGCTAATATGGGGTTAAAAAGAAGAGAGAGGGTAGTCTGTTGTATTAAAAAAAAATACAAATTTATCTCAAAGAAGAAAAAACAGCAGTTTTTTCATGAGAAGTTTGACTATTTCGGGAAGGGAGGGCTGTAACCCCATCAGCCCCCTTCCCTCATTTAGGTGTGCTCTGATGTCAATGTGGACTAATATGGGGTTAATAAGAAGAGAGTAGGTAGTCTGTTGTACGACAAAAACAAATACAAATTTATCTCAAAGAAGAAAAAAACAGCACTATTTTCATGAGATGTTCCACAATTTGGGGAATGGGGGAGGGGCAGTAAACCCATCATCCCCCTTTTCCTTTTTAGGTATGCTTTAATGGAAATGTGGACTAATATGTGGCTAGAAAGAAGAGAGTGGATAGTCTGTTGTATGACAAAAAAATATAAATTAATCTCAAAGATGAAAAAACAGCAGTATTTTGATGAGATGTTCGACTATTTGGGGAAGGGGGGTGCAACCCCATCAGACACCTTCCCCCTTTTAGGTATGCTCTGACGTGAATGTGGCTAATATGGGGTTAAAAAGAAGAGAGAGTGTAGTCTGTTGTATGACTAAAAAAATAGAAATTTATCTGAAAGAAGAAAAAAAAGCACTTTTTTCATGAGATTTTCGAATATTTCGGGTGTGTGTGTGTGGGGGGGGTGTAACACAATACCCCCTTCCCCTCTTTAGATATACTATGAAGTCAATGTGGAAAATATGGGGTTAGAAAGAAGAGAGTGGGCAATTTGTTGTATGACAAAAACAAATACAAATTTATCTCAAAGAAGAAAAAACAGCAGTTTTTTCATGAGAAGTTTGACTATTTCGGGAAGGGAGGGCTGTAACCCCATCAGCCCCCTTCCCTCTTTTAGGTGTGCTCTGATGTCAATGTGGACTAATATGGGGTTAATAAGAAGAGAGTAGGTAGTCTGTTGTACGACAAAAACAAATACAAATTTATATCAAAGAAGAAAAAAACAGCACTATTTTCATGAGATGTTCGACTATTTGGGGAATGGGGGAGGGGCTGGACTCCAATCATCCCCCTTTTCCTTTTTAGGTATGCTTTAATGGAAATGTGGACTAATATGTGGCTAGAAAGAAGAGAGTGGATAGTCTGTTGTATGACAAAAAAATATAAATTAATCTCAAAGAAGAAAAAAACAGCAGTATTGTGATGAGATGTTCGACTATTTGGGGAAGGGGGGCTGTAACCCCATCAGACACCTTCCCTCTTTTAGGTATGCTCTGACGTGAATGTGGCTAATATGGGGTTAAAAAGAAGAGAGAGGGTAGTCTGTTGTATGACAAAAAAAATACAAATTTATCTCAAAGAAGAAAAAACGGCAGTTTTTTCATGAGATGTTCGACTATTTGGGGAAGGGTGGCTGTAACCCTATCAGACACCTTCCCTCTTTTAGGTATGCTCTGACGTGAATGTGGCTAATATGGGGTTAAAAGAAGAGAGGGGGTAGTCTGTTGTATTACAGAAAAAAATACAAATTTATCTCAAAGAAGAAAAAACAGCAGTTTTTTCATGAGAAGTTTGACTATTTCAGGAAGGGAGGGCTGTAACCCCATCAGCCCCCTTCCCTCTTTTAGGTGTGCTCTGATGTCAATGTGGACTAATATGGGGTTAATAAGAAGAGAGTAGGTAGTCTGTTTTATGAAAAAAACAAATACAAATTTATCTCAAAGAAGAAAAAACAGCACTTTTTTCATGAGATGTCCGACTATTTGGGGAATGGGGGTGGGGCTGTAACCCCATTAGACACCTTCCCCCTTTTAGGTATGCTCTAACGTCAATGTGGACTAATAGGGGTTAAGAAGAAAAGAGAGGGTAGTCTGTTGTATGACTAAAAAAATACAAATTTATCTCAAAGAAGAAAAAACAGCCCTTTTTTCATGAGATTTTCGACTATTGCGGTATGTGTGTGTGGAGGTGGGGGGGTGTAACACAAATAACCTCTTCCCCTCTTTAGATATTCTATGATGTCAATGTGGAAAATATGGGGTTAGAAACGAGGCTAACGAAAAAGAAAGGCTACCGCGGTGCTTTACGCGTATCTTTTTTTACAGACCGCCAGAGTCACGTGATGCTCGAATGCACCAATGCAGGTGTACGAAAAGAGCATCACGTCACTCTAGCGGTCTGTAAAAAAAGTTAAGTGGAATGCACCGCGGTAGCCTGTATTTTTCGTTAGCCTCGGTTAGAACGAAGTGAGTGGGTAGTCTGTTGTATGACTAAAAAAATACAAATTTATCTCAAAGAAGAAAAAAAAGCACTTTTTTCATGAGATTTTCGACTATTTCGGGTGTGTGTGTGTGGGGGGGGTGTAACACAATACCCCCTTCCCCTCTTTAGATATACTATGATGTCAATGTGGAAAATATGGGGTTAGAAAGAAGAGAGTGGGCAATTTGTTGTTTGACAAAAACAAATACAAATTTATCTCAAAGAAGAAAACAACAGCACTATTTTCATGAGATGTTCGACTATTTGGGGAAGGGGGCTGTAACCCCATCGTCCTCCTTTTCCTTTTTAGGTATGCTCTGATGGCAATTTGGACTAATATTGTTCAAAATAGAAGAGAGTGGATAGTCTGTTCTATGACAAAAAAACGAAAACAAATTTATCTCAAATAAGAAAAAAGCAGCAGTAATTTCATCAGATGTTTGACTATTTGGGGAAGGGGGGGGGCTATAACCCCATCAGAAACCTTTTCCTTTTTAGGTATGCTTTAATGGAAATGTGGACTAATATGTGGCTAGAAAGAAGAGAGTGGATAGTCTGTTGTATGTCAAAAAAAATATAAATTAATCTCAAAGAAGAAAAAAACATCAGTATTGTCATGAGATGTTCGACTATTTGGGGAAGGGGGGCTGTAACACCATCAGACAACTTCCCTCTTTTAGGTATGCTCTGATGTGAATGTGGCTAATATGGGGTTAAAAAGAAGAGAGAGGGTAGTCTGTTGTATGGCAAAAAAAAATACAAATTTATCTCAAAGAAGAAAAAAAAGGAGTTTTTTCATGAGAAGTTTGACTATTTCGGGAAGGGAGGGCTGTAACCCTATCAGCCCCCTTCCCTCTTTTAGGTGTGCTATGATGTCAATGTGGACTAATATGGGGTTAATAAGAAGAGAGTAGGTAGTCTGTTGTATGACAAAAACAAATACAAATTTATCTCAAAGAAGGAAAAAAAGCACTATTTTCATGAGATGTTCGACTATTTGGGGAATGGGGGAGGGGCTGTAAACCAATCATCCCCCTTTTCCTTTTTAGGTATGCTTTAATGGAAATGTGGACTAATATGTAACTAGAAAGAGGAGAGTGGATAGTCTGTTGTATGACAAAAAAAATATAAATTAATCTCAAAGAAGAAAAAAACAGCAGTATTGTGATGAGATGATCGACTATTTGGGGAAGGGGGGCTGTAACCCCATCAGACACCTTCCCTCTTTTAGGTATGCTCTGAAATGAATGTGGCTAATATGGGGTTAAAAAGAAGAGAGAGGGTAGTCTGTTGTATGACAAAAAAAATACAAATTTATCTCAAAGAAGAAAAAACGGCAGTTTTTTCATGAGAAGTTTGACTATTTCAGGAAGGGAGGGCTGTAACCCCATCAGCCCCCTTCCCTCTTTTAGGTGTGCTCTGATGTCAATGTGGACTAATATGGGGTTAATAAGAAGAGAGTAGGTAGTCTGTTGTATGACAAAAAGAAATACAAATTTATCTCAAAGAAGAAAAAACAGCACTTTTTTCATGAGATGTCCGACTATTTGGGGAATGGGGGAGGGGCTGTAACCCCATTAGACACCTTCCCGCTTTTAGGTATGCTCTAACGTCAATGTGGACTAATAGGGGTTAAGAAGAAAAGAGAGGGTAGTCTGTTGTATGACTAAAAAAATACAAATTTATCTCAAAGAAGAAAAAACAGCATATTTTCATGAGATGTTCGACTATTTGGGGAAGGGGGCTGTAACCCCATCGTCCTCCTTTTCCTTTTTAGGTATGCTCTGATGGCAATTTGGACTAATATGGTTCAAAATAGAAGAGAGTGGATAGTCTGTTCGATGACAAAAAAACGAAAACAAATTTATCTCAAAGAAGAAAAAACAGCAGGATTTTCATCAGATGTTTGACTATTTGGGGAAGGGGGGGATATAACCCCATCAGAAACCTTTTCCTTTTTAGGTATGCTTTAATGGAAATGTGGACTAATATGGGGTTAATAAGAAGAGAGTAGGTAGTCTGTTGTATGACAAAAACAAATACAAATTTATCTCAAAGAAGGAAAAAAAGCACTATTTTCATGAGATGTTCGACTATTTGGGGAATGGGGGAGGGGCTGTAAACCAATCATCCCCCTTTTCCTTTTTAGGTATGCTTTAATATAAATGTGGACTAATATGTGGCTAGAAAGAGGAGAGTGGATAGTCTGTTGTATGACAAAAAAAATATAAAATAATCTCAAAGAAGAAAAAAACAGCAGTATTGTGATGAGATGTTCGACTATTTGGGGAAAGGGGCTGTAACCCCATCGTCCTCCTTTTCCTTTTTAGGTATGCTCTGATGGCAATTTGTACTAATATGGGGCAAAATAGAAGAGAGTGGACAGTCTGTTCTATGACAAAAAACGAAAACAAATTTATCTCAAAGAAGATAAAACAGCAGTATTTTCATCAGATGTTTGACTATTTGGGAAATGCGGGAGGGGCTGTAAACCCATCACCCCCCCTTTTCCTTTTTAGGTATGCTTTAATGGAAATGTGGACTAATATGTGGCTAGAAAGAGGAGAGTGTATAGTCTGTTGTATGACAAAAAAAATATAAATTAATCTCAAAGAAGAAAAAAACAGCAGTATTGTGATGAGATGTTCGACTATTTGGGGAAGGGGGGTGCAACCCCATCAGACACCTTCCCTCTTTTAGGTATGCTCTGACGTGAATGTGGCTAATATGGGGTTAAAAGGAAGAGAGAGAGTAGTCTGTTGTATGGCAAAAAAATACAAATTTATCTCAAAGAAGAAAAAACAGCAGTTTTTTCATGAGAAGTTTGACTATTTCGGGAAGGGCGGGCTGTAACCCCATCAGCCCCCTTCCCCATTTTAGGTGTGCTCTGATGTCAATGTGGTCTAATATGGGGTTAATAAGAAGAGAGTAGGTAGTCTGTTGTATGAAAAAAGAAATACAAATTTATCTCAAAGAAGAAAAAACAGCACTTTTTTCATGAGATGTCCGACTATTTGGGGAATGGGGGAGGGGCTGGACTCCAATCATCCCCCTTTTCCTTTTTAGGTATGCTTTAATGGAAATGTGGACTAATATGTGGCTAGAAAGAAGAGAGTGGATAGTCTGTTGTATGACAAAAAAATATAAATTAATCTCAAAGAAGAAAAAAACAGCAGTATTGTGATGAGATGTTCGACTATTTGGGGAAGGGGGGCTGTAACCCCATCAGACACCTTCCCTCTTTTAGGTATGCTCTGACGTGAATGTGGCTAATATGGGGTTAAAAAGAAGAGAGAGGGTAGTCTGTTGTATGACAAAAAAAATACAAATTTATCTCAAAGAAGAAAAAACGGCAGTTTTTTCATGAGATGTTCGACTATTTGGGGAAGGGTGGCTGTAACCCTATCAGACACCTTCCCTCTTTTAGGTATGCTCTGACGTGAATGTGGCTAATATGGGGTTAAAAGAAGAGAGGGGGTAGTCTGTTGTATTACAGAAAAAAATACAAATTTATCTCAAAGAAGAAAAAACAGCAGTTTTTTCATGAGAAGTTTGACTATTTCAGGAAGGGAGGGCTGTAACCCCATCAGCCCCCTTCCCTCTTTTAGGTGTGCTCTGATGTCAATGTGGACTAATATGGGGTTAATAAGAAGAGAGTAGGTAGTCTGTTTTATGAAAAAAACAAATACAAATTTATCTCAAAGAAGAAAAAACAGCACTTTTTTCATGAGATGTCCGACTATTTGGGGAATGGGGGTGGGGCTGTAACCCCATTAGACACCTTCCCCCTTTTAGGTATGCTCTAACGTCAATGTGGACTAATAGGGGTTAAGAAGAAAAGAGAGGGTAGTCTGTTGTATGACTAAAAAAATACAAATTTATCTCAAAGAAGAAAAAACAGCCCTTTTTTCATGAGATTTTCGACTATTGCGGTATGTGTGTGTGGAGGTGGGGGGTGTAACACAAATAACCTCTTCCCCTCTTTAGATATTCTATGATGTCAATGTGGAAAATATGGGGTTAGAAACGAGGCTAACGAAAAAGAAAGGCTACCGCGGTGCTTTACGCGTATCTTTTTTTACAGACCGCCAGAGTCACGTGATGCTCGAATGCACCAATGCAGGTGTACGAAAAGAGCATCACGTCACTCTAGCGGTCTGTAAAAAAAGTTAAGTTGGATGCACCGCGGTAGCCTGTATTTTTCGTTAGCCTCGGTTAGAACGAAGAGAGTGGGTAGTCTGTTGTATGACTAAAAAAATACAAATTTATCTCAAAGAAGAAAAAAAAGCACTTTTTTCATGAGATTTTCGACTATTTCGGGTGTGTGTGTGTGTGGGGTGGTGTAACACAATACCCCCTTCCCCTCTTTAGATATACTATGATGTCAATGTGGAAAATATGGGGTTAGAAAGAAGAGAGTGGGCAATTTGTTGTTTGACAAAAACAAATACAAATTTATCTCAAAGAAGAAAACAACAGCACTATTTTCATGAGATGTTCGACTATTTGGGGAAGGGGGCTGTAACCCCATCGTCCTCCTTTTCCTTTTTAGGTATGCTCTGATGGCAATTTGGACTAATATGGTTCAAAATAGAAGAGAGTGGATAGTCTGTTCTATGACAAAAAAACGAAAACAAATTTATCTCAAAGAAGAAAAAACAGCAGTAATTTCATCAGATGTTTGACTATTTGGGGAAGGGGGGGGCTATAACCCCATCAGAAACCTTTTCCTTTTTAGGTATGCTTTAATGGAAATGTGGACTAATATGTGGCTAGAAAGAAGAGAGTGGATAGTCTGTTGTATGTCAAAAAAAATATAAATTAATCTCAAAGAAGAAAAAAACATCAGTATTGTCATGAGATGTTCGACTATTTGGGGAAGGGGGGCTGTAACACCATCAGACAACTTCCCTCTTTTAGGTATGCTCTGATGTGAATGTGGCTAATATGGGGTTAAAAAGAAGAGAGAGGGTAGTCTGTTGTATGGCAAAAAAAAATACAAATTTATCTCAAAGAAGAAAAAAAAGGAGTTTTTTCATGAGAAGTTTGACTATTTCGGGAAGGGAGGGCTGTAACCCCATCAGCCCCCTTCCCTCTTTTAGGTGTGCTCTGATGTCAATGTGGACTAATATGGGGTTAATAAGAAGAGAGTAGGTAGTCTGTTGTATGACAAAAACAAATACAAATTTATCTCAAAGAAGGAAAAAAAGCACTATTTTCATGAGATGTTCGACTATTTGGGGAATGGGGGAGGGGCTGTAAACCAATCATCCCCCTTTTCCTTTTTAGGTATGCTTTAATGGAAATGTGGACTAATATGTAACTAGAAAGAGGAGAGTGGATAGTCTGTTGTATGACAAAAAAAATATAAATTAATCTCAAAGAAGAAAAAAACAGCAGTATTGTGATGAGATGTTCCACTATTTGGGGAAGGGGGGCTGTAACCCCATCAGACACCTTCCCTCTTTTAGGTATGCTCTGAAATGAATGTGGCTAATATGGGGTTAAAAAGAAGAGAGAGGGTAGTCTGTTGTATGACAAAAAAATACAAATTTATCTCAAAGAAGAAAAAACGGCAGTTTTTTCATGAGAAGTTTGACTATTTCAGGAAGGGAGGGCTGTAACCCCATCAGCCCCCTTCCCTCTTTTAGGTGTGCTCTGATGTCAATGTGGACTAATATGGGGTTAATAAGAAGAGAGTAGGTAGTCTGTTGTATGACAAAAAGAAATACAAATTTATCTCAAAGAAGAAAAAACAGCACTTTTTTCATGAGATGTCCGACTATTTGGGGAATGGGGGAGGGGCTGTAACCCCATTAGACACCTTCCCGCTTTTAGGTATGCTCTAACGTCAATGTGGACTAATAGGGGTTAAGAAGAAAAGAGAGGGTAGTCTGTTGTATGACTAAAAAAATACAAATTTATCTCAAAGAAGAAAAAACAGCATATTTTCATGAGATGTTCGACTATTTGGGGAAGGGGGCTGTAACCCCATCGTCCTCCTTTTCCTTTTTAGGTATGCTCTGATGGCAATTTGGACTAATATGGTTCAAAATAGAAGAGAGTGGATAGTCTGTTCTATGACAAAAAAACGAAAACAAATTTATCTCAAAGAAGAAAAAACAGCAGGATTTTCATCAGATGTTTGACTATTTGGGGAAGGGGGGGGATATAACCCCATCAGAAACCTTTTCCTTTTTAGGTATGCTTTAATGGAAATGTGGACTAATATGGGGTTAATAAGAAGAGAGTAGGTAGTCTGTTGTATGACAAAAACAAATACAAATTTATCTCAAAGAAGGAAAAAAAGCACTATTTTCATGAGATGTTCGACTATTTGGGGAATGGGGGAGGGGCTGTAAACCAATCATCCCCCTTTTCCTTTTTAGGTATGCTTTAATATAAATGTGGACTAATATGTGGCTAGAAAGAGGAGAGTGGATAGTCTGTTGTATGACAAAAAAAATATAAAATAATCTCAAAGAAGAAAAAAACAGCAGTATTGTGATGAGATGTTCGACTATTTGGGGAAAGGGGCTGTAACCCCATCGTCCTCCTTTTCCTTTTTAGGTATGCTCTGATGGCAATTTGTACTAATATGGGGCAAAATAGAAGAGAGTGGACAGTCTGTTCTATGACAAAAAACGAAAACAAATTTATCTCAAAGAAGATAAAACAGCAGTATTTTCATCAGATGTTTGACTATTTGGGAAATGCGGGAGGGGCTGTAAACCCATCACCCCCCCTTTTCCTTTTTAGGTATGCTTTAATGGAAATGTGGACTAATATGTGGCTAGAAAGAGGAGAGTGTATAGTCTGTTGTATGACAAAAAAAATATAAATTAATCTCAAAGAAGAAAAAAACAGCAGTATTGTGATGAGATGTTCGACTATTTGGGGAAGGGGGGTGCAACCCCATCAGACACCTTCCCTCTTTTAGGTATGCTCTGACGTGAATGTGGCTAATATGGGGTTAAAAAGAAGAGAGAGAGTAGTCTGTTGTATGGCAAAAAAATACAAATTTATCTCAAAGAAGAAAAAACAGCAGTTTTTTCATGAGAAGTTTGACTATTTCGGGAAGGGCGGGCTGTAACACCATCAGCCCCCTTCCCCATTTTAGGTGTGCTCTGATGTCAATGTGGTCTAATATGGGGTTAATAAGAAGAGAGTAGGTAGTCTGTTGTATGAAAAAAGAAATACAAATTTATCTCAAAGAAGAAAAAACAGCACTTTTTTCATGAGATGTCCGACTATTTGGGGAATGGGGGAGGGGCTGTAACCCCATTAGACACCTTCCCGCTTTTAGGTATGCTCTAACGTCAATGTGGACTAATAGGGGTTAAGAAGAAAAGAGAGGGTAGTCTGTTGTATGACTAAAAAAATACAAATTTATCTCAAAGAAGAAAAAACAGCCCTTTTTTCATGAGATTTTCGACTATTTCGGGTGTGTGTGTGTGTGGAGGGGGGGGTATAACACAAATAACCTCTTCCCCTCTTTAGATATTCTATGATTTCAATGTGGAAAATATGGGGTTAGAAAGAAGAGAGTGGGCAATCTGTTGTTTGACAACAACAAATACAAATTTATCTCAAAGAAGAAAAAAACAGCACTATTTTCATGAGATGTTCGACAATTTGGGGAAGGGGACTGTAACCCCATCGTCCTCTTTTTCCTTTTTAGGTATGCTCTGATGGCAATTTGGACTAATATGTGTCAAAATAGAAGAGAGTGGATAGTCTGTTCTATGACAAAAAAACAAAAACAAATTTATCTCAAAGAAGAAAAAACAGCAGTATTTTCATCAGATGTTTGACTATTTGGGGAAGGGGGGGCTATAACCCCATCAGACACCTTTTACTTTTTAGGTATGCTTTAATGGAAATGTGGACTAATATGTGGCTAGAAAGAGGAGACTGGATAGTCTGTTGTATGACAAAAAATATATAAATTAATCTCAAAGAAGAAAAAAACAGCAGTATTGTGATGAGATTTTCGACTATTTGGGGAAGGGGGGCCCTTACCCCTATCAGACACCTTCCCTCTTTTAGGTATGCTCTGACGTGAATGTGGCTAATATGGGGTTAAAAAGAAGAGAGAGGGTAGTCTGTTGTATTACAAAAAAAATACAAATTTATCTCAAAGAAGAAAAAACAGCAGTTTTTTCATGAGAAGTTTGACTATTTCGGGAAGGGAGGGCTGTAACCCCATCAGCCTCCTTCCCTCTTTTAGGTGTGCTCTGATGTCAATGTGGACTAATATGGGGTTAATAAGAAGAGAGTAGGTAGTCTGTTGTATGACAAAAACAAATACAAATTTATCTCAAAGAAGGAAAAAAACCACTATTTTCATGAGATGTTCGACTATTTGGGGAATGGGGGAGGGGCTGTAAACCAATCATCCCCCTTTTCCTTTTTAGGTATGCTTTAATATAAATGTGGACTAATATGTGGCTAGAAAGAGGAGAGTGGATAGTCTGTTGTATGACAAAAAAAATATAAAATAATCTCAAAGAAGAAAAAAACAGCAGTATTGTGATGAGATGTTCGACTATTTGGGGAAAGGGGCTGTAACCCCATCGTCCTCCTTTTCCTTTTTAGGTATGCTCTGATGGCAATTTGTACTAATATGGGGCAAAATAGAAGAGAGTGGATAGTCTGTTCTATGACAAAAAAAGAAAACAAATTTATCTCAAAGAAGAAAAAACAGTAGTATTTTCATCAGATGTTTCACTATTTGGGAAATGCGGGAGGTGCTGTAAACCCATCATCTCCCTTTTCCTTTTTAGGTATGCTTTAATGGAAATGTGGACTAATATGTGGCTAGAAAGAGGAGAGTGTATAGTCTGTTGTATGACAAAAAAAATATAAATTAATCTCAAAGAAGAAAAAAACAGTAGTATTGTGATGAGATGTTTGACTATTTGGGGAAGGGGGGTGCAACCCCATCAGACACCTTCCCTCTTTTAGGTATGCTCTGACGTGAATGTGGCTAATATGGGGTTAAAAAGAAGAGAGAGAGTAGTCTGTTGTATGGCAAAAAAATACAAATTTATCTCAAAGAAGAAAAAACAGCAGTTTTTTCATGAGAAGTTTGACTATTTCGGGAAGGGCGGGCTGTAACCCCATCAGCCCCCTTCCCCATTTTAGGTGTGCTCTGATGTCAATGTGGTATAATATGGGGTTAATGAGAAGAGAGTAGGTAGTCTGTTGTATGACAAAAACAAATACAAATTTATCTCAAAGAAGAAAAAAACAGCACTATTTTCATGAGATGTTCGACAATTTGGGGAATGGGGGAGGGGCTGTAAACCAATCATCCCCCTTTTCATTTTTAGGTATGCTTTAATGGAAATTTGGACTAATATGTGGCTACAAAGAAGAGACTGGATAGTCTGTTGTGTGACAAAAAAATATAATTTAATCTCAAAGATGAAAAAAACAGCAGTATTTTGATGAGATGTTCGACTTTTTAGGGAAAGGGGGGTTGTAACCCCATCAGACACCTTCCCCCTTTTAGGTATGCTTTGACGTGAATGTGGCTAATATGGGGTTAAAAAGAAGAGAGAGAGTAGTCTGTTGTATGACTAAAAAAATACAAATTTATCTCAAATAAGAAAAAACAGCACTTTTTTCATGAGATATCCGACTATTTGGGGAATGGGGGAGGGGCTGTAACCGCATTAGACACCTTCACCCATTTAGGTATGCTCTAACGTCTTTAGATATTCTATGATGTCAATGTGGAAAATAAGGGGTTTGAAAGAAGAGAGTGGGCAATCTGTTGTTTGACAAAAACAAATACAAATTTATCACAAAGAAGAAAAAAACAGCACTATTTTCATGAGATGTTCGACTATTTGGGGAAGGGTACTGTAACCCCATCGTCCTTTTTTCCTTTTTAGGTATGCTCTGATGGCAATTTGGACTAATATGGGGCAAAATAGAAGAGAGTGGATAGTCTGTTATATGACAAAAAAACGAAAACAAATTTATCTCAAAGAAGAAAAAACAGCAGTATTTTCATCAGATTTTTGACTATTTGGGGAAGGGGGGGGGCTATAACCTCATCAGACACCTTCACCCATTTAGGTATGCTCTAACGTCAATGTGGACTAATAGGGGTTAAAAAGAAGAGAGTGGGTAGTCTGTTGTATGACTAAAAAAACAAATTTATCTCAAAGAATTAAAAAACAGCACTTTTTTCATGAGATTTTCGACTATTTCGAGTGTGTGTGTGTGGGGAGGGGGTTGACACAAATACCCCCTTCCCCTTTTTCGGTATGCTATGGTGTCAATGTGGAAAATATGGGGTTAGAAAGAAGAGAGTTTGCAGTCTGTTGTATGAAAAAAAAAATACAAATTTATCTCAAAGAAGAAAAAACAGCAGTTTTTTAATGAGAAGTTCGACTATTTGGGAATGGGGGATCGGCTGTAAACCAATCATCCCCCTTTTCCTTTTTAGGTGTGCTTTAATGGAAATGTGGACTAATATGTGGCTAGAAAGAAGAGAGTGGATAGTCTGTTGTATGACAAAAAAAAAATATAAATTAATCTCAAAGAATAAAAAACAGCAGTTTTTTTATGAGAAATTTAACTATTTCGGGAAGGGAGGGCTGTAACCCCACCGTCCTCCTTTTCCTTTTTAGGTATGCTCTGATGGCAATTTGGACTAATATGGGGCAAAATAGAAGAGAGTGGACAGTCTGTTCTATGACAAAAAACGAAAACAAATTTATCTCAAAGAAGATAAAACAGCAGTATTTTCATCAGATGTTTGACTATTTGGGAAATGCGGGAGGGGCTGTAAACCCATCACCCCCCCTTTCCCTTTTTAGGTATGCTTTAATGGAAATGTGGACTAATATGTGGCTAGAAAGAGGAGAGTGTATAGTCTGTTGTATGACAAAAAAAATATAAATTAATCTCAAAGAAGAAAAAAACAGCAGTATTGTGATGTGATGTTCGACTATTTGGGGAAGGGGGATGCAACCCCATCAGACACCTTCCCTCTTTTAGGTATGCTCTGATGTGAATGTGGCTAATATGGGGTTAAAAAGAAGAGAGAGGGTAGTCTGTTGTATGACTAAAAAAATACAAATTTATCTCAAAGAAGAAAAAAAAGCACTTTTTTCATGAGATTTTGGACTATTTCGGGTGTGTGTGTGTGGGGGGGTTGTAACACAAATACCCCCTTCCCCTCTTTAGATATACTATGATGTCAATGTGGAAAATATGGGGTTAGAAAGAAGAGAGTGGGCAATCTGTTGTTTGACAAAAACAAATACAAATTTATCTCAAAGAAGAAAAAAACAGAACTATTTTCATGAGATGTTCGACTATTTGGGGAAGGGGGCTGTAACCCCATCGTCCTCCTTTTCCTTTTTAGGTATGCTCTGATGGCAATTTGGACTAATATGGGGTAAAATAGAAGAGAGTGGATAGTCTGTTCTATGACAAAAAAACGAAAACAAATTTATCTCAAAGAAGAAAAAACAGCAGTATTTTCATCAGATGTTTGACTATTTGGGAAATGCGGGAGAGGCTGTAAACCCATCACCCCCCCTTTTCCTTTTTAGGTATGCTTTAATGGAAATGTGGACTAATATGTGGCTAGAAAGAGGAGAGTGGATAGTCTGTTGTATGACAAAAAAAATATAAATTAATCTCAAAGAAGAAAAAAACAGCAGTATTGTGATGAGATGTTCGACTATTTGGGGAAGGGGGGCTGTAACCCCATCAGACACCTTCCCTCTTTTAGGTATGCTGTGACGTGAATTTGGCTAATATGGGGTTAAAAAGAAGAGAGAGTGTAGTCTGTTGTATGACAAAAAAAATACAAATTTATCTCAAAGAAGAAAAAACAGCAATTTTTTCATGAGAAGTTTGACTATTTCGGGAAGGGAGGGCTGTAACCCCATCAGCCCCCTTCCCTTTTTTAGGTGTGCTCTGATGTCAATGTGGACTAATATGGGGTTAATAAGAAGAGAGTAGGTAGTCTGTTGTATGACAAAAACAAATACAAATTTATCTCAAAGAAGAAAAAAACAGCACCATTTTCATGAGATGTTCGACTATTTGGGGAATGCGGGAGGGGCAGTAAACCCATCATCCCACTTTTCCTTTTTAGGTATGCTTTAATGGAAATGTCGTCTAATATGTGGCTAGAAAGAGGAGAGTGGATAGTCTGTTGTATGACAAAAAAAATATATAAATTAATCTCAAAGAAGAAAAAAACAGCAGTATTGTGATGAGATGTTCGACTATTTGGGGAAGGGGGGGCTATAACCCCATCAGACACCTTCCCCCTTTTAGGTATGCTCTAACGTCAATGTGGACTAATAGGGGTTAAAAAGAAGAGAGAGGGTAGTCTGTTGTATGACTAAAAAAACAAATTTATCTCAAAGAAGAAAAAAACAGCACTTTTTTCATGAGATTTTCGACTATTTCGGGTGTGTGTGTGGGGGGAGGTGTAACACAAATAGCCACCTTCTCCTTTTTAGATATGCTCTGATGTCAGTGTGAACTAATATGTGTCTAAAAAGAAGAGAGTGTATAATCTGTTGTATAACCAAAAAAATTACAAATTTATCTCAAAGAAGAAGAAAACAACACTTTTTTCATGAGATTTTCTACTGTTTTGGGAGGGGGGTGTAACTCCATCAGCCCCCTTACCCTGTCTATGCTGTCATGTTATTGTGGACTAATGTGGGACTAGCGAAAGTTACTAGTCTGCTGTATGACAGAAAATGAAATTACAAATTTATCTAAAAAACAGAGAAAAAAGCACTTTTTTCATTTTACTCTTGACAATTTCGGTTGGATACGCCACTGCTGCACAAGTTGAAAATTTTGAACCCCCTGCAATAGCTAAAGTTTCTCTCGGGTCCGGTGCGCAACGGCCTCTGTGAATTGGTTAGTTGGTCGGGCTGTGAGAATTTTTGTCATTTTTTGCATAGAAGGAATTTATTCAACTTTTACACTTTTTAATCATTGTAGCCAACTTAGTCCTTTCGGGAATAAATCTGCACTTCCTCCCGAAAAAAGAATCTCAGTTTTTACCCCGAAATATTTGTGGTTTTTGATTTAACGTGGTTTTAACGTTTCCAAAACAGTACTAAAAAAGAGCTAGACAGGGTTTAAAAGAAGCTTAATTAGCCCTTTTTAGCACTTTTTGAGCGACTTTGAGCTCTTTTCTTTTTGTTCAATTGGCTTTTAACTAGTAGGCGGCCTTTAGCACCAGACAAGATAGTGAGTCCTTGTAACCACAACTGAAAACGTTCTTCCAGCAATTATTTTTGATAGATAGTACTCTAGTCAAGTTCTTTTGTGTGTACATGTAAATAAACGATTTATTCTATGCATACTATATTGTACAGTAAGCGTCTTGTAGCACACCTCAGTGATATATAAAAATTTCTATGTGTTTAAAATAATTTAATACCATTAACCCTTAAATGCCTTGGGTATCAAATTTGCAACACTTTTTATTTAACTTTTAATAAATGAATCGAGTTCTTCGCAACCACTATATGTATATCGAAATATTTAATCCTGTAAAAATCACATAAATATGCTTTTAAATAAAGTTCAAAATATATCTTAAAATTTCTGGTGTCTAATCCTTAACCCTTCAATACATAAATTTTTCTTTTAGAATTGTTTTTTGCTTTTTACTTATATTAAGGATGAGACACCAGAAATTTTAAGATATATTTTTAACTCTATTTAGTAGCATATTTATGTGATTTTTACAGGAGTAATAATTCGATATAAATATAGTGATTCCGAAGAAAACTTGATTTATTTATTAAAAGTTAAATAAAAAGTATTGCAAATTTGATACTCTAGGCATTTACGGGTTAAGAGGCTACTTCACTGAGGCGAAAACACCAGCTCGCTACTGTTAATCCTATGGTGGAAATAATTTACAATATCTTGTTCGCATTTCAATATTTTGAAATGATTTTTTTGCATTGGATAGCTGAGGTGCTCTATGCACGCTCCTTTGCACTTTTTCGATTTTGGTTGCAGCTATTTTCATTGCTGGTACTTTTACTTTCGAAACTGGTTCCGGAAGTGAAAATATCTTAATAAAAAAAAACGTGTTATCAAAATAGAAAAAGTATGTATTGAAAAGAAAAAAACTCCTATTTAATCAACAGTCTTCCATATTTCCGAGGATGCGTTTGCTTTATTTATTTTAGTAATGCATTTTCAACAAACAAAAATAATAGCTAAGAAAACAAATTTTTATTATATTAAAAATTGTTATTGTTTGAAAATATATTTCCCGAATACAATAAAAAACATGTATAAATTAAAATTTAAAGCAATTAAGTGAAAAATGTCTAAAACAGTGAGTAAACTTGGTTTAAATTATTTCAATAAACGAAATGAAAATCATTTCTGAATATTGATTGTCTGAAATCTTTTAGTCCATTTTTATCATAATTACTTTAATATAAACTAACTTTTAAATTTTTAAACATCTTAAAATCGCATTTCAAAATAAAACGAAATGAAATTCTTCTGATAGTAAAAATTGTCGAGTCTAAAAAACTGTTTATTTAAAGGATTGTAAAACATGTCTCTTATTTCTCACCGTCTATCAATCAGAATCCATAACTCCCCTAGATCTGAAACACCGCCCTTTCTGTAGAAATTCACTAGCAATTCCAACAGATGTTTCCCTTTACCTCCCTCCTTCCTTCCTACTCCTGGAAGCAGAAACACACTGACATAACCAGACAGAGCAAGTTATCGCCTCTGACCATCCCTAAGACTTTATCGCTTTCTTAAACCTGTTTTATCGCCATATTTGGCGGGCTCTACACTCGTCCCAAAATACCAGACGCATACAATTACCGCCAGAGGCAGCTTTAGAAAAAGACGGTAGACTATGTGCCATAAACGAAGTAATATCATTTTCAGATGGCAAATTATGTGCAGTAAATAAGGTATCATCATCAGTCTGTTTACACAGATTCTCGGAAAATAAATCGTCAATCTGTTCTGACAGATTGTAGAAATTGGCCCTGATAAGGGCCGTTTTTCGTTACACTGATCATTATAGTGTACTGTGATTGCGGTAAAAAAACAATAAAATAACCGAGCACTCTGGCAAACGCAGCGGAAGTAAACAAAAAGCAACCGGAGCGGAAGTAAAGAATGAGAAAGATGCTACGTCAGCAGCGCCCTCACGATGATGCGCAGCGGTTCAAGAGCGAATTCTCAAATACGCGTATTAGGAGCCAAGATCAGTTAAAACGACAAACGACGGATTCGACAACGTACAGATCTGGTACAGAACAGATTTACTGCCATATAAATTAAGTTAAAAATTTAAAATCTGTAAATCAAGAAATCAAGATTTAAACAAAAAATCTTCTAATAAATCAATAAATCTGTGCATAATAAAAAAATCCTATTATAAATCATAAATCTCATGTAAATCATTAAATCTTGTATAAATCTGTCTAATCATCACATTTCAAAAATCATTTAATAAATCCGTATATCTTGAGCAATCTGCTAATTTATTTCAAATACCATTCCATTTCCTTTCCTTACATTAACAGTTTTATTTAAACTTTTATAAATTAAAAATTTGATACTACAGTGGTGGCCAAAAGTTTGGGCATTTTTTGAAAGTTTCATGTTTTTCAAATTTGTGTGCTTGTAGAATATATTAATTTTCACTTAAAGACAAACGTTTATATATCAAATTGAAGGTAATTTTATGTAGAATTTAATAATAGAAACAGTATTACAATATCTGTATGACAAAAAAAGTTATGCTCATTTTAGTAGAACAAACAAACACAAATCGTTTTGAATAAGGACGTGTTTTGTAATAAAAGCGTACTAGCCAATCACAAACACTGTTCTGAGGACCAATCAAATGTCTGTAACTATGTTTAGGTTGTTTGGATGGTAAAAGAGTTATTGTTGTGAAAATATTTTGCGGAATGATGCATAGTAGTACAATTAAATAGAGTATTGCTGTTTTTGAATATTTAAAGTCCTTTTTTTAAAATTAAACTAATTTTAAACAATGTCATCAACAAGAAGAACTAATTGGACATCTACAAAAAGAAGCCGAATTATCATATTGAGAGAAAATGGCCTCTCTTATGCTGAAATTGCAAGACAAGTTGGTGGTTCAGTGACTCTTTCTGGTGTACGAAAGTTCTATTTACTTTATGAAAAAACGAAACCAGTGGAAAATAAGGCCAAATCAGGCCGAAAAAAATGCACAAGTGCTACTGCCGATAGAAAAATTAAACGGCTATGCCTTCAAGATAGAAAAATTTCATCAGATGCCATTAGATGTGAAATGAATGCAGCGGGTATTGCAGTAAGTTCAAGAACAATAAGAAGAAGGTTATCAGGATTTGGACTACAAGCTAGAATTCCAAGGAAAAAAACATATTTAAATCAAAAGCATCGCAAAAAACGAGTTAAGTGGGCAAAAGAACACATTAAATGGTCAGAAAATCAATGGAAGCAAGTAATCTGGAGCGATGAGAGTAAAATATCGCTCTTTGGTAGTGATGGTAGAAAATACGTGAGACTTAGAGTAGGAGAAGCACTTCATCCTGATTGCATTGAAGCAACTACAAAAAACCCAACAAATGTCATGATTTGGGCATGTGCAGATGGTGTGGGCCGAATTCAAGTGATTGATGGCATCCTGAATGACAAAAAATACATCGAAACTGTCCTGGAACCAAAATTGATACCTTCCATCAGGGATCTTTTCCCCAACAACGCACCATTTATTTTTCAGCAGGATTCAGCTCCATGCCACACAGCAAAAGTATGCAAAGCATGGTTTCAAAATAAAGGCATAGATATATTTCCATGGCCAGGAAACAGCCCTGATCTCAATCCAATTGAAAATTTGTGGCGACGTTTGAAAATTCTTGTACGAAAAAAACGTCCATCCAATAAAAGACAATTTATTGAAGCTATATAATTGATTCTTGGCACCATGTGATTACGAAAGATGAACTCCAAACACTCGTTCACTCGATGAAAAGACGCTGTGAAGCTGTCTTAACTCTATCACTATGTCCTATCAAAACATGCCCTAATGTTGCCCAGGACAAATATGCTATGAATTTTTTAAATTAAAAAAAAAACAAGTACTACTTATATTTGTACAGTTTAATTTTTATCGTGTGTTACAAACATTATGATATGAGATGTCACCGGCTGAAACTACTCAGTGAGTGATAGATTTTTTGACAACTTGTCGAAAGTGCTTGGGGTCCGTGTGGACCCCAGGACATAGTGATAGGGTTAAAAAATAAGGGTTATCCTACTAAGTATTGATTGTGTAAGTATCACTTAAAAAAATGCAAATCTAAGATAGATCTTACTATTAGTTACATAACTTTTTTTGTAATACAGATATTGTAAATACTGTTTTTATTATTAAATTTTACATTAAATTACCTTCAATTTGATGTATAAACGTTTGTATTTAAGTGAAAATTAATATATTCTACAAGCACACAAAGTTGAAAAACATGAAACTTTCAAAAAATGTCCACACTTTTGGCCACCACTGTATATCCATCGCGTACGCAATTTAGAAAAGATGAAGGTTAAAGTGAAGTGAGCAAAACAGCGCCGCAACCAGAACGAAAATCGACAAAAGTAGTGACCGAGCGTTCTTTCTTGTCTGCTAATCTTATCCTTTTATTGTTTTTTCACAGTTTAACTTTACAAACAGAACTAAATATACTTACAGAAATAAATATACTTACATTTTATAATAAAAGTAACAAAACAACATCATACCTCATTTTTTTTCTAGATTAATCTCCAGAGTAACTTCATAAATCTTTTTTAAATTCTGATTTCACTTTTGCAACAATACTCATTTTAGGTGGATTTCGTAAGAAATACTACCTATTCCATTCTCTCCTAAGTTGGAATTTTTGGAACATTTTGGCAGATCTACGCTGATCATGACTCCCAGAACGAAAACCACCCCCAGTTCAAAACTTTATCTATCTATTTATCTATCTATATTACTTTTTTATGGACCGATAACTTCAATAATTCTGCATAAATCTCTTCCAAACTGATACATAAAATCAAGGGGCATAAAATCTCGGTCAAGTTCGTTAACGGGCAAAATCGAACCAAGGGGGGGAAATGGGGGGCTTTTTGTGAAAACAGAAAAATCCCATAACTACTTAGTATGATAGGTATCGAATCCGTTTAAAGTTATTATTACTTCTAGGTAAAGGGCCGAAAATTTATGTATGACATATTTTTTATATTAAAAATGGACTCAAAGGGGAGAAAATTAGGGGCTTAAAAAGAAAAAAATTCATATTTTTGTCAATTTATAAGATATCAAATCCGCTTAAATTCATTATAAATCCTCTTAATATTATCTACAACGTTTATACTGACAAGTTTTTATAGGATCAACCCTTAAAGCAAAAAAAAATATATAAATAAAAAATCCCTGCCGACTCCGCCTACAGACACAAGTAGATATCGAGGTGGGCGGTCCCCACACCGCATCATGGCAAAAAGGCAATTCCCAATAAACAGGTTCCCCACGGCCTGCGTCTTCGAAATCTACCTGTGCCTGTAGGCCGAGCTTTTTTTTATAGGGATTTTAGGTAGACTTCGTAAGAAATACTACCTATTACATTCTCCCCTAAGTTGAAATTCCTCAGCAGATTTACACCGGTCATGACTCCTAGAACCCAAAACCACCCCGAGTTCAAAACTTTATCTATCTATCAATCTATCTATATCACTTTGTTATGGACACGATAACTTCCATAATTTTGCACAAATCTCTTCCAAACTGTACCATAAAATCAAGCGGCATAAAATTTCGGTTAAGTTCGTTAATGAGCAAAATCGAATGGGGGGCTTTTTGTGAAAACAGAAAAAACCCCATAACCTATTAATTTTGATACATATCGAATCCGTTTAAGTTATTATTACTACAAGGAAAAGGGCCAAACATATATGTATGACATATTTTTGATTTAATTAAAAATGCCCCCATGGGGGGGGGGGGGAATAGGGGTTTTAGAGGGAAAAAATTCATAACTTCATCAACTCACAAGATATCAAATCCCTTTAAATTTATTATAAATCTTCTTAATACTATCTGCATCTTTTATATTGACAAGTTTTTTATAAGACCAACTGTTAAAGAAAAAAAAAATAAAAACAAAAAATTCCCTGCTGGCTCCGCCTACAGGCAGAGGTATATTTTGAAGTGAACAGTCCCAACTGCCGCATCATGGCAAATAGGTCTTTCTTCTGCAATTCCCAATAAATAGGCGCCCCACGGTCAGCGTCATCGAAATCTACCTGTGCCTGTAGGCCGAGCAATCAGGGAATCTTTTTATGTAGATTTCGTAAGAAATACTATCTATTGCATTCTCACCTAAGTTGGAAATTTTGAAAAAATTTTGCAGTTCTACGCCGATCATGACTTCCAGAACCCAAAACCACCCCCAGTTCAAAACTTTATCTATCTATCTATGTCACTTTTTTATGACCACGTTAACTGGAAAAATTCTGCATAAATCTCTTCCAAACTGATACATAAAATCAAGGGACATAAAATCTCGGTCAAGTTCGTTAATGGACAAAATCGAACCAAGGGGGGGAAATGGGGGGGCTTTTTGTGGAAACAGAAAACCCCCCATAATTTCTTAATTATTATACGTATCGAATCCGTTTAAAGTTATTATTACTTCTGGGAAAAGGGCCGAAAATTTATGTATGACAGATTTTTGATATAATTAAAAATGGCCCCAAGGGGGGGGGGGAGTGGGGTTTTAGAAGAAAAAAAATCATAGCTTTGTCAATTCACAAGATATCAAATCCGCGTTAATTTATTATTAATCCTCTTAATATTATCTAAAACTTTTATACTGACAAGTTTTTTATAGGACCAACCGTTATAGCAAAAAAAATTAAAAACAAAAAAAATCCCTGCCGACTCCGCCTGCAAACAATTTATTTTTCGAAGTAGGCGGTTCCAACTCCCGCATCTTTTCGAAACTGATACATAAAATCAAGAGGCATAAAATCTCGGTCAAGTTCGTTAATGGGCAAAATCGAACCAAGGGGTGGATGGGGGGGGGGGGCTTTTTGTGAAAACAGAAAAAAAACCATAATTTCTTATTTAGGATAGTATCGAATCCTTTTGAAGTTATTATTACTTCTAGGAGAAGGGCCGAAAATTTATGTATGACAGATTTTTGATGTAATTAAACATTGCCTTAAGGGGGGGGAGGGGTTTTTAGAAGAAAAAAGTTCATAACTTCGTCAATTTCCAAGATTTCAAATCCGCTTAAATTTATTATAAATCCTCTTAATATTATCTAAAACTTTTATACTGACAAGCTTTTTATAGGACCAACTCTTATAGCAAAAAAAAAAAAAATCTTGCTGGCTTCGCCTGCAAACAAGTTAGGTTTCGAAGTAGGCGGTTCCAACTGCCGCATCATCGCAAAAAGGTCATTTCTTCCGCAATTCCCGACAAACAGGCGCCCCACGGTCTGCGTCTTCGAAATCTACTTGTGCCTGTAGGCCGAGCCGTCGGGGATTTTTCTCTTTAAACTCATCAAAGTGGCATGACAAAAGAAATTTTTTTAAAATAATTTTATAATTTTCATATGTGTATGATTGGTCTGATTTCAAATGTAAACATGTAAATAAACACCTTGATAAACAACACTCTCTACAACACTGCACTGCCAGCAGACGAATTTTAGCCTCGAACCTAGGTTGCGTGTATAGGATCCACCCGTTCCCTCTTCCATTTTAAAATTAATTATTATTAAAATTAATTAACTTTCTGAGATTTTTTTTTATTTTTCATTTTATTTAGTAGTATAAATTTGGGATTAATACTTTTCTGAGTTATTATTTTCTTTTTAATTAAGAAAATCAGTAAATCACAAATAAATCATAAATCAGACTTAAATCAATAAATCACCAATAAATCATAAATCAGACTTAAATCAATAAATCACAAATAAATCAATAAATACCTCAAAATCCTTAAATCGGTGTAGATTTATAAATCAATCAGAAATCTGGTAAATCAACTTGATTTGTAAATCTGGTACGCCAAAATAACAGTTTGTTAAACCCCTCGAGTAACCACCAGTTGCCGGACTCTTCCCAAGGTCTTGTCGAGAGAAATGCTAGAGACAGGAACACGCGCAATCGGCGTTCCATAATTTGGATCGCATCTCAAACTCCTTTCTCGCAAAAATTTGGCATGATAGTTCTGATTCGAACAGATTTTCCAAATACGTCACTGAGCTATATAAAATTTATATTACAGCTCAGTGGTTACATTTTATTAACATACATCTGATCTGTGTGATTAGCGTCAAGCGCCCGCTTCTCAGTGGTTAAGCCAAGGCTGACACAAATCGGTGATCTGAACATCTGGCCTGTCATCAACTTATATGTCACTAAAACTGATATATTAATCGTACTTCGCTATTATTATATTTCTTATGCTGCTTCATTAAGAAATACGTAGGTTTAAAATATCAGTTTAGAAGGTTAAAAAGTTGAAAATTGCAGTGGCGCAGCCAGAATTCGGTTCTAGGGGGGGGTTTTGAGTTTCTGATAAAGGTGGTCGCCGGTTATATGAATCACCGGTTAATGGAATCAGTCTTTTAAATGAATCACCGGTTAATGGAATTAGTCTTTTAAATGAATGAAATCATAATGCTTATCTCTGCAATTACGTTGGTTACGGTTCATTTAAAGAGCGTTTACAATATTAGAGTGACAAACTATAAAATGCACCAATGAAATAACACAAAAATTGATTAGATTTATAAAGTGTTTAAAAATTATGAGGAGAAAACTTTAAGATGGAAGAGCACAGTACAGCAAATAATTTTTACATAGAAAATAACAGATTTGCAATCCATTTGTTCAATCAAACATCCACAAGGTTTCATGAGAATCACGAATTCTTATTCCTAAATTTAATAATAAAGAAGCAATTTTAACAAAATTTTCAATAGACTTACTTACCTTGCTTTTTGCCAAATGTGACAACTCTATTAAGGTAATCGATGTTTTGGAATGTAGTTGATATTAAACACGGTATTGTAGACTAAATTACTGTGCCCTTACAGTACTTTACATGACATCGAATTTCACATTATCTAATGTAAATCTGATGAAAATTTTGTTAAAATATATTAATTATTGTTAAAGTTCTCTAAAAATATCCGAGTTTGAATTGTAGTCGTATCTATACTAATATTATGAAACAGCAACATTTGTTCTTTTTGCAGGGGTTAATTCTGGAACTACAGAACAGATTTAAAAAGAAATTGGTCAATTGGTCATATGTGAGTTTTATTCGCGTACAAAGGGTTCCACACAAAATATCAGAACTGTTCAAAGGCAATATTCTCACATGACATAGTCACATACCTAAAACAATATTACATGCCAGAATTTAATTTTATTGGTATTGGAATGAAAAACAATGTATATATCTCCCTCTAAAACAAAGACCTTGTACAAAGTTTAAATTTGGCAGAGAACAAATCACGCTTCGGAAGAAGTCGCTGAGTTTCACACGAAAAGTTACTTGTCAATCATATTTGTCGTAATAGTAGACAATTTTAAAGCACTTAAAAAAAGTATGCTGAACAACGCGAAACTTTCCGATTCATTTTCAAAAATGAAAACCTTTCGAGGTATGATAATTCAAGTGATTTGTTAACGAGAAAATTTTTCATTATAAATGAATTATATATTGAATTATAAGCGATTGTTGTCTCAAAATTACTTACTCTTAATGTCTTAAAATTATTCTATGAATTATTTTTCAATATTTTCCCTAAATAATTGAATTCATTTGGTATGAAAAATGTTGACTATCATGATTCGTCTTACCTAAAGCAAAGATCTTGTTACAAAGTTTAAGCTTAGCATTGTGTCAAGCGCGCTTCAAAAGTAGGTCGCAAAGTAGCAACACAGTTTTGATCCGTGCCGTTGTTTTCTAGATGGGTTTTAATTAATATCTCAGCTATTTACAAACATATATTTTCGAAAATCATTACCAACAATCCTTAGATGATTCTGCGTCGATAACCCTCAACTCCCCGCTGAGCGCCAGAAGAATAAGACACATGAGTTATTTTTTAATAGTTCCGTTTTTACTTTTTAAGTATGGAACCTTAATAATGGTGTCAAAATTCTGTTAACCATCTCCTCTCTAACATAGGCTATACTTTATACAACAATTTCCAAACACTTTTTTTCGGTACATCACGTTTCAAATGGGTGCAAGAACAAAGAAAAAAATTCTAAAATTGCACTTTCTATGATATTGTTGATTCTAGAAATTTGAAATTTGGACTAGCGGTTACTTTAAAAAGATGTAAATACTCTCTAAAAATGGTTTCTATAGGGCATTCCATTAGATGGCAACGAGTCACGTGAGTCCATGTTTTTTCCATGTTTTTGACGTCATCTCCGGTAATGGAGCTGGCGATTTGGTGTTTTTATTGGCGTTCTTCTGGTAACCTCGTATAACGGAAGTTTGAAATGTTTATTTTTGTTGAGATAGACATATGAAACATGATAAAAATAATAACACCAGTTGTACAACTTTTAAGGAACATTATATAAGATAATATATTTAAGAATATTATCTTAATTTACATTAGAAGTTATCACCGAAATAGTTACTAATGAATAAAAAGGTTTTTTGTGCAGCTATGATCATATATATATATATGTATATATATAAATGATTTTTCACTCAAGAATTTTTATAAAGCAAATGAAAATTTGTATTTACGATTAATTTCTATGTTGTGAACAGAAACTTTCATATAATTCACAAAATCGTATTTAATATAAACGCATTTTAAGAAGATTCAAACACATTTGAGTAGTAGTTAATAAAAGTGTGAAGGAGTCTTTATAAAGATTATTATTTGTAAATTTTGCTTTTGTACAGAAATTGTTTTATTCACTGTTAATATTTAAATTTCTTATTAATTCTTCATTTTTCCTAATTAAAATTTATCAAATTATTAAATCTGTGCTTAAAACATATGATATAGTTTAACAAATTCAGGCTACTTTAAATTCATTAGCAACATTCATAAATCAATGTATGCCAACAAACTAGAGCTGTACTGAGTACTCAGCTAAGTTTTGGCGGAGTTTTTTTTTTTTTTTTTGAGCATTATTGTCATTGTCATTATTGAATAACCCTTTCCTCTAAAAAACAAGTTTTTCAAAAATATTCTTTGTAAAAATGAATAACATGAACTGGCTTTCTTTTTAAATTTCATTTCTTAAATTTGCAATTTAAAAACAGATAATAAAGATTTTTTTTTCATTTCTATTACTTATTTTTGTAAGTCAAACAAAATAAGTAGATATATTTTTTTTTTTTTGTCTAATATTGGGACAAAAATTTAAATTATCATGTTAATTTAAAATTTTTATGAAAAACCAAAGAATAAAGGGCATTAATATATCTGTAAGAAATAAAATGCTTGAATGTTAAACTTGTAGAAAGCTTTTGATCACCATTTCAATATTCCCCTCGCACCTTAATATTTATATGTAAACAATTAATGCTTATTTATTTCTTGCATTTTATTAAAAAAGGGATTGAAAGTTCTAAAAGTCAAAAGAGTCATTAATACAATTTATTTCTAATTTATGTGTACATTACTCTAATGAAAAGGCAAATTTTCAACTGTAAACAAAATAGACAGAATGACTTTAACAAAACCTGCAAGAAATTAAACTTATATCAAATGTCAGAGCTGTTTATACAGAGATGATCAGCAGAAACTTTCAAAATGTTATCCGTTTCAGGGGTCGATACAGGAAAAATTTGGGGCCTATTTAGGTTCCCTTCACAAAAATCAACTTAATAAAATGGTTCCCTTCACAAAATTCTATTCCATAAAAACTTACTATTTATTATTTATTTATTATTTTGTGATTTTTAAAATGCGTAATTTGTAAATAAACAAGTTCACCAGAGAGGAAAACTTCAGCAAAAGGATTTTAAAAGTTTTTGTTTATAAATGTTTGTTTCGAATTTGATTAACTGGATTTCAACTTTTGTTACAAAATTTTATTTTTCAGAAAAATATAATAAATTTCACAAAAATAACCTTTACTTTTCCTTTTCACAAAATGGGCCCCCAAGAAAAAAAACTGCATCACCTTCATTGGTATTTTAACATTTATATTACCTTTCATATGCAAAATGCAATATTTAAAATAAATTTCAACAGTTAAATCTTATTTCAACATTTGTTATTATTATCTCTCTCTCTTTTTTTTCTTTTTTTTTATATTAAGGTTGTTTATTCTCAAATTCAAACTGTCTACTTTACGACATATTTTTTAATTCATTTTTGATCGTAAATTGGCAGTTATTGTTATTCAGAAACTTATGTAACTGAAACACGTTTTCCATTTTTTTGGTAAACGCAAAAGATCTTTCAGAAAATACAGTCAAAGTTACCATTTTGAACTGGATTTCTGTACGTGACAGCCAGAGAAAGTATAAAACATGCCGTCACATGAAACGAATAGCTTGTAACTCGATAAGTAATTTATTTATCAAAAAATGGAAAACTCATTTTGATTCCAGATTGCTTCCATGGTCAGGCCTGCCAATTTTATGTCTTTGCATTTAAAAATGTGTCAGAAAGTTTCGCGCTATTGAGCAGATTACTAGAAATACAAAAATATTTATTAACAAAAGCAGTCTGATTTATTAGGAGTAGGAAATTACATATCTGAAATAAAGAATTTTTTATACTTTGTTATAAAGGCACACACAACCAATTTTTTCAATATTTATACGATTTATTTACTTATACAGAAGTCTTATCTGTTATTACATACATACAGAAGTAATTTACCTAATATAAATCAGAAGCAGCTTTTTAATACATTTCATGAACATTGGTTCCACCACTATTTCAAAACAATGACCTTCATCGCAGATTCTTACAAATTTTTGGAGTAGATTGATTTAGAAATAGTGGTAGAAAATAGGGCCTAATATGGCAAATTGGCTGAGTACTCGGCCAATACCGAGTAGTTGCAAGAATTTCATGTTTTAAGCATATTTAAAGACAAATTAATTTATAAGTGATCTATAAAAAGTTATTTGAATATAAATGTATAATATATGCCATAATTCATAAAAACTATTTACTCGGTACATAAAAATTTATCTATAAAACATAGAAAAAGGTAAGAAAAAAACCCCATGCAAAATTAATGTAAATTGAAGTTTAATTTTATATTTATATTAAAAAAAAAGACATTTCTAAAACTGTAGGAAAAGACTGATTTTGGACAAAGAAGCAGTACGTAGAAACAGAAAATACAATAAATGCAATTTAAAAATATATATATATTAAATATATATAAAATATATATATAAAATATATATATTTGCTGTATGGCAAATTATGGTACAAAAATACTAATCATTCTACATTTTCTGGAGATAGGGCATTTTTTTTATTGGTTGTAAATTTGGCCTGCTCCAGAAAAAATGTATTCACTGCGAGCACTGATAAAATAGCATTTTAGCACATTACACACACACAAAAAGAAAAGAAAAGAAACTGTAAAGCCCCCTTTTTGGTGCTTTCGTGTTATAGCGGCCTCCACAATTACAATTATGTCAAGGTTTCAGCTCTGATTTCGCCAAGATCATCGAAAAGCTTATATATGCATCATATATACACATATTATTCCAAACAGCCATATACGTCATTACATACATATTATTTATGTCTTATATGTCATATATATACATCCTATATGACTTATGCACATGTTATATGTATACATCATATATGTGTTATGTATGACTAATAACTCGGCCATATACATCACAAAAGTAATGATTTAACGTAATAATTATGTCATACATGCTTTATAATTTGGCGATAAATCTTTGTCGCTTGACGATTCATCCTCAAGGGCCGCTATTACACGATAGTACCCAATTTTTTTAATCAAAAGAAAATAAGATACATTTAAAAACTATGAAACATTTTGCATTATTCAAGGAATTGTTACAGCAAGCAATAACCATTTTTGATAGACAGATTTCAGGTATCAAAATGACAAATGGGTAAAGATGTGTTAAATAATCAATTTTAATTTCATATTGGTTAATTGAACTATTTATATATCAATTCTTTTTTTATATATATTTTTTAAATAATGCTACTGTTTTAAAATTTTTGAATATTCAAAAATTGTCATTAAAAGGTCCACAATAAATAAAATAAAATTTCAAAAAATGAAGTTAATTTTAAAAAATTGAAGTTAATTTTAAAAAATATGATTATATTATATGCACAAGATGCATGTTTATAAATAGGTATCTATATAAACACACACACACATAGAAGTGTTACCACTAAGCACACTTCATGTTCGCATCAGTGATTCTTTCTTAAACACAACTACTCGGTACACCAATAGTAGAAAAAATAATAAAATCTGCCAGTGGCAGGTTTGTTTATATACCTTAGCTATTAAATTAAAATTAATGCATTATTAATCAGTAATTAAATTTCAAATCTTCATCTTGACGGAATTTCTGTGTATTCAAGTTAAAAAATTTAATTAATGAATAAACAATTGGAATAATAATACACAAATAAAATAAAATTAAATAAAAATATTTTATTCTTCAACATTTTTCGAAAACACATGAAAGTAACTATATATATATATATGTTAAAATTTATTCAACCCATATGACTTAAAATAGTTAAACACTTAGAAAGAGAGCAGTTATATTTGAATGTAATTTTTTTGAAATTATTTATTATAATAATCATCATTCGTTTATTGCCCCTGGATTTTGCACAAATGATACCAATGCTATCAGAATATCCTAGATACTTCTAATTATTTTTAAAATATCTTAACAAATATTAAACATTAATATAAAACACAAATATTAAACAAATAAATATTTCAACTAAACTGCTTGTTATCTCCAAGATTAAATTGAAGGTTGCAACAAACATTAAAAATCTGGGTACTTCTCTATTATCCCGTCGACCACTTTTCATAATAAAAAACTATCGCCAAACTGCAAGATTAAACGCCAAAAACGCAGTCCCATTTACTTGATGTCAGAAGCATTATACGTGTTTGTTATGTCATCAAGTGGTTTTTAATTCGACATGTGTGTGTATTTTTCAGTTTTACTGATTTATGAGTTATTTCATTCATTAAAATAACAATTGTGTCCTTAAATTCCTATATTTTATTTATTTATTTATTTTGATATTCCAACGGCAACACTCTAAAGTTTATTTGGCATTACAGTTTGACGATAGTTTCTTGTTATGTAAAGTGGTCGATGGGATAATAGAGAAGTACCAAAATCTGTACACTACTAACATAACATATTATAAAGCTGTTAAGTAAATTGTAATACTCAAGTAATCATGACATTCATATAATCTTTTCACAACTAAAAATAATTCATTAAGATATGTTATTTAATTCCTTCAATTAATATTTATCTACTCTAAATGGATACCAAAACTTTTATCTTCAAACATGTGTCTTTATAAACATACACAATTTTTATTTGATAAATATATGATCTTTTAATTCCAGCAATCCATGGTTCATATTAATCTACCTTTAAAATCACATTCACCTGTCTTTAAAAAAGTACAAGCAGTTTTTACAATGTATGTAGTTTATTTAATAATTAAATTTAAA
The DNA here is from genome assembly GCA_963931845.1 of Maratus michaelseni. Taxonomy (NCBI): domain Eukaryota; kingdom Metazoa; phylum Arthropoda; class Arachnida; order Araneae; family Salticidae; genus Maratus; species Maratus michaelseni. The sequence goes on from OZ007599.1 coordinate 29,554,286, forward strand.
AAAATATTCTCAAAATTCAGATAATTGCTTGCAAAATATCAGCAAAAGTTGGAAAGTAATAAATACTTTATTTTTTAAGCAAAATATTAACCAAATATACTATAATATTCATCACAAATGCAATAAAAGAGTCTTAATATTGAAAAATACTAGAAATTTTCTTATTAAAATGACCTATCAAATGTATACAATCATAAAAGTTGTGTACGAAAAGAGCTTTTCATCTACTTTGAGAAGGATGAAATCAATATTCGAGATAATATTTTGCATAGTAACTTTTCACCATGTATGAAAAGAAGGGCCCCAGAATAGACATTCATTAGCTCTCCCCCCCTTTCCAAAATAAATTTATACACAGAATTTTCGATCCATTGCTTTTATTTTTATTTTAAATATGAAATAATTGGTAGAAAGTACATTATCTTAATATTTTTGTTTTTTAAATTTCAAATCAAATTGGAAAAGTAAATTGATTTGCCATTAGATGAGTTTGTTAATAAAATGTGTAGCTCTCATAGTTCATTTACAGGGACACACAAAAGTAAAAAACATGCAAAACTTATCATCATGATAACATCAGAAATGGTGAATCAATTCGGGTCTAATTGGGACAGTGTATTGACCTTGCAAGTATCTTTGATGTATTCAATTCATTATTCAAATATCCCAGGTCACCTAATGTAAAAACCAGCCATGTTCAAAGCAAGGTATATAAAATTAACTGGTACTATTTTACTTTGGGATGTCCGATTGCATGACTTTTTGCCCTAATTTCATTATTTCTCTTTTCTACCGAAAGATGAATTAAATCTTTTCGTGCTCCCCTTCTATACTGGCACCTGGGGCAAAAAATGAAAGAAAGAAAATACCATTGTATAAGTTGTGTAGTAACTTAATTTTAATAAAATTGTAATTAATTTAAAAATCATATTGAAAATTTGTTAAGATGAATTGCATTCGATTATAACTATATACAGTGACCTCTCCCTTACTAAACAAATAAATATTTCAACTAAACTGCTTGTTATCTTCAAGAATAAATTGAAGGTTGCAAGAAACATTAAAAATCTGGGTACTTCTCTATTATCCCGTCGACCACTTTTCATAATACTTTCAGGGGACTGTAGAAAAAGTCGTATAACTGAGAGATCATCTCATTATACAAGTTTCAAACTTTACATGTATTAATTATTTTACCTATATTAAAAATGATAAGTTTTGAGTACTAAGAACAGATTTTAACAAAATTTAGAAAAATAATAATAAAAAATAAAACATAGTTTAAAAAGTTCACAAAATAATTCACTCACCACTATGTTTATTTTGAAGATTAACAGATCAGATTTTCTCAAAAAATGAAGTGATATTAGTTTGCCTCTGTCGTCGACTAAAAGAGAAAATGTTTTTTTCTAAGTCTATTAAAGTTTTTAAGCTATTTTAGGAATATTCATTTTGGTGGACATAATTCTTTAATGTATTTATAGCGGCACTTGCTTCTGAAAAAATTACAACAGCAGAAACATTGTTTCCATCTTTGTCACCCTCTGCTCTCACGTCTTCATTACTGATATCTTCAAAGATTTCTCATTAAAGAATTCCCATAAGCTCTTAAAATCGGGTTTATCTGTTGACCTAGCAGTTTGGTCTTGTGAAAAACCACATTTCCTAAAACAATTCTTAACTGTCTCCGATGTCACATTTTCCATGCAGATGCTGTAAGATGCGTGGCATCTAAAATGGAAATTGCTTTAGCTTCCTTTTTGTTTTCCAAATCAAACTCCTTCTGTAGTTTACTTGAAATTCTTTATAATCCCTAAATCTAATAGCTTTAATCTGTTTGTAGAATCTGCTGGTAAAAATATAACTTTAATTTGTTGCAGAAATGGTACATCTTTTATATCTGGATGTGATGGACACTGATCCAGGAAAGTGCATTTTGCACTAACCCTGATTACTCACTCAGTACTATACAGAGACATGATCTGCAGGTGGTCATTTGGCTTTTGTTAATCGGTTTTCTTAAATAGCAGGCACAAGAAAATTCCATACAACCACCTTCCCACCATAGATTTCATCGTTAATAACACACCAAGGTAGATAAGAAATGTTATTCATTATTTATAAACACTTTAACAATAGTCAAAAGGATAAAGATAAGAAGCGTTAATGATTTGTACTTTGATTATAAAAATGAATTCTTGAATGGGAAATGTAAACTCGCTTGAAATGTTTAAAGCGTCATATAAGTGAGAGAAGTTTAGCATAATCCATCTATTTAAAGCTAACCTGCTTTTTAAAGTTACCTTTTATGTTTTTCATGCAAATATCGCCTTTATACGCATGCGTGAGCATTCAGCCAATCAGGTAAAGGCATTTTTTGTAAACTCCTGTCGAATTGGATTCTACACGCATGCGTCAGCATTCAGCCAATCAAGTGAGAGGTTGTTACTGTCCCGAGGTCCCGAGACAGATTCGGAGCCAATGAGGTGAAAGGCTATTTCCTGTCTAGAGATCTTTAGGAAAGATGATTATAGCGTTAGCAATTTTCAAAGTTTTGAAATTTGGATTACTATAAATATTAGGTATTTATTCATTTTATCTTTATTTATTTTGTTATATTGAGCACATGAACATAGAAACATCCCTCACATATGTATTTCTGTGTTCATGATTGAATTCTTTTTATATGTTTTGGTTTCCTGTATTTTTTTTTTCTTTTTATGTCGTATGTATATTTTGCTACTTTAAATTTCTTAAACCAAAAAGTAATGGTCGAGTTTTTATTAGGATTTATAAAGCTGAAATTGACCTTTTTGAATATAATATTACAGATGTTTTAATAGTTGCATTCGGCTGTAAAAATTGATAAAAAGTTGATTAAAAATTTGACCAGCAGTTGCGTGAAAAAAAAAAAAAAGAACTTTCATTAGCATGGACAAATTCAGAAAATTGCTGCGTCGGCAGTTGTGTTTATATGTAAAAAAATAACATAATTCATAGTTTAATCACAATAAAACATCGTGAAATTTATTGAATGGTTGCGGGAAAAAAAATCACAAAATTCAACAACCATTCGGGAAAATATAAAAAAATTCTACTAATAACAGGAGCTTCTAAATAGCTTTACCACCTGTGCATTTTGATGATTTTGTTATGATAGTGTGTATGAATGTGTTTTGCATGGAATTTTTTGTTTTGTTGACAGTTTTTTTAAAGGTTTTGGAACTTTAGTATGACGATGACAATTTATTGGTATTATGTCGGTTAATAGAAAAGCTTTCTAAAGATTGAAATACGATCAAATCTTAACAAAACTTGCAATGATTCAAATGGATTTAGATAGATAATTTTAGTATATGTGTATATATATGTAGTAGACTATCAATAAACAACAACAAAAAAGTGGCAACTAATTTTCAAACTTTTATATATAATCAAAACTTTTCAATATTTTACAGCCGAATGTAACTATTAAAACATCTGAAATATTATATTTTAAAAAAAAATGAAATTTCAGCTTTACCAAGTAGAAAATAAACTACTTAAAAAAAAATCCTACTAAAAATTCGACCATTACTTTTAGGTTTAAAAATTTTAATGTAGCAAAATACATACAGCATAAAACGAAGAAAAAATACACCAGGATGTATTTAAAGCATGCTTTACAATTATATTATGTGCACTAAATAATTTCGCAAACAATATACAAACCATTTTATATGTTTTGGTTTCGTGTATTTTTTTTTTCTTTTTATGTCGTATGTATATTTTGCTACTTTAAATTTCTTAAACCAAAAAGTAATGGTCGAGTTTTTATTAGGAGTTATGAAGCTGAAATTTACCTTTTTGAATATAATATTAGATGTTTTAATAGTTGCATTCGGCTGTAAAAATTGACAAAAAATTGATTAAAAATTTGACCAGCAGTTGCATGAAAAAAAAAAAAAGAACTTTCACTAGCATGGACAAATTCAGAAAATTGCTGCGTCCACAGTTGAGTTTATATGTAAAAAAATAACAAATTTCATAGTTTAATCACAATAAAACGTCGTGAAATTTATTGAATGGTTGCGGGAAAAAAATCACAAAATTCAACAACCATTCGGGAAAATATAACAAAATTCTACTAATAACAGGAGCTTCTAAATAGCTTTACCACCTGTGCATTTTGATGATTTTGTTATGATAGTGTGTATGAATGTGTTTTGCATAGAATTTTTTGTTTTGTTGACAATTTTTTTAAAGGTTTTGGAACTTTAGTATGACAATTTATTGGTATTATGTCGGTTAATAGAAAAGCTTTCTAAAGATTGAAATACGATCAAATCTTAACAAAACTTTCAATGATTCAAATGGATTTAGATAGATAATTTTAGTGTATGTGTATATATATGTAGTAGACTATCAATAAACAACAACAAAAAAGTGGCAACTAATTTTCAAACTTTTATATATAATCAAAACTTTTCAATATTTTACAGCCGAATGTAACTATTAAAACATCTGAAATATTATATTTAAAAAAAATGAAATTTCAGCTTTACCAAGTAGAAAATAAACTACTTTAAAAAAAAAATCCTACTAAAAATTCGACCGTTACTTTTAGGTTTAAAAATTTTAATGTAGCAAAATACATACAGCATAAAAAGAAGAAAAAATACACCAGAATGTATATAAAGCATGCTTTACAATTATATTATGTGCACTAAATAATTTCGCAAACAATATACGAAGAATCAAAACATATCTGAAGAACTCTATCATGAACACAGAAATAGATATGTTTCTATCTTCAATGATTCAATAAAATAAAATAAAGATACAAAGAAAAACTACCTAAAAATATAATAATCTAAACTTGAAACTTAAAAACTCCATCAAACGTGATAAATTGTCATTATACCAGGTGACAGTCGATGCAGAATTCATTTACATACACTACACACTTCTGATTTTTTCAGCGATCCTACGACGTAATTTGTTTTTTCAGCAATCATTTGACGAAATTCACGTTTTAACTGCATTCCTTTGACGAAATACATGTTTTTTCCACTATCCTTTGACAAAATTTGCGTTTTTCCGTGATCCTTTAATGAAATTTGCTTTTTTTGTGATCCTTTGACGATATTCGCACTTTCTCTGCTGCCTTTTGACGAGATTCATGTTTTTTCAGCAATCCTTTGATGAAATTTGCGTTTTTTCAGTGATCCTTCGAAGAAATTCGCACTTTTTCTCGCGATCCTTAACAAAATTCGCATTTTCCAGTGTTTCTTTGATAAAATACATTTTATTCTGCCATTTTTAGATGATATTTAGTAAAAAAGCATGATCTTTTGGTGAAATTGTTATGCATCTTTATAAATCCTTGGCTTAAAGCTTTCTTTAAATATAAGTAAAGGTATTTAGTTTTACATTGATGCATTTCAGTTTTTCAACATCTCTTGAATAAACATACTCACGTATCTGAAACGGCCAGCGCTAATGTTTTCATTCACGATCTTTCAGTTCAAAATATGTTACTTGGTAACATTAAGTAACCTGTGATTTCAGGATCGCGCTAGTCACCGTAGTCTGCTATTCGCGACATGCGAGTATTCGTAGCCAATGGCGTTTCAGATGCGAATTTGTGTACCTCTAAATGGCAACGTGTTTATGCAAAACATTCGCCGATGGTGTGTTTAAAAGGCTGGACTTTCCAGGATGCTTTGCCTTCACTTTTCCTTCCTCCAGCTTGTAATGCTGGTTGTAATATAAAATGTAGCTGCATATTATTTTTCTTCAGTTCGTTTATTTAACAGCGAAGTTATGCTATCTTATTGTATGTCATCATGTTTATAATAAACTACTATGATTTTAAAGGAGCTGTTACTTTTAAGTCTTCCACATGTCACATGAAACACAGTTTTTTATTGGTACGGCCAACAAGTGGTAGCAGAGCGTGGTTGTGATTTTTAAAGCAGTTTAAAGTTTGTTTTTGTGGAAGTGAAGACGTCGTCGCCGATGTGTTTCTCGAAGTCGCTGCGATGTTGTTTTTCTGCTTAAGTGTCGCCGATGTTTACAGCTGATGTTTTTTCCCTGGAGTGCGCTTTTAAAGAGACTTTTGCTTTTTTTCATGTGTATTAGAGTGTTTTTCCTACTTATTTGACGGAGGCCGTATAGAAAATGGAGTTTCAGAATGTTGCTCTTTTGACCTCGTCAAACTGGGAGACGTGGAAGATGGAAGTAAAAGTTCTGCTAATGCATTATGGTGCTTGGGAATATATCGAGAACGTCAAGAGTGGAAGCGGTGAGACATCGGAAAAAACAGTTCCTGTAACAGACAAGCTGACATGGAGAGAACAGAGTGAGGTGAATTTAAGAAAAGCCCGGTCCTATACCATTATTTACCAGACCTTGTCATCTGAGTTTAAGCCATTAATTTCGCATACAACGAATGGAGCTGAAGCCTGGAAGATCCTTAAAGAGCATTTGAACCTACCACAAGAGCTCGTGTTATACAACTGCTAGATGATTTTTTTGGTGTCCGTTATTTTCCTGGAGAAAATTTGGGACTTTTTTTGTGTCGTGTCAAGCAGGCAGCAGAGCGTCTGCGTGATGTAGGACATACCCTTCAGCCCTTGTATATGGGTTACCAGATGATTAGAAGTTTGCCCGAGGAGTTCCAGTCTACAGTCCAAGCGATTTACAGGTGGCCAGATGCAGAGTTTGTACCGGACAAGATTGAGGCTGAATTGCTACTGGAGGAGAATAGATTGAAACTGGCCAAAAAGGACATTTCTAGTTCTAGTGTTGCTTTTTCTGGAGAAATGGTAAAGTGTAAAACAGGTAAATTTAAGAATTATAATGTTAATCAAAGTAAATTAATAGGTCCTTGTTTTCTTTGTAAATCTTATGGTCATTTAATTGCTAACTGTAAATTGAAAAATCAATCTAAAAATTTTCAGTCTAAAAATTTTCAAACTAAGAAATATCAGTCAAATAGTAAATTTAAAGAATCTAGTAACGCAGAGTTAAAGAGTAATGTTAAATATAGTAATGAAAAAAACAATAGTAATATTAAATGTAGTAATGAAAAAAGTAATAGTAATGTAAAATGTACCTTCTCTGAACATGAGACTAGTTTGATTGAAGTAGCTCAAAGTAATTTTAAAAGTAATTTTCTTGAGGCAAATTCATCTGATTTTGGCCAAAATAGTAGCTGGGTGTTTGATACAGCTGCTACTGCTCATTTTTGTAATAACAAAAATCTTTTTTTGAATTATGAGTCAGTTTCAAATATGCAGATGTCACTTGCTGTTGGAGAAAAAGAAAGTCCTGTTCAGGGAAAAGGTACAATACATTTTTTTATTAAATGTAAAGATGGAAGTTTCAATCAAATAATTCTTAAAGATGTTTTGTATAATCCTCATTTACGTAGAAATCTCTTGTCTGGTAGTAAACTTGAAAAACTAGGCATAAATTTTGTTGGCAGTAAAGGCAAACTAATTGTGTATGACAAGGACTGGCAATGGTTATTTTATGCAGTAAGGAAAAATGATTTGTATTTTGTTAAACCTTTCAGCTATAAAACTTGTAAAGGAGAAAGCAACTCGGTTGACATTTCAGCTAACCAAATTGAAAATTTAAATTTGAGTAACTTGTGGCATGAGAGATTTTGTCACGTAAATAGTGAATATTTGGTTAATACTAGTAAAAATGAAAGTGTTAGAGGTTTGCCAGAGCTGTCAAAGTTAACCGAGGATTGCATCTCCTGTAAACTTGCAAAATCGAAGAGAGTGCCATTTAAATCAATAGGGAATGTTAGATCAAAAACTGCTCTAGAACTTTTACACATGGATTTGTGCGGCCCTTTACCTGTAGCATCACATGGAGGGAATAGATATTTTTTCACAATCATTGATGATTTTTCTCGTAATGTTGCAGTATATACCATCAGAAATAAATCAGACGTTTTTCAGACATTCTTAAAATTTCAGAATAGGGCTGAAAGGTATTTAAGTAAGAAAGTAATTTCTACTAGAACTGATGGGGGTTTAGAATTCTGCAACAACGAATTTGAAAAATTTTTAGAGAAGCAGGGAATTTTACATGAGAAAACGCACCCGTACAGTCCAGAAATGAACGGTGTCGCGGAGCGTTTTAATTTAACTGCTCTTGATGGTGTTAAAGCTATCCTTAATTCAAGTGGCTTATCACAAAAATTTTGGGCTGAGGCCTTAATGTGTTTTTCTTACACCTGGAATAGGATCTGACACAAACAAAAAAGAACCCCTTTTGAGATGTACTCTGGTATAAAACCTTCAGTTTCTCATTTAAAAACATTTGGCTGTTTAGCTTATGTTGGAGTGCCCAAACAAGTCCCAAGGAAGCTTGATATGCGAGCTAAACTAGGGATTATGTGCGGGTATGCTCAGGCAACTAAAGGCTACAGAATTTGGTTAATAGATGAACAGAAAATTGTAGAAACCATTAATGTTCGTTTTGATGAAACTAAAAGGGGGGTAGATATAGCTTCAAAAATTAAAGAACCTAAATTAAATTTTTCACTTTTTGATTTCCCAGAGGATGGAAATATTTTTGATGTAGAACCAGAGATTACATCTGAATTGGGAGGGGCATCAGATTCTGACAAAAGTTTAGAACATAGTGGTTTAAAGACTTGTGCAACTATTCCTTGGATACGTAAAGCAGTACCTCGAAAAATTGGAAATAAAACAGACATTTACTATGGCATCGAAGGAACCAATACTAGAATAAGATCTTTTAATGAATTGTTAGAATATTGTAAATTAAATAAAATAGAATGTGATAAAAACCTTTTTGACTTCAGCAGTAAAAATAAAGAATCCGGTAAAATTTCTAATTTTTTAAAAATAGATGAAGCAAACTTGACCGAGGTTAAAATCCCCAAAACTTACAATCAAGCCATAAAAACCCCAGAAGCATCTAGTTGGAGGGACGCAATGAACCAGGAAATGAATGTTATGTATGAACGTAACGTATGGGATCTTGTGATACCTCCAAAGGATACAAAAATACTTGATAATCGTTGGGTGTATACCTTAAAAAGAAATGAAAATGGTGAGATTGTAAGGTATAAGGCTAGGTTAGTTGCAAAGGGGTTTAATCAGGTTAAAGGAGAAAGTTACGATGAAGTTTTCAGTCCAGTTGTTAGTTTTTCAATAATTCGGTTGTTCTTTGCCATATTTTCATGTCTGTTGAAATGGGTTAATGTCCAGGTAGATGTCAACAATGCATATCTTTATGCTGGTCTTGATGAAACTATATACATGCACCAACCTGAGGGTTTTGAAAAAGAAAAAAATAAAGTTTGTAAGTTAAATAAAGCCATTTATGGTCTGCATCAAAGTGGCAGACAGTGGTTTTTTGAAATGGATGATGCTTTATCCAAATTAAATTTTTGCAAACTAGATTGGTGCAATTGTGTATATATGTTTCAAGACAGATTGGTTCTTTTGCTTTATGTTGATGACATTGTTCTTTTTGGCAAAACTAAAGATGATTTGAATTTTGGGATAGATTTGCTGCAAAAACATTTTAACTTAAAAATTTTGGGTGCAACCAGAAAGCTATTAGGCATAGAGTTTGAAGAGGTTGGAAATAGACTTTACATACACCAAACAGCTTATATTGAGAAAGTTTGTGAAATGTATTCAAACTTTAAATTTCCAATTAGCTCTTTACCTATTCCTAAGGGTTTAGTGTTGTCAAAGCAAGATTCCCCTTCCACTAAGGAAGAATTTGATAAAATGTCTAGTTTTCCTTATAGAAATCTTATAGGATGTTTATCTTATATAGCGGGAAGGACCAGACCTGATATTATGTATGCAGTAAATTTATTATCTCAATTTCAAACCAATCCTGGCATTGCTCATTGGAATTGTTTATTAAAATTGTTAGGTTATTTAAAATATACTAAAAATTTCAAACTTGAGTTATCTAGAGTTAATGATTTAAATCTCTCATGTTATTCTGATTCAGATTTTGCAGCAAACAGAGACGATCGTGTTTCCATAGGTGGATATATTTTGTTTTTGGATGAAACTCCTATTTCATGGAAGACATTTAAACAACAATGTGTAAGTCTTTCAACCATGGAGGCCGAATATGTTAGTTTAACTGAAGCTGCTAAGGAATTAATCTGGATAAAAAATGTCTTACAAAATAAAATACTTAACTTAAATTTGAGAGATTGCACTTTATTCTGTGATAACCAAGCCGCCATAGCCTTTTCTAATTCCCCTTTTGAAAACCAGAAAACAAAACATATTCATATAAAGTATCATTTTTTAAGAAATCTTGTTTTTGATAAAATGTTTAAACTTAAATATATTCCTAGTAAACTTAATCTTGCAGATAGCTTTACTAAGCCACAAGTGAAAGAGCAGCTGTTGAATTTTTGTAAAAGAATTTTTGATATTTAAATCTTTATGTGGGGGGTTATAATTTTTCTTACAATGTTGTTCACTCTGGTCAGTGTCCTGCCAATAAAGTCTTATGTGACCTGACATTGATCAGATTGTTAGTTTTTGAATTTTTAAAGTGTAATTTTTTTGAACTTTTTCATGTTTATGCAAATTTTTCATGCTTTTGTAATATTCTAGAGATGATGAAAAAGGAGGCCGATTGTTATGCATCTTTATAAATCCTTGGCTTAAAGCTTTCTTTAAATATAAGTAAAGGTATTTAGTTTTACATTGATGCATTTCAGTTTTTCAACATCTCTTGAATAAACATACTCACGTATCTGAAACGGCCAGCGCTAATGTTTTCATTCACGATCTTTCAGTTCAAAATATGTTACTTGGTAACATTAAGTAACCTGTGATTTCAGGATCGCGCTAGTCACCGTAGTCTGCTATTCGCGACTTGCGAGTATTCGTAGCCAATGGCGTTTCAGATGCGAATTTGTGTACCTCTAAATGGCAACGTGTTTATGCAAAACATTCGCCGATGGTGTGTTTAAAAGGCTGGACTTTCCAGGATGCTTTGCCTTCACTTTTCCTTCCTCCAGCTTGTAATGCTGGTTGTAATATAAAATGTAGCTGCATATTATTTTTCTTCAGTTCGTTTATTTAACAGCGAAGTTATGCTATCTTATTGTATGTCATCATGTTTATAATAAACTACTATGATTTTAAAGGAGCTGTTACTTTTAAGTCTTCCACATGTCACATGAAACACAGTTTTTTATTGGTACGGCCAACAGAAATTTCCTTTTTTGCGATTCTTTGACAAAATTTGCTTATCTTTCATGATCCTTTTGCATAAATCACGTTTTTTCTGTGGTCTTTTAACGAAAGTCATGTTTTCCCATGATCCTTTGATGAAATTAGTGCTTTTTCCTCAATCATTTGACAAAATCTGTGATTTTTTCCCCCGCGAAGATTGGTTAGATGTTTTTAGTCTGCAGGTGCCCTAAAAAGTCTGTGATGCCCGTTGCTGCATCGCACACATTCTTCCATGGGACATTGAACGAAGGAAATTCATCCTAAAGAATCATTGTTTCATTCCTGACATTTCTGGAAAGAAACAACGTTCAACTCATTGGCTGAGTTGTAAAGGGCGAAATGTGTCAAACATTAGCGGAAAGAAAGTGCGCAATTTGTTCGTTTATGGAAAAAATCGTGAAATTCGTTAATCGATAGTCGATAAATTGCGAAATTCGTCAATCAATAGCGGAAAAATCGTGAAATTCATTAATCGACAGTGGAAAAATCGCAAAATTCATCAACTGGTTTCGGGGGAAAAAGTTTTCGAATATCGTCGAATGGCTTCGAGAAAAAAAATCACAATCCGTCAATTTCGGGGAAAAAATAGTGAAATTCGCCAAATGGTTTCGAAATTTGTCGAGCGACAGCAGAGAAAAAATCTTTTTCCATTCAATCATCGCAATTGGTGAGTGTGACTATTATGTTTGACCAGTGGTGGCAATAAAGTCCATTGCCAAATTTTCAGTATTGCTGTTTGGCAAGTAATAATTTTGTCCTATACTTCAAAACCCTTTTGATCATCACATCAGTGTGCAGGACAATTTTTTTACGGGAGACCATTTGATGAATTTCGTGATTGTTCCATTATCGATTGACCAATTTTACTGCTACCGATTGTTGAATTTTATAATTTATCAACTATTGATTAGTGAATTTCATGATTTTTTCCATGAACGTTTAACGAATTACACAAAACAATTAAGAATATTGTTAAATTGCCTTGGGTAAAAAAAAAAAAAATATTGTCAAATACCTTCGAGAAAAAAGCTGCAAGTTGAAACGCCTGTAACCTCTTTTTCATGTTATGCATCTCTGGGGTCCATCCCCCCCCCCCGACACTTTTCTAAATTTTGCACACACCCCTCATGTGATATATCGCTGGAAAAGTCTTTGACCACTTATTCATGTTATGCATCTCTGGGGTCCATCCCGCCACTTTGCCCCCCTCCCCCCCCAAAGGGTACTTTCTAAATTTTGCACATTACCCTTATGTTATATATCATTGGAAAGGTCTGTGACCACTTAATCATATTATGCATCTCGGATGTCCATCTCCCCACTTTGCCCCCCTCCCCCCCCCAAAGGGTACTTTCTAAATTTTGCAGATTACCCTTATGTTATATATCATTGGAAAGGACTGTGACCACTTAATCATATTATGCATCTCCAATGTCCATCTCCCCACTTTGCCCCCCCCCCCAACCTCCAAGGGATACTTTTCTAAATTTTGTTGACACCCCTCATGTCATATATTTTTAGAAAGGTCTGTGACCGCTTAATCATATTTTACATCTCCGGTGTCCATCTCCCCACTTTGCCCCCCCCCAAGGGGTACTTTCTAAATTTTGCACACAACCTCATGTTATATATCATTGGAAAGGCCTGTCACCACTTAATCATTTTATGCATCTCCCATGTCCATCCCCCCACTTTGACCCCCCAAGGGGGTACTTTTCTAAATTTTGCATACACCCCTCATGTGATATATCGATGGAAAGGTCTGTGACCACTTAATCATATTATGCTCCCCACTATGAAATTTGTCAAGTTAAAGCAACTATAAATTTTATTTTTATGGTACTATCAAGTTGTTTGCCGTCAAATTTTGACTGGTTCCGTCTAGTTTCCTATAAAGCATGGATGGGACCGAGAGAATTCGGGGTATAACCGAGAGTCATATAAGTGAGAGGTCACTGTAAATAATATTTGTGAGATTTGCAAAATGTGTTTTTTTTTCTTATACAGGGTATCTCTTCTTATCGTTTACTAATTAGCTAATTTCTAAACCATTAGTTTTAGAAATATAGTTCCAATTGCAAAAATGTCTCAAACTTTGTTTTTCATCACATAAAAATCGATTACGTAAAAATTATTACTTTTTAAATAGTTAAGGAATTAAAAATTGTATAGAATGCCTGGGTCCAATAAGTTTTATTTAGAAAATTTTTAAGTGTTCTAACAAGTATAACAGTAAAAATTTATTCTTCAATGACTAAAACTTACTGAGTTATACTTAGAACTTCATGAATTTTCAGTGCTTGAATCTAGAGATCTGCACGGGCCGGGCCAAGGCCCGAAGCCCGTACTCGGCCCGGCCCACGGGCCAGGCTCGGGCCTATTTTTCTTCACGGCACTCGGGCCGGGCCATATTTTTTTCTGAAGGCCCGGGCCAAGTGATTACTCTTTACGGGCCGGGCCCTACTTTTTTCCTGAAGAATAAGGCCGTGCCTTAAATTATTTTTTCCGTACAGAGCCGGGACTGGTTTCATTCTTCCTAGTCTTCATGCCTTAAAATTTTTAGTCCTGGTTTTGACTCGTATGAAAATCATTGTCTCGGCGTACCTGGTCCGTTCGAAAGTCAGTAAAATAAGATCTGGCATAAAAATCTTTTCAAAACATGCATACATTTTTAAATCGCCATTATTTTATAATTAAACATTAAAATTTATTCTTTTTAAAGAATAGTAGATTTATACACTTATTAAAATATAGCTAAATTAAAATATAGTAAAACGTGTGAAAAAGAACCTGCTTATGATGGAATCCTGTCTTAAATTGAAAAATGTGTTGATCCATTAAAAATGAATATACTAATATGTAAGAAAAGAATATATAATACATTTACACCTGCTAAGAAGGCAAATTGTCTATAACTCATTTTTTTTTCTTCCCTATACAATTCCATCTTAGATTTTACCGTATAGCATTTTTCTGATTTTTAACACTTCAATAAATGGAATATGGATTAACAATATCGATGATAACTTAAACACATACATACAACAAATAGAGATTTATTAAAAAAATAAATATTCCAGCTTGCGGCACCTCTATAAAAATGAAGATTATACACATGAAAAAAAAGGCTGAGATAGGAATTTTTGGTTAGATCTCCTCCTATGGGGCAAATTTTTAACCAAATCGACGTAAAAATTATGTTTTGTAGAAATTCACTCGGGCCGGGCCGAGATTTTAACTTTTTTCCGGGCCGGGCCGGGCCCGGGCCGAACTTTTAACTTTTAAATCGGGCCGGGCCGAGCTCGGGCCGAACTTTTAATTTTTGTATCGGGCCGGGCCAAATTACTTTTTGTATGGGTCGGGCCGGGCCCGGGCCTGGAAATTTCGGCCCGTGCAGACCTCTACTTGAATCACTAAAAATGGAAAAGTGTCTTTTTTTGTACTAGAAAATCTGACAATGCATGAAATTCAAAGTATCATAACTAGCTAAGTTTTTATAAGTTACAAGCAAAAATTGAGTTTAACCATGCAAATTTATTTTAATGATGTGGATTCATCTCAACAGAAAACAGTGTCAAAATTGTTTCAAACATTCTGTTTAAAAGACGTTTAATTAAAATGTCCATTGGCAGCATACAAAGAGATTAGTTACATGTTATAAAAATAATAGGTTGTTGGAACCTGTTGTCTATCCACCTGTAAGGTTGGAGGGGGGGGGGGGGGATGATGCTATCGGTTAACCAAAAGTAACTATTTCCCATCCATAGAGCACACCAATGCTGTCATTTCTTTGAATGGCACTAGCAGTTTCACCGAGAATATAAGAAGACTTCAAATGTAATTACAAGCTCTGTTTATTGATAATCCAGGTTCTTTACAAGGTACACAATACAACGCCTGTAATCAAATGCCGGAGAGGAGGTAAATGCAATTACATGTTGATACTATGCAGAGCAAAAGCTGAGTATCTCTAGAAAACTGTCATAACTTTCACAGATTGTATAAGGCATTGGCAAAACAATAGAAATTTAATTAGCCAAAAATATATATTCTGGCGATACAGGAGTCTGAACAGACAGACACATGTGGTTTTATCTGTTAAAGTGAATGAGATTAAGTCAAAGAGCAATTATGAATTTTAACGCCGCCCTGATTAAAACCGCATAATGGAGCCTTGTGAATTTTTGCAAGAAACCACCCTAAAATATTACTATGTAAAAAGTGGAAGATGAGAGCTAAAAATATGACTAATGGGTGCTGATGTACCATAATATAGCAAGTAAAAGGCTGTGTGAATAAGAAACAAAAGAAATAATTTTTATATGCCGTGAGAATTGACAGCATATACACTAACCGTCGAAATATAGATGTACTACATCTGTGAACAAAGATTTCTCATTGTTTCCAGGCACAAGACTTCTTTTCTTTTCTTTTTTTAAATAGATGAAAATGCAGTCAGAGTGTAATAACGAGCAAAATAAAATGATAAATTAATTTTTAGGAAAAGGAACTGGGAATAAATAATTTGTAAGCTGGCAATTAAGTTTCACCTTAAGATAAAATTTAGAAACCTTATACTTTTGGGGGGGGGGGCAATCCAAACACATAAATTACATTGTAATATATCAAGTTAAATCTCCCTCCTTCATATCCTTAAGCTCACTTCATGTGCACATCAGTGATTCTTTCATATACACAACTACTCGTTAGTTACTTGGCTGAGTACTCAATATTTGGTTAAAGTACTACTCTATACACCGCTAATAAAAACAAAACAGCCAACAGCAAAAAAGAGAAAAATCTCTCTCCCTCTTCCCACTCCCAGAATTCAACTTAATTATACTTCTCTGGGTATCAGAAGCAGAAGTGAGAATTTCAGGGATTGGGGGGGGGGGGGGTCTTAGATGATTGATTATGTTTTGTTACAATAATGCAGAAAATTTGAAAAAATGGTTTTTTTTTTTTTTTTTTTTTAGGATTTTAAATTTTGTGGGCTCGGGAAGAAAGAAGGATTTAGATGAATTTTATTTTATTAAAGCAGAAATTTACTAAAATGCGGAAGAAGCTTTTCTCCCCTATATTTACCTTTTTACTTCTAAATTAATGATAAAACAGTGTTTTAACAAATTAAAAAAAAAAAAACTCGATCATAAGCCCTCACTGTCAGCCCCTAAATTTAACTGGTTTTGCTTTTGAAAACGGGGGAGGGGGGGAATTACATTTGGGTTTTACAGTAATTATTATAAATAATAGTTGAAATTTCAGTAATATCTGTCTAAGTTGGACTTTGTGTAAGACGAAAATCTCCTTAACATGGAAAGATTTTCAAGCCCTAAGAAACACAAGTGGTACTTGAGACTAGTGAGGGGGTCCAGCCCTATACCCCCCCCCCCCCCATCCCCCATATCGAGGTCAAAATTTAATTGTCATTTGGAAAAAATATTTTGATAGAAGTAGAGTTCTACACTGGTCAGGTAATCCAATTTCACTCGAACCCCATCCAACCGATGGGTCTGGTTTAAAAAACAATTTTGGAAAAACAAACACAGGCACAAGAAAATATTTGAGACAAACTTCTTACTATTTATAATTAAATGCAAAAAAATGTACGAGGATTTCTGTGAAAAATGTATATGACACATTTATAAATATTGTTAAAAACTTGTGTAAAAAGCTAACCTTAAAAATCTAATAATATACGTTGAACAGAATCATTACATAGAACCATAATTAGAGTACTGAAGACAGCATAAATTCTTAACATACCTCAATTGAATAGTGTGGTTTTCCTTCAAATGTATACTCAATCTTTTCCACCTTCATTCACAATTTTGTCTCCTGCATCAAAAAGCTTTGATTTTGAGAGCCCTATTTAAATGAAATTTAGCTGGAGCAATGTTACCAAGGAATATGAAGTGAAAAACACACATATGCACTTGGTAACACTTCTACAGCCTGTGTGTCTTCATCTTGAGTTATCGTGTTCCATTCATTCCAGGAAAATTTTAAGATTCTGAAAAGAAAAGACATCTTATGTACTTAAAGGTCAACAGAAATGTATTAACATATCCATATATGTATAAAACAAGGCCGAAACTAGCTTTTTTTCACAGAGGGCAAACATGGATTTTGGCATCTACCCCCCCCCCCTCACTTTTTTGCAAAGTAAATTTACAAAGAGAATTTTACAAGTTAATAATAACTGATTTATTTTAAAATTAAAAATGGGCAATCACACTTTTGTCCAATATTTATAAAACCTGTGAAACTGGAATCAAAATTAACTAGAAAAATTCTGGTTTATACAGGTTTTCCTATTAGCAAATAAAATTGCTGGTTTTCTTTCTGTTGAAACCATGTAAAGTTTTCATTTAAGACAAGATTCTGTTGCACACAGATTTTACTGTAGTTGTATTACATTGCAATTAAGCAGGCGTTTAAAGTCATATGAGTCACAATGTCTTAAGAACTAAAAAACCAGGATTTTCTGTAGGTATAACAATGAATTCCATTTCAATACCGTAAAATATATGTGTGCTATATACAGCCAATTTCACAGAAGTATCTCTTCCTATTAATAGACTGTTATGTCTAGATTCTTTCCTAAACCTAACATAAATTATCAAAATTATAATAGTGACCTAGTAGAACAAAAACAAACAATTTTTAACTAAGTATTATATTTTGTGAATTTTCCAACCCATAGTGTTTAGTGTCCCAATCACCTCAATTCTTCTTTTGGATTTTCCAACTGAAAAACATTTTTACTCAAATTTCATATCTATATATTTTGTATCAAACAACAAACCAAATGTTCATATTTGGCATCCTCGGCACACCCTCTTAGTTTCGGCTCTGGTATAAAATAAGAGATTAGTGTTAGTTCTTTACAGAAGGGCCTGATTATCACAGCGGAAAACAGGGCGGCCTTGTATTTTTCTTAAAGTGAGTACAAATAGTGGTTAAAAACATGTTACAAGGGCCCAATAGTGGATCTTTGTACTAAGGCCTCATGTAAGGTTAGTTAGGCCCTACTTTAGATCATGTATTCATAAAAATCATGCATTTTATAAAAAACAAATCATGCTTGTTACTCTAAAGACACTCAATCTGAACAACAATTTAGTTACATTAAGCTTTAAAATGAAATTAAAATAAAAAATAATATAAGAATCTTACACTTGCAAACACTGCAAATCAAACAATAAATTCGGCAAATCATTATTGAGAAAATAAATATTCCCTTTATGGTACTGCCCTACAAAATATTAAAATTAATAAAAGCATATAAACTGCACGACTGCGTGGACAAAGATTAATAAATAAAAAAAAATCGATTTTGAATAGAACGCGTATAACTTATACAATAACATTTAATTGCAAGACAAAAATAATAATGATAATAAAGGGTACAGATTGTACTAGTTGTTAAAAAAGGGATTGTTAAGAGATATAGCTGCTCAGTTACAATGACTTTAAATAAAAGTGCATGAATACATACTTTCCCAGTTGTGTGTATAAAATCTATAAAATTAGACAAATCTTATTTTTACAAAGCAATTTTTTTTTTTTTTTTTTTTTTTTTTTTTGGCCTAAGATACGAACTTTTCATCCCCACCCACTTAATTATTATATTAAATTCGTAAAATAACACCGATCAAAAATAGTTGAAATAACATGATCAGATCCTAACATTACAGAAATTGTAACACTGACATAACCAAAAAAGACAGAAAACACTTACCTGATATATTTTTTCCAGTTTACATAATTTTTTTCTGTATGCTAGACATTTTAAACGCAACACACGTCTTGATTTTCATCAAAACAAAACAAATTTTAAAATATAACAGAAAAGAAGTACTTGGCAATCAAATAAAGTGAGATAAAGAAGCCAATGTGGTAAACATGAACTCGCTCTAAGCGCGTCAGAGTATGTGCAGTAGATTGCGCAGATTGAAGATTCTGGGTTCCATGTTTTTGACGTCATACTGGAATGATCTATAAAGTTCGAAATTTAAAAAGGGAAAAGGAGCAGGAAACGTTCTAAATTACAATTTATTTGTACAATTAGGGCTAGAAACATGAAATTTGGCATTGTTGTTACTTTAGAGACTTATATAGACCAAGAACAATTTGCAGTAGCAGAAAAAAAAAAAAAAAAAAAAAAAACCGTTCTAAAATTGGGCCATTCCATTGTGACGGGTGTGACATCCAGACAAAATTTTAAGAGTTTATAACTATATTTTGGGAAATAAATTAGTTAATAAATCCCTGAAAAGTATTTTAATTATGTTTTTCCATGCATATGCTTGGATAATTGAGCAAATATATAACTTCAATAGCTTTCAATATTTAAAAAACAAAAATTTTAAACTTGTGACGGGTGTGACTCTCTCGGGACAAGAGTTTTTACTTGCATACACATTTGTTAAAATTCCTGTGAATATTTAACTGTTTTATTATTAAAACAATTTTTTTCTAATGAAAGAGATTCAAATAAAACTTTGTAATTTTCATAATAAATTTTAATTATTTTAATGTATAAGAATTTTTTTCCTGCTGTGACGGGCGTGACAAAGAAGTGACGGGTGTGACATTGTGCCAAGTGTACAATTTGAAAGTTGTTTACCAAAAAAATACAGTGATCAGTATAGACAGTAAACTCAACAATAGTAAATCTACAAAAGAAATTTAATAAAACTAACATATTTATGCAGCATGATCACTGATATATCACAAATAATTAATTTCCTTTCATTAGGAGTTCTTGGGTATGTATTATCAATCTTTTCACGCGTCTATGCAACAACTAACTGCATTACACTGCTAACATAGTTTAAAAATGCAATACTCAGGAAAAGTCTGAACAATTTATTTATTTTTTCGCATAGCAACATTAAGAATTAAAAAGCATTAGCAAAACCATTCAGCAAAAATGTTTCAGCCAAAGATAAAAATCCTTATTATGCAAAAAAAAAAAGTTCATATTAACTTCTAGAAACGAATTCAAATACTATACAAAACAGACAAGCATGTATTTCCTGTTGTGAATCAGTAATTTGCGGTTAAAACACAAGTTGTGGTTTAAACTTTATACCAGCTTCAAGTTTAGTACGAAGTTTGAATAATCGAGAAATGTATTTTGAGCATTTTCAAAATACAAAACACATGGAAAAATCATTTCAAAATTCATTATCAAAATACTTTAGTTTTATCTGTTTAAAATACAAAATACAAATGTATTTTGAAAATGTATTTCAAATACATGTATTTTCGATACTGCCCAGCTCTTCTTGACAAAGTGACGCAGTCCAAATAACCAGTTTTGACTTTGACTTAACCGATGCTTGTAATATGCTCTTTCACAGTTTTAAGTAGAATTTTCGCAGTTTAATTGAATCACATTTTTGAATAGAATTTGATTTAACAAAGCGGCGGATTCCGCCAAGGCGGAAAGGCCAAAAAATTTAATTTTAACTTTAGTTTTGATTCATATAAACGGCAATTATAGTAATTTTTTTAGCTCTGGAAACTCAGGAAAAGTCTGAACAATTTATTTATTTTTTCGCATAGCAACATTAAGAATTAAAAAGCATTAGCAAAACCATTCAGCAAAAATGTTTCAGCCAAAGATAAAAATCCTTATTATGCAAAAAAAAAAAAAAAAAAAAAAGTTCATATTAACTTCTATTCATATTCACAACCCCCCTTGGCTGCGCCACTGGAAAATTGTTAGATTTCTGATCGAGCTGTTAAAGGTGTTCAATTTACCTTCCGAACGAAAAGTCCAACCACGTGATCAAATGACCCACAAAGTAATTTTGGGTCAAGTGAGCGAAGTCTGCGCGTAAAATTTGCTGACTTTGTAGACTGATCCGACTAAATAAGATCACGTGATACTTTTCGTGAATGCTTCGGGCTTTTCTGAATGATTCCTTCTATGATATTCCTGTCACAAGAGCCACTTTTTTGGAAGAATAAAGACAGTCGCTGGCTTCACCTACAGAGAAGTTGCAATCAGCTGATCAACCATTGTACTTCACTTCATCACGTCAGGGTACTTCCATCAATAGGAGCCTTACCTATTTGTAGTGTGTGATTTCCAACATGACGTCAATTGCAACTGCCCAGGTAGCACAGAGATATCGGCCAATATCTACGGCAATATTGGCCAATATTTTGAATGTCGCTGAATGTCGTACGTCAAATTTACAACATCTGCCGATATTCACAGACATAACTTAAAATTAGTTTTAAAAAGAAAGCATTCAAAAGAGCTTTTTGCATTACTTATGACATCATAATACAGAAATAGTATTCTAAAAAATAAAATTTAATAATTTTGCCAATTTTAAAAAACTTGACTTTTTAATGCCTTACTTTTAATATTTGGTGACATTGGCCAATGTTGTAAAAATGATATTACTATTACAACATTCAGGGATATCTATAGACATTCGTAAAAAACAACATCATTTTTCGGACATTTCAAGATATCTGTCGACATTTAGCATATCTGACGAAGTTTGTAATCTTGACCGAAGTGATCGGAAAATTCTAAAGCACCGCCCATTTGTGTGGTGTAGTTTTCGTCAATGTGCATTTGATGGAGGCGTTGGACGTGAAATTTGCGCAGAAAGAAAAAGCCTATATAAAAATTTCTGTAGGAATCTATAGTTATTTTTATATATAAAAAAAGCATGTGAAAATTTATGTTTTATAAAAAACTAAAGATGATTTTATACTATCTTTATACTATGTATAATTTAAAAAACACGTGTTTATCTTTTTAAAATTCTTTCGGATTTCCGACTTTTATAAGAATTTTATTTTTTATTATTGAAACAATACAAGTTTAGTTACAAAATTAGGTCACTGAACTTTTTATTAGGCACTATTAATAATATATATTTTATACAGTTCATCTAAGTAATTATTATTATTATATAATAGTAAGCTTTTGGGCGTGTTAACTTTTGTGTAGTGCATCAATTTTTGAAAAAATTTACACATATTTCTGACTTAAAATTAATAAAAAATATATATATATTTAATTTCTCACAAAGCAAAATTCAAAGTATTGGGGTTGTTAAAACTTTCTTTATAGTTTGGTGCAAGGGGGGGGGGGGGGGACACATGATTTTTAACACAGAAAGCTTTAAAGAATTTCTTACCTATTTTAAAATATTTTGTTACAAAATTTCCAACAAATTTAGCACTAAAAAGTGATATTTAAATAAATCTTTGCTAAAAGAACGTAAAAAAAAAAAAAAATGTGGATCGTGATTGAAAAATACGAGATAATTAAATGATAGTTTTATTATTTGTCAGACATTTTTTATTCCAGTAACAAAAAAATCTACTCCCACCAGCTTTTGTTAACAGCTCTTTATAACAAGTTTTTCCTTGCGATTCTATTGATCATATTTATTAGTACTTGGGTTTGCCTTTGTCTTGTTACGTAATAACGAGACTAGACTTTCCTAAAGCAGAGATCACTCGTTTTACAATGAGGGATTTCTGCCCACCACATCTGGGGTGCGAAAAAGATATTGTTATTCAGTAATAAAAAAAAAATAAGTCATTTAATATCCAAAAATGTTATTCAGGAATGTTAGAAAAATATATCGCTCAATATCAAATCATGATATTCAGCAATGACAGAAAAAATTATCACTTAATATCAAAAAATGATATTCAGAGACGTTGGAAAATATTGGCCAATATTCACAGATGTCTAAAACTAATATTCACAAATATTATTTTAGGGGGGGGGTCATTTAACGTTGGCCAATATCAAATTTTGATATTGGCCGATATTACATTTTGATATTGGCCAATATCTTTGTGCTACCTGGGTGGAAAGGGCATGTTTACAAACAAACAGTTCCATCAACCAATCTACCGCTGCATTTTTGTCGCAGCCATGCAGCTATCATTGCAGGAATCGTCATGGCGACGTAGGCCAATCATATCACAGACCAGTTTAACGTAGAGCACAGATAATATATTCCACCAGATAGGACACTTCCATAAGCTCAATGGTAACCGAATCGCAACTTCAGAGCCCCTAGTGACAACAGTCGCAAACGGTTCGGGCGTGTCGCCACAGGTAGGTATGACTTATCTTATTTGTTTAGTATCTATCTTTTTTTTTCCCCCGCAGTTTCGGCGATGTTTGTTATTAAAACATCAAACGCATTTTATTTTATCATACAAATACTAGAAACTAAGCAAATAAGTTCTGAATTATATATTTACACGAGTTTCTTACAGATTTACACACTTTTTTTTAATAATTTAAACTGAGAAACTTTCAAATATTTAAACGATTTGATACTTGTAAAATTTGTTTGTTTATGTTATCGTAATACTTATGAAAAGTATTTAAAACCACTTTTATATTTCTTAACGATGTATATGTGGTTATTTAAAAAATAAATAAATATAGCATATTTAAAAATAATATTTAGTGCTAAATTTTAAATGTTATTTTAATACGATTTTAAATATTTTTTATTTAAATATTCCATTTAGTGAAGCGTTTTAAACAACGTTATTTAATACGATTCTAAATATATATTTTTTTAATTTAAAAAGTAATAAATATAACATATTTAAAAATACCATTTAGTGCCACATTTTAAACAATGTCACTTAATACGATTTTCACAATTTTAATGTCTGCAGTAAAACACACTGCTATTTATTATTATTATTATTTTTTTCCATATAAAAAGTTTTACTTAAGCATGATAAAACATTAAAGAGACAAATTTCAAAAATAAAAATTTATTGCACATTCTGTAAAAAATACAACTGTATAGTAGGATAAATTTATGAATGTTTTCAGCATAAATACAAAATTCCATGCATTAAAAAGTAATATTACATGGAATGCAAATTTTCTAACTACTTACTTATATCTATGTCACTTTTTTATGGACACAATAACTCTAATAATTCTGCATAAATCTCTTCCAAACTGATACATAAAATCAAGGGGCATAAAATCTCGGTCAAGTTTGTTAATAAGCAAAATCTAACCATGGGGGGGGGGGGCTTTTTGTGAAAATAGAAAATCCCCCATAATTTCTTAATTATGCTACGTATCGAATATATTTAAAGTTATTATTACTTGTAGGAAAAGGAGAAAATTTATGTATGACAGATTTTTGATATCATTAAAAATGGCCCCAAAGGGAGCGGGAAAGGGGGGTAGAAGAAAAAAATTCATAACTTCATCAATTCACAAGATATGAAATCTGTTTAAATTTATCATAAATCCTCTTAATATTATCTAAAACTTTTGTATTGACAAATTTTTTATAGGACCAACCTTTATAGCAAGAAAAATAAATAAAAACACTCACTACCTATTACATTCTCCCCTAAATTGGAATTTTTGAAAAAATTTTGCAGATCTACGCCGATTATGACTCCTAGAACCCAAAACCACTTCCAGTTCAAAACTTTATAGTATATCTATCTATCTATCTATGTCACTTTTTATGGACACAATAACTCTAATAATTCTGCACAAATCTCTTCCAAACTGATACATAAAATCAAGGGGCATAAAACATCGGTCAAGTTCGTTAATGGGCAAAATCGAACTATGGGAGGGCTTTTTGTGAAAACTGAAAACCCCCCATAATTTCTTAATTATGATACGTATCGAATCTATTTAAAGTTATTATTACTTCTAGGAAAAGGAGAAAATTTATGTATGACAGATTTTTGATATTATTAAAAATAGCCCCAATGGGAGCGGAAAAGGGGAGGGGGGGTTAGAAGAAAAAAATTCATAACTTCATCAAGTCACAAGATATGAAATCCGTTTAAATTTATCATAAATCCTCTAATATTACCTAAAACTTTTGTATTGACAAATTTTTTATAGGACCAACACTTATAGCAAGAAAAGAAAAAAAAACAAAAAAAATCCCTGCTGGCTCCACCTGCAAACAAGTTAGGTTTCGAAGTGGGTGGTTCCAACTATCGCATCATGGCAAAAAGGTCATTTCTTCCGCAATTTCCAACAAATAGGCACCCCATGGTCTGCATCTTCGAAATCTACCTGTGCTTGTAGGCCGAGCTGTCAGGGATTTTTTTTCTTTAAATAATTTACAAACATTTATTTTACAATAACAAAGTTTTCACCAGATTAAAAAAAAAGCAGCGTGCTGCTGATAAGAAAATGGCACTTTTTAGATTCACAATGATGCATTTTTATCAGTGTTCCTAAATATCATTCAGATATTTTAGATATGTGTAGAGTTAGTTTACTCTGAACTTTTATGTTAGCCAAGCACAAATCTCGCTAAAATCTTTTTTTTTTTTTTTTTTTTTTTATCCCCCTTGTCACTAACAGATTCTATTTTCCACGTGTGTAAATTAGAAATAATGTTTTGATGTTGAAATAAAATGTTTCGGATTATGGAATTCTTTTTTTTCTTCTGATGAAATGAGTGTAAGGCATGACTTTTAAGGTTCTGCATTTTAAATGGATGAAAGGTTTATATTTTAATGAAATAAATGCATTACAAATCATGATGATGATAACAATATTTGTTGATTTATCATCTGCGCCCAGCTATAATCCATATCCCCTTCCAAAAAAGTATCTTCAGTAAAATTTGATTACTCGAGACAATACACGACTGTGATTTAAATATATATATATAAACAAATGTTTGAAGTGTGTTTTGATTTTTACAGTGCAAAATATTCTCACAAATTCAGATTTTCTTTCATATGTACTTTTGTCTGGCAAAATCAAAATAAGAAATATTGTATTTCTGCTATTCCCCGCTAGCATGATTGCTTAGCTTATACATATTTTTTTTAAACCGTATCTTGCCCAACTGATCTTGACCAATCTTCTGACTGTACATGATTTAAGATTTAATTAATATTCAAATTTTGTTGTACACGTGTTTATATTAAATAAATTACTTTACACTTTGAATTCATTATTATTATTATTATTATTTTTTTTTTTTTAGTTTTTTACCCTATATAAACACTATTGTTTTTATGTGTTTGTTTTACAATTGTGGCCACTGGATTTTTTGGGTTTAGGAGCCAGTGACTCCTTCCAAATGTTGGGAATCTGCACCTATAATTTAATGCTTCTGATGTCAAGTGAATAGGACTGCATTTTTGCCGTTAAATCCTATAGTTTGGCGATAGTTTTTTTTTTTTCGTAAAAGTGGTCGACGGGATAATGGAGAAGTACCAAAACTTTTTACACATTAATTTTGAACATAAAATTGATATTAGATATATGATTATAGGGTACTTTCAGTTAGCTGGCCACCGGTGAAATATATATATATATATATATATATGTAATGTATGCATAAATATACCTGTATATTGATGCAAGAACTTGTTTAATGTATTTTGAAATTCATAGGATACATATATATATTTCACTGGCGCTGGCTAACTGAAAAGTACGGATTATAGACTAGTTTTCCATTACATTAATATATAATTCTCTGATAGTAGTAGATTTTTGATCATAGAAAATTTTTTTGTAGGTTTCCAGGTAGATTCCTACATTGAATCAGGTCGCTGTGCTGAATATGCCTAAAATAAGCTCTATCTGATATCACTGATTTAGAAATATAAGGAATTAACATAAGATATACATGTTAAGTTGTAAAGTCTATACAGACAACATTGTATAAACTTTGAAGACAGCAACATAACTGAATGGGGGAGTGGGAAAAGGATAACATTCCAGCTGATGTAAATGTTGAGGAAGAATAATAAACATTTATGTAAAAAAAAAAAAAAAAAAAAAAAAAAAAAAAAAAAAAAAAATTAGAGAAATGTTCACTGTTATTAGATTACAGGACTAGTCGATGAGGGTTCATCTTATAAATTTCAAAGAAAAATACTGATTAATATTTGTTACTTAAACTATCTCAGTTTATTATTATTTTTTTTAGAATGTTATCCTTTTCTACGCACCCACTGAATAATAGAAAATAAAAACCTACTTCTTTTTTGTACACTTTGAATAAAACCTTTGAAGATTTTTTAAATCTCCAATTATTTTTTTAATGTGTTTGTAGAATTTCAATTTTTGAAATCATTATACTAACAATCTTTATGAATTTCAAGAACATTTACACTGTTGAAATCTATTATCTCAGAGAGAAATTTAACCATATTTTGTAGAACATTTGCAGACGAAAACATATGAGCTGTATCAACACTATCCATTTTTTGCACAATATGAAATAATACATCACTAGGCTTTTTTAGACTATTACCCGAACAGTTTTTTTACTGAGTTAGCAAAGAATTGTGATTTACTGTATTTGTAGTGTTAAACAAAGTATTTTGACAATAATTCACAATTTAATTTTGAAACTTTTTCTTGCAACATATCCAGCCATATAATAAATGAAATTTTGTCTTTACTGTCAGATGGCGAGCATAGAATTTCATGAAGAGGAACATCTACATTTAATTTGACATGATATGGAAGTTAAATTTAAATATTTGGAAGCACTTCTATGTTTTAATGATATCAGAATTTCAACAAAATCTACTTCACCGTTCGTAGCCTTAGACATGCTGAAAATTCTGTTTACCGTCACTGCTTGTTCGCAACTTTTTAATTGTGAGCAATTCAGATTTTTCTCATTACCTCTTTTTGTTCTTACAATAGAAAATGTATTTTCTAATGCATCTTGGTTGAAAGGTTTAGTTAGTTTTTGATATGTTTTGAGCATTTTGAAATACAGTCTTTTTTAAACCAGTAAATTAAAGATTTATAGCTGTTCCTTTTTCATCTTTTGGTGTTAGTTTGAAAGAAAAACTGGATGACTATTCTTGAGTGTTTTAAACTGTACTACAGATTTTGGTGTAGGTATCTGTACTGCAGATTTCAGTGTTTAAGTAGCTGGACCGAAGATTTTGGGTGCATGCTACTGAACTGGTGCTAACAAAAGCAGAGCAACTAACCAAGGAAGCATTTTTATCCATGGGTGAATCTTCAACATCATTTAAAGAACATCTAAAAGATAAAGAATACATTGTTATAAAAAGCAAGTTTTTACAATTCTTTTTAAGAATATAGAAATTTTTAACATACTCTACTTTACTATTCCATTAAGTTCTAAAGATTAAAGTTATAATTAAGTAAAATAATTGTTTTATATTTATCGAAATACATACAACAAAATGCATTATACTGCAGCAAATTTAAATCAAAGCATAAAGTGTTACACTCTGAAAGCTAAAGTGTATAATGAAACCATATGTAAAAATATCTCTATCTAAATATCTACACAGACATTAGTCAAAATAATCAACCATATATTTCAAGGGGCTGAACTGCAAACCATGAGTTATCATTATTTCTGAATAGTATTCTGCACATTATTTAACTGCAGAATCCTGCGATTAAAAAAGGCCACAGAAATAATGGAAATCTACAGGCTATGTCTTTACACCCCTGATATACATGATCTATTTATCGAGAAATTTAGTAGATAAGTATATGGATGTATAACACAAAAGATATAAAAATATTAGGGTACTTTTCGGTTAGCCGGGCACCAGTGTAATATAATATATATATATGAATGTGTATATTAATAAGTATATATAAATAGTTTTTTATTATTATTCAATAGGCTTAAGGATTTTGTGCATTGAGGGTGCAAATGCAAAGTGAAAATTATGGAGAAAGGGTGTGTATTAGGGGGGGGGGGTTAAAAAAGGGTAAATTTTTCATGGAAAGTGCTGAAATCTGATTGTTCATTTTATTATTTATTTTCTGTTACTGCAAAATAACAAAGGAGATATTTTTTTGGCTTAGATGTACCATTCGCCTGCAGTCTGCCATCTTGTTTTTTTTTTTTTTATTATTATTAAATATAAATAAATTAGTCAATTAAATTAAATAACATGTTTATAATAAGTAAATATGTATGAAAATTATTTTGGAAATGAGAAACAAAGCAAATGTGTTTTGATTTAAAATATAAGATGGCGGACTGTGGGTGAATGGTACATCTGTTCCATTTTTTTTTTAACATTTAATGATTTTAGACTTTATACAATTGGGATATGGGGAAGACAGAAAGCAGAAATTTCAGGAGCAAGAATAATTTAGATGCTTGATTATTTTAATGTCACAATGAAGAAATAAGAAGCTGGTTGTTTATATATTGTTACAAGTAAACAAACAAGATAGAAAAAGAAAATTTAAGTTTTAAATATTTTAATCTTTGGCAGAAATATGCAGAAAAAATTTCAGAGTAGAAAAAAAAACCTTTAGATGTGGGGGGGGGGGGGGGGGGGGGAAGCAGAGAAAATCTTTGCAAATGTGGTAGATTTTCACCCTTGTAACAGGGTTCGTACTCATTTCTTTAAATAAAATTCGAGGACCAAAACAATAAAAATTTAAGGACATACAAATTGATAAACTATTGAATTTAGAGGAAATTTTAACTAAACTAATTATGCTCTATTATTTATTTTTACAATAAAATAAAGAATAGAGCAGAGAAGTTTTTTGCCCCTCATTTTGAAAAGATGGAGAAAAAAGAAGGGACTTTTTGAAGATTTTCCTGAAAAATAAGGACCTTTAAGGATAAAAAATTACTTTTCAAATTTTTAAGAACTTTTATGACCGTACGAACTCTGTGTAATTAAATTTTCGGAAAG
Organism: Maratus michaelseni; assembly: GCA_963931845.1. Classification (NCBI taxonomy): domain Eukaryota; kingdom Metazoa; phylum Arthropoda; class Arachnida; order Araneae; family Salticidae; genus Maratus; species Maratus michaelseni. Next base: position 29,584,237 of record OZ007599.1, read on the forward strand.
AAAATGAAAATGGAAACGCGAATTAAAACAAGTATAAAAAATGGAAATGAATAAAAGGTTAAGGAAAGGGAAAAATTGTTTAAAAAGAAATCTACATTAAAGTAAAATAAAACTAGATTTTTAACATTCGTGCATTTATAATTTATAAATACAGAAATCACTTACCTTCTTTAATTTCCTGTAGGAAAACAGAAGAATGACATGATTGTGTTTTATACAACACCTTATTTTTTGACGTTTTGCAATAATTAATTGCAAGAAAAACAGCCCTGAAACAAGCAATTGGCAATATAAATTAATTATATTCAAGAAAAATAGCTCTGAAAAGAACTTTTATGAAAATGAAATACTAAAATAGCTGTCCTGTCGATATTAAATAAACAAAACTCCCAACAGGTACATGTGACCGTGACAATCTGACAGTTTATAGATCGCGCGCCTGTGCGTTAGTTCTTGACTGTGCTCAGTAGTGGCGCTTGTATCGCGCCGGTTCGGGTTTTCGCTCCACTGTCCTATCTGGTGGAATATATAATCTGTGACGTAGAGCAATCAAATCGCTCCATCTCATGTGTACTGTAGGAGTCGTAAAGAACGAACAGGTTTTTCTCTCAAACCAACAGTGACGTCAGTTGCCCTTTCCTCCAACTGCCTTCTTTATGTGAGCTTCGATATATATTTTCTCCTTTGCTCCTGGGCGACTTGATCCTCAGACGGGAACAAGCTCGCTCAGAGTTTAAACTCTGTGGTAGCAAATGTCTCAGCCAACCAACCAATCGAAAGTGGTTGTGTTTACACTTCGATGCGTGTTATTTTTCTTTTTTTAATTATTAAATCATTTTTCGACGCCAACTAAATCATAATAATGCCACCTTCACGTTGTGGCAAGCTTGTACCACCTGAGAGAAGTAGATTACCTGGTTGTTCAACAGCTAAGTCTTCATCTAAACGTCGTAAGCGTGCGTCATCTCAGAGAAGTGGGACATGTAACTTAAAAAAATTACCCGGTGGTTCAAAAAAGAACATTTCAGAACAACCATTTGAAGAAAATACTCATCTTAGTAAGCATGCTAAGTCTGTGTCGTCAGATAACTTAGATCCATTACCGTGTGGTTCAAGTGAGAATACATCAGAAGAAACTTTTGGTGAAAAAATAAATTTTTCTTGGCTTAAAGTTCATAAGCGTGTGAAGCCTGTAGCATCTCAGAGGAGTATATCATCAGATAACATAGAACAATTACCAGGTGGTTCAAAGATTAACATTTCAGAACAAATATTTGATGTAACAACTAAGCCATCTTTTAATCTCCCTAAACGTGCTAAGCATGTGTCGTCTGAGAAAATTGGATCTCCATACTTAGAATCATTATCTGGTGGTTTAAAAAAGAACGTTTCTGAAGAAACTTTTGATGATACAACTGAGCCATCTTTTAATCTCCCTAAACGTGCTAAGCATGTGTCGTCTGAGAAAAGTGGATCTCCATACTTAGAATCATTATCTGGTGGTTTAAAAAAGAACGTTTCTGAAGAAACTTTTGATGATACAACTCAGCCATTTTTTAATTTTTCTGAATGTGGTAAGCATGTGCCATCTCAGAGCAGTAGATCATCAAGTAACTTAGACCTGTTATCAGATTCTTCAAAAAACACTGTTTCAGAGCACACTTCATCTGCAGCCGAAGAAAAGAAAACAAAGTCAGAAGGCAAGAAGAGAAAGCAAACATCACAAGGTAATACAGAAGATAAAAAGCTTGAAAGTATTCCAGAGAGGTCAAGTTCCCTGGAGAGATATATTAAAGAGACATGGGCGAATGATAGTAATCCCCTTTCTGTAAATATAGAAGATTTAGCAGAGGAATTACAGGACTACTTCAAAGCTGTTGTGGTTATTCTGTATTTTAATATGGAAAAAGAGGGTTGTATGGTTTTGAATGATTTTCAGACAAATCAAAACCTAATTCAATCAATTCCTCATTTTGTAGATTTCTTTTGCAAAGTTATCCATGAATTTAAATACGATTTTTTAAAAGTGTCTTTAGTTTTTAAATTCACAGATGCTCTTCTCCAAAATCCATATATATATTTTGGACAAAACAGTTACTTAAATATCTTATTTAGTGCAGTTCTTAAGTTTCTGGCTTCTGATTTGTTGGAGTCTAATCAAGGTAGTTTAGACTGCTGGGCTATAAAAGATACTACAGAAAATATTGTGTCTCTTGTTTTAAGTAAAAGTAAATGTAATCATTTATATCAAAGCTCTTGGTGTACCAGCTATTGTAGACTTGTTGCCTTCATATATTGAAAGATTTTATAAAGAGAATGAAACAGTTCTTAGTTCTAATAGAGGTGCTCGTTTAGTACAAGGACAAATATTCCGTTTGTTCTATGTCTTGGTTGATTACTATTTAAAAAATGAAGTTGAGGAACTTGAATTTAATGAGGTGCATCCTGTTAGATTTATTTTTCCTGATTATTTAAAGGATATTAAAGTCCTTCCAGTTCTTTCAAACTTGGAAAAGACACTTTCAAGTTCTGCTGGGGAAGCTTTGTTGCCTGCGAAAATTCGCTTATTGAATTTCGTATCATCTCACTCCACGAACTTAGGGAGAAGTACAAAACGAGATGTGAAGGAGGGAAAAAAGCAAAGAAAAAAACAGTTATTCTTTAAAAACTGTTTGCAACTCATGGGAACAATTATTTGAATCCTCTATGCAACATATTGCATATAGTGAAAGGAAAAATAATAGTGCTTTTTACATGTGAGAAAAGTTGTGTCATAGATACTAACATTTCAGTAATGAAGAAGGAATTTTTTTGGCACTGATTTTTATTATTTTAGCTTGAAAGCAAAGAACTGATTCATACTTAACATCTTTGTACTTTTTCTATACAGGTATTCAAGATTATGTATTTTTATATAAACTTTTCTTACTGATATTCTGATTCTTACTGATTATTGATTTATTCATATATTTGTATTACCCAAGAAATGAAAATAAATTAATCTGAATTTTTATAATATGAATGATTTAACATAATACAGGTTTCTCTCACTTTGTGCAGTAATTTATTATAATATATATATATTTTTTTTTCAATTAATGCAGGAAAATATATGATTAGTGCGATATTATGGGTCTCAATTTGCCAGCCAAACAGCTCTGGATTGTTTTAAAAATCTAATAAAAAATCTGACAAGAAATGTGCAGAATGAAACTTTAAATTAAATTTTTAATCTTTCTCGATTGCAACTTATTAAAATAGCTTGCATGCTAATGTTTAGTTCAATGCACTATTTAATGATAAATACTAGTAATAATCATGTAAGACTATTTGTACTTATGAATTTATTTACATAGATACTTTTCTGAAAATTTTGCAAATTAATGCTAATATTTTCAACATATTTATAGTTTTTCTATTTTGCCTATTTATTAATCAAAGTGTGCAAATTAAAAACATTGACTAATTTTCTTGATTAAAACTGGTGCTATAATTTAATTTGCAGAACATTGAAATTTGTATTCTGTAATTGAATTCTGTATTTAGAGATATTTGCCTGTCTATTTAAAAACTAATGAAATTGGCAGTTGCTCTTATTCAGAATACACAGATTAGAAGTTGAACTTAAAAAAAAAAAAAAAAAAAAAAAAAAAAAAAAAAAAAAATGTAAACAACGAAATTTAAACAACGAAATTTAATTCCTAAAAATCACTTATTGATAGCATTTTTTTTTTCTTCATTTTTCCCTCCAACTTTAATTTTACTTTTGATATATATTATCATATATAATTATTCTTTTTTATAGTTTAAAGTGATAATACTTATAAAAATATATTTCAGATGTTAAAGTAAATTGCTGAAAAAGTAATTAGTAATAAATATTCACCAGTACTGGGTTTAATTAGTATCATGTAAGTCACAGAAAGTTGAAATATTGAAAATTTTGCTTTTCTTGCCAAATTTAATTTTGAAATTTTCTTTTTTGCACCTAGGCCTCTATAACAAAGAAGTACAGAGAAATCATATGTTTTCAGTTAGTTAAAAACTAATGCATATGATTTTTTTTTTAATTTAAGCTTTCCTTTAATACAGGAAATACTGCACTTTTCCAGACAGTGGTACATTTTTTTTAAATATCTGAACTGAACAATATTGTTTATTATATTCTACAGTGAAAATTGAGATGTTTTTTGAGCTTTCAGAATGTAGTCCAGATCGGTTAATGATGAAAGCACTTGGTGTGCTATACCAAAGGATCTAGGATCGAACCTGGTCTGGACATTTTTTTCACTCTATTGGTTGTACGCTGTTTAGTAAAGTGATAATTCAAATCCTTTGTATTTCATTAATTTACAGCGTAATTTCAGCTCTACTGAAAAATTAATCAGTGTATAAATTTTTTATTTCATTAATCATTCATGTGGTTAAACAAAAAATATATTTCCTTTTAAAAATGCATTTGTCGCATACATATACTTTTTACAATAATTTTCAGGAAAAAATTACATTACTTTGATGCAAATATAGTAAAATGCCTAGTTTTATAAGTGAGAATGCAGATTTTCTTTGATGCTAACAGAAAAATATACCATTTTCCTAACAATATTGAAAAAAAGAAAATGAAACCAAATGACATGACATTTAGTGGAATTCTATTTCTCATGGCTTGAAAATGAAGTTTCTACTTTATAGATAAGGCAAGTGAAATTTCAGAAGAGGAAGTGGCCGCTTCTGATAAAACATTACTTTTAAATGGAAACTGGCATTTTCATTCATGAAAATTAAATCCTTAATCAGGGATCTGTTTAGGAAAAAATTGGGTCCTTCAAAGGACCCTTCACAATTTTTTTTATTTCAAAACAGGACCCTTCACAAAATTATTTTTCCTAAAACAAGACCCTTCACAAAATTCTGTGTCTTAAAAATAGGTTTTTAACATTTTTCCATTTTTAAGCCAAACATTTGACAAATAATTCATTTAAAAGTAAAATCTGACCTGTCACTTTTACATATAATAAAGAAAATATATGTATTTTACATCCATGTATCTTTTTTAAAATGTATAAACAAGAACCTGGATATACCGATCATTTCAAATTCACAAAATTATGATTAGATTTTTCACAAATATAAAAAGCTGTTCACAATTTCACAAAAACAGGACCCTGGGAAAAGTGTCTGGACAGACCCCTGTTAATGATTGCATAAAAATGCCATTTTCTAGATGCTTTTAGTCGTGACATCAATCCAGTTCCTGATTTACAGCAGGGCACAGGTCCAGGGCCCCCCAAATCCTTCTGAAGATTTTTCAATTATTGGGCAAAATCTGGAAGTTTTCTCGATTAAAACACAAAATTAATATGGAAAAACCTGTTTATTTTTTTCATTTAAAAATAACTACTTCACTTGCACAAAAACACTCTCTCGCTAATATTAATTCTATGGGAATTTTTTTTTATATATATCTTGCTTGCATTTCATTATTTTTAAAATATTTTTTTTTTCCATTGGATAGTTGAGGTCAATCAATGCAAAGGTCGTTTTTTACTTTTTTGGTTTTGTTTACAGGTTTTTTTATTAAGATACCTTCACTTTCAGAACCGATTTTGAAAAATCGTTAGCAAGATAGAACACGAAAGATTGATTATGAAGCTGTTATAAAAACTTTTATTGCTAAAAAATTAAGAAAATTTATAAAAAAAATTATTAAATATCACTAAATTATTAAAGTCAGTAGTGGTTATCTTAATAATTACCGCTATTAGTGATATATATATATTTTACTTAAAACCACTGTAAGCACCGTTGCAAGCCCCCCCCCCCCCTCCCCATAAGCATCTGTGCCTAGGGCTCCCAAACTTGTAAATCGGTCCCTGCATCAGTCAGAAAGTTTTGTTTGAAAAGAGCAAGAACAGACTTTCTATTTATTAATACAAATCATACAAAATAGTACCATTGCAGTATTAAAACACCTAGCTATAAGATATAGGTGTAGTATACAAACGAAATAAATATAGCAACACTTTTTAGTTGGAGTCACACTAAAAGCGTCTTATTGAAAGAGATGTCATGTGCAGTCATTTTTTTTCCTTTAAATTGATATGTTTATTTTCATAGATGTTTTAATTCTAAATATGTTTAAATGAAGATACTACATCATTTTAACACACTTATAGTAAAGGTTTTAAGTTTTATTTATGAAAATGTGCATCATCTACTCTGAATGACGCCAATTTTGTATGTGAAAACAGAGCAAGTTTGATATTTTATTGGCTAATAAAAATATTGTCCATACATAAGACTCTTTTTATGCAACAGGAAAGGAAATATTGCATTAGAAAATTTAATATTTTTGAAGTTGACAATTTTGTTTTGGTTCTAAAACATGTGTATATCAAGTTTCATGAAAGTCTGTCAAAAGTTGTAGATTTATATAAGCATTGGTGCAGCGAAGGGAGGGGGGGGAGGGATTTCAGTGTGTACATATATCATTGCTATTTCTTTTTTTTCCCCTCTGAAAATGCTGTGTTTTAAAACACATACATGCTAAATATATATTGGTTGATTGTGATTTTCGTTACGGCAGTTTTTATGTGTCATGTATTGTTATCAACAAAATTGTTTATTTTATCAGTAACAATGGTTCAGAACCCCTCCCAGATGAGAATCCTGGTTGCGCCATTGGTATAAGGATCATAGAAATAAACACTTTCCAACACTAACAGAATATTATTCATAAATTTCGTTTTTATGAAATACAATATCTAAATGAGCAATTTAAAAGCACATAACTCAGTAAAAATCTATTCTCAACAATTGTTGTCTGTCCATATCTTGTAATGTGTGCAAATTCTTTCATGCAGCACTGTATATAGAATTTATACACACCCAGGGACAGTGCAATGATGTGTTGGGCCCTGACAAAGCAGTTAATGGGGCCCAATGTATACTGCACTACTGTATTAATGAAATTTATTTTTAAATTGTATATTTCATAGTATAACATAGAAAATGTATGAAAAATAGTATAATTATTTATTAAATGTTAATTTGATTTAAGAATGAAATTAATTAAAAAAATACTAATCAAAATTAGTTAATTAAAATCATTGAACACATAAATTAAATAACAATTAATTTAAAAACAATATATTTAATAATTATGTCCTAAAATTTTTCCCTTTCATCTGAATACATATGTTTTGGCACTAGGAAACTTTATTCCTGGGCCCCAAGTTTATTCTCTGCACCGTAGCATATTTGTTTCAAAATATTGTCCCCCCCCCCCCCTTTTTTTTTCTGAGAACATCCATGTTTACAAGCTAATGAATTAATTATCATTACATTTTGTTATTGCTGTTAATTGAAATTATTTTTTACGATAAAATAAAACAATGTAAATCTAACAAATCACTAATTCATTAGTTTATAATTCTTGAGCCTTTTTGCGCATTTTAATTATTTAAGTAATTCTGCTTCCAGTGAAAAATGCCGCAGACAAACTTCCTTATTTCTTTTTGTTTAATTCATGGAACAAAAATATTAAATCTCGCTAATAATCTCATTTAGGTGTTTATTTAAGCAAATAGTAATCTGCTGAATTTTAAATTAATGTAGTGATTATTCTAGATATAGTTCACATATCACTTCACCATACATTTTCTAGGTGCGCCGTGCTGTTACAATCTTCTTCTTCACCCAGTTTTCTTTATAAAATAAAAATATGTATCACCGTAACATATCTGTCAATTTTAAGCATATTGGTGTTAGTTTTAATGCTAATAATGGCAGAAAAGTTTGAGGAAAACATGACAATTCTTTATTGATTTAACAAACTAGCAATTGTACCCAAACATGCTTCAGCATATTATGGTGAAACTCCAATTGTTGAAAATAATATCACTTTCACTACAAAGAATAAAATTCAGTGCTTGCATTAAAAGGAGGTATTTGTTGAATATATCTAATAAATAGGCCGAAAAGGCCAATTTAGAATTATTCAAACATAATCCAAAAAAAAATTCAAATTAAACAAATTTTAACATTGGTTGAATAAGAATTTCAATGAAAATATATTTTTATGAAGAAACCTTACATATCGCATTTCAACGTTATACACTCTTTTGTTTCCTGAACGCTCCTAACCCTAATTAAGACATATAAATTTGCAGTCATTCTGCTCATGATCAACTATTTCTTTTTAATTTGTTGCTCATTGTCAACTATTTGTTTTCCAGCTATCTTTCATTTTTTGATTTATAATTATATATATAAATGGGATAATAAACTGACTCTGGAATGAAGAAAACTCTTCATGTTTGAAGAATGAATAAAAATCTTTATTATTTTTTTTTAAGACTAATTTAAAAATAATGGCTTTATAAAACAATTTCTACTGATAATTCAAGTTTATTTTTGACTTGAATGGATTCATAATGATATTAAATAAGTAACATATGAAACATTAAAAAGTGAAAATTTTTTATTTTTTAAAATTATGATAAGGACTTTCTTTTAAAGAAATACTTTTAAAAATTACATTTATTTTAATTCCAAATGTTTATTTATTTTTTTAAGGAAATGCTTTAAATACTGTTTTAATATTTTCCTTGTTTATTAAAAAGGCATTGTTATGAAGCATTATATACACAGTAAAATTTAAATAAACTACCTTTGTAATTTTTTTTTAAATTAAAAAATTCTTTGAGTATTTTCTTATTATCTAATATACATTTTGTTATTTAAACAACACAAGTATATACATGAAAAGATCATTTATAATAAAATTATATTCAAATGATAATGACAGAAATTTTTTAATAAACTTCCTTTATTTGAAAATACAAGTTGCAGAAATAAAACAACAAAATATTGTTCTGTATTATAAATACTATCTCATAACAAATTTATTATTGAATATAATGATATACTACATATCAGAAATAAAATACATAAATAAAAGTCTGGTACGATACTTTACAGAATACTTTATTCTATTGGTCTGCAGAAACAGATATGTATTTTAATCTAATGGGAGAAACAAGTTATTAATAATTTTCAGCTATTATAAATAAAAAGTGATAAATAATAACATCAAAGCCAAGCACTGGCATGCTTAAAAAAACAGAAATTTCAGTTTATTATTAAAATAAATACATAAATTAATCAGCGAGATGAAAAGAAATGTCTCATTCAAACTGCTAAGAATATCCTTGGATTTGAAGATATCAGAAATACAAGTGGTTTTAACTCCAGTTCCAATAAAAAGAAAAAAAATATTACTATATTTTATTTATAGTGCAGTATATATTACAGCCACTCATTAATTAAAGAAACTTATAGATGAAAAGAAAATTGACATGAGAGGATTGCTTTAAGAAATATCAAAACATATACTAAATGTTAAAACAAGAATGAAAAATCTTGTGTGAAGCAATTTCCAACACAGCTAGAATACCTTAAAGAAACTCCACCGTTAAATAAGGTGAAAGAAGCCATGTAAGTAAACAGTTTAGAAAACATAATACATTGGAAAATACAGTTTTCGAAATTACCTTCCAGTGTCAAAAAAGTAGTCGAATTATTTTGTGCAGCCCTGTATATGATCAATAGATGTGGATATATAGCCTGATAAAATTTAGTTCTGTTAGAATATTCACATTTAGCAATTTTCGCCAATCGATGGAAATGCACTCGAATCGATGGAAATCCAATGTTAAATATCTTCTTTAAAAAAGAAAACTATTATTATTCTAGTATGCTTTAAATGTTTTGTTATCTTTCATGTAATCTTTTCAGGAATAGTATGGCTAATATGACACACAATGCAATAAATAAATAAAAAATCTGAAAATTTCCTCAGTGTTGAATTTAGACATTTTTCTCCGGGAGGGATTTCTGTGGCTCCGAGGGGACCTTATAGAGTTCTGGAGGGGAAATTGAACTTTTTGACCATTAAAAGCATAAAATCTCAAATCTTTCAAGGAGAGGCCATCCCTTGAATTCAACACTGCTCTTCCCTTCCCTTAATATTCAATATATATATTTTTTTAACTTATATCGGAAAACATACAAAAACACATTTGCATTTATTATCTCAAAACATTCACTGCTGTAGTTTTGGGATGGTCAATAACAACGCACACCTGACAGTGTTTAAATTTCAGTTTTCAAAAATTACATTTTTGTTAATCACTTGGAGTAAATAAAGTAATTTGAGTAAAATAAATTATGAAGAATAATAATTAAATTTCATTTTTAAGAATTAATTTTCAGCTGCCTGTATTAAAGCAAAACAAATTAAATGTTTAATTGCTTTACATAATTTGTAAACTTATTTTTTCATGGATTTAGGGAGAAAGTAAATTAACAATTTAATTAATAAAGAAGAGAAATATGAAAACAAACTAGTACATAACAATATAGTTAGTTGTTCTTTGAATTCTAGAATAAGAAAAAAAAATTATTAATGCAAAGGCATAAAATTTTCGACTATTAAATTCTTCATCTACAAAACACATGTACTTCACTAGTTTTTCTATCATTGGTAACATAATTTGATTTAAAAACTAAATACTGATGAATATTTCATAATATTTATTTTTTAAATATAACCTAATGATGTTCCATCAAATATCTCAAAATATATTATCTTCAATATTTAGTTAAACTAACATAAATAATTACTCTCACTTCAAAGAACTGTAAGTAAACAAACCAAATTATAACCTTGATAATATTGTTAAAATACATTTTAGATCATTTCAACATTAATAAATTATTATGTATGCAGCTTAATAATTATTAAGCATAGCAAATTATAACCTTCATAATATTGTTAAAAATACAGTTTAGATCATTTCAACATTAATAAATATTAAATAAATTATTATATATGCAGCTTAATAATTATTGAGCACAGCAAATTATAACATTGATAGCATCATAGGTAATACATTTTAGATTATTTCAATATTAGTAATATTAATTCAAATAAATTATATATGCAACTTATCTGATAAGATATTTTAGTTTTTGTGTAATTTGATTTTTTTTTAGTCTGAATGATACACTTTCTGAAATATCATATTCCTTGAAGGGAGGGGCAAGGGGTAACTGCTTTCCTCTAGCATAACACTTATACATTTAGTGTTTACATAAACACAAGTGCTTATGCAAGTTTATATAAAACATAACTTGCACACTTGCATAAAACTACACAAATTAATTAACTACAAGTTTTGTTTTTAGATTGATCATTTAACACCATTTTATAAATTAAAAAGCTAATAGCAAATAAACCTTCAGTTAAAAAATTAAAGGAATTAAATGATGAAAATCATAATTTTTGTATTGAGAATTGACATAGCTTTAACTGATTCTCTCAGATACAGATTGATTTTGTGGGAAAAATAACTTTATATGAAACAACATTAATAAATACACAACAATGTAATTTTGAGAAAATGACTTACAAGCATCATGCTTACAAATATTACTGAAGATTCATGCCTTCAAAAATAATCATGCAAAATGCCTGTTGAAAAGATCACCATTTATAAATGCGAAAGTGAGATCAACAGATAATAATTGACAGGTATTCGCATAGTTATTTGAAAAAGTCATGTTCGATTAAAATCTGTAATTTAAAGAAAAGATTATAACAATCATAATAAACTGATAAAAACAAGTAATTTTATGTTAGCTAGATACTAGTGATACATATATATATACAGTACATGTTAAAAGGGCACCAGTGATATATATAGATGTATATCTAACACTGGTGCCCAGCTAACATAAAAGTACCATACAACATAAACAATGTAAAATGTATTTCAAAATCCCTCTTTATGTAACAAACTCAATATACACTGAAAAACTACATACAAGTCAATTACAGTCAATTACTTTATTGATTGACATTATATTTACCACAGTTCCTGCTTGACAAATTTGGAAGCAAAAATAGCACAAGTCCAAGGCCCGAATTCAAATTTCTTGCAGAAGATCACAAATGATAGCAACTTACTAAACAGTAAAACTACGCATAAGTGATCTCCTGAGAGCAATAAAATATACATTTCCTGGCACCAGTAGATTCACCAGACAATCTCCCTTGCACCGTTCATGGATTTTGAAAGTTTTCAAACTTTTTCTGAAAAAAAAAATTATGAAGTTTTCCAACTGAAACCATTCCTTGTTATGAAAGGGTGGAGGGAGGGGTTTACAAAAATTCATGTAATGTAGTACAGATTAATTATTAAAGAAAGTTAAAAAAATAAACAAACATCTAATAAAACTTTTAAAATAATAAGGAATGGTTTAATATAATTACCAATAACAATTAAATGTAAAAACAGTTTACTAAAAACATATTTGTTCATTTTAACAAAAGTTAAATTTTACATTTGTGTAGTTACCATGTTAGATTGAGTTGTTTTTTGTGTGTGGGGGGGGGGGAGGGCTAAGAAACTAAATACAATCTAAAATCTTTGCAATATTTTAGATATATTACGATGGATTCATTGTGAAAATATTAAAACATTTAAAACTGATGAATAACAATGCTAATCATGTACAGAGATTGCTATGATCAGTCAATTATATGACAGTAACAGAGAAAACTGAGAAGTTAATTAAAAATGAATTATATGGCTAAAAATTTATTGGTACCAGTTTTAGGATAAAGTTAAAAATTGCCAGTAATAATATTAAATAAATACCTGAAATAAATCAAAGTATTTACTCACAAAAAAAAAAGACATTACTGAACATTATGAATTATGATTGTACTATTCTAATTTTTATTCATATTCGGTCAAATTTGTTTTTTTAATTCATGCCTATCAAACAAGGTGAGTTTTGAAATAAGTAACGTAACTAACAATTAACAAATGAACAGGTAGCATAGTATATAAATACAGGAAAATAGTACTTAAAGAATTTATGAATACATAGCTTTATAAAGAGTTTGGTAATATAAAAAGTAACATAGCTAACAAATGAATTTCAGTAGTGTAGTACGTAAATGCATGAAGATAGTAATTTACGAATACATAAAAGAAACTTCTACAGTTATGAAGCAATGTAGAGAAACATTAAAAATATCTGAAAAATATTACGTACCTTTGGTTTGTAAGTCCCTTTTTTATTTCAAATCTTCTTCAAAATCTTCATCTGTCGTCTGCTTCATCAAACTTCGTCCATTTTTCAAAATGGCAGAATACACATTTATGAAGCACGCTGATTGGTTGGGTCTTATATTTTCACCCTGAAACGTCAATGCTTAGACCATGCTACACAGAGCTTCTTAAACCCTCTTATACCTGGACCTGACAGACCACGCAGACCTATAGGCCTGATAAGCCATAGTGTAAACGCAGCATTGATGGCGAAAGCACTTGGTGCGCTATACCTAATATGCAGGAGTATAAATGGCAATTTATAATTAAGAGCTGTATTTTTCTCTTGGCTGATGCATGGGTCTCTGTATGCAGAGACACTTTAGTAAGAGTAAGTGCAAGGCGTAATTTGGGGCCAGCATCTTTATTTATAATGGTGATGATGTTGACTTTGATGGTTTCAGTTTGGATAGTGCTAAATAGAAATTTGCAGAAAAAGTCACTAACTGTTGAGAATGATTTCTTAAATGGAAAAAATATAATTGAATGGATATTCTCCCAAGATGAAGCTCCAATTACAGAGAGTTTCACACATGATGACATTATAAGCAGTGGCGCAGCCAGAATTCGGTTCTAGGGGGGGGGGGGGTGAGTTTATAATAAAAATGGTTGCCGGTTATATGAATCATCGGTTAATGGAATCTGTCTTTTAAATGAATGAAATCATAATGCTTTTCTCCGCAATTACATTGGTTATGATTCATTTAAACAGCGTTTACAATATTAGAGTTACAAACTATAAAATGCACCAATGAAATAACACAAAACTAGGTTAGATTTATAAAGTGTTTAAAAATGATGAGGGGAAAACTTAAAGATGGAAGATCACAGTACAGCAAATAATTTTTACATAGAAAATAACAGAGTTGGAATCCATTTGTCCAATCAAAAATACACAGGTTTCTGTTAGCAATTCCCTCAGTTTCTTTTCATATCACTTATAAATTAATTGGTTTATATATTACATTATATTTATTCAGGTATTTTATATTTTGAACTTACCTTTATGCTTTGCAGCTTTTCATATTGTTTCATTTATCCATACGACATTAACGTTGTATTTTTCACGTGCTTTGAAATCGGGTCGCGATGTTTTCCTGCCGAACACGTCGACGATCTGTAATCAAATGGACAGTAGCGGTGTTTGCTGAGAGATGGCGCTGTTAATCCACGAGCGTACTTTCGGTTTCGACACGTACATTGGCGATGACCTTGTACCGTGATTGGTTGGAGCTGGGGGCGGTTCCTGTTTACGTTTTTCATTCACGGCGCGTGCCGGCTGAGACGATGGGTATATATAGTATCAGTTACGGTAGTTGAGTGTGGCTGATATGTTGTTTTGGAAATGTGAAACGTCTGTGGTTGTTTTGAACGGTGTTTGGAAGAGTTCTGGATTATACTGGAAGGCAATGATGAATGAATTGATAGTTGATGAAGTATTTCTTTTTGAGCTTATTTATCAGCACGTTTTTAATCTGAATATTGTTGCAGTTTAATGAGATACTTAATGTTTATAGAGCTTTTAAAACTTTTAAAATGAGCATCGGAGCGATATGTTTAGTGATAAAATTCGTAATTGTTTTTAACTTTTGACATCATCATTCTTTGTTTCATCATCTAAATTATGTTTCAGTTTCAAGAATATTTTCTGTTTTACAAATGCTGTTTGTTTTTTTCTTTAAACGATTTAATAAAAGCTGATGTTTTATTTTAACTTATTTGGTCATCATTTTAGTTTCTTTTACACTCACTGCTCATGGAAATTATGAATAGAAACAACTGCATTTTTAACTACATTTTTACATGGTCTTTTTTTCGGCATACGCTTTCAGTTGCAAATTATTCTCTGCTTAGTGATAGGATGTATTAATATAGTGCAATAATATAAATATTGTAGGAGCTTTAGTTTTGCACTAGTTATATGAGTAGCCTCATATAACATTGAGGTTATGGGCATTTTTATAAGACCCATGTATTTGTATAAGACCCATGCAGTTTTTACCTTCATAGGTATTAAATATTATTGCAGTGAAGTGTTTAACTACGGCCTTTAGTGATTAATTAGTGAATTTTAGAAGGGGGGGCCGTTAGTTTTTATGATGACCAGTAATTAATAGTGTGAAAAAAAAATTTTTTTTTTTTTGAAATCTTGATTTTTTTTTTAGAAATTAAAATGGCAATGATGCAATCTCAGATACAAAAGCTCAATTCCAGTAATTACGCCAATTGGCAGGCAGACATGAAGTATTTATTAATGGAAAAGAATGTCTGGGAAATTGTTACTGAAATTGAAAAAGTACCAGTCGTAGTAAAGGATGGAGAGTTTACTGAAAAGGATGTAAGAAATTTTCATATTCGAGAAAAATTGGCACTTTCCACTATCTATCTTAATATAGAGCCGAATTTTAGAAAAATTGTCGAAAATTGTGATAATCCAATAGATGCCTGGAAGAAACTCCGTACCCATTTTTACCCAGATACTAGAAGTCGTCATATGCAAGTATTCACTGAGTTGTGCGAGTGCAAAATTGCCAGTGGAGAAAGTATTAATTTATATGCCTCCCGACTCTTGAGAATTGCAAACCAACTTAAAAGTATTAACAAAAATTTTGACGATGTCTATGTGACTTTCCAGTTACTAAGATTTTTGCCGACTAAATTTGATAGTATGGTACAAGCCATTCTGAGGTGGAAAGAGCAGGACTTTATTTTTAATGATCTTGTAACGTCGCTGGTCGCTGAAGAGACGAGACTTAGTTTGAGAGACCGAGATCATGGCAAAATTTATGTGGAAGCACAGTCACTGCAGTTCCAGAAAAGAAATAGAAAGAAAGTGATATGCTATTTTTGCAAAAAGCCAGGACATGTCAAAAGTCAGTGCCGCAGTTTCCTGAAGGCAATGAATCATCGAAGTAGAGATTCCTCACCATCTGCAGATTGTTCTGAGTATCGAGATCCTTCGCCATTGAAAAGGAGTGAAAGCCCTCATGTTGAACGAGCATTCTTTGGACGTAAGCCTAGATCCCCACAGAGAGATAGAAATCGATACAACAGTTCCCGTGGACATGGTGAAAGGATGATAAACCAGTCTAGAGACAATAGAGTAAGAAGTCCCCAACGTAAGTCTTATACATCTTTCTTTTTGTCTCAAGCAAATTTGGTTAATGGAGAGGCTGACTGGGTTTTTGACACTGCAGCTTCCCATCATTTCTGTAAAGACAGGGATCTGTTTGTTGAATATACTCCTCTTAATGATGAACACATGGCAGTAGCTATTGAAGGAGTAACTTTTCCTATTGTGGGAAGGGGGACAATAAAACTTAAATTTGGTCAAAGGATCTTGATGTTTAAAGATGTTATGTATTCACCTAAATTAAGACGTAATTTGATATCTGGTCCACGTTTAGACAAAAATGGTTCTTATTTTACTGGTGGAGGTGGTGAAGTGAGGATATCTTGCGACGGACAACCTCTATTTAAAGCTAATCTTAAAAATGGGGTATATTACCTTCATCCTAAAATTCCAGGTAGAGGTAACAAGAGAGTTACTTTTGAGGCATCATCTGTTAGTAAAAATGATGATATGACTGTTTGGCATCGACGGTTAGCTCATGTTAGTCCTTATTTAATAGTACATACTTGTAGAAATACTGGTGCTAGGGGTTTACCTGTTTTGAGAGAAGGGGAGTTTAAATGTGAATTTTGTAAACTAAATAAATACAGGAGGACATCTTTTAAGTCTGGGAATTTTACTAGATCCAACTTTCCACTAGAGCTCTTATTTACTGATGTCTGGGGGCCATGCCATATAAGTGGTAGACAGGGGGAGCGGTATTTTCTTTCAATAATTGATGATTATACACGAAAAGTATCCTTGTACCCTATGAGGGAAAAATCAGAGGTTTTTGAAATTTTGAGGCAACATATTAGCCGTGCAGAAAGGTTTTTGGGTAGGCAGGTTAAAGCAATAAAGTCTGATAATGGCAGGGAGTATGTGAATTGGAATTTGAAGGAATACTGTGCTGAAAGAGGTATTAGTCACGAGTTAACGAACACGTTTACCCCGGAACAAAACGGCGTGGTCGAGCGATACAATCAAACAGTAGCGGATGGAGCCAGAACCATGTTAAAGGAAAGTGGTATGGATTTGAGTTTTTGGCCAGAGGCTATGCTCCATTTTACTTACACGTGGAATCGTTTGTGTCATAAGAATCAGGTGAAAACACCATTTGAACTTTTTGGTGGTACAAAGCCCTCGGTAAGACATCTAAAACCTTTTGGATGTGTAGCATATGTAGGTATCCCTCGTCAGAAACGATTAAAATTAGACTCTAAAGCTTGTAAAGGATACATGGTGGGATATGCTTTTAAAACAAAGGGTTATCGTATACGGTTGCCAGATAGCGACAAAATTGTTGAAACCATAAATGTGTCATTCGATGAGAATACCAGTTTTAAGCAGAGTATTGATGGAGCAGTGCTGGGCACCATTCAGGAGGAGTTGCAGTGGGTTCTGCTACTGGAGGTGTTTTCGAGGAAGAAGACGTTGTTGAGGAAGTCAGACCCATTTCTGACCGCTCCAACGACTCCCTTGAATCACTTTCTGGTGCAGAAAGGCAGGAGTCTTCTTTGGGAGATGGTTCTCCTTCTACATCTCAACCTACTTTGCGAGACACTTGCTGGATGAGAAAAATTGTCCCAAGAAAAACTGGTTCTCGTACAGATGTATATTATTTTGACATAGATAATAACTCTCAACGTCTAAGATCATCAAGGGAAGTGATGGATTACTGTAGGGATAACAATGTAAATTTTGAACCTAACTTATTTGATTTTAGAGGGAATAATACACATACCTGCCAACATGTCTATTCAGAAAACCTTACAATTTTTCTGACGTACTTCATTGTGCATCTTTAAACATATATATGTAGTAAAAGGTATTTATGAAGGTGTCTAATAAGGTAATGTATGATTTGATACAAAATTTACTGATAACTACAAAAATATTAAATAATAAAATTAACCCAAATATTATTAGCACTGATAATTCTTTTTTGATATACGTTAAATAGGCTGATTTGGCTTTACCCAACAATTCTTTGTCATACATTTCTCCATAGTGATCGTGTTGCATGCTTTTAATTATTAAAATCTTTAGTACTTTTATGTTAGCCGGGCACCAGTGATTGCCAAATTTTTTTTTAATCTCGCCAAGCATTTTTTTTTCGACAATCTTTTAACATTAGCTATTAAAAAAAATAATAAATATTTTAACGCTGCAGTATAATGTCTTAAAAAAAATACTTAAAAATAGTTAAAATATAATCATGATAAAATAGGTAAACACAAACACAAACACAAACACAAATACAAATAACAAAATCTCAAGAATTGAATTAAAATCAAAATCATTGAATTCAAATCATTTGAATTGAAAGGGTTTACAATTCAAATGATGCCAACTGAAACAAGATTTGACAGGTTATCACTGGTGCACAGGTAACATAAAAGTACCAAATATTTTATAAATAAATAAAAAAAATCTAATAAATTTCTAATAAAAAAAGTGTCAAAACTTCAATTTTAGCTTTGCTGCGAGAAATTTTTAAAATACACAGCATGACTAAACATTCTGTGGCATATAATAACGTGTTGTGAATTACTATTTGATTGCTGTGACGTACTATATTGATAATCACACTCCTCATCTTTGTAACATAAACGCAATGTGTGCATCAGTTTTATTTTTTTACTCAATAAGTAACATATTTGAAGAATCATTTCAAGTTTTATCAAAAAACCTTACAATCTTACCTGTTGCCCTTACAACCTTACAATTGGACTTAAATCCTTACACTGTAAGGATAAACCTTACAAGTTGGCAGGTATGAATACATATGAAGGAGTGGTGTCAGATCCTAGTGTAAGTGGTCCTAGTGTTGATATCTGTCAATCGCAATCTTGACTATATGATCTGGTTATTCCCAGGACACATAAACAGGCAGTAAAATCGGATCAGTGTGAGGAATGGAGGAAAGCTATGAAAGAGGAGATTGATACAATGAAAGAAAGAGGCGTGTGGCATTTGGCCGAACTACCACCAGATGTAAATCCTGTAGGCTGTAGATGGGTGTATACGGTAAAGAAGGATGATTCAGGAAAGATTGTTAGATTTAAATCTCGTTTGGTGGCACAGGGATTTAAACAAATAAAAGGTGAATCATATGACGAAACGTTTAGTCCAGTAGTAAATTTCAGTGTCATTCGTTTTTTCTTTTCTTTACTAGTATCTCTTAAAAATTGGTTACACACCCAATGTGACGTTAAATGTGCCTATTTATATGCACCTCTTTCAGAAAATGTATTTATGTCACAGCCACCGGGTTTTGTTGAGCCAGGCAAAGAGAAATTATTTTGTAAGTTGGATAAGGCAATATACGGTTTACATCAGTCTGGTCGTGTTTGGTTCTATGAGATTAATCGCGTTCTTTTAGAAATTGGCTTTGTGAAACTGGAGTGGTGTAATTGTGTCTATGTGTTGGATTCAGACTTAATTTTACTGTTATATGTGGATGACATAGTTCTTTTTGGCAGGTATAAGAAGATAATAGATAGAGCTCTGGAACTTTTGCGTAGACATTTTTATTTGAAAATATTGGGCAAAACGAGAAAATTACTTGGGGTCGAGTTTGAGGAAGATGGAAATAACTTGCGGATTCACCAAAAATCCTATATTGAAGAGGTGTGTAAAAGGTTTGAGTCGTACAGGTTTCCTATTTCATCTCTACCAATTAGTAAGGGCTCAGTCTATTCAAAAGCAAATTGTCCTAAGTTTGATGAAGAGCGTAGTGAAATGTCACAGTTGCCATATCGTAGTGTTTTGGGTTGTCTTTCCTTTTTGGCTAATAGATCTCGTCCGGATATTAGTTATGCTGTGAATATCTATAGTCAGTTTCAGTCAGATCCCGGAAGAGAACATTGGTATGGTTTGCTCAGGTTGTTAGGATATGTAAATTATACTCAGGATATGACCCTCAGTTTATCATGTATAAAACCTCAGTTAGTCACTTACTCAGATGCAGACTTTGCAGCCAATAGAGACGATAGAACCTCGTTAGGTGGTCAGATTGTTTTCTTGGGTAACTCTCCCATTTCATGGCGAACATTTAAAGAGAAAAGTGTTAGTTTGTCAACAATGGAGGCTGAGTTCATAGCCATGACCGAAGCAACGAAGGAACTTCTTTGGTCTGATAGAATCTTGAGTGAGTGTTATAGAAGGAAGGTTATCACTGGGGAAAGGGTAAAATCAGTATTATATGTAGACAACCGGGCCACTATAGATTTTGTAAGATCACCCATTGAGAATCATAGGAGTCGACATATAGATGTCAAGTTGTTTTTTGTACGGGATTTGGTTAATGGAAATACTTTTGATTTAAATTTTGTCCGGAGCAAGGAAAATCTAGCTGATATCTTTACTAAACCCCTCACCAAGTTTGAATTAAAAAGATTCATTGAATATGTTTTTAGAGTTTGTTCTTGAAACATTTTTTTGAAAGTTTGCTGTTTTAGAATTGTTTCATATTATTATGTTTCTAATTTTGTATAAGAATGTATTAAATGTATTAAATGTGCATTAGAATTTAACTTATATTGTTCAGAAATTATATTTTGTTTAAAAGGGTATTTGCTTGGTGGACATTTAAAGTTCCACTGGTATGTGGTGATGCTTCTTGATAATCCATTCCTTGGTGTCCGAACGGCCCCGGGATGCGACTCGCAGGGGTGCAAATGTAATCTAGTCAGAGTGGCATCTGGGGGTGGGTTTATCAGTTGTTGTTGCCACAGGAAGGTCTTTTCGCGGGCATGTTATATTTATTTCAGTGAGTCCCATTTTATTTAGTTTATATCCCGTTTACCTTGCAAAATGCTTATGTTATTGTCTCTAATTATTTAAATTGTTGTTGTATTAGTTTATATTAAATTTTTGGGTTGCAACCTATTTATTTCTATATTTAATTGTTTAAATTGTATTTTTGGAATTTTTCTAAGTATTGATATTTGTGAATTTGGTGTTGAATTCATGAGTAGCAGTATAAGATTGTGTTTATCTGGGTTTTGCATGACATTTCTATCTGAGGTCCGGAACTCAGGTGGGAATGTTCATTCTTTTTATAAGTAATAGGAAAATTTTGTGTGTTATTGAGGATTTTTGTATTATAAGTAATTTAGAAAATAGTTATACTATTTTATATTTAATATTATAAACAAGTTATTAGATTTGGATTCTTTGATTGCTCTTCAGTCTTATTATTTTCTTAATTATGAATGTAGAAAAAAGGAGAAATTTAGTTCCAAGTCTGTGTTTATCTTTTTCTTTAGGAAAATTTTAAGAATTAGATTGGAAATAAACAAACATTTATAAGGCATGTAACTTAAAAAAATAATAATGTTTAATAGCATGCTAAGCTTAAATAAACAAACTGGCACATTGCAAATAATGTTTAAAGTTTTTTTTAATGGTAAGGTATTCTTTCACAAATTAGCATTAGAATAACAGAAACCACTTTATGATTTAGGTTAGACCTTTTATGTGTACAATAAACTTTGTGTAATGCAAAAAGATTTTAAATAGAGTTATACACTGTCTAAGGTAGAATATTCTCTATGATGGAAAATTTTCTCAGTCCTGGTCGATTCTGTTTTAGACGTAGTTTGCTGTATTTCATTTAGTCTTATGTAACGCTTTCTACTGCATTTTACAAATGGTTATATTTATATTGTATCAGTTATAAGATGATCGTTATATCCTGATAAATGTTATTGAGTCAGTTTAGGTTTCTACTATATTTTAATAAGGAAAACAAAATTTAGTGAATATTCTAGTGATAATTTTTTTAAACTGATACAATGTTGCATTATGCAACTTCTGTTATTTGAAATTTTATGCTTGTGTAATGATGTCTGACAGATAGATGGTAAAATTCATTATCTGCAGATTGACAGTAGTGCTGTGAACTTACCAATGTGAAAAAACAAAACCATTAATTTTTAGATGTTTAAAGATATTTAAGTATTGTTTTAATAATAGATTAGGAAACCATTTTATGATTTATCATTAATATTTAAAAGTGAATTTATTTTGAGTGAGTCAATTTTAAATAAAAAATCTGTAAAATATAAAGGCACAGATGTCATATATGCACCACATTGGCGCAATTTTTTTCCTCTGCCAATTTGGCAAAAACTTTGTTACAAATAGCATGCAGTAATAGCACGTGATTTTTTATTTCAATATAAAAATAAAAAAACGTTATAATATTAATATACATTATAACGTTAGTGTTATAAACGTTAACATATATTATAACGTTAATATTGAAAAACAAATTGCTGGGGGGAGGGGGAATTACGCTAATGTGGTGCGTATATGATGTCTGTGTCAATAAATATTGATATAATAAAAATAATTTATAGAATTGAAATAAAAAATAAAAGCAAATAAACAACAATTTATTTTGTTCACAAAGTTGGCGGGAAAAAATTTGCGCCAGTGTGGTGCACATATGACATCTGTACCAATATCAATATATTTTTTATTTTAACTTAATGAACAATATTTTGGAAAAGCCCACAAATTATCATTATCTATACTTCATATTATGTATATTATTAAACTGAAAATTTTATAAAATATTTCTAGCCTAATTTTTACTTCAACCAAACTTTTAAAATCTGAAATCTTCTCTCTTTTTAGACCCAATTTTGTTGCTGTATCCTGGACAACTGTAGATATCAATGTGTTATCAGGAACTGGGCTCACCCATATGTGAAACTTTTATTTAATGAGATACCACAAGGCTTAATTGCCATGAGATTGGCATTTCTATTTTATCTACTGACCTCCAAGTGAGAGGACTCTCCACACCGCTACTTTTTTGTGCAAGTCTTTAGCACTGACATGGCATTCCCAAGAGCCATCCTCGGAAGAATTGACCACATCTGATGCTTCGTAGCTGCCATTTTCTGGTGAAAACTACTGCTGCATTGTGGCATAGTTGAATAAATATTGCTTGGTGTATATTGATGCATAATTTGAACTGTATACACCAGCAATGCTTTTTCGACTGTAAAATGGGAAAAGCTGTGTTCACCAGCAACTGATCTAGCAGGGAGAAAGCTTTACCAAAAGTAAGCATTTATTGTTATTGTAATAATTTATTCCATTTTTATTAATATTGCGTAAGATGTTTATGATACTTAATGAAAAAGGTTGTATTAAAATTTGTGGCATAACTCATGGGGCTTCACCAATAAAGATTTCAAAGAGTTCGGACAAAAAGAACTTTTTATTTTAAAACTATGAAACGACCCTATGTAAACAAGAAAATGAGTGTATCACTAAATAAATATTGATATTTCTTCGCCAATATTTTCATTTAAAAATATAATTTCGGACAAAATTTTAAAGAGAGCTTGGATACAGTTATATTTATAACTGATTGAAATGTCAGATAGTTTTGAAAATGAAATCTATTTTGTTATTGCTATGTTAAAGGAGCCAACATGAAAACAAACAAACAAATATATATATATATATAAGAAAACATTTCTTTTACAACTAGATAACAATATTTTTTCCCGAAATTTTTACACTGGTTGTAAAACCGTTTATTTATCACCAATAAAGATTACAAAGAGTTCGGACAAAAATAACTTTTTATTTTTAAAACTATGAAACGACCCTACGTAAACAAGAAAATGAGCACTTTTATCACTAAATATCAATATTTTTCGTTTTAAAATATGTCATACAAAATCTGGTTAAAGATATAAAATAACAAAAACTTGATGTTTCTTTTTAAATTTATTATCATAGGCCCAGGCAACGCCAGCCGGGAGTCAACTAGTATTAATATTTAAAATATATATTGATATGGCCCATTTAACACAAATCTAAAAAAAAAATCAATTTAAGCTTGAAATTAATACTTTTGTCTGCAAAAAAAAAAAAAAAAAAAAAAAAAAAGAGAAAATTTTCCTGCTAAGAAAAATTGAAAAGTCGTCAAATTTTGGCAATATGCATTTTCTGGTAAATTCTAGCAACCTTTTCCTTTTTGCTGGTGGTTCTAATGGAGAAGAGGTATTTTTCGTCGAACATGAATAAAACAAAAGTTGTACGGTGATGTCATCTCTCAAGTGACCTTAGGGGGTCGTTTAAGTATACCCGTAAGCATATTTTTAGTAATTTTATACCCCGTCCTTCCCTTATAAGAAATAATAAGCAAATAGTAACCCGTAAGCATATCTTTAGTAATTTTATACCCCGTCCTTCCCTTATAAGAAAAAATAAGCAAATAGTAACCCCAGCAGGCAACGCCAGCCAGGGGTCAACTAGTATTAATATTTAAAATATATATTGATATGGCCCATTTAACACAAATCTAAAAAAAAAATCAATTTAAGCTTGAAATTAATACTTTTGTCTGCAAAAAAAAAAAAAAAAAAAAAAAGAGAAAATTTTCCTGCTAAGAAAAATTGAAAAGTCGTCAAATTTTGGCAATATGCATTTTCTGGTAAATTCTAGCAACCTTTTCCTTTTTGCTGGTGGTTCTAATGGAGAAGAGGTATTTTTCGTCGAACATGAATAAAACAAAAGTTGTACGGTGATGTCATCTCTCAAGTGACCTTAGGGGGTCGTTTAAGTATACCCGTAAGCATATTTTTAGTAATTTTATACCCCGTCCTTCCCTTATAAGAAATAATAAGCAAATAGTAACCCGTAAGCATATCTTTAGTAATTTTATACCCCGTCCTTCCCTTATAAGAAAAAATAAGCAAATAGTAACCCCAGCAGGCAACGCCAGCCAGGGGTCAACTAGTATTAATATTTAAAATATATATTGATATGGCCCATTTATCACACAAATCTAAAAAAATAATCAATTTAAGCTTGAAATTAATGCTTTTGTCTGTAAAAAAAAAAAAAAAAAGGGAAAGTTTTCCTGCTAAGAAAAATTGAAAAGTCGTCAAATTTTGGCGATATGCATTTTCTGGTAAATTCTAGCAACCTTTTCCCTTTTGCTGGTGGTTCTGATGGAGAAGAGATATTTTTCGTCGAACATGAATAAAACAAAAGTTGTACGGTGATGTCATGTCTCAAGTGACCTTAGGGGGTCGTTCAA
This sequence comes from Maratus michaelseni, assembly GCA_963931845.1. Classification (NCBI taxonomy): domain Eukaryota; kingdom Metazoa; phylum Arthropoda; class Arachnida; order Araneae; family Salticidae; genus Maratus; species Maratus michaelseni. The sequence goes on from OZ007599.1 coordinate 29,609,609, forward strand.
GTATACCCGTAAGCATATTTTTAGTAATTTTATACCCCGTCCTTCCCTTATAAGAAAAAATAAGCAAATAGTAACCTGTAAGCATATTTTTAGTAATTTTATATGCCGTCTTTCCCTTATAAGAAAAAATAAGCAAATAGTAACCCCCCCCCCCCATTTTTTTATTTTGCTTATGTATGATTTTGACATTTTGTACGTCAACACTGTTTGCCAGGAAAAAACAGTTACCATCAATTTACACTATTAATCTTACAAATTTATATAAATAGGCATATATAGGGGTTGTGGTATCAAAAGAATGCAAAATGGTTTTAATGTATTGCTGTTTATCACATTGAACAATAAAACTTAACAATAGGCCCTAACTTAATTAGACATCATAACTAAAATTTTTAACAGGAATCATAGAAATGTTATGTGTTTGAAGTTCCGAGCGGACTACAGAATACTCATTTCCCATCATGTATTTTTTCTTGTTGCTGCGTTGTCTAATGCATTCATAAGAATTGTCATAATTCCCCCATCCCCTCTTCTCCCTGCCAGCAAAAATAATCAAACCCTGAACTCCTCCTTACTGCTTACATAATACTTGAATGACCCCTTAGCGTTATTTTTAATTTTCAGAATTGTAAACTTGAGCAGTCAAAGATGCTTGTTTATAATTTTAAATCATCAGATTATTTTGCTTTGATGGATTTGAATTGGAGCAGGTGTTCAATATTATTGAAATATTTATTTTACATGAATTTTATAAGTGAATACTGGATATCTAGCAATCTGTGCTTAATTTATGATGGAGCTCAGCCCTGATACTTCTTTGTTTTCAGTGAATACTTAAATATAGCCAGAGCTTATAAATATTGTGCACCACAACTTACCAGGACATTCGTGTATGTTTTATATTGTTGGTTGATAAAAAAATGTTAGCGAGTAAGATTTTCTGAATTTTTTTTTATAAATGTTTTCGCTATTTGTTCATTCATTAGATTTTACTGTATATATATGCATAGCTGCCAACTAATCCTTATCTGTGTTGCTACTAAATTTGGATAGTAATATTGACATTATTTAATAGCAAAATTCTGCAATTAAACCATGTCAAGATTAGGGGAAGACTTCTGTTCGGAAATACTGGTAACAAAAAAGTGGAATAGTTGACAGCTATTTATAGACTGAATTTTCTGTAATCCTCAAGCCGAGGACACTAATGTAAAAACATTTGCCTTTTACTTCCGGTAAGTTAACCCTTACTTTTGGCACCTTTGCTTGGCGACGTTTGTTTGTTTACAAATTTGATGCTGTCAAATGTATGAAATACCCACACTTAAAATTCAAGGTTTCGCGAAAAATATAGTATTTATTTATTTACCTTATTTCTTATTTTATTCTAACTACAATTTAACAATACAACAACCATAGTTGTAAGGAAAAAAAAAATAATATTTTAGACACATATATGTAAAGATGCATTCAAAAACTTGTAACATTATTTAGTGCGATACACAGTAAATATTTACTATTCTCAAATTATGTTTATTTTTAATTACATTCAAAAATATAAAAAAGGATTTTATTTATTTATTATTGAAATCAAATACTAAAATATTTTAAAACCTTTGTTAATAAAAAAACAAAATACTTCTTTATGTTTATTCTGTGAATGAATTTGCAGAATTTAGTGTTCACTCTATTTTTTGTGACGCTATTTAGAGCACAAATTAGTATAGTATTAGGTTCTATTGTTTGTTATTTAGAGTGAAAAAACTATAAGACTAAGTGATTGACTGAAGCATATTTGATGTAATATCCCTAATTCTTGAAATTTTAATGTTTACGCTATAATTTGTTGTTGGTAGTAGAACGTTGGAATAGTTTCATGTAAATGGGTGATTTTTTTTTCATTAGTCTAAATTATTTTTTATTGTGACAATATTGAAAATAAAATATTTATTCACAACCTCATATTATTTGTAATTGAAATCTTCAACAGTTATTTTGATTATTAATTTAAAATTTCCAACTGTACTTTATTTTTAAATTTTACAATTAAACAGTTTAAGATATTTTGAACGATGAGGAGAAAAAGTTTAATGTAAATAGTTAAGCTTAATATAATATAAATGCAAGTTTAACAATTTAAGTTTATTAACATTGTTATTTTTATAACAATCTTTTTTTAAGCTTATTAAGTTTGGTAAAGATAATTAATTTAAAAAATCTTATTTAACTTTCAAGTGAAAAATCTAAACGAAAGAAATAATCTATATATATAAAAGAAAGTCCTTTTTGGCTAGATGATCAACGCACAGCCAAAACTACTGAACCCACAAAGACCAAACTTGCAAGAAAAATACTTCTTAGTATGTAGAGGTGCACTAAGACGGGATTTTCAAAAACTCCACCTCTAAGGGGGGTAAAAAAGGGAACAAACTTTAAAAAAATTCCTTAAAAATCGGGTATTATAGTTACGTGACAAATGATAACATATTTTAGTGTATTTTTGTATGCTGAATCGAATGGTATCAATTAAATACTTATAAGTTAAATAGTTCGTGAGATATTGCACATTTTTCTAATTTGGCGAAGTCTTTGACGTCAAAATCTAACAATTCAAACAATACAAGTGATAATTTCTAAAAATACGTCCGTTACTATAGCAATGAAATAAATTCAAATTAAATCTTTTTGCTTATTTTTGCAGATAGAAACATTAACTGCTCAATCGGGAATTGAATATTATTCTCACGGATATTTATGTAATTTTTTATTATTATTATTTCTACAAACGCCACGATTTAAAATAAAATTGGATTGCTAAAATAAAGGGTACATCTCAATTATACCGTCGACCACTTTTCATAAAAAAAAAAAAAAAAAAAAAAAAAAAAAAAAAAAAAAAAAAAAAAAAATCGCCAAACATGAATTCCAAATAAACAAATGGAAGAATGTTGCCATTGGAACATCAAAATAAATAAATAAAATAAAATAAATTCGGAAAAGACCCACTCAACAAAGTGTCCAGTAAGTTTTAACACAAAAGAATTACAATATATTAATGAAAAAAAAATCTTGGATATTTATTTATTTACATTATTTTTCTTAATTATCCTTCTCGGCTGGTGCATAAATGTTTGTGACGCCAGTTGAAATTGATATATTGCACTTAACTATGAAACGCAACATTTTTACAATGCATTTTCTCTTTTAATGTCATGGCACAGCCGTTTAAGGACGCAATTTTTATTTTAATTAACGAAATAACTAAAATTTCAGAAAAACAAAATAAAAATACAGGTAAATGTCGAATTAAAAACCGCTTTATGACATAACAAACACGTTTAATACTTCTGACGTCAAGTGAATGGGACTACATTTTTGGCGTTAAATCTTATAGTTTGGCGACAGTTTTTTTTAAGAAAAGTGGTCGACGGGATAATGGAGAAGTTCCAAATAAAGTGTCGAAAGTCTGATTAGTATTATGTATTATTTCTTTATTTGTTTTCAGTCTTCAGCCATGTTTCTCTTTTTCTTTGGGTAGTTATTCATACGATTTCGGGCTAATGCACCATTTTAGCACATACTATTAGTACCTTGGAGAAGCCTCATGTATAATGACAATCCTGAAAGGTGTTTTTAAATAAATGATAAATATTACTATTTGTTTCAAAAGTATAACTGCACTGGCACAAAAATGATATATGTATGTACAAATAAATTGTATATAGCACTGAAGTAAATATCAAAAACATATTTAGACTTTTAATTTAACTTGTGAAAAGCAGAAATATAATTTTAGATATACAAGTCATATGCAATAAAAATTATTCTCAGATAAAATGAGCTTTCACTGTATTCTGAGTGACTTCGAAATCTTATGATTTACGATCGTCATTATTAAAAAATATATAATGTTTTATTTTTTGAAACCACAAAAAAATTAATAGTTATCATTGATTTATTAACGGAAGATTAATATTTTTGTGTGGCATTATTTAAGACCCTTTAATAGCGAAAACTAGCCAAAACTTTGGATTATTTCCACGCAAAACATTTGTTATTAACAAGACAAGGACAACAAATAATTATTTGTTTATGTTTATAATCATTCACAGCTGATATCGATCCGTAAATATGACGCTTGCGCAGTAAAACCTTGTTCATGATTGGTTAGCGCTAGTGCTTCCCTGTAACCAGTGAAAACGCTCTTAGGTTAAGGTCTTGGGTCGCTGGGTTTTTTAGGTAGTTGGGTCGACCAGTGAAAACGCAGCTTACGTGTCTCACGTGGCCGGAGCAGACGACAAGTGATAAATGACGTCACACTTCGATAGCGCAAGGCTAACGAAAAAGAAAGGCTACCGCGGTTCTTTTCGCGTATCTTTTTTTACAGACCGCCGGAGTCACGTGATGCTCGAATGCACCAATGAAGGTGTACGAAAAGAGCATCACGTCACTCTAGCGGTCTGTAAAAAAAGATAAGTGGAATGCACCGCGGTAGCCTGTCTTTTTCGTTAGCCTCGTCGATAGCGTATATGAATAATACAAACACCCGGACCCGGCTGTGTTGCAATTGACGTCACCTTGGAGGTAAACAGTACAAATAGGCAGTTCTGATTGGTGGAATTACCCTTACCTCCAAGTGAATACAATGGTTGATCAGCTGATTGCAACTGCCCTATACGCCAGCGAAGTGTGACGTCACTGTAATGGCTGCTGGAGACAAGAAGTTTCGGTTTCCCATTGAACGTTAATGTAAGCAAAAAATAAAGTCGTGTTAACAGTATTAATAAAATTTTTTAAGAAATTTCTGTTACAGTTTTGCTAAATCTTAGGTAAGGCATTCATATGCATTCCACAAACTTCTGATTAAGTGCGTCATTTTTTTTTAAATTCATCAAAAGAAGATAAACCTTCATGGAGAGCATTAATGGCGGGTGTTTTGAATATTTGATTGTAATTTTTAAATGTTTTTAAGGTTTTAATTTCTTTTAGTTGATATTTCTATTACTCAGGCCGTACCCTATGTTAAGTTTCATCTGAGTTGAAATGTGTTTTTTTTTTTCTTTTCTTTTCTTTTTTTTTTCTAACGGCTAGAGCACTAATGATAATTTTATCAAATGATTCTTCATAGTTACTGGATTATATTTTTTTGCGCGGTCATCGCATAATTACATGCAGGAAGACTGACTATCTTTATAAAATTTTATTAAATACGAGGTAGATTTCGTAAGAAATACTACTTATTACATTCTCCCCTATGTTGGAATTTCTGGAAAATTTTTGCAGGTACCCAAAACCACCCCCCAGTTCAAAACTTTATATATATACATATATCTTTTATTTATGGACACGATAACTTCAATAATTCTGCACAAATCTCTTTCAAACTGATACATAAAATCAAGGGGCATAAAATCTAGGTCAAGTTCGCTAATGGGCAAAATCGAACCATTCTTGGGGACGGGGGGGGGGATTGGGGGAGGGCTTTTTGTGAAAACAAAACCCCATAACTTGTTAATTATGATACATATCGAATCTGTTTGAAGTTATTATTACTTCTAGGAAAAGGGCCGAAAATTTATGTATGGCAGATTTTTGATATAATTAAAAATGGCCTCAAGGGGGGAAAATAGGAGTTTAAGAAGAAAAAAATTCATAACTTTGTCAATTCACAAGATATCAAATCCGCTTAAATTTATTATAAATCTTCTTAATATTATCTAGAACTTTTATATTGACAAGTTTTTTATAGGACCATAGGAAATAAAAAATAAAAAAATCCCTGCCGGCTCCACCTACAGACACAGGTAGATTTTGAAGTGGGTGGTCACAACTGCCGCATCATGGCAAAAATGTCCTTTTTTCTGCATTCCCAATAAACAGGCGCCCCACGGTCTGCGTCTTCAAAATCTACCTGTGCCTGTAGGCCGAGCCGTCAGGGATTTTTTTTTTTAAATATTAATCTTCTTTTTCGGCATCAACTTACGTTTACTCACTACAGCCGTAAATTAAAAATCGCGTTACTGTTAAGGGGTTAAGTTTAGAAAGAGGCTGGGGGGATTTCATCCGTAAATTAAATATCGGGTTAATGTTAAAGGAAATTCGTTAAATTTACGGGGAGAAATATTCCACTACCTGGGGACTCATTCTTTTCTTGGGCTCTATGGGCTCGATTTCAACTGGGTTTAGGTCATTCGACGCGATATCGAAAACTTGAGGGGTTTTTTTTTTTTTTTTTTTTAAACTAAGTAAACAACTGAATATAGACATTTTCGGTAATCAAGTAAAATAATTAAGAAAAAAAATCACAAATAACATGAAAACGACTGAAAAATACATTTAAACTGCAGGAATATCAAGCAAAATATATTAAAATATCACCCTTGCTTTACGATTCAGCAGAGAAATTTGTCTAAATGAGGAAAAAAAAAAAAAAAAGAAAGATAGAAAAAAAAAAAACAGCAGAAACACAAGTTAACTCAGATGAAACTTAACATAGAGTACGCCTGAGTAATAGAAATATCAACTAAAAGAAATTAAAACCTTAAAAACATTTTTAAATTACATTCAAATATTCAAAACATCGACCATTGATGCTCTGCATGAAGACTTATCTTTTTTGATGAATTAAAAAAAAATGACGCACTTAATCAGAAGTTTGTTGAATTCATATGAATGCCATATCTCAGATTTAGCAAAACTGTAACAGAAATTTCTTTAAAAAAATTATTAATACTGTTAACACGACTTTATTTTTTGCTAACATTAACGCTCAACGGGAAACCGAAACTTCTTGTCTCCAGCAGCCATTACAGTGACGTCATCACTTCGCTGGCGTATACATAGGGCTAACAATGACGATGTATGGCTCAATTTTCAGCTATGTTTGTATAGAAAAGATTGCGCCCTTTGGCGGAGGAAGATGGAACAAATGGGTTTTGCCATGCATTTTCATCCTTCTAATTGTGTTACTCTCTCGCTGTATAATTTAAAAGTTGTCTTGGATTCCTCTCCCTGGGCCACCACCCTCATATTTTATTGGGGGTCCAAGGGGTCTTTTTTAGCATTTCTTTAAAATTTTATTCTAATGATTAATTTATACCCTATACTTAATTTCGACTAATTGACATTTTCATCAATAACCTTAAAAAAGTAATGATATCAGTACAAAAACCCTTAATGGGTTAAAAGTTGTGACGCAGCACTTTCTTTTGGCTCTATGAATTTTAAATATGGGTCTTAAAAGCAATTATATCAAATTTAAGTGACGCTATGTTAATAATTTTTTTTAAATCATAATTTTCTTTTTAGTTTTATTTATATTCACAGGTGCAATTATTATCTTAATATGAAAATATATATATAATTTATTCGCTGATGCTTTTTCACGTAAAAAATGCATTTTAACTATTTTGGCATGTCTAAAATTGTATGTCCAATTATTCAAACTTTTGTTTATCCAAACTAGCACCGATCCTAACGGTTTCTGATAATTGGGGCTCTACTGTATGTTGGAAGTGTTAAAAATGTCTTTATTTGAATGGGGATGGCTTGAGCTACCTGAACCTCTTTCTTTCCTATACTGCTGCAATCACTCATAAATTTTATCTTTAATGTAATAGATTTATTTTTCATTTTGTGTGTATGTATAATTAATCAGTTTTAAATGTTATAGGTTGATAATGCTTTTTGGTTATGGACATTCCAAGGCAGACTTCTTAGGGAAAATGACTTAGAATACTTTTGTCAGTTATTATGGAGGCCAAGGCCTCCAACATTATTATCAGAAGATCAAATTAAGGTAAATGAATTGCTTCTTATAATTTACATATATCAGTGAAAATTTGTAAAATTGATCATAAAATATTGGAGAAATATTATGTCTTATTAAATGTTTAAATAAACTTGCATTGTAATGTCACTACAATTCAGGGTGTCTAGCCACCTGGAAAAGTCAGGGAAATTTATATGGACTGGAAAAGTTAGGGGAAATTCAGGGAAGTTTACCATTTCTGAGAAAAGTCAGGAAAATTTGAAAATTCCAAGAAAAAGTTGAAATTTTTTTAACTTTCAAGAAAAAAATATGAAAATGTTTCTTATAAAACTAAGGATTTGAAATTGCAGTGCCATTAAAATAAAACTTTGCTCTTCATAAGTACTGTAAAGAATATTTCAATCTCTTGTGCAAATCATTTTGTCTACCCCCTTTCAGTCCTTCTTTGTAACTTGCAGATTTTCAGTTCCAGCTTCACTGAAACTTTCTACTGAATGTTGTAGGATTGATTAGGCGTTTCACTTTGCTTACTTATCTTTGTTTGGAAACTGAACATTTGTTAGCTTAATTTATTGAATATTTATTATTTGTATTAAAATATGTCAAAGCAATCTGTATTTAACTGTGATTGATATGATAAAGAATTTCATCCTGATTTGGCAAAATGGATAGAACCTGATGCTAAAAGTGTGTATCTGCAAAAAGTTTAGCATTTAAAATGTTCAACAATTTGTAAATTTTGCAAAACAGTAAAAAATCAGTAATTTGTACCTCACAATCAGTTGTGAAAGTTCCACTTTCAAAGTCATAACTTTTAAGATTTTTTGTATGAGCATCCCAAAATCTCGATGCCTAGATTTTTTTTTATTATTATTATTATTATTGGTTGTAAAACCTGGAAAAATCAGGGAAATTCATTGCTGATCTGAAATAGACACCCTGATAAAAATAAATGCCCTCAATGACTGCTCATTCAATTAATATTTTCAGTTAAATTCTTGCTAAAATGCAATCATAATATTTTATAAATTACAAGATTAAAATCATTTTACTTCATTAGTTGAGTAGGTTGAACTGACAGTGCTATCTATCGCTTTATATGTATAGGAATCACTTACACAGTATAACAATTCATCAAGTTTTTGATACTTAATTAAGTTAAATGCAACTAATTAAAAATTAAAACATATTACTAATGGAATTTTCAAGTTGTTTATCATCAAATCTTGACTGGTACCATCTAGTTTAAAAAATAAAAAGTCAGTCTCAAATATGTCCATAAAAGTTAGTGCATATCATTTTATAAAAAAATTAGGATTTTTTAAAATGTAAACCAAGTAAACATAATAAAATCAAGCATAAAAGATAATGTAAAATAAATTTATAAGAATTTCAGCATTATTTTTATCACAATTTATATAAAAAATTTGCCTTTTTTAATTCTTTATATTTTGTTGGTAAATAAATAAAAAATTGCATATAGTCTTTCCACAATGTTTTTTCAATGATCATAAGTTTTGTATGCCATGGTAGCTTAACCATGAGTGTAAGTGTGCTGTGAGGTAAAAAAGGTTGAGAAACACTGAGTAATTTTTTTTTATGTTTCCTGATGGAATGCCTATTTTTCTAGGATTATGTAGTTACAATTTTTTTTGTGTAAACAGGTCTTTGAAATTACTCATCACCAATGTTCAATTATAATTTAACGTGAGGGTAACACAATCATTTTTACAAATCATATCTTATTCTACTGAACACATATCACTATTTCCCAAAACTTCACTTATTTTACAAATAGATATTTATTCCATAGAATATCCCTTAACTACTGTCACAGAAAATGTTGCATAACTACTGTAAAATGTCTCTGAGACTGCTAGATTAACATAGGATATTGTTTCAATACTAAACTTTATGTACAGAATTTTTATAATCAAAACCCACATATTCAGAAGTGTCTAGCAATAGTACTGGGGTTCTGAATGAAACAAAATTCCACTAGTGTCTGTAATTAACTTGAAAGTTACCCATTAAACTACTAAAACTGAAACAAGTTGGAAATTGTATGTCAAACGTGACAAATGAGGTGCATTTGTACTGTTGTTATTTTAGTAAAATGAATTATATTGTCTGTTATTATGATACGATTAATTTCTATAATAAAATAAGTACATTTTAAGTTAGCAACATTTTATCATTTGTTGCCATTTACTGAAAATTCCAATGGGAAACTCCAGCTTACCTTGGAGATGTTAATAGGCTTTGTCTGTCTGCAAAATATTTCATGGTCATGCATTGTCCACTTCCATTCACGCAAGTGAAAAATTTGCTATAATATATATATTTTTCTCACTTTTCATGCTCGAATTCTTTTTGTTATATCATTCCGAATTCAGTATTCTTTAACATACAGACCAACGAAATGATTATGAGCTTTTCATTATATCGTGCTTTTTGTTAAATCCCAATTCATTATAAAGTGCTTCAACTGTAGTAGAAATTGAGTCACCAATGATGTCTGTTAGATTTGGCATGTGAGCAGCACCTGCATCATCCTTATTGAGGCTCTGAATACAGGTTAATCTGTAAAGGTTAATGGATTATTAAACTTTTCAACCCTCCCTAAACTGCTTTTTGATGGCTTTTACAATGAAAATCACTTTAGACTTTTTTCTGATGGACTGTTCTGCAGCCGGGCTTACAGTCTTCAATATCCGAATAATTGGCAGTGAAATTTATATGTAGTATTCATTCTTCTACATTTTATTTTTATGAAGCATTTTCTTTTGAATACAGTAGTCTCTGAAAAACTATTATGATTTTTATACAGGTTTAAAGATTAGAAATGCAAATCACAAAAGAAATAATCGAAATAGTGTAATAAGAGTTTAGAAAGTGCCGATAGCCATACCCTGTTGAAAGTACCAGCTCTTGTCCAATCACTAAAGTCAAGCAGCATCGGGTGTGGTTACTATTTGGGAGGGTGACCACCTGGGAACACTCTGTATTGGTATAATTTTTTTTTCTTTTCAGTTTTCCTTTTACCTTTTAAAATTGAATTAAAATTAAAATTTGATATTTATATACATTACATATATTATAAAATGTTTTAGCTCTAAATAAAATTCTATAGATATTTTTATAGAAGCTCTACAGACATTTCTATTGAATTTCTACAGATATTTCTATAGCTTTTGGTTAAACTATCTTATAGAAAAATGGACCATAATTCTATAGGATTCTATAATATGTTTTCTATAAAAAAAATTATAGAATTCTATAAGAAATTTTTGTCAGGGGTTTAAGCTGTGGTATGAGTTTTCAGACACTATAATTCCACAGACAAAAGTTAACTTGCTGCGCTTCAGTTACAAATGTTTTATTAAGCTTAGTTAAAAAATTCTAGTACCAAGAAACTTTCAAAAGGGTGTTGCATTAGAAAAAAGCTAAAAAATTGTATTCTTTTTCACTAAAGTGAAAACATTGACGTGGAACATGGAAAAACACTAAAATTCTCGTAAATAAATAAATAAAAACATCTAAAAACTGCCTCTTGGTTTGAGTATGATTTATGCAATTTGGCTATCTCAATACGATTTTGGGATCAAACACGAACTGATTGATTTAAGATATTTTTGCAAAATTTTATATTTTATATAATATGTAAAATTTTATATATATATAGTATAAAGATAAGACAGTAGACCCACATTATAGCATTTTCATATCTCTGCCAATTCTTCCGACTTTTCAGAATTATTCTAAATTTTAAATCTATCTTCTGTTTTTCTGCTCAGAAAATGAAATTTTCTGTTGTTGTCTTTTTCTTTTTTTTTTTTTTTTTTTTTTTAAACCAAAAATGTAGTGTACATAAATATTTGAAGAAATGGCAGAAGCAAATTTTTGTACTGGCTGTCCTTGTCATCCTATAAATTTTGCAGCACTGAAATAGAGTTCTGCATGTATCATTCTGAATTTAGTGCTAGTAGGAGGGCAAAAAATGATTTAAAAAAAATTGAGAATCATAATGAAGTTGAATTTAAGAAAATTCAAATGCATGCTTTAACTCAAAAGCTGTCTCATAGATGATGCTTGCAATGGACTCAGTGTTAATCATGTATAAGCTTTTTCTTAGTAAAACTGAAAAAAAAAGAAAGAAAATTTGTTGCTGAACTTTGAATTTTTTGAATTTTTAAAATTAACTAATCGTTTGATTATGATTTCTGCTGTAATCTAAATGGTACAGAACAAATTGGTAACATAGGAAAACAGTTTATCAGTTGCTTATAAATAGAACTTTCATTAGTTTTCCGAAAAGAGAAGAAAATCATTTTATTTCCATTCTTCAGATTTAAATAAAGTTTATTTTACTTTCATTTTATAGAGGGAGAACTGAATAAGAATTTCTCCTTTCAATCTATTTACTTTTACTTTTTTTATTGTTAAATAGTGTCTTGTAGTATCTTTTGATTTCGCTGATAAATCTTCTGCTTTTTATTGGTTATACAGATTGGCAGGTTTGATATGTATATGTTACTCTTTTCTATCAAATAAACATTGTTTTATGCCAAATTTGCGAATGTTCCATCATAGAAACTTGACAGAGTTTCTCGCCAAGCATAAGAAACAGCAATGCATTGAACCGTAAATGAAAGGAATTTCCGACAATGGATGCCAAACGATTTTACAAAAAATTTTTAGCACTCTGTCTAGTTTATATTTTGTGGACGGGACAAAATGGGTTTTTGACACATCTATATCTCTCATTCTATTTATGATAGAAACTAAATTTTTGATTCTATGGAATAGGGCGTGCCAAGGGACTAAGAATTCAAAAGTAAAGCAAATTCCGACGAATAGGTTTTCAGTAAATGCGATTTTAAAAGTGCTGTTTTTTGCACTTTTTAAATCTTGTTCAGACCAAAAACTGTTGACAGGGCTACAGCAATGTGTAATTATTGGATTTTTACATAGTTTACGTTATTTGAAGCGTTTTTATGAGTAGTTCGGACCTTTTGTAAGTTTCATGTAAAAATATTAATTAGTTTTTTATTTATATCAGTTTAAAGTTATTGATTCCTATACTTAACATAGAGCAAAAAACTGTTGACAGGGCTACAGCAATGTGTAACTATCGGATTTTTACGCAGTTTACGTTATTTGAATCGTTTTTATGAGTAGTTCAAACCTTTGTAAATTTCATGTAAAAATATTAATTAGTTTTTGATTTATATCAGTTTAAAGTTATTGATTCCTATACTTAACATAGAGCAAAAAAATAATAAATGACCCAACTCTTTTAGGAATGGTCGTATACACATGATATTAAGATATGTTATTACACTCGACCCAAGTAAGCTTCCTATTATAAAAAATCGTAACATTTAAGGTTCATTTACAGGGTCTCACAAAAGATCTTTTGATATAGGGCTAAAGAGTTGTGTAATTATCCGATTTTTATGCGGTTTGCAGCATTTGAATTGTTTTTATGAGTAGTTCAAATGTTTAATATTTCGTGTAAAAATATTAATTAGTTTTTTATGTATACCACTTTAAAGTGATTTATTCCTATACTTAAGATGAAGCAAAAAAAATATTAAATGGTCTAACTCTTTTCAAAAAGAACGTATGCGCATGATGTTAAAATATGTTACTACGAATGACCTAAGTTAGCTTCCTATTGTAAAACAGAATTGTAGAATTTACTGTTCGTTTACAGGGTAACTCAAAAGATTTTTTAATAAGACTAAAAAGTTGTGTAATTAGCAAATTTTTACGTTGAAGTACATGATTCCTGTACTTAACACAGAGGAAAAACAATAGTAAATTGAATAACTTTTGTCAAATTGGCTATATACACAAGATATTCAAATATGTTACTACATCCTCTCTATTGTAAAGCGGCATTGAAGCATATACGTTTCGTTTACAGAGTCTCTTAGAAGATCTTGATTACATTACAACCGATGTATATTTACTGAGTGAGATGTATTTTAATGATTTTACACTGTTTCAATCTCTGTAAGGTTTCATTATCTTGCTTTAAAATTTAATATGAGTTCATTTTGTCCGTCTGAAATCTCGTCGATGTTAAGCTCTAAATCTATTAAAATATAGTATTTTCATCGATTAAAAAAACTGTGTTTATTTATAAATATATAATTCTAGCGTATCAGGAATTGATTGAAATAGCGATTACAAAATTCCAACTTTACGTTCATGCGCTGAGTAATAGAATGTAAAAATGTTGCTACCCCAAGATTACAAGTTTTGTGATTAAATATTTGCCGTTCATCGAATCTCCGGCTATGACGAACTTAAAATGCTAAATTTCGTATACAATAGGTGATCGGTTACGAACTGTTCGGTTTATGAACAAATCGGTTAACGAACACTTTCGCGTGAGATTTTTATGTTCAGAGAACGAACACCTCACAAAACAAAGCCATGATGAAGCAATGCCGTGTTTCATATTTGCCGAGCTACACTTATTGCCTCTATTGTCAACTTTGAGAACATTTTAACAGTTGCATACATATGTCCTAATTAATTCATGGACTGCTGGAGATTGGGGACCTATATTTTAGGATCACCGAATTGGAATGAACAGACTATATGAACAGAAATCACTTTAATAGTTTTTATACTTTTGCAAACGTTGCGAATTTTATATATTTCAAATTCTCGAAACGTTGAGTTAAAAAACTTAAACAAATAAAACTTCTAAGGTGCACAGTAATTTTCAAAAATAATATATTTAATATGTTAGTATAAAAATCCCTGTAAATTTTTATACTAAGAGAAATAGGTTCGTATAAAAAAAAATGTTGATTATTCTCGGTAAAGTATGCTCCATAAACTTATCGTTGTAGTTGACCAAAAAAAAGTGCTTCTTATTTTTCCACATTTTTCTGAAACTGTAGTATTTTAATTAGTTTGTAAACTACTGTAAAATTGTCTAATTTTTTGTTTTTGAATGTATATAAACGGAAGAGTGATATAAACAAAAGAAAAAGAAAAATAAATGTGTCATAAATAATTTGATGAATACAATGTAAGGAAATTAATATAAAAGTTTCCCCGTTGTTATGGTAGCGACATGTACATTGGAATAAGTCACTCAATAAATTGTATAATTCTGATGTATAATTCTGTTTATAGCATCACTATTATTTTTTTTGCCCCTTTCATCTTTTCTTTTCTGAATAAAAATGGAATCCGTATAATTGAAATTAAATACCTTACAAAAATGAGTGATATCTCATCAAAAACAACTCGTTGTAAATGATCCCGCCAAGCCACAAACCTAAAACGTCAGTCACAAAAAGAAGTGATATCATATAAAAAGAAGCGATATAGAAGTGCATACTCAGAGTCCCGTGTAAAAATCTATCACCACTCATAATGTTTCCAAAGGACTCGGAGTGAGGTACAGTATGTGAAAACTGCTTGGCGACCTGCAGGCTTTTATAATGTTTGCGTTTCCTGCTATTACATACGGCTATATTATTTTATTTTATTTATTTATTTATTTATTTTGCTCCCATAAAATTGTAAAAGTTGAATCTTCTGTGTTTGCATGTCCTTTCTTATTTATGAGCTTGAAAAATCAATTTGTTGATTTTATTTACCATTATTTAAACTAAAAACACCACTCTTACGAAGAGGATTTTTTAAGTAAACGTATAAAGATTTTGAGTTTATATATATATAAACCTTATAATAAACGTTAACTAAATTGAGATATATTGCAGTAATTCTAGCGTAAGGGAATGGCATAGATCTGGGGGGAAATCCGTTCTGTCACTTCTTTCGCATACAAAAATATAAAATTTATTTTTCGATTTTCAAAATTGATATACTACATATATTATAAAAGCCTGCAAGTCGCCAAGCAGTTTTCACATACTGTATCTCACTCAGAGTCCTTTGGAAACATTATGAGTGGGGATAGATTTTTACACGGGACTTGGAGTATGCCCTTCTATATCGCTTCTTTTTATGTGATATCACTTCTTTTTGTGACTGACGTTTTAGGTTTGTGGCTTGGCGGGATCATTTACGAGTTGTTTTTGATGAGATTTTATTTATTGTAAATCATTTGTGAATTTTTTCATATTTTGAAAAATCTGAATACTCTAATTCAGTTTTGCTTGTCTGCGAGGAAAAACTCTACAAAATATTTTACTAGCTATTTTTTTTTTTAAAGCATTCCAGTATAACTAGCTTTTCTAGCAATAGCTGTTAAATGTCTTTTTGTGTGTTAGAAAAGCTTTTTCTTTCAAAAAGAGAAGAAAAAGTCCATTTTCTTTCTGAAATTTGTCTATTTCTCCATTCAAGGATGAAAATATTGCAAAGACTTATTATTGCCAATAGTGACAGTAGATCTTCTATGTCCAGAATTATTACAACAAGTAGTTGAAAAATGTTTACTGCATATAAAACTGTTTTTTTTGCTTTTTTCCAAGTAATTTAATAAAAAATACTTGGAAACTTATTAACCACTTCAATGGCTACCCTGAGATAAGTTGGGAGTAATAACACTGTTTCCCTATCTATGCGGTTGTTGAAGTGGTTAAAAAAGCATTTATCCAGCTACTAAGGATAGCTAGCTGTCTGAAATCTGTATTCTTACCATTTTAAAAGAAATTTCTGACCGGGCTCATTTTCAGTTTCTGAATTTCATTTGTTATAGAACTGAAAATGTTGTTGCAGAGTATTTTTTGTGTAATTTTAAATTTTCTTATACAACTTTTCTAGTAATAGTCATATTTTAGAATTTTTATGCAATACAAATATATCCATTTTTAGCAGTTAAGGTATTAAAAACCTTAAAACTGTCTTAGATATGTTTACTTGTAGACTTTTGGATCTGGCCATTGCTCCCTTGGATCCGCCATTGGATAAAGAAATGTTCAGAAATTTAATGTTGATTCGATCAGGGTGTCGAGTCCATCACGCTATGATGGGCAAAATTTTCTTCAAGTCAGGCTTTGTTCATTTGACCCTACCTAGCTATGGGTAATAGTAAATCTTTAGTAAAAATACATTAATAAATCTACATGACAATTAGGCAGAAATTGTCTAATAAAAGAGTTGTACTGATTTTATAAACTATCATATGTATTATTTCTGTTGTCATCATCCCTTTTTCTCAGCAGCATGGGTGCAAGACCTCAGTCTCAGGACTGATTTCAGTCTTGGCAAGATTTTTGACTGATAGTAAATTCTACTTTATATACTTAAATAATAGCAATTTTATTATCAAGAACTTTTAATCACTTTCATTTATCGTTAGATATCAATTTTTAGCCATAATTCAAGACATAAAAATCTTCTAGCCTATTTTCATTTGGTTATTCCTAATATTCAGAAAAGTTTTCACTCTTGGCTTGAATAGACTTAGTGCACACATTCTAAGCACATACAAAATGCAGAACAATGAATGAGATGTATGAAAGTATTTTGAAAAACCTTCAGACATAGCACACTCGCATTTCGTTAAAACACATTGTTTGATTAAAAAATGTATTAAATTCAAAATTCTTATAAATAAAAATATAATGGAAAAAGTTTATGAGTTCAAGCACAGCCATTATAGCATAGATTTACTTAAATGACATCACAGATTCTGTAATCCACCAGAGTCATCAAAATAGCTTTCTTAATTACTTTTAAACTTTTTTTACAACCAATCCCATTTAAGGATGTAAATTTGTATTAAATTCAAAATTTTGTTATTTAATTGCAGAATAATTAATATCCTTCATATATATATTTTTTTCAATATGCTGTTGTCACATCTTGGAAAGAAAGTCTGCAAGAAAAAAAAAGTTTTATATCTTTTGAGTTATTAATATACAGTTTTTAAAGGCACATCATGTTTATTTATGAAATGTGCATTGATTTTTTTTATACAGTGAAACCTAAAATGAAATGTGAATTTAAAAACTTAATAATGCTATTACGATTGTGTTAACTTTTTTAACATAGTGCATTCACATTTTGTTAAAGCTGATTGTTTGATTAAAAACTGCAGTTAATTAAAATTAATGAAAAAACATATCAGCAAATAATCTTAAAGATTGCAGTGTGAAAGCCTCACACAGGTCCACTATTATATATTTCTATTGTCAACATCACATTTTTTATGCATCTACAAAATGCAGAGCAGTGAATGTTGTATCATTCGAAAGGTTTTTGAACCTACCTCTGACATAGTACACTCACATTTCATTAAAACATGTTTTTGATTAAAATTTTCAGTTAATTAAAAATTAAATCAGCATTGTTTTCATAAATGAAATGAAAGGTTTTTCTCAAATTAATGTTGCCTCAAAAATAAAATAATTGTATCATACTCAGCATTGGTTATAAAAATATAAATAGTACTGATAAAGTGTTCATCTCTGCATGAGTTTATTTTATATTTTTGATTGCAAAATTGAAATGTTTAGAAGAATAAATACCATCAATTGACAGAAGTAGTGGTATTTCACATGTAGTCTAAAAGCTATGCTTTGTTATATTAGATTAAATTGTATTTTATATGTATTCAATTTGTTTTTCTTTGTCCTGTGTTTTTTCCAAAGTGATTTGATCACCCTTTAATGCATTTAAAATATGATTTTAAATTTTTTCTTCCACTTGCAATTTGCTCTCTTCAATCATTTTTTACTGTAACTTTGATGGAATAAATTAGATGATAAACTGGCTTGACTAAGATATTTTTATACCTAATTTTTCAAAGTTTAAACATGTATTTAAGAAAATATTAACACTGCTGGCCAAATGATGCACTGCTGGTCATTAAAATTGCAACATCAGGAAGATAACAGAATATAACAGACATTGTAACACAATTAATGTACAAAAACATTATGATGGGAAAGACAAGTGATTACATTTTCAGAAAATTTTGAGGTATGGATCCTGATAAAATAGCATCCAGAGCAGCCACCCCTGGCCACAACATTAGCATTTATCTGCCTAGCCATGGAGTCGAACAGAGATTGGATGTCACGTACGGGTACTGCAGCTTCAACACTATGTGCACAGTTCACCAACCATAGTAATGGGCAATTGGTGTCGGGCCAGTCACTCAGAAGCCATTGACAGGACATTTTCAATTGGTGAGAAAGCAGGAGAACATGCTGGCCAGGGTAACATTCAAACATGTTCTGTACCAAGGAAGGTCAGGATAGTACGAGCAACATAAGGTCGTGCATTGTACTTCTGAAACATAGAGTTCCGGAGGCCTCGAAGATAGGGTAGAACTATAGGCAGTAACACCTCAGAAATGTAATGTCTGCTGTTCATATTGCCAGCAATGGGAACAAGAAGTTATTAAGACATGTATTCAATGGTACTCTACACCATCACTGCAGGTTATGGACCTATATGATGATGTCGAATTCAAGCTGGCTTTGTGTATTCTCAAAGATGTCACCGAACACAGATGCTGCCTTCATGATGCTGTATACAGAGCCTGGATTGGGAAAAGATTATGCGAGATGCCATTCCTGCATCTCATACAGCATCATGATGCCCGCCTCTGTGTTTGGCGGCAACATGGAAAACACTCATTGCCAGCTTGCATTCGTCACCGTCAGACTGACATATCACTTGGAGTGACGGTATGAAGTGCCATTGGATACACATCTTGGTAACCTCTTGTTCGCATTGCTGACAATTTCAACAGCAGCCGTTACATTTCTGATGTGTTATGGTCCATGGTTCTGCCCTGTCTTCAATGCCTCTGCAACTCTACGTTTTAGCAGGGCGACTGCATGTTGGCTGTACTGTCCTGACTTTCCTTGATACAGAACATGTTCGACTATTGCCCTGGCCAGCATTTTCTCCTGATTTCTCACCAATTGAAAATGTCTGGTCAAGGGCTGCTGAGCGACTGGCTCTGCCACCTCTCGCCAGTCACTATGGTTGATGAACTATGGCATAGTGTTGAAAGTGTATGGACTGCTGTACCAGTACATTTGTCCAATAAATATCATTCTCTTATTTCTATTCCTTCTTGGTGTTGCAATTTTAATGGCTAGCAGTGTATATAAGACTGAAGTGCAAAGCTCTTGCACAGGTCCACTGATATATATTTTATCTCTGATGCCAAATTCCTTTTTTCTATGCGCATACAATGCACAATGATAAATGAGGTATCATACAATAAGTTTTTTTAAATAGTTCACTCAAAACATATTGTTTGATAAACAAAAAACCATGAAAAAAATAATCATGAAAAAAATATCAGCAAAAATATTTAAAAATTTCAGTGTGAAAGCCTCACATGGGTTCACTGGTTGACCTAAATTCAACTAATATTGCTACTGGTTTTATGTCTAATGTACATAAGTGCAAAGCTCATATGAATGGATGGTGGAATAAAAATGAAATGTTTAGAAAAACACAATATGGGAATGGAACTTAGAAAAGTTTCCATAAAGGGGGAAAAAATCCTGTGAATAATGTATAAAAGCATAATAGTAATACCTTTATTTCTTGTTTATTCATACTTATTATTGTTATCATATTTTTTCAAAATTATTACTTATGTATAATTTTGTTAAGAGCCACTGAATTACATAAGTGTAATTTTCCTTTTACCTGTATATGAGTTGTATAATATAACTTCCAAACATAGTAACATTTAAATTCAGTAACTAGTATATGTCTTTTATTTTCTGACAAATCTTTCATGCAGTAATTATAATTTATTTAACTACAGTAGACTCCCATCCAACATTCATTGAACTAAGATTATGATACATAATTTATATGATCAGATAAATGGTAGACACATTTTAAAATGTTTTTAATATGTCCTACCATTTATTCAACCACATCAGTTATGTATCATAATCTTAGTTTAAATATTGAATAATTGGAATACTTCAGTTAAAATTTATGCCTACTTCTTCTTCCTTTTTTTTTTTTTTTAAGTTACTTAAGGTGTAACACCACTTTGACCAGTTCAAAAAAAAAAAAAAAAAAGTATTCTTTATGCAAACAAAAATCATATTTTATTAGAGTAGTAGTGTGCTATTGTAGCGAAAAGTTTAATAGCTTCCCCCCCTCCCCTCAGACTAGCATTTTCAAAATAAGTGAGCATCCTAGCTCTGAAATTTTCAATCAGTCAACTTAGATCTTTTTGAAAATTAATCATCAAATATCTTTCCAGTGAAAGATATTTGATGGCTTATCTTTTAGTTCTTTATTCTAATTAGTTTAGAAAAAGAAATCACATTTGTGTCAATCACATATATATTTTTAAAATAATTAACAATATTTAAAAATGAGCTTAAAAATAATAATTGAACACCATTTTCTGCTGGGTAGATTCTATGGTAAATAGTTAAAGTTTATCTTTAATTGGAAAATATTAAATATTTTCTATATTCAAATAAAATTAAAAATTTATATTAAAAAAAAGATTAGAATTCTTTTTTCTTGCATCTTTCATTCCAGAAAGAATATAACCCTGTAATGTATTCTAATTAGTTTAGAAAATGAAATCGCATTTGTGTCAATCACATATATATTTTTAAATAATTAACTGTATTTAAAAATGAGCTTAGAAATAAACATTTTTTAAATAACCTGGAACTAAGAAAAAGTACATATTGTTATTTATAATCTTAATTTATCAGTAGTTCACTTTCTAACATTTTATGTAAACCATAACATTTTTAACATAGATTAGATGTTTAAAAATATTTTAAAGATTTACTGTTATTTAATTAAATTAAGCTGTTATAACTGCAAATATAAGATCTTTTAATTATAAAAATAAAGTGCTTAAGGAAATAAAAGAATGAAAATCTCAAAAGCTTTAGGTGAAAAATGAAAGGCTGAAACTGAAAACATAACTTCATTTTGGTTGTAACTATAAATCAAAAGTTAACTTCTTTTTTTTTTTGTCAAAAATATTAATCCCTGCAAATTCATTGTAACCATTTACAGAACATTTCAGTAAAAATTTACAAACTTTAAAGTAATTTAAATTAAGCATAAAATTAATTTTGCTGTATGGCATAAAATTAATTTCAAAGTTTTATAATAAAGGTTAATCCTTAACACTTCAGCTGTATCTGATGTGTCTAAAAGTACATTTCATTGTATGAAATATAAGCTTTTATGTATTTTTATTTATTTTTTACAAGTTCATTAATGTTATTCATTGGTTTGCTTTTGTATATGCATAAAAATTAAATTCTGCAGCTTTTAACTATGATGATATATTCTTCCTTTTGATGACCAAAATTATAATTTAAAATTTTCTTTTCTTGCATGAAAGATCTTCAGATAGATTCTACTCCCATTGATTACAGGCTAAGATTCTGACAGTTTTGTGGCATGATTGTTGGATGTTCTAGCAGGGTAAGCAGTTTTGAAAATTAAAAATATGCTAATTATATTTACTGTTATTATGTTAACAGTGAAATTTAATAATAATGAAGTTATTATTAAAATTAATTGTTTTAGTACTGTTTCTTAAAACTTGTACAATTATACTCAAGATAATTAGAGTCCAGAGCATCTTGTCTGTTTGTAATATGTAAAATTGTCAAATAACTTTCATATCTTTTTCATGCTTTGTGAATGGGCCTATATCCCAAGTGCAGATAATTGGCCGTCAATAATCAACCCAACCCAACCCATGCTTTGTGAACCCAAGATTTAATCAACTACTATAAAATATTTTATGCACTTTTATTCCACAATTATTTTTCTAAAAAAATTCACTATCGATCAGATTCTTAACTTTTTAATCAATAAGATATATTTTTTTTTGGCATACTGCTTCTATTTTTCTATTTTATATTTCATTGATCTTTTTTTTTCTTTAATCACCTTTCTCTGTTCTCTATCATTTTTAGTCCAATTTTAAAATTTCTTTGAAAAATATTTTGTGCTGAATGACTAGGTTTGTAGTGTTTGCTGTTCTTAAAATATTTGAGACTGGAAAATAGTTCATTAATTATTTTTGGGAAATTATTACTTTTGTATAATTTTGTTAAGAGCCACTGAATTACATAAGTGTAATTTTCCTTTTATCTATATATGAGTTGTAGAATATAACTTCCAAACATAGTAACATTTAAATTCAGTAACTAGTATACATCTTTTATTTTCTGACAAATCTTTCATACAGTAATTATTTATTTAACTACAGTAGACTCCCATCTAACATAGATTATGATACATAATTTATATGATCAGATAAAAGGTAGACACATTTTAAAATGTTTTTAATATGTCCTGCCATTTATTCAACCACATCAGTTATGTATCATAATCTTAGTTAAGTATTGAATAATTGGAAAGTCTACTGTACTTCAGTTAAAATTTATGCCTACTTTTTCTTTTCTTTCTTTCTTTCTTTTACATTAAAAAGAAAAATTCATAAGTAAGCACTCAGTAAATATTTACAAATGTAATAGTTGTGGAAATTTGTTCCAGTTGTTGAAATATATCCTGGATTTTGAAAATAAATTAAATGTTATTTTTCTCTAATGATTTTGGAAAAAAAAAAAGTAAAATTAATTTTTTTTTAAAGTTACTAACACCACTTTGACTAGTTCAAAATTAAAAAAAAAAAAAATCTTTTTACATAAAGTATTCTTTATGCAAACAAAAATCATATTTTATTAGTTATATATCAATATCTAAAGTGAAAGGGCAATTATAGACTTCTAGTAGTAGAGTGTGTTATTGTAACAAAAACGTTAAGTTTTTTTTTTTTTTTTTTTTTTCCCTCAGACTAGCATTTTTAAAATAAGTGAGCATCCTAGCTCTAAAAATTTCACTCAGCCAACTTGGATCTTTTTGAAAATTAATCATCAAATATCTTTCCAGTGAAATACATAGGGCTTATCTTTATTTTCTGTGTATCTGTAAGTAGAAAAATTTTGATTGAAAATTTACATTTTATTGGAATCAATGCCATTTCTCTGAAAATGTATATTTTTTAATACAGTTATATATTTAGCTAGCTTCAAGCCACCCATTTTTAATATATTAACTAAAAAAAAGTACAATTTTCTATTTTAGTATCTATAGAGTAAATTGTTTGTAAATGGATTTTTATAAACACCTTGAATTTCTTTTTATACTTCCAAAATGCCTTAAATTTCAGTGTGTCAGAATGGTGTTACCCCTCCTTTAAAATAATTATCGTATTTATTCTCATATTTTGTACACTTTTTTTGTGCTAAAGGTAAGGGAGGTGTAACTAACTATTAAATAGTATGAATGTACCCCAATTTTCTGCCTATAATCCTCGGGGGGGGGGGGGGGGGCAGATAATCTGCAGGTGTCAATTTCGTGATATTAAAAAAAAAAAGCATCATATAATCTGCAGTGCGGTATAATCCGCATGTGAAATTTTCACTTAAAAAAATTTCACAAGATCTAAAGGGCTAACATTCAGCCATAAGGGGAAAAAACATTGAATCTTGTGTAAAATATTTTAATGTTTATCTTTTGTATTTAATATAACATTTGATAAATAAATAAATATTAAATAAAAAACTGAAATTCAGTACAAAGATATTTGCAATTCTATTACACAAAAGTAAGAATAAATTTGGATTATTTATATTACTTAATATAGAAATTATAATAAAGTAAGTTAATTACTTAAACATATGTTTAATAAAATATAAAATCCTTCTACTGTTTTTTTTTTACTAATTTTTATTTTAATATGATTCGGTATTGATGACTATATGCTTTTAACCAAGAATGAAGATACAGGTATCATCCTCCGTCCTTTTAACATTTGCAGTGTTGGCGCCATCTACCAAACTACAAGAGAAATATCGAAAATCCAGCAAGCATCATCTAAAATACACTGATATTATATTTCCTCATAAAAAATGTACAAAATGAAAAGATGGTTTAATGTAATCAAAGGACTTCATTTAAAAATTAACACAGATTTAATAAGTTGCACTGTTAGGTAGATTTCGTAAGAAATACTACCTATTACATTCTCACCTAAGTTGGAAATTTTGAAAAATTTTTGCAGATCTACACCGATCATGACTCCCAGAACCCAAAACCACCCCCAGTTCAAAACTTTATATATATATATATCATCATCATCATCATCATCATCATCATCATCATCAACCGTTTTCAATCCACTGCTGGATGTAGGTCTCCCCCAGATTTTTCCATTGTTGCCTGTCTAGTGCTTTAGTCATCCAATTAACACCGGCCACTTTTCTGATTTCGTCACTCCATCTTACTTGAGGTCGTCTTCTTGGTCGTTTTACATCTCTGGGATACCACTGTAGGGTGTTTGTGCTCCATCTATTGTCTTGTCTTCTTGCAATGTGCCCAGCCCATTTCCATTTTAGCCGTTTAATTCTCTCGATGATGTCAAAAACTTTCGTCTGACTTCTTATCCACGGTATTCTCTTTCGGTCTCTTCTGGTTATGCCTAGCATACATCTTTCCATACTTCGCTGTGTTGTTTGTAAT
Source organism: Maratus michaelseni (assembly GCA_963931845.1). Taxonomy (NCBI): domain Eukaryota; kingdom Metazoa; phylum Arthropoda; class Arachnida; order Araneae; family Salticidae; genus Maratus; species Maratus michaelseni. The sequence goes on from OZ007599.1 coordinate 29,634,882, forward strand.
CTTTGTACCATCCGTTTTGTTAGTGTCCGAGTTTCTGCTCCATAAGTTAGTGCAGGCAAAACACATTGGTTAAACACCTTTCTTTTCAAACAAAGAGGCATGTTACTCTTCAGAATAATATTGTTCTTCCCAAAAGCACTCCATCCATTTCTTATTCTTCTATTGATTTCATTCATGATACTGTTGTCTGATGATATTTCTTGTCCAAGGTACACATAACTTTCAACATCTTTAATCTCAGTGTTGTTGTAGACGATTTTCTTTTTTGATGCAAATGAATTGAACATCACCTTAGTCTTTTCCAAATTTATTTTTAATCCCACATTAATGCTAGCTTCTGCCAAATCTTTTAGCATATTTTGCAATTCTTCAGGGCTATTACTGAAAATTAAAATGTCATCAGCAAACCGGAGATGGCTTAAATATTCCCCATTTATTCTAATCCCTTTGTTTTCCCCAATCCAGCTTCTTGAAAATACTTTCTAAGACAGCAGTAAAAAGCTTAGGCGAAATGGTGTCTCCCTGTCTTACTCCTCTTCCAAGCTTGATCTTCGCTTTTCCTTTGTCCAAACGGATGGTGGCTGTTGCTTTCTTGTAGATCTTCTTTATGATATTGATATAAGGTTTGTCTATACCAATGTCCTCCAGAGAAGTAATTACTGCAGATGTGTAGACCGAATCAAATGCTTTTTCATAATCAATAAAGGCAAGGCAGAGAGGTAAATTATATTCTTTATGTTTCTCTATAACTTCCCTTACTGTTTGAATATGATCCATTGTGCTAAATCCACTTCGAAATCCTGCTTGTTCTCTAGGTTGAGCTGAGTCCAGAGCTGATTCAAGTCTTGTCGTTAAAACTTTGGTGAAAATTTTATAAATCACTGACAGTAAGCTGATTGGACGGTAGTTTTTAATGTTTTCCTTTTCTCCTTTCTTATAAAGTAACACCATCACAGCATTATTCCAATCTTCTGGTACATCTGATTTCTCGAGACATTTGGAAAACAGTATGGCTAGCATTTTTGCAAATTCTTCTCCTGCTTCTTTGATAAGGTCAATTGTAATTCCATCTTCGCCAGGGCATTTACCTTTTTTCATGCCTCTAATGGCTTGTACAACTTCATCTGTCATCACTGGGATTATCTCTTCAGTTTCTGTTATGTTTACTAGTGGATCACGTAGGTTGATTTCCCTTTGATCTTCACATTTATATAGATCGTTATAGAATTTTTCGACAATGTGTACTATTTCATTATTGATTTTGGTGATTGTTCCATCTGCTCTCTTCAGTGCAAAAATACCTTTTCTTCCAACACACAGTTTGCGCTTAGCTGATTTTAAACTTTTGTTATCTTCTAGAACTTTTTTGACAAGATCACAGTTAAATTTTCTGATATCTTCTGTAACACATTTTCTTACCGTTTTACATAATTCTGCATATTCAACTCTTGATTTAGGATAGTTTTTCTTCATTTTAAATTCTCTGCGTTTCTTCATCAGTCTTCTTGTTTCTTCTGTTATTTTCTTTGTTTGCTTTACTTGTACTTCACCAGCTATCGTCCTTGCAATTTCTTGTACAGTATTTGTTATTTTCTTGTTCACTACTGTAACATCTTGTTCTTCTTCTAAGATTGATTGAAGTACTTGAAAACGATTTTTAAGTTCTAAATTAAATTCTTCTTTATGTTTCTGGAGATTTATAATATCGACTGATTTCTTTGAGCATTGCAAAAGCTTCATTCTTTCAACTTTAGTATTTAAAAGCAGTTTGCATCTAACTAACCTGTGATCGCTTCCTGTATTGAAATTATTGAGAACGCTGCAATCCTGAATAAGATGCTTTTTGTTTGTCAAGATGTAGTCGATTTCACTTGTTGAGCCATTTGCACTACGCCATGTCCATTTTCTTTGTGGCTTTTTCTTGAAAAATGAATTCATGATAAACATCTGTTCACATTCTGCAAATTCAATCAATCTGTTTCCTCTTTCATTACGCACCCCATATCCATGATTTCCTACTGAGGATTCACCTTTCTTTTTTTCCCCAATTCTAGCATTCAAGTCTCCCATTATTAATTTTATGTAGCATTTTCCTTTTTGATGCATTGAAGCTACTTCTTCATAGAAATCCTCAATTTCTTCATCAGTATAGCTAATTGTTGGTGCATAAACTTGGGTAATTTGCAGCTTGTATCTTTTTGACACTTGTATAACTAACCTTGCAACTCTATCTGATGCACTATCATATTCTACGATTTGATTCTTCCACCTTTTATGAATCAGAAATCCTACACCACTTGTTTTTCCATCTTTTGTACCTCTGTAGTATAATACATGTCCACTGGCAAGATCAATCTTCTCTTCACCTTTTCTTCTTACTACGCATAATCCTAGAATGTCCCAGTTGATTCTTTCTAATTCTTCTTCAAGTTCCTGTAAACGACTTTCAGAAGATAAGGATCGTCCATTATACGTAGCCAAGGTCATCAACTTATGGCAGCCAAGCCGAGCCCGGTGATTCTTAGCACCCTCTGTCTTCATGTTTTTCTGATCGCTGCCGTAATCAGGAACATGCAGACTGCCGGGAATTGAGGGCCGTGATTTGTTTTGTGAATTCATGGTAAAATAAGGGGGGAGGTGGCCAAATTCCTCCACGCTGGCCAAGCGGGTTGGAGGAAGCCCATCCGCGTTCGTTCCCCATGCACTAGGCATGAGTACTAACAGGCTGCACCGATGGAAGGTGCGGATTGGACAATAAGTCTCTGCTCCCAGTCGATTCCTTTAAGTCCTCCTCTGAGGCATTTAAAGGGTCTTCTCCTAGTTAACAAGCAGAGGCTATTAAACAGCCCATATATATATATATATATATATATATATATATATATATATATATATATATATATATATATATATATAAAGTTACAATATATATACAATGTAATGCACAATATATATACAATGTATATATACAATATATATATATGTCACTTTTTTCTGACCACGATAACTGGAAAAATTCTGCATAAATCTCTTCCAAACTGATACATAAAATCAAGGGTCATAAAATCTCGGTCAAGTTCGTTAATGGGCAGAATCGAACCAAGGGGGGGTGAAATGGAGGGGGGCTTTTTGTGAAAACAGAAAAACCCTCATAATTTCTTAATTATTATACGTATAGAATCCGTTTAAAATTATTATTACTTCTAGGAAAAGGGCCGAAAATTTATGTATGACAGATTTTAGATATAATTAAAAATGGTCCCAAGGGGGGGGGGGGGGGAAAGGGGAGTTTTAGAAGAAAAAAATCATAGCTTTGTCAATTCCCAAGATATCAAATCCGCGTAAATTTATTATTAATCCTCTTAGTATTATCTAAAACTTTTATATTGACAAGTTTTTTATAGGACCAACCGTTATAGCAAAAAAAAAAATTAAAAAAAAATAATCCCTGCCGGCTCCGCCTGCAAACAAGTTATTTTTCGAAGTAGGCAGTTCCAACTTCCGCATCTTTTCGAAACTGATACATAAAATCAAGGGGCATAAAATCTCGTTCAAGTTCGTTAATGGGCAAAGTCGAACCAAGGGGGGGGGGGGAATGAGGGGTACTTTTTGTGAAAACAGAAAAAACCCCATAAATTTCTTAATTATGATACGTATCGAATCCGTTTGAAGTTATTACTTCTAGGAGAAGGGCCGAAAATTTATGTATGACAGATTTTTGATATAATTAAAAATTGCCTTAAGGGGGGGGGGGAAGGGGGTTTTAGAAGAAAAAAATTCATAACTCCGTCAATTCCCAAGATTTCAAATCCGCTTAAATTTTTTATAAATCCTCTTAATATTATCTAAAACTTTTATATTGACATGTTTTTTATAGGACCAACTCTTATAGCAAAAAAAAAAAAAAAACCTTGCTGGCTCTGCCTGCAAACAAGTTTGGTTTCGAAGTAGGCGGTTCCAACTGCAGCATCATCGCAAAAAGGTCATTTCTTCTGCAATTCCCAACAAACAGGTGCCCCACAGTCTGCGTCTGCGAAATCTACCTGTGCCTGTAGGCCGAGCCGTCAGGGATTTTTTTTTAAATTTAAATAACCGATCGTTTACATAACCCACTTTCGCGATTTCTGCTATTTTGGCAATGTTTACCGGGGGTTAAATTTCAATTCTACTAGGAAATTTGGTTGGGTCGAGTGTTCTGAAAAAGCCTCTTCAAGAACAGATTGCACCCTCTGGCAGTGGAAGGTGGAACTGTGGGAGTATCTCTGGTTCTATGGGCCCGATTACGGCAGGGTTTGGCTCATTCGACTTGATATCTATAGCCTTAAATATTTTAGTTGTACTTTTGACTGCCATGATGCGTTTTCCGATCTTGGGTTCTATGAGCCCGATTACGACGGGGTTTGCCTCATTTGTCTTGATTTCGATAGCCTTACAGATTTCAGTCATATTCGTATAGAACAGATTATTTTTATCTCGGACCCGGGCAACGCTGGGCGGGTTAGCTAGCATATATATATATATGCTCAAAAAAGATTAAAAATAGAACTAAAAGAGATCAGAAATGAAGTAATTAAAAAAGTGATGACTATTATAATATGAATAATATGATTTGAAAATCTTTTCACAAATATTCCTATTGCAGGGTTAAACGATGTCCTTTTAAAAGTTGTCGATTTAATTATAGCTGATATTGATTTAGATTTTAATTTATTTAAGTTATTGTGTAAATTTTGTTTATACAACAACTGTGTTTATACAGGTTCAAATATTTATTTACAGAAAGACGGGATAGGAATGGGTACATGTTACTCTTCAATGGCAGCTAATTTATTTTTATTTTTTTATGAATTTCAGTTTTGTAGGGTTAATAATGATGTTAATTTTCTGGCTTTCAGATATATTGATGATTTAATTATTTTGAACTGTGATCGCGATTTTTTTTTTTTTTTGGGGGGGGGAGATATCATGTGACATTTATCCTAATATGTTAATTTGAAAAAAACAAATGAAAATAATAGTGAAGCTGATTATCTTTACTTGAAAATACACATTTCTAATGGTATACACATTTCAATCTACAATAAATGGGCTAACTTCAATTTTGAAGTTAACCAATTAGTTAACTTAAGTTCGAATGTGCATAAACGTGTTTACATCAATATTATCATAGGTCAGATTTTTTGCTACTATAAACTCTTTAATATAATATTTAATAATATTTCAATATTTATAATATTTAATATAATTGGAATAAAAATTTTATTTCTTAAAGAACTTTTTAATTTAACGAGTATCTGGTATTATAAAAATAACATTCCTTTGAGTTTCATTAATAGATATACTAGTTTTACAGACAGTCTTCATTTTTGAGTAGTTGCTACGTGATTGACAATGATTTGTATGACTAAAAGCCTTTTGTGGACGGTCTTACAAGGATGTTTGCAGTTATGTTACAACAGACATGGAACGTGCATGGACAGATTTTGGATCACTGGATCTGGTTATTGTTTATTGTTTTTTGAGACTGTGTGGCTCAGGATGGGGTAAGATAATTCTATTGTTGGTTCAGTGTATGTTATACATACGTTTTGAATTCAGCTATGCTGCTTGTTGTGGCGTTGGGTCCAGTGGGGGAGTGTTCGTGATATGCTTTCAAATGTTTTTATGCATTTGATTTATGCTTCACAACATTCTGGCCGAAACCCACTGCCCCTGATGAATAATTTGTTGTGTATGGTAATTAGTCTGAAACATTGCTGTGTTTTTATAATATGCCCACTGCTGATGAGGCCACAGTTTTTTGGTTGTTTTTTCTTGTTCAGGTTATATCTGTTTAAAAAATTTTTTATGTTTGTTATTCATTCTTAGTTTAATTATGGTGCGAGATTTTGGGTCTGCCAAATGCCTTTCATACATGCTGTGCTATATATATATGAAATATTGATTAAAAAAAATTATAAATTGTGTTTTATTTTAGTTAGCATTAGTTTTAATTTGTGAAACCAAACAATTTTTTTATCAAATTAATGAGATATTTGAGTAGTTGTAGTATGATCTAGTTAATTGCCCTGTAGGCATTACATTTACCGTACTTTAAAAATTCAATAAATTGTCAATTAATATTAAATATAAATTATGAAATATATGTACATTCCATGTTTTTACAAATGTATGGCATTTAAAATTGTTTTATTACTGTTATTTCAGTATAGTTTCATTGAGGGGTCAAAATGACTCCATCCCGCCATTCCAGTAGGTAAGATTTTTCTGCCGTTCTAGTGTTAAAATATGAGCCTTTAACTCATTCCATTTTAAATACATATATTGAAAATGCATATTACATATATTTAATACATACCTTTAACTCATTTCTTTAAAAACAAGAAAGAATATCATAAACAAAATTTTATTTCACAAAATGTTGTTTCTAATTTAAACACATGAAAAGTAAAAGCTGCAATTGGCGAGCAATAAAATGCTATTGACCATATTTGTGCCCAGCTAACTTAAAAGTATCCATTAATTATTTTTATTATCATCATTTCATTGTAAGAAAAGTTTAATGCTAAGAGACATTTATAAGTTCATGCTTGCAGTTTAAATTGAGTTTTATTTTATTACATTATTGTATAATATTTACTTGTTCTTAAGTATATATTTGTATTGACTTAATAAAACAGTTAGTGAAAATCTGTAATTTTCAAGTGTTATACTTTTTAAAAGCTCACTTTTGTACTAAGAATGTTATTTTTTTTTTTCAAATAATTCCTTTCATGTGAATTTCATTTTGTGCCAACTATCACGCTTTTCAGCACAAGTGTTGGTATAACAGAAAAGTACCAAAAAAAATAATAAGAATAATAAGAATTTATTGTTCACTGTGAAGGAGAATATTTAATTTTGTTTTCCTTATGTGTACATACATTATATATGTTATGTGTTCAAAAATTATCTTAAATTGCTCATCAGGGGAGCAGAGCCCCTTCTCCCTCCCTGACAGAAAAAAAAAAAAAACTCTTTCAATTCTCCATTTCTAAAAAAGCTAGTAGAAGCTTATATTTATATTTTTAATTATTTTTTATTTGTTACATTTCTGTATTGCTTTTAACATTATTTCTCTTGTAAATTGATTTGATAACAATATTAAAAATTATTAGCTAATTCAGATTTTAAAATCTACTTTTAGATAATTTGAATTATCTAACCTTTTTTGTTTTATTTAGTATACTGTATGTAAAATTAATTAAAACAAAAAAATTGTTGCTGAAAAAATAAGTAATGGAAAAAACACAACTTTTTATTTTTTTCCCAATTATCTAAAAAAGTCATAGAGAAGAAAAAGAGTTTGGTTTAGCTTTCATTCTTTCATTAACATGGGATTGTTATTTTTTTTTTGTGTGTGTGATGGTCCTTGTAATATCCTTGAAATCCCTCTTGCAATTACAAAAGATTTATTAGAATGGTACTAGTAAGTCATTTCTGAATTAATGTGCTAATTAAAGAATTTGGCAATTAATGTTTTGTCCACTTATTGTGATTGTAATGTCAAAGCACGGGATCTATACTACATTAACATTAGAGAAGAAAGTTGAGATTATATGAAATATTTAGTACAGTGTAATGAAGAAATGTGATATTACTGAAACACATGACATACTCCCAAATATATTAGTTACATAAAAAATTAAGAAATTCTAGAAAACTGAAGAGTACAAGATTAAAATAATAGTAAATGTATAAGAGTTATTGAATTTCTTGAGATCAACGAATCATGTCTCAGTTTTCTTTAAAATCACTTGTTTTAATGAATTTAAATTTTTGAGTTAAAACTAAAACTTTGTATTTTCTACACTGCTGTTCAAAATTTCATGGTACACACACATGCACACACATATACATTACTTAGAATCATTTATTAACATGAATTATTTAAAGCATTAAAAGTAATTCAAAATGCATTTAATACTATTTATAGAATTAATATTGAATTATACCTAATTTGAAAACTGATTTCTGGTATTTTGTATTTCAGTGATAATGTTTTGCTAGATGTCTGTTATATGGGGATGTGAATATTTTACTTATATGCACATTCCTATATAATATCTCATTTGGACTAGTAAATTTCAATGCATATTCATAGCATGAGTCTAAATTGAAGTTTTATGGACTAAGCTCTTGGAGTCAGAGGAAAGCTTTTTCGAAGCATGACAAGTTGAAATTTTTTTAAGTTTATTGGGATCTTTTTTATGTATGTGAGTTAAAGCTTTAATAGTAAATATTGCTTAACTTGTGCATACTTTATTTTTTCCTAGTAAAATGTACAATGTGAACATAACATTATTAATTATTGTTATTACCTGTGGAAAATCACTGATATTCATTATAGGTTTTTTGTCATACCAAGGCCATAACCAGCCCACAGTGTCAGAGAGGGGCTTAGAAATTTTTTGGTTGGACTAATTCACAACTTATTACTTTTCCTCTACTTTAATGATAAATAAATATAGACAGAAGTAGAAGGCAAGGCCTCTCTGTCATAAAACTTTTGGTTATAAAATTTTTAAATGTAATATAAATTATATTAATATTAAAAGATTATGATGTCTATAGGGGAGGTGGCTGAGCCCCTCTCCCCTGCCAACATCTAGTTACAGTCCTATGTTGTATGCAGCACTTTTTTATTTTTTAGCACACATTAATGTTTCAATATCATGTTAAAATTAATGTGCAGTATGTTTTCCAGGGTTAAATGAGAATTATAATTAAAATATATTACTATACATATACTTAATAATTGTCATTAGAATTATGATTCTTATAATACAGTAAATAATTTAAAATATAATTTTTAATAATAATTTTTTTTCCTATTTAAAAGTATTTTCTTTTATATTGTGTAGTTTCAAATTAATAATTTTCTTATCCTTCAATAATTATTATGTTCTTTATAGTTTGACAGTTTTTAATAACATTTTAACTTGTTTATCTCTGTATTTTTCATTCTTTGATATTTTAATTTGTATTAGTGTTTTAGACCATTTCAATATATATTTTATCTTCCCCAGTGAATGTGTATGTACTTGGCTTGTCTGTCCCATCCATGCATTCTTTTGGAACCCTCTGTCCCATTGACAGTTTTATTGCTGATCAGAGCATTTGTATCGCTTCTTTTTAAATTTCAAATTTACCTTAAAAAAAAAATGTCCTTGTAGCATGTATTTTACCCTTATTGGATAATTTCTCTCTGCTACTGATCACCTGATGATGAGAGCTGGTAATTAGTTGCTCTTGAAACTATAGTAATATTCAAATTTTAATTACTTAATAGGCGTATAGCCAATATAGTGAAAAAGTACCCAAGCCGGGACTCGAACCCGGGTCATCAGATTAGCGCACTGATGTTCTACCAACTGAACCACTTGGGAATGATACTCAGCCTGGAACTTTTTCACCATAACATGTTGGCAAATTCAAATTTTAATTGCTTAATAGGCATGTAGAACATCAGTGCGCAAATCTGATGACCCAGGTTTGAGTCCCGGCTTGGGTACTTTTTCACTATGTTAGCTATACGCCTATTAAGCAATTAAAATTTGAATATTATGAATGCAAGGCGTGAGAAATTTTCTCTCTGGAAAATTTTCCAAATATTAAAAAAAAAAAAAAAAGAAAAAAAAATTATGAAACTATAGTAGTTTGTATGAGTGGTAATTTCTAAACTTGGTAAAATATATACATGTCAGGATTCGAACCAGGGATCTCTTGGCGAAAGCTGCCAATTCTCTGCCAACTGAGCCCTTTTGGAGGAATCTGGAGGACTTAATTCACCCAGTTAACCTTATTGATTAACTGGTTGAATTAAATCATCCAGATTCATCTGGGATAGAGCATTGGCAGCTTCAGCAAAGAGATCCCTGGTTTGAATCCTGACCTGGACATTTTTTGTTCAGTTTGGAAATTACAACTCTCATGATTTCTTTACCAATTTGAATAATTTTGTTAAAATTAATTTAGTATAGTAGTTTGGTTTTACTCATCTGAAAAAATATCTATATATTTCTATGTAGTACTTAAAAATAGCTTTTAAGTATACTGCTGCAGTTCTGTGTCTCATAAATCTTTAAAAAAATGCTTTGTTGAGTAACTTTATTCAGACCTCGTGTGAATGTATCTTTTTTAGTAACACTTGAATGAATCTTGCAAAAGAATAGATTCTGAAAAAACCAAAAACAAATGAAACAGTCTCCATAAAAATTTCTGTGTTTAAAAAGACTTATTTTAGTAGAACAAGATTTTTTATTTCATTGGAATATGGGTTTAAATAAATAAATAAAATCAAGTACTTATATGAGGTAAAATATTGAAAAAAAATATAAAAGAATTCTCTAAAACAATTTATTTCTCGGAATTGTTTTGAAATTTATTAATTTCTGAAAAAGAAAAATTGCTTATTTCAATTCTAATATTAAATAATTTACTACTGAGAGATTAATAATTATTCAAATATATTAATATTTTAAAATTTCATTAATATTAACAAGGATCAAAACTTAAATCTCTCTTTTTCACAAAATAAATAAATAAATACAACTCAGTACTCAGTAGAAAAAAAAAATGCTGTAGTTAAAAGTGATAGGATTCTAGTGATGTACTGGCTTTCCAATTTTTCAGATAGAACATTCATTTATGGGAACGATACTCAGTCTGGAACTTTTTCACCATAACATGTTGGCAAAGCTACAAACGCAGCACAAGATGGAATATTTTCCGTGAGCCGCCAACCCGGCAAACACGAAATCAAAGAAAATGCTGCATCGACAATTGAATAAATTCATATATATATGTATATATATATATATATATATATACAGTGGCGGCTCGTGCCCTATTTCACAGGTGGGGCACCTATATGATAAGTGTGACAGTGTAGTAGATATCAGTAAACTGGAGTCATACACAAGATGGAATATTTTCCGTGAGCCGCCAACCCGGCAAACACGAAATCAAAGAAAATCCTGCATCGACAATTGAATAAATTCATATATATATATATATATATACAGTGGCGGCTCGTGCCCTATTTCACAGGTGGGGCACCTATATGATAAGTGTGACAGTGTAGTAGATATCAGTAAACTGGAGTCATATACTATACTTTTTACTATAATGCGAATAGTACTGTGTGTACCGAAAACAAGATTTGCACTAAAGCAACTAAATTTTGAAAAAAGAAATAAAAATACTTTGCCTTTTATTAAAATTATTGCGGGTGTTTATTTTACGTATTAGATAATTGAAAAAATCTAGATAACGACATTTCTCATACTGTGAAAATTTATAAAGTTTTGATGATTTTGAAAATATAGAAAAAGAAATTGAAGTTTGAGATGAGATCTTCAGTCATGCAGTAAAGTCGTCACTGCCACACTTAATAAAACAGTCTTTGTTTTTTACTTCTTAGAGTTATTACTGCTAATATGCCACTATATTAACTTACCAAAAATGTATATTACTCATGTTTAATGTAAAGCTATTACTCCAACAAAACAACTATTCTTAATAGATGTTTAATTAAAGTATTATTTTATTATAAAGGCTTTTAAAATCTAAATCAACATTACTATTTTTTCCTGTGTCTGCCGCGCTCTCAAATAAAACGTGCACCCTAATTTTTAATACATTTTGGGAGAAAAATTTCAGAAAAAATAAGAGAAAACATTTAAAATTTATTCTGTTAAAATGTAAAAGTCATTTTTAAAGTTACAGAATAGTCACAAATAATTGCTTCATTGTAGCGGAAATTTAAATGTGAAATGACCAATATAATCCTCCATCAGATCGGGTAAAATGATTTAACCCGAATCCGACAGGACCAGCGGATGGGGTTGAGTAGGGCTGACGCTATTTTTTGTTGTGGGTCGGGTTGTCTTTAAATGTTTCGGGTACTTTCGGGTTTTGGGTTAGGTTTTTAAGGTTTCGGGTCAGGTTCGAGTTGACCTGATTTTTCAAAAGGAAATGCTGAATATTTTTCAACTGAATAAAACTAAACAGTTGAATATTAACGAGTGAACAAAAAATGTATTCATTTTTATAGGAAAAAAAATCAAAATGAGAAGATATATAATTGTACACTATTTTTCTATAATCAAATTAAAATATGATTTTTCTTTTCTTGTTCGGGTTTGAATAATTTGTTTTCGGGCCGGATTCACGTTGAAGTGAACTGGTCTCGGGTTGACTAAATTTTCTTTGTCGTGTTTCGAAATGACTTTAAGCAGAAATTTCAGCTTCGGTTCGGGTACAACGCGATGCGTTCAGAATTTTAAAGGCCAATGATAATTTTTACAGATACCACTTAAGATGTCAAATCCAAAATCTTCATGTATAGACTAAATTTCGATTGTTTAAAGTAAATTTTGAGGAAAAGAATCACGCAACACACGTAAGAAAATTACCGAAAAATAAGTTTATCTTTGTTTAATTAAAAATTATTGATTACCACAAACATTATTTATTTTTATTTAAAAAAACACAGATTAAATGTAAATTCATATAGTAATTCAATTATTTATATCCATTTATTCTGTCCATTTTGGCAATAATTATTTTGTACATGAAAGAGTCGTAACAGATTCTATATAAATTAAAAATGTGTAGTTTCAAACTCATATATCAAATTACACTGCTATATTCTTTAACAGCAAGTTAACAATTAGATGACAAAAGATTTTCTGGCTGAAACTTGTCTATAAAACGGAGTTAAATTAAAAAATAAAAACATTCATCATTGAAGAAAAATACCAACTATATAAACTCAAAAATTTAATTAAAAAATATTTTTATTATTATTAAAAAAGTATTAAATGCACCAAAAATAAATGTAGAATTTTTTATTGTTTTTGAAAAAAAAAAAAAAAGATTGGGAGAATTAAAAAAAAAAAAAGTCTGATTCCCATCAGTAAAAGTCGCCAATTATGTCGATAATTCTTAAACGCTGATATCTTCCGAAACAAACATAGTCTTTTCCTACATGGGGCCAGACAGATTTTGCCCCAAAAGTGTCCTATTCAAGCTGTTCCTTCGCACTGTTTGGCGATAAATACGAGGAAGACGCAAAGATGTGCGGTTGTGCAAAATGCCATAGAGCTCTATCGTGAGACGGGCACAGCTTTCTGGGGCCCTCCTGAATACTACTAGAACAGTGAGCGGACAGTTGTCAAAAGGGTGATTTACGACATCCGGTGGAAGGGAATGATAACCTTCTTGGACGATGGAAGCGAGCGAGAGAAAATTTTGGACTGGGCTGGAAAAGTCTGGAGTTGAAACTATCTGACATTGCTGATATTTTAATAAAAAATAATGTTAAATTTAAGAAAATTTAATAGAGAAGTATAGGTGGGGCCGTGCCCCAAGTGCCCTATATGACGGGCCGCCCCTGTATATATATATAATACTTGGAAATTTTTCCAGAGAAAATTTCTCACACCTTGCATTCATAATATTCAAATTTTAATTGCTTAATAGGCATGTAGAACATCAGTGCGCTAATCTGTTGACCCAGGTTTGAGTCCCGGCTTGGGTACTTTCTCACTATGTTGGCTATATGTCTATTAAGCAATTAAAATTTGAATATTATGAATGCAAGGTGTGAGACATTTTCTCTCTGGAAAAATTTCTAAATATTAAAAAAAAAAAAAAAAAAAAAAGCTATAGTAGTTTGTATAAGTGGTAATTTCTAAACTTGGTGAAATATATACTTGTCAGGATTCGAACCAGGGATCTCTTGGCGAAAGCTGAAACGCTCTGCCAACTGAGCCCTTTTGGAGGAATCTGGAGGACTTAATTCACCCAGTTAACCTTATTGATTAACTGGGTGAATTAAATCCTCCAGATTCATCTGGGATAGAGCATTGGCAGCTTCAGCAAAGAGATCCCTGGTTTGAATCCTGACCCGGACATTTTTTGTTCAGTTTGGAAATTACAACTCTCATGATTTCTTTACCAATTTGAATAATTTTGTTAAAATTAATTTAGTATAGTAGTTTGGTTTTACTCATCTGAAAAAATGTCTATATATTTCTATGTAGTACTTAAAAATAGCTTTTAAGTATACTGCTGCAGTTCTGTGTCTCATAAATCTTTAAAAAATGCTTTGTTGAGTAACTTTATTCAGACCTCGTGTGAATGTATCTTTTTTAGTAACACTTGAATGAATCTTGCAAAATAACAGATTCTGAAAAAACCAAAAACAAATGAAACAGTCTCCATAAAAATTTCTGTGTTTAAAAAGACTTATTTTAGTAGAACAAGATTTTTTATTTCATTGGAATATGTGTTTAAATAAATAAATAAAATCAAGTACCTATATGAGGGAAAATATTGAAAAAAATATAAAAGAATTCTCTAAAACAATTTATTTCTTGGAATTGTTTTGAAATTTATTAATTTCTGAAAAAGAAAAATTGCTTATTTCAATTCTAATATTAAATAATTTACTACTGAGAGATTAATAATTATTCAAATATATTAAAATTTTAAAATTTCATTAATATTAACAAGGATCAAAACTTAAATCTCTTTCTTTTTCACAAAATAAATAAATAATTACAACTCAGTACTCAGTAGAAAAAAAAAATGCTGTAGTTAAAAGTGATAGGATTCTAGTGATGTACTGGCATTCCAATTTTTCAGATAGAACATTCATTTATTGGTCATAATTTTCAATGTTTTATTCATTTTATGCTTATTCCTTTGTGAAAAAGAGCGAGTTCTAAATCTTTCATTTTCTTTTGTAGACAATAATCCTGATTCCAGAGAAGATTATCATATCCACTGCAATAGCATATTTTCAGATAGTTAGTAGGAGGAAAAAAAAGAAAGAAAAGAAATGGTGAATATGTAAATACTTTCCATTACATTCATTAATATTTTTGAGTATGTAAACTGCTTATCTGAAATTTTTTTCTATGTTATTTATTGAATAGATAAAATGTTATTTTATTTGAATGTGCATATGTTTTTAGATGCATGAAGATGCAAATGTTTGCATTTTGTTCTACTTTCAGCTAATCATATTTTTTTAAGCTACTGTTTTAAGCTATATTTTTATTATGAATAATGTAGCGCAATACCAGTATAATCTTTTTGTTTCTTCTATTGAAATTATTAGATATAAGGGGATGTGGGACATTGAGAGATTGACAAGGGAAAAAAAAAAATCCTCCCAAATATATACACTATATGGCCAAAAATCACTGGACACTTTCGATTTTAGATCTTTTGTCAAATACCTAGAAAAATTCCGACAGAATGTTTTGGAACTGCAGGAATATGTTTAACCTAATTTTTTTTTAGAGAAAGTTTGACCAAGAGAGCAATTAGAGGGCCAACAACAAATTGAATACTTTTTATTACCTGTAGAATATAATACTTCAAATGATCTGTAGCTCCAGCACATCAGTATTTGGATTTTGTACAACAATTTTCTTCATTTGTGTAAGAATAGCATGTATATTTAAGGAAATATCAAAAAAATTTAAGAAGTTTTTGTATGTTTTTTGTGTATAGTATGTAGGATTTTCACCCAAGTTTAATGCTATTCTCAGAAAATTTAAAAAATTACATTAGAAAAACATGGTGTAATTTGAATAGAAATATATTAAGTATTTCATACTTTTAGCACAGAAAAATGTACAAAATATATGAGCAAATACAGTAAATATTTTAAGGTGTAACGCCACATTGCTACCCTGAAATTCAAGCCATTTTGGAAATGTTTAAAAAGAAATTCAAAATGTTTCTAAAATTCCATTTTCACTAAGTTATTCTACTAAAATAGAAAAGTATATTAATTTTTTTAAATTAATATATTAGAAAATGGAAGCTGGAAGCTGGTAAAATAATAGCTGTTTTTAAAAAAATATATACATTTTTAGTGAAATGGCACGGATTGAAATTAAAATGTATATTTTCAACCAAAATATTTGCTACTTACAGATATACAGAAAATAAATAAATCGACATTCCATTAACGTCTCCATTTTAAGCCCTATGTATTTCACAAGAAAGGTACGAGATGATTAATTATCATAAAGTTCCAAATTGATTTATTAAAAATTTCAGAGTTAGAGTGTCTACTTATTTTAAAAATGCTGTCCTGAAGGAAAAAACAACTAAAGTTTTCATTGCAATTGCACACTCTATTTGTACAAGTCAATAATTGCCCTTTCACTTTGATATTGATTTGTAACTAATAAAATATGATTTTCGTTTGTATAAAGCACAGTTTAAGGGGGAAAAAATTCAAACCCGTCAAAGCAGTGTAACTCCATAAGTAGCTTGAAAAGAATAAATTTTACTGTTTTTTTTCCCCAAAAATCATTAGAGAAAAAGAACATTCAATTTATTTTCAAAATCCAGGATATATTTCACAACTAGAAAATATTTCAATGACTATTATGTTTGTAAATACTGTCTATATGTTTGTAAATTTGTTATTATTTTTTTCTTTTTAAAGTAAAAAAAAAAAAAAAAGAAAAGAAAAGAAAAAGTAGGCATAAACTTTAACTGAAGTACAGTAGACCTCTCAATTATCCAAAACCCTTTATACTAAGATTGTGACACATAACTGATATGGTCAAATAAGTCAGGGCTTGAATTGGAAAAATCCATGAACCAGAGTGTTATTTAAAAATTATTGTTTACTTGTTAAGTATAGACACATTTATTTTTGACCATACGAAAACAATTAAAAAAATGCATTTAAGATCCTAAGTAACAGAAAAATAGTTAAACAGAATAACAATAATCTATATACATAAAACATCACAATTACATCAATATTACATGCGGAAAACGGTAAATAATTTCTATTTTGTCGATCGCAACAAGCGGAGTGCTAAGAAACTCTGGGTCTCTGGTAACGTCGAATTTCAGCCTGCTTCCATCTTCGTTGTACCAAAAGGTTGAAAATAAAAAGCTTGGATGTGAACAATATGTTTTAATAATTACATTAACCGGAAAAATATTTACCATAATTTCATTAACTGGAACAATATTTGTGCTAATTTCATGAACCAGAATATTGCTCCAGTTTGCTCCGGTACATTTTGAGCCCTGAAATAAATGACAGGACATATTAAGAATATTATAAAACAATCTTTTAAAGTGTGTACCATTTATCTGCCCATATAAATTATGTGGTATAATCTTATTT
This sequence comes from Maratus michaelseni, assembly GCA_963931845.1. NCBI lineage: Eukaryota > Metazoa > Arthropoda > Arachnida > Araneae > Salticidae > Maratus > Maratus michaelseni. Next base: position 29,652,100 of record OZ007599.1, read on the forward strand.
CAATGGATGTTGGATGGGAGTCTTCTGTAGCTAAATAAATTATAATTTCTACATGAAAGGTTTGTCTGAAAATAAAAGACATACACTACTTACTGAACTTAAATGGCATATTTAGAAGTTATATTCTACTATTCATATACAAGTAAAAGGAAAATTACACACGTGTAACTGACTGTTTTTGAAAAAAAAAAATTATAAAAGCAATAATTTCCCAATATTAATTAATGCATTATTTATCCATACCAAATATTTTTAAAACAAGCCAACATTTAAAACCTAGCCATTCAGCACAAAATACTTCACAAATCAAATTTAAAATTCGATTAAAAGTGATAGAGAACACAGAAAATTGGAAAAAAAAAAGATAAATAAAAGTAAATATAAACAACAACAAAAAAATTCATGCTATAACTAGTTTCAGTGAAATGAATAATATTGTCTGTTATTATGATATGATTAATTTCCATAATAAAATAAGTTAATTTTAAGTTGGCAACATTTCATATTTTGTTGACATTTACTGAAAATTCCAATGGGGGAAGCTTAAGCCTAACTTTGAAAATTTCAGAACTTGAAATCCATATTTAGACTATTTTTCTATTTAATATCTATTTCTCTGGAAACATCTATCCAAAATTCTGTCGGTAGATTATAAGATTTCTATAATTAAACAATTTTAGTATACAAATTCGGTTCTTAACCCCTTCACGACGAGCGTCCTTTAATCTTTTGCCACTGAGTTTTCAAAACAGACATTTTCGCCTAATTGAATCATAGAAATACTATGATTAAGTTAGCCAAAGCTTACTATAAAAAACTGGTGGGAATAATCGAGGATTCTGAGCATCTCAAATATGAGTCATTCATCCCGAAGGGGTTAAATTCAGTGATACAGAAATAATATGATTCCATCTTAATTATGATGGTTATTAATTTTTCCATCTTAATTGTGATGGTTCTTAATTATTCCAGTTTAATTATAATTGGTTAAGTTAGAAGTACTTTATCAAATCATGTTTAATTTTTTTTAAGTTTTCTAGATACAGATCACATTTTTTCTAGATCCTTATTAGTGACAGTATACTGCTTAGCACCACAAGCTGAACAATACTAAGAAAGAACTTTTTTTTTTATAATAACAGATATTGATATAATAACACAAGTAAAAAACTTAATTATTTACAAAGAAGAATGTGAAATAGTATCACCGTCAAGAATTTCATGTCTAAAATTTTATCACTTTTATGTTATAAAATTTTATTGGGAAGAATAGTTGAATTATTATGAATTTTACAAAGTGACGGTATTTTTCAAAAGCAAAAAAATACACATAAAAATCATGCCAACATTACATTAGAGAGGTAATAAAATTTTAAAGGCAGAAACCAATTTTTAACCTTTAAGGGGCAAAGTAGTTCAGTTGCTAAAATCTTGAAATAATTAACTACCACCAGAATTTAAGAACAAATTGATTTCCAAATAAAACATACACATACATTGCATACTTCATATACAATATAAAGGAAAATTATTTTTCAAATAATCTAGTGCAAATTTGGTATTTGGGAATTAAATTTAGGTGGTATAAATACTATACCACCATCATTCTAAAGGTTAAATATACTATATGGTAAAAAATGATCATATACACACAGATAAAAATATATAGAAAAATCTATATAATACGAACGTCAAATTCACCCAATAAAATATTTATAAAGCACAATGTAAACACATTGATAAGTTACGTTACTATCGAGGTGCAATAAATCAAAATACAGCTTCAAAACATTAAAACTGTAAGATGTTAAAATTTCATGAGCTTTCGGCTAAACATTAGCCTTCCTCAGATGAACAACAAGCAGTCAAGGAGACGCTGCTCCGAAATGGCGCATTTTGGACAGGCTGAGAATGGGCAAAACCAAACAGACATGAAATAAAGGGGGTGACTGAAGTCCGGATGATACCATTACCAGCTGGGGTGGGTCAGGAGAAACCGAAAACCCCAGTGATACCTAATATATTGTACCATAAACGAGGGATCTGATAAGATAATACATCATTACATGCATTATCACCTCTTTTCAAAATCTCTAGGGACTCTCTGATTATGCAACTATTATACTGTGAACCTCGTGAAATTATTAAACATACTCTGATTTCCAGTATAAACTTAATTACTAACAGCAACGTTTTCTTATTTAACGGATGTTATTATAAACAATCTGAGGGAGCCCCTATGGGTTCACCTATCTCTGGTTTACTGGCAGAATTAAAATTACGACCTCTGGAAAAGCGTATAATTTCTACATCCCCCTTTAAACCTGCATTATGGGTTAGATATGTCGATGACATACTACTCATATGGAATCACGGTATCTCTGCATTGAATGATTGTCTGGCGCATGCTAACAGTATAGATAGAAATATACAATTTACTTGTGAAATTGAAGAAAATAGTTCATTACCATTTTTAGATATAGAACTTATTAAAAATATTTCAACACGTAGCATTGATAGGAAAGTTTATAGAAAACCTTGCAGATCCAATAACACAATATCATACAATAGTAATGTTCTGTTTAATTACAAAGCAGCAGCATATCGGTTTTATATCAAAAGGGCGTTTGAGGTTAGTTCAGAATGTTATTTAAATGAGGAGTTGAACAAAATTAAAGAGATTGCATCTGAAAATGGTTTTTCAAACAAATTTATTAATAAGTCAATTTATGAGTACAGAAATAAACAAGCTACAATAGTTAAAAAAGATATGCAATCTTCAAAATTCTACAGTATAGATTATATCCCGCATCTGTTTGAGCGGATTAAATACGCATTAAAGAAATATAATGTAACTCTTATCGCTAAACCCCCAACCAAGCTTAAATATTTGGTACATAGAATGATCGACCCTATTGATAACCGAGATAAATCTGGCATTTATATTATTCCTTTTAAAGTTAATGACAGTTCTAAAATATATTCATATATAGGCATGACAACTCGCAAATTAAAAGAAAGGAATAAAGAGCATACTGCTGATATGAAAAAAGGTAAATTATCCACTGCTTTATCCAGATTAAATCAGGCCAAAGATATTGATGTATTTTCTGTAAAGCTAAAATAATTTCACGAGGTTCACAGTATAATAGTTGCATAATCAGAGAGTCCCTAGAGATTTTGAAAAGAGGTGATAATGCATGTAATGATGTATTATCTTATCAGATCCCTCGTTTATGGTACAATATATTAGGTATCACTGTGGTTTTCGGTTTCTCCTGACCCACCCCAGCTGGTAATGGTATCATCCGGACTTTAGTCACCCCCTTTATTTCATGTCTGTTTGGTTTCGCCCATTCTCAGCCTGTCCAAAATGCGCCATTTCGGAGCAGCGTCTCCTAGACTGCTTGTTGTTCATCTGAGGAAGGCTAATGTTTAGCCGAAAGCTCATGAAATTTTAACATCTTACAGTTTTAATGTTTTGAAGCTGTATTTTGATTTATTGCACCTCGATAGTAACGTAACTTATCAATGTGTTTACATTGTGCTTTATATATACACACAGATTTTACACATTTTGTCAGAAATCTAAAGTTACACTTGTGAGATCCATCTGGAACTTGAGGAATGTAAGGAACATATTTGACCTCATATTTTTTAACAAAGGTAATTACACTGTTGGGTCACAAAAGTAATTAAGGACCAACAAACAATTGAAGAAAAAAAAACTGGGATCACCATGTAAAATATTATGATTGAAAAGATCTGTAGCTCTAGCATAAGACAATGTGTGTCATGCACAATATTTCTTTTTATTTGAATAGAATGTATATTCATGGAAATTAACATATTCTTTTAAAAATGAAAGAAATTTTTGTACGTTTCTTGTTTAGAGCATGCAGGGTTTTCAACCAAATTGAACACCAGTTTCAGAATGTTTGTAAAAATATAGTAGAAACAAAATAACACAATTATGAATATAAATATATTAAATATTTAATGAAATATGAACAGTTGTATGAAATATTTTTTAGCTGTACATCTATGAACTATACCAAAGATTTTTTTTTTTTTTTTTTCATCATTTAGAAGTCAACTTTATAGAGCAACTAATATAATAATGACAGTCAAATATCTTGAAAATTTGTAAAGTAGTCAGCAATATAGTGAGCTGAATTTTGGTTGCCTTTGAAAAGTAGCTGGATAAGGGATTTTCAACAAATTGTCGTTTTTTATTTAGTATTTTATGAAATGTCAACGAGTAGGTTTGTAATGGATGCTTCGATTTTGATAATTCTTTTTTAGTTGGAATAGGCTCAACATGGTAGTTTTACAAGAAAAATTAAAGCATCAATACAAAAATTTAAATTAAAAATATTGAATATTAGAAATAACATTTTGTGGGAAAATTCCTTGTAATCCACTTACTTATAGAAAATAACTGAAATCCATAAAGATATTGACAATAGAGTGAGCTGAATTCAGCTCACTCTATCACTAATACCTGAATTTTCATGATATTTGACTGGTCTTTTATAGGAGTAGCTCTAAAGAATTGACTGCCAAATCATGAGAAAAAAAAAATCTTTGGTGTTTGTACATGTGCAGTTAAAAATTATTTCATACAAAGTCTCATATCTCATGAAACAGCCCCCTAGCTTCACTAAAATTTTATCAGATTCTGTATGTTTGTTAATTTTGTTGAACATCAGTACAAAGAGCTTAGATGACTATAATTTCAATTTGAATTCAATTCAAATACCAGAAAACAATAATGGCCAAAAGAAAAATTGTATGTATAAACTAAATGTTGTCATGTTTATTCCGCTACAGTGTCCTCTTTATGCTCTCAGCCCTTTTTTTTACCACAGATTACCCATTGTCATCACTAGTGATGCTCTGATCACTCACTTAACATCATTAAGCTCTGTGGCACTGTCCTGTCTTGTTGATTTATGTATATTGTGTGGTATTGTTTTATCTCTTAAGAATAATTAAATTTTATTATTTTCAAAGCTTCTTTCATAAAGTTATATCCACACCAAAAACATGTAATTGAGAGTTATGTAGACAGCCAAAAATTGTCAAGTTTGAAGGCAACAACAAAAAAAAATATTAATATTGTTTTGTTGTCACTTGATGTAGTGCAGCTGCAAGCTCTCTAAAATCTTTAAAAATACTCTAAAATTTTAAATAAAACTCCCATAAAATCTATAATTCTTATATATTTTTGTATAAAAACGTAGGGGGTTGCAGTTTGTAAAAAAAAATATATATATTAGGTTTGTATGCTTTATAAGAACTTCTGAATTTGGATTTTAGTTAAAGCCCATGAATTAACATTGCATATACTGGGAGACAAGAAAAAAGTGTGATATTAAAAAAATAATAAAGATAACTCTAAAATAAATGTTTTATATCTATTTCAAAAATCTTAATTCATTATAATAATATTCTTAATTAAATTAACAGTACAATTCTGCAAATAAAATGTACAGTCGTGGAAAAAAAAAACTGAACACTCCCTACTAATTCTGCAACAAATTATTCTAGAAGAAAGTCACAGGTACCAAACGATCAAAAATAAAGTCTTCTTTTAAATGAGGTATATAAAATTTTCTTAGGGGGCCATCTAAATATAAAAACAAACCTAAACTTTTTTTTTTTTAAATAACAAGACACAATTTTGACAAGATATTTTAAATCTTCTGTTCAAACTATGCCTAGGTACCAAAGTTCATGAAATTCCTATGGTTAGTTTAAGAGAAATTAATAATTTTAAAATGGGCATATTTTAGGAACCAAATTGAAGTTTGGTACTAGAGTGTTGAAATGCTGCAGAGTGATTAAGTCACTTCTAATGTATTATTTTTTACCAATATGATCCATATAACTCACTTAATATGTTTCGGCTATTGTTATATACAGTAAAAGGCTTTCCAATATTCATTTTGTAATGTTTACAAGAGTTTAATCATCTGATTAAAAATATATACAGTGGGTGATCGGTTAACAAACTTAATCCATTCCAAAACAATGTTTGCAAACCGAATTGTTCGTTAACCGATCATAGATTTAGTATATATTTGTTTGGGAATTCAATTACTAATTCGTTCTTAAAAGTTAAATAATATAATAATATATAAAAATTAATATAAATTCTCCCTAAATTTATTTAAATGTAATAATAATAAAACACACACAGTCTCGCCCTTTCTACTCATGCTCTTTTTGAGTTTGCGATTTTTGATTTAATTGATTATTTTGATTTTTGATTGAAAATATCTGTCCAAAGTCTATTGCTTTTCTCTCTTCTTTGGGATGTTTTTGAAGTGATTCACAACATTTTTGTTGTAAAGGTCCCCAAGCCTATCAAAATCAACCTGTTTTGGGTGCCAATTTGAGACTGTGGTCCTGACTCCCCCCCCCCCCCCCCCCCCCCACTTTTTAAAAGTTATTTTATAACAGAAGTGGAGCCTAGAGCATGTTAATAATTTAGGAAGTAAATTCCAATTAAAATAACTAATTTCCAATTAAAAATATTTCTTGAAAAAGGGACACAAAATATAAAAAATTATGTTTTTAATCTGTTTATTCTAATTTGGGGACCCTAAAATGTACGTTCCAAACACACGGTAACCCATGAATTAATTAGGCCATATGTATATAACTGTTAAAATGTTCTCTAAGTCGATAATAGATGCAATTAAATACAGCTCTGCAAATCTGAAACACAGCATTGCTTCTTCTTGGCTTTGTTTTATGAGGTGTTCATTAACCGAACATGTGTTCATTATCCAAACATAAAAATCTCTCGCGAAAGTGTTCGTTAACCGATTTGTTCGTAAAACGATCACCCACTGTATAAGGTTATCTGTTATTAAAATAGTTTTAGAATATGTGAATGTGATTGAAATTTTATAGGTGTTTTTATAATTCTTTTCCTCAGATTTTGAATTTATTTTACTCGCTAATTTCTAAATTTATATGTGAAAGATAGCAGCAAATTTAAAATTTAGAATAAAAATTAGTATGAAGCAGTATAAGGAAACAGTGTTGAAAAAAACCAGACAAATTGCTTTACAGCCTGAATATAAATTGTAACTCGATTGTTAATGCCATATTTTAAAAACTTTTTCAGCAAATACACAAACTATATGCTTTTATAAGAAACTTTACGTCAAACATAATACCACAGAAAAAATAAAATATGTTTATTAGACTGAAGAAGAAGCTAGAAATTCAATTAAAGGTAACAAAAATAATGAGTAAGATATTTTTTTCTAAGGTACGACTGTTCATTTTTTAAAAAATGAGCTTTGTTAATTTAAAAATAAAAGAAACTAATTTACATAACTGACATAAAATTATATCTCATGCAAATACAATTTACGTAATTTTAATAAAAAATTGAAAATCAGATACACACACAAAAAAAAACATTCTACTCAACAATTAAATAAGCAAAATAGTTTTTTTTAATTATGCTTTTCTGCACATCATAGATGGCCTCTTAAATCATCATTTTGCCATTTTTTAAGCATAATTTGAAAACTACTCGAAAGATAAATTTTAAATGTGCATAGAACAAGATATAATAAATATAAATCCATAAAAAAATTGGTTGCAATTCATAATTTTTTTAATATTAATTTCATAATTCATAATATAAAATTATAAAAATTGCAAATTCACTGTATTTATGTTTTTTAGTATTATAACCAAACAAAAAATTAGCACATTGGGTTAATAATTTTAGGAGATATTAATAAGAATATGAAAATGTAATTTAACTTTAGAAGCTCTAAATTTTGAATGTTTATAATTCAAAAACTTATCATCCAAATGACTTAAAATTTGGTATCTAAGTATAGTTTGAACTGGAAATTAAAAATATTGTGACAAAATTGAGTGTTGGCATTGAAAAAAAGTTTGGGCTGGTTTTGAAATGTAGTTGCAGATTTTATATATATCATTTAAAAGTGGACTTTATTTCCAATCGTTTGGTACCAGTAATTTTCTTTTGCGATAATTTGTTGCAGAATGAGTGGGGGGTGTTCAGTTTTTTTTTTTCCCCATGACTGTACATAGTTATTTAAAGTGCATATGGAAAAAAAAAATTCTTGAGAGACATGCAAAAAGAGTAATATCTACTAACCAGCAATATAACAAGGAGATGGTTTTATATCTAGTGACAATTTTAAAAGAACTTCAGAGAAAAAAACAAACATTAAAATGTGTATAAGGCTTTTTTTAATTTTCTTCTCCTACAAAAGCTCCTGAAACCTTTTTAGCTATCAGATCTAAATAGGAACATCTTTTTTTTTAAACAAGGTTTTAATACATAAAGGAAAATGTTAATTTTAGTATAAACTTGAAATAAAACGTTTTCATTTTTGTAAAATATCAAAAAACTCAAATACCTGGTTGTTGTGCACCTGAAATTCAATCAACTTCTATAAAATATTTTATGCACCCTTATTATGTACTCATTTTTCTAAACAAATTCATTATAGATCATATTCCTAACTTTTTAAAATCAATACATATTTTCTTTTACCATACCATTTTTTGGTTTTTGGTTTTTATGTTTACTTTCATGTATCTTTTTTTTTTTTTCACTTTTGTTCTCTATCACTTTCAATCCAGTTTTAAATTTTATTTGTAAAGTGTCTTGTGCTGGTTGACTAGGTTTTAAGCATTTGTTTGTCTTTAAAATATTTGGTATGGACAAATAATGCATTAATTAATATTAGGAAATTATTGCTTATATATATATATTTTTTTTCAAAAACAGTCACACATTTGTAATTTTCCTTTTACTTGTATATGAGTTGTAGAATATAACTTCTAAACATGCCATTTAAGTTCAGTAACTAGTGTATGTCTTATTTTCAGACAAACCTTTCATGTAGTAATTATAATTTATTTCGCTACAGTAGACTCCCATCCAACATCCATTGAAATAAGATTTTGACACATAATTTATATGGTCAGATAAAAGGTAGACAATAATGTTTTTAATATGTCCTGTCACTTATTTCAGGGCTCAAAATGCACCGGAGCAAACTGGAACAATATTATGGTTTGTGAAATTAGGACAAATATTGTTCCATGGTAAATATTGTTCAGGTTCGTGTAATTATTAAAACATATTATTACAGTTTCTGAAAAACATTAATATTTCCGTTACGGTTGAGGTTCATCTGAAAAAAAAAAAGATAGAATATGCTGTGATGTAGTTAATACACTTAGTATCACTGTGATAAACTACCACCAAGCAATTGCAATAGTTCCTACTCCAAGCGAATGACTCACAAGGTAGATGACTCAACTCAAGACTTTCATGCAGTGATCACAATTCTAAACACAACCTTTTTAAATTTTAGTAATTAAATTTCATTTAAGCTTTATGACAAGTTTTAATCTTTTGATACAATGAAGATGGAAGCAAGCTGAATTTAGGCCTTACCAGAGACACAGTTTCTTAACACTCCACTTGTTGTGATTGGCAAAAGAAAAATTATTCGCCGTTTTCTGCCATATAAGTGTGGTGTTTTATATATATAGATTACTGTTATATGTTTAATTGTTTTTCTGTTATTTATGATCTTGAATGCATTTTTTAAATTGTTTTTGTATGGTTAAAAATTGTCTATACATTAAAAATTATTGTTGAGGCCTTTTTTTTTTTTTTTATAATAGTGGCAAACCTTAGCTTTGTGGATTTTTCCAATTCGAACCCTGATTTATTTGACCATATCAGTTATGTGTCATAATTTTAGTATAGTGGGTTTTGGATAATTGGGAAGTCTGCTGTACTTCAGTTAAAGTTTATGCCTACTTTTTTCCCCCTTTTTTTAATTAAAGAAATAATAACAAATTTACTAACATAATAGATGATATTTACAAATATAATGGTCATTGAAATATTTTCCAGTTGTAGAAATATATCCTGGATTTTTAAAGTAAATTAAATGTTCTTTTTCTCTAATAATTTTTGAAAAAAAAAAAAAAGTAAAATTTATTCATTTCAAGTTACTTAAGAAGTAGCATGGCTTTGATAGGTTTGAAATTTTGAATTTTCTTTCACTTAAACTGTTCTTTATACAAACAAAAATCATATTTTATTAGTTAGAAATCAATATCAAAAGTGAAAGGGCAATTATTTACTTCTACAAGTAGAGTGTGCCATGGTAATGAAAACTTTGTTTTTTTCTCCAGGACAGCATTTTCAAAATAAGTGGACACTCTAACTCTGCAATTTTCAATAAATCAGTGTGGATCTTTTTGAAAATTAATCATCAAATACCTTTCTAGTGAAATACATAGGGCTTTTCTTTCTTTTGTGTGTATCTGTAAGCAGCAAAAATTTTGGTTGAAAATTTACATTTTAATTTGAATCAGTGCCATTTCACTAAAAATGTATTTAAAACAACTATTATTTTACTAGCTTCCAGCTGCCATTTTTTAATATGTTAATTAAAAAAATTAATATACATAATTTTCTATTTTAGTAGAGTAAATTAGTGAAAATGGAATTTTACAATTACCTCAAATTTCTTTTTAAACATTTCCAAAATGCTTTAAATTTCAGGGTATCAATGTGGTGTTACCCCCATTAAATAAATACTGTATTTACTCATATATTTTGTGCACTTTTTTTCAGTTCTAAACGTATAAGTGTGTAAATTATTATTATTAAGATTAGTAATTTTTCCCACAAGAAAATTTGGAGTAAAAATTGAAATGATTAACTATTGAATAATATATAACTGTAAATCTTTTAATGAATGAATAATCAAGATTAAAAAATTAGGTGAATCTTTGATTTTTACCTTTTTTCTTCTTTTTTTTCAAAAGTAGAGGTGAAAAAAAAAAATAATAATGCAAGGGTGTAAATTATGCGAGTAAAAATTTAAAATACTAGCAAGAAAAAAAAAGAGAAAGAATTAAACATTTGTTGTTCCACTATGAAGGAGAATATAATTTTCTTTTTCTTTTATACATTTATGTGTTCAAAAATTATCTTAAATTGGGGATCAGGAAAGCAGAGCCCCTCCTTCTACCTTGAAAAAAAAAAGAAAAAGAAAAACTGTTTCAATTCTCCATTTCTATAAAAGCTGGTAGAAGCTTATGTTTAAATATACAAATGTAGATTCAAATTCATCATTGATTAGTTTTAATTTTCTGAAACAGTGATGTAATTGTTGTTTTTTCAATACATTACATTTATTTTTAGAAATTTTATAGTATTATTGAAAGTTATGCAAAATGTAACTTCCTGTTTAAAAGTGAAAGACTGTTAATAAAATCTTTATATATTTTTAATCATTTAATTCAAGTTTCACTTTGAATTAGAGAGAAGCACAGATTCAACTGAAAATTCAGTTATATTAATCTCCCCCCCCCCCCCCCAAAAAAAAAAAAAAAAAAAAAAAAAAACCTTTTCCTTAAAGAAAGTGGAAAAGTTTACTGGATTTCTTCGAAATTATAACTTTAATGAAAGTGAGAAGATGAGCATTGATTTTTGTATCTCTCCCCCTTCTCCCTTTCCCTGACAGTGGCAAAATGTTTTTAAACTGTTTTGATTGTTTTAATATAATTTGGGATGTATATGTACTGTGTCTGTGAAAGATTTTTTTGAAAGATTGTTCCAGTGTGTTATAAAAGATCAGAAACCTAGGTTTATTTAGCAAAATTTAATTATATCAATTCGAATTTTTTATGTTGAAGTGTTCATAATACATCATAATTTTTTTGTATGTTATTATGTGAATAATAAAGTTAAATTTTAAAACTAGTCGTTGGGGGCCACCGTAATGCTTACCCATCATGGATATGCATAATGTAAAATATTAAAATAAAAATGTGTAAACTACTTATAAAATGCATTGCAATTCAAAAAATAAAATCGTGGCTTGATGACGTCACAAACTTTAAAGGCTCGATTACTGAATTGCTTGAAAGAGGTTTTTCCTTATAACTCCAAAAATAATAATCCTGTTAACTAGCAGTTTATTGCATCTGATTAAGCGTCAAATTTCCAATTAAAATATATCTTTGAAGTGAAATTTGGATGAAATACAGGGTCATGAAAAATCGAAGAGTGTGGAAAATAGGATTCCAAATATCTCGGCAACTAATTATCCAATCGACTTCATGCTTTATTCAAAATTTATGTTTTTTTATTGTCTTTTATATTCATTTCTTAAAATAAACAATTTCGAAAATTTTTATATACCTTTCATCAGAACGAATATTTCGAGAGTCTGAAAAAAATTGTTCCGGTTAATCGAGGTTATTGAAATGAAATAGGCTTCTCCCCATTATTACTTACTAAGTACATACCAAATTGCAAGTCTCTATCTCAATTTTTTCGGGAGATAGAGCGTTTACAGACAGACACACAGACGGACGGCAAAATTTTTTTTCTAAAAATATGTTTTTCGGAATCTCCAGTGTCTGAAACGTGTAAATCCGTCAAAAAAAAATTTTCGATTTTCAAAACGATTACAAGACTTACCCTATACTACATATGATGGGTAAGTAAAACTGTGATAGTTTTATGAACACTTCATATTGGAAAAAGAATCAAACTGATACAATTGAAATACTTTGGAATTTGTTTTTATTAATCTTGTATAACACAATTTAAACACTACCATATATTTCGACCTATAATCCTTGGCTAAAAAAATTCATTTTAGACCCAGAAATTATATTTGATAAAATGTTACTTCCTTGAACTCTGAATATACTTGAATTCACTTACTAAATAAACTTTTGTGTCTAAACTGAATTATTTGAGCCACAGATTACACGCCAAAAAATACAGTAGCTGTGTGGAAACTTGATGTGTTGCAGTTACATTGCATGATATTTTCAGATTTTTTGAGGAAAAAACAAATCTATTATTATTGTACATTTAGAAAAAAAAATCTGACATTAATTTTCTAAAATACTAACTTCCAGATAAACAATCATATTAACAATATAGGTTAAACAGAAATGGCAAAATTTATATTTTGTAGATTACAAGATTTTTGATGCAAAACTTAATTTGTCAAAAGTATATTGTTCTATTAAGGCTGCTCGTCAGTAAACTTCCCGATTCCCCTCGCTAATGTTATTCCTATGGGTGTAGGATGCATTCGTATTTTTTAAATATCTCCTCGGGAAATTAATATTTTTAACTTCTGTTTCTTGTGTATTGTTCTTAAAGAATGTATCTTTTTTTCTTAGTTATCAAAATATTTCTAAACTATGTGCTTAATTTATATTTTTATGTGTTAAAATCTTAGCGAAACTGAATACGATTTTAACATTTCATATAAAATTAAGTATATATTTTAGAAAAAAATTGACAACTAAGAAAAAAAGAGACATTCTTTAAGAAAAATACAAAGAAAATAGAAGTTAAAAATATTAATTTTCCAAGGAGATATTTTAAAAATACGAACGCATCCTACGCCCATAGGAATAACATTAGCGAGGGGAATCGGGAAGTTTACTGACGTACAAGATTTAAGATTTGGTTTCTAATTTTGGAGCTGTTGAATTAAAATGACACCCCTTTTGCAAACTTACAGAAAATATTTTAGCATTTTGAATTGAAATAAATGCTTTAGATAAAATATATATATAGAATTTATACCTGATAAATCATTTTACATTTAGCACCTTTGTGAAATGTTTTAATCGGCATCTTTCAAAAATGGTTATTTGAAAATATTATATACTTTTTCTTTGAATTTTATTCTTCTGAATTGGTATCAATAATTGTCCACTTTAATACATAGAGTTTATGTCTTTGTTCTTGGTTGATTGTAATGCTGAAAAAAATCTACAATACAAACATATCTGAATGTAAATATGTTGACAGATGATTTTTGTTTCTGTAGAATAAAATTGATTTACGAATCTTGAATTTGTGAAAACATGTTTTGTCTTCAAATTATTTTGGATAACTTAATTTGATCAAGATTTTTTTTTTTTTTTTTTTTTTTTTTTTTTTTTTTTTCACAATTTATTTAAATTCCAAATAATTTCTCTGTTCAGTTTTAATGAGAAAAGACATATAAAAAATTTAACAATCCCTATCATTTCCCATTTTTTCACCTTTTTCCACAAAAATGGATTAATTTAATTGCTACCTTTATAGAACTATTATTAAAAATTAAAATATATATGTATATATATTATATAAGAAATTAATTCATATTTTTAAAAATATGAATTAAAATTTTTGAGAACTTATATAACATATATGAACTTATTTACATACATGCATATAACTGGTATTAACTTCATTGTCTAATGTTTGATATTCTATAAGGAGTCATGGAGATATACAACAAGTCAGATTTTAATGGAATAGATTTCAACCAAAATCAACTGGTAAGACAGTAAATTTACATCCTAAATTACACTAAAACGTCTAATCATTTTAGAAAAAAGAATTTTTTCTATCATATTAAGGGACCAAAAATCAATACTTTCTCCCCCCCCCCCTCCGTTTTTTCTCCCCATTCTTTTGTCTTGTTAATTTATGTATGTTTTTTAGTATTGTTTTATCTCTCAAGAATAATTAAAATTTCTTATTTTTAAAGCTTCTTTCATAAAGTTCTATAGGACTCAAAAGAAGATGCACTTGAGTGATATATCTCTTTGGCTGTCAATTTCGAAGGTAACAAAAAAAGTGTTGTTTTTAATTGTGTTCTAAATATAAATGTGTATTTCAACTGATTCAGTAATGTCATCTTTACCACAGATATTGTAAGTTTCTTTGTGTTTTTTTTTTTATTCTTGCCACAATCTCCAGTATTTCTATACGACATAGTTTAAATATTGCTTTCACACTTTTCCAAAAAAGTTTTATTTTTTTATTATTTTTTTTTTCCTGTAAAATAAAGCCACATTGGATCTTTCTTTCTGCCAGCCATTTTTCTTATGTATCAATGTATCCAAAAGCTCTCTGTACTGTACCCCCTAGTATTAGTAAATGATGATGTTGTCCCAACTTGTGTTTCACACTATACTAGATTAACACTAGAACGACCATGAGCGGTCATTTTGACCACTACAAAAGGAATATATTCCGATTCAAACCAGAATTTTCTTTTAACCCTTTTAGTGCGGGAGTCGACTAATATCGACATCTAGGAGTTGGGTGCTGTAGACTACATTAAGCGTTGACAAAAGTCGCTTAGGCATTCATGGCGTGTATTGTGCTCACTGTAGTGCATCACGGGCTTAGCAGTGATGATGTATTGTGCCTGGGTAGTGCAGTAATTTCGCTATAACCAAAACCAGTAGTGTGCTTTTTGTATAACCATAAGATATGATTTTTAGTTTTGTATTGGGTCGTTTGGAAAGTCGTGTCCTTTTGGGAAAATCAATTTGTATCAGAACATTCTGCCCAGTAATCAGATAAATAATGTCGCTTTTTTGGTCAAAATATTCCTCACAGGGCATTAACCCCTCACCCCCCCCCCCCTAAAAAGTGTATTACGCACCGAAAGGGTTAAAATAAATTAAATATAAATGTTAATGATTACAAAACAGTTACAAGATATGCAAGGTAATCACATAACTAAAAATATGAAGCTATCAATTGTCAGTGATATCCAGCCCTCAGCCATTGTCAATTTCAACAATCAATCCTGTTTACTGTACAGTAGAAATGACTGCTTAGCTTAGAAATAAGGTACATATCTTATATTTTCTATTGCAATAAGCAATGAATTCTAGGAAAGGAAAGGGATCAGTGACACGGATTAAATTATTTTCGGTTATGAAGAACATGGAATTAGAATTCTATAACTGTATGTTAGACAAACAGTCCAAATATTTATTATATTACAATTAGTCCATGTATTAGTACATTATATGATCATATATTATGAATTAATATATGATCAACCATCCACATATGGGATATTGTAATTGCATGTCTAAGCAACTAAATATAAAGCAAACTTGTGAATCATGTATAATCTACTTTCGAGGAAGTAACTCCTCAGGGAAAATACTATTATAGTAAATACTTTTATATTAAATAGATTTAAATTTAGCATCAGCATCAGCATTTATTTATTTTGCAAAAATGAAGTGATCATCTATGAAAGAAAAAAAAGTTTAAAAATGACAGATAATTTATCAGTATTTATTTTGGGATGCACTATGGATAAATAATATTTTGAATGCAGTGTTTCATTTACTTTCATAAAAAAGTAGTATTTTCAATTTATAAAGTTTTATTTAACATTATTAAAAGATAATTTTTAATCTGACATGAATTATGACATTTATTTTAACATGAATGATTAATTTGATCCTTATTCAGCTTGTAAATATCAATGTTGAAAATATTGATTTAAATCAAAGATTTTTTTTTAAAAAATCATTTGATTTAAATCATTATTTAAATCGAACAACCCTGTATATACATGAAAAAAGAAAGAACAGCTAAAAATAAACTATAATGAAATATCTTACTGATTTAATATAAATAATATCAAAAAGTGGTGCATTTTTATAGAATGTGTATTTAATAGAATTGGACACATAATTTTTTTATGTAATATTTTCCTGTCATAGGCGAACATTTTTCGATGATACTAAACAAATATTCTTTTAACAGATTTTCATTTTAAAGTACATTTTATTATATTTAATTTTTTATAGCAGTCGCTGCATTAAAAATACTAGATTGTAAAGAGATTATATGACTAAAATAACATTCATAATATCATATGCATCAATGCTATTTAAGGCCTTATGTCGACAATATTTGACAAAATAAGATATGTATGAATTGTGCTGATAAAGCTTCTGTGATGAATCTATAATGCATTCATAGATTTTTATCTTTGTATTTTCATTCTCCTGTGTTAATATTTTTTTCCATTTGTTTTCAGACATGTGCCTTTTATTTTAATAGGGAAGTTGCACTCACTTTAGATTATGCCTTCTTTTATGTTTAATTGATGAACACGACTTTACGTTCCTCAAAACTTAACTCGGAAACTCAAAAATAATTTAAAATAACTAGTTATTGTAGCTTTAAACTCTGTTAAAAGCAGAACAAAACCATGTGATCTGAAAACGCGACGGAATTGGTTTGACGTCACTACACATGAAATGCGGATTCTGCTTTCTGCTTGAGTCGAGTGCATGCAGGCTGTTTAGTTTTACTTTTTTTCTATTTACTATAAATATATTTTAAAGACTAGTTTACACAAAAACAAAAATTTAAGTCAAAAGATTATTTTAACATGTCTAAATATAATGCACTATTTATTTATACATTCACATTAATTTCCATGTAGAAAAGTGCTGAAGATGGTCGGATTCGAAAAATACAAAATTATGTCTTTCGGAAATAGTTTTGTTTTTCAAATTTACTTTTAGGGCAAAAAAACTGTGTTTCATCTGAGTAAAAATACAGAAAGCTAAAGGTCACGTATATTTTTCACTTACTCTGATTTATTTAAATGAAAAAAGAATGATAGTTTTATTACAAAAGAAATTGTAAGTAAAATCTCATTTATATAGGTCTTGAAATGCATTATTTTCTTAATTCATTTTAATGCTTAATAATTTGTTTTGATATGAATATAATTTCGTGTTATGCAGGTTATATTACAGATAAAAAATTTATTCAAATTTATTATGAGAAAACAAAATTTTGAGCAATAATGCAGAAAACAAAACAAAACAAAAATATATTTAATACTGATTTATCGAATATAAACTTTAAATTAGCTACCGACAATAATTGTGTAATCACTGATCAGGAAAAAAATTAATGCAACATATGTGAGTAAATTTATTACTATTGTCTTTTATTTTCTTTTTTTTTATGTGCCTACTTAAAAATAAGTATTAAAATAAAAAAAATATTTTTTAAATACATATCTTTTATAAGCATTCAATGTTTATCTTGATAATCATGCCTCATTTTATGATTGCAATTAATGATTTTTCCAAAAAATGTCCAATATTATAATTTGGCATGGCCACCGAACTCAATTATGGAAAATTCACCATTTTTTTTTTTTTTTTTTAACGTTTGTTAGAAAATACGAGTTAGTAAATTCATTAAAATAATTGTATAATCTTAGCTTTAATTCTGTTTTAAGGTATGGGAAGAAAAAAAAAATAAAAGCACAATTTAAACTATCTTTTTAGGATTTCTAAATTGATTTCACAATGTATAATCATAATTCAGTTAATATGAAACTGTTAATTTATTAAAACTTATTTTGTTTTAATGTATTACTCTATAGTTTTCTACTTTTTAGTGTATGAAATATTTGCAATTTCATAGTCATTTACCCTTTTTTTTGGCGACTGTGGTTTAATGCATAATAAATCAACTGTTAACGACAAAAATATTTGTCAATTTATCAACTGTGGTGGGATAACAGAAAAACGCATAAAAATTAATGTATTAGTTTATAATTAAGTTCTAAAAATATTAAAATGTTATATTGTCTTCTGAACCACACCTTTGCACATAATTTTTATAGTTCTTAATTTATCAGAGAGTGAGTAAAAAAACTGTATATAAGTATGGATTACAAGATTCCACACTTATATACAAAAACCAAGTTGAGTATAACAAAAAAGCATAAAAATAATTTAATTACGATTTTATTATTATTTGCTTACGTATAATTTTTTAATGAATGCAGTACTTTTTGTTTGTATGAAATATAGTTTCTCAGAATGTCCTATTTTAGATTTATCAGGTTCTAAAGATTTATGTCAGTCTTTTCCTCAATGATCTAACTTTTGTAAAAAATAAAAATAATGAAAATATTTGAATATCTTGTTAAAGAAAGAAGTATCTTAATTTTGAAAATAAGCATTATACTGTTCAAAGCTTTTTAAAAAAAGAGTGAGATGTGCTGAGAATTTGAATATGTTGAAGTAGAGCCCACTTTTTTCACTTTTGAAAACAGCCATCTCATTACATGTAAAGTTTTTATAGTGACATATAAAGAAATAAACATACATTATCATTCAAGGTTCATTCTTTGTTTGAACAATGTATTAGTATCATAAAGGCCGGACATTGTGTTAAAAGATATTATGTTATAATATCACAACAATTTATAAATTCAATTCACAGGTAAAGCATGCATTTGCATGATTATTTTTTTTTTAATTATTTGGAAGGTATGGATTATGTATTAATTTAGCAACAAAAATTTAACATAGAACCAAAAAATAAAGAAAACTTTTATAGATCATGAACCAAAATGTAAACATACTACCATTCTTTTAATGTTTAAAATGGTAATAATAACAAAATTTAAATATACATAACGTTGCTTCAAATACATTTAGGATTATTATATTTCTGCATAATATTTTTGTTTTGGCCTGTTTAATTTCCGTAAAAATATTGTTAATTTATAAAAAAAAAAATTATATATATATATATATATATATAAACTAAACATTTTATGTAATCTGCAAAGTTCCATGCAGCATAAAACTTTCAATCCCACATTCTGAAAATTTCACAAAATAGTTAATAGTTAAAATATTTAATATATAATTTTATACATATTTAATTTATATATATTTACTATTATATATTAAATATTTAATAAATATTTAATATATAATAGTTAAAATAGTTATTATTTAAAATAATTACTTGATTTTTTTTTTTTGCCTGTGTATAGTCCAGGGATCTGTTTAGGAAGAAGTTGGGTCCTTTAAGGGACCCTTCACATAAGTTTTCACATTAAAACAGGATCCTTCACAAAACATTCTACTTTAAAACAGGACCCTTCACAAAATCATTTGTCTTAAAAATAGGCCTTTAACAATTTTTTTTTCTATCTCCAAGCTAAACCTTTTACAAAGTTAATTATTTAAAAAAGTAAAATTTGACCTGGCAAAAACAACTGAAGCTGTCAAAGAATCTATTTATGTAGCTTTTACATAGATAAAGGATCTTGTAAACAAGAACCTGAATATAACAGTTATATCAAATTCACAAAATTATAAATAGTTTATTCACAAATATAAAATACTTCTTATGATTTCACAAAAACAAGACCCTGTGCGAAAATTCTGGATAGACCCCTGGAAACATTTTTTTGAAAAATTATTAAACTTTTCTTGTGTATTGAAAAATATTGAACTTTTCTCGTATATTTATATAAAAATTCTGTAAGGCTGTCTTAAAGCTACCTCAGCACATTTCGCTTTTTCTAATAAGCTTAAGTTTAGCTGTTTTTCAAAGATTCAAAACATTTTATTTAACAATTAAAGAGATAAAACATATAGTGAAACCAAGCCAAATTCTTAATTAAAGTATAAAATATAAATCAAAAACTTTTTCAAAAGTTGATCCCACCCGCCCTAATGAAATAAATTGTATTTGTACCAGTTTATTTTATATTGTGAAATATTAATACAAAAAATAAATAAAAGTATGCATTATTCTATAAAATACAGTATTGTAGTACGAGTATTAACTTGTACCAATACTTTATTTCTACATCGAGATCTCGAAATGAAAATTCTTAGAAACACTATGGAATAAAAATTTCACCTGGAATTCACAATATTATTTATTCAGTACAGCAATTTACAATACTTTTAATTTGTTATACTAATAATTTTTAAGAAAAGAAAGAAATCATTCAGCGTAAAGCAAGCAATCTCCATAGAAAATAACAGGGAGAAATACAGCGAGGGTTTGTTTACATGTGTAGTGACGTCAGAACAGCTTTTATCATGCTTTTTCCCACCACGAGAAAAACTGCATTTTGAAAGTTAATTTAATGAGTTATACAAGTTTCAAATATATGTAAAAATGGTATTAAAATGTTTGTATTTTTACACTCTATCAGATGCAAGTTAAATTGAAAAACATGCAATTTCCCCATTATATATATACAGGGTGTCCCAAATTTATCTTTACAACTTTGATCTTCGATAAAATCTAAACAAAATAAAATAGCAAAGTTCTGTTTTGTCTGTATATAACAGCAACTCATGAAGTTTTATTTGTACTAAAAAGAATGTTTTTGTTTTCAGGTAGGACTCAGTAAGATCCATAACTAGTGATGGCTACACCACAGGAAAAGGCCCAGTGTATGGCCTGGTTCATGGAGACGAAATCATACTTAAGTCCAAAGGAATCTCCAAACAAAATATGGGCGTCTAGGATTACTGTGGTCATCACTACAATTCCTGTGGACATGCTCCAAAGAATATGGCAGGAGGTTGAGTACCCTCTCCACATTGTTCGTGCAACCAAAGGTGCTCATGTGGAGCTCTTCCAGCATCACATAAAACTTCAGAACTTGCTGTTGATTATATAACGAACAGATTTTTGTTATTTACTTTTGTTTACATTTTATGGAGAATCAAAGTTGTAAAGATAAATTTGGGGCACCCTGTATATTTATATATACAGGCCCAGTGTGTAGCGTATGTAGTGTACATAGGCGCCTTGGCCCAAAGAACACCTCCAGAATTCTTATAAAATTGGATAATCTCAAAAAATAAAATGTTTGGCAAAATTTAATGTCATAAATGTAAGTTTGCAATATGTGTAGTTACATTAAAATTCCTGAGACAAATCAAGGAAAATTTATCTCATCATTATTATGCATATTTAATTATGCCTTATTAATTATTTACTTGAACTTTACTTTTAATCATTTATTTTTATTGTATTACTTAATTATTTTAATATTTTGCTTTATTGTAACCATGTCTTATAATTTCGAGTGCATTATTACATTTAAATTACTGTTTAAAATATGTAAACAAAACAGTGATCAGAAATCTGCAAAATTCTAAAATTTGCTCAACCTCTGGTCAAAAGCTATGTGAATTTGAGAGAGTCTAGTGTACTTAGAAAATATTCTTTAAAAGATTTTTCATAAAAAAAAAATCAAATTTTAAAATACATTGTATTATATTTAGTTTTTTATAGCAGTTACTGCAAAGAAACAACATTTAAAATCTTTTAGTGATTTTTCTGTCTTATTTTTTAATTAATGAACAACATTAAAAAATGTGAAAAAAAGGGTCAAAAATTAAAAGAAACTATTACACTATGCAAGAAATTGAAGAAGAAACAACTGATTTAAAAAAAAAAAAAAAAAAAAAAAAAAAACTAGCAAACATAGTACGTCACAGGCAATACTGAAATAGATTAATATAATAAATACATCTTCAGATATTTTCTAAATGTTCTGGTAAAAGTCAGAATTCTACTTACTTTATCTGTTCATTTACTGAAGGTGAAAACCTTTTTCTTAACTAAAAAAAATAATAAAAAAATTATCCAAAATGAGTAAATAGATATATGTGTGGGTGTGTGTTGCTTCAGTTAAAAATAAATTGGCATTGAAAACATACTTCAAAAATTGACAAAAAACAAAGCTTTTCACACTTTCAAGTAAATTAAGTATTCATATATATATATATATATATATATAATATATAAAGTTTGCTTATTTTTTACAAGGGGCCAAATATTAAAGAAATTTAAATTAAACAAGTAAAGAATTTTATGTCGGAATTTCCTTATTTTATTGATCTGTTCAATTTTTTGATTCTGGCTGAAAAACTGTGCACAATCTCCTTCAGGTTCTTACTCTACTATAACTTTTATAATAAATACTGTTGAATTTAAATATTTAAATATTGGTGAAAAGACTTTACTAGATTTGTTATTATTATAATTTGTCTTTCTTTTTTGTAATTAATAATAACATTCAGTGGATTAAATGATTGTAATTTTTCAAAGCATTATTTAGATATACTAAAAATTGTTTTCTCTAAAAGCAATTACTTTGAAAATTGCATCTGTTTCTTTAGATTTACACAAAAAATTTTAATATTAAAAAGCTTTAAAGGAAAGAAATTTTTGTTCAGTTATCTAAAACACTGTTTTTTATTGTTTTGCCATGATAACTTTTGAACACATTAATGGATTTGCATGTTTCTTTTTTAAAATGAAGGAAATTAAATTCTCTACGAACTGTTTATGGAAAACAAACATGTTTTTTTTTTTTTTTTTTTTCCCCCAAGTTATAACAAAAAATGTGATCATTTTTTATATAAAGAACAAATGATGACTTAAAACATATGGAAAATGAACTTCAAAATTATGGGAAAACTGTTTTTGCAAGAATAATTTATTATAAAATATTAAAAGTTCTGTTATTGTTTTTTTACAATTTAATAAATATTTTTATTTCTACATAAATAAAGAAATGCAAAAATAAGTGATAGTCTAAATTAACTATGAGCTATCCATGGTCAAACCTCAGTCAATTTTCATCATTTCAAACCTTTCTGGTCCCCTTAATAATTTTTTTTAGAAACTCATAACTACGGATTTAGAAAACTAAAAAATACCTTAAAAAATTAGGCAATATATCAGACTAAAATTGAATATTTGAAATTGATTGTAAGTAATGAGTGATGCTTTCTCTAACAGATTTCTTCTCAAATTACTATGCAGCCATTTAAAAAAAATTTAATGTATTGTTGAGATAAACTAAACAATAACAGTGTACTAAATGTTTAACAATATATGTGCACGAGATTGGTAAGCTCTCCATAGTTCATTCATAACACGAAAAATGTTGTTCTTCAAAAGGCACCAAACATTTTTTTAACATATATATAAGTGATATATGTAAAAAAAAAAAAAAAAAAGTTTCTAAAAAATAAATGTTTTGATTTGAATGTTGTTTGTGTTATTTCAATTGTATTTATCATATGATATTAATAAAACTAATTTAATTTTCAAATAATTTTAAGAAAAAAAACCTTTTTTTTTTAGCTTTTTAAAAATAGACCAGTATACAGATAGCTGAAGCATGAAATGCTTTTTTAATATGAATAATTTGAAATATTGAGATAGTTTTTCAGGTTTATTTTCCATCAAAAAGAGTAAAAATTCAATCCTTAGGATGACTCAGTATGTCAAAAATTTTGAAATGTGACAAAAATATATATTTTGGGAATTTAATGCTAACACTGCACATATATATATACAGGGTGTCCATAATTAAACGACCCTACTTTAAAGTTGTCTACAGACAAAACTATTGGTCAGAAAATTGTGAAATTTTGTGAAGGACATAATGAAGGAATGAGAATTTGTTTAAGCGAAAAAAAAAATTAGTTCAAAATTTCGCCGCCAGAGGGCGTTTTTTAATGAATAACACATTTAGCATACATTTACGATAGTTTACATACTTTATGGCAACAAAACATGTTCCACATGACAGTTGTCATTTTCAGCTACCATCTGGAATCGTAAGATAGCATGTTCCACAGTTGACAGCAGTGTTTTCTGGGAAATGCTAAAAACATATCGCGAAAAAAATGTTGTTCAACATGTTTTGTTGAAATAAAATTTGTAACCTATCGTAAATCTATGCTAAATGTGTAATTAATTTAAAAAACGCCCTCTGGCGGCGAAATTTTGAACTAAATTTTTTTTCGCGTAAACAAATTCCCATTCCTTCATTATGTCCTTCACAAAATTTCACAACTTTCTGACCAATAGTTTTGTCTGTAGACAACTTTAAAGTAGGGTCGTTTAATTATGGACACCCTGTATATATATACAGGGTTCATACTGTGCTTGAAAGTCCTTGAATTTTTAAGAGAGAAAAAAGGTCCTTGAAAGTGCTTGAATTTGTTTATATTTTAATGAAGGTGCTTAATTTTCATTATTGTTTTGGTATAGGTGCTTAATTTTTCTTATTCAGATATTCAAAATTAAATATAATTGCAAGCTTTAAAAAAAATAAAAAAAAATAAATGAAAATATTTGATCCGAGATCGTTTTCTTTTCAGGAGTTCAAAGTACGAGCATTTGTCGCTTCTCCCTTCCCTCTATAGGATTAAGTTAACAAAAGAAAAATGAAAAGAAGGGTAACTTGTTGCTACTACCGACAACAAGATCGGAAATTTTGTTCTTATCTTTCTTCCTTTGTACGTTCTGTTTCTTCAATATTGCTACACCTATTGCAACACTAAAACTCGGTCAGTTGACGCATGCACACATGTATGTATGCCGGTTTTCACAACAAGTAGTTTTCATCTGTACTTGTGCATTCTGTAGATCTGTACTAGTAATTATTCTTTGAGATCTATGCTATAACGATGCCTAGAACGTGCAATTTCAGTGACTTGTGGCTAGAACGAGAAGAATACAAGTGTTGGTTAGAAGCAGTACCGAATAGTGCATACCAGTTCCGATGCTAGTTATACTGTGTTACCCGGCAATTGGAGAATATGGGAGAATCTGCATTAACAAGTTATATGAGAGGGAAGTGTTTTCCATAACAATAAATATATAATTCTGATACCTATTGTAAAATGTGAGGAAGATTGGAGACGATGTGATAGCAATATTATTCACGTGTCGTGAATCATGGGTAGCAGCAAACGGGAGCAAGGAATAGTCATCGCCCTTGTTGTAATTCTAATTGTTTTAATTGGATAATTTAAATTATTTGGATTTACTTTAGTTTTGAGAAAAATAATGAAATTTATTTTTGTTGCGTGACTTTGTTTTGATTAATCAAATTTGTATGATTTTATATTTTAAAACAAAGATCTTTCAAAACGAATCGGGACCTCTACTGACTTTGGCTGCTTATTTCTGTGTGTTCCGCCGATGTTGTCGGGGCCCCGATCGAATTTTTATTTTTATACGAAAATATTTCAAAACGAACCTGTGATCAGTGGCTCCACTACCTTCGACAGTGTATCTTGTGTGCGTTGTCCAATGTTGATCGGGGCCCCTATTAAATTTATATTTTTTACAAAAATCTTTAAAAACGAAACTGTGATTGTTGTCCCCAGACTGCCTTCGACAGTGTATCTCGTGCATGCCGCCCAACTCCAATCGAATTTGCATTATTTTAATTTTTTTAAAGAAAATCTTTCAAACTGAACATATGATAATTTTATTATTATTAATTTTTATTTTTAATAATTCCAGTTTTATGAGATTTTTATTATCTCTTGCTATATATGCTAATTAATCCCCTCACTTCTTTCTCTTTTTTAAACATGTGAAAAAAATTACAGCAGCAACTATTTATATCAAGGTCTAACAGAATGTGAAGTTTTATGAAATTTTGTGCATTCGATCTTGAGATATAGCTATTGTAAAAATTATGAAAAAAGTGGTTATAGCAGTGCCACCTGTTGGGATATCTACACCAAAATGTAATCAGCGTCTATTTATATGTCAAGGTCTAACTGAATCTGAAGTTTCATGAAAATGAGTGCATTAGTTCTTGATATAGAGCTATTGCGGAAATCGCAAAAAATGCAGTATAGCAGCACCACCTGTTGGGCGATTTTCACCAAAAACTAATCAGCACCAATTTGTATCAGGAACTAACTGAATATAAAGTTTTATTAAATTTAGTACATTAGTTCTTGAGATAGAGTGCCCCAAATTTTTTTTTCACATACAGACAGAGTCACAGGCTCACCGACAGACACTTTTAAAAACAGTCAAATCGTGTTCAGGACCTTCTAAAACGTATAAATTCGTCGAAAACTTTCATGAATCCAATACTTTCTTCTTGTAAAGATAGAAGAAAATAAAAATTACTTAGAAATAGTGTGAATTTTCTATTATGATGCATAGCAACATTGAATAATTTTAATTTTCTATGAGCTCAACACAAAAAGTTACTGGTTACTTCAAAGATGCAGAAATCTGTTTTTGACTGTGGAAAAGTAACTATTTTATTGCAACAACCCTCTGAGGAGTTAGAAGCTTCAGCATCTTCATTGTGTGCGGCTTCAACCTTAGAAATGTCTGTTCCTTCAACCTCACAAGCGTCTGTGCTATCATCATTACAAGCTCCTACCTTATCAGGGTTCATACTCATCAGGGGAAAATCAGGGGATAAATTTTGTGTCTAAAAATCAGGGGAAAATCAGGGGATAAATTTTGTGTCTAAAAATCAGGGGAATCTCAGGGGATTTTCCAAAAAATACCAAAAACCTGGGAAAATTTGGCAAAACGATCGGCTACTCTGGGAAATGAGGGCACTCGTTGCTATTTGCATGTTTCGTGAAGTAAAAGCATGTATCTGCAAAATGTTCAAAAATTTGTAAATTTTGCAAAAAATTCTTCAACAAATCAGTAGTTTGTGCTTCAGAATCAGTTGTGAACATGAGAGTGAAACTTTCACAACTCTTAAGATTTTTGTGTGTAACATAGCAAAATCTTGATACCTAGAAAATTTGCTGCTTATCTGAGAAATATATATATTTTTTTTAACCTTCAGATGTAAAAACTTAACTTTTGTGATTCTCTCTTTTTTTTCTTTTTTTTTTGGGGGAAGGGGGGTAATGCTTACTAAGTTTTTAAAAATGTTGTTAATTGTCAACATGGGAAAATTATTCATCCTGGAAAATACATCAGGGGATTCTCAGGGGATTTTTTGGAGGGAAATGAGTATTAACCCTGCTTATTATCTAAACCTAAATCTATAAGTGGTTTTATGGCTGGCAAAGACGTTTTAACAGCTGAGGTTTTGTGGGCATTAAAATGTGACTTCAAATTACTCCTACAATTCTTGCTCAGAAGTAGGCGATGTACTGAAAATTATGTTCACAGATATCAATATAGCTAAACAATTTACATTATCCCCAGCGAAATGTGCTTACTTATGTTGTTTTGGCATTGCACCACATTTTAAAGATATCTTAATCAAATTAGTTGACAAAGGTCATTTCACTGTATTTGATGAAACGCTGAATAAATCAACACAGTCCAAGCAAATGTATTTATCAGTCCGATTTTGGCATCCAAGCTTAAACCAGATATGTACTAGGTACATAAATTCAGTTTTTTGGGGTCATTCAAGAGCAAATGACTTGCTTAATGGCATAAAAACTGCACTTAGTAATTTTAATTTGGGAAATATTGTGCAGTTATCCATGGATGGACCAGCTATAAAATGGAAGGTATATGAAAATCTCCAAAAAAACTTGAAAAAGAAGTATGATCATGGTATACTAAATATAGTTACCTGTGGCTTGCATGTGTTACATAATGCATTTAAAGCTAGTGGAGCTTCTTCAAATTGGCAAATGGATGTATTTTTGATTAATTTGCTTAGGCTATTCAAGTACTCTCCAGCAAGGCTTCCAGATTATTATGAAGTATCATCAACTGACAAGATTGCCTTGAAGTTCTGCTGGCATAGATGGCTTGACAGCCTACCAGCTATAAAAAGAGCCATTGAAATCTTGGAAGATTTAAAGTCATTCATCTCTTGTGTCGAAAAAAAAAAAAAATTCCCAATTGCACATATGACTCCATAAAATCTTTTTTAAAAGATGAATTTTTAATTAAGTTGCATTTTCACTCATCAGTTGCATCTTTGGTGTGCAGCCTTTCATGATGAAATATCAAACTAAAAAACCTGTGCTGTCATTTTTTGCCCCTGATTTAACAAAGTTAATTCAGTCATGCTTACTGAATTACAAAATTCTTAAGGATGGTGAAATAAAAAATGTAAGTTTCGAAATTTTCTCAGTTTGAATTCAAAACTGATATGTTGAATTCCATTGCTAAAATAGAAACTGGATTCACTGGGGAAAAATTGCTCAAAAATCTTAACAGAACAGAAATCTGTGAAAGAAAGTAACATTATTGATCTGAAGCAAGAAATAAGGGGGACTTCATTTGTGCAATGATGAAAAAAATCATCGAAAAAACCCAATAAATTATAGTATTGTATGCAATTCATCTTGTTTGAATCCTGGTAAAATTGCACGGAACAAAGAAAACTGCATTTCACTAATGAAATCCATCATAAATGCCTTCCAAGAAAATAGTTGGATCCCAGAAGATGACTGTGAAACCACTCTTCTGGATTATCAAGATTTCCTTGAAACAACAAACTTATCTGTTTTCATGAGCTTTAATGAATCGACAGATAGATTAGATGATTTTTTTTATGATCATATGTGTGTTAAAGGACACGTTAAAGCCTTCAATGTGAACAAACTTGTGTCGCTTTTGTCTCATGGACAAGCTTCTGTCGAGAGAGGATTCTCTATTAACAAAAATATGGAAGTGGAAAACCTAAAAGAATTCTTATATTTCTTTAAGAATTATAAAAGATCATATAGAGTATTGTGGTGGTATGCTTAAAGTACCTATAACAAAAGAGCTACTTTCGTCTGCATCCAGTGGTAGACAAAGGTACATGATGATCCCTGAAAGATCAGCAAAAAGAGAAGGGGAAATGTCTCACCGAGAACAAGAAAAGAAAGCTTGAAGATGGTTTAGATGACTTAAAGAAAAAGAAAAAATGTCTGGAAGTGTCAAAGAACTTCTGGATTCAGCGGATGAGTTGTCTTTGAACTGAGAAAAAACATAAAAGAAAAACAGGCTGAAGTTAAAATTTTAGATGAAAAAATAGAAGAGGCTGTTAAAAAGCTTAAAGGCTGAAAAAAGGTCTTGTATTTAAAATGCAGTAAATTATTCATGCTGAAACATGCAAATTTTTCTTTGTGTGTGTGTTTTAATATACCTTTATGTAAAATGATTTAGTGGATGTTTTCAAATTAAGGTAAAGTATGAAAAATTGTTTAGTTTACTTTATTTTATTTAAAATTGTGTGTATCATAGCAGTGCAGAATTATCAAGTGTCTGCTTTTGTCTAATGTTAGCACATATAACTTTTAAAGTATACTGCAAAAGTATTTTCTGTATTTTTCGGAGACTTTCTCATAACATTTCACATTTAAGACTTCGCTACTATATGTTATGTATGGCATTCACCTGAAAACATATGAAAATTAATTTTTTTTTTCCTTTATGTATTTGCATTATACAGACATAGTATTTTGTAACGTTAAAATTTTCAATCCTGAAAAGGTGCTTGAATTTTGTGTAAGGTGCTTGAATTTTATCATGTAAAGAGAGTATGAACCCTGTATATATATATATATGTGTGTGTGTGTGTGTATATGTGTGTATATGTGTGTGTGTGTGTGTGTGTATATGTGTGTGTGTGTGTATATGTGTGTGTGTGTGTATATGTGTGTGTATGTATGTATGTATATATATATATGTGTGTGTGTGTGTGTATGTATGTATGTATATATAAATATATATATATATGTGTGTGTGTGTGTATGTATGTATGTATATATAAATATATATATATATGTGTGTGTGTGTGTATATATATATATATATATATGTGTGTGTATGTATGTATGTATGTATATATATATATATATATATGTGTGTGTGTGTGTGTACCTAAAATTACAAGACAGCAAAAATTCTTCAGAACAATATTCCTATTTTGAATGCTATTTTCACAAACACCTGTGAGTTATTTGTCCTGCTAAATGCCTTTTTTCAACACAGTTACCTCCATTCCTCATCTTTTAAATTACTTTAAATCTTTGTCAATTTTTTTAAAAAACTTTCCTACTTGATCATTGTATCATAGATAAGAGATTTAGGGAGTAGATGTGTACTGCATTTGAAACTGTGTTTAAAAAATTTAAATGTCATCATTGATGATTTTTGCTGTCTTTTACATACTATAGTTGGAATTTAAGATTATGTTTACCACTAATGCAATTAAACAGAATCTAATCATTAAATTTGTCCACTATAAAATGGAAATTTTTGCTATTCATTTAATTTGAAATGCTACACATATTTTTGCTTATATATATTGCTTATATATCAACAGGTCTGTTAGATTAGTACACCTATGTACCATAATGTATCTGCAGTTAAAAAAAAAAAGAAAATTTTCTAAAGTTTTAAAAATATATATGACAAACTTAAACTATATATCTAATAAAAGAGGAAAAACCCAAAGAAAAATAATGGGGGTGTAGGTGTACCCCAAGTAGCATTCCAGAGTTAATAATAACCAAAAATAATTTTCAAAAGTTAATTAAAAACCCTATGAGTATTGAGCCCATCTTCTTGCATCATGCATTTAAGAAATTAAAATGATGGTGTAATAAAATTTAAAATTTTATAATTTTGAATTGTTTTTTACTGTTGCATAAGATAAATAAATATGTAAGATATTAAAATACCAATTTACATAATACTTATTTTAAATATTATTTTATGACTAGTATATAACCCCGTCAAAAATGACGGATTATTGATCTCCGTTTCATTTTCATAATTACTTCATACAAACAAACAGGAGGAAGGTTTTATTATTGAAAGATTTGTATTGTAGAAAAGTACATTTTAAAAATGACAAATGATTTCTACAAATAAAAATGATATATATATATATATATTTTTTATTTATTTTTTTTTTTTTTTTACTTAGTATTAAATTTCTGAAATAGTTCAACGATTGGACAAAACATTCAAATTAAATATTAATAAATAACCTTGTGCGAAAGTTTTTGTAAAAAAGTGTTATCAATGAGTTTCTAAACAGCTTGATTCACCACATAACTCATTGTTTGATTACATAAGCAAAATTAAATGCAAATTACGCGGTACTATGTATTCCTTATATCTTAATTACGTATATAAATAATCATTTTATTTATGATGGAAGCAAAATTTTAAAATCCGCCGAAAGATGGCGTCAATATACTGGATTGATCACTTCAAAGCCTCACTACGACAGAAATTACCGCTCTTTCTGAAAAAGAAAAAAAAAATTTACAGAAATGTTGTTATACATGTTTTATATGAAATAGCTTTTGAAGGTTTTAAACTAAATTAAAATATTTAAAAGCTTTAATATTTCTTTGATTAGTTTATACTGTAACTTTCATGGAATAAATGAGACGATATTTTGGCTTGACTGATGTTGTTTGCAGATATTTGTATCCTTAAATTTTCTTTAGAAGTTTAAACCTACATCAAAAAAATATTAGTTATTGCTAAAAAATATTAAGAGTGCAGTGTGAAATCCTCGCAAGTGTCTACTGGTATATATTATTTCTGTTGTCAACATCTCTTTTTCTACACTTTTACAAAACGCACAACAATAAATGATGTACCATTCCAAAGTTTTTTGAACTGACTTCTGACAAAGTATACTTACATTTCGTTAAAATATCTTTTTTGATTATAAATTGCAGTTAATTAAAAATTAAATCTGCATTGTTTTCCAAAATGAAATGAAAGGTTTTACTCAAATCAATGTGGGCACAAAAATAAAATACAGCAGTATATCCCGCTCAACAATTATTAAAGAAAAAAAAAGAATTAGAACAAAAAAGATAAAGTGGACGTCTTTGCACGGGTTTATTAGGTGCGTTCATAATTATATAAATATGTAGCACCTATAGTCGTCGTCTGGTTCGTCCATCTGTTCACATATAACAGCGCAAAAACTACCCAATTGAATGGTTTGAAATTTAATATAGTACATAATAGTTACAGAATTTTGTGGAGTTATTTAAAATTTTATTAAAATTTTCAAAATCCACCGGCAGATGGCACCACTATACTGAATAGATCACCTCAAATCCTCGCTACGAAAGAAATCACCGCTATTTCTGAAAAAATGTGTTTACAGGAACGTTGATATTCATGTTTTATATGAAATAGTTTTTGAAGGTTTTAAAAAAAATTAAAAGATTTAATAAGCTTTTACAAATATTTTAACAGCAGAATCGGATTTGAAGCTTTCAAAGAGTCGTTCATTTGTGAATCATTTGAATTTGTGATGCTGAATGGCAACAATGTTCGTTTGTTTATAGTTGGGATTCCGATTTTTAATCTGGATTTTTAATTAAGAACTTAAAACATTATAATAGTATATGATATACATGTTTTATAGAAAAATATGCTGAACAGACATGATTTCAAGTAAAGAATATTATCATTTAGCTATGATATGTTACACAGGTTTTTCATTAAGCCTAACATGGCGTTTAACTATGGTCGATTCGCAAACCAGAGTGGTCGTACCCGGAACCGTTACAGACACTTTCTTGCCTTTGAATTTTATTATAAGTAAGATGTGCTAAAGAGATATGCTAATATACTGCCTAATGCTCAAAGGGATAAAACATTGTTTTGTGTACTGAGTCCCCTTTAATTTTAAGATACAGTTGAAAAGCATAAAAAATGATTAGATATTAATATTAAATTATGCAGTCTTTTAATCTAAAAGAACATGTTGGTCCTTCTGTTGGAAAATTAGGATTCACTCGAAAAGAGAAAAACAAAGCCTAACCTGAAGCAAAACCACTAGAGTCAACTGTATCCAATGCAGATAGAGCCAACCCAACCCAATGCAAAACATTCCACCAATTTCAGCCTACTTTGATCACATGAAAGTTTGACAATTAGTGGAAACCAGCCTATCTGGTTCATGTGATAGCCAAGAGGGTTAGAAGTATCCCAACTTGTTTCTTTTGTCATGTGCATGCATGATAGAATTGAAAGGTTTTTCTCTCCAAAGCAAAGGAGAATTTTATTGACACTAGTTTGTTTTAGTTTTACCATACAGTCATTTCTCCCATCCTAATAAACTGTGTTGAATATGCCTGCAGTGTCTTTGATATAGAAATGATCTTAAAAACAATTCCTTATTTATAGTTAAAATAATTATTTTTCAACTGCAATTGTATTTCATTATTCCAGTATCAACACTAATTAAAAATATATGCAGTCATATTTCCTATTATTAATTAAAAAAAATAATTGTAATGGCAGAAATAAATCAAAATATCATTAAACTCCTCATATCATAAAAATGTACATAATGCTACAGATTTCTTTTGAAAACTTTTTTATGTAACCATTCTCTTTTACAGGATAGTTTGCCAAAAGATATTTTTTAATTGACTATAATGTTACCATATGCGCTTGTTTTTTAGATACAAAATATTACTATTTATTCAATAATTTCTCTGTGAATATGTTAATGTATGCAAAATTTCTGTAGCACAGACTATATTAATAGCAGGACCTGGCTACCAGTAATATTTTCTTAAAGCAGGTTTATGCTTTTCAACTGTATCTTAAAATTAAAGGGGACTCAGTACACAAAACAATGTTTTATCCCTTTGAGCATTAGACAGTATATTAGCATATCTCTTTAGCACATCATAAAATAATATTTAAAATAAGTATTATGTAAATTGGTATTTTAATATCTTACATATTTATTTATCTTATGCAACAGTAAAAAACAACTCAAAATTATAAAATTTTAAATTTTATTACACCATCATTTTAATTTCTTAAATGCATGATGCAAGAAGATGGGCTCAATACTCATAGGGTTTTTAATTAACTTTTGAAAATTATTTTTGGTTATTATTAACTCTGGAATGCTACTTGGGGTACACCTACACCCCCATTATTTTTCTTTGGGTTTTTTCCTCTTTTATTAGATATATAATTTAAGTTTGTCATATATATTTTTAAAACTTTAGAAAATTTTCTTTTTTTTTAACTGCAGATACATTATGGTACATAGGTGTACTAATCTAACAGACCTGTTGATATATAAGCAATATATATATAAGCAAAAATATGTGTAGCATTTCAAATTAAATGAATAGCAAAAATTTCCATTTTATAGTGGATAAATTTAATGATTAGATTCTGTTTAATTGCATTAGTGGTATACATAATCTTAAATTCCAACTATAATATGTAAAAGACAGCAAAAATCATCAATGATGACATTTAAATTTTTTAAACACAGTTTCAAATGCAGTACACATCTACTCCCTAAATCTCTTATCTATGATACAATGATCAAGTAGGAAAGTTTTAAAAAAAAATTGACAAAGATTTAAAGTAATTTAAAAGATGAGGAACGGAGGTAACTGTGTTGAAAGAAGGCATTTAGCAGGAGAAATAACTCACAGGTGTTTGTGAAAACAGCATTCAAAATAAGAATATTGTTCTGAAGAATTTTTGCTGTCTTGTAATTTTAGGTACACACACACACACACAGATATATATGTGTGTGTGTGTGTGTGTACCTAAAATTACAAGACCGCAAAAATTCTTCAGAACAATATTCCTATTTTGAATGCTGTTTTCACAAACACCTGTGAGTTATTTGTCCTGCTAAATGCCTTCTTTCAACACAGTTACCTCCATTCCTCATCTTTTAAATTACTTTAAATCTTTGTCAATTTTTTTTTTTAAACTTTCCTACTTGATCATTGTATCATAGATAAGAGATTTAGGGAGTAGATGTGTACTGCATTTGAAACTGTGTTTAAAAAATTTAAATGTCATCATTGATGATTTTTGCTGTCTTTTACATATTATAGTTGGAATTTAAGATTATGTTTACCACTAATGCAATTAAACAGAATCTAATCATTAAATTTGTCCACTATAAAATGGAAATTTTTGCTATTCATTTAATTTGAAATGCTACACATATTTTTGCTTATATATATATTGCTTATATATCAACAGGTCTGTTAGATTAGTACACCTATGTACCATAATGTATCTGCAGTTATTTTCTAAAGTTTTAAAAATATATATGACAAACTTAAATTATATATCTAATAAAAGAGGAAAAAACCCAAAGAAAAATAATGGGGGGTGTAGGTGTACCCCAAGTAGCATTCCAGAGTTAATAATAACCAAAAATAATTTTCAAAAGTTAATTAAAAACCCTATGAGTATTGAGCCCATCTTCTTGCATCATGCATTTAAGAAATTAAAATGATGGTGTAATAAAATTTAAAATTTTATAATTTTGAATTGTTTTTTACTGTTGCATAAGATAAATAAATATGTAAGATATTAAAATACCAATTTACATAATACTTATTTTAAATATTATTTTATGATGTGCTAAAGAGATATGCTAATATACTGCCTAATGCTCAAAGGGATAAAACATTGTTTTGTGTACTGAGTCCCCTTTAATTTTAAGATACAGTTGAAAAGCATAAACCTGCTTTAAGAAAATATTACTGGTAGCCAGGTCCTGCTATTAATATAGTCTGTGCTACAGAAATTTTGCATACATTAACATATTCACAGAGAAATTATTGAATAAATAGTAATATTTTGTATCTAAAAAACAAGCTCATATGGTAACATTATAGTCAATTAAAAAATATCTTTTGGCAAACTATCCTGTAAAAGAGAATGGTTACATAAAGAAGTTTTCAAAAGAAATCTGTAGCATTATGTACATTTTTATGATATGAGGAGTTTAATGATATTTTGATTTATTTCTGCCATTACAATTATTTTTTTTAATTAATAATAGGAAATATGACTGCATATATTTTTAATTAGTGTTGATACTGGAATAATGAAATACAATTGCAGTTGAAAAATAATTATTTTAACTATAAATAAGGAATTGTTTTTAAGATCATTTCTATATCAAAGACATTGCAGGCATATTCAACACAGTTTATTAGGATGGGAGAAATGACTGTATGATAAAACTAAAACAAACTAGTGTCAATAAAATTCTCCTTTGCTTTGGAGAGAAAAACCTTTCAATTCTATCATGCATGCACATGACAAAAGAAACAAGTTGGGATACTTCTAACCCTCTTGGCTATCACATGAACCAGATAGGCTGGTTTCCACTAATTGTCAAACTTCCATGTGATCAAAGTAGGCTGAAATTGGTGGAATGTTTTGCATTGGGTTGGGTTGGCTCTATCTGCATTGGATACAGTTGACTCTAGTGGTTTTGCTTCAGGTTAGGTTTTGTTTTTCTCTTTTCGAGTGAATCCTAATTTTCCAACAGAAGGACCAACATGTTCTTTTAGATTAAAAGACTGCATAATTTAATATTAATATCTAATCATTTTTCATAAAATTATTAGTAGATTCATAATTGTATAGTTGTTTTCCATACTTATATTAACTCAAGTGATGCTGAGAATGTGCTATAGTACATCATTTAGGTAAAAAATTGCTGAAGCAATGCATAACAATTTTTTTATGGGTCCTGCAGGATGCCTAATTTTTCTCTCGAGATATCGCAAAAGACATATTTTTTTAAGCGAAGGCCCATTTTTCTAAAATACTGTAAAAGAATTTCATTACATTATGAGCTATGGGGTAAAATTGTTTGCAGTGCATTTTATTTAAATTGTTTATTTAAATATTTCATTGTATGAAAAAATGACAATTCATAATAACAATCTGTTAGTGCTTGAAAGTGTTTCATAATCTATGTCCGATCGGTTATTTTTCATTCTTGTTTTTCAAATATATTTGTTACAATTGTATTTGAATGCCTTCAGATTCAATGCACATTTAATCTGCCATTGATTTCTCACATGATGAAAGCACATAAATATTTTCAAATGTCCACTGTGAATGAGAAGTTCACTTATTATATATATGAAAGGTATTAAAATCATATTTTAAATCTAATATTTAAATTAATTTACAATTTAAAACATTTCTAATTCTTAATATCTAATTCTGAGTTCCTTTCAAGTTGTTTTCTTTGCCAAACAAATATTACTTTCAGACAGGAAATTATACCCATATTTTTGTGAAATTATGCAAATGTCAACGCAATGTGCAGTTGGTTTTAGGAGACAGTAGGCTTGGGAGTTGTATTTGTCCTGAACACGCATAAATCAAAAGCTATTAAACTAATTAAGTGAAAATTGAGAAGTTTCCACCCAGTTGAGACCTATTCCCTCTGCTGGAAAATAATACTCTATCAAAATCAAGATCACAGATTTTTGTGATATTTACCCTCACCCTGGACACACAATCAACATAATATCAAATATCAGTTCTCGGGGCTTTCATAGCAGTGACCAAATTCATAAGAACTATAAAACTGGATTTATAAATGATGTCAGCCCATAATGAGGTCCCAAGTCAACTGCTTCTATCTGCTAGATTCTTTATGTATATTTATATTTATTTTAATTTTTTACCTAATTTCCAAAGCAAATTAGTTGTAGATAATCACTTTTTATAAAAGTGTTCCAGAAGACTATTCAACTTTTTCAGGGGTAAGTAATTCTGTTGCTAAAATTTTGAAATGATTGAAAGTCACCAGAAATTACAAACAAATTTATTTAAAAATAAATAAGTTATTTTCTATATGTACCTTTATAAAAGCAAAGTTTTATTAAAAACTTTTAGGATCCATTTGGCTTTTTGGAATTAAAATTAAGTGGTATATATATTATATGGAGTATAATATATATACCACTTAAAGATGGTAAAATGGTACTATAAAATGCTTTTATATGAGAATGTTGTTGTAATTTGGAAAACAATCAAATGTTACTATGAAAATATTTCTAAGCACAAACACATTTTAATGATTTTTTGCACTGAAAACAAATTTCAGAAAATAGGAGAAAGGGGGGGGGGGGATTACCTACATATTGCTTATGTCAAAATTATTGTTGTTTGGATAATTTAAAATAAACCTACCTTACTTATACAGTATTTTCTATTATTTCAGATACCGTAGTCCAGAACAATGATTCATGCTATGTTGTTTCTGAGAATGTATACAAATATTTTCAATTAAAAATTTACATACAGCAATTAATTTATTACTTGTTTTATTAGAGCATTTCTAAAAAAAAATAAATAAAAATAATTCCCTGCTTAACAACGTGAAAATTTCTGGTTCATTTACGGACTCATTTTTAAAAGTAAAACATAATACTTGTAGGCTTGATTATTGAAGTGGTTTGGAATCGAACAGTTTTTCCATTTTTTAGGTAGATTTTGTAAGAAATACTACCTATTACATTCTCACCTAAGTTGGAATTTTTGAAAAAATTTTGCAGATCTATGCCGATCATGACTCCCAGAACCCAAAACCATCCCCAGTTCAAAACTTTATCTATTTATCTATGTCACTTTTTTATGGACATGATAACTGCAATAATTCTGCACAAATCTCTTCCAAACTGATACATAAAATCAATGGGCATAAAATCTCAGTCAAGTTCGTTAATGGGCAAAATCGAACCGGGGGGGGGGGGGGGGCTTTTTGTAAAAACAGAAAAAAACCATAATTTCTTAATTATGATACATATTGAACCCATTTGAAGATATTATTATTTTTAGGAGAAGGGCCGAAAATGTATGTATGACAGATTTATGATATCATTAAAAATGGTCCCATGGGGAGGGGAAAGAAGGGTTTTAGAAGAAAAATATTCATAACTTCGGCAATTCACAAGATATCAAATACGCTTAAATTTATTATAAATCCTCTTATTATCTAAAACTTTTATATTGATAAGTGTTTTATAGGACCAACCCTTATAGCAAAAAAAAAATATAAATAAAAACAAAAAAAAATCCTTGCTGGCTCCGCCTGTAAACAAGTTAGGTTTCGAAGTGGGCGGTTCCAACTACTGCATCATGGCAAAAGGTAATTTTTTTCGCTATTCCCAACAAACAGGTGCTCCGCGGTCTGCGTCTTCGAAATCTACCTGTGTCTGTAGGCCGAGCCGTCAGGGATTTTTAATAAATGCATTACATCTTGAGTTATAAAAGATTGTTTTTTCATGATGGCAGTTTTCTCCTTTACTGTGCTGTCACGTCTGGAAATTCGGCTTAAAAATCATCTTTGAAAGCATTTTCTGCCTTTTCCTAAAAAAAAAAATGGAGAAAACTGTTGGATTACATAGTTTCTGAATAAGAGCACCTGGCAATTTCATGCATTTGAGAACAAATATTAATTCAGGAATGGGTCAGAAAATAGCCAATTTGGATTTGAAAAGAGCCAAACGTGTTTCATTTTGAATAGATATTTATTGCAGATCAAACTTTATATTTACAATTTAGGTAGTGAACGTGTTGACTACGTTCAACATTTACAAAAGTGTTGATTCATGTGTTACTCAGAAAATGCATACTTAAAATTTCAATCAAAACCACTTTTTCAACGGTGGAAAAGGAATTCAGAGGTTAAATTTCCTCTTAAACCAGTACATTGACTGCTTAATAAGTGATT
This sequence comes from Maratus michaelseni, assembly GCA_963931845.1. Lineage (NCBI taxonomy): Eukaryota > Metazoa > Arthropoda > Arachnida > Araneae > Salticidae > Maratus > Maratus michaelseni. Next base: position 29,692,071 of record OZ007599.1, read on the forward strand.
TGTCGGAGAATGCATTTCAATCTGATATGAAATATTTTGAGTTAGAAACTACAAATATTTCAACGACTTCTGATGTGAACCAGGTATAAACATTTTTGTGTATGCCATGTATTATATACATACATACATTATTTTATTCCACTCCGCGTATTACATGCATTCTTTATTCCAATAACTCAAAATAACAAAGTAGGAATAAAAATAACAGAAGTATTTAGTTTAAGTTCTGATTAATAGATGGCAGCACTAATTATTTTTGTTTATTTTCCTTGAATGTATATATTTTTTTATATTTGAAGGTTTTCAATGCATTTCAAACTGCATTAAGTTACTATTTTGAGTCATTTATCATTAGAAAACTAAAAGTATTTCACAGATTTCTGATATGAACCAGGTAAAAGCATTTTTGTGTTATGCCACAAACCGCACACATGCATTCTTTCTCCAAAAGGAAAGGTTTAGTTTACATTTTGTCTAATAGATGGTAGCACTGAACATTTTAGTTGTTTTCAAGTTCCCTTTTCCATAAATAATAGGAGCAGGAATTTAATATGCTTATAAAAATGTATAAGAAAGCTTACTTTTATTTGGAAGTCGAACCATTTTAACAAGATATTAAACATAAGAAATACAAATGGAACAATAAAATGAACTAGAAGAAGTACCTATTAATATTAACTACGAACTGGCTGGGATTTTTGTTTTAAAAGCGTCCATGGGCCCAGTACAATTTGTCGCCTTTAGTAATTGATTTTCGTTTCAAGGGTTTCGAAACTTTATATACAGAATAGAGGTCTGCACGGGCCGAAATTTCCAGGCCCGACACGTACATTAATTTTATTGGCCCGGCCCGGTATAAAACCAAAAAGGTATGGTTGTACAGATTACAGGGTCGTACAGTGGACAGGATATCAGATTATGCTCGAAATGCGTGGAATACGAAATATCAACAACATTAATCACCACTTACACAATTACATACATAAACACTGGTTAAAAGAAATAACTTTGACAATTACATTCAATTGAAGATTCAGTAAAGACAAGAAAATGAAGAGAAGAAAGATCAGTCATAGACAGGTTTTATTTTACTCTCTCCACCCCCCCCCCCCCCCTCTAGAAATGTATGCACTATTCTTTAAAAATAATTTTAATTGTAGAATAATGACCATTTAAAAATATATACAATTCTTAAAAATATGGTCGTACGAGCCGTAAGCGATGAACCGTGCAGATTGCTGCAAAGGCAAAACTTTGAACTCATTTAGTTCCAAACACTGTTTGTCAGCCGTTTTGTCTCGCCCGCCCCCCATACAATATTTTTAAGCCCAAGCCCGCCCATACAATATTTTTGGCGCGATATAAAAGCTAAAATCTCGGCCCAAGCCGAAACAGGTATAAGAACTAAAAGTTCAGCACAGCCTGACTGAACTTCTGCAAAACGTGCCGAATTTTCTGAAAAAATATTATCCTACAATTAAAATTATTCAAAAAGCACATTTTACTTATGCATAGATTTTATTATCATATTATGCTCGAAATGCATGGAATACAAAATATCAACAACATTAATCACCATTTACACAGTTACATACATAAACACTGGTTAAAAAAAATAATTTTGACAATTACATTCAATTGAAGATTCAGTAAAGACAAGAAAATGAAAAGAAAAAAAATTTAGAAGAGAAGAAAGATCAGTCATAGATAGGTTTTATTTCACAGGTTTTACTTGTATTCCCCCCCCCCCCTAGAAATGTATGCACTATTCTTTAAAAAGAATTTTAATTGTAGAATAATGACCATTTAAAAAATCCATACAATTCTTAAAATTATGGTCGTACGAGCCAGCCGTAAACGTTGAACTGTGCAGATTGCTGCAAAGGCAAAACTTTGAACTCATTTAGCTCCAAACACTGTTGTTCAGCCGTTTTGTCACGATAACTTCTGAACAAGTTAATGGAGTTTCGTTTTTCAAAATAAAACAAATTAAATTCTCTACAAATTATATCTGAAAAAGAAAAAAAAGCAATTCTTTTCTCAAGTTATAACATAAGATAGGATCCATTTGTATAGATTCTGAATAAATTATTTTTTTTAATTTTCACAATTTTTTGTTTGATTTTCAAGTATAATAGAGAAATAACGTAATAAGTAGTATTAAAAAAAAAAAAAAAAAAAAAAAAAAAAACCCTCAAAACTATGCAATCTGGACTTCAAAATGGTGGCAAAATTAGTTTTGCAAGATAAATTTGTCGTACACTATAAGTTTCATACAAGTGTGTCTAATAGGTTTAATTAAAATTGTTTAACCATTCCCTGACTTATGATATTTTAAAGGTATTTGACTCCTTAAATTCAAATATATCAGAAAATGTTATTTACTTGCAGTAGCAATTTTTGCCTTTTTCCTTTGCCCCTCCCTTAGTTAATTTGCCTTAAAATTGAACAAAAAAGGACCCTCTAACCACAGAGTCGTTTGGATAATAAAAACTGTAGCAATAATGAAGAACTAAAAAATGTGATAATACAGGGATATTTATTAAAATATGAATTACTTGAGAATTACCTTAATTTTTATGAGAATTACTTTAAATTTCACCAGTTCCAATTGCCTGACGCCCGCGTCTTTACTGTGTGCGTTCTGCTGCTCTTTAATAAAAGCTGGACTGTTTTTCAAACGTAAAACGACCAACTGTCAATTATTTGATACATACCCCCCCCCCCCCCTTTGGTCAACCCGTAAGAATGTTCTAGCAAATTCGGAGTTTTGAATTTTAATATTTGTTAGTTATTTTAATTTAAATATTTTACTTAAAAAAGTATAAGTCAACTTTTTCTGGTATTTTATTTTGAAAATAAGCCCGAAACCGGGCCCCAGTTATTTGTACCGGCTTTACCCCCCTCTGTACGGGCCTGACTATCACTTATACTCTTCGTATTTATAGACTAATATGTTTAGATGCTTTTCTGAACCTAACGCTAATCTTAAAAATTATAATAGTGACTTAGAATGGGAAAAAAAAAGTTTTAAATAAGTATTTTATTTTGTCAATTTTCCACCCCTTAGTGTTTAGTGTACCGGGCACTTTGTTTTTCGTTTGGATTTTCCAGCTGCAAAACATTTTTACCCAATTTTCATATACATTTTCTTGTGTCAAACGACAAATCAAATGTTTATTTTCCGCCCCCTCCCGCTTAGTTTCGGCCCGGAGTATATTTATGCTAGGGAAAGACAGAAAATCTATAAGAAGCAAGATGATGTCCCCATCTTCTTCTTGTAGACTATAATGTCCCTTATTATTTTTTCTTAGAAAGAGGATCACAAATAAACCTTGAGATACCAAAACGTGACTCTTCTAGGTGATTTTTACAAACGTTGCCTTCTCGAAATTATATCTCGGCGTAATTCGTAATGGTGATTACAGCATCGCGTGAAATCCTCTGGAAAATATAAAGAAAAGAGTGAAAAGCGATGAAGCCGAAAAGGCAGAAGTTTGCCATGTAATATCTGGTTTCACAAATAATAAAATACATCAATCAGTGTCAAAATAAAAGCGAGTAATAGAAATGGTTACTCCTCCTCATTTTCGAAAGAATATATAATAGATACTTGAATCTAGAAGAATTTATATTAAACTATGGTATGTTTTAACTTCCAGAAAAAAAAAAAAAAAAAAGGTGGCACGAAGGCTTTGCGTTTTTTTTTTTAAATTATTATTATTATTTTCCACTCTTTATTTATTTATTTTTTCCTTTTTCATCTTTGTGGGTGTTCAAAACTTGAGAAAGGTATTTCCGCTTTTAAATCCTAACACAATCACTATTCAATTTATTCCGCGATACAAAAGAAATATTTAGATTAATTTCGTATTTTAAGTCCTTTTGCAATAATAAGATATTTTTTTCTTTTTAAGAAAACAAGTAAAGTGTGGATAGTATCTTTGTTGAAAGTAAAGTCAAAATGACAAAAAAAAAAAAAAAAAAAAAAAAAAAAAAAGATTGTTTTAACAGGATGTGAGTTAAACTTTTTTTATGTAATGAATCAATGCTAGAATTAGCTGTTATTTAGAAAAGCATTTACTGTTTTTCTTATGCTAGGCGAAATATCTCTGATGAGAAAACATTCGAAAAGAGAATTTCTATGTAAATGTGATCTATATTCATTTAGAGTGTCTATCATTTCCTCTTATTTATTTATTTATTTTATTTTTTCATCTTTGTGGGTATTCAAAACTTGCGAAAGATATTTCCACTTTTACATCCTGACGCAATCAAATCGAAATGGAAAAAAAAAGATTGTTTAAACAAGATGCGAGTTAAACGTTTTTATGTGATGAATCGATACTAGAATTAGCTGTTCTGTTATTTAGAAAAGCATTTACTCTAAAATATTAATTTATTTTTATTTGGTTATTTAATGTTATGCTACGGAATTGAGGATTATCATTTGTTATTAAAAGCAAGCCTACGCAGGAGAAATATCTCTGATGAAAAAGCATTTGAAAAAAGAATTTCTATGTAAATCTGATCTTATATTCATTTCAAGTGTATATTCTTTTTATTATTTATTTATTTTTTAAGCACCTAAAACCTTAAGGAAGCAATGCTGAAGCGGTGTCGGAGAATTTACTTGAGGATGCAACATGGTATGAATTGAAACTGAAACATCAGGAATAGAAGTAATTTCTTTTAACTATGTATGAAAACATGTTTTAAATCGAAGTAGTTGGGGTTAAAAATAATCTAAAATATCATAGGAATATGCAGATTGTAACAAGATTCAACTATAAAATCCGATTAATAATGAAAAGAATGCAAATATTTTTACAAATGTTTATTTTGTTCTTTCTAATTTGGCGCCCTTGGGATTCGTGCACCTGGAGCAGTTTACTCCAACTGCTCCACGGTAGCTACGCCCCTGTGAAGACCAACAAGTTACCATTATTTTATAAAAGAAAAAGCCCCATTTAATGACACAAACTTTGAGTTTAAATAAGATAAAGATTACACTTTGGAAATTGTGATGACAAACGATTTTCAGGCAAAAAGTTTGTGCAGTCCCACATTAAAGGAAAAAAGTTACGCAGTTTTCTATCAGAAAAATCTGACTAAATTAAGTTTCAGCATAAAGTCATGGATGAAAATGAGTACCATATACAATTATAAGAATCTGTGATTAGATATCTTTTACGTTGCTGTCCAAGAATTAAGGGGCAGTGACCGGATGCTTTCGCTTTTTCCTCGGTTTGTACTCTCACTTCTATACCTACTTCTGTCTACTGAAATTGTTGACAAATTGTTCTTGAAATTCGAGGATGTAAGGCACTTGTTTGACTTCAAGAACAGTAGAAACAGTATACTGCAATTAAAAAATTTATATATTGAATATTGGATGAGATATGGGGATTTGTATGAAACAATTTATAACTGTGCATGCGCGAACTATACCAAAAGATTTTTTTTTTCATGATTTAGTATTCAATTCTACAGAGTAACGCATATAAAAAGACCAGTCAAATATCGTGAAAACTCAGAAAGATACGAGCAATACAATAAGTTAATTGACAAATTAGGGAGGAAATCCCATTGGACTGGGCATCTTTCTGAGTTTTCACGATATTGACTGGTCTTTTTATATGAATTACTCTATAGAATTGACTACCAAATCGTGAAATTTTTTTTAGCATAGTTCGCGCACGCGCAATTATAAATTATTTCATACAAATGCCCATAGCTCATCAAATATTCAATATATTAATTTTTTAATTGCAGTACACTGTTTCTACTGTTCTTGAAGCCAAACATATGTTTTACATTCTCGAATTTCAAGAAAAAATTGTCATCAATTTCAGTAGATATTCAACAAACCGTAAAAAGCGAAAGCGTCCGATCACTGTCCCCCCCCCCCCCCTTTATTTTTGGAAAACAGTGTATTATCTTTTCTGGTATAATCTGATATTATCTTTTTACCAGAGTACGCACAAATTGAAGAAAAAAATAGAGCGACAGAGAAAGAAAGGAATTGAAAATTAACTTCATATTTCTTTTTTTTTCTTGCGCTGTCGAAATTGTTTAGAATTAACTTCCTTTAGAATTGACATTTTTGGGAAATCTTTTTTGTTACATTTTAAGGTATCCATCTCAAAAATGTCTAAAAATCGATTTTTGTTGATAATTCATTGCCGATGACGATGTTCTAACTTAAAAATTCGACTGAAATTATCTTGTAACAGAAGAGCCAGATTAAAGAAGGGGCACAGGGACTAAACTTAGGTGGAGACCACCAAATCTGTAGTTTCAATTTTAACTTACTTTTTACTTTGTATTGCAAGGTATTATTACTGGATCATAAAATCATGTCTAAAAAATATTCATTTAATGTTTACATAAAAATATATAAAGATGTTCTGAAATGTTTAGAGCACACTGCAAACAATAATTTTTATAAAATAAACTAGTGCCACAACTTATTCAGTAAAAATAGGTACAGTCGTCCCCACTTAATCGGGTAACGGATAATCGAATACCCCGCTTATACGAATAAAATTAGCTAGAACCAAAATCAGTCTTATAGGAATAATGTTAAATTTCCCCCACTTTATCAAATATTTTTTACTTGCCGACTCCGGTTATTCGAATAAAGTCTGAACAATCTTTCTTACTGAAAATGCGTACTTTACCGAAAAATACTCGATTTCCCTTTCTAAAAATAAAATTATTGTTTTCCTACAAAAATACGTGTTCATTTTTCCCTCTTCCGGATACTTTGGATAAAGGCATGGTGTGTAAAAAACTAATCCATTCATTTCAATCACTTAATATTTTCCACTCAAAGTAAAATAAATAAATAAAGAAAATGATGAAGCACGCAGATAAAAACCCAACGATAATTTTTCTCTCATCTCTCAAAACAAGTGACCTAATTTATGACTCTTAAGTTTCAAGTTTATCAAGCAATAGAGATTTATTACCTCGTTATAATCGTTCTCTTCTAATAATGTGAAATATGTTTATAATTTGTTATTTGTGATTATGCCATTATAAACTTATTACAGAACTAAAACATTTAAAAGGACAATTATTCAACGTCAATTTGTTTCAAAGAAATGATGCAACTTTACTCGTAACTTTCCAAACTTTGTGAAAATGAGTCAGTGTATTACTATCCTTCATTCTGTAAAGTCACAGGAAAAAATGTTTCCTGATGTTAAAATTAATCTAAATGTAAACCTTTTAAAATTTTAAGTAATGTAAAATATAATTTTTAAAATCAATCCAAACGTGAACTTATTTATTCAATGTGAATTGTGCATTAATATAATTTTTTACAAGTTTTATTTCAGCGGTGGTGCATCTAAATAGAATTATTCAAGAAGTGATTATAATAAGTTATCAATTATTGGAAGTATATAAATCAGTGGATACTACTAAAATTGGATAAACCTTAGAAAAGGTAAGCAATTCCTTTTCTTTCTGCATGTTGAAGACCAGAGTTAATTTTAATTTGAAGAATTTAATATTCTGATGTTACGCGCTTACCTCGTTGGCCTCGCCCCTTCAACAGTGATCATGAGCCTGATGAATATATGAACTCAGAATTTATTCTTAAGGATTAATAATTGACTCTAATTAATAAAAATAATACTCAGCTCTTATGCTAGATTAAAAATTCAAGAAAACATAATTGAATTTAATAAACTATTTAAACTAATAAAACTTTAAAAACTGTATAAACAAGTTCTCCGAGATGGCGACAATAAAGGAAATGCAAATAGTAGATAAATTAAACAATAATAATTATTCTATATGGAAGTTTAAAATTAATATGTTGTTAATTAAGGAAGATTTGTACGAACTCGTAACTCAGGAACCCCCTACACCAATTAACGAAGATTGGAGAAAAAAGGATGCAAAAGCTCGCGCTTTAATAAACCTGAGTATAGACGATACGCAAATAGTTCATGTAAAACATTTAGAAACAGCAAAACAGACATGGGATAGTTTAAAAAATATTCATGAGAGAGCCAATTTGTCCAGTAAATTGTATTTGTTACGAAAATTGTATAGTGCAAAACTTCCCGAAAATGGGAACATGCACAAACACATTACTAATATACTGGAAATAAAAGATAAGCTCTCCGCAATAGGAGAGAACATAACCGACTCGCATTTATCTGCACTTCTATTGTGCTCGTTACCTGCGAGTTATAATACTCTAATAACAGCTCTCGAAGCCCGAAATGAAATTGAATTAACTCCCGAATTCATCAAGAGCAAACTTACTGATGAATTTAATAAACGGGTAGAAAATAGTGAGCAAGTTGAAAACTCACAAAAGGTGTTTAAAACACAAAAGAAATACACTCAAGATTATAAAGGGCAAAACAAATATTGTACCTACTGTAAACAATCAAATCACACTTACAAACAATGCTGGCATCTCAAGAACAGAAACACACAGACCACTACACCTAAAACACAATACAAATACAAAAAGTACACATCGTTGTGTTTTGAAAATACAAAAGGTGATAGTAAAAATAAAATGAATGAATCAAAAACAGATGAACAGGTACAAATAAATAAAAGTGAACATAAAGATGCAGCATTCATAATTGTCAATCCCGCTAATAAAACCTGGTTAATTGACTCAGGAGCGTCTTCGCATATAGCGAACGATAGGGATATATTTACAAAATTCAACGATACTGAAAAAACTACAGTAACAATTGCTAATGGGAATACATTAAATTCTTACGGAACCGGCGAAACACAAATAATGACAAAAACATCTGATGGATGTATAAATAGAATTACACTTAAAAATGTGTTATTTGTTCCACAATTGGAATCAAATTTAATTTCCGTAAGTAAAGCCACAGAACATGGCTACAAAGTATTTTTCGAAAATGAAAAATGCATACTATCGTGCAATGGAAATATATACTTAGAAGCATTTAAGAAACATAACTTATATCAAGTTGAAACACTAGAAGAAAGTTCTCAAAATAAAATAAACATTGCACATGATTGCAGAAATAAAGATTGCCTCGAAATTTGGCATAAACGCCTTGGCCACAGAAATAATGAAAGTATAAAAGAATTAGTCAAAAATGACTTGGCCAGTGGGATAAAAATAAATAACTGTAATCATAAAACAAACTGTGAAACCTGTATAAAATCAAAGTCAACAAATGCACCGTACTCTAAATCTATCGAAAATAAAACAACAAAAGTATTAGATTTAGTACATACTGATTTATGTGGGCCTTTTAAAACACCCACAATAGGAGGAAAAAATTACTTCCTTACATTCATAGATGACAATTCTAGATTCACAGTTATTTACTTATTAAAAAGTAAAGATGAAGTTTATGAAAAAATAAAAGACTATGTACAAATGGTCAAAACCAGACAAGGAAAATATCCGACGGCGATTAGATCGGATAACGGTGGGGAATACATAGGAAATAAAACAGAAGCCTTTCTAAGGGAACATGGTATAAAACATGAATACACAGTTCCATTTTGTCCCAGCCAGAATGGCATTGCTGAGAGAAAAAACAGAAGTTTAATTGAAATGACACGAAGCCTATTATCCGAAGCAAATTTACCTCATAGGTTCTGGGGTGAAGCGATAAATACTGCTAATCACCTCCAAAATAGGCTCCCCACTAAATTGACAAATAAAACGCCATATGAAATTTGGTTCAAAAGAAAACCAAATCTCTATTATTTACGTGTATTTGGCTGTAAAGTATACACTTACATAAACAAACACAAAAGATCTAAACTAGATGACACAGCAGAAGAGGGTATCTTCATGGGCTATGATAATAATACAAAGGGATACCGCGTTTTCACTAAAAATGGTGAAATAATAATTTCCAGATCTGTAAAATTTCTGGAAGAAAAACTGAACAATTTAAACGAGAAAATTAATGATCACGAACAATTAATTGAAGATAAAAAATACATTGAAATAGAAATAGGTGACACACCCTGTACACCTGACGCGCCCAAACAATCAGAAACACATCAACCTCGTAGATCTGAAAGACAAAACAGAGGAGTACCACCTCAAAGATATACTTCCGACAATTTTATTGCTTTAGCAAATGATTGCGATACAACAGAACCTGAAAACTGGAAACAGCTTATCAAAATAAACAATCCACTAGAAAAGAAAAACTGGCTTAAAGCCACTGAAAAAGAAATACAATCGTTAATGAAAAATAATACATGGGATCTAGTCGATCCTCCTCTTAATAAAAGAATCATAGGAAGTAGATGGATTTTCAAACGAAAAATTGATAGTTCAGGAAATACACAAAAATATAAAGCACGTTTTGTTGCCAAAGGTTTCAGTCAAAAATATGGGGAAGATTATCAAGAAACATTTTCACCAGTAGCACAACATTGTACCATCAAAACACTTCTTTTAGCAGCAGCTTATAATAATTTGAATGTGCGACATGTAGATATTGACACCGCTTTTCTTCATGGGAACTTAAATGAAGAAATATATATAAATCAACCTGAAGGCTATGTAAACGAACAATTTCCTGAAAAAGTTTGCAAGCTCAAAAAGGCAATCTATGGCCTCAAACAGGCCGCCAGAGCTTGGCATATTAAAATCGCTGAAACACTAGACAACTTGAACTTTATCCAAAGTACAGCAGACACATGTCTTTTCACTAGAAAAGAAAAAGATCATACATCATATATAATAATATATGTTGATGATATACTCATCGCCAGCAAAGATGAAATAATAGAAGAAATCGTAAATTCTCTAAAACAAGAATACGAATTAAAGGATCTAGGCAATATTAGTAACTATTTAGGTACTCAAATTCAGAAATTACCTAACGGTTATTCTCTTGATCAAAAAATTAAGATTGAAAATTTAGCGAAAAAGTTCAATCTTGAAAACTCCAAACCGTGCAAAACTCCAATGGAACCAGGATATAACAAATTAAATGATGATGATAATTTAATGCCAAATAATATTAAATATCGCCAGGCACTTGGTTCATTGCTTTATATAACAACAATAACTAGACCTGACATTTCAGCAGCAGTAAACATTTTAAGCAGAAGAAATGAGAATCCTCGCGAAAAAGACTGGCAAGCCGTAAAAAGAATAATAAGATATCTATATCATACTAAAGAACTAAAATTAATAATTAACACTAATGAAGAACCAATATTAAAAGTATTCGCTGATGCCGATTGGGCAGGTGATACCAAAACCCGTAGATCAACATCGGGAATATTATATATGTTGGGCAACAACCCAATTCAGTGGACGACGAAAAGGCAAAGTTGCATTGCCTTATCTTCAGCAGAGGCTGAATATGTGTCCGCAGCACATGCTAGCCAAGAAATAATTTGGTTATTGAAGTTACTTGACGATCTAGGCTTTCCACAGCAAAAACCAATCACTTTATATGAAGACAATCAAAGTACCATAAAAATGGTTGAATCAGAAAAATTCACGAAAAGATCAAAGCACATCGACGTCAAATTTAATGCCATTAAACAATATAGCGAAGAAGGCATAATTGAGTTAAGATATCTTCCAACAGAAAAAATGATAGCTGATGCACTTACCAAACCTTTACCCAAGCCTCGATTCATCGAACACAGAAATTCAATGAAAATATTAGTTAATCCCCATGAACGGATTAAGGGGGAAATTGTAAAAAACTAATCCATTCATTTCAATCACTTAATATTTTCCACTCAAAGTAAAATAAATAAATAAAGAAAATGATGAAGCACGCAGATAAAAACCCAACGATAATTTTTCTCTCATCTCTCAAAACAAGTGACCTAATTTATGACTCTTAAGTTTCAAGTTTATCAAGCAATAGAGATTTATTACCTCGTTATAATCGTTCTCTTCTAATAATGTGAAATATGTTTATAATTTGTTATTTGTGATTATGCCATTATAAACTTATTACAGAACTAAAACATTTAAAAGGACAATTATTCAACGTCAATTTGTTTCAAAGAAATGATGCAACTTTACTCGTAACTTTCCAAACTTTGTGAAAATGAGTCAGTGTATTACTATCCTTCATTCTGTAAAGTCACAGGAAAAAATGTTTCCTGATGTTAAAATTAATCTAAATGTAAACCTTTTAAAATTTTAAGTAATGTAAAATATAATTTTTAAAATCAATCCAAACGTGAACTTATTTATTCAATGTGAATTGTGCATTAATATAATTTTTTACAAGTTTTATTTCAGCGGTGGTGCATCTAAATAGAATTATTCAAGAAGTGATTATAATAAGTTATCAATTATTGGAAGTATATAAATCAGTGGATACTACTAAAATTGGATAAACCTTAGAAAAGGTAAGCAATTCCTTTTCTTTCTGCATGTTGAAGACCAGAGTTAATTTTAATTTGAAGAATTTAATATTCTGATGTTACGCGCTTACCTCGTTGGCCTCGCCCCTTCAACATGGTGGTCCCCCTTTCCTTTCCTGGAACTGGAAATGGTCAGTTCACTAAGCTGTTGCAATATATTTCTGAGAACTGATTAGAAAAGAGGTGGCTTACCCGAACAGGTTTAGTTCGAACTTCACGTCTGTGAATGGTTCTGTGGACATATGCTTACATTCTGGGACGTATTCTTTCTCTAATAATTGACTAGTAAGTACGATGGATACAAAACGAAAGGATTTGAGTTTATGTGATAAAATAAAAGTGTTAGATTCACTAAAAAATAACAAAAACAAATTGAAATTGCAAAAGAATTTCAAATTTCTCAAACGCAAGTTTCTAATATTAAAAGAAATGCTGAAAAGATTGAAGAAGAGTGGAGGAGAAATGGAAATTTAGACAGAAAGAGAAAACGTAAATCAAATTTTGACAGTGTTGATCAGGCTGTACTGGAATGGTTTTCCAGTAAAATAGCAAAAGGTGCACTGATCAATGGGCCTATGATCATGGAAAAAGCTGAGTCAATAGCGAAGACTGTTGAAAACGGTGAAAATTTCTGTGCATCCAAAGGTTGGCCTTATAGGTGGCAACAAAGGATAATTTAACTTTTAAAACTGAACATGGTGAAGCAGGATCAGTTGATGCTTCATGCATCGACACCTGGTGTAAAGGAACTCTGGAGCCTATCTTTGAAAAATACAGTCCAGATGACATCTTTAATTGCGACGAGACTGCACTCTTTTATCGAGCTTTACCGACAGGCACTTTAGCTGAGAAAAAAGATAAGGTTGCTGGATTAAAAAAACAAAACAAAGATCGGGTCACTATATTATTGTGCTTAAATCAAACCGGAACAGAAAAACTTCAGCCTCTAATGATAGGGAAAAGTAAATGTCCAAGGTGTCTAAAGAACGTCAAAAATTATCCCGTGAACTATACTCATTCTGGAACGCATGGATGACAGGACAAATTTTTAAAAACTGGCTGATGAAACTAGATATGGATTTCAAAAAACGAAACAGAAAAATTGTGTTATTTTTGGATAATGTAAGCAGTCATAAAATCGATGACAGTTCTGCACGCCTCACTAATATTAAACTACAATTTCTGCCTCCCAATACAACATGCAAAATTCAGCCCTTAGATCAAGGCATAATTAGATAATTCAAAGCCCATTACCGAAGACAAATAATCAAAGATCTTTTGCATCATTTGGATGATATCCTTTGCTGGCATTCATAAGAAAATAAACCTTTTAACAGCCATGCACTTTTCTAAAAAAGCATGGGACAGTGTGCCTGTAAAAGTCATTTAAAATTGCTTCAGAAAAGCGAAATTTGTGAAATTGGAAAATTTCGAAAGTAAAATACAGGATGATGAAACCATAATTTATGATTTTGAGGACAGTACAAATCAGGATTTCGAGACAGGAGATTTCGGACAGCTAAAATTTACTCAGTTGGAGCTTGTGCAATTTATTGAATTGGATGAAAATGAGACGAGGAAGAAATGACCATATCTTCCTCCCAAGAAAAAGATAATGAGAGTGATGATGAGACAATCGAGCCACCACCTTCTCTGAAAGAAGTAAATACATCTTATGTTGTAATTCGCCGACACTTTGAGGCTTGTGGAGGTGACTATAATATACTTTATAAATTAGAAAAAGAAATACAGAAATGTTCGACTTCCGTGAAAAAGCAGTCAACTATCACAGCTTTCTTTCTGCCAAAGTAATATGTACATAAATTTAATTTTTTTGGAATATTAAAAATCCATAGGTATGTAATAACATTTGTCTTTTATGCTATCTATTTTTGTCTTTTTTTATTTTTAATGTTATTTCCTTCTTATTTACATATGTGTTATTCTACCATAGCGCAATAGATTAATGTGATGTATATGTTTTCCCGGATATTCGAATAGCCCGCTTAATCGAATACAACTTGTCGAAACCGTCAATATTCGTTTAAGCGGGAGCGACTGTAAGTACAAGCAGCTGGTGTATCTTTGAAATGGAGATAAAACATCAAAGCCCATACACGTAAAAGCCAAGACAGTTGTACGGAAGAACTATCGTAAACTTACTTCACATTGAAAGTTCGGGATTTGTAGTTCTAAACGCTATAGATACGAGCGCTGCGATCGCACCGACCAGCGAACTGGGCTTTGCTGCGCGCGCATCCTTCCATCCACAGACAATATATCCTATTCTGTGCTCCCATCTTCACAACACTAAACACTTTTCAAAAGAGTTCGTGCTTCACTTCTCACGTGTTGACTTTTTTTTTTGGTGATATAGGTTCTGTATTTTAAGAAAAGTTTTTAACCTACTTACAGGGGCGTAGCGAGCGGGGGGGCAGGGGGGGCAGCTGCCCCCCCCCCAATGTTTGGTAAAAGGATTCAGTCGGCTTATCAGCAGATTTAATTAGTGTCTCTGCAGTATGTCAGTAGGCCGATTAAAAAAAAATTCGGAAAATTCTGTTTGGCAGGACTTTAAGTCTTCAGAATGCATTTCACTACACCCTTACAATCATATGGCAAAAGCTAGTCGGTCTGTCAATAGATAGGTTATGAGTAAAAAAAGTAATGGTTTCAATAGATCTATCTGGTCAGCCGGTATGAAAGTCACGTGTTCTGTCACATTTTCGAATCACATAAATAGCTAGTCGGCCTACCCACTGAAAAAAAAGTTATGTATAAATCTTGTCTGCAGAGCCGGAAATGTTGGACATATACTATACCTTACCCACACATGGAAAAGCTAAGTCGGCCGTCGATACATAGGCCAATAGTGGAAAAAAATGAATCTGATCTATTGATTTGAAAATATCAGAAATTTGTCCTACAGTAACACTCGCAACTTACATAGGTAAAAACTATCAATATATAAACTAGGTCGACCGAATGCGAAAGTCGCTTAAGAAAATTCAAGAAAATGTATACCTGATACATAGTAGGTTCTAGCAACGATATGATGTTTACGCCCTTTGGAACTGTTTTAGGAACGTTTGGGAAATAAAAATGAAGAATTTTTAAAACTATTTAAAAAAGAAAATGAATAAATTAAAAAATATATCCGTGCATTTAACATTTAATACCTAAAAAACTATTATTATTATTTTTTTTTTATAAAACTAAAACTAAATTTATATGCTTGTGCCAACATAACATAATTACATAATTTTCACTGATTTTTCACTTGTTATTATAAAAATTAGAATTGGAGCCTTTATTATTTACTTAATTTTTATTGTATACCCTGGTTACCGTAATTTCCGGCGTATAATCCGAGGATCAAACAATTATGTTCCGACCCAGAAATTTTATTTTATATAATGGAATATACTAGATCGCTGTAAATATTTTACTTCAATTATTAAATAAAATTTCTGGGTCTAAACATAATTGTTTGATCCGCGGATTATACGCCGGAAATTACGGTACATGTTAGCGATTACTTTTTTTAAAAACTAAATCATACGTAAAAGGAATTATTTTTTTAATAAAGAATTCAGATTGTAGAGGATTTCAGGAAAAATTAAATTATTAAAAGTAGTTTTATGGTTAAAAAAAAAAAAAAAAACCTTGAGTCGATTGCGGAACATTAACACGTTTGCACTTAAAACAATATAAATAGTTCAGCGTTTCAGGTCCGTAACTACCGCTAGGGCACTGCTCCAGGGCCCCAAACTGATGGTTAAAAAATTATTGTATTTTAATATCTAATCTAACTTCCTATAAATAACCCAGCACTTAGGTAAAAGTTAATGATAAAAAAATCCATCAAAGTGCTAGAATAAACGTTTTTGCGTGTCCGTTCAAATACTCCATACGCTTCGCATGCAAAAGCATCTCTAGAACAGACAGCAGAATGTCGAGTCGAATATGTCCTGTCGCGCCAGATGTCTGCCGAGTGATGAGTCAAGTGCAGGCTAGGACGTGCAGTGAGCTAGTGCTATTCATGATGAGTCATTCGTTTACTAACTGCTCATCAATATCAGAGCAGTTGAGAGTCGCATAGTAGTGATAGTACGATAGTTTATTACTTAACCCCTTCGTGACGAGCGTCTTTTACGGAATTTTTAAAATTTTACCACCGGTTTTTCAAAACAGAAATTTTCGCCTAATTGAATCGCAGAAATGTTGTCATTAAATAAGGCAAAGCTCACAATTAAAATTAACTGGTGGGAATATTCGAGGATTCTGAGCGTCTTATGTGTCACGTATACGAGTCGCTCGTCCCCAAGGGGTTAATCTTACTTTGCTCGTGTTGAGATAATAGTTTATATTATGAAACGAAGTGGAAATAAAAAAAGACTGACTCTAAAAAGAAGAAACTTGGAGGCTGCAAAAAGTTCGAAGAAGTTATCAACATGACTGGACAGTGGAAACCACTCGACAGGGAATGGTGATAAGAAAGGTATGAATGGTTTGCTTTGTTCAGTGTGATGTGTAATTCATGTAAAAATAGTACAGTCAAACTTGAATAATTCGAACGTGTATAATTTGAAATCGTGGATAATTTAAATGTTTCTGTCGGTCCCTTGACATTCCTATAAAACACAATCAGTGGTGGATTAAGCATTCAAGAGGCCCCAAGCGCAATTAAATTTTGAGACTCCTCCAAATATTTTCAGTACCCTTATAGTGTGCATTTTTTAGTTTTACAATTATAATTACTGAAAGTGTATGTTGTCAATTCCATACGATATTACCTCTAATTGGAATACAAAGTTCAAATTATTTTCTATCGCAGGCTAATAAAATATTGAAAGTACTTCACATTCATTACATTATCATAATTTTTAGAACTAAGAGATCACATTTTTATTTAGCTTTTATTTTGAAAATCACTACGTTCTATTTACTAAACTATCACTTCATTCTATCATTCTAAACAAATGTGTTTTTCACAAATATAACTGTTAGGACTTTTTCTTATCAATACATATTCTTTTTTCTCCAGTAAAGTTCTTGGTAAATCTTTTAAATAATTACTGAGTTATATCAAAGAAAAATTTTAGTAATACAAAATCATATATTTTATTTTTAACTATCAATTATAATTAATCAGTTAAAATTAATTGTAAAAACTATTAATTAACAAATAATGCGACAGATTAACTATTTTACATTAGTCGGATTTGAAACATTTTTGAGTCGGCCAATCTTGCCTTTTGCCCCCCCAAAAATTTTCTTTCGCTACGGCCCTGCCTACTTAGTATTAATAACGGCACTTTTCAGAGCCAAATTTAATTTTTGTGTATCATTTATTAATTAAATGATATGAATACCCAACAAAGTTGGCCATCGCAATACTGCCGTTTTAATGGCTGCAAGAATTCGAGAGGAATTCATTTCTACAGATTAATTATTATTAATTAAAAATAGTTATAATGTAATAATATGAACTAAAATATTAATTATTTAATAATTATATTTAATATTTTAAAATAATTATTTAATATTAAAAACTATAATTAATATTCATAATAATAAAATACTTATAATTATAATTAGTATTAATCTTAATAAATAATTAATATTATTTATATAAATAATACCATAATAAATTATATTAAACTAATACTACATTAAATTAATAATATAATATATTAAATTAAAATACTAAATTTTAATATATTAAATACAGGGTGATTCATAATGAATGGGCCAAAAAGAATAGCACAGTGTGACTGCCGTAATGGATTTATTCAGCCGAAACAAATTTATTCTGCAGCTACAATTATACAAGTTTTATTTGGTAACAAGGAAAAATCATCGAATGACGAACTAGCCGCTAGAGGCGCTGTTAAACAAAATGTCGTCCATGCAGGAGAAAGCTTACTACGAAAGCCACGTTCCACTTATGTGGTAAAGTTAATCGCCATAATTTGCGATTTTGGGGCACGGAAAATGCCCATTTAACATTTGAACATCAGCGTGATTCTCCCAAGGTGAACGTTTTCTGCGCTTTATCAAGCAGTTGTGTTTTTGGTCCATTTTTCTTTGCTGAAAAACTGACCAGATCTAACGCCCTGTGATTTTTTTCTCTGGGGTTTCGTTAAAGACAAGGTGTTTGTGCCTCCACTTCCTCAGAACTTAGAGAAACTGAAGCAGCGGATAACTGCAGTGTTGAACTCCATCACAGGGGATATGCTATCACGAGTGTGGCAGGAGCTTGATTACCATGTAGACATTTGTCGTGTCACCGGAGGGGCACATATTGAACACCTGTAGAAACTTGAATAAGTGTAGTTTTGAGGTAAATTTGAATTTTCTAAATATATTGATTACAACGTTCACAATCATGTTTCCTTTTTGTCCCATTCATTATGAATCCCCCTGTATATAAAGTATTATAATATATAAATTATTTAAAATAATCTAATATTTTTTCTATTTTATTATAATTTTCTCTTTACTTATAATTAAAACATCAAATTACTTATAAGTAAAGAGGTTAAATACATCTTGACAAACTTTAATGTAAACATCACCGATTCAGATGATGTAAACAACCTCCATGATTGTCTAACCGGAGTTAAGATAATGATTTTTTAATAAATTATTCAAATTTAAAGCACAAAATCAGAAGTTTGGTGAATTCATAATGAAAAGCGTCCCTTAAACTTTGCAGAACAGTGCCTGAAAGTTCTTAAATATGAAAATTATTATTCCTAGAAGATTTTATTTTTTACGTCCATGTTATTTCAATACGCACTTCGATCTGTTTATGGCCAGCGCCATGTTGAAACGTCACACTTCAGCGGCGTATTGTGAAGGAAGGGAGAAATCGAGTTTGGCCGTGATTAAGGGATACTGGATACCCTCTTCTCAAAAACACTACAGCATAGACTCTTTAGGTACAGTGTCTAGAATAATATATATATATTATTCTAGACACTGTACTTTAGGGTATACTCTCTTCCTACAGCGTATGCCCTCTGGTTTTTTACTACTACATCACTAACTGCAGAATGAAAATTTTCAGCGTATAAGTATACTAGTGAAATAATAAGTGATGATGTAAATAAGTAAATAAAAAGCTGACAGTTCACCTGTTTGAAAAGAGTTGCAACCTTTAATTTTTTTCTGAATATTCCCTGCCCTTAAGGATTCTAAAGTAAGTTATGTTTTTATATGATAAAAACATTAGAAAAATCAAGGATGTATTTTGCATTTTCACTTGTATTTAAATTGGCTAAAACTCATTAGAATAACTTTGTTTTATGCTGATAATGGAAAACACTGCAAAATGAAAAAATTCAGCATATGACAATGCAAAAGTCAATGTTTGCATCAGCAAAAGGTTGTTAATTCTGAGTATGTGCAGATAGGATGCGCGCATAATTGCAGTTTTTAAACAACTACTACAATTTAGTATTTATGCAAAACTGTAAAACGCCCCCAAAATTAAGTTCAATTTTTGAACAGAGTTTCATTTGGATTTTTGAAACATATTTTCATTTGGTAGCCTTCCAGGGGGACTCAAAAATTTTCAGGGGTGCTGAGCCCCTCCGGCACCCCTCTAGCTACGGCCCTATATAGAAATAGGAACATTCGTATAGTTTGTATGAAAATATAGCGGCAATTACATCGAAACTAACATTAGGATCAAGCCTTTTAAATGAAACTTCAAACTTAAATAACAGCGATGGGAACTCGACGCCCTCTCGCGGAGAATCTGGTTTTCCTCCTTTCAGACACATTTTTTTATAACGGTTGTACTGGCGATAAGCACACTACTTACTTCTAGGCACTGTAGCTGAATGTCGTATTTGTAATATCATTTTTACGACATTGGCCAATAATGTGAATCAAATATTAAAAATAAAGCATTGAAAAATCAAGTTTTTTAAAAAAAACCTAAAACTTATTAAATGTTATTGTTTAAAGTACTATTTCTGTATTATAATGACATAAATAATGCAAAAAACTCTTTTGAAAGCTTTTTTTTAAAACCATTTTAGTTATGTTTGTGAATATCGGCAGATGTTGTAAATTTGACGTACGACATTCAGCGACAATCGAAATATTGGCCAATATTGCCGTGGATATTGGCCAATATCTCTGTGCTACCTGGGACGCACATAAATAAGCCCTAAAAGCTTATTATTATATAACAATAATAATAATAATAATTACTTAGATAAATTATATAAAATATATATTATTAATAGTGTCCAATTAAAAAATCAGTAACCTATTTTTGAAACTAAACTTGTATTCTTTCAATAATAAAAAATAAAATTCTTTTAAAAGCCGAAAATTCGAAAGCATTTAAAAAAAATAAATAAGCATCCAATTAAAAATTACATAAATTGAATTTAAGTAAAAAATGTATGTAATGTGTTATGCGAAAAGCACATAAGGAAATAGGATTTCGGAACTTCGGTCTGTTCCTTCATCTGTCATCGAGCCATCTGTGTAAATTTCTATATTGAAAAAATATTCTGTCGTTCCACTTTCGCTGCATCCATAACATTTTATTGCTGCAAATAATGTAGACCAACGTTTCTTAAACTGTGGTCCGCGGACCCCTGGGGGTCGTGAGATTATAGCAGGGGGTCCTCAAGCCCACTGTTGAATACAGATTTTTTTTCTTCGGGAGGAATTTCTGTAGCTACGAAGGAGGAGAGATTTGAAATTCTAGTACTTCTAGTGCAGATCATTAATAAGCATAAGTGTGAAAATATTAAGAACCGATTGATGGAACATGTACAAAATCAGTCCTTTTTTTCGCATTGCCAACTAGATGAGCATTTGGACATTTGTAATACTCTAAGTTTGATAATTTTCGTTCATTATGAATTTGGTAGTAAGATATGTGGCAATTTTTTGTTTTGCAAATCCCTCCCAACTCACATAACAAGTGCAACGCTATTCACATGATTAAACGATTTCATATAAGAAAAAGAATTAAACTCTTCAAGATGCGTCGGAATTAGTACAGATGCGGCTCGAGCTATGGTGTGAAATTTTTAATGGTTCGACCAGCTTAGTTAAAGCTAACGTACCACATGTACTTTGGGACACACTGTTAACTGTGAGTCACTGGTTGCCAAAAAATGCCGAGATTTGAAGACTACATCCAACGAAATTGTTTCAGAAGTAAATTATATTAAGGTTCATCCATTGATTTCAGAACTTTTTTTTTTTTAAATAATGTGCGAAGAAATTGGAATCAACACAAATAGATAATTTTGTATACAGAAGTTAGGTTACTGCCACGAGGATTAAGTTTCATTTTTGCACTGCGTCATGAAGTAAGACTACTTTGATGTACTCCAAATTCTATTTGAAAGATCCGTTCAATGATTTCTCCTGGCTTGTCAAGTCGGCGTATTTGACAGTTACTTTTAACTTTCTGAATAAGCTGAATTTTAGCTTACAAGGAACTTTGGTACACATTTTCAAAGTCCAGAACTAAGTAGAATCAATAACAACAAAACAATTATTTGAGGGTAAATCGACCGGAAAATAATATTTGAATGATTCTCAACATTATTCGATTTCTGACAAACCTCTGTCGACACAATATCCCCTGATATTATCGAAAATTTGGTTATACACCTGAAGCACATGAAAAAAAAATCTTTTCCATTTTATTTTCCTCCCTCAAAGTCAGAAAATTAGTGGATGAGGAAAGTCAGGAAATTAGTGAAATCAAAATCATGATATGGGACAGGAACAAATTGCGGAATTATTGTGCGACGGTTCCAGGAAAATTGCTTTCAAGCTATTAAAGAATTTCTTCCATTCTGCACTACATATTTTCGTATATAACTTTCTTCTCCCTTGTACACATGAAGAACAACTGTAGAACTTGACGGAATTTTAAACCAGACTTACTGAAACACTGAACGAGATGCTGCACATCTAGTAGCAAAAGATAAGCAGCATACTTCTCTTAGCAAATAGTAGTATGAATATTTATTTTAACTGTTTACAAATGTATATAATAATATATTTTTATGATCGCAGCTGACTTTTCTAACACCGTTAACTAAATATATTATATGTCTAATGAAATTTAAATAAGGTGTATATATTTAAATTTCTTATCTTGTATTAAGAAAAAAATTGTTGGGGGTCCCCGAAATGCATATCACATCAAAGGGGGTCCGTGAGTTCACAAAGTTTAAGAAACGCTGATGTAGACCATTTGCTGAAGGTATATTCTGTGAAAAAAAGCCAGGAAGTACATAAGGAGATAAGATTTCGGAACTTCGTGCTCCTCTGATTTAGCTCCTCCCACAACATTTTATTGCACAAAATAAAGCAGTGCATTTCTCAAAGGCATATTCTGCGAAGTTAAATGCGTACATAAAAGATGAGATTCTTGAACTTCATGTTGGTCTGTTTTAGCTCCTCCCACAATATTGTTGTAAATTATGTAGTGTATTTCTCAAAAATAAGTATTTCTAAGTAATAATGATGATTATTATTATTATTACCTAGATATAGTGTCTAATTAAAATGACCTACTTATGAAACTAAACTTAAATTCAAAATTAAATGTGTATATGTATTAATATGTAAAATTATAAATTATAATTTAAGAAATAACTAATTAAGCATTTAAAGAAAAGGAAAAATGCTTATTAAACAGACACTACATTTTCTTTTATTCTTTTGGTGCGTTCGTAATTATATAAATACGTAGCACCTATAGTCGTCGTCTGGTCCGTCCGTCTGTCTGTCTGTCTCTCTGTCTGTCAGTCCGTCCGCATATAACAGCGCAAAAACTACCCAACCAGATGGTTTGAAATTTAAGATAATCTTTGCAGATAATATTTGCAGAATTTTGTCGAGACATTTCAAATTTTATGAAAATCAAATCAAAACTTTACAAGCTATCAATGAAAATATTTATTAAGAAAAAAAAAAAAAAAAAAATCGGTGTTTCTTGTTATAGGAGCTTCCGAGGTTTAATCGTCAAGCGACCGATATACTTATTTTATTACAGAAATTAATCTGCAGACGATATAATTCATTTCACAGAATTAAAAATCATAAAGATCTAAATATTTATATAACTAGCTATAGTACGAACGCACCTCGTTTGTCACGTTTGACGTACAATTTCCAACTTGTTTTCTTTTCTGTTTTAGTCTATGCATTAAGAATAGACTAAATTATTAAAATTATATTCCTTTGCATCACTGTTTTTTGTTTAAAATGTGTTAAAAAATTAACGAATGTTAAAATATGTCAGATTTTACAAGTTGCCTCAGATAAGTTTACTGTTTGATTTATGAATTCTTAATTTCTTAAGGAAAAGCATAATTTGGCGCCATTTTAATCCATTAAAATGAAAAATATTCAGCTTGGAACATGCTCTCTATATTTTAATTTTATAATTAAACATATCGATATTGAAATGAATATAGGATGAAAGTAGATATGGATTTCCTACTTTTGTGATGATCGCACACATACTTCGTCCGGTGTAAAGCATGGCATTATAGCTCTTGAAACTAATCGCTTATTTAAAACATTTGTAGAATATTTAGAAATTACTATTTAAACTATATATACATATACATAATGTATGATTTAATTTTTTCTTTCATTGACGCTAAACAATTTAGTTTCACTTACAAAATGTTATTAATTATATCGAAATTTGCATTTAAAAATAGTTTAAAATAAAAAACCATATTTTTTTAAAAAAAGTATGTAACTTTTTAAAGTAATTTAATATTATTATTATTTTTAATTGAACTGTAATTCATCTTGCTAAAATATGAAAAGTATCAGTTTAGTATACAATTGTTTACTAAAAGATAGATTCAAAATTGTCAAGCAAAAACGTTAATGATGTAGCTTTTACTTGGAAATTCAATTTAAACTGTTTTATTAAATAAATAACTATATTGTCAATAAAACTTAAAATACTTATTTTAACAAGCTTAGAAAATTAGATAATGTTTGATAATATAAAATTCAAAGAGTAAATATAATTCCTACGGGGTAGAGGGGGGGGGGGGTACACTTGTTGAATATTTCAAAGAAATTAAAATGTCAGAAAAATCTCAGGGAGCCCCCCCCCCCCTCCCCCTGTCTAATGAAAATCTTGAATACGCCCATGTTTTTCAGATAAAAGAACTAAAGTATCCAGATTCCAATACAGCCAATCCACTTTTTTCGTAAATTTGAAATCGGTCTTTGATGTTATTTGGCAGCTGGCTAAGTCTTAAACGTATCTTAAACGCGTATTTTACTGATAAAGTGGCAAATAAAATATAAAATAACGTTAAAGAACTTCCAGATATGTGTGTAGCAGACTCAAATAAGGGAGCTTGTCTGGCTTTGACTTGTTCACCATATAGGAACCGATTAGACTGGTGGATCAAAACTGCGATGTCTCCCTACGAAGATTGTCACCGCGCATGCTCTTTCCGAGTTTCGTTTTGAATTTCGAATTGGCGAGTTTTTAAGACTAAAGCAATGGACTAAAGCAACCTTGGCGGAGGGAGGCATTGCTGTTTGCGTTAGCGTTACATGTGCTTTTAGAGGGAGGCGTTGCTGGTTTCGTTAACCATGTGCTTTATAGTTTAGTTGTTATCAGTTATTATATATTACATCGGAAAGTATTTCGTATGTAAAGACATTAATATATGTATAGAAAAACACAATTGTAAAAGAAAAACTCATGCAAAGAAGGGTTAAGAGGATAGCACTCAGTGTACCACCCTCTGGTACCGGGTGCATATGCATCGAACAACATCGAGTCCAAAACGCAATTTCAAAATTTGCATTTTTCGTTAAAAATGAGATTTCTGAAAGTTCCAAATTAGTGTTTGTTATGCAAAAGCCAACTTATTTCTACCTATTTCTTAAACGTGAAAAAGCTTCGTGAAATATGGTTATTTTTCAAAAAATACTATGCCTCCTTAATTTAATTTTTTTAATTATTATTATTATTATTTGTGAATAAAGAAATTTGGGTACTTTTCGGTTAGCCGGGCGCCAGTGAAATGTATATATCTATATATACATATATATGTATGCATACACACATATATGTATGTGTATATATATGTATATATATATACATGCATATATAAATGTGTGTATGTATATATACAGGGTGATTCATAAAAGATGGGCAGAACTTTAAGGGGTTATAGTACACTTAAAGACAAATAATATTAAATAGGAGACTAAGGGTCCCAGACGTATTCCCAAGGAGATAGGGGGCATTAAAGTTTAGGGTCCGAAATTTCAAATGATTATAAAACATGGAAAAATTGGTCGATTCGTTTGCGGTTTTTGCAAAAAATTTTCTTTATGCCAGTATTTTCTTGAAATAAAATTTTAAAGTTCAATTTTAAAAAATGCCGATAGGGGGCGCTTTAGACTTTGGAGTAACAAACAACTATTTTTTAACGTTATTTTTTGTATTTCTTTAAATGATTTCGAAAGCTTAGACTTAAACTTAAATTTTGATCTAAAAATCTGAGTCCTAACGAGTAGTTAAGTAGCGTAAACTGAAATTTGAAATTTGAAACCCTTCTCCCCCCAGAACAAAAATCAGTTATTCCCGATCTTTGTGTCGTAGATTAGGCTCTAACTACTGCCGCGTTTTGCTAAAATTATTCTTTATGTCAGTATTTTCTTGAAAATAAATTTTAAAGAAAATTTTCAAAAAATTCCGATAGAGGGCGCTTTAGACTTTGGAGTAACGAACAACTATTTTATACCGTTATTTTTTGTGTCTCATTAAATGCTTTCTAAAGCTTAGACTTAAACTTAAATTTTCAGCTCAAAATCTGAATCGCTGAGCGTGGTTCAGTAGCGAGGGGAGGGGGTTCAAATTTCAACTTCTGAACATAGTTCAGTTTACCATGTCCACACATTGTGTGCTGTGATACGAGGTAAAAAGACACAAATTAGGATTATGTTACCAAAGCATATTTATTAACATGTAATCACAATAAATGTTCAAAATTGTGACCACCAGAGGTTATGCACGCAGAACAACGGCGACGAATGGAACGGCGAACATTCGCGAAAACATCAGGCTTTTCGAGCACTTCCCCTACAGCGGCGGAAAGTCTGGCGACCAGTTCCTCGGGGGATTCAATGGGTGTCTCATACATAAGAGCCTTCAATCGTCCCCAAAAAAAGAAATCGAGGGGTGAAAGATCTGGCGAGCGAGCAGGCCAAGCAACAGGACCACCTCGACCAATCCATCTGTTCGGAAATGTGATGTCCAGATAGTTGCGGACGTCTCGTACGTAATGGGCTGGCGCTCCATCGTGCTGGAACCACATGACTCGCCGGATGCGTGGAGGAACAACGTTTAACAGGTCTGGCAGCACATGTTGCAGAAATGTGAGGTATGTTTTACCGTTGAGGCGTTCAGGAAGAAGGTACGGTCCGATTAGGTGGTCTCCGAGGATTCCTGCCCAAACATTGATGGAAAAGCGTCTCTGATGAGCATGTGGATACGTAGCATGTGGATTGACATCCGCCCATACATGTGCATTGTGTGTGTTAAATGTACCTTCACGTGTGAAGGTACATTCATCGGTGAAAAGCACAGTTCGTCCAAAATGTGGATTTAGCGCGTTCTGCTGCAGAAACCAGCGGGCGAATTCAATACGATTTGGATAATCCCCTGGAGACAGTTTCTGGACTCGTTGCACATGAAACGGGAGCAAATGTTCATCCTTCAGTACCCTCCAAGTCGTGGACTGTGAGGTATCCACCTGGCTAGCCACTGTTCGTGTACTTGTACTTGGCTGCGCCGCTACTACATCCAGAATGGCTTCTGCAACAACTACTGATTCGTCCTTTTTTGCACGACCTGCATTCGACCGGGAAGCGAGAAATGATCCCGTCTCACACAACTGTCTGTGCAAGCGCTCGAAAGTTTTGCGGTTAGGCAACCGCCTGTTAGGAAATCGCTCTCCGTACATTCGTTGTGCCTCTGCACCATTTCCATCTGCCGCTCCGTAAATTAAATGCATCTCAGCCTTTTCCTTATTCGTGAAGGGCACCATCTTCCGATTCATTACTACAGCGACTTACACTTGACTCACCGTTCAGTGGTTTTTATGCCTGAATCGTGTCGAAATTTTGCATACGTGTTCTTCTTCTTCCCCATTTGACATTTGCATACTTTCTGTTTCCTTCTTCACCCGGTGACTAGCGTCAGGAATGGAGCTTTAACGTTTGCATGAGCGACGTTTCCAACTGTGCCAGTGCCTTTATGAGTGAATTCCGACTATGCAGTCCTTGACGAAAGTTGTATTTTTGCCTCGTATCACAGCACAGAATCGTTGGGCATGGTTAAGTAGTGCAAACTGAACTATGTTCAGAAGTTGAAATTTGAACCCCCTCCCCTCGCTACTGAACCACGCTCAGCGATTCAGATTTTGAGCTGAAAATTTAAGTTTAAGTCTAAGCTTTAGAAAGCATTTAATGAGACACAAAAAATAACGGTATAAAATAGTTGTTCGTTACTCCAAAGTCTAAAGCGCCCTCTATCGGAATTTTTTGAAAATTTTCTTTAAAATTTATTTTTAAGAAAATACTGACATAAAGAATAATTTTAGCAAAACGCGGCAGTAGTTAGAGCCTAATCTACGACACAAAGATCGGGAATAACTGATTTTTGTTCTGGGGGGAGAAGGGTTTCAAATTTCAAATTTCAGTTTACGCTACTTAACTACTCGTTAGGACTCAGATTTTTAGATCAAAATTTAAGTTTAAGTCTAAGCTTTCGAAATCATTTAAAGAAATACAAAAAATAACGTTTAAAAATAGTTGTTTGTTACTCCAAAGTCTAAAGCGCCCCCTATCGGCATTTTTTGAAATTGAACTTTAAAATTTTATTTCAAGAAAATACTGGCATAAAGAAAATTTTTTGCAAAAACCGCAAACGAATCGACCAATTTTTCCATGTTTTATAATATTTGAAATTTCGGACCCTAAACTTTAATGCCCCCTATCTCCTTGGGAATACGTCTGGGACCCTTAGTCTCCTATTTAATATTATTTGTCTTTAAGTGTACTATAACCCCTTAAAGTTCTGCCCATCTTTTATGAATCACCCTGTATATGTATATATATGTATACATAGATATATAAATTTCACTGGCGCCCGGCTAACCGAAAAGTACCGAAATTTGTTCAATCCCAGATAGCAAGCAAGGTTCCGAAAACGGTCTCTTTTCATTTTCTTTCGACTTTTCTGCAAAGGTATATTATCTTTAGCGTATATCACGGTCACAGTAATGTTTTGAATATTAGGCTTTTGGAATAACCGTCAGGAAACCTACCTTCTAAAATCATCCTTTACACTTTCATTTTCCGCGCATGCGCTACTTATTTTATCACTTTGTTAGCTGCAACTGCAAATTGTGCTTATTCATTCACCCATTGAAGGTGATATTGGCGTGCGAGTAGGTCACGTAGCATCGCTTTGCCTGTGCTGGACTGGCTTTTCATTTACATGTGCAATCAAAATCATAGTCAATCCGAAGTATGTTAAACTATTTTGTATTGATTTAATTTGATATAGATTTATCTTATTGCAAGAACTACATACATACGCATATTTCTGTTATAGTTCTTGAAATTTCCATTTATAATATGTTTTTTATTCTTAACGAATTAGTGCGAGTTCTTTAACCATACTTTCATTGCAAAATACAATAGATACAGAGTGGCATTTGTTTATGTTTATATTTTAAATTATATTATTATCGTTTATGTCATTATCTATTGATGTTCCCCAATTTTAAAATATCCATCTTATAGTTCATGTGATTAAAAATTACCTTCAAAAGTTTGAAATATTGCGTAATAATAATAATAGATTGTGTACTTGTATTTAAACTGCAATTTAGTCAAAGTTAATTATTTTTAGGCATATGTTTTATTTTCTTATAATTTAGTCATTTATATTGCATAAAATTATATCATTCAATTACGTACGTTTAAGATATAAAATTTTTATTGTTATTTTTATTACTTTCTTTAATACATTTTATTTTCATGAATTTTAAAATATGAATTTTGATGAAGTCAAACTATTTAAATTTTTGACGTTTCAATATACATGCTAATAATTATGAGCGATTTTTAAAATGTAGATTTACATTTTAAAGGAAAAAAGGTCTAAATAATGTTAACTGATTATTATTATTTATTTTTAATTACGGAGCATCAATAGATTTAATTCAGAGATAAATCATTCTGAAAAATTATTGTCCTTCTGTGTTAAGTAGAATGAAAACATGCTTAAAGTAAAGATTAAAAATAAACAAATAGGTAATATGCATATGATATAAAAATATTATAAATGGAAATTGCATGTTATTTTTCTCAGTAATTATATAAATACCAAAATTTGGTTTTATATAGTTCTTAAATGGAGATAAATCTTTATCAAACTAAATTATGCAGTTATGTTTAACTTTCTTCAGTTTGTCAATCAACTAATAAATAAGAATAATTGATACTGGGTTGACCATTATCAGTTTTCAAATATGAAAACACAAAGGTAAAGACAACATAAAAACCAAGACATAAGCAATTCCCAACTCAGAAATTTAAAATATTGTGAAACTTTCAAGATAGTAGGGCTTAAGCAAAAATATAGTATACACATTTTCTTGTTGCCTGAATTCACTGTAAAAGGAAAATATCCCCGCTTTATTTTAGACTTTATTTTAAAACTGATTAATTGTAAAAAATACAAAGATAAAAGTTATCTATTTTAATTAGTTTTGTCAAATTCAAACAAAAGTTAGGAAACTTCTGTAAAATAATTCTTACCGTTCATTCTAACAAAATGTATATTAAATTTAATTTTTTTTTTTTTAATGTTATCAACAATTAATATTTGTAGCATACTTTAAAGGATAAAATGCAATATATTAATTAAAATATAAAAAATAAATATATTCAAATTTTAGCAATTACTTTAAAGGTAAAAAAGCAATATATTAATTAAAATATGTAACTTGCTAAATGTAATATGACTTCTTAAATATAATGTGTGCAAATAAAAATCAATATTTTCCATTTTTTTTCTTTCAATATATAAATATTATGCTAAAATTTAGTTTCCTACAGAAACAAAAGAAAAATTCTAAGTCAAGTTATTTTGATGAAAATCTCATACCTCTGTCAATTAAGATTTAAAACTAACAGATTAATCAAAACCTTTTTCATTTCCTTTATAAATGCTTATAATAAAAGCATTATTATCTACATTTGATTGTAATTCCTGTTACAATGGTCAATATGAAATCCTGTAACTAGCCTTACATTTCTACATTTTGGTATGCTTGTCCTAAAACACTTACAAAGTACCTCAGATTGTGTCAACTAGCAACCTTTTATAATCCTTTTTACAATGTTTGCAAACCTTTCAGACAAAGCCTTTAAAAAGCATCTAGTCATTTACATGTAGAGGTTAGAAAAATGTTTTAAAAATCAAAAATTGTTATCTGGGATATTTCCTGATATAGAAAATTACATTTAACTTTACAGTAATCCCCTATTCTGGAAATCTTTTTCAGAAGCATCAATTGGAAAGGAACACATGAGAAACGAATAATAAAAGAACCATGCCGGACAAAGTTAAACTTTTTAAATTCCATTGATACATTTTTACCTTAAATCTTTAAAACTAAACCTACCGCGGCAGGTTCATTCGACCCATAAAAAAGATTCTCAAAATTCTGCTACTTTAATTAAAAAATAATTTTTATTAAAAATCTTTGTTTTATTTAATCACAGGTATAATCTGAGACTTCTGCGGTTGACTAGGGTGCAGATCATTTTTCTAGGTTTGTGGTGAAAAACACTTCTAAACGATTACAGCTGTAACCACAATCTACTGCACGTGCATGTATGCCAAAATCTTTTAATTATTCCGAAAACTTTAAAATGAAATCTAATAATTACCTTAAACAAAGAAGACCCATTTCCTTATATACACATTTTGGTTTTAAACATGTTTGTCTTGGATCAGACTGTGGAATAATTAAGAGATGTTGACATCTATGCATGTATCACACAGAAGTTTTAATGTTAATTATGCGCTAGGTTAGGTATGTTAGGTTATTGTTGACACTCTTAATAAAACCAATCAGGAAGCAGAAAATAATGTTTCACAGTTCCACAGATTTTCTGTAAAAATCTTAATGAACATGCTAAGAGCTGGCTTCACTTAAACAATTCATATATTTTTTTATTTTCTTGGGAAAATTACATGTTTTTGTTTAGACAATAATAGAAAACTTTGAATTTTACACACCAATGACAATTTACAAAATTTCATTTATTTTTCAGGTTTTATGACCATGGTCCATTACTGGAATGCTTAATTAGTCAATTTCCAGTAATGGACATCCCATGTGAACATATTGAAAAAGCAATTTCAGTAATGTTCATAGTGCATTTTTTTTTTAATTTAACTGAAAAGCTAAGTAATCAAATATGATTTTTTTAATTTCACTTACCAGAATGTAATAATATATATATATGTTTTTTATAAATAGCTGTTTTTATTAATTTCACGTAATTAATAATTTTTTTTAAAAGATTGTTATCAAATTATTTTTTTGTAAGCCGTACCTTGCATATTTTATAATGCGGCAATCAACACCCATCAGGAAGCAGAGAATAATCTTTAAGGGCATGGGAAAATGAGGGGCTCATGGAGTTCAAACTCTCCCCATTTAAAAAAAGAGAAATTTTTAAATCGCACAAGTTCTTAAAAATCTATTAGTTTTTGTCTTAAATGTTTCATTATTCATCCCTGACAAAAGAACTACATACATAAAAAATCCCTATAATATTAAATTTATAGTAGCAATGAAAGTAGTAAATCTGCAGATCAAGGGGCTCAAATGTCAGCTCTATTTTATTTTGAAATAATTTTATTTAGTGTTTAAAAAACATTCAACCTACACTTTCATTTATTTGATATATTTTATACAAATTTCTAAAAGTAATGTATAAAGCAGTTTTAGGAAGATTAACTGTTAAGAATAAAAAGAAATCTGATTCCATGCACTGGTATGCCAAGACACTTCTTTTTAACTAACCCTTCTAACCTCCCCCTCCCCCTCAATGACTTAATAATTTGGTAAATATATTTTTTTGAAATTTAGTACTTTAAACCTTCTATCTAAAATTAATTAAAATATTGATCATGTGATAATGACAATAATTAATTTAAACAGTGAATTAGTCTCATAAATATTGTATTAATTATTGATATCCTAATTGTTAAATTTATTTGAAAATGACTATTTTATTTCATTAATATGCTTTCATTAAATTTTGGTTTTAAATACAATCATAAAATCAATTACCTATTATTTTTTGTGGGGTGTCCATTACTGGAACAGAGAGTGTCCCATTACTGGAAGAGAGGGTGTCCATTACTGGAATTTTGGATGTTTTGATATATTTCTGTTATTTACAATTAAATTTTGATTCACATTGGGAAATGAGACTATGAGATTGATTAAATGATGTTGATAGATTAATATAATATTAAAAAAAGTGGACTATAATAATTATAACTATTAATTAAAAAATAATTTCTAAAGAAATTCCTTAAGGGTGTCTCCATTACTGGCACATCTACCCTATATATATACATATATATATATTTCGTGAATGTGTCAAAGCAATCAGCAGATTGCAGAAGTCTTGAAAGAATATTACAAGAAAAAATATTAAAAGTTTTAATAGACAAATATTTAAATAAATATATAAAAGTGTTCTACATTTTAAAATGTTAAAACTTTTTCTACTGAATTTTTATGTTTTACAAAAAATATTTATTTATATTAGTTTAAATCTTCATTCCACAAATCGTTTTAATTTCATTCTCTTTCACAAAATGAAATTAAACACAATTCTCTTTTAACCTCCTTTCGAAATGCTATTGAGCTTGTGCAAATTATTGGCATTTCAAAAAGTATTTGGCGATTCTTTTTAACGCTGTCCTGCCAACTTTGGTTACCATTACCGCAAGAACTGGGCATGCGCAGTGACTCTCCATAGGGTGACATTGCAGTTTGGATCCGCCAGTTGTAGACGCTAGTATTCCTATTTAGCTTTTCTTTTTCAGAAAGAAATCGGTTACTTAAGCGGCCGACTAACATGACTCTTACAAAATGGTATGACAATGTACAGTCGAACAGTCTTGTAAATATTGAGCCGTTGGGAAAAGTTAAATGTAGTATTAACTACACAAGAAAGAACAATTAAAAATAGAAGAAAAATTAAACAATGGGAATAAAAAAAGTAAAGCTATAGAGATTACGGAAAGAGTCTAATAAATGGAAAAAAGTAAAATGGTATAGCTGTAGTTAAAATTAACTACTGAAAAAAGTTGAGAAAGTGTAAAATAGGGTTCGGAACATGTTCAAAAACAGTACATAAATGCCAGGTGGAAAAGGCAGGCAAAGCTAAGCTTTAACAAAAATAGCACTTAAAAAGAACAAACATATTTATTATTTACAAAATTTTTTAATTTAAATTTATATTTTATTATTATATTGTATAGCATAGGAATAAGATATATAAAAGTAAGAGAGAGAAATTTGCAGAATGGTGAGCACTAATGATCATAGTCAATAATGCAAGAATATTTTGGACGCTTGCGGTGATGTGGTTCGAATGCGTCATAATCCGGCAATTCTGCGATTATATCATTAGGGAGGTCATATAATTTTTCGTAAAATTTTTTGGCAAGGTGGTTGATTCTTTTATTTAATGTGGTAGTTTTGAGGTCTCTGCGAACAGTGCTATTACGGAGATAGCAAGAGGCATTTCTGACAGTACGCAGATTTTTGTTATGAAGTTGGCTGAGGTTTTTCATGGAGGATTTGCAGATATAGCCCCAGACCGGACAGGCGTAGGTGATAATTGGTAAAATGCAGGAATTATAGAGGAGAAGTTTGTTATGGATATCCAGTGTTTTACTATTAAGAAGAGGTTTTAGTGCAATCGTAGCTCCAGCGACTTTCCCCCTGATGGTGAGGATATGTTTTTTGAAAGAAAGTCTTTGGTCAAGGGTGACCCCCAGGTACTTTGCTTCATTAGTCCAAGGTATAGTGATATCATTAATGGTTATTCTATTGGGATATGTTAGTTTTCTAGAGAAATAAACAGCAGCAGTTTTGTTTTCATTGATTTTAATGCGCCATAGGTCGCACCAGTCTAAGAAGGCATCAATGTGAGTCTGTAGGTACCTGTAAAGTGTGTATGGGTGATGAGCGTAAGCGTAGATTGTAGTGTCGTCCGCATACAGTGCAAGGTGGGTGTTAAGTGAACGAGGAATGTCGTTAAAGTATATGTTGAATAACAAGGGTCCGATGACGCTCCCTTGGAGGATGCCTGCTAAGATACGGAAAATGCTAGAAAGAATGTTGTTAATGCGGACGCGAAAAATGCGATCGCTAAGGTAAGAGAAAATAAGGTGTATAAGTCTAGCAGGGAATTTAAGCCTAATTAGTTTGTATATAAGGCCCACATGCCAGACTTTCTCAAATGCCTTAGCGATGTCAAGAAAGATGGCAGCAGCAGACAATGTACAGAATCCGGTTTGATTTATAATTATATTTTTACTTTTAAAAATATATGGTGTGAGTTTTTGTTTAAAAGATTACATTTATGAAATACATTATAATTTGTAACTTTAAAATTTTAACAAAAGTAAAAGTATACAATTTCGTATTCAGCATATTAACAAAAAATATGACTGTATCGAAATAATAAAAAATTTTCATATTAATACTGTACTGAAACTTGATGAAGCTTCAAATTTAGACAAATATTTTAGACAAGAATTTAGACAAAATTTATTAAAAAAAAATTGAGTTCATTCAAAACAGAGTTATTATAACTGTGTTTATATAATCAATGTTTATATAATCAAATAACATTGACTAAAGGTTACTATGTATGTTAATACAAAGTAAAGATTTTTAATAAAAGTTCCTTCTTTTTTTCATCATTATAAAGTTATAAAATATCAATAAAACTATAATTTAAACAAATATCCACAAACTATCACGTGTTATTATTCTTTTTTAGTGTAATTGAGCTTATATTACATTATTATTTTACCAATTACATTTAAATCTTATTTTACATTGTTAAGCAACTTTTTAACAAAATTAAGTTACTCAATTCACAAATGAAGGAAATAAATTTAAAAGAATGCTTTATTTTAATATTTAGAAAACAGCATTTTTTGGTGCTTGAAGTTTTGTTAGTACGTACATTATATGAATTATACATGGAAAGTAGTAAATTTCTTTTACCTAGTTCTAGTACGGGGGGTTCAGGGCCGAAAGTAAGGGGGGGGGCAGAGGGGGCACGTGCCCCGGGCGCCAGCAGAACTGAAGGTGGAGGGGGCGCCAAATGCAGGTTTTGTTTATTGTTTGATATAGAAATATATATATATATGAAATTTGTATAAAAAGTTTCGCAGCCGGAAAATCCAAAAGAAAAATGAACCAAATGCATTAAAATAGACAAATAGATAAAAAAATTCGTCTACAATACAAGAAAAGCAAATGAATAAAAAAACGAACTGTTCTCTTAGGCTATTTTCTTTCTCCCATTCCAAATGTATCATATCATTTAAATTTCTTCCTGTGGTTTAGGAGAATCACTAATATTTTTCAAGGTCAGTCCCTACTCGTGTCTGTATATGACACTGTTCAACGTCGTCTGGATACGGTACTGCACTGTCCAGCATGGATAATTGGCAAACGATTCCCTCACTTTGATTTTCTATTAGATAAAAATATTCCGTGAAGGCTGTTCTATTTTTTGCCTTTTCTCCCAGCGTGGAGCTTTCTTCTTTTTCCATTTTGTCATGCGCGAGGGGTGACTGCCCTGGACAATAAACACAAATTGATGAATGCCCAAAGTAAAATTCTCAGTAAAATCTTTTTCTTTTAAGTATAGACTTCGTAGAGGTACATTAAAAAATCTCGTACAGCGCGCCATGGTAGTAAAGCCGGAGCCGCCCCTGGCTTTATCTTCCAAAACTTTTTTTACTCGTCTTTTTGCGAAAGTTTTCTAAGCGTTTTGCCGCCCTTGGCGGCAACTGGAATATGCCAGCCAGTTAATTTTGCTGAAATTACTTTTTTATCCAGATCCAATCTAGTATTATTAGAGGGGGCGAGGTTGGGCGACTGCCTTGGACACTAAAAACAAATAATATTTGAAAGAATAATTTGAAAAATATGCAAAATAAAACTCTGTTAAAAGTTTTTTTGAAAAAAAAAAAAGTCATTTGTAGGGGTGCAGGGAGAAAACCATACCCAAGTTTCTATGACTAATAAAACCGCAGCCGCCCCTGCCTTTATCCTCCCAAATTATTTTCTCGTCCTTTTTCCATTTCCAGACAAATTAAAAATGCCGCCATACCATTTGTTACAATTACTTTTTTACATACAGATCCGGCTTTAAAGGGCGCGAAGTTGGCTATTGCTAATGACACTAAAAACTAAGGGGACGAAACATATGCAAGATAAAATAGTAACCTCTCCTGCCCTTTTTTCTTTCTTAAGAATATAGCATTTGTAGAGACGCAGAAAAGAACCTCGCACAAGGTGCCATGGATAATAAAGTCGTCTCTGCCTTTATCTTTGCAATATATATATATATATATATATATATATATATATATATATATATTCGTCTTTTACCCATTCTTACGTGTTTTGCCGCCCCATTCTTTTGCTGTAATTATTTTTTTAGATCCAGATGCAAATACATCGTGTGCCCCTGTAATAGTCAAGCTGAATTTCTTTTTGTTTTTAATATTATTCTACTCTAAAACTGCAAAATATCGATTATAATCAGTAATAAAGCAAATGCATTCTAAATATCAGCTTTATGTAAACAGCATACCAAGTATGAGGCACCCCTAAATCAGGGGCCACAGTGTCACGATCCAGATTTATATTTATTAGATCTGATTTAATTAGACTCTGAATCTGTGCAATTAAATCGTCATAAAAGTCTCTAACAGTAACAGGGTTCCTTTCAGCTTAGATCCAAGTTTGAGTCTCACCCCAACCCTCCACAACCGTTCACAGTTCTGATAATTGCTAATAGAAAAGAAGACAAGGAAAAACATTTAAACATAACTAAAACATTTCTGGGAATAGCAAATGGTATAAAAATATTCTATTTAAATTACATGAAAATTATGTAGTAATACCAATTTTAAAAAAGTGCTAAGAAAATCCTTTGATCAAAAAATAATTTTTCTCGTTGAACTCTAAAGGGGATTTTGGAAGCACTTTGGATGCGGAGCCCCCTCGCGATTGAGACCATCGTGACCCTTTAAATTCCGCCCCTGAGAATATCAATAATTATACTTCCTAAGATGAAAACCTGTATAGAGCGGAATATTTTTCGGCTCCTTTCGATTCCATTTTCAAGGTTTTAATGAATCAGTATTTGACAAAGCTGATTACTTAGTTCAGTATTACAGATTATCTGATTATATACTTTAAATTTTAGAAACTTAGAAAAAATTCGCTTTGGAAATTTTCTTTTCGGAGGATGGGGGGGGGGGGGCGCCAAAATCCATGTTTGCCCCGGGCGCCAAAAAGGCTAGTTTCGGCACTGGGGGGGTTGTTAACACTTTGTTGACCAATCACGTGCATATTCGTGTTTATATAATCAAATAACATTGAATAAAGGTGCGTGTGTTCTGAATTCTTAGTCTTATCTGTGTAATGTTTTTTGCATAAATTGTTTTGATCAGATAAGTGATAAGTTAAGTATTTACAACAAATATATAGACACACTTTGATAGATTGTAAGACATTTTAAATTAAAGTCACATGTTCTAATTTACTGATACAATAACCTGAAAATTTACCCAAATCAATCAAAATACAAAAAACTACCAAAAAAGGGCAGGGCTTATATTGTTTCAAAATTTACATTTCATATTACATAGCCAGTCAACTGTGTACTAAATTAAATTCCACCTTAGAGAGATATCAGAAAAGTCGTGCGTTCACGTTAGAAAAATATTTACATTAAGTCTTTTTTATTAATTAGATTTCGTTAAATTATACATTTTCATCTTTTATTACGATAAATGATAGTATGATAAGTATTCATTGCATTTTTTATCAAGAAAATAAACGTCGCACAGTATTTTAATGCATATAGTTCGAGAATATCTAAAATATGTCATACACTTATCTGTGTGATACACTTATCAGCAATAAAGCTGAAAATCCCAATCTAGACACTTGGTAATCAATAAAATCTAATGATATAATTTAAGGCATCTGCAAGAAAGAAAACAAATATAATTTTAATTATTTTCTCTTCTTTATTCACCTGAATAAAAATGCTGGCTGCGCCATAGTAATTAAATTTAATCACAGAGACATAATTTAATAATTTGATCTCATGTTTTCTAAGCTGAAAAGAACTCGAAACTAAAGTATTTCCCTACAAACCAAAATAGGTCATAGAGCTAATCTGTCCTGCACGCCATGGTCATAAATTTTGTTATCTGACAGTAGATAAATTGTCTGCTGGACGGTATTATTATACATTCCTGTTTGACTGCAAGTAATTTGCAACCCTCGGGGTCCATTCTTTTGTGGGTTTACAACTGCAAAGACCTGGGCGTGTTTACAAACGGGAATGAAAATGCAAACGGATAAACTGAATTCAGAATAAAATCTAACTAAAGACGAGCCTTAAGGATGTCTAGACCAGAGCTTTGCAACTAAATATGCAGGGCTCGTAGCGTTCCTAAAAATTTTTACAATTGGTATTACTATTATGAAAGAGTAAAATGTTTAGTATATTTCTATTGCAGATGTTATTGGATTCTACCACGAGGAATTTTTTTTAAAAATAGCAGTACCAAAGATACAGTGCCTAGAAGTAAGTTGTTCCCGACCCGAACCCGCAAATTTCATTTGAAGTCAACTAGCAACCCGACCCGAACCCGACAAAAAATTTACCTCGATTTCCTTAATCTGAAAAAATATTGGACATTCTTTTGAAAAAGCGGGTCACCCCGAACCCGACCCGCAAGAGTAAAAACCCAACCGAACCCGAAAAAGTGAATGTCAACCGGACCCGCAGCAAAAAGTAGAAGTCAACCCGACCCGAACCTCAACAAAAAAAAGAGCGCCAACCCGACCCGAACCGCGGGACGGGTCGGGTGCGGATAACCCGACCCGATGCAGGACTCTAATGTGAATCGCATTTTCATGAGCGATTTATTGAGAGAAATTACAAATACACTATTGAAGGGAAAGAAGATTTGCTCAATTATTTTTAATTTAGTATTTTAATTTTTCTATCTAAAATAATTAAAATATTTATCTTGTGATAATGACAATAAATAATTTAAACAATGAACATTATCATAAATATTTTATTAATTATTGATATCCTAACTTTAAAATTTATTTTAACATGACTATTTTGTTTCATTAGTATGCTTTCATTCAATCATGGTTTTAAATACATTCACAAAATCAATGTATTACTTTTTGTAGGGTGTCTATTACTCGAAAAAAACTGGAAAGTGTTTGATTTATTTCTGTTATTAAAATTTTGATTCACATTTGAGAAATGGGAGTATGAGAATGGTTAAATATTGTTGATAACTTAATGTAATAATAATACTAATAATAATAATAATATATATATATAATAATAACTATTAATCAAAAACCCAGATAACAATTTTTGATTTTTAAAACATTTTTCTAACCGTAACATATAAATGACTAGATGCTTTTTAAAGGCTTTGTCTGAAAGGTTTGCAAACATTGTAAAAAGTATTATAAAAGGTTGCTAGTTGACACAATCTGAGGTACTTTGTAAGTGTTTTAGGACAAGCATACCAAAAGGTAGAAATGTAAGGCTAGTTACAGTATTTCTTATTAACCATTGTAACAAGAATTACTATCAAAGGTAGATAATAATGCTTTTATTATAAGCATCTATAATGGAAATGAGAAAGGTTTTGATTAATCTGTTAGTTTTAAATCTTAATTGACAGAAGCATTAGATTTTCATCAAAATAACCTGACTTAGAAATTTTCTTTGTTTCTGTGGGAAGCTAAATTTTAACTTAATTTTATACTGAAGAAAAAAAATGGAAAATAAGGATTTTTATTAGCCCACATTATATTTAAGAAGTCATAATAGTAAGTTACATATTTTAATTAATATATTTCTTTTTTTCCTTTGCTATGTAATTGCTAAAATTTGAATATTTAATTTTTTATATTTTAATTAATATATTGCGTCTAAAAAAATATTAATTGTTGATAACATTAAAAATTTTTAAATCTAATATGCATTTTGTTAGAATAAACTGTGATAATTAATTTTACAGAAGTTTTCTAACTTTTGTTTGAATTTGACAGAACTAATTAAAAGTATCTCTTACCATTAATCAGTTTTAAAAATAAAATCTAAAATATACTGGGGATAATATTTTCCTTTTAAAGTGAATTCAGGCAACAAGAAAATTTGTACATTATATTTTTGCTCAAGCGCTACTACATTATCTGAAAGTTTCACAATAATTTAAATTTCTGAGTTTTGAAATGTTTATGTCTTGGTTTTTATGTTCTCTTTACTTTTGTGTTTTTATATTTGGAAAGTGATAATGGTCAGCCCACTATCAATAGCTCTCATTTATGAGTTGATTGACAAACTGAAGTAAGTTAAACATTATTGCATAATTTAATTTCATAAAGATTTAAGAACTTTATTTAAGAACTATATAAAACCAAATTTTGGTGTTTATATAATTACTGAGAAAAATTAGAAACAAATATGCAATTTCCATTTATAACATTTTTATATCATATGCATATTACCTATTTGTTTATTTTTAGTCTACTTTAAGCATGTTTTCATTTGACTTAATACAGAAAAACAATAATTTTTCAGAATGATTTATCTCTGAATTAAATCTATTGATGTTCCGTAATTAAAAATAAATAATAATAATCGGTTAAGATTATTTAGACTTTTTTTTTTATTTTCCCTTTTTTCTTTAAAATATAAAAATTCATTTTCAAAATCTTTCATAATTATTAATATGTATATTGAAACGTCAAAAATTTAAATAGTTTGATTTCATTAAAACTCATTTTTTTTTCATGAAAATAAAATGCATTAAACAAAGTAATAAAAATAACAATACTTTAAAATATTGTAGCAAGGCATACAATAAAAATTTTATATCTTAAACGTACATAATATAAAAACAATTGTCATTGAATGATATTATTTTTAAATGGAATTTTATACAACATAAATTACTAAAATATAAGAAAATAAAACGTATGCGTAAAAATAATTAACTTTGACTAAATTATAGTTTAAATACTAGTACAAAATCTATTATTATTATTATTATTATTATTACGCAATATTTCAAACTTTTGACGGTAATTTTTAAGCACATGAACTATAGATAACATAAACGATAATAATATATTGTGAAAGATAAACATAAACAAATGATATTCTCTATCTATTGTATTTTGCAATGAAAATATGGTTAAAGAACTCGCATTAATTCGTTAAGAATAAAAAATATGTTATAAATGGAAATTTCAAGAACTACAACAGAAATATGCGTATGTATGTAGTTCTTACAATAAGGTAAATCTTTCTGAAATTAAATTAATGCAAAATATTTTAACATACTTTAGATGGAGCATGATTGCAAAGCCGGCACTGGCAGACCGATGCTACGACGTGACCCTACTCGCACGCCAATATCACCTTCAGTGAGTCATGAAACGCAAGCATAAGGACAATTTGCTGCTCGAAATAAGTTACGCATGCGCGGAAAATGAATGTGTAAAGGATGATTTTAGAACGTAGGTTTTCTGACGGTTATTCCAAAAATCTAACATTGGAAACATTACTGTGACCGTGATATACGGTAAAGATAATATACCTTTGCAGAAAAATCGAAAGAAAAGGAAAAAAGACCGTTTGCGGAACCTTGCTTGCTATCTGGGTAATAATTTTTAAATAATTTTTTAAGGATGATTGGCGCATCTACCCTAATTTAAAGAAAATGCATTCTTGTCATACTTTCAGGAAAGTAATTTTTATTTTTTTCTAGATTTGAAATTATCATTAATTTAATGTTTGATGT
Source organism: Maratus michaelseni (assembly GCA_963931845.1). Taxonomy (NCBI): domain Eukaryota; kingdom Metazoa; phylum Arthropoda; class Arachnida; order Araneae; family Salticidae; genus Maratus; species Maratus michaelseni. Next base: position 29,734,732 of record OZ007599.1, read on the forward strand.
TTGCTAGTATACCTTAAATTATTTTACTCAAAACTAAAGCTCCGAAATGTCAGAAATTTTTAACAACTCAATTTACTCTTAGTTTGTTAACAGGATGTAAACAAGTTATGTAATAATGAATACCGATTAAAAAGTTGTCAAAATAGGGATATGTTTTTGCAAGAATTTATCATAGTATAATGTATTTATCCAACATATGGTATTTATCCAATATATTGTATTTATCCAATTTTAGAAATAACTAAATATTGTAGGAAGAAAAACATTGTCCTATGATAAAGTTTGTAACTGTTTGAGTTCATTACAATTAGTTGTTATGAAATCAATTACATTTCTCTTCAACTGTATTTTCAGTATTAGAATTTTTTTCCTTGTTCATTTTTTATCTAGAGCATTTTAAAGTACTGATTTATACATAAAAAAATAGATTTAAAATGAGGTGTATGTAAAAACGAAAGTTACCATAGCCGCGGCGAGAACACTGGCGCCATCTATCGGCGTCCTCTATTTCTGAAGTATAATATTGACGCCGATAACAACACTATATACTTCTAGGCACTGTACCAAAGATAAGAAAAAATTAGGAAAGTTGCGAATCTTGTGTATATAGTATAGAGAAGACAATAATCATTTTTAAGTCAAGTATTTCTCGTGTGTCCCCATACAATACATATTTATCTCAAAATTGGATCACGCACATCAATATATATCGTAATATATCGTAGCGGGGTGGCTACGAAAATCTATCTCGCGTAGTAGTCTGAAAATTTTGATGAGGATAGTTCAAAACATGTCCTGAGGCTCAGATTATTATTTTTTTGATAATTCGCCGAGATTTTATTTAAAAACTCATCAAAAAGCATTTTGCAAATTGACTTCTCTTCCCGCTCTAGCTCAGTTCTGAGTTTTCCGAAGCCAGCAAGTATAAGATAAAAAAAATACGATGTCGACTTTTTTTTCCCAGTTCCTCTAAACACACGTTGGTCGAACCGTTGGAAATACTGACAAACGGAAGACGTATGCTAAAATGTCGTACTTTTAGGTTTAAAACGCCACAGTCCGTTAGAAAACATATTAATATCAACCCTTTTTAAAAAGTTCGATTTCGGTTTTTTTCTTTTTCTGAAACCCCGTTTAAAGAGCACAAAAGCAGAGAAGAACCAAAAGTACGAGAGTTGCTTTTCATTTCGAACTTTTTTCGAAGAGTGCATCGGCAAAACTGTTTAAAATACGGAAAGACGAAATACACATTCTTAAATTTTGTACTTTTATTTTTAAAATGCCGCAATTCGTCCAAAAAAAAAATTACTATTAACCCTTTCAAAAAAGTTTATTTCACTATGTTTTTTTTTTTTCACCCTTTTGTCGTTCTTCGCATCGGGTTCAATTTCAGAGGTACGATTTAATGAAAAATACCTACTTAAGGGGAGGTTCTACTTCTTTGGGTCAAAATTTTCCATCTTTTTTTCCATTTTTGGCACTCGTTTAATGTGCATATTGTTGTCCTAAAGCGGTTTCGCAATATTCCAATGCCTTACAATCTTTTATTGCTCGTTGAACGTAACGCTGTTTCGTAAAACGTTAAACTAGTTTTTCTCGACAACATGTTCTTCAATTTGTGCGACCATTTTTCTTGATAAGTATTCGCCTGATTTCATTCATTTTTTATTTAAAAGAAAGCTAATCGTTTTTGCTGGAGCTTACACCACAGAAAATTATAGTTTTTATTGATTAATTATATTGTTTAGAACTCACAAAAGGTTATTAAAAAAGGGGCCAAAAAATTCAGCTTTTATGTTCAAATGACCGCCATTTTGCTAAAAATCAACTTTTAAAACTAAATGTTGGTATAAGCTCCAAAGAATGGAATGCCCTTTCATAATTTGACGACTTAAATTCTTTACGATGCTTGTGATCGGCGAAAAATGGACGTCCGACGCGCTCCTGCACCCAGTCTCAAAAAATGAAATATGTAAGTGGAATGTCAATAAATATAATACAAAAATTTCGAAGGTCATATCTCTTTTTTTTGTAACTGAAAATAAAACGTAAAAATCATGTGAATTTTAGGCCAAAGAAGTAGAACCTTCCCTTAAAGCTAACATCTTCTGTACGACCGTGCAATTTGTTTTCAAAAATACGAATGTTAACTCTTTCATAAAAATTTGGGATTGCAAGTCACTTCAAGCCTCGCGGAGACAGACATTTTTCTACTCTTAAAGTAACTAATCGTCAATATTTTATCACAATCTTTTTACTCGTTCTTAGTACACTGGATTTACATCCCCTATAAAAATCTCGAAACATTCGGACGACAAGAGGTATTCAAAAAATAAAAATAAAATCTGCAAAAATTTCGCTCAGAACGTGAACACGCGGGTGGCTTCGGCTCATGTTTTTACGTCAAATATATCCATCGAAGGGCCGTAAAAAGCACCCCCAAAGGGCGCCGTGTTGAACAGCCCTGCTCTAACGTATATACAAAACTGGTTACCGGCGTTCTGATTATCATATTTTATAGACAATATTTAAACACTCTTGTTTACACATTAAAATTTAATTTTTAACAAAAAAGAAAGTTGAACATACTTTTTTCCCCGAAAATATCCTTCGTAAATATTTTTGAGCATCAGGCACAAAACTATTTAATAAACGTTTATATTGTGGAAATTATCATCACAACGTTTGAATTTATATATGAATACACGAAGACAAACATTCTTAATAAATAATTATTTAAAAAAAAAAACTAATATATACATATATATATGTGTGTGTGTGTGTATTTTTTTAAACAGATGTGACGCTCTTAGCTCCAGAGTGGCTGGAGATTTTTGGGGAAAATAATGCCACCATTGATAATAGAATATACATTAGGTTTTAAAAGATTTGAATTTTCCTCTGAAACAGAAAGCCTTTCAAGGAAAAAATGTGCAATTATTTTGCTTTAGAAATAGAAAAAAAAATCACTAATAAAAAATGCTTCAAGGAGGAGATTTTTTTAAATTATTAAATCATTTAGGTGTTCAAATCTAATGCTTGCAGTAAATTTTGTAACTATTAATTTCACTTGAGAGAGGGCGCAGCTTTACTTGGTTGAGTGCGCACCGAGCCACGGGCCGGTTGCCCGACGGGTCAGTCCGAGCCTGTGTAAATGTGACTTAATTTAGTAAAATTCTTTTTTTCATGTTTTTGTTAATTTATAGGCTTTATTTCAGCACGGGTGGAATAAAAATTTATTGAAAATTATTATTAGAAAAATGTTTTAGATTCATGAATGAAAGTTCACGTTTTCTTTCAAATATGTCTTTATTACCAATGGCAATATTTTGCCTTTGTAAAATTAGGATCTAAGTTTTTATTTATTGTTATATTGCTATATATTTGAACGCACAATATCTTGTAAAGTGTTTGGAAAGTTTAGTGGAGTAACTTCAGATTTTTTTTTATCATTTTATAATCAGGTCCTAAGCAAGGGACACGTCTTTGATAATTAACTTTTTCTCTAATTTTGAAAAAAAAAAATGCTTATAAATTCTGCATTTGAGATTTGTCATATTTTCAAATTCTGGAAAACACTGCGCACAAAATTTCATTTGTTGCCCCCCCCCCTCTCTCTCTCTCCCTTTCCTTTTAAATTTTATCGCCGTGGACTCATGCGGATACGGAATATGCCTAGTTCCGGCTCTTATTATTATTATTATTATTATTATTATTATCTGTACTCATAAAGCATGTGCATGTTTAGTTTCCTCAGAAGAGAAAAAAACCTTGTAATTTTTCGTTTGTAAATTAGTCAATAATTTTCTTGAATTTGTCAAATTGTTTTTTCGAACATGTAATAGCTAAATAGCTAATGCGTTGCTGTTACATCTTAAATATAGATTTCTCAGCAGTTACTTTTTTGGCTACCATTATTTCCGTATACATTAATCGTCATGATAAATTTCTGCAACATTTTCAATATAAATGTGCTAGGAAGTTTATTGTTTGGAAATAGTAGTAGCCAATAAAGCGACCGCCCAGAAGATTTAAAAATCTTCAACTATCATCAGTGGAAAAGTTAATGAAAAGAAAACCAGGTATGCTGGAACGGTGTTGGAGAAGTTACTTGAGGCTGCGGTAGAGTATGAATTAAAATTAAACTTCGCGAATACATATAATTTTTTTTAGCTGAGTATAAAAACATGTTTTAAATCGAAGTAGTTGAGGTTAAAAACAAGATAAAATATCATTGGAATATGCTGATTGTCACAGTTCTGATTTATCCATAATATCTAATAATGAAAGAAAAATGCAAATATTTTTACAAATCTTTATTTTGCTCTTTCTAATTTTGCGCCCTGTGCGATTCGTGCGCCTGGAGCAGTTTGCTCCAACTGCTCCACGGTAGCTACACTCCTGTATCTTTAGTACATAGTAAAAAGAATAAATTCTAACATATCAATAGAAAATAAAGGTATTAAAAATAAACTTGTAAAATCGTATTTAATGAATACTTAATATCGATCATTTGAGTTGAACGTATTATAAACACTCGAGTATTTTAATTATTAAAAATTTGATTTTAACATACATTAAATTACTGTTACAAGCATAAGGCCAATGTTTAAATTTGCTAAGTGATTATTTTATGTTATATTTTTGAAAAAAAAAGTTGTTAAAGCCTATGTCACAAATTAACACTTCAAATATTAGCATTGATCAATGATTGACAATATCCATATTAAATGTAATTAAAATACAACAAAAAAGTATTAAGATGATTCGTTAAAATCTGGGAAAAAAATCCAAGAATTCAAATATTTCTACCATAATTATATAATTGATAAATATGAATAAAAATTCTTTTTTTTTCTTTTTTTTAAGTTTATAACAAAAATATAAATATCTATCAACACATTTACATTTAACTCTTTCTGGAAAATTTTTGCATTAAAGAAATATTTCTTTGATTTTTTTTTTTTTTTTTTATAGATACATCAGTTTAGGATTTTTCATTATTGATCGTTTTTGAATGGAATTGCATAGATTTCTTTTTTATTAAGTTGTGAACTGAACAAATTTTGTGGGAGTAAAATAATTTTAATCAACTTCTCAGATGACAGGCTAGCTACACTTTCAATTTTACTGCAAGAGCTTTTTTTTTTTTCCTCCAACGCATGATTAGAACAAAGTATTATGTAGATTACAATTTAAAGTGCAGAAATTTGAACTGAAAAATTCCTCTTTAAAAAAATCTTAGAATTGCATATTGCATCCCAATTTTCAAATATAACAACACGATACAGGAAAAGATGAAAGTAGGCAATGCATTTCTAACTAAAAAAATGTATACTATCTTAGGAAAATAAAAAAATTTATAAAATTTTACATGCTCATACTACTTAGTATGTAATTTTGTGATGTTCCGATTATTTTACTTCTCAAAAAATGATTTTTAATTATCCTGTAACACTGATTTTTAATTATCCTGCAATTTTTTATGATTTTAATCTGCATCATTTCTCAAAACAAAAAGAAGTCTTGTGTACAGGCAGATAGAGATTATTTCTATAGTCATGCTTGTGTATAAGGCATGTCATTTTCATCAGATTTATTCTTGTATGTTAAAAATAAATATGAGAGTTAGTTTAAAACTTAAATAAATGATTGGTCCAATTTAAATGAATTATTACTTTTCAAATTTTATTTTTTTATACTTATTAATATAGGAAAACTAATTCTTGCATTGAAATTGCTCCTATATATAAAGGCAAGAATGGCGTAGGTCCTACAGCATTGGCCTGAGCCTCTCCTCCCCCCCCACCCCCACACACAGGTTAAGAATTCTTCCCTCTCTGAGAAATTTTTTTAAACATTATTTTGATTTTTTTTTTAATCTTTTACCAGGTATAAAAATTACACACCAAACAAGAGAAAAGCCATTAAAAAAAAAAGAAATTAAATATGAAATGATCTTCTACAACAGTTTTTTATTGGGAGAGATGTTAAAATATAAAATTGCAATATCTTATAAATGCATAGAAAAATAGTTAAAACAGCTTTTTTTTATAAGACTGATCAATTGACGTACAAAATGCATAAATATAACGATATTCAATACTAAAATTTAAATAAAGATTTTAACTCTTTTATATTTACAAGTTGATAAAGCGAAAAACACATTTTCTGTGAAAAAGTAATAATTTTCAAATATCTAAACTTGTTCATGAAAAAACAATGGGAAAAAACAGGATATTTAAAATACCATGTCACAAATTAACATTTTCCAATTACTTTAAAAATCTATCTGAATTAAAAAAAAAAAAAAAAAACACTTCAAAGATACTGAAATGAATTTATTAATATAAATTAAAAATGAAGACTGCAGCAGAATGGAGGGGAATGTGTTGCTAACGGTCTATTTTAACAACGAAAGAAGTCAAATACTTCGAAATCGAAATTCCAGTTGACTTCCAGGTTTGTTTATGTTCTTTGGGAGTTTCGGTTTAAAAACCGGAGATAGAGGGCGCTACATTCCCCAAATGCTCAAGAAACCGGAAACGCCGCCATACTAGGTACCACTTTTAGTTCCATAAGTAGAAACATTATCGTTGTTCTCAAGAAGAACAGTGAAGATTAAGGCTTCTATACTAGATATATTATAGGAGCTCTAGTGAAGATACGCCGCTGAAGTCTGACGTTTCAACATGGCGCTGGCCATAAACAGATCGAAGTGCTCATTGAAATAACATGGACGTAAAAAACAAAATCGTCTAAGAATAATAATTTTCATATTTAAGAACTTTCAGGCACTGTTCTGCAAAGTTTAAGGTACGCTTTTCATTATGAATTCACCAAACTTCTGATTTTGTGCTTTAAATTTGAATAATTTAATGAAAACTCATTAGTTTAACTCCGGTTAGACAAACATGGCGGTTGCTTACATCGGCTGAATCGGTGATGTTTACATTCCTGTCTGTCAATATGCATTTATCTCTCTTTACTTATAAGTAATTTGATGTTCTAATTATAAGTAAAGAGAAAATCATATTAAAATTAATAAATTATTAGATTATTTTTAATAATTTATATGTTATATATTTAATATATTTATATATATACATATTATATATATATATTATATAATTATATATTTAATATATTAAAATTTAGTATTTTAATTTAATATATTATATTATTAATTTAATGTAGTATTAATTTAATATAATTCCTTTTAATATTATTTATATATATAATATTAAATATTTATTAAAATTAATACTAATTATAATTATAAATATTTTATTATCATTAATATTAATTATAGTTTTTAATATTAAATAATTATTTTAAAATCTTAAATATATTATTAAATAATTAATTTTTTAGTTCATATTATTAAATTATAATTATTTTTAATTAATAATAATTAAATTATGTTAAATTATGTAAAAATTAGTCTATGATAATTTAAATTTATAATTTGTAATATTATTATTATTTATGTTATTAATTTGTATTAAAAATAAATATATTAATATAATTATAAATATTGATTATAATATCATATAATAATAATAATGTATATATATAATTAAATAATTATTAATTAAAAGTATTAATATTTATTTTTATATTATTTATTAATATCAATTATTTATTATTAGTATTAATTATTCATAATATTAATTTAATGTAATATATAATTAATTTAATATCTTTAAATTGATTTCATATTTAATTAAATTAATTATATCATTTTAGTATTATAATTTAATATATTATATTTATATTTATTTATATTATTATAATATATCATATTTTATATATACTTTATATATTTAATTTAAATATTATTTATAATTTATGTATTATAATAATTTATAAATTATAAAATATCTTTAATAATTTTTAAAAATATATAATTAGTAAAATTATTAATTAAAAAAAATTTTACTTATAAGTAGAGAGAGACAGAGATATCTTGACAGACATGAATGTAAATATCACCAATTCAGCAGATGTAAACAACCACAATGTTTGTCTATCCGGAGTTAAGCTAATGAGTTTTTAATAAATTGAACAATTTTAAATCACAAAATCAGAAGTTTGGGGAATTCATAATGGAAAGCGTACCTTAAACTTTGAAAAACAGTGCCTTAAAGTTCTGAAATATGAAAATTATTATTCTTAGAAGATTTTATTTTTTACGCCCATGTAATTTCAATGGGCACTTCAGTCATGCTATGCTTAGCGCCTTATTGATGACGTAATGACTTCAGCGGCATATGGTGTGGTTGTTTCTAACAATTCAACGAGGAGGCCTGGTCAAGTACTCACTCGTTACTTTAAATTGGATTCGTTTTAAATATACCTGTTATTTTAAGAATTTTGCATTTTTCTTTTATTAGTAAATTCTAATTTAATTTTACTGGTGTCAGTTGTATATTTTTATACTGTTCTAATTTTGTGTTTCGAGCAGTACATACCAAACGAGAACTGCTCTCAACATTTATTTTTGTAAATGAGTCATTATATTCAGTGAGCGACACAGATTCTGCGGGAAAACCTAATTCCGAAATCATTTTACATACATTATTCACATTTATTTTATTAGAGTTGTGGATTACTCCCACTAAGTTTTCTTTTAACGACACTTTTATAGATTGTACACCTGTCTGATTTTGAAGTTCCAAATGTATGATCAATTAATTAAAAATGTAAATTGAAGAAATATTACATTTAGTTGTTGAAAGTTTTGATTAATAATGATTAAGTTGAACTTTTAAAAGTCTCATACAATCAGTGTCTTGAGATTTAAAATAAAAGCCCAAACTCAAACTGTATACTTTTGTATGCAAATACATGGAAATGTAAAAATGAAATAATTTTACTTTTTACCTTTCTTAAACCATTTTCATTCATAAAACCGTTAATAATATGTCAAAAAGGTGTTATGAAATACTCGAAAGAAAAGTGCAAACGATATCCCGAATCCCCTTGAAAATAATTTATTAATCTTACACACTCCAAAAAGAAAACAAAATCAATAAAGCAATTATTAATTGTACTTTTGATTATTTATTTTTTATATTTTGACTAGTATAAAATTATTAGCTAAAGCTGTAATTATTCTGTAAGCTATCAATGTGTTTTTAAATTCTTACTAATGAATGCATAAACGGATTTAAGGAAGTTTTTACACAAAGTGTTGCAACTTGCTGACTCGTTAGAAAATTGTCATGAATGAGTAAAAATTATAAACTTTTACAGAAGTTTGTAGGCGTTACTTGATTTAAGATGTGAAATATTTTTTTAAATACTATGAAACAAACAAAATAAAGAATTATTACTATTAGCTAAAGTACAAATATATGATTTTGCTTATTGAATGCACACTTCGCGTTTATGCAATTTATTTGTTATGTATCACTGAGTCCAGTATTCGAAATGTTAATTGAAAAAAAGATATGAGACATTTTTCTTGTAAAACAGATTAAATTTCAGTGATTTACTTCAGTAAATATTCTGAAATAATAAAACACATAAGTTATATCATATTTTCTTTCAGTCTGTTATCTAACTTAATTTGGTTCATATATATAAGGATGGAATTTTGTAAGAATTTTTTCTCTGACTTCCTGATATACTAGCATAGCTGTGAAATTGTACGCTTTTTAGTTAGCACTAAAATGTATAGTTAATTTTGCATTATTTAGTCACGGGAAATCTGCATTTAAACAAGTAAATAATTAATAAGCAAAAAATGTGAACAGATGACAATATTTTTCTTTAAAAAAAGGGGGTAGGTTTGCAAAATGCACAAGAAAACAAACTTTTGCCTTCTTTTTTCCGTGGCAGCATAAAGACCTCACACGGTTTCTTGACTCAGTCTTACAGACGAAATAAAAGCAAACCTGTTAACAATTAAATAATACCAATATTTCTTTCTCTGAAGCTTTTGTGGTGTGAAACATATTTTATGAATGTAAGTACTGTATCTATAGTGAGTTAATATTATAATCCATATAAATCATTTGTTTAGCGTAATATCAGAATATTATAAATTTCATCAAAAATGGTTAAAACCTTCCTAATAATTCAGTAAAAAAGTGGTTGTAAATAGATGCGTATGGTTTCCATTAAGATCGAAAACAGTAATACTGTTCATAATTTCATACCTTTAAGGCGGTATTAAAAAAATATATTTTTCCACGCTCAACAACTCAAAATTTTGAGACACATTTACAGACTCATTTTTAAAAGTAACAACAGGAAACTTGGCGGCGTGATTTATAAAGACATTTAAGGGCCCTATGTTTTTATTTTTCGTTCAATTAATTAGAAATTGATTTACAGACAATTATTTTCACAGTTCGATCATTTTTTTTGTTTCCAGCGCTATCGCTTCGGGAAATTCGGTTCAAAATGTCCACTTTGACAGCATTTTTTTAAATATATTCTGCCTATATCAAAAAATCGAGACAATACGGACATTATAAAGTTTCTGAATAAGAGAACCTGCCGATTGGATGCATTTTAGAGAAAAATGAATTTACGAATGTGTCTCAAAATAAGCAGTTTGGATTTGAATACACCCTTAATAATCTGACCAGTTGCACAGCAAGAATTTGGTTCTAGGGGCGGTTTTGAGTTTCTGATAGAGGTGGTCGCCGGTTATATGAATCAATGGTTAATAAAATCAGTCTTTTAAATGAATGAAATCATATTGCTTTTCTCCGCAATTACGTTGGTTATGATTCATTTAAACAGCGTTTACAATATTAGAGTTACAAACTATAAAATGCACCAATGAAATAACGCAAAACTAGGTTCGATTTATAAAGTGTTTAAAAATGATGAGGGACAAACTTTAAGATGGAAGAGCACTGTACAGCAAATAATTTTTACATAAAAAATAACACAGTCAGAGCCCGATTAAGGACGTCTGGGGCCCAAGGCCCAGCAACTTTTTGGGGCCCCCTCCAATGAAAATAGTAGCTAGAATTTTTTTCGAGGATTATTATTAGATATTATGATGCAGTAGACAAGTTAAACAAAATATTTTTGTTCTGTTTTTGAGAAAATAATTGCAGAAAACTCCATTTTAAAGAAACTTTTTCTAATTCATTTTACTCATTTTGGGGGCCCTATCAACAATGGGCCCAAGGCCGCGGCCTAATTGGCCTGTGCGTTAATCAGGCCCTGAACACAGTTGCAATCAATTTGTTCAATCAAAAATACAAAAGGTTTCATTACAACAGAGTCACGAATTCTTATTTCTAACTTTAATAATAATAAAGCAATTTTAACAAATTTTTCAATAGACTTACTTATTTTGCTTTTTGACAAATGTAACAACTCAATTAGATAATCGATGTTTTGGAATGTAGTTGATATTAAACACGGTATTGTAGACTAAATTACTGTGCCCTTCCAGTACTTTACATGACATCGAATTTCGCATTAAGTAATGTAAATCTGATGAAAATTTCTTTAAAATATATCTATTATTGTTAAAATTCTCTAAAAATATCCGAGTTTGAATTGAAGTCGTATCTATACTAATATTATAAAACAGCAACGTTTGTTCTTTTGCAGGAGTTAATTCTGGAACTACAGAACAGATTAAAAAAGTAATTGGTCATATGCAAGATTTATTCGCGTACAAAGGGTTCCACACAAAATATCAGAACTGTTCAAAGACAATATACTAACATACCTAAAATAATAGTACATTTATTAAACCCATCAAAATTCTTTATAATTATATGTTATAATAATATAAGCTCTTAATTTTTAAAGTTTTGCTACAGTGCTTAGAAGTAGTGTGCTTATCGCCAATACAACCGTAATAAAAAAAGTCCTTCCGGCCTGTACCGGGAGGAAAAGGTAGCTTTCCTATATCTTCGTTTTAAAATTTTAGCTAATGTTACACGAAAACAGCAAGTTAAAATGCAAAGAAACGTTTACAAAAGATTCGTTAATACTGAATTTGAATAAGAAATTCGCCAAATTATTGAGCAATAGCCAAATTGGCTTCATTTATGAAGACTTATTTTGGTCGCCAAATTTGGCGATATTTCGTCAATTGTCGCCAATTTTGGCGAGAATTTGGCGCTAACGGATATGAATATATTGTTTTATGCGCATGATTGGGAAAATTATTACAACAATGAAAGAAAATAATTTGCGAGTAATCGCGTTAATGTGCTGTTTTGTTTCAAAATGTCAGCCACCCTAGAATTTCAAACTGCTCTATCTCAGCCATTTTTTAAGATAGAGGTAAACCAAAATATGCTCTGGAATCCTTGTATCAAGGCCTAACACGTAATTAAAAAATAAATTTGAATGTTTAACTTTTTTGTATATTAGTTTTAGTTTTAAATATTTAAATGGCCGCCATCTTGAAACAAAATGGCGGACCAAGCTGGCCAACGAACTCGGTCGAGACATTGGTGAGCTTAATACACACAGTTGGTTTCATCGAAATTGATTTATAAATACGAGCGTTATCGTATGACATAGATCAGATATATATGTTTTTGAAATTCATAGATATTATAATAATATACATATATATATATATATATATCAACATTTGAACGGAGGGTGGTTTTGGGGTCTGTGGGTCATGATCGGTAAAAATATATCGAAATTTTCCGGAACTGCTTTCCTCCGAACGGCTACAATAGGTAGCTTTATACTTTTTTGTATTGAAAGCTACCTAAAAGGTGTCTGAAAGGAGGTAAAACAGATTCTCCGCAAGAGGGCGTCGAGTTTCCACCGCTATTATTTACATTTGAAGTTTCATTAAAAAGGCTTGATCTTAATGTTAGTTTTGATGTTATTACCACTATATTTTCAAACAGACTATACGAATGTTTCTATTTCTATAATATTTTAAAGTAAACATATATTACAACATATATTATGCCTTTTTAATGATAAATCAGTATGGATAAATCCGCAAATACTAAGAAAAGAAAAGCTGATCGAACATGCTTCGTTTTTTTACACAGCTGTGTTATGCAATTATTTTAAACTGACTGCTAACTCTATTCCGCTTCCATATATATGGAAGCGAGAGGATGTTAGAAAACATTCCACGATTTTCTAATGCTAGAATTTTCTGGAATCTCCTTGAAAAAGTTGGAACAGCATTTAATGCATCTCCATACCTATAAGGAGAGTTTTCATGGGGGGGGAGGGTTCTGTCGCCAACTTGGCGATATATAGCCAAATTTGGCAACCAAAATTAGTCACCAAAAGTTACGCAAACTTGGCGATATTGCTAATATTCCACAAATTCCCACAGACTTCCATTGTGATCCAATAGGGTTTACTTGCTTGCAGAAAATCAACAAATTGAGATATTTTGATGCAACGAAAAGAAATATTAGCTTATAAATAGAGCTAAATTGAACTATTTACATCATTTTTGAGCACAAACACTAACTATTTACAAAATCCGTAAGAATATGTAAAGAAAAAGTAAATAAGTAATACACGAAAAAAAAAAGATGTCCAAATATGGCACTATACCCATATTTGGGGATCCTTGGTAGTGCCATATTGGGAATTCCACATGGATTGCTAATACTAGTTACTGACAAAAACAAAATAAATTTCAACCCAAACCAATAATTAGCAAGCATTAATATAAGTAAACTGAAATACAGATATGTTCAAACATTTCAAAATCACTTACCTTCTTCGAAAAAGTTACTCTTAAAAATGTAACCTTAAAAATATTCAACACTTGGAAACACAACTGGTGGAGTATCAATACTAAAACCGATAGAAATCGAATGCACTGCACTCTGTTGAGTAAACTTGAAAAACTATTGTTTGAGAACTTCCTCACTAGAGTGCGACTTTGCCTCTATAAGATATAAGGTAGTGCCATATTATGCGACTATACCATATTTGGGCACTTTACCTTAATACTTTTTGAGATCCAAAAACAATGAGTTAAATTAGTAAGTAACAACTTATGTCAACGTCTAACTGAATCTGGAATTTAATGAAAATCCATGTGAATAATGCAGCATAGCAGCGCCACCTTTTGGGTGGTATACACCAAAACCTTATCAGCATCAACTTGCGTATGGCAATGTGAAACTGAATCGGAAGTTTTATGAAAATCTGTGCATTAGTCCTTGAGATAGAACTTTCGTGGAAATCCAGAAAAACACAGCATAGCAGTGCCACCTGTTGGGCGATTTATACCAACACATAATAAGTTACAACTTATAATGAAAATCCGTGCATTTGTCTTTGAGATATAGCTATCTTGAAAATCTCGAATACTGCAGCATACCAGCGACACCTTTTCGCGGGGTACACCAAAACCTAATCAGCAACATCCTATGTCAATGCCAAACTGAATCTGAAATTTGTTGCAAATCTCTGCATTAGTTCTTGAGATAGAGTTATCTTGAAAATTGCGAACAATCCCCACCTCTTGGGCAATATACACCGAAACCTAATCAGCAACAACTGATATCCACGTCTAACTGAATTTGAAGGTGAAAATCTGTGTGTTACTTCTTGAGACAGAGCTATTGCGTAAATCGTGAAAAATGTAGCATAGCAGCGCCACCTGTTGAGCGATTTACACCAAAAACTAATCAGCACCAATTTATGTCAAGTTCTAGCTGAATCTAAAATTTTTATTAAATACTGTGAATTAGTTCCCACAAAATATTTGTCATATACATACAGACAGACATTTTCTAAAAACAGTATTCAGGTCTTCGAAAACATATAAATCCGTTTAAAATCGGAAGTCAAAAATTTTCACCAGTCCAATACTTTCTTTTTGTAAAATTAGAAGAAATGCAAAAAGTGAAATCGTGTTTAGGACCTTTTAAAACGTATAAATCCGTCGAAAACCGGAATTCGAAAATTTTCATGAATCCAATACTTTGTTCTTGTAAAGATCAAAGAAAGTAATAAAAATGCTAGTCCAACATGGGCTGGGAGGAAAGAATTTAGAGATATGCACGAGTCGAGATAATAATGGTTTTCATATTTGTTGGGTTGGATCCGGAACAAAATCTTAGCTTTTATACCGTGCCGATCCCGAATCTAGCCCGTGCGTGCACACCTGTAGGAAGAATGAATTCCACTCCAGGCTCAACCCAGAAAAGAAGTTTAATGCGGCCGGGCACGAGTCTGCAGAGAAAAGTAATGTCCGACCTCGCCGAGTGGGGAATGTGTGGAGACCAAGCCGGACAAGGGCTATCTCAAAATACTCAATTATATAAAGATGGCCATGGCTGGACCCGAGTCTCGTGAATGAAAATTTACTTGGCCAGCAGACCTCGCCGGGATCAGGCTTTGGCTTGTCCCTTTCAGGTGAACACCTCTAATGATAGTTTGTAGACCCTTTATTAGTCCAAAGGGCGGGGGCGAATGCCTCAGATTTCATTTCTCGCCCTCCCTCTGGTAGAAAACATACAATGTTTGAAATCTTCAAATCTGTTTAACATTTTTTTTCTAATTTCATGAAGATGCTATTTTAATCTGTAATGGTATTGAATCTTGTTTTAGTCTTTCAGGAAATTGCGAATTCTAAAAAAAATGTATCAAGATAGTTATTTCAACTCATTTATACCTGATATTTTATTTTTTTTAAATACTCCGTTTTTTGTAATTTACTACATGTAATAAAGCAGTTCTTTATATTATACCAATATCAATATTTTGTAGTAAAAATTGTAAAATGAATGAAAAAACAGAAAAAAAATCTGTCAAAAAATATAATAATTTATTTTTGAATTTTCAAAACGTCTTATTTTTTTAACGCTAATCATGAATGGGTTAAAATCATTCCTTTTTGTAGACTTTTAAAATCTTGGCAATTACCAAAGAGTGATAACAGCAAGAAAATGTCACAGATCATTGGTTGAATTTATTCTTTTTCTAATTTTTTTTTCATTGGAGGATTTCCTTGTCAATCATTTGAAGTTAGACAGTCCTCTTGTCGGCTTGAAATCACTGGCGGCCATCTCGTTGTGAGAAAAAGTATGACTAGTGTAGGTTCTTAAAAGTGTCTCTGGGATAGAATATTCAACTTGATTGCATCAAAATATATCATTTCCACTCTATTTTGTACGAGAAACTTAAAACGGAAAATATTGTCATTCCATTCTTCAGAAACTGAATTACTCAGAGTAATTTTCACTGTCCGATTTTCGCAAAATTTGCATTTTCCGAATCGCAAAAATGAACTACTTTAAAATTGCGTGTTCCAAATCGATACCTCCAACGGTTTATTTAATATTAAAGGATGATCAAAAATGAGAATATTTCGCTGTCAGGGATTATCAAGGTTATTTTCTTTTGCCTTTTCCATTAAAATAGCCATTTTCATCGCATGTGCAGGAAAATCCTTTAGTTCCACCTCCAGGGAGTGCATTATGTTCTAAGCGATCCTCCGACACGTGTCCTCGCTGCTTATGGCACCGTATAGCAGGCGTGCTGCGCACACACTGCAAAAACTTTTAGTTACATTTTCCACCGCCAAGAAGCACCAAATCTGTATCTTAAATAGTTATCTATATCTTAATTATTTCATGTTAATTTGAATGAACCTATTCCCATCGATATTGGTCCCATAGAACCAGAAAAAATAAATCCCCCGCTGGAGATTAAAATTCAGAAATGGTGATAACCAATGCAAAATCTTTTAGTTCCACTTTCCACCGCCAGGGAAAGCACTCTGTTCTAAACAATCATCTTTCAGAACGAAACTCCGGCAAGTGTCCCGCCGCCTATGGCACCATACAGCAGGCGTATGCACTGAAAATCTTTTAGTTCCACTTTCAACTGCCAAATCTATATCTTAATTAGTTCATATTAAGTTGAATCAACCAGTTTTCGATGAAATCGTGTCTATAGAACCCGAAAAAATACCCCCCCCCCTGGATGGAGATTAATATCCAGAAATGGTGGTAACCAAAGCCTGAGAAAATGATACCGAAGTTTATGTACTACCTGAGGGATATGAGAAGAACGTTAGAAAATATTTCATTTGAATCAGTTTAATATTAAAAAAGTTCTGATTGGGGAGGGGGAGTTTCGATCAGAGCATTAACGCAATGTTTAAATTACGACTGGACACCCCCTCGTCCCCTCAAAATTAAACCGAGAACATTAACAATTATCGTTAACTTTTGACACAGAAACAAAATAGCACTTTTTTTGTTTGACTTCCAAATACATGAAGTTATCGTTGCAAATTTCTAAAATCAAATACCTAAATGACATGAAAAAACTCCAAAAAATTGCATAAAACAAATCACGAAAAATTCAAGAATCTATGTTCCGTTACTTTATGGAATAACTTTTATTGAAAAGTGAAAAAAAATTACTATATTGGACTAAAAGATTAAAATTGGATTCATTTCAATAATGTAAAGAAATCGTCGCAAAATGTGAAAGAATGCATAAAAAATATAAAAAAATCTAATAAAAAAATCCAAATTGGAATAATTAAGGACTCTCCCTTCCATTTAAAATCTTAATTTGTTATCGTTATAGAATTTTCAACACTCTCAGAGCTAAAAATGGAATAAAAAATCATGATTTTGGACATAACTGAGGGCAAAATTGAATCAATCAAAAACCAATCAATTATTCTGGAGAAAATTTCTTAGTGACAAAGGAAAAAAAATTGCCAAAAATTTTCAAATAGTTGTACGAATAAACTTTATTAAAAAGAGTATGAAATTTATTATATTGGGCTAAAGGATTGGAACCGGATTCTTATTACTAATGTGAAAAAAATCTCTGCAAAACGTGAAAAGAACACTAAAAACCACATAAAAAATTAAATAAAAAAAAAAACTAATAAAAAATTCCATAATCGGGCTTCGAGGTTCAAAACTACATACAGAGGTACCTTGCTTCCAATTTTTGTAGCTCTGTGTGCAGCGGTCTCTTCAGATCACAGCGAAAACACACACAAACTTCTGTTTTCTTTATTTTATATATAAATTTAATCACATTGTCCTTATTTATTGGAATTCTACATTGCCTTTTTAGTCCTTTACAAAAAAGGATCTAAGAGGAGGAGGCAAGTAATTCCATCAGGTTTAAAGCAATAGATGTATAAAAAAGGAAATCATTCCTATCAGTATCACTAACTTGAGGTGTAAATAGATGCCTTATGTTAACTCTTCTAAAAGTAAATAAGAACACAAGTGTCCTCTTCTTTTATGGCGTGAAAAATCAGAGAATATTTGAAAATAGTGGAAAAGATCGCCAAATATCAGGTTCCCCCCCCCTCCTTATCCTAAAATATGTGCGAAAAAAATCAGGGAGCAATTGAAAGTAATGTAATAGGACGTCAAACATGTAGTCTGTCCCCAAATGCCAATAAAAATTTCAAGCTAACTTGCCTGGGTCTGGCCACTTTTATTTTGATACTTCAGATCACTTTTACCACCCGGAGTACCCTGTTGTGTTGTTCTTTTGTTTTTATGTGATACAAAGCTGTCTGGTGTGATTTTATATGAACTTCCTTGTAGTAATGACACACAGATAATCGATCGACTATATCCCCTTCCCTCCCCGGATTTTTTTTTCTCCTTTGCTATGTTACAAAACAAAGTTTAATAACATTAATACTGTTTAATTAAATAATCAATAACTCAATAAACAATCTAAATTAACCTCTGAGAAATTTATGCTACTCTTCAAACACTCAAAGTTTAAAATCGTTAAAACTCCTTTCTGTTTTTTAATTGAATCAATAATCTAAATTTCCTTCCACCTAAAATTTTCGCTAAACTTTTTGCCCCCCCTCCCCTCACCCCCTCCTTTCCGTTAACAGCACACAATTTTTTAAATTTTTGCACCACTTTTTTTCTGTCTTTTTTACTGATGGTTAAAAAATGATTTAAATTATTACTACAAATGACTACAGAGGTATTAGATCTATACCCCCCCCCCAACCTTCTCTCTAGAACAGAGCTGGGCAAAATGCATCTAAAAACCATTTTCAATACAAAATACATTGGTTTTAGAACCTAAAATACAAAGTACTTTTCAATATAAAAGAACTCCAAATACAAAATACACTAAAAAAAATGTGCACAAAATTAAAGGTGCGCACAATTTTACCGCAATTTTTTCACTTTATTTAATCGCTAAAAACTATGGCAAAATTTGTGAAAGATTACAAATTCTGAGATAGATCCCTAAATAAAAGAAGGTGGAAAAACTACCATCAATATAAATGATGTTATATTTCAAAGAAAATACGATTAATTTTTTTCCAAAACTGGATCGATTTACTATGGTTTAAGGAAAATTATATAATTTTTATTGACTATGTGAGAATGAAACATTGTTCAAATAAATAATGCATCAAACAATATAAAATTTAAGTGTTGCACATTCCAACAATGACATGGTCACATAGCATTTACATTACAACAATGATCAATATTTGTAGCATGATTATTGGCAAAAAAAAAAAAAAATTAAACAACAATACACATTAGGATCTTAATTTATTTCTATCGATTTGAAATATATTTAGAATGGCTTTAATTAATTTTCTTATTGTTCTAGTCTTTCTTTGCAGGAAATGGACATGGACACAGGATATCCATCGACATTCTGGTGTGCCAATCAGACTTCTCATAACTGGGTCATTCCAGGTCAACTGGCCTAGAGGCTCCCACTCGACCCCTTTCAAATTTTATATAATTGATACAGGACATACATATAGGTGTAAGATGGACATCTGCAAACTGTCAGTGTCAGAAATAGTATAGTTGGGGCGCTAGGGGTCCTTTTGTAAAACTCACTATTTCATGGTCGCAGAAAAAACGAGCAAATCACCAAGTTTGTCATCTTATTGCTCATGATACAAGAAATATTACTTATTGAAAATAGTTGATCTAGTACAACTTTTTGTGCTAAAAAACGTAATTAGAGTATTAAAAATCACAAATCAATACGTTTGTCATTATTTGACCTCAAAGTAAGCCATACGGCCTGTCGCGATAAATTTTACCCGTGCCTTAACATGGTGTAACTACTGAAAAAAAAATATTTTAAAAGTTTGTCACTTTAACAATTAATTAACTATGAAGATGTCATAGAGCTGCTGGAGTTGTTTCCTTCCTGCTTAAATATTCATTAACTTATTCAGCTGTGAAATCTTCTAAAAAATTAAAATCATCAATTCCACCCAATTTTCAAAAGCGTATATCTCAAAAGGGACACTCTTGATATGATTACAGTTAGTACCACTGAAAAGAGCACATCTTAATCTATAAGAAAAACTTTATTTCATTTCGGGCCTCTTACATATAGGGGAAAAATAATAAAATTCAAAAGACCTGTTTTACGCGACATTTCTTCTTCGAAGATCTTGTATTTCAACAAATTTAACACAAATCTTTTTATTTACAATGATAAATGTATAGATAATTATCTCTTGTTGTGGTCCATGGTTGCTTTTGCTCTACCATTCTGAATGACTGGTAACCCCGTCACCAAGGGGTCATGCCCGATAGCCATGAAAGATTAGCTCCTGGTTGAGTTTATTTACTACATGCTCACAAGCCTAAATGTGAGTATCTAACAGGTTCCCAAGTCTATTATAGAAACTTCTTCGATGATTCTAAGCTTCAATTGGGTTGCTTCAAGGTTTCCAAGTCATAAAGAACATCTAGTTATTGATTCAGCTTATCAAATTTCTTATTGATTGAGATTACAAGAGTTTTAGGTAAACTGTATTGCTCACATGCTGTTGGAACTGAAACCGTAACTATTATATGCTCTTCTGGATTCCAACAAATGTCTTGTCTAGTGGGCCAATAAAACATTTTGACAGCTCCATGAGGGTGCATAAAATTTATTAAGACATCGCGCTCTTCAATTGATATTTCACGTACATTTCCAATCTACCAATTTCTGTCATAGATACAGGCAATATACTGTCTAGGCTGTGTATCGGAAACGGATGCATAGTGAAATGCAGTCTTCGCACTCTTAACATATGTTATAAAGAATGGTGCATTATTTTTTATTCTACTGACACGAACTTGTTTTATATTTACGGGTACAAAATTATGATGTTCTCTTTTGCCAGAAACTGTGCATCCACTTTTGAAACGCTCTACTTGGTTAGCTTGTACTGCTTCAATTTATTTTTTTGAAACAAAAATGAATTGAATTTCCTTTATGTTCTTTTCACAAAATTTATATAGATCCGTCTGATTTAAAATTTGGTCTTTAAATGGTCTTTGAGGGCTTGCTCTTGCAGCCAGCCGCTTTACAGTTCCTCCTATTCCGTCACAGGGTGATTTTTCATGGCTTGTACAAAACAAATTCCACTCTGCATAGATTCCAAAGTCACTCTGTTGATAACAAAGATTCAAAATATTTTTTTTTAATTCTTGCAGCAGATCCGTCATTAAAATAATGTATATCCAAAGAAAGAAACTCCATTCATAAAAATAAATTAATTTTCATAGAGATAAAAATATTTGCACAGTTCAAAAGTCTTATGTAAGGAATTTTTGGAATGGACTTTGTTCAACAGTCAAATTCTTTGAAATCTCGGAAAAACAGTATAAAATAGATTTTTTTAATTTCATTATTTTTCCACTATGTGTAAGAGGCCCAAAATAAGATAGAGTTTTCCTTATAGATTAAAATGTGCTCTTTTCAGTGATACTAACCGTAATCAATTCAAAAGTGTCCATTTTGAGATATTCGTTTCTGTAAATGGGGTAGAATTGATGATTTTAATTTTTTGGGATATTTCGCAGCTGAATAAATGAATGAATATTTAAGTAGGAAAGAAACAACTTCAGCAGCTATATGACATCCTCATAGGTAATATATTTCTAAATTGACTAATGTTTAAAGTCATTTATTCAGTATATACAGCTTGTTAAAAAAAGGGTAAAATTCATCATGAGAAGCCATATGTCCTACTTTGAGCCCAAGTAAGCACGAAGATAATGATTTGCGATTTTTAATACTCCAATTATGTTTTTTAGCACAAAACGTTTTACTGGATCACCTATTTTTAATAAGTAACATTTATTGTATCTTGAGAAATAAGAGGGCAAAAGTAGTGATTTCATCATTTTTTCTGCGATTATGAAATAGTCAATTTTACTGAAGCATCCCCAGGAGCTAGTCTTTCATGGCTATCGAGCGTGACCCCTTAGTGGCGCGATTACCAATCATTCAGAATGGTAGAGCAGAAGCAACCATAGACCACAACAAGAGATAATTTCTGTACATTTATCATTGTAAATAAAAATATTTGTGTTAAATTTGTTGAAAAAGATCTTCGAAGAAGAAATATCGCATAAAATAGGTCTTTTGAATTTTATTATTTTTCCCCTATATGTAAAAGGCCCAAAATGAAATAAGTTTTTCTTATAGATTAAGATGTGCTCTTTTCAGTGGTACTAACTGTAATCATATCAGGAGTGTCCCTTTTGAGATATATGCTGTTGAAAATTGGGTGGAATTGATGATTTTAATTTTTATAAAGATTTCACAGCTGAATAAATTAATGAATATTTAAGCAGGAAGGAAACAACTCCAGCAGCTCTATCACATTTTCATGGGTAATTAATTGTTAAAGTGACAAACTTTTAAAATAATTTTTTTCAGTAGGTACAGCATGTTAAAGTACAGGTAAAATTCATCGCGACAGGCCGTATGGCCTACTTTGAAGCAGAGTAATGACAAAAGTATTGATTTGTGATTTTTAATACTCTAATTACGCTTTTTAGCACAAAAAGTTGTATTAGATCACCTATTTTCAATAAGTTATGCTTCTTGTATCATGAGCAATAAGATGACAAACTTGGTGATCTGCTCGTTTTTTCTGTGACCATGAAATAGTCAGTTTTACAAAAGGACCCCTAGTGCCCCAACTACACTATTGCTGGCACTGACAGTTTGCAGATGTCCATCATATGCCTATATGTATGTCCTGTATCAATTATATAAAAATTGAAGGGGGTCGAGCAGGAACCATGCCAAAATTTAGGCCACTTGACATGGAATGACCCAACTATCCTTCCTCTGAGGTCCCAATGAGAGATTTTATGACAGACGAGCAGCATCCTGGGACTGTATGACAGACAGCCATGCTGCTATAGGTCTTAAAGTAAAGTATTCAAAGTATGTGTGGATGGCCTGGCTCAAGTACCAGTTCCAGAAGATATAACATCAAGTTCAGATGATCTCTCAGAAGTAACAGTAAGTCCTGCTTCTTTTACTTCAGAAGATCTCTAGGGAAGATCCTCAACTGCAAGATCGGGATTTTGTCGAGAGTGGTGTCATTGGAAAGCTCTTACCATGGGGATCAATGAAATGTATACAACTACCCGTCCGAATGCAACTGGTGAAGAGTTATAGGCCAATGTATTTCTGTCATTTATTTATTTATTTCTCCAGGTCGCTAGCTATGCGGGAAAGACACTCTATATGGTAGAAAAGACAGCTTACAGTACAGTTATGTAACATGTTGTTGCCAGTGTAAAGTTGGTGAAGGTTCCATGTTCCCTCTGGTAAGAAACAGAAGATTGCAACCACATTTTTACAATCATATATAACTAATTGGACTGCACTGACTTGGAGTATGCTTTAAAGAACATCAGGAACTAATTCCTCGCCTGATCCTATGGGATGAAAAGACATGGGCAAGGCCTATGGGGGCAGTTCCCCAGGCAATCAAACATGCAGATAAACAGGCATGCTTTAACTTAACTAATAACACCTGTGACAACTGCGAACCCCCCCCCCCCTTTCATTGTGTGTACCTGGTGTTAGAAACACTAGTGCTTCAGCCATTTTTATTCAGAAATGCACTACCATCCATGAAGTTACTTTTTCCACCAAGCATAAACTGTCTGCTCTGTAATCCGTCAACTCTCTTTTCTACCACACAGAATGGCTTTCCTGCATAGCTAGCGACCTGGAGAAATCAATAAATGACATATTATTAGCATGAGGCTATTTATTTATTATTTGTACATTTATACTTGCACTCTCGTCACCTTGAAATATTGCAAAACTTGGTACTTTTCTGTTAGCCGGGGCACAAATTTCGCCAATAGTATCCCCCCCCCCCCCCATCGCCAATAGCAGCTATTAGTTTTTGCATGTAAATTAGAAACAATGCTTTGATGTTTACTTTTCTTTTTAATTAAATGAATGAAAGACATGTATTTTAAATGCATGCAATATATGTATTTTAAATGTTTTGTTTTTAATGAAAAGATTGAAAGATTTATATTTTGAAATAAAATGAATGCAATACAAATGATGGCTTTGGGAATAATATTTGGCGACTTATCATCATTGCCTGGCTAACTAAAAATACCCAAAACTTATGATATTTTACAGATTTTTCTACACTTAGAGATAAATGTGAAATTATGAAAAAAATATTAATTTAATTTCTTGGTTAGTATAAAGACTAAGAAATAAGTATAATGTAGTAGTAGTTAGTATAAAGACTAAAAGTATACACTTTTTTCATTATCCATTAAGATGTTCAGATAAAAGATTTAAGATTTATCTCATATCGCAGTTCACATAATGACTTTTTTTTTTTTTTTTTTGGTGAAAAAAAAGTTGGCAGCATTATTCCATCATGAGCATTTTTATTGGAGATTATTAATGTCACTAACTAGCAACTGATAATGCAAGATACAATAAAAATAGTAAGAACATATCAGCCAAAAAACCCTATAAACTGGCAAGAAAATATAATTAAATTTTTTTTTAATTTTATGTACAATAACCAATATTAGCTAAAATTATATCCAGAAAAACACATATTTATAAAAATAATTTTGCCGCAGATCCAAACTTTTCTGCTTTATTCAAGCAGTTATATTAGATCTAAAAATTAAAATTATATTGGTAAATTTATTTTAGCTTTTTTTTTCTTTAGTTTCTACCACAACTTAGTTGTGAAAAACAGGGTCGAGGCAGAATATTCAAGAGGTGCTTTTCTATATTTTCATGGCTTAAAATGCAACAGCGCAATAGTAATTTAATTTAATACCTTGGTTAGTATTGCTGGTAAAAACTACATTTTTGATTTTCAATTAAGCTATTCATTTAAAGGATATTTAACAGTAATGACACATTCACTTTATTTTTTGTTCTCAATGATACCTTTTGTTCTTTTGATGAATGTTATCATATCTTGCATTGATATTCTAAGATGATCATGATGATGGTAATAATAATATATGTTTTGATTAATGGTTCACATTCAGGCAAGAACATAATGAGCAGATGAATGGGGAGGTCTATCTCCATGTGGTTTTCCTTGGAATCATTGCTCGTCCGACGATGCGTTTAAAGGCTACAGAATGGCATCATGAAACAATTTTCTGCACACCCAGAGCTGGTAGTATTTTAATAATGGATAAGGGCTGAAACATTTAAAAAATGATTTGGTATTTCGATTATGGATGACTGACACTGTAATTGGGATACTACCCAAGCAGAAAATAATCTCCAGCTGAACTTACACCGAATAACCTAACTCGACCAATTTTCACCCAGGGGATCTCACTCCCTGAGGTCAGGAAGAATGGTGAAAAGTCGTGCTGGGATTAAGACCCTATTGAAAACTTCTTTTTGATTAGAGTCGCATCGCTGGCTGTTTTCTTGTTATTTTCTATACCCCCCCCTCCCCCAATGGGTTTACTGTCCTCTTGCACTTGTGGTTCCCAGCCACTCACTAGTACTTTCCATTTATAAAAGAATAATCAATATACATTTTGTAATCTAATCACTTGAAAAAGCAATATTTACTCAGAAAACATAGTGCAATGAAAAATAAGCGTCGTGTTTTTTTACTGCCAGCATCTGTTTTTCTTTCAGACGCCATAAACAACTTTATCGACTCACTGCAATTTTCTGCTAGGCACAGACTGAAAGTATGTTAATGTCCTTCACACATAAGTGGGTATCAAATTTGATGATTTACTACTCCGTACTTTTTTGCAATAAATGGGCAATTGGCAGTTTATCCATAATGCAAAGAATAAGTAAGGATAACCGAGCTTCTTTTATCATATGGACAATTTTTGTATTACTTCTCCCAATTAATTGTTAAGTAACTAAGCTTTTGAACTTTATAATACTTTCTTTAGATGTAAAATTTATCAACGAAAGTCATTTCTTTAACTCAAGAGTTAATCTATTATGAATGTCCTTTTTTAAGCAATAAACATGTACTATTTCTTTCTATTATATTAGATAAATATTTGTGTTTTTATATTTTATCATTTTAAGAATTTTCTCTAAAATTATCTGCAAATTAATGGCATCAAGTCTAACATAATTAATAGGAAAATATATATAATGTTGACTGAACTTATTTTATTTAAAAGCATTTTACATTGGAAAAATTCATACTCAAAAGATTTTCTCTTGATCAATATTTATTTTTTTTTACATAAATATTTTTTGACCAGCACACATTTTCCCCCACCCCTATATATAATAATAAAAAGTAAAGGCTGTTAGAGTTTAATCTAGGAAAAAGATATTTGTAGCTTTCTGGCTGTTTACAGCCAATAACTGTTAGCCAAATAAAAATTGCTTTAGCCAAGAAAAAACTTTTATTTATACAAACTTTCGATATAAATGAGTAGTATTTTTGATTATACAATATACAAACAGTACACCACTCTTTAATATTGACCCTCTGGAGATTTGGCCATACATTACACATCAAATGCTTTTTTAAATAGAAATTCTTTTCAAACTTCCCCTTCCAAATTAATCATAATTAAGTTACTTAAATTTTTGATTGTCAATCTATTTCTCAAGTCAGTTTTTGTTATATTCACGAGACTCAATCCCCTTTCACAATCTGCTGTAGACAACAGAATTGTTGCTATAAATTCATACAAAGAAGTCACATTGGGAAACATGTCAGTAATGCCATTTATATGGGATAAAAGAATACAATTAGCTGGTTTTATTTCTTTACTCCTTGTAGCCAGAACCTGCCTAAGCAACTTTCATTCATGAACCGTTTTGGTTTCATTTCCTAAGTTGGGATCATCAACAAAAAATAAACAAACTCTTTTAATTTCCTCAATACGTCTAATGCAAATGATATCACACTATTTGTAAGATGCCTGCACAGGGAGAACGAGACAAATTTTGAAGTGAGTTGCCAGGATAAAGGCAATGTGAGATTTTTTTTTTTTTTTCCCATGCAGCAGCAGCAGGTTTACAAAATGCAGAACAACAAAATGGAAATGATATATATATTTTTGGCTGTTGCTATTTGGCGAATCTACTAAAGGTTTTGGGGGCAAAAGGTGCTTTCAGTTAGCTTTTTGGCTAGCGCTAGATTAAACCCTAGCTGTAAATAACTAAGAAATACAGTCACACATAAAAAATATAAATTTCATTTCATTTTACCCCCTCCCCCCCCCCCTCTTTTTTTCTCTTCAAAATTTTATTTTCTTTTTTTTTGGGAGTATTATTAATGCATATTTAAAAAAAAAAAAAAACAATATGGGGAAACGTAATTTTCAATATAAATTAATCTGATTTATTTATATTTTATAGACTTTAAAATAATTTGCACAATGCAATGCAAAATATTTTAAAGTCTTCCAAATGTAAAAATAAATCCACGAACATTTAAAAACTGGCATATTTCTATTTCTTAATTTTACAACTTCATATTGTTATAGATTCCCAATATCACTACAAAATAATAGTTTGAAGGAAGTTGCAAATACTTCAGAATTTTTTTTTTCTTTTTTTAAATATGTTGATCACTCAACACTTCTACATCCTATTTCAGGAAGTTTACTTATTAAAGTACATTTTGATCCCCCCCCCTTTTTTTTTAGCAATTGATTTCGCAGTAAAGTATCGTTCAATCATAATGAGTAAATCAAAAATTCATAACAATTTAGTGAAAACACTTTCAGAAAAAATCATGTAGTTATTTTAGCATTTTTATAAAAGATGCCTATCTATGCATGCAAAATAAAAAATATATATATATGCAATGAAAAATGTAATGTCCTTCCTTATACACTTCCGTTACTTATTTACATTATTAATAACATTTTTCAAAATTAAAAATGCGCCATTTAATAAGATGTATCAAATTTACATTTATATAGAGAACAAGATAGAAGCGAGGAAGATACATGTGAACATTGTTTTTACTATTTCCCACAAGTTAAACCACAAATGACCTAGAACAATATTTAAATGATGAATAGTGAACCCATGCAAACATTTCACACTGCTGTCTAATATTTCTGAGATGCAGGTTTAAACTTCTAAAACAAAAATTAAGGATAAAACATATCTGCAAACAACATGAATCAAGACAGAATATGTGTCATTTATTCCATCAAAAGTTACAGTAAAAACTGATCAAAGATAGCAAAAGGCATGTGCGAGAAAAAAAAACTGCATTAGAGGATGACATCATCTGCTCTGGGAAAAACACGGGACAAAGAAAAATAAACTGAATACACATGAAATAGAATTTAATTTAACAAAGCACACATTTTAGGCATGTTCTACTTTTAACATTTTTGTACTATTTACTTTTTTTATAATCATTGTTGAGCACAATGGAATACAGTATTTTATTTTTGTGACAACATGGATTTGAGGAAAACCTTTCATTTCATTTATGAAAACAATGCAGATTTAATTTTTAATGAACTGGAATTTTTAATCAAAAAAACATGTTTGAATCAAAATGCGAGTGTACTGTGTCAGAAGCCGGTTAAAAAACCTTTCGAATGATACTTCATTCATTGTTGTGTGTTTTGCAAATGGACAGAAAAAGGGATGTTGACAAAAGAAATAATATATAAGATTGTCAGTTTTTAAAGATTTTTTTTTTTTTCAAAATCAAAAAATTTTTTATGTGTCAAGAACAGACAATTACAAATATCCATAAGATGAAACAAGTTTTTTCAGAATGCTTGATTTTCTTTATTTAAATTCGAATTTATGCTGATGTAATTTTACCTAAAATTTTGTTTAAAATGTTACAAAGTTTATTTTTTAAATTTAGATTGCAAAGGAAGCTCTAGAAACTGTTATACTG
Organism: Maratus michaelseni; assembly: GCA_963931845.1. NCBI lineage: Eukaryota > Metazoa > Arthropoda > Arachnida > Araneae > Salticidae > Maratus > Maratus michaelseni. Next base: position 29,763,842 of record OZ007599.1, read on the forward strand.
GTCAAATTTTATTTTGGGAGGAAAAATAAAAGTATGTTTTCTATTTCTAAGAAAATAAACACAACATTAAAAATAATAAATATAACATGAAAATTATATTTGATATTTTGTCGTATATTGGATGAATAAAATAATATTTTAAGACTCAGTAAATTCTGTACAAAAGCATACAATGCTTACCAAACAATAGTACAACCATACTGTAACATGTTAACAAGTGTATTAAAAGTGTGTTTAAAAAAGACAAGATAAAAAGGAAATTGTAAACTTTGTTTAATAAACAAAAAGAACAAAATAAAAAGTTTGCAGTCACTTTACAGATTGAATAATAATGATTTTAATTTACCTACTAACAAAAAAAGAAAAAAAAAAAGAATGACCTGATGATTATACACAATTGATTGTACACACTCACTCCTAGAATGCAGGCAGGAACAAGGCAGCACAGAACAGGCTCTGCTAGTCACAAATTTACTTTCATTCATTTGGGGGAGGGGGTCATCCACTCATCACATCAGGGAGGGAGGGGGGAAGGAAAGGGTTCTAACAAAGTGTGACAAGGAGAGAGGGAGGGTGACATTATGTCTAAAATATGAAAACAATTAGGTAGGTATTATGGGCAAGAAGCATAATAAAGAATTTAAAAAAAAAATAAGTATTTTTATTTATAGGTAGTGTTATTTTTCCTTGAATTGCAAGGACTTGAAATAAATCTTGAAAGCTTTAGGATATTGGATAATAGACAGACTATAAAAGAAAAAAATACAAAGTTTTTAAAATCAAAATTAGATCTAAAAAGCAGACGCAAAAATGCAATCATTGGGGAGAGAAGGATAAAAAAAGGCCACAAAATTTGCATGATGTAATAAATGGATGACCCCCTTTACACACAATCCATCGCTATACACATGCTTATTCATGTAGAATCGGATGAATGAGAGTTTGAATGTATAAATATAAAATTGAATTATTATGGATGACCTTGTCTCAGAGTTCCGTGATGTGGTTAGGTCTCACCCTTCTCTTATCTCGCCCACATCGCATGGAACAACCTCTCTAAGTTAGTTGCATAGGTTTTCATGTTGAACAGCGGACTCTCCGTACATGCTGACCATACTTTAGCTCGAATAGCTTTTAAACTGAAAGGAACAAACAATGGGTGGTTAGTAGGAAACTATACATTGCAATGAAATGGATCAAATACAAAACAATACAGTAATCCCTACACATCTGTGGTTTTTAACATTTGCGAATTTTGATTATCCGCAAAACTGAAAATCATGGGTGCAAGTTTGAAATGTAGCCAGGACTGAAAATATTTGGACTTGTCAATCCCCCCCCCCCCCCCTCTAAGCACACACACAATGCATGTTTTGACTTTGAGATGTGGCAAAGACTGAAAATATTTTGAATTCTCCACCCAGACCTCCTCTCCGAATGCACAATGCACACACCATGTTCACGTAGACAAAACGTCGAAGGATCTCGAAAAAATGGCAAAATTTGTTGAAGGATCTCGAAAAAATGGCAAAATTCGTTGAAGGATCTCGAGAAAACGGCAAAATTTGCCGAAGGATCTTGAGAAAACGACAAAATTCGTCAAAGGATCTTGGAAAAAATGTAAAATTCGTCGAAGAATTTTGAAAAACGACAAAATTCGTGGAAAGATCTCGAAAAAACAGCAAATTTCGTCGAAGGATCTCGAAAAAAACGACAAATTTCGTCAAACAATCACGGAAAACATGCGAATTTTGTCCACAAGCCAAGGAAAAAAATGGGAAATTCATTAAAGGATCGCGAAAAATGGCTAATTTCGTTGACAGATCACGAAAAAACGCAAATTTTGTCAAATGGCTGCTGAAAAAACACAAATTTCGTCGAAGGATCGTGGAAAAAACTGCTAATTTCATTGAAGGATCGTGGAAAAACAGGCAATTTCGTCGGAAAAACAGCGAATTCTGTCGAAGGATCGCAAAAAAGACGGCAAACTCTGTCGAAGGATCGTGAAAAAAAACCCAGCAAATTCTGTCAAAGGATCTCGGAAAAAAGGTTGGTTGGTTGATTGATTATTGACGGCCAATTATCTACACTAGGGATATAGGCCCGGGGGGAGCGCCCTTCGTGGGGGTCTTTTTGAGGGAACTTAACCCGTATTTACGCATGGATAAATCCACGGCTCGAAGAAAACCACGAAAACTCCGAACGATTAGGCCGACGGGCGCGATTGGGATCGAACCCAGCACCTCCCGTCTACCAGCTTCGAGAGCACAACCTCTCAGCCACTGGTGGGGCTCTCGGAAAAAGGCGAATTAGTCGAAGGATGGCAGAAAAAACGGCTAATTTCATCTTAGGATCATGAATTCTGATCGGATTAGGATCGCGAAGGATCTCGAAAAAAAAAATATATATTTCGTCAAAGGATTTCGAAAATACGGCATATTTCGTCGAAGGATCTCGAAAAAATGGTGAATTTTTTCTCCGCCCTCGGAAATTTTCAAAACACTGAATTCCGTCTGTGGACGGAAAACTTGCACCCATGCTGAAAAATGCAAACATTTGTGAGAATCTGACTAGATTATTTGCAAAAAAAAAAATAAAAAATAATAATCTCTTTCTTTTTCAAAATTTATAGTGGTGAAAGATTATTTCCCTCGTGTCTTACAAGGAAGCTCTCCACAAACTTCTGCCAAATTTCATTTAAAAAAAAAGTTATTTTTCTAAAATTTGTTCAGTTATATCTCATTGAAAATTAGTAACTGGTGGATGCAACAATAAAATAGGACATAACGTGGCATCAAAACATCTTTCCTTTAAAGGAAAATAAATCCTTTCAAATTGTGTAGGGTGTTTAATTGCTGTATTTAAATAAATAAAAATTTCGAATAACATTTTTAAATTAACTGTAGTAAGGAAAGTATGATTTCAAATACAGTAAATCCCACAATAAAATATTTAAACTATTATTACTTGAAATCCCTTTAAAAAATCCAAAAATATGATAAACAAGCCCCACATAGTGATTCAGTTTCAATATTTAGCGGGAAAACTATTAAATTTTTGAATAAAATTTTTTATACCGTAATTTCCGGCGTATAATCCGCAGCTCAAAGAGTCGTTTTTCGACCCAGAAATATTATTTTATAAAATGTAACTTAAAAGATCGCTGTAAATATTTAACTACAACTATTGAATAAAATTTCTGGGTCGAAAAACGACTCTTTGAGCTGCGGATTATACGCCGGAAATTACGTTACTTATTTTTTTTCTTTATTTTTTAAAGAAGCATCAAAGAATCACAATATATACACCTTTTCACAAAATAAAAATGTATGTAACTTAGCCCAATAGCATGATATGTCATCTATGTAATAATTTACTGTTACTGATTGTGTTGTTTTTCCCACAACTATATATTGGAAGAATTATTTTGTTCTATAGAATGGTTTATTAAAATAAGTTTTACAAAAAATTTCTTCTTATGCATATTTGGTTGACTAACTTCGTAATTGTAAATTACAAAATTGATATGCGAAAAATTACACATATTTCTACATAATGATATTTTTATATGTTATTCTTTAGAGTATAAAGAGTTCAATTTCAAATTTGGAAATGTGAGACATGGCTACCGGAAGAACAAATGAGTTTAACCCTTTTAGTGCCATACATAGTTTACCAATATATGCTAAAAATGCCAGTAAAAAAGTGCATTTTTATAGATAATTTACATGAACAAGAGAAATATTCACCATTTCCGTTACAATACACCAGTATTCATAATTTTTTCAACACTCTCTTCAGAAGATTTTATACTATGATAATAAAAACACAGAGCGAGAGGAGCGCGACAGCGCTCCTTGGCACTAAAAGGGTTAAAACAATAAAAGCCCACAATTAGTGCTAGAATTTATTTACTTGATGAACCCTCAGTGAATTTCACAATCTAAGTTGGTGATGATCTATCAGAAGATTACATTCATTTATATATGTAATAGAAAATTAATTTAAAAATATTAAACCTAAATAAATCTTTTAATGATGTATTTAAAAAAAACATAAAATATCAAAAATATTAGTAAATTTAATAAAGATTTCTAAATAATAGTTTATGCAATATGAACCACTGTACACCACTGATACCAGTTATGCTAGGCAATAAAAAAGTTAATGTCAAGATTTCAACATATAATAATAATAACAGTACTTACTAATCTTTATCAGTGCCAAGACGCACATCTATATCTTCATCTTCTTGTCCAGTGTGTGCTATCAGCTCGGGAACTCCTAAGCAGGTCAGCTGGGAAGAGGCGACTCGGGAAGCAAGGGCTTCACCAGCCAAGGTGACCATAGACGTTCCAGCCCATAACACGTCCATACCCATCGTGTGGCCATTGCAAAGCAGTGTGTCTAAACAGAGGTCAGCCAATTGACCCCGTCTCACGTGCTTCTCTTTGGCGGCAATGTTGGAAAAGATTATTTTGTTCTCAGAAAGACCGAGCTGTTGGGCCGAGGCTAGAATGTTGGGTTCACCAACGGCTGGAAATCTCAACAACCAAATTATGCTATTCGGGACTCTTTTTAATATCTACAAGAGAGAAATGTTAAATCATCAATACACAAAGCAAAGCAAATATTCATAAATAACTAAATTAACTGCAAGCTATTTTTCATGCAACTGATCGAACTGAAAAGAAGGATACATGTGCCTAAGACAATGTATATATTACTGTATGTATGGTAAATATTATAGCTCAAATGGCTAGACTGATTTCAAAGAATCCTTTATCTACAGGTGTCACAGTATATATCATAAAAAATTTCAAACACCAGATTTTTTTTTTTTTTTTAAAGGGAGCTAAATGAAATAAATCTTTAAAGCAACTATTAAAATATGCATACATATATATATATACACACTTAAAAGCAAACAAACCTAGACAGGCATTAGTAAAAAAGCAAAAAACTACAATTCAACTGTTCCATTATTGTCCAACTTATCACTTCCCTATTGATAACTTTAGCAGTGAATAATATAAAATACCTAACAATGAAATGGATATTAAATGGGTTAACACAAGACACCTATTTCAGTTTTACAGCTACAGATTTCAGTTTTGCATCTACAAATTTTAGTACTATATATTGCAGTAGTACTAGCCCTAGGTGATATTTCAGGACATATTTGTTTGGCATACTAACCGGAAAAAAAACCCTTATTTCTCTGTTCAATACATTTTATTATCATAAATAGTACACTATATACAAAATTTTTTTGTTTTAAAAAGTATATTTTTAAAACAAAAGTAATTTTACCAGCACCCTTTGATCAAGCTGCTAAAAAATTGCAATTTTTGTATTACTGAAGGTTAAAAATGCCGATTTTTTTCTTCACCCATCAACGAAAATTGTGAAAGATTTTCTTTTTTATAACCGATTGGTAAAAATTGTGATTTTTGTGACTGACAGACGAAAATAGCAAACTTTTTTAATGACTAATCGATAAAAATTGAGATTTTTGGTACCTGATCACCAAAGATTTTTTTGTTTTGTGCAAAGTGATGAAAATCACTATTTTTAATGATAGATTGAAGAAAATCAACGACTTTCGTGATCATTTTGCATCAGTAAAAAGGTACACCTATCCCTTATTTTATGATTTCAAATGCTGACATAACACAACACTCGCAAAATTTCAGGAATTTTAGGACAGACTACTATATTTTAGGACATTTCAGGACGTTTATATTTTTCAGGAATATTAGGAAAGGTACAACCCATGATATCATTACTACAATGCAGAAAGAACTAATTGAATGTAAAAATCTTCCCACACACCACCAGAAAAAAGGAAAACTTTTCGAACATAATGCAAAATCAATTTTGACATACTTGGCTAATAAATTTTGGAGCTTTTTGATAAGCTTTCACATCAGGATTCCCACTGGCTGTTGACTCATAAGCCAAAAGAACTATAACCAAAATAATAAGGTTAGCAAATCATTCATTGTGAAATACCTATTGAAAAAAATTTTTTTAACCCAATAACAAACCCCTATTTCTATTTTTCAATGTATGCACTAATTTTCGTAATTGTTTTTATACTTGTTGTCGATATAAATTCATCTATCGGCTAACTAGAAACTAACAAAACAAGTGTATTATTATTCCAGATTGTTTTCAAAATTAAAAAAAAAAAAAAAAAAAAAATCTAACCAGGGTTAACTCTAAGCAGTGTTTCGAATAAACAAATTGAGAGTGTTGCCGAAAGAAAATAAAAAGTTCCTTCAGCCCACATAATTTTGCAATTTCAATTTTTTATTTTCTAACCAAATGAAACATTTTGTCATAATTTGGCGCACTAATGATCAGCAGCATTAACCTTCTTTCACATTATCTGTATTGTATTGTATTGCCAATTGGCACAGTTGGATTTTATTAATGTTTAATTTGTGACATATCTTTTTTTACAGGCATATATGAATTCAGTACTCTCTAAAAGTAAAATCATGCATCAAACATAGATTATGAAATACCTTTTTACACTTCAAGAATACTTTAATAATCTTCACTGTTTAATTTCAAATAGTTCTTTATCTACGACAAATAGGTTATAAAATCTTTTCTGTGTCCCTTTAATGAACAATAAATGCTATGCACATCCTACTCTACAGCAAGCATCTTACGTTCTTTATGTTTGAAATTGTGTAACATTATTCAAAGAAGCTGCAAACAGTTTTTCTCCCATAGAACATTATGTAACTGAATGCTTTCATGTGACTCTATAAATGAAATGATAAATGGGTACTTCTCTATTATCCCGTTGATCACTTTACAAATAAAGGTGAAAATAAGGAATTTTGTTTAGTAGCCACTGGCCGCTAGGTTGATTTTTTTTAGTAGCCAGTTAGTGGCGAGTGAGAATAATTTCTTTAGTAGCCAGTAAGTACATTTATGTCACTGAATATTTAATTAAAAAATATATAGAACGAGTTCACAGTAACGTAATTTATGTACTAAATAAAAATATTTTAAATTATATTGCTTTGAATAAACTTGAGATTCTAATTTCCAATCTGTTTTAAATTTTAAAATAAGTTAACAGCAAAGTTATACACAACATGCTTGTGTAATCACTACATAAGTCTCACTAAGCTTAGATACTTGTGTAGCTAAGTACATAAGTACCTTTTATAAAAAAAATTATTTGTCTAGAATTAAGATCTGAAAATTATAAAATAGGTATGTTTATACACTAAATAATAACCCACAACATGATATACATTACACATGCACAACCTGTGGACCGCGGACCAAAAGCGGTGAACATCTTCAGAAATTAAGAAAATGCATATTTCGTCAATTAGCCCGGAAAAAATCATCATTCGGGAGTATAAAAATCATGAATTTCCATCATTCGGGAGTGTAAAAATCATGAATTACCGTCATTCGGGAGCGTAAAAATCATGAATTACCGTCATTCAGAAGCGTAAAAATCAAATTTCAGCAATCAGAGGCAGAAAAATCCTCAATTTCGACGATCGATCGTGGAAAAATCCCGAATCTGATCGATTGGACGAGGAAAATCATGAATTTTGGCGATCAGGTGCGGGAAAAATCATGAATTTTGGCGACCGGACGCAGAAAAATTCCTGAATTTCGATGATCAGACGCGAAAAAATAATTAATTTCGACGATCGGATGCAGAAAAATCATGAATTTCTACGATCAGATGTGGAAAAATCATGAATTTCGACGAGCGGACGCGGAAAAATAATAAATTTCGGCGATCGGGTGCGGAAAAATAAATTTTGTCGATCAGGTGCGAAAAAATCCTGAATTTCGTCGATCGGACGCGGAAAAATCGGAAATTTCATAGATCGGGAGCTCAAAAATCATACATTTTGGCGATGGTGTGCTCAAAAATCCTGTATTTCGGCGATCGGACGCAAAAAATCAAGAATTTCAGCGATTGCGCGGAAAAATCATAAATTTCGTCAAACGGGCGTGAAAAAATCATGAATTTCGGCAATCGGTTGTGGGAAAATGGCAAGTTTTGGGGAATAAAGGAAATTGGAAAATCCTGTATTTTGCCGGTTCTTTCCATATTTTTAATCGCCAGTTTTTCAAGTTTAATCGACAAGTGGCGACTGGCGAGTGCTTATTTTCACCTTTATTTTCAAAACAAAAAACTATCGCCAAACTGTAACGCCAAATAAACGAAAGAACGTTGCCATTGGAATATCAAAATAAATAAAATATAAGAATTTAAGGACACAATTGTTATTTTAATTAATGAAATAACTAATAAATCAGTAAAACATAATGAAAAATACACGCAAATGTCGAATTAAAAACCACTTGATGACATAACAATTACGTATAATGCTTCTGACATCAAGTAAATGGGACTGCACTGTTGGCGTTTAGTCTTACCGTTTGGCAATAGTTTTCTGTTATGAAAAGTGGTCGACGGGATAATAGAGAAGTACCAATAAATGTTTTGCACTAAAAACTGTACAGAAAGCATTTTTCAGCGCACCTGAGAAATTCATATCAATTTCATTATGTTTGTAAAAGTAAGATCATTAAAATACATGACAAATAATCCCCCCCCCTCCCTTCCTAACACCGTAATATAACAGAATTATTGTGAATGCCCCTATAAACAAACTATAAATACACACTTCATTTTCAATAGCAAACATGTCATAGTAAACATCCACAACATATATCAATTACGTTGCAATCTGGGTATATTTACAAGAGTTAAGAGTATGGAAAGATGGCAGGCAAATGTATTCACTTTGTCAACCAGCGATATTCATTACAGAGCAATGATTAAAAATGGTTACATATTTCCATAATATTTTTGCCAATATGTGTGTGGTACAGATCACAGAACTACCAGATGCTTCATTAAAAACTGCTTTATTTTACTTAAAGTTTGTCAAAACAGAACATTGAAGACCAATCTAATTTAAATTTGAACAGAAAAAATGCTTTCAAAGAATCTGAACAGCTGTCATCATTTTCTATTGCCCTAGATAAAATAGCTGCAGCATTGCTGGTAATGAACATAAAGTCTGAAACATTCTAGAGAAACATGTAAAGCTTCATTTTAACCAGAATCCTGTAAATAGGGGTAAAATATTTATGGTTTATCTGATCTTATAATTAAATCAACCCTTCTTTTCCCTTTTTAATTTGCTCAGGGCAATTAATTGCCAATTGTGCTATTAGGCTACATAAACCAAATCAAGTTTATTATTTAAAAAAATAATAAATAAGAATGAGAAAGAATTCTCGTTACATAGAATTTCCCATTTTTTAACACTCTTTTTTTGGGAATTCTGTATTGTACAATATACATTTTCATTATTAGCAACAAAGAGAGAAAAAACTGAACATGACAAGCATAGGCGTACAGTTTTGAAAATTATTGTTTTGGGGCTCAACTCTTTTTTACACAAATGTGTTGTGAGCATAAAAAACACAGATTACCAATTTAATGTTGCTTTTTTAACTTCCTTTTAAAGAAATTAAACAGAATCATATACTGATAAATAATCACAAGTTAAATAAAACATTAACACAATAAAAAAATTCGAATGTACAAACCTGTTTATAAAATGATACTTGCTGATATTCGCAAATTGTTTATAATAAAATCACAACAAAATTTGACTTTGAAAACTTTTTTTTTTCAGAATATGGATATTTTTTTCTATTTTAATTTTTTATATAAAAAGTCCAAACGCTGAGCATTTCATTCTAATTAAAAAAGAAAGAAAGAAAGAAAGAAAAAGAACAAAGTGAAAAAGTTTTCCTAGTGTCGTTTATCACTATAACTAAAGAAAAATATGAAAAAAATGGAACATTTAAAAATTTTATAAAATACTAGAAAGTAAAAAAAAAGTCCATTTTAGAAATTATTGGCGGGGTGCTTGAGCTTCACGAGACTATAAAACTCTATGCTTATGATAAGTGCACTTCACATGCTTTATTTTATGTATTAAGAACTCTACTCTATTTAAACAGCCAATTTTGGACAAATGTCCAAAGATCTTATGTGGTAGAGAGAGAGAGACTAAAATGAACTATCCAAAACAATTGTTATTCTTACGATAATGTGTAGCATCGCAATGCCTTTCATCTCACACACCAGAAGTGTGCATTTACATAACTTAGAAATGGCTGTTTAAAGAGCTCCAAGAAAGAAAAAGATTTTCTTATGCTAAGATTAAGAGTCTTTGGTGTTTGAAGTGTATCTATATACTAATATTATAAAGTAGTAAAGATTTTTTTTTTGTTTGTTTGTAGGGGGTAATCTCTGGAACCACTGAAGCGATTTCAAAAGTGATGGTGGCAATCCCTGCTCCAACATAGGCTATATTTTATGTCGGTGCCACTACCACCAGGCGGTGCAGGAGCGAAAAACGTTCTAAAATTTCAATCTTTTTTATACTGAAGGAGCTAGAAACATGAATTTTGGCATGGTAGTTACTTAAAAGATGTAAATGCTCTTTAAGAACAAATTCTAAAATAATTCGAAATTTAAAAGGGTGAGATGAGCGAAAAGCGTTCTAAAAACATTCTAAATTACAATTTCTATGGAATCTCTGGGACTACAGAACCGTTTTCAATAGTGATGGTGGCAAATTGATGGTGACAGTCCCTGCTCCAACATAGGCTATATTTTATGTCAGTGCCACTACTCCTAAAGGGGTACAGGAGCGAAAAACGTTCTAAAATTTCGATTTCTTTTATACTGAAGGAGTTAGAAACATGAAATTTAGCATGGTAGTTTCTTATAAGATGTAAATGCTCTCTAAGAACAAATTCTAACAAAAAAATTCGAAATTTAAAAGGGTGAGATGAGCGAAAAGCATTCTAAATTACAATTTTTATGGAATAATTAGAACTACAGAACCATTTTCAAAAGTGATGGTTGCACATTGATGGTAACAGTCCCTGCTGTAACATAGGCAATATTTTATGACAGTTCCACTACTACAGGGGAGGGGGGGGGATTGCAAGTGTAAAAAACGTTCTAAAATTTCGATTTTTTTTATACTGAAGGAGCTAGAAACTTGAAATTTGGTATGGTTGTTATTTATAAGATGTAAATGCTCTCTAGGAACAAATTCTTAAAAAATTCGAAATTTAAAAGGGTGAGATGAGAGAAAAGCATTCTAAAAACATTCTAAATTACAATTTCTATAGAATCTCTGGAACTACAGAACCATTTTCAAAAATGATGAGGGCAAATTGATGGTAACAGTCCTTGCTGTAATATAGCTATGTTTTATATCGGTGCCACTACCACAGGGGGTGGGGTGCAAGAGCGAAAACCATTCTAAAATTTCGATTTTTTTATACTGAAGGTGCTAGAAACATGAAATTTGGTATGGTTGTTATTTATAAGATGTAAATGCTCTCTAGGAACAAATTCTTAAAAAATTCGAAATTTAAAAGGGTGAGATGAGAGAAAAGCATTCTAAAAACATTCTAAATTACAATTTCTATAGAATCTCTGGAACTACAGAACCATTTTCAAAACTGATGAGGGCAAATTGATGGTAACAGTCCTTGCTGTAATATAGCTATGTTTTATATCGGTGCCACTACCACAGGGGGTGGGGTGCAAGAGCGAAAACCATTCTAAAATTTCGATTTTTTTATACTGAAGGTGCTAGAAACATGAAATTTGGTATGGTTGTTATTTATAAGATGTAAATGCTCTCTAGAAACAAATTCTTAAAAAATTCGAAATTTAAAAGGGTGAGATGAGAGAAAAGTGTTCTAAAAACATTCTAAATTACAATTTCTACGGAATCTCTGGAACTACCGAACCCTTTTCAAAAATTATGGTAGCAAATTGATGGTGATAGTCCCTGCTGTAACATAGGCTATATTTTATGTTAGTGCCACTACCACAGGAAGGTGCAAGAGTGAAAAACATTCTAAAATTTCAATTTTTTTTTTATACAGAAGGAACTAGAAACTTGAAATTTGGCATGGTAGTTATTTATAATACGTAAACGCTCTCTAAGAACAAATTCTAAAAAAATTCAAAATTTAAAAGGGTGAGATGAGCAAAAAGAGGTCTAAAAACATTCTAAATTACCTTTTCTATGGAATAATTAGAACTACAGAACCATTTTCAAAAGTGATGGTTGCACATTGATGGTAACAGTCCCTGCTGTAACATAGGCAATATTTTATGACAGTTCCACTACTACAGGGGAGGGGGGGGGATTGCAAAAGTAAAAAAAGTTCTAAAATTTCGATTTTTTTTATACTGAAGGAGCTAGAAACTTGAAATTTGGTATGGTTGTTATTTATAAGATATAAATGCTCTCTAGGAACAAATTCTTAAAAAATTCGAAATTTAAAAGGGTGAGATGAGAGAAAAGCATTCTAAAAACATTCTAAATTACAATTTCTATAGAATCTCTGGAACTACAGAACCATTTTCAAAACTGATGAGGGCAAATTGATGGTAACAGTCCTTGCTGTAATATAGCTATGTTTTATATCGGTGCCACTACCACAGGGGGTGGGGTGCAAGAGCGAAAACCATTCTAAAATTTCGATTTTTTTATACTGAAGGTGCTAGAAACATGAAATTTGGTATGGTTGTTATTTATAAGATGTAAATGCTCTCTAGAAACAAATTCTTAAAAAATTCGAAATTTAAAAGGGTGAGATGAGAGAAAAGTGTTCTAAAAACATTCTAAAATACAATTTCTACGGAATCTCTGGAACTACCGAACCCTTTTCAAAAATTATGGTAGCAAATTGATGGTGATAGTCCCTGCTGTAACATAGGCTATATTTTATGTTAGTGCCACTACCACAGGAAGGTGCAAGAGTGAAAAACATTCTAAAATTTCAATTTTTTTTTTTATACAGAAGGAACTAGAAACTTGAAATTTGGCATGGTAGTTATTTATAATACGTAAACGCTCTCTAAGAACAAATTCTAAAAAAATTCAAAATTTAAAAGGGTGAGATGAGCAAAAAGAGGTCTAAAAACATTCTAAATTACAATTTCTATGGAATAATTAGAACTACAGAACCATTTTCAAAAGTGATGGTTGCACATTGATGGTAACAGTCCCTGCTGTAACATAGGCAATATTTTATGACAGTTCCACTACTACAGGGGAGGGGGGGGGATTGCAAGAGTAAAAAAAGTTCTAAAATTTCGATTTTTTTTTATACTGAAGGAGCTAGAAACTTGAAATTTGGTATGGTTGTTATTTATAAGATATAAATGCTCTCTAGGAACAAATTCTTAAAAAATTCGAAATTTAAAAGGGTGAGATGAGAGAAAAGCATTCTAAAAACATTCTAAATTACAATTTCTATAGAATCTCTGGAACTACAGAACCATTTTCAAAACTGATGAGGGCAAATTTATGGTAACAGTCCTTGCTGTAATATAGCTATGTTTTATATCGGTGCCACTGCCACAGGGGGTGGGGTGCAAGAGCGAAAACCATTCTAAAATTTCGATTTTTTTTATACTGAAGGTGCTAGAAACTTGAAATTTGGTATGGTTGTTATTTATAAGATGTAAATGCTCTCTAGAAACAAATTCTTAAAAAATTCGAAATTTAAAAGGGTGAGATGAGAGAAAAGTGTTCTAAAAACATTCTAAATTACAATTTCTATGGAATCTGTGGAACTACCGAACCCTTTTCAAAAATTATGGTAGCAAATTGATGGTGATAGTCCCTGCTGTAACATAGGCTATATTTTATGTCGGTGCCACTACTCTCAAGGGGCTGCAGGAGTGAAAAATGTTCTAAAATTTCAATTTATTTTATACTGAAGGTATTAGAAACATGAAATTTAGCATGGTAGTTACTTATAAGATGTAAATGCTCTCTAAGAACAAATTCTAACAAAAATTCGAAATTTAAAAGGGTGAGATGAGCGAAAAGCATTCTAAAAACATTCTAAATTACAATTTCTACGGAATAATTAGAACTACAGAACCATTTCCAAAAGTGATGGTAACAGTCCCTGCTGTAACATAGGCAATATTTTATGACAGTTCCACTACCACAGGGGGGGGGGTGCAAGAGCAAAAAACATTTTAATATTGCGATTTTTTTTATACTGAACGAGCTAGAAACTTGAAATTTGGCATGGTTGTTATTTATAAGATGTAAATGCTCTCTAAGAACAATTTCTTAAAAAATTCAAAATTTAAAAGGGTGAGATGAGAGAAAAGTGTTCTAAAAACATTCTAAATTACAATTTCTATGGAATCTCTGGAACTACAGAGCCATTTTCAAAAGTGATGAGGGCAAATTGATGGTAACAGTCCTTGCTGTAATATAGCTATGTTTTACATCGGTGCCACTACCACAGGGGGTGGGGTGCAAGAGCGAAAACCATTCTAAAATTTCGATTTTTTTATACTGAAGGAGCTAGAAACATGAAATTTGGCATGGTCGTTACTTATAAGATGTAAATGCTCTCTAAGAACAAATTCTAAAAAAATTCGAAATTTAAAACTGTGAGATGAGCAAAAAGCGTTCTAAAAACTTTCTAAATTACAATTTCTATGGAATCTCTGGAACTACCGAACCCTTTTTAAAAATTATGGTAGCAAACTGATGGTGACAGTCCCTGCTGTAACATAGGCTATATTTTATGTTGGTGCCACTACCACAGGAAGGTGCAAGAGCAAAAAACGTTCTAAAATTTCAATTTTTTTTATACTAAAGGAACTAGAAACTTGAAATTTGGCATGGTAGTTATTTATAATACGTAAATGCTCTCTAAGAACAAATTCTAGAAAAATTCAAAATTTAAAAGGGGGAGATCAGTGAAAAGAGGTCTAAAAACATTCTAAATTACAATTTGTATGTAATCTCTGCAAATACAGAACCATTTTCAAAAGTGATGGTAACAGTCCCTGCTGTAACATAGGCTATATTTTTTATCGGTGACCACAGGAGGGAACTGGGAGGGGGTTTGAAAGACGTTCTAAATTTTCGATTTTTTTTTTTGCATTAGTGTGGCTTAATTAGTAATTTTTGAATTATCTGTGACAGTAAAATTTCCTCTAATGATAATGGGCCAAGGAATACCACTTGGCATTTTTCAAGAATTACGCGAGCAAAGCCGCGGATTTTGCTAGTTTCGAAGAATAATTTCAGAAATAAAAACCTTTAATACATTTTCTGGAAAACATGACTTTCACCCACTATCTGTTACCCAAAAAAATTCCAGTTTTATTAATAAAAAACAATTTATGTGATGTTGCGAACTGTTGTTACAAACTGCGTTGTGTTACAAACTGTTGGTTTTAATATTTTTTAGAACTATTTTTATAAATTAACATACAGACAATATATGGAAATTCAACATGTGTTGTAGCTGGGAAATAGCGAAGTTGTGTTGTAGCTGAAAAAAGCGAAGTTGTGTTGTAGCTGGAAACAGCTTGAACACAGAAAATCCTAACATGTTCATTGAAAGTGGTTCGTTAGCAAAGATTAAATATTGGTGAGAACAACTGAAGTGGAGTCAATCAAAATAAGGCTGAAATCAAGACATTTTGTATCTTTGCTTTCTTTTTAGATTGAGAAAGCAATTTTATTTTTTTCAAATTTAAGGGTTTAGAAACTTTTTTAATCAAATGAAAAGTAGTGCGGAAATGTAAAATCATGAGATAAGGTTAAGAGAAATTTTTTAATAAGGAATCTCTGTAAATGGCAAAAATTTTGTTTTTCTACAAAAATAGTGACTGGAATTGGAAAAGAGGGTTTTCTCTAAAACAGCCAAGGTTAAAATAGTAACCATAGCTACCCGATACTGAAATGAATCGCTTTTAACCATTTGACATCCAGACTGCTTTTTTCAAGTATGGACGTATATAGTACCATCATTTAGTTACCAGCATTAAAACAGGATGTACGTCTGGTAGTCCTCTACGATAAAATCAGGAGGTACGCATCGTACATCCTGGATGTCAAGGGGTTAATAACAATTTAGTAGCAAAAGAAAGCACTGATATTATAGATTTTTGCTTAAATTTTTCATTAAAAACTGTGATGTTGTAATGATTACTTGAAAAAAAACAAGTGGGTAAGTATGATCAAAGATTGCACAAAGCAAAATACTTTATCCTTTCTTTAATAAATTCAAATAAATAACAATAAAAAAAGTCATGTTTTTTAGAAAGTCAAAATTTACCAGTCTATTTTTTTGGTTTTTCCAATATCTAAACCAGCCCGCTATTATACTCTGTCATAATAATATCTGTCATGTGGACTAAATGCGATATTAAAAAAAAAAGAATTTCAAAATTAAACATATTGTACACCTTCAAAATGTTCAAATATGCGAATATTTCCATAATCGGGTTTTTATGATGATTCAATACTCAAACTCATATATTTACTATTCTCTATTATTCATATTGATACTCGCTTTGTATTATTCTCAAACACCTGAGAAATCTGTTAAACTTCCGATATGACATCAGATTAATTTTCTTTTTAATTCTCTAATGAAATGATATTAATCTGCTTTCTGTATATACACACTCATACTCTTTGTATTATTGAGTTGTTGAGAAATCTTTGAAAATTTCCGTTTTATTACCAATATACGTTAATCATTTTTATTTCATATTAATATTTTTTTCAATTGGTGAAACTTTTTATTTCATTTTCATTTTTTACGTGGAAATCTTTCAATAGAAAATTAATTATTGTAGAAAGAATTTTATTGTGGATTTTTAATGGTTGGCAACTGCTATAACGAAAAATGTTTAAATTTAATAGGAAAAGGCTGTTAGAATTTTGGTTTTTTTATCTCTATTTATTAAAATAATGCGATTTTTTTAAATTTTAATATTTCGAGCTTCATAGACGGTATTCAGTTATATATACAAAAAGTTTCAACACTGTAAGTTATATAGGTTCTGAGAACGGCTCTGTGACAGACAGACAACGGAACAGGAGTAACAGGGTTTTGTGAGATGAACAAAACCCTAAAAATTACATTAGTATAATTTGAAATACATTAAAATTTATTATATGAACCGATGTTATCTTATAAAACACATTTAAAGAATTTTCAAATTAAAATTAATCAGAGAAGCAATAAATACCGCTCCTAAATGATACTTGTCTATAAATCCCTTCTATCCCCCTTTTTGTTAAAATAAAAAACTGCCGCCAAACTATGGGACTTAATGCCAAAATATGCAAAAGCGTGATGTTACACTTGATTTACAATTCAACAAATCTGTTTGACGGTTCCAAAATCACATTTGCAACTGCATTAAGGTTTATAGATGGCTGGTCAGATGAATGGACATCCATCAAATAGGTGAAGTAACAGTTTGATTTAAGCAAGAGTAGAAAGATGGATTGGAATAGTTATCTCCAAGAAGTTTGTACATTCAACCTTCTAGAAAAATATTCCAGAAAACTGCAGGAACTAAAAAGATTGTAGAAATTGACAAAAGTCTTTTTGCAAAGTGATAAAAATTCATCTGATATTTTTTAAGTTTTCAGCAGTTTCCAACAAGGCACCTCCGAACTTGACGTTCCTGGTGGGTTAATCTTGTGTTCCTCCTTTCTTAGCTGTTCTGGCTGTTGGGATGCTGTCATTGCATCTGGACTTCACTCAGTGCCTTGGGAGGATGGGGGTTGCTATATTATTCCCTACTGAACTGTATGGGATCAAGCGATTGTGGATCAGTAACCTTCACAACAATTTTCCATAATCAGGATACACAATCCAAAAATCATGAATGTGTAACACATGTGATGTAACGATTATGCATTTTTGGCATTAAATCTTATTGTTTAGCAACAATTTTTTTTTAATAGAAAGTAGTTGGCATTATACTAGACAAGTACCTCCAAAATTATATTAGACAGTCAAAACATCTTAGAAAAACAGAAAAAAATATTTTACTTTCATGGGAGGGGGTCTGAAAATGACATTCTGCTTGCAAGGAAAAATACAATACTATTTAAGAACGAATGAAGTTCTTAGGAGGCCTTTATGAATAGAAAGTAATAAAAGAGATGAGACAGGCTCAACTTTTATACCAGTTTTTGAGTTCAGGTAGACTCGGACTCCTATGTGAAAATTTTATTTATCGAGAAATTGAAATAAGGAAAAGAAAACATGCTATTTGAGAAAAGCAGTCTAAAGTTTCTTAAAGTGTTATGAAATCCTTTAAAAATCAGTCTGAAGGGAACGTAAATTTTTATGGATGGGATGCGAGGAGAAAAAATTCTATCCAATTCTGAAGCCTTTGCCATGGTCAGTGCTAGTATTGTAACATAACGAAGCCCTGACCTTATCTAGATCCTTATTTCATGTTTGAAGCCTTTTTTTCCAGAAGGACTGGAAAACAGTACACTCATGCCTTTCTGACATAGTTGTAAATGTATGATGTAATTTTAAAAGAATAAGAATTGCAACTTTTGCAAATTTTTGCCAGTGTTTGGGTATAAAAAAACTAATTTGCTATCTTAGACAGATTTTCAGGAACATGAAAAATCATGAAATACCATCATGAAGAAGTATTTAGGATTAATAGTTACTTAAGGGAATTTTAAATGAATCTTGAAATGATTTTTTAAATGTTATTCGCAATTTTCGGCTGCATACTTTTGTTATCAGGCTCAACCGCCAAAAAGAAGAGCCTAAACTCATCTCCAGTGTGCACACCTGCCAACAGCGGAAGTGAGAAAAAAAAATGAGATTTTTCCAGCACGTTTTCTGTGCTAAGTTTAATATTTTATACAGATCTTTAGAATAAGTAATAATCCAAAAACATTAGCATAAGGATAATCAGAACTTTAAAACTGATTGCTTAGCTCTAAAGCACTCAGATAATGAGTAGGGTCATAGGTGGCCAACATTATGCTTTATAAAAATACAATTGATATATGTAATTGTGTACTGCAATCAGATTTTGCTTTCAATAAAGATTCTTACTAGAAATTTTGATCAAATTTATTGTTTTTAGGGAAGCACCGAATATTCAATATTCAGCCAGGCCAAATTGGGTCTGTCAAATATTCAGCTTGGCCAAATATAGAAATATTTAAAGAAATCAAATACATATTTTCTTTATCTTTTAAAAATATTCTTTAAAAACCTTACACAACTTCTACTTTTAACAGTCAATTAATAAAGATATTCAGAATAATTAAGAAATAAGTAATAAAAGAAAGAGGTTTGATCATAAGCATGTCTGTCTGTAATGGTTAAGAAAATCTACCGCATGTAGAGGTCTGAAAATTTGGATAAGGATACTCCAAGGCTGATCCAAATGCACCTGACGCTCATTTTTTTTTCATGTTTTGTTAATTAGCCTATATATTAATCAAAATCTATAATGAACATCTTAAAATGACATGCTGTCATAGTTGTCAGGCTCAAAAAAGTCTTTCTGATGATCTTGAAGCAGAGAAGAAAGAAGCGGGAGAATTTTTTTTTTTTTTTTTTTTTTTTTTTTTTTTTTTTTTTTTTGGCATCTGCTGAACAGTTTGAAATAAGAAAAGACAAAAAATACCCATTTATTCTGGGTAGTTTCCCCGATTCTCACAATGCTATTAGTTTTTTAAAATGTGAATATTTATACTTAAGTTCAAGATGTCATTAGAACCAGAAAAATACCAGGACTAATGGAGAATTTTTTAATATTTCAACACCCCCCCCCCCCCCCCCCCGCCCAAAAAAAAAAAAAAAAAAAAAAAACCTAACGTTGAGTTAGCATTTTTTCCCCTTTAAAAAAATAACATTTATCTTTTCAAAAAAGCTATTTTCTATTTTTTTTTTTTTTTTTGGGGGGGGGGGGGGGTGTTGAAATATTAAAAAATTCTCCATTAGTCCTGGTATTTTTCTGGTTCTAATGACATCTTGAACTTAGAGGGGCATTTTATATAGTTTAGTTTATTTCAGGAACTTCTGGTGAGAATTTAAAGTTTAATTGCTGAAACATCAGTGAAGGCTCACTGTGGAGACGCAAAAAGTTTTTGGTTTCTGTTTGTTTGTCTGTCTGTTCCGCGATAACTGCTGCAAAAAGTGTCTGATTAGGTTGATTTTTGGTAGGTATGTTGGTGAAGAACCCAGATTTAGCTGTGTAGTTTTTGATTAAATTGGGTTCATTTGTTCGAGAAATATAGATCATTTCTTTTTAGGTCATAATGCTTTTCTATGGCAATGCAGACAATTTTTAAATTTCATTTTTAACTGAAATGAAATATATCATTATATATTATAAAGGACAAACATGTCCGTGCGTAACACTGACGTCATTTTGCGAATGGCAACAGTTGATGATGAAATTTCGGTTTTGCAATTTTTATTTTACTATTGCAATTTTTTAAATTTCTAAATATCTCACATTTTTAATTTTTACACCATTCTATATGAAAAGAATCTACTTTGAAATGCAATTTGTTTGAAAACTGTATCTTAATTGGCTAATTTAATATGGCTTAAAAAAAAAAAAATGGTATTTTTTACTTTTTTTGTGTTTAATGGTTGCCATTGGTAATTTTTTTCCTTCTTGGTGACCGCATATTATCATTGATTAAAGAATTGAAATTACTATTATTAGTTAGAAATTAATACAGACACTTTGAAAAGTAAAAGAAAAAACTTTTACTGATTTCATATAAAATACAAAATAATAATAATAATAAACGTTTTGATGAGCGATAATTTTATAAATCAAAATAATTTAATTTAAAAATCAAAGGAATGTTTGTGAGACATAAAAATATTTTTCAATATAAAAATTGTGACTCAAAACAATATTTGGCTATTTATTGTTTGCGCCGGATTATCACGTTCAAAGTCAATTTATGACGAAGTTTCACTTGCTGTTAAATTAAACGAAAATTCTGAGGTTTATTTTATTGACGCACCAGGACTGGCAAAACATTTTTACTTAATGCAGTTTTAAATATGCTGAGATCATATAATATGGTTGCGTTAGCTGTTGCTTCTTGGATCGCTGCTTTGTTAATTGATCAAGGTAGAATAGCACATTCAAAATACCACTGAATTTGAACGAAATATCTATGTGTGCCATTAGTAAGCAATGTGACCTTACTGAATTCATAAGAGAAATAAAGTTAATAGTCTGGGATCAAGCACCCTTGATGAGTAAATTAGTATTTGAATGTATAGACTGTATGCTTAAAGACATAAAAAACAATGATTCGCTATTTGTTGGAATAGTAGCTGTATTTGCTGGCGACATTAGACGAAATTTGCCTTGATTCAGACATATAGTATAAAATTCTTTTATTAAATTTTGATGCTAATCTTATGTAACCGGGTCCATGTCAGTGCGACCTACGTAATACGAAGCAATTAAATACGTATTACGTAGGTCGCGATGTCAGGAGAGAGTTACACATAAATGATGTTATCAAAAATAGGGTTTAATGATAAATCTATATTATAAACCAAAACATGTTTATAATATAGTCTGAATTATTGCTGAAGTCATTTTTATGGTACCAATGAACTGACTAATAAATTTCACTTTCACTGCTTCTTTTTAAACTTCTAAACATCGCACAATTTCAATTTCTACACTGTCGAATAGAAAACAAATGCAATTTCTTTGAAAACTGTATTTGAATTTACTGATTTTTCATGATTTTTGGAATAATTTCCAAGAATGAATTAATTTTAAATTTATCTCTATCACGTGCAGTCTAATTGTGAAAGATTAATACGTTTGCATTTAAAACAATATAAATAGTTCCGCATTTATTCCAGACTAATATTACAGAACGATATAAATAATAATATAATGTAAATAAAATGCAAATTTAACAGACATGTTCTCGAACTACACGCCTAAGCAGTTGTAATTTTCAAAATAAAAAACTTGCAGTAAGAAGTGAAATCTTGGATGATTCCTTTGGGCGTTAACTCCTGGCATGCAGCTAATACAAAAGTATCGCTTTATTCAATTTTGAAATTTTATTTGAATATGATATTTTTCTTATAAAAATTCTTTTCTACGTTGTTAATGAATCAGTTAAAAAAAAAATTAAATATAAAAAATCTATTAGAATTAGAAAAAAATGGTTTTCGCCTATGTTCTGTAACCCGGGAAGCCTGGGTTTGATTGCCTAGTTTGAATAATGGATTTAAACATAAAATTATGGATCCTAAATGTTCAATATGGAGGTCTTAAATATATCCAATAGCTTTGAAAATTTGCAGATACATTTATTAGAATTTAGAAATTGTTTAAATTGTTGGAAATTTATTTGCATCTATTCGAAAATATAAAACATTATTTTCATATTTTTTTATAAATTTTAAAATGCATTTCCTTTTTCTTTCCTCTTTAATTTGTTGTTTGCTTAGCAACCCTATTTCAAAGACTATCAAAATAATAAAATTCAAGTAACTCGCACTATTTCGCTGCAATACTTTATTAGCAAAATAAATTATTTTCAGGTGATTTTAGTATTCTATTGACATAAATGAAAATTTATTTTGATACAAGTTACCTTTTAACTACTACAGAATGATTACCAAAATGTTTTTTCAAACAAAATTACAAAAATATTGAATGTGTAATTTGGATTCAAGTCTCGTAGTTTACATTTGTATAAGTATATTTCTTTCATGAGATATTATTCATTTTCTGGACAAGATGTGGAGGTTGAGTCACTGAAAAGTTAATATTCTTTTAAAAATGGGATAAAATCACTCATACAACGAGGTGGTTAAACTAAAGAAATTAGAGTAGTAACATGTATCATACATGTCATCAAATCCTGAAATATTACGTTTACTGGAAATTCAGAATGGAAAAAGCTATCACAAAAAATACTTTATAGTGCCACATCACGTTTGCTATATACAGTGAATTGACAGCGGGTACGATTATGAATGATTACCCAATAGGTTTAAAAGTTTCCAAATATGCCTATTTTGGGGAGATTTTAATATGCTATTGTCATCAGGTTATACTTAGATAAGATAAATATTATAGAATGACCATCAAAAGTGTTTTTCCAAAAAAAAAAAAAAAAATTGTAATAACAGTAGATTTTTAAAATAGGTATAAGTGAAATATAGTACATTCAATATACATTTCCATAAGCTGCTTTTGTACATGAGATATTATTCAACTTATCCATCAGATTCAGGTGTTTTGTGGTTGACAGGTAAGTAAATATTGCTATTTGGGTATTAGAATAACATGAAACTATTTTTGAAATTGTTGCTTATCCTAATAAAGCCACTGTGTAGAGCGAATTCCAAGATATACTAGAATCATTCACACAATCAAATCACGAATATAAATTTAATAAGATTATGGTGGATATGATTTTTTTTATCTAAAAATTTGCAAGAATAAGAAGTTCATAAGAATTTCAGAATATTGTTGCATAAACCATGTTTAATTTAATGCTTCTAATTTCTGAAACCTTCGAAGTATTTTATATGCCTATAAATATGTAATGCAATATAAAAAAAAATAAATTGTGGATTGTAAGATGCTAAATAATGTGATTAAAAAATAATGACTTTCAGAGCTGACACTGAGGCTCCTGATCTGCAGAATGTAATGTTAAATGTCAGAAATTAAATCATCAATCACTATAATGGGTGGGTGCGGGGGGGGGGAGGTTAATTGTGTTTGGATAGATTTTCGTTTAAAAATATAAAATAAAAATTTGAGGGTGTAGGCTGCCCTCCAATTCTACGTACATTTGGATAGATTTAAGTTTTAAAATACAAAATCATACAAATTTGGAGGTGTACACTGCCGAAGGCACTGTGACCCCCCCCCCCCAACATTATGTTTCTTTCAAATATAAAATGAAAACAGAGTGGTGTACGCATAGCATATACTACCAAAGACAGTGGGGGTTGGGGGGGGGGGGAGGGGTACCCCAATGTTAGGTTAGTTTGGAAAGATTTTCATTTAAAAATATGGAAACATTCAACACAGATTTGAAGTATGTTTAAGGTTATCATGGACAAAGGCAATGCTGGGCAGATCAGCTAGTATTCTGATAAAAGAGAAAACTTTCACATTATTTATTTGCTGTTTATAAAGTGACATTTAAGAATATTAACCATCCATGACGACCTTCACAGGAATTAATGATGTACAAATGAAAGTTCCTGAATACTGTCTGGTAAATAATCTGTTTCTTGCTTTTTCACGAACAGGGTGTCTCAAAACAAAATGAAACACCCTTTCAGGGGTGATAATAGGCATAAAGATAGACAATTTTGGTACAGGAAACCAGGGTCGCAATCCACCTATTCAGTCAAAAATAACGCGTAAGATGAACTTTGATTTTCGTTTGTTACTTTAACAATAATGAAGATATTGTAATGATACTTTCAACAGACTTACTTTGATTTCTGTGAAATAGGATAGCACGATGAGAAGTGCTGGAAGCCAGGATTCCTATCTGAACACTGAGCTAGACATTCCATTATTCAGAATGCAGCTGATAGTACATATACTGTGTCACTGGCCAAAATTCAGTCATTTCCAATGATGCCATCCCATTTCATACAAAGCAAAGTTAACATGATGAAAATCTTGTTAGAACATCGTACGGTACTTGGTTATAGTAGTGGCCCCAAGCATGAATTGCCAAGTGACAGAGATATATCCCCAAATTAGGCTGTAAAATCTCATCAGATAAAGAAAATAAACAACCCATATTTATGCTATTGTCATATTGCTTTACAGTTTGATTTTTATTATATGTTGCAATATATTTAATGCATATATTTTTTTAATTGCATGTTGTGTTGTTGTTTTTCCCCTTTTAATCATCAGTGTTTATTTTTATAAATATGGAAACAATCTTGGATTCACCTAGTAAGTACTGAGATAGATGCAGTCTCATTTATTCAAAAGTAAGGGACTTTTATCCAACAAACAATTATACGAAGGAGGATACGATATGAAACTATGTTACTACTAATGATGAAACTCTATGGAGATGCAACATAAAAAGTTCTAAAAGAAATTGCCTCTGTGTTGGAAATTGGTTTAGCGGTTTGAGACTACCATTTGTAGAGGAATTAACATCCATAAAATGGTGTAAGAAACTATATATATATATATATATATAAAAGCCGCACCTGGTACAGTATAGGATCCATTATCCGGCATCCAGAACGCTCCGAAAACCGGAATGCAAAACACTAAATGAAAAAAAAAAAAATCTTAAAAAAACAAAACAAAAACATAAAAATTAAAGTGTTAGTAAAAGAAAAAATAACAAAATGATATTGCCTTCATTCATTAATTTATAAATTCAATAAATAAATATAAGAAAATTCTGATACGAAAACCATTACGATAAGAAAAAATTAAAAACAATTACGTTAGAAAAATAAAACATGTCTGTGTACAAATTTTATTTTGTTACAAGTTTCATTAAAAAAAGTTAAATGTAGTTTAATGCCATGGTGTTATTACGGAGAAATATGGTGAGCACAAAACTGACTAACATTTCTTTTTTGTTTTGTAAAATTGAGCCTAGAAAAATTATTTCTGTGCTAAAAATCGGCAAATCCGTCATTGCGATCAGCATCAATAACAACAGGTTATGGAAAGTTGCCATATTGCATTGATTTTAACATTTCTTTTTTATACATAAAATAATAGTTACTTGATAATTTGTAAATTTAGATTTGAAAAGTTTTTCACAGTCAGAGGGATTTTCTCTGAATAAAAAACTAAAAATTTTTTTTAGAATATACTTCCAGTAAATTTTATACACATGATGTCACACTACAGTATCCGCAGCCACAATTCACTCCAGCAGATGATCTTTAGCCTCAATCTAGGGTACATGTATAAATTTTAAACAAGCTGGATAAATGACGGCAGTTGATGCTGTCGCTATCTCTAAATCAAAAGATTCTGCTCCCAACTCCCAAAATGAAATTTTATTCATTTTTTTAAATTTAGAATGTTTTATTTTTATTTTGTGCAAATAATGTATTAAATGAACAAACTTATAAGTAATGTATTTGCATATATTATTCATATTTATCACCATTTTATGAAATTATTTCGTACATTTTTTATACTTATAAAAAAGTGTTCTGAATTACGGAAAAATACCTTATCCAGAATGCCCCAGGTCCCAAGCATTCTGGATAACGGATCGTATACTGTATATATGTTCCTTATACAAATCTATAGTTTTTGTCTGATTGGAATGAAATTTGATGTACATACGTTTTAGAACACGAGTAAAATTACTGTCAACTTTAAAAATTTCTCAGACCATTCTTTATCATTTTTTTCAAACATCTCCCATAGTTTATCATTACAGAAATCTTTTTTTTTCTCAATTTCTTTCCTGTTGCCATTCAAAGAAACTGTGTATGGACAATGTTTTTATAAACAAATTTCAGATTAACTCACTCAGATTTGAAATCCAAAACTGACGTCAATTTTGGCAGATGTGAATTTTTTCGCATAATACAAAGATTACTATGAGTGCTTTAAATGACATAGTACATACTAGCTGTTACCTGTGACTTTGTTCATGCAACATTAAAAGAAGGATAAATGCATTAATTAAGCAAAATATCTCACTCCCAATAATTAAAAATGTAAATAATTAACTACCCACACAGCACATATGTAGATATTTCGTCCATTTTGAGCTTTTTGCGTCCAAAATACATCCATGTACGTCAAACCGATGTCCATTCTAAACGTAAATTGGATTGTTCAATACATGGCATCCATAGAACGTTCATATACCAACATAATATAGATAAACATAATATGGAGATAAAGATGACGTCCATTCTACGACGTAAACTGGATCGTTGAATAATTTACATCCAGAATGCATTTATATCTCAACAATTTATAGACTAACAAAATATGGAGGTGAATTCGGTCTAAAATATACTACTTGCGATACACTATTTTTTGTGGCAACATGAACTTGGTTGTTGTTAGAAACGCTAGACGCCGCCGCCATTAAGCAGATCTTCATGTGATTGTGATTATTTTATTTTATTTCATCTATAACAGATATTTTTAACTGATTGTTAATTTTATAAAATATTATTGTAAAGAAATTATAGTTGAATCAGGATGCAGATATGTTTATTGTGAACAAGTTAGGCTAAACAACAACGGCTGATGTTTACTTTTGACGCATGGTGTTATTATTTTTGAAATTTTCTTTGGGATTATTTATTCGAGCCGGATTGGATGTGAGTAAGTACTTTGATTTCTTTCAGTTATTTATTTAATATTCTATTTCAGTGCATTTTCTAATAATTGCGATTTTTAACTTTATCTTAAAAAACTTGACTGATCATAACGATCTCTGTACTTCACTGATTACATGGTTGCTCATCAGTTTTAAAATTTTCGGAGAATCAATTTAAATTTTGTATAATAAAATATTACAAAGATTCTGGATTGTATTTAGTTTCTTATTCTTCCCCTGCCTTCCCCCACACCCATACTCCTACACTTTATTTAATACGAATAGTACTACCAAAAAAAAAAAAAGTCTGATTTGAAAAAACTTTTTGAAGTATTTTTTTGGTTTGGCAAAAATAAAGTTCATAATTATCAGTATATTTTAGAGTTAAAACAGCGATAGAATGGTTATTTTCATTTATTGAAAAAGTATCAATACTAAAAGTAGGAAATTTTCCATTAGAATTATAGATTTATAAAGTTTTATTCAAATTGTGATTTAGATGTGTTTATTTTACAAGTATATAGATTTATCTTACAGCATAGGTCATCTGTTTAAATGTATTAACTAATAAAATAAAAATTTTGATTTTTTTGTTCAAAAGCATTTATTTATTATTATTACTTTTCTTTTTGAAAAACCTTCATTATAAAAAATGGTATTCTTTGATTAGCTGGGCTCCAGTGATATATGTACATAATAAATACATATATGTATACTATATATATATATATATATATATATATATATATATATGTATACAGGGATGGATCCAGGCAAAATTTGGGGCCTATTTAAGGCCCTTTCACAAAAATCAATTTGATAAAATGGCCCCCTTCACAAAATTCCTTTTACTAAAATAGGTCCTTTCACAAAATTCTGTTCCATAAAAACTTACCATTTATTATTTATTTATTATTTTTTGACATTTTAAAATGTGTAATTTGTAAACAAACAAGCTCACCAGAGAAGAAAACTTCAGCAAAAGGATTAAAAAAAATATTTTTTTGTTTATAAATGCTTAGTTCGAATTTGAGTATAACTGGATTTCAACTTTCGTTACAAAATGTTATTTTTCACAAAAATATAATAAATTTCACAAAAATAACCTTCACTTTTCACAAAATGGGTCCCAAGAAAAAAAACTTGCATCGACCCCTGGTATATATATAGTATATGAGTGTATATATATATATATATATATATATGAAAGGATAAAAGCTAAACCCCTTTTTAAAATGCAAAATCCCTTTTTGCCCCTTTTAAAATTTTAAATTACCGTTTTAAAAAATAGAAATTTAAATCAAAACTTTTAAATGCTTTAATAATTGTGTTTCAATTGATTGAAAATGCCGTCGCCCCTGTTAAATTAGTTTTCCTGCATCGCATCTTATAACTTTCAAAGATCGTTTTCTGACTCTTCATAAGAATATTTGTGCTGACGCTAACGCAATTTTAAAGTCTTGCGGCATCCGATCGGCCGATGGAGCCAACGCCTTTATTCCGCACAATCAATCACTCAGCTCGCGGCCAATTAAAATTAAAAATACGCCTCTTTTGACTTAGACGACCTTTAGCAGAAATAATGCAAAAACCTCATATTTATACCATTACACGGCTATCAGGAGCGAACTTTTTACGATTTCCCTCATCTAAACAAATCCACGCCAATCTGCTCTCTCGGAATTGCCTCGCGATGGACGAACCTTCGATGTCCAGACAGACTTAAAAAGCAGCTCTCACGCCAATATGGGCCTGGTTTAAAAGGATGCATGTAAGAAAAAGAAATAAACCAGGTTCCGTAATAGACGGTGTCTTCCTTTAAACAGACATACATTCACTCGGAATTTAACCGAATCCCGCTCACGGCCCAGGACTACAAGAGCATGCAAGGGAATCAGAATGAGCGCTTTGACGTAAATACGGAGCCGCCATCAGTCCGCGCAGCCACCGGCCCGGCGATCAAGGACCCACCGACGGAGCAACACGCTTCGTTTCAGAAGTCGAGTAGGACAGTTCATCTCAACGGGAAAATCCCAAAAACTAAACAGTTACGTAATCTACGCCCGTCAATCACAGCGAATACCTCCGTGAAAAATTCTTACAGCATACGGTGAAAGACTTACGGAATTTATCCCAAGAACTCAAAAGTACTTAATCTCCCTTCGTCAAAAGGAAAGTGAATCATTAACTTTTCTCTTCATTCTCAATCTTGTGCAGTATTTCATTCTGCCGGCAAGAATCGAAGTGTTTTATCGGATGAAAAGTAGGTCAACTACACAGCTGTTTTCAATTTTCAAGAGCGCGCCGGTAAAGAAATGAACTCGTGACTCAGATGTTTCGGTTTCTGGTTTCTGGACTATTTAGAAAAATAAATCAGAACTGCGCTCAGCAAAAACAAAAACCACGTGACTACGGGAAAAAGTATTTTTGTGGGCAGTGCAAGAAGATATAGAGATAAATATTTCAGTGAAATTAATTTATTATTGTTTCGCGTCGCGGTGAAAAAAAAAAAAAAAAGTAAGAGGTAAATTTTTCATGGATTTATTTAAAGCAAAGCCGTATAAAGGTATGTACTTTTGATATTAACGTACAGAAAAAAAAAAAAAAAAAAAAAAATTTTTTTTTAAAGATCTTTTTAGTGAGAGGCAGTGGTTCTCAAACTTTTTATTTAATTTTTTATGCATGCCAAAAGTAAATTAAAGAGGATTATTTTATTATGCTATTACTTGTGTGAAAATTTTAATTATTTTTAAGTCAGCTATTTAAGTTCAAATATATAATTGTTTATGTATTGTGTTTAACGTAATTTTAAAGAGATGAAAGAGTAAGAATGGTGATTTTTATGAAAATTCTTTAGTTGTGTTGAACTGATAATTACGATTTTAATGAAAAATAACATTAACTAAACCTCATATTAAAATCCTTTTTCTAGACAGTTTGAAAATATTTTAGCAGAAGTGAAAATTTTATTATTATTATAATATTTTTATTATTAAGTGTTAAACTTTTTAAAGATGATTTATATGCAACGTACTTTATAGTTAGTGAGGTTATTTAAATTTTTTTTTATTGAATTCAAGTTATTGAAAAAAAAAATTATTAAGGTGGATTTTAATTTTAAAAAGATGATTTTAACAGATTTTTACAGATATAGTGTTACAAATTTTAAATAGTTTGAAAGATTTTTTCATTTTTATTCTTATGTGCTTTAATTGTGTATTATATTTCTGTGTAATTCAGTGATATTTAGTATTTATATCTATCATGAGTAACCCAACACCTCCCAAAGAAGTAGAGGATTTAACAGACAAATCAGGTGACCCCGAAAAAGAAAAAAATCAAATTTCGAGCAAAGATGATAATCCCGTTAATAATCCTGAAGAGAAAAATAATCAGAAGTCTAGTCAGGAATCTGGAGGTGCACCAGAGACATCTGGTGTAACAATGTTAGGTGGACAGACCCTGTCAGCTCAAGCTGGGTCTGGTCACACTTCAGTATCCGCCAACCCAAAAATGTCAGTAGACCCCGATATCGTTGCGTTTTCTCCGCAAGATGGAATGTCTTGGATACCATGGTTAGCCTATTTCGAGAGTGTCTGTATAGGACAGGGAAAAGACGAGTGCTGGAAAATTAGGCACATACAGAAGTATTTAAAGGACAGTGCACTTACGTTGTACATTAATAATTGTCTAAATGTACTTCATTGGTCCGAATTTGTCACTTTGTTTAATGAACACTACGAAATTCCAGATACCCTTTCTCTCACTGATTTTTCACGTATTAGATATAAAGTTGGAGAGGACTTGAACGAATATTATCAAAAAAAGACTAAAGTAGGCCGAACCTTAGGTTTAGAGCAGAAACTTATCCTGGAAGGGTTAACGGAGGGCTTGCCATTAGAAATGCAGAAGTTAGTTATTGCAGGCAACCCCTCAACTACACATGCATGGCGTGAATTAGTTTTCAGAATTAGCAAACTGCAACTGGACAGAAAGGGAAATGAGAGCAAATTTGAAGCAAGCCCCCAAAACCCCAATCAGTATCGCCAATGGCGACCAAACCGACCTCCATATGAGAATGGACAGAATTTTAACAGGCAGTGGAACTACAGAGTTCCCTATCAAACACACCCCATTCGACCTTTTCCATCAAATCAAGCCAGAAATCCCCAAAATACGTTTAGACCGACTTCAAATGTTCCACCACGACCTAATGTACACCACCAGACCACTTTGCCGCCCTATCCATGCAAAGTTTGTCTTAATATCGGAATACCAAATGCGTATCATTGGGTGGGAAACTGCCCTTTTCGACAACAAGTGTTAGCAGTACCAACCCCTAGTCACAATATGACTTTGCCGAACCCCAACCAAGATCATAGCGCTAATGAGTCATCCCAAAATACATCTAGTAATCAATGACGATTTCTTATGTCCGGACATATACAAAAAGAAAAAGCTAGCTATAAAAAATCAAATAGAGATTGTCATAAAGTTACTTATGTAAAAAATGAAGACTCACTACCTTGTTTGATCGATACTGGGAGTTCGATTAGTGTTATTCCTTGTCATTTAGCCCATAAACTTAACCTAAAAATATGTAAAGTTCAGCAGAGTATACCAGTCACCCAAACACAAGGTGTTCTTGCTTTGAAAGAAAAATGCCTTGTTAGTTTGCAATTAGGACGTATCTCTAAGAGAATTGAACTTTTTATAATTAACAATCAGTTACCTTATGCTTTGATTGGGCTACCCCATTGCAAACTGTTTAGATTAAATATTGACTGTGTTAAAATGCAAATAACTCAAGATAATAAGAAAGTACCTCTCATGGACCATATTCCAACAAATGCGTCTCACCATACTTTACATTTATCAGAAGTATATACTAACCAGCCAGCAATTGAAAATGCAGAGATATTCGAAGAAAATTTTGAGCCGGAGTTGTTCGAGACCACTGATCATGTGCAAAATGTTCAGTCTGTCAGAGAACAATTACCTGCTCTTCTAGCCAAATATGTCTGTATTTTCGCCAAAGATAAATATGATATAGGCTGTGTAAACATGGAACCCCAGAGAATACAGTTAACATCAGATCTCCCCGTTTCTTTAAGAGCATATCGCACTTCCCCTAAGGAAGAAGAGGAAATTAAAGAACAAATTCAAAATTTATTGCGAGCCGGTATCATTAAAGAAAGCTATTCCCCTTATTCATCACCCGTAACTTTGGTGTATAAACGTGAAGAAGGGAAGAAAACCCGGTTATGTATTGACTTCCGAAAATTAAATGCCATTACAAAAACAGATGCAGAACCCTTACCTTGAATCGACACCCTGTTAGATAAATTGGCGCATGCTAAAATTTTTTCCACTCTTGATTTAGCTAGTGGATATTGGCACATTCCTATCCACCCTCGAGACACTGAGAAGCTGGCATTTGCCACCACCTTTGGATTATATGAGTGGAATCGTTTACCGTTTGGATGGAAAAACTCACCTGCTTGGTTTAACCGTACCCTCCGTAGAATTCTTAATAAATACAAAATTGACTTTGCCTGTAGTTACTTTGATGATGTTATTGTATTCTCCCAAAATGAAGAGGAACATTTATGTCATTTAGAGACATTATTTAATATATGTGTTCAAGAAAACCTTAAACTCAAATTGTCAAAGTGTAATTTTGTGAAATCCAAAATTAATTTTCTAGGATATGAAGTTTCGAACGGTTGTATCACACCTGACAACCCTAATATAGAGACGATTAAGAAATTAACACCACCAACGAATGTAAAGGAATTACAACGTTTTTTGGGATCTATAAATGTTTATCACAAATTTATTCCAAAGTATGCTAACATTCGATACCCTCTCAACAATTTGTTGAAGAAAAATGTCCCTTATGTGTGGGACCAAAATTGTCAAAATTCTTTTGAAAAATTAAAAAATGCTTTAATTGAAAAACCAATCTTAAAGTTGTTTGATCCCAAAACACCTTGTCATTTGTTTGTAGACGCATCAAGTCATGGAGTGGGATGTGTAGTGAAACAAGTTGATGAAAAAGGAACATTACATCCTATAGCATATCACTCTAGAAATCTTCGCGATTATGAAAAAAATTATGCAATTACTGAGTTAGAATGTTTGGCGATTGTGGATGCTTTAGATAAATTTTATCATTATTTACACGGTCAAAAATTTGTCATACATACAGATCATGCGGCACTTACCTGGCTCAAAAGTGTTAAAAATTTAAGAGGACGTCTTTTCCGCTGGTCCCTAAAACTTAGTATGTTTGACTATGAAATTAAATACCAGAAAGGCTCCACTAATGTTGAAGCTGATATGCTATCTAGACAACCTGTTTCAGAAAATTTACCCCATATTATACATCTCCTTGACTTGAATGAAGTAAGAGACAATCAGAAGAAAGAAAATGTAACAATTGATGGTAAAAAGTACACTGAGATAAATGATGTTGTTGTTATTAAAAAGAAAGGTTTGTATAAGATTGTGGTCCCCATGTCTTTACGTTTACCCCTATTAGAAAAAACCCACACACAATTTGGCCACCCTGGAATTTATAAAATGATAAATTTAATCTCTCCGCAATATTATTGGCCTAACTTTAATCAGGACATTGAAAATTTTGTAAAACACTGCCACACTTGTCAGGTAAACAAAAAATGTAGACAAAAAAGATTTGGCTTATTGCAATTAATGCCCCCAACAGAGATACCTTTTGAATGTTTGGCAGTAGACTCTGTTGGTGGATTTAATTATTACAATTCTACAAAAAAATATTTGCATTTAGTCGTTGACCATGCAACTCGCTATGTGTGGGGTTTTCCGTCAAAAAGTGTAACTACCGAAACTTATACAAACATTTTGAAACAATTATTTCAAATACAAGTACCAGATAGATTGTTAACCGACAGAAATGGAGCATTTACGGCTTCCAGGTTTAGGAGATTTCTTCGTAATTACAATATAAAACACAGATTGACGAGCAGCCATCACCCGGAAACGAATGGGAAAATTGAACGACTAAATCAGACTATTGTCACTAGATTAAAATGTAAAGTCAATTCCACATCCAAGAAAATACCCTGGACTAAGCTTTTAGATGAAGTCTTATATGAATATAATAACACCCCTCATTCTGTAACCCAATTCACCCCTAGCTATTTATTTTTAGGAAATTTACCATATGATCCCCCTTTACCAAATAATAGTTACTATCCCCCTGTGGAAGAAGCTAGAAAATTGGCTAAAGAGAGAACAATTGCTTACCATAAAAAGAATAAAGTCCGTTATGATGCTCGTTTCCTTCCTGTAAAGTTTAAAGTTGGTGACATTGTGATGTATGAAGAATTTCACTATCCGAATACCCGTAAATTGACGGCACCATATTCTGGCCCATACACCATTTTAAAACAACTTTCTGATGTATCCTTTGAAATTGATAAACCCAACCCACATTTTAAGAGAAATTCCGAAATTGTCCATTCCTCCAAGTTAAGATACTACCACCCTCCTCAAAATCTTAAACTCAGCCATGAATAAACCCCATCTATCTCTTTCAGCTGTCAATTTTTTTAATTTTTGCTTTCCTATCGTCCCCCTTACTCGTAGCATTTGGATGAGGATCCAGCTGGGCGTGTAACCCATCTCCCCAGCAGTGTAGAATGATGGTGACAGTTTAAAAGTACTGTTAGAATTTTTATTATTTTTAAAAAATATTATAATGACGAATTGATGACACATGAAGGGGTCCTCCGCTCCGTGGCCACCCATCTTTAGCCGGACTGTTTTCCCAGATTCTCTTTCCAGGTTGAACGGAGAATCTGGCAAAACTGCTTCGCTTCCCCTCTGCAGGTGAATATCGATTACCCACTTTTCTTTTTCTGTCGTGCAAGTGGCACATTTTTGGGTGATATTTCCCTCAGAGTATTAAAACCCATATCGCACTGACCCTGCGCATGGTGAAAATTATAGCAAATGTATATTTAGTTTTTATTAGCTGTAGTTTTCTTTTTTTTTTTAAAAACAACTTTGTTGTTTTTTCATGGATATAAACCTAAGGCTGCATCATAGAAGTAGCTAAGTCCCTAACAAAACAGAAAGGTATACGAAGAAATATAATTTGTTTTTGTTATTAGTATTTTAGGATATTTTACTGTTATTTTATCTCAGTGTGAAAATTCAATATTTCTAGAAATGCAAGCTTTTCAAATTGCATTTGAGATACAATATATTTTGTTGATAGTATTAGTGCATATTTTGTATTATTGAATATTTTATATTTTTGAATATTTTGTATTTGTGAATATTTTTTTTACATTTGAACATTGTCTATTATTGAATATTTTTTACATTGGAATATTTTTTACATTTGCATATGTTGTATAGTTTTCAGTATGTTTACCTGTGAATATTTTAATATACTATGTAGTTTATGTTTGCAATTTGCAATTATACACAAAAGGATGTTTCCCAACAAACTATATCAAAAACTTTAAAACAAAAACTGGAAACGAAAGGGAAACACTACAAACACAGTTGTGTTACGATAATTGGTATAATCAAGATATGTCTCGAGACACATTATTGTTTTGCTGCAGCACCATTGAAAGAATTCCATTATTTTAGTGTAACCAATATTTTTATGTAAATTTGATATATAAATGTAAAAATAGGTCCAATTGACTTGAGAGCTGAAGTAAATACTGAAGAGCTGGAGAAATTACTTGAGAGCTGGAGAAAATAAGAATCTAAAAAAAAAAAAAAAAAAAAAAAAAACATGGGTTAAATTCACGAGATAAGACCCACAGGTCTTGCAGGCGAGCCCTGTGGCTCTTGTTTTAGTGGGGGGGGGTGATATGAAAGGATAAAAGCTAAACCCCTTTTTAAAATGCAAAATCCCTTTTTGCCCCTTTTAAAATTTTAAATTACCGTTTTAAAAAATAGAAATTTAAATCAAAACTTTTAAATGCTTTAATAATTGTGTTTCAATTGATTGAAAATGCCGTCGCCCCTGTTAAATTAGTTTTCCTGCATCGCATCTTATAACTTTCAAAGATCGTTTTCTGACTCTTCATAAGAATATTTGTGCTGACGCTAACGCAATTTTAAAGTCTTGCGGCATCCGATCGGCCGATGGAGCCAACGCCTTTATTCCGCACAATCAATCACTCAGCTCGCGGCCAATTAAAATTAAAAATACGCCTCTTTTGACTTAGACGACCTTTAGCAGAAATAATGCAAAAACCTCATATTTATACCATTACACGGCTATCAGGAGCGAACTTTTTACGATTTCCCTCATCTAAACAAATCCACGCCAATCTGCTCTCTCGGAATTGCCTCGCGATGGACGAACCTTCGATGTCCAGACAGACTTAAAAAGCAGCTCTCACGCCAATATGGGCCTGGTTTAAAAGGATGCATGTAAGAAAAAGAAATAAACCAGGTTCCGTAATAGACGGTGTCTTCCTTTAAACAGACATACATTCACTCGGAATTTAACCGAATCCCGCTCACGGCCCAGGACTACAAGAGCATGCAAGGGAATCAGAATGAGCGCTTTGACGTAAATACGGAGCCGCCATCAGTCCGCGCAGCCACCGGCCCGGCGATCAAGGACCCACCGACGGAGCAACACGCTTCGACACGCTTCGTTTCATATATATATATATATATATATATATATATATATATATATATATATATATATATATCACTGGCGCCCGGCTAACCGAAAAGTACCAAAAAAATTATAGAATGCTCTCTGCGGAAGATTATTCCATTTAATTGTATATTTATAAAGTTTTAGGCAAATACTGATATATATTGTTGCAGTGGTGAAAAGCCGTAAAAAAAAAAAAAAGAAGTGAAACTGCAGTAGACTCTAGTTTTCTTATAGTTTGTAGTATAACATGCATTTTTTTTTTTTTTTTTTTTTTTTTTTTTAGAGAAAATATTTAGCGAGTAATGTAATTAAAAAAAAAACTAGTTTCTAGGGAGCACCAATTTTATTTTTGACGTTACTTCCAGCAATAAATAAAATCTCAACTAATGAACAGTATACTAATAAAGAAAGAGATTAGTGTGTGGTGGATCTTCTGGTGCCTGGAAGGAAGTTTGATTGCTCTCAGTAGATCACAAGTGTGTAGTTTTATTGCATAATAAACAACTACCATGAGTGATCTTCTGCAAGCAAGTGGAATTTGATGCCTTTGGACTACACTCTACTTTTAGAAGGATTGGAGATTCATCTTTGCCTCGAATAACCACATTTTTTAAATCTGCAATGCAATAGGAGTCCCAATGCTATGCCGAAAGAGGAGACTGAAGTAAGTTTATTGAAGTAACGTCAAAAATAATATTGATGCTCCCTACAAACTAGTCTTTTTTTAATTACATTACTTGCTAAATTAGGTTTACCAAAAAATAGCATGTTACACTACAAACTATGCGAACACAATAAAAAAATATACAAGTACAAAAATTATTTATCTGAAAATAATTTTAAAGGACCATCATGCAATAATTCACTTATTTTTTATTCTGTTACTGAAATGATAGCAATGTATGCGATAGATCTGAATAATATAAGGAACATTCATTTAATTTCAGATTAATTTAGTGTTAATTATTGAATGTATTAGAAATATAATGTTAAAATAAATTATATTAAGCCAATGTCTATAAAAATTAGTAAAATTTCACATGTTTAAATTGAGGTTTATTTATAAATTATGTAAATTAAACTTATTTACTTAAATATATTTTTATATCACGATTTCTGTTAGTTATATTTAGAAAATTTATATGGAAAATTTTGAAAATCGCACTTTTATCAAATTGTTCATCATTAAATAATGAAAGAATATGCTTTTGTTTTTATTAATTTGATTTTTGAGCTGATATGCATGACAGTAAAATAATGTGACTAAGAGAAATAGTAAAAAATCCTTCATGAATTCACAGTGTAAACAAACAATCATACCGTCATTTTACCTACTGTGACATCATGAGAATATTGTCGATAGAGTAAAATTGTATAATATGAAATGAATATTTTTATGTATGTCTGGGATATAAATAAAATCTGCTGATAAGTTTTAAAAAAAGGGCTTTTGTTTGACTAATTTTTAATATGATAATGCATTTAAGGATTTGATGATATTTACCTTTTCTATGACCTATTTTTATTCCTTCAAGAATGTGACTTTCATTATTTATAGTAATAAAAAATTTATAATATATGCTTTATTTAATATATTTTTCTTGAATTGAATGCACAGATAGTTTTACTATTTTCTATTGCTTTACCTCCCTCCCCTTCCGATATCTCTATTAATGTATGTATCATGTATTCACTATTTTAAAGATTTTCAATCTTAAATTCTTGAGGTGTGAAAGACAGAGAAAATTTGTAAAGTGATAATCAAAAGTTTAAGAATAGCTGATTTAGATTACTTGGTTGATACCAGTTTTTTGAAATAACAATATTCGCCCTATTTAGTGATACATTAAATAAAGCAAAAGTAAGGCGAATTATACTATTTCTGAAATTTGGTAGCAACATTGTGTAATATGGAAAAGGTTCATCTAGAAGGGATTAATAGACATACATCCATATAAGTCTAATGGACATCTATGTAAGAGCAAATTTACATTATATTCCATGTCCATGTACATCTATATACATCCATATTACATAGATATGATGTATATATACATACATAATACATAGATATTATGTCTAGGACATGATGTATATGGACATAGACATCCGTTTAAGTAGATATTATGTCGGGTTTGGATGCCCAACGAACGCTATATGGATGTATACGGAGTGACATCTGATGGTAATATCTACTTAGATACTATGTTATATGGAACTCTTCGGATGAATTATGGACATGGTGTATGGATGTACTTTACGTTATATGGATGTCATATCTACCAGTTTGTGCTGTGTGGGTAACTCTTTATCATATTTCATAGGAAACAATACGGTATTTCTTTGTTATAGGGATCTTGACATAACTCGGTCTTAAAAGAAAAAAAAAAAACTTGTACCAAATAATTGTGAAAATGAAAATGCAACCAATTCAAAATGGAAGGCCAAATAAAATCGTGGAAATGGACGAATTGGGTAAAAACAAATGTCAATTTTACCTGATAAACCATTTTGTTTTTAATGCTTTTGTGGAATGTTTTAACAGCCATCTTTCAAAAATAATTAATTGGAAATATTATATGCTTTTTCTTTAAATTCAATTCTGCCTCCTTGATTTAATGTATAGCTGAAACAAATCTTATTTTCTAAATGACAATATGTTGACAGACTATTTTTGTTCTGCAGAAAAAAAATTATTCATGAAGTTTGAATATGTGAAAATATGTTTTTATTTTTCAGATAATTTACTGAAGTCAAGATTTTGTTTTCACCTTCTATTCAAATTGAAAATAAATTCTGTTTTCATTTTTAATGAGAAATGGTGTAAAAAATATATTGATCTGTTTTATTTCTCCTTTTTTATCCACAAATATAGAGTAATTTACTTGCCGTTTTTAGAGAAACTTCGTTAAAATTTACAATAATGATAATAATATCTCGGAATCTAATTCAATGTTTTAAATTCTGATAGTTTGTGTGACATCCTCGGATCAATGATAACCGATGTTAAGTAAATAGCGTTGTGTTCGATAGTCTAAGAGGAGTAGTTACGAAATACAAACAGATGGTCAGATTTTAATACAACAGATTTGTGTTCATTTTACTTTTCTTAAAACTATGATGTGATTTTAGCAGAAAACTCATCTGTATATAACTGATAGTCATGCTTAATAAACAGTATAGATAAAAAAAAAAATTTCAATTTTTCGTTTTAAATATGGTGATGTTAAATATGATAATA
Organism: Maratus michaelseni; assembly: GCA_963931845.1. Taxonomy (NCBI): domain Eukaryota; kingdom Metazoa; phylum Arthropoda; class Arachnida; order Araneae; family Salticidae; genus Maratus; species Maratus michaelseni. The sequence goes on from OZ007599.1 coordinate 29,804,025, forward strand.
TTACTCATCTACTTTCTATACTTCCTGATCTTTGTATTATTAATGTACGGAATTGATTCATGCTCCTTTCAAAACATATTTGAAAATTAACGTTTTATTTCAAATATGACGTCACTTTTCCCCCAGAGAAATCTCTTTTTAGGTGCGTTCGTAATTATATAAATACGTAGCACCTATTGTCGTCGCCTGGTCCGTCCGTCCGTCCGCATGTAACAACGCAAAAACTACCCAACCGAATGGTTTGAAATCTAAGATATTATCTTTGCAGAATTTTGTCGAGACATTTCATATTTTATAAAAATCGAATCAAAACTTTAGAAAACATTAATAAAAACATTTATTAAGAAATGTGATTTTTTAAAAAAATCTGTGCTTTTTTGTTATAGGAGCTTCCGAGGTTTAATCGTCAAGCGACCGAGATATTTATTTTATGACAGAAATTAATCTGCAGATGATATAATTCATTTAACAGAATTAAAAATCCTCAAGATCTGAATATTTATATAACTAGCCATAGTACGAACGCACCTCATTTGTCACGTTTGACATACAATTTCCAACTTGTTAATGAAATAATTCTTAAATGCGTGGTTGTACGCTGTGCAGTAAAGTGATACTTCACATCCGTTGTATTTATATAATTCTTGTTCATTTTTTTTTTTTTTTTGTGGCAATCATGACAAATTTTAGCAGAAAACTCACATCTGTATGTAGCTGATATTCAAGCTTATTAATCAGTATCGATAAAAAAAATTCAGTTTTCATCTTAAATATTATGTCCATTATCTATCTACTTTCATACTACTATATACTGATATTAATGTTCCTTGTATTATTAGGAATATTTGAAAATACATGGTTTTATTTATGATGTCACATTTGTCCAAGTCAAGAAGGATCCTATTCATAGTTCCATGGTCCAAGCGAAATCTTTTCTTAAAAATATAATTATTATTTATTTTTCTATCTAATTATATCGCCGTCTTTGACTGAAAATGTCTTCTCAAAGTAACCAATATTCATACTTCATGTATAACAAATACTCCATATTTACTTTCAAATATCATGGCAATTCACCATCTTTTGAATTCTTTTGAATTTTCATTTTTTACGTGGAAATCATTCATTTGAAAAGTAATTGTTGAGGAAAAATTATTATTCCCGGTTTTGTATTTATTGGCAACGGTAATGCTTAGCAACATAAAATGATTAATTAAATTTTAAAGGAAAAAAATGTCCATTTATTCTCTATGAAAATAACGAAATTTTTAATTATTAAGAAAAATATTTGAAAAAAAAAACAATCTAGCCTATATTTATTTCTGGTTTATAATCCATCTATATGTAAAGATACAGGAGCATTAAATCTTCCATTTTGATGAATACTTCAGCCAAACATTTACACACACAATCAGATTTATAATATTATTAGGATATTTAAATGTGTTTGGACTTGGAGAAAAACAAATGACTTAGCTCCTAATTTTACAAAGGCAAATTGTTTCCATTGGTTTGTTAATATTAAAGTAAATTTTCTAAGAAATAAAAACATATTTTTGTGCATTCAAACTTCATAATTCAATTTATTCTGCATAATCAAAAATAGTCTGTTAATATTGACATTTAGCAATCATTACATCGTAATTTTTTTCAGCTTGAGCCTCAAGCAAGGAGACATATCTAAGTTCCTTAGTTGCAGGTGGACAATAGATGCCTGCTATTAACCCGTTAAATCCGGAATTATTTTAGTCTTTAAAATGCAAAACTTACATTTCACACCAGTTTTTTTAAATTAGCAATTTTTGTTTGATTTTATCGCGAACTTTGAGTCATTAAAAAAAGATAATGTTTTCTTTAAAAATTACTGGTGCATAAACAAAAAAATGGTTGACACTTATCTGGTACCATATGGTACTGCTAGGCTTTAATGGGTTAATAAAAATTGGATTCAAGGAAAAAATATAGTATTTTCCATTATTTTTTCTTCAAAAATGGGTGTTAAAACAAATGGGATTAAAAGTAAAATGGTTTATCGGGAAAAAAAAATTTTAATGCATTTTTTAAAATGTAAAACATTTATTATAATTAAAAAAATTAATGTATTCATAAGTTTGACAACATGGCAACATTTTCATTTCACCAGCTTTGAAATTATTATCCAATTCGTAAAAGAACAATATATTTTTGAAAAATTATGATTTGCATCAAAAATCACATAATTTCAAAACTCAGTTTTAGCAAATTCTGTTTAAATTACATTGTAAATATAATTTCGGAGTTAAATTTAGTATTTAATAATATTTTTTAAAATTTTTCTATGAGTACAGTAGCATTGGATTTCTTTAATCGCTTTCATGTTTTAAATACAAATGTGCATGTGACGTCACGCTTTCAAGTAAAGTCGTTTTTCCCAATTAACTGTAGGTGAAAAGTAACAATTCTTGCAGAGTTAGTAATTCATAATGTATTATTTCCTACACATAATATAATGTATTCTAACTATTTGAAAATTACGAGAAACTTGGCAAAACTTCAAGCAATATAACTCAACACTTTTCCTACGTTAAGTTGACAAACATGCATATTATCTATAAATATAAATGCATATTTGTACATGATTCATGAAGTGAAAGAATTAGTTTTAACTAGAGATGTATCGGTTCAGAGGAAAATCTACCCCAGTGACAGTGTCATCATATTTTAAATCATATGACAGGTTTTATTCACAAAATATTACCATTTTATAGCAATTACATAAAGTAGAGTAATTTCCACAGAATGTACTGGTCGCCAAATTATAAGTTTAACATCCTATTACCGTACAATTTTCCAGAATATTAAATTACTTTAAAATTACTGTAAAATCCATAAAACATCAGTAAATTGAGATACGCTTTTCATTTATTTTATTTAACCGCATAAAAATTGAATGTGCTATGTTTAGAAGTAAATCTCTTTACTTTATAAAAATCAAATAAGTTAATCTTTCGTAATTGGATTGGACACATACATTTAAAAATATACATGCTTTAAAATTACTTTAAAATCCATAAAAAAATCAGTAAATTGAGATAAACTTTTAAAACTACATTTGAAAGTGCATTTTTTTTTCTAACTGATAGTTTAAAAAATGAAACTATGCGATATTTAGTAATTACAAATATGCAGTACAAGCAAAATTTAATGGTTGGGTCGTTGCTACCGTCAATATGATGTCGACATTACTCACGAATATATTTTTGTTTTATAATATAGATAGATGCCATATGAAAGCGAATTTCACAAATGTTACGACATTTGGTAAAAAATTTTTTTCATTGTTAGGAAAATCTTATATTTTTATATTGTATGTGCAAAGAAAATGTGCATTCTCATTTATAAAGCTGAAAAATTGTATATACTTATAACTTAAAAAGAGGATCGTCTTAAAACTTTAATTACTAAAGCTTTCTGGTTTCTTCTGTGAATTAAAATAAATTTATAAAATGTTCTTATATTCTAAAACAAATACTTTCAAATCAAAAAAAAAATTTTGAATGAATTATAAGAAACATTTTACAGTAATATAGTGTTTCTTTGTCATGAAGGGACTAAAGTAAAACAATACAATATATTAAAATTGTGGCAAATCAGCAAGAATAATTTTCCTGCTCCTTTTGATTTGAAAAGGAAGTTTTTAAATGAGAGCATAGGTGTCTGGAACAGGCGATCCTATTCAGAGTTGTAAACATACAGGGTGTTCATACATCTTGAAACAAACTTTCTGCATAGATAATGTGGTCAAGGAAAACATTTTTTGAACAAGAAACTTTATCTCAATCCACTTATTCCATCAAAAATAAATACATTCAATCAAAACACAGTGTGTCATCGTAAGCTGAAACTGAATTTTTGTTCTGTCAGCTGCACTCTGAATAAAGGAATATCTAGCTCAGTATTGTTTAGATATTAATGGTGGCAATTTCCAATACTTCTCATGATTCACAGAAATCAAAGTAACTATGTTGAAAATTTAGTTACAAAATCTTCAATATTAATAAAGTAACAAACGAAAATTGAAATTTGTCCTGGAGTGAGATGCACTTTATTTTTTATTTAATAAGTGTGTTGCGATCCTGGTTTCCTTGAAAAAAAAATGTCTGCCTTGATGTCTATTATTACCTGCGAAAGTTTTTTTCCATTTTGTTTTGAAACATGATGTTTGCGAAAAAGCAAGAAACAGATTATTTACTAGACAGGTTTTCAGGAACTTGCATTTATTTTACATCATTAATTCCTATGAAGGTCATCATTAATGGTTAATTTTCTTAAGTGACATTTTTCAAACAGCGAATAAATAATGTAAAAGCATTCTCTTTCATTTAAATATGATTCTATTTTTAATTATTTTGAATATCTTTATTAATTGACAGTTAAAAGTAGAAATTGTGGGTTTTTATAAATATTTTAAAAAAAGTTTTTAAGTATTCTATTTGGCCGAATAGTTTGATATTTGGCCTAAATGAAAATTTGGTAATATCGCTGAATAGGCCGAATACCGAATATTCGGTGCATGCCTAATTTCCATTTATATGTCTATTATACATGCATGCTTTACAAACTTGGCAAAATCAGTCATTGTAGGGGCCACGCCATAACAAAGAAGTACGATCATGAGTTACATCATGAGTGTGTAAGTTGTGAACAAAAATTCAATTTCAGCTTGTAGTGACACACACTGGTACTTTTGATTGAATAAGTGAATTGAGGTGCTGGTTTCCTGCAAGTAAAAAATAAACATTTTTTACTGTAGTTCCTTCCTAAACAGTGTATGACAGTGAAATATTCCTTCAAAATCTCTCTTCAATTTTAAAATATTTAATTTAGAATACAAGAGAAAATTGAATTTGTTTCTTTTAGTTCACAGAAAAAGCCATGAATTTTTAAAGTTTTATGAATAAAAGTTATAAGACTATCCTCTTCTTAAATAATAACTCAAAGCATAGATTTTTTTTAGTGTACAGTTTACATGTTAAAAAAGAGTCTTTTTCTTCAAAATGGAAGTATGTGTGTTAAATATTATGTAAAATTGTTTTAAAATTTAACTTTTTAATAACTCTGAAACATAAGAGTATTTGGCCACCCCAATATTCAGTATTTGGCTAAATACTCACTATTTGGCTGGCTAAATAGTCAGTGTTCAACCTTATACAGTAGACTCCCTTAAATCCGCATAGATTAAAACCGGAGGTTGAGTGGATTTTAGAATTTTGCAGATTTCTGACAGTCATTTCAATTTAATAATGCACTCGAAATTATAATGAATGCTTACAATAAAGTAAAATAATAAAAATTAAGAAAATTTAAATTTTTAAAAATATACTAAAAGTAAAGGTCAAGTAAATACTTTATAATACATAACTAAATATGCATAATGATGCGATAATTTTTTCTTGAATTATTCAGTGAAAGTCTCCTTATAAATACAGTAGACTCCCTCAAATCTGCAACTCTAAAATCCACACATGGTTTCAGATGTAAACAATGAAATTTACAATTAAGATGTAGGTGAAAAGTTTTTTTTTTTTTTTTTTTTTTTTTTTTTTTTTTTTTTTTTTTATCAATCTGTACACATTTTAATATGGAATTCTGGTTAATAGGATTGAACTGTTGTTTTCTCCTGAAGAAAGCATAAATTTATTTCTGAAAAATTTCAAGATAGTGCTCATATCAATAGCGATCACGATCTTTTTACCAAATACATTTATGTATTAAGCTTTTTGGATATTATGTATGGCTAAACATGAAATAAAACTTTGTTATTTTAAGATTTTTATGCAAATTATGAGTGTATATTTATAAGGAGAGTTTCACTGAATAATTCAAGAAAAAATTCTCATCATCATGCATGTTTAGTTATGCCTTATAATGGGGAAATTGCACGTTTTTCAATTTAACTTGCATCTGATAGTGTGTAAAAATACGAACATTTTGATACCATTTTCACCTATATTGGAAACTTATATCATTCATTAAATTAACTTTTAAAACGCAGTTTTTGTCATGGCAGGAAAAAGCTGTTCTGACGTCACTACACTTGTAAACAAACCCTCGCTGTATTTCCCCCTGTTATTTTCTATGGGAGATTTCTTTTCTTAAAAAGATTAGTATAACAAATTAAAAGTATTGTAAATTGCTGTAATGAATAAATAATACTGTGAATTCCAGGTGATATTTTTATTCCATCGCGTTTCTAAGAATTTTCATTTCCAGATCTCGATCTAGAAATAAAGTATCGGTACAAGTTAATATTAGTACTACAATATTGTATTTTATAGAATAATGTATACTTTTATTTATTTTTTATTTTTTATTAATATTTCACACTATAAAATAAACTGGTACAAATAGAATTTATTTCATTAGGGAGGGTGGAATCAACTTATAAAAAGGTTTTTGTATTTATATTTTATACTTGAATTAAGAAGTTGGCTTGGTTTCACTATATGTTTTATCTCTTCAATTGTTAAATAAACTGTTTTGAATCTTTGAAAACAGTTAAACTTATTAGAAAGAGCGAAATTATTTGAGGTAGCTTTAAGACAACCTTACAGAATTTTTATATAAATATACACGGGAAAAGTTTAATATTTTTTCAAAAAATGTTTCCAGGTGTCTATCCAGACTTTTCTCACAGGCAGGGTCCTGTTTTTGTGAAATTGTGAGAAGTATTTTATATTTGTGAAAACACTAATTATAATTTTGTGAATTTGAAATAACTGTTACATTCAGGTTATTGTTTATAAATTTTGTAATATTATAGCATAATATCTCTTAACATAATGCCCTCTCTTATGATACTAATGCATTGTTCTAACAAAGAATGAACCTTGAATGATACTATATGTTTATTTATTTATATGTCACTATAAAAAGTTTACGAGTAATGAGATGGCTGTTTTCAAAAGTGAAAAGAGTGGGCTCTACTTTAACAACATATTCAAATTCTTAGCACATCTTGCTCTTTTTTTAAAAAGCTTTGTACAATATAATGCTTATTTTCAAAATTAAGATACTGCTTTCTTTAACAAGATATTCAAATATTTTCATTATTTTTATTTTTTATGAAAATTAGAGAATTGAAAAAAAGACTGATATAAAATTTTTAGAATCTGATTAATCTAAAATAGGACATTCTGAGAAACTATATTTCAAACAAACAAAAAGTACTGCATCCATTCAAAAATTATACGTAAGCAAATAATAATGAAACTGTAATTAAATTATTTTTACACTTTTTTATTTAACTCAACTTGGTTTTTGTATATAAGAATGGAATCTTGTTATAAGTTGTTTACTCACTTTCTGATAAATTAAGAAATATAAAAATAATGTGCAAAGGTGTGTTTCCGATGACAGTACAACATTTTAATATTTTTAGAACTTAATTATAAATTAGTACATTAATTTTGACGCCACCACAGTTGATAAATCGAAAAATATTCTTTGTGGTTACAATTGTATGCAACTTACAACAACAGTGGATTTATTATGCATTAAACCACGGTCGCCAAACAAAAGGCTAAATGGGTGTGAAGCTGCAACTATTTTACATACTAAAAAGAAAATAATAAATAAAAACTATAGAATGTAATATATTTTTTAAAAAAATACGTTTTAATAAATTAAAAGTTTTATATTAATTGAATTATTATTATACGTTGATAAATCAATTTAGAAATCCTAAAAAGATAGTTTAAATAATTCTTTTTCTTTCCTCTTTCCATACCTTAAAACAGAAACAAAGCAAACATTATACATTTATTTTAATAAATTTACTAGCTCGCATTTTCTACCAAATGTAAAAAAAAAGTGGTGAATTTTCCATGATTGAGTTCGGTGGCCACACCAAATTATAGTATTATATTGGACATTTTTTGGAAAAATCATGAATTACAATCATAAAATGAGGCGTGAGTATAAAGTATAAAGATAAACATTGGATGCTCATAAAAGATGTATATTTAAAAAATATTTTTTTACTTAATACTTATTTTTAAATGAGTACATAAAAAGAGAAAATAAAAGACAATAGTGGTAAATTTACTCACGTATGTTGCAGTAATTGATTTTCTGATCGGTGAATACACAATTATTATTTTCAGTAGCTAATTTTAATGTTTTTATTCAATAAATCAGTATTAAATAAAGACTTTTTGTTTTTTTTCTTCTCATTATTGCTCAAAATTTCATTTTCTCATAATTAATTTGAGTACATTTTTATTCTTAATATAACCTGCATAACACGAAATTATATTCATATCAAAATGAATTATTAAGCATTAAAATGAATTAAGAAAATAATGCATCTCAAGAACTACATAAATGCGATTTTACTTTTGATTTCTTTTGTAATAAAACTATCATTCATTTTTTTGTTTAAATAAATAAGAGTAAGTAAAAGATATACGTGTCTTTTAGCTTTAGTTTCCTGTATATTTACCCACATGAAATGCAGTTTTTCTGCCCTAAACTTAAATTTGAAAAAAAAAAATTTTTTTTGAAGAACATAATTTTGTATTTTTCAAATCTCGCCAACTTTATCACTTTTCTAAATGAAAATTAATGCAAATGTATAAATAAGTAGTGCATTATATTTAGATATGTTAAAATAATCTTTTGACTTTTGTTTTTGTGTAAATGCGTCTTTAAAAGATGTTTATAATAAATAGAAATTAATGCAACACAGCCTGCTAGCATTTGACTCTAAGCAGAATCCATGTGTAGTGACGCGACGTCAAACAAACCCCGTCGCGTTTTCAGATCACGTGGTTTTGTTTGGCTTTTAACGGAGTTAAACTCCAGTAACTAGTTATTTAAAATTATTTTTGCATTTCAGAGTTAAGTTTTGGGGAATGTAAAGTCATCTTCATCAATTAAACATAAAAGAAGGCATAATCTAGAATGAGTGCAACTTCCCCATTATTTACTTGACATTTACTTTTAATATTTAAAAAAAAAAAAAAAAAAATCTTTATTGTAAGCATTCATTATAATTTCGAGTGCATTATTAAATTCAAATGACTGTTTAAAAAATGTAAAAAAAACTGTGACCAGAAATCTACAAAGTTCTAAAATCCACACAAACTCTAGTTTTAAGCTATTCGGATTTAAGGGAGTCTACTGTATACACTAATAATTAACATCAAAATCTTAAAATAACAAAGTCTTCTTTCATGTTTAGCCATAGGTAATATTCAAAAAGCTTAATTAATACATAAATGTATTTGGTAAAAAGACTGATCACCATTGATATGAGCACTATCTTGAAATTTTTCAGAAATTAATTTATGCTTCCTTCAGGAGAAAACAGGAGTTCATTCCTATTAACCAGAATTACATATTAAAATGTGTACAGAATGATATTAAAAAAAAAAAAAAAAAAAAAAAAAAAATCCGTAATCTTTTCACCTACATCTTAATTGTAAATTTCATTGTTTACCTCTGAAAAGATGTGCGGATTTTAGGGTTGCGGATTTAAGAGAGTCTACTGTATTTACTATTTTGCTGTCTAAATATTCAGTATTCTGCTCAATGCTTCCTATTCAGCTGGTCAAATATTCGGTATCTAGTTTACTGTGTGCCAAATGTTTTGTATTTTGCCAAAATCACTATTCACTGCATCTCTAAATGTATAGTTATGAAATTATATGTATGCTTCCTTCAGGAGAAAACAAGAGTTCATTCCTATTAGCCAGAATTACATATTAAAATGTGTACAGAATGACATAAAAATTACAAAAAATTAAATTTTTCACTTACAACTTAACTAAGTTTCATTGTTTATAAATGAAAGATGTGCGGATTTGAGAGAGTCTACTGTATTTACTATTTGGCTGTCTAAATATTCGGTATTCTGCCCAATGCTTCCTATTCAGCTGGTCAAATATTCGGTATCGGGTCATTCCATGTCAAATCAACACAAAAAAGTGACATTTTTTACCTGACCACCTCAGAATTTTATGATATTAAGCTCAATTGTTAGGATCATAGAGAAATTATTAAATATTCCGTGATAAGTCTCTATCTCTTTTGGTTTTGGAGATAATTAGCTTCAAAAATGGACAAAAATCGTAAATTTTTGCATTTCTTGCATTACAAATTTAATCATATATCATTCCCTAATAGACACAGGAACTTACCTTTGATGTCGTTAGAAAGTGCATGAATTGGGCTTTCATATGATATATCATATGCACATATTTTTTAAAATTTTAACTCCAAGGTCAAACATTTTGACCTTTGACCTTTCATATTTTAAAAAATGGTATTTTAATTTTTTTCAAAAAAATGTATGTTACTGTTATACTTATTTTCTATAATATCTGAAAGTATTAGTTTGGGACAATCATGGGATGCTGAGTTATAAATTAAAATGCAAACATCAGTACTAATTTAAGTTACAGATTTAGGCCGCTTAATTTTATGTTGTATGACTTATTGTATAACTTATGTGTGTAACTTAAGTATTAATGAAAACAAATTTTTTTTTCATTGTAAAGTTCACAAAACAAAATTTTCTCTTACTTTTTTTTTTATTTGTGACGGTAGGTGGGGGGGAGAGAGAGACTGGCTAACTACTGAGAGTAACAAACTACTGAATCATTCCGCATCAAATCAACGCAGACAACCTAACCTCTTATTTGTTTTTTTAATGAAAACACATGTGAAAAACAAAGGATTATATATTATAAAAAATAATAGGAAAGGATACAGCAGGAATTAAACTTAATACATCGAAAAATAAAAAATGGAAAACTATGAATATCTTACGGAATCGTCAGAAGAACTTCATAAAAATATTCATAGTAAATAGATGTTATTTCATCAAATATTGTCAGCGTTATGCCTAAAATAAGCAATATTAAGCTCCTAATAACATATAAGAAACAAATAAAAATAAAAACCTACTGGAATTCAAATAACAAAATAGATAAATTATTAATCAACATAAATAGGAATTTGATCATAAAGTAATGTACAAAACTCCCCAATATATATTAAGATCTGTCTCATAATTTGTGATTATCAATAATTAAAGATTTATTTAATAATATTACAGTATAAAGAGACATTATTACTATTATTTTTAAATCTTAAATAAAACCTCTTTTTATAAATTTTAAGGCAAATTTCCTTCTAGAAGCAGTAGAAGATTCAGTTGAATTTCATTCAACATGGTTTATATATTACTAAATAAATTATAAAATAAATAGCTACATTTAATGTACAATATTCTCGAGTCACAATATGGTTGAGTCATGTATATTCTAGTGAGTGCAAGTTGGACCTAGAATAAAACAGAACTCTCTTGCTGCTGAGCTTGTGACTTAGTCTGTAACCAGAGTTTCTGATGACAACTTACTCATTTGCTTTACAATGATAAATAATGAAATTGGATTTTTGTAAATAAAATTATAAGAATATATGGTCGGAACCCATAATGAAAATGTTTATAAAAAACTGTTTATTTTTGTAACTGTTTTAGAAATTCAATCTATTACATTGGCTGGCCTAATTAAAGAAACAAATATTATTTTAACTCAAGCTACCAAACTGCTTTTTCCATTAACTTCAACTTATAAAATTATTGAAAAATTAAAATTTATTCCTATAAATAATCAGTAACATGTAATTATCAATTGGGGCTTTGATCTTTTGTGTTACGGAATGAAAAATCAGAAAAAATTGCACCACTTTGACACAATTTTTGTTTCATTTAAATTTTAACATAACGTCCTTTTCACCGTCACAAAATTTACATGTGTACCACTTCAATTTTCATACCCATATCTACTATTTTAAAAATATTTTAACGTGCAATAGATCCTTAATGAATATAATTTCCAAACTTGATGTCACATTTGCCAGCTACAACAGCAAATATAATAGTAATTCACATCATTTCCTTTTCCCTTGTAAGTCTGGAAGAAACCCAATTGCCACCAATGTAAAGAAATTTCAAATATAAATATAGGAATATTTATTGCAGCACACCTACAAATGAATAGCTTCCATTTAAAAAAATAAGTATTAAAACTGGTTCACAAGGAAGATGACTAAAAAAGCAGCCTTGTGTTTTAAGTATAGTAATAAAATACTACAGAAAATCATAGAAATGCTTTGACATATTGTGGAAATCCACATCCTTTCTTTTTTAGGGGGTTTAAAAACTTCATTGCCTTGGGAGGAGGTGGGGATGTCTGAATTCAACAATGGGTACTAACATAAAAGGAAAATTATATTAAGAAATAGTTCATACTGTCAGTACTGCTTTTTGCTTTAATTGTGCATAAAATTACTTTTTCTACTTAAAATACAGCAAACATGATACCCCCAGCCTCATCTGAATCCCCTCCCCTCCCTGAAGAAAAAAAATATGTTTGTGAACTTTGCAGTAAAATATATTGTCAGTAATATATATATATATATATATATATATATATATATACAGAGAGAGAGAGAAAGAGAAAGAGGGGGGGGGGGGGGGTAAAGATATAATTATGTAGATAAGTCACGTAAATAAGCAATTTTGGTGTTGAAATTAGGAATAGCAGTTTGCATTTTAATTTATAACTCAGCATCCCATGTTTGTCCCAAAATAATACTTTCAGATATTATATAAAATAAGCATAATAATAACATACATTTTTTGGAAAAAAATTAAAATGCCATTTTTTAAGATATTAAAGGTCAAAGGTCAAAATGTTTGACCTTGAAATTAATTTTTTTTAAATATGTGCATGTGATATATTATATGAAAGCCCAATTCATACACTTTCTAACGACACCAAAAGTAAGTCCCTGTGACAATTAAGGAACCAAATATGACTAAATTTGTAATGCAAGAAATGCAAAAATTTACGATTTTTGCCCATCTTTGAAGCTATTTATCTCCAAAACCAAGAGAGATAGAGACTTATCACGGAGTATTTATTCATTTCTCTATGATCCTAACAACTGAGCTTAATATCATGAAATTCTGAAGTGGTCAGGTTTTCAGCTGTGTTGATTTGACATGGAATGACCCTATCTGGTTTACTGTGTGCCAAATGTTTTGTATTTTGCCAAAATCACTATTCACTGCATCTCTAATTGTATAGTTATGAAATTATATGTATTTTTTTTTTTTAACTGAAGAGAAAGGGGAAATGTTTGAATGTAAGGAAGAAAAGGAGATAAGTATAAAAATAAGGTGAGCAGTATGTGGTTGTTACCTTGAGATGTCTATGCATTGACGTCAGCTCCGTGCTGTATGAACAGCTTCACAATGTCAAGGTGGTCTGCATGGGCAGAGTCGCCTGATATCTATCCCCAGTATATCTGCCCCCATACGTCGCATTTAGGTCACAGCAGAAGGGGATACATATCCAGGTTAACTTTCTTCGAGAGTCGGATATCCGACCCCAGTATATCTGCCCCCATGTCAGAAGGGACCATATATCAAAAACTACTTCGTGTTACTTTCGTCGAGACCTGGATAACCGTCCCCTGTATATTTGCCCCCGTACTTCATCTTGACGTCATAGCAGAAGGGGACATATATCAAGGGGGTAACATATCCGATGCTTGGACGTTTTACTTTTGAGGGGAGCATTGGATATCCGACCCCTGGATATCTGCCCCCATACGTCATCTTGAAGACACAGCAGAGGTGACACATATCCAGTGCTAGAATATTTTCACGCACGTCGAGAGTTGGATATCCGACCCCTGTATATGTATCCCCTGTTACGTACAGTTTTTATTTTGGCCGTGAACTAATATACGTCCTTATTTATCTAGAAATCGGTAGACGTCATTCAGATTATAACACACCAATTAGATACATATATATATACATAATTGAAACAATATAAATATTGTTTGAATTATGTATTGTTATATTTAATAACATTACATAATTGAATTTTGTTATATATAATATATGTATTAGGTTTCAATGTATTGAATACCATATATCTATTGAAATTTGTAATGTAAAAAGTATTTCTTTTAAATAATTTTTTCCTTTTTTAAAAACGAGTTATAGTTAGATGGCTAGAAATTATTTTCAAATGAAAAAATATATATATTATTGCTGATTTTCCATCTGTGCCTAATTCCTGTTGATAGCACATACGAACAAAACAATAACGAAAAATAATGTCGATTGCACAGATTATAAAACACCTTCCAACTATTTTTACTTATTGCATTTATCCACCTTCAGTTTTTCGAAATATATTCTGAACTTTCATGCAATGTTAAAGATTAAATAACTTTCTTTGAATTTGTTCAAGAAAAACATGATCAAAATGTACTTCAAATAAATTCTGCCACTAGACCGTAATGTAATGTGTCCGAATTCTTTTGTGTACCTCGTGTAAAAACTATAAATGCTAGATATAGCATTTTTTTTATAAGGAACTTGCTGTATAGCATTTCTTACGACCCTTTTCAAATCAAAGGGATGTGCTTACTGACACATTTCTGAAATCATTTTTGTCCAGAAACGCATGAAATTGGCAGGTGTTGTTAGTCAGAAACTATGTAATCAAAAGACATTTTCCATTTTTTTGGTAAAGACAGAAGAACTTTCTTGAAATGCTGTCAAAGTCGGCGTTTAAACCGAATTCCCTACACGGAAGCGCGAGAAAGGGGAAATGCTTGTCACGTGAAAACAATCGCTTATCATTCGATAGGTAATTTATTTGCCAAACGCTATTCGATTGCAAATCCCTTCAATAATCAGGCTTACCAATTTTATACATTTAAATTTAAATATGAGTTAGAAAATGTCTCAGAAAGTTCCTCATTGTTGAGCAAGGAATTTGAAAGCTACCTTAATGACATATATCAATTTTGTGGTTTTTATTTGTCAATATTTTCCCGAAAGTTAGAGCACGAACGGACAGACAGTCAAAACAAAATTATAAAGACATGCCTCACACATACATTATTACACCCTTTCCAACACGACGAACATATACATTAAGCTACAGTTTACGCTATATCTTTTTATATCTACATTTTACGCTATATACTTTCTTGAAATGGCCTCAGAAACTGCGTGGTCCGGCGACTACCAGGGACACGAAAAACTAAAGTGTATGAAATTCACTAACTATTAAGTGAAAATTTAAGGTTGTTCTCAAATTCCCTCCTGAACAACTTGAAACTTTCTGACTACTTTTTCTAACACATTTTTAAACCTAAACGCATAAAATTTGCAAGCCTGACTATAAAAACGATGGAAAATGGATTGAGTACTACATTTGTGATAAATAAATTATTTATCAAGTTACAAATGATTGTTGTCACGTGACGACCACTTTTTCCCCTTTCCCTCGCTGCCGCGTCCGGAAATTCGATTCAAAACGCCAACTTTCAAAGTATATTCTGAAAGAAATTTCTGTCTTTACCAAAAAAAGGTAAAACATCATTCGATTACATAGTTTCTGTACTCATAAAAAATAAACATTTGTTCTTTAAAATATTAGTATTTTTTTTTAAAATAAATATTTCTGTAAATCCCTTAGTCAAATCAAAACTTATAATTTTCATATCAAATGTGAAAAAAGTATTCAAAAAAGTCATTCCGGCCTGCACCGGGGGGAAAAGGTAGCTTCCATATTCCATGGAATTTCAAACAGCTATATCGCAACCGTTTTTTAAGATAAAGCCAAAACAAAATATGCTCCGGAATCCATGTATCATGATCTAACAGTTCACGGAAACAACTTTTTAAATTTATAATTTTATTTTACATCTTTTAGAACATCTTTTTACATTTTTTAACTGGCCTCCACTTTGAAACTAGATGGCGCATGATGCTGGCCAACGAACTCGGTAGAAACTTTGGTATGTTCTGTACACATGATCAGTCACATTCGTATCGGTTCATAAATACGTGAGTTATAGCATAACAAAAATCAGGTTGTTTCAAAATGTCAGCCTCCCTAGAATTTCAAACTGCCATATCTCAGCCGTTTTTTTTTTTTTTTTTTTGAAGATAAAACCAAAACAAAAACTGATCCGTAATCCTTGTATCACAATCTAACACTTAACGGAAACAATTTTTCAAATTTATAATTTTTTTGTTCATCTTTTAGAGTTTTTAATAAATTAAAAAAAATTAACTGGCCGCCTTTTTGAAACAAGATGGTGGGTGAAGCTGACCAACGAACTCGGTTGAGACCTTGGTATGTCCTATACACATACTCAGTCACAACCAAATAGGTTCATAAATAAGAGCGTTACAGCATGACAAATATCAGATATCTATATCTATATCTATATCTATATCTCTATACTAATAAAAGAAAGTTTCGCTCTGTGTGTGTGTGTGTGTGTTTGTCTGCGATGGCTAGCAAAATCTAGCCCACCTAGAAGTCTGAAAATTTAGGTGTGTATAGCCCAAGGTCTGGCCATGTGTACCTGAGTCTCAGAATTTTAATATTTTGATAATTACCCATCATATTAATTATATTCTCATTAAACATCGCATCAAAAATGCCATCTTTTTAATCAAAATGGCTAAAGAAAAGAATTGCTGTTGGGATTTGCAAGCGGAAATGAATGAATTCGAAATTATTTTAATAATTAGCGAATTTTAAGAAAACTAATTAAGATATCAATTTGAAAATTTCTGAGCATATGTAGAAAAAAAAAAATCTGCATCCGACTATGCGATTTTTGAAAAATTCGGCCGGTATTTTTTCTTAATTTATGCAAAAAACTGCCAAAAATCTGCCGGCGCCAGTGAAATAAATCGGAGAGAGTTTCAGACAGGGATCTGCTTTCATTAAAAACTAAACTACGAAGAGATCTATTTCTCCGGCCGATCCCTCCATTTAGTTTGCAAAAATGAAAGTAAATAATTGCCAATTTTTACTAATGAACAAAAATTTAGATAACTAATTAAGATATAGATCTGAAATTGAGGATGGGTAAAGTTGTCCTCTGCCGGCTATTTTAGCGTAGCGTCTTCGTTATGTTCTAATTATCAGAAAAATTTAATTATTTTTTTAATGATCGCGTTAATGTAGGTGAAGGTGGTTTTCTTGAACAAATTATTCGTTATATTTGCGAGTATGGGGAGGGAAGGGTTAACGCCTTGCTCTGAGATTGTTATTATCTTTGGCCCGGGCAATGCCGGGAGTGTAGCTAGTACTAATATAAAACAAAATTGCTGTGTGTGTCTGTGTGTCTGTCTGATGTCTACGATGGCCAACGAAATGTAGCGCACCTAGAAGTAAGAAAATTTAGATTTATGTAGTACAAGGCCTGATCTGATGCACCTGGGACTCAGAATTCTAATATATTGATAATTACCCACGATATTAATTAGAATCTCATTAAACTTCGCATCGAAAATGCCATCTTTTTTAATAAAATGACTAAAGAAAAGAACATCTGTTCTCAATTTGCAAGTAGAAATGAACAAATTTGAAATTAATTTATTAATTAGCGAATTTTAAGAAAACTAATTAAGATATTGATTGAAATTTTTAATCATAAGTAGAAACATTTTCGACATCCGATAATGCAATTTTTGTAAAATTCGGCCGGTAATTTTCCTTAATTTTTACAAAAAACTGCAAAAATATGGTGGTGTGTATGCATGTGTATGCACATGTGTGTATGCATGTATGCCCCCACATGTACACATACATGTGTGTATGTATGTATGTCCCCACATGTACACATACATGTGTGTATGCATGTATGCCCCCACATGTGCACATACATGTGTGTATGCATGTATGCCCCCACATGTGCACATACATGTGTGTATGCATGTATGCCCCCACATGTGCACATACATGTGTGTATGCATGTATGCCCCCACATGTACACATACATGTGTGTATGCATGTATGCCCCCACATGTACACATACATGTGTGTATGCATGTATGTGAATTTTACAACGTTAAAAAAATCCCAGAAAGTTTCAGACATGGATGATCGGCTTACATTAAACACTGAACTACAAAGATATTCGTTTCTCTGGCGATCCCTCCATATACTTTGCGAAAATGAAAGGAAATAATTGCCAATTTCTACTAATGAACAAATATAACTAATTAAGATATAGATTTGAATTTGAGGATGGGAAGGGGTGCCATCTGGCGGCTATTTTAGCGTTATGTTCTAACTATCAGAAAAATATAATTCTTTTTTTTTAATGATCCCGTTAATGTAGGGGAAGAGGATTTCCTTGAACAAATTATTCGTTATATTTGCGGGTATGGGTAGGTGGGGGGGGGGGGGGGGTTAAGGCCTTGCTCTGATTTGCACAAAACAAATTCCATTTAAGAAATTTAACATTTTTAGTTTCTCCCGTATCGTTTTATAAATGTTATATATAGAGAATACCGGAAATTTCAAATAACGATTTTCGTAAAAATTAAATTTATGTTCCTAATAAAAGTACACAACCCGTATTTACTTGATGCATACCAACAAACAAAGTAAATGAATTGTTGTTGAGCACTTGATCAAGCGCCCCCTAGCGGGAAACACTACAAGCTTTTTTCTCTAACAGTGCTTTGTTATCTCGGGTGCTACGGGCCCGATCACGACGGGCTATGGTTAATTCGACTTTTCGATCGCGTTACAGACTTTAGTTTTACCTTCCACCGCCAGGGGTCCATAATTTTCTCGAGTTCTATGGGCCCGATTTCGACGGTAATTGGTTGATCCAACTCCCTCGATACAACAGGTACCCGTGTCGGATGTTCGAATCTAACAAATGCGTACCCTGGTGTTAGAAAGTGGAACTAAATGATTTTGCTGGCGTGCACGTCACGCCTACTATATGGTACCGGAGGCAGCGGGGACACGTGTGGGAGTTTCGTTCGGAAGATGATTTATATGAACAGAGTGACTGAACAGAGAGATGGAACTAAAAGACTTTGCAGCGCATGCGCTTCATGCCTACTATACGGTGCCGCAGGCAGCGGGAACACGTGTCGGAGGTTCGTTTAGATGAGAATGCGCATCCTGTCGGCGGTAGGTGGAAATAGAGGATTTTCCGTCATGTGCGCAGCACTTTTAAATAAATGATTTTCCGAACGGCTGCAATAGGTAGCTTTTTGTATTGAAAGCTACCTAAAATATTTTAGAAGATAGAATATTTCAGTAATTTTCATTAAAGAATTTACATTTAAAAGGGAATATATATATATAAATTTATATTTCAAGAAAAAAAATTATTATAATAAATAAATGATTATAGATATATACGTAAGATATATACGTATATATCGTATATGTGATATTATTTATCTCTCTTTCTATATATGTATATCTGATATTATAGGACAAAGCGATTTTATATATATCACTCTATTTTGTATGTGCATATACCTTTGTATAATAGGTGTGTGATATTTATTTCAAAATAATTAATAATTATTTTGAAATAAATATCACACACCTATTACACAAAGGTATATACAAATGTAGAGTGATATATATAAAATCGCTTTGTCCTATAATATCAGACATGCATATATATAAAGAGAGATAAATAAAATCGCTTTGCCCTATAATATCAGACATGCGATATACATTTTATATATATATATATAGAGAGAGAGAGATAAAAAATTCGCTTTGACCTATAAAATCAGATATGCGATATACACGCATGTATATAGAGAGAGATAAACAAAATCGCTTTACCCTATAATATCTGACATGCAAGTATATAGAGAGATATAAATAAAACCGCTTTGTCTTATAATAAAATTTATTTTCCAAAAAAGCAAAGTTTGAAGCATAGTTGATTTAATGAAATTAGCCTACCTCTTCTTTAAATACTCTTTCGAAAGTACGCAATCATGATTCAGTGGTTAAGATAAAAAAAAAACATTGAGTCATGATTAGATTTTGCTAGGGTTACAACCACGCAATCACTTTCAATTTATATTCTCACTACTATTTAAAACTAAAAAGCTTAAACTAATATCCAGTGATAGCAGCATTGAAAAACTCTACAAATTTCGGTACATGTGTTAAAGCATTGTGTACTAAAGAGGAATTCCTATTCGAAACACATTCTTTTTTGTATAGAACTAGTTTTTTTCCTGATTAAAAAAATTTTAAAGGGAATCTATTTCGTGAAAGAAGTATTCTTCGAGAATAAAAGATTATTTTACAATGTGTCTGAAATTTTTTATAATGAAACTTTATAATTATTTTGATTCCGTTATAAAATCTCTAAAACTTAATTTCATTCTTTAAAAAGTATTCTTCGAGGTGTTTTTAGAAGAAAAAATATTTATGAATGATACAACACGAGTCAAAAAAAGTGTGATTGTAATAGATAGTATTTATAAGAAAGTGAGAAAGTATCAGGGCACGGACAGCCCAATAGTTAGCGTATCAATAATAAAATAATAAATTCGAGCTCAATTTCGCGGGCTCAAAACCGACGCAAACGAATGAAACTAAAAAGTCCTTATGAATAAGACATGTTGGCTTTCTGATTTTAAAAGTAATATAATTTTCCAGCGTACGCGCAATCACATCGATTTCAAGATCTTTAAATTTTTCTAACTTTGTTATAATATGATGACTATCATAATTTTTCAAGTTATGGAATATAACAGGGATTGTTTTACATTGCTTATAGTTCAAGTTACATTCCACATGTGTAGCTCCTCTGTATACACCTTACAGGTGATTATGGTCACGTGTGCGTTTCTAACCTAATACTTTTTTACAAATTGAACACGGATCATATACAATTTTTTGTTTCGCAAACGTTTTATAGCATGAGTTATTGGCGAATCCTTAACAAAAAATTTGAATTTTATAATTATAGGTTATGTACATGGTTGAAAAATTATAAATTAGTATAGGTGATTGGTTATGAAATAGAATTTGTGATTAGCGAATTAATTTATTATAATTTTAGATAGTCACGTGACATACATTAAAAAAAAATCCATATGTGTTATGGTAATGATAAGCTACGGCTGCCGAAGGCAGTCTAGTTCACAGCGGATTCCGGGCTCTGGTTAGCCCATACGAGGTCACGAACAAGATGGGCCGGTTTACCCGGACTCCTCCAAGGTGGTGCTCTTTGGCCTGGGGAAAGACGGGGGCCGAATCCTACCTGCGCCTCTCACCCTAACCCAAATGAGTGAAGTTCAGCGGACGCTGCGATTTGCGGTGGAGCCCAAATGCAGGACACCACCACCTGACACTTGGGCGGACGCAGAGACGACCCGACGGCCTTGTTGCCAGAACCTCATAAGAGGATCCGGATTGTAGGCCATTGCCGAAACACCCCACGACCCATTACTGTAACCACGCCTTCAGATTATCAAATCCTAGGGAAGGAGGAAGCGACTAGTTCATCGGACGTGGCGAGCAAAAGGTGCTTCTTGCCAACCCGGGGCTTCGAAGAAAGTTAGTCCCTGACGCACAGACACGCCTTGGCTAAGGTTGTCCCCCACTAGAATAGCTTCCCGCGAGACAGAACCCCATAGGCGAAACTAGGACGTGGTCAAGCGACCCCATTCGAGGAGATCATACCCATATTTATATAACTAAGACATTCATGCACTACTACATATATATAACTACGACATAAATGCACTACTACATATATACACTACTGCATGCAAAACATAACACAACACATAGAGATAAGGAAATCATACCTACCTGTTTACCTTACCTGTGGGTTCTCGAGTAGGACTCTTAACCCACTAATTATGCACCATGACCCCCAGCGCCGCAAATGCCGCGGGCTGGTTGATTTGCATTTAAACGTGGTCGGCGACCACGAAAAGCATTTGCGCTTCGGCCTACCCTTCGACGACCCAGATTGCGGTCCAGTGTGCGAAAACTGAGGAAAAAGAAAAACTCTTAGAGCTCTAAGGACGATCGTGAGGGAAGTAAGAAAGATTCGAGGAAGAGCGAAGTCCAATCTCATGATTCGGACGCGTCTTCCGTAGACGATCTTCCAGAAACCCAGCTAGGTGGATTAATGGCTGATGAGGACGGCTCTTGGTCCAAAGTTGTGTCCAGGAATGCAAGGAAGAAACAGCGGGAGATGGATCGGGCGGGACGCCCAAAAGGTGCGAATCCCCATCCAAAGGAATCCGCCCAGAAGGGGAAGCAGAGGCCAAAAGCCAAAGCCAAACCTAAAGAGGAACTAGCCCTCATAGTGTGGCCGAAAACACCGGCCACACACTCTGACGTTTCCTCCAATTTCATTCGGACAAAAGTAACTAGCGAAATCGACCCTATCAAGGCCAAAATCAGAATCAGAGGTGTGCGGGATATCTCAGGTTTAGGCATTGTCATTGTAACAGACAGCACCGCAGATCTCGAGAGGCTGGAGGCCGAAATAGGGAAGACGGAACTAGTGAGCAATCAATCGATTTCAAGACCGCGTCGACGCACCCCGTTTATCATTGTCTTCGGTGTGGACTCGGATCTATCCAATGCCGACGTGATTCCTGCGATCCTGGAGCAGAATGAGATTCTTCAAGGGGCTTCCCTTGAACTCAGAACTTCGTTCACAGGGAAACGCGGTAGAATGTCAGTACCGTAGAGGCGCAACGAAATGTGTTGAACTACATAGCCGAATCAAAGAGACGTGAAGCTAACACATGTCTGCTTACGTTAGACATCAAGAGCGCTTTCAACAGCGTACGGCGACCCGCTGTCCTCCAATGCTTGAAGTACTACGGCGTTGAGCCGTATCTCCTGAGGATGATCAACAACTAACCCTGGTATCGTTCAATTATCCTCCACGACGGGAGCACTACTACAACGTAGGCGTTTCTCAGGGGTCGTGTCTCGGCCCGACTCTCTGGCTGGTTGTAACAAATGTCCTTTTGGACGATTTGGATCGCTTGCCAGTTCCAATTGACGAGAAGTGGGCTGTCCAGACCTTCGCTGATGACGTCTTTGTGGTACCACGTCAAAAGGCGGTCATGAGGTTCGCGACTGTGCTCAGACCGGTTCTCTCGAAGATCCACAGCTGGGCGATGGATTTCGTCCTCACTTTCAGTTACGCCAAGTGCTGCATGTCCAGGAACTCTGGACTATGAGCCTCACTCCCTTGCGGCAATAACCGTCTAGACATAAGTCATGCAACGTTCGAGTCCGGAAGTCACGAGGAAAGAATGTTTCTCTCTCGGACCACCAGAAGTTGCACTCGTACAGACAGTGTCTGACTGTGCTGACGCGCGTTCCGAAGAAATATACTGAGATGTTTCCGAAGAGGCGTCTTTGAAAGTCGCCGAAGGCGCCATGTCCCGTAAGGGCCTGGTTCACATAGAATTCTCCCTGCAGTCTGCGAGTGCGGACCCGCGGGAAAACCTCATACGTCACTCGACCGTGCTCAGAATCGGTCCATCTTTCTTGCCAAGATGCTACGGCCCGACCCAGAAGAATTTTCTTGGCCTGGCGGCGCGTTTTCCTGATCTCCACATCGACAGTTTGTCGTGTCGTGGCTGCGTTGGCCAACGCATCCGCACGTTCATTGTATACGTGACCGACGTGAGCACGAACCCAGCGAAGATGAGGCTCGACTCCAGTTTGCTTCACCAATTTCTTAATCTCAACAATTGCCTTGTGTTTTGGCACCAGGCTATTAAGCGCTTGGAGCACCGATCTCGAGTCTGAGTAGAGATCGAGCTCACTGAGACCTCGCAGATGGGCGTCTGTTATTGCTTCTTTGATCGCGTGAACCTCCGCCACAAATACTTCTGCACCATTCGTGAGACGAAACTGACTCTCTCGTTCGATTAGGCCCTCGACAACAGCAAGGAACGCACACCCAACGGTCTCGTTCATTTGCTTGGATCCGTCCGTGTAGTAGGAACACGTCGTCTTTGGGGTGAGGTCTTAAGTCCATGGGATCCACCGAAGGTCGTCTCTGTTGAGAGTTGGTTTCCACAGCTCGACAGTTCCGGGGTTTAGCCCAGTGCCGTCAATGCTTGCGTTCCAACGGACCAGAGACTTGAAGTCTCGGCCCAGCTCTGAACGTAGGTCGAGAGGCAAAACCCCTGCCAACACGTTTAGAGCATCCGTCGAAACCGTCTTGTAACACTTGGTAACGCACAGCAGTAGACCCCGCTGCGCGCTTAGTGACAGATTTTTCAACACTAATTTACCGTTGTACCAGACTAGTGCGTAGAGCATCTTGCGGAGGTGCGGCTTGATTTCCCAGCTCACTGCAGTAAGTCGGTTCATCTTGTGAAGTACCTAGAACGCCTTTTCCTGAACCTGGTCCAGGTGGGCCATCCAACTAAGATGGCTGTAAATCGCAACCCTAAGTACTGTATGTTTCATCGATGTGCTACCTTGTGGCCTGCCATACGGATGGGCGTCGATGGCTGGTACTTGAAAGGTGCCCTTGGGAGGAACGATTGAGTGGCAGCACTTGGCGTAACTGAAAGTGAGGACGAAATCCATCGCCCAGCTGTGGATCTTCGAGAGAACCGGTCTGAGCACGTCGCGAACCTCATGACCGCCTTTTGACGTGGTACCACAAAGACGTCATCAGCGAAGGTCTGGACAGCCCACTTCTCGTCAATTGGAACTGGCAAGCGATCCAAATCGTCCAAAAGGACGTTTGTTACAACCAGCCAGAGAGTCGGGCCGAGACACGACCTCTGAGAAACGCCTACGTTGTAGTAGTGCTCCCGTCGTGGAGGATAATCGAACGATACCAGGGTTAGTTGTTGATCATCCTCAGGAGATACGGCTCAACGCCGTAGTCCTTCAAGCATTGGAGGACAGCGGCTCGCCGTACGCTGTTGAAAGCGCTCTTGATGTCTAACGTAAGCAGACATGTGTTAGCTTCACGTCTCTTTGATTCGGCTATGTAGTTCAACACCTTTCGTTGCGCCTCTACGGTACTGACATTCTTGCGAAAGCCGTACTGATGCGGGTGGATCTTACCGTTGGTCTCTAGATAGAGCGCCAATCTTGCTGCGCACAACTTGTCTAGAATCTTCCCGAGGGTCGGGAGTAAACAAATCGGACGGTAGGAATCTGGGTCGCTCGGTTCCTTGCCGGATTTGACAAAGTAAACAGCAACCACCCGCTTCCAAGTCCGCGGAAAAACAAGACTTCCTCAAACAGTGGTTATACAAGGCCAGTAACCATTGAGGATGGAACTGGAGGACCTTACGGGCGATCGCTAAACTGATACCATCGTGGCCGGGTGCCTTGTTAGGCGGCAGCGATTCGACTGCAAGCTCCAGCTCTTCCAATGTGAACCAGTCCGGTTCGCCGGTCCTAATGATTTCGACCCGCGAGGTTTCGGCGGCCTGTAGGAAATGGTGTCTAGCAAGTGCATCCTGAGATTTCTCCCAGGTGGAGACCTCCTCACCAGAGGGAAGGACCAGCAAAACGGGCGCCTCCCGTCTCGACTTGCCCTTTACCACATCAACTACTTGGCCTGGCCTATCCGTGACAGGTCCTTCGGAAATAAATTTCCTGGACCAGGCACGTTTTGTGCGCAGGATCGACTTCTTGTATTCTGCTCGCTTACGCTTAAAGAGGGCGCCAAGTGTCGCTCTCCGAGTCGGCTCCAGATTATTCTGGTAGAGCCGCTTCAGCGTGCGCAAACGAGATCTGATGCTGGTCAACGCAGTTGTCCTCCAACATGCACCCTTGCGACGAACAAGCTTTCGGCGTTTGTGCTTCTGACACAGCTTCACCAAAGTTGACATCAAGTGTTCAACACCCTCCTCCGGGGTGGCGAAATCGTACCATCTCAGATCCGCTGTCTGCAGATCACGGAGGAACTCATCCAAGACTAAGTCCCTTGGGAACCAACGTCTGTTGGTTCCTCTAGGTTGACCTCAGCCTGCCTTCATAGGTCCATAGCATGAGACGGTGGTCACTGAGTCTTTAGATGTCGGAGATCCTTCAATCCGCAATGCGACTGGCGCAGAAATGGACGAGAAGGACGTCGATCCAGCCTTTCCCTTGAAGGCCAAGGAATGTGGGAGGACCGTCCGGGTCGTTGACGATTTCAAGGTTTGCGTTCGAGGCGAAGGCAATCAGAGATCGCCCTCTGGGATCCGTGAGTCGCTGCCCCAAATCGTGGTCTTTGTATTGAATTCTCCAACCAGAACGACGTTGTCATTCGGGTATTGCATCAACAGCGTATCCAACGGTTCGAGAACGAGGTTGATATCTTCAGAAGGGACACAGTAACACGTTATTACCAGTACCCAACTGCTCGGCCACTTGCAGGGGATGGCCACCACATCCGTGTGTCTCAAGACCGTGCAGAAGGACACTCGCTTGCTCACCCAGAAGGCCGCCCAAAAAAGGTTACCCGCCGAATGAACTTGCGCGTAGTCCCTAGGCGTACCGGTGACGGAGCCCTCGCCGACGTATGGTTCATTGAGTGAAACGATGTCTGTCTCTTGCGACAGAGTATCCTGAGCCAGTTGGTTTGCGGCCGCCATAGCAAGGTGGCAATTAAGATGTGCAAAAGTCGGGTTTATCCCCATGATGACGCTGTTCTTAATTGTTCGACCTCCAACTTGTGGATTTGACACTCATTAGAACCTGCGGCATGACTGGTCGACAATTGCTTGCCGTTTGGTCTCCGTTCGTTCCTGGTTCTGCATTTCGGGCAGCAGAGCGCGCCCGCACTGCATTCTGAGGTTGTGTGATCCGAGACGCCGTACCTCCCACACAGGGACACATTTCGGCACACCTTCTGTGTGTGGCCGTACTTCCAGCAGCAATAGCAAATCAGAGGCCTCTGATTTGGCCGGAAGTCCACCTGTCACCAACACACACTCAATTTGCGAACCCGCTCCACACGCTCATATGAACTCTCATCAATCGCTATTACGTGATTACGACCGCGTTTCCCTGTGAACGAAGTTCTGAGTTCAAGGGAAGCCCCTTGAAGAATCTCATTCTGCTCCAGGATCGCAGGAATCACGTCGGCATTGGATAGATCCGAGTCCACACCGAAGACAATGATAAACGGGGTGCGTCGACGCGGTCTTGAAATCGATTGATCGCTCACTAGTTCCGTCTTCCCTATTTCGGCCTCCAGCCTCTCGAGATCTGCGGTGCTGTCTGTTACAATGACAATGCCTAAACCTGAGATATCCCGCACACCTCTGATTCTGATTTTGGCCTTGATAGGGTCGATTTCGCTAGTTACTTTTGTCCGAATGAAATTGGAGGAAACGTCAGAGTGTGTGGCCGGTGTTTTCGGCCACACTATGAGGGCTAGTTCCTCTTTAGGTTTGGCTTTGGCTTTTGGCCTCTGCTTCCCCTTCTGGGCGGATTCCTTTGGATGGGGATTCGCACCTTTTGGGCGTCCCGCCCGATCCATCTCCCGCTGTTTCTTCCTTGCATTCCTGGACACAACTTTGGACCAAGAGCCGTCCTCATCAGCCATTAATCCACCTAGCTGGGTTTCTGGAAGATCGTCTACGGAAGACGCGTCCGAATCATGAGATTGGACTTCGCTCTTCCTCGAATCTTTCTTACTTCCCTCACGATCGTCCTTAGAGCTCTAAGAGTTTTTCTTTTTCCTCAGTTTTCGCACACTGGACCGCAATCTGGGTCGTCGAAGGGTAGGCCGAAGCGCAAATGCTTTTCGTGGTCGCCGACCACGTTTAAATGCAAATCAACCAGCCCGCGGCATTTGCGGCGCTGGGGGTCATGGTGCATAATTAGTGGGTTAAGAGTCCTACTCGAGAACCCACAGGTAAGGTAAACAGGTAGGTATGATTTCCTTATCTCTATGTGTTGTGTTATGTTTTGCATGCAGTAGTGTATATATGTAGTAGTGCATTTATGTCGTAGTTATATATATGTAGTAGTGCATGAATGTCTTAGTTATATAAATATGGGTATGATCTCCTCGAATGGGGTCGCTTGACCACGTCCTAGTTTCGCCTATGGGGTTCTGTCTCGCGGGAAGCTATTCTAGTGGGGGACAACCTTAGCCAAGGCGTGTCTGTGCGTCAGGGACTAACTTTCTTCGAAGCCCCGGGTTGGCAAGAAGCACCTTTTGCTCGCCACGTCCGATGAACTAGTCGCTTCCTCCTTCCCTAGGATTTGATAATCTGAAGGCGTGGTTACAGTAATGGGTCGTGGGGTGTTTCGGCAATGGCCTACAATCCGGATCCTCTTATGAGGTTCTGGCAACAAGGCCGTCGGGTCGTCTCTGCGTCCGCCCAAGTGTCAGGTGGTGGTGTCCTGCATTTGGGCTCCACCGCAAATCGCAGCGTCCGCTGAACTTCACTCATTTGGGTTAGGGTGAGAGGCGCAGGTAGGATTCGGCCCCCGTCTTTCCCCAGGCCAAAGAGCACCACCTTGGAGGTGTCCGGGTAAACCGGCCCATCTTGTTCGTGACCTCGTATGGGCTAACCAGAGCCCGGAATCCGCTGTGAACTAGACTGCCTTCGGCAGCCGTAGCTTATCATTACCATAACACATATGGATTTTTTTAAATGTATGTCACGTGACTATCTAAAATTATAATAAATTAATTCGCTAATCACAAATTTTATTTCATAACCAATCACCTATACTAATTTATAATTTTTCAACCATGTACATAACCTATAATTATAAAATTCAATTTTTTTGTTAAGGATTCGCCAATAACTCATGCGATAAAACATTTGCGAAACTAAAAATTGTATATGATCCGTGTTCAATTTGTAAAAAAGTATTAGGTTAGAAACGCACACGTGACCATAATCACCTGTAAGGTGTATACAGAGGAGCTACACATGTGGAATGTAACTTGAACTATAAGCAATGTAAAACAATCCCTGTTATATTCCATAACTTGAAAAATTATGATAGTCATCATATTATAACAAAGCTAGAAAAATTTAAAGATCTTGAAATCGATGTGATTGCGCGTACGCTGGAAAATTATATTACTTTTAAAATCAGAAAGCCAACATGTCTTATTCATAAGGACTTTTTAGTTTCATTCGTTTGCGTCGGTTTTGAGCCCGCGAACTTGAGCTCGAATTTATTATTTTATTATTGATACGCTAACTATTGGGCTGTCCGTGTCCTGATACTTTCTCACTTTCTTATAAATACTATCTATTACAATCACACTTTTTTCGACTCGTGTTGTATCATTCATAAATATTTTTTCTTCTAAAAACACCTCGAAGAATACTTTTTAAAGAATGAAATTAAATTTTAGAGAATTTATAACGGAATCAAAATAATTATAAAGTTTCATTATAAAAAATTTCAGACACATTGTAAAATAATCTTTTATTCTCGAAGAATACTTCTTTCACGAAGTAGATTCCCTTTTAAATTTTTTTAATCAGGAAAAAAACTAGTTCTATACAAAAAAGAATGTGTTTCGAATAGGAATTCCTCTTTAGTACACAATGCTTTAACACATGTACCGAAATTTGTAGAATTTTTCAATGCTGCTATCACTGGATATTAGTTTAAGCTTTTCAGTTTTAAATAGTAGTGAGAATATAAACTGAAAGTGATTGCGTGGTTGTAACCCTAGCAAAATCTAATCATGACTCAATGTTTTTTTTTTTTTTTATCTTAACCACTGAATCATGATTGCGTACCTTCGAAAGAGTATTTAAAGAAGAGGTAGGCTAATTTCATTAAATCAACTATGCTTCAGACTTTGCTTTTTTGGAAAAGAACTTTTATTATAAGACAAAGCGGTTTTATTTATATCTCTCTATATACTTGCATGTCAGATATTATAGGGTAAAGCGATTTTGTTTATCTCTCTCTATATACATGCGTGTATATCGCATATCTGATTTTATAGGTCAAAGCGAATTTTTTATCTCTCTCTCTTTCTATATATATATAAAATGTATATCGCATGTCTGATATTATAGGGCAAAGCGATTTTATTTATCTCTCTTTATATATATATGCATGTCTGATATTATAGGACAAAGCGATTTTATATATATCACTCTACATTTGTATATACCTTTGTGTAATAGGTTTGTGATATTTATTTCAAAATAATTATTAATTATTTTGAAATAAATATCACACACCTATTATACAAAGGTATATGCATATACAAAATAGAGTGATATATATAAAATCGCTTTGTCCTATAATATCAGATATACATATATAGAAAGAGAGATAAATAATATCACATATACGATATATACGTATATATCTTATATCTATAATCATTTATTTATTATAATAATTTTTTTTTCTTGAAATATAAATTTATATATGTATTCCCTTTTAAATGTAAATTCTTTAATGAAAATTACTAAAATATTCTATCTTCTAAAATATTTTAGGTAGCTTTCAATACAAAAAGCTACCTATTGCAGCCGTTCGGGAAATCATTTATTTAAAAGTGCTGCACACGTGACGGAAAATCCTCTATTTCCACCTACCGCCGACAGAATGCGCATTCTCATCTAAACGAACCTCCGACACGTGTTCCCGCTGCCTGCGGCACCGTATAGTAGGCATGAAGCGCATGCGCGGCAAAGTCTTTTAGTTCCATCTTTCACAGGGGAGTCACTCTGTTCAAATAAATCATCTTCCGAACGAAACTCCCACACGTGTCCCCGCTGCCTCCGGTACCCTATAGTAGGCGTGACGTGCACGCCAGCAAAATCATTTAGTTCCACTTTCTAACACCAGGGTACGCCATTTGTGAGATTCGAACATCCGACACGGATACCTGTTGTATCAAGGGAGTTGGATGAACCAATTACCGTCGAAATCGGGCCCATAGAACTCGAGAAAATTATGGGCCCCTGGCGGTGGAAGGTAAAACTAAAGTCTGTAATGCGATCGAAAAGTCGAATTAACCATAGCCCGTCGTGATCGGGCCCGTAGAACCCGACATAACAAAGCACTGTTAGAGAAAAAAAGCTTGTAGTGTTTCCCGCTATGGGGCGCTTGATCAAGTGCTCAACAACAATTCATTTACTTTGTTTGTTGGTATGCATCAAGTAAATACGGGTTGTGTACTTTTATTAGGAACATAAATTTAATTTTTACGAAAATCGTTATTTGAAATTTCCGGTATTCTCTATATATAACATTTATAAAACGATACGGGAGAAGCTAAAAATGTTAAATTTCTTAAATGGAATTTGTTTTGTGCAAATCAGAGCAAGGCCTTAACACCCCCCCCCTACCCATACCCGCAAATATAACGAATAATTTGTTCAAGGAAATCCTCTTCCCCTACATTAACGGGATCATTAAAAAAAAATAATTATATTTTTCTGATAGTTAGAACATAACGCTAAAATAGCCGCCAGATGGCACCCCTTCCCATCCTCAAATTCAAATCTATATCTTAATTAGTTATATTTGTTCATTAGTAAAAATTGGCAATTATTTCCTTTCATTTTCTCAAAGTATATGGAGGGATCGCCAGAGAAACGAATATCTTTGT
This sequence comes from Maratus michaelseni, assembly GCA_963931845.1. NCBI lineage: Eukaryota > Metazoa > Arthropoda > Arachnida > Araneae > Salticidae > Maratus > Maratus michaelseni. Next base: position 29,835,471 of record OZ007599.1, read on the forward strand.
AGTTCAGTGTTTAATGTAAGCCGATCCATGTCTGAAACTTTCTCGGATTTTTTTAACGTTGTAAAATGCACATACATGCATACACACATGTATGTGTACATGTGGGGGCATACATGCATACACACATGTGCATACACATGCATACAACCACCATATTTTTGCAGTTTTTTGTAAAAAATAAGGAAAGTTACCGGCCGAATTTTACAAAAATTGCATTATCGGATGTCGAAAATGTTTCTACTTATGATTAAAAATTTCAATCAATATCTTAATTAGTTTTCTTAAAATTCACTAATTAATAAATAAATTTCAAATTTGTTCATTTCTACTTGCAAATTGAGAACAGATGTTCTTTTCTTTAGTCATTTTATTAAAAAAGATGGCATTTTCGATGCGATGTTTAATGAGATTCTAATTAATATCGTGGGTAATTATCAATATATTAGAATTCTGAGTCCCAGGTGCATCAGATCAGGCCTTGTACTACATAAATCTAAAATTTCTTACTTCTAGGTGCGCTACATCTCGTTGGCCATCGTAGACAGACTGACACACAGACACACACAGCAATTTTGTTTCATATTAGTACTAGCTATACACTCCCGGCATTGCCCGGGCCAAAGATAATAACAATCTCAGAGCAAGGCGTTAACCCCCTCCCTCCCCATACTCGCAAATATAACGAATAATTTGTTCAAGAAAACCACCTTCACCTACATTAACGCGATCATTAAAAAAATAATTAAATTTTTCTGATAATTAGAACATAACGAAGACGCTACGCTAAAATAGCCGGCAGAGGACAACTTTACCCATCCTCAATTTCAGATCTATATCTTAATTAGTTATCTAAATTTTTGTTCATTAGTAAAAATTGGCAATTATTTACTTTCATTTTCGCAAACTAAATGGAGGGATCGGCCGGAGAAATAGATCTCTTCGTAGTTTAGTTTTTAATGAAAGCAGATCCCTGTCTGAAACTCTCTCCGATTTATTTCACTGGCGCCGGCAGATTTTTGGCAGTTTTTTGCATAAATTAAGAAAAAATACCGGCCGAATTTTTCAAAAATCGCATAGTCGGATGCAGATTTTTTTTTTCTACATATGCTCAGAAATTTTCAAATTGATATCTTAATTAGTTTTCTTAAAATTCGCTAATTATTAAAATAATTTCGAATTCATTCATTTCCGCTTGCAAATCCCAACAGCAATTCTTTTCTTTAGCCATTTTGATTAAAAAGATGGCATTTTTGATGCGATGTTTAATGAGAATATAATTAATATGATGGGTAATTATCAAAATATTAAAATTCTGAGACTCAGGTACACATGGCCAGACCTTGGGCTATACACACCTAAATTTTCAGACTTCTAGGTGGGCTAGATTTTGCTAGCCATCGCAGACAAACACACACACACACACACAGAGCGAAACTTTCTTTTATTAGTATAGAGATATAGATATAAATATAGATATAGATATCTGATATTTGTCATGCTGTAACGCTCTTATTTATGAACCTATTTGGTTGTGACTGAGTATGTGTATAGGACATACCAAGGTCTCAACCGAGTTCGTTGGTCAGCTTCACCCACCATCTTGTTTCAAAAAGGCGGCCAGTTAATTTTTTTTAATTTATTAAAAACTCAAAAAGATGAACAAAAAAATTATAAATTTGAAAAATTGTTTCCGTTAAGTGTTAGATTGTGATACAAGGATTACGGATTAGTTTTTGTTTTGGTTTTATCTTAAAAAAAAAAAAAACGGCTGAGATATGGCAGTTTGAAATTCTAGGGAGGCTGACATTTTGAAACAACCTGATTTTTGTTATGCTATAACTCTCGTATTTATGAACCGATACGAATGTGACTGATCATGTGTACAGAACATACCAAAGTTTCTACCGAGTTCGTTGGCCAGCATCATGCGCCATCTAGTTTCAAAGTGGAGGCCAGTTAAAAAATGTAAAAAGATGTTCTAAAAGATGTAAAATAAAATTATAAATTTAAAAAGTTGTTTCCGTGAACTGTTAGACCATGATACATGGATTCCGGAGCATATTTTGTTTTGGCTTTATCTTAAAAAACGGCTGCGATATAGCTGTTTGAAATTCCATGGAATATGGAAGCTACCTTTTCCCCCCGGTGCAGGCCGGAATGACTTTTTTGAATACTTTTTTCACATTTGATATGAAAATTATAAGTTTTGATTTGACTAAGGGATTTACAGAAATATTTATTTAAAAAAAATTACTAATTTTTTAAAGAACAAATGTCTATTTTTTATGAGTACAGAAACTATGTAATCGAATGATGTTTTACCTTTTTTTGGTAAAGACAGAAATTTCTTTCAGAATATACTTTGAAAGTTGGCGTTTTGAATCGAATTTCCGGACGCGGCAGCGTGGGAAAGGGGAAAAAGCGGTCGTCACGTGACAACAATAATTTGTAACTTGATAAATAATTTATTTATCACAAATGTAGTACTCAATCCAATTTTCATCGTTTTTATAGTCAGGCTTGCAAATTTTATGTGTTTAGGTTTAAAAATGTGTTAGAAAAAGTAGTCAGAAAGTTTCAAGTTGTTCAGGAGGGAATTTGAGAACAACCTTAAATTTTCACTTAATAGTTAGTGAATTTCATACACTTTAGTTTTTCGTGTCCCTGGTAGTCGCCGGACCACGCAGTTTCTGAGGCCATTTCAAGAAAGTATATAGTGTAAAATGTTAGATATAAAAAGATATAGCGTAAACTGTAGCTTAATGTATATGTTCGTCGTGTTGGAAAGGGTGTAATAATGTATGTGTGAGGCATGTCTTTATAATTTTGTTTTGACTGTCTGTCCGTTCGTGCTCTAACTTTCGGGAAAATATTGACAAATAAAAACCACAAAATTGATACATGTCATTAAGGTAGCTTTCAAATTCCTTGCTCAACAATGAGGAACTTTCAGAGACATTTTCTAACTCATATTTAAATTTAAATGTATAAAATTGGTAAGCCTGATTATTGAAGGAATTTGCAATCGAATAGCGTTTGGCAAATAAATTACCTATCGAGTGATAAGCGATTGTTTTCACGTGACAAGCATTTCCCCTTTCTCGCGCTTCCGTGTAGGGAATTCGGTTTAAACGCCGACTTTGACAGCATTTCAAGAAAGTTCTTCTGTCTTTACCAAAAAAATGGAAAATGTCTTTTGATTACATAGTTTCTGACTAACAACACCTGCCAATTTCATGCGTTTCTGGACAAAAATGATTTCAGAAATGTGTCAGTAAGCACATCCCTTTGATTTGAAAAGGGTCGTAAGAAATGCTATACAGCAAGTTCCTTATAAAAAAAATGCTATATCTAGCATTTACAGTTTTTACACGAGGTACACAAAAGAATTCGGACACATTACATTACGGTCTAGTGGCAGAATTTATTTGAAGTATATTTTGATCATGTTTTTCTTGAACAAATTCAAAGAAAGTTATTTAATCTTTAACATTGCATGAAAGTTCAGAATATATTTCGAAAAACTGATAGTGGATAAATGTAATAAGTAAAAATAGTTGGAAGGTGTTTTATAATCTGTGCAATCGACATTATTTTTCGTTATTGTTTTGTTCGTATGTGCTATCAACAGGAATTAGGCACAGATGGAAAATCAGCAATAATATATATATTTTTTCATTTGAAAATAATTTCTAGCCATCTAACTGTAACTCGTTTTTAAAAAAGGAAAAAATTATTTAAAAGAAATACTTTTTACATTACAAATTTCAATAGATATATGGTATTCAATACATTGAAACCTAATACATATATTATATATAACAAAATTCAATTATGTAATGTTATTAAATATAACAATACATAATTCAAACAATATTTATATTGTTTCAATTATGTATATATATATGTATCTAATTGGTGTGTTATAATCTGAATGACGTCTACCGATTTCTAGATAAATAAGGACGTATATTAGTTCACGGCCAAAATAAAAACTGTACGTAACAGGGGATACATATACAGGGGTCGGATATCCAACTCTCGACGAGCGTGAAAATATTCTAGCACTGGATATGTGTCCCTCTGCTGTGGCTTCAAGATGACGTATGGGGGCAGGTATCCAGGGGTCGGATATCCAATGCTCCCCTCAAAAGTAAAACGTCCAAGCATCGGATATGTTACCCCGTGATATATGTCCCCTTCTGCTTAGTGCCACTAGAGATACTCTAGAGGCATCTAGAGTAACTCTAGAGGCTCTACTTCTGCTATGACGTCAAGATGAAGTACGGGGGCAAATATACAGGGGACGGTTATCCAGGTCTCGACGAAAGTAACACGAACTAGTTTTTGATATATGGCCCCTTCTGATATGGGGGCAGATATACTGGGGTCGGATATCCAACTCTCGAAGAAAGTGAACCTGGATATGTATCCCCTTCTGCTGTGACCTAAATGCGACGTATGGGGGCAGATATACTGGGGATAGATATCAGGCGACTCGTGGCATCAAGATGACGTATGGGGGCAGATATACAGGGGTCGGATATCCAATGCTCTACTCAAAAGTAAAACGTCCAAGCATCGGATATGTTACCCCTTGATAAATGTCCCCTTCTGCTATGACGTCAAGATGACGTACGGAGGCATAGAGGGGACGGTTATCCAAGTCTCGACGAAAGTAACACGAACTAGTTTTTGATATATGGCCCCTTCTGATATGGGGGCAGATATACTGGGGTCGGATATCCGACTCTCGAAGAAAGTGAACCTGGATATGTATCCCCTTCTGCTGTGACGTATGGGGGCAGATATACTGGGGATAGATATCAGCGTCCCCGCATGGGCAGCTTCCATCAAGGGAGTCATGTCTCTCAATCGACGATTTGCCACATTTGCTTTCATCGCCAGATGCAACTGCAATCGAACAAACATATTACAACAAGACTGCTTTTTTTATAAATAAAACTTTATTTCAACACACACTTTTAATTGAAAATGCACCTTTTTTTTTAATACGACATCCCATTTCTATGTAAAAATATTATTTCTCTATTAACTCTGCTGTCATAACTGAATTTATTGGGACTTTCTGACTTTCTTGCCTCATAATAAAAAAAACTATTGCATATGAACACATGAAAAACAAACAAAAAAAAAACATGAAACCAGGGTTAGAAATTAAGAACTAACTAAGTAGGGTGTCAAATGATGCCTACATTTTTTTTCTAAGTGTCAAACTGCATTTCATGGCTGCAATTTTATGTTATAACATATTTTCACATTTATTTTCGTAACCATGTTAACAATAATGTTGTCTCAAATGAACCATGGGTGCTCTTTCTTACATTTCATAGAAGTCGAATGGCTCACTTTGAGAAATGTTCTAGAATTCGCATATCTAAAATACCGCAGTTATTTTTTTTTTCCCCAAATATTCACTACTTGTAAATGGTACTGTAAAGTAGGAAGAAACCTTTTGTTTTTCCATTTCAAAACACACTTGCTATAAATATATATATATGTATAACAAGCTATAAATGTGCACACTGTCCTGCATTGAATTGGAACTTCAATTTTGAACAGTGGTTTTGAACAGGGTAGGCAAAAACTGCTAAAAGGTCACTTTTATCTGTCATTGGTTAAAGTGAAGTCAACTAAGAGGTGATGTTTTATTGAAAAGTATGAATGAATGTGTTTGTTAAACAAAAATTAAATTGAAAGAAAGCTAGGCATCCAATTGGACGACTAGATATCCTTTTGTGGTCGTGAAATACAATAATTGAGTTGCATTTGACAACTAACGACCACAAATTTCTAACCCTGCATGAAAACAGATAGTTTTATACAAAAAATTTATGATAACACACTGAAACAGACAATCAAAAAATTATTTTAAAGCACTATTTAATACTGAAATTTGTTGAAGTAGTTCAATTAAATAAGTTTTATAGGATCAAAAACTATACATAGCAATTAAACCAATTTTTGCAAGCCTATATGGGACTAGATAGTAGTGTGCAGTGAGTGCCAAATCATTTTTTTAAATGTCGAATGAGATTTTTTTTTTTCAATTTTTTGTTCAAAATTTCAGTAATTTTAACAGCAATTTATTTCATAGTTCAAAAAAGGTCTTTTTAGGTGTGTTCGTAATTATATAAATACGTAGCACCTATAGTCGTCGTCTGGTCCACCCATCTGTTTGCATATAACAGCACAAAAACTACCTAACCGAATGGTTTGAAGTTTAATATATAGAATTGTTTCAAAATTTTGTCACATCATTTCAAATTTTAGAAAAATTTAAATCAAAACTTAAAAGTTTTCTTCATTCTATTGCATCCTATCGTTATTTATTCCATGATAGGTAATGATTCAAGGTTGTCATGGTGATTACATCCTATTTAAGATGGAGTCCTATTATTTCCGTATTACTGAATTTAAAAACTGAAATTGTTTAATGATAGCAATCCTATAATATAGCGACAGTTTTTTGGATAGATACCGTAATTTCGGGTAGATAAGCCGCCCTGGCGTATACGCCGCTACGTCCGAAAATCGTAAAAAAAAGCTGAAATTCCATCGTATACGCCGCACCGGCGTATAAGCCGCATTTATTGAAAGTGGTGTACGTACTACTATAGACGCCATATTGAATATTTTCGTGCATTTTTTTAAACCATTTAAAAAATTAGATTATTAAATTTAATACAAATAATGAAAATAATGAACTTACTTACTTTTAGTTTGTGAATTTATCCAATTGCATCGCACATTTCAGCCTTGGATCGGCAAGTAGAAATATATGTGATGGAATTCTTAATATAAAACATTACATTAGAATAACACTATTTTTTATTCGAATCCCTCAATTAAATAACAACGTAAAATTCTGAAAATAACTAATGATACAATAACCATTTTGACAACATGAACTATTGACAAAAGTAGGGAGAGACGTATAAACAGAATTTTTTTGAAAATCACTTCACTACTAACTGTAAACATTAATGTCTATTAATTGGTACTCTATTTAATATATTCCGTAAATATTTAAAGTAAAATGTTCTAAGAAAGTTTTAAAATAACCAAACAAAAATTAAATACATACGTTCATTATTTTAAATAAAAAATACAACATTCGCAAGTGCGCCCACGTAAAGAAAACAAGAAAATCTACTTTCTTTTCTGTTAAAACGCCGCGATTATGCAAAACTACGCATAAAAAGTATTCTTTAAATGTGTCAGCTACTTCACTTTGCGTAAGTGCAATAAAAAGAAATTATTGAGCTGCAAGCAAACAGAAAAAATAATTTAAAAGAAAAACAAAACCCGTTGTTTCTTAGCTATTAAAAAAAAAAAAAAAAAAAATATCTCCATTATTATGTTCAAATTTTCAGCAAGTAGCAATAACAGTAAATTAAGCTGTGTAACAAAATTTCATTAAAATATAATAAGTTATTAGAAAATTACAGCATTCCACAACCCCCCCCCCCCCCCCTAGTTACAATAAAAAGGGAGAGAGTTATCTGCAGTTTGTTTATTCAACTCTGTGGAGTTGGAGTGGAGCAGGAAGTTGAACGTTATCGGAATGAGATCATTATCTTTGAGTAATAGGTTTCGTTATGCAAAAAGAAACCATGTATAGATTTTTTTTCTTTTTTAATGAAATAAAAAGAACTTAAATGGGATATTCTATAACATGCTTAGAAAAACAATCTGAGTAACAGAAATAGTAAAGAGGATGCGGCGATTACTTTTGTTTCATTATAGATATATTGATATATAATGTATTCATCATCATAACAGATTTATAAATCAATCAAAATTTAGGGAGGTTTGTGTATTTTTAAAAATGTAGTCATGAAGAAATCAGTTAAAACAAATTTCTACAAAAGATTTCTAATCCATGAAGGATTTTTAATATTATTTTTCATATTTTCACTCTATAATACGTACATGATCCGATTTTTTAATTTTGTATTTTTTTTTTTTCTGGAAAAATCGTTATTACTTCGTATACGCCGCACCGGCAGATAAGCCGCAAAAGGTAAAATTTAACTTTTAAACATGTATAAGCCGCGGCTTATCTACCCGAAATTACGGTATTTCCGGAGAAATAGATATTAAGTAGAAAAAGTCTAAATATGGATTTCAAGTTCTGAAATCTGCAAAGACAGGCTTAAGTTTCACTTTGGCATTTTCAGTCAATGTCAACAAAAGATAAAATGTGGACAACTTAAAATGTACTTATTTTATTACAGAAATGAATCATATAATACCAGACCATATACAATAATAGTTATGAATTTCAAACGCATTAAATATTATAATTGCTATTAAAAAATATATATATTACATACAATATATATATAATATTACATACAATTTAGCTTTGAGTAAATTAAAAAGAAATTATTAACAAGAATTAGGCAGAAATTATTTACTTACTCTAATAAAAAGTCTATTTTACCAAGGTAGAACCCATTAATAAAACCCTTTATTGTCACGACTCATGAACATTTTTTTTTAATTGAAATTTTGAAATCAGTAAGATATTTTTCTTGAAACAACAAATCAAGCATGCTAATAAAGGCAACTACCTTAAATAAATGATAGATAAATCCACTCTTCTTTTTTATAAAAAAATAAGTTTTTTTTTTAATCTATGATTTTTCATAATGTCATTTTCTAACTTAATAATTCTCCGAACTACCTATTTTTACAGACATTATTTTAATTTTTCAACATATAGATAGGCATTGTACATTTTTTGAAAGTCTTTAAAACATCTCTAAAATCACATAAAACCAGTCATATGTTAAAAGTTTCACAAAAGTAAAATATTTTCACCTGTTATCCCAGGCATCTTCAATACTGATATTATGGTTCAATCGACAGAGCAGAAAACCATAACATCAGTATTGAAGATGCCTGGTACAACAGGTTAAAATATTTTACTTTTGTGAAACTTTTAACATGACTGGTTTTATGTGATTTTAGAGATGTTTTAAAGACTTTCGAAAAATGTACAATGCCTATCTATATGTTGAAAAATTAAAATAATGTCTGTAAAAATAGGTAGTTTGGAGAATTATTAATATTAAAAAATAAGTTTTTAAGATCTGTGGTAATTTTTTTTTATTACAGGTCAGGTTGGCCTGATTTTTCAAAAGTTAGTTCAGTATACTGTTTCAGATTAAAAACCATATCTATAATATACATAGATGTTTGTCTCTGTGTCTGCTGTTTTGTGAAGAGACTGCTGCGATGCGCACAGAGCTACATGATTTAGCATGCAGGAAGGTTTCTGTATGTCTGAAGTTCTGCACCTTGAAGCCAGTTGTTGGATTTTTTAAATTAAATTTGTTTTTGCATTTGGCAGCGAATTTTCTACAATAGTAAAAAGAATGTGGTTTCAATCTTTTAACCCAATGCAGTAAATTTTGAAGAAATTAGTGCTTTTTCAGCAATCGTTTGACAAAATTCTCATTTTTTTCAGTGATCCTTTGACGAAATTCTTGTTTTTCCACGATTTTTTGCCACATTTCATGTTTTTTTCAGTGATCCTTTAACGAAATTTGCATTTTTTTTTTTTTTTTTTTTTTTTTTTTTTTTTTGTGATCCTTTAACGAAATTCATGTTTTTTATGTGATCATTTGACAAAATTTGCACTTTTTTGCAGAAAATCTTAGTTTTTAGCTCAAAATCAATTACAATTTTTTCATAGCAGTTGACAGCTTTGCGAAGTCTCCTGCTTTAAGATAATGCTGATACAGTTTGTCAGCGATTGCTGACAGTGGTAAAGAAGGGAATCATTATGTGTGATAAATGACTTCTCTTAGTTGAAGGGTTGAAGTATAGGCGCATATTTTGATGTGGATTAAAATCATTTTGATTCTATTTTGATTTAACCGAATAAAAAACAAAAGTCCTGCATAAAATAAATTCCTGAAAAATGACAAATTAAAAACTAAAAAAAAAAAAAAACAGCAAAAAAGAGAAAAATGGTGAAAAATGGAAAGTGGCCAAAAAAGCTGAAAATCATGGATCCGCGGGAGAATCTATTGCCCGATATCAAAATCTGCACATAAAATAAATTTTGTATTCATACATTTTTGCATACGCATTAGGGTGGAGCGAATTTTTTTTTTCTTCAAATCAAAATTGGACGGGGTGGAAAAGTTGCTCTATCAGATCCTCATTCTGAATATAAAATATCTTTGAAAAATATCAATATTAAATACTGCCCCAAGGTCATTGAAAATTGAGAAAAATAGTAAAAGTTGTGAATTTTCCCATTTTCTTGTCAAACATATAAAATGCACAAATATTAAAATTATTAAATTAATTTTAAGGTATTCTTCTTAAATTATTATTATTATACGCTTATAGTGAAACTATGTAATATTTATATCAAATCCAGGTGTCTTATACTGCCCCAATGACTTAAATTTTGAACAATTTATAAAAATTGGGTAATTGTAAAGCATAATCAAAACAACAAAATTGTGTTATATTTTATACGTCGTAAGAATATATTTTTAAAAATTATACTTGAAGATGAGGAATAACAAGAAAAAATAATTTATTATTACAATTTACAAGCATTATAAGCTTAATAAAAGAGCCAGGTTCTGAGTATTTGAGGCACCTTTCGTTACAATCGAGAAAGGTTTTAATTTTAAGTGAAGAAAAAAAAAAATTAACTACAAAAAATATTGATACCAGTAAGCTTGTTGCAATTGGCTGTGACGGAACTACTGTTAACATGGGTTACAAAGAAGGTGTCATGCGATTTCTAGAAGAAAAAGAAGGAAAACCACTTCAATGGCTTATTTGCCAAATACATGCCAATGAGCTTATCTTGAGCCATTTGCTCTAGCATCTTGATGGTACAACAAATGGGCCTAAAAGTTTTACAGGATCTATTGGCAAACCTCTAAAAGATTGTGAACTTCTTCCTCTTGTACATTATAAGAGAATAAGCCAAAGACATTTAAGATAGACTGGCAAAACTGTCAGTTTAACTGAGGATTTTTGATCACAGCTGACGTACGTCAGATTATTGACATTTCATATAGTAGTATATTATGTGTGGGTAGCTGTGTTGCGCTATAATTTCTTTATTCGAGATTTTTTCTAATTTTTTTTTTTTTTAATCGTTATTACATTTAAACGTATATTGCCTAATTTAACACTTTAATGTGGTATTAGCTTGTTATTAGGACGAGATCGCAATTGTTATATATCTGTGTTGCATACAATAGCACCGGCAATCAAGGCATAAATAAAACTTTATCTTTCCATCGGTAAGTCAAATTTTATTTATGAGTATACTTAAGAATGTCCTTTTTAATAAATCTTAGTATCATTGTTTCATTTATTTAGTCAGTGTTATTTAAAGTGAGGACAAAATAAAATTCATCAATTTGATCTGGCCATGAATTTATGGCACAAATGGGATTTATTTAAAAGTAGTTACTTATTTGATTATAAGTTGTTTAATTGAGATATGTTTCATTATCATATAAACACTGAGATATCAGCTCTCGGTGTTATATAAAACTATTTTTTTTTTTTTTTTTTTTTTTTTTTTTTTTTTAAGTCTGAACAGCAAAATTATATTTATTCATAACATTTTAATCAATAAAAATATAACTTTCTTATGAATCGTTTCATTTTAATTTAGCTGTTAAAGTAGATAGCTGTTTTGGAATTCCTAATGCATTTCTAATATATAATATACCTTGCAGAGTGTGGTATAAAATAAAAATATTTACTGAAACACTAAGAACTTTTTATTACTGTTGTTATCGAAAACTGTACAATTAGAATAACCTTTACAAGTCCGAAATGAATATCAACATATTGATAACCTCCTAAGCTACAATCAAGTTATCTGTGGTCTCCCTACTGATGGAAGTGGAGGAACTGACTTGCAAAAGCTGACGTTTGGAAATCGAGGAACTAAGTTAACAAAGTCTTTTGTTACAATTTTTATGCCAGCTGGAGACATTCACAGGCAGAATTTTTTATTTAATTTTTCTGTCTGTAAATGTAACTTGCTAGAGCTTGAGATGTCTTCCACGTCCTAGAAACATCTTGCTGCCAATTTTCATTCACAGTAATTCAATAGGTTGATATTAAGTCCATTTAAGATTTGGAAAAATTATATTACTGGTACTTTTTTGCATAACAACAGTAATAAAACATTCTTTGTTTTTCAGTAAATATTTTTATTTTATATTTGTATCTGAAAGTGTTATAATATTAGAAATGCTGGTACTTCTCGGCTATCTTCTTGGCAAGAGAAGGAAATTTCACATGCATAGTTTCTGGTAACCTATTTACTGTTTCTTTTTACAGAAGATTTTTTTCTGTATTTATACAGTTTATTTAATATAAAAAAGTCATTTATTTTTTTGGTACTTCTCCATTACCCCGTCGATCACTTTTCATAAGAAAGTTATTGCCAAACTATAGGATTTAATGCCAAAAATGCAGTCCCAATCACTTGACGTCAGAAGCATTACACGTGTTTGTTAAGTCATCAAGTGGTTTTCAATTCACCATTTACCTGTATTTTTCATTATGTTTTACCGATTTATTAGTTATTTCATTAATTAAAATAACAATTTCATCCTTAAACGGCTGTGCCATGATGTTAAAAGAGAAAATGCATTGAAAGAATAGTTAAGTGCAATAAATCAATTTCAACCGATGTTACAAACATTTATTCACCAGCCGAAAATATTGTAAATAAATAAATATCCAAGATTTTTTTTTTTTCATTAATATATTGTCATTTTTTTGTTGTTTAAACTTACTGACAGTTGACACTTTGGTGAGTGGGGCTTTTCCGAATTTTTTTAATTTATTTATTTATTTTGATATTACAATGGCAACATTCCTCTATTTTTTTATTTGGCATTACAGTTTGGCGATAATTTTTTTATGAAAAGTGGTCGATGGGATAATGGAGAAGTACCATTTTTTTATATACAAACATAAGTAATTTGTATATAAAAAACAATAATAATAATATATATACACAGGGTTGGGGAATTATATCATTTTACTTGCCTCTAGTAAGTGACTTTTCTGATGAGGCGAGATAATCTTTAAGAAGTCTTTTAAAAACTGCAGGCTATAGAAGAATTGTTTTTATTTCTTAGCTATATTTTGCAACTCTTCAAATTACTGTAATATCACTATGGTAACTAAGTTCTAACCTTATACTAAACTTTCCTCTATTGTATATATTTCTTAATTTTATTTGAAAAAAAGGAACAAAAATGTATTATTGTAGTAAGGATTTATTTTTGCAGTTGCGTAAATTCTGTCATAACAATTTTCAACTGTATGTTGCTTCTTGCTGGCTGGTAAGATTTTCTGAAAATTTCCCACTCCTACATACATCGTCAAATCTGCATAGCTTAGGACCAGAGGTTGTGCAGATTTTAGAATTTTGTGAATTTCTGGTCATGCATAACTAAATATGCATAATAATGATGAGATATTTTTTTCTTGAATTATTCAATGAAACTCGTCTTATAAAGGTATATTGGTATATTGGTATAAAGGTATACTTCAAAATCATAAAAATAAAGACATTTTATCTCATGTTTAGCCAGACTTAATTATTTGAAGTGTTAAGATCATACTCACAGCTATTAACAATTTTTACGCATACAAATATAAATTAAGTATAAATTTTAGAAATATTTTGACAACTATATAAAACAGGCATCTTTTAAGAGCAGCACACCGAAAAAAATATGAATGCATTATAGGCCTATAGGTTTAACATTAGTGAAGGGAATTTGAGATGTTACTGACCATGTTTTGGGTATTTATGCATTGTGACATTTTGGTGCTTCGAAATAAAGAATACGTTATTTTATCATGTATTTTTATGAGCAAATATTACAATATGAATTTTATTTTGCCTTTTTAGAACTTAACTGTAGAGCATTCATCATTTTGACGAATGCAAAATTGTATGTTTTATTTAAATACATACTAAAAAATCACTTATTCACTGAAAAAAAAAAATCATGAAAGAATAAAATTACAAAGATTTATAATCGGGTCTCTACACTGATCAACAAGAAATTTATTTTGCATGTAAGAAGGCATCCGTATTATAAAGGCATGCTATATGCTAATTTTATTGACTGTCAGTTCTTTTTTTTTTAAATACATTGTTTATTCATCTTATCAGATTTAATTTAACCCTCTTTTCTACAGCTGGAGAAATATTGATTATAAATTGAAAAAACATTTATTTTTTTTAAATAACTAATTTTTAGGCATGGTTTTGTATTTTAATCTATTACCACATGATTCAACAGTAAGTATTTGTTCGTTACAATAATGTAAAGTAACATTTTCAGTAATATAAATAAGTAATAATAATAGTTATAAATTATAACAGTGGTACAACCAGGCAGGATCCTCATTGGGGGCGAGTTTGGAATCATCCTTACTCATAAAATGAAAAATTTTGTTCAATTAGAAGCTATTATTATGAAAAGCTATAATTCATGATAAATTAAAATATATTATAAATGTGATTAAAATTCCAATTTACTGAGTCCCAGTAAGAGATTTTTCTGTGTCACTCTGCAGCAAAACAAAATTTATCTGTGACCATAAGAAAAAATAGTAACCCATGTTAAATAAATTGGAATAAATTAAAAATAAATTGGAAAAATAGTAACCCACCACCAAAATTTACATTTACAAGGAAAATGTAATAAGAAGATGTAGGGATGCACCGGAGAGTGACTTTGGTCGAATACTGAATATTCGACTAACTGAATACCTCTATATTTCATGGTTTAAAAGTTAAATTTCAAAATAATTTTTCATAATATCTGTGACCATAAGAAAAAATAATAACCCATGTTAAATAAATTGGAATAAATTAAAAATAAATTGGAAAAATAGTAACCCACCACCAAAATTTACATTTACAAGGAAAATGTAATAAGAAGATGTAGGGATGCACCGGATAGTGACTTTGGTCGAATACTGAATATTCGACTAACTGAATCTATATTTCATGGTTTAAAAGTTAAATTTCAAAATAATTTTTCATAATATTTAACAGAAAGACAATTTTCATGAAAAAAAACTCACAATTAAACTTTACAATAAAATTTTTAAAAAATTCTATGTTTTAAATTATTTAAGAAGGATTAGTCTTAACTTTTTTAATTAATAATAAAAAAATTAACTTATGACTTCTTCTGTGAACTAAAATATATGAATAAAATTTACTTACATTCTAAAACAAATATTTTAAAATCAAAAATAAATTTTCAAGGAATATCTTACAGTAATATAGTATTTATTTGACAAGAAGCGAGTAAATAATAATAATAAATTCAAATGGTGGCAACTTAGCAAGAAAGTTTTTGAAATGTACTAGAATGAATAAAGTGAACGATTATTTTCAGAGGTTGGAAATTTACATGGTGTTTGCAAAATTTTAGAACAAACTTTCTAGGAAGATAATGTGACCAAGACAAGCATTTTCTGTACAGAAAACCAGCATCACAATCCATTTATTCAATCAAAAATAAAAGGTGTTTCACTACAAATAGAACCCTAATTTTTGTTCACAACTTTAACAATAATGAAGATATTTTAGCAAGGTTTTTAACATATTAACTTTGTTTTGTATAAAGTGTATTGGAATCATTGAAGTGATTGAATTTTAATCAGTGATACAGTGTATGTACTGTCAGCTGCATTCTGAATTAGTGGAATGTCCAGCTTAGTGTTTGCACTGCACTAGTGTCACATTTTAACACTTCTTGTCATATTTCACAGAAAGTAGAGTAAGTCTGATGTTTGAATATATTGTTACAATATCTTCATTATTGTTATTTTTAAATGAAAATGCAAGTTCGACATGGAGTGAGACAGACTGTATTTTTTAATAAGTGGATTGCAATTCTGGTTTCCCATACAAAAACTGTTTGTCTTGTTACTTATTATAACCCCTGAAAGCATATTATCTTCCATTATGTTTAGAAATACCCAGTTGTAAAAAAGCTAACAATATTCAAAAACTTGTATTTACAGATCATTAGTTCCTATGAATGTCATCATTAACAGTTCCTTTTCTTAATTGTTACTTTTCAAACTGCAAATAAATAAAGCAAAAGCAATCTCTGTTATTTAAATATGATTGTATTTCTTAATATCTTTATTTATTGACAGTTAAAAATAAAAGTTATCTAAGGTTTAAAAAAAAAAAAATGTTAAAACACTTTCTTTAAGTATTCAGTTTGGCTAAATATGAAGATATTTGGCCAAATTGAATATTCAGCATATCAAATAGTTTGATATTCAGCCTAACCAAATAATTTGATATTCAGCTTAACCAAACATTCAGTAGTATGGCTGAATACTGAATATTTAGTGCATCCCTTAGAAGATACAATAATTTAGGAAATTAAATTTAACAATTTTTTTAAGCACAGCCTTTATTTTAAAGTTATTAGATTAATCTGCAGTGTGTGCTGCCATTTGCATACTTTTTCTAGTGGGCTTAAAGTATTTTTATTAGCGTCTCATGCTTTTATGATTTTCAGTTTGACTTCAGAATTTTTTGTTTAAGGCGGTATTCAAAAGAATTTTTTTCCACGCTCAACAACTCAAAATTTTGAGACACATTTTAAGACTCATTTTTTAAAATAAAAACATGAAACTTGGCGGTGTGATTTATGAAGACATTTATAAGGGCCCCATGTTTTTATTTTTCGTACAATTAATTAGAAATTGAATTACAAACAATTATTTTCGCAATACATTTTTTTTTTTTTTTCCAGCGCTATCGCTTCGGGAAATTCGATTCAAAATATCCACTTTGACAGCCTTTTTTTAAATATATTCTGCCTTTATCAAAAAATCGAGACAATACGGACATTATAAAGTTTCTGAATAAGAGAACCTGCCAATTGGATGCATTTTAGAGCAAAAATGAATTTACAAATGTGTCTCAAAATAAGCAGTTTGGATTTGAATACACCCTTAAAAGCATTTTTTTACCTTTATGTACACTAAGCATGTTATTTTTCACATTGTTTTCTACTTTCAGTTTCTAATACCTATATATATATTTCTTTTTTTTTTTCAAATAATTTCGAGTTTCAAAAAGGGTTTAACAATTTTAAATTGCATAATAAGACAGTTAAATTTCTAACAAACACTTCCTACATTGTACATTCTAGTTTTATTATTTCTTTTTGTATAAAAACAGAGTACACTTTCAAAGACACAGACTTTTGTTAAATCTTTTTATTATTGTGACTGATTTAAACCTTCCAGACATACTGATATTAATTCAATATGAATAGTAGATTGCTTATCTAAAAGAATTTCTTAAAAGATAAAATTTATTTGAATAATACTATTATCTTACTTATTAAAAATGTTCGAAAAGAAATAAACAGCAAGAGAAACTCTTTCTGTTAGTCGTTAATTATAGCAGATAATTATAATTTAATCAAATCTCGCCAGTAGCATTTTCTTTTTCACCAATAGCAGCTTTTATTTTACGCATGTGTAAACTATAAACAATGCTTTGATGTTGAAATAAAATGTTTTGGTTTGTAGTATTTTTTCTTCTTTGTATATTAAATTAAATGAGTTATGTGTATGCATGAGAAAAAAATGTGTATTTTAAGTGAAAATTGTGTATTTTAAATGAAATGAATGCAATGAAAATTAATGAAGATGCATAGATGAAAATTAGCGGTCGCCACTCGCCACGTGGCGATTAAAAAATCAGCCATCGATCGCCACCCTAGTCGCCACTCCCCAAGTGGCGATTAAAAAATCTGTTATCGATCGCCAAGTGAAATACACCTTTTTTAATGAAAATATGCATCTCTACATTGATTACATCTAATTAGATAACTGGTTAATTCTTTTTCCTACCAGATGCAAACAGATTTCAACGACTTATCTGTATTTTCAATATTTGGGTCATTCCATGTCAAATCAACCAAAAATTTTCAATATTCAACCTGACCATTTCAGATTTTAATGAAACATTCAGGAATCATTCTCCTTGATGATACAAATGAGAATATACTTTTATAATTTTTTTATCTCAGTAAATTTTCATACAGTTAATTTTTTAAATTTCAAAAAATCATCATTTTTTGGCTTGTATAAATGTTTTCAATTTTGAAATTTTCAAGTTATTTCAGGCGTAGAGAGTTGTTTGACCCCTCATTTTAAAGAGGATTTCATAAGGTTTAATTTGGTATGCAAGTTGACTATGCTTGGTTTTAAAAAAAGTTAATTTAATTTAAAAATTTTTAAAATAGTGTTTTTTAAAAATTTAAAAAAAAAATACATGTTGTTTTTTGTAATATTATAATCTTTAAATTCTGAAAGTTTTAGAGTGGGATCTCAATGGTATCAGCAGTTATAAAAAAAATGTTTAAAATGAATAAAACAATGATCTCTTTAGCACAATCATAAAGTTGCTGAGGTGCCAACTTTAAATATCAGCCCCAATTGGTGTTTAACATTAGTTTTTTTAAACATAACTGCTGATCCCATTGAGATCCCACTCTAAAACTTTCAGAATTTAAAGTTTACAATATTACAAAAAACATAATTTTTTCAAATTTTTCAAAAAACACTATTTTAAAAATGTTTAAATTTTAAATTAAATTTAATTAAACCTTATGAAATTCTCTTTAAAATGAGGGGTCAAACAACTCTCTACGCTTGATAGAACTTGAGAAATATAAAATTGAAAACATCTATACAAGCAAAAAAATTATGATTTTTCGAAATTAAAAAAATTAATTGTATGAAAATTTACTGAGATAAAAAAAAAATAATAAAAGTATATTCTCATTTATATCATCAAGGAGAAAGATTCCTGTAAGTTTCATCAAAATCTAAAATGGTCAGGTTGAGTCACTGGTTGATTTGACACGGAATGACCCACTTCGGCTTTTTCTCACGTGCTTACACTTTATAGTTGGATTATTTTTTCAAGAAATAGTTTTATTCTGAAAAATGTATTCATCAGCTTTGATTCCACATGCACTTCAAGTAATTTATTTCTTTTTTTCCACCGGATACAAGCAGATTTTAAGGACATTTCAGTATCTTCAATATTTCGACTCCTGCCACATGGTCTCCGGTTGGATTATTTTTCTTCAAGAGATACTGTTTAATCCTGCGAAATACACTCATACTCACATACAATAGGTATAAAACTCCTATAGAAAAATATGTTTATGTACAACGGTTATAATTTATCTAGATGTCAAGAAAATTTTAAACATAATAGTGGCCACTAACTTTAAAAAGTGGCTACTAATGAAACTACATCTACCGGCCACTGGCTACTAACTAAATTTCCCAGTTTTCACCTATAGAAGATGGTAACATTTGGCAATTTATTACCTGTGCTCAGCTAACATAAAAGTACCAAAATTTTAAATGTTTTAATTTAAGTAGACTAGCTTTATATATATATATATATATATATATATATATATATATATTATTTATTAATATTAATACAGTGAATTAGAAAAAGATAAAATTTATTAAAACATTTTCTTGTAGTATTCACACCATGTACTACTAATGAAAGTATAAAAATTCATGAATCATAAATTCATTTTAATTTACTTGTTACAGATAATCCTTATTAATTTTAGAATTCCCAATTTATTTTGGTACTTCTCCACTATAAGGCCTTGACATTGTTTTAAAAAGCTTGATGAAATTCAGGCTTTAGAAAGTGAAATTTTTTGCCAAATGATACAAACAGCTTTGAAAACAAATCAGATGAACTTTTATTCTTTCTATATATGTATTTGCATATCTCTATATTATGTCTATATATGTATTTGATACTTTTTCATTACCCCGTTAACCACTTTTGATAAAAAACATTATTGCCAAACTATAGAATTTAATGCCAAAAATGCATGATTGTGACACCACATTCACTTGATGTCAAATGAGTTATATGCGTTTGGTATGTTATCCAGTGATTTTTAATTTGATGTTTATCAGTATTTTTAATGATGTTTTACTGATTTATTGAGTATTTTGTTAAGTAAAATAACAATTATGTCATTAAACAATGACAACATGATATAAGAAGAGTAAAAGCATTGTAAAAAATTGTGATGCATCGATATAATAAATATATCAGTTTCAACTGACATCACAAACATTTATCCACCAGCTGATAGGGATAATTAAGAAAAATAATTAAATATCCAAAAAATATTTTTCTGTTTTCATTAATATATTGTAAATTTTATTGCTTAGTTACTGTTAGTTGATGATTCATTCAAATGGGCTTTGCTGAATTTTTTTTAAAAATGAGATTCTAATGGCAACATTCTTCCATTTGTTTATTGGCTTTGGCATAATAGTTTGGCGATAGTTTTTTTAAAAATAGAAAACAGTCGACAGGATAATGAAGAACACCATGTATATATATATATCTTCATACAAATTACTTCTGTTTGTATACAAAAATACATAAATAGCTTCTTTATATTAAATAAATTGTATAAATATTGAAAAAAAAAATTATATAAATTTTATATAATAAACAGTGAATAGGTTGCCAGAAAATATACATGACAAATTTTAAGGATGCTTCAGTTCTCTGTAACCCGTTGCTAAGACCTCAATAGTTGAGAAGTACCAGCATTTCTAATATAATAACAAAATGAACATAATGAAAAATACAGGTAAATGGTGAATTGAAAACCACTTGATGACTTAACAAACACGTGTAATGCTTCTGACGTCAAGTGATTGGGACTGCATTTTTGGCGTTAAATACTATAGTTTGGCAATAACATTTTTATGAAAAGTGGTCGACGGGGTAATGGAGAAGTACCAAAAAAATAAATGACTTTTTTATATTAAATAAATTGTATAAATACAGAAAAAAATATTTTGTAAAAGAAACAGTAAATAGATTACCAGAAACTATGCATGTGAAATTTCCTTCTCTTGCCAAGATAGTCGAGAAGTACCATCATTTCTAATATATAACACTTTCAGATACAAATATAAAATAAAAATATTTACTGAAAAACAAAGAACTTTTTATTACTGTTGTTATGCAAAAAAGTACAAGTAAAATATTTTTTCCAAATCTTAAATGGACTTAATATCAACCTATTGAATTACTGTGAATGAAGATTGGCAGCAAGAGGTTTCTTGGACGTGGAAGACATCTCAAGCTCTAGCAAGTTACATTTACAGACAGAAAAATTAAATAAAAATTTCTGCCTGTGAATGTCTCCAGCTGGCATAAAAATTGTAACAGAAGACTTTGTTAACTTAGTTCCTCGAATTCCAAACGTCAGCTTTTGCAAGTCAGTTCCTCGACTTCCATCAGTAGGCAGACCACAGATAACTTGATTGTAGCTTAGGAGGTTATCAATATGTTGATATTCATTTGGGACTTGCAAAAGTTATTCTAATTGTACAGTTTTGGATAACAACAGTAATAAAAAGTTCTTAGTGTTTCAGTAAATATTTTATTTTATACCACACTCTGCAAGGTATATTTTATATTAGAAATACATTAGGAATTCCAAGACAGCTAAGTTAAACAGCTTTAATTTTTAACATCTAAATTAAAATGAAGCGATTTATAAGAAAGTGATATTTTTATTGATTAAAAAAAGTTATGAATTAATAATTATACATGAGTTTTTTTTTTTTTTATGGAAGACGGTTGACGAGATAATGAAGAACCGTGTATATATATATATATATCTTTATACAAGTTACTTCTGTTTGTATATAAAAATATCGATAGCTTCTTTATATTAAATAAATTGTATAAATATTGAAAAAAGATAAAGATTAAAGTACTACATTATGAATAAATATAATTTTGCTGTTCCATTTTAAATGATAATGAAAACATATCTCAATTAAACAATTTATAATCAAGTAACTACTTTTAAATAAGTCCCATTTGTGCCATAAATTCCTGGCCAGATCAAATTGATTCGAATTTTACTTTATCATCACTTTTAAATAACACTGACTAAATAAATGAAACAATGATACCAACATTTATTAAAAAGGACATTCTTAAGTAAACCCATAAATAAAAATTTACTTACCGATGAATAAGAAATTATTTGTTAATTGCTGATTCTCATAATTGTACACCACACACAGTACAATTTTAATTGTACATCTTTGGACAATGGCATCTATGTGCATAACCTCCTAGGTAGATGTAGAATCCAGCACAAGATATTTTATTTATTCTGCTTACTCTGTATTTGTTCATAAACACTCATGTTTCAAAAAACAAATTTAGGAACAGATGCTTTACACTCTCGCAAACATATAAACAAAAGTTTGGCGACTTTTTGGTTGGCACGATTTTCAAGACTGCGCCAAACGAATAACTTAATATAATGGCTAGGTTGCCATTAAAGGAAAAAATCCCCTAAATTTGGTGACTTTTTTCCTTTTTATAACCGATTAAAAAAAAAAAAAAAAAAACTGTGCGTGAGTGTATGACATCATAGCCCAAATTTATTATGAGTAAATTGCAGAAATATTTTTTAAGTTATCGTAAAAATATATTTAGTTTACTTTAAAATGATAAAATTGGAATGGCTTTATTATTTATCATACACACCTGTGTTTCAAAGAGCCTTATAATCTACAAATTATCAAATTTAGTTGTAATCTGGCTTAAAATCATGAAGCATTTGAAGTTAGAATAGTGCATGGGTTGTGTTTGTTTCATCCTACAGTCAAAATTATCAATTTCAGATTTTTTTTTCCAGTTTAGTTTATGATTCAAAGAAAAGCAATGATTAAACAATAAGAACTAAAAGATCTTCTTATACCATTTCAATAATTAAAATAATAAATATATGTATATATTATCTTTTAGACAAAAATCTTATTTCTAAACAAGTTTTATTTTTGCTTAACTTACAAGATAACATTTTCGAACATAAATCTAAAGTATTGAAACAAATAACAATTATATCAATATTTTACAAAATTAAAATTGATGAATGTATATTTAAATGTGTATGCTTATTTTATTGGTATGTATTATTTGATTATGCTTACATTATTTACTTATTTGAAATTGTTAAGCTCTATTAACTACTAAAAATATACTTTATTACAAAACTCATTAGGAATCATCTTTTAATTTTAACATTCATTCACGCATGCATTAATATTTTGAAGGATCAATTAAACTTTAGATAGATTTCTCCCTCTCCCCACCTTTTTTATTCTTTCTTGGTTTCAGACGCTTCAACTTATAATCTCCACCAAGTTGTTTCAATGTACATTTCGCCTTCATTGCATATTAAAATTATATGCTGTACTCAAATATACCATTCAAAAAAATTATTAATAAATTACCTTATTTAATTTTATTTCACGAAATTAAATATTTTTAATGCTAATTTAGATATACAAAAAAATAGCTTGATGTAAAAAAATGGCATAAACTTCGTATACATTAATAAAAATTAATTTTTTTATGTAGCTTCTAGCCATAGCGATTAATAGTAAACAACTCAAATCTGACGTACAGACCTCGCGGTTGAGGTGTTTCAATTTACTTCAGATGGCTGATGGCTTTTGAATGGGTATTGCCAGTCTGTGTATCTTAAATGTCTTTGGAATAAGCTGTGCTTTGCTAGAAATTACTAATAAAAAGGATTTAAGCACGGACCAACTCTATTTGCTTGAGATATGTGAAGCAATTTCTTCGGGATTGTGTCCCGAAAAATTGTATAAAAGAAATCCAGGTAAAATTGTACATTCTAGGGGGCTTACAGTGGCAAATAAAATTCTTAGACTATACGTTTCTTCAAGTGAACCGTCTGAACATTTGTTAATTCTGACAAATTTTATACTAAGAGTTTATTCAACTATATGGTTTCAAATTAAAACTAAATCTTCATGCATTTATGGAGCTAAGCATTTACATCAAACAGTTATCTTATCATGATATTTACCAAAGGAATTACAAAAAATAATAGATCCCGTAATTCAACGAAATGGGGACGTTTTGTCATCTGGAAAATATTTTGATTGCCATGTTGGCTGACGATAAGGACTATGTAAGAGTGTTGGCACTACGTAGAATAATAAAATCTTGAAAGTCAAGAAATTCTTTACGTACGTTCAAGTTACCTGAGATCAATTTTGAAGCCAAAGACTATATCGATTTTATAAATTGGGCTGAAGTAACCGTGACAGAACCACCATTAACTAAGTAATTAGATCATAATATTTTTACAAAGTGTATCCTAAATCCAAAGGCAATAGATGAAGACATCTTACCTAAGATTAAACTATTCCCTTTTTACAATCAAGCCACTGAAAGATGTGTGAAACTTGTTACGTAGGCTTCTTCAGCTGTCTGTGGTCCTTTGAGAAGCAATGGGTTCATTAAAACTTGTCTGGAGACTCGGAAAAAAAAAATGCCAGTTTTTGAAACAAAAAAACAGTATGGACTACTATAAAATGGTAACTTCATTGCTTGTAAATTTTAATAGTAAATTATTTTTACCTTATTACAATAGTACTTTAAAAATAATAAGAAATTATATTTTCTTACATAGGTTAAGTAAAAAATATAAAACAATTACAATTACCTAAATTTCATATATTTAAATAAAGTATGGTCGTTGAGTTAGTATAATAAAAGCGAATTTGATATAAATATTACATAATTTTACTATAAATATATAATAATAATAATTCGATGATCCTCCTTTTAAATTTAATTATCATTAATAGTTTGTATATTTGAGGAAAAAAATGGAAAAATGCACAACTTTTACGTTTTTTCTCAATATTCAATGACCTTGGGGCAGTATTTAATATTAATATTTTTCAAATATATTTTATATTTAGAATGAGGATATGATAGAGCAACTTTCCCACACCACCCCATTTTGATTTGGTGAATTTTTTTTTTTTTTCATAGGCAAGCGCTTTTACGTTTTTTCTCAATATTCAATGACCTTGGGGCAGTATTTAATATTAATATTTTTCAAAGATATTTTATATTCAGAATGAGGATATGATAGAGCAATTTTCCCACACCGTCCCATTTTGATTTGGAGAAAAAAATATTTTTCCATAGGTGAGCGCTCCACCCTAATAAGCATACAACAGCTTTTGCACCAAGATCTGAATATTTATAAAACTAGTTATAGTATGAACGCACCTCATTTGTCCCGTTTGATGTATAATTTCCAACTTGTTTTTATATTGTTCCCAAATGTTTAAAAAGCCCAAATAATATTTCAAAACACTTTTCCATTGAAAAATATATTTACATATGAATATTAAAAAAAGAAAACATTAAAATAAATAAATTATTATTTGGGAAAAATTAAAGACGTTTCTAAACAATATCTTAAAAAAGTTATTTAAAACTACAGTCCGACCTGGTTTAGACACTCGCAGTTAATATATGGATTTTTTCCGGTCCCTTGGACTAATGTAAAAAGAGCATGTTTAATATGCAAACAGTTATGGTGTGAAAGAGCTTCGGTCCTTTGAAGCAAAAAATCTCATTTAAAATGAGAACTCTTAGACCAAGATACGAATTATTTTCTCTTCTGGCAATTTAGCAGATTCTTTTAAATAAAAACCACTGTTTCCGAATAAAATTCTTTGCGTTTCTTAATAAGAAATTAATACAAACTCATATTACTAAAAAGAAATAGTGGTAGATATTTGAATAAAGAAAAGTGCACTAAGTTTAGCAATAGTGCAACTCTTTAATCCTGCTTTTTAACATTCTTTGTCTTTTGCTTTGTTTATGTTTTGACTGAAGTTGAGAGAGATTTTCATCGTCTTTTGTTACTTATTCTTTTTTCTTTGCATGGTATTATGCTTTTGATATTTTCCACTTTCGTACAATGCAGGAAATAAAGCCTCCCCATTCTGTGGTCTTTTAAATGCATTTGAATATGAGGGAAAGCATTATTTCATTTTCAGTTCTGTTTCTTCATTATTTTCTGTTGATGCCAGCTTACTCCTGATTTATTCTTGTGGAAAAAGTTAAATAATAATAAAGTTAGTTAAATTGTAATCTAAACCTGCATAGGACACAATTTTTGACCATAAATATATAAATGTTAACTCTAAAGTTCATTTAGATGATTAGATGCATAAATAAGCTCAGTTCCTGCAACATTATGCAAATCACGTTTAATATGCGACTTTAGTCCAGTCCCTTGAAACGAGTCTTAACCGAGTTAGACTGAATTTTCCTCTAGAGTCTAAAAGAAATTTTTTATAAGAGTCCAAAAGGCAGCAACATTTCCTATTTAACCATTTTACACAACCTGATTTACAAATGTGTGATAGAGATATTATTTAATCTATCACAAAAACAGCCAACAGCTATTGCAAAAGTGGTGGATTGGGACCCTAAAAGTTCCCAAAGAATGAATATACAAGAAATGAATAGCGACCCGATGACAGAAGATCGCCACTGGTCATAATAATATCGTCCAATCTTCCATAATCAGGTGATATTTTTAAAACGGAGCAAATTAGTGGGTTTTTAGGGTCTTGGCAAGCATAACTCGTACGGGGTAGGACCTCTTCGTATTCTTAAAAACTACAATCCATTAAGGATCAGGACAGTGCTCAAGCCATTTTGCTTTCTTGCCCCTATGGTGCTCTATATAATATATGAGCTATTTAACCTTATAGAGAAACCTCTAAAGAAAAATTTAAAACAAAAAAATATTTAAGAAAACTATTTAACTTTTAAGGCAGGTACATGTAATAGAATTCTTTCAGAATGCACTGAATATCAAGTTCAAACAGATGAAAAGTGATAGAGGAGAATCCACTGAAGATTTTAGTGTTATTTGCATGCTGAAAAGCCATATACAATGCAATGAATTGGGCAAAAATTGCATCACAAATACTAATGACATCTTCTATAAGCATTGCAACATTTATTTGTATATATTTTTTTTCTTTTAACACACTTTAATTAGTGTACTTAAGGGGTTATACCTATCCACTCACTTTCAAACAACCCATTTTTTTTAAATTGCATTTTCTGAAAGTAAAATTAGTAAAGGATATTCAGTTACATTTCCATGTCGATCTAAAAAAATTAAGAAATTTATGTAGCTTTCATTTACTTTGTTCTATCATAGATAAATCATAACTTGAATCCTTAAATGGAATTATCATTTCAAAACTATTTTTAAAGTCAGTGATCACAAAGATTGCTCAAACACACATCTCAAACAATCTTCTTCAAATTTTAAACAACGCTATGAATCTAGATAATTTAATCATTTCTTTTGGCAATTGGATGATTTCTTCTACTTTTTTTAAATAATCAAAGTTCAAAATATTTTGTAAAAATCAGTACCTTAACTTTGAACGGCCACCCTTTTGTTCAAACTCAATTTTTCTAAACACTGCGTAGTGACTCTTCAGTTTTAAGTGTTTGGAGTAAAGACACTATGGTGCTTTTTATAATTTTAGATAATATTTGATGGAGTTATGATGATCATAGTGGACAGTTACCCGAATGACACCCTCTCCGGAGAGTGGGTCTGCTGGGGACATCTAACTTTGTCATTACAAAAATCAGATTGTCACTTACACAATGTGATCAGAATTTTTTTTTTAATATTATTGTGTTTTAAAATTTTTTAACTGTGTGTGAGGATGAGGGTGGTAAAAGTAGGAAGAAAAAATTTCAGGAAGAGGATGATTTAAATGAAATTTCTTAAGAAAACAAAAACTGGAATTAGCAAAAAGATGGAAGATTTTTCTCATCAATCATTGTACTTATTAGGCAAAAATTTTATTAAATTTTCCGATTTTTCCAGATTTTGAATGAAATATTGAAATGCCTTAACTTTTCCAGACTTATTAGGCCAATTCCTGATTCCCTGACTTTTCCAGGTTCTACAAGTGGTGTAGCAACACTGTGTATATATATTGTTGAGCCATGTAATATTTTTGCTACTTTTATGTTAGCCGGGCGCAGGTGATAAATTGCCAAATATCATTCACATCACAGTCGTATTTATTTTACTTAAAATGTAAACCTTCTGCTTATTTCATTTCAGTAAAAACACTTTCACTCATTTCATTTAAAATCCAAATAAGTAATATAAACCAAAGCATTTTATTTAAATTTAAATAGCAAAGCATTGTTTCTAATTTACACATGTGAAAAATAAAATCTGCTATTGGAGAGAGAAAAAATGGTGCTATTTGCAATATTTGCTTCTGACTAAAATAAAAGTAGATATTGTTAAAAAATCATACCAGAAAATTATTTAAAATATCTGATTTCTAAATTGTTTTCCCAATGTATATAATCAAAATTTAATTAAAATTAATCTATTAATAAATAATTAAGTGCAAATTGAACAAAAAAGCTAAAACTCCATGTGAATACAAAATTGTCAAACTATTAACATGTGGGCGTATACGCATGGCATAAGTTGTTAGGTCGTGATTTCTCAATGGTTTAATATCCATCTAAAAAAAGAACTAAAAAACTTTCTAAAACACTCATTTCCATGAATACATGGAAACTTTTATGCCTGTTAAGTTGTGAAAATACTCTATTGACATAGGGAACACACAACTGTGCATAATTTTTAGAACTCTGTGAAAAATTCCATCTTTACATAACATGAATTGTTAAAATAAAAATGTGCAAACCATTATCTATCAGAATTAGCTGGCTTCAACTGTTAGTGGGCTGATAATTTACATTGGGGCCTTGAATTGTATAAAACCTTGAAACGAACGAACCTCTAGCTCAGGTCCCTGCTGCCTTTGTGACCATTAAAACCCTTAATTTCCACCTCGAATAGTATAAGTCTCTAACTAAACGAACCTCCTGCACGGGTCCCCGTTGCTTGCGGCACCGTATAGCAGGTGTGCTATACATGCACTACAAAATCTGTTAGTTCCACCTTCCATCACCAGGAGGTGCAATCTGTTCCATACGAACCTCAGGCTCGTGTCCACCAGTTGCCAAACATGTTTATCAGAGTTCATTCTAGGCGTTTTTCGCGGGGCGGGCCGCCCTGCCTGCCCTTGTTTACAAAATCTGCCGTCCCGAGGGCCCCACTGCTCTAAAACCCCGCCCCGTGTGCCCTAACACCCGAAAACTCGGCTGAATGAAAAAAAAAAAAAAAAGCTCTAAGTAAAGTTTATCGTTAATTTCAAACGAACTGTAACTATTTCTATCCAATTCATTGCTTTTTACACTTCCTGCCCCACCCCCACCCACGTTCCCAATAGCATACACACACGGACACCAATTATTTTCAGTTGAATGCCCCATTCCTTTCAGCTGAAGGTCCGAGCCGCGCGTTAGTCATAAATTACTCTCTCCCTCTCTCATGTTGGTGGAAATGTCAACATAGGAACAACAACAGAAAAGAGATCCCCCCCCAAAGATATCTCCTGATATTTTCTCTCCAAAGGGTAGTTAGGACTAAGGCTCCTATAATAGCTCTAGTTGGGACATATGAAGATGACCAAAAACACAAAAGATACAGTTCATAGAATTGGTTTGTAAACTGAAAGAAACGTACGCGCAATGGGAGCATAAGAAGAAATATTGAAATCATCTTTCATGTTAGTGAAAGATGTAAAAAATAAAAATCTATTTATTAGAAAACTAAACTGATTTTTTTATTAAAAAGTTAATTATAAAAAATATTTTTGAATCCCGGATGTCTCAATCTGTTAATTCTATAGCATGCATAAATCGGGACAGTACGCATGCCCGGCTGTCTCTTTAGAGGGCCCTTGGCGCAAAAATAAAATTTAAGACCTTACAACTTTTTTTCCAAAGTAAAATAATAATAATTGCTTCGTCAGGGGCTCCGTATATGCGCGGAAACTAGGCGCAACCCCCTTTTTAGGTAGATTTCGTAAGAAATACTACCTATTACATTCTCACCTAAGTTAGAAATTTTGAAAAATTTTTGCAGATCTACGCCGATCATGACTCCCAGAACACAAAACCACCCCCAGTTCAAAACTTTATATATCTATCTATCTATCTATCTATCTATCTATGTCACTTTTTTCTGACCACGATAACTGGAAAAATTCTGCATTAATCTTTTACAAACGGATACATAAAATCAAGGGGCATAAAATCTCGGTCAAGTTCGTTAATGGGCAAAATCGAACCAAGGGGGGGAGGGTGGGGGGGCTTTTTGTGAAAACAGAAAAACCCCCATAATTTCTTAATTATTATACGTATCGAATCCATTTAAAGTTATTAATACTTCTAGGAGAAGGGCCGAAAATTTATGTATGACAGATTTTTGATATAATTAAAAATGGCTCCGAGGGGGGGAAAAAAGGGGGGTTTTAGAAGAAAAAAAAATCATAGCTTCGTCAATTCACAAGATATCAAATCCGTGTAAATTTATTATTAATCCTCTTAATATTATCTAAAACTTTTATATTGACAAGTTTTTTATAGGACCAACCGTTATAGCAAAAAAAAAATTAAAAACAAAAAAAATCCCTGCCGGCTCCGCCTGCAAACAAGTTATTTTTCGAAGTAGGCGGTTCCAACTCCCGCATCTTTTCGAAACTGATACATAAAATCAAGGGGCATAAAATCTCGGTTAAGTTCGTTAATGGGCAAAATCGAACCAAGGGGGGTGGGGGGCGCTTTTTGTGAAAACAGAAAAAAAAACATAATTTCTTAATTATGATACGTATCGAATCCGTTTGACGTTATTATTACTTCTAGGAGAAGGGCCGAAAATTTATGTATGACAGATTTTTGATATAATTAAAAATTGCCTTAAGCGGGGGAAGGGGGGGGTTTAGAAGAAAAAAATTCATAACTTCATCAATTCCCAAGATTTCAAATCCGCTTAAATTTATTATAAATCCTCTTAATATTATCTAAAACTTTTATAATGACAAGTTTTTATAGGACCAACCGTTATAGCAAAAAAAATTAAAAACAAAAAAAAACCCTGCCGGCTCCGCCTGCAAACAAGTTATTTTTCGAAGTAAGCGGTTCCAACTCCCGCATCTGTTCGAAACTGATACATAAAATCAAGAGGCATAAAATCTCGGTCAAGTTCGTTAATGGGCAAAATCGAACCAGGGGGGGGTGGGGGGTGGATGGGGGGGGGGTCTTTTTGTGAAAACAGAAAAAAACCCATAATTTCTTAATTATGATACGTATCGAATCCGTTTGAAGTTATTATTACTTCTAGGAGAAGGGCCGAAAATTTATGTATGACAGATTTTTGATATAATTAAATATTGCCTTAAGAGGGGGGGAGGGGGGGGGGTTAGAAGAAAAAAATGCATAACTTTGTCAATTCCCAAGATTTCAAATCCGCTTAAATTTATTATAAATCCTCTTAATATTATCTAAAACTTTTATATTGACAAGTTTTTTATAGGACCAACCGTTATACCAAAAAAAAAATTAAAAACAAAAAAATCCCTGCCGGATCCGCCTGCAAACAAGTTAGGTTTCGAAGTAGGCGGTTCAAACTGCCGCATCATCGTAAAAAAGGTCATTTCTTCCGCAATTCCCGACAAACAGGCGCCCCACGGTCTGCGTCTTCGAAATCTACCTGTGCCTGTAGGCCGAGCCGTCAGGGATTTTTTTTAATACTATCTTTTTTCTTTTGTCTCGTTTCAATACCTTCTACGCTTCTATTCGCCGCGCCTTACTCCCCACTTTATGGCCGTCATTCTTCGCACGTTTTCATATTTTATG
Organism: Maratus michaelseni; assembly: GCA_963931845.1. NCBI lineage: Eukaryota > Metazoa > Arthropoda > Arachnida > Araneae > Salticidae > Maratus > Maratus michaelseni. The sequence goes on from OZ007599.1 coordinate 29,867,284, forward strand.
AAAAGCACTCCGTATTTTCCTTATTTTCCCAGCTTTGATTCATCGAAAATTTATTTTTTCTTACTCACTTTACTATAAAATGTTTATTTTGAATAACTGAAATAATTGAGCCTCATTTTAACTTTCAGATGTTGACTCATGAGGACGCATATTCTTTAAAGTCTTAAATGGAGGTTTTATAATTAATAATATAAACACGCCACGAAGGAAATGCAAAACATCAAGCGCTGTGTTGAAAGCTAAAAGCTTACTATTTTCATCCTTTATCTTTCTTGTTCTAAAAGTCTCTGTGTCCTGCCTGAATACAATTAGCTAGACTAAGTTTTTTATTCAAAATAAATTTCGTTTCAGCTTATTAATTTTGTTCCAATTTAAGATCTCGGCAAATCATTCGCATTCCACGGGATGGATCTCGCAATCCTCAAATTCTGCTTATTAATTAACCCGAACTCTAATTAACCCGAATAAACTCTTTAAAGCCAATCTATAACCCAATCCGAATCCAACAACAACAACAACAAAATTGATCTACTCTCGCCTCAAACTCGAAATACTTCAACGTGATATCCACAATCAAAAAAAATTTGATAATTTAATATAATTATCGAAAGATAATTCATAATCATATCTCAATATCTATTTTATCCTTGTATTTGCGGAGTTTCGCTGATCATTTATTTTTCAAACGAACCTTGAATTCACCGGAGTTAGCCATTACCTTCGTCATTGCACATCCCGTGGAGAGGGGATAAGCCCGCTCTGATCACGAATCAACCTAATATTGAATTATTGTGCTTTTATATTAAAGCCCAGATTAGATTCAAATTTTCAGCATCGTCATTCACGTTGCCAAAATTTCCCGGCACGGGCCAAACCAAACAATTTTTTGGGGCTCGGTACAGTATAAAAGTTAGGTCCGCCTCGGCCCCGGCCCGGTATAAAAGCAAAAGGTTCAGCCGACGGAATTTCTACAAAACATGCCGATATTTCTGAGTCAACATTACCCTAAAATTAAAATTATTCAAAAAGCACACTTATGCATAGATTTTATTTTCAGATTATGTTCGAAATGCATGGAATGCAAAATATCAACAACATTAATGACCATTTAGACAATTAAGTACATAAACATTGATTAAAAAATTGATTCAGACAATTACATTCAAATGAAGATTTAGTAAGAGAAGAAAAATCAGGATATGAAAAATCCGTTATAGACAGTTTCCATTCTTAGCAGGTACATCGTCTATTGTATATGTATTATATTCTTTTTGCACAGATATAGGTATGTTTGTTTAAGACAGGATTTCGTCATAGACAGGTACTATTTCATACGTTTTATTATATTTTAATTAATTAATTAAATATATTTATTTATTTTTGCCTAGAAAAATGTATGTGCTATTCTTTAAAAAGAATTTTAATTTTAAAATAATGGCAATTTAAAAATTTATACATTTTTTGCAAAAGTTATTTTGCCGGGCATCATTTTACTGATTTTGCATGGGTCTGAAAATTTCGGGCCTGACAGACCTCTAGGAAGAATGAAGTCCAAGCTAAACTTGGCCTAGAAAAAATAAGTCTGGCCGGCTCTGTCCGAGCCCGCAGAAAAATAAGTTATGCCCGGTTCTAGTCTCGTGAATGAAAATTTTCCCAAGCATGACCCATGGGCCCGGCCGATGAGAATTTTTTTTTTTTTTTTTTTTTTTTTAATGTAATAGTTTTAGAGATAATTAATGTTGCTATTCTGCACTGGCGCAGCAAAGGGGAAAGGGGAGATTTGGGGGTTAAAACTTCTCCCAGAGCATTTAAAAACTGATAAGATCTTGTGTTAAGATAAATATAGGATATGTAAAAACCAAAGTAAAGAAAATCATAAACAGCGTGAAATTTTTATAATATAACCGTTTCAAGGGTTCATAATAAGATCATCTATTTGAACACAAAATTAATGAAAGAAAAAGTTTGAAGTAATATTAGCAAAGTAGTATGTATGTATGTAACTGCTTTTTCTCTTTCCCCCCACCTTTTTTTTTTTTTTTTTCTTGTCTGTAGATTGAAGGAGAGACTTTTATGAAACACGAATGCTAAATTATCATTTCTTGTGTTCATTATGTCGATTTTTATGTTTCACGTATTTAATAAACTCTACCTTATGAGCATGTAGTAATGCAATGAAATTGTCCCCCTCCCCTGCAAATGAAGATCGTGACTGCGCCACTTTAGTCTTTATTCTATGGCTGGCGGACATATAGTCTAAAATGTACTTTAAAATTTTCGCATAAATATACATGAAGTATAATTTTTTGTAAACTACTTCCGTTATCGAGTTGTAGCGCCTCGGAAATTTGATTTAAACCGCCAATTTTGACACCATATTTTGAACGACGTCCCGTTTTTATCGAAAAATGGAAAACGCTATTCGATTTCATAGTCTCTGAATAAGAGCATATGCCAATTAATTGCATTTACGAATAGAAAAGAATTCAGAGATGAGTCAGAAAATAGTCACTTTGGATTTGAGAATAGTGTTAAGGAGAAGGCCAGCTCTGCACATAGTCCTTCACAAAAACATTTTTTCGTTGGAAAATAATAAAATTGAGTTTTTTCTGTTTGTCAGTTGGTTTCATGTAATTATTGGAAGAGGAAGAGTCAAATTTAGGTTAGGTGTCCTTAGGATACTGGCGATGGAAACCAAGCAAAAATAACTCGTAAATTACTATGTCGACCATTATCCCTTTGATTTTATTGCCCTTCGAAGAGGAATAAATAAAGAAGAAAAAGTATGGGCATTGTGTAGAAAGACACCCCTGTCTTGCTCCTCCCACCCCTGAACGTGAGGCCAGTTTAAAGAATATATTAGTCAGGTTCTTTGGTGAGACTTTTTCTGAGCATAGATATTCCCAAATTAGATAATTTAATAAAAAAACCATGAGTTAAAATTTTTTGGCATTGGTAAATAATATCGACATTTTAAGTCTGTTTACCAGTCCGATTTATTGACGATCTGAGGCAGTAGAAAAGGGAGAAATATATTTGTTTTCTGTCTCTTAGTAATATTTAAAAACATGAAAGTATTGCTCCCTCAGAGGATATGATTGCTCCCCCATTTTCTTTTCCTTTTCGGGAGGTGGGGGTGGCCCATTTCTGATTGGAGCAAAGGCGAATGATGAAAATTTGACCATATTCTTTCTGTATACGGCTGATCGGCCGTGCTTTTTGTATAGTCAGCATTTCGAGTATCAGAAGTGTCTAGTTACTTTTATTTCTAAAAATTAGTGGAGTTTTGAGTGCGTAATTTGTATTTTAAAAATCTGTTATTCAGCGATAAGGGCTTCAGAGAAAAATGAGGGAGAAAATACTGCATTTGGAGAAAAAAAAAGTTATAAGTTGACCTGTCCTCCCCCCTCCGACACACACCAGGAAAATATGGGTAAATATTCTTCTCTCTCTCTCTCTTTTTTTTTAAATATGTAAAATATCTTTTCAAAACTTATCCTTAATCTCAATGATCGGGTTTTATTGCATTGTATTTTTAAAATATTAAACACTGAAATATTGATATATTCATTCTTTTAAAAAGCATTTACCTCAATGCATATCAACTAATTTAGCATATTTCTCAACTTTATCCTCCAATTTTAGAGGTCTGCAAGGACTCGGGCCTCACTCGTGTCCAACCCGCACAATGAAGGCATTCTTTTAAACGGGCCGGCAAAATAAAGAATTTTTTAAACAGGCCGGATAGATAAAAAGAATTAAGCGGGCTGCCTGGCCCAATATAACAAATTTAAAAGGATCGGGTAAAGCTGACAGTATATGAAAAAATTTAAATTGATCGTGCAGGGTCGAGAATAAGTTCTGAACTTTTAACGGACTCTTTGGAAACATTAATTAAACTGAATTAAAAATCACAAACATGCAAATATTAAATTATTAATTTAATATAAATATGATATTCAAAATTATTATTACACTATAAATAATATTTAAATTAAAAATTCCCGCTAAAATTGCATAAATGTGTCAGCCAAAATTTCGGCATATGGACTCTAATCGCAAATGATATATCATTACCCTTAACACATTACCAATAAACTAAATTTAGAAAACAAAAATATAAACATGAAATTAATAATTTGTTATAAATAATAAATACGGAATTGAAAAAAAGTATCTTAAATAAAATGCCGTGTTTGATTGGGATAAAATGAAGTTTATTTTCACCGAGCCGTACATTAAAATTATTTACAAATGAGCAATAAACGTATTGATTTTATTATTTAGCTCTAGGCACAAATAAGATAACGCTACATCCAATTTTGTCAATTAACTCAGATATAAAAGTACTATTTCATTTTAATCATTTATAAAAGAATTTGTAGATCAGAAATGCAGGCATAAAAAAAAAAGCTTTTAAAGCTGTTCTCAAAAAACTATATATATATGCTGATCAACAACGCGGAACTTTCTGATAATTCACAGATTCATTTTTAAACGTAAAAGCATCAAATCTGCTGACATAATTATCAAAGTGACTTGAAATCGAATGAGTTTTTCTGTTTTCGATAAATGTATTAAATCTTGAGTTATAAGTAATTACTATTTCATGACGATCTTTCTCGAGCTGTCTCATCCGGAAATTCTGTTCTAAATTAACTTTAACAGCATTTTCTAAATGATTTTTTCCCCTTTATCAAAAAACGAAAAACGCTATTCAATTTTGTAAAACATAAATAAGGCTACCAGCTAGTTTTATATGTTAGATTAAAACTGACTTATATTTTAAATATTTTTTCCCACTCTCTCTTCCCGGACCTGACTATTATAATTTTCCTTCAAAATTAATTTCTAGAAAACAAAACCAGACTTTCCAATCTGGTTCTTATCGGTCTATCGACAAGAAATTTCATGACCTACTTTTATTATTCCTCTCCACATGGAGAGATAAAGATCAGAAACATATGATTCATGCTAACTAACTACGAAATGAAAAACTGTCTTCTTTCTCTCTCTCTCTCTCTTTTTTTTTTTTTTTTCCCCACTCCTCTATCATTATGTTTGATACATTTTAGTTGTCAGAATTCCAAATTAATAAATAAAGATTACAATTAGAAGATTTTGTTTTGAAAAGCGTTTACAATAATACTACATACAAAGTAATTAAAAGGAAAAAAATAATACTTAATACCAGCAGTTTGCTATTTCTCTTAAATACTACATATTTTAACTATGCAATTTAATGCGTTCTATTTTATAGTCGTACTTTTAATATTGCATATAAATATTTAGTGTATTTATGATATTGTATGTATTTAAAAAATATATTATGCGTGAATACTTCACGATTATATTTTATATTTATTTCAACTGCTGGGTGCAGACCGGTCGGTTAACCCGATTTTACGCAAATCCGACCTGGAGTTCGGGTCGATGCTATTTTGTTGTTGTTGTTGCGAGTCGAGTAGACTTTAAATGTTTCTGGTTCGGATCGGTTTCGGGTTGGGTTTTGATTCCTTCAGGGTTTTTTCCCCCAAAAGAAAGTGCCGAATATTTATGACAATGAGATATTAAAAGATGTAACTGTAGACTACTTTTGCATAATTCTGTTAAAATATGGATTAATTTTCTTTTATTTCAGATTCGGGTTTGAATATTTCGGGTTCGGGTATATATTTTGGCGGGGGAGAGGGGGTCCTTGTTTGGCTTTGAACAAAACTATCGGGTTCGGGTCAAATACAGTCTGACCTGGTCAGACTAGAGTCTAGGATGTGATCTTATAATCTGATATTACCCTCTTGTTAAGGGTAGAAATGGAAATTTCCAAATGGCAAAGAAGTTTTGAAATTTATATCTACAAGTTTTTCTCGAGTTTTTTCTAGAAAAAAATATTAAAAAAAAATAAAATCTTTTCTTGCAGTTATATTTTCTTAGAAAATATGGATTATTAATTGTTTTTTTAATTTATATCCACTACTTTTTTTAAAGTAAAATACGAATGTTGCTTTAAATCATTTTTATAGAATTTTCACATTAAGTGTACACGTTAGAGATCGGGGTCGATCTTCTTTTTTTAGACTCGGGCTGGGCCGCGACCGGACTTAATTTTTTTTCTGCTGACTCTTGCCAGGCTGGGCCGTGTCAGGTGTCGAACTCCTTTTATCCCGGACTATGTCAGACCGGTTATTTTTTTTAAATGAAAATTACAGTGACATTCTATCTTTGTTCGAAGAAAATTAATTTTGTTTTATTAAATTATAAAGAATTTTTTTTTAATCTGATTTTTTTTTTAAAAATAATGTTTATAGATATTCAATATTATTTTTTTTTTTATCTGTCTTTTTTTTTTTCATTTTAAACTAATAAATGAGTAAAAATTTCGGCCCGTGCACATTATTTAAAAATCTCATTAATATGAAACTTTCTCATCTTTAGTGCCTGTATTTTTGGGGTGAAAAAAATGTAAACTGCACGTAAACGCCGCATAGCTTGAAATTTTAACTTTAAAACACATAAACGCTGCGTCGTTTCTTCCGAAAATTACGGTATATGTTATTTTTTTAAAACGAATGTGATAATCAGTTTTAATTCTGAACACAAAAATCTGATTTGAAACTTACAAAAAACTTGACAATTTTTAACATTGTATCCAGTTTTAGATGTCACAGAGGTTGTATTGACACTATTTTTTACTGTTTAACTGAACACCCATTCCCCCCCCCTTACACACACTCTGAACACGTGACATTCTAGCTGGCTAGAATATAAAAGATTGGTATTTTCTGTTCATGAGACGGAAAATACCTTTTTAACTTGGTTCTTCCATTTATTAAAAGTACGAGAGAATAAATACAGTTTGCGCTCATTTCTTAAGTCAACTTTTGAACAAAAAAAACCCCTGCCGGATTAAATAACTTAGTCGCCATTTCCGTGCTCAATCGACAGTATTCATGATTTTTACGCACCCGTTAAACGGTATTCATGATTTTTACGCACCCGTTAGACGAAATTCATGACTTTTAAGCTCCTGAATGACGGAATTCATGATGTTTACGCCCCCGATCGGCGAAATTCATGATTTTTACACGCCCGGTCGTTGAATTCGTGATTTTTACACGTTTCGATCGACGAAATTAATGATTTTTATGCGCCCGATCGACGAAATTCATGATTTTTACGCGCGTGATCGACGAAATTCATGAATTTTACGCGTGTGATCGACGAAATTCATGAATTTTACGCGTGTGATCGACGAAATTCATGATTTTTACGCTCACAAATGACGAAATCTGCAATTTTTTTTAAACTAATTGGTGAAATACACACGATTCTTAAATATTCAGTGACATAAATCTACTTACTGGCTATTAAAGAAATTATTCTCACTTGCCAGTGACTGGCTACTAAAAAAAAAAAAAAATCCACATACCGTCCAGTGGCTACTAAGCGAAATTCTTTATGTTCACCTTTATATAGCGCACTACATTTTGAAGAATGTAGTGCAGCAACTAGCACGATACAAAAAACAAGTAGCAAGAAATGACGCTACTTTTAACGCTACTTTAGGGGAAAAAATGTGCCATTCTACAAATCACGTGACCGAAACTTGCTTCTTTTGTGCAAAATTTCTTCTGTTCAACAATTTGCGAATCTCAATGGCAAATCTCAGCTGCAGTGTATTAGTAATGCATCGCATGAAGTCATAGCTTTTTCCCATTGACACTTGCTGCTAAAATCTAGTACTAGCCCACCAAGAATTAATTTTCTTGCTATAGCAACATTTGTCTATTTACTCGTTATTAGGTCTTCATGTTTTAATGCCGGGTTCCTTATTATTCAAAATGTCTCTATTTAAAGATTTGTTTATTGTTTGCATTTAGAGTTGTTTTTCTGTAATTTTCTAGTTTATATCTCTTTTAATTTTGCTACGAAATTTGTAGTGTGTGTATAAACTAACATTTTGGAGACAAACACAAAACATTTTCTTGTATGTTATCTTCCTTAATTTTTTAATGCCTTCAGTTATATTGCATTTATTTAATTGTATCCCCAGAGACGCGATATAATGAGTGGTCTCTTAGTTATTTAATTAGTATCTTCAATTTCTAGTGCAGATTGAATCCTTTGACAAGATCTGAAAATAGCGAAGTAGGGACTACTTTTGAAAAGTAGTTTCTAGCAACTATTTTTTAAAACAAGTACTAATTGTAGTTGTAGTTAACTACATTTCTGATAAAGTAGTTGCAGTTCACTACAATAAAAAAGTATTTTTTCCGACCCCTACCCATACCCATATATCAATAAAATCAAAGTTTGTAAATACACTATATATATATATATATATATATATATATACACACACTCGCATACTGGAGTAATGTGTAATAATTCATGAGTGTGCCCTTTTTGTCTCCGAAGTGCCCTTTTATGGGAAAGAGCACCCTGCCTGCCCTTGATCCTAGAATGAACTCTGTGTTTATGCGTGGGTTTCTGTTTCTTCTTCAAAATCATTTAAACACTGCTCGAGAGTTATTAAGCCTGTTGAAAGATATTTATATGAAAGACTGCATTATATAAATCTTGATAAAAATAATCATTGAACATTGTGTTTTCTTATGTTATTCTTATTTTAGTAAGTATTTAATTATGTTAAGTATTAGTTTTCAATGGATGTCTATGGCTTCTTTACTAATCAAATATTAAACAAGGAGAGAAGATGAAACTAAAGAAAAATCCTCTGAACGACAAATAAACACCTCCTTTATAAATATTTATTTGCAAAGTACATGAAATCTGAACTTGTCACAGCCACTATCTTCCACTTTACACGATAGAATTTAAATTTTATTGGAAGTAAATTCATTGCCTTTAGATATATATACAAATTGCAATGCATTTGGGAATGAGATTCTACTTCCGCCATACGAACTGTTCTCTCTTGTTTGAATAAGTTGCCTGCATTTATCTACATTGTATCTCCACATAATCTATATATGTATATTTAAAGCCATAAACCCTTTTTTTCCCCCCTCCATCTGTCCTGGGCTTTTTACTGAATCAATTATAATAATACATTTTTTTAAAAAATTGAAAGCTTTTTACTTATAGATGAGCCAGCGCTAGCTATTTTTAAAATAATTTTGCGATGGTGAAAGTGGTGTTACAATAAAATTTAATAAAAGAAAAATATATACATGATTGTGACTTATAAATTATCCTGTTGATTTGTGGTTTTTTACAGGGGGAATGAGATCGAGATGAATTTTAATTTATAAAACATGAATTTTAAATTGATCATTTCTACTTTTTAAACTTTTTAACCTTTACGTAGGGACTCGGGCAGTATCTGTCCAAGTTTGCATGTATTCTCAGATAGATGCTGTCCGAGCCCCCATGTAAAGGTTAACAAAGGAGGTTAACCCAAAAAGGGGTTTTTACAAATTCTAATGTTATATCTAAAATATAAAAACAATAAAGTAAGCAAACAGCATAAAAAGTTTTTCCCCCCTTTCAATTACAATTGTTTGACATGTAAACAGATCATTGTAGATTCATATTTATTATATATACATATTTTAATCAAAATGAACTCTAAATAACAGGATCACAGGGTTATGTGAGCTTGACAACCTTTGACATAGGGGCAGGGTTTGAAAATATATTTTGATACATATACAAGATCTCTCTCTCTCTCTCTCTCTATATATATATATATATATATATATATATATCCAATATTTTCAAAATAGTCAACTTACTGTTGATTATAAATATTTTCACACTTAATATAAAGTTGAAACTAAAACACATTGCACTTAACATGAAAACTTAATAAAACAATATTCTAAATGTATATTTTCCTTCCTTATCCTGCCCCTCCTTTACAACAAAAATTAAGATCAACTCATTAAAAACAAAAAATAATCTGCTTTTTACACTCATTGAAAAACAAAATATAGGTACCAGGAAAATCTTATGTTTATTACACAACAAAATTATAAATACAGAATTTTTTTTTAATTGAAAATTTTGAACATAAATGAAGGTTGTCTGCTTTTTCATTCCCTAACCTGTTGTGCATAGTTTAAACTGGGCTAGATCAAAAACCAGAAGAGATTCTTTTCTAATGAAACTGTTAATAACTGATTATCTAAATTAGACAGTTTCACCTTTCAATGGCAAGTTGATATTGTCCCACATAAAACTTGGTTCAACATTTAAAAATTCAGCTACAAACATAAAGCATGCATAAGTTTTTTAAAGCTAAAAAAGTTAGTACTTGAGGAAAAAGTTCTTTATCTACAGACCGACACACTTGATAAAAGTTGAAAAATGTTTTGACTGAAAATAACGAAAATGTGTACACTATTTCGAAAATAACTATAAAATATATCAAAAATCCTGATATTTTGAAAATAAATATCTGATATATATCATGGTATGTAATGATGTTATTAATAAATATCAGCACACTCACGGTTCACTCTGGTTCATAGTAACCGGAAGAACAGGCCAGAGAAAGCAGGCTCTCTCCTTCTTCCGTCACCTCATTCACATCCCTTTCTTCGTCTAGCAGTTTCTTCACCGTTAGGATGTCACCACTGCTGCAAGCTTCAATGAGAGAGCTGAAAGACAAATATTCATCATTGCAAAACACACCAAAATACAGCACAACATTTACATTATTTAATAACATTCATGCTTTGTGCATCCCAAGAGCTCTTTTCCATTTACCAACACAAGACACACAAATCATACACAATTGTCACTATCAGACATCAGTAGATGTCCAATATGCATTCCAATAAACTATGTGCTCTTCCACCTACAGATTCTGCGACTATAGTGTCGTCCTATATGAATGTATTTTGCATGCAATCTTTGACCCATAGCAACCATCGTGTACGGTTTATGAGTGTTGTGTCAGTAAATGGAAAAGTGCTCTTACCTTAAGTTAACCTGGGACTTAGGAAAGGAAAGAAGCATTCAAATCAAGAATTTTTATGTTCCACCAAAGACTATTATTGTCCCATCTGAAAAACAATTGCACTCTCAATACCATTTCCCATTTGTAATGAGTCAATTTCAAGATCACCTTTTCAAATGGTATCTTTTCTTTCATACTTTTATTACTAGAGCAATTACACATTGGAAAGTGACATTCTAAGTTATTTTCAGTGAAGACCTTTTTCATTAGATGAGGTTGGTTCTGTCCACTCATTTTTTTCATAATTTCATCATCACAACATATAGTTCTCAGTCTATTAAATCTCCCATCTAAACTAAATGAACTGTTGATTGTGCAATAGTGGCATTAATAGTTTGAATGATTTGCTATTCTTGTTATAACTGATAAATCCTAATTTAATAATAATTTATTTGTAAATGAGGAGCCCGTCCAATCATTTTTTAATTGTGATGTCGCTGTGCTTAAAAAAGCATTACTTATTTCATGGCTATTAAGCTTGGGCCTGCTTTAATATCAATGACAGTGTCTTTTAGATTCAGAGTTTAAAACTTCACTGCCCAATACCACTTCTGTATACACATTTCTGGGTTCTGGAGGCTTTTGTTTTGGTTACATATTGATTCATTGAAAATTTTCCTGGATTTTAAAAAGGCAAATAGATTGCAGATAGATTTGCATGGATTTTTTACTTTCTTCTATCTTTACTAGAAGAAAGCATTGGATCCATGAAACTTTTCGACTTCCATTTTTCAAAGGATTTATGCATTTTAGATTTTAGAAGGACCTGAACACGATTTGACTGTTTTTAGAAAATTGTCTGTCTGTGTGTCTGTATGAGACAAAGATTTTGCGATTGCTTTATCTCATAAACTAGTGCACAGAATTTAATAAAACTTTAGATTCAGTTAGTCCCTAATATAAATGGGTGCTGATTAGTTTTTGATGTAAATCACCCAACTATGCTGCATTTTTCATGATTTTCACAACAGTCCTATCTCAAGAACTAATGCACTGATTTTCATCAAACTTCAGATTCAGTCAGACCCTGACATAAATAGATGCTGATTACATTTTAGTGTAAATATCCCACAAGGTGGCACTGCTATTCTACCTTTTTCATGATTTTCACGATAGCTATATCTCAAGAACTAATGCACAGAATTTCAAACTTCAGATGCCTTCAGACCTTGACAAAAATAGACGCTGATTACATTTTGGTGTAAATAGGCCAACAGGTGATGCTGCCGTGCTGTACTTTTCAGGATTTACATGATTTTAGTGATAGTCCTATCTCAAGAACTAATGCATGGAATTTGATAAAACTTGCAATTCAGTTAGTAGTGTTTCCCCTAGGCGTTTTCGCGAGGGCGCAGCGCCCTGCCCGTTTTTTTATAGCTGTAAATGCGCCCTGCCCGTTTTTTTATAGTTACAAATGCGCCCTGCCCGTTTTTATGTATCTAGAATCTAGAAATGGGCCCTGCCCATTTTCAGTACTCAATAATTTGCCGCCGGCAGATTTCAGCGTCCGAAAAAACGTCCTTAAACTACGGTTTCCGATCCCTTGGTGCTGCACCCTCCCCTCCCCCTTCCGCGAATTAAGGACAGGTATTTCCCCTCTGCTGCCGTTTTTTGTTTGCCATCAGCATATTTCTATGCCCAGAAAAAGTTCTTTGAACTACTGTTTCCAATCTCTTGGCGTTTTTATGTATCTAGAATCTAGAAATGGGCCCTGCCCATTTTCAGTACTCAATAATTTGCCGTCGGCAGGCAGATTTCAGCGTCCGGAGAAACGTCCTTGAACTACGGTTTCCGATCTCTTGGTGCTGCACCCCTACCCCCCCTCTTCCGCGAATTAACAACAGATATTTCCCCATATCTGCTGCCGTTTTTTGTTTGCCATCAGCATATTTCTATGTCCAAAAAAACTTTGAACTACTGTTTCCAATCTCTTGGTGCCCCCCCCTCATCTCCTTCTTCGGCGAATTAACGACAGGTATTTCCCCATATCTGCTGCCGTTTTTTCAGGGGTAATTCTGGTCCGAATTTTCCGAAAAATTAAGGCAATGATTTCCGAAAATTAAAAAATATATCTGTCATAAATTCGAACATAAAATGTATCGGTATTTCGGCAAATGATCGCTGAAAAAAAATCAATCTCGTCATTCGTTCGAAGAAAAGTCGTCAATTTTGTCAAAGGATCGCAGGAAAAACGTGACTTTCTTCAAACAAGTTGGAAATTGTACGTCAAACGTTACAAACGAGGTGCGTTCGTACGCACGTTTTAGAATTAAATTCATGATATCCCGTGCGTAGAACGGGTTAAACAGCTAGTTAAGTATATAATTTATGACACTGTTCATACAAATATCTTAACTAGTTATATAAATATTCAGATATATATGTATCAGCTAGTTATATAAATATTCAGATCTTGATGATTTTTAATTCTGTGAAATGAATTATATCGTCTGCAGATTCATTTCTGTCATAAAATAAGTATCTCGGTCGCTTGACGATTCAACTTCGGAAGCTCCTATAACAAAAAAGCACAGATTTAAAAAAAAAAAATTCAAATTTCTTAATAAATATTTTTATTAATATCTCTTAAAGTTTTGATTCGATTTTAATAAAATTTGAAATGTCTCGACAAAATTCTGCAAAGATAATATATTTTAAATTGCAAACCATTTGGTTGGGTAGTTTTTGCATTGTTATATGCGGACAGACAGACAGACGGACGGACCAAGCGACGACTATAGGTGCTACGTATTTATATAATTACGAACGCACCTAAAAATCGCGAAAAAACGGCAAATTTCGTCAAAAACATTGCGAAAAACTGCAAATTTCATCAAAAGATCGTGAAAAACATCAAATTTCGTCAAAAACATTGCGAAAAACGGCAAATTTCGTCAAAAGATCGCGAAAAAACGGCAAATTTTGTCAAAAAAACACAAAATTTATCAATAGATCTCGAAAAAAACCAGCAAATTTCGTCGAAAGAGCACGAAAAAACACAAATTACATTAAAGGGAGTAAAAAAAAAAAAAAAAGTGCCGGGAGTGGATCCCCTCCCCCCCTCTGTTGTGACTTTTCAGAAAATTTGCTATGAATTTCAGAATTTTTTTTTTTAAACTCAGAATCACCCCTGCCGTTTTTTGTTTGCCATCACTTGCTTGCAGCATATTTCTATGTCCAAAAAAAGTTCTTTGAACTACAGTTTCCGATCTCTTGGTGCCCCCCCCCCTCCCCCCCTCCTCCTTCCGCGAAATTAACGACAGGTATTTCCCCGTATCTGCTGCCGTTTTTTGTTTGCTATCGGCATATTTCTCTGTCCAGAAGAAGCTCTTTGAACTTCTCGCATTAGAGTACGATTTCCGGAACCTCCCTACAGACTAATATAATTGCATTTATATGTTTTTTTCAAAAATCCTCCACAAAATCTCGTAAATCCTGATTGGCTTTTCTTTTCCAAAGATTTTGTGTTCATCAACAAAAAAAAGAGGCGGTGATAGGGTAATAAACCTGTCATCGATGTTTGATTTAATATTATTGTTTGAGAATTTTCAGTTTTATTACAGAGATAATGAAATGTGCCAATTTTACTTCTGACATATCAATTCTTCAACAAAACTTCTTTAAATGTTTTTGAGAAAATGATGATTTTTATCTTAATTGTATGATTCCCTCCCGATATTGAGAAACGAGAAACATTAATCCTATAGCAGTCTCAGCTCTAAAACTTTCGCGCAGGAGGTTGCGTGGCATATATTGGACTCCATGCTGATTTTGTTTTAAAATTACATTACGTTGTTTTTATTAAATTGTATTATAATAAATAATAAGAAATGAAATTGTAATTTATTTTGATGCAAGATATATTTTATTATATGATTTTTTTTTTCAAATAGTAAGCAAAGTTTAATATTTTAACAAAACAGTCATTGTGTCCTTCAGATACACGCAACAGCTCTAGAATAAACTGCAATTAAAACAAAAAATTTCAATATCACTTTTTATAAAGTGCCCTTTTTTGAAGCAGCACCCTGCCCTTTTTTATTCTGGGGGAAACACTTTAGACCTTGAACGACCTTATAAATGGGTACTGATTCGTTTTTAGTGTATGTGAAACATGCGTGAGATAGAAGAAAGTTTTGAGACTAGTACATCTGACTAGTTTAATTTGGATAAATGCAATGAGAAAAATAGTCTTTCAATTAAAAAATAAATAAATAAATAAATAAATAAAGTATTGCTAATAAAGTATTGGGAAAATTTAAGTAGCATAATTATTTGTATGTAGAGACAAGACCCCTAATTGAAATTTTTTTATTCATATTTGAAATGAAGACATTCTGAAACAAATAAATTGGAAAATGTTCCTTTAAAAATAAATCTCAAAACAAACTGGAGCATGCATAGAACGTGACCGGTATATGCTGTCGAAGGCAGTGAGGCCTCTAACTCTCTGTTCATTTGGATAGATTTTCATTTAAAAATACAAAAATCATACACTGCCAAAGACAGTAAAAGTAGAGCTCTCAACATTAGGCTCGTTTGGACAGATTTTCGTTTAAAAATGTAAAATCATTCAAACTGATTTTAGGTATATTTAAGGTTATCACAGCTCAGTCAATGAATGCTGGATCGATCAGCTAGTAAATAAATAAAACATGAGTTTAACATATATGCAATAGAACTACATGCTTAAACACTCACTGAGAATCACAAAGGTTGTTATAAATAGTGAAAAATGTTTTGTGAATGACTGTTGACATGTAACTCATAAGTACCTAAAATGCCTTTTTGGTCCAGTTGGCAGCCAATCTAAGAAAATATAAAAAACTATATTAGAATTTTCAATTAAAAACTATTTTCATCTATGCTTCGTACACAGGGCGGTATACCACGCCTCTTTAACCTCGGTAGTCTGGGTTGGATTTGCCTGAAGTGCATATTTAGTACAAAATATTGTTAAATTATATTTTAGTTAGTGTATTATTAAACAAATCTCATAACACTGGCTCAATTTTAAATTGTTCAAAAAATTTAAGTTTTATTGTTAGGTTGTTCACATTCAAAATAAAATGCAAATAATTTTATATAAATAAAAGTATTTTTATTGCTGCATGTTAGGCATCCTACATTCAAACAAGCTCTGTAACTTTAATAAATAAAATGCAAAATAGGTACCCTATTTCATGGATTTACATCATGAGTGAAATTGAATGCAAAATATCTTTCAATAAGATTTACTTGACCTAGTGCTATTTCAGAGGCTCTAACTTTGAATGCTAGAAAAGCTAAAAGAATCATTGGATTGTAGAAGTGGAGAATATTCTTCCTATTTTTTAATGAAAATAACTTATTCTCCTGACTGACAGAAGATTAATCTGATAGGTCTAAAGCAGCCATACTCAACCTGCGTCCCGCGGGCTGCATGTGGCACGGCAACCTTTTATGTGCAGCCCGAGACACATAATCAGAAATCTCTATAAATTTAAGCGAGATGTGCATGAAAAGTTTTTAAGACCTGCATTGTTCTTTTATATATTTTCATAGAAAGACTAAATCTGTCATGTTATTTAAAATTATCTTAAAGCATCTTAAATTCCGTTCCCTTAGTCAAAAGTTCTTTTTACATGCAGTTCTATTTGTGCTATAGCAGTCATACAATACTTAATCTTTAACGCTAAGCAAATATTATTCCAAATAAATTAAATTTGCACTATATATTTCTACACTTTAAAAAAAAATGTTTTTGCCTTGAGAAAACGACTGATTTATTAACAAATCACCTGACTTTTTTTCTTTTGAACATCTGAATTGTTACATTATTACGTTTTATACTTAGTATATAACTAACGATGCTTATTAGGGTTAAACTTTTTCCGTGAAAAAATATTGGAAGCAGCTTATACCCCTATTTCCAAACAAAAATTTTCAGAATAGAAATCTACTACATTGTACAATGTTTGGAAATGTTTTTTTTTTTTTTTTTGGTTGGCGGGGGGATAACATTTCTTTTGCGACAAATGTTCAAATCTTACTTATTAATTTTATTATATAGGTTTATTATACTACTTTTGTTTTCTTACCCTTTTTACGTTATATTATTGTCTTGTGGTCTGTCTAACGTTGGAAACATATGTCTGCGACCCGTGAAATAAAAAGGTTGAGTATGGCTGGTCTAAAGTATAAAAGGAAAAAATACGAACTCTTAATTTTTTGTATTGAATAAAAAATGTATTTAAAAGTGGTCATAACGAGTTTCTGTTTTAGCAGAAATGTATATGAAGTATACATATAAACTTATGCTATTAGTAAATTAGATTTAGTAAAAGCCATGTTTATTATTAATTATTATTATTATTAGCATTAAACTGTTTTTGAAATATTTCAAGGCATTATCAAGTTATACATTTTTTTTAAAATACAAATAAAATAACAAATTTGATTTGAATTTATGTTTCATTTTATTTCCATTTTAAAATTTGATAAAGAAATTATAATCAATATTATACTTAAAAAGATTATGATGGATACACGTTTGTTTTGGTTTAGTACGACGTCATTTTTTATATTCTATTAAACAATGTTATGAGCCAAACAATGAATGTACCCACAGTATCCTTCTCTGAGGAATTTCTCTGACAAAACAACTTGCAACATCATTTGTTATAACTGTTTGGTCAGCAAGAAATTCCTGTGAGGCTATGGCTATTGAGACGCTATTAAAGCTACACATAATTCAAAGAGTGCCCTTGTCTTTTATAAAAATTTTCCCAAAAAAGTGGTGACGTCACAATCCAATATTCAATTGGTTTATTATACATTTTAATACTCAGTAGTCCTCCACATACACTACAATAAATGCCCCATACACACCTTTCATTGCAAAAAACATGTTGTAATCTGCATAATCCTATTTTCATCCAGTACAGCTCAGAAAGCATTTGTCGTTATACTTGAGATAGTCAGCCAGATTTGCTGTACTCGCCTCATTTTGTCAATTTCCCCTCTGATGGTATTTAAAGACTGAAATCTCATTTTACATACACAGGCACATTTATATGACACTATGAAAATCAGTAATATACAGGGTGTGGCTAACTCCTAAATTTAGAGTTTAATCTAGGAAAAAGAGATTTGTAGCTTTTTGGCTAATTGCAGCCAATAACTGTTAGCCAAATAAAAATAGCTTTAGCCAAGAAAAAAAAACTTATTTATACAAAATTTTTATATAAATGAGTATTATTTTTAATTATACAATATACAAACAGTACACCACTCTGTAAGATTGACCTTCTGGAGATTTGGCCATACATCACACATCAAATGCTTTTTTAAATGGAAATTCTTTTCAAACTTCCCCAAAGTAATCATAATTAAGTTACTTAAATTTTTGATTGTCAGTCTATTTCTCAAGTCAGTTTTTGTTATATTCACGAAACTCAATCCCGTTTCACAATCTGCTGTAGACAACAGAATTGTTGCTATAAATTCATACAAAGAAGTCACATTGGGAAACATGTCAGTGATGCCATTTTTATGGGAAAAAAGAATACAATTAGCTGGTTTGGGATCATCAACAAAAAATAAACAAACTCTTTTAATTTCCTCAATACATCTAATGCAAATGATATCACACTATTTGTAAGATGCTTGCACAGGGAGGACGACACAAATTTTGAAGTGAGTTGCCAGAATAGAGGCAATGTAAGATTTTTTTTTTTTTTTTTTTCCCCATGCAGCAGCAGCAGGTTTACAAAATGCAGAACAACAAAATCGAAATGATATATATTTTCTTGGCTGTCGCTATTTGGCGAATCCACTAAATGCTTTGAGAGCAAAAGGTGCTTTCAGTTAGCTTTTAGGCTATTTGGCTAGCGCTAGATAAAACCCTAAAATTGGTCATTTTTCAAAGGTATAGTTCCAGACACAAGAATGTTTCAGATGGTGTTGTTCTTCATCCTATGAAAAAAGTTATTTTTATGTCAAATTAGCTGTTACCTTTCAGATACACACAGTGCATAAGAAGACAAAGAGTGTATTGCAAATCAGGATGCGTGTGTGTTAATGTGAACCCAACAGCATTTTCGATTCAACTCCCATTTGGCAAACATGTTATAGGCCACTGACACAAGAACAGTGTTCATTTTTAAACAAATCTGAAAATGGGTTTCATATATCTAAACCATTTTTTTTAACTATTTTGTTACCAGTATTTTCTTTTTTAACTCAATTATTAATTTAAATATTGTTATTGTTCATGCTCAGCTTATGTCCCTATACAAGAATTGCGTTTCACCAGAATGTAACACTTTTAGGTTACAGAAGATATTTAAAATGCAATTTAAATAGTATAATACTTTTTACAACAATAATCGTGTAATATGTACACTGGTCAAAATATATTTGCTTTTTAGTTGGTTGTATTTTTTTTTCTCTCTCTTTAGTATCTAATTACATTGTTGATTTTATGACAAACAAAAATATAAATTGTGTTAAAGTTTCGGGGGGGGGGGGAATGGAAAAACCTACCATCACTGGATTTTTGGGGGTATTTGGGTAGAGATTTTTGGATGATTACATGGGAAAGTAGTTTATTTGAACACATAGTATTCTGTAAAGTGTTCAAAAAGACAAAAAGTCAAGTGAAGTCACTTCAGAATTCTATAAGTTATCAATTTTACTTTTTTATGGGTTCCTTCCTGGGTACCAGAAGTTAGATTAAGAAAACTTTCCCCATGCTCTGACAACAACATAAATTCCATTTTTGTACGATCAAAATGTACAGAGTTAAGTGCAACTTGTTTTTCTGAATTTTACTAAATTATTCTCATTCAATTTAGATAACATTTCTGTTTTGCAGTTTGCTTTAAAATACCTCTAGAGGGACACATGAGAGATCTTCTCTAACCTTGAAATCCAATGTCAACCCCTGGGGAAATTGAAACATGTGTTACATATTGCAAAATATAATTATCAAAATTTTGTTCTCACGCCCAGACGATACATGCACTGCATTTTCAATAATTATCTGTTTTAAATGTTAAGTATTTTAAAGAAAATACATTTTTCTCAGGCAAAAGAGTCAAAATTTATTCAGTGTCCATACAGACACAAGACTGTCGATTCAGTAGTATTTTTTTCTTCTTCTTTTCTAGAGTAAGCACTACTTTGGTCTAGAATTGCACCTATCCTTAGTATAGAGAGAATAGGGGGATTGGGGGTGGGGTTGAAAGAAGAGGGGGAGTAGTACAACAACAAAGTGGTCAACCTACCATGACCCCATGTGATTGAGAACTGCTGTGGCATCATCGAGTGACCTATTAACAGCCAAGGCCAGTGTCTTCAATATCTCTTTACTAGAATACACGTCATCTATTATGTCATGGTTTCTTATACCTAAATATACAAAAGATTTCAAGTAATGAATGAATATAAAAACAGAAGAAGTTAATCACATATGATGCATTCTCTCCCAGTACAGCTTCTCGGAACATTGATAAAGTTTTTTGTCACAAAAACAACCACCTGCGCTTACAAGGGAGAGAAAACAGCCATCATCAACATAAAAAAAAAATGCAACTAACTACTCTAAATCATCATCATTATAACTTGTGACAATATTTTAATAAATTATTTCATATCAAAAAGACAAAATTTTCAGTTTATTTTCAACATTCATATATCATGTGATAACCAAACAGAGTTAGGTTTTTGACATGGCTTAAACCATCAGAAACCTAGGACAAGGCAGAGAAGGAATAATGTGTTGAAGCAATTTTGTAACCTATTTCAAATTTGCATTAAACTAAATATATCATCAACATTAATAATATTTGAAAAAATAACAATTACACTAGAAAATGTATAGTTATTTAAATTAACTTTATTCATAATGAATGTAGTTATAATATCAATTATTTGCAAACTTATAAATTTTGTAAAGCAAGTTCTGAAATTTCTCAAGTTTAAATTTACATTAAACTAAATGCAAGATCAACATTAATAATATTTAAAAATAACAACTACACTAGAAAATGTACAGTTACTTGAATTAGCTTTACTGATAATGAGTATAATTATAATATCAACAAACTTTCAAACTTATAAATTTAGTGAAACAAGCTCTGAAATTTCTCACAATTTTCAAGTTTAGATGGGACTAAAAATTTCCTATAAAGAATTAGAAAATATACTTTTGATAATAATCTAAACTGAAAACACTAATGTAACTTTTCATTTAGATGATTCCATAAATAGTTTAATAACGGGAATAAAACAGTTTTGATCATGGAACATTTTTTAACAAGCCAAATGAGTGCAAAATTCCTAAGAATTATTTTCAACATACAGCCATTTTATACTACAAAATTAAATGCAATATTTGAGGTTTTTGACACACCAGTTTCAACCATCAAAAACACACGTGTTAAAAAACTGCCAAGCCTGTAACCAAAGAAATGAAATTGCAACAAATGAATATTTGGCTGTTATAACAGGACTGCATGGTTGCATGGTTGGGACACATCTCCCAAATTTTAAATATCTCTATTTTCCTAATAGAATATAGCTGCAAAACTTTCCCTTATTATAAAATTGCAAAATTTTTGTGACTATATGAAGTGAATTTTTCTATTAGAAAGTAGTGATATTCAAAAATCGGGAAGGTCTGGCAAAAAAAACAAAAGAGTTGCCACAGGGATTTTTTTTGTTTTTTAAAATGTTGCTTTATTTAATTAAATCCACAGAAATAGTAGCTTGAATATTAAAAATATTTAAAAAATAGCCCACCTGCCAACTTTGAAGAGGGAAAAAAGGGAGATTCTTCTAGCAATTATTATACTTTTTACATAACGTCCATTACAACAGAAAAGGGTCTACTATTCCATTATACAAACACCATTGTCTGAGCATAAATAGTTGATGCCAAATGAATCATTAGGAAATATAATAACATTGTTGGTGCAAAAGGGATCATTAAAAAAAAAAAAAAAATTGAAAATTAGAGACTTAAATGATCATTTCATCCTATCAAAATACAAATATATACTTAAAATAAAAGAATTCTACAGTAAGATTCATTTTAAAGTGCAGGCATGAAATTGTAAATGCAGTAAAATATTTCAATGTTGTTGAATAAAGACATTGATTGTGTCACATGAACTCTGTGAAATAGGATTGTGAATAATGGACAAAAAGTGGCTGCTGTCTTTTATTAAGGCTATTTTCCTGTGTCCCAGTGTTATTATCATCCAAAATATCTTAAGTATATAATATACACAGTCTCTCTCAGCACACTGGGTATGACATCCAGTGTTAGGGTCAACAAAATTGTTTGTGATTTACTGTGAAATGTTTGCAGACAGCATATCACACAAAAAAACACAATAGGGTAATTCCATAGCTCGGAAACAATGTTATTGCAGCTTCCTCAACTTCAGATGACTGCCCAATAGTAAAATCCATCTCAGCATCAGCAAAAAATGTAAGCTATAATTTAATAAATATATTTCAGATTCAAAAAATAACAAATAAAGATATTTAGCATGGATACAATAAAATAAAATAAATGATCCATGTTCAATAAATAGCAAATCACAGTGTTTGGCATGGTTCGCAATAAAAATCCTCTGCATGGTCAGGGTTGAAATAAAATGTTGGCTTGGTGTTGGTGTTGGTATAACAAAAAAGTACCCTTTAAAAATTACAATTTTTTTAAATTGGATATGTAACAACTTCCTAAAAAAAGAGGTAAGGGGGAGAGAGAGAGCCATTTTAGCAAAAGAAAACCACTCAGGTCAAAAGTATCCAGATAATTCAGATTTGTTGAAAATCTACAGAAATACTTGAGGAATTGTTTGTGAATTTCGGGAATGTAAAGAATATCTGACCCCAAATAATTTTCAACAAAGATTTAGTCATGATCTCAAGTAGGGTATCAACAACAAACTAAATAAATTAATGTATGCAATCCCCATGTATCAGAAGGGACTGTAGCTGTAGCACATTGACTATTACCACTCTACAATATTTGTGCACAATGTGTCCTGTACAACATTTGTGTAAGAGCAGAATGTATGCTCACAAAGATACACATTTTCTTTAAAAAATTCAACAATTTTGCAAGCTTTTTGTTTGCAACATGCAGGGTTTTTAACCCAATTTTTACACCACTTTCAGATATCTTCACAAAGTACAGTACAAACAAGAATATAAATATTAAATATTGGATGAAACAGGAGCACCTGTATATGAAATATTTCTTAACAGTTTGCACAAACAATAAGTGTTTTTGCATAATTTATTAGCTAACTATACAGAACAACTCATAAAAAAGACAAGTCAAATAGCGTGAAAATTGAAAAAAGATATTGGCAAACAGAGTGAGCTGAATTTCACTTGCTTTCTAAAAGATAGCTGGATGATAAGGAAATTTCCACAAACTGTCGTTTCTTTTTTTTTTTCTTCTCCAGTTTAATGGATGTTTTAGTTCTCTTTCAAAGAACAACTAGAATGAGTTTTTTCCAATAAGAAAAATAAAAATTAAAGCATTCATTCCAAAGCTATGCATGGATATAATTAAATTACATTAAATACATCCTTCCTTTGGTGGAAGTCAGTTAACAAAAAATGACAATTTGTGAAGGATCCCTCATCCAGCTAATTTTAGAAAGCAATTGAAATTCAGCTCATTATTTGCCAATATCTTTCTGAATTTTTATGACATTCGACTGTCTTTTTTTTAAAGGAGTTGCCTTATACAGCTGCCCACACTAAATTTTGGAGAAAATGTTATTGTTTGCACAGGCTTGGTTAAAAATTATTTCATACAAATGCTCCTATTTCTTCAAATATTTAGTATACTCTAGATCTAGATGCAGAATATTGTTTCTACTGTACTTTGTCAAGTTTCCTAAAAGTGGCGTTAGATTGGGTTGAAAATGAACTTTGAAGCCAGTTTTTGGAATTTCTTGAAAGCATTTTTTAAATTTAATTTGTTTTTGCGTTTCGCAGCAGATTTTCCACATTAGTAAAAGGAATCTGGTTTCAATCTTTTAACCCAATGCAGTAAATTTTGACGAAATTCACATTCTTTTAGCAATTTTTTGGCGAAATTCTCATTTTTTCTGCGATCCTTTGGCGAAATTTGCTTTTGTTACATGATCCTTTAACGAAATTTGTGTTTTTTCAGCAATCTTTTGACGAGATTCGCGTTTTTACAGTGATCCTTTGACAAGATTCATGTTTTTACAGTTATCTTCTGAAGAAATTCCCATTTTTCACATGATTCTTTGACAAAATTTGCATTTTTTGAATGATCCTTCGGAGAAAAAAAAATTCTCATTTTTACAGCAATCTTTTGATGAAATTTGCATATTTCACACAATTCTTTGACAAAATTTGCATTTTTTACATGATTCTTTGTCACAGATTTCTTTTTCACAGCTTCGTAGTTTTCAATTCAAAATCATAGCAACTACAATTTTTTCATAGCAGTTGGCAGTTCTGTATATATTTCCATGAATATATTATATATGTGCTATTCCTGCACAAATAAACAAACATTGCACAGGACTCGCATTGTCATGCGTAGTAGCTGCAGATCATTTCTAGCTTTTCTGATACAGGGCACAAATTCAGTTTTGACAGTGACTGCTCATGTGACTTCACAGACAAATAGGAGGTCAAACTTCCAAAATTGAAAGCTTCCGGATCAGTGTCTTGAGGTATTTTTTTAATCCCCAACTTTAAGCACCAAGATAAATTACAACTAGTGGCTCATGGGTGACTGATATTATCTTAGAAAAATAAGTACTTTAGCAACAGCTTTCAATAAATATTCTTCTCTAGGAATTTTGATACAATTTAAGGTTTTACGAAATATTAGGGTTTTTTTTTTTAAATTAAAAATGAAAAGGGAGAAACATTTGAATGGAAGAGAAAAGAGGATGATAGTGTCAACATTTTAAGGAAGACTTTTCCCCTAAAAGAAAAAAAAATTAAAACGAAAGAAAAAAAAAAAAGAGGGGGGAGGGATTGGAAGGTATGAAATACTAGTCGATGAAATTGCAAAATATTTCTTTCTCTTAATACAGAACTTAACCATTCTACAAATAGAGAATTTCATAAGCAAAGTACTTGTACTTATGGACTCTTATTATAGGTATTAAAAAAAATAATAAAACCATTTTTCTAGGTAAAACTGAAACAATTAGATGTACATTCAAAATGCCATTCTTGAGGGGAGAGAAAGAAAAAAAAAAGCTCACTTACAAACAAAACTGAAATACCAGTGACAAAAACCGTCAAAAGAAACTTTTAAAGGAAGTTTGAAAAAATAATAATAGAGTCAGTACTTGCATATTATTCGTGCCAGGAAAATACACTGAGCCAACAAGGGTGCAGAGATAATACTAATTACAGTACTTATTTTTTTTCTTTATACATTGCAAAGTACAATAGTTAATACAACAGAGTTGTGATGTTAAAGACGATTGGAAAAGTATTTATGTAATCCTATAATATAGTATAGATATATATATATATTATATTAATTATACAGTACAGTATGTATATAGGATATACAGACTCTATTCATTCCATGGAATATAGAGATACCATCCGAAATATCACTAAAGGACATCCATCTGATATTCTGTATCTAATAAATGTAAGCTAAATTACTGTTTTGTATTATTTTAGTTTTGCTTTTATATTTACTGTTTTTTAACAAGACTAGTAACAATAAACAGGATTGGGGATGGATAACCAACCCCCTTTTGACTATATATCTTCCTGGCATGGAGCTGAGAAATGTTTGAATGAAAGAGAGGCAAAATTTTAAGGAAGTCTCCCTTGGAAAAAAAAAAGGGGCAGGTAATGTGTTTGCTCTCTACAGCTGTATTTGAAAAACAAACTTCAATAGATGTTGCCCTGCACCGTTTAGATTCTAACTTGAAACAGTTTTAATCAAAAACTGTAATAGTCATTTCTATTTATCACACCACCTTCAGAAGAACTCAGTCAAAACTCAAAAAGTTAATTTTAATTTAACCACACTCCCAAACAATATCTACTTCTCTGTGTCAACAGCATCTAGGTAATGCAATTGAAACACTTTATTACAATGAATTGCAATATAAAGGAAATGCTCTTAACCAGGGCTTTACAAATTTGGTGAAATCTGTTAGCCAGCAAAAAATATCCCCACCCCATTCCCTGTCATTGATTTTCAAAAAACAAAAAGGTTTTCTATGAATTAATTGGGGAAAAATAATAAGAAGCCTAGTTTAGAATTAATAGTTACATAGTTTAAAATAGTACATAATTTAGAAAGATATCTAAGTTTTCTGATGACGTTTTCTAATTAAAATTATATATATCTTTAAAATAAAAGAACTACTGTAAATTCTGAATTAACCGGCATGTTTGTAAAATGCTGATTGCCAAATGCTTCCAATGTCCGGATAGTTATGTGCTACAAAATCTGTATCAGATGAGGGGCCATCGACCAAATAGTGAAGCAGGAAAACAATGTTTTGCCCATTTTCCTGTCGAAATCAGTCCAATAATTCTGATTTTATTATTTCAAATTTGGCAGTGGATGGACATGTTTATGTCAAATTAAAAATATTATAATATAGTTAAAAATATTTTTTGTTTGAATATAGTTTCTAAGTTTATTTTTTAATATTGGAGGCAGAGAAATAAAAAAAATGCCATGTATTCATTCCTTATATCAATTTTTATACAAGAAAAAAAAAGTCACCAGATTAAATAACTTGGTTGCCAGATTAAAAAAGAAACTTAGTTGCCAGTAGTGACCCCATTTGTCAAGCTCTGCTCATAACCATTAAGTGGGTCTGTACGTTAATGAGTACAGAACTCGAAACAATAGAACAAAATATTTATAATGAAAAGCACATTATATAACAAAAAGAATGTGAGCATCAAAAGTGAAAAAAAAAAAACTTAATTCTTTTTTTACATAAAAACAACACAGATAATAAGGATTTATCATAATAATAGGATTTCTCAAATACCAGCTATTCTTTCCATGATGTATCCTTCAGTCTCTGTCCCTCCGGCCAGCCACCTATTTTTAGTAATGCCAAAAGAGATCTCTGAGGGAGGAGACAGAAGGGCAACAGCTTAACTGAACTGGATTTGGTTCATTTTCTGTTTTATTCACCAATGTATTTTTACAGATTGATTTTATTTTGCTTCTCTTGTAAGTTTACTGCACATTAATATTGAAAAAAATATTTGTATAACTCTGTCTATGTCTGGCATAAGAAAGTATTTGAATTTAGAAGAGAAAACTAAAATTATAAAGATGTGCCGAGAGTAATATTTTAGAAAACTGATGTGGCAAACAATTTGGGATTATAAATAGCAGTCTCAGCATGCACTACTGAAAGATTGAGAAAAGAATTGAAGGACGGGCACGGTTTCTTTTTGATTTAAATGCACACACAACACGATATACAGATGGAGATGGCATTATTTTCATGGTTTAAAGATGAAAGATACAAAAACATCCCTATTAGTACAAATATTGGCACTTTTAAGTTATAGCAGACCCACACAATTATGATTTTGCCAAGATCATAGCAAAGCTTATTATATGCCTCGTATATATATGTATGTAAATATACATATATATACACACACATATATATATGTACGTATGTGTATATATATATACAGTGAAACCTCGTACCATTTCTTATTAACAGAAAGTTGGCAACAAAGGGATCACCACCAAGAAAAGGCACTCTTTTAGTTGCAAAAGCGGAAATATGTTAGTTTCAACTCTCCCACGGAAGAACAATGGGATTTTGATTCTACCCACTTCTGTGGTTAATGGGGATGGTACAGTACGTGCTAATCTCCTGTGAGAAAACAAAAAGTGTATTGGTGAAGGGGACAGCAAAGAAAAGTTAACGGTGACACTTATCACGGATATGGATGGGTGAGAAAAATTAACACCACTGGTAATTCTCAAGATTAAGAAACCTAAATTTTTAAAACTGTCAAATCTTTGCCTATCCATTAAGATTCAAATCGTAAAGTGTGGATGACTTCAGAAATTTATGAGAAAACAATCAAGCTTTATGATCGATACTTTTCAAATATCAATAGGAAAGTTGTGTTTATTGCACATAATTGTGCTGCACTGCGAAATTTCTAACCTGAGATCAGTTGAAATTATTTTCTCTTCCCGAATGTTAGGAGTATTTTACAGCCATTGGCGTAATTCAAAATATGAAAGTGAATTATAGGAAGCTGCTTATGAAAGATCTGATCACAGCCATTGGTGGTAAAAGACCGTTCCATGTGTGTCTTAGAACCAATATTTTACATAAATAAAAGCTGGAATTTGGTATCTTCTAAGTGTTTTAAGCATGACGGCTTTCAAAATAACATGGAAGCAAATGAAGTGTCAGTTAAAGAAGACGATATTCTATTCTAGGAGCTGTCAAAAATTCTTCAAAAATGCAGTCATGTTGGTTCTGATGAAGTAGAATATGCTAATATTGATAACAAAATTTTGACTTCATTCTAAAGTTGTAATATCAGAAATTGTGTGGAAAATATCACCAGCGGTGAAAGTAAAACGGAGTTAAATGGTACAGAATTGGTTGTTTCGAAAACAGAAGCTTTGAGTGCTCTCGAAGTCGTTCACCAATTTTTTGTTAATTCTGATAATTCTGACGAACATTTTCAAAGTGTCAGCTGTGCAAATGATGGAGTCCAAAGAAAGGCAATTTTGTATTTTGGAGTTTTTCAAATAAGTAAATTTTGTTAACTTGTTCAAAACTTTAATTTGTGTGTTTATAATTAAATAAATACAAAAATAACTTCTTATATTAAGAATTTTTTTTCTTACTATTTTTAAATTAATTACTATTGGATTGTTTAAAAATTATTATTATAACTCTATATAAATTAAATATACCAAACTTTCATAATTTTACATATAATTTTTCAGCTCGCTTATAGGGTCACCCTGCTTATACGGTCACTTTTATATAGTCCCCTCTGTGACTCTATAACGAGGTTTGACTGTACTTCTAATGCTAATGAATATGTACCATAAACGTCATTATATACATATTATTTAAATCTTATATGCCCTATATACATCCTATACCTCTTATACACCATGTCATGAGACTATAAATGGACAATATGAGTCAGGAAATGTTATATACATCCTATAATATTATAATGTGTTATATAAGCTTTAAAATTTGGCGAGAAAGCTTGGTTGCTTGCGATTTATCCTTGGGGGGTCGCAAAAATATTTTCCAAGAAAATGCATATGCATTTGCTAAAAAATTGAGATACAAAAATGAGTAAATAATAATTAAAAAAGACATGAAATTGCAGGCAAAAAAATTATGTGGAGAAACAGCATCTGTTTCAAAAGAAACAAATGAAGAATGGACGAACAAAAACTCCAAAATGTTTGAGGATTACAATCGAAAACATGTATTTAACATGAATGAAACTGGATTGTTTTTTTCATTGGATGCCCGATAAAACTAAAAACTTGTTGATGATGGAAAAAAGAGCATTGATCGGCTTTCATTAAAACCTCTTGTAATTGTGAAAGTGAAAATCCATAGTTTATCCTAGAAGACATAATGTAAACTTTGACTGTAATGTGCAGAGATATAATTGCAAAGCTTGGATTTTAGATTTTGACAAAAAGATGCCAAAAACCAAAAGAAAAATTCTGCTTATTTTAGACATTAAAAAATATATAATCATACAAGTTAGAAGGTGTATGCTGCCAAAAGCAGTGGGGGTCAAAACATTAGGTCTGTTTGGAAAGATTTTTGTCTAAAAATATGAAATCACTTAACACTTGATTTCATTTTCAAACCTATTTAAAGTCATTATCTTGGGCCTGGGCCACCTCGAGCAGGTCAAATAGTATTTGTTAAAATAGGACATTTTATATCAAATCTATTCAGAAGGAATAACAGATGCATAAATTCAAAAAAATTTATCTAGTCAATCAATGAACCAAATCTTTAAGGATTAACACACACCCCTTTCACAACCTGAAATTTCCGATTTTTATGGAAATTTTTTTTAAAAAGAAATGTGACTGTCCAACGTCCCAACACACTTGACCAGACTCTTTGAAAGCCAAATTCAATACCAGAAAAATTTAAACAGTAAATTCCACAAATTGCATCAAAAAGGGTTGGGCTCAGGGCTTTGAGACCATCTGATGACGGCAGTAGCTTCCAGCTTAATGTTAGTCTATAGAGGAATGTAGAGGAAGTCACAGGTTCTAAAATCTATGTTCAAAACTCACAAGATGAAAATGGCAAGCTGTATCACACATGCGACTCAACACAGGGTTAAAAATCAAATTTTTTGAGTTGTGACACTGTTCTTAAGGATAAGTGCAATAAACAAAGAAAGATGTATTCAGTAAATGAAAATAACAAATAAAAGTCTTCCAACAAAGCAGCATAAAGACACTTAAAACAAGCTTAGAGTTTCTTTTCTTAAGTGGAAGTTATCAGCCTACACTAGACACAAGCACGTGACATTTACAAGCTAACATTAAACCAATGGAAGCCCCTCTCTATCCATGAGGTCAGAGACTAACACCATAAGATTCTTTCTTTTTTCCATATCCTTCTGAGAAAACACTTCATTTTGGAACCAAACAAATAATTTGGTTCTAAAATTGAAAGCGTCCCGAGAATGAAACTGCAACCAAAATCAAACAAGAAAGAAAAGTCAAGCATTGCACACATAGATTCTGAAACACTTACACGTGCAGAACACTGTGACAGAACTTCACCATTTAAAAAGGCGAAAGAAGATATCTAATCAAGCAATTACTTAGAAAAGACATTTGAAAACCAGATTTCAGAAACTACAGGAAAGGTACTTACTCAATGCAAGATCTATACATATCTGTACATAATACACTACATACTAGAAATTAGCTTAGTTACAAATGCATGACACAGATAAAAATTCGCCTTTAGCAATTTCTACTAATAGACACCTGAACAATTTTGTACAGCCCTCTATATCATTATACAGTTTTTTTACACACGCCTCATATTAAAAAGAAAAATAAAGAAAACTGTCACTTTCAGAAATTACCATCCACAGACTGAAATGTATTCAGTTCTTAGTGCAGACTTGTATATTATTTTATTATAGAGCCTACAAACATCTTAGTATACTATCCTAATCCTATGATAAATGTGAATGTTTTGGCTGAAGTAGTTCATTTAGAGGAACAGCCAAAAGCATTCTGTTACACTACAGACCATAGGGGGTGGGGAGTTTCAAATGCATTTTAATGATGGTGTGCCATTTCAAACACAATGAAATTGAAATGCATTTAGGAAGTGCAGTAAAACATGCATTATGTAGAATAGGGGGTAAAAAACATTTATTATTCCTTTACAGAGCCACACAAAAGAATCCTGTTAACACAATGGCCTTTGGGGAAAACTGTTTGTGACCCATTTTAATGATGTTACACTACTTCAAATAGAATGAAATTGATATACATAACTGGTGTTTACTACAAGATATTTGCTATCGAATAGGACGTGTATAGCATTTATCATTCATTTACAGGGCCACACAGTACTGTATTTGAAGTAGTGTCTATTATCAATAATTGCTGGGACATGTGTTTTCAGTTATGATATGCATTTTTAAGTTTAACTCCATTTTTGCATACACAAAAAATTCATAAAATAAGAAAGTGAATTGCTTAAAGGTAGTTTATTTTTTTTTTACTTGGGCATTTTTGCATTTTCAAACTGAACTATATAGAGTATATTAAGAGATGTGTGTAGAATAGAAACGCAAAGAACTTGGATACAAGAACACACTAGCGAAAGATAATTTCTGGAAATGTTATGTCAATAGTTTTAAGCCTAAATTGAACTTTAGCTTAATATGCACTATGTATATTTAGCTACTATGTATAAATCTCTAGATCAAATACAGGACTGCACAAAAGAATTGGGGTACTTTTACAGCTATGGACAGTCATTGCTGAAATCTGGTTTTGAAATAGGTTATGCATTTTCTTAAATGTTTGTTTAGCTACCTTATTAAACAGTAAAGTTTTGTTGAAGTATTCTGGAAGTGTTGAAAAGGGATTCATAATCTATGCTTGGCACATGATTTTTTTTCCCTTCCTTGTTTAATTTATTCAAATATTTTTTTAAATAATTCAAAATTTCATTATTTTCACAGAGAATTAATAGACATTTTTCCTTTACACTTTAGCCGTTTTTCTTTAGAGCTGCCAAAAAGTCAAGACCTGGAATAATACTTTTTCAACTGAAAGATTTACACATAAAATGAAATAAAAGTTTACAAGAATTAAATTACTACTGCAGGTGCATGGAACATCACATTTGAAATGAAAAATTGAAATGTTTCTTTTTACAATATGTGAAAGCAAGAACATCAGTTACATTGAGACGTTTTCTGTCGCAAATTGTGCCATAAATAGCAGAAGAAAATAGAACAAAAAAAAAAAATCACGTATTTGAACTAATACTGATATTTTCAAATATTTGTTGTTAATAAAAGGAGCATGAATATCAGTAAGTACAGAAAGCAGGTAAATAGGATGTGACATTTAAAACAGAAAAAAAAAATTGTTTTACAGATTGCTTATTACTGAGCAAGAATGTCAGTTGCATACAGAAGAAAGTTTTGTGCAAAAAATCATGTCATGATTAAGATGAAAAGAAAATGAGCAAGAATTACATTAATAAAACAAGATTTAGACTGCAAAACGTGATGTTGTATTTGAAAATTAACAACCCTTTAAAAATATTTGTATTAATACAAAGAGCACGAATTAATGTTATAAAGTATATCCGTGAGTAACACTGACATGTCACATAGGTGGTGGTAACCACAGTAATGCACACACATCACAGAGATGACCCAGCCAATAAATGTTAATAGAAAAATTTGTCGTCTTCACAAAACTTTCCAATCTCCAAACTGAGCCTTTCACAAATTTAATCATTTAAAAATAACATCTGAAGTCGCCAAAAGAACCTATTATCTAGTTTTTACATATAGAGATGGTCTTGTTAAAATTGTATAAACAGGAAACTCAAATAAAACGGTCCTTTCAAATTCACAAAGTTGTGACTCGATTTCTCACAAATATAAAAAAACTTCACAAAAACAGGACTCTGTGAGGAATGCCTGCACATATCCCTGGTTAGTAGTAACTAACTAGCAAGAACAAGTTTTCTGTTATGACAACAACACAAAACTTGTTTTTAAGTGGTAAAGAGGAGGGATGGGGAGAGTGTTGCACCCTTACTATATGTTGTTAAAGGGAAAAGAGACAAATATTATCTTTTAAAGTACTCGGTTCTTATCAACAAAATATTTTACTATTACTAAACTAATTAGGTGATACTTATATAACTAATGCTTTAAAGTGTCGTCATTATAATCATAAAAACTAATTAGAAAATAACAGACTTAATAGAGAATTTAAAAATAAGATCAAAAAGAAAATACATAGTATTAGTTATAAAATAAATAAAAGGGTGGGGGGGAGATAGAAACATGTCACTAAATATGCAGTTACAAGTTATGCTGAATATCTGGTTTCCCCAGCCCGGCCCAATAGAAAAACTAAAAGATGGGCCCCGAGCCCAGACCATACAAACAATTTTATTGGCCCAGCCTGGTATAACCAACCACTACAAGTACAAAACCCAAAAGTTCAGCCTGTGCCTGGCCCGACAAAATTTCTAAAAAACCATGCCAATATTTCTGAAGCAAGATTATCCTACCATTAAAATTATTCAAAACACACACTTACTTTTGTATAGATTTTATTTCCAGATTATGTTCGAAATTCATGGAATACAAAATATCAACAATAAATGACTACTCAGACATTTATGTACATAAACACCCATAGAAAAAAAACTCAATTACACTCAAATGAAGAAGATTCAGTGAGAAAATCAACATAGTTTAGAATAACGGATAAAGATGGTAAAAGAAAATCTTAATTTTAAAGCTCTACTCAAGGAAAAAAAAGGTTGATTTTAAAAAATAAATCTGTGTAATTTATTAAACCAAAATAAAATTTCAAAAGATTTTGCTAAACAAATGTACATAATTCATACAAACATCATAACATATGCAAAATTCATAACATCAACATAATTCTTATAAAAATAAAGGCTAGCCCAATATGGGTTCAGGAGGAAGAGGAATTTTAGAGGTCTGTATGGGACCAGGCCAGATTTATTACTTGAGCAGGGCCAGGCCTAGATTTCATTATTTGCAGGCCAAGACTGGGTTTTAATTTTTCCCAAACACTCTGAAAAGAATCAAGATATTTTTAGCTGTTCCAATTCAGCAGAAAAATAAACCTACTTCCTGAGTAAAAGTACACACACACACACACACACACACACACACACATATATATATATATATATATATATATATATATATGAATTTGCCTATTTACACATATTTTAGATACATCATCACAACAAATTAACTCATTTCTCTCCCCTCTCATGCTTTGTGGACACACACACACCCATTTTCTTAAATAATAAATAGAAGCACCCCCCTCCCCAATTTGTTTTTAGTGTTTTTGTAGCAGGTAGAAAGAAAAAAAAAAGTGTGAAACAAAAAAGCAAACTTGCTTCTTTGAATAAACAGAACCAAACTAAAACTTTACTTTTAAATTTAAACAAAAATGGAGGAAAGAATACTGTTAGGACCTTTTGCGACTGGAACCCAATTTCCTAAGAAGAGTTACAAACAAAGCAGAAGTTAAAAATATTCATTGTCCATGAGCAGGCATTTTAAATACATCGACAATTAGTCATACAAAAATAAATTGACAATTAGTAAATTCTGTCAATGAGTATATACAGATTAACTTAGGATTTTTTAAAATTTTAATACTTTATGAAAATGATGGCATTAAAAATAAATAAATAAAAAAATTCAACTTGGCCTCAAAAATGGCCTTAAAATGCTAGTAGAAAAAGAAAGAAAAAAACAAGAACAAAAAATCATGTGTTAAGCATAGATTAGGAAACACTTTCCAACACATTCAGAAAACTAACGAAACTTCACCGTTAAATAAGTGAAAGAAGATATGTAAGTAAACAGTTTTGAAAACATAACACATTGAAAAATACAGTTTTTGAAATTAACTTCCAGTGTCAAAAAAGTAGTCAAATTATTTTGTACAGCCCTGTATAGGATCAATAGATGTGGATATATAGTATGATAAAATTTAGTTCAGTTAGAATATTCAGATTTAGCAATTTTCGCCAATCGATGGAAATGCACTCGAAATCTTTAGTACAACCCTGTATATTATCTGAAGACTTTTGTACACACCACATATTAAGCTAAAAGGCAACTTAAAACTCACTCGCAGCAATTACCAACCGTAAACGACAATGCATATTTTTCTTTGCGTAGCCCTAAATATGAATTTATTTATATTCCACAAACTTCTATTAGTCTATTAAATATAGTTCAGCAGGAAAATGCATAAACACAATTAAAAACTACCCTTAAGCAATTCACTCCCATAGTCTGTAATACATTTGAATTCCCTTGTGTAGCCCTCTATATGATCAACCGAGTTTATAAACATAATATGAAAAAATTTAGTTAAACTTAAAAACACAAACCAAAGTTGAAAACGCACTTTTCACACATAGACTGTAAATATCGCACATCTACTGTAACAAATGTGTTTTGCGTGTCCCTGTAAATAAACGCAATGCACACAAGAGAGCAATTTATAGTGCACCTCAGTAATGCATATCATTTTCATTATGTTTGAAATAGTGAAATATCACTAAATTACACTACAAACAATTTTTACCCATAGAACAACGTGTAACAGAATTCTTTTGTTTGACCCTGTAAATGAATAATAAATGCTTTGCACCCCATATTCTACAAAAACAAAAAGCATGTTTTAATCGGCTTCATAATTATATATCAATTTCAGTATGTTTTAAATGACATAGTGTCATCAAAATGCACTTTAAACGATTATTTTCTATTCACTGTAATGTAACGGAATACTTTTGACTGTCCCTGTAAAAAAACTATAAGTTCTACACACTTCAGCTGAAATAGGAACATGCGAATGACATGTAAACGTGTATACGACAATAACATATAAAAATTTCAGGGCAATCTGATCATATTTACAGGAGTTAGAGCATGGACAGACAGCAGACGGCCAGACAAACCGAAGTCATAAACACTTTTCAACTAGGTTGGGAAGTGTTAAAAATGGAAAATGTACTTAATTATCAATTAGTTATAGTGGCATATTTATTGCTATAACTTTTGTCAATTAAAAAAAACAAAAACATTTTTGGGCTATATTCTAAAATCAATAAGCCAGGGCTGTCCAATGCAGCGGGTGCCACGGCACTTTTTTAAGATTTTCTTGAAGCCATTTTGAAGTCTTCCTGTTATTAGCCTTTTAAAAAAATAAAATTTCATTTAAGAGGACACTTTCTTGGTAGTAATAATCAACATTTACATCAGAGATGTTTTTAAAGCCTTTGAAAGGGTATTCCCACCCATTAAAAACCAAAATTATACTACTTTAAAAGTTTAAACGTGCATATTTTCACAGTTTGTAGTTATTCTTTATAAAATTTTGTGCATTGTAATTATGATCGTTGAAATTGATAATAATTAGCAATAACATTTTTAATATATCAAAAGGTAAAATTTTAAATAATAGCCATTTCTTATCCTCACCGTCCTTGGTGCAAAGCCATTCCCCGCCCCCCCCATTACATGGGCACATTTGCTGTTTTAAAAGAGGACAAAGGGGGGTAAATTTGTCTCCCAAACCTTTGAAATTTTATGTTTTTTTTTTTTTTTTTTTTTTTTTTTTTTTTTTTATTTAGACAAATTGCTGAAACCATGCAGAATGATTTCCATCAGTGAAAGCTCTGGCAGACTTTTTCTCAGGAATGCATTTGCATCATTATCATAAGATGTGTGTGTATCACTATTAATGCTGTGAGATAATATTGTCTTATGTTTTGAGTCATCTAAATAATGGTGCTCTTCATTGTTTGTCAAATGTTGAGGTGCACCCCTGCTTACTGAAAGGCTGGAAAAATCTGCTATAAACTATGATGTTTTTTTTTAAAGTTTAAAATTGGTGTTTACCCATTAATTGTTTAACAGACTGTATAATGATAGTGTTTAACTCTGACTGTATCATTTCCTAAAAATTTGGTGTTTAGAAAGGTATGTTTCTGTATGTATGTGGTTGGAGGGGGGGGGGGGGGGGGTGCCCTTTGTGCACACCTGACACTGTGCCTATGGTAATAACAATGGACATAATACGCCAAGTAGAAACACACACACACAGAGAGCAAGTTTTCATGAAAGTCTTTTAGGTGTATATGTTATAGCATGGGCAAAACTATTTATAGACTGAGAATAGAGAAGCAAGTAATGTATTACGTCAATGCCAAACTATGCCACAAAATATACGTATTTGCTAAACTATGGATCATGACCTACTAGCAGATCATGCAGTGATCAATCAGTTCATCAAATATATATTAATTTTATTGAAAATATAACAAATACAATATCTTACATTTTTAAAGAAAAAAAATTGTGAAGACATATAGATAAGCAAACTTTAAGTTGATGCATGCATTTACATTTTATGTTTTGAAGCAAAAATACAGCACTTAAAGCAAAAATTAATAAATTTCAACTCTGGCACTGGTACAGGCAATTTCATTCGTACAAAACAATGTTAGAAATCTCACTAATTTTAAAATGTATTTTTTTAATACAGTTATAAATAAATGTATTTTTTCAATACTTTGTGAAAGAAGATTATATTTTATTATTAAACTGCTTTATTGTTATTGTGATTACTTATAACATAAACATATATATAGCCTTTGAATGAAAATTTACCATTTTCCCAGGACTGATTGTACAAAAGACTATATACTTATATATTGCTCTCTAAAAACAAATTCTAAAAAATTCAAAATTTAAAAAGGATGAAATGAACAGCAAATGTTGTAAATCATGCTTAATTTGAAATTCTTAGGGCTAGAAACTTGAAATGGCTATTATTCATAAGACATAAGTGCTTGCACAAAATAGTTTAAATTTATTTTTTAAAAAGAGTGCAGAAACAAAAAAGCATTCATGATTCAAAGCAAATTGCGATTTCTGTGATCTAGCAAGTGCTAAAAACTTCAAACTGAGCATGCTGGTAAATTTTAAGATGTAAATACTTGCTAAGCAAGGTTTCTAAAAATTCGAAATTTAAATGGGTAAAATCAGCAAAAAAAGTTTTTAATTCTGATTTATTTGAAATTATTAAAGGTAGAAGCTTGAAATTTGTCCTGGCTGTTACTTTTAATATGTAAATGCTTGCACAAAACAATTTCTATTTAAAAAAAAAAAAAAATCTAAATTTGGTGCATTTGCAATAAAAGTTCTAAAATTGCAATTTCTATGATAATGTTGGGACTTGAAATTTAAGACTTGAAGAGACTTGAAATTTAGCATGGTGATTACTTTTAAAATGTAAAGGCATGCTAAGAACAGTTTCTAAAAAATTCACAATTTAAAACGGTGAACTTCGTGGAAAACATTTTTAAAATGTTCTAAATTATGATTTCTTTTTGGAATTATAAAAACTTAATTTGATATGGCTGTTACTTCTATGCACACAGAACAGTTTCTAAAAAATTTAAAAAGTGAAAACGTTCTAAAATCATGATTACTTTGGAACTATTAAACTGATTAAACAAATTCTCTCAGGAAGAACTGGCGATATGTTGAATCTAGAAACATGAAATTTGACATGGCAGTTACCTTCAAGAAGTAACTGCTTGCTAAAAACTGTTCTAAAAAAATAAATAAATAAACTTTAAAGTGTGAAATTAACTAAAATTGTTATAAAACATTCTAACTATAAT
The DNA here is from genome assembly GCA_963931845.1 of Maratus michaelseni. Lineage (NCBI taxonomy): Eukaryota > Metazoa > Arthropoda > Arachnida > Araneae > Salticidae > Maratus > Maratus michaelseni. The sequence continues at coordinate 29,906,293 of OZ007599.1, forward strand.
TTCTTATTATAATTATATAATGTATATTTTCTAAGGGGGCTATAGATTGAAAAATGGTCTAAAATTCTGATTTCTTTGAATCTATTGGGGCTAAATACATGAAATTTGATGGGGTGGTTACCTTTAAGACATAAATAAGAAAACTATAACTAAGATATAACTAAGAAAATGTGTTAAAATATTCCAGATTTAAAAGGATGAAATGAATGGAAAATGATGTATAATTGTGATTACTTAAAAACTATTGGGGCTGAAATTTTAACTTTGTAATGCAAGTCTTTATTAGGACATGATTTTTTTTTTATTATTATTGAATTTTAAAGGAAGGAATCGAGAGGAAAACATTCTACAGTTACATTTTTAGTGACATTTCTTGAAACTGCAGGCCTAAAAACTTTAAATTTGGCATAGAGATAACTTCTAAGACATAGATGTGCATGAACAAGGTTTTTAAATTTAAATTTTAAAAAATTGAAAAGATAAGGAAAATCAATTATTTGCCAGTGTTAGATACCAATTTTCTGAGTAATGAATAAAATTGCAAGTACCAGTAACTGGTAAAATTAATTAAAAAGACAGCTATGAAGAAACATGATTGCCAACTAGGCAAGGAAGTACTTCATGTTTAGCCTTTCCCCAACAAAAACAATGATTAAATATACTAAGTCACCCAGTGGCAGAAACACTGTGACATGGCAACATAGTCGCGGACAAAGAAAATCTCTTTCGCTCAACTTTTGTCTGCACTAATGAAATCAATTTAAAAAATTGTCTGCAACTTCCAGACATTTTTGTCTGCACTAATATATATTTTTTAAATTGTCCAAAACTTTCGGACATTTTTTTTCCCCCCATGGCAGTATGCAGTCTTACGTGCCTGTTCTGTTACTGAGATGCAACAGGAAATGCTGTTTTTCTATACAATGCAGAGAAGCAGACGTTTATCATGCGCTTGCCAAATCCCACACGCTCATTCCTGTTTTCTCCTGCACCTTCCAAGCGTGCAGGAAAAAATACAAGCTCTGTGTTCAGCGGCTGCTAAGAGCAACTCTCATTGCATTGAAAAACATGTGCTTATAATGACATCCTAAAATAAGTGCGATGATGAAACGATATGTAACATTAGTGTTCACTCTAGAAAAAAAAAGGGCAGGGTGCTTTTCACAAAAAGGGCACTATTGAAGCATAAAAAGGGCACTAGTTTCAGCGAAAAAGGGCATTGTTTCATAAAAAAAGTATACTTATTTGGAACCAATATAAGAAACTCATTATTGTTCATCATATACTCATCAATGTTTGTACACACATTTAGTAACATAAATTATAGAAATACATTTTTATTAAATTGATATTTTAAGGCTCTAGTAAGTAATTAAGTTAACATATGTGGATATAAAATTATTAGCCGCCTCTAAACTATGAATTTTAAGGGGGAAGCAGAAATTTTGAACTTAAGATGACTGATTTAGTTACTTTACTAAAGATTTAAAAATAGGACAAAAAAATTTAAATAAAAGAGTTTTAACTTTAAATTTCGTGTGCTTGGAAAGAAGGGGTGGGCATCAATTTTGGGTGAGGGTGTGGAAAATTACTTGATCCCGCTATAATAAAGTGACAGAGCAGAATAAGTAAAAAAAAAAAAAAGATAAGGCTTTTAAGCTTGGTGAGCTGGGAGAGCAAAAGATGAGTTTTTTTTCCTCCAGGGTGTTAAGGGAGGGGGGAGGGTTGCGTCCCTTTGATGAAATTTGCGTTTTTTTTGCTATTTTTTTGACGAAATTTGCCGTTTTTCGCGATCTGTTGACAAAATTTACCGTTTTTTCACGATCTTTTGACGAAATTTGCCATTTCTCGCAATGTTTTTGGTGAAATTTGCCGTTTTTACGCGATTTTCTGACGAAAGTCATGTTTTTCCCGCGAACTGTTGACAGAATTTGTCATTTTTCGTGATATTTTGACGAAATTTGCCATTTTTCGCAATGTTTTTGACTAAATTTGCCTTTTTTCGAGATTTTGACGAAATTTGCCATTTTTCCGCAATACTTTTGACAAAATTTTCTGTTTTCTTGCGATCTTTTGACGAAATTTGTCATTTTTTGCAATGTTTTTGACGAAATTGGCCGTTTTTTCACGATTCTCTAACGAAAATCATGTTTTTCCTGCGATTTGTTGACAAAATTTACCGTTTTTTCGCGATCTTTTGACGAAATTTGCCGCTTTTCGCAACGTTTTTGATGAAATTTGCCGTTTTTCCGCAATGCTTTTGACGAAATTTGCCGTTTTCTCGCGATCTTTTGACGAAATTTGTCGTTTTTCGCAATGTTTTTGATGAAATTTGCCGTTTTTTCACGATTCTCTAACGAAAGTCACGCTTTTCCCGCGATTTGTTGTCAAAATTTACCTTTTTTTGCAATCTTTTGACGAAATTTGCCGCTTTTCGCAATGTTTTTGATGAAATTTGCCGTTTTGTCAGGATTCTCTGACGAAAGTCATGTTTTTTCCGCGATTTGTTGACAAAATTTCCCGTTTTTCATGAGCTTTTGACAACATTTGCCGCTTCTCGCAATGTTTTTGACGAAATTTGCCGTTTTAACGCGATTTTCCGACGAAAGTCACGTTTTTCCCGTGATCTGTTGACAAAATTTGTCGTTTTTTCGCGATCTTTTGACAAAATTTGCCGCTTTTCGCAACGTTTTTGAAAAAATTTGCCGTTTTTACGCGATTTCCTGACGAAAGTCGCGTTTTTCCCACAATCTGTTGACAAAATTTGTCGTTTTTTCGTGATCTTTTGAGGAAATTTGCCATTTTTCGCAATGTTTGTGACGAAATTTGCCGTTTTTTCGAGATATTTCGACAAAATTTGCCATTTTTCCGCAATGCTTTTGATGAAATTTGCCGTTTTCTCGCGATCTTTTGACGAAATTTGTCATTTTTCGCAATGTTTTTGATGAAATTTGCCATTTTTTCACGATTTTCTGACGAAAGTCATGTTTTTTCCGCGATTTGTTGACAAAATTTCCCATTTTTCGTGAGCTTTTGACGACATTTGCCGCTTTTCGCAATGTTTTTGACGAAATTTGCCGTTTTAACGCGATTTTCTGACGAAAGTCACATTTTTCCCGCGATCTGTTGACAAAATTTGTCGTTTTTTCGCGATCTTTTGACGAAATTTGCCGTTTTTCGAGGGCGCATTTAGCCGATTTAAAAAAGGGCAGGGCGCATTTTGCCAATTTTTAAAAGGGCAGGGCGCTGCGCCCTTAAAAAAAAGCCTAGCGGGAACAACAGTAAAATCAAAATTAATGAGAATGCATCATACTTACCATATTTTAAATAAAATGATGAAAAATTCCTAGTTTAATGTATTATTTATTCATTAAAATTATATGCAAAATTTGCAGACAGATTATGAAATTTTAAAAACTTTTCGCAGACACAGGGCTCCTAACACATTTTAGTCCTCAAAAAAGCGGAAAAGGGATCATTTTTATTTAAAAAGGGGACTTTGGGGTACCATTTATACTAAAAAAGGCAGACTTCAGGGGACCATTTATACTAAAAAAGGCAGACTTCGGGGGACCATTTATACTAAAAAAGGCAGACTTCGGGGGACCACTTATATTAAAAATGGCAATTGAAAAGGGACCACATGTCTAAAAATACTGCACCAAGTTTTCTTAAATATGCCATTTTTTAAAAATTACTTCAGAAAATATGTTAATTTATATTTAAAAAGAAAAGATGTCATTAAACAATTGATTATTTTTACAAAGATTTCATTAAACAATGAACATAGCTTTATTTAACACACGTAAATATCATACGGCAAGATGGGTTACATTTAGAACAGCAAAAAATTATTTGGAATAAAATATAAATAGTAAAAATTAATGCATCTAAGAAAATATTAAATGAATCAATTGTTAGCGGAGTTACACATTAACAATTACAAAAATACAGTGCATTTCTCGGAATTTAAAATGTAGTAACAGTAATCAGTGAATAAAAAAAGCACAGCATAACAGCACCTTCTGTTAAGTAATAAAATTTAAAATTAGATTAACATATATATTGTTAATTATTAACTCAAACATAAAATTCAGTTCCTTTCTATACAATAGAAGCTGAGATGCTATAATGTTCTTCTGAAACAGCATAGTATGGCAATGCCTCATAGGTAGTGGTCAAAACCAATATTGAATCAATATTTGTAATCATCTTACATATTAAATTTGGTGAAATTCTATCCCAAACATGCCGAGATCTGGCTATCATGGAAATTGTTAAAAATGCGATGCAGTAGCGCCACTTGTTGGGTGAAATACACCAAAATCTAATCAGTATCGATTTATGTTAAGGGTTAACTTAATGTGAAGTTTGATGAAATTTTACCTAGATTGCATTATTAAAATACCTCATGTAAAATATAAAAAAATGCAGCATAACAGTGCCACCTGTTTGACCATATAAGCCAAAACATTCAGCCATTTGATGAAATTCTATGTTTCGGATTTTGATATAGAATGGCTACAAAAAAATGTATCACATACAGAGAGAGATTTTTAAAAAATAATCAAATCGTATTCAGGCCAACCTAAAAAAAGTAAATCTATTTCAAAAAAAAAAAAGGAAATTATTTTTATGATTCCATTATTTTCTTCTGATAAATATTAAAGAAAGTACAGAGTGATTATAAAAAAACTATCCCAATATATGAGCTCATAATTGTCATACCGTTCACAGAAACTGAATGAAATTCTGGCCTAAAGTATTTTGAGGTATGCGCTCAAGAATCACGTGAAAAACAACAGTTAAATTCTAACAGTTATGGTTACAGTGACAAAATTTCGAAAATTTCAAATGGCAACACCTACTTTTTTTTATTGGAATGTGATCTTCGTAGTGAAAAACCATAAAAAGCGTTGGAATGGTACCTGTAGCACGAAAATCGCCGCCGCTAAACAGACTAAGAAGAAAAGTGAAAACAACCAATAAAGGACAGAGAAGCAACAGAAAGTAAAACATTTTATTGTTCAGTGCTATCCACCATCTGATGCATGTAAAGTGTCATCGTGTGTAAAATGGAAAATGTATGAAACACAATAAAATGTTTTGTTTTCTGTTGCTTCTCTGTCCTTATTGGTTGTTTTCACTATTCTTCTTAGTCTGTCTAGCGCCGGCAATTTTCGTGCTACAGGTACCGTTCCAACGCTTTTTATGGTTTTTCACTATGAAGATCACATTCCAATAAAAAAAAGTAGGTGTTGCCATTTGAAATTTTCGAAATTTTGTCACTGTAACCGTAACTGTTAGAATTTAACTGTTATCTTTCATATGATTCTTCAGCACATACCTCAAAATACTTTAAACCAAAGTTTCATTCAGTTTCTGTGAACAGTATGATACTTAGGGGCTCATATATCGGGATAGTTTTTTTATAATCACCCTGTATTATAAAAAAGAAAAATAATTAATTACGGTTTCTTTTAATAGCTGTGATATACTTCTACATCAAAACTGAAAACAAAACTATATCTATAATAATATAGAAGTTTATCTGCGTGCTGAAGAGACTGTTGCACATAAAGCTACAAGATTTGACAGGAAAGTACCTGTATGTCTAAAATTAGTTTTTGAATTTTTTTTATTAGTTTTTTTTTTTATTATTTATCATGCGATTTTTATCCTTTTTTTCATGTTTTATGGTGATTTTTTTCACATTAATAAAAAGAATTCTGTTTAAATTTTTAAGCCCAGTAGTAACTTTTTCCCTTTTTTCTATAGTTTATTCGGAATTTGTATTGTGATTTTAAAATTTTTCATACATTTTTTATGCAAATTTGTTTTGTTTTTTTGACTTGTGGTAATTTTTTGACATTCGTAAAAAGAATTCAGTTGCAAACTTTTATATTTTATTTTTCTGCAATTATGTTTTTTGATTTAAATTTTTACCAATTATTAGCTTTTTTTCACGTTTTGCAGTAATTTTTTTGACATTTGTAAAACAATTCCGGTTACATTGTTAACTATAGTAAATTTTTTCTTCTGTGATTTTTATACATTTTGCAGAGTAGTAAACGTAATCCGGTTTCAGTTTTTTTTAGCCCAATATAGTAAATGTTGTCCTCTTTATAATAATGTTTATTCGGAATTTGTGCAGCAATTTTCAAATTTTGCACAGTTGATGTGATTTTTAGATTTTTTTCGCATTTTGCGGCGATATTTTGACATTCGGAAAAAGAATCCGGTTTCAATATTTTAGCCCAGTTTAATAAATTTTATCTTCCTTTCAATAAAATTTATTCAGAATTTGTGCAGTAATTTTTTACTTTTGGCAAATTTATTATGCAATTTGAGGTTTTTTTTGTGTGTGTGTGTGTGTTTTGTGACGATTTTATGACAGTAAATTTTGTCTTGTAGATTTTTGAATTTTTAGTGATTTTTAATGAGATATCCAACGTGTTTTTTAATGTTTTTCTACATTCCATGGCAATTTTTTGACTTTCGTGAAAGAATTCCGGTTACAATGTTTTAACATTATAACCCATTATAATAAATTTTGTCCTCTACGATTTTTTTACTTTTAGCAAGTTTTTTGCATTTTGCAGAAATTTTTCCATATTAGCATTTTTTTTCATGTCATAAAAAGGGGACTAGGGGAACAAAAGGCACAAAAGGGGACTTTTGGGGGGGGGAATGGTATCATTTGGGAGCCCTGCAGACAGCTATAAAACTTTCTGCCACTAGGCTAAGTCAATGTTTACCAACTTATAACTTAACAGTATTATGATTTTTATGGTGAATCACGTTATAAGGATGGATTATACTTTTATTTTGTACTTTTAAAATATACTAATAATGTAAAAAAGAAATGTCTTTGTTTGCAGGAATTAAACTGTGAAATTACTAAACCAATTTCAAAAGTACTTTTACTGTGTGATAGCTGATAAACAGAGTTCCCAAGTAATCTGCTTTCTATCTGTTTTTTGGAAAGAGGTGATTGCAAATAGCTTGGAATATAAGTTCTGTCACACACAAAATTTCTCTCAGTACAAAAATGAATTTTCATCAAAATGCAACTTAATTAATAGTAATATTTAAGTTATCCACAGCAATATAGTTTTCCAATAGTGTTTGTAGCCATACAAATATCACCCAGTATATTTGAACAACTGCAGGTTTTGCTAGTAATAAATATAAAATAAAAAAGATCTATCTGGATTTTTTTTTTTTTATTTATATTTGGTCTAAAGATTTTACTGAATAGCCAGAGGTTTCTCACAGGGTCCTGTTTTTGTGAGATTGTGAACAGTTTTTACTACCATTTCTAGTATTTTATTTTTTATATCAAATAGGCAATATGTATTTTTTCTGATGGTATTAAACCTATATTTTTTATATTAGCAATGCATTTTATAAAATTTTGAATAGTCAAAATCAATAAAATCCATTATAATCAGCAAGGCTTCTTTTTATGTGTTTATTTGTTTGTCTGTTACACGTTAAATGTTGGTCTGTTACAGGTAAGATTACATATTTTTCATAACTATCTTATGGCAACAGTCAAATTTTATGAAAAATGTATGTTTCAAAACTCCCTCTGAATGAAAATATATTTTTATTATAAGAAATTGCAAGTTATCTTATGAGTAATATTGATAAACATCAAGGTGTCCGAAAAGCATGGTAATTCCTGTTTGTCTATTACATTACCATTTTTTTAATCATAATTATTTACATTAATAATTTATTCATAATAACTATATTAATTTATCTTCTAATATCATATTCATATGCTAATTGTAGCCATCTTTGAATTACATAATTATTATTTTTTAAATGAGGTAAGTAGAGTTTAATCTAGGAAAAAGAGATTTGTAGCTTTTTGGCTAATTGCAGCCAATAATTGTTAGCCAAATAAAAATAGCTTTAGCCAAGAAAAAAAAAAACTTATTTATACAAAATTTTTATATAAATGAGTATTATTTTTAATTATACAATATACAAACAGTACACCACTCTGTAAGATTGACCCTCTGGAGATTTGGCCATACATCACACATCAAATGCTTTTTTAAATGGAAATTCTTTTCAAACTTCCCCAAAGTAATCATAATTAAGTTACTTAAATTTTTGATTGTCAGTCTATTTCTCAAGTCAGTTTTTGTTATATTCACGAGAGTCAATCCCCTTTCACAATCTGCTGTAGACAACACAATTGTTGCTATAAATTCATACAAAGAAGTCACATTGGGAAACATGTCAGTGATGCCATTTTTATGGGAAAAAAGAATACAATTAGCTGGTTTGGGATCATCAACAAAAAATAAACAAACTCTTAATTTCCTCAATACGTCTAATGCAAATGATATCACACTATTTCTAAGATGCTTGCACAGGGAGGACGAGACAAATTTTGAAGTGAGTTGCCAGAATAGAGGCGGTGGAAGATTTTTTTTTTTTTTTTTATGCGGCAGCAGCAGGTTTACAAAATGTAGAACAACAAAATCAAAATGATATGTATTTTCTTGGCTGTCGCTATTTGGCGAATCCACTAAATGCTTTGAGAGCAAAAGGTGCTTTCAGTTAGCTTTTAGGCTATTCGGCTAGCGCTAGATAAAACCCTAGGTAAGGCCATTTTTTCCTCGATGACTATTGGTCTGTTAGAATGGAATTGCCCACTCCTAAAAAATCTAGTCATAATTTTGTGAATTTGAAATGATCGTTCTATCCAGGTTCCTGTTTATATAATTTTAATAAGATCATTTATATATGTAAAAGCTAGATAATATATTTGATGATTTAAGCTGTTTTGTGAGAGGTCAGATTTTACTTTTAAATGATTAAATTTGTAAATGGTTCTGTTTGGAGACAAAAAAGTTTTATAGAAGGTCTATTTTTAAGAGAAAAATTTTGTGAAGAGTCCTGTTTTGAGTTGAAAAATTTTGTGAAGGATTCAGTTTCGAAATGGTAAATTTTGTGAAGGGTCCTTTAAAGGACCCAAATTTTATCCTAAACAGATCCCTGATAGCTAATATTAATGCAGTGGATAGAGAAGTATTGAACATAGCAAATTATCTTTCAGATAGTGATTATACATAAATATAAAATTTCTTTAATAATATTAATAATAATAATAAAATCAGGAGAAAAGCAGGAGTTAAGATTAAAATTGGAAGTGTTTTGACAAAGCGAAGAGTTGGCATCTGTTTCTGTCATTCCATTTCACGGGTAAAAATCATTAAACTTTTGAGAAAAAAAACTATCAGAAAAAAGATTTGATAAAATTAATAAAAAGCAGAAAACCGTGGAAGATTTCCATCCCTGTATTCTGATAAAATAAACAGATAAGTGAAGAATGAAATGCATGAATACTTTTGAGAAGAAATATTTTGACGTCTGTCCTATTCTGTTTCCAGCAATGACGATTTGGTCCTTGTCGTCTCCCAACTGCCCCGTCAAGAAGTCCGTCAAAAGTTGCAAGGGAAACGGGACATTTGGATCGCCCAGTCCAATGCCAGACACACCTACAAACAAATGAAACATCAATATAAAGAAATAACCAGAGAATTAACTAGCTCAAACTAAATCTGATTAAGCATATGCTACATGATGAGTTCTGTATTATTATCTTTTTTAACGTATTCTAACATAATTGAAAAGTGTTTATGCATTCTGTCTGTCTGTCAGTGTTCTAACCGGGGTTGTAAAAAACCTGTTCCTTTTTTTTTTTTTAACCCAGCAGGGTGGGTAGCTGGTTGGATACCCGGACAGCTATCCACTACAAGCCTGGTTCTAACTTGCATAAATATATTCAGATTACCATGTAATTGATATAATTGAGTTTATCATGGCATGTTTGGTATTGAAAATGAAGTATGTAGCATTTATAGTTTGTTATAGGGGCACTCAAAAGAATGTCATTACATTATGGTCAATGGGGAAAAATCCTTTACAGTGCATTTTAATAATGTTACACTATGTCAAACATATTGAAATTAATATATATCACTGAAATGCACTACAAATGCTTACTATTGAATATGGTATGTGTAGCAATTACAGTTCGTTTACAGGAGCACTGGAAAGAATTCAGTTACATTATGGTCAATGGGAGAAAAATCATTCGCAGTGTATTTTAATCATGTTACACTATTACAAACAGAATGAAATTGATATGGATTTCTGAGGTGCACTAAAACATGCTTTCTGTAGAATATGGAGTGCAAAGTATTTATCATTCATTTACATTGCCACATAACATAATTCAGTTACATAATAGATTATGGGGGAAAAACTCTTTGCAGCATATTTTAATTATGTTACATTATTTCAAATATAATGAAATAGTAAAATATTACTAAGGTTTACGACAAGATACTTGTTGTATAATATGATGTGCATAGCATTTATCATTCATTTACAGGTACACACAAAAGATTTCAGATACAGTACTGTATCGAAGTACTGTCTATAAGCAATAATTGCTGGAAGTGCGCTTTCAATTATGGTATGCATTTTTCAAACTTAAGTAACTTTTTGCATAGCACATGGTGTGTATAAACACTATAAATCATATATAGGGCTACACAAAAGCATTCATAATCGTTAATGACTATGAGCATGAATTGCTTAAAGGAGTTTTTAATATAGTTATGCATTTTCAAGCTGAACAATATTCAGAATACTAAGAGATGTTTGTAGAATATAAATCAAATAAATGTATTTTTTTTAAGTTTTTAATGTAGAAATTGCTGAAGGTGAATTTTTAACTGTGTTATGCATTTTCTTACTAAACTACATTTTAGCATACTATGCAGAATATATACAAATCTATAGATCATATACAAGGCTGCAAAAAATAATTAGAGTACTATTCCAGCTACTGATGGTAATTGCTGAAATCTGGTTTTCAAATGTGCTATGTGTCTACTAAAATGTTTAATTAGGTATCTTATTTACCTTATTAAACAGTGAAAGTTATAAAAGTATTCCGGAAGTGTTGGAAAGTGTTTCATAGTCTATGCTCGACACATGGTTTTTTTAATCTTGTTTTTCTTCCTATGATATTTTTCCAAAAACTAATTATTTATAGAAAAAGGGCTGATGCACATTTCTGGCATTTTGAGAAAAAGCTGATTTAATGTTTTCATTTAAAAAATTTTTGTAGTATGACTGAAAAAGATAACTCCTTGTAGAATTAAAGATTTTGACCAGAGCTTGAAAAATGTGGTCACCAGATCGCTACTGGCGATCAGGTTATTTAATGTGGCAGCGTTTTTACTTTCTTCTATTTTTACAAGATAAAAGTATTGGATTCATGAAAATTTTCGACTTCCGGTTTTCGACGGATTCATACGTTTTAGAAGGTCCTGAACACGATTTGACTGTTTTTAGAAAATGTCTGTCTGTCTGTATATGACAAAAAATTTGTGGGCACTCTATCTCAAGAACTAATGCACGAAATTTAATAAAACTTTATATTAAGTTAGTCCCTGATATAAATTGGTGTTGATTAGTTTTTGGTGAAAATTGCCCAATAGGCGGTGCTGCTATGCTGCATTTTTCACGATTTCCACAATAGATCTATCTAAAGAACTAATGCACTTATTTGAATCAAACTTCAAATTCATTTTGACCTTGATATAAATAGATGTTGATATCCCAACAGGTGGTGCTGCTATACCACTTTTTGCATGATTTTTATAACTATATCTCAAGAACTAATGCACGGAATTACATCAAACTTCAGATTCTGTTAGACCTTGACATAAATAGATGCTGCTTACCTTTTGGTGTAAATAGCCCAATAGGTGGCGCTGCTATGCTACTTTTTTCATTATTATCACGATAATTATATCTCAAGAACTAATGCACAGATTTTCATCAAACTTCAGATTCAGTTAGACATTGACATAAGTTGTCGTTGATTATGTTTTAGTCTAAATCTCCCAACAGGTGGTGCTGCTATGCTACATTCTGCAGGATTTACATGATTTTAGCAATAGTCCTATCTCAGAACTAATTCATGGAATTTAATAAAACACTGTATCCGCAATATTAAGAAATAAACTTAAAAACTATATTCAAACAACTAAAATTATATTTTATTTTTATTTTTAATTTGGCAAAAATAAGTTCATCAACTGCAAATTTTAAAATAATAAAATCAGAATAATTTGACTAACTTTGACAGGAAAATAGACAAAAAATTGTTTTCTGCTTCACTATTTTATCAATGCTTCCTTATCAGATGTAGATTTTATAGTACAGTATAGGATCCATTATCCTGAATGCTTGGGACCTGGGACATTCTGGATAAGGGGTTTTTCCATAATTCGGAACAGTTTTTTATAAGTATAGAAAATGTACGAAATAATTTCATAAAATAGTGATAAATATGAATAATATATGTAAATGCATTACTTATAAATTTGTTCATTTAATACATTATTTGCACAAAATAAAAAGAAAACATTCTAAATTACAAAAAATAAATAAAATTTCATTTTGGGAGTTGGGAGCAGAATCTTTTGATTTGGAGATGGCGACGGCATCAACTGCCGTCATTTATCCAGCTTGTTTAAAATTTATACAAGTACCCTAGATTGAGGCTAAAGATCATCTGCTGGAGGCGGCTGCACATACTGGAGTGTGACGTCATGTGTATAAAATTTACTGGAAGTATATTCTAAAAAAGAATTTTAGTTTTTTATTCAGAGAAAATACCTCTGACTGTGAAAAATTTTTCAAATCTAAATTTACAAATTATCAAGTAACTGTTATTTTATGTATAAAAAGGAAATGTTAAAATCAATGCGTAACAGTGGCAACTTTCCATAACCTGTTGTTATTGATGCTGATCGCAATAGCAGATTTGCTGATTCTTAGCATAAAAATAATTTTTCTAGGCTGAATTTTACAAAACAAAAAAGAAATGTTAGTCAATTTTCTGCTCACCATATTTCTCCGGAATAACACCATGGCATTAAACTACGTTTAACTTTTTTTAATGAAACTTGTATCAAAATAAAATTTGTACACACGTTTTATTTTTCTAACGTAATTGTTTTTATTTTTTTCTTATCGTAATGTTTTTTGTATCATAATTTTTTATATTTATTTATTGAATTTATAAATTAAAGAAGCAGGGGTGATTCTGAGTAAAAAAAAAATTCTGAAATTCACAGCAAATTTTCTGAAAAGTTAACTGAAGGGGTGGGGGGTGTCCACTCCCGACACAATTTTTATTGAGTCCCTTTGATGAAATTTGTGTTTTTTCGCGATCTTTTGACGAAATTTGCAATTTTTTCGAGATCTGTCGATAAAATTTGCAATTTCTTGACAAAATTAGCCGCTTTTCATGATCTGTTAACAAAATTTGCCATTTTTCGCGATCTTTTGACAAAATTTGCCGTTTTTCGTAATGTTTTTGATGAAATTTGCCGTTTTTCACAATGTTTTTGACGAAATTTGCCGTTTTCATCGTGATCTTTTAACGAAATTTGCGTTTTTCACAATGTTTTTGACGAAATTTGCCTTTTTTGCGATTTTCTGACAAAAGTCACGTTTTTCCAGCAATCTGTTCACAAAATTTGCCTTTTTTTCGCAATATTTTAACGAAATTTGCCGTTTTTCGCAATGTTTTTGACGAAATTTCCCGTTCTTTTCGCGATCTTTTTTCGAAATTTGCCGTTTTTCACAATGTTTTTGACGAAATTTGCCGTTTTTTCGTGATTTTCTGACGAAAGTCACTTTTTCCAGCGATCTGTTGACAAAATTTGCCATTTTTTTTGCGATTCTCTGACGAAAGTCACGTTTTTCCCACGATCCTTTGACAAAATTGGCGACTTTTCTTCGAACAAATGAGTAGATTGATTTTTTTCGGCGATCATTTGCCGAAATACCGATACATTTTATGCCCGAATTTTCGGATTTATGACCGATATATTTTTTTAATTTTCGGAAATCATTGCCTTAATTTTTCGGAAAATTCGGACCAGAATCACCCCTGGAATGAAGGCAATATCATTTTGTTATTTTTTCTCTTACTGACACTTTAATTTTTACTTTTTTTTTTCTTTAAGAATTTTTTTTTTTATGAATTTTTTTTAAAAATATATATATATATATATATATTTTTTTTTTTTCCCGTTTAGTGTTTTGCATTCCGGTTTTCGGAGCGTTCCGGATAACAGATCCTATACTGTACTTAATTATCCAGCCATTTGAAGCATTTGGCAATCAGCATTTTCTGAATATGTCAGTTAATTCAGCTGTTACAGTATTTCTTTTAATTTTTTTCTTTTCTTTTTTCAGAGATATATAATTTTGATAGGTTTCATCAGAAAACTTAGATATTATCTTTCTAAACTATGCTTGTTATTATTTTTTTCTAAAATAATTCATAAAAAAACCTTTGTGTGTTTTTTTTTTTTAAATCAATGATGGAGGAGGAGGGAGTGGGATATTTTTTACTGGCAACTAGAATTTTTTGCTGGCAACCAGATTTAATCAAATTTGTAAATCCCTGGGTATGACATTAGCATTTATTTCTGTTATAGCTATGATCAGGGCTCTATAAATATGAAAAATATCTTGTAGCCAGCAAAAATTGCTAGTTGCCAGTAAAAAAGATTTTTGTCTCCTCTACACACATACACTATTTTAATCATGTATTTTCAAATAGCACATAAGTTTTCTATACAATGATTAAAGAAGAAAGGAAGACAATTTGAAGTGAAGCATTTTTATAAACATAAATTGTCTTAAACTCAGTTAATGAATTAATTTTGAAATTTAATATAAACACAGTCGCTAAGACGATCTGGTGACTTCATTTTTCAAGCCCTGCTTGTGATTACTGTCTAGTAGTTGGTGGATAAGGGGAAAAAAAAAATCACAGAATGCATTAAAGGGAGAACATTGACTTTATTTGTTATACTTATGGCTATTGCAGAATTATTGACGGAAATAGATCAAGAATGGTGGTTTTGGACCAGGATTGTAAAAAACCCGGGTTTAAAAATAAAAAACCCAGCCCAGGCGGGTAACCCTCAGGGTTGTAAAAAAATCTGCTTTTTGTTTTTGTTTTTTTTAAACCAGCCCAGGCAGGTAGCTGGGTGGGTACCCGGGCAGCTACCCACTACAACCCTGTTTTGGACATTGGCATTTTTTTTACCAAGGTTAACATTTTCCCATTTTCTTTTTAACACTTTCCAACATAGTTGAAAGGTGTTTATGAATTCTGTTTGTCTAGCTATTTATCTGTGCTCCGACTCTCGTAAATATACTTGGATTGCAATGTAAATTTTATGTTATCGAGATACTATAGAATGTTAGCTATTGAAAATGAGTGTGCAGCATTTACATTAAGGGACACACAAAAGAAATCAGTTATATTATGGTCTATGAAGAAAAATCATTTGGGTGCATTTTATCCATGTAAGAACACATATGAAATCATTTTCTTATAAACCAATCTGAGTTTATCATTTGCCATACTGTGAAATCTGTTCTCTTTTTATAATCTCAAAATCTTTTTGTCAAGGTTTTTTTTCTGCTTTTGGAAAAAATTCTTCTGCAGGAAATAGTTGCATTTTGCAGTTTACATTGGATTATTTTTCAGACTGAGAAGAAAAAGTTGTCTTTTTTGATTATTTGCATTTCGGTCAGAAATTAAACTGTCATTTTTTTATTTATTGTAATCACAATAATGTTGTTTTTTTTTTAAAGATATGGCTTTATTAATATAATATGTAAATATTTGTTTAACCATCTATGCAACTTTTAAGACGGATACTGCCTGAATGGAAACGGGCATAAAACAATAAATCAGTTTTTTTTTGTTTTTTTTTTTTAGTGCGCTTGGTTTTCTGATAGCATAAAATTTAATTTGTTGGCTCAAATTGGATAGATTTTTAAATTTTGCCTTTTTGTTTGTTTTTCATAAGGTTTTAATTTAAAATTGCAGGATAGATGGGCAATTTTTTAAAGAAGCATACAACTGGGCTTCGCCCGTTTCTAAAACAGTTTGGTTAAATAAGGTACAGCTTGTTAAGAAGGAAATTTTTGAACATAAGCTAAACTGATTCTTATAAAAAAAATTAAGGATCTTGGATGGATGAAGCCCAACAACTATATGTATAATAAATGCCTCAAAATTAAATTACATTAGCGTTTATAATTTCTTTGAAAATAAATAATAATAATAATCTCTAGCTTCCTCCCTTACTTTCAAGAGGGGGAGGGAATGTGGGGTAACATGTGACATTACATATGAAGCATGAAAACAATTAGGTAGGCATCAAATTTCAGGCAACATAATAAAGTTCATGAAGGAATATGCATTTTTATTCAGGTATTCTTAATAAATTTCCTTCTTTAATTAGATATATTTTCTTTTGAATTTAAACAGGTTGAAGAATTAAAGTACCTATCTTAAGATTTTCATAATATTTATATCGGTAAGTAATAGATTGTACATAGCCCCCCCCCCCCCCCCCCGCCTCTATTTTTTTTTCTTCTTGCATACAATTAACTTTAAATTAATAGTTGTAAAAAACGTGACAATACATCAGAATAAAAGGTATAGTGTAGTTAAGATAAGTCAAGCAGTGACAAGTAGTACTTGATAAATAGTGTCAAGGTAAAGTGTGACAATCTGTGACATAAGAGGAGAGGGCATAAAAAAGTGTGACTTAATAGATGAACCCTTATCGTATATATTTCTCATGCCAATAAAAATTTTAGAATCAAATTTTGAAAATTCAGATTTTGAAGCAATAACATAGTTGTAGGATTCTGATTATTTTTTTGATACCAGGATTTAAGTATAATATCAAACATTAATGTTGGTGCTAATATTTATATACAGATAGAAAGTGCATAAAAACACATAATAATAATACTTTGTTTACAAATAAATAGTGATAATAGCAACATATTTTTCTGATCTTACTTTTTAAACATCATACACAATGAGTTTTCAATAGTGAATAAAATAAATCATATGAGTAGCAAGACTTTGCAAAATTTTTGGGCCAATTATATGACTGATATTTTTTGTATGTATTATACACGTGAAAAAAATATACTTAAAAAGAATTAATATTGTATATGAATGTGACACTCAAATATATATATATATATATTAAAATAGGAAAATCTTTTTTACAATTCACTGAATCAAGAAGATAAACTTTATTTAATTACCATATAAAAACACCATAAAATAGAACTTTTTGCTTGCATAATATCATCCCCAGTATCTCAAGTCTTCAACAAAATGAAAATGTTTTATTTCATTTTTCCTTCTTTTCACTGAACTGAAAAACCATCCACAGTTTATAGGCTGGGATTGCGGTGCCTCGCTATCTTAAATCTTACGCTCGATCGTAGGATGGGCGTTCCTGCGATCGAACGTAACTTCGTATTGCGGTGCCTCATCGTAAGTCCTCTTGCTTAAGTGTAAGTCCTCCTGCAGTCAGCCAATCAGAGATCGTAGTTAGATTTGTTGTGGTTGCGCGCGCATACACTTATGCTTCGTCGTAAGACAGCTTTCGGGTTATCATAAGTTTGCGAGGCACTGCAATACGGATTACGCTTTGTTTATATCGTAAGTCAGACTTACGTTCAAGATTGATCTTAAGCGAGGCACCGCAATCCCAGCCATAGAAGACTTGAGATACTGAGGAAAAACAAAAAGTTCCATTTTAAGGTGCTTTTAAATTGCAATTACAGTAGACTCCCTGAAATCAGACAACCCTAAAATCCACAAATTCCTAAAATCTGCACATCATTGGAGATGTAAACAATGAAACTTACAGTTAAGGTGTAGGAGTAACATTGAAGATTTAAAAAATTTTTATATCATTCCATGCACATTTTAATATGTAATTCTCGTTAATATGGCTGAACACATGTTTTCTCATCAAGGAAGTATAACATTATTTCTGAAAAAATTCAAGACTTTGCTGATATCAGTGGTGATTGTGATATTTTTACCAAATACATTTCTGTATTAAATCAAGCATTTTTGGATATTAAGTTTGGCTAAGCATGAAATAAAACTTTTTTATTCTATGTAAATTATTAGTTGACCTTTATGAGGTCAATTTTAAATAAAATGGTTTTTATAATCTGAAAAAACAAAGAAAATAAAACTTGCTATTTACAAGTTTTATTGTTTATTTTGTTTATAAGCCCAAGGAGATTTTTTAAAGTTTCTTTCGTTAATTTTATAGGCAACATACCATTAGGAACATTGCAAATAATGTTACATTTAATTTTAATACTTTTCCGCATCATTTAAAAATTATTTTAATCAATATTTCTTTGAAAAATTCATCTGATTAAAATCATGAGTTAAATCACCGATTGTAATCATCGTCCTTAACAAACTAAAAATGTGTGAGATTTTCAAGATATCATGAGAGACGGTAGTTTCTCGAGTGACGCAGCAAAAAAACGAAAACCGAATGCTTAATACCGAAGATTTCCGTCACTCCATATATACAGCTAGTTTGAGTTCAAAGGAAAAGCGAAAAGCCGACATTTAATATCTCAGCAAATATGAGGTACATCGTTTTGATTTTTTGACAGCTGTCTTATATCTCCGGTCTAACTCTATCCTGAAATTTATAGATTTCTACATGCAGTAGATTTTAAGATCTGGAAATCCATTTTTAAGTAAAATGGGAAGTTTTTCGCTCTGCATGTAATGGTGTCATGGTGTAAGACAGCGTATCTCGAAAACCGCCCGAAGGATTTTTTTAAAATTAATATATGATACTAATCGGTTTTATATGAAGTGAATCCACCTATCCGCTTAAATAGGAAAACTCTAGTTTTTTATATAATCCGATTTAAAAAAATGGGACTATTTTCTTAAGCCAAGCTGTACAAATGCAATAGAGTATTCACTACCTTCTTCCGCCGGGAATTACAGTTAAAATTTGATGTACGGTTGCCGTTATCAATAAAGCTTGTGACCGGGCTAATTATTTATATTTTTTTAAATGCAAAAACAATGAATTATATACTCTAAACATGTAAAACATATGTATTAAATTCAATTGGGGTTTATATGTTTTCTCTTTTTGTTACAAAGAAATAATTTCAGATTTTAAACATGCATATATTCGAAAAATTATTTAGATTCCTTTTTCAAAATGAGGAAATATTTTTTAATTACATGTATTCAATTTTACTGCTAAATATAATAAATCTTTCATTTTCTAATGATAAAATATTTTTCATTTCTTTGTTTCTTTCGCAACGAAGACAACCAACCAACTATTATCGTATCAATGCGCGAAGCACAAATTAGCGAGAGGCATTTGGGGAAAAGATAGGTACAGAAAATCAAAGATATTATACTTACTATTAGGTATTTTGTTTATTTATTCATTGTTTTTTATTTTATATGACTTGATGGTTCTTTTTAAAAATTTCGTTTTGGTAAGGTGCTTAGTTTGTCTTTGTCAGAGCAACTGCCAATTACATGTTTTTATGGCTTTAAAATATTACTTTTATGTTATTTTGTAAAAGAAAATGCAGAAAGTTAGTTCTGAATTAAGTGTTTTATGTTATACAATGGATAAATAAGTTCTTAATTACTTTAAATCCAGAGTTTGAAAAGTAAACAAATAGTTTTTTTTTTCCTTTTCTTATTGCATTCAGGGGTCGATGCAGGTTTTTTTTCTTGGGGCCCATTTTGTGAAAAGTAAAGGTTGTTTTTGTGAAATTTATTATATTTTTGTGAAAAATAACATTTTGTAACGAAAGTTGAAATCGACTTAATCAAATTCGAACCAAGCATTTATAAACAAAACCTGTTTTAAATCCTTTTGCGGAAGTTTTCCTCTCTGGCAAACTTGTTTGTTTACAAATTACACATTTTAAAACATCACAAAATAATAAATAGTAAGATTTTATGGAATAGAATTTTGTGAAGTGGCCCATTTTATCAAATTGATTTTTGTGAAGGGGCCCATTTTATTAAATAGATTTTTGTGAAGGGACCCTAAATAGGCCCCAAATTTTTCCTGGATCGACCCCTGGCATTACCTTATTGCATTCATATTGCCAGTATTATTACATTGTTATCATTTTTTTTTCTCATTACATTTACAAACAGTTGTGTGACAAACTTCTATCTTCATGAATGTTTTGCATTTACTTTATATTAATTTTTCACATTCATTTTTTAATAAGCTTGTTAAATAATTTTCAAGCACTATATTGTTTCAATGTCAAATGTTACATTAAAAATTGTTAAAAAATACAGTAAAAAAATTGCTATTTGCTCGCGAAACTTAAGAATATAATCATTTTAACCCACATAGATTTTTTTAGCTCTAAAATATTACTATACAATGAATAAATAAGTTCTTATTTACTTTAAATTCAGAGTTTAAAAAGTAAACAAATAGCTATTTTATCTTTCAATTTTTCTATCATTTACCTGTGACTTTAAAAATCATTTAAAATTACTAATTTAGAGGTATGAAATACCTTATATGTGCTTAAATCACAGAAAAAATACAACTTTAGTAAGTATATTGCAGGGCTCTGTTTAAGAAGAATTAAGAACACCTTTAAAGGATCCTTCACAATTTTTTTTAAATCTTAAAACAGTATCCTTCACATTTTTTTTTTCATTTTAAAACAGGTTATTTCACATTTCTTTTCATATTAAAACAGGACACTTCACAAAACTTTTTCCTACCAAAAATTAACTCTTCGCAAATTTAATCATCTTAAACATTTCCCAATTTTTGTATAAAATACTGTTTACTGTTGACTGTAATAAGTGTTTGTTCTTCAAAGTAAATTCTGAAAAATTATTAAATTTCAACTGCTGCTAATACATTTAATTTTTTGATTACAACTTACATAAATATCCATATTTTACATAGGGTTTCTTGTACAGAGATGTATTTTGAAAACATATAGAAGAAAGAAAAATTTTTTTTTAGAGAAAACCGCTGTTAATTTTTTCGCAATGATTTTTAATAGTCAGATCTTATAAATTAAGTGTTGGTGAGTGCAAAGTTTGAAATTGTCTGAATATGTTGAAAACAACATAGGGCTCTAAAACTATTTACTTGCATAAGTTTATTAAAAATGAATTTGAAAAATTAATATACAGTAACAGCAAAACATGCATGAAGCTTCACAAACAGCTATAAACCATCAAAGTATCAAATAAAATGAAAATTTTGAAATGGAGAACCATCAATTCAAAATAAATAAAAAACAATAAATAAATAAACAAAATACCTGTGGGAGGGGGGGGGGGAGTATTTTATCTATTATAAATTGCAGCTTGTATTTTCAAATAATTTGGAAGGGCGGATAAAATTTTATCATTTAAAATATTAAAAAAAATAATACCTTCTAAACTAGAATTTTATTATCAATTTTATAGATGATTTTCTTTGGACGATTACTCTCTATGAGAGAAAAGTTCTACTTTTTGTATTTGTTCGCCACAGTATATTTTGTTGTTTTTCAGCCAGTCTATAGAATTCTTTGCAGGAGTGTGGTTTTCAACAGGCATGTGATGTTGAGCATTGGCCATATATAGGGCACTATTCGATTGCAAATTTGGAAGAAGTTTTTCCAACACTCATTTTTGGAAGTTTTCGTAGTTCATTTGCATGGGATTGTCACCCCTTTTTGTCGACGCTTTATACAGTAGTTGAGCATCCGTAAGGAAACACGTTTCCTCATTTTTACGCTCGAGTTAAGACCTTGTACAGCTAAGTACATGGCCGTTAAAGTTTTTTTCCTGTAAATAGTTAATAACTTTCTCCTTTTAATTCGATGTTATTCGTTTTTGGGTAAAGGTGAAAATAGGCACTCGCCAATCACCACTCGGCAATAAAACTTGAAAAACTGACTTGAAAAATATGGAGAAAACCGACCAAATGCAGGATTTTCTGATTTTCTTTTTTTCCCATGTTCGTTTGACAAAATTCATGATTTTCCTCGCCAGATCGACGAAAATAGTGATTTTTCTGCACCAGATCGATGAAATTAATGATTTTACTGCACTAGATTGGCGAAATTTATGATTTTTATGCGCCAATTAAAGAAATTCGTGATTTTTATGTGCCCGTTCAGCAAAATTTCTGATTTTTACATGACGTTCAACAAATTTTTTTATCTTTATGTGCCCCGTTGACAAAATTTGTGATTTTTACATGCCTGATCGACTAAATTCATCATTTTTATATGCCCGATGGATGAAATTAATGATTTTTACATGCTGATCAATGAATTTCTTGATCTTTATGTGCCTGTTTGACAAAATTCATGATTTTCATGCACCGATAAACAAAATTCATGATTTTTACATCTGTGTTCGACAAAATTTATGATCTCCCCCTCCCTGATCCACAAAATTCATGTTTTTGCTGTGCCTGATTATTGAAACTCATCATTTTTACACACCCGATCGACAAAATTCATGATTTTTACACACCGATCAACGAAGTTCAAGATTTTTATGCACTTGATCGCCGAAATTCATGATTTTTTTCATGCTCGATTGATGAAATTTCATTTTTCTGAACCTGATCGATGAAATTATTGATTTTTATGCAAACGTTTGATGAAATTTGTGAATTTTATGCACCTACTTGATGAACTTGTGATTTTTAACCACCCACTTGATGAATTCGTGATTTCTATGCGACTACTCTACGAATTGGTAATTTTTATGCGTCCGTTCTACAAAATTCATGATTTTTTCGTGCCTAATCGATGAAATTCATAATTTTTACGCACCGATTGATGATTTTTATGTGCCTGATTCATAAATTTCTTGATTTTTATGCATCCGTATGATGAAATTAATGATTTTCATGTGCCGATCAAGGAATTTCTTGGTTTTTATGTATCTATTTGATGAAATACGTGATTTTTATGCGATCGATAAACAAAATTAAAGATTTTTACGTTCCCGATCGACAAAATTTATGATCTCCACCTCCCTGATCCACAAAATTCATGTTTTTGCTGTGCCTGATTATTGAAACTCATCATTTCTACACACCCGATCGACAAAATTCATGATTTTTACACACCGATCAACGAAGTTCAAGATTTTTATGCACTTGATCACCGAAATTCATGATTTTTTTCATGTTCAATCGACGAAATTTCATTTTTCTGAACCTGATCGATGAAATTATTGATTTTTATGCAAACGTTTGATGAAATTTGTGAATTTTATGCACCTACTTGATGAACTTGTGATTTTTAACCACCCACTTGATGAATTCGTGATTTCTATGCGACTACTCAACGAATTGGTAATTTTTATGCGTCCGTTCTACAACATTCATGATTTTTTCGTACCTAATCGATGAAATTCATAATTTTTACGCACCGATTGATGATTTTCATGTGCCTGATTCATAAATTTCTTGATTTTTATGCATCCGTTTGATGAAATTAATGATTTTCATGTGCCGATCAAGGAATTTCTTCGTTTTTATGTATCTATTTCCTGAAATACATGATTTTTATGCGATCGATAAACAAAATTCAAGATTTTTACGTGCCCAATTGAAAAAATATATGATCCCCCGATCGACAAAAGTCATGTTTTTTCTGTGCTCGATTGATGAAAGTCACAGATTTTTACATACCCGATCAACGAAATCATGATTTTTAAATACACTATCAACGAAATTCATGATTTTTTCATGCCCGATTGACGAAATTAATGATAATATCCATGCCCCAATTTGACCCCCCAAGGCGGGTACTTTTTAAAATTTTGCACACACCCTTCATGTGATATATTGTTGGAAATGTCCGAGACTGTTTAATCATATTATGCATCTCCTGTGTCCACACCCCCACTTTGCCCCCCCAAGGGGGTACTTTCTGATATTTTGCACAACCCCTCATATGATATATCGTTGGAAAGGTCTGTGACCGCTTAGTCATATTATGCATCTCTGGTGTCCATCCCCCCACTTTGCCACCCCCCCAAGGCGGGTACTTTTTAAAATTTTGCACAAACCCTTCATGTGATATATTGTTGGAAAGGTCTGAGACTGTTTAATCATATTCTGCATCTCCTGTGTTCACACCCCCACTTTGCCCCCCCCAAGAGGGTACTTTTTGAAATTTTGCACAACCCCTCATGTGATATATCGTTGGAAAGGTCTGTGACTGCTTAGTCATATTATGCATCTCTGGTGTCCATCCCCCCACTTTGCCCCCCCAAGAGGGTACTTTTTGAAATTTTGCACAACCCTTCATGTGATATATTGTTGGAAAGGTCTGTGACTGTTTAATCATATTATGCATCTCCTGTGTCCACACCCCCACTTTGCCCACCCAAGGGGGTACTTTCTGATATTTTGCACAACCCCTCAGGTGATATATCGTTGGAAAGGTCTGTGACCGCTTAGTCATATTATGCATCTCTGGTGTCCATCCCCCCACTTTGCCCCCTCAAGGCGGGTACTTTTTAAAATTTTGCACACACCCTTCATGTGATGTATTGTTGGAAAGGTCTGAGACTGTTTAATCATATTCTGCATCTCCTGTGTTCACACCCCCACTTTGCCCCCCCAAGAAGGTACTTTTTGAAATTTTGCACAACCCCTCATGTGATATATTGTTGGAAAGGTCTGTGACCGCTTAGTCATATTATGCATCTCTGGTGTCCATCCCCCCACTTTGCCCCCCCCTCTCATGGGGGGTACTTTTTAAAATTTTGCACACCCTTCATGTGATATACTGTTGGAAATGTCCGAGACTGTTTAATCATATTATGCATCTCCTGTGTCCACACCCCCACTTTGCCCCCCCAAGGGGGTACTTTCTGATATTTTGCACAACCCCTCATGTGATATATCGTTGGAAAGGTCTGTGACCGCTTAGTCATATTATGCATCTCTTGTGTCCATCCCCCCACTTTGCCCCCCCAAGAGGGTACTTTTCGAAATTTTGCACAACCCTTCATGTGATATATTGTTGGAAAGGTCTGTGACTGTTTAATCATATTATGCATCTCCTGTGTCCACACCCCCACTTTGCCCCCCAAGGGGGTACTTTCTGATATTTTGCACAACCCCTCATGTGATATATCGTTGGAAAGGTCTGTGACCGCTTAGTCATATTATGCATCTCTGGTGTCCATCCCCCCACTTTGCCCCCCCAAGGCAGGTACTTTTTAAAATTTTGCACACACCCTTCATGTGATATTGTTGGAAAGGTCTGAGACTGTTTAATCATATTCTGCATCTCCTGTGTTCACACCCCCACTTTGCCCCCCCCCCCCCCGAGGGTACTTTTTGAAATTTTGCACAACCCCTCATGTGATATATCGTTGGAAAGGTCTGTGACCGCTTAGTCATATTATGCATCTCTTGTGTCCATCCCCCCACTTTGCCCCCCCAAGAGGGTACTTTTCGAAATTTTGCACAACCCTTCATGTGATATATTGTTGGAAAGGTCTGTGACTGTTTAATCATATTATGCATCTCCTGTGTCCACACCCCCACTTTGCCCCCCCAAGGGGGTACTTTCTGATATTTTGCACAACCCCTCATGTGATATATCGTTGGAAAGGTCTGTGACCGCTTAGTCATATTATGCATCTCTGGTGTCCATCCCCCCACTTTGCCCCCCCAAGGCAGGTACTTTTTAAAATTTTGCACACACCCTTCATGTGATATTGTTGGAAAGGTCTGAGACTGTTTAATCATATTCTGCATCTCCTGTGTTCACACCCCCACTTTGCCCCCCCAAGAGGGTACTTTTTGAAATTTTGCACAACCCCTCATGTGATATATCGTTGGAAAGGTCTGTGACTGCTTAGTCATATTATGCATCTCTGGTGTCCATCCCCCCACTTTGCCCCCCCAAGAGGGTAATTTTTGAAATTTTGCACAACCCTTCATGTGATATATTGTTGGAAAGGTCTGTGACTGTTTAATCATATTATGCATCTCCTGTGTCCACACCCCCACTTTGCCCACCCAAGGGGGTACTTTCTGATATTTTGCACAACCCCTCATGTGATATATCGTTGGAAAGGTCTGTGACCGCTTAGTCATATTATGCATCTCTGGTGTCCATCCCCCCACTTTGCCCCCTCAAGGCGGGTACTTTTTAAAATTTTGCACACACCCTTCATGTGATGTATTGTTGGAAAGGTCTGAGACTGTTTAATCATATTCTGCATCTCCTGTGTTCACACCCCCACTTTGCCCCCCCAAGAGGGTACTTTTTGAAATTTTGCACAACCCTTCATGTGATACACTGTTGGAAATGTCCGAGACTGTTTAATCATATTATGCATCTCCTGTGTCCACACCCCCACTTTGCCCCCCCAAGGGGGTACTTTCTGATATTTTGCACAACCCCTCATGTGATATCGTTGGAAAGGTCTGTGACCGCTTAGTCATATTATGCATCTCTGGTGTCCATCCCCCCACTTTGCCCCCCCCCCCAAGGCGGGTACTTTTTAAAATTTTGCACACACCCTTCATGTGATATATTGTTGGAAAGGTCTGACACTGTTTAATCATATTCTGCATGTCCTGTGTTCACACCCCCACTTTGCCCCCCCAAGAGGGTACTTTTTGAAATTTTGCACAACCCTTCATGTGATATATCGTTGGAAAGGTCTGTGACCGCTTAGTCATATTATGCATCTCTGGTGTCCATCCCCCCACTTTGCCCCCCCCCCAAGGCGGGTACTTTTTTAAATTTTGCACACTCCCTTCATGTGATATATTGTTGGAAATGTCCGAGACTGTTTAATCATATTATGCATCTTCTGTGTCCACACCCCCACTTTGTCCCCCCAAGGGGGTACTTTCTCAAATTTTGCATAACCCCTCATGTGATATATCGTTGGAAAGGTCTGTGAC
Organism: Maratus michaelseni; assembly: GCA_963931845.1. NCBI lineage: Eukaryota > Metazoa > Arthropoda > Arachnida > Araneae > Salticidae > Maratus > Maratus michaelseni. The sequence continues at coordinate 29,933,196 of OZ007599.1, forward strand.
TGCTTAGTCATATTATGCATCTCTGGTGTCCATCCCCCCACTTTGCCCCCCAAGGCGGGTACTTTTTAAAATTTTGCACACTCCCTTCATGTGATATATTGTTGGAAAGGTCTGTGACTGTTTAATCATATTATGCATCTCCTGTGTCCGTACCCCCACTTTGCCCCCCTCCCCAACGGGGTACTTTTTTAAATTTTGCACAACCCCTCATGTGATATATCGTTGGAAAGGTCTGTGTCCACTTAGTTAGATTATGCACCTCCGGTGTCCATCCCCCCACTTTGCCCCCTCCAGGGGGGCACTTTTTAAATTTTGCTGACACTCCTCGTGATATATTGTTGGAAAGGTCTGTGACCACTTAGTCATATTATGCATCTCCAGTATCCATCCCCCCCACATTGCCCCTCCCACAAGGGGGGTACTTTTTAAAATTTTGCACACACCCCTCATGTGATATATTGTTTAAAAGGTCTGTGACCACTTAATCTTATTATTCAGCACGGCAGCTATACGGTGCCGCAGGCAGCGGGAACCCGAGCCGGAGGTTCGTGCGGTTAGAGCTTTATACTATTCGATGTGCAAATTAAGGTATTATCCGGTGCATGCATAGCACGACCGGTATACGGTGCCGGAGGCAGCAGGGACCTGGGTTGGTGGTTCGTTCGGTTATAGGTTTATACTATTCCATGTGGAAATTAAGGGATTGTCATACAAATGGAGAATTCAGTTAGATTCGAGGCCCTGATGTAAATTGAAGGCCCACTAGCGGGCGAAGCCACTAAGTTTTATTCTTATAAATTTATACCCTAATGCTTAATTGCGACTGAAAGAAATTTTCATCAATAACCGCTTAAAAGTAATGATATCAGTACAAAAACCCTTAACGGGTTAAAAGTTGTGACGCAGCACTTTCTTTTGGCTCTAAGAATTTCAAATATGGGTCTTAAAAGTAATGATATCAAATTTGAGTGACGCTATGTTAATTTTTTTTAAATCATCATTTTCTTTTTAGTTTTATTTATATTCACAGGTGCAATTATTATCTTAACATGAAAATAATATAAAATTTATTCACTAAAGCTTTTTCATTCAGATCTCTCAGGATTTCAAAATATGGGTTTTAAAAGAAATTATATCAAAATTTGAGTGACACCTTGACGGGAATATAATAGGATTGTTTTAAATTTAAATTTAAATTATTTTTCGTTTGTCTTCTAAAGTATATTTACACATACAAACAATACTTTTAATTTTTCAATACACTGTTAAATATATTACTTTCACTGAGCCTATATTATGTATTGAAATGTATTTATTTCAATAGACTGATTCATGTTTTGTGCCATGGTATCCAAAATCATAAGTAAAATTTATGTAAATGATTAATTTGCGTCATAGTATCCAAACAAAGGAAAATGTATGCAAGTGGATACTATGACGCAAATTAATCATTTACATAAATTTTACTTATGATTTTGGATACCGTGGCACAAAACATGAATCAGTCTATTGAAATAAATACATTTCAATACATAATATAGGCTCAGTGAAAGTAATATATTTAACAGTGTATTGAAAAATTAAAAGTATTGTTTGTATGTGTAAATATACTTTAGAAGACAAACGAAAAATAATTTAAATTTAAATTTAAAACAATCCTATTATATTCCCGTCAAGGTGTCACTCAAATTTTGATATAATTTCTTTTAAAACCCATATTTTGAAATCCTGAGAGATCTGAATGAAAAAGCTTTAGCGAATAAATTTTATATTATTTTCATGTTAAGATAATAATTGCACCTGTGAATATAAATAAAACTAAAAAGAAAATGATGATTTAAAAAAAATTAACATAGCGTCACTCAAATTTGATATCATTACTTTTAAGACCCATATTTGAAATTCTTAGAGCCAAAAGAAAGTGCTGCGTCACAACTTTTAACCCGTTAAGGGTTTTTGTACTGATATATTGTACAACTGAAAATTTGGAAAAGAAAACATTAAATATGAATATTTTTGAATGAAAAAGAGAATTGTGTTATATGTGTGGCAAACAAATGAATTTCTCCACTACAATGAAGCATAAAGTTTATCTGAAAACAACACACACACACATTCAAGAAAGTAAATTTTATACCAATCATGTGAAACAAATAACTCACTGGAAAATTCTGATTAAATGTATAAGTCTGAAAATATTATTTTATAATTGTTTTGTTCTTTTTTACCAATTTTATAATAGTAGTGTTTCATTCATTTAAGTTTCTCTTCTACTACATTGTAACAAATAAATTTGAGTGTGAAGTGAACTTTCCTCAAATTTAGATAATAGATCTTATGTGTGTTATTTTATGTAAAACCATTTCTAATAATAAAATAAGACGCAGTAACTGAATGTTATATATATATATATATATATATATATATATATATATATATATACACATGTTCCCAGTCATGTAATAAAAATTGGTAGAGGTCTGCATGAACGAAATTCCAGGCACAGATTTTCAGCCTGAATGAAAGCTATTTTTGGCCAGCTTGGTCCATTTATATTTTCGCAGCCCGTGCAAATATCAATAAAATTAGGTCCGACCCGAGTGAATTTCTACAAAAAATTCAGAATTTTTCCTAACATACCAATAAGATTATTTTTAAGACTAATGCATACATATTTATGCAAAAAATTTACTGTATATTCCAGACATATGACTGCAAGAAATATATTACATATTAGCAACATTTATGATCCCTTAGCCTGTTAAATATTACATTCAAATAAATACTTGTTCAAATAAATAATGTAGTTTAGAATAAAAGAAGAAAGATGGTTAAAAAAAAATCACATTTGAAACATTTCTCTAAGCCTATTTCTAAAAATTCTGTTAGCAAAAATTCATTACCTCTAATATTTTTATATATAAAATTGCCTGCTCTACATGTTTTGGGAACAATTAAGTCCAGATCCAGCCCTGGCCATGAGCATGTAGGAAAAAAAACTAAGTCTGAGCCCGTCCCAAGTGTGCTGAAACAAAATAAGTCTGGGCTCAGACACAATGTAACTATACAATGCAGATCTCTACGCTGGACATGTTAAATTTCTGTACTGATATTGTCAAACTAACATCAGCACATTTAGAAATTATTCTTGGCGCAGTCAGGTCCACTGAAAATTGTTCATATTTTGTCGGCTGTATCTGACTCATTTAAATTTGTTAAATGGGACTGACTAATTTTTTTTAATCGGCCTGGCTCATTAAAAAAATTGTCTTTATTCTGCCGGCCCAGCCAGTGCAGACCTTTATGTTCCTTACAAAAAGTTCAATTATTGAAAATTTTGATGAAATGCAATATATATATTTAATTTTGATCAATTTGATCAACACAAGATATTATTAAATTGAAAAGTTAAGAATAGATTTTAAAATTAGAAACAAGAAAAAAAAATTAACTTAATTCATTTTCATTTCAACCTTAAAATTGTGGAAGATTTCTGAATTTTAAAGAAAATATGAGCCTTGAATAAAACAACTGATACAACATATAACAATATCTTCTATTAATGTTACAACAGATTTACTTATTGATAAAGTAAGAGATTTTCTAGTTGTGAAAGTGAAGTTGTGAAACTTAAAATTATCCATAAAAAATTGACATTTCAAACAGATATGAAATTAGAACATTTTAAATAATCAACATAAAAATAATGATTTTGTTAGTCACAGCCAACAAAGAATAACTGTCGATTGGTTTGAAATTTGATAATATAGGTGGAAAGACCAAAACTAAAGCGTATCAAAATGTTATCTCTAGATTTATAAAGGAAACACACTGAACAGTGGACTAAAACTACCGAAAAGCAAATAACAAAAAGGTGTACTAAAATAATATAAAAGAAAATGACATTTATGGCCCCATTTTTGTTGGAGACTATTACATGACCGAAAAGTGCCACCTTAAATACACCTGAATTTCTTGGATGAAAGAACTAAAATAAAATAAAATTTATTTTCCCTGTTTTTCAGATTAAAAAAAAAAAAAAATCCTGCATTTTCAAGCTCTCCAGGTGACACTGCAACCCTGTTAATAATGCATCCTCTTAAAAAAAAGGGTCTATCAATAGGTATACAAAAATATGGATTTTATGAATACCTAAGAGTACTTATAAACTTCATGCCAATAAAAATAACAACAACAAAAAACAAGTTGGAAATTGTATGTCAAACGTAATAAATGAGGTCCGTTCGTACTATAACACATCAGCTGATAAGTTCCCGGTCTGGCACACAGATGGCATTGCAATCGCCGAACCGATGTTTTTTTTTAGTAAATACTAACCTTTAAAAGATAGCCGAAAAAATGTCATGACAATTCGTCGTATGGATAAAACATTAGAATGGTTTTAGTTGAATGACTTTGTTGATAAACAAGAATTTCAAGAATTGTTATTTGAAGGGAAAAAACACCGTTCAAACAAAAGCTTGGCTTGATAAGCGTTATCCGGACACTGCACCAGGTAAATCAACCGTTATTGATTGGTTTGCTGAATTTAAACGTGGTCATACGGACACCAGTGATGCACCACGCAAAAGAGGTGGTTACTCCAAAAAACATTAAAAAAGTCCACAAAATCGTTTTGGGGAACCGTAAAGTGAGGTTGCTGGAGATAGTTCAGACTCTGAAGATATCCAATGAATGTGTAGGTTTTATTTTGAATGAACATTTGTCTATGAAAAAGCTGTTGTCAAAGTGGGTGCCGTGCGTGTTGACTTTTGACCAAAAACAACGAGTCGATGATTCTCAGCACTGTTTGGAGCTTTTTCATTATAAAGTTAATGTTATTTATTATTAAATTATTATTATTAAATTATTATTTATTAAATTATTATTTATTATTAAACTTATGTTATTTATTAAAGTTATAAAGTTATATAGTTATGTTAAAAAGTTGTGTTTTCTTTATTAGACTGGGAACTTATCAGCCCATGTATTAACTAGTTTTATAAATATTCAGATCTTGGTGCAATAGCTGTTGCACTATTGTGCAAAAATGCATGAATACAAAATTTATTTTATGTGGTGCAGATTTTCCTATTATATATATTCATTTTATTTTATGAAATTAAGTTTCAATCCACTTTTACAAACAATTCATTACGATTCTCTTACATTCAAATTATATTATGCGCAAATATCCAATACAAGACAATGTAAAAAAAAAAAAAAATCATTGTTATTTCAGCGAAAAAATGAATTCTATCATCTGTTATTATGATAGGATTCATTTCCGTAATAAAATAAGTACATTTTAAGTTGACAATATTTTATCTTTTTTTGACATTGACTGAAAATTCCAATGGGATACTTAAGCCTAGCTTTGAAAATTTCAGAACTTGAAATCCATATTGAGACTCTTTTTCCATTTAATATCTATTTCTACGGAAGCATCTATCCAAAAAACTGTCGGTAGATTATCGGATTGCTATAATTAAAAAATTTTAGTGTATACATATTCAATTTCGATTTTTAACCCATTAATATGATAACCTATATGTATGACAGAATTTAATAGAATGAAGAACAATTTTATGAATATTTTTTAAAGTTTTGATTCAATTTACATAAAATTTTAAATGACTTGACAAAATTCTGCAACGATTATATATAATAAATTTCAAACCATTCGGTTGGGTAGTTTTTGTGCTGTTATATGTGGACATATGGCCGGACCAGACAACGACTATAGGAGCTACGTATCTATATAATTATGAATGCAACTAAAAAATGAAAAATTTTATTTTGTCCTATACTGCCTATACTTGTCAGCAAATCTAGGAAATTGACAATTCATTGGATTACACAAACACATGATGGAACATGTTTGTAACAACAGCAACTTACTTGTTTTCAGAAACCACAGGCAGACTGACAGGATCACTCAGTGTAGCATAGCAATAATCTTCAACAAAAAATTTACCATGGTCTTCTGTATAACCATACGCAGCAACATTAATTCCTAGTGTAAGTATAAAGAGTATATTTTAAATTTCTTCATACAGAAAATTATCTATCATGGTGTTTCAAATGTTAAAATAAATAAATAAATAATAAAAATGTGATAAATAAAGTTAAGAATTTTTAAGCATACAAATAATAATGAATTATTTGGTATTTTCTCCACTATCCCGTCGACCACTTGCCATTTAAAAAAAAAAAAAAAAAAAACTATCACCAAACTATAGGATTTAAAGCCAGAAATGTATGATCGTGGCGTCACAATTAACTTGACGTCAAATGCATTACACATGCTTGTTATCTCATCAAGTGATTTTTAATTTGACGTTTAATGTATTTTTAATGATGTTTTACTGATTTATTAGTTATTTCATTAATTAAAATAAAAATTGAGTCTTCGACACCATGAAATTAAAAGAGAAAAAGGCACTGAAGAAAATGTTGCAATGCGTAGTTATGTACAATAGATCAATTTCAACTGACGTCACAAGCATTTATCCAACAGTCGAGAGGGATAATGAAGAAAAATAATGTAAATAAATAAATATCCAAGATTATTTTTGTTTCTGTTTTTATTAATATATTGTAAATTTTATTGTTTAAAGTTACTGAAAATTGATACTTTAGTGAATGGGGCTTTTCCTAATTCTTTTTTTTTTTAAAGATTCTAATGGCAACATTCTTCCATTTGTTTATTGGGCGCTACAATTTGGCAATAGTTTTCTTTTTTTTTTTTTTTTTTTTTTTTTTTAATGGAAAGTGGTTGATGGGATAATGGAGAAGTACCAATTATTTTATTTAGTCAGTAATTTTACTTTTCATTTAAAACAAAAAAGAAAAATCATGCATCAAGCATAGATTATGTAACACTTTCCAAAATAATTTTACAAATCTTTACCATCTAATAAGGTGAAAGATGATATCTGAGTAAACAATTTTCACATGCTATATTTAAAAACCCAATTTCAAGAATTACCAACAATACAGCCCTGTATAGATTTGTATATATACTACATAGAATGCTAAACCTTAGTTCAGTTAGGAAATGCGTAGCATAGCTAAAATTCTCCTTCTGGAATCTCCGTCAGTAAATGGAAATGTACATGAGAAATTTTGTGCTACCTGCTACCCTGTATAGGACCTATAAAATTTATATACACCAAGTAATAGACAAAAAATGAGTTAAATTTAAAAGCATGTTCAACAACTGAAACACACTTCCAGCAATTATTGTTAACAGACAGTAACAAATTCTTTTGTGTGTCCCTGTAAATGAACAATGAATGCTATACACACAATAGTCTATAGTAAGCCTCTTGTTATGCACCTTAGTGAGATATATCAATTTCAATACATTCGAAATAGTAAAACATTATTAAAATAAACTGTAAACACCATCTCCATACACCGTAATGTAATGTAAATCTTTTGAGTGTTCCTGTAAAAGAACTATAAGTGCTATGCACACCCTATTCCACAGTAAGCCTCTTGTAGTGCTCCTCAGTGAAATTGTGTAACATCATTAAAATAAACTGCAAATGATTTTCCCCCCATAGACCAAAGTGTAACAGAATTCTTTTGAGTGTCCCTGTAAAAAAACTAATAGTGCTACACACTTCATTTTCAATACTGTACATGCCATAGTAAACCTCAATAACATACACTGCTCAAAACAATTAAAGGATATTGCAGTTTTAGGTGGATTTTGTATCTGGGAAACTTTTTAGCTGATTGATACATGGTCGACAGACATAGTAGGTTATATGAGAATAAATTACACATGTTTGGCAGAAAAAAATGCATTTTATTGCGCATTTGTGTACAAAAGGAAAAAAACACAATTTGTGCATATGAGAAAAAAAGAATAAGAAAGGGTGTTTTCTTCAAAGAAAATCATTCAGTCAGAGCTCCATCTCGAATGATGTAGAGGTCAGTGCGCCCGTCAATGGAGATGCCACCATACACCAACACTCCTCCACCGCCAAATCTGACACTTTCGTGCACGAACGCAGGATTATTCCTACTGCCACGGTCCCTCCAGATGAAACGGGCGGCCAGCAACGTTGAACACCTTTGAGGCATGGACTCAATGAGGCTATTAATGACGAGTTGGGGTATTCTGCCCCACTCTTCCAGAAGAGCTCTTTCCAGTTCTTGGAGAGTTTGTGGGGGTTGTTGGCGGCCAGAAACTCGTCTTCTTAGAGCGTCCCAAACGTGCTCGATTGGATTCATGTCGGGAGAACACGCTGGCCATTCCATTCGAATGATTCCTTCCTCGAAAAGGAAATCCTCCACCAGGTTTGCACGATGTGGCCTGCAGTTATCGTCCATTAAAATGAAGTTATCTCCGATTGCTCCAGCGTAAGGGACTACAATAGGTCTGAGGATCTCATCCCTATATCGGCGACCAGTCAGAGCTCCATCTCGAATGATGTAGAGGTCAGTGCGCCCGTCAATGGAGATGCCACCATACACCAACACTCCTCCACCGCCAAATCTGACACTTTCGTGCACGAACGCAGGATTATTCCTACTGCCACGGTCCCTCCAGATGAAAATACGCCTATTATCCGGATGCACAGAAAAACGGGACTCGTCAGAAAACAGAATATTGCTCCATTCATTTCTCCTCCAGTTGACATGCTCGGTTGCCCACTCCCTGCAGTCGCGACGATGCCTTGATGTTAATCTAACACATACCATCGGTCGGCGAACATACAGACCTACAGCATGGAGCCGGTTTTGGACATTCTGAGTTGAAATCGTGGTGCCTGTAGCCGAGCGAAGGTGTTGTTGGAGAAGAGTAGCGTTCATGTTTCGGTGTCTCCGAGCTGTTAACGCTAAATACCGATCTTCATTGGGCGTTGTTGCCCGTCTATGACCTTGCCCTGGTCTTCGGCCTGCACATCCACTCTCCAAAAAACGGTTCCAGATACTGGAAATAACACTTTGTGACACTCCAATGGCTTGCGCTACTTCGGCTTCAGTTTGGCCCCCTTCTAACCTACCAACAATTCTCCAAGCTTCTGAATCTGTCAAATGACTTTGCTGAGACATCATACTCATCGAAACAAAGCAATCACTGAATGCTTTGCATCACTGAATACTGCATCCTTGTCTTCATTCTCTTTTATCCAGTTGAAAGTCAAATTTCATTCGCTGTCGCTGAAGCGACGTTTTTGACGTCGAACTCAAAATTTGCATACTCCACAGTTTGAAAACCAGAAAAATTTGCATTTGTGATTCTCTTCTTCTATTTTCGGCAAAAAAAATTTCGTTTATAACTTTATTTTATATAAAACTTCAAATATCCTTTAATTGTTTTGAGCAGTGTATATCAATTTCATTCCAATTCGAATATATTTTCGCGAGTTAGAGCATGGATAGACAGCAGACAGACATATAAACCAAATTCATAAACACTTTTCAACTATGTTGGAAAGTGTTAAAAATCATGCATGAAGCATAGATTATGAAACATTTTCCAACACATTCAGTATACTGTAACAAAATTTCACCATATAATATGATGTCTAGGTAAACAAGATCGCCCAGCTGGAGCACCAATCTGTGAAGGTTTGCAGGGTAAAACCTTTGGCGTTAGTTTCCCCTTCACCAGAGCCGTCCTTAGCGAGGACGACTTAAAGCGAGGCCCGGTGCAGGGATTTTGCGAGGCTCTTTCCTTCCAGATTCTTAACATAATCTTATCTACACTATCAATAAAAAAGAATGGTTTTCACCTATATACTGTAACCCGGGGAGCCCGGGTTCGATCCCCTAGCTACTATAAAGAAATAGCATTTGTTTGTGTGTTTTGTAGAGATAATTTCTGGAACTACTAAACCAATTTCAAAAGTAATGGTGGCAAATTGATGGTGAACGTTCCTCTTCCAACAGAGGCCATATTTTATGTCAAGACCACTATCTTTTCTTAACTAAAATCATGAATTTATATTAGAGATTTTCTATTATACCTTCTTCTTTTTATTAAAGAAAACATATTTTGCGTCCGGGTGTGAGGCCTCTTTAGGCGCGAGGCCCTGTGCGGCGGCACCTGTCGCACACCCCTAAGGACGGCTCTGCCCTTCACCACCCAGCAGTGTCACAGCTCAAAGACGAACCCGAAAAAAAGGGTTGATAATGTCTAAGTAAACAATTTGGAAAATACATAACATATTTGAAAACCTAATTTTAGGAATTACCAACAATGATCAGAAAAATATCCGAATTCTTTTGTGCAGCTCTGTATAGGATCCACAGATTCGTATATATACTACACAGTATTCTAAAATTTAGTACAGTTAGGAAATGCATAGCACAGTTGAAAATTCCGCTAATAAACAGAAATGAACACAAGATATTTTGTACAGCCTTGTATAGGATGTATAGAAGTAACTGCATTCTTTTGAGTGTTCCTGTCAATGAATGATGAATGCTATGCACACCTTATTCTATAGTAAGCATTTTGTGGTGTGCCTCAGTGATATACAGTAACATCTCACTTATACGACTTTCAAGGGACCGTAGAAAAAAGCCGTATAACTGAGAGAGTCGTATAAGTGAGAGACCGTCTTATTAAACAAGTTTCAAACTTTATATGCATTAATTATTTTACCTATATTAAAAATAAAAAGTTTTGAGTACTAAGAACACATTTCGACAAAATCTATAAAATATATTCAAAAACATAAAATATATATTTTTTAAAGTTCACAAAATAGTTCATGTACCACTATGTTTATTTCAAAGATTTACAGATAAGATTTTCTTAAAAAATGAAGTGATATTAGTTTGTCTCTGTCGTCGACTAAACGAAAAAATGTCTTTTTTAAGTCTAATAAGGCTTTTAAGCTATTTTGGGAATAATCATTTTGATGGACATTATTCTTTAATGCATTTAAAGCGGCACTTGCTTCTAAAAAATTTACACCAGCAGGATAATTGCTCTCATCTTCGTCGTCCTTCTCACTTAAGTCTTCATTATTGAAATCCTCAAAGATTTCTTCAGCAGTTCTCATTTCTGACTGAAGAAGTTTTCATCACATTCTCCATAATCTTTTAAATTAATACCTTCGTCCATAAACATTTCCTCCCAGTCTTCGTCATTAAAGGATTCCCATATGCTCTCAAAATCGGGTTCATTCGTCGAACTAGCAATGGTCTTGTGAAAAACATGTCTTAATTGTTTGCGATATCACATTTTTCCAGGTGGTCATTTGGCTTTTGTTAAATGACAGGCACAAAGAAATTTCATTTAACCACCCTCCATAGATTTCATCGTTAATAACACACAAATGTTGATAAGAAACGTTATTCATTATTGATAAACATTTTAACAATAGTGAAAGGTTAAAGGTAAGAAAATGTGAACTATTTGTACTTAAAAGATTATAAAAATGAACTCTTGAGTGAGAAATGTAAAATCACCAGAACCTTTTAAAACGTCGTATAAGTGAGAGAAGCAGTCGTATAACTGAGAGAAGTTTAGCATTATTCCCCATAAAGCGTGGACGGGACCAAGAGAATTCGGCGTATAATCGAGAGAGTTGTATAACTGAGTGTCGTATAAGTGAGAGGTCACTGTATATCCATTTCAATATGTTGGAAATAGTGTAACATTATTAAAGTACACTGTAGAATAGATTTTCATCACAGGTCGTAATCAGCTTTATGATATAAGTTTAAAAGGAAACTTTGGTTACATAGAGGCCTACATTACGAATGATTGTGGTCACAAATTAACTCAGGAAAAAGATGAGGCTTATTTAGAAAAACTCCTAAAGTGGCATAAAAATGTTTAATGGCAAATATGGCTAAATTGACATAAATAAGCCGTCGGAAGTGACGCCGGCAAAATCTACACTGTTCAAAATTTGCAGCAATCTGTCCAGTCATTCGACTGTTTTTATAGAAAACAGTTATATAACTGTAATTTAACTCTATTCTGACCATATTATGGTCAGATCAAATTTAATTACTGTTATGTAACCGTTTTCTATAAAAATGGACGAAAGACTGGACAGTTTGCTGCAAATTTTTAACATTGTAGTAACTGGAGAGAGTTACGCTTTCAGTGTATAGTCCAAATCCAGAATGGATGTAATTCTATAAAATCCATGACAGATGTTACATGCTTTGGCTTGTGGTTTGCGTCAAATCCCTTTGTACATTTTGCAGGCTTGGTGATAAATATGCAGAGATAAACAGAAATGCATAGTTGTTAGAAAATAACCAAACAGGATTTATATGAAAAATTGTGTCCCCAAGACAGCACCATAGGGTTAAAATGATAGGCTTCATGGGAACAAAAAATTATCTAAAATCATCTAGTCAATACATCTACTCACATTAAAATTTATGAAATATCTGCAGACGTATTTGCAAGACATTTTGCACTATTGTCTATTTTTGAAGGAAGAAATGGAAGTGAACACAGCTGCATCTTTTTAGATATGCTTACTTATATACCAGAGGTAACACTTAACGGCTAAATTTTAAGTGTGAAATGTAGAGGCAGAGATTGGAAAGAAATAGATTTCTTTTTTTAATTATTATTTACTTCGAAAGTACATTTGCGAGGATCATTTAAATAAAATGTGTTATATTTAGCAATTGAAATATGCATATTTAAATACTGGGAAAGGGATGCACAGACAAATTATAATTTTAAAATAATTAAATTAAATGCAAGTTATGAATAAGAAAAGAGACCAAAACATTAAAAATACATAAATAGAAACTATTATATACACTGCAAATGATTTTTCACCATAGACCATAATCCTTTTGACTGCCTGTAAATGAACTACAAATGCTACAACACACTTCATTTTCAATGCCGAACATGCCATAGTAAACCTCAATAACATATATCAATTGCATGACAATCTGAATATATTTACACAAATTAGAGCACAGACAGATGGCAAACAGTCACACCCAATTCATAAACAATTTTCAATTATGTTGGAAAGTTTTAATAACACATATATATATATATATATATATATTTAAAAAAAGAATGATTAAGTTGGTATTTAAAAGACTATTCAGCTATTCAGCCAAATCACATCATAATCAGAGTGACCCTTAGGGATGGACAAAAGGCCTCAGGACTAGGATTATTTTTGTCTCTTGTAATACAAAAATATTTAGCATTTGTTTCCATAAATATTTTTAAAAATAGCATATGTTTTGAAGTTTTCTTTATTTTGCATAAGATTTTTACCATTCATGCTACTGTATATTGTATGTTTTATTAGATAAATTTAACACTGAAAAAGAAAGTTGATTCTGCTCTTTTCCCAGCAAACAATATACCCTATTTAAATGCAATTGTTACAAGTATAATATTTTTTAAATATGAAATCTAATTGGTTCATGCCGCTAGACTGAAGACAATCAAGATAAGCTATGGAGTTCCCATGGTTCTAATATTACTGATTTAGAACCCATGTAAAACACATGTGATTTGTTTATTATTGTTGGCATTTTTAAAAGAGATAACTGTTAAAATAAATATTTTCAGACATCATTGGAATTTTTTTTAAACAACTTATTATGTTATCTTTAAGTGTTAGTTCATGTTTCATTCATTTGCCTGGCCATTTTGTTTTTCCAGTTTCTCTTGCGTGTAAACAAAATATTGAGTTGTACTGGAAACGTACCTAAGCTCAAGAAACCATAGTAACTATCGTCATAAAATGACATCATAGCAAGGATGTTGATAGGATTATCGAATAATGTTGTTTTTATTAGTTTGACTTCACAATCGGATCGATGTTCGGCCAATTGTATGTTTAGTTTTTTTTTTTCTAAAAAGTTTTTGGCAATTTCAGCCTTGTCAAATCAGTAAAATTTATGCATAGACAGGCAGTAAATGTTTTTTAAGACGTCGCCTGAAAATAAAACAATTATTACCGTTTGTTTTCTTTGTAATGATTTTTCTTTAAGAAAATGAGATACTTACATATTATCCGGCCAGGTCAGATACAACTGAGCCAAGCATGGCGCCAATTATACTAATTACAGTAACCTTTATTTTTTTATAAGTATATAATTTATTATAGTGTATAGTTTTTTAGTATAATATATAGTTTATTTTTTATTTTAGTTTATAGTTTTTGTTATTTATTTATTATTGTTTATTTATTTTACATTATTTACTATTTTAAACAATTTTATGGATTTAACAATATTAAATTACTGTTTTGTATATTATTGGCAATGTTAAACAATATTGGCAATTGAGAACCATGTTTGACAATTTATCTCCTGGCCCGGATAATATGCAAGTACCAAAAATGATGCCAGAATGCGAATGCAGCATAGTGAAAATTGATAATGCTGGATAGGATAAAATGATTTAATGCAGCAAATATCAGTTTAAGTGTATGTGTCGTGTGGAGATTGTGTTGTTTTAAGTATCATGAATAAAACAATGTCTTCATTCAATTTCCCTACTTTTTATGGAATTTTACTATCAATTCTGCAAATTGAACTTCAATTAAGTTCAACAAATATGAGGGGGGGGGGGGAGGTTCAGTTATTTTAAAGGTTCAATGTAAACTGTTATGAGGCTAGTGCTGTTGATTAATTTGGATAAATGGAAATTATTATTTCAATGATTATTCTAATCCAATAACACATTTCAGTAAAAATTATCTGATTATAATGCTGCATTAAATATTTTATTAAATAATAAAGTTTTCATTTTTATTGTATAAATATTCCTGTTCCTGTCAACACACATTTGTATATGCCATGCCCTGCAAGTTTTTTTTTAAAGACAATTGCGTTATAGAAAAGAGGGGAGAGAGAGAGAGAGAGTGGTAACTAGTTTGGAGTGAAATGCAATGCAAAAGTTCTTGCTTTAGCTAACGATGGCTCTGATAATAATAATTACAATAAATAAATAAAAACAGATTTTAGACAAAATTTGAGCGGTGCATAATTGTATTCTGCAAACAAAGAATTTTCACAAAATAAGTGTAAAATAGCAATTATTTATTCTGAAAAATTACCACTACTGTGTTTAGTATAAAAAGCTGAGAAGACTGAGCTATGCCCGGTTAAAATCATCTTTGTATTCAACTTGATATAACAATACATTTTCTGTACAACATATAACAATAAGTTCTATGTACCCAGATTGGTTAAATTCTGTTTTCAAGAACATTCTATAGACTATGATTGCATGAATCATGTATCTCGGCTTCTATTGGGAATTTATAGAAAATTCTTTCAGATTCTAAAGCCAATTTTTTTCTCCAAATCTCACCAAAGTTGTCAAAATTTTTTCATTTGTTGCAAAACATGCATTTTGGCATTGGTAATCTCGAAAGTCTATTTTCTTGCCAAATTTTACCAACAATTCACCAAATATCACAAAGTTGGCAACATTTTGTCAACTTTGTTTACTACCAACAACTTAACAATTGTTTCAATCGCCATTCCCATTGAAATGCATTGCCCCGTAATGACCCCAAAATGACCCACTAATAGAATTTTCTCGAACATGCGACCTAGCACTAGTAGTCTTCTCATACTCCAAAACAGTAAGATATAAAATTTAGTCAAAATCTTTACAGCCATTCTTTAGATAAAATTTGCATATGCATGCACACACACAAGATTTGCTCGTATTATAATAGTATTGTGATGTCCTATAAAAAAAAAACACAGTTAAATGTTTCCTAAAAAAGCCCACCTTAGTACTACATCAAATACTTCATTAAAGCCAAAATTTTTGTTTTGTTCTGTTTTTACACACCATTTAGAATGATAAAAATAGTTATAAATACCCAAGGATTGCTTATTTAGTTTTAAAATAATGTAAACTAACAATTGCAGAATTCTGGCAAAACATGAGCTTCACTTTTACAGATTTTCTTGTTATAAAAGAATTTTAGAATGATCCCCATATGTTTTTGATTGTTTTTATGTTAAACTATTAATATGTAATAAAATGCTTCATTTTCAGATGATTATGTCAGGTGTGGGGTTTTTTTTTTTTACAGGTAACATGGGTTATTTTTTGGAAAATTGGTTTTTTTTTTCCCTCACTTAATTGGCTGCCACTTTGTAATAAAGTGATAAAATAAAAAAATGCTCAACATTAAAATCTTAGTCAGAACAAGCTGTGAAAATTTAGCCAAGTTTAATTTTTTTAAATCCTTTATTCGACTTTATATAGAAAAAATTTCAAAAAATTGTTATTTTTTAGAGGACAGCACAATATATGATATCTTAATAACAAAAAGTTTGAAGGTTAATTCATATCCATTTCTGAAACATTTTTTTACAGAGTCGGGTCTATCTCACCTCTATAGGTGCAGATTCACGGTCGCCAGTCGCCACGTGGCGACTATTTTTTTTGCTGTGGCCACTAACTTTCGGCGTTTAAGTCGCCATGTGATTTAAAAGTAATCAATTTCTGGTATTCCCAGTCCCCATCGTGAAATGTTGATATTTTTTTTAAAGATTAAGGCCAAAACACATAACAAACATTATTATTATCTTTTAATAACATTTCAGAATGATATGTTTAACACAACAAACTATTAAATATATTCGAATAGCAATGTTATTCGTAACAGTTTGAATCTGATAACTTTACATAGACTGTGATTTAATATCATTAATTATCTCTTTGGAGATTTAAGTAGAATAGAACTTGATATGTTTTTTGAAATTCATAGATATTATAATTATATATATATATATATATATATATATATATAAACAAATGTTTGAAGTGTGTTTTGATTTTTATACTGCAAAATAATCTCACAAATTCGGATTTTCTTTCATATGTACTTTTGTCTGGCAAAATCCAAATAAGAAATATTATTTTTCTGATATTCCCCGCTATCATGATTGCTTAGCTTATACATATTTTTTTTAAACCGTATCTTTCCCAACTTTATCTTCTGAATGTACATGATTTAAGATTTAATTAATATTCAAATTTTGTTGTACATATGTTTATACAAATTACTTTACACTTTGAATTCTTGAGGGTTTTTTTTTTTTTTTTTTTTTTTTTTTTTTAAGTTTTTTACCCCGTATAAACACTATTGTTTTTATGCGTTTGTTTTACAATTGTGGCCACTGGATTTTTTGGGTTTAGGAGCCACTGGCTCCTTACAAATTTTGAGAATCTGCACCTATACTCACCTCCCAATATGAAAACAATGTTACTTTTTTCCAAATCTTCATTGGTATTGCCATTTTTAAGGTGGTCCAGAACACAAAAATTTCGAGAAAATCCCATTTTCATTTTTTGGCTTAAAAAACATTCTAAAGTTTTAAGAAAGAAATTATGCAAACCACATAAAAATACCATAATTAGATCAAAAGATTTTTTTTTTTTAATGTTGTACTATCTGTGGTTGCTGTGCCTTTTCTAAGATTTAAATGCATTTATCTCAGAATGTATTTTTCAAGAGTTGCGATACTTAAATTTCAATGAAAGATAAAGTTATGAAACCCTGTAGTAAAAACTACAGGGTTTCATAAAATACTTATAAAATTTATGAGTAATAAATAATTTAATAACATATTTTTTAATATATATTTATGTAAATCCTGAAGACAAATTAATGTTACTCAAAATTAAAACAGTATGCAAAAATTGTTATTATTTTTTAGAAAGATATAAAATTTTAAAAATGGGTAACAAATATTTTTAAATAATATACACTTGAAAAGAAATACAGATATAAACATACATTTCAGGGGAAGAACTGGAAATTTTAAAGATACATACAAATAAAAAATAAAAAAAATTGTGTCCCAGACTACCCTTCAGCACATTTTAGGTGTATGTAAATCACACACACAAAAGAAAAAAGTGGCGATTTAGCAATCTATTGACATCAAACATGCATAACATGGATAAGAAAACAGAAAACTTGTTTATTATTTTTGAACTAGAATATGAAATTTTTTATTTATAAAACAGTACATAAAATAACACATTATATAGAGCACTAAATTATCCAAACCCCTATCAATTTCTTTAAACAAGCACAATACTTCAAGTTCATCAAATTTGTTTTATAGTTGTTTATATTATTAGGCAACAAATCTCATTTTCTTAAGCCTGAAATTCATCAAGGTTTTTAAAAAAGCTCCAAGGCCCTTGTAACAAATAAGTACCAAATATTCAATGGATGTAGATGTCAATATTTTCATTTTGTACCATCTGATATGGCGTCATTTTGCTGCACTGATACAATCAGAAAAATGCTCATTAATGATTTTTTTTTTTTTTTTTTTTTTTTTTTTTTTTTTTAAAGAAAAATGTGCCAATATTTACTATTTATTAAAACGTGAGAAACACGAGGCTGTATAACAAATTATACTAATATGTTTTAGTAATACAATCTTTTCAGATTCTGTGAAGGCAAGAAATAGCTCAGAAAATTTTGATTCCTACTTAAAAAATGACCCAATATCCAAATGACCTACTCAACAACACAATACTTTGACGCATGTTTAAATGCAGAGGCATAAAATTAGCAGGCCTGACAGCTGAAGTGATTTGGAATCAAAATGAGTTTGCCACTTTTTAATGTATAAATTACTTATCTAATTATAAGCAATTTGTGTCATGTAAACAACATTTTTCTCCTTTCTCGAGCTGTTGTGTCTGAAATTCGGTTCAAAATGCGGACTTTGGCAGTATTTTCTGAAAGATCTTCTGCCTTTACCAAAAAAATGGAAAACATGTTTCGATTACAAAGTTTCTGAATAAGAACACCTGCCCATTTCATGCACTTCCGAAAAAAATGAATTATAAAATATGTCATAAAGTAGACTAGTTTGGATTTGAGAACAGCCTTAAATAAACTTTTGGAGATTTAGGTAAAGGATTTTTCAAAGAATGCTGTTAAAATTGACATTTTGAATTGAATTTTCAGACTAACTGACAGAAGAAAGCAATCACTTATAACTCAAAATGTAGTACATTTATTAAGAAATCAAAAATGATATTCGATTCCAAATCATTTCGATAGTGATGCTTGTCAGTTTTATATTTTACATTTAAAAAAGAATCTGTGAATATGTTTGTGTTTTAAGCAAGATAAAATATTTCTTTGAGAATTGCCTTAAACTAGTAAATCTGCAGATCAGGAGCCTCAACGTCTGCTCTAAAACTCATTGTTTTTTAATCTCACTTTTCCTATTATTTAGCATCTTACAATCTGCAATTTAATTTTCTTTTTATATTACATACATATTTATAGGCATATAAAATACTTCAGAGGTTTCAGAAATTAGAAGCGTTAAATTAAACACAGTGTATGCAATAATATTCTGAAATTCTTATGAACTTCTTATTCATGTAACTTTTTAGATTAAAAAAAAAAAAAAACTTGTATTAAAATAAATTCTTCATTTATATCAATAGAATACAAAAATAATTTATTTTGATAATAAAATATTGCGAGTTACTTGAATTTTATAATTTTGATATTCTTTAAAATAGGGTTGCTCTTTAATAAATTAAAGAGCAAAGTAAAAAGAAATACATTTTAAAATTTGTAAAAAATATGAAAATAAAATGTTTTATATTTCCTGAATAGATGGAAAAAAATTTCCAATAATTTAAACAATTAATTGCTAAATTCTATTGAATCAGGGATAAGATTGACAAAAAAGCAAAAAAAGCTGAAAACTGCATGAACGACGTTTCAGCAATAATAGTTATGAATTTCAAGCGCAACAAATATTATAATTGGCATTAATATATGTATGTATATACAATATATATATGTATATATATTACATCAATTTAGCTTTGAGTAAATTAAAAAGAAATTATTTACTGATTCTAATACAAAGTCTATTTTACCAAGATACAGCACATTAATAAAACCTTTCATTGGCTTTAACATTTTTTAATTGAAATTTTGAAAATAGTAAGACACTTTTCTTGAAACAGCAAATCAAGTATATGCTAATAATTGCAACCACCTTAAATAAATGATAGACCAGAGTTCTCACTCTTTTTTAAAATAAAAAATAAGTTTTTAAGGAATTAAATAGATTTTCTAAGGACATTATCAGTGGCAACAAATAATCAGTGCATGGTTATTTCAGATTGCAGGACTTTTTTAACAGTCAGCTTGAAACCAGTTTTTGGATTTTTTGCATAAAATGGCGAAAAATCGGAATAAAGTGGAAATCCACAGAAGAATCTCATGCCTGAATGAATGTATCAACAAATTTTCAAAGCTATTGGATATATTTAAAACCTCCATATTGAAAATTTAAAATCCATAATTTTACATTGAAATCCATTTTTCAAATATGCGATTTTCATTTCAGCTAAAAATGAAATTTGAAAATTGTCTGCATTCCCATAGGAAAGCATTAAATAGAATAAAAAGAAATGTTCTGTATTTTTCAAATGAATGAACCAAATGTAACTAAAAACTATACAGCTAACTCCGGATACCTCACCAACATACCTACCAAAAATCAATCTAATAGGACGATTTTTGCGGCAGTTATCGCGGTACAGCGATAGACAAACAGACTGAAACCAAAAACTTTTCGTGTCTCTACAGTGAGCCTCAACTGACGTTTCGGCAACAACATTTAATATTCAACAAATGTTCAAAATAAACACATTTAAATAATATAATCAATAAAAATAGGAATTTTACACTTTTACAGTCAAACTTACAACAGGAAATAAATACATAAAAGTCTTTCTCACCAGTCACATGCGAGTGAGGATCTATATTACTGCAGAGTATATCTTTATAAATCATCTTCAATCAAGAATTAATTTTTCATTTTCATTAGTAAATTCTTCACACACAGGTTGTGGGATTAAATAATGCTGAAAATTAAAATAAAAAGACAAATTAGGTAGATAGTTTATACATTAGATAAATATTATAAATAATTACACAAGGATTAAAATATTTGGCCGAATATTCAGCATTCAGTCCACCTGTGGGCCGAATAATAGGTATTGAAACAAAATCACTATTCAGTGCATCCCTAGTCCTAAAACATTAAAAATGAAATTTTGCTAATGACCATTAGTATGTAAAATTCAAAGTTTTCTATTACTATCAAAACAAAAACACAAAGGTATACCCAAGTAAGGTAAAAAAGGAATACCCAGGGTTTGTTGACATACAGTTTCCCCCAGACAGTTTCAGAAGGGTGCTGCACCCTGCCTGCCCTTTGGTTTACAAAATAACACCCTTCTTGCCCCCTCCAGTAAAATAATTAGCACCCTTCTTGCCCTCAGTATTGCATTAAAAAATTTGCTTTCATAGTAAAAATTGACTCAATGTTGTCTTAAAAAGAATGTTTTGACTTTGAAATATCAAAAGTGGCTTTAAACACCAAAAGAATACCTTTAACAATTAAATAAAAAGCCTTTAAGAATCTGAAAAATGCCCTTAAGAATTAAAAAAAGTGCCCTTTTCTCACCAGCAGCACCCTGCCCTTTTTTAAACCTGAGGGAAACTCTGGACATATATCAATGGATATTATATCCTGATACATATCCGATATTTATTTATAAAATATCAAGATTTTTGATATTTTCAGATATTTATTTTCAAAATATCACTGTACAAGATATTTTTGACGTTTTAAGTCAAAGCAAGTGTAAATGAAATTTTTAACTGATATTGACTGTTCCATTCTGTAGATAAAGAATGTTAGTCTCTGGCAGTGACTTTTCTAGCTAAAGAAGAAAACAAAAATCTTATCCAAGCTTTGTTTGAAGTTTTTATTTTTAAATGTAGATTATATGAGACTAATAATTATGTAGGATATAACTAATTCTGAACAGGTATACAAAGATAAACTGTCTAATTTAGATAATCAGTTCTATACAGCTTCATTAGAAAAGAATCAATTTGTGGTTTTGGTGTTGTTGAGCTTAAAATTGCACAACATGTTAGGGAATAAAAAAATAAGCTAACATTTATGTTTAAATTTTTCAATTAAAAAAAAAACTATCTTGTATTTAATTTTTTGTTTTATAAATTTCTGATTTCTTGATAGTTGATACTGAATCTTATAGTTTTTTTTTTTTATAAGTGTATAAAGCAAATTGTTTCTCTTTTGTTGATTAGTTGATCTTCAATTCTGTTCAAAGTGAAAAATAAAAGAAGAAAAGGAGGGGGGGGGGGGGAGCAGTTTTAGTATATATATTGTTTAAGTTTTCATGTTAAGTGCAATATATTTTAGTTTCTAATCTATATTATGCTTGAAAATATTTATTATCAGCAGTAAGTTGACTATTTTGAAAATATCAGATATATATCGAAAATATCAGATATATATCAAAATATCGGATATTTTTTATATTTTCGAAAATATCATGATATTTACGAACCCTGGGTATACCGTAAAATCCTGATTGTAAGTCCCACTTTTTTCAAAAACAACAAGAACGAAAAATCATGCGTCAAGCATAGATTATGTAACACTTTCCAACGCTTCCAAAATAATTTTACAAATCATACCGTTTAATAAGCTAAAAGATAACATCTAAGTAATCCGAATATTTTTCATCAGCCCTGTATAGGATCTATAGATTTGTATATATACTACATAGGATGCTAAATTTTAGTTCAGTTAGGAAACGCGTAGCACAGTTTAAAATTCTCCGTCTGGAGTTAAATAATACGGAAATGTGTTCGCGAACTTTTGTGCTTCCCTGTATAGGATCTACAGAATTTATACACACCACGTAATAGACAAAAAGCAAGTTAAAATTAAAATCGCGTTCAGTAACTTAAAACGCACTTCCAGGAATTATTGTTAACAGACAGTAGAGAATTCTTTTGTGTGTCCCTGTAAATGAACGATGACTGCTATACACACACTATTCTGTAGTAAGCCTCTTGTAATGCACCTTATATAAATTTCAATGCGTTTAAAATAGGGAAACATTATTTAAATAAACCGCAGACGATTTTTCTCCATAGACGTAATGTAACGGAATTCTTTTGACTGTCCCTGTAAAGTAACTATAAGTGCTATGCACACACTATTCTGTAGTAAGCTTCTTCTAATGCACCTTAGTGATATATATAAATTTCAATGCGTTTAAAATAGTGAAACATGATTTAAATAAACCTCAAGTGATTTTTCCCCATAGACCGCAATGTAATGGAATTCTTTTGAGTGTCCCTGTAAAAAAAGTATAAGTGCTACACACTTCCGTTGAAATAGGGAACATGCTATAGATAACGACTATAACATATAAAAATTGCAGAGCAATCCGAGCATATTTGCAGGAGTTAGAGCACGGACAGACGGCAGACGGCCATACGGCAGACGGCCAGACAAACCGAAGTCATAAACACTTTTCAACTAGGTTGGAAAGTGTTAAAAAGGATTAAATTTGGGAGGGGGCTTATAATCAAGATTAATAAAAAAAAAATATTTAAAAACCAGTTTTGATCATTAATTTAGAAGTAAAAAAAAAAGGGTGAGAATCTTCTGTATTTCGACAGATTTTCGCGTTAAATTTTTTTTTTAAATCTAAATTTTTGCCCTTTTTAAAATCTTGCCCCCTTCCACATAAAATTAAAAATCCTTTATTTTTCATATTGTTCTTTTATTGTAATAATAAATAATGAATCATCTATCCTCGCTCAAAATTACAGCTTCCCCCTGGTATAAAAAATGCATAGTTTAACCTTTATAACTCTTTAATTTTAAATTTATTTAATACTAACAATAAATAAACATAATCCACCACCTAAATTATCCGCTCCTGCTAAAATCTCTGCTTTTATCCCCCAATCTCATCTTATGAAGACCTTTCCCCCTCCAAATGCATCTCCTTAAATACAAAATCTTTAAAATTCTTAATAGTTTTTTGCTCTATTTGTGATTTTGTTGTAACAGTATATAAAAAATCATCTAAAATATTCCCCCTCTAAATAAGTCCTCTTTTTTTTTTTCTTTGCCCCACCCCCAGTACACATTTTAAAGTCTAAAAAAGGAGGGGGGGCAAAGGGAAGAAGCAGGCGTCCTGGAGTATTAAGATAATTTAAATGGCTGATTATTTATTTATTACTAGAGAACAAGAAATAGGGGATAATTTTTTAAAAGACTTTTAAAAATTTTAAACTTTGTACGCTGAAGGGGTGTGGGGAAAAATATAAATTTTGGATAGAGAGAAAGAATGTAGTTTAGAGGATTGATTTTTGTTACCTATCATTACAAGAAGGACACAAGAATGTTAAGATTCTCAAGATTTTAAACTTTTCTCTGTTGAGGAGGACACAGAAGGAAAGCAGAGACATTTCATGTGTATGTGTGTGGGGGGGGGGGGGGAGTATTTCATTAACCTTATATAAAAGTTTAACTAGAAATCTGCCAAAAAAGTCAAAAGATTTAAAATTCTCTCCTTTGGATTTTTAAAATAAATTTTCTGTGCAAAAAAATGTGTGTGAATACGGGGGCTTATATTTGGGAATGGAAAAGAAAATCAAAATTGCTTAAAAGTAAGATCTTACAATCGGGATTTTACAGTAAATAAATTGAGTAAATGAAATAAATTTTAACTGTGCATGCACGAACTACAGCAAAGATTTTTTGTCATGATTTGATAGTCAATACTATACAGGGGTGGAAAATTGAAAATTCACTTTTGTAGTAGGTTTGGAGCAGGTCAAATTGCAATTTTGGAGCAGTAAATGCCTGTTTTTGAGCACGTCAATTACAGTTTTGGAGCAGTAAATGCCAGTTTTGGAGCACATCAATTACAATTTTGGAGTGGGTTAATTACATTTTGTAGCAGCTCCAAATTAAAAGCAAATATGCTTTGTTAATGAACTTTTCTTTAACATAGTGCATATATACAATTTCAACAGTATAAAATGTAATAAATGTTAAAAAAAAAAAAAAATTATATACTTAGAGAGTTTCAAAATTTGTAGTAATATGACTATAACAGATGAATTAACTTTCCACATTCCAATAATACATAATAAATATACCATATTCTGACAACAAATATTTTACACCCTTTTAGAAATAAAAAAATAATTCCACTTATCTAACACTTTAGGAAAAGATTTTTTTAAAAAATTTAAGAAAGCATTTAAATTAAAAACAGAATGTAACAAGTTAAATATGTTTACTTACAATAGTTATTGTATATTTTTGGCAAATGACAAACATTTGATAGTAAATTTAAATAACCCAAGTGATACCTGTAACGGTGAGTAATCACTAGACTGCACAGTGGTTTTCTTTTAAAAAAGTAGTATATGTCAATAAGACACATTTTAAAATTGTGGCCAAATGCATTGTGGACTTTGTGAAGAGTGCATGCTTCTATATCAATAGTATTATTGTTGATTCCATGCAATTTGTTTTTTACAATCTTCGTGACATTCAGTCCACTGCTAAAGAACGACAGCAACCAATTTTTTGGCTAATTGGCTAAAGCACACTTTATAATAACAAATCTTCTGATTTGGAGTCTCATAATACAGGAGTAGAAAATAAAAAATTTGTTTTGTATCAGAATAAATTGCAGTTCTGTATCAGAATTTAATGGTTTTGTAGTAGAACAAACTTATGTTTTAGCATTGAAATCAAATAGCATTTTCTATTTTTCAATAAAAACAAAGATTATTTTTTATAATGTTATGAAAGTGGGCATTTTTAACTCAATTTTAGGACGCTACAGTTCTGTAAAGGTCTTTATGCCTCAAAAATCACTTATAGCATAAGATGTGACATTTAACAAAAACTGCTATTCAATTTCAAATTACTACAGCAGTCATGCCTTACCAATTTCATGCTTTTACATCTAAAAATAGTTTGTGGATGTGTCAGAAATTTCTGCATTGTTGAGGGGGTAAAAATATTTTGTTTGAGAACAGTCTTAATGCTGCATATTTTTTCAATAATGCTTATTTTTGATAGATGATACATCAGCTGCGTTTTGGAGTAATCATCCTCTTTGGATTAAAATATGTTATATTATAAAAACTGAAATGTAAAACAATGATTATGTAGTATATACTCTAAGTTAGTCACATTAGGATATTGAAAAAAGATTGCGACGAAGAATGTGCTTATTCAAACGAAACTAAATGTCATAAGTATTGTGAATGTATATAGCTAAATATATTGTATATGATAAACACAAAACCTGATATTGGGATCTTTGCTTAATCTGATTAATAAACTGAATTATAATCCATTATTCAGTTAGAGATAATTTTCAAACTTAAATGATTCTGTATATCTTAGCTACATGCATCATAGCAGTGCATTGCCAAACCTATAAAAGTTAATGAAGTTTTTTTTTTTTTTTTTTTTTTTTTTTAAACTCTAATTTTTTTAGATTAAGAAATTTCCATTTTTGGAGCAGATTGGAGCAGAATTTAAAAAAATTGCTATTTTTGGAGCAGAATGTAGCAGGAAATCAAAATTGAAGCAGTTCGGAGCAGATTTTCCTGTACTATAGGGCAACTCATATAAAAAGACCAGTAAAATATCCTGAAAACTCAAAAAGTTACAGAAATAAATGATAAATTGATGAGGAAATCCCTCGTGCATGGACAGTTAAAATTTATTTCATACAAATACCCATATCTCATCAAATATTCAACATATTAATATTTTAATTACATACAGTATACTATTTCTATGATTTTTTTTGTCAGGGTTTTGGAAAGCGGTGTTAAATTCAGCTGAACACTCTGCATGCTATAAAAAAAAAAACTTTTAAATTTTTCACAGAAACGTTAACATTTTCACAAATATATGTGCTATGCTTACATAAACGTTGAACAGGTCCTACATAGTCATTTGCTACAGTGACAGATCATTTTTAGCATTTTCTGTTACTTGGATGATTGAAAATATTATTTTATTATTAAAATTATTATTGCCCCTCCCTAATTGTCCTTGCGACAAAATCTTCACTGAGAAACATGAAGTCAAACTTGTTCTTTACATCTTCAAAGTTCAAGGGCATTTCCTCAGGAGTTTCAGTAGATATTTGACGAAACGTCTGAAATTGGTCACTGCCCCTTGGGGAATCTTCACTCCTTTTGTAAATCGCAGGCGAGTAGCGCGACCTCTTGTGTTAAAAGGCAGAAGATCCCTTTGCATAGCCTTTTTACTACAGACTTCTTCCGCTGCCGAGTGACCAGGATATAGTTCTTCTTCCCCTTTCCCCGCGAAAAGTAAACATTCTTCTTTCTAGTAGTATTTTTACCAAGGGTGTATGGTGGAAGAGGTGAAACTTTGTAATCCACATTGGGATCAAGCAAGAAAGAAAGAAAAAAAGATACCGTTTTTCAGATAAGGAAGGAAGAAGGAAAATTTTAGCTAAGTTAGGACATTCGATGCTGGATGGAAAATATTTATTTTTGAGACAATCGATGTCTTCGAAGTACACTCAACTTCTTTTAGCGAATAGATTGTTTTATTGTTTTACTGGCAGTAATATTATACACAGTTGTGCATTTCCAATGAGAATACGGTATTTTAATATTTCATTAAATTAATTATTAAGTAAATGTATCAATTATAATTAAAACACATAATAACTCAATTTAATAATAAAAAAGAATTAAAAAGTAAGAAATCAAACATCAGTGGCAGTAATAGTGAGGGGGGGGGGGTTGCCATTTTCAATTCTTGGCGCTAGATGCGAGAAAATACCCAAAAACGTCCTGAAACAAACTGCTGTTCATAGCTGATTTATAACGTTAGATTATTATATTCTGTTTTCTTAAATTACATTAACTGATGAAAACTTTAATTTATTAGCTTTTTTACACACTTCTGTTTAGCTTATAGATGTAAAGATGAAATTTTGTAATCGATATTTTACTCACTTCCTCACATGCTCACATGCCTTATTTGAAATCAAGTGTTAAAACATATTTCTGATGGTAATCAGAGTTAATTTTTGTTTTTTCTACTTTCCTTATTTTAAGTTTTTCGTTATAAAGATAATGCAGCAATAACAACAAAAATCTTCAGCATAATTTTCCTTATTTTCTCTGAATCAACGTTTTAGATTTTTTCTCCACTTTTTCGGTAGTAAATAGATTTTTTTTTGTATTATAATCAAAATAATATATTCAATCCTTATCAATTTAAACTACATTTTACCATTTATCACGTGCCAAATAATTTTCATACAACAATCTATACATAGTCTTGCATTGAGAAACAGGTTTTCGCATTAGGCTGTAAACATTGTTTTTTTTTTTAAAGCTTTAAATCAGATTTTATATGTATTTTTTTACAGTTCCTATAGAGATGCTTAAATATTTTGCGATACTAGTTCAAAAGGGAGTTTGATGAGATGCGACTTTAGATATGAAAATCGGTGAACATCACTTTGTTGTGTACGCTTTTTTTACCCTTTTCCCAGTCAAATGTAAACTTTGACATTTCTTTCCTTTTTGATTAATTATGTCACTTATTTTACAAGTAGAAATATTAAAACTATGCTTTTCACAACTTTTTTCAAAAAAATAATCGAATAAGAGTATTTCTCTCCGTAGCGCCAATATATAGCCTTCGATGAATATTTTCAATGATGTAAACGATAATTAAACGCCAGTCCAAATTAATACCATATAGGTTTTATTCCCCCCCCCCCCCCCTTCAATTTAAATCATAAAGAAAATTTAAATCTTTACAAAAAAGTGTTTAAAAATTTTTGCATTTATAAAAAAAATATTTCATTTTTAAGGACTTTTCCCTCAAATAAAAAGTATGGATATTGTTGTATAAATTATGCAATTACAGGTAAACATTGCGTCATTATATTCGTATTAAAAATATAACGTATTTTTTAGACATGAAATAAGAAAGACAGCGAAACTAGGTGAAACTCATAAACTTCTGGTCAAAAAAACATTTTAAGATCTAAGAAGAATTCCTAATATTCAAGCAATATTTCAACTTAACTTACTAATTAATTTAAAGTATTATATATTTTTAAACTGTTGGAATGTGTGAGGCTAAATGTCTATAATATTTCAGTTTATATTTTAAAAAATGCAGTAAAAACAATCGTCCACTTTGACACGTGGGACACGTCGATGTATTGAAGTGCTGAGTGTGTTTATATACAGGGTCATTCATAATTCCCTCCGGGGTTTCGAAACGTTATAGTAAAAAAACGAAGACGAATATGAAAAAAAGAAACATATGAAATTATTCCGAAACTAAAGTTTTACTTACATACATTACAGGTGTTCTATGTGTGAACCCTTGGTCACACGGCATACATCCATGCGATAGTCCAGTTCCTGCCATACTCCGTTTCTTTAAATTTCCGGTACCACACATGAATTGTTTTGTCAGTTGGTCCCTGTTTTCGATATTTATTACGAAAGGCCCGTTGAACTGACACCACTGATTCAGATTTAAAGAAACGGAGTATGGCAGGAACTGGACTATCGCATGGATGTATGCCGTGTGACCAAGGGTTCACACATAGAACACCTGTAATGTATGTAAGTAAAACTTGAATAGTTTCGGAATAATTTCATGTTTCTTTTTTTCATATTCGTCTTCGTTTTTTTACTATAACGTTTCGAAACCCCGGAGGGAATTATGAATGACCCTGTATATGCAGTTCTGATTCGTGGATTTTGTGTTGCAAATATAAACAAGAACGAAAAATCATGCGTCAAGCATAGATTATGTAGCACTTTCCAACGCTTCCAAAATAATTTTACAAATCATACCGTTTAATAAGCTAAAAGATAACTTCTAAGTAAACAATTTGGAAAACGCATAACATATTTAAAAACATAATTTCAGGAATTTCCAACATATACAATATTCGGAAAAATATCCGAATACTTTTATTCAGCCCTGTATAGGATATATAGAATTGTATATATACTACATAGGATGCTAAATTTTAGTTCAGTTAGGAAACGTGTAGCACATTTTAAAATTCTCCGTCTGGAGTTTGTCAATAAACAGAAATGTGTTCGCGAACTTTTGTGCTGCCCTGTATAGGATCTACAGAATTTATACACACCACGTAAT
Source organism: Maratus michaelseni (assembly GCA_963931845.1). Lineage (NCBI taxonomy): Eukaryota > Metazoa > Arthropoda > Arachnida > Araneae > Salticidae > Maratus > Maratus michaelseni. Next base: position 29,963,256 of record OZ007599.1, read on the forward strand.
AGACAAAAAGCAAGTTAACATTAAAATCGCGTTCAGTAACTTAAAACGCACTTCCAGAAATTATTGTTAACAGACAGTAGATAATTCTTTTGCGTGTCCCTGTAAATGCACGATGACTGCTATACACACAATATTCCGTAGTAAGTCTCTTGTAATGCACCTTAGTGATCTATATAAATTTCAATGCGTTTAAAATAGTGAAACATTATTTAAATAAACCGCAGACGATTTTTCTCCATAGACGTAATGTAACGGAATTATTTTTACTGTCCCTGTAAAGTAACTATAAGTGCTATGCACACCCTGTTCCATATTAAGCTTCTTCTAATGCACCTTAGTGATATATATAAATTTCAATGCGTTTAAAATAGTGAAACATTATTTAAATAAACAGCAAATGATTTTTCCCCATAGACCGCAATGTAACGGAATTCTTTTGAGTGTCCCTGTAAAAAAACTATAAGTGCTACACACTTCCGTTGAAATAGGGAACATGCTATAGATAACGATAATAACATATAAAAATTGCAGAGCAATCCGAGCATATTTACGGGAGTTAGAGCACGGACAGACGGCAGACGGCCAGACAAACCGAAGTCATAAGCACTTTTCAACTAGGTTGGAAAGTGCTAAAAAATGAATGGCGCTTTTTGATGCAGAAATTTTCTTACGTTATTCATAGATTATGGAACATTTTCTAACCACACGGACGTATCTTGCGCTTATCAGCCCACTATGTAATTTTCAGTCTGAAAAAAAAAAAAAAAAAATGCGAAGGTCGTTCTGCACATAATTCATTTCTGCGAAATTGGCAAGGACTGATAATTTCAACATTTCTGTAGTTTTTTGCCCTATCCCGGTCTCTGAGATTTCTGTTTCTCCCCTTTTGTCTCCCTCAAGGCCGAAACTAGGGAGCGAGCCTGAATAGAAGAGAAAACAAGGAGATTTGTTCCGTCTTTCGGTACAAAAAGCAAATGAAGAAATTTGGGCCAAAATGTCATGCAGTCTAACAACTCAATAAAAAAGCATTCTTTAATTTTATCCTCTGCTTTGAACAGGGCTGGTTCCTACATTAGGTGAGACCTAGGAGCACCAAAATAAAACTTGATTAACGAATTCCTCCAAGATACTCTCAAGATCTGAGAGTATACTGTAATAATTAAATTCTAATTGGGTCGGTATTAAAACGTATTGTGATGACAAATTTTGCATGTTTTTTGCTTTTCTGCGTCCTTGTAAACAAAAACAAACTCTTTCAAGATACTGGCAGGTCCATTTTTGTTTTGAATTAGTTCAGTATTTTTGATATTATCGTGATAGAGAATTTACATTATATTGGCACACACATCTATATGTAAACGAAGTAATTATAATAGGTCGATTCCTAAAGAAATAAACCATATTACAATTATTTAAAATGATAAAAAAAAGCAATGGTTGATTGATTGATTTTATGACGGCCGATTATCTACACGAAGGATATAGGCCCTAGGGGGGAGTGCCCTGCGTGGGGGTCTTTCTAAGAGATCCTAACCCATATTTACGGCAAGGTTTGAAGAAAACCATGGAAAACTCAAAACGGTTAGGTCGACGAGCGCGACAGGGGTTTGAAACCAACACCTCCTGTCTACCAGCTTTGAGAGCAGAACCTGGTGTGTGTGTGTGTGGGGGGGGGGGGGGGGGAGGCCAAATTCATACTTGTTCCGGGAGAAAAAAAATCGTCACTTCGAACTGTTACCCCTCTCCAGGATACAAATGTTAAAATTCTTTAATATTATTAAGTTAAAAAAAATCGTTCCCACGCTTGTTAGTCAAATTAAACGATAGAAAGACGATACAAAATATTAATTTTTAGTATTTAATTATTAATATTTAAATATCAAATATCATTCTCTGCACAATACTGCTAACAAATGGCATTTCTAGCGGGTTTTTTTTTTTCTTTTTAGTGAAAAATAAAATTTTGTTCAGTTTAAACACGTATCAAGCGATAATTGCCTACAAATGGTAACGTATTATTCTGAGTGGCCCTGTATAGGAATTACTATTACATATGCACCACATGGGTGGTCCCAGATAGCTTTCGTGCGGGCCACGCCCGCCGGGCCTGTGTCTGGAAATTTCGGCCCATGCAGATCTCTAGATGGAAGCTATACAATTAAGTTATAGCATTTTCAATTGTGATAATAGCGCAGAGAAACTCAAAAACATGCATAAATTTTATCATATTTTATACAAAGCTACAGAATTTAGAAAAAGAAGAGAGAAATAGACAGATCCGAAGTGATAAATGCTTTTCAACTTTGTTGGAAAGTATTAAAAATCAGCGCTTTGTTTCTTAAAATTGTTAATTTATTAGCGTGTTCATCCTCATAAAATATTAATAAATTTGGAAAAGTATGCGTCTTCCCGCCAGGGTTGTTGTTTTGTCCACTTTTTTGTAAAAAGTTCGAGACGCCGGAAGAAATTGGACAAAACGGACAAAATTGGACGAAATGGACTAAATGGACAAAATGAAAATCTGCTGATTTTCCATATGTTTGACATATAAAATTATTGCTATGTTGTGATAGAATTATATTCCTACATTATTTATTAATAATAATTTTTTTTTCAATTAATCATTTAATTAAAATAGAATGACTGTATACTAATCATAATCTTATAAATACACAAAGAAAATGTTAATTAGATGTTGGAACAATTAATTTTAGACAATATTTTACTGTAAAAATAATCTTATGCTACGTATGTCAAACAGTTTTGATTAAGTTGAATCAGAACCTAAACCAAAACTGAAAACTTGAACAGAAACTAAAAACCTAAACCAAAATTTAAAAAGCTGGACTTAAACTTAGGCTCTCTTATTCATAGTGAATTTTATCAGTGGTAAACTTTTATTTTAGCCTATAGTTGTGTCTAAAAATTCCAATCATCACGTAGGTAAAGGACTTCTAAATCTTATGGTGGTGTAATGCATCAACTTTCTAACGAAACTCTATGGAACAGTCACATTAACTAAAAGAAATTTTTTATACTTATAATTTTCTACTTCTTATTAATGCCTTCCTCCCCCCCCCCCTCATAGTGAAATGTGTATATAATGAATGTTTTAATGCATATATTACATTATTAATGCCATTACAAGCACAGGTTTCCTTTCAATATTACATTTTCTTAATTAACATTAATTTGTTATTTCATCATATGACTTATCTACCCTATATATATAAAATCCTAATGAAACGAATTTGTGAAACGATTTTATGAAACGAATTTATGAAACGATTTTATGAAACGGCTGATTAAACGACTGATTATGTTTCAGGGCTATTTTTGAGTCTGGTACATTGAAGGTATAGCCATGCCTTTTCTAGGTTAGTTACCTCGTTAGATTATGGCAACTTGAAGGAGCAAAGGAGGGATAGGGTTGATAGTTATTGTGGTCTATCATTATTTTGGCGCAAAAGTATTTTATGTTTATGTGAAATAAAAAGACTAGTTTTGTAGGTTAGTTACCTCTATAGATTATGGCAACTTGAAGCAGCAAAGGAGGGATAGGGTTGATAGTTATTTATTGTGGTCTATCCTTATTTTGACGCAAAAGTATTTTATGTTTATGTTTTTTTTTTTTTTTTAAGAGATAAAACCGAGATGTTTTTGTTTACGTCATCCATGTTTTTTTTTTTAATTAAAACTCCTTTTACGTTCAATAAATAAATTTAAAAGTGTAAAGAAAACTAATATTTAATCACATGGATATTTATTTAATTGTGCTTTATTTATGTATTATTATGTTGTTAAGTACATTTTTGTAGCTTTATTTTAATTACTTAGATAAAGATATATCACCATGCTCATATTAGAAGGAGACACAAATTTAATAGCAGTAAACTCTTATCAAATGATAATAAAAGTTTTTTGAACTGCGTGTATAAAGTAGAAATAGTTAATGTTTAATATATGATGCCTTGATACTTTATGTAAAAGAATAGCTGGAAAATTATTTTAAGGAACAAATATTGTTTTCATATTCTGATAATATTTTATTTTAATAAATTATCTAAATGAATGTTTTACATGAAACTCAAGTTGCTTTTTATGTAAGGGGGTATCAATATACGTATATAGATATTTTTTGCTTTAGTTTGACGAAATTTAATAGTTTTAATGGATATTTTGGCTAAACGTTAATAATCAGGTGTCGATGTAGATTTTTTTTTTTTTGTTTGTTTGTATCTTGGAACCTATTTTGAGAAAAATAAAAGTTATTTTTGTGAAATTTATTACATTTTTGTGAAAAATAACATTTTGTTACGAAAGATGAAAGCCAGCTACTCAAATTCAAACCAAGTATTTAATACTAATAATTTCTTTAAGTCCTTCTGCTAAAGTTTTCCTTTCTGGTGAATTTGTTTTCTTTGCAAATTACACATTTTAAAACCTAACAAAATAAAAATAATTAATGGAGAGTATGTTTTTATAGAATGGAATTTTGTGAATTTAATTAAATGAATTTATTTATATCTTATCATGAGTAATTTGGTGTTTTATTAAGAGGAATTTTGTGAATGGGCCTGTTTTATTAAATGGATTTTAGTGAAGGTGCCCTAAATAGGCCTCAATTTTTTCCTGGATAATATAAAAATAACTTATAGTTATATGAAGAAAACAAATTTATAATTGTGCAATTTTTTTTCCACATATTCAAAATTATTAATATGAAAAAAAGGGGGTGGGGTTAGATAGTCATTATTATTGCTACTTGCAAAAGAAAAGTTAATCTACTTATATAAATGTGGCTGAAAGAAGGGCTATAAAATATTAAATTTTTATCCAATTAATAAAAAGGAAATTTTAAAAACTGGACACATGTGGAACATATTTATGTGCACAGTAATTGCATTATTAAGTAATAAATTCACTGATGACAGAAAACACAGCTAATACTAAAAATACTTCATAGAAAATAACCATTTTCTAAAACATAAAAAGTTTTTTAATATAAATTCTGTACATCTGTATGATTATCATAAACTGCACACATAAAACTAAAAATTACTTTATTATTTCTAGGCAGAAATACTTAATATTTGCTTTTAATATCATTTCTATTTGAATAAACACACAATACTAGATATATATTCATCAAACATCTTAATGTTTAAAATGGTAGGCTACCATATCTTAATACAGTAATCTTATTAAATAAGACTATCACACCGATTAAGGTAATGGTAATGTTGTGTACTTCTGTTGTTGTTGTTTTTTTTCAATGTACAATATCTCAACGTACAATATACAATGTCTTATCATATTTGCACTGCCAATTTGGCCATTAAATCCATGTATTAAAGTGTAGGAAGCACACTTATCTCATGTAACTATTACAGTCAATTGTTGCATTTTCACCTAGGGGGGAGAGGGGTGGAATGTGACCCTTTTTTCCCAAAAACATTTTTTATTTATTATTTTCTGCTGATACAGCAGTAAAACTTTCTGAATATCAACCTAAAACATTTTTACATATTTAAAATATAAAAAATGAAAAAAATATCATAATGTTAGTTTTTTAAAGTAATTAAAATGACAAGAAAATTGCCCCATGCCACTCACATATGTGGGAAGGATGGGACATACTTTGAAATTTTTCAGATACCTGAATATTTTCTATGTACTTATAAAATAATATACAATTTATTATAGTAGTAAGAATGTATTTTCACTCAGAGGGAGTTCTGAAATAAGTTTTTTATAAAATTTGACTTTTACCATGATATAGTTTAAGCTATGGTGATCATAGTAGATTTTATTGAATTGACAGCTGTAATAATGAATGAAATAGTATTATTATTAAGAGATTATATGTGCTGAGACAATTTGGAAAAAGCTTATTCTGATATCTGGAGTTTAATGGATTCATCTAAAAATCCAACAATTGAATTAATATCTATATGTGTATTATCTTCATTTTCTGGAAAAATGAACATTGTATCCACTTTTATTTGTAAATGTTACAACTGATGTAAAGTCATTTATTATATTGGTTACTTGACCGACATATCTTTTATCCAAGAACAACTTTCATGTGGGAATCTGACAACTACCCAACATCCAACAGAGACTTTTTTAACTTTATCCGTTTGAAGATTACTTAGTATGGTTTCCTCATTATTCTGGATACTATAACCACCATCATCTTGTACATCACGTCACATTTAGGTGCAAAGAAATTAAACATGATCCCTTATCACTAGACTTGTCTAAAAGCTACATTTTCTTTTCTTTTTTTCGGTTTTGTCTTTTTAGTTAAATTTTCTGGGTTTTTTTTTTTTTTTTTTTTTTTTCTGCATTCTCTCAAATGTTTCTCTTTCAATTCCCTCTTTTTTTGTTGCATAGCATATTAATATTATTGAATAATAATTCATGTAGTAAATTATTCTATATTAACCATGCTACTATTGTTTAGCCTACAACATAATCAAATTATTTTAGCTAGAACAAATTTTTAAGAAATTAAAATTCCTTCTTCAGTTTTCCAAATTTATTGTTTATTACATGATTCAATACCAAGATAAAATACTTATAAAGCATTGATAATTATGTATGTGTATAGTTTACATAATAATTTCCTTAAATGGATCAAAGGGTAAGATGTGACATGTCCCATCCCTCCCTGATCCTTGATGTTTTATCCATACCATCACATAACATTTCAATAAAATAACTTGTAACTAAAACCATGTTGCTTTTAGGCTTAATTAATTGCTGCTTCATCAAAGTTATATCACTGGATTTACAAAACATTTATTATATATAAGTTTTTAACTTTAAATGAATTGATAAATTATATTGAAACTTGAGATAAATAATTACTTTTGATGTAGCAAAATAAGCTTTTTCCAATTTAACACCTGTGAACATGCAACTAAAATAATTCCTGCATATAAATATGATGCTATAGCTAATTCATATGATGGAAAAACTGGAAATAAATTGAAGTGCTTTATTTAAGCATATTTGCAGCTGTCCTATCCCTCCCCACTCTCCCCTATATACTTTTTTCAGAATTTGATGTATTTTATTTCTTCTGCCTAACACTATATAACTTTTTAGCCCTTTTTTTTTACAACTTTTTATAATGAGATTGTATCAATATCAGTACTTGGTAAATCAAAGATTGTTTTCGTATTTACTAAAAAAAATACAGGTGATTTAAGGAACAAAAAAATACAACATGCAATTAAAAAAAAAAAAAAAAAAAAAAAAAAAAATTCTGGAGCGTCAGCTAAAAAGCAATATGACAATAATATGAACACATGCTGTTTCTTTAGAACTGCGAACCATTTACAATTTTTTTTAACCTAACTTGGCATACAAGGTACAGTAGAACCTCGATTAATCGAGATTTCTGTTAACCAAGCCAATAAAAAAGTCTGATTTTTTTTTTTTTGTGAATGAGCTTTGAGAAAGACCACACGTTTTAGTTCACTGTCCATGCTACAGGCTCTCTAACTCCAAAAGCACTCAATTTCCAAGTAACATTTAACAAATTAATGTAATTAAATTTAAAAAAATATTTTCTTGAGATTTGTTTTATTTTTGAAAATGCATCTTTCAATATTTAATTTAGAGTAGTTAAAAAAATTTCAATTTGCTTTTTAAAATTTGCTATTTTTAGTTATTTCCTTTTTAAATTTGTTGAGCTGTGAAACATAACTTTATATGTGTTTATTTTTATCATTTAAAAAACGTTCTATTCTTTTTTATTCTAAGAGATGTTAAATTCATGAACACCGAGTTTTAATGCACAATTTCTATTAACCGAAATTTCCGATATCCGAGGTACAAGCGGTCCCAATTAGCTCGGATAATTGAGGTTGCACTGTATGTGTAAAGTTTTGTGCTGCTTTCAAGCAAATATTACAGGTCTGCTGCAGCAACAAAATGTTCATATTCATACTGTCCATGTCCATATGGTCTGTGAAAGTGAATAAAAATCTTTTATTTTATAAGACGATTTGGCTATGATGTCATACACTGTTTTTTTTTTTTAATCTTATAAAAAAGAAAAAAAGTCACCAAATTTAGGGGATTTTTTCCTTTAATGGCAACCTAGCCATTGTATTAAGTTATTCGTTTGGTGTGGTCTTGAAAATCGCGCCAACCAAAAAGTCGCCAAACTTCTGTTTATATGTTTGTGTGAGTGTAAAGCATCTGTTCCGGCGATTTTCTTAAATTTGTTTTTTCAAAGGTGCTTATTTTTTATAAAGTTTACAAATAATTTAATACATAAGAGATTGTTGTTAGATAAGGCATATATAAAAACAAAAAATTAAAAAATATGTTTTAACATTTGTTTACACTATGTCATTTCTTAAATATGGCATTTTCATGAGGCTTTCTGCTTGTAAAAGATCCATATTTTCTTAGAAAAATATTTTTTTTGGTCAAAGACTGACAGTATGAAAAGATATATACAATTAAATGAGAAAAAAATAATGTGAAAAAACATTGAACATCAAAAATTAAAAATATTTCTTGTACTCAAAATGACTTCAATTTTATAAACAAGAGTATTTGTTATATGATTTTTTTAAAGTATTTTTAAAACAAAATGGAAATAAATTCATTGAAATTAAGTTGATGATGCGAAAATCCCTGTTCCTGTCCACACACATACTTACGTTGAGTGTTTTTTAAAAAATATATGATTGCATAATGATAAAAAATGTTAGAAAAACTAGCAGTGGTGCCAACTTATATGGGCTCAGGGGGCTCGAGCCTACCTAATATTATATTGAGCCTATAATTTGTTCTCCTGAATTTTCTATTCCGTTATATTTTAATACTATTTTTTTTTTTATCACTAAAAGAAAATTTTGTTCTGTTGATGTTCGCAAAATTATTTTGTGTGAAAATCCTAAGGACAGTAGTAACAGACACATAGGAACATGGAAAATATTTTCAGAAAACATATAATTATATTATTCTATAAAAATAAACCTTTTCTGTATATTTTATCACTAAATGTAAGTCAATGATCATCTGTTTTAATGCTTTGACATCCATAAAACACTTACACTGAAATGTTTAGCTTTTTTAGGCATTGAACTTGTAGTCATAGAATTATAGTAAATATTAGTGTCTTTATTAGGAAATACACATGCAAATATAATTTAATAAAATTCCAATTTTATACTTCTATACTATATATATGTTTATAATCTAAGTCAAGTTATGTTCTTATTTTTTTTTTTTAAAGTATAGTACAGAAGTATAAAGTTATAATTTTATTAAATTATATTTGCATGAATTCATTCTTATAAAGACACTAATATTTATTACAATACCATGAATAATCAATCATCTTTTCCCAGCCGTCCCCACTTCCCAAATTAAAAAAGAGCTGCCCGTGTAATTTGACCCCAAAATGTTTGATCCACCCAATATTTTTGAAAAGTTGGTGCTACTAAAAACTAGTCTGGAAAAGGAAAGGCGTCCTAAAAGTTCTTGCACCTGGCAGGACTGGCGCTACCATCAGACAGACAGGGCAGCTGGTGTCCTGCATCAATTTGGGTCTTGTTAGGAGCCTTGACTCTCTCTACAAAATTCGAAATACCATTCCTCTATATAAAATAATATTTTTGCTGTAGATTTGTTTTTAAATGTTCATTCATGAGAAAAAAGTGAGTATTAAATTATTTGTTAAAGGCAAAGTTGATATATTGTCGATGACTCTATAGATTTAATAATCCTGAAAGAAACCGTGAATGCAAACAAATAAATATTTAAGATTTTACGAAATTAAAAAAATAATTATGCACATTAAATGTGAAAGCAGTAGCATTTTTCATACATTGTATTATCTTTATTATATATTACTAGCTGACATGGGTATGAGCAGCTGACGTTGCCCATACCCATGATAATAAATTTAAAAAGAAACATCAAGTTTATTATTTTATATCTTTAACCGGATTTTGTATGAAACTATATTTTAAAATGAAAAATTCACAAAAAAATATTGATATTTAGTGATAAAAGAGCTCATTTTCTTGTTTATTACATAGGGTCGTTTCATAGTTTTAAAATAAAAAGTTCTTTTTTGTCCAAACTCTTTGAAATCTTTATGGGTGTTAAATAAAACGGTTTTTACATCCCATGTCAAAATTTCGTGAAAAAAATATTGTTATCCAGTTGTAAAAGAAATGTTTTCTTCTCGCTTTTTTGTTTGTTTGTTTGTTTTTCTCATCGGCTCCTTTAATATTGCAATTGGGAATTCAAGCGCTCAAATACGCCATCTGGTGGAGGAAAGATGTAACTTCTTGCTTCAGGAAATTCCCATGCAAGCCCATTGAATTACATGTATTTTTAGTTTGTTTAGAATGATTATTTTTTTGCACAATTTTAGATTTCATGTGACATTTGTGTTCCGTGTTGTATGAAAATGTAAAAATTATCCGAATTTGAATATCTAAAACTTTCAAACACATTTACAATAAAGAATGATTTCAATGGCACTTGAGCATTAATTAAAAGGCCAAATATCTTGTACCGACGGCTGCGATCAGCGCCTCTATAGGTCGTTTTAAGGCCCAATTAAAAATTAGATCTCATCTTCTGACCCAGTATTGAATTCAGCGGCGGTCTGGGGGGGGAGGACATTCCCCCCAGAGCATTGAAGTGTACCCCCCCCCCCCCAGGAAGATTTTAAACTTTTAATGGTTAAAAAGTGCAATTTCTCCCCCGGAACTCTACAATGTCCCCTCCGGAACTCTACAATGTCCCCTCCGGAACCACAGAAATCCCTCCTGGAGAAATGTATCTGAATTCAACACTGTTCCGAACTCTCTCACATTTCAATTGGTTATAAATATAACTGTATCCAAGCTCGCTTTAAAATTTTGTATGAAATTACATTTTAAAATGAAAAATTTGCAAAAAAATATTATTTAGTGATAAAAGCGTTCATAAGGGTTTCGTTCACCTCACGAAACCTTATTACTCCCGCTTCGTTGTCTGTCCGTCAGAAAGCCGTTCTCAAAACTTATATAACTTACAGAGTTGAAACTTTGTGCTGAATACCTGCTATGAAGCTCAAAATATTAAAATTTGAAAAAATCATATTTTAATAAATAGAGATAAAAAACCAAAATTCTAATAGCCTTTTCCTATTAAATTTGAACATTTTTCGTTATAGCAGCTGTCAACAATTAAAAATCCACAATAAAATTCTTTCTACAATAATTAATTTTCTATTGAAAAATTTTCACGTGAAAAATGAAAATGAAATAAAAAGTTTCACCCATTGAAAAAAAAAAATGACATCATATGGGTAATAAAACGGAAATTTTCAAAAATTTCTCAATAATACAAGGAGTATGAGTATGTGTATGTACAGAAAGCAAATTAATCTGATGTCATATTGGAAGTTTAATGGATTTCTCAAATGTTTGAGAATAATACAGCGCAAGTACCAATATGAGTAATAGAGAATAGTAAATATATGAGTTTGAGGAATGTATTGAATCATGATAAAAACCCGATTATGGAAATATTAACATATTTTAATATTTTGAAGGTGTACAATGTATTTAATTTTTAAATTATATTTTTTAAATATCGCATTTAGTCCACATGACAGATATTATTATGACAGAGTATAATAGCGGGCTTCGCCTGCTATCGGGCTGGTTTAGATATTTGAAAAAATAGACCGGTCAATTTTTACATTATAAAAAACATTACCTTTTTTTGTTGCTAAATGAAATTTATTTGGATTTATTAAAGAAAGGATAAAGTAAAGGAATATTAGGAAAAAAATTGAAAGGAATATTAAACGAAACCCTTTGTGCGATCTTCGATCACACTTACCCACTTGTTTTCTTGTTTACGTAGGGTTGTTTCATAGTTTTAAAATAAAAAGTTCTTTTTGTCCAAACTCTTTGATATCTTTATTGGTGATAAATAAAACAATTTTGCAGCCCGTGTAAAAATTTCGTGAAAAATATTGTTATCTATTTGTAAAAGATGTTTTCTTCTCGCTTTTTTGTTTGTTTTTGCGTTGGCTCTTTTAACATAGCAATAAAAGAATTGTTCTTATTTTCCAAACTCTTTGACATTTCAATCTGTTATAAATATATAGCTGTATCCAAGCTCTCTTTAAAATTTTGCGAAAAAATATGTATACTTAGTAGTGGAAACATGAGTTCTTAAAAAAAAAAAAGCTTTAGCTTTCAATTTCAGATTAAAAATATATTAGGTCTTTCAATGCAATGGTGACTCTATCCATTTTCAATCCCCTTAGGCTAAACAGGTGAGGGCTAATTCATCAGGTTTCCCCTTTCTGAGAGGAATAAGCCTTCAAAAAATGTTGGCGCATGCACAAAGAGACGATGTTCGTGTGGAAAATTTAGCAGAATGCGCTTTTTGTTTTAAATATATAGATTCTAAGATATATACAATCTATACCAATAAAATAAAGTTTTACTCTGTGTGAATGTGTGTGTGTGTGTTAGCGAAATCTAGCACACCTAAAAGTCTGAAAATTTAGGTGAGGATAGTCCAAGGTCTGTCCTGATGCACCTGAGACTCAGAATTTTAATAATTAGTCGAGATATTAATCAAAACTCATTAAACATCGCAAAAATGCAATCTTTTTATCTGAAAATGGCACTAACCACAAAATAATAAATGTATGCAGGTGTAGATGTTTCACTGAGATATGAAAAGAGGTTGCCACAATGGTTTACCAGCTAAAGATTCTAGTTAGAAATTTTAAGGTTTGTACTAATTTTTAAAACTGTATAAGATACAGATTTGAAAATTGGTATTTATATACACAAAATCATATGCTGATTAAGAGTAGTGAAAAAATTATGGTAGATGTGTTAGTATCAGTAATGGACACCCTACAGGAATTTCTTTAAAATATATTTTTTAATTGATAGTTAAAATTATTATATTCCAGATTTTTTTTAAAATTATTATATTAATCTATCAACATTTAACCATTCATTTAATCACACATCTTAATGTGAATAAAAATTTAATTGTAAATAACAAAAATAAATCAAAATACCAGTAATGGACATCCAGCAAAAAGTAGTACAGATAATTGTTTTATGATTGTATTTAGAACCAGAATTTAATGAGAACATACTAATGAAACAAAATTAATAAAATATTTATGAGAATAATTCATTGTGTAAATTAATTTTGTCATTATCACAAGATCAATATTTTAACTAAACTAACTTAAATAGAAGATTTGAAATACTAAATTTTAAGGAATAAACTTTATCAAAGTATTGTGACAATGGGGTGGGAGGGTGTTAGAAATTAATAAAATAAAAAAAGTAAATGCCTTGGAGTACTAGTGAATGGAATCTTATTTCCTATTATTCTTAACAGTTAAACTTCCTGACACAACTTGGTATAGCACTCGTAGTAATTAGCATTAAAAATATGAAACTGTGGGTTGAATGTTTTAAATACCAAATAAAATTATTTCAAAATAAAACTGCAGAATTGACATTTGAGGCCTCTGATCTGCAGATTAACTAGTTTTATTACTACTGCAAATTTAATTGATATTAGTTTTTTATATATATATATGTAGTGTTTTGCCAGAGATGAATAATCAAACATTTAAGACAGAAAATAATAATTTTTAACAACTTGTGCAACTTAATTTTTTTTAATTTAAACAAGAAGGGATCGAGACCCCTGAATTCCCCCTTTCACTATGGCCTACTCTGCTTCTAATTGGTTTGGTTGATTGCCAGATTATAAAATATGCATGGCACAGTTTTAAAAAAAAAGTGATTACAATCTTAAAAATTTTATTAATTATGAGAAATTAATAAAAGCAGCTATTTATAAACATTTTTTTGCTTCCTGACTGGTTTGATTAAGAGTGCCAACAAAAACCCAGATTAAAAACATGCAAGGAGAAGTTATAAATGGAAAAAAAAAAAAAGCTAAATTTTTATTGGTTATTTTATTTTATTATTATTATTTTAACTTTATAGGGTGTCTACTATTGGCACATCTACTCTATAATTCCATTTCTTACCAGTTGGATCATTTAAACATATAATTTAATGCAACCAACATTTTTTTTTAAAGTTGAAATAGTTTATATCTCTTGTAAACTAAGTACTGAACAAAAAAAATTACCTACTCTTTCTATAACTATTTTATTTGGATCTTTCATGCACCTACATTTTGAATATTTTAAAAATAGATGCAAATTATTTTGTTTTAATAAATTCTAGAAAATATTTTACTGGCCGAGACCAAGTACTCAATACACCACTATGTAACATGTAACAGATCTGTGAAATTAATAAAAGAAAGTAATTCAGAAAATATAAAGATCGATATCTTTACATTCCTTTGTATTGGTATAATCATCATTCCTGTAAAACAGTATACAATTTCTACATCTTAGAATTTACAAATAATCTTTTGACAAGATTACAAGAAACAAGACAAACTTATTGCAAATCTACAAATCTTTTTCTTCATACAGATATGTTTCCTGTGGCAATTTCTCAAACGGATAAATTTATCCCCCATCACTTCGAAACAACTGATAAAAAACACTCATAAGTAAGTCATAAATGAAAAAAATCAGAGAACTGCTAGAGTTGTAATATTCAATATAAGATGTGCAGTTTGCCATTGGCGATATTTCTGATTTTGCAGATTTCTCTAATTGGCAACAAGAGTGCTGAAAGTGTATACACTTTGTAGTAATGCAGTTTGGAAGAGATTTGTGCAGAATTATGGAAGTTATTGTGTCCATAAAAAAGTGATATATATAGATAGATAAATAAAGTTTTAAACGGGGGTGGGGGTTCTAGGGGTCATGATCAGTGAAGATCTGCAAAATGTTTTCAGAAATTCAAACATAGGTAGTATATAAATCTACCTAAAAACATGGCAGAATATTTTTTAAATTGAGATTAAAGATTTAAAACTGTTTACTAGGGAAGGGACAGAGAGTGAAGTATATTTTGGTGAAGAGGAGGGTAAAACAGATTATTTATTTATTATACTAGAAATCAACAAATACGGTAGATTTTTTTTTTTTAGAAAAATAGTTAAATTTTGTATGTGAAGGGGAGGGTGCAAAGAGGAGAAGAAGATATTTTCAAAGTAGAGAGATAATTTAGGTGGCAAATTATCTATTTATACTCAAAAGCAACAAATGTGACAGATTTTTTTTTTCCCCTCTTTAAAGAGTTTTATGGCTGGTGAAAAGTAAAAAAAGATTTTATCTTTTAAATATTATTCTCACTTTAAAACAGTGAGAACCCTGCTCATATTATTATAAATTTTGAAACTTATAATATTAGTTTCATATGACTATCTTATATTAAATGAATAATGCTGCATTAACAGGAAAATTTAAAAGCACAGAATTTACACACACTAATAGTTTTACCTATTTTACCCTCACCCACCTTCTATGTGGTATTGAGTTTTGCACCGAGGGATGTATAAACTGGGAGCCAATGAGCCGATTGTCACCACTAAATTTTATCAGTATTCTTGCCTAAATTTTATTCTATACTTCGTCTAAATTGTATTAGTAATATTATTTGACGAAGAATACTAAAAATTGAGTGCTGGCAATCTGCCCAGCCCAGATTTTAACACCCCTGTTTGCACCAATCTTAAAAATAACCAAAATGGCATTTAAAAAAAGCTAATTTCAGTGAAACATTAATTTTCCATGCCCGAAAACAGGCGATGCATTTGTGTTTACGATTATTAATAACACGTAATAGAAAAGAAAATTAAATAAGAAAGAAATAACTAATTAAATAAAGTCCTCCTTCATCCACAGAAAATAATATAATTATCAATAAAAACCAAAAGGTAGCATATTCAAAGTATATTAAGAAATCAGTGTACAATAGCACGTGCAAGAGGGATAAAAAAAAAATAACAAAACGTATATTATTAATCCATATTAAACAATGAGATACTTATGCAAACAATCATTCTTACCTGACAATAAATAAAACAGATATTATGAACATACATTAATTAAAATCAATAATAATGAATCAAAAGCTAACCTACCAGAAGCAACGTGAAGCAGTTGTTGTGGGGTCTGAAGGCCGTGACTACGCTGCCGGCTGGTCGGTTTCCTAGTACTGGCCACTCCGCTGCCGTCCTACGAGTTTGTTTACAATGTTGCTTTGTTTATTCGGATCAGCGCCCTCTATCGGTTGCCGGCTGGCCAAGCCAGCCGGCAATATAAGGTTGTTTTGTTGTGGTTAGATTTGGAAACCGGCTGGTTTAAAGAAGCACAGAGAAATATGTTTACTTTGGCTTCAGATCAATGATTATATTTGTATATGATGATTATATTTTTATATGATTTATATGATCAATGATTATATTTTTATATGATCAATGATTATATTTTTATATGATTTATATGATCAATGATTATATTTTTATTTTATTTTGCTTTCCACTTTCGATTTCTTTCTAAAGATGGATTAAATTAAATTTAAATAAATAAATATTTTTAAATTTTAAAATATATTAAATAGTATTATTTTAAAAAGTATTAAAAATTGTCATTTCTAAAAATATGAAATATAAAAAATATATTAAAATTGTAATATACATTTTTTTTTAAACTAGCTGGTTTAAAGAAGCACAGACAAATATATCTATTTGGACATTAGAGATTGATACAATTACTATATTTTAATTTTATTTTGCTCTGCATTTTCGATTTTTTTTTTTTTTGTAAAGATGAGCTAAATTTAATTTTAATTAAAAAAATTACTTTTAAAATAAATAAATAAAAATTTTAAATTAAAAAATATATATATATTCAAAATTAGTATTTAAAAACGTTAATATTAAAAATTAAATAAAATTTTTAATTATTATTGTTACCGTTATTATTTAATGAAATAAAAAACATTTTTTTTTTTCAAATTTTCTAAGTAAAATTTTAATATCCACCAAAATATGAACAAACTGGAAGGCTGTATGCTAAAAATTGGTCCCAGTTTAATATTACTCGCATAAAACTAAATTAATTAACTTAAGGAAGTAACTTTTAATATCTAGGTGATATCAAGTACTCCTCATACTTGACTTAAGATTTCAGGTAAATAAAAGATGATGGTTAAAACTCCACAAGTAAAAAAGTAAATCCCAAATTCTGTTTGATGATATTTCATCAAACATATATCTGTTAAATTTAGTACCAATATAACAATAACATCATATAAAAAGCAGTTTTCAGTTATGAATAGAACATTGGTCTTTAAGAAGCATATTTTATTTAAAATTATGGCCTACTTTAATTCATATGAATTGGAGTTTGATTTTTTTGAGATAGAAGTGTGATTAAAAATAATCATCATCCAGAGATGTAGGAAAGAAAAGGGCTTATACTACAATTTATTTAATATTTAAAACTATCAATCAAAATTTATAACCTGTTAAAACTTTATATTTTATGAAAGGGGCCCCTTCTACTCTAGTTGTCTCATAATATGATTGATAATCGAAACTCTGTATAATTTTTTTAAATTTTTAATCTTCTATATAAGATAATTAAAATGTCTATTTCGTGATAATAGCATTAGTCTGGACAATTGATAATCGCAATCTGTCGATAACTTGAAAATGACTACTTGAAACATCTCCTATATATATATATTTTTTTTTTTTTTTTTTTTTGCTATGCTACTATCATCATCATAAACATCCTACATTTGAATGACAAGAAGCAGTACAGCTGTTTCATTAGATATATTATTTTCATTTTAAAAAATAGAAAATTTGAGCAGTGTATTATTAGTTTCTGTATTATGTCCAATGCAAAGGATGGGGGGGGGGGGGGGGACGTCATTCAAGAAATTTTCACTAAATTAGAAAAAAAAAAAATCCTACGATGAATGTAAGTGTAGATAGATATGTGTGAGTGTGACCCTTCCTTTAAAAGTAGCCAACGTTTGGCGAAAGACACAGATGATTGCCTAGATGATAGGCGTGTTCGAAGGAAGAGCCTTTGCAGCAACCCTGTACAAAACTCATTCGTCATTGTCTTACTAGCGTCTTACTAAAAAGTTGCCTTCTCATTGCTTTTTTCTTATTATTTCTAACCTTCTCCATCCGTTTTTTTTTTGTTGTTGTTGTTTTCTTTTTTGCGCATAAGAGTGGATTAACAGAATGGCTTTCGCTTAATTTTTTCTCGGCATAAGATCCGTGTAGTTAGAGCAAAGAATATAAAGAAAATATTCTTTGGTTAGAGGTCTGCATAGGTTGAAATTTCCAAGCCCGGGAACAGCCTGACGCAGAGAAGAAAGTTTTGGGACCGGACCGGCCCGGCCCCTACAAATTATTGGTCTGGCCAGGCCCTGTATTAAAAGCTAAAAGCCGAGCTCAGCTCGGTTCGACCCGACTGAATTTCTACAAAACATAGATTTTTGCGCCTCTATGGTTAGAAATTGTCTTGTGCGATGGGTTCTGATAGAAAATACTCATTTCAGCCTTTTTTTTTTTTTTTTTTTTTTAATGTTTATTTTTTAAAAAGTACCCAGAGCTGTCGCTGTGATGCATTGCATAGGCACGTCCGTTATAAAATACTGCCCCTCCCTACATTTCTTTCTTCCTGTGCCTATTTAAACTATATTGATTTTTTAATGAATCTCTATTTGTATATAATTGTTTGTGTGTGTTATCATTAATGTCTTTAATCCATATTCCATGGCTTGAAGACATAAAAATCTGATAAATGGTATACAGTAAAATCTTTTAAGTCGGAATCGCATAGGAAAGAAAAATCCGTTATAGACAGGTTCCCTTATTAACAGGAACATCGTCTGCTGTAAATGTTTTATCTTCTTTTCGCACGTATTATTATGTACATTTTGCAAAGATCAACACTTTTTCCGCTTAAGACAGGATCCCGTCATTGACAGATTTATTTTCACAGGTTTTACTGTACTTTATTATCATTACTTATGAATAAATTTATTAACACTTTCCAACCTAGTTGAAAAGTGTTTATGACTTCGGTTTGTCTGCCGTCTGTCCGTGCTCTAACTCCCGTAAAAAAGGATTGCCCTGCAATTTTTATATGTTATTGTCGTTAACTATAGCATGTT
Organism: Maratus michaelseni; assembly: GCA_963931845.1. Classification (NCBI taxonomy): domain Eukaryota; kingdom Metazoa; phylum Arthropoda; class Arachnida; order Araneae; family Salticidae; genus Maratus; species Maratus michaelseni. The sequence continues at coordinate 29,982,416 of OZ007599.1, forward strand.
CCCTATTTCAACTGAAGTGTGTAGCAGTTATAGTTTTTTTACAGGGTCACTCAAAAGAATTCCGTTACATTACGGTCTATGGGAAAAAATCATTTGCGGTTTATTTTAATGATGTTACACAATTTCAAATACATTGTAATTGATATATATCACTAAGGTGCATTACAAGAAGCTTAATATGGAATAGGGTGTGCATAGCACTTATAGTTACTTTACAGGGACAGTCAAAAGAATTCCGTTACATTACGTCTATGGAGAAAAATCGTTTGCGGTTTAATTAAATAATGTTTCACTATTTTAAACGCATTGAAATTTATATATATCACTAAGGTGCATTACAAGAGGCTTACTACTGAATATTGTGTGTATAGCAGTCATCGTTCATTTACAGGGACACACAAAAAAATTCTCTACCGCCTGTTAAAAATAATTCCTGGAAGTGCGTTTTAAGTTGCTGAACGCGATTTTAAATTTAACTCACTTTTTGTCTATTACTTGGTGTGTATAAATTCTGTATTTCATATACAGGGCAGCACAAAAGTTCGAACACATTTCCGTTTATGGACAGAAACTCTAGAAGTAGAATTTTAAACTGTGCTGCGCGTTTCCAAACAAAACTAAAATTTAGCATCCTATGTAGTATATATACAAATCTGTAGATCCTATACAGGGCTGAATAAAAGTATTCGGATAATTTTCCGAATATTGTATATGTTGGAAATTCCTGAAATTACGTTTTTAAATAGGTTATGCGTTTTCCAAATTGTTTACTTAGATGTTATCTTTCAGCTTATTAAACGGTAATGATTTGTAAAATTATTTTGGAAGCATTGGAAAGTGTTACATAATCTATGCTTGACGCATGATTTTTGTTCTTGTTTTTTATGTAGAAATTACTATTCATTAAAAAAGTTTAATTGTACAATAATGGCGATTTAAAAATACATGCATTTTTCGCAAAAAACTGTTGAGCCAAGCGAAATTTTACTGATTTTTGCACTGGTATCAGTATGGGTTGGGACCGGGCCTGAAATTTTCAACCTATGCAGACTTCTAGAAAGAATGAAGTCCAGGTTCGACTCGACTAGGAAAAAAGAATTTTGGCCCTACCCGTGTCTGCAGGGAAAAGTAATGACCGTCCCGGAAAGAGTGAAAAACATGCCCGGTCTGGAACGAGTCTTGTGAATGAAAATTCGTTGGAACGCGTGTCGTGCTCGTGCCCGTGCAGACCTCTACACTTAGAAATATATATATATATATATATATATAGTGCTGTCATTTTCCCATCCATAAAAAGCCGGACGGCGGCTTCGAAATCGGACCGTAAAAATACACTAAATTCTATGAAAACTGCATCTGTTTGAAACGGAATCCTGATTTTAATGTAAAAAAGTTCTTAGTCTCTATGTAAGAAATACCATAAAATTATACCTGTTAAGACGAAAACCTGTCTAAAACAGAATCTCTCTCCAGTCGTTTCAGTTTTCCTCTTAGTAGGTTTTACTGTGCTAAATAAACATGACAATCTTACGCAGTAAAATCCGTGAAAGCGGGATCGCTAAGGAGGGAAACAAAATTCAATTTTGGGGATGTTTCCAATTGAACAGTTACAATCGTATGGTAATATTCCTTCAGTAGGCACTATAATTTTTTTATGCTTTTAAGACAGGATTTCGTTATAAACAGCTTCCGTTATCCCAAGTTCTAATACTGATCCATGTACATTAAAACGTGTAAAAACAAAATCGCTTAGGGACCGGATTTTTTTTTTTTTTTTTTTTTGACAGGTTACAGACTTAGCATGTAGATTTGTACGATATCCCTTTCAGCAGTACCATAAAGATTTCCCATTATAGACAAGTTTTGTTTACACAGGTTTTACTGTATAAAGTCAAACTCTACGCAGTATGGTACTAAAACTATGGTATACTGTGGTCTAAAAGAAATTTAAGAGAATTTGTTGCAGTTTCACACAGACAGTTGGAATATTTTGGCGAAAGTGGTGTAGTCCATTGTTTTTGTAACGCGTAAACAGTTGTAACCATAAAGAATATTTGATGATTTATCATCTGCGCCCTGCTAACAAAAAATTTGCTTAAAATTAATTTATTAATTTATAATTAAATTCTAAAAATATCAAAATGTTGTATTAAAATTCTGTACACTTTCCACAATTAAAAAAAGTTTTGTTTTAATTTAGGAGGTTAAGCATTCATATTTATTAATTAACTTTAAGGCTGTACTCAAATCCAAACTGGCAACTTTCTGACACATTTCTGAATTCTTTTTTGTTCGCAAACACATGGAATTGGCAGATGATCTTACTCAGAAACTATGTAATCTAACTGTTTTTCCTTTTTTCTGTAAAGGTATAACGTGCAGAAAATACTGAGAAGTTGGTGGTTATGAATCGAACTACTGGGCGCGACAGCGCGGGAAAAGAAAAAACTGTCGTCATGCGACAACAATCTTTTGCAACCCAAGATGTAATTCAATATCAAAAAAGTGAAAAGGCCTGTTCGATTACAAATCACTTCAATAATCATGCCTCCAAGCGTTATATCCTTTTGCATGAGTTCGCATATGTGTCAGAAAGCTTCTCATTGTTAAACGGGCTCCATCCTTACCTAAAAAAGTATCTAGTGTTGAAATTAGAGGTTTCCTTCTATTGAATTCATTCTTCGCATTCCTACATTGGACAAATTAGCTAGTAATTAGCTTCAGTATACATAATTTCTTACTTGACTGTTGACATGGATTATATAAAATAATAATAATAATAATAATGATCAACGATTGTTGATGTGATTAAAATGAAGCGAACGGTTTGTGCTTTCATTTATCTTTTAAATAAAATTAATTAATCGAAAATTCACAAATATATATTTTTCTATCGACAGATTAAAAGAATTTGGAACTAAAAAATAGTTTCAGTTCCAAAACCAAAAAACAATTTATGTTCAGTTCTGGTTTTCATTTCTTCATTTATAAAATTTTTCGTGTTTCCATTTTTCCGTTAGGTTCTAGTTCGAAACCCTACGGCTATTTTAATTTTTACGTAAAAACAGCTTTCAATTAAAAAAATATTTTGTACAGCCCTGTATGTTACCTACAGATTTTTAAACACGCCACGTTATAATTTTATTAAGCTAAACTTTAATTTGTTACATAGTTCATACGTTTGTAATAAATTATTTTATTTGTTTTAAAGTTGTCTTTTTTTGTTTTATTTAAAGTTATTTTATTTTATTTATTTTTGTGTGAGAGGGGGGGTAACATTTTGTTTAATTTTTTCCCTTATATCTCATTACAAGTGTGAACTATGTAATTTACTTTCGATTGATTGACCCTTTTCATTCAATAACACTGTTTACCGTAATCATCCATAACTACTGTTATTTTTCAGTTTTCTAAGATTATATTAAACAAATAAAGAATTCTTTGTTATTTTAAACAATGGAAAATTTAAAACCCAGTACCAGGATTTTGTTTTATTTATTACGAGCAAAACCCGCGGCTTTGCTCGCGTAATTCTTGAAAAAATGCAAAGTGGTATTTGTTGGCCAATTTTCATTAGAGGAGATTTTACTGCCACAAATAATTCAGAAATTACTAATTAAGCCACACTAATTAAGCAAATTTCTGTAATAACTATATCACAGAAATTGCAATTTTAAAACTTTTCTATTCCTGCTCACATTCAAATTTCAGATTTTTTTTAAACTGTTCTATGGATGCATTTGTGTCTCTAACGTAACAGCAATGTAAAATTCCAAGTTTCTGTCCCTAACAATTTCAGATAAATCATTGTTTAGAAGGTTTTTAGAACTTTTTCAGCTTATTTCGCCTTTTTTTAAATCGTTTTTAGCGAGCACTGAAATCTTAAAAATAGCCACCATGCCAAAATTCATCTTTCTATACCAGCAGCATCACTAAAATCGCAATTTTGGAATGTTTTTTGCTTCTGCACCTTTTTTAAATTTCGAATTTTGTAAAAACTGCTCTTTGGAAGCATTTACGTATAGCAAATAACAGTCATGTTAAATTCTAAGTTTCTATCGCTAACAATTTAGAACAAAAACATAATTTATAACGTTTCCCGCTCAGTTGACACCTTTAAACTTCGAATTTTTAATAGACTTTTTATACCAAGCGTCTGCATCTTAAAAGTTACAACTATACTAAATTTCCAGTTTCTAACCCCAATAAATCCAATTAAATCATGAAGTAGAACGTTTTTAGGCCGCATTTCGCTGATTCCAGCCTGTTACATTTTGATTTGTTTAGATACCGGTCTTAGCGACCATTTTCATTTTAAGAGTAATCACCATGCCAAATACGAATCTTATATACCAGCTGTATCACAAAAATTGCAATTTTAGTACGTTTTTTTTTTTTTTTTTTTTTGCTCCTGTCCTTTTACAATATTATGTCCATTTACGTGAGTAACAGCCAGGCGAAATTTTAAGTTTCTCGTTTTTACCTCGTTGTTACTCGTTTTTAGTTCCAAATAAATAGTAATTTAGAACACTTCTCAAGCATTTCACTCTTTTAAATTTCGTTTTTTTTTTTTTTTTTTTTTTTCAAATTGTTCTGTGCGACCAAATCAGCAGCCATATAAATTTTTAAGTTTCTACCCCTAACAATTCCATAGTAATTGCAATTTAGAACGCTTTTTAAATGCTTTCCGCTTATTTTACCTTTTGAAATTCTTTACAAACCATTGTTAGCGAGCATTTGTATCTTAAAAGTAACCGCCATGTCAAATTTAAAGCTAATCCTGTTAGTTAAAAATAAAAAAAAATAAAAAAGAATCGTAATTTATAACTTTTCTTTCCTTTTCACCCATTTAAATTTCGATTCATTTAAAAAACTTTTCATTGTGTGCACTATTGCCTTAAAAAGTATCAGCCATATTAAATTTGCCATATCAAGTTTCTGTCCTTAACAATTCCATATAAATCGTAATTTAGAATGTTTTTAGAACAGTTTTCCCTCATATCACTCTTAAATTTCGATTTTTTTAGAAACTGTCCTTAGAGAGCATGTATATCTTTTATAAGTTACTATCTTTCCCAATTTCAAGTTTCTAATATCTTCAGTATAATAAAAATTGCAATTTTAGAACTTTCTTCGCTCTTGCAACCCTCTAAGGATAAGTGGCACTGACATAAAATATAGCCTGTATTAAAGCACAGACTGTCACAACAAATTTGAAAGCATTACGTTTAAAATATGTGCGGTAGTTACAAAGATTTCATCGATATTGTAATTTAGAATATTTTTAGAACACATTTAGCTCATTTCACCCTTTTAAATTTCGAAATTTTTAGAAACTGTTCATACAGAGCATTTACCTCGTATAATTAACTAACATGCCAATTTTAAGTTTCTAGTTATTTCAGTATGAAAATTTGAAATTTTAGAGCGTATTTCGCTTTTGCACCCCCCCCCCCCCCTGTGGTAGTAACCCCGATATAAAATATAGCCTATGTTACAGCAGGGACGGTTACCTCTAATTTGCTACCATCACTTTTGAAAATGGTTCTGAAGTTCCAGAGATTCCAAAGAAATTGTAATTTAGAATGCTTTTAGAACGCTTTTCGCTCATCTCATCCTTTTAAATTTCGAATTTTTTTAGCATTTGTTCTTAGAGAGCATTTACATCTTATAAATAATTACCATGCCAAATTTCAAGTTTCTAACACCTTCAGTATATAAAAAATCGAAATTTTAGAACATTTTTCGTTCTTGCACCCCTCTGTGGTAGTGGCACCGACATAAAATTTAGCCTATGTTGGAGCAGGGATTGTCACCATCAATTTGCCACCATCACTTTTGAAAACGGTTCTGTAGTTCCAGAGATTCCATAGAAATTGTAATTTAGAATGTTTTTAGAACGCTTTTCACTCATTTCACCCTTTTAAATTTCGATTATTTTAGAATTTGTTCTTAGAGAGAAAATCTTATAAGTAACTACCATGCCAAATTTCATGTTTACACCTTCAGTATAAAAAAAATCGAAATTCTAGAACGTTTTTTGCCCTTGCACCCCCCTGGGGGTTGTGGCACCGACATAAAATATGGCCTATGTTGGTGCAGGGATTATTACCATCAATTTGCCACCATCACTTTTGAAATCGCTTCGGTAGTTCCAGAGATTACCCCCTACAAACAAACAAACAAACAAAAAAAAACAATCGTTACTCCTTTATAATATTAGTATAGATTATTATTTATTTATTTATTTATTTTATTATTATTATTATTTTTTTATTTATTTATTTATTTTTTTTTTTTGAGGGGAGTAGCGTATAGTTTTTTTTTAGTTACATTGAATTTGTATAATAATACAAAATAACAAATAAAACAGGGGGGGGGGGGGGATTAAGAAATAAAGTATTTTTTTTTATTTTTTTGCTGTCTTGTTTGTTATTTCGTAACAACAATAAATAGATATTATCATTATTATAAATTAATATGGGGAAATTTAGATCATCTAAATCCCCCTGCCACTGTGACAGTTTTGAATATATGAGTATTGGTTGGACTATAGAACTGACTTAACAATCTTTTATATTTACAGACACATAAAAACTGTATTTTGACAAGTATTTTTTTTTAAATCGGTTTGTTTTATATAATTTAAAGTAATATATCAGCTATTAAGGTTAGAGGGAGGGAGCTACAGGGGACTAGTGGAACTTTAATAAAATCATTTACACATAGATAATTATAATACAAATTTAACATATATGTGTTTTAGGGCTGAAATAATTAGAATCAATCAATTTGCTCTAAGTATGTAAAATCTTTGTCGATTTCAATGGCTTTTTAACCTCTGGCATGCAGATAATGCAAAAGTATTGCTCTGAATACATTTCAAAACTTTTCGAATACCAGTTGTCTAATTTAACACTAGCAAAGCTGTCACAAGTGACTTTTTTTTTTTAAGGTTTAAAATTTAGAACCCCTAATATGTTAAATCCATTTGTAAGTATTGCAAACAAATTTGGTACGTGTGTAGTTTTTTTTTTTTTTTTTTTTAAGCATAACTCCAGAGCTTACGTGGCGGAATGAACTGTAATTTTATATAAACACTAGCTGACCCGACCAGCGTTGCCCGGGCCCCTTGATAAAACTTTAAATAAACCCTACATTTGTATTATTTTATATATTTTACTCGATTTTGTATGAATTTATATCTTTAATGACGAAATCGCAAAATCGTAAAAAAACATTTACTTATTACTTACCCATCATATACGTAGTATAGGGTAAGTCTTGTAATCGTTTTGAAAATCGAAAAATTTTTTTTGACGGATTTACACGTTTCAGACACTGGAGATTCCGAAAAACATATTTTTAGAAAAAAAAATTTGCCGTCCGTCTGTGTGTCTGTGTGTGTGTGTGTCTGTAAACGCTCTATCTCCCGAAAAAATTGAGGTAGAGACTTGTAATTTGGTATGTACTTAGTATGTAATAATGGGAAGAAGCCTATTTCATTTCAATAACCTCGATTAACCGGAACAATTTTTTTCGGACTCTCGAAATATTCGTTCTGATGAAAGGTATATAAAAATTTTCGAAATTGTTTATTTTAAGAAATGAATATAAAAGACAATAAAAAAACATAAATTTTGAATAAAGCATGAAGTCGATCGGATAATTAGTTGCCGAGATATTTGGAATCCTATTTTCCACACTCTTCGATTTTTCATGACCCTGTATTTCATACAAATTTCACTTCAAAGATGTATTTTAATTGGAAATTTGACGCTTAATCAGATGCAGTAAACCGCTAGTTAATAGGATTATTATTTTTGGAGTTATAAGGAAAAACCTCTTTCAAGCAATTCAGTAATCGAGCCTTTAAAGTTTGTGACGTCATCAAGCCACGATTTTATTTGAATTGCAATGCATTTTATAAGTAGTTTATACATTTTTATTTTAATATTTTACTTTATGCATATCCATGATGGGTAAGTATTACGGTGGCCCCCAACGACTAGTTTTTTTAAGTATGATCATTATATAAGTTAAAAAAATAGATTTTCTTGTCCAAGCATTTTGAAATTTTTAATGGCCTTAAATATAACGGTTTTGCGTAAAAATAGTATTTGTCGTTCGATCTCTCTGAAATTTTAATCGTTTATAAATATAACTGTTTCCAAGTGCTCTATAAAATTATGTGAAAATATATGCATTTTAGGTAGATTTCATAAGAAATACTACATATTACATTCTCCTCTAAGTTCGAATTTTTGAAAAAATTTTGCAGATCTACGCCGATCATGACTCCCAGAACCCAAAACTACCCTCAGTTCAAAACTTTATCTATCTATCTTTCTATCTATCTATGTCACTTTTTTATGGACACGATAACTCGAATAATTCTTCACAAATCTCTTCCAAACTTATACATAAAATCAAGGGGCATAAAATGTCAGTCAGGTTCGTTAACGGGCAAAATCGAACCAAGGAGAGGGGAAATGGGGAGGCTTTTTGTGAAAACAGAAAAAAACCCATAACGTCTTAATTATGATACGAATTGAATCCGTTTAAAGTTATTATTACTTCTAGGAAAAGGGCCGAAAACTTATGTATGACATAGTTTTGATATCATTAAAAATGGCTTCAAGTGGGGAGGGGGGAGGGGTGGTTTAGAAGAAAAAAAATCATAACTTCGTCAATTCAAAAGATATCAAATCCACTTAAATTTATTATAACTCCTCTTAATATTATCTAAAACTTTTATATTGACAAGTTTTTTATAGGACCAACCCTTATAGCAAAAAAAAAAATTAAAAACAAAAAAATCCCTGCCGGCTCCGCCTGCAAACAAGTTAGGTTTCGAAGTGGACGGTTCCAACTGTCGCATCATGGCAGAAAGGTCATTTCTTCCGCAATTCCCAACAAACAGGCGCCCCGCGGTCTGCGCCTTCGAAATCTACCTGTGGTCGAGCCGTCAGGGATTTTTTGTGTTAATTGGCGTCTTGTAATAAGGGACGTTAAACATAATCCAGTTAACATAAACGTAACATATAACATAACGTTAAACATAATCCAGAAGAGTCAGGAAGTTGTATTATACTAAAGAAAAGGAGTAACAGTCATAGTCAAGAGACCTTTTCTCTTCCCATAATGTACATGCAAACAGCCTTTTAGAATGAAAGAAGAAAAATATGTTCTACTTTTCTGCAAAAAAGAAAAAAGCAGAGAAATATTTTTACTTGTAATTCGATTATACCATTAAAGATTTTGTTAAAACGTGATGGAAAAAATATAACTGCTTATTTGAACAAATATTTGTGTGTTACAATAATGTAAAGCAACATTTGCAGTAATAAAAGAGTGCTGTTTTTCTTTCATGTTGCCAGTTGCCAGATCTCTTTAAGGTAATCTCAAATTCCCTACTCAACAATATGTGAAACTTTGTGACACATTTTTAAACGTAAAGGCATAAAACTGGCAGGTCTGATTGTTGAAGCGATTTGGAATCGACTGCGTTTTCCATTTTTTGATAAATAAATTCATTATCGAGCTATAAGCGATTCTTCTCACGCGATGACTTTCCCCAGTCTCGTGCTGTCGCGCCAGGAATTCGATTAAAAAGGCCCACTTTGACAGTGTTTTCTGAAAAAATCTTCTGCCTTTTCCAAAAAATGAAAAATGTCATTCAATGACATAGTTTCTGAATAGGAACACTTATTAATTTCATGTGTTTCTGAACGAAAATTAATTCAGAAATGTGTCAAAAAGTAGCTCCTTTGAATTTGAGAACTGCCTTAAGAAAACTGCGCAAAAATTAATTTTTTTATATCAATCCATTGTTTTTTAACCTATAATAATGAATTTTACATGGGAATGCAACGTCGTATAAGGAAGCAGATTTTCATTTATAAAACAGGAATTTTAAATTTGGCGTATTTTCTACTTTTAAATGCACTAATGAAAGTATGCTTTTTAAAAAACTATTTTTACTTTTACAAGTATTCAATTATAAGCTTATTAATTAAATATATTTCCTGTATTATCAAATATTAAGTTGTAAAACACAAAGGGAAATTTAAGCATTATGCCAAAACTGGAATTCTGAGTTTATATAGATTTTCAAAAAATCAAAATTATATTTTGATTGTAAAAATATTATATTATAAAATAATATCAGTTTTTAAAGAAATAGAAAATTTGAATACTGATTGTATTAAGAAAAATGATAAAATCCAAATAATTTAGTAAGTAGTCTCATTAATCTGGTTTTAATACAGTTTAAAAGACATATTATAAAAATAGGATATATATGGGACGAAAGGGAAAAATTATGATAGTCATAAACTATGTTATTCTGGGTTATTTTTCTTTATCGGCGTGGATATCTTAGCTTCAGCACTATGTATCGATCTTGTCTTTAACTGCTTTTTCAAAGGATTATTTTCATTTTATTCCTCTACCAAATGATAGTACGCCTTTCAAACCATTAAATGAAACTGTCACCCCAAATTTCACAAAAAAATGGACTATTACCGTTTTCCTCTTAATAATTTAATTTTCCTCTAATTTATCTAGAAAGAAAACTGGAAAGTAGAAACATTTTTTCCCCCACCATTTGGAAAATTTAGGAAATTTCACATTTCTAATTTACAATAATAATAATAATATATATATATATTACACAATTTGGCAATAATAATATCTATAATTTTTTTATTTCAATATTTTTTATTAAATAACGTTCGAAGTTCGAACTACACGATAAAAACTCAGAAATGATTTTAAAAATAAAAAATTTAATATTCAGCCATATTTTGTTTAGGTTTAGCTGAATAAAACACAGGAGGAAAAAAAGATTTAAAAACTGATGGAATATAATAAATTAATATTAACTCATATTCAAATCATTGAACAAAGCTTGAGAAGCAAAGATATTTGAATTTTATAATCAATACGTATGAATAACTGGACTTTCTATATTAGTATTTCTCAATCTTTTTTTGGATAAACGGCACACATTACACGTAAAGACATTCTCACAGCGTAACATATTTATTTTCCATCTGTACATGCATAAAATTTTCAGATATTCTTCTGCACTGCAAAAAATAAGTGTTGATTTTACAGTATAATACTGGAACCCCCCAGCCGTCAGTATTATACCGTAAAATTAACAGTAATAAACAGTAAAATAAACAGTAATACGCTGCGGCACATGCGCGGTAGCGTATTAATGCTTATTTTACTTTTATTACTGTTAATTTTACGATATAATGCTGGCAGCTGGGTACAAGGTATTTCCTTTTACTTTCATATAAGGCATGTTTCAGATTATGCGTTCAACATGGCTGTTTTAACAAAATTTTTAGACTTATGGCGGTTTTCAAATCCAAACTGGATACTTTCTGACACAATTTTGTTCTCAAACGTATCAAAGGGACAGATGCTCCTATTCAAAAACTACGAACGCTAACAGTTTTTCCCTTTTGGGTTAAAGGTAGAAGATTTTTCAGAGAATACTATCAGTGTTAGCGTTTTGAACTAAATTTCCGGATGCGACAGCACAGAAAAAAGACTGCCATCATGAGAAAACAATTACTTATAACTCAAAATGCAATTCATTTATCTAAAAAAAAAAAAAAAAGTTGGACAACAAATCATTGCAATGTTATACCTACAAGTGTCGTGTTTTTATGTTTTTAAATGAGTTCGTAAATGTGCCAGAAAGTTTGGCGTTCTAGAGCGGGGATTTGTGTGTGTGTGCAGGGGGGGGGGGGCATAATTTCCCTGTCCACCGCCGATAGACGATTGCGATTATCATGTTTTCTGATTAGTTGTTAAACCGAACGCTTCTTAAGTCATTACTGGTTGAACTTGGTTTCTTATATAATATCTATTAATTTCTATATAATCTAATTAATTTATAACTGTAATATAATAAATATTATAGTAATATAATCTAATTAATTTCTATATAATCTAACCTCTATCTAATCTAATATTTCTATATAATCTAATAATATATATTAATTTCTTATATTATATCTTCTTATATCTTCATAATCTTCTAAAATACCGGAAATGACTTAAAAAGCGTTTGATTTTACAAATAATCAGAAAGCGTAAAAGTCCCAATCGTCGATCGGCGGTGGAGATGGAAATTATGCGGGGGGGGGGGGGTCTGAGCAGAGCAAAAATCATTAAAATCATGCAGGCCCGACAGGCTCAATTCCTACAAAAATGTCCGGTATTTTTTAGTCATTATTAGCCTACAATTAAAATTATTTAAGAGAATATTGCTTACATATTTAAACAAACACTTTAAAGTGAAGCTTTTTTTCAGATTATATATTCGCAAGTCATGGTATACGGAATTATAATATTACTGATCACATAAGACAATTATATTCAAATGGAGATTCGTTAAAATTAAATTGTTTAGAAGGAAAGAAAAGGTCCTGTGTGAAGTTGGCAACCCCCATTACGAATTTAAATATATGAATTACGTAGAAGTTTTGCCCACCCATTATTTAATTTAGCCCACCTTTTATAACTCTGTAAATCACATTTTATTTTTTGACCAATTTCTCATACTAGCACCCAGCACCTCACAATACGAAATTAAAAAGAACAATTGTGCTACTGTTTTACCCACCCATTATTTAATTTTGCTCATTATTTCTAATGCTGTAAATCAAAGATATCTTTGTTGACCACGTGTGGAGTTGGCACCCCCCCCCCCCCTCAATTACGATTTAAGATTTACAAATTACATAGAAATTTTGCCCACCCGTTATATAACTTTGTACACCTTTTATAAAGCTGTAAATTAAAAAATATGGTTTTGACCACGTGTTCAGCTGGCACCGCCCAATTCGAATATAGCTACACAAATTACGTAGAAGTTTTGCCCACTCATTATTTAATTTTGACTATAATTTTTAACGCTCTAAATCAAAGATATCTTTGTTTGACCACGTGTGAAGTTGGCACCCCCCCCCCCCCCCATTACGAAATAAGCCTTACACACATAAGTTTTGCCCACCCATTATATAATCTTGCCCACCTTTTATAACGCTGTAAATTAAAAAAATATGGTTTTGATTACATGTTCAGCTGGCAGCAGCGAATTTCAATATAGCCATACAATTGTACAAAGCAAAATTTTTACATTTTTACGTAATTTAAATTACGTAAAAATGTAAAAATTTTGCTTTTGCACATCTTTTATAATGCTGTAAGTCAAATTTTATTTTTTGACCCAGTGTGCAGTAGGCACTTCTCAATATGAATAAGGGCATATAATTTACGTAGAAATTTTGTTCAAGTTTTGCCCACCCATTACTTCCTATTGGGGGATGCTATTAAGAAAAATAGGTCAACAAATAAAATTTAATTTACAGTTATATTGGGAATAGGGTAGTTGCGATGCTAACGAAAAAGAAAGACTACCGTAGTGATTTACGCGTATCTTTGTTTACAGACCGCGGGAGTCACGTGATGCTCGAATGCACCAATGCAGGTGTACGAAAAGAGCATGACGTCACTCAAGCGGTCTGTAAAAAAAGATAAGTGGAATGCACCGCGGTAGCCTGTCTTTTTCGTTAGCCTCGGGGCAGTTGCAATTGACGTCATGATGGAGGTCACACACTACAAATAGGCAGTTCTGATTGATGGAACTATACTGACCTCCAGTTGAAGTACAATGGGTTGATCAGCTGATTGCAACTTCCTTATAGTCATCGAAAAACTTTCGGAACATCAGCTAAATCCTGGCAAAACTTTAAGAACGGCCGATAAATCTCGAAGAACGTTTGGCAAAACTCCGAGAACACTGGAAAAAACAGGGCAATTTTATATGGTCACGAGCAATGCAGGTAAAAAATTTAGGAACTGTAGGGGGGGGGGACTCTAGAATATTGGGAAAAAACGGCCAAAGCCACAAGAATGTTGGACAAAGCTGGACAAATCCTTAGAAACGCTGGACAAAACTTTAGTAACGTTAGGCAAAATTTCAGGAAGGCTGTGCAAGACTGGGTAAACATTAATAATGCTGGACAAAACTATAGGGACACTGGACAAAACTAGACGAAACTCTAAGAAAAGAGGGAAAACTGGGCAGTGCTATAAAAGAATTTAGGCTCAGCCGGATAAACCTTTAGGGACGATGGACTAAACTAGGATTGTTGGGCCAAACTCTAGAAACAATGGGAAAAACTGGGCTATGCTATACGGGAATATTGGGAATTACGGGTAAAAGTCATAACTGCTGAACACAATTCTAGGGCTGGGATTGCGGTGCCTCGCTTTCTTAAATCTTACGTTCGATCGTAGGATGGGCGTTCCTACGATCTATCTTAACTTCGTATTGCGGTGCCTCATCGTAAGTCCTCCTGCTTAAGCATAAGTCCTCCTCCAGTCAGCCAATCAGAGGCCGTAGTTCGATTTGTTGTGGTTGCGCGCGCATACACTTGTGCTTCGTCGTAAGATAGCTTTCGGGTTAGCGTAAGATCGCGAGGCACCGCAATACGGATTTCGCTTTGTTTATATCGTAAGTCAGACTTACGTTCAAGATTGATCTTAAGCGAGGCACCGCAATCCCAGCCTAGGAACGCTTTGAAAAACTTTAGGAATACTGACCAAAACTTTGCAATGGACTTTACCCATGTGACGTCAGCCGCGGGTATTCAGAAGAAAAACACCAATAGGCGTGCAGAACATTTTAACACTGCTTCCCTTTCGTCCAATAAACAGTCTTTTTCGGAGGCTAGATACCCGCTGCGGCATGGCTGTTGCCATTCGTGGGTAAAGTCCATGCTATAAGAAAAGGGCATGTTTACAAACAAACACTCCCGTCAATCAATCTCCCCCTCTCCCAGCCAATCAGACAAACTCGTCCCTGTTCGTACACCAATCAAAACCATCTTTTGCCCTGAGTGACGTCAAAGTTTTGCCCTGAGTGACGTCAAAGTTTTGCCCTGAGTGACGTCAACTGATCTTTCCTTCTAGAAACAAGGGCAAAGCCAGACATAAAATTAGGAATACCGGGCAAAAAATTTTAAACATTGGCCAAAACTAGGCTAATTCTAGAAACACTGTACAAAACGGGACAATGCCATAGGAACACTAGACAAAACCTGGGAATGCTATCGGAACACGTGAAATCCACGTAAAACTTTAAGAATGCTGTTCAAAACCGAGTAATGCTAAAGGAAAACGAGTAAAGTCAGGTAAAAAATTTGAAATGCAAGATTAAACTCTAGAAATAGACGCTTTCAGTCGTGACGCCAATCATGACGTTTTGCTTGGTTACTGACTCCAAACAAACGGTTGATATGTGGTATTTTCTATTTTGTTTGTATATTATAGATATATCTTATAGCTATATCTCACAGTTAAGTGTTTTAATACTTTATATGCAGTGGTAACATTTTCTACGATTTATATTTGATAAGAAATCAAACATAGCAACCGTTTGTTTGGAGTCAGTAACCAAGCAAAACATCATGACTGACGTCACGCTGAAAGCGTCTATTCTAGTCAAAACTCTGGAAACGCTGGATAAAATTCTAGGAACGTTGTGCAAATCTGGACAAAGCTCTTGTAAAATACTGAGCAAAACAGGGCAATGCTATAGCATAATTTCAGAAAACGGTCTATGAGCACGTTCAGAGACCGAAACGCGAGTTACTCGTATAATTGGGGAATGACGTCATCTGATTTTGTCTGGGTAAAGTTGGGTTAAAACGACTGTGAACGCTTTTGGGTGAAGTTATGGGTATGTTTACAATCAAACACTTCCGTCAACCAATCTACCATTACATTTTGATTGTACGAACATTGCAGGAAGCATCCTAGCCGACGCTGGCCAATTATATCATAGTCCTGTTTAAGGTAGACCAATGAAATGGTCAGGACTCAAGTGTACAGTAGGAGTCATAAAGAACAACAGTTGACAATTGCAGTTAGCTATAAAACAAACAAGCAAATAATATTTCCCAACCACGTGATCACTTTACCCAACAAAATTCTTCAGGTAATGTGGGTTACCCGAAGTCTGGGTAATTTCCGGCTCTGAATGCTACTGGAAACCCTCAAAAAGTCACGTGATATTCATCTCTGAACGCTTCGGGTTCCCCATGCGTTACTCTATGTAACTCGGGGTTCGGTCTGTGAACGCGCCCAATGTTATATAAAAACCGGCAAAGTCTGCAAAACTTTAAGAACGCTAGGCAAAACTTTATAAATACTTGGAAAATGCTGCAAGAATGTTAGGCAAAGCCGAAGAAATCTCTAAAAAAGCTAAACAAACATAAGACTGTTGGGAAAACACTAGGAACAATGGGCAACACGTGGTAATGATAGCATCACGGGCAAAGCTTTAGTAACGCTGAACAAAACTCTAGACGTTGGACAAAACGGGACAAAATTCTAGGAATACTAGACAAATCTGAAAACTCTAACCCTGTCAAACTCGCAAACTGTCAATCTGGAATCACCCTCTCCTTCGAAACATACCGCAAATGGGATGCTGATATAACTTTAGGAACTTTGGGAAAAACGCTACGAACACTCTAAAAAACCGGACAACGCTATGGACTTTACCCACGAGTGGTAACAGCTACGTCTCTGCGAGTACATGCCCTCCGAAAAAGACTGTTTATTGAACGAAGGGAAAGTTGTGCTAAGCTAAAATGTTCTTCACGCCTATTGCTGTTTTTCTGCTATAGATCAGTTTCAACCACGTGATCACCAGCCCACCAAAAGTTATCAACCAATCATAATCGTGGATTTGGATTTGTAGCCTGTATTACGAGCCAACCAATCACAATCCACCATCTTTGATGGGCAAACAAAAAACAAACCTAGTTGCTAAGGTGGTTGCTAGGGTGTGACATCAGTTGAAACTGATCTATATACCCGCAGATGATCTGGCGGGTCCCTCTTGGTGGTCCTGACTTGGCCCCTTAAGTGGGAAAGATGACCGGGAGCCAAGCATTTTGCGACTCTCCGTCGGGTTGTTCCGACTCGACCCCTTAAGTGGGGAAGAGGACCGGACTCGATATAGTGAGATGTTCGTCGACAAGACAGAGACAGGAGACGGACGAACTACCGCTTCATCGTGGTCCGCCGGTGAAAAAGGGATATCCGAGATACCCAGAAGACCCATTGTGAGGCCTCAACGAGGTCCCTTAGGGCCTGCGGGTCCCCCTATCGTAAGCGCAGATTCTCCATGGTGCCAGGACTCGGTCAATGCTCGGAGTCTCCTCCGTAGGTGGTGGAAGGACATCCCGTAGACCAATCCCAGTTGCTTGGGCAAGGGGCTCACTAAGGAGACTAGTCCTTCTCTTTTGTGCCGAGGTAGGTGACGCTGGGGAAAGGCAAGCAAAAGGTAGCTGGGCCATCTCCACAAATTTATCCAAGGAATTGACGGCGGCGAGATCAGGTTTTGGTTTTGTAGAGCACAATGCGTGGTGACTCTGTAGCGCGCTGGGAGATACGGCATTCAAAAACTATCTGCACCGTACCAGCGTCAGAGGTGGAATATCTACTGGCGTGCGTGCGTATGGGGCGCATAGCCCACAGCCACACGTCATCCCTTGCAGCTGAAGCAGTTAGGAGCCAATCTCAATGGTGGACAGCTCAGGAGGTTCCAAAACCAGATGGAGTTTCAATCCAAAGGCGGCTCCTCAGGTCGCTGTGGACGAAAACAAGGCTACACTAGATACCAGGCTTGCTCATTCATTATCATGACGTCACAAAAGGTGGCTGGCCGCGACCAGCGATTGGTGCAAAGCGACGACCCCATCGTTTTGTGCCAATCGCTGTATGTCTTTCATTTTGTCGTTTCGCTTTGTACCAATCGCTGGTAGTGGCCAGCGGGCCAGCCACCTTTTGTGACGTCATGATAATGAATGAGCAAGCCCGATATCTAGTGTAGCCCTGACGAAAACCATATCTTGGTGAGGGGATCACTTACTCCTCGTGTTGTTCAACTACGAGGAACCGTGCCGGAGGCTCGTCAACTAACGCGACGGCGATCAAGCCAAAACTTGGTCCTTCGCACAGTGGGGCGTTTTGAGGATCTAGGTGGACGTTAAATTCCGAGATAATCGGAAAAATGAATTTTGTCCACCTAGATCATCAAAACGCCCCACTGTGCCTCGGGTCAAAAACCAATCCAGCGTGTCTTTGCGTAATTGGAACTCTCCGTGCCCGATGGTTGTATTAGCGGTAGTCTTCACCTAATTTTCACGCAACTAACCTCGACCGAGACTGCTTCTTTAGCGTTCTTGAAGGAATTTTTCATGCCCATCAGAGTTCGGTAGTGGATCTAAACCTAATTTTCCGTTGTTTCTAACATTTTTGTGATATGTTAAGTTTTGTGTTTGCATATGTTGTTTTTACATGTGGATGATCCTCTTGATGGAGTCCATCGGATACCACCTGCGTTCTGACCGTAGGGCTCACCGGAAGCAGAGCCATCGAGAGAGGATAACCTAAGGCGTCAAGGGCCAAGTTTCTTTGTGGTCCCGGGTTGGCGAGAAATTCCTTCTATCGCACAAGCAATAATCGCGGCAGATGAACTAGTCGTTTCCTCCTTCCCTAGGACTCGATGTTCGGACGCCGCGGGAAAGCAAGGGTCGTCGGGGGAACTCGGCATTATGGTTTAGAACCCGGTTACCCTCATGGGGTTCCGGCGACGAAGCCGTCGGCTGTCTTCATGGAAGTCTCCTGATTATGGGAACCTCCACGTATCGTAACGACCTATGTCGTCCCCACTTCGTAGAATCGGAGTGATGCGTAGGAGTTGGTGCTCCGACGCCGTAGCGCATATGGGCGCAGACCCTGTTCGTGCGCGTTATATGTCCCTCAGGACATGTGTATGGCAGTTGAGACGCTGACGGTCGCCACTCAGGTGCCTCACGGCGCAGCTCAGTTTTTATACCCGCAGATAATGTGACATGCGTTTTATGTAGGGCTACTGTTATCGCGACCTACGTTATACACGGCCGGTGCATGACGTTTAAAACGTCACATGGAGTGGATAATTTTTACACGGTGATTGGTGCAAAATGAGGGGCGCGCCAGTTTGCGCCAATCGCGATATAAAAATGATCCACTCCATGTGACGTTTTAACAGTCATCTACTGGCTGAGTATAACGTAGGTCGCGCTATAATACAGGCTGAATCATCAAGCATTTTGATGCTCACTTAAACCAATCGTCGATTGTTGCCACGCTGCATGGCCAATCGTTCTCCTCCTGCTCCTATGGGCAATTAAATGACGGCGTGAGTCAGCCCGGGTTGTATTATAGTCCTCTTTTACCCATGTGAGTGGAAAAATGGAAATTTGTAGGAACGATGAGCAAATTTCCAAGGACACTGAGAAAACCAGTTACTGCTGTAAAAACTTTGGGCAAACCTTTAGGAACGCTAGGTAAAATTCTGGAAATAGGGTCAAAAGATACATATTTGATTATAGCGTTATAAAACTTTGGCAAAATTATTTCAACTTAATTCGTATTGGAAGTAGGGGCGCGACCTGCGTTATACACGGCCGGTGCATGACGTTTAAAACGTCACATGTAGTGGATCATTTTTACAAGGTGATTGGTGCAAAACGAGGGGTGCGTCGCTTTACACCAATCACCGTTTAAAAATGATCCACTACATGTGATGTTTAAAACGTCATGCACCGGCCGTTTATAACGCAGGTCGCGGTAGGGTGGAGGGTTGAAAACTTAGTCACACATGAGTCAACAAATTTCTAAATCGGATAAAAGCGGGAGTGAGACAAAATTGCAGTACATACAAATTTTAAACTTTAAATAAAAGTTTGTAAAAATTTGATAAATATATTTTTTTTGTTGTTTATGTACATATTGAAACTAATAAATTTGTTTTAATATAACTGAACCACCTGGCTTCGCCCGAGTTAACCTTGGTCTTCCGGGTAACATAAGTAAAAATATAATATCCTAAAAACACGCCAATCACAACAACGCACTCGCGTCCATAAACCGTCAAAATGATATTAAGAAAAACTTATATATTTTGACGTAATCATTCTAAGTCCCTCAGCTTTATAAATGATAATTAAAAAAAAATTTTTTTTTAAATATCTTACGTAAAATATCTAATCAAAAATCAGCAATAGTTGTCTTATTCGTCTAACTTCCCATAATCGTGTTCATATATGATGTTTAACGCCTTTAGTGGGTGAATTTCTAAAATCGCTGACATAAGTGCATAACTATTTTTTTTTTTTTAGTAGATTTGTTATCCTGAATTTCATGCTCCTACCTAAACACTCCTGCTGAGATATGACGAAATGACTTAAAACGTTCGATCCTCCATTTAACCCCCTTAGTTGGTGAATTTCTAAAATCGCTGAAATACGTGTCTATTTTTTTTAGTAGACATGTTATACTGAATTTCATGTTCCTACCTAACTTCTGCTAAGGTATGACGAAAAAAATGACCTAAAACTTTCTACCCTACTTTAACCCAAGGTTTCTATATCATAAGGTTGAGCCATTTCCCTCTGCAACCAATGGGGAGCCACTCGCTGTTTGACGTCACTCGGCGTGCTCTGTTCAATTTTCCAATTGATTTGAATTAGAAACGCGCTATTTTTAATTGAAAAGTATCAGTCGAAATTTTCATTTGAAAAGAAATTTAAAAATTAAAATATATTCTTTATACATAGGACTTGCATCACATCTAAAATTTAAAGTATTATCTTTTTTTCAATTTGCCGAAATTTGGTTGTTAAATGGGCTATCTTTATCATTACATTTCGTTTGCGCCTCAGTATGAAAAGTTCATTTTCATAAACATAAAAATGCAAAATAGTAATTTTTATAAATAAAATCTTAAAGACCTACAAGAGTATCAAATTTAATGTTTGTATGAATGCAGTTAATAATTTTTAATATAGTATATTTATAATATTTGATCGGTATTCAATTTGAAATCTATAATAATTCTAATATTATTGTAATTTCGACATGTCTATCATAAAAAAAAAGTATAAAAAAGTTAAAAATAATAACAATCATTCAGATTTCAACCTCACACCACAGATACACAATATTGAGTTTTGCATGATTAGATTTAAAAGACAAATAAAATAGAAATTTTAATAAGTAAACAGCTGAATATTTAATATTTTTAAACTAAAATATTCATGCTGTATAATTGTATGATTTAGTGGAAATAAAATTTGAAATTCGGATTAATATATTTTATAAACACATTCCGAAAAGTTTATTTAAAATGCTATTTTAATGCCATATAATAAACATAAATGCACATAATAAACATAAAATAATTTAAAAAATAATAAGGTAAATTAATACGTGAAAGAGCGTTTAACGTTTAAGCAACTTTTTTTTTTTTTCCAAATAATATTTAAAATTTAAAATTACATCTCTTTTTAGCGTTTTAAAACTGAATTTTAAAATTTAATGTTGTTTCTTCAAATTCTATTCCTATAGTTGATGTGATTGAATATCAAATTGATATATATATATTAGAATAAAAAGGAAGACAGCAGTATTTATAAGGAAGGTTTAAAACACAAATAAAAATAGAAACTTTTAATTTTTAAATTGCCTATTTTTTTAAACTGACAGATTTATGAGATATAGAAAAATTATATTTGAAATTCAGAATAATATACTTTTATAAAAAACTTTCAAAAGGGTTATATAAAATTATATTTTAATGCTGTAGGATGAAAAAATTATATAAAAATATTTTAATAATTAATATATTTTAGGTTTTTACCCTCAGAATATGCTTTTATTTCAAGAATTTTATTTCATCACAGGGTGCATTTTGAAGACTTATTTTAGATGTGCGCTCCATTATTTGCTATTTTTCGTTTTATCGTGCAATCAAAGTTGATTGACTCCACATTTTTGATTTTCTGGCAGCGTATCCCTTTTTATTTCAGATGAATATATGATTACTATGTCTCAATCGAATGAAAGTTCTTGTTTTCACAAATGTTTTTATTATATTTTTATGCATATTTGAAAAAAAAAAAAAAAAAAAAACAGTTGGATTCTTTTGCACGCATTTTCGATAAAATTAAATTTTTTCGAAAGTGAGCTGTCGTGAATCTCATTAAAATATAACCTTATATAACCTAGTATGTCGAGGTGTTTCTTTTATGCTTGGAGAGGAACTGCTACAAGAAAAATCAATTCCGAGTGAAGTTTCTTTTTTAAAGTTCACAGCACATGTTTCTGGCAATTTTAAAGCTGGCACAGCACTTTCATGCAATATTCTTTTAGCAGGAGCGTAACCCAAAAGTCCTGCTTTCAAATTTCGTATTTAGCAAAACTGACCGGAAGTCTCTCTTTCTGAGAAGCAATTAAAGCTTCGTGTGAGGGAAAACTGCCCTCTGTCTGTCAAAGAAAATGACAATAAATGTTCACTTCACAATCCCGTCTCTTTCAAAGATCGACCAAAGATAACAAACAATAAAAACTCCATATCTTAGCAAAAAAGATACACGGCTATTTCATTTGAAGGAAAAAAAATCCCTCTAAATCGCTTTATTCCTAGAAAAAAATACTTTCGCTAATGAAAAATGTTTTAGTTTGAAGAAATATGCTTTCATATGACCAAAGAAACAATTTTTTTAAAGCAGAAATACTATTTTAAATGAAAAAATGCGTGCTTTCCCGTTGAAAGAATCGTTCTTAGCACGCTCAGTGACGTCAGAAAAACCGAAAACTTGATACCAGAACTAAAGGGAAATGGCACCCCCCTGACTTTAACCGTCTTCAAGGAGAGGGGGTGGAAGGAATTAAAAAAAATATTTTTTTATTGCTTGCCCAGATAATAATAGCAATCTACTTTCCAGATTTCGCGATCCTGACTTTAGTCATTTCAGCTGGGCATTCATGAGTCAGTCAGGCGTTCTCTCTTTATATAATAGTATAGATATAGATATTAGATAACCAGGGCTTACTATGCGCTGGAGCCCACCGGAGCCCAGCTCCGGTACTTCTTTGTTTTTAGTAAATATTTAAATATTGGCCATAAATCAACGGAGCTATAAACAATGCGCTCCGGAGCAATAACGCTTCCGAAAAACGAATCCTAAATTACCCTTTTCTTTCCCTCCTATCTCCAATCATTTGCTTTCTTTTGTATCAAAACACTTATAAGTGACGTAATGTGCCGCTCACGTAAGAGATAGAGATGAAACAGGCTCGATTTTTATACCAGCCTTCGGGTTTGGGCAAGCTACAGCTCAATTTGTCTTAAATTCAATTTTTGTTTATTTCAAATCATTTTAATGCTATTTTGATCAGAATAAAGAGTAAACAGAAATAGTCTTTTTCTATTCTGCATAGCTGCGAACTATTAATTTTTTGTATTAACACTATTTCTGAATCATACTCCTGAGCTTATTTAATCGCAGAATTCTCCAATTAATTAGCATTAAGATTAGGCAAAGTTTTCTATTTGGAAGTAGTAATAACTAAAAAGTGGAATAGTGGATAGCTAAGTATACGCAGATAGATGTATTTAAAATTTTTATTTTTCTAAATAAAAAAACAATGCTTTGAATTTTGAAAATAATGTATGAAATATAAATATGCAAATTGGAGTGACGGCAGAAAGAGAGGAGGGGGGGGGGGGGGGCTGAGGGGTACGCTACGGGTGTTAGTACTGCAGAATATTAGGGCTCCGGTACTTTTTTCCTTAGAAATTAAGCCCTGTAGATAACAGTAAAATTTTAGGCTGTTTATGCTTTTTTTTACTTTAATTTTTACACATTATAATCAATCTTAACACAAGGTTTTGTATACATCTGATTTTCTTTAAATGCTATGGGAAAGGCTTTAACTCAGAAATCACCCTCCGTTCAACCCCACACTTCTTCAGTGCATATAGCTTTAACTCTGGGGAAAAATAGATGCTTGATTTTTTTTTTTACTTTCTAAACTTTTTCTACTGCACATAATAACATTTAACTAACTTACATAGAGGAAGACCCTGCAACGTTTAGCCTTTAAAAAAATTGAAATTTGATAAATTTCAAACTGGAATGAGATTGATAATATTAGTTTGATGCAGATTGTTGACTGTTAAAATTTTCGACAATTAAGTTTATTTACTAGAAAAGCAATTTTGTATATGAAACCATGGTCACAATGAATTTTTTCAGTCAAATATACAGAATGTTTCGCTCCAACCAAACCCTAATTCTTGTTTTGTTAAAATGATGAATCTATTTTAGCGAAAATCTCGATAGACTTACCTTGTTTAGCGACAAATGTAAGAATATTTACGTATCACGAGAATTGGTCAAAGTTATTATCACCCGCATCCAAACAGCGCTGAATTAGGTGCTCCATATTTCGGAATGTAGTTGACATTACATACTGTGTCATCGACTGAATTACTGTGCACCATCTAGCACTTTTCTTGATATCGCATTCCGCATAAAGCAATGTAAATCTGTTCAACTTTTCTTTAAAATATCGTCATATTATTAACCTCTAAATAAATATTTGCGTTTGGCTTAAAGTCTATACCCTATATTTTTGACTAAAATGCATTGCGACCTAGTTTACTACGATACAAAAATTGTTAATTGTAGTGTGTTCTACCACATCTTACAGTTTGTCCCATCTTTTTTTAAGTGCTCTGTATATGCATATATATATATATATATTTTTTTTTTTTTAAGAGAGAAAGTATGGTTGCTTTTAATATTTATTTTTCATTTGTAATATTTAATAAGAAAATGATGAATAAAAAATTTAAGAGTATGTTAGCGTATAAAACATTGTTATTGACTCTCTACAAATTTTCCCCTAGTGAAAATATTTTACAAAACCACATGACACTTTTTTAATAATTATAATTTAAATATTTTTAACCATATTTTATTTTAATACTCATTGAAGTCTTTTTGTAATAATGCATAAGATACACAGATATAAATATCCGGCGATTATGTGAGGTATTTTTTAGCGCAGCGTTGTGACATTTTATTACTTTACAATATGATTTCTTTGTGCGCCATGCAATTTTTCACGTATGTCATACTGATTTTATTTATTTTCCCAATAAAAATTGCCTCACAGTCTCAGTGCTGTTAACATGTTATAATAATACGCGAATAATACTAGAATAGTCACATATTAAGCATAATCACTAAAATTAGATCATTTATTTGGAGTTCCGATTTTCCTTGATACATAAATTCACTTAAAATTTCTTTAGTACCATGGTGTTCATTAGTCTGCTTCGAATGGAACTGAAAAAGAAAAAAATCTGTGTAAACAGAAAACTTTTACGTTCTTTCTTGCCGAAAGGAATTATCATACAAATCTATATCTGCTAAGACGAAAACTTGTCTAAAAACAACATATTTTTCCTGTCACTGTCCCTAACGATTCAGTTATTACGCAAATTTAATGTACATGGTTCAATAAAACCTGGGATAACGGAAACTGTTTATAACGAAATCCTGTCTTAAACGTTAATAATAATAATAATAATAATAAACTTTCTAGTGCAGGAATAACCATACAATTATAACTTCTCAATAGAAAACCTCTCCAAAACTGAATTTTGTTTCGGTCCGAAGCAATTCCACTTTCACATATTTTAACTATGCAAGATTAATATGTTTATTTAAAATAGTAAAACCTACTAGAATCTCAAATAACCATCAGAAAAATATTCCGTTTTGGAGAGGTATCCATCTTAGAAAGTATAATTTTGGGGTATTTTTTCGAAAGAGAGTATGAATTTTTTACATTTAAATCAGAAATCCATTATAGACAGGTTCCGTTCTCGTAGAATTTAGTGTATTTTATATGTGTTGATTTAGAAGCCGCTGTCCCGCCATTTTGTCAAAGTGGAATTGCCAACACTAGCTTTTAAAATACAATTGTGAACAGTGTCCATTAATAACTGCTAAATTAGTCGCTCTCACAGGGAAAGGGGCAGGATGAGGTCCGTAATTTGTTGTATATTACAGCCTTCTCTCTTATTTGGCTCAAAGTCCTCCACTGGTACGAAAGTGCATTCAAATATTAATCTAAAAAAGTAAGTCTTTATGACATAAGAAAAGTATAATACATCATAAGGCGGTTCTCAAATTCAATGGCAGATGTATTTATAATCGAATAGTGTTTTTCATTTTTCAATAAAAGCACGGGATTTTCGGAAAATGCAGTCAAAGTTGGCATTATGAACTGAATTTCCAGATGCAACAGTCTGAGAAAGCTCGTCATGAGACAACAATTGCTTACAACTTAAAATGCAATACATTTATCGAAAAATGAAAAACCCTATTCGATTTTCAATCATTATAATAGTTCAATTTCATGCTTTTGCGTTTAAAAATGAGTCGGTAAATGTGCCAGAAAGTTTCTTGTTGTTAAGTGCAGATTTTGCTTTTTCGAGAACGGCCTTAAATGAAAAATACATTTTACAGGGATGCCACTGCCTAATGGCATAAAAAATAGTTGCTTTAGTAGCCTACAATGAAAAAAATAGTAGCCAAATAGTAGCATTTATACAAAAATAGTAGCCAAACAGTTGCATGCTTTCTTAAGAAAAGAGGGGCAAGAACCCTTATTTGCCATAAAAGCAATATGAAAATCCACAACTTTCCCTACAGTTTATGTTACCATCCAAATTTGCCACTTTTTGTATTTTTATTATAAAATCACACCCACAAAAACGGAAAAAAGAAACTTTTTAAATTATCGTCTGAGATATATGGATCAGAATGCAGTTTGGTTTTCCCAAACTAAATTGAATATATGCTATCTCGTACTTGAGCATTATTGCGAGGTAACTGAAAACACTAAAACTTTTATTGCATGTTATTAGCTGCAATTTTAATTCCATTTTGTAAATAAAAATGAACTGAAGCAAGAAATCTGCCAATAAAAAGCGGTTTTATCAAAAAAGGATGTACACATATTTTCTTTAGCTATTCTTTAGAAGAAATTTATATAAAATAAAATAGCAAAATCAGCATAAATAAAGTATGATTTTATAGACACTAATGGGCCAAATAAATCTAAATAAGCAAGAAAGGCAATGTTCTAAATGTTTTTCTCAACATTTTAAACCTGTTATTAAATTGAAAAATTGCGATAGAAAACAAGATTTTCTTATTTTTAAGTAGCATTTATTTCAGTTCATTTATTAATTCAATTTTTTTATATGAAACACTTATATGAGGTGAGAAACAAATACGATTCACAAACCAGGGTGGACAAATCTACAGTTAATCATTTGTGGTTCATACGGTAGTTAAAAGGGTTAAATACCTTTAAAAACAATCAAAAATTGGACAAATATACTGTGAAGCATAAGGGTTGCGGGTGGTAGCCAAACCAAAAATCAGTAATTAGTTTTCCACTGAAATTTGAATGATTGGTATCTTTGCACTATATTTAGATTGAAAAAGTAATTTTTTTTTTTTAATTTCAAATGGATGTTTTTAGATATTTTAAAAATTGAATAGAAAACTTAAAAAATGTATACAGAAATATTAGGTCGGGATATTGAGTTAAAAAATTAGTAATTCTGAGACTGATGATGGTTTTTTTTTTTTTTTTTTTTTTACAAAAATAGTAGCTGGGATTGGAAAATAGTCTCCTTTTTTCTGGTTTTCCTCCAAAATAGTCGCTTTTGAAGGTTTTTAGGCTAAAATAGTAGCTATAGTTGCCTGATGCTGAAAATAGTCGCTTTTAGTAGCATTTTAGTTGCAAATGGCAGCCCTGATTTTATTCAACAATTTAATTGATTTCTCATAGATTCGTTTGTATTGAAAAGAAAAAAAAAGTCCCATTCAATCAACAGTCTATATCCGAGGATGCGTTTGCTTTATTTATTTTAGTAATGCATTTTCAACAAACAAAAATAATAGCTAAGAAAAGAAATTTTTATTATATTAAAAATTGTTATTGTTTGAAAATATATTTCCCGAATACTATAAAAAAAAATTATATAAATTAAAATTTAAAGCAATTAAGTGAAAAATGTCTAAAACAGTGAGTAAACTTGTTTTAAATTGTTCCAATAAACGAAATGAAAATCATTTCTGAATATTGATTGTCTGAAATCTTTTAGCACATTTTTATCATAATTACTTTAATATAAACTAACTTTTAAGTGCTTTGTTCATCTAAAAGTCTCATTTCAAACTAAAATGAAATTCTTCTGATAGTGAAAATTGTCGTGTCTAAAAATCTGTTTATTTAAAGCATTGTAAAACATGTCTCTTATTTCTCGCCGTCTATCAATCAAAATCCAACACCCCCTTACATCTGAAACACCGCCCTTTCTGTAGAAATTCACTATCACTTCCAACAGATGTTTCCCTTTACCTCCCTTCTACTCCTGGAATCAGAAACACTTCAACAACCAGCCAGAGCACGTTATCGCTCTGACCATCCCCAAGACTTTATCGCTTTCTTAAACCTGTTTTATCGCCATATTTGGCGGGGTCAAGCATAGCTACACTCATCCCCATAAGGTTTTGAGATATTAACATATATTTTTTATAAGAACATTTTTTCTCTGTTCAGGAAGAATTTCATAAACGTTTTTTTATCAAGAGTTGAATCTGAGTTATCATTAACTCAAGGACAAGGAGAGTCCTCCTCAATATTTCAAATAAAGTAAGAATTGAAAGGATAAAAAAAAAAAGAAAACTTGAGTGAATGTAATTATAAAGAATAAATTATAGAATGATTGCAATTTCATTAGAAGTGTACGATACAATTTAATTTTAGCTCAATCCTATTTGCTCACTAATAATACTTGTCTTGTAGTTTTTTAAGTAAATATTAATAAGAAAAGGAGTAAAATATTCAAATGTTAAAATTTTCTCCTTTTTTTTAGGGGGGGGGGGGGGGGGTAGATCTTGTAAGTCTTTTGCTACACTTCTTTTAAATAAAAGTACATGAGTAGTAAATGCAAATATCTTTATTATCAGCAAATTACACATGCAACATAACAATACTTTTAAAGCTGGTTTAGCATTTCTTTTTTTTTTACCTTTCTCTTTACATTCATAAAATGTTTTAGTGATGTGTATGCCTATTACCTACTCAGAAAAAAAGCCATGATAATAACTATTATTGTTTCTCCATTTACATGTGGAATATGAAGAAAACAATCAAGAATTTTTGAGTGAAGGGGAAAGAAAAAGGCATATGCTATGATACATTGGCTCAGTAAAAAGGTGGTGGTAGTCTTAAAATTTTACAGTGTTGGAATTCCCTCTCCACAATCTCTTTGGAAGTAGCAATGTTCAAAAGTTAAAAAAAATATACATGGGATGCTCACAATAAAAGGACTATAGTGGAAAACAGAAAATAAATATTTTAAACTGCAGGTACTAAAAACTTCAATTGATACTATAACAGGGATCCAGATTTTTCTCTCAGGGTCCTGTTTTTGTGAAATTGCGAGAAGTTTTTATATTTGTGAATTTGCAATTATCGCTACATTCGTGCTTCAGTCAGGGTTCATACTCATTTCCCCTCAAAAAATCCCCTGAGAATCCCCTGATGTATTTTCCCATGTTGACAATTAACGACATTTTTTAAAACTTAGTAAGTATTACCCCCCCCCCCCCTGAAAAAACTAATAAAGAGGTAATCACAAAAGTTAATTTTTTACATCAGAAGGTAAAAAAATATATATTTTTTGAATGATGTCGTCGGACGTTAGAAGGCATGGCTAGTTTCCGATTCCATATCTTCCGAGGTTTGAAGGCGTATCTTAGTTCGATTGCATTATGACATCATGAAGCATGCGAATAGCAGTGAGTGCCCCCATTTCCCAGAGTAGCCGATCATTTTGCCAAATTTTCCCAGGTTTTTGGCATTTTTTGGAAAATCCCCTGATTTTTAAAACATGAAATTTATCCCCTGATTTTCCCCTGATTCCCAGGTTTCCCCTGATGAGTATGAACCCTGTTCAGTGCATATTTTTTTACACAGGAGCTTTTTGCTGTATAAAAAGAAGCTAAGTAATATGTTTTTTGACAAGTTCAATTATTTTGCAACAGGTTAGAGTTTATTTTATTTTAGGTTAAATTATTATTAATCTATGAGAAATTCAGTTTCGAAGCAGAAAAGTTTGTGAAAGGTCTATTTTTAAGACAACAAATTTTATGAAGGATCCTGTTTTGGGATGAAATATTTTTAAAAATGTTCTGTTTTATATGAGGATTTTTAAAAGGGTGCTGTTTTAAGATAAAAAATGTTCTGAAGGGTCCTTTTTTAAGGACCCAAAAATTTTCTAAACAGATTCCTGACTTACCATTTCCACTAATTGGTATTATTGATATAATTTTTAATATAAGAACAGGGGTAATAAGACAAAATTTGGGGTCTAATTAGGACCCCTTTACAAAAATCAATTTACTGATTTACTACACTTACCGATTTACTTCACAAAATTCTTTCTTATTAAAACAGGTCCATTTACAAATTTTTTTAAATAAACAAGGCACTTTCTCATTTTTTTTTAAAAATATAACAGGGCCCTTTATAAAATAAGCTCCTTCACATTATTACATTCCATAAAAACATAATCTTCATCAATTATTTTTATTTTGTTAGGTTTTAAAATGTGTTATTTGCAAACAAAACAAATTCACCAGAAAAGAAATCTTTTGCAAAAGAACTTAATAAAATCTTGGTTCTAATTTAAAAAGTAGATTTAATCCTTTGTTAAATTTTTTTATTTTTTGCAAATATTAATAAAATTCACAAAAATAACTTATTTTTCTGAAAACGGGCCCCAAGAAAATAAAACTTTCATCGACCACCAAAGAAATAAGATTTTGTTATCTGTTTTCCCTGTTAATGTTTTCATGTGGTACACTGAACATAAAATAAAAAAAGAATAAAATTTGAGCATTTGCTAAATGAAAAAAAAACCCTTTAAAGGAAAAAAAAAAAAAAAAACTGGCTTAGACAATCAGATAATAACGAAATAAGAATTTAAATAAGGAAGTTTATATAAAAGGCAGTTTAAGAGATCGAAATTAAAACTGTTTACTGATTCTTCTAAAGGTCAGTTCAGAGCTTTCCTGAGCAAGTCTTACTGAGATAGGTCCTTCCTTCCCATTCTTCTTGAATCATTTTGTGGTAATTGACAAAAGAAATGGGTGTTTTTCAACCTGTCAATGGCTCCCATTCTTGACCTCTGACTTTTAGATATGCTAAGCTAAAAGAAAGTCATAAAAGATGAAAGGGAGCACTTTGCCACATGAGAGATGCTGCACACTTAGAACGTGTGTTTGAGAGTATGTTTTGAATTCTTTCAGAGCAACTATCCGGGTGGGGGTCCCTAGTGCACGGCCACCTTTCTATAAAAAGAGCTCTGTGCACTAGAGATTTTCACCAAGCTATTGCTCTTAATATCTGAAGATTTCACAAATAGCTCCAGGGTTCAGCTAACCTGCAGACTCAAGCTTTGAACTTATTCTCTAAATCTTCAAACAGGAATCTCTCAGGTGAATTCAAACTTTCTTTTCTTTGAAACGTCTAAGCACTTCTTTTCATAGGATCAGAGATGAACTGCAACAAAAGCTCGCAAAATTGCCCTGTTGATAGGAAAAAAAGAAAATCAGTTTAAGTATATAATAGTTATGTCAAAGCTTTATTATAGAATGGTACACAAACACTGCATCAGACAAACTTCATTAGTTTTTTTAATTCAATTGTTCACCAGGGCATATGTTGTATACCTTCTGGATTTAGTTAAGGAACTTGTTATACCTTCTGGAATTTGTTATGAAACTCCGTATACCCTCTATTTTTTAAACAAAGCTATAGCATATACTTTGATTTTTTTTTTTTTTTTTAATGACTACACAACTGTTGCTCATACTCAAGGTTGTGAAAAACCAGTTTTTTAAAATAAAAAACCCAGCCAGGGCAGCTACCTGCCCGGGCTGGGTTTTAACCTAGCAGCTACCTGCCAGGCTGGGTACAACCCTTATGGTCGTAAAAAACCCAGCCCGGGTGGGTACCCGGGCAGCTACTCACTACATCCCTGTTCATACTACACACTAGGTGCCATTTCAGTTTTCAGCTACATTACCTTAACGAAATTCGGGTATAAAAAGAGTGATAACCTGTCTATATGAAGGTCAATGATCTTAATATTAACAAACCAAATGTAGAAAGAAGAGCAGTTACAGTTTAAAACAGTAGGCCGGCATATATTCAAACACTCATATTTCCCTTCCCTTCTTTTATTTATATTGCTCATACATCACTTTGCGTTACACATACATAAAATTTGACAAGTCATAAAAGTAAAAACGATTGATGGGATATATGTAATAACATTTATCAGGGACATAATCAGAGAGGCTACCCCCCCCCCCCCCCTCAAAAGCAAATTTAAAAACAATAATTTTAATAAAAGCATTGAGAGAAAAAAATTGCTGTTTATGATTGTAATTGAACTCATTATTGCAATTTCATCCAGCTCATTTTCAAAATAAATGAGTTAATTTAAGCATGTACCTAACTTTTTTTACTTGAGAGGTAGGGTACAGCTTTTTAGTTACAATGACTTTTGCTTAAATAAAAGTAATTGAATACATATTTAACCACTTATTTCGGTTGCCTGAAGGTACGTACTCTTCATTGACCTCTCCACATCTGTGCACCACGCCTAACGAATGCGATTGATTAGAAAGTATATCCCACCACATCCACATGTAATACAAGTAATTATATCTAAAATTCAACCCAAAATAACACTGAGCTAAAACAGTTCAAATAACAGGATTTAACAAAAAAGATAATTAAACAGAAAACAATATACAAAACACTTACCTGGCATATTTTCTCTTTTTGCCTTCATTAACAACACACACAACACGAGGAAAGGTTGAATGAATGAAAATGAAGCGCGAACGGAGGGGGAAGGCGGGGAATACACGCGCTTACTACGCATGCTCAACCAGCCGGTGCTTTATCCCTGTTGTCTACGCTGCCGTCTACCAGCCGGCAGCCTAGACACGCCCCGATCATGGGATATAAAAGTCTACAGACTCTTTATCCCTAACAATCCTACCTCAAGGAGGCAATTTATACACTAGCTGCAGAAACAACTTGAACAAGAGGAGATAGTGACTTCCGGTTTAAAACCGGTTGGTACTCAGAAGGAAAGACACTAAAGATCGAGCTTGCGAGACTCCTGTCACAGCCAAATCACATAGTTGACTAAAGGCTATGGTGGGAGATCCAGAGATACCAAGCCTCTGGTACAAAATAGTACGCTCGATAGCGTAACGTCCGCATGTCATAAGGTAGTGTTCACAGGTTTCTGGAAGAGAGCAGACTGAGCATAAAGGAGAGTGGCAAAGGTTGAAACGGTAAAGTAATGCTCGGGTGGGGAGAGATTTTGTGCGAAGGCGAGAAAGAAGAACCTCCCCTCTCCTGGGAAGGCGCAGCTTCCTGTGATCCCAACTCCTTTTGGTAAGGTGAGGAAAATCGGTGCTGTAGTTTCCGAGAAGCCAATTATTAATATCCTCCTCATAGAAGAGGCGCCGAAACTGGACGCAGATGTCCTCTGGGGAGATCCACCTTACTGGGTCCGTAGGCAGAAGGTGAGAGCGGGCCAGTTTGTCCGCAAGCTCATTGGCATAGATGCCAACATGACTGGGAACCCAGACTAGTTCAATCGACGAGAGTTGATGTAATGCGTTAGTAAGTTTCTGGTACACCTGAGTCACCACTCGAGGAGATTTGTAGTTTGGTGATTGGAGGCTCGTCAGGACGGATCTGCTGTCGGATAGAAGGAGCAGCTTGCCAGACTGCGGAATAAAATCTAGTGCCAGTCCAATCGCTAGAGCCTCTGCCGTGTAAATGGAATTAATATCATGAACTCTGCTGGAGTGCCCATAGTTCTGGCTTACATCCCAAAAGGCGATGCAGGTCTGTGAAAGAGTCTTTGAGGCGTCAGTAGCCATTATGTGACAGTCACCGCGAGTAGACAAAAATGCAGAAAAGAGCTGACAGATTAGATCAGGGTGGAGCTGCCTGTTCTGAAACTCAAAAGAATCGATATGGCACTGGAAGATATCTGTAAGAGGAGGACGGGGAAGCACCCACGACACGATATCGGTCGCGGAGATATGAAGCCTAGAGAGGGTATCGCTCAGGTGAGCAGCCAGAACAGAATTTTCCGTACTTCCGGGGAGCACCAGAGAATAGATTGGCGACTGGGGGCCGAGTGACAGGTGCCGAAGAAGGTAGCAACACCTATGGAGATCTTGAGTGCAAGCTACTGACAAGGAGTTGGCTTCCCGACGCAGAATTGGAATGGGTGTCCAACGCGGGAGGCCCGTCGCTATTCTAAGGGCTGCGTTAAGGATGGGTTCTAATTTCTGTCTGGTTGATGGGCACGCTAGCGAATAAATTGGACTACCATGGTGTAGCATACTCGTGACTGTAGCCTTGCTAATTCTAATGAGATCTTTGGTTGTTACGCCCCGAGAGACATGCGCCACACTTTTCAAGACGCTCAACTTCCTTAAAGCTTTCTGTTTGACTTGAGCAATATGCTCGTTCCAGTTAAGGTTGTAAGTGAAGTTCAGGCCTAGAATCCGAATGTTGTCCACCCAGGGGATGTCTTCTGAATTTATGTGAAGATTACTGTCAGGGATCTTTTTCCTAGCTGAGAAAACAATAGCTGCACTTTTACCCGGATTTAAACGAAGTTTCCAGTAGGCGCACCAACGAGCAACATTGAGAATGGCCTTCTGGACTTTCGGCAACACCACCTCCAGAGACGGGCCGGAGCAGTAAACGTAAGTATCGTCAGCGTAGACTAAACCATCCACATCGGGGCCAAATGCGTCAAAGATGTCGCTCATGTAGACAGAGAAGAGAAAAGGCGACAAGACTGCCCCTTGCGGCACCCCGACGTCCACCTCGAAAGGGTCCGACAACGCACCTCTCCACCGGACCTGAATAATTCTTTGCATTGAGGAGTGAGACCATTTTGTGAAATGGCCATCGATGCCGGCTGATACCATTTTCAAAGCTAGGCCGTCCGGCCAAACAGAGTCGTAAGCAGAGGCAATGTCAAACGACACTAGGACACAAACCTGCTTATGGAGGCGAGCGGAATGAAGATCGGAATAGAGCTTTGTGAGAGCAGGAGTGCAGTCCCGGAATGGAATAAAGCCGTAGTGGTTTGGGTGGAAGAAGTTTGTGTGAAGGATCCAAGAAGTCAGCCGCTTCAGAAGAATCCTTTCAAAAACCTTCGAGGCGACTGAAGTAAGCGAAATTGGTCTGTATGATGCCAGCAAAGTACTGTCTTTTCCGGGCTTCGAGATAGGGACGACGATGACTTCCCTCCAAGAGCGGGGAATGACACCCGACAACCAAATGTCATTGAACACCCCAAGCAGTTTATGCAGCCCTATATCATCAAGACACCGAAGAGTCCGTAACGAGACCCCATCTTTTCCTGGGGTACGGAGGGTTGAATGGTTGAGGGCATATCTGAGCTCTGAGATCTGGAATGGGCGTTGGAGGTTCAGATCAATATGCGCACTAAAATCCACGGGGAGGTAGCCGTAGTTATGGGTTCTGCTGTAGAACCTAGCGAACTTATTTGACTCTTCGATGGCGCTTGTCGATAGCGAACCAGGGGTTACAATGAAGTTATGAGACAATGGAGAATCTACCTGTCGATTGCGAATCGCACGAATGATCCTATAGATGGCACCCGACGCGGCTGCCCCTTTGCAAGTTGCAGCCCAATACGTGCGCTTTGCGTCATTTATTTCTCTCTTCAGGATCGCTGCGATTTTCTTATAACGAGACCAGAGAGTCGGACAAATAAATTTTCTTGCAAGACGGAAAAGCTTCCTCTTTTGGCCCAGTAAATGACTACACCGGCTGTCCCACCACGGGGCCCCAGCACGGTCAACAATCTTCACCCTACGGCTGCTTGCTTTTAGAGAGTCACAACATATGCCTAGGAAATCCTCATAAGAATTGTTGTGAAGATTAAGGATTGCTTTATTCAGATTCTTTGTAACGGCTCCCCAGTCGTACCGATATCGAATGGAGTGGCAGGTGGAACTTCTAATCCGAAAGTCGAAATGAAGATTAACAGGACAGTGGTCGCTGTCGAAAGTGTCTGGGTGAACGTTGTAGCTGGTGTCGACAAAAATATCTGGCGAAGTGATGGAGAGGTCCAGGAGAGAAGCTCCACCAGCGTAGACATGTGTGGGCGTATGTGAGTTGACGAGACAAATTTTATTTTGAATTATCCAGTCGATAACCAAACTGCCTTGGGGGGTATTGTGGCTACCGCCCAAGCTGGAGTGAGGACAGTTAAAGTACCCAATGATAACAAACGGGGAGCGACAAAACCCCAAAATGTTATCCAGCCAATGTGAATCTAACTTGCCCGGAGGGGAGTAAATGTTAATGATCTGGAGCTTAAAGTTGTTGGGGAAGATAATTTCCACACCTAACACCTCGTTAAAGACTGACTGAACTGGTAGAGCGAGATTACGGGATGGAAGAGTATTCCTTACCGCTGTAATCAGCCCGCCGCCGCTCCTAGAACTGCGGTCGAGCCTATAAACTGTTTTTCCTGGAATTTGAAACCCGATGGTGGGCTTAAGAAAAGTTTCTTGAAGTGCAATGATGTCGGCAGAGTAAAAAAGAGAGTGACGGAGCCAGGCTGAATTAGCCCGAGCTCCCCGGATATTCCAATGAACTAATGAAACGCCCATGAAAAGGAGAAAATTAGTCATGAACAGGCTGGGACTCGCTGTGGTCCATCAGACCGACATCAGTGGCTAGTGATTCGGATTGGAGATTTATATCGGTTCTTTTGCTTGTGTCGTGTTCGGTGGGGGAGGTCATACGACATTTCTTGAGGTATGGTTCGAGAGAGAAGGGAGGGGTGTCATTTCTTGCGGAGTCTTGTTTCTGTTTTTCTTTCGTTGGTAGGGTTGGTTTGAGACTCGTAGGTGTTGTGGGTGGAGGGAGTTGCGTCTTTTGGACGGCCTGGATGATGGTAGCATTCAGATCGTGAACTGCGCTATGGATCGCTTGAACTTTTTCGTCGAAAGCAGCTGAAGCTTGTTCTATAAATGTTCTGCATTGAGCAGCTTGTTCCACCAATAATGATTGAAATAGCTGGAACATGTTATTGGTAAATTGGTCCAAAGTTGCTTGGAGTCCAGTTTGTGTTACGATATCGGAAGGTTTGGAGTTATTAGCTTTTGAAGCATAAGAGTTCGTCTCACGCCGTTCAGCCACTCGGAACTGACGGCGGGCCTCGGCGATGGAGAGGTGGTGTTCGCATTTGAATTTTTGGATTCGGATCTCTTTTTCATAAGCCGGGCAGTTTTTGTCATCAGCGGTATGTTCACCTTGGCAGTTAGGACAAATTGGGGTTGGGGTCTGACAGTGACCCTCGTGTGATGTACTACATTTACGGCAGATTTTCTGTTTATGGCACGATTTTGTACTATGGTTAAATTCCCAGCAATTGAGACAGGGCCGGGGCCGGTCAATAAACAGCGTAATCTTCTGAATTTGGTAGAAAATTTTTACCTCCCGCGGGAGTGTGGTTCCCAGCTTAGTAACCAGGACTGTAGTTGTTGGGACGGAGTTGCCGTCATTTTTCCGTAGAAAACGTCTGATTTCGAGTACGTGGAAACCGTTATAAATCAGTTCATCGGCGATTTCTTCGCAAGAAACATCGGTAGGAATTCCGTACAGAAGAAATCGAGTTGTTATACTGTCGAATTGCACTCGAGGGTTCACGGGGATTTCGGCTATCGAAGTGAGTTGTAAAGCTTGAGTCGCCGTTTCGACAGAGTGCGTGAGAAGAATTATTTTACCCTGTTTGGTCAATTTTATGCAGTCAATAGCCGCATGGTTTTTTATTTGTTTCTCCAAATCCCCTTTTAACTTCTTAGGATGAATAGTAGGAAAAGCCCCGGATTTAGCTTCTATGAAAATTGTTATGACGTCACTACTACTAAGTTCTGCAAAACTAACTAAGTCCGCCGGAGGATACACACTCTTATAAAAATTGAAGTCAGTAGGTGGTACAACATTTGAGTTTAACGAGGACAGGGTAGCCATGACAGATGAATTTAGTAAACTAGAAGTAGTTGCATTATCTGACACTTGCGACATAAAGTCCGTCAGCAAAACACCCAACAACACTACAACAGTCAACTACAACTACAAAATTAAACAGTATAAGTCCACTAAAATAAAGTTTAGGCAAATTAAACAACCACGAGTTCAAAAGTCCTAAACACTCGGAACGGGAACCGCCCCCAAAATGCAGCTGAGTATCTATCAAAGCCTACATCCTGACTGCGGCAGCGGAAAAACTTCACAAAACTAAACACGAAATAACACTATACTTTAAAATGGAAAAATCTCACCAAATTCCAAGAGCAGCAGCAATCACCGCAAACTTCCGACTTCCCTCCGTGTGTAATTGTTGCACGTGAAGCAGTAATATGATTATACGCAACGCAAGCTTTGTATTTTCGCTAGCCAAGCCGAAAATATCGCCAAGTTAGTGACCCACGTCATCTAAGTGACACGTCTTCGATGACGTAGGTCACTAACTTCTGGTGAATAGTCTTACCTCTATTCTGCAACTCTCG
Source organism: Maratus michaelseni (assembly GCA_963931845.1). Taxonomy (NCBI): domain Eukaryota; kingdom Metazoa; phylum Arthropoda; class Arachnida; order Araneae; family Salticidae; genus Maratus; species Maratus michaelseni. Next base: position 30,021,115 of record OZ007599.1, read on the forward strand.
CTATTTTTAATAAAATATTAAACGCTTGATGGTGAAATTAATACCAATTGTCCATAAAAATCCGCGGATGTCAAAACTGGTAATAGAATTTTGAAATTTGAATTAATTTTCGAGCTATTAATTTTTTTCTAATTTTAATGACATTTCTGTAATGGTGGCAACTAATTACTCAGTTTTTTTGTGACAAAAAAGGGAAAAAAATTGAAAAGGATCCCGATAGGGATTATTGATTTCTTTTTATTCGTCATTTTCAAATTGAAATTGAATTTACCTTTTATTTCAATCGATAATGAAGACAAGATTGTGATTAAATTATGTTTTTCAGGAAAATTTGAAAAAAAAAATCACATCTCTATCGCCAGGATTCAATCGTCTGTCAGCATTTAATTTAATTTATAAACTGAAAATATTTTGAATAAATTCGTCCAAATGACGTCATTTATGTAAACGCAAAAGAAAGGGGGGAAAAGGAATTAATAGTAATTATTATTTATTGATATCATTTTGTTATTTTTTTTTTTTTTGTAAAATTTAATTAAACGAATTTATAAAATCACTAATTCGGATATTTGAAACGAATATATAAAATAATAATTGCCCAACTGAACGGAAGGAGAATAAAATATCCTGCTTGGTTTTTTCCGCCAAGCTTTTTAAAAAAGCATCAAGACCCCTATAATAGAAAAGCACCAAAAGTTCATTGGGTTTGTTTTCGTAAACTTTTGGCAACAAATTTATGTATATTAACGAATCTATCCCCTTTTGAAGCTCGAATTACGCCAAACCTAAAAGCAAAGGATCCTATACTGGAAAAGTACCCGATTTTCTTATGGACAATATTCAAGTGACATAACATGGTGTAAAATTATCGCGGATAGCAAATTTGTTTAAATATCTCATCAATTGATGCCGAATAAATGCAGGCATGCATGCACAAAATATTTAATTAATTTTGTATGATAAATAATTATTAGAAAATTCGTATATACATATTAATTAAAATAATTTACATATTTAAAATAACATGAAAATATGCATGATGGTGCACTAAAATAGAGAGAAAATTAAAATCTGTTACTGAAAATGTCTATAACATAGTACTTTTTAATACCGTGGTTCTTAATGTTATTCACAAGCAGATGGAATTTTTCTCATCCTTAAACGCAAAGGAAGAATAGAATACAGATCGTTGTTATAAAAGTCCGAGAGGTAGCTACAATTTAAACCTAACCATTTTATACAAGCTGGTTTTCAAGTTGTAATTGATTTTACTTATCAATCCCGAAAACAGTCGTCAGTTGTCGCAACAGCTGTGTATGAGGCCATGATAATAAAATAATGCCCCATTAAAACGTTAAAAGCATGGCAACCCAATTACAGATTTACCAATATTTTTAAAATAAAGCACGCTGTCATGTTTTTAGAGGCCTTGAAGTCTGAGCGGGGGTTGGCGAGCTTAGCTCGCAGGGGGTAGGCCCCCTAGTATATATATATATATATATATATGTGTGTGTGATTTGAAGCTGTGAAACATTTAATTTTTTTTTAATTTCTATTTTTTATTTTCGAAACTGATTATATTAATTGCAGTAGAACTTCCATATGAGAGATACACAAATTAAAATTTACAGCAAATGTATATGTTTTACAATTGCTATTTAATACATTATAACTTAATAACTTAATATTGATATACATTTTATTTATAAACATGTTTGCATAAAAAAGCTTAGATGAACTGAACTTAGTTTTTCATTTTCACACAAAATATTTCACATACCGCTGTGTATACAAATATGTATATGTGATATTTTGATATAAAAGTTGTTTCTTGAATGGGAATAATGAATATATTTATTTATTATTTTTAAATTCTGCATTTTTAATTTAGAATTTTCAATTTATTAATAGTGGACAAAATGGACAAAATGATATTTTGTCCGGGACGGTTTTTTCCAGAGTGGAAAAAACAGGACAACCCGGCCTCCCGTATCCCTACCATGCGTCCCGTTGAAAATAAAAGTGGGGGAACGCTTGAGATAACATAAAAAAGTGAAGGGACGCCGCCCCCCCCCCCTCTTCACCCTCGACTACAGCACTGCGTAGGTGTTCGGAAACACAGTAAAACAAATTGCAAAATTATAAGCACGAACTACTTTAATTATGCATAAAAAGCAGAGTGATTATACAACGAAAATTCCAAGTCAGAAAGAGTTATAAAATACCAGACTTCTTAATAAAAATAACATAATTATATCAACATGAATGATTAAAAAATAGTGGAATAAAAATATATTAAACTGAGAGAACTGCGATTAGTTGAAAACTACTCTGCATAGCAGTAAATTCTTATGTTGCAGGTATGTAGCTATGTATAGGTATAATAGACGAAAAAGAATATATGTTACGAAATTCTTATATGCAAAAAAGTAAAATAAAAAAATAATTAAATAAGCAAATGATAATTAAATAAGAAGATATCTGAAAGGTGAAACAAACTAGTTGAAAAAAAAAATCATCACAAATGACTGACTGTAATTAACAAAAATTTGTTTTTTACAGCACCAAAAACAAGCTTGAGATATGAAATAAAAAAGAAAAGAAAATGTAGTCACAAGAAAACAAAAGAAAACTTGAAAGCCAATGGTCAACATCCATTTTCCACAACTTTTCTATAAACAGGAAGATGTTTAAAAAAATAAATAATGCAAAAAAAGAAAAGAAAAGAAAAGAAAAGAAAGAAATAAACCGTATAGCAAATGACTGAACGTAATTAATAGAAATTGGCTTTTCACACCATCAATAACGAACTTGTAATATTGATTATGAGAAACGAAAGCTTGTGAACTCAGAAAACAAATTTCGATTTTCCACAAAAGTAATGTTTTCCAAGATTTCGCTTCCTAACCTGACTGGGAGGGGCAGAAAAGCCGTAAATTAATATCACTCCTCTTTTTCCCCTTCATTTTGTTACTTGATACTTATCTCGGGGTCTTTTCTCCTATGCCACCTACAACACAACCAGCTATACTAGAATAATGTATTCATCCGCGCCGTCCGCTTCGAAATTAGCTTGCTTCCAGAAATTTACTCATAGCTCGGCTAAAAACTTATAAATTAATTGTTACTTTTTTTCATAGAAAAGAGGAAACTTTCAGGATCTATATTCATTTTCTCTTTTCTTTCTACGATGCTCCAAAGATTTTTTATCATTCCTTAAAGTAAAAACTTCGTGATTTTGCCAATTTCGCCAACTTTAAGCAAGGTTTTAAAATATTTTTAAACATTTTAAAAATAATATAGCAAATAGACTTAGATATCAACCTTCTATTTTATCGAATGCAAAAATTCCCATCCCGTTATGTAAAATATTACGCTCAGAAAGAGTAAATTAAATTTCTCCATAGGTTAACATGGGATGCTTTTTAATGGCCGCTCTCTGTGAAGAATCCCCTTAATTTCTGGACACCAGTGTATATATCCAATATTTATTTTTAAAATATCATGAAGTTTGATATTTTCACATACTTGATATTTATTTACAGAATATTGAATATAATATTTTTGATATTTTTAGTCAAAACAAGTGTAAAGGAATATTTTTAACTATTATTGGCTCTGTAGTTCTGTAGATAAAGAATTTTTGCTTTTACCTTTTGCTTATCTCACGTAATATATTGGGATGTAACTCCGTATGCTTGAATATTGTTCCAATAACTATAACATGTTCACTACCTTCCACATCACAAAGTTGTTTAATAGGAACATCAGATCCTAAAATAAAACAGAAAAGTAAATAGAAATAACAAAGGCATTAACCCACTTTAGGCCAAGCATAGAAATTTTATAAAATGTTGTATTTTTTTCATTGAAATATGCTTAAATTACATTCATTAAGACAAAAAAGTTTCTTAAATAAAATATTTGAATTCTTAAATAAAATATTATTTGAAATAAAATGGTGCCTATACGCACCATTGGCCAAATCAACAATTTTATTATAGTCGATTTTTTTTATTTTCTTATGGACATTTTCGATGGATGCAAATGGACTTGGCATTTGAGGCCCAAGTAAATCGTTTGGTTTTTGCACACTTTACATCATCTACAGGCTTTTTTTTTTCATGTTTATTTATGGCATGCCTGTATTTCTTTTGGTAGATCTGTGAATGATGGACGACCTTTATTAGGATGTGACATTTGTAATGTATTTTCACCAGATAGATTGTTCTTGCATTCAGATTTTAATAGGGCAATCGCTATATAAGATTTAAAGTTCATTAGTGCCATTTTTGTTTTAGTGGAAATTCTATGCAGCTTCCATGAATTTACTATAACGCTATCAATGGTATTTGTAAATATGGCCACCACTATTTCTTACCTTAGATGCGGTAATTAGCTATGGCATTGTCATGTAGATCAACACCCCCCATATTCCCCATATGCTTACTGTAATCTGAAATAACATTCGGTTGTGAAATCACAACTTCCTTTCTTTCTTTGTGACTGTAACATTTGGCATTTACAAGGGGCAAAATGGCCCCATTAATAGCAACAATCGTTACCACAGCCAGAGTTTCCCCCAGGTTTAAAAAAAGGCAGGGTGTGGCTGGTGAGAAAAGGGCCCTTTTTTTTATTCTTAAGGGCACTTTTCAGATTCTTAAGGACAGTTTTTTTAATTGTTAAAGATATTCTTTTGGTTTTTAAAGCCACTTTTGAAATTTCAAAGTCAAAACACTCTTTTTAAGACAACATTGAGTCAGTTTTTACTATGAAAGCAAATTTTTTAATGCAAAAAGGAGAAAGGGCACTTTTTTTTACTGAAGGCAAGAAGGGTGCTAATTCTTTTTATGAATGTCAAGTAGGGTGCTATTTTGTAAACCAAAGGGCAGGCAGGGTGCAGCACCCTTCTGAAACTGTCTGGGGGAAACTCTGAAACAATAATGACTTCACATGAGCCTGCGCGCTGTGCTAGGGAATTTCTCGGGGGCATTTGTGGTAAGGGCCAAAGAAATAGAACATGTATGTAACGAAAGTATGTAACAATACAGCTTTGCGAAATAAAAACAAGCACAAATAAGCAAGGAATAATCTGTACCTTATTTGACGACTTTGAACAAGTATATCAAAGAATCCATAATAAGTTTCAGAACCTTTGAATACAGTATAATTTTTTATATAAGCCATCAATCAGAATGACTTGTACTTGAAATAAATGGATTAAGTTCCATTGCAATGCCATTTTAGTGTAAAAACTACAAATAAGAAAATACAATGTAAATTTTCCGGTGTAAGTGAATGTAATTTTAAATCACATACACAGTGCGGTAAAGTTGTAGACTTTTTGAGTGTGAGATAAAAAAGGTTGGGAACCTCTGCTGTAGGGAGTTTAAAATTACAAAGGAAATGTGAACAAAATTAAAATTTGCAACAGATGTTTTACATAAAGCATTTTTTGACATATTTAATTTCTTACTTATTTTATAATTTAGTTCCAAAATATGCATTAGTGTGTGTCGAAAAAACCGAAATTTATATAATAGAAACATAATAGTGCGGGAAAGTAGCCATAGAAAATAAGGAATAAATTCAAAAAATATTACACCAAATGGTTAATACCTTTTACCGCCGCAAGTGGAGGAGGGCAATGTTTTTTAAAATCGCAAAACATCTTTTTTCTAAAATAAGAGTAAAATAAATTATTACTCCATAGCAATACAATTTCTAATAGAATGAAACAGCTACATCAAGATATTAGTAATGTTTCAATAAACTTTAATTATGGTGAATTTATTTCTGTTATCGCCTTAGAAACGGAGAAAATTTTGAAAAAAAAAACGGCAAAAATTTAAATGTACCTTTTTCCAATATTCCCAATCATGAGAGACGGTAGTTTCTCGAGTGACGCAGCAAAAAAACGAAAACCGAATGCTTAATACCGAAGATTTCCGTCACTCCATATATACAGCTAGTTTGAGTTCAAAGGAAAAGCGAAAAGCCGACATTTAATATCTCAGCAAATATGAGGTACATCGTTTTGATTTTTTGACAGCTGTCTTATATCTCCGGTCTAACTCTATCCTGAAATTTATAGATTTCTACATGCAGTAGATTTTAAGATCTGGAAATCCATTTTTAAGTAAAATGGGAAGTTTTTCGCTCTGCATGTAATGGTGTCATGGTGTAAGACAGCGTATCTCGAAAACCGCCCGAAGGATTTTTTTAAAATTAATATATGATACTAATCGGTTTTATATGAAGTGAATCCACCTATCCGCTTAAATAGGAAAACTCTAGTTTTTTATATAATCCGATTTAAAAAAATGGGACTATTTTCTTAAGCCAAGCTGTACAAATGCAATAGAGTATTCACTACCTTCTTCCGCCGGGAATTACAGTTAAAATTTGATGTACGGTTGCCGTTATCAATAAAGCTTGTGACCGGGCTAATTATTTATATTTTTTTAAATGCAAAAACAATGAATTATATACTCTAAACATGTAAAACATATGTATTAAATTCAATTGGGGTTTATATGTTTTCTCTTTTTGTTACAAAGAAATAATTTCAGATTTTAAACATGCATATATTCGAAAAATTATTTAGATTCCTTTTTCAAAATGAGGAAATATTTTTTAATTACATGTATTCAATTTTACTGCTAAATATAATAAATCTTTCATTTTCTAATGATAAAATATTTTTCATTTCTTTGTTTCTTTCGCAACGAAGACAACCAACCAACTATTATCGTATCAATGCGCGAAGCACAAATTAGCGAGAGGCATTTGGGGAAAAGATAGGCACAGAAAATCAAAGATATTATACTTACTATTAGGTATTTTGTTTATTTATTCATTGTTTTTTATTTTATATGACTTGATGGTTCTTTTTAAAAATTTCGTTTTGGTAAGGTGCTTAGTTTGTCTTTGTCAGAGCAACTGCCAATTACATGTTTTTATGGCTTTAAAATATTACTTTTATGTTATTTTGTAAAAGAAAATGCAGAAAGTTAGTTCTGAATTAAGTGTTTTATGTTATACAATGGATAAATAAGTTCTTAATTACTTTAAATCCAGAGTTTGAAAAGTAAACAAATAGTTTTTTTTTTTTCTTTTTCTTATTGCATTCAGGGGTCGATGCAGGTTTTTTTTCTTGGGGCCCATTTTGTGAAAAGTAAAGGTTGTTTTTGTGAAATTTATTATATTTTTGTGAAAAATAACATTTTGTAACGAAAGTTGAAATCGACTTAATCAAATTCGAACCAAGCATTTATAAACAAAACCTGTTTTAAATCCTTTTGCGGAAGTTTTCCTCTCTGGCAAACTTGTTTGTTTACAAATTACACATTTTAAAACATCACAAAATAATAAATAGTAAGTTTTTATGGAATAGAATTTTGTGAAGTGGCCCATTTTATCAAATTGATTTTTGTGAAGGGACCCATTTTATTAAATAGATTTTTGTGAAGGGACCCTAAATAGGCCCCAAATTTTTCCTGGATCGACCCCTGGCATTACCTTATTGCATTCATATTGCCAGTATTATTACATTGTTATCATTTTTTTTTCTCATTACATTTACAAACAGTTGTGTGACAAACTTCTATCTTCATGAATGTTTTGCATTTACTTTATATTAATTTTTCACATTCATTTTTTAATAAGCTTGTTAAATAGTTTTCAAGCACTATATTGTTTCAATGTCAAATGTTACATTAAAAATTGTTAAAAAATACAGTAAAAAAATTGCTATTTGCTCGCGAAACTTAAGAATATAATCATTTTAACCCACATAGATTTTTTTAGCTCTAAAATATTACTATACAATGAATAAATAAGTTCTTATTTACTTTAAATTCAGAGTTTAAAAAGTAAACAAATAGCTATTTTATCTTTCAATTTTTCTATCATTTACCTGTGACTTTAAAAATCATTTAAAATTACTAATTTAGAGGTATGAAATACCTTATATGTGCTTAAATCACAGAAAAAATACAACTTTAGTAAGTATATTGCAGGGCTCTGTTTAAGAAGAATTAAGAACACCTTTAAAGGATCCTTCACAATTTTTTTTAAATCTTAAAACAGTATCCTTCACATTTTTTTTTTCATTTTAAAACAGGTTATTTCACATTTCTTTTCATATTAAAACAGGACACTTCACAAAACTTTTTCCTACCAAAAATTAACTCTTCACAAATTTAATCATCTTAAACATTTCCCGTTTACTGTTGACTGTAATAAGTGTTTGTTCTTCAAAGTAAATTCTGAAAAATTATTAAATTTCAACTGTTGCTAATACATTTAATTTTTTGATTACAACTTACATAAATATCCATATTTTACATAGGGTTTCTTGTACAGAGATGTATTTTGAAAACATATAGAAGAAAGAAAAATTTTTTTTTAGAGAAAACCGCTGTTAATTTTTTCGCAATGATTTTTAATAGTCGGATCTTATAAATTAAGTGTTGGTGAGTGCAAAGTTTGAAATTGTCTGAATATGTTGAAAACAACATAGGGCTCTAAAACTATTTACTTGCATAAGTTTATTAAAAATGAATTTAAAAAATTAATATACAGTAACAGCAAAACATGCATGAAGCTTCACAAACAGCTATAAACCATCAAAGTATCAAATAAAATGAAAATTTTGAAATGGAGAACCATCAATTCAAAATAAATAAAAAACAATAAATAAATAAACAAAATACCTGGGGGAGGGGGGGGGAGTATTTTATCTATTATAAATTGCAGCTTGTATTTTCAAATAATTTGGAAGGGCGGATAAAATTTTATCATTTAAAATATTAAAAAAAATAATACCTTCTAAACTAGAATTTTATTATCAATTTTATAGATGATTTTCTTTGGACGATTACTCTCTATGAGAGAAAAGTTCTACTTTTTGTATTTGTTCGCCACAGTATATTTTGTTGTTTTTCAGCCAGTCTATAGAATTTTTTGCAGGAGTGCGGTTTTCAACAGGCATGTGATGTTGAGCATTGGCCATATATAGGGCACTATTCGATTGCAAATTTGGGAGAAGTTTTTCCAACACTCATTTTTGGAAGTTTTCGTAGTTCATTTGCATGGGATTGTCACCCCTTTTTGTCGACGCTTTATACAGTAGTTGAGCATCCGTAAGGAAACACGTTTCCTCATTTTTACGCTCGAGTTAAGACCTTGTACAGCTAAGTACATGGCCGTTAAAGTTTTTTTCCTGTAAATAGTTAATAACTTTCTCCTTTTAATTCGATGTTATTCGTTTTTGGGTAAAGGTGAAAATAGGCACTCGCCAATCACCACTCGGCAATAAAACTTGAAAAACTGACTTGAAAAATATGGAGAAAACCGACCAAATGCAGGATTTTCTGATTTTCTTTTTTTTCCCATGTTCGTTTGACAAAATTCATGATTTTCCTCGCCAGATCGACGAAAATAGTGATTTTTCTGCACCAGATCGATGAAATTAATGATTTTACTGCACTAGATTGGCGAAATTTATGATTTTTATGCGCCAATTAAAGAAATTCGTGATTTTTATGTGCCCGTTCAGCAAAATTTCTGATTTTTACATGCCGTTCAACAAATTTTTTTATCTTTATGTGCCCCGTTGACAAAATTTGTGATTTTTACATGCCTGATCGACTAAATTCATCATTTTTATATGCCCGATGGATGAAATTAATGATTTTTACATGCTGATCAATGAATTTCTTGATCTTTATGTGCCTGTTTGACAAAATTCATGATTTTCATGCACCGATAAACAAAATTCATGATTTTTACATCTGTGTTCGACAAAATTTATGATCTCCCCCTCCCTGATCCACAAAATTCATGTTTTTGCTGTGCCTGATTATTGCAACTCATCATTTTTACACACCCGATCGACAAAATTCATGATTTTTACACACCGATCAACGAAGTTCAAGATTTTTATGCACTTGATCACCGAAATTCATGATTTTTTTCATGTTCAATCGACGAAATTTCATTTTTCTGAACCTGATCGATGAAATTATTGATTTTTATGCAAACGTTTGATGAAATTTGTGAATTTTATGCACCTACTTGATGAACTTGTGATTTTTAACCACCCACTTGATGAATTCGTGATTTCTATGCGACTACTCTACGAATTGGTAATTTTTATGCGTCCGTTCTACAAAATTCATGATTTTTTCGTGCCTAATCGATGAAATTCATAATTTTTACGCACCGATTGATGATTTTTATGTGCCTGATTCATAAATTTCTTGATTTTTATGCATCCGTATGATGAAATTAATGATTTTCATGTGCCGATCAAGGAATTTCTTGGTTTTTATGTATCTATTTGATGAAATACGTGATTTTTATGCGATCGATAAACAAAATTCAAGATTTTTACGTTCCCGATTGACAAAATTTATGATCTCCACCTCCCTGATCCACAAAATTCATGTTTTTGCTGTGCCTGATTATTGAAACTCATCATTTTTACACACCCGATCGACAAAATTCATGATTTTTACACACCGATCAACGAAGTTCAAGATTTTTATGCACTTGATCACCGAAATTCATGATTTTTTTCATGTTCAATCGACGAAATTTCATTTTTCTGAACCTGATCGATGAAATTATTGATTTTTATGCAAACGTTTGATGAAATTTGTGAATTTTATGCACCTACTTGATGAACTTGTGATTTTTAACCACCCACTTGATGAATTCGTGATTTCTATGCGACTACTCTACGAATTGGTAATTTTTATGCGTCCGTTCTACAAAATTCATGATTTTTTCGTGCCTAATCGATGAAATTCATAATTTTTACGCACCGATTGATGATTTTTATGTGCCTGATTCATAAATTTCTTGATTTTTATGCATCCGTATGATGAAATTAATGATTTTCATGTGCCGATCAAGGAATTTCTTGGTTTTTATGTATCTATTTGATGAAATACGTGATTTTTATGCGATCGATAAACAAAATTCAAGATTTTTACGTTCCCGATTGACAAAATTTATGATCTCCACCTCCCTGATCCACAAAATTCATGTTTTTGCTGTGCCTGATTATTGAAACTCATCATTTTTACACACCCGATCGACAAAATTCATGATTTTTACACACCGATCAACGAAGTTCAAGATTTTTATGCACTTGATCACCGAAATTCATGATTTTTTTCATGTTCAATCGACGAAATTTCATTTTTCTGAACCTGATCGATGAAATTATTGATTTTTATGCAAACGTTTGATGAAATTTGTGAATTTTATGCACCTACTTGATGAACTTGTGATTTTTAACCACCCACTTGATGAATTCGTGATTTCTATGCGACTACTATCCAAACAAAGGAAAATGTATGCAAGTGGATACTATGACGCAAATTAATCATTTACATAAATTTTACTTATGATTTTGAATACCGTGGCACAAAACATGAATCAGTCTATTGAAATAAATACATTTCAATACATAATATAGGCTCAGTGAAAGTAATATATTTAACAGTGTATTGAAAAATTAAAAGTATTGTTTGTATGTGTAAATATACTTTAGAAGACAAACGAAAAATAATTTAAATTTAAATTTAAAACAATCCTATTATATTCCCGTCAAGGTGTCACTCAAATTTTGATATAATTTCTTTTAAAACCCATATTTTGAAATCCTGAGAGATCTGAATGAAAAAGCTTTAGCGAATAAATTTTATATTATTTTCATGTTAAGATAATAATTGCACCTGTGAATATAAATAAAACTAAAAAGAAAATGATGATTTAAAAAAAATTAACATAGCGTCACTCAAATTTGATATCATTACTTTTAAGACCCATATTTGAAATTCTTAGAGCCAAAAGAAAGTGCTGCGTCACAACTTTTAACCCGTTAAGGGTTTTTGTACTGATATTATTATACGTCTACAATTAAATAAATTTACATTATATCAAGGAATAACTTATAAATATGTAGTAGTTTTGATCATGGGCGTTGCCAAAGACGGGCGATAGAAGCCCGCCCCCCCCCCCCCTTCTAAATTTGACAGAAGGGGGCTTTATGAAGGGATTTTGGGGATTTTCTTGGACATTTTAGTGATTTTTTTGTAGAGGAGCCCCATACATAAATTGCTCACCATTTTCCACTGTTGCTCAATCCCCCCCCCACTCCCTACAAAAAAAATCTCATCGAAAATCCCCTTTCTCTAAAATTTAGGAGGTGGGCGGGCCCCTCTCACCCTTGGTTGGCTACGTCCTTGATCAAAATTGCTTGACATTTCTAAGTCTAATAATAGTTCTATTTATAATATAAGTTCTAGATATATTTTAAATTTATTTAATTTTAGACATATAATAAAAATGGTGAAATTTGAAATTTTATCCGTTTGCACTAAATATTAGCCGCCTCTGCGGCGGTGACAGAAATGATTTTACCATAATGAAATTTCATTGGATCATTAATATAATCTTGATCTAGCTGTTGCATTCTATTACAAAGTGTATTGCTATGGTTGGATAATTAATTTAAAAAAAAAATCGAAACTGTGTCTCTTTCCCCCCCCCCCTCCCCTGTGGCGGTAAAATATATTAACCATTTGGTGTAATATTTTACATATTTATTCCTTGCTACGAATGACAACTTTACCGCACCGTTATGTTTCGATTATATAAATTTTGGTTTTTTTTTCGACAAACCCTAATATACATCCTCTATGTTAAAATTAAATTGAATCAATATTTAAAAATATACATAAATTCACCGTTTCGCAAAATATTCAATAAAATGCCTTTGCAGAATTATTTTTACTTTTTTATGAGTGAATGCGTGAGTTTTCATGAAGTAATATGAGAATGTAAAAAAAAAGGTAGCGTCGGATATACCTTTTAACAAAACTAGCAGCAGAAAACAGATACAAGTTTAAAAACACCTCAAATAATAAGTATTTATTAATATAAATCTGATGTTTCTCACACAAGCTGCCAATGCGGTAACTGGTTTTTTGAACTTAGAGTTCCTATATTGCGGTAAACACTTAAGGTATTCGGGTTTTATATTAAAATAAAAAATATTTCGTTATACTTCTGGTGTGAGACTAAAAATATTTCTTTCATATCTTTGGTACCATGTCAAACTATCTTTGAAAATAGCTACTTTTCAGGAAGGCAAAAAAACTGTTTTAATTATGGGTTTAAAATCATCGCTTGGCGGGAGTAACTAATTGTTATATATTTATTGTGCTGTTTAATATCCTATTTAAGCTTGCTATCGAGATCTTTTTTTTTGTGTACTGTTTTCAACTAATTCATATCTGCGTGGAACTGATTGACCAAACTATATATTTTTTTATTATTACTTCTTCTTCAAGTGTGAATTGGCAAATGCGGTTTCAAGCCGTATTTTCTTTTTCTTTTTCCCAGTGAGTAAAGAACTGCGCTTTTTAACTGACTTTCTTTATCGCATTTTTTTTTTTTTAAACAGTGGACAGCAATTAAAACTCTGATGGAGTAACTTTTATTTTCTTTTCATCAACATGTTTGTGAATAAATTGTGACCAAGACTCACTAAAACTCTCTAAGTGAGATATTTTTATTTCTACTGATAGAAGACATTCTATTTACACATCTTTCTTGTTAATGTTTTCAACTTCAGCGATTATGTAGTATTTTGTTATTATGCATCTGTATTTTATATATTTGACATTTTTTTTAAAATTATATATTTTATAATGTTTGATTCGATTGATATTTCAAGTATTTGTTGTGTACCCCCCCCCCCCCCCTCCCTGATAACCGAAAGTTAATTTTTTTTTAATTTAGTTGACTGCTGCACTATTTAAGACGAATCTTTTTTTTCGCGTAAAGTATCTTATCTACTTTCTACTTAAGACGAATAAATGGAACGTATGTTACATTTTAAAGACGAAAAGACGATTATAAAAGACGAAAGATGTTTTGAATGTTAGACATGAAACACAACGACGGTTTCTATTTTTTTTTATTATTTTTTTTCTTTCTTCTTAAGACGTGTCTATCTTTTTATAGTGTAGTGCAGTCTAGACTAAGCATTCATAACGGAAAAGTCTAAATTTAATTTTTTTCCCCGTTTCTCTTTTATAGAAAAATTTTCTTTTTGGCTTTCAGATTTATGAAAAATTTCGTTTTTTTTTGTTATTTAATTTTCTTTTACCATCTCGTTGTTAATCTTGGTCGGACGTGTGCGTGGGCGCACACATGTCGGATAGCAGAGTGTGAATGGGATGGATGTGGTTTTGCAGTTCCCAAAACATGCTCGACCGCAGCGAAAAGAGGAGCGGCCCGAGTTCCCACGGAAACTTATTAGGCCAGCAATAACGATACACAATAAAGATGATGACTAAAGAGTTTAGCCTCTCTGGCCTGGTAACCAAATATTAAGATTATCGTCATATTTACTTTGGAGATTGACTTGTCCGGTTGGCTTTAGGCAGACGGCCTAGCTCCGGTCTGATATCGGAAGGATGCGTTAAATGCCGGTAACTGCGGCAGACTCAACCCCTATTACCCTTAACCCTGTATATAACCTGTATTTAGTCTGTATATATAACTGTGTTTTACTTCAGAGATTAAAATAGTATAGTTTTTTACAAAAGACTCTTCAATAATCTCACCAGCCTAATCATTATTATTATTACATATATATAGATGTGATCATAATTATTCTTTCTTTATGAACCATTTTTCTTCTATCGAAATGTGAAAATTATTACCAACATTTCGTCTTTGATACACACAAAAGTACATGTATTTTATTTGTGATAATTTATGCACACATACACATGTTAGGTGTGTGTATGAGATACCCACCCACACAGCACATACGTTCATATTACATCCAGTTTTCATCTACCAAGTTCGAAATACGTCTAAAGATGTATTTTGGACGTAGACAGCCAGCTAAAATACGTCCAGATTTTGTTAAATGTTTGACATTACGTACGCACATAATATCTACAAAATATGGACGTCATTTTATGACGTAAATTGGATGAAAACCGAACATACTCTCGCCATATACCTATGGACGAAATATCTACAAACTATGGATATCAGTTTAGAACATAAATTGAATGAAAACGCAACTAATCCAATTTTCGTCAGATCCGGAACCAAATCTTAACAAGTTTGTCCCCATTTTCTGTTTTACGGACGTAAACTGGATGAAAACTGTACTAATCCAATTTTCGTCAAACTGGATGAAAATTGAACCCTCTCAGCCGCCATTTTTTTTATGACTGCGAACTTTTCAACTGCTAAAGCTTGCAGACTTCTAGAATTTATTTTTATTTATTCTATAAATTTATTTAAACTAGTAGTAAAGCCATGAACCTATATAGAGGTATGTATACGTATAACCTGTATAGAAGTTCATGAGTAAAGCCATCTCCATTTTTAAATATATTGAGTTTAGTTCAGCTCCACTTTAGCTAATCAATCAATCCATCACTGTTTGCAAGATTTTTTGTTGATATTCATGAAAATTGGCGCGACGAAAGTTGGTAAGTAAATATTACATTTTGTTTTCTAGATTTATCGTGGTGATGTGTGTACTTTACATAAAACATTTCTGTAACGACTCTTTTTTTCTTACGTATTTATACTTATTAATAATAATTCATATGATTTTACAAGTCATACGTAAGTGGTAGAGAAATAGAAGTTTGTTTACTTTTGAATAAGAAAATTTTGTAATATATTTTGTATTGTTGTGTATAATGAGTAGAAATGTTATGTTATGAAGTATTATAAGTCTTTAATCCAATTAAAAAGAAAGTTTTAATGTTTTTTAAAACACAAAAATCCAGAAGATTGTCAGTTAAAAACAAATCTAGCCTTGTAAAAATGTTTTTATTACCACAGATTTATACAATATTTAGTTAAGATGCATTTTTTTGGTATGATTTAAGAAAATATGTGATATTTCATGCCTCGAAATTAAATTAATAATAATTTATATGATTTTAGAAACCATAGGTAAACGAAAGAAAAATCAAATCGGAAAAAAAGGCTGGTTTTTTTTTTTGTTTACATTTCAATAACAAAATTTTGTAATTAGTTTCTACTCTTGTGCACACTAAGTAGTAATTAAGTAGAAATACTATATTATAAGCCTTTAATCCAACTAAAAATAAAGTTGTATTGCTCTATAAAACACAAAAATCATAAAAATTATTCATGGTTAATTTTAGTTGTTACTACAGTTTTACATAATACAGTAACCCCTCAATATATCGTGCTACTTGGGAGATAAGAAAAAAACATGATATACTGGGGGGGGGGGGAAGAATGTTTATCAATTAAAAATAAACAGCTCTAAATTTAGATATGAGATTTTCGATATAATACTTGTTTAAACAAGCTACGAGTTCAACAAAAAAGAGATGGTAAAACATTGAAAAAATACAAAACCATACATATACAGTATACATATTTATTTACATTTTACAGTATTTTCTGAAAATAAAAATCCAGAGTTGTTTGTTGTTTTATTTTCTTTGATTGTGTGCTTGCCACTGGAAATTAAAGAACAAAAATGAACTAATTGCATTTCAGTTACTTGCTTAGATTTCGTCGTTTCAAAAGTTGGCTATGATGTCATACACTCATGCACAGTTTTTCTTTTTTTTTAATTGGTTATAAAAAAGAAAAAAGTTGCCAAATTTAGGGGATTTTTTCCTTTATAGGCAATCTAGCTATTGTATTAAGTTATTGGTTTGGCGCAGGCTTGAAAACTGAAAAGTCACCAAACATCAGTGCGTGAGTATAACACATCTGTTCCCAAAAGTTTTACATGCTTTTTCGAGAAACTAAATTTATCGGGGGATAACTGAAAAAGAGCAAAATAGCCGAATGTGCAATGTAACAAGGGATTACTGTATATCTTGTAAAGCTGTATTGTTTTTACATGATTTAAGTATATAGAAGGTATTTTGTGCCTCTGTCTAAATTAATAATAGTACTTTAAATGATTTTAGAAATCATAATAAACAGAAAAAAAAAATCAAGAAAAGCAGTTGTTTACTTTTCAATAACAAAATCTTGTAATATATTTTTGATGAATATATTTTATTCTTTTTAGTTTGATATCAGTATTGGTAATTAAACAAACATACTATTATTGCACTCATATGCATTTTTTATCACAGATAATTTATTTCAGTATTTTTACAACTAACCTCTTCTAAAGAATATTACATTCATGAACTGAGTTGCATAAAATTTTATCTATAAACAAGAGTGAGTGGTGACATCTGTACTTCTTAGTTGCTAGAGATTTTTATATTACTGAATAGCTTATACATTATTTTACAGTACGCAGTGTACATTGGTTGTTGATTATTCATTTAAACATTCAAGATCGAACATCAATTCGTTTCTTGAATGAGATATTTGATCAATGTTTGGTTCTCGACCAGGGAAGGAAAAATAGGGAATAAGCAACTTAATTTATTATTTATTTATTGTGTTGTTATGGGAGTAAATTGTACATACATGAGTTAAAGTGATCACAACATTTGCAAAATTCATGCATTTTGCTTTAGAACAAGGTTGCTGGATTCGCTATTTTTTTTTCTTTTTCAAATAACAGTTACAAGCTTCTTGTGTTTAGAAAATCGTCTGGCTTGTGAATAGATGTCAATCTTGCTTCAGTTGTTTTTGCTTCCAGAGGATCTTAGATGAGTAGTTATGTGTTCGAGAAAGTGATTACCATCTAAGATCCTTCGCAAGAAAGTCCTATACAAGATAATTGGTTAAAGGATGGACTCTAATATTTCAAGCAGGATCGAACTTTGAATAGGGTAAACTTTCTTTTAAAATCTCTAAATGTTATTAAATAAAATGTTATCTTGTATGGTTATAGGTTTTGCAATATATATATTAATTTTCTGCTTCCATAAAGAGTGAATAATTTGGTACTTTTATGTTAGCTGGGCACAAATTATACTAACAATATATTTTTTTCAGTTACCAATAGCAGCTTTTATTTTTCCCATAAGTTAATTAGAAATGATGGTTAGGTATTAAAATAAAATGTTTTGGTTTATGGTAGTATTATTCTTATTACATTGTATTTTAAATGAAATAAGTGAAAGTCATGTATTTTAAAGAATGTGTTTTAAATTAAAGTTGTGTATTTTAAATGAAACAAATGAAAGGTTTATATTTCAAAGGTAATGAATACAATATTAATGATAGGAATATTATTTCATGATCTATTACCTGTGCGCCGCTAACATAATAATACTCCATTAATTTTGTTGAATATAAGCTAGCACAGGTGATAAATCATCAAATATTGTTTGAGATGCTATCGTTGACATTGCAAGCAGTTCTTGTCATTCTTCATGTGGTATTCTAACAACTAAATCTTGATTATATGAACAAGATTCGAATATGTTTAATTGTAATGAAAGTTTGGGACATTCTTACAATGGCTGAACAAGTAAAAAATTTTTAGGTACTTTCTTGTTATAGCAGACTTCGAAGGTGAATTGCCAAGTAACCAAGATGTATCACATATTATAGTCGTATATGATGTAATGACATTTTATTATTCTATTGCCAAATTATAGTCATATATGTAGTATATATGTATGTAAATAAAATATCTGTGAAGTATACACATAAATAATGTATATTGTTTGAATGTAGGGGAGACTGGTACACACTGGACATATGGGCACAGTGGACCATCCCCTAATATAATATTTTATTTATATAAACAAATTTTAAGCTTCTCTTCTATTCTAATAGACAACAGCACTGGATTGATTATTTACAGCCTGCAGAGAACATGTTTAGCTCAAAATGAACCATTATATCCTGATTGGTTGTTTTGAGATTCTAAAAGTAAAATTTTTCATCATCATATTTTTCTTTTTTTAGTAATTAAAGATAGTAGATAAATAAGATAAAACAACTATTTTACAAAGGTGTAAGATACTTGTTTTTATTTAACTTTAAAGTTAATATGTTTAAAAGAAAGCTATAAACAATATTAATATGATTATTTATTGAAAAAAAAAAAACTTAATATATATATATATATATATAGTCATGATATTTCTAGAATTATTTTGATTTGAAGCATAAGAAATTGGTAGTTTTTTTCAAACTGAAATTTTCAATAGGGTGGTCTAGAATATTATATTATATTCAAACCAACTTAATCTAAAATTTAGACATAACCTTTTTTTTTTTTTAATTGCCCAGTGCAATGCCAAAATTTGTAAATTAATGCTAGTTTTCAAATTCTCAGTAACTCAGATAATGTCTTTTTTTTTTTTTTTTTTCTCTATTTTCTGGTCTGTGGGAAGAGAAGTAGTAAGGTCAAAATTGTAAAATTTTCATTTTTTCAGAATATGCAGAACTCAAAGTAACATTAAATTGTATATATAAATTTATATATAATTTTTTTGAGTTTGTGTTCTGAAATAATACTGAAATACTTAGTAAAATTTCTGTTTCTTTTCTCCTTTTAATTTCAATATTAAGGAAACTAAAATTGCAAAATTAATGTAGGTGACAATGTGAAATTTTCACCTTTAAGTTGCGGAACCCGAATTTACCTTTTCAAAGTCATGGTAAAACCCAAATGCTGAAATAGTAAAATTTCATATCTATATAAGTAGATATTTTTTATTATTTATGAAGTCTTCTATTTCTGTAATATTAACTAAACATGTATTTTATAGCTACTTTTTTTTTTCTCTTCATAGATGCTGTTGAGACTTCTATTTTGACAAATGAGACGTCAGATTGCCAAATTGAAAAAAGTTATTGCAAATTGGTTGTGGCATGCAAAAGACTGATTAGGGGGGGGGGGGGGATTTAAAAGCTGTTTTTGTTTGCAAGTTTGTATTGCATATTTTTCTTCAAACAGTGGCATGGGCTGAATGATTTTATAGATTGATTCTTTTAAAAATGCATTATTTTTTATATTAATGAAAGTATTAAATATATATTTTTAATAGATTATTTAAAGGATAATATTTTTAAAAATCAGCCTTAAGCCATGGCTTATTTTTCATAAATTTAACAAAATAATTAAAATGTTTTGTTATATAAAACTCATTGTACAATGAAAAATTTATATAATTTATAAATGATTATGCAAAACTCATTTCTTTTTTATATTTATTAATAGATGACATCAAATAGCTGAATAGATTATTTTTTTAAAATTTAATTTCATAGTATATGATTAATATACAAGATTTTTTTTCTGATTTAAATAAGTTGTAAATAAAGTACTTGCTTTCATGTTAAGTGAATGAAATTGAACTTTTTTTTTAATTCATACATCTGTAATGAGAGTAAATTCTTGTATGTCAATATTTTTCTTTGAATTCTTCTGCTCTCTGGAACCAGAAGTGAAGTCGATATTGTAAAACTTTGATACTTTTTTTCTCCCAAGTATGTCTTAAATAATACCAATTTTACTGTCAAGAACTTTTAATCGCTTTCATTTATTGTTAGATATAAATTTTTTGCCATAATGCAAGACATACAAATCTTCTAGCCTATTTTCATTTGGTTATTCATAATATTGGGAAAGTTTTCAGTTTTGGCTTGAATAGGCTTCTTACACCCATGTGTTTTCGCCTTTTAATTTCGTTATTCAGGAAGTTAAATTTGTAAAATTTCCAATTGAAGCTATGGAATCGAATTAAGGCTGAAATAGTAAAATTCATATACGTATTAGGAAATACTTTTTTTTTTCATATGTCTTCTGTTTATGTATTAACTAAATATGTGTTGTTGTTTTTTTTCATCTTTTTCTCATAGGTGCTGTTAAGACTCATGTAAAGTGGGATGAAACATTAGAGTGCCAAATCGAAAAAGTTATCTCAAATTAGTTGTGGTATGCAAAACGTCGATTGGATAATAAAAAATAAATAAATAAAGCATTTTTTGTTTGCAAATTTTTATTGTATATATTTTTTAAACAATGATGTAGGCTGAATAATTTTACCCATTGAATCTTTTAAAAATTCATTAATTATTATATTAATAAAATAGATTTTAAAATAGATTATTCAAAGAGTAAATTTTTTTAACAATCATGACCTTTAACTATCTGCATTACTTGTAAACCCTTAAGCCATTATATTTTTCATAAATTAACAAAATAAATAATTAAAATGATTTATATATATATATATATATATATATATATATATATATATATATATGTTTAATTTGCTGTGCAATTAAAAAAATATTTAATAATTTTTTTTATGTATAATTAAAAATCAAATATGCTAAAGAAATTTAATAATGGCAAAAGTAGATGAAATTGAACTTATGGATTTTTTTTATCCATGCATGTGTAATGAAAGTACAATCTTGTACTCAAGGAATGTATTTAAGAATATTAGGGAATGAGGTGTCAGGTTGAAAAAGTTACCACATGTAAAATACATTTCTTGCATACTTTCCTACAAATTTCAATATGTAAAATTTTATACACAATATACAAAAGTTGGCAAGAAATATCTCATTTGCCTCCATGAGTTAGCAATATTTGAAAAACTAAAATTTCTTCTTTTTCTTCAATACATTTAGTCATTGTTATTCTTAAGTATAGCCATACTTAAAGGAAAAAATATGATTTTGCCTTCGAAAAAGCTATTTTAGTGAAAAAGAAAAGTGCAATAGTTTAAAAGCAATGATTTTACTGACAATTTAAATGGGGGTGGGAATGATTCATCAAATGCAAGACCTTGCAAAATAGTTTAATAATTTAAACATAATTGTTTAATAATTTAAAAAATAATAAGTATCCAATTACTATTTGTATATATTTGGTATTCTGGAATCTACAAATTTAATTATTATCAGTGAATAAATCAGGAATTTTTTCAACGAAAAGCAAAAAAGAAGTTTTTGAGATGGAAAAAAAAGATTAAGACTGTGACTTCAATTTTCAGCAGAAAATATAGCAGTATGGTACATCAGCGGTTCCGAAGCTGTGGTTCACAGGGTTTAATAAAATTTAATAATAGTTTTAATAAAATGACACAAAGTAATCATATACATGATTTTGGATAGCAAAAGATAAATCATTTTGATGGAAATGATTAATTTATTGAAATAAATATATTTCGATGCATAATATAAGTTCAGTGAAGGCATGATATATTTAACTGTGTATTGAAAAATTAAAAATATTGTTTGAATGTGTAATTACACAAAAAATAAATTATTAAAAAAATTAATTGTGTTCAGGTGAAGGACACTAACTAAAATAGTTTCTTTAAAGGTCTTACAGAATTAAAAGTAAAGTTAAATAAGTTTTATTAGCAATAATATTTAAAAATATTTATATGCTCTTAATATTTTGAATATATATATATACTTTTAAAATATTAAAAGCACAATAAATTTGACTGAAAAAGTTTTTACTTTTTATTAATTTTTATCCTTCCCTATAGGAACCCACATAACATAGATTCATCCAATTTTGGTTTAAAGTACGTAATTTGGACTTATGGACGTGTCCAATTTTCGTCCAAAAGTAGTCTGTACTTCATCTAAATCTCATCAATTTACGTTCAAATGTCACCACCTTTTACGTAATAAGTACGTCTTTTAGACCAGAAAGTGAACGTAAAATGAACATAAGATGGACATAATACGGACGTCCAAAATTTGTTCATATTATGTCCAAAATTTGTTCATATTACGCCCATTTTATGTCTTTTAGATGAGAAAATGAACATAAAATGGACGTAATATGAACAAATTTTGGACGTCCGTATTATGTCCATTTTACGTTCATTTTCTCGTCTAAAAGACATATTTATTACGTAAAAGGTGGTGACATTTGAACGTAAATTGATGAGATTTAGATGAAGTACAGACTACTTTTGGACGAAAATTGGACACGTCCATACGTCCAAATTACGTACTTTAAACCAAAATTGGGCGAATCTGTGTTATGTGGGCCACTATTCAGAGGTATAAGTGTACGAATATTCTTAATTGAAAGAGTATTAGCTGAATAGAGGTGTCCGCTTTTCGGGAGTTTTCATTATGGAGGTCTTATTGCATAAAGATTTTTAACCTAGAAAAATAACTTAGACATTACTTTGGAAAATCGCGTTAATCCGAAACCGACCCGAGATAGTCGAAATCCGAAACAAACTCGAAACTGAAACAATGAAAGTCAACCCGACCCAGACCCGACCAGCAGCAAGAAAAAGTAGAAGTCAACCCGACCCGCAACGAAAAAATATAGCGTCAACTCGACGCGACCTGAACCTCGAGTTCGGTCAGGTTTGAATAAAAGCGGGTAACCCAACCCAATTCAGGACTCTAATCCAAACCGCTGAATTTCATTTACTGTTTCTTTGCATTTGAAAGGAAAAAAAAATAACATAGGTCTCGATTTTTTGATTGATTTTTCAATGCTTCTTTAGAAGAAATTTCCTTTTTTTATTCAGTTGTACGAGTCTACAAAAATAATAAATTATTTTTAAAACGCCTTAAATTAAGATCCAATGTGTAATAAGTCACTCAAAAAACTTCTTAAATCTAGTTATAAAACTGCTTTCAAATACTAACTAGCTGCGTTCTAATACAATCAAAAAAGTTATATTTATTCCTAAATTTACGGAATTTGCAGAAATTCTTATTATATATCAAGAAATCCAATATATATCTTTTTTCTATAAAGACAAATTATCTTTGATAAAATAGTGTCAAAGTCGATTTTCAATCGATTATAACTCAATATGCGATAAATATATTAATAACTGAATATCGCTGTTTGATTCCAAATCATTTGCATATAGTTATGGCTGCAAATTTTAAGCTTTTACTAAAAAAAAAAAAAAAAAAAAAAAAAATGCATACATGTGTATACGTATCGTATATGTGTGATAAATATTTATATATATGTAGGATTTCAGCGTTAATACTTCAATTGCTTTATGACGTCATGATCGTCATATTAACTGACGCTTTAATACTGTTACTATTATCCATGTTTCAAATACACGAGCTATAAATATTTTGGATCACGAGATCAACATTTTAATACCTTCAAAAATTGGAAAAGAGTCAGTCACATATTTTTATCTTCAAAGAAGCG
This sequence comes from Maratus michaelseni, assembly GCA_963931845.1. NCBI lineage: Eukaryota > Metazoa > Arthropoda > Arachnida > Araneae > Salticidae > Maratus > Maratus michaelseni. The sequence goes on from OZ007599.1 coordinate 30,045,254, forward strand.
TCGAAGTGTAGAAGAGTCAATTAGAGCACTGCTAGGACTAATTGGACTATGTAACAATAAGAATATTTTATGTTTTATATGAGAAGTGTAAGATATTTTGAAGAATAACCAACGAAGCGTTGTGGAATTGATTTCCTAGAATGGTATTAAAGTTTGTGCTTTTGTTATTTTGAAGTCTAGTTGTTCAATTAATTTAGTAAATTAACTTTTTACGTATAACCTATCTACATTTTTGGGGGCTCGGATGCCAGAATAATTAAAAATAAAACGCCAGTATCAAAAGTTGTGTTACGATTTCGCAAGGTGAAACCGTAATTGTATTACTTCAAGTACAAATTTTGAAAGATAAACATGGGAACTCTAAATAAAGCTAAGAGAATTGATCTAATAAACCTCTGCGAAGAATGCGGAATTGAAGCACCACAAAAACCGACAATACCCGTCCTAATAAAGCTGATCAAGAGTTGGGAGAGGTACGAAGAAGAATTTATAAGAGATCGATTGGAAGTAGTGATAGCAGCTAGAAAAGAGAAAACAGAAGAAGAAAGAGAAGAGAAAGAGAAAGAGAAGAAATTACAAGCAGAACTGGAAGAGAAGAAATTACAAGCAGAGATTGAAGAAAATAGATTGAAATTGAAAATGGAAATGAAAGAGAGAAAATGAAAAATAGAATCTGAGCAAAATATTGAAATTAAGAAATTGCAGATACAAGAAAATTCAAGAGAACACATTGAGGAAAATCCAAGGACACATCCAGGTAAGCAATTTGAATTGCTTAGATTATTAACTAAATATGAAAGTTCAAATGATATTAGCTTATATTTGGCTATGTACGAAAGGCAAATGGCACAAACGGGCATTGATAAAAAAGAATGGGTAAATTATTTAATTAATCTAATGCCGTTAGATATGATCAATATAATTACGAGGGAAAACGAACCTGAAGTTCACGATTATGATCACATAAAAAATATTCTACTAAAACGCTACAAACTATCACCAGAAGAGTTTAGGCTGAAATTTTTCTCATCTAAAAAGGAGCCAACGGCTAATTGGCGCGATTTCACTTATGAGATAAAGGTGTATTTTCAACAATGGATTGAAGGTCTTCAAGTAAATAACTTTGAAGATTTAGCGAATTAATTGTTGTTAATCAAATCAGGCATAATTTACCTACGGAAACAAAGACACATTTCATAGAGGAGTTGTTAATAATAAAGAAAATTGATGAATTAGTTAATAAATTAGGTAATTACGAAACAGCCCGAAGGCTTTACAATAAACAATCAGTTAAGGATACAAGCGGCGATTTTGATGACAGAAGATCGAGAGTGGCTGACTGCGCCAATTCTAAAAGACGCCAAGTTGATAATAGGTACAATATGGATCACGGATGCAAAGCGTCACATATAATCTGTTTTACGTGTGGCAACTCTGGTCACGTGAGTGCAAAATGTGCCACGGCGAATAATACGGAACGAGAATATTCAAATTTTTACCCGCAACATAATCAAAATTGGCGAGAAACAAAATACCAAGATGAGACCCAAAACACGCAAAGAAAAATAGTTAATATGGGCATGTTAAATGGTAAAAAAGGAAGAATCTTAGATATTGACGGAGTAAAAACAAACGTAATAATCGATACAGGAAGCGATATTTCAATCGCCAATTCAAGATATCATATTGCAATAAACGTGCCAAAACTAACCAGCGACAATATATCTATATCAGGCATAGGTGGAAAAGAAATTAAACCAACAGGTTTTTTTCTGGCATAAAGTATACGTGGACGATACAGAAATACAGGATAAATTTTACGTAGTACAAGAGACGGACTGCGATTTTAATTGGTATAAAAAAATCAGATGACGTTTTCGGTTTCGCGTTGAAGCTTTGTTTGTTTATGTTATGGAAGAAAAGTGCCGGAAGAAAAAGGAAATTAAATGTAGTACTTATTTTATTTTTTACAAAATATATGCACAAAATAAAAACTTGTAATTACTAAATATGGCGATTAACTTATTTTAATTTCTTACAAAGTTTAATATTTTTTTAACAATTTATTCAAATTTTATGTATTATTATTATTATTACTTTTAAACATATATGTGAGTTAAGAAAGGGATATGAAATGTGTTAATTGCTAAATTAAATTTTATAAGTTTATTTTTCAAATAAAATTTGTCTTAGTAGCTAAACGAAAACTTGATTTGATCAAAACGAAAATTTTATTTCAACAGCAATTATGTTGATTTCTATTATTAATAGCTATAATTAGAAATTAATTAAATAATTTCTAATTAAGAAAATATTAAAATGGAGAAAAAGGAAAAAAATTCCAGAAAGTAGCCTCTAGTACGATTTTTATTTTGTCGAATCAATTTATATATTAAATGATATCAGATGTATTGATTTGATTTTTTTTATTTTCAGCAATCTAATTAAAATGATTAATTCTAATACAATTAGATAGTAATTAATATGCACATTGACAAAAACAACAACAACAAAAGAGTGGAAATAATATGAACAGAGCTTCAAAGAGTGCTTAAAAGGTGGTGTTTGTGGTTCTAACAGTGCCCTGGCACCAGGCACCCAAGTTTTTCAGGAGCTCCAACGGCGCATTCAATTATCGCTTCCGATCGGTTAACAAACATTTTATTTTAACTAGTCGCTAAATAATAAACTCCAAACTTGTTTTTAGTTTAAACTGCCAACCATGGATATATTGCTATTTTATTAGATGTTATTTTAATGAACACTAATATTTTAAATCTTCTAAGGCTACTATATAAATTTTCATTCAACACAGAATCGAGTAAAGTCTTTTCTAAATAATGATAAATGAATTATGTATACTATCTGGACATAAAACTGTGAAATATTACAAAAAGTTGATTTTTTTTTAAATTGTAGCTTTTAGAAGCCCCTTTACCCCTTTTGTATAAGAATTTTTCCATTATCAGACTTACAAGTTCAAAGGTATTCACTTGACTGCCTTTGAATATTTTTTAATAAATCAGCCTAAGTAATTCCAAATATTTTTACATGCATAGACATCTATTTTTAGATCCAGTGCATCATTGAAAAATATGTATTTATATAGAAAATTATACTTCATTTTCTATATTCTTTCTAGTTCTTAAATTTTACTTTTTTCACTCATTTAGATGTCACTTCATAGATTCAATTACAATTTTATTTATGAGAGAGAGAGAGAGAGAGAGAGAGAAAAGATTTTTAAATATTTTTTTATGAATGAATGGCGATAGATTTCTAGACTAGATAGGGAAAATAATGATAGTTTGTAATCTGATAAAACAATCTGAATTTATTAACGATAATTTCAGATAATTTTATAGTACTGAATTTTAAGGAATATAATTTTTTTTAATGTGATTTAGTGGAGAAGAATAAGTGCCCCATTTGCCCCACCCTACCCATGCGTCACTATCTTTCTTTCTTTCTTTTTTTTTTTTTTTTTTTTTTTTTTTTTTTTTTGTCAGTGTTATAAGTTAATTAAAGTAAATTAAAACGTGACTCAAGATTCTATGTAAGATATAGAAATAAAAAGAAAGTTTAAAGTGTATTAAAAATAGAATGTATGTAATCTCATATATATATATATATATTATCTGCAAACTTTTTAGCTGGTTTGTTTATATTTATACATACAACTCATATAATATTATATGTTTAATTATTTGCTTACATAAATATTCAAGATCATGAAGAGTAGAGTTTATTTGCCTTAAAAAATTGTCAACATTACCTAAAGGGCTAATAAAACATTACTAAAATAACATATTTTGCATTTAAGGTTATTTATTTTTTTCAAATTTTCATTTAAAAAAAAATTAGGAATAACGAATGAATTTTAACAGTAGCGAAATGACTCCTGTTTACATAAATGAAATTTCAGATATCAAACTAATTAGTATTTTTGATTTACCAACTAAAGTAAAAAAATTCAAGGTTTTTTTTTTTTTTTTTTTTTTTTTTTTTTTTTTTTTTTTTTGGGGGGGGGGGGGGTACATTTTTGTGAAAAGTAAAAGAAGTTATTTTTGTGAAATGTATTATATTTTTGCGAAAAAAACATTTTGTAACAAAAGAGGAAATTCAGTTATTCAAATTCAACCAAGTATTTATTAAAAATAACTTCTTTAAGTCCTGCTAAAGTTTTACTTTTTGGTGAATTTGTTTTGTTAGTAGATTACACATTTTAAAAGCTAACACAATAAAAATAATTAATGAAGAGTATGTTTTTGTGGAATTGAATTTTGTGAAGGGTCCTGTTTTATTAAAAGGAGTTTTGTGAAGGGCTTGTTTTATTAAAAGCAATTTTATGAAGGGCCCTGTTTTATTAAAAGCAATTTTATGAAGGGCCCTGTTTTATGACATGGATTTTTGTGAAGGGGCCCTATATAGGCCCCAAATTTTGTCTGGATTGATCCTTAGTATGTGTATATGTGAAAACATGATGGGAAAAGGGGGAGGGGATAAGTTTGGTTCAGTAAGTTTATTATGTACAGCTGTTATAACTTTTTATATACCGTACAATCAATGGTTTAGGTCATATCAATTCTGTCATGACAGACAAAATTGGAAGTGACAAAACGTTTATTTGAAGAGAAGCATTATTTTAAAACAAAGGTGTTTCTGGATTTTTTGCCTGGTGTTATTTTAAAAATGAACAATTTTTTATCAATGTATTTCAGCCCTTTACTTCTATTGTAATATTTTAAATTATATATAATTTTGAAATTGAAACACAGTTGAAACTTAAATGTAATTAAATAAATATTTCAAATTTCTCAAAAATTTGATAATATAACGTAAAGCTCAAAAACAGAAATAACAATAGTATAGTGTTAATCAATGATAGAGTTGTTTAATTAATATAAACATATTCGTGATTTAAACAAAGAATAAACCTACTAAAAATCTTCAATAGATAAATACAACTCGGATGATATATTGTTTAGTTTAAAACCACAATATCTAATTTATAGAGCTAATCTTATATTTATATAACAGATCGTACATAAATAATAATAGTGTATCTTTCACACAAGACACAAAATTTAACTTTTACTCATATTCTACGAGTACCAAAATCGAAAACCTACATTGAGTCGATGGATACTTGAACATAATCTAAGTATTTTTTACTTAAAGAAAAATGCAAATTAGTCTGATGTCTCAAATTTTAATTAGAACTTACGTACGACATTTATTTCGCTACTATTAAAATACATTCATAAATTCTTTTTAAGATCGAAATTGCAAAAACAAATAACCTTAAATGCAACAATTTTTATTTTAATAGCAATTTATCTACCATTAATGTAATGTTGATTTTTTTTTTATGGCAAATAAAATTCTTCCGGACCATGCTTATTTATATAAACAAACAATTGAACATAAAATATAGAGGATTTATATATAAATATAAACAAACCAGATAAAAAAAATTGAAGCTAATACATATATATGAGATCACATACCTTTGCATATTGTTCTTTTGTTTTATAATAGTAATAAATTTCTATTATATCTTATACACAGACACTCGATTCAGTACGTAAGCCGCCATTATTGTAAAATGTGACTAGACTTGCTCTCTCGTCTTGTTTTTTGTTAACTACGCCAAGTATTCCGGTTTGATCCAAAAGGAAGACCGTTAAATGACCATTAGTGTCAAGTGATAGGTATCCCTTTCAGAAATTGAAAAAAGCAGAAACGACGCCATTTTGATGCGTAATTACTTTCTCTATAACTTCCGGTGTTGCTGGTCATTAGCGAATGAGTGATCTCCTTTCGAAAAGCAGGAAATTTCTCTTGGTTTTTACCTTTTTTATTAAATGTACAGCCCCTTCTAGGACTCTTCCATTCTGTTTTCACTGTCACACCTGTGAGACAGATGTTCACATACTTCTTCGCACTTGTATTAAAAAAAGTTCTTAGTTACAATGCTTCTTTAAATAAAGAATGCAAAACTGCAGCAAGAAAAATATTTTTATTTATATCACGTCATTGCTTGCACTTATTTTAAACTTAAACAAACAAACAATAAGATTTTTGAACAATTTAAAACTGAAAAATAGTATTATGAGGTTTTTTTTTTTTTTTTTTTTTTTTTAATGTTGTATTATTATTCGGCAATATTTTGAATTTAATGTATTTAAGCATGTTCTTGAAAGAAATAATAATACTACTGAACATTGCGAATCTTCGTGGTACTTTAACAAAGTCATTTAGTTTATGAAATTTGCAGAAATTGATATCCAAATGCTTTAGAATTTAATGTTATTTTTTATTTGACTATAAATATATTTTTATCTATAATCAATTGATTCTAATAGATGTGTTTATAACACCTTTCTTAATCTCCAACTTTGACACCATTTTCTAAAACTTTCTTAGCCTTTAACGAAAACAGAGAAATGCTATTCGATTTTTTAGTATATAAATAAGAAGTATCAAAATGACTGAATGAATGAATGTGTCAGGAAATATAAAGTTTAGATTTGAGAAAAACATGATTTAATACATATATTATAATACATATAATATATATATATATATATATATAGAAATTATTCACCACTACATTAGATATGTCCGTTATGTTATGGAGGTATTTCTCATTATCTGTCAATATAAGGGTAGGGAGTAGAAATACACGTGCATTACTTATAATGTAGAATCGGAGTGAGAGTGAACAAAGAAATTTTCTACTTTTTCAAGATGTTACACTCACATCTTTATGCATAAATGTGTGGACCTAGAGGCATCCACAAATCGGTAAAATTTGGCCCGGCCCAACAATTTTTGCGAAAAATGCATATATTTAAAATCGCCATTATTCTACAATTAAAATTAATTCATTTTAAAGAACAAATTTAAAACATAAGATAACATATACTTAAAAAATAATATTTCTAGGAAAACCTATAAACCATTGAAAAAGAACCTGTCTATGACGGAATCCGTTCTTAAACGAAAAATGTGTTGATTCATGCAAAAAGAATATAATAATACGTGTGACTTACTATTGACTTTCTCAATATAATATTATTTATGTAAATCACACAAAAGCCCCCGCTAGTTATTTTTGATACTACTTCTATTTTTATATTTTAATTTTAAATGTTTATAAGGCAATTTCTTCAAAATGGTGGCAATCCTTTTACTTTCATTTTTCAGAGACAAAAGAAATAATGGAAAATATTCAGACACATGGCTTTTTGGATGTTTTTTTTTAAATTTACACGTAAAGTTTCGGTAAAAATATTTAAACACGTGTACTTTATTTTTATAAGCGGATACAAAAAATATGTTTGTATTTACTGTTATGTCGCGAGAATATTGTTTTACATCATTATTTTATCTTTATCATTCCTTTTTTACTTTCTTCTATCTTTACAAGAAGAAAGTATTGGATTCATGAAAATTTTCGACTACCGGTTTTCGACGAATTTATACGTTTTAGAAGCTCCTGAACACGATTTGACCATTTTTAGATAATGTCTGTCTGTGAGTCTGTTTGTCTGTCTGTATGTGACAAAAATTTTGTGGGCGCTCTATCTCAAGAACTAATGCATTAAATTTAATAAAACTTTATATTCAGTGAGTTCCTGATATAAATTGGTGCTGATTAGTTTTTGGTGAAAATCACCCAGCAGGTGGCGCTGCTATGCTGCATTTTTCACGATTTCTATAATAGATGTATCTCAAGACCTAATGCACTTATTTTCATCAAACTTCAGGTTTAGTTAGATCTTGACATAAATAGACGCTGATTACGTTTTGGTGTAGATATCCCAACATGTGGCGCTGCTATACCACTTTTTTCTCGATTTTTACGATAGTTATAGCTCAACAACTAATACACGGAATTTCATCAAACTTTAGATTCTATTAGACCTTAACATAAATAGATGCTGCTAACGTTTTGGTATAAATTGCCCGACAGGTGGCGCTGCTATGCTACTTTTTTCATTATTATCACGATAACTATATCGCAAGAACTAATGCACAGATTTTCACCAAACTTCAGATTCAGTTAGACGTTAACATAAGTTGTTGTTGATTAGGTTTTGGTATAAATCTCCCAACAGGTGGCGCTGCTATGCTGCATTTTGCAGGATTTACACGATTTTAGCAATAGTCATATCTCAAGAACTAATGCACGGAATTTAATAAAACTTTAGATTCAGTTAGACCTTGATATAAATGGGTGCTGATTCTTTTTAGTGTATGCGAAATGTTTGTGAGATAGAAGAAAGTTTTGGGATTGGCACATCCGACTAGTTTCATTATAAAGAAAAAAATGTTCTAATATAATAGGTTGTGTTTAAGACCATCAAAGAGTCTCCAGGTACCTAATAATTAACTGATATCATTTTCAAAAGAAAGAATTCATTACTAAAAAACACGAAACTGCTATATTTCCCATAACTGCGTCAAAATTATACATAATTTTCAAAGATTTTTCAATCCACCAGATCTGAAATTAGAGGGTAAATTTTCAAGAAGACAACGCCTTCACCTGTATAAATGCCATCATTTTAAATAGGCATTCAATTGAAAACATATATTTTAATTAAGGAAACTGACATGTTTTTCTACATTTATGTCTAGATGAAGCAATTTGAATCGGCTCTTCATTCATCCTATATTGAGATTAGGATAATTTATCAGGAATTTTTCACTATGGACTTTTCTGTCGACGAAAATCGTAGCCCACTTTTTCTCACCCGAAAATACTCAGTTGTTATTGTTAGACACATTTTATCGCACAACTTCTAAATATAGCAGCAAAGTTAGACACAACTTCTAAATGTAGCACAATTTCAATTTCAACATCATCATCGAAAAAGGAAAATATAATGTGCTTTTGAATTAAATTCATTTGAAAATTGCAGGTCAATTTAGTGATTTTAATAGTTTCCAAGCATGGAATATTTTTTAATTTTAACTCAACACTGAGCATCGGTATGCTTCAATAATGTTAAGTAGATACTGTCAAAGTTACCACAGTTGACAATTGATTGCTCAGACGAAAAAAAAAATCATAAGATCAGATTACTTTTTTGATACAGCACTTTGGTGCTAAACTGAAATTTGTCACGAAAATGCAAATTTTCATTTTATGTTGAACATAAAATGATTACTAAATTAAATTGAATTGATTGAAATATATGTTGCATCAGAATATGCTCGGAATTGCACGTTTATTTAAAAAAAAAAAAAAAGAAAAGAAAGAAAAGAAAGGAAGAAAGTTCCATTGTGTATGTCAAGTTATAAGAGGAAAATGATTCCAGATCGGAAAAACGGACAACTATCCCGATTATAGAAATGGAATGAAGAACCCATACAAAGAATAAAAACATTAAAAATCATCCTCATCTGCAGATCATATATATTATTTCTGTTGTCAACATCCCTTTTTCTATGCATTTACAAAACGCACAACAATGAATGAGGTAACATTCGAAAGGTTTTTGAACCGGCTTCTGACATACTTACACTCACATTTCGTTAAAATATGTTTGTTGGTTAAAAATTGTAGTTCATTAAAAATGAAATTGGCATTGTTTTCATAAAGGAAATGATAGGTTTCTCAAATCAGTTGTGATAATAAAATACCGCATTATATCATGCCCATCAAAGAATTAAAAAAAAAAGCACAAAAAAGGTAAAGTGTGATATATCCGCACACGTTTATTTATTATCTATGATTCAAAAGCAAAATTGAAATGGAAATGTTTAGAAGAAAAATACACTATTGATTGATCGAGGCAGTGGTATTTCACGTGTAGTCTAAAAGGTATGAGTAGTAAGATAGTGGGGGTTCACCGGCAGCAGCCGCAATCCGCAATGAGGAATGGGGATTCCAGACTGAGGAACGAGGATTCCTCAAGGAGGAATGGGAATAAGGGGGAGGAGGTACCTTCACAACCGATAATACAATGTTCAGAATCATTCTTCTCTTTACAACAATAATTTCTGATCCATCTAGTTATGTATCTGATATTTTATAGAAAGGTTTGTGTATAAGAATATGTTTTAAAAAGCAAGTATATTATATATTTATTATAAATAGTTCTATGCGTGTCTATGTGTGTGTATGTGTGTGTGTGTGTGTGTGTGTGTATGTGTATGTATGTGCACGTGACAAATAGATCTCTTTGTGTGTGTGTGTATGACTATCTGATTATTTATGAAAGTTTTACAAAAAATTTTCATGTTTTTATAAAGAAAAAAAAAATATGCGGTAGTTAAAAAGTTTCACATATTAAAAAAAAAAAAAATCTTTTAGAAAAAGTTTTGCATTACTTTTAAAAAAAATTTATTTTATTAAAAATTTTATCTTAACAAAAAAAAAAAGTTTCACTATAGTTAAAAAAAGTTTTCACTCATTTTCGATTTAACTACAACAAAAGTTTGTGTATAAAGATAACGTTTCACTAGTAAGGTTTAAAAAAAGTACTCAATAATAAAATCAACAATTTTTATTATAACAAAATAATTTACAGAAAGGTATTTACAGATCAAAATATACATCGCGATTTTGCGTTAGCAATACAAATCAACATTTTCTTCTTTATTACAAACGGTATTAATGTCATAATGGCCATATGCTAAACTGCTTATTCCATCATCCAATAAGTAACGCTTGTCGTCAAAGGGACTTAAGCTAATTTTATTTTGAGTTAATGTATATAGGCGATGGTCATCTTGGGCAATTCTTACCTGTTTCTCCATACTTGTTTTTTGTTGTTGGAGGCACTCCAAGTAGTCTTCATGTTTAATTTTCTGCCGAACAATCTGCGTAGATACGCCTTTTGCACGCTTCTTTTCATCTTTAACAGATTTTAGAGAATACATTTTTGATTTCAGTCCGACAAACTCAAGGACTAATTCACCATTAAGTTCATCCTTAAACTTTCCGAGCGTCTTCTTATTATCCTCAGAGTATAGACGATGAGATTTCGGGTATTCAGAAAAGTCAAACAACTCACGATGCTGCTCCAGATCCTTATAAATATTATTGGTTTGAATATGATACGTTAGGGAATCTGTATCCGTAAAGAGTAAAACTGCACGATCTTTGTATGTTTTCTTTATAAAATTGTAATGGAAATCATACATACAAAGTTTAGATAGTTCGAGTATAGAAAATCCAACATAGATGGGTCGGTTCATATGTATGCTAGTTTTTAATCTCTCAACAGCAGTCAAGTCTTCATCATAAGTTTTAAACGATTTAAAAGTAGGCGATGCTACTAATTTTTTGGCTCTTTTTTCACCGTTACAAAGCACAATATTTCTTCTTTTTCGTAGATTTTCCATGGTTTTACCAAAAACAGAATTGTTCATTAACTTAAAAAAGTCTTTCTCAAAAGAAGATTTTGCTTCTTTCCTTTTTTCGGTGTTGAAATTAATATATTTCTGCAACCATGGTCCCTGTTTAAATTTTAAAGCTTTATGCACAGCTGTAATTTTTAAACCAAGTTCTAAATAAAATTTGAGATTACGATAATGGGTTATATAATTTCGTTTATTATTTAAATTTGGTATAAGTTTAGGAGTTCCGACGAATTTTCTATTGTTGAGTAAGCTTCTTGCATGAGAAGATAGCATCTGATCCTCTACAGTTACTCTCTCAGGGGCGACAGGGTATTCATTATGCAAAGGATGTAAATGTTTCGGGTATTCCAAGTCTACCTCGAAAAGATACCCAATTTCGGAACTATCAGATAAAGATAGAACCCACTCTTCTGTCATATGACTTGTTTCACACCATTCAAAACCGCCGTAGGGTAAAAATTGGCTCATAGCCCACCCGTATAAGTTATTGGCATCCCAATACATAATGTAGCTGGGTGCCTCATTTTTCTTATAATCGGGCGTACCAGGGATGTTTGCTCGGGCATATCTTTTACTTATCATGCTAATGCCGCCTCTTATTCCATTTTCAACCATAAGCAACATATCTATATCACTGAGTAACTCTAAAGGTGTATCAGACATCTTCAAACAAGCCTGCCATGCTAGCCCAGGTGCTGTAAACAGGTGAGCAGGGTCAATTTCATAATACTGCTGACATAATTTCCTAAAGTTTTGAAACACGTCAGCAAGTAGTAGAACATCTGTCTTCACATAAAGGTTGTGATAATCACCAAGAGTCTTGATATCAAATGTTTTCCATACATTCTGGGCGTGTTGGTATTCCTTTTCACTTATAGGCTCATTGGTTAAACTATTAAAAAAGGCAGAAGGCGGAGGAAGCTGCTTCTCAGTAAATTTTTCAAAGCAAGTAAAATAATCATAGGGGTAAACCCCTTTCCGTATAAGTAAAGATAAATTATTATTTCGGGGAAAATTTTCTTCAAGAATAGTGAATTGATCAGGTTGAAGGTTTTTAACAAGTTTTTCCAATGACGTAGGCAAAAATTGGAAAGAGTCTATAAACACCATCTGAATATAAGATGTAGGCTTTCTGATTTTAAAGGTGATATAGTTTTCCATAGAAGTAGCAATAACATCGATTTCATGATCTTTGAATTTTCCAAGCTTTGTCATAATATGATGGCCATCGTAGTTTTTCAAGTTATGGAATATAACAGGAATTGTTTTACACTGCTTATAGTTCAAGTTGCATTCCACATGTGCAGCTCCTCTGTATGCACCTGACAGGTGATCATGGTCACGTGTCCGTTTCTCATCTAAAGTTTTCTTACAAATATGACAAAACTCTGCTTCTCGAAATGCCTTTTCTTCCTTGGGAGAAAGCTTCATAGGTTTAACATTTAGTAACTTTTGACCTAAAATTTCCTTCTCTTGCATCATTCGGTTTAAAAAATGATCAACACAGTTTCTACCCCGATATACCTGTGCTTTCTTCACACACGTTCCATCGGGTCCAATAACCACATAGGCATAACCACATGGCAAGTGATAGGTTGTTTTCTCGGTATAGGATGCTTTAGAAGAGGGAGGGGCTGATGAAATAGGTATAAGTAGACTCTCAAAATCCGCATAAATCGTATAGGCAACAGGATGTTGTAAACGAATACCTGTAAACTTTAATATATTATCATTTTCACTAGGCATCTTTATAGCTTGTGCAACATGTTGAGAACAATATTCATTATGCTTATCCAATAGATCTTGTCTTGAAAATCGATGTAAACATCGATAACAATAATAGCCAGCGGCTCTATGTTTGGTAAGATCACCTAAAAGTCTTGAAAAACTTCTTATCAAACAATAGTGTTGCTTTTCACCATCACCAACCAATAACAAATTAATCACATCTTTATCCTTCTTTTCAGATATATACAAGGGGCAAACTTCATCCTCTTCATAACCAAACACATTAACCCGTAAATTGTTGAGTTGTTCAATAACAGGTATCTTCTGAAGGGGTACAGGGCATTCTACACTACCTAATTTAATATCATGTTCATAAGATCGATAATGTGAAACACGTTCAGGTTTTTTTGTATAATCCAAGTTCAGTTTAAAAGCCAGAAGACACCATACTAAACATTTGTTATCTTCGTTTTTTATATTCAGCACTGCTTTTTTATCATCAAGTTTTTTAGACAAAGGAATATAGGAACTCGCAGCGAGAGGATGATATTTAGCAATCTTGAGTTCTAAATGAAGAATTTTTCTAAGTTTCCAGCCAGAACCTCTTTGTACAAATTCTTCAAAGGATTTAATAATCTTCGAAAATCCTTCCTCAATATGCTGTGAGATAGTATCTTCTATAAGTTCGGTCATACAAGAACATCGAAAATAACATTGAATTTCTTCAAACTCCTCATTATCAGTTAGACGTTCAAGTGATATTTTTTCTACCATATACCATTTAATTGCACCTTTTTCATGAATTTCACTTATTAAACGTTCTTGTATTTCAGTTTGTACATGTCTATGAAATACCTCTAAATCATTTTCCTCACGTTCATCAGGATGCAAAATCACTGTTTTAAACACATTAAGTGCATCAGAATACTTTATGTTTTTCGACTTTGCATTAGATGAGCTCATTTTGCGTTTTACACTCACAAGAGGTGTGCGGGGGTGTTGAGTGCGAACATGTTGTCTCAGGTCAAATTTTCTTCCAAACACTTTATCGCAATCGCGACAAGGAAATGTTGAATTCCGATGCGACTGTAAATGCTGCTTCAAATTATTCCTTCGGGTAAAAACTTGATCACATTCATCACACTTAAATGTAGACTGTCCACCAGTATTATGGGTTTCTGAATGTCTTAACAAGTCCGATTTCCTTCTAAAACACTTTTCGCAAGTTTCACAGGAAAACGACTTTTCATTAATATGAATCTTAACATGCTGATTTAAATTAGAATATGTTGAAAAAACTTTGCCACAGGTGGGGCAAACATGCTTCTTTTCCACATTTGTAGGGGTCACAGTCTTTAAAGAAACATCCTCTTCAGCTTGTTGATTACAATTGGAAGAACTTTGAGATATAGTATCTTTTTCTGTAAGAACTTCATCGAATCCATCATGCTGTAACAATCCAACACTATCATGTGTTTTTAAATGTCTTTGTAGGTTTGATCTTCGATAAAAAGACTTCTGGCAGCTATTACAAGTATATAATTTCTCGCCAGAATGAATTTTCATATGACGGTTCAGATTAGAAATGCTCGAAAAATCTTTACCGCAGGTAAAACAGCTAAACATCTTCTTAGCAGATACAGAATCTCCCACAATCGGGGTTTCATCAATAGGCATATCAACATCCATAATATAAAATCAATAAAAAAAAAACTTTAACTCTTAATGGCAAACACAACAGCGATTCACACTGATAAAAAGCGGGAGCAATTTAAAACACGTTTAACCACTAGCGATATGAATCCTCAAATGATAAAAATCCTAATTTTCCCCCGTCTATTTATACCGACCCGAAAGCAAAGTTGAGTTGTAGTATTGCTTGATATGATTGTTATCAAAACGCGTCATACGATTTCGGGGGCCTATAAGTTTCTTTCCCCTCTTTATAATATAGCATAATTAAACAGATAAACCCGAATGTATACAAATTCGTAAATTATATTATATCACAAAATATAAAAAATCCTACAAAATAAAAATAGAATAACACTTAGAATAACACTTACCCCAAAAACACATCCACTTTAGTTGTTAGTCTGCACTTAACTAATCTTTCTTCCTTATCTATAGTAGGGGGCGCTGCCATCGCCGCGAGAGGCACTGCCCGTCTTCCGGTTTGAGATAAGAATAAACCTTAAATACACGCGCTTAGTCATTCTTCCTTCCCTCTTTCGCGCTAGTAGTTGTCAGTTTCTTGTTTAGACGTGTTGGGTGACGTCATTACGTGTTTGCGATAAGAACAAGGTCACCCCTTATCAACAGGTAAAAAGCTGCGCTTCAGTGACGTCATAGGTGTTATGACATAGCTGATAACGGTAAGATTAGCTGATAAAAATTTGTACTAATCATCTATTTCTCTTCAAGTCATTGCATGAGACGGTTGGGCTCCAACAGCTGTACATAAGGTAAGAGTAATTTATATATTATAATAGGATTTTAAATTAATTTAGTAGATGTTACAATTTGATATTTAAAAAATTTCATGCTAAACGATATGATTATATGTTGCTCATCATACTAAATCCACAAATTTTAATTCGAAATAAATATTATTAAAATTATAATCTAAAATAAATTAGTTAAAATGACTAACAAATTTCAACAAAAGGAAGCTAATTATAAAAGGAAATGTACAAAGTTTATAAATTTACACATGTGTTAAACGCGATTACAAACCTTATCATAGGCACAAGTCTACTTCGACTAGCCTATTTGTTATAAGTTTAAGTATAAGTCAACATGTAAGATATTTGTGAAAAGGAATCTTATGATTTTTAATTTTCCAAGTTCAGTTTCAATCATATTGTAAAAGGCTAATTCAAACTTTGAGATGAATCTATAGTAAAATACTTAAATTAAAATGTATTTTTGATAGTTTAAGAATTAGAAACTACAACTTTGACTACTTTTTAAAATGTTTGCCTGATAGGAAACTATGATAACATGTCTATGTTTGAATTTTTTTTGATAACATGCCAATGCCTGATTTTTTCTGACAACATGTCTGTGTTTGAATTTTTCTGATAACATGTCTGTGCTTGAATTTTTCTGCTAACATGTCTGTGTTTAAATTTTTCTTATAACATGTCTATGTTTAAATTTTTCTGTTAACATGTCTATGTTTGATTTTTCTCTTCTTTTTGAAATGTATAAACTACTATACGTGTCTTTCGATTTCATTGAAGAGAAAAGTGATCGATCAACTTTATCAAACCATTTTAATGTTAATATTTTTAAACGAATGCGATAATCAGATAAAAATATATGTAGTTAATTCATATTATTCCATGAAACATTACATAACAAAAGAATCTTACAAAAATTTTATACTTCAACATTCAAAAATTGGCAATATTCACATCTTAATACTAAAAAACAATCCTTATCTTGGAGTATTTCCTGTAACAAAATCTAAAAATTTCATATCAACAATACCCAAGTTAAAAACTTTACCTCTGAACCTAATACCAATTTTTAATCTCAGAAAGATAAAACTCAGAATTTTTTTAGAAAGTTACTTCTAAAACATCTCATAGATGGCGCTGTTGAAAAAATCAACTCAAAGTTGTTTAAAAAACATTAATAAAATAAATCTAACTTTAAACTATCATCAAACTCCCCAAAAATCACTTCCAATTATAAATATTCTAAAATAATTAAAACTTATAAAATCGCTCATAGGGGGCGCTGCTGCGAAAAAATCATTTCGAAACTTGTTTAAAATACATTAAAAAACTAAATCTAACTTTATCATCAAACTCCAGAAAAATCGCTTTCAATTAGAAATATTTCAAAATAATTAAAACTTCTAAAGCCGTTCATAGGGGGCGCTGCTGCGAAAAAATCATTTCGAAACTTGTTTAAAATACATAAAAGAAAAAATCTCACTTTAAACTATCATCAAACTCCAGAAAAATCACTTACAATTAGAAATATTTAAAAATAATTAAAACTTCTAAAACCGTTCATAGGGGGCGCTGCTGTAAAAAAAGCATTTCGAAACTTATAAAAAATAATTCATTACTTGATTACATCATTTTCATAAAAAAAATTTCATCAAAATATCAATAAACAAACAGTAGTAGAGGAATGTATGTTTCAGTCCAGCAGGAGCCGTGAGCGTGGTGGAGGTGAGGCCCCTGGAGGTGGAATCGGAAGTGATCCTGCTGGGCTACACGCTCATTCCTCTACTACTGTTTGTTTATTGATATTTTGATGAAATTTTTTTTATGAAAATGATGTAATCAAGTAATGAATTATTTTTTATAAGTTTCGAAATGCTTTTTTTACAGCAGCGCCCCCTATGAACGGTTTTAGAAGTTTTAATTATTTTTAAATATTTCTAATTGTAAGTGATTTTTCTGGAGTTTGATGATAGTTTAAAGTGAGATTTTTTCTTTTATGTATTTTAAACAAGTTTCGAAATGATTTTTTCGCAGCAGCGCCCCCTATGAACGGCTTTAGAAGTTTTAATTATTTTGAAATATTTCTAATTGAAAGCGATTTTTCTGGAGTTTGATGATAGATTAAAGTTAGATTTAGTTTTTTAATGTATTTTAAACAAGTTTCGAAATGATTTTTTCGCAGCAGCGCCCCCTATGAGCGATTTTATAAGTTTTAATTATTTTAGAATATTTATAATTGGAAGTGATTTTTGGGGAGTTTGATGATAGTTTAAAGTTAGATTTATTTTATTAATGTTTTTTAAACAACTTTGAGTTGATTTTTTCAACAGCGCCATCTATGAGATGTTTTAGAAGTAACTTTCTAAAAAAATTCTGAGTTTTATCTTTCTGAGATTAAAAATTGGTATTAGATTCAGAGGTAAAGTTTTTAACTTGGGTATTGTTGATATGAAATTTTTAGATTTTGTTACAGGAAATACTCCAAGATAAGGATTGTTTTTTAGTATTAAGATGTGAATATTGCCAATTTTTGAATGTTGAAGTATAAAATTTTTGTAAGATTCTTTTGTTATGTAATGTTTCATGGAATAATATGAATTAACTACATATATTTTTATCTGATTATCGCATTCGTTTAAAAATATTAACATTAAAATGGTTTGATAAAGTTGATCGATCACTTTTCTCTTCAATGAAATCGAAAGACACGTATAGTAGTTTATACATTTCAAAAAGAAGAGAAAAATCAAACATAGACATGTTAACAGAAAAATTTAAACATAGACATGTTATAAGAAAAATTTAAACACAGACATGTTAGCAGAAAAATTCAAGCACAGACATGTTATCAGAAAAATTCAAACACAGACATGTTGTCAGAAAAAATCAGGCATTGGCATGTTATCAAAAAAAATTCAAACATAGACATGTTATCATAGTTTCCTATCAGGCAAACATTTTAAAAAGTAGTCAAAGTTGTAGTTTCTAATTCTTAAACTATCAAAAATACATTTTAATTTAAGTATTTTACTATAGATTCATCTCAAAGTTTGAATTAGCCTTTTACAATATGATTGAAACTGAACTTGGAAAATTAAAAATCATAAGATTCCTTTTCACAAATATCTTACATGTTGACTTATACTTAAACTTATAACAAATAGGCTAGTCGAAGTAGACTTGTGCCTATGATAAGGTTTGTAATCGCGTTTAACACATGTGTAAATTTATAAACTTTGTACATTTCCTTTTATAATTAGCTTCCTTTTGTTGAAATTTGTTAGTCATTTTAACTAATTTATTTTAGATTATAATTTTAATAATATTTATTTCGAATTAAAATTTGTGGATTTAGTATGATGAGCAACATATAATCATATCGTTTAGCATGAAATTTTTTAAATATCAAATTGTAACATCTACTAAATTAATTTAAAATCCTATTATAATATATAAATTACTCTTACCTTATGTACAGCTGTTGGAGCCCAACCGTCTCATGCAATGACTTGAAGAGAAATAGATGATTAGTACAAATTTTTATCAGCTAATCTTACCGTTATCAGCTATGTCATAACACCTATGACGTCACTGAAGCGCAGCTTTTTACCTGTTGATAAGGGGTGACCTTGTTCTTATCGCAAACACGTAATGACGTCACCCAACACGTCTAAACAAGAAACTGACAACTACTAGCGCGAAAGAGGGAAGGAAGAATGACTAAGCGCGTGTATTTAAGGTTTATTCTTATCTCAAACCGGAAGACGGGCAGTGCCTCTCGCGGCGATGGCAGCGCCCCCTACTATAGATAAGGAAGAAAGATTAGTTAAGTGCAGACTAACAACTAAAGTGGATGTGTTTTTGGGGTAAGTGTTATTCTAAGTGTTATTCTATTTTTATTTTGTAGGATTTTTTATATTTTGTGATATAATATAATTTACGAATTTGTATACATTCGGGTTTATCTGTTTAATTATGCTATATTATAAAGAGGGGAAAGAAACTTATAGGCCCCCGAAATCGTATGACGCGTTTTGATAACAATCATATCAAGCAATACTACAACTCAACTTTGCTTTCGGGTCGGTATAAATAGACGGGGGAAAATTAGGATTTTTATCATTTGAGGATTCATATCGCTAGTGGTTAAACGTGTTTTAAATTGCTCCCGCTTTTTATCAGTGTGAATCGCTGTTGTGTTTGCCATTAAGAGTTAAAGTTTTTTTTTTATTGATTTTATATTATGGATGTTGATATGCCTATTGATGAAACCCCGATTGTGGGAGATTCTGTATCTGCTAAGAAGATGTTTAGCTGTTTTACCTGCGGTAAAGATTTTTCGAGCATTTCTAATCTGAACCGTCATATGAAAATTCATTCTGGCGAGAAATTATATACTTGTAATAGCTGCCAGAAGTCTTTTTATCGAAGATCAAACCTACAAAGACATTTAAAAACACATGATAGTGTTGGATTGTTACAGCATGATGGATTCGATGAAGTTCTTACAGAAAAAGATACTATATCTCAAAGTTCTTCCAATTGTAATCAACAAGCTGAAGAGGATGTTTCTTTAAAGACTGTGACCCCTACAAATGTGGAAAAGAAGCATGTTTGCCCCACCTGTGGCAAAGTTTTTTCAACATATTCTAATTTAAATCAGCATGTTAAGATTCATATTAATGAAAAGTCGTTTTCCTGTGAAACTTGCGAAAAGTGTTTTAGAAGGAAATCGGACTTGTTAAGACATTCAGAAACCCATAATACTGGTGGACAGTCTACATTTAAGTGTGATGAATGTGATCAAGTTTTTACCCGAAGGAATAATTTGAAGCAGCATTTACAGTCGCATCGGAATTCAACATTTCCTTGTCGCGATTGCGATAAAGTGTTTGGAAGAAAATTTGACCTGAGACAACATGTTCGCACTCAACACCCCCGCACACCTCTTGTGAGTGTAAAACGCAAAATGAGCTCATCTAATGCAAAGTCGAAAAACATAAAGTATTCTGATGCACTTAATGTGTTTAAAACAGTGATTTTGCATCCTGATGAACGTGAGGAAAATGATTTAGAGGTATTTCATAGACATGTACAAACTGAAATACAAGAACGTTTAATAAGTGAAATTCATGAAAAAGGTGCAATTAAATGGTATATGGTAGAAAAAATATCACTTGAACGTCTAACTGATAATGAGGAGTTTGAAGAAATTCAATGTTATTTTCGATGTTCTTGTATGACCGAACTTATAGAAGATACTATCTCACAGCATATTGAGGAAGGATTTTCGAAGATTATTAAATCCTTTGAAGAATTTGTACAAAGAGGTTCTGGCTGGAAACTTAGAAAAATTCTTCATTTAGAACTCAAGATTGCTAAATATCATCCTCTCGCTGCGAGTTCCTATATTCCTTTGTCTAAAAAACTTGATGATAAAAAAGCAGTGCTGAATATAAAAAACGAAGATAACAAATGTTTAGTATGGTGTCTTCTGGCTTTTAAACTGAACTTGGATTATACAAAAAAACCTGAACGTGTTTCACATTATCGATCTTATGAACATGATATTAAATTAGGTAGTGTAGAATGCCCTGTACCCCTTCAGAAGATACCTGTTATTGAACAACTCAACAATTTACGGGTTAATGTGTTTGGTTATGAAGAGGATGAAGTTTGCCCCTTGTATATATCTGAAAAGAAGGATAAAGATGTGATTAATTTGTTATTGGTTGGTGATGGTGAAAAGCAACACTATTGTTTGATAAGAAGTTTTTCAAGACTTTTAGGTGATCTTACCAAACATAGAGCCGCTGGCTATTATTGTTATCGATGTTTACATCGATTTTCAAGACAAGATCTATTGGATAAGCATAATGAATATTGTTCTCAACATGTTGCACAAGCTATAAAGATGCCTAGTGAAAATGATAATATATTAAAGTTTACAGGTATTCGTTTACAACATCCTGTTGCCTATACGATTTATGCGGATTTTGAGAGTCTACTTATACCTATTTCATCAGCCCCTCCCTCTTCTAAAGCATCCTATACCGAGAAAACAACCTATCACTTGCCATGTGGTTATGCCTATGTGGTTATTGGACCCGATGGAACGTGTGTGAAGAAAGCACAGGTATATCGGGGTAGAAACTGTGTTGATCATTTTTTAAACCGAATGATGCAAGAGAAGGAAATTTTAGGTCAAAAGTTACTAAATGTTAAACCTATGAAGCTTTCTCCCAAGGAAGAAAAGGCATTTCGAGAAGCAGAGTTTTGTCATATTTGTAAGAAAACTTTAGATGAGAAACGGACACGTGACCATGATCACCTGTCAGGTGCATACAGAGGAGCTGCACATGTGGAATGCAACTTGAACTATAAGCAGTGTAAAACAATTCCTGTTATATTCCATAACTTGAAAAACTACGATGGCCATCATATTATGACAAAGCTTGGAAAATTCAAAGATCATGAAATCGATGTTATTGCTACTTCTATGGAAAACTATATCACCTTTAAAATCAGAAAGCCTACATCTTATATTCAGATGGTGTTTATAGACTCTTTCCAATTTTTGCCTACGTCATTGGAAAAACTTGTTAAAAACCTTCAACCTGATCAATTCACTATTCTTGAAGAAAATTTTCCCCGAAATAATAATTTATCTTTACTTATACGGAAAGGGGTTTACCCCTATGATTATTTTACTTGCTTTGAAAAATTTACTGAGAAGCAGCTTCCTCCGCCTTCTGCCTTTTTTAATAGTTTAACCAATGAGCCTATAAGTGAAAAGGAATACCAACACGCCCAGAATGTATGGAAAACATTTGATATCAAGACTCTTGGTGATTATCACAACCTTTATGTGAAGACAGATGTTCTACTACTTGCTGACGTGTTTCAAAACTTTAGGAAATTATGTCAGCAGTATTATGAAATTGACCCTGCTCACCTGTTTACAGCACCTGGGCTAGCATGGCAGGCTTGTTTGAAGATGTCTGATACACCTTTAGAGTTACTCAGTGATATAGATATGTTGCTTATGGTTGAAAATGGAATAAGAGGCGGCATTAGCATGATAAGTAAAAGATATGCCCGAGCAAACATCCCTGGTACGCCCGATTATAAGAAAAATGAGGCACCCAGCTACATTATGTATTGGGATGCCAATAACTTATACGGGTGGGCTATGAGCCAATTTTTACCCTACGGCGGTTTTGAATGGTGTGAAACAAGTCATATGACAGAAGAGTGGGTTCTATCTTTATCTGATAGTTCCGAAATTGGGTATCTTTTCGAGGTAGACTTGGAATACCCGAAACATTTACATCCTTTGCATAATGAATACCCTGTCGCCCCTGAGAGAGTAACTGTAGAGGATCAGATGCTATCTTCTCATGCAAGAAGCTTACTCAACAATAGAAAATTCGTCGGAACTCCTAAACTTATACCAAATTTAAATAATAAACGAAATTATATAACCCATTATCGTAATCTCAAATTTTATTTAGAACTTGGTTTAAAAATTACAGCTGTGCATAAAGCTTTAAAATTTAAACAGGGACCATGGTTGCAGAAATATATTAATTTCAACACCGAAAAAAGGAAAGAAGCAAAATCTTCTTTTGAGAAAGACTTTTTTAAGTTAATGAACAATTCTGTTTTTGGTAAAACCATGGAAAATCTACGAAAAAGAAGAAATATTGTGCTTTGTAACGGTGAAAAAAGAGCCAAAAAATTAGTAGCATCGCCTACTTTTAAATCGTTTAAAACTTATGATGAAGACTTGACTGCTGTTGAGAGATTAAAAACTAGCATACATATGAACCGACCCATCTATGTTGGATTTTCTATACTCGAACTATCTAAACTTTGTATGTATGATTTCCATTACAATTTTATAAAGAAAACATACAAAGATCGTGCAGTTTTACTCTTTACGGATACAGATTCCCTAACGTATCATATTCAAACCAATAATATTTATAAGGATCTGGAGCAGCATCGTGAGTTGTTTGACTTTTCTGAATACCCGAAATCTCATCGTCTATACTCTGAGGATAATAAGAAGACGCTCGGAAAGTTTAAGGATGAACTTAATGGTGAATTAGTCCTTGAGTTTGTCGGACTGAAATCAAAAATGTATTCTCTAAAATCTGTTAAAGATGAAAAGAAGCGTGCAAAAGGCGTATCTACGCAGATTGTTCGGCAGAAAATTAAACATGAAGACTACTTGGAGTGCCTCCAACAACAAAAAACAAGTATGGAGAAACAGGTAAGAATTGCCCAAGATGACCATCGCCTATATACATTAACTCAAAATAAAATTAGCTTAAGTCCCTTTGACGACAAGCGTTACTTATTGGATGATGGAATAAGCAGTTTAGCATATGGCCATTATGACATTAATACCGTTTGTAATAAAGAAGAAAATGTTGATTTGTATTGCTAACGCAAAATCGCGATGTATATTTTGATCTGTAAATACCTTTCTGTAAATTATTTTGTTATAATAAAAATTGTTGATTTTATTATTGAGTACTTTTTTTAAACCTTACTAGTGAAACGTTATCTTTATACACAAACTTTTGTTGTAGTTAAATCGAAAATGAGTGAAAACTTTTTTTAACTATAGTGAAACTTTTTTTTTTTTTGTTAAGATAAAATTTTTAATAAAATAAATTTTTTTTAAAAGTAATGCAAAACTTTTTCTAAAAGATTTTTTTTTTTTTAATATGTGAAACTTTTTAACTACCGCATATTTTTTTTCTTTATAAAAACATGAAAATTTTTTGTAAAACTTTCATAAATAATCAGATAGTCATACACACACACAAAGAGATCTATTTGTCACGTGCACATACATACACATACACACACACACACACACACACATACACACACATAGACACGCATAGAACTATTTATAATAAATATATAATATACTTGCTTTTTAAAACATATTCTTATACACAAACCTTTCTATAAAATATCAGATACATAACTAGATGGATCAGAAATTATTGTTGTAAAGAGAAGAATGATTCTGAACATTGTATTATCGGTTGTGAAGGTACCTCCTCCCCCTTATTCCCATTCCTCCTTGAGGAATCCTCGTTCCTCAGTCTGGAATCCCCATTCCTCATTGCGGATTGCGGCTGCTGCCGGTGAACCCCCACTATCTTACTACTGGTATGCTTTGTTATATTAGATTACATTGTATATAATATGTATTCAATTTATTTTTTCCCCATGTTTTTCCCAACGCGGATGATGTCATCCTCTAATGCAATTAAAATACGATTGTTATTTTTTTTTTTCTCGCGCATGTCTTTTGCTATCTTCGATCAGTTTTAACTGTAACTTTGGTGGATTAAATGGTATGATATTCTGGCTTCACAAATGTTGTTTGCAGATATTTTTATCTTTAATTTTTTTTTAGAAATTTGAACCTGCATCTAAAAAATATTAGATATTGCTAAAATATATCAGACTGCAGTGCGAAATCTTCGCACGGACTGGTTTATTATTATTATTATTGTTTTAAAAAAATACAGTTTTACATAAACATTCATGAGCTGAAAAGAATGGCTCCGTTACAGACGATATGAGTTTGAAACGAAAGTTTATTGAATAGGACATTTTTAAAATATTTTATTTCTTCGCGTTTCGACGTGTTCCAACTTGCGTTTAATAATGTTTCAAAATGTTGAGTAAAGGATAAATGCTTTCTAAACGTTATAAAAAAAAATCGCTCCGCGAAACTATTTGGCTCTGGCAGGCAAGAATATTGGAGTGATTTCGAATCAAATAGATTTTTCATTTTTCGATAAATAACTTATATTTTGAGTGATAAGCAAATTTTGTCTTATAAAGATCTTAATCAGACTGTCGCACCAAACGTTAGCTTTGACAGCGTTTATTAAAGACCTCCAAGCCTTTATGTAAAAATGGAAAAACTATTCAATTTCATAGCTTCTGAATAAGAACACCTACTAGTCTCAGGCGTTTATAGGAAAAAATGGATTTAGGAATATGTCAGAAATTAGCTACTTTAGATTTGAAAACAGGCTCATCTCATCTTGCTGCTTTCTGACGCATTCGTGATTTGTAAACTGTACATGAATACAATTATGTATATTATTTCAGATGTCAATATCCCTTTTTCTACGCATATACAAAACATACACGATGGTTAAGATATTATTTGAAAGGTTATTGAACAGGCTTTAATGAGTACATTCACATTTCTTTAAAACATGTTGTTTAATCAAAAATTTAAGTTAATAAAAAATGAGTGCAAAAAACGCATCGACAAAAAATATCAAACTTTGAAGTGAGGAAAAACCTACTGGCTTTCAGATATTTGTATTAAGATTCTAAAATTGTAGTAATTTTTCATTTTTATCTAAAAATATAGCGCCTTTTATAAAATTTGAACTTTTAAGGGATTTTCGAAACATGTGAAAATAACCATGAATTGCAAATGTATTATTAATGAGATACAGATGTCTCTTGTTGGCAAATCAAAATCGCAAGCAATATAAATTTTTGCTTTTTTTCTGAAATGTTATTGAGTTAGCTCGGCTCTTCAATAATAATAATAACTTATTATTATTTATGTGGTTTTTAGTATAGGGTATTGTTTATTTATGTGAGCTGGAAACATTCTAAATTTTAAGCTATGTAAATAAATACCTATTACACTAAAAATATAACACATGCTTGTACTAAAAATAAATATTTGTTTATGTTTTAAAATTATACTATCGGGCGTGGCCCCCCAATATGTTGCATTTGCGTGGCATGATATCTTTTTCTAAGGGGGTGGGGGAAGGGGGATCTAATTAAATTCAACATTTAGAAAACATTCAAAATATTAATTTTATTAATTTCATATTATAAAAGTAATCATGCTTACAATCTTCAATATGAATGAAAGAAAATTACATCTTGCAAGTTACGTGATTGTGTTGAAATTAGAGTAGGATGCATTTGTAGGAAAATGGCGACATACGGGCAATAAAATTCCATTGAACTAGATGATTTGGAATAAAAATTTGGAGAGCTTGATTGCCATCTAATGTTTCTTCATTTGCCTAACTCGTTTTCAGGCTTTTCTCAGATGCAAACTGACTAATTTCTGGCACATTTTAGGTAGATTTCGTAAGAAATACTACCTATTACATTCTCAAGTTGGAAATTTTGAAAAACTTTTGCAGATCTACGCCGATCATGACTCCCAGAACCCAAAACCACCCCCAGTTCAAAACTTTATATCTATCTATCTATCTGTCTATGTCACTTTTTTATGGACACGATAACTGGAAAAATTCTGCATAAATCTCTTCCAAACTCATACATAAAATCAAGGGGCATAAAATCTTGGTCAAGTTTGTTAATGGGCAAAATCGAACCAAGGGAGGGGGGGGGGGAATGGGGTTTTTTTTGTGAAAACAGAAAAAAAACCATAATTTCTTAATTATTGTACGTATCGAATCCGTTTAAAGTTATTATTACTTCTAGGAAAAGGGCCGAAAATTTATGTATGACAGATTTTTGATATAATTAAAAATGGCTCCAAGGGGGGAAAAAGGGGGGTTTTAGAAGAAAAAAAATTACAGCTTCGTCAATTCACAAGATATCAAATCCGCGTAAATCCTTATATATTATTTCTCCTGTCAACATCCCTTTTACTCAGAAAATATGAAACGCAGAACAACGAATGAGATACCATATGAAAGGTTTTAGAACAGACTTCTGACATAGCCCACTTAACAAATCGTTAAAACATGTTTTTGATTAAAATTTGCTGAAATTGAAAAATTAAATCGGCATTGTTTTCATGAAAGAAATGAAAGGTTTTCCTGAAATTATTGTTGCCAAAAAAATAAAATGCCACATTATAGGATGCTCATAGCAATTATTATAAAAAACACCACACGGGTTTATTTTATACTTATGATTAAAAAGCGAAATTGAAATTGAAATATTTAGATTGATATTTCTAAGTCCCATGGTTTTCCCGAAGCGGATGACGTCATCCTCTAATGCACAGTCAAAATACGATTGTTAATTTTTTTTTCTCGCGCGTGCCTTTAACAATCTTGGATCAGTTTTTAGTCTAACTTTGATGGAATAAATTAGATGATATTCTGGCTTGACTAACAACTAAATGTTGTTTGCAGATATTTTTATCCTTGCTTTTTCTTTAGAAGTTTAAACCTGCATCTAATAAATATTACATATTGATAAAAAATTATACTTCTCTATTATCCCGTCGACCACTTTTCATAACAAAAAACTATCGCCAAATAAACGGGAGAACGTTGCCATTGGAATATCAAAAAATAAATAAAATATAAGAATTTAAGGACACAATTGTTATTTTAATTAATAAAATAACTACTAAATCAGTAAAACATAATGAAAAATACACGCAAATGTCGAATGTAATACCACTAGATGACGTAACAAACACGCATAATGATTCTGACATCAAGTAAATGGGACTGCATTTTTGGCGTTTAATCTTACAGTTTGTCGGTAGTTTTTAGTTATGAAAAGCGGTCGACAGGTTAATAGAGAAGTACCTAAAAATATTAGATTTCAGTACAAAATCTTCGCACGGGCCCTCTGGTTTATTATTAATCCTCTTAATATTATCTAAAACCTTTATATTGACAAGTTTTTTATAGGACCAACCGTTATAGCAGAAAAAAAAATTAAAGACAAAAAAAATCCCTGCCGGCTCCGCCTGCAAACAAGTTATTTTTCGAAGTAGGCGGTTCCAACTCCCGCATCTTTTCGAAAGTGATACATAAAATCAAGGGGAATAAAATCTCGGTCAAGTTCGTTAATGGGCAAAATCGAACAAAGGGGGGATGGGGGGGGGGCTTTTTGTGAAAACAGAAAAACCCCATAATTTCTTAATTATGATACGTATCGAATCCGTTTGAAGTTATTATTATTTCTAGGAAAAGGACGGAAATTGATGTATGACAGATTTTTGATATCATTAAAAATGGCCCCAAGAGGGGGTGGGGAAGGGGGGTTTTAGAAGAAAAAAAATTCATAACTTCGTCAATTCAGAAGATATCAAATCCGTTTAAATTTATTATAAATCCTCTTAATATTATCTAAAACTTTTATATTGACAAGTTTTTTATAGGACTAACCCTTATAGCAAAAAAAAAAAAAAAACCTGCCGGCTCCACCTGCAAACAAGTTAGGTTTCGAAGTAGGCGGTTCCATCTGCCGCATCATGGCAGAAAGGTCATTTCTTCCGCAATTCCCAACAAACAGGCGCCCAACGGTCTGCGTCTTCGAAATCTACCTACGCCTGTAGGCCGAGCCGTCAGGGATTTTTTTAATTCCTTTTTTGTTCGTAAACGTATTAAATTGGCAGGTGCACTTATTCAGAAACTATGAAAGCGAACTTTTTTTCCATTTATCGGAAAAAAGAAACGGATTTTTCGAGATATGTAGTCAAATTTGGCGTTTTGAACCATTCTTTCGGACGCGACAGCGAAGGAAAGAGAAAACCACCGTCCTTCGACAATAGTAACTTATATCTCAAGATTTTATACATTTATCGGAAAAAGAAAAAAACTGTTCGATTACAAATAAGTTCAATGATCGTGTCTGCAAGTATCATGCAAATGAGTCAGCAAATGTGTTATAAAACTGCGCATAGTTGAGCGGGAAAAAATATTTTTTTGAGAACCGCCTTAAGTATGAATTCGACCATGCTAGTTAAGTTCTGAAGGTGGCCCACCAATTGCTTTGGTTTCGACATAAACATTTAATATATATGCTCTGTAAAATGCTCTGTCGTTTAATATATATGCATGTTCAATCCATTCTTAAAATTCCAGGTGAATTACATGGTCATGATACATATTGTTCTACATGTTATTTAAATTTTAAAAGTTACAAGAAAACTAATATCTCGGAAACTAGTTAAAATTTTAAAGTTCTGTGAGTTATTATGACATCCCCGGATTAATGCAAAAAACTGCTGCTAATTTCATCGCACTGCATTCCATATTATGTAGGAGTTATGAAATGCAAACAGACAGGCAGATTTTCATATAATAGATATAAAAATAGTTTTTTTAAAAAAATTCTATGCTGAATGAAATTCATATACTATATGAAATTCATCGTTACTTGACAACATGAAAACATGAAAAATTTTACTTACAAAAGGGGAAACATTTAATGTTTTATTATTGTTGTAATTTATTTACTTTTTAAATATATTTTTTTATTATTTCAGCTATTCAAAAATATGAGAAATAATACTATTTAGAAAGTATCTTGAGTCTATCTTAAGATGGCTAATATACTATTTAATAAATATTAAAAAATATCTTACCATACTTTCGAAAAAGGAACGATAAAATATTTAAAATAATACATATTTTTAAATCAAGATGTTTTCAACTTTCTGACAGGCAATCAAATTTGATTTTCTTCTTGAAATACAATCCAATTTTTAAAGAATTAATGAAAAAATATTCTGTAATAATATTTCTAATATTAATTACAAATACATATATTATTCACATTACTTATAATTAAATATTGTTTTCCATTTAAAATAAAATTGAGCCTTTTTTAGTTTCCGGACACATATAGTGTAAAGAAAGTATTGTAATAAAAATAAAACCCCGATTATGGAAATTTTGGTTTATCATATACATGTGTTTCTGAATTGGAAATGTTTATTTTACAATGTTTCCATATGTGTATATGTGAGAATGCATGTACGTAGGTACTTTGTAACATTTTCATGTCCCCAGATATCATTTATGTTGGTTTGCGATTACAATTATGGGTGTGCGTGTGTGAATAAACACGATAGTGACTAAACTGTGTTTCCGATTGAAGTCTTATTTGGTGAAGATGTTATAGCTTTCCTATTTATGAAAATTTCCTTTTATTGAAAAAGACTAATTCTTGACGTTATTTACTCTTATAGAATATGAAAGAAGTGATACACAATAAGATTTCATCAGATCTATGCATTTTTAAAATCTGCGAAAAGGGAAATAAAATTAATAGATATCATTAAAATTGTTTAAAAAATATTTTATTTTTTATTACTTTCTTTTAAATAATTGATTAACATTGGAATCATAGTATATTTTTGTTTGACATCTGTTATAGTCTTGTCGCCTTATGCGGTCACCGTAGTACTTCTCCTAGCCTTGAGACCTTAGTCTTATGGTATTTGCTGCCACCACCGGTGTTATAAGACTGATACCGGACACGGATATACAGTATGATAAAATTTAGTTCAGTTAGAATATTCACATTTAGCAATTTTCGCTAATCGATGGAAATGCACTCGAAATCTTTTGTACAGCCCTGTCTATTATCTGAAGATTTTTGTACACACCACCTATTAATCTAAAAGGCAACTTAAAACTCACTTGCAGAAATTACCAAACGTAAACGACAATGTATCTTTTTTTTTTTTTTTTTTTTTTTTTTTTGCGTAGCCCTGTATATGAATTTATTTATATTCCACAAACATCTATTAGTCTACTTAATATAGTTCAAAAGGAAAATGCGTAACCACAATTAAAAACTATCCTTAAGCAATTCACGCCATAGTCTGTAATACTTACGAATTCCCTTGTGTAGGATGTATATGATCAACTGAGTTTATAAACACACACGGACTATGAAAAAAATAGTTAAACTTAAAAACGCAAACCAAAGTTGAAAACGCACTTATCACACATAGACTGTAAATATTGCACATGTACTGTAACCAATATCTTTTGCGTGTCCCTGTAAATAAACGCAATGCGCACAAGAGAGCAATTTATAGTGCACTTCAGTAATGCATATAATTTTCATTATGTTTGAAATAGTGAAATATCACTAAATTACACTGCAAACGATTTTTCCCCATAGAAGGATGCGTAACAAAATTCTTTTGTTTGACCCTGTAAATGAATAATAAATGCTTTGCACCCCATATTCTATAAAAAGCATGTTTTAATGCGCTTCATAATTATATATTAATTTCATTATGTTTTAAATGAAGTAGCGTCATCAAAATGTACTTGAAACGATTATTCCCCATTGTGTGTCATGTAACGGATTACTTTTGACTGCGCCAGTAAAAAAACTAGAAGTGCTACACACTTCAGTTGAAATAGGGAACATGCTATAGATAACGACAAAAACATAAAAATTTCAGGGCAATCCGAGCATATTTACGGGAGTTAGAGCACGGACAGACGGCCAAACAAACCGAAGTCATAAACACTTTTCAACTAGGATGGAAAGTGTTAAAAAAGGTCTAATATGATTAATTGGTATCTGAGCAATACCAGCAAATTTTACGGGTTTACGAGTAAAAATAATTTGAAGAGTTCTCGAAATCTGAATTAAATTTACAAAGTATAAATAAGAAATAAATAAAAGATGATATAATAATTTTAACTACCGATGCATTAGATAATTCTCAATTGTTTGAAACACAAAAAGATTCATGTAACGAAAAGAAAAAAAAAAGATTACTACAATAAATTCTACATACTAAATTTAAGAATGTTTTCTTGCACTTATAAGGCAAGAGATTAAATAATAAGGTATAATTTATTTATCACCTTTTTATTTTATATTTCTGTGTTTCTTTAGATATAATAATTAGTTGTTCAAAATATTGAACTCAACATTATAAAACCAATGGAAATGTATATGATTACATATAATTAGTGTTAGGCTGTTCTCAAATCCAGACTGGCTACTTTCTGACACATTTTTAAATTCATTTTTATTCGCAAATGCATTAAATTGATAGGTACTCTTATTCAAAAACTTTATAATCGAAATACGTTTTCCATTTTTTGATAAAGACAGAAGATTTTTCAGAAAATACTGTCAAAGTCGGCGTTTTGAGCCGAATTTCTGACACCGCAGCACGGAAAAGGGAGAAAAAACGTGGCATGTGACAGGAATCACTTATAAATCGATAAGTAATTTATTTATATAAAAAAAATTGAAAACTCATTTCTATTCCAAATCGCTTCAATAGTCAGGCCTACCAATTTTATGCCCCTGGGTTTAAAAATGAGTTAGAAGATGTGTCAGAAAGTTTGGCGTTGTTTAGCAAGTCATTTGAGAACCACCTTGATGAAACTAGCTGAAATACACTAAATTCTGAATCCTGCATTTTTACAACAAAATAACCGTATTACATTCTTTACTATTATGCCACACATCCAGAGAAGTTCATAATAATACATTGAAGTTCCTTGACACATGTATGCACCGAAGGCACCGAATTTTAAACGATAACAAACTGAAAAATAGATTCACCTGTCCCTTTTAAGTTGTTCTAATAACTAAAACCTGCTACTGATCAATCTTTAAAAACAGGAAGAAGCATGTCCGTGGTAAGGGGGCGTATATCAAGTTATTTTCCGTTGCACCGGAAGTCTCGATTATCTGAAGTCTTAATGAGTTTTCGCGGCAGGGGATGAATTGGAAAACCTTTCTCCGTAAGTTCACAAATCACAGATGTTTGTCCAAAAATGGCGCGTTTTATGGCTTGGTTTATCCAAGTGTTTTAACGGAAATCTCATTTATCTTCTATTTTCTCACACTAGTTTGAGTGATTGTTATTGGGTCAGATCGGAAGGAATCAACTACGCATGCTCGGTTGAAAAACTTGAACTTCAACCCTCTGTAAAGCCAAGTCCAGTAACTGACAGTAACTGAACCGAGCGTTAGATTTCGCCTTCAAACCGGTCCAGTCAGGTAGACGATGAATACCATTTTAGCTTTCGACCCGGGTTTTCGGCTTAACTCGGGTCGAAGTTATTCGAGAATACGAGCGTCAGCAATCTAATTAAAATGATTAATTCTAATACAATTAGATAGTAATTAATATGCACATTGACAAAAACAACAACAACAAAAGAGTGGAAATAATATCAACAGAGCTTCAAAGAGTGCTTAAAAGGTGGTGTTTGTGGTTCTAACAGTGCCCTGGCACCAGGCACCCAAGTTTTTCAGGAGCTCCAATGGCGCATTCAATTATCGCTTCCGATCGGTTAACAAACATTTTATTTTAACTAGTCGCTAAATAATAAACACCAAACTTGTTTTTAGTTTAAACTGTCTATCATGGATATATTGCTATTTTATTAGATGTTATTTTAATGAACACTAATATTTTAAACCATTTAAGGCTACTATATAAATGTTCATTCAACACAGAATCGAGTAAAGTCTTTTCTAAATAATGATAAATGAATTCTGTATACTATCTGGACATAAAACTGTAAAATCTTACAAAAAGTTTTTTTTTTTTTTTTTGTAGTTTTTAGAAGCCCCATCACCCTTTTTATATAAGAATTTTTCCATTATCAGATTTACAAGTTCAAAGGTATTCACTTGACTGCCTTTGAATATTTTTTTAATAAATTAGCCTAAGTAATTACAAAATATTTTTACATGCATAGACATCTATTTTTAGATCCAGTGCATCATTGAAAAAGATGTATTTATATAGAAAATTATACTTCATTTTCTATATTCTTTCTAGTTTTTAAATTTTATTTTTTTCGCTCATTTAGATGTCACTTCATAGGTATTCACTTGACTGCCTTTGAATATTTTTTAATAAATTAGCCTAAGTAATTACAAAATATTTTTACATGCATAGACATCTATTTTTAGATCCAGTGCATCATTGAAAAAGATGTATTTATATAGAAAATTATACTTCATTTTCTATATTCTTTCTAGTTTTTAAATTTTATTTTTTTCGCTCATTTAGATGTCACTTCATAGATTCAATTACAATTTTACTTATGAGAGAGAGAGAGAAAAAAAGATTTTTAAATATTTTTTTATGAATGAATGGCGATAGATTTCTAGACTAGATAGGGAAAATTATGATTTATAAATAATGATATTGATAGTTGGTAATCTGATAAAACAATCTGAATTTATTAACGATAATTTCAGATAATTTTATAGCACTGAATTTTAAGGAATATAATATTTTTGAATGTTACTTATTGGAGAAGAATAAGTGCCCCATTTGCCCCACCCTACCCATGCATCACTGTCTATCTTTCTTCCTTTTTTTTTCTTTCTTTTCTTTTTTTTTTCTTTTGTCAGTGTTATAAGTTAATTAAAGTAAATTAAAACGTGAATCAAGATTCTGTGTATGATATAGAAATAAAAAGAAAGTTTAAAGTATTAAAAATAGAATGTATGTAATCTCATATATATATAATATATTATCTGCAAACTTTTTAGCTGGTTTTTTTATATTTATACATACAACTCATATATTATATATTTAATTATTTGCTTACATAAATATTCAAGATCATGAAGAGGAGTTTATTTGCCTTAAAAAATTGTCAACATTACCTAAAGGGCTAATAAAACATTACTAAAATAACATATTTTGCATTTAAGGTTATTTATTTTTTTTTAATTTTCATTTAAAAAAAAATAGGAATAACGAATGTATTTTAACAGTAGCGAAATGGCTCCTGTTCACATAAATGAAAATTCAGATATTAAACTAATTAATATTTTTGATTTACCAGCTAAAGTAAAAAAATTCAAGGTTTTTTTTTTTTTTTTTTGGGGGGGGGGCTAACACAACAATAATAATTAATGAAGAGTATGTTTTTGTGGAATTGAATTTTGTGAAGGGCCTGTTTTATTAAAAGCAATTTTATGAAGGGCCCAGTTTTATTAAAAGCAATTTTATGAAAGGCCCTGTTTTATGACATGGATTTTTGTGAAGGGGCCCTAAATAGGCCCCAAGTTTTGTCTGGATTGATCCTTAGTATGTGTATATGTGAAAACATGATGGGAAAAGGGGGAGGGGATAAGTTTGGTTCTGTAAGTTTATTATGTACAGCTGTTATAACTTTTTATATACCGTACAATCAATGGTTTAGGTCATATCAATTCTGTCATGATAGACAAAATTGGAAGTGACAAAACGTTTATTTGAAGAGAAGCATTGTTTTAAAACAAAGGTGTTTCTGGATTTTTTGCCTGGTGTTATTTTAAAAATGAACAATTTTTTATCAATGTATTTCAGCCCTTTACTTCTATTGTAATATTTTAAATTATATATAATTTTGAAATTAACACAGTTGAAACTTAAATGTAATTAAATAAATATTTTAAATTTCTCAAAAATTGGGAAATATAACGTAAAGCTCAAAAACAGAAATAACAATAGTATATAGTGTTAATCAATGATAGAGTTGTTTAATTAATATAAACATATTCGTGATTTAAACAAAGAATAAACCTACTAAAAATCTTCAATAGATAAATACAACTCAGATGATATATTGTTTAGTTTAAAACCACAATATATAATTTATAGAGCTAATCTTATATTTATATAACAGATCGTACATAAATAATAATAGTGTATCTTTCACACGACACAAAATTTAACTTTTACCCATATTCTACGAGTACCAAAATCAAAAACCTACATTGAGTCGATGGATACTTGAACGTAATCTAAGTATTTTTTACTTATAGAAAAATGCAAATTAGTCTGATGTCTCAAATTTTAATTAGAACTTACGTACGACATTTATTTCGCTACTATTAAAATACATTCATAAATTATTTTTAAGATCAAAATTGCAAAAACAAATAACCTTAAATGCAACAATTTTTATTTTAATAGCAATTTATCTACCATTAATATAATGTTGACTATTTTTTATGGCAAATAAAATTCTTCGCGATCATGCTTATTTATATAAACAAACAATTGAACATAAAATATAGAGGATTTATATATAAATATAAACAAACCAGATAAAAAAAATTGAAGCTAATACATATATATGAGATCACATACCTTTGCATATTGTTCTTTTGTTTTATAATAGTATTAAACTTCTATTATATCTTATACACAGACACTTGATTCAGTACATAAGCTCGTAAGCCGCCATTATCGTAAAATGTGACTAGACTTGCTCTCTCGGGTTGTTTTTGTTAACTACGCATGCTCGGTTGAAAAACTTGAACTTCAATCCTCTGTAAAGCCAGGTCCAGTAACTCCCAGTAACTGAACCCAGCGTTAGATTTCGCCTTCAAACCGGTCCAGTCAGGTAGACGATGATATACCATTTTAGCTTTCGACCCGGGTTTTCGGCTGAACTTGGGGTCGAAGTTATTCGTGAATACGAGCGTAAATAATAGGTAGAAAAGCAGTAGAAGGCATGACGTTAAAAGTAACGGAAGATGGTGTTAGAATAATAAGCGGCAACAAAGTACGAGTAGGATACATTAAAATTAACGAAGTACCGACAAAAATTGATGAAGCAAGTATAAACAACGATAATCGATGTTGGGAAGATATGGTTAAAATCGACTGCGTAAATGACAGGGTGAATTTGACTCATATTACAAATTTAGCAAATAGAGAAAAAATAAGAAAATTAATAAAACCATATAAGCCGAATAAAACAAAAGATACAGGATTATCCGATGAACGAAATGTTGACTATCCATCTCCAGAAGAAAATTATGAAAGTACCCATACAGCACACTTTCATCTCTAGAACGTCGCATATACATCGCACTGCGACGTTGTGATGTCCCGCGGAACGTCTCAGAGATGTTCTGGCAATGCGCAAATGTCCTTTTTCAGCGACGTCGCATTGCAATATCTATGAGCCATCGCATTGCGATATCTGTGCGATATTGCATTTTATCATCTACAGTACATCGCACAGATGGTCTCAGAGATGTTCTGGCAATGCGCAAATGTCCTTTTTCAGCGACGTCGCATTGCAATGTCTATGAGCCATCGCATTGCGATATCTGTGCGATATTGCATTTTATCATCTACAGTACATCGCACAGATGGTCTCAGAGATGTTCTGGCGATGTGCGAATGTCCTTTTTCAGTGACGTCGCGGTGCAACATCTATGAGGTATCACATTGCGATATCTATGCAACAGTGCATTTTAATGTCTACACTACATCGCACATATGGTCTCAGAAATGTTCTGGAAATATGCGAATGTCCTTTTTCAGCAATATCGCAGTGCAACACCTATGCGACGTCACATTGTAACATCTACAGGTCTCAAATTGTTACCACTACTTCTGATTACCAATCTTAATCTTATTTAATAACAAATTTATATCCTAAATAAAATTAAAATTACTAATCGGAAATAGTGATGACAATTGGCCTGCTGATATGTAAATTTACCCTGACTTTTTTGTTGCTGTAATTTCTCTAACTTAAAAAAAATTACTTTTAAGGACCTCACTTACTTGTAAATTAAATTAATTACCCAAGGCAGGGGTCGATCCAGGAAAAATTTGGGGCCTATTTAGGGACCATCACATTTCACAAAAAGCCCCCCATCCTCCCCCCCCCCCCCTGGTTCGATTTTGCCCATTCACGAACTTGACCGAGATTTTATGCCCCTTGATTTTATGTATCAGTTTGGAAGCGATTTGTGCAGAATGATTGCAGTTATTGTGTCCATAAAAAAGTGACATAGGTATATAGATAGATAGATAGAAAACGTTTTGAACTAGGGATGTTTTTGGGTTCTGGGAATCATAATTGGCGTAGATGTGCAAAAATTTTAAAAAAATTCCAACTTAGGGGAGAATGTAATAGGTAGTATTTCTTACGAAATCTACCTAAAAAGACATTGCATAAGTAAAATACTTTGTTAGTAAATAATTCATTCTGCAGGTTCCCACTTAACTTAAGCAAGCCCAAGTAAATGTCAAAAAGTTCTTCTTTGTTCCTAAATCATCTTGCATTTAATAAAATCTTCCATCCTTTAATGACACAGAAATACCTCTGTGTTATTGTATTGTGAGTTTGTGTGACAACTTTCTTAGGATATGTCTATGATATCTGAGAAATCCTGAATACACTTTTAATGAATACTTTTTGAAAACACACTTTCAACAAATTTGATATAGGGTTAAAAATTTGGTGAAAGAGTGTGTATTCTTTCTAAGTATAAACAGTCCAAGTTGCTTTATTATCCTAATTCATTCCAAGACATTACCATTTTAAACTAAATCTTTGTTTAAATTTCTCAAAATAAGTCCAGTGATTTTTGGACTTGCATCATTTGTATTCTGGGTACCTAAATTATTGGAATTGTATTTGCATTGTAAAATTTATAATTGGTAATCACTTTTTAAAAAATGCATGTGTGATATTAGAATTTACTGTAGAGATAAAACCATGCTAATACATAATTGAAGAATTTCTCATTACACACTTTTTTAATGAAAACTCATGCAATACATGATTTATGATGAGTAATAATATTATATAATAGTGTAAGACAAAGAATTCTATTAGTGTTTATTCGATGTTTTTTTTTTTCCTCAGTTATTTTAAACAGAAATTATATTCAACCCCTTTTATTAAATATTCCTTGTTTTACATCATATATGTTTCACTATTTCAATCGATGAATTTTACTGGTTCAAACTTAATTATTTTTAAAAAATAAACTCATATTACTGAATGCAAGCATTTTACTTCTGATGAAAATCATTTGTTAATTATGATTAAGAAAAGATTGTCATAAAATGTTAACTCTTACACGTTACAATATTTGCATGCTTAATTTATTTTTTTTTAATCAAAAGTTACGTATTAATTTCTTTAGTATTATTAAGAAAACTTATTAAGGAATATATTAATCCCCCCCCCCCTTCCAGCAGAGTCTTTGGGGTGAAAAGGGTAATTTTGTAGTCGCTGTACTATAATATAATATTATAAATCAATAATTACTTGATTAATCATAAAATTCCACATATCTGCTGATTAAAATAATTCAGCTAAACAAGTTTCAAAATATGCTTCTCTGAATATTATAAAAATGTTATTAATCTTTTTGGATGTACAGATGTAATTTCATTATTTACAATAATTATTTTTATTTAAATTATTCAATAGTAATTTGTGGTAATTACTGAGGAAATCTTTTGATAATTTCCAAATTTGTAAAATTTCACAATTATCATGTGGATAAAACAATATGTTTCTAGTAAATAATAATTCATTAATTATTTCTCATGTAGATGTTAAACATTTTGTAACTTTCAATAGTTTTAATGCCTAATGAAAAGTTTAAATTTATTTATTTGTAATTTATTTTTCATTGATGAAAAAAAAATTATGAATAATATCAATAAAAAAACTCAAACATCATTAAACTAATCAGGTTTAAATTAAAATATTACTGCTGATTTTGTAATGAGAATGTTTAAATGATAAATGAAGTCTGTCACATGTATAATCACAATAATTTCACGAGTACTTTTTGTGCAAAAATATCAATGACTAATACAGTTTTATTATCTTTATATTTATAATAGTAGTTTACATATTCAAAGAAGTTCTGCAGAAATAGATCAAACTCCCTGATAAGATCTGTTTATATTCATTTGTTTTTGTGTCAGAGAGCCAACTTTTAAAAATTTCAGTGATTGGGGGGAGGAGGGGGGGCAAAGAATTCGGGTACATTTCTGTTTATTGATGGAAATTGCTGAAGGGGAATTTTCAACTGTTATGTGTTTCCTAACTGAACTAAATTTTAACATACTAAGTAGTATATATACAAATCTACAGATCATATACAAGACTGCACAAAATAATGCAATTATTTTTTCCACAATTGATAATAACTGCTGAAATTGGGTTTTCAAAATTGTTATGTGTTTCCAAAATTGTTTACTTAGACATCAACTTCCACTTTATTAATTGGTAAAGTATTCTGGAAATGTTGGAAAGTGTTACATAATCTATATATGAAGCAGGATTTTTAGTTTATATTTTTCTGGAAGTTTGTGTGACAACTCGACAACTTTCATTATGATTATTGAGGCATCCAGAATACACCTGATTCAAAGATGAAAATTTGCTGAAAAAGTGCTTAATGACTATGTTCTTTCTAAGTATGAACAGTGTTGCTTTATCATCCCAATTCATTCCAGGACATTACCATTCTACTCTAAATTTTTGTTTACATTTCTAAAAAATTAGCTTTCATAGACTTGTATCATTTGTATTCTGAGTACCTAAATTATTGGAATTGTGTTTGCATAGTAAAATTTATAATCAATAATACTTTTTTTAATGTGTGTATGTATTGAAATTTACTTGATGAGACTAAACTCCATCCTAGTTCATAGTTGATGAATTTTTCCTGAAATTTTCTTAAAAATCAAAACTCATACAATACATTTATTCAATGTTTATTTCCAATTTTTCTCATCCATTTTAAACCGAAACTAAGACAACTTTTTATTTTTAACACTCCTGTGGCTGCTTACATTACATCATATATCATATGTGTCACTATTTCAATTTATGAATTTTACTGGTTCAAACTCAACTGTTTAAAAAATCATATTTTTTAATGCAAACATTTTGCATTTCATGAAGATCAACTGTTAATCATGATTAACAAGAATAGAAAATTATATATTAATCTCTTACTAAAAGCAATCTATTGAATATCGACCCCCCCCCCCTTTCCAGCAGAGCATTTGGAGTGAAAAGGGTTAAACTTTGCAGTTTGTTGTACTATGGTATCAGAAATTAATAATTACTTTATTAATCATAAAATTCCACATACCTGCAGATTAAAATAATTCAGTTTAATATTAAAAAATTGCTTCTTTGAATCGATAAAATGCTATTGATGAATCAATCATTTTTCATACAAACAAATTTTACATCCTTTAATACAGATAGAATTTGATTATTATATTTGTTTTAATTTCAATTATTTAAAAGCAATCTGTGCTAAATGCTGAGAAAATTTTCTGATGTATACCAAATTTGCAAATTTTAACAATTTTCTTCATTGACTAGAAATCAACATGTGCTGTATTAGAATTAAAGAACTTTATCATCTCGATAAAACAACATGTTTCTAAAAATAATTCCTCATGCCAGTGTTAAATATTTTTTTTAACTTTAAATAGTTTTAAAATGCATAATGAAATGTTTAAATTTATTTTTTCATTGCTCAAAAATAAATTCATGAATAATATTAAAATATAAATAAACCAACCTTATTATACTAACCAGGTTTCAATTAAAATATTGCTATGTTTTTCTATCAAATCATATTTAGCGAGCATTTACAGAAATGAGAAAACTTTGATGTCCCTATTGTATAGCACAAATATATATTGATACAAATGTGCTCTTTTTTTTTTTCATTGATGTCCTATTTTTAATGCATATTTAAAATTATCTTGAATTTTGGCAGTACATAACTTTAGAATAATAATTTAAACAAACACAATTAATGCAGCCTCTAAAATAATCCTGCTGCAGCATATAAGCATATAATGTAAAATCCATCGAGAAACTGAAGTTATCTTTATTACTATATTTTTTTATCTGACCTTAAAGATATTACTACCTAAATCTTCACAATTTAACAAATATATTCTGTGTTTAATTTTAAGAAAATACTGCATGAGTTTCATTGTAAAAACAGCACTCCCCCCCCCCCCCCTCCCAGCACAAATAGATGAAATAAATTTCAACTTATGATGCACTCTCAGTTTTTAAGAATACATAGTAATTTCACTGATGTAATACATCTTAGTCCTAAATACATAATCCTCACAGATCTGAACTGTACATATTTTGTAAAAAGCAATACTCTTTTAATAAATTAAATTAAATAGTCATTTTAAAAAGGAACAAAACAAATTCTAAACTTTATATAACTATTTTTGAATGAATGGTCATTTTTACATTAAATAAGAGACTAAAATTATTATTTTTTATACCGAAAAAAAGTTGAAAAGTGCTTGCAACTTGAATACTGACTCGCATTGTTTACACAATTACCATATCTACCCTATATATATAAAATCCTAATGAAACGAATTTGTGAAACGATTTTATGAAACGAATTTATGAAACGATTTTATGAAACGACTGATTAAACGACTGATTATGTTTCAGGGCTATTTTTAATAAAATATTAAACGCTTGATGGTGAAATTAATACCGATTGTCCATAAAAATCCGCGGATGTCAAAACTGCTAATAGAATTTTGAAATTGGAATTAGTTTTCGAGATATTATTTTTTTTTCTAATTTTAATGACATTTCTGTAATGATGGCAACTAATTACTCAGTTTTTGGGGACAAAAAAGGGAAAAAAATGAAAAGGATCCCGATAGGGATTATTGATTTCTTTTTATTTGTCATTTTCAAATTGAAATTGAATTTATCTTTTATTTCAATAGATAATGAAGACAAGATTGTGATTAAATTATGTTTTTCAGGAAAATTTGAAAAAAAAAAATCACATTTCTATCGTCAGGATTCAATCGTCTGTCAGCATTTAATTTAATTTATAAACTGAAAATATTTTGAATAAATTCGTTCAAATGACGTCATTTATGTAAACGCAAAAGAAAGGAGCAAAAAAATATTTATACAATTTGTTTAGCGTAAAATGTCATTTATCCTATTTTATATAGAATCAGAAGTAATTTGTATAGAAAAACAATAATAATATACGTATAATTAAAATACACATATAAACAAAAAAATCGTCGAATTTGTTTCCATGGCTGTTTATGTCATTTGGCACCAAATCTCACTTTCTGATGCCCGAATTGCGCCAAGTTTTTTTAAAAAGCGTCAAGACCCCTATAATATATAATAGAAAAGCACCAAAAGCGCATTGGGTTTGTTTTCATAACTTTTGGCAACAATTCTATGTATATTAACGAATCTATCCCTTTTCGAAGCTCGAATTACGCCAAACCTAAAAGCAAAGAATCCTATACTGGAAAAGTACCCGATTTTCTTATGGACAATATTCAAGTGACATAACAAGGTGTAAAATTATCGCGGATAGCAAATTTGTTTAAATATGTCTTCAATTGATGCCGAATAAATGCATGCATGCATGCACAAAATATTTAGGTAATTTTGTATGATAAATAATTATTAGAAAATTTGTATATACATATTAATTAAAATAAATAATTTACATATTTAAAATAACATGAAAATGTGCATGATGGTGCACTAAAATAGAGAAAAAATTAAAACCTGTTACTGAAAACGTCTTTAACAGTACTTTTCAATACCGTAGTTCTTAATGTTATTCACAAGCAGATGGAATTTTTCTCATCCTTAAACACAAAGGAAGAATAGAATACCGATCGTTGTTATAAAAGTCCGAGAGGTAGCCACAATTTAAACCTAACCATTTTATACAAGCTGGTTTTCAAGTTGTAATTGATTTTACTTATCAATCCCGAAAACAGTCGTCAGTTGTCGCAACAACTGTGTATGA
This sequence comes from Maratus michaelseni, assembly GCA_963931845.1. NCBI lineage: Eukaryota > Metazoa > Arthropoda > Arachnida > Araneae > Salticidae > Maratus > Maratus michaelseni. Next base: position 30,089,203 of record OZ007599.1, read on the forward strand.
GGCCATGGTAATCAAAAAATGCCCCATTAAAACGTTAAAAGCATGGCAACCCAATTACAGATTTACCAATATTTTTAAAACAAAGCACGCTGTCATGTTTTTAGAGGCTTCGAAGTCTGAGCGGGGGTTGGCGAGCGTAGCTCGCAGGGGGTAGGCCCCCTAGTATATATATAAAATATTTAGTATTGCATGGATGGTGGATAATGTAAAATGTTAATTTTCTACAGTTTTATTATATTTTTTACTTAAAACTCGCAACACATATTTCTTTAATATACATTAAATAAAACTGCAGAATAAGCTTTATAAGATATTTAAATATATTTAAGAAAATGTAAAATGTATAAATACATAACACGATAATAAAGTTTAATAAATTATAACACTTACCTTTCATGATCTCTCAATTTTGGCAAATAAAACTATTATTTTTTATTAGACTAGACCATTACTCGATATTGTAGATTTATATATATTAATATAAATGTTTTATGATGTTTGCAATGAACAGTTGTTTAATTATATTTTTTAACATAAAAAAATCTAAATAAAGTACAAAAGGTAAACATCATAAAAAGAAATTTTATTTAGATACCTAAAAGCTGAAAATATCACAAGTAAATAAAATAATTATAACATCGCAAAGCGTTTTTAATATGTTTTGCTATGACAAACTTTTCTATTATGACAAGTTTTTATTATTATATTTGAAGATTAATATTTTTGAGAGTTCCTCTGGATATGAAAACAAATGCAAACAGCAATCTACTTTAAAATTGCGAAAGGAAGTGCAGTTATCAAGCCTGATTATATTAACATAATCATTTATATGTACGCTTAGTCTTCAAAAATAACCATAGTTATTTGATTTTTTCCTAAAAACTGAAGAAACGTCACTCAAATATAAAAAAAAGGCAGAAATCCAACACACAGCAAACAACATGGCATGCATACACATCCTTCACTATGAATTCGCTTTGCATTAGACGCCATTTAGCTCGCACATGCGTGAATGACCATCGCGTATTTGCGCATGGGCGAAAACTGCAGCTTACGTCTCCAGGCTATCGCAAAGATACATCTCAGTGGCAGCCTGTTTTGTTATCTCAGAGATGTTTCATGTACATCACACAGAGACGTGATGATAATGAGACTTTGCGATGTACTCGAGACATCACTGGGACCAAGTGTGCTGTGTGGGTAGTAGTCCTGCATATGGTAGAAAAGACTATGTGAAAGATCGCAATAGGAATTTTGATTATAAGGGAAAGAACAGAAATTTTGATAGACCATTTGATAACAGAAGCAATAATAGATATGGCCAGAAATATTTTGAACCATGGAAATTACAATATATATAGATATGGGAAACAGAGTTCCGAGAAGCGTTACCAAAATGAATATGAGATTCCTGAAAACGTGGAGACTAAAGATTCTTTGAAACCTCAAGACATAACAGAAAATACTTCACCTAATTCAAAAGCAAAGTATAATAATCCAAATTTTTCCCCTAGATACACGAATTGTAGTTTCTAAAAATAGAGAGCAATATCCGGAAAGGAATTACAGAGATATTAGATATGCCGATCCTAAAGATAGAGAGCAATATCCAGACAGAAATAAAAATCTCAAAAAAAATAACTGTTAGGCATGAAAACTCATAACAAATCAAGATACTGATGTCGAGACGCCATCACGTCAGGATGATCGATTTGTAGGATTTCTGCGTTAATACTTCAATTGCTTTATGACGTCATGATCGTCATATTAACTGACGCTTTAGTACTATTACTATTATCCATGTTTCAAATACACGAGCTATAAATATTTTGGATCACAAGATCAACATTTTAATACCTTCAAAAATTGGAAAAGAGTCAGTCATATATTTTTATCTTCAAAGAAGCGTCGAAGTGTAGAAGAGTCAATTAGAGCACTGCTAGGCCTAATTGGACTATGTAACAATAAGAATATTGTATGTTTTATGTGAGAAGTGTAAGATATTTTGAAGAATAACCAACGAAGCGTTGTGGAATTGATTTCCTAGAATGGTATTAAAGTTTGCGCTTTTGTTATTTTGAAGTCTAGTTGTTTAATTAATTCAGTAAATCAACTTTTTACGTATAACCTATCTACTTATATATGTAATAAAATTTAAAAAAAAAATCTTAACTGTATTTTATTTCAAAAACAGTAAAAAAAATTTCTTCTTTCTTTTATTCGCTATATAGATAGTGAAAAATGATGCTTCTGAAAGCCTTTTAACAGGAAAAAGGTAAAACCAGAAGATACATGGGGAGAAAGTTTGATTAGTGCTTTGGTGATTTGAAACATTATACATATCAAGTGTCTGTCCTCTTTCGCCGACAAAATCACCTCAGATACCCTGTTGTTTCCTGCAGTCCCTACGAGCGAATGGAGATGACAGGGAAGGAAGTTAAAACGCGACAGAAGAAACGCGAAAAACTGAACTTAAAAAATGGGACATTTCCGATCCCTTTTCAGAAAAAATATCTTCCCCTCAAAAACGAAAACAGGCCACTAATTACAATCGACCAAAGATGTTCCAGATGACTATTAATTTCAAGATGACACTTCTCAAACCATTAAGTAAGAAAATCAATAAACTAAACTATTAAGATAAATCCTTTCTTGTTGATTATCTTTCTTATCAGTTCAACTTGAAAAATTACATGAAATGGTATTTTTTCAGCAAAAAGGAAAAATTTTCTTTTTACGTTAAAAATATGCTTATTTTAGTACATTTATTATTAGTACAATTTTTTAAAATTTTAATGCTTGTATTTTATAAGCGTCCGAAAGACAAGTCAGAAATCGGTATAGTTTTCTGATAATTAATAATGAATTTGCAACAATCTTCTTTGCTAAAATAATTAAGAAATGTTTTATCTCGCATATTTAATGCATTGATGATAATAATAACAATAATTATAATAATAATAATAATAAATATACTACTAATAATAATAATTATACTAACAATAATTATATAGCATTATTATAGAGCAGGCATGTCAAACACGTGGCCCGCGAAGCCTTATTTGGCAATTTACCTGTGTTTTAATTTAGTTGTTAGAATATGCATGCTGAAAATACATTTTGCACGAACACACTTGCACCGACCGTAGTTAAACAAGTATTTCAATGATTTTATGAATTCGGCCACTAAAGGGGGTTAAATAGTGGGTCGAATGTTTTATGTCATTTGCCATTTCTCAATATAAGTTATAGGTTGGAGCGTGAATTTTGGGAAAACAAATCTACTAAAGAATAGTTAAACATGTATTTTATAGGTGATTTTAGAAATTCAACTACTAAGGGGTTTAAATGGAGGTCGATAATTTTCGATGATTTCACCTTTTCACCATATCTCATCAGTAGTTTTGGATAAGAGAGTGAAATTCAGGATAACAAATCTACTATAAAAGTTTTTAAACACATATTTCAGCGATTTTATCACCCATTAAGGAGGCTAAATGGGGGTCGAAAATTTTAGGTCATTTCGAATGTTCGCCATATCTCAGCAGCATTTTTTGTTAGAAACTTGAAATCCGAGATTCAGGATAACAAATTAACTAAAAAAATAGTTAAACATGTATTTCCGCGATTTTCGAAATTCATCCACTAAGGGGGGGTGGGTTAAATGGGGGTCGAATTTTTATGTCATTTCCATATCTCAGTAATAGATTGAAGCGTGAAATTTAGGATAACAAATTTACTAAAAAATAGTTAAATATGTATTTCAGCAATTTTAGATAATAATCCATCAAGGGGGTCCCACTGTGTGTCGAAAATTTTGGGTAATTTTGCTATATCTCAGCAGCAGTTTTAAGTAAGAATGTGAAACTCCGCTTTACAAATCTACAAAAAAAAGTAGTTAATCATGTATCTCAGCGATTTTAGAGCTAGCGAGTTTGTGGGCAACATCGGCTGTGAACCCGATTGCGGAAAATTAGACGAAAAAGAGAACTATTGCGGATTTTTTATTATATATTTTGTGTGACATTTTTTCCAAGGAATATATTTTTTAATTTCTCATTTTAAATATATTTTTTCGATTTTCGTGTTTTAGCGATCGGATTTAAAATTTTAAACAAAATATTACACTTACACATTTCTTCAAAATACATTTTTTGAGAGTAAAAAATTGCGATTTAAATTCTGATTGCCATATTTATGCGCTAGGGTATGCACAAGGATGCCTTATGGTGATTACCGTACAGTCAGATTACAAGCGTGCAGCCGAATGGGTCCTGTTAAAATTATTTCATTTTAATGATTTATGCACGCAAAATAATTGAACCATGTTATAGTGATCGCTGCATTAACGATGTATAGCTGCGAAATACACAGCGCCCCGTTATTTTGATCACCTCATTAATAATTTATGGGCGTGGCAGTACCCATTTACAATGATCACCATTTATCTTAGGCAATCCCACTTTTATCTATTTTATCTGAAAGCTCTCCGCTCATCTTAGATAAATACGCACAGGGACAGGGACAGTAGTATTTTGTCAGACGGATTATGGAAAAAATATTATTATATGTCACAAAATATTTATTTACGTGCTTATATATATATATATTATTATTATTTAGTTATTTTCGTATAGTTTAAAATAAAGTATTGTATTTAAATTTCTCGGTTTGTATGCAAAATGCAATTTCTGGGCCCTAAGGGAAGTCAAGACAGTACGCTGCAGAATGTATTTGGGCCCCACTCAGAAGCGGCCGGCTAGACGGGCGAAGACCGGCTAGTATAATATGTATCTCATGGTAATAGGAATAAGGCCATCTACGATGTAGGACTCTTATGTAAAATTAAATTTCGAAAGAAAAAAAACATAAATCCTAGTAAATTTAGCCTTCCATGTTTTTGCTTAAAATTTTTGCAGGGGAAGGAACCAAAAATCTTAATGCTGCTTGTCATAAAAAATCATATTAACATAAAAGATACTCTGCTTTAAAATCATTAAAAAAGGATTGTATTATGTAAAGAAAAAAACATAGCACTAGGGCCGCAAAGAGAACCTTCAAAAGGTGCAATGGCGCCCGCCGCATTGGACAGCCCCGCTCTAACATATATACAAATGGATGACTGGCGTCTTATTATCACATTTATAGACAATATTGAAGCAATCCTGTTTTCATATAAAAATGTAATTTTTAACAAAAAAGAAAGTTTGACATGTCTTTTCTTTGCCTACAATATTCTTTGTAAGTATTGTGCATCAAGCAGAAAAATTTTTATAATAAACATTTGTATCGTGGAAATTACAATCACAACATTTGAATTTATATATGTCTATTTCAGACAAATATTCTTAGTAAATGACTTTACAGAAAAGTAAATTATATATACCGGGTGGTTATAATATAAGTATATCTATTTAGAGCTGTCTGTGGCTCGAAGGAATAACTCGAATGAAACCAAAATCGATACACTTACTATTCGAGAAGGGGGGAGAAGAACGGAACAATAAAAAAAATAAGTGCAATGATCGCCGACAGATGGCGCTTTATAGTGTGACATGTAATGTGTAATATTGTGTACCCCCTTTTTTTTTTAACCATTTGACTGGCTGATTCTCAGAAGAGATAATGTACAAGATCTGCTCTCTGACGCTCTGAGTGTCACGTTTCTGCATATTTCGACTGCTGCGTGTTCGGGCGAAGTTTGGAAAGGGGGCGTGTTATTCCCGCCCTCTTGCTATCCAGTATCTTCAGTTGTGTCTTTGTCGGGCGAAGCTTGGATAGGAGGCGTGTTATTCCCGCCTTCTCCACTGCTGGTGTTCGTCGCGTGGAAAAGAGGCGTGTTACTCCCGCCCACCTGATCTCTGCTAATCTTCCGTGACTGCTCTTTTGAATGCCATGGCCATGAAAGAGAACCAACAGCTTGACGACCTTATGAAAGGAATCATAAACGGATATGTTCCTGCGGACTGGTTACGAGAATTCAACGCCTTCCCTACTCTAGATGAGCAAGTGAACGATATTTTTCGAGAACTATTATCCGGTATAGATGAAGAAATACAGTCTCTCCAACAACGAAAGGACTACAACGACACCCACAAGGCTCAGGTAAAAGACCTCTGTCTTTTTGCTATATCTATTTTGGGGGAGCCATCTAGATTAGATTTAATTGATTTAGCCTGTAGAACTGGTTATATTAGATTTCTAGGGAATAACCAATGGGAAAAACTCCAAATTCTAAAGAGTTTTAGCTCACATTCTAATCCCCCCCGTACAGGAAAAAGAAAAAATTCTGAATCTGAAAATCCAATTCCCCTCAAAAATAAATTCGGAAATCTAAATTCCGAAGCTAATCTTGATAACCATGATCTTATGGATCAGGAATCTGCTCAAGATGGTGCTGCAAGCACCGATGTTGAATGTTCGAAAAACGACAAGCACCCCTTCTTTATTGAATTCAAAGATATGGATTGGCGCAAAGTTGCCCAAGAGATAAAAGCCCTTGATTCTGATAATCCTCCTCAAGTCAGCCTCTCCGGGGAACTTCTAAAGGTTCTACCCAAATCTGTCAGCCAATTTAGAGATATCCAAAGATACCTAACTGACAAACATATGAATTTCAACACCCTTAACTCAAAAGAACTTCGATCAAAAAAAATCTGTATTAGGGGAATCCCCCCCCCCCCAACTTATTATCGAAGACCTTGGTAACCGTGGATTTAAGGCCACCCGAGCCGCCATGCTTAAGAGTCGCAAAACTGGCAGAGGTATGCCAATTTACATGGTCAACATCCTCCCTTGCACTAACTTTGAGAAGATCTATAAAATTGAGGAACTTTGTGATATAAGTGTTCGTATTGAATACTTCAGAAACAGCAATAACCCAAAACAATGTTACCGCTGCCAACGGTTCGGACACGCCTCTTAGACGTGCAGCCTAACGCCAAAATGTCTTAAATGCTCAGAAGAGCACCTCACTGATAACTGCCCCAAGACAGGTAAAATAATTTCAAAATGTTCCAATTGTAACGGTGCCCATCCGGCCTCATACAGAGGTTGCCCAAAAAATCCAAATAACATTAAGAAAAAAAATACCCCAACACTCAACACCAAAACAAAACCGCAACACCAAAAACCAAATATAATTGCTGACATTGCAGACATTTTCAAACCCTACAATTACACCATTCATGATAAACCAAACGATATCAACAACAGTGAGACCACTACTGACGTTAATAACGATATCCAGGAAGCCCCAGTTGAGGACACTTCCAGTTACACCAAACAAAATAAAACACCACCTGTTATACAAAATAATTATACAAACACATTCAAAGATATGTTTGACACCTTCAAAGACATGAAGGAACTTCTCCAAATTACCAAACTCCTAAAACATTTAAAAAACATCGCCATCAAATCAAAAAATTGCAACAACCCATTCGACAAAATGTATATCATAATAGAAGAATTAGACGCCTTTTCTACGGAGCTCAACATTACCAATTATGAATAATTACAATAACAAAAATTTCTCTTCTCTTCTTATTTTCTCCTGGAATTGCCAATCATTGCAACCCAGGATTAATGAACTCCGCTCCTTTATTTCCACTAATCCACAAATCGATATACTCTTAATCCAAGAAACACTTAACCCTTCCTGCAGTATCACCATCCCAGGTTACAAACTCCATCATACACCACGTGCCAACTCTCACTGGGGCGGCACAGCCATCTACATCAAAAATTATATCCCACATCACACAACTCAAAATATTCCACTCCCAGGCATTGACTACACCAGTATTGTCGTCAACTTGCTCCATGCCAAAATCAACTTCACATCTTTTTACGCACGACACGGGCGACGATACCCCATAAGTGACCTGACACACATCATTACACAACACCAACACGCATTTATCGCTGGTGACTTCAATGCACATAGCAGGCAGTGGAACTGTCATTCCACCACTACCAGAGGTAGATCTCTTCACAACTTGGTTAGCCATTTCAATCTCAGTCTCCATGCACCTACTACACCAACACACATTCCTGTTGCTCGCAACCAGCACCCCTCTATTATTGACTTCGCCATCACCAAAAATCTTACCTTCCCTATCAACACTTTTGTTATTAATGACCTAAGCTCTGACCACCTTTCTGTCTTCTTCAAAATTGATCTTATCAACCCTATCTCTCCTCCTCCTTCAGTAGCTATTGACTGGAATAAATTCCAAAATTACCTCAACAACACCGACCTTACCTACCCCACAATCAACAACACTACTGACATTGATAACGCAGTTAATAAACTCAACAACATCATTTACAAAGCTCAAAAAGAGGCCACTTACACCAAATTCAAAAATAATAACTCTTACATCTTACCCACTTACATACATAATATCTGTAAACAACGCAACACACTCCGTCGACTCTACCAAAATACCAGAGATCTTACCCTTAAAACAGCTGTCAACAGGCTCAACAATAAAATTAAAACCCTTATTCAGAAAGATAAGCAAAAAAACTGGTCTAAATTTCTCGAAAGTCTTACTTGCGAGGATAACTCTCTTTGGCAAATCAAAAAGAAACTCAATAATAATTACACCCCTATTCCTCCCCTTACTGCCAATAATCAAACTGCGTATACTGACGAGGACAAGGCAGAATGCCTCGCTAGCTCATATGAAAGGCAATTCTCTCCGAATCCCTTCCTCGCAAGTCAAGCACACTTTAACAATGTCAATGATACTGTTAATGACTTCCTCTCAACCCCTCCTATCCCTCTCCCCGAAATTCAACCCATCATGATCAACAATATTATTCAAAAACTTAATAATAAAAAATCTCCTGGGTACGATAAAATTTCCAACTATACTCTTAAACAACTTCCTATCAACTGTATTCTCTACATTACGAAGCTCACTAATTCTATCCTCAAACACTGTTATTTTCCTAAACCCTGGAAAACCTCAATCATTTCTCCTATTCCTAAACCATCCTGCAATCTTAATGACCCAACTAATTTCCGTCCCATCAGTCTTCTCTCCTCTCTAAGTAAAGTCATCGAACGCGTCATTAGATCACAGCTTAATGACTTCCTTCACAACAACATTCTTATGCCTGAACAATTCGGCTTCAGAGCCAAGTACTCCACCTAACATCAACTTCTTCGATTTGTGGAATTCTTAACTGAAAACTTCAACGAGAAGAAGCCTACTGCTGCCATATTTCTTGATGTCGCCAAGGCCTTTGACAAAGTCTGGCACGCGGGCCTCATTTACAAATTAATTCGGCTTAAGTTCCCGTCTGGACTTATCCATTTAATACACTCTTACCTTGGTGATTGTGACTTCTATGTCCGTGTAAACAACTCACTTTCTCTACTACACATAATACTCTGTGATATTATTCAGGGTTCAGTCATTGGCCCTATTTTATTCATAATATACTTTAATGACATTCCACGCACACTCTTCACATCACTCGCACTCTATGCGGACGACACTGTTCTCTATGGCACTGCACATCACCCATACAATCTTTACAAAAATCTACAACACCACCTCAACATCTTCATGGAATGGTGTGATCAATGGCGCATTAAGATAAACGAATCTAAAACTACTGCTGTTTACTTCTCTAGAACCTTCTCCACTCCTAATAGATTAACCATCAATAACACTACCATTCCCTGGTCTGACGATGCCAAGTACCTGGGAGTTACCATTGACAAACGCATTACCTTTAAAAAGCATATTCTTAATATCCGCGGTAAAGTCGCCGGAATTTCCAAAACCCTCGCCCCCCTTCTTCGCAGTCACTCACTCTCCATACACAACAAACTCTTAATATATAATGCTTGCATTCTCTCTGTTATCACATATGCATGTCCAATCTGGGGCTTCACTTGCAAAACCAGTATGAACAGCCTCTCTAGTACCCATTACAAACAGCTCCGTTACATCAGGAACGGGTCTAGATACCTCAAAAACTCCACAATCCTCAAAGATTTGAAAACGACTTCACTCAAACATCGCATTAAACACCTTGCGAAAAAATTCTACAATGACATTAATCACATTCCAAATGAACTCATTTATGAGCTACCTGACTACGATGCTTGCAGTCCATCCAACCGGAAAAAACCAAGGTACTCCACTATTCTTGATGAATAGTTCTTCCGAGCTATAATTCTTACCTCAAAATTTTTCTCTTTAATTAAAATATATATATATATATATATATATATATATATTGATATATAATTTTTTACTGATAATTTTATATTGACTTTTCTCCTAAACTTCTCCTAACATCTTTACTTTACCTCGTCTGGCATATTTTTGTTTTTTTTGAACTATGAACTATTTTTACTTTTATACTTTAACTAGTAAATTTTCATTATTTTATAGATATACTTAACACTATCCTATTTTATGTAGTCAATCGGACTACAGCTAGACATTTCATATGGCTCTCTCAGGATTTGACATACACCTACTCAAAGCCAGGGTGTGCAGTTGCTTCGCAACTTGGAAGCCCATTGAACCTATCACAAGTTCAAGTTCAAGTATTGTGTACCGTGGCGGTGTGCAAACATCAATGACTTTACCGCATATCATAACATGTGCGAAACGAAACATCACTCCTGATGCGTTACATTCTGCAGCTGAGCACGTCGTGCACCGCCATGCGAAAGCGTAACCACATTCACAGTGACATTTTCCAATAAATTAGGTTTGTCATCCGGTTTGACGCCTTAATTATCTGTTCTTGTATTACACATTACATTTCACACTCAGTAGCACCATCTGTCGGTGATCATTGCAATTATTTTTTTTATTGTTCCATTCTTCTTCCCCCTTCTCGAATAGTAAGTGTACCGATTTTGGTTTCATTTGGGTTATTCCTTCGAGCTACAGACAGCTCAAAATAGAGATACTTATATTATAACCACCCTGTATATTGAAATAGAAGTGACACTTTTAGGTGTCAGACAGGCTGAATGTTCTTGGGGCAGAGAATGCCGCCATTGACAACAGATAGAATACACATTAGGTTTTAAAAGATTTGAATAGTCCTCTGATACAAAGACATTTTCAAGATAAAAATGTGCAACTCTTTTGCTTTGCAAAAAGAAAACAAAAATCACTAATAACCAAAAATGTTTCAAAAAGTATTTTGTTTAAAGTATTAAATAATTTAAGAGTGTTCAAATCTAATGCTTGTAGCAAATTTTGTAACTAATTAGATTCACCTGAGAGAGGGCACCGGCTCGCAGGGCCAGGCCAGTGCAAGTCTGCCAGAATATAACTTAATTTGTTAACTTTTTTTTTTTTTTTAATTTATAGTCCTTATTTTGGAAGGCCAGTGCAAACTTGCCAGAATGTAACTTAATTTATTATTTTTTTTAATTTACAAGCCTTATTTTGGAATGGAAAATTACTTCATTAGAAAAAGGTTTAAGTTTTATGAAAGAAAGTGCATGTTTTCTTTAAAACATGGTCTTTATCAACAGTGCAGATATTTTGCCTTTGTAAAATTAGTATCTACATTTTATTTATTGTTATATTACTATATATTTGAACACACAATATTCTGTGAAGTTTTCGGAAAGTTGAGTAGAGTAACTCCAGATTTTGTTTTTGTTTTTTAATTCCAAAATTCATTGCCTACTAATGTGTGATATCGGGTGGGGGGAGGGGAGGGGGCAGAGCCGATTACGACCCTAGGCAAACTTATACTACTTCTTTCGAAAAGTATTTTTTGCCTTATTAAATTCCAAAATTCTGCAATTAAATAAGGATTAATGCGGAAAAATACTTTTCGAATACAGTGGTGTAAGTTTGAACAGGTGATAACCAGGTCCTAAAGAACACTGCTTTGATAGTTTTTTCTCTTTTTGAAAGAATATGTTTATCAATTCTGCATTCGAGATTTACCATATTTCAAAATCTCAAAAACAATTATGTACAAAATTTTATTTGTCGCTCCCCCTCCCTCTAAATTTTACCATCATGAACTCATGCGGATATGGAATATGTCTAAATCTGGCTCTTATTATTATAATCATTATAATTTTTGTAATCTTCAGAGAAAAAGCATATGCATGTTTAGTTTTCAAAAAAGAAAAAAAAAAAACTTCACAATTTTCGTTTTCTCGCTCTTTCTTTTTATCGTTTGTAATAAAAGACAATAAATTTCTTCAATTTGTCAAACTATTGTTTTTTCAATCCACAGAATAGCTAAATAGCTAAGGCATTATAGTTTGGTATTATTAGTTTAGCTAAGCTACATCTTAAATACAGGTTTTTCATCGGTGACTTTTTTGGCTACTATTATTTCTGTATGGTAATCATGATAAATTTCTACAACATTGTCAATGTTCCAGGAAGATTACTGTTTGGAAATAGTGGTAGCCAATAAAGTGATTTCTAAGAGCCCTGTAAATACTTTAAAATCCTCAACTCTCGTCTATGGCAAAGTTAAATAAAAGAAAAAAAAGGCATGCTGAAACGGTGTTGCAGTAGTTTCTTGGGGTTGTGTTATGGTATGAATTAAAATTAAAACTTCGCAAACAGAAGTAATTTCTTTAAACTATGAGTATAAAAACATGTTTTAAATTGAAGTACTTGAGGTTAGAAACAAGATAAAATGTAGGAATATGCTGATTGTAACAGTTCTGACTCATCCATAATATCAAATTAATAATTTTTTTTAAAAATGCAAATAATTTTTCTCCTTTTCTAATTCTGTGCGCTTGGAGCAGTTTGCTCCAACTGATTCACGGTAGCTACGCCCCTGTATATACCACTAACGTGGATTACAAGATGCTTACTATAGAATATTGTGTGTATAGCTTTCATCGTTGATTTACAGGGACGTACAAAATAATTCGGTTTAAAGTACTGCTTATTAATAATTGCTGGGAATGATTTTTCAGTTGCTGAACGCCTTTTTAAATTTAACTCATTTTTTGTCTATTACTTTGTGTGTATAAATTGTACAGAATGTATACAGGGCAGCACAAAAGTTCTTGAGTACATTTCCGTTTATTGTCGGTAATTGCAGAAGGGAAATTTTAAACTGTGCTACGCGTTTCCTAATTGAACTAAAATTTCGCATTCTATTTAGGATATAATACAAATCTATATAGATTATATACAGGGTTGCACAAAAGAGTTCAGATATTTTTCCGAATATTTTTGGTAATTCCTGAAATTGAATTTTTAAATATGTTATGCGTTTTCAAAATTGTTTAGTTAGATAGTCATCTTACACCTTACAGTAAAGGTTTTCAAAATTATATTGGAAGTTTTGGAAAGTGTTACATAATCTATGCTTGACGCATGATTTTTCGTTCTTTTTTACTATTCTATTTGAACATTAACAGAAATTATAGAATCTTTTTAGAAAACATAGATTTTCGTTGAAAAAATAAACAACCTTTAACAGTTCCTGGATCTTACCAGAGTTGACGCTGGCAGGCAAGACAATACTGAAAGTAAGCTTTACAGTTAAGTTTTTTTTTTAATTTAGTTATCGTGTTAATAATGAAAAAGCAGCATTGCAGCACCACCTTTTTGGCTTACACCAAAACGTAAGTAGCATCTATTTATCTCAAGGTCCCACATATAATATGAAGTTTTATGACATTTCGCTCATTCGTTCTTGAGATATATTAGTTATCACAAAAATCATGAAAAAAGTGGTATAGTAACGTCACCTGTTGGGATATCTACACCAAAACGTAATCAGCGTCTATTTATGTCAAGATCTTACTGAATATGAAGTTTGGTGAAAATGAGTGCTTTAGTTCTTGAGATAGAGCTATTGCGGAAATCACGAAAAATGCAGCTTAACAGCCACTTGTTGGGCGATTTTCACCAAAAACTAATCAGCGCCAATTTTTATCAAGGACTAATTAAATATAAAGTTTTATTAAATTTCGTACATTAGTTCTTGAGATAGAGCGCCCACAAAATTTTTGCCACATACAGACACACATACAGATACCCTGCCACAGACAGACAGAGTGACAGACTCACAGACAGACATTTTCTAAAAACAGTTAAATCGTGTTCAGGACTTTCTAAAACGTATAAATCCGTCGAAAACAAAAGTTGAAAATTTTCATGAATCCAATACTTTCTTCTTGTAAAGATAGAAGAATGTAAAAAGGACAAATGTTTTTTAATCTACGAAAATATAATACACCCCACTAATAAAAATGTAGTAAAACCTCACTGTAAAAAAAAAATTCCTGAAAATAACGGAAATTGTACTGGCAATCGAGATGCCAGTACTGTTTCTGTATTTTAACGGAAAAAAAATTCTGTAAATTCCAGGAAATTTTACGTGATTTCTGAAATATCCGTTTTATAACAGATATCTTCCGTATTTTTTAGAAATTTTTATGTCGTTAAAATAAATTTTATAAGACCAAAAAAAAAAACTTCTCTCTCAAGGAACATCTTATAAGGGATAGATACGCTTCTCTTTTTTTTCCGTTCATTTCTGAGCGAGTTTTTAATAAACAACCACCACTTCCCACGCTGAGTATCGAACCCAAGACTTTCCGTTTACTAAACAAGCGCGCCAGATCACTACACTACGGTTGGACACGTCACTTACTCAAATGTTGTTACATATTGAGATGCTTTTAATGATGCAATAACTTGAAGTTCTCATAGTTAGATGGATATTTTCAGAGATGCAATGTTTTTAATATTTTCTTTTCAAAATTGTTCTATATTTTGCTTTATTATTTGATGCTTTATAACAGATAAATTTAAATTTTTTATGTATTATATGCATAAAATATTGTATTAACAGTAATGATTGTTTCTTTTTGCAATAGTACATATACTTTTTAAAATAATTTGTGTGTTGATTTATTTATCAATTCCAGTAAAAACAATAATTTTCTGAAGCAGACGTTTTTATTACATGCTATTAAAGTAAATTTTCTTTATCTCTTAGTTTAAAAACTTATGTGAATAAACAAATTTATAATAAAATAAATTAGTATATTTAAGCTATGCTGCAAGCTTTTGTGTATGGTTCTATTAAAATGAATAATTTTTAAAAGATCAAAACGAAAAAATAGATTTTTAGAGAAAATCTTGAAATTAATAACTTTAGGATAGGTAAGTTTAAATTTGGACTTAATAATTTAGTTTAATTTATAAAAATTATAAGCTAACAAAATAAATTCCCGTTGGAAAAATTACAACTCGTTTGATTTCTTTACCAATTTGAATAATTGTGTTAAAATTAATCTAGTGTAATCACGTATCCAGCGTTATTTCGTCCAGTTGAAAAAATTACAACTCGTATGATTTCTTTACCAATTTGAATAATTGTGTTAAAATTAATCTAGTGTAATCACGTATCCAGCGTTTACTGGAGTTCCATTACCTGCCATCTATTCTGTTGAGCTGATTAAAATATCAGACCAGATGCTATGATCAATAAGGTTAACTGGATGAATTATGCCCTCCAGATTTGACTGGGATAGCTCAGTTGGTAGAGCGTGGCAGCTTCAGCCAAGAGATCCCAGGTTCAAATCCTGGCCCAGACATTTTTCATCCAGTTGGGAAAATTACAATTCGTACACATACCGATAATTTGCAAAGGTATTATTTTATGAAACCTTAAAAATATTAAAATGAAAAAATAGATTTTTAGATAAAATTTTGAAATTAATGACCTTGGGATAGGTAAGTTTAAATTTGGACTTATTAATTTAGTTTAATTTATAAAATTATAAACTAACGAAATAAATTATAAACTTTATAAAATCATAAACTTTATTTTTATGAAAGTAAAGAAAAAATTATTAATTACGTTTATAAATTTAAAGAAAAAAATATAAACTTTGTAAAAAATTATAATTTATAAAATAATAAATTTTAGTTTAATTCACAAATTTATAAGACAAATCAGTTTTGTTCAATACAATATAGATACATATCGATAATTTCCAAAGATATTTTATGAAATCTTTAATAACCTAATATTGCCTCATGTTAATAAAGTTAAAATAAAATTTTAAAATGTCTGTGAAAAAATTGACAATTTAAAGCACTATAAAGAAAAAAGTAGATTTAAAAAAGTATTTTTCTGTAATTTATGAAAATAAAATAAATTTCTAAAGATTTCACTAAAATATAAAAATATCACTATTATTTTCACAAAAAATTACCGCCCAGACACAACCCCGGTTAGAATGAGTTCCAGGATCGGCCCGAGTCTAATGACACAAAAATAGACCCACGGGTAGGACTGGTTCAGACATGGATCCTAGAAGAACTCTAGTAAATACAACAATCTTAATTCGGATTTTAAACAAGGCGATTTCTGTACGCAAACCTCTGAACGTCATTTACGGAAATGGCATTGTTTTGAAAGAAGTATGGACATTGCACAGTTTTGTAAGAAATACGGAAAAATCCATTAAATTTACAGAAAACTTTCTGCATATTTACTGATTTGAAATCTTCTTTATGGAACTAATGTCATTTACGGAAATTGTACTGTTGTTTTGGAAAAATGAAACTTCTCCGTAAAATTTAACGGAAAATCTCTTGTATTTTCACGGATTTTTAATGTAAAAAATTCTGCAATTTGACAGAAAAATATTGTATTCCTTACGAAAAAAACCGTTTAAAAAAAAAGTTTTTTTTTTCAGTAAAAAAATGTAAATTTTGTAGTTTTTACAGAAAAATCTATATTTTTTGCAGAAAAAAACCGTTTTAATGGAAATAATACAGATACTTTCAATAAATTAAATGGTTTTCCACTGGTACCAAAATTAACAGTTTTTTCTGTCAATTTGAGATTTATTTTTTACAGTGCTTTTCCGAGTTTACCCACGATCTCGAAAAGCGGGCCTTTATTTTCAGTAACCTCAGAAACCAATGGATTATCGAGATGTAAAAAAACATTTATAAACAGGATACTTCTTTTTTGCTGCCCGTAATTTTCGGAAACGATTCTGGGTAGTTTTTACAATTGTATCAATTAGTTTTCTGAACTTGGAATACTGATTTCTTGGATGCTATTATTTCTCAAGTAAGCTTTTCATGTTCAACAATTATATATATTTAACAGACAAACCTGTTAAATTAACACCATTAACATTCATATTACAGTGAAACTTTCATTTAACGAAGTCTCATCGTTACACTTAAAAACTTCGTTATGAAGAAAATTCATTAAATAGAAATCAACTTAAATTATTATGAATTTTTTCCTTCAGATATAATAACCAGGTATTGGATTCAGAAGCATTTGATTCAGTTTCAATTATGAAGCCGTCTTTTACAAAACAGTTGTGTACGATCTATGAAATCACGTCACATTCCCAAGCTTTAGCTCAAGCTTTCATCAGCTTTAATACACATGTTCTTAAACTAATGTTTTCACTACATTGTCTTTTTTCTGTCTTTTTCGATAATGTTACTTCAAGATTTTTTATTATGCCTTAGAGCTTAATGGCTGAAGTTTAGAAGTTGTATTCTGTAGTAAAATTTCAATTTTATTTACTTCTTTAAATTTCAATATTTGGATTTTTTGGGTCTGCAGGACCCAAAATTGTACAATTAATAATGCTGAAAATATAAAATTTTTGCCCCTTTTTTACGAAGCCATGAGAACAGAATTAATGCTAAAATAATAAAATTTTCACTTTTATTTTTCTTGCATTCCCTCGTAATTTTTTGGTCTCCAGAGAGATCCCAAATAATGCTTAAATTGTAAAATTTCTGCCTCTTATTTTTTGGGTCTGTAGAAATAGATATAAAACCAAAATTAACCATCCTTTCACCCATATATTGGTATAATATATGTTTGATTTGGAATAAAATATTTTGGTTATAATCTTAAAATGGCATACCAACATAATATATGTTGTTTGGATTCATCTGATAGATCTTTGCGTGTGTTGTTCAAAGTAAATTTTGGAGATTTATTAGATTTTAACAGTTGTTTCTATCTAATAGCTTCAAATTTAATTTTTCAATTAAAACATGCATATAACTATTTTACATGCAGTTTTTGCAGAGTTTTGGCATAATTAACTTTTACCACACATAAAATTTAATGCATATTGTGTTTTTGTGTGAGCGTGTATAAAGTATCTGGGGGGAGGAGGGGAGGTGGTGTTCAAAATATTTTCAGTCTTGACCAGAGCCGATTAATGTAGGGGCAAAGTTCCACAGGTATTTTATAAGAGTATTTTTGCCTTATTTAAAAAAAAATTCTGCTTTTAAAAAAGGTGAAACTTTTATACTAAAATATACTGTCAGAAGTTTGTCGCTGCAGTAAATGAGTCCTAGTCTTGACTACCTATCACAGCCTACACCCATAATTCATCCAAAAAATGAAACGTGAAAAAAAATTATCAGTTGATATGCACACCATATGCTTCAAGGTCAAACAGGAATGTAACAGATATGTTATATTGCAATGTTGCCAGTTGAGTTTTTTTTATTATTCTGATTGCATGATTGCTGCCACTTTTTAAAAATAGTAATATTTCCTCTATTTAATGAGAAATTTTATAAAGCGACTATTTCTAAACAAATGACAGCAATGAAGCAATCTGAATAATAGGAATCAACAGGCAATACTAGTAATTTAGCCATCCTGGAGTCGGAGTCAGAGTCTGTTACTTTTCCCACCGACTCGGCAGCCCAGCTGGTGAATGGTGTCATTCGATTCAAAATTTAAAAAATACATGTTAAATAATATTCCACTTGACCTATTTCAAAAAAGTTGACCCCCCCCCCCCAAGTTAGAAATGCTCTCTTTTGTCCCTCAAACCATAGTAAACCAACTTTATTTTTGGGGGACTCTCCGGATCTTCATTTTTAAAGTTCTTCACAAATTTTCATGAATGACCATCAGTTGTTGGTGTAAAATCCTAATTTATCTGCACTAAAGTATAATTTTCGACTTTTTATTCATAAAACCTGCTTAAACCTTAACCTAAAACCTTTGTAACAAATGATCGTCTCGACTTGCAGATGGCATCATTCAATTCAGAATATAACAAGTTGGAAATTGTACGTCAAACGTTACAAACAAGGTGCGTTCGTACTATAGATAGTTATATAAATATTCAGATCTTGATGATTTTTAATTCTGTGAAATGAGTTATATCGTCTGCAGATTAATTTCTGTAATAAAATAAGTATCTTGGTCGCTTGATGATTAAACCTCGGAAGCTCCTATAACAAGAAAGCACCGATTTAAAAAAAAAAAATCAACTTTTTTAATAAATGTTTTTATTAATATTTTCTAAAGTTTTGATTCGCTTTTTAAAAAATTTGAAATGTCTCGACAAAATTCTGCAAAGATAATATATCTTAAATTTCAAACCATTCAGTTGGGTAGTTTTTGCATTGTTATATGCGGACGGACGGACCAGAAGATGACAATAGGTGCTACGTATTTATATAATTACGAACACACCTAAAAAATACATAATAAATGATAAACCACTTGATCTACTTAAAAAGTTGATATCCCCTGGAGTTATGCAACCCCTCCCCCAAAAAAAGGATAAAACAACTATATTTTGGGGGAACTCACCATATCTTCATTTCTAAGGCCAAAACGAAGTTCTTCCTAAATTTTGGTGAATGGCCATCAGTTGTCTCTGAAAAATCCTATTTTGCTTGTACTTATTATGCAACTTTTGTTTTTGTTAAAATAAAATAAAATAAAATTTTGCTTGAGAATGGAGGGGGAAAAAAATTCAAAATGTAATTTTCATCATATTTGTGAAAATAATCTGAAATCTTAAACCGGGAGAGCTCGCTGCATGAGATTTTCTCTCCGCATCATACCTTTTTTTTGTCACAGCTGTTTCAATAAGACTCTTATGTACACCCTTTTTTTTTCAAATTAAATTTTAGAAACTTATTTTTATCATTTTATATCTTTTTGTGAATAAAGTATTAAGACAAACAAAAAAAATGCTGATATTAAACGAATGTGTAAGGTAAAAGGAAGGCAATTGGGTACCGTGAGAAAACTTCTCACTAGCGAGTTCTCGCGGGTTTATGAACAATTTCGGAGTGAGTGTACCAGAAATGGGCCAGGCAACCAAAACTAACAAATCAGCACATTAATTTTTGTTTTCTACATATTTGGGTCTCAGTGGTTAATTACTGGTGCACTCCCCCTATAATATAACTAAATAAGAAGTGTTTTTTTTAAACTGTTCTATTACAAACAAATTTAAGTAGAAAATAAGCAAACGAAATCAGAATATAAAAAGTCAATTAATAACATTTGATTTTTTTTTCTTTTTTTGAACGAGTATATAGTATTACCACTACTGCATTAGTAGGTTAAATTTCAAAACATTACACAAAATTGCTGGGAAGAAAATTAAGTCAGATTTGGTCATCTTATGCTTAACGTTCACAAAAAATGAAAATATTGGATATGCATTTAATGCAAAAACTAGCAAAAAATATCTGAAAAGCCTGCTACTAGAATATTTTCAGCCCATTAATGAAGGTTTTAGCCTTCTTAAATTGCACATTTCCAACTTAATTCTTGGTAAAACCCTTTATACAGTCTTTTGTATCCTGGAATTGAGAAAATTATGTATGTTGGGATTTATATTATAGTTATTTTAAAAGCACTCACCTTGAAAGATGTCAATTATTTTACATTGATATTTTTACATTAATTATTTGTATTTAAACATTTACTTCTTTGTCTTTAAACATTTACACACAAGGTGGAGTATTTTCTGAATCAAAAGAAAAATTTGGCAAAATTTTAGATTCAAGTAATTTTAGTCTGTGTCAAAGTATAGAGCACAACCAACAAAAACAAGCTATGCACATTAAAATTCAAAATTCCAGAGCCAGTAATTGAATTTGCTAGCTTAAAAGCTAAACAATATGCATTAGCATATTGGGATAAGTGAAAAAAAAAATGCAAAAGAAATTTTAAAAAATCTATATTAAATACCTTTAATTTCCAAACATATAAAAATACATTAAACAAAGAATCGTGAACAAAATAATTACAAGTGAACATACAATCACAACAACATGAAAAATGCACAGTAAAAGAATGTTGGTGGGATCTTTATGAATATTATGATAAGAAACATGTGTTGTCAAATGGCAGATTGTTTGTCCTAAGGCCATTATAAAATTAAAAGGATGGTTCCATAGCTTTGACTCTATTTGTATTACTGAATTTTTTTTTTTTATGAGGTATAGTTTGAAAATTAAGATCTTAGTACTTTATTTATATTTTTAAAAAAGGTAATTTGAGTGAGGTTTTTTTTTTTTTTTTTTTTTTTTTTTTGAGTCATGTTGCTTTTTTATTGGTTTTAATTAGTATGCAAGTTATAATTAAATTATTAATACAATCATATCGCTATATATTTTTTAAATGAAAAACAATTTTTCTTTTTAAGCTAACAACATGAAAAAGATTTAAACACTATAAATTTAATAAAATCACATTAAACTTTTATTGTAAAATTTATTTATTTATTTTGTTTAAAATATTATTGAATTAGGTTAAAAAACAAAACAAAACAAAAAATTTGAGAGTTTGGTGACAATTAAAAAGGGTTGTTATGCTCATTCTAGCGTTAACCCCCTTAACAGTTTCATTTTTTTGACACAATCAACTAAAAATAGAAACAAATCATCACCTTTTCCATATAAAAATTTTCCCTTATATAATTGAAAAATGTCTGCCAGTTAATAAATCAAGAATTACAATTAAATATTAGTGGTGTTCAAAAGATTTTAGTAACAAAGCAAGCAAACTCTTCTTGCCCAAACGCTGTTAGGGCAAACCTGTTAAGGGGTTAAATAAATAACTGTGGAACTGTCCTGCCAGTGTTTATAAAAAAATGTTAAAAAGTGTGTTTCTTTTATATATGTTTAAAAAATATATAAATGATCTTCTCTTTTTTTCAGATCAAAACGCTTTCATGCTGTAGAATTTGGTGAAAAATGCTGTCATTAAATATATATATCATTGCAATATACTGAAAACTGATTACCAAAATCCCTTATTGAGGAAATGTGCAATGAGTATGCAGAGAGATTAAGCCTCGACATCATTAAATTAGACATAATTAGAGCTGGAAGCAGCTTAATTTATGATGTTGGAATATAATATTAAATATGCTGCTATTTATAAGAAGTTGTTTTTAAGAGTAATTTATAACAATAATATGATAGAAAGGCTCTTTTGTACACTTATGCCTGATTGGCATTTTGCTGTGAAATTCTACATTAATTTCGAGAATGAGAATAAAAAAGAGTACTTCTGAGTATGTCCCACATGTTTCGAGGGAAATCGCAAATATATGCTGTACAACATTAGCCACACTCCAGCCAAAACCCTGCTTACAAAAATGTTCTAGGATGAAAACATGTGGTGTGCAATTTGTAAACAGTCGTCACTTTACGAGTTACTCTTGAATCAGGATGTCAGTGGAAATATGGCAACAGGGTTCACGCATGCTGCCAATACAGATTTATGGGATGCTGGAATTGTATGTGCAGTGAACGGCTGCTTAAAATTTGGTATCAACCTTTGAGATGAATACTAATAATGTGTTTTTTGTTTGTTTTACAGAAGTTTGTGTAACTTTATTTCATTTGTTTGCACAAAAAATTTTACACTATTAACTTTCCTAATGAAATTGAGGAGTTGCCGATTGGCAATTATGAAAAAATAAAATTAATGTTTAATTAAAAAAAAAATTATATACTCATAAGCCCCAGTTTATCTCAATCTGTTTGAAAAGGATGCAGAAAATTATCCGTACTTATAAAAACAAGTAGCATTATTATCAGATTTATCCAAATGAGAAGTCTTCAATGTTTGTTTAAGGTGTTATAGTCAATCAAATGTATTGAAACAAGATGAAAAATATGCTTTGTTTTACATCAATCATGTGCTGTGCCAAGGCTCCCTGACACATTCTTTCGTACCATCTTTTTAGATGAAAGAAAATGACATGATATTTTCAAAATCACATCATTATTTTATATTTATAACATTGATTATTGTGTTCAAATGTATGTAAGTTTTATACATGAGCTGCAAAATGCAGTGCCAAGCAATCTTGAAAATGTAATCTGTGATGCGATCTGGCTAGAAAATATTGACAATAGCCAGTTTGTTTCAATAAAGAGAAAATAAATTAAACATTGGTTTGTTTTAATAATGTGGATATGCATTTGTATTTTTGATGATGATTCTATTTTATCTCTCATGCACATTTTTTTTTTTTATATATCATGAAAAATTACACCTTTCTACTTATATAAATGATGTATTCTGTGTATTTTTATGTAATAAAATTAATTTAAAGTTTAAAGCAATTTATGTGTTTTCACATTGACAATCATTTTGTGAAAAATTGGGTATTGCCATTTGAAATGTTCAAAATTTTGTCACTTAAGCAATCTGATTATACTTAACTGTGAGACCTCGATTGTTGTTTTTTACCTCATTCTCAAGCAAGTTGTTTTCTTTTTTTTTTATGTACACTTAACCTGTACACTAAGAGAAACAAACCCAATTAAAAAATAACATATGTGCATTTTATTTTTTTTTCCAATATTTAATTTAGTACATAATCATGGCAATAAAATTCCTCCCATAGACTTTCTACTTTTTTTGGATTTCTTTCCACCTGAATTTTGTAAGTTACTATTAGGTAACCAAGAAAGTTTGTGCGGTTTTCATCAGACATAAAAAACGACCCACAAAAATCTCAAACACTTATTTTATTCTTTGAAATAATCACCATTGGTTTCAATTACGTGTTACCAACGAGAAACAAGCTTATAAATGCCCTTTTTGAAAATATCTTTTGGTTTAGAGTCCAAAAACTGGGTTATAGTTTTTGTGACATCATCTTGGGTTCGGAACCGCTGTTCCCGCAGGTGATTATCCATGGCCAAACACAAGTAATAGTCCGATGGGGCAATGTCCGGGGAGTAAGGTGGGTGAGGCAAAACTTCCCAGCCCAATGTTTTTGTCACGTCCCTGGTCGCTTTGGCCATATGAGATCTGGCGTTATCGTTGAGAAGAACTCCTCTCCTGTTGACCAGCGTTGGCTGCTTTTCGAGCAAATCAGCTGAAACCCTTTTCAACTGCGACGAGTAGACTTTGGCTGTGATTGATTTCCCGCTTTCTAAGAATTCATAGTGAACTATACCAGCGCTAGTCCATCAAATACACAGCATTATCTTTTTTTGATGGATGTCCGGTTTAGCAACCAATGAGACGGAACCAGAAGTCGACTAATGATGTTTTCTCTTTCGGTTATCATGCATTACCCATTTCTCGTCACATGTCAATATCTGATCCAGGAAAGAGGCTTTGTTGTGGCATGACAGCAATGTTCAATCGTTGGAGCTTGTTTTCCTTGGACAGGACATGAGGAACCCACTTATCAAGTTGTACAACTTACGATTGTACTTCCTACAAAACTGATAGCAAAATGTGATATACGTTAAACAACTCTCTACTGATTGCAATTTAAAGCCAATGTACAGAAATGATGTCATCAGAATCAGTATGACCACGCCTACGCAACAAAAGTAGCTGTTCTTAAAAACCACATGAACTTTCTTGGTTACCTGATATTTACAGAGTCATTTAATTCGTTTGATTTTCTTTTCTTTTTAGGAGACTGTACTGTTGTTCTCTTGTGTTTCAGGTTCAATAACTGTGCTATAATAAAAAAAAAATTACAAAAATTAAGACAAATGCTTAATTGAGAATGAACATTCATAAATAGAGCTACAAAATGAAGAAATAAGACCTTGGTTCCTATACTTGAGGACAAATAAAATTCAAGCACTTTTCAAGGGCTTAAAATATTTTCAAAGACTATTTAGATATATGTAACATTACATGCATTAAAATGGCTTTAGAATAAATACAGTAGACTCTCTCAAATCCACCAGCCTAAAATCCACAAATACCTAAAATCTGCACATTGTTTCCAATGTAAATAATAAAACTTACAATTAAGATGTAGGTGTAAAATTAAGTTTTTTTTTATTTTATATCATTCTGTATACATTTCAATATGCAATTCTGGTTAATATGATTTAACTTATGTTTTCTTCTGTAGGAAGTATAAATTTATTTTTGAAAAAAATTCAAGATGGTGTTGATATCAATGATGATTGCAATATTTTTATCAAATAATTTATGTATCAATGAAGCTTTTATGATTATTAAATATGGATAAACACGAAATAAAACTTTGTTATTTTAAGATTTTGATGTGAACTATTAGTGCACATTTATAAGGCATGTTTCACTAAATAATTCAAGAAAAGTTATCACATTATGCATATTTAGTTATGCATAATAAATTATTTACTTGATCTTTACCTTTTAATATTTTAATTTTTTCTTAAATTTCCTTTTTTATTATTATTTTACTTTATTGTAAGCATTCATTATAATTTTGAGTGCATTATTAAATTTAAATTATTGTTTAAAAAATGTAAACAAAACAGTAACCAGAAATCTACAAAATTCTAAAATCTGCACAACATATGGTTTTAAGCTATGTGGATTTAAGGGATTCTACTGTGTAATAAATAAGGAAAGAGTCATCATATTGCCTGTCTATTTCAAAGAATTTTTGTCAGATCTTTAAGGTAGTTTTCAAATTTCCTGCTCAACAACACAAAACTTTCTGACACATTTTCTCACTCGTTTTTAAACGTAAAAATATAAAATTGGCAAGCCTGATTATGGAAGCGATCTGGAATCAAATAGTGTTTTCCATTTTTGATAAATAAATTACTTATAGAGTTATAAGCAATTCTTTTCATGTGATGACAAGTTTTTTCCTTTCTTGTGCTGCTGCATCAGGAATTTCATTCAACACAGAGTTCGACAGTATTTTCTGAAAGATATACTGTTTTTACCAAAAAAATGGAAAACACTATTCGATTGCATAGTTTTTGAATAAAAACACCTGCCCATTTCATGTGTTTCTGAACAAAGATGAATTTAGAAATGTGTCAGAAAGTAGCTTCTTTGATTTCAGAATAGCCTTAAAAATTTTTTAGTAATAGGTATTTTCAAGACAACATATTAAATAATTTTTAAAGAATAAAGTATTTTAATTTAGTAAGGTACATCTATACCATGGAAAGAAATTTCACACATCATAAAAAGTTAGGAAAACATAGCTTGATCTTTTTTCTTTAGGGGCAAAAATAGATGCGACAGCACTAGAAGGACAGAAGAAATGTCTCAAATGAAGTTTCTTTTTATGAAATTGCATTTTTACCAGTATTTTACAATATGCTTGTAAAGAAAATAACTTCAAACTTAAAAGTAAGCTTCTCCTTATTACTATGACAATACTGTTACTTATCATAATACATTTTGTACTAACAAACAATTTAAGATAATACTAATATGAAAATGGAAGTTGAATAATTTCCTTTAACACCTTTTACTTCACTTGGCAGCAATGAATATCGATAAGGCAATAAAATTAAATTTGATGGCCAAATTTCATTTAAAAATTCATTTTTCAAAATTTCAAGCACTTGAAAATTATTTTTTTTTTCCAGGTACTTTTTATAATTTTTCCAAAACATATGAACCATGAAGAGAGATAAAACTGAAGAAGGGTAACAAAATAAATAATAAAAGCACACAAAAAAATTGTGACAAAGCATTTTTACTAGTACAGAAAAGGAAAAAATATCAACCCACAGACCTTAATTGTAATACTGTATCATTTTGATGCAGTCATAGTAAAATGTTGAAATTTTCTGAATGTGAAATGCACATATCATTTGAATGAGTTTTAAAAATAAAGTCATTTTTTAAGGTGAAGCCATTTTATCCTTTGAAGATTTATCTAATAACTTTGAATCTAATGAAATTAAAATTTTATGAAAATGGCATTATTTTGACAAGATTACACAAAAAATATTTTAATTTATGAATGAAAAAATTCCTTTCCTTTTAAACATGACAATATTTTTATTGGTAGAACCATTTTTTTTTAATGTTCTTGATTGTCTTCAATATCATTTATTCAAAATTTTTTTCTCCTTAATTGTAAGGAGAAAATGGCATCAATAAAGACATAATCCTCATTATTCATTTTTTCCCTTCAACAATAGGATTAACCCATTTCCCACCATTTAAAGTCAAATTTCATTAAAAAAAATTTAATTTAAAAATAAATTATATGAATGTGAATATATTTTTTAAACAGCAGCTAGTGTTAGTATATCTACAAATAACAACTTTCAATTTAAAAAAAAAAAAAAAGAAAGAAAGAAAGAAGAAGAAAGAAAGAAAGAAAAAAGAATTATTCAAATTTTAGAAAATTTATTCATTAGAATGCATAGGTAAGATGTCAGAAAAAAAAGACTTGTAGTTCTATTTACAAATAATCTTTTTGTAAATTAGCATTTACTGAAAGATCTTCTACCTTTACCAAAAAAGGCAAAAACTTATCCATTCATTTTTCCAGGTGAATTTTTGTTTAATCTTTCTATAATTTCATGTTTTAAAATTGTTTTTACACTTTTTGTGTTTCAGTAATCGGATTTCAATCTCTATACAAAATATAGTACATTTCCTCCTCTTCTCAAAAAACTTTTTTTGGAAGTAGAGATTAACGATTAATTGGCTTGAGCCATACAGGACCCGTTATAACGACTGCCATGTTAGCAGGTTACAGGCATGAAATGAACAGAAATAGGATTGTCTGTCAAAAGGTTTGTCATTTTAATGGTTTATGTAAACAAAGTTCACAGGACTTCATCATACTGATTGTCATTTTAATGATTTATGAAGAACAAATCACACAGGGCACTTGTTATTTTGATCACCATATTAACAAATTATGGCCGCAAAATGCACAAAGCCCAGCTTTTTAGATTAGCACAGCATCACTGGACGGGTCTGATAATACACATATAAAATACTGTTTTGGAGACAAATACAGAACATTTTCTAGTGTCTTTTTAGTGTCCAGAACCCTTGGTTATATCTTATTATCAGATATATTTCACTCTTTCTTATCTTCTATACCATACATACATTACACAATATAAGGAAGTAATACTGCATTTATAAACTTTATGCAACAGCCTCAATAGAAAATTTTAGCAATGCCCAATAAAATTAAATCCCCCCCCCCCCCAAACATTTCATGTTGATTACCAAGCATTTTAAACAAGATTAAAAATATAAATAATTTAACTGAATATTTTCCTGATATGAGGATTTAATAATTTAAAAAAATTAAAATAAAAACTCAGTGTTATTTATAACTAGTGAGTATGACAATTAAGTTCAATTGAATATTACTAAAGACTTCTTTACTTAAGAATGTGGAATATCCTTGACCATGTAAATCACAAAGATTATACAATAAAACCTATGTATAATGGAATCCTGCCTTTAACAGAAAATTTCACTGTCCCATTGAAAAGAGCATAATATAAAAAATAGTTCACCCACCCAGCATTGCCCGGTCCCGTGATAAAACCTTAAATGAACTCTGAATAAAAAATACTGATAATTAGTGATAAAAGTGCTCATAAGAAAACATTAACCCTTTTAGTGTCGGAGTCGACTAATGTCGACATATAGGAGTTGGGTGTTGTAGACTACATTAAGCGTCGACAAATTGTCGCATAGGCATTCAGGGTGTGTATTGTGCTCACTGTAGTGCGTCATGGGCTTAGCAGTGATGATGTATTGTGCCTGCGTAGTGCAGTAATTTGGCTATAACCAAAACCAGTAGCGTGCTTTTCGTATAAGCATAAGATATGATTTTTAGTTTTGTATTAGGTCGTTTGGAAAGACGTGTTCCTTTGGGAAAATCAATTCATACCGGAAAATTCTGCCCGTAAACAGATAAATAATGTCACTTTTTTTTGGTCAAAATATTCCGCACAGGGCATTAACCACCCCAAAAAAATTCTGCACTGAAAGGGTAAAAAAAAAAAGCTTTTGTTGTCCAAACCCTTTGAAATTTTTAATGGTTAGAAATATAAAGGTTTTATAGCCTGTGTAAAAATTATGTCTGAAATATTGTTATATGGTTGTAAAATAAATATGTTTTCTTCCCAGAAAATGACCCTTTTTAACACTTTCCAACCTAGTTGAAAAGTGTTTATGACTTCGGTTTGTCTGGCCGTATGGCCGTCTGCCGTCTGTCCGTGCTCTAACTCCCGCAAATATGCTCGGATTGCTCTGCAATTTTTATATGTTATAGTCGTTATCTATAGCATGTTCCCTATTTCAACGGAAGTGTGTAGCACTTATACTTTTTTTACAGGGACACTCAAAAGAATTCCATTACATTGCGGTCTATGGGGAAAAATCACTTGAGGTTTATTTAAATCATGTTTCACTATTTTAAACGCATTGAAATTTATATATATCACTAAGGTGCATTAGAAGAAGCTTACTACAGAATAGTGTGTGCATAGCACTTATAGTTACTTTACAGGGACAGTCAAAAGAATTCCGTTACATTACGTCTATGGAGAAAAATCGTCTGCGGTTTATTTAAATAATGTTTCCCTATTTTAAACGCATTGAAATTTATATAAGGTGCATTACAAGAGGCTTACTACAGAATAGTGTGTGTATAGCAGTCATCGTTCATTTACAGGGACACACAAATGAATTCTCTACTGTCTGTTAACAATAATTCCTGGAAGTGCGTTTTAAGTTACTGAACGCGATTTTAATTTTAACTTGCTTTTTGTCTATTACGTGGTGTGTATAAATTCTGTAGATCCTATACAGGGAAGCACAAAAGTTCGCGAACACATTTCCGTATTATTTAACTCCAGACAGAGAATTTTAAACTGTGCTACGCGTTTCCTAACTGAACTAAAATTTAGCATCCTATGTAGTATATATACAAATCTATAGATCCTATACAGGGCTGATGAAAAATATTCGGATTACTTAGATGTTATCTTTTAGCTTATTAAACGGTATGATTTGTAAAATTATTTTGGAAGCGTTGGAAAGTGTTACATAATCTATGCTTGACGCATGATTTTTCGTTCTTGTTAAAATCCTATAGAAGAGGAGAACTTCGCCCCTCCCATTTCCCTTTCCAGCCTTAAAAAAAGTGAAAGCACATCCCTCCCTTCACCTTTTGTTCACCCCTCTCTCTAACAAAGCCGGTGGAAGAATAAATGCTCCCTTCCAGGGAGGGGGAATAAAAATAGAATGAAAAAGAATTTAGAAGGAGTGTTTCTTAGGGGTAGGGTTGTGAGCAGTGAAGGCCAATAGGCAAAATCTATTCTTTCCCCAAGCCTGTTGATACTTCTTAATTCTATTTCCTGCTTTATTACAAAGAAATTCACCCTTCAAAAAAAGTTGAGGCGTGCACAGTAAGATCGAATTAGCACTGAAAAATTAATACTTTTGCTTGTCACTTTTAATATATTAGATAACAGACAGTGTAACTGCTAACACAAAAATTGGCCTAAAATGGAATCTTTTTAGCTATCACTCAGGTGCTCATAGCATAAACTAACTTTTGATCTGACAGTTCTGAAGTGTATGAAGAGAAATTAACAGAATGAAACTCTAAAGTTTGCAAAAATAAGTCTGAGAATTTAATTTCCCAGACATGTTTCCCCTTCCCCACCACCAGCAATATATTCATTCTCAATAATACCTTTGCATTTTTGTATTGATCTAGAGAATATCCAGAATTGTTTTCAAAAAAGAATAATTCCACCTTTTAAAGGAACTCTTAAACGCCTGAATATATATAATATATATATTATTTATTAATTATATTATTATCATTATGCATAAAAAATACAATACTACACAATAAATTATATTAATAACAAAGAAAAACCACAACAGTCAAACTCAAGATTTTTCAGCAGAAGTGTAATTTTCGATAATTGCTCTCAAACTTTAAAATGATTTTGTCAGTGTAATATAAAATTATCAGATTTTTTGGGTACAAAAAGATAGGAATGCATTAGATGTGGATTTTTGTCGGATACCAGATACCAAATATCCGACAAAATTTTTTACTGAATATTCGGTATCCAGCCGAATACTTTCTAGTTTTTAATTTCAATAGTAATGTTTCTATCTTATACTTGCTTAAAGAAGGAAAACTTAAAATTATTATAATTTTATGTCATTCAAATGCTAATAAGAGATTTAAATTCATTTATTAAGTTAAAGTTACTTAAAAACAAATGCTTTGTAGTAATTAAATATTAAAATTTAATCTATCTTGTCTTTTGTCTATTCTAATATTAGTAGTTAAAAAAAATTATTATTCAGGGTCATTGAACATGAAAATATAAGCCATTAGTAATTTCTCCATTTTTCATACTTATAAATCTTCGTTATTTATAAGTACTAAACATCCTACTGAAGTGGCTTTTTCTTTTCCACACATGCATATTATTACTTATTTTTTTCTATGGCAAATGTTTGCTAACAGAATTTAAATAGAGAAGCTTCTCACTGTTTTGTTCTTTTCATGATCGGTATTAATTTACCACAACTAGTCTTCCATCCATAGGCAAAATAGAGACAAAAGATTCAATAAAATCATTTTTACTTTAGAATTGTCGAAAACACAAGAAAATGAGACCACCAGAGAAAGGTCAACAGTTATTCTGAGAAGCAGGAAATATTTGTGATAAAAAACATAATAGATTACAGCCTGAAAATATCATAAATTGCCTTTAATAAAGTTTAATTATAAATAATTAGTTGCCATATTTTAAATATTATATTTTCATTTATATACAGGGTGATCCTAAATTCAAGGTACAAATTTTAAGGGTTGGTGCAGGACACATTAAAAATCATTTATTGCAGGGCTGTCCAACCTGGCTCCCACTATTCACCAGAAAATTCTTACAGAAATAATTGCCTTATTCAAGCTCCGAATATCTCCAATTAAAAAAGGCAAATATTTCTGTGAGAATTTTTTGGTGAATAGCGGGGGCCAGGTTGGACAGCCCTGATTTATTGTATAGGAAAGAAGGGTCAGAAATCCATTTATTTAGTCAGAAATTATAGGGTATCTCACTTCAATCCAAAGTTGCATTATCCTTCATTAGCTTTAATGGGAGAACGACTCTGTTACGGGTACTATCAATCATTACAGTGAAAGGGTGCGTCAAACAACTCCTTAACCACCACATGGTTGCCGGTAACTCTAAACAGACTGAACTATTTGCATTTACGCAAATTTCTTGGTTCAGATAGTCCCTTCAGAGCCACAGAGCGATGATAATAAATACCACATGTTCTCCATCTTTAGAAACTAAAAATGACTATTTTAACTTCCGTAAAAGGCACCTGCACACCTGCACTCTTTCTCTGTTTTGTTAAAATATTTGCTTTTTATAGAAAACTTCTAAAACGTTATCTTTTAAACATGAGTACTGAAATAGGAACAAATTCTATTTGAGACGAAATTGTTAAATTTTAAACTATTATATTAAGATTATTTTTTAAACATTATTATAAAAAGTGAATGAACTTAGGATTTATTATTAAGCTTGAATGTTGAATATTGCTTCTTGAAAACACTTACACCCGAAATATCTGATAAAATTTCAACTAAAGCGTAAATGCCTTTAAGATTTAACACCGTTTTCACACATCTAATAATTATTTATCTCATCTTTATCTTTTACTAGAGTTATCATACCTATAATTTGACAACTTTCAATGTGTTGAGTAAAATAATCGGAGTTTGCAATAGTATGTATATTTTGCACTGTCAGCGGGGAGAAAACAACACGAATATATCAATTTAGAAATTATTACATAATTTATGCCCAGGTTTTTTTTCTTTTTTTAAACTTTTATTTTATTTGTTTTTATATCTTGTTTTTAAATAATGTAGAATGTATTTCTCACACCATCATTGAAGATTTATTAGGATAATAATAAAAACATTTTTCTTTTATTATTAATTAAAGAACATGTTTTATGCTAATACTAACCTAGGATGGATTTATGAAGACTGAATATCATTGCATCAATGATACATTAAGGATTGCATCAAAGTTCTTTTTGTAAAAAAATTTCAACTTTTTTTTAGTCTGGTGTTCAAGTAATTCCACATGTTTTAACATTCAGAGAATTTATCAAGAAAATAAGAAAAATAGACTTAAGGTGTTGATTTACATTATTTAGACTTTTATTTCAAACATGTATTTCATTTTATAAACAGGCACTTTTACCCCAAAACATTTGTTTGAGGGAGAAGAGTCAAGGGATAATACACAACACATGAATCTGGAAAGGTGTGATATCAATTTAAACCTATTATGCTAATAAATAGAACATATTAAAGAAAAAAAATTACAGACTTTGGGTTATATTTTAGACATGCAAGATTATTTGGTAAAAAATAAAAATCTAATAATAATTAAAAACTAAAATTTAGAAAGCGTTAAACTGTATAAACATCTGTAGTTACTTTATCAAGTTGTGAACTTTTAAGTTGAATAAAAAAAAGGTAAAGATAAAATAATTTATGATACTATAAAAATTGATTGTTGAAACTGAAATAAAATCAGTAGACTACATAGATATTCTTCAAAAATTCTCTCAAAAAAGTAATCATTAAAAATTTTTCAGATTTTCTGTAAATTAGAGTAATATAATTATTGTAAATTATAGTAATGTCTTTATGACAAGCAAATTCGCCTCGAAGTATCAGAAAAATACCACTATTTACACTTCGAATTATAATGAAAAATTGTTTCACTTCTGTTTGTCAGATTTATGTTCGTTTGCACTCTGAATGTCTGAATTTCAGTAAAAATACTTGTGTAATAATGAAATTTGATTGTGTTGTAATGCTCAGATGAGCAGACATATATATGAATCAATTTTTGCTCGCAAACGCATGAGATTGGTAGGTGCTGTTATTCAGAAACCATGTTGTTCAGGAACCGAATAGCTTTTCCATTCTTTGTTAAATATAGGTGGTCTTTCAGAAAAACCTCTGAAAAATGACATTTTTAACAGAATTTCTGGATGTGACAGCCCGATAAAGGTTGCTTGAGACAACAATTGCTTATAACTCAAGATATTCCTTTCTTGAAAAATGAAAAAATATATATTAGATTTCAAATCGCTGAAATGTGCTAGAGTTTTGCATTATTGAGCGGGGATTTTTTTTCCCTTCAGAAGCGCCTTAAAAGCAATGCTCATGATTTTTTTTTTTAAATTACACATTTTAAAGTAAAATAAACTTTACAAAATCATTAAAATTAACAACTAAAAAAGCTCATTTAAATTCGTTTGAAAAAAAATACTCATTCACTTGGTTAATTTGAAATATTTTATTTTAATGATATGAATGATAAATATTACAGTTACAAAAAAAATGGAGCAATAGAAAGAGATTTAATTTTAAAAGGTGAATTACCTTTTACTTTTGAAAACATGAAATAAATAAAACGAATTATTTTGTGTTATATGATCACTTGCTTAAACTGCAATTTAACAAAAGTACTATTCTATATAAAATATATATACCACTATAAATTACCCATTTAATAAATTAAAAATCACATTCACCCTTGATTATTAAAAGCTAAAATATTTTAACCAAATTTTTTATTAAAAATCTTAAAATGCAAAAGATAATTATATTTATAAAACAAGAAAATAGTTATGAATGAAATTTTAAACATTCCATTCCAGATTGGTACAGAATTCCTTTAAAAATGTCTATTCCGGATTATATACAATATTCTGGAATACATACAATATTCATTTAATGAATTTTGAGAATGTATTACACATACATGAAGATGATCATGATTATATATTGCAAATTTTAATGGATCTGAAAAAAAAGTTATTCTTTGTTATTAAAATATTTGAAAAGAAACCAATTTTCCAGCTACCTTCCTAAGCAATTACGGAGTTTAGACTGAATTAAAGTTGGATTTATTTAATTTAAATAACAATATTAAAAAATTAAATCATGTTTTTTTTAAGACTTTAAAAACTTTAGTTGTTAATTAGCTTACATTTATAAGTACAGTCATCTCTCACTTATGCGCGTCTCAGTTATACGCGTCTCTCAGTTATACGCGAATTTCGTAAGGTCCCGGCACGAGGAATAGGAAAATAATGCTATAGATCTCTCACTTATAAGCGCCACTTTGAATTTTCTCTCTCAGTTATACGCGGAAATGACAACGCAATTCAAATTTTTTGTAAATCGATAAATAATTTTCTGCACCTGTCAAGGTCAAAAGACCGTACCGAAAAGCGGGGTGGAGAGGGTGGAGAGGATGTTACAGTTCGACTCACCCCCTCAGTTCTAATGGTTGCTTCTTTTCTTTCTGTTTTAATTTTATCAAGTCACCTGCGTGTTACATTTCGTCCTTGCCTTTACGGTAGCATCTAGATTCTTTCTTTTCTTTTTTATTTTTTTGCAATAAAAATGAGCAAAAGAAAGTTAACAATTTCGTTCAAAATGGAAGTTATAAAAGCAGCAGAAAATGATCCTAGACTGTCAAAAATAAATTTAGCTCGAAAATTCGATTTGCCAGAATCAACACTCAGAGGGATTTTAAAGAACAAGGACTCTATCAAAAAAATTAATAGTGAATATTCTGCACAAGCGAAGAAACGATCAAGAATTCAGAATGGAAAATTTGAGATTTTAGAAACCACTTTAATTCAGTGGTTCAGAGAAATGAGAGCTTCTAATTTACCCATTAGCGGTGAGTTATTTAAAGAAAAGGCACTCACTTTGTCATCCAAAATGGGAATCGAAAATTTTTCAGCTTCTTCGGGATGGTTAGAAAAACTTAAAAAAAACGCGGTTTAACAAATCATTGTCTGAGTGGTGAAAGCGCAGCCGTTTCAGATTCAACTGCTAATGAATGGATCGCAGACCTTCCAAATTTAATTCAAAACTTTGATCTTAAGAACATTTTTAACTGTGATGAAACAGGCTTATTTTATCGTCTTTTACCAAACAAAACGATGGATTTTAAGGGAGAAACATGCCATGGTTTCAAACACAGCAAAGAAAGACTGACTGTGCTTTTATGTTGCAATGGGGACGGATCAGAAAAGTTACCGCCAATAGTGATTGGTAAATCCAAGAATCCACGGTGTTTAAAAAATGTCAAGAAATTGCCATGTTCTTACGCAAATAGCACCAAAGCCTGGATGACATCGAAAATTTTTTTAGACTTTTTGAAGGAATTCGATATGAAGATGGCTAAAAAAAAAAGAAAGTTTTGTTATTTATGGATCAGTGTCCCGCCCATCCTTCATATCTCCCATTGCTGACACATGCACGAGTTATATTTTTCCCTGCTAACTGTACTAGCAGACTCCAGCCCTTAGATCTCGGTATAATAAGGTCAGTTAAAGCGCAGTATAGGAAAGATTTGGTGCGAATAATGTTTATATCACTAGAGCAGAAAAAGGAATTCAAGAAAATTTCGATTCTGGATGCCATGCATATGTTGGTTTCCTCTTGGAATAACGTAACAGCCATGAAAATTTCTAACTGCTTTAGGAAAGCGGGTATTTTTCATTCAAATAATGCTGAAGTTATTCCATTACAGGAAAATGAAAACAACAGCAATGATTTTAACATAGACGAAGAAGAATGGAATAGAATAAGCCAAGATTCTCTTCCTTTTCAAGATTTCGTCAGTGTTGATGAAAACTTAACATCAACGGCAATTAGAGATATTGAAACTGTGTTTGATGATGTGACAGCTGAAAGAGAAGGAGATGATGATGATAATGATGAAACTGATACTGTAATTGCCCCATCTTACGCTACTGCTTTAGGAGCCCTGGACACTTTGAGATGTTACCTACAAAATGCTGATATAGCATCAAATACAATGACGCACTTTAATGCATTAGAAAAGGTCGTTGTACAAACGCGGCCTAAGCAAAAACAAACTACCATTGATGACTTCTTAAAAGAGGACTAATTGGCATTTTTTTTTATGTAAGTATATCGTCTTCTATGTCAAATGAAAAAAATTTACTTTATTGTATTTTTTTAAACTAAATTTTATAGTGAAAGTGTATATTTTTTAGTACACTATACTAATATTACACCCCTTTTATTTTATAAAATATCATTAATTACAATTCTTATATTTCAATATGTTTTTCTTTCGAATAATGTGTATAATATGTATAAGGAATTACTACATACAACGTCCTCTCAGTTATGCGCGGCTCTCAGTTATGCGCGATTTTAAGTCAGTCCCTTCAAACGCGCATAAGTGAGAGGTGACTGTAATTAAAATTGAAATTATATTTAACACGAATGAAAAATCAAGCATTAAGCATAGATTATGAAACACCTTCCGACACAATCAGTATACTGTAACAAAACTTCATAGATTCATAAGATGAAATGTGATACCTAAGTAAATAACAATTCTCGAAAACGTATATCATATTCGAAAACCCAGTTTCAGTAATTAAAATTAATAATTGAAAATATATCGGAATTTTTTTTGTGTATCCCTGTATATGATCAATAGGTGATGCCACATAATATGCTAAAATTTAGTTCAGTTAGGAAATGCACAGCAAAATTCAAAAATTCCATTCTTCAATTTTGGTCAATGAAAGATAATGTACTCAACACCTTTCGCGCAGTCCTGTATATAATCTATAGAATTTATATACACCAAGCAATATGTAGAAAATTAGTTACATTTAAAAACGCGTGCCACAACAGAAAACATGCTTCCAGAAATTAATGTTCACAGACAGTACTGTAGCAAATTATTTTGTATGTCCGTGTGAGTGAACGATAAATGCTATGCTCTCTGTAATCTATGATAAGCATTTTGTAATGCAACTCAGTGATATATATCAATTTCAATATGTTTAAAATATATTAACATCATGAAAATACACCGCAAACAATTTTGCCGCATAGACCATAATGTAAAAGAATTCTTCTGAGTGTGCCTGTAAATGAACTATAAGTGCTACAAACTTCATTTTCAATACCGAACATGCCATAGTTGACCTCAATGACGTATATCAATTGCATGGAATTCCGAGTATATTTACAACAGTTAGAGCTTGGATGGACAGACAAACCGAATTAATAAACATTTTTCAACTTTATTGTAAAATGTTAAAAATATACATAAAAACATTTCAGACTATTACAAGCCATGAAATCATTTTATTTTCCAAATCTTTCCATAAATAAACTTACATCAGAATATTGAACCACTTGTTATTTACCTGTGGAAGTAATGAGATCTCTACAAAAATTCAATTAAAAAAAACTTTTGAATGGCCTTTATTTATTTATTCTATCCATATCCTCGCAGAAAGTCTCCATGTTTTTGTATTAAAAAATTTACATAAGATTTAGATGTTTTTTAATATAAATATTCATTAATATTTTAACGTTTTTCAGCTAAGTTGGGTTGGGTTGATTATTGACGGCCAATTATCTACACCTGGGATATAGGTCCGGGCGGAGTGCCCTTTGTGGGGGTCTTTTTAAGGGAACCTAACCCGTATTTACGCATGGATAAATCCACGGCTTGAAGAAAACCACGAAAACTCCGAACGATTAGGCCGACGGGCGTGATTGGGATCGAACCCAGCACCTCCCGTCTACCAGCTTCGAGAGCAGAACCTCTCAGCCACTGGTGGGGCCTGTTTTTCAGCTAAGATTCTCTATTTTAAATTGGAATTTTTATTTTAAAGTATGATTGATTTAAATAAAATTAAAAATCATGGATTTTGAGTTCTTAGTCTCTCCAACTCCTTAAATTTACAACGTTTATTTTTTTTTTTTTTTCTTTTCAAAACATGATATTTACTACAAAATATCTGGACCTAAATTTGAAATAAAATTTTTATGAAAGTTGATTTTAAAAAAATTCAGCTTAATCTTAATCATTATTAAAATCAAACTCCTTAAATATTAATCCAAATCCTTAAATATTAAAATCCAACTCCTCTCTAACTCCTTAAATTTACAACGTTTTTTATTATTTTTTTTCTTTTCAAAACATAATATTTATTACAAAATATCTCGACCTAAATTTGAAATAAAATGTTTACAAAAGTTGTTTTAAATCAATGATTTAAAAAAAACTCAGCTTAATCTTAATCATTATTAAAAACAAGATGATTTAAACCAACGAACCCTGCTTAAAAGTAGTATGAATTTGTTTCCCAGATTCAATTTTAAAAATTACACACATTATTTTTTATGAATTGTTATATTTTACATGCATTTTGAAGAGGTTATGCATTTTACAATGAAATTAAGTAAGCTAGATTAAATACTAAAACCAGTGAAACAGAACGTATGTAAAGCAGAAAACTTTTTTAAACGGAAAATTTCATGGTCTCGTTGAAAATAATATAAACTATAAAGGAATAGTGTACCTGCTAAGATGAAAACCTGTCTATAGTGGAATTTTATTCGGTATTTTGTGAGTTTGTCTTAAAAGATTTTACTGTTTAAGACTTTTAAAATTATAAATATGCCTGAAAAAAGTAAAAAGAACACATTTTAACATAGCTAAAAACTTTTTACTTCAGTTTGTCTGTCTGTCTGTGCTTCAATTTCCGTAAACATAATTGGATATTCATGAAATTCATACTATGATAATGAGGTTTACTATACCATGCTTCGCTATTGAAAATGAAATGTATTTTAAAACATTTATTATTATTTTAAATGGGACATATGAAAGAATACCAATACATTATCGTTTATAGGTGGTTTTATCATTTTTTCCAAAAAAAGACAGAAAACAAATATGCAATGTACTGTGTGGAGTATTTATATGCCCTAAAAATACTTCATAAATTTTTCTTAATAATACAGTGAGCAAAGCCTTTGTCTTATATGTTACATCATACATACACAGATTTTTTTTTTTTTTACCTGGGCTTGCAGATTATTTGCCGATCACATTTGCTGAAAACAGTTAAAGAGGTACACCAATAAAGATTTCAAATTTCTATAACCATTAAAGATTTCAAAAGAGTTCGGACAAAAATAACTTAATTTTAAAACTATGAAATGACTATAAAAGAACAAGAAAAAGAGCCCTGTTATCACTAAATATCAATATATTTTTGCGAATTTTTCATCCTAAAATATAATTTCATACAAAATCGGGTTACAAAAATATAAAATAATAAAAAAATTGATTTAAAAAAAAAAAAAAATTATCACGGACCCGGGCAACACCAGGCGGGTCAGCTAGTTTAAATTATATTAAGATTTTCACGGTAAAAAGCCGGATCACGGCTATACGACCAAAACAATGTGATTTTCGGTGAAAATTCAGTTAAAATTATGAAAGAAATCCCTTTCTTATCGAACACTATCTTTTATGAGAGATAATTTTTTTTATGTACTACAAGTGTATTTCTATATTAAAATGTTGTAATATATGTTTTACCAGACAGTATTTAAACATTTAAAAGAATCCCTTCCCCTCCCTCCATTCTAGAAAATCCAAAGAAATGTCTCCTGGTCTTCAAATAAAGAAAGAAAGAAGAAAGAGATAAAGAGGTTTTAAATACCACCCTTTTGTAAGATTTGCATCCAAGCCACAGAAAGAAAGGAGCATAGAATAAAACCTTTATTTGTTTCTTTCTTTAAATCCGGACTCCAGGCTAAATTAACTAACATTTTCATGTTTTGGTTCAAAACGACCACTTTGACAGCATTTTCTGAAAGAACTTCTTCCTCGACCAAAAAATGGAAAACGTCTTTCGATTACAAAGTTTTGAATAAGAACACCTGCCAATTTTATGCATTTCCAAACAAAATTAATTAAAAAATGCATCATAAAGTAACCATTTTGGATTTGAGAACAGTCTTAAAATGAAAAGGGTATGTGAAATCAATAGCTCGAAAACTGTAGTGGTTATTCGAATGTTAGCCACATTTTTCTCGAGAAAAGGAAAGTGGACAGTTGCATTGCATTATTGTACATCGTTCATGGCCTTTGGAATTATTAGTTGTTTAGAGGCTTTGGCTTCACTACTGTGATTTTGTTTTTTAGAAAGACCCCATCAAAAACAATACACATGAAGTACAGACCATCATCATAATTACTTATCTTGATTACATGTTACAGATTACTTATATTAATTTCATAACAATGTAAAAAATTGAGGTTAATGGGAACAGTATTTTGATAACTTTAGTTTAAAATATTGGATTCATTTACGATTTCATTACTTTTATCTTAATTAAACGGATTGTTAAAGATATCATACAAATATAATCAAACAAACTTTCAGTTCATTTTTAAACATATATTCATGTTGCACCTTTTTTATAACTTATTATTCACTCTGCAAACAACTTGTTACCATTATTTTTTTCTTTTCTTTTTTTTTTTTTTTGGGGGGGGGGGGGAGGAAAGCTACATGCTTTCAATCATTAAGTGGGTTAAATGGGAGTTCAAAAATTTTCAGTGATTTCACATTTTCTCCATATTTTATCAGCAGTTTTAGGTAAGAGCGTGAATTTCAAGATAACAAATCTACTAAAAAATTATTAAACATATTTTTCAGCGATTTTAGAAATTCATTCATTAAGGGGGTTAAATGGGGGGGGGGTCGAAAGTTTTAGGTCATTTTGCCTGTTCGCCATATCTCAGCAGCATTTTCAGTTAGAAGATCGGAATTCGGGATAACAAATCTACAAAAAATATAGACAAACATGTATTTCAGCAATTTTAGAAATTCAGACACTAAGGGGGGGGGGGGGTTAAATGGGGGGAAAGCTACATGCTGTAGTTTATTCGCATATAATATTAAAAATTCACTGTTATTCAAACATTTTACTTTGTCAAAATGTGGGAAAAAAAGAAAAACATGTATAATTGTTTTCCCGCCCAAATCGAGACAAGGAACCAAGATGAGAAAACCGAGTGAAAAATTACAAGATTATATTAGGAAATTTGGGGGAGGGGGGGGGGAGAGTTTGCCTAGAACAATGAAATTTGGAAGACATGTTCTTTACACAATGTAGGCATGTACTAAGAAAGGATTTTTGAAAATTCCCAGACTAAGGGGTCAAATGGGGGGGTCGAAAGTTTTAGATAATTTCGTCTTTTCGACATATCTCAGCAGGAGTTTTAAGTAGGAACGCGAAATTTGGGATAACAATTCTACTAAAGAATAGTTAAACATGTATTTTAGGCGATTTTAGAAATTCAATCATTAAGTGGGTTAAATGGGGGTTCAAAAATTTTTGGTGATTTCACATTTTCTCCATATTTTATCAGCAGTTTTAGGTAAGAGCGTGAATTTCAAGATAACAAATCTACTAAAAAATTATTAAACACATTTTTCAGCGATTTTAGAAATTCATTCATTAAGGGGGTTAAATGGGGGGGTCAAAAGTTTTAGGTCATTTTGCCTGTTCGCCATATCTCAGCAGCATTTTCTGTTAGAAGCTCAGAATTCGGAATAACAAATCTACAAAAAATATAGACAAACATGTATTTCAGCAATTTTAAAAATTCAGACACTAAGGGGAGGGTTAAATGGGGGTCAAATGTTTTACGCCATTTTGCCATATCTCAGTAGAAGTTACAGTTAGGAGCATGAAATTCGGGAAAACAAATCTACTAAAGGATAGTTAAACATGCATTTCAGGCGATTTTAGAAATTCAACTACAAAGGGGGTAAAATGAAGAGTCAAAAATTTTTGGTGATTTCACCTTATCACCCTATTTTATCAGCAGTTTTAGAAAAAAGTGTAAAATTCAGGATAACAAATCTCTTTAAAAAAATAGTTTTAAAAGTATTTCAGTGATTTTAGAAATTCGGCCACTAGGGCTAAATAGTGGGTCGAATGTTTTATGTCATTTTGCCATTTCTCAATGGAAGTTATAGGTAGGAGCGTGAATTTCGCTATAACAAATCTAGTAAAGAATATTTAAACATGTATTTTAGGCGATTTTAGAAATTCAACTATTAAGGGGGTTAAATGCGGGGAGGGGTCGATAATTTTCGATGATTTCACCTTTTCACCATATTTCATCAGTAGTTTTAGTTAAAAGCGGGAAATTTAGGATAACAAATCTACTAGAAGATAGTTAAACATATTTCACAGATTTTAAAAATTCGCACCCTAAAGGGGTTAAATAGGGGAGGGGGGGGGGTCGAAAGTTTTAGGTCATTTCGTCTTTTCGCCATATATCAGCAGCAGTTTTAGTTAAAAGCGTGAAATTCAGGATAACAAATCTACTAGAAGAGAGTTAAACACGTCTTTCAGGCGATTTTAAAAATTTACCCTCTAAAGAGGTTAAATGGGGGGGAGGGTGTTGAAAGGTTTAGGTCATTTAGCCTTTTGGTCCTATCTCAGCAGCAGTTGTATGTATTATCGGGAAATTCAACATAACAAATTTAACAAAAAATAACGCATATTTCAGCGATTTTAGAAATTCAACCTCTAAAGGAGGTAAATGTGGGGTCGAAATTTTTAGGTCTTTTTGCTGTATCTCAGCAGTAGTTTTAGGTTGGAGAAAGTTTTATGTCATATCAGCAGCAGTTTTAGGTAGGAGCTTGAAATTCAGGATAACATAGGCGATTAAATAGTTAAACACATATTTCAGCAATTTTTGAGCAATTTTGGCACTTTTGTCGCCACCATCGGCTATGAACCCGATTATGGAAGACTAGCCAGTCTTCGCCTGTCTAGCCAGTCGCTTCCGAGTGAGGCCCAGATACAAAGTACTACTTGGGCCCCACCCCTAGATAATCACGAGTAGGGTGAAAAAAATATTTATGTCTCAAAGTCTTTATTTAAGTGCTTTTTTATATTTTTATTATTTATTTTCGTATACTTTTAAAGTATTTTATTTAATTTTTCTGGTTGCATGTCAAATGCACTTTCTGAGCCCCAAGTTAAGTCAGGGCGGTACACTGCACTATGTATCTGGGGCCCCACTCGGAAGCGACAGGCTAGACAGGCAAAGACCGGCTAGTTATAAGATTCTAATCCTCTCGTTCACCTATGAGAAAAATTAAAGCGAAAGAAAAAATGCTATTGTAAATTAAGTACATCGTTATATTGGAAATATACTATTTACACCAATTAATATTAATGAAAAATTTTCCAGAATATTTTAATAAAATTTACTTTTACTGAAAATAACGAATTATTTTCAAATGAAATTTCTCGAAATTCCTGCTGTGAATTTAACATTACAGCAACACAATTACTTGTCCCTGAAAGGGTTAACAGTTTTTGTTGTGACAATTTACATAGTGAATCCTTGTTTCAATTTTAGCAATAATTTCCTAATTTCACATTTTTTTTTTCTAATATTAATTTTATATTTCTATATTTCCGATTATGATAATGTATATTAACAGCACATGCATCTTTTTACTGATTTGTTTTAATTAATATTATTTTTGAATGATTTATATGAAAGATTATAGTTGTTTTTGCTTATGATATGTATGTAGTACATTAATTAATTTTATTATCTAAAATCTCCACGCCTTTTTTTTTTTTTTTTCCTTTACAAAACTGAAAATGAAACAATTTTCAGCAATTTAAAGCAACATATTTTTTTTTAATGATTATTTATCATTATTGTTTCAAATCAGTTTCGCACACTGTTTTGTTAATACCACAAGTTAAATTAATTGACATAATATATATAAAGTAAATTCTGGCTTATTTGGAAGTGGAAAATTCGAACAAAATAAAATAAAGAGAGAGTAAAACAAAATATTGAACATAAATCACTACATTTTGTAAACTAAAACTTTTGAAATTTTGCTTATTAGTTTTCATACTAAATTGACCATGTTTCAAAAAATATATATTCTCAACAAATTATGCACTTAACTTAA
This sequence comes from Maratus michaelseni, assembly GCA_963931845.1. Taxonomy (NCBI): domain Eukaryota; kingdom Metazoa; phylum Arthropoda; class Arachnida; order Araneae; family Salticidae; genus Maratus; species Maratus michaelseni. The sequence continues at coordinate 30,134,143 of OZ007599.1, forward strand.
AAAAATAATCCTTAACGACAGCTATTTAATTAACACATTAAAAATAATCAAAATGTAAACACATAAATAGTATTAAAATAGCGATAAATATCAGATCGCAAGATTTCACCGAAGATAGTGAATACAGTCCATTTTAAACATTTGTTGAAATGAAATTCATAGTTGCTAATGTTTTTATCAGAATTTATCTTGAAGTGTTAAAATATTACTCACAGCTCGTCAGCTTTTAACACATAAAATATTAAATTAAGCAGATATTTCACAAATATTTTGACAACTAAGGCGAAAAAAACATCATTTAAGAAGAGTACGAAGAAAAAAAGAAATAAAAAAATGTAATTTTCTGAGGAGATTTTTTAAATGTATGATACATTCTTCTACGCCCATATCTTTAATATTAGCGAGGGGAATTAGAGAGCTGACTGAGCAACCCCCTTAATGCTATTCTCAAATCCAAACTAGGTACTTTACGACCTATTTTTTAATTTACTTTTGTTCGGAAACTTAAGAAATTGGTAAGTGTTCTTAATTCAGAAACTTTGTAATCAAAAGGTGTTTTCCATTTTTTGTTAAAGGCAGAAAATCTTTCAGAAAATACAGTCAAAGTCACCGTTTTGAATCGAATTTCCGACGCCGCAGCACAAGAAAGGGGAAAAATGTGTTGTCATGTGACAAGAATCGCTCATAACTCGATAAGTAATTTATTTATCAAAAAATGGAAAACTTATTTGGATTCCAAATTGTTTCAACAGTCAGGCCTTCTAATTTTATGTCTTTACATTTAAAAATGAGTCACAAAATGTGTCAAAAAGTTTCGTGCTGTTGAGCATAGCATTTGAGAACCACCTTAACGGAATCTTGGGATATCTTTGATGAGGAAATAAATAAACAAATGTTCTAAAAATGTTTGTACAATTATATTTTTTACATAATACATCTCGTTATTTTTTAGGGCACACGAAATTTATTATGGTTTTTGCTAATGATACGAACAGCTGAATTGTTTAGTTATAATTTTTATGAAACTTTTATATGCAGAATGATTTTTTTTTTTCTGTGATTTGTACTTTGAAAACAGTACAGGATGTGGAATTTATCTACAAGAGGAACTGACATTGAAGAATGAATAATAATGGATGGGAGGGGGAGATGTCTTACAGATAAATGTCTTTTAATGCGCAAAAATGTTTCTTCGCTTTATCTCCATTCGGGGCCCGTATATCAAAGATTGTTTGTAAAGAAGGAGCGAGTAAGGGTTGAATCTGGCTATCTCTCTTATTTACAAGTCGCCAGGCTGTTATCTGCTTTTTTGTCTCCCTCATTTCTCCCCCTCCTGTAACAGAGACATGGACAACAGTAATGAAGATATTTTAAGAAAATTTGCAACTCATCTTTGTATGTATGAATTGTAAGGATTTTATTAAAGTACCTTCACTACTATTAAACTTATGAACAAAAAATCTATTTTAAATTAGAGTGAGACACCTTGTAATTTTGATTAAATAAATGGATTTCTGACTCTGATTTACTATACAATAAATGATTGTTACAGTGTCCTATACCAACCTTTAAAGTTTGTACCATGAATTCGAGATCACCCTGTATAAATACTATAATTTCATTTTTGTGAAAATATATTAATATTTCTTTTTGTTAAGATTGTTTAAATGAAATAATGCTAGTAAGGAGCAAATTAATTTTGCACTAACTTTTTCTGACAATGTTAAAAATATGATTTAAAAAATGAGTCACTATTCAACAACCAGATATCAAAGTATTTGGCAGGACTGAATATTCTGTTTAATAATCGCTGAACAAACAGGATAGCTAACAGGAGCCAAATATTCATTGCATCCCTACAAACAAATAAGAATATGTTTCCAATTTTATGGGAAAGAAACTCTAATGATTATGGAAAATCTATAATAAATTGGCAACCCTGAGATAAATTTTACACATTCTAGTACACAAAAATAATAATCAACTTACTTTTCATTTTCCATAGAGTTGACATTAGTGGAGCTAATTTCAGCTGGCTTTCTCTTTTCTTCTTCTTCCCATCTTTTTGTAAATCCTCATTTACACAGTCTATATTTGCAGTCATTTCTTTTTGAAAAGATGGACCATTTTCGACAGCCCATTTATGGGACTTTTTTTATTTCCTTATATCTCCTGCAGGGTAAAAATATAAAGCAATTAGTAAAATAATTTTTTAAAGTGAAAGAATATAATTTAAATTAGTGGTTGTTAGGGTGACATTGATTTTAATCAGATGATTTAAATCAGTGATTAAATCATGATTTAAACCAACTGATATATTTTTAAAAAAACATTTGACAATAAAATTACAAAATTAACAATAAAATTAATGAATAAAATCATAAATTTTCTAAATGTTTAAAATGACATGAAAAGAAATATAATCCAAAATGAACATAATTTGGAAAGTTTTGACGGGTATTTTGCATTATTAATAAGCAAAAAGAACTTTAAATAATTGTTGCTATGCTGAATTCCTTAGTATTGTATAAAATTTACAATAAGTTTGTAAAAAGCAAGTTTTTATCAGGCAATAAAAGCATTTAATTTAAAAATAATTTAAATCTAATATAATTTACAATGTCATAATTCTTTCAAGAAATCAAATTATTCATTCTTTCATATAAAATAAGAATATCCTGATGAATAGGTTTGAATAGGATCAAGGGCAGGGGTCTGTCCATATCTTTTTTCTCAGGGTCCTGTTCCTGTGAAATTGCGAACAGCTTTTTACACTTGTGAAAACAATCTAGTCATAATTTTGTGAATTTCAAATGATTGTTATATTCATGTTCTTGTTTAATACATTTTTAAGAAGATATACGGACGTAAAATACATATATTAAAATTTTGTGATAATCCTATTTTTAAGACAAAGAATTTTGTGAAGGGTCCTGTTTTATGGAAAAAAGTTTTATGAAAGGTCCTTTTTTGAAATGAAAAGTTTTCTAAAGGGTCCTTCGAAGGACCCAATCTCTTCCAAAACAGGTCCCTGAAGGTTCATATTCAATTTTACAAACACACACACACACACAAAAAAAAAAAAAAAAGAGTTCTCCTTGAGCAAATTTTTAGAATTAATTTTTCTGTATCATCAATTAACAGTGAAGCACACCAAATAGCAGTGATTCTTGGCTAACAGGAACTTTAAGTATAGATTGGAGATTTATTCCACAGTTGCTGAACTGTTTTCAGGTTTTTGGAAAAATTGCTGACTTCCTGATGTTTTCCTGAGACTTTAAGGACAAAACATTTTCCCTGAGTTTGCCTTATTTCTAGGTTTCAATGAAGAATGAAGCCTGAGGATTATTTAGCCAAAGGCTGAATCATGACAGAAGTCAATTTTGCCAACTAATGATCAACGCCATATCTCAATCTGTAGTTTATAATCTAAAATTAGTCAGAATGATATTAAAAGGTTACATATGCAAAAGTAATACTTAGTCTGTCTGTGGTTTATAGGCAGAACTTTGAAAGATGCTGGTTATCTGAGGTAACCCCCACCCCCGGAACATATATATTATATATATATTTATATATATATATATATATATATGGGTCAGGGGTCGGAAAAACTACTTTTTGTTTGTAGCGAACTAGAACTACTTTATGAAAAATGTAGTTAACTACAACTACTTGTTTTAAAAAGTAGCGAGTACAAACTACTTTTCAAAAGTAATCGCTACTTCACTACTTTAGTTATCATCGCTAATTAAATGTATCGCAAACAATTTTTCCCATAGACCATAATGTAACAGAATTCTTTTGAATGTCCCTGTAAGCAATATATAAATGCTACACATTTAATTTTGAATACTGAACATTCTATGGTAAACTTCAATAACATATAAAACTTTCATGGCAATCCGAGCATATTTATGAGAGTTAGAGCACGGACAGACAGACAAAGCGAATTCATACACACTTTTTAATTATGTTGGAAAGTGTTAAAAAGAGGAAATTTGAAAACAAAAATTGTAATAAACTTACAAATTTATGAGAATGATATAGCACAGTAGAGCTTAAGGTGGTTCTCAAATTCCTTGCTCAACAACGCGAAACTTTCTGATACATTATCTGACTCATTTTTAAACTCAAAGGCATAAAATTGGCAGGTCTGACTATTGAAGTGATTTGGAATTGAAATGAGTTTTTCATTTTTTGATAAATAACTTATTGGGTTATAAGCCATTCATGTCACGCTTTTTTTCCCCTTTCACCTGCTGCGGCATTGGAAATTCGGTTGAAAACGCTGACTTTGACAGTGTTTTCTGAAAAATCTTCTGTCTTTACCAAAAAGTAAAATAAAATAAAATAAAGAATAGTGGAAAATGTCTTTCAGTTACAAAATTTCTGAATAAAAACACCTGCATTTTCATGCGTTTCCGAACAAAAATGAATTAAAGAATAGTCATAAAGTAGCCAGTTTGGATTTGAGAACAAACAACCTTAAGAGCAGATAGCTCTTGGTAAATTTGAATATACATTATTTTTTTTTAAATAGAGCTAAATAGTTCTATTTCTTTACAATTTAAATATAGTTCCTGAAAGCAATTTAAAAATTGAACAAGATCATATAGACTTGCATAACTTAAATCCTAGCTTTTCTTTTCCTTTCTATCTCTTTTTGTTTGCTTCCGTTTGAAAACCCGAATTTCAACATACTGGGCTTTAGATTCATTCTGGGGATAAAGATATTTCATTAAAACACCAAGCTAACCAATATCAAATCAAATATAAAACATTATAAATCAATTATTTTAGCGATAAAAAACTTGTGCAGCTAAAATAAAAAGTAAATAGCCCTAAAAATAAAATTAAGCATTCTTAAGCATTTTTTTAAATAATATTTTTATTTCCAACCACTGTTGTTTTATCTATTGGAATCTTCAAAAGGAAATATGCAGTAAATTAATTTGTATGCATACATTGGACAAATATTTCACAAGGATCAAAAGACATATTAATAAAATATTTTTTTTTTTGTGATAATAAACAGTTCGATAAGAATAATTTCTGAACCAGGGATCTTAATTCGAAAATACTCTTATTAATGATTTATGAATTTTAGTGAATAACGATTTAGATATTCGGCGCGAGATGCGATCCAGTAATTGTTATTAATAAAGTAAATGCTAACTCACCTCTATGTTCAACTTCAAGTTGTAAGCAGATGATTTTGATACTGATTACTTCTTATTAATTGGACAAAGTTTACATATTAGAGAATAATTAGCACTTTCTTGTTATTCGATAACTTCAAAATATTCATTATATGCCGACCAGGGCAGTTCTATACTATTTTTGTCTGTCATTCTATTACATTAATCTCAAAAGAAGCATCCCCACATTAAAACACAAGATCTAATAATGAGTAAGAAGATGAAGGGTTGCCAGCAAGAAAATTAATTTTTTTCATGAGTGAGTACTTTGTGGTTTTATTAGCAAATCCAGAAAATAATAGATCACGGGCATGCTGACTCTTTACGTTTCAGCTGCTACTTTGTTTGAAGGCAGAAATCATTCCTTCCTAGTGCACTTTTAATAATAAAATGGTGTAATTGTTGTTTTTCTGTGCTTTTTCGAATATATATATATATATATTTAATTAGAGTTCTAACGATTTTAAACTGGCAGGAAGTGAGCAGAAATTTTGTTTGAAGGGGAATATTTCAGATCCCCTTCAAAGTAAATTTTGGGGACAAGGAAACAGATTATTTATTTAATGTTACCAGACAGCAAAGAATACGGAACTTAAAAAAAAAAAGAAGAGTTTTAAATTTTGTATACGGAGAGGTAGGGGAGATTTTAGGGGAAGGGGGATAATTTATAATACTAATTATTTATCGTCACTACAGAGCACTATTTAGGGCAGAATATTTTTTTATATAAAAATAAAAATAACTTAAAGATTTTAGATTTATTTGTATGCTGGTGGGGAGGAGGGGGGGGGAGTAAATTATGGGAGGTTAGGGGACAATTTAGATGGTTACTTAGATATTATTATAGGTAGAAACTAATGTGGCCATTTTTTTAAAATAAAGAATGTTTTAAATATTTGAAACTGTATGCTGGAGGAGGAGCAAAAAAGGAAGCGTAAATTTTGGGGACAAGGAAATAATTTTTATTTACTGTCATTAGAGGATCAACAAATGGATTGAAAGATTTTATTTTTGTATAAAAATAAAGATTTTAAAATATTTTAAACTCCTTTGTATACTACTAGGGGGAAGCATGAATTTGAGAGGTTAGGGATAATTTAGATGATTTATGTTTAGATAAATCCGTTCTTTTTTTCTTTCTTTTTTTTTTTTTTTAAATAAAGATTTTACATTTCTTTGCTTTCTGGGGGTGGGAGGCAAAAGGGAGAAGAAATTAGTCTGATAAAGACTTAACATAGCCAGATGACTATATTTTGGTAAAAACAATCACACTCGTATAAAAATACATTATATTGAGAAAATTTCTATGGATTTAAATAACAATACACGAAGTTTCTGACATCCAAACTGTGAAAATGACAGTTAATTTGTTATGGTGCCTGTCATCTATGGAGAAATATATGACACTGCAACTGAGATTTGTCGCTGATGTTCGCAAATTGTTGCAGAGAACATACTTCGCACAAAAGAAACGAGTCATGATCACGTGATTTGAAGATTGGCACTTTTTACCTCCTTCCTAAAGTAGCGTCAAAAGTAGAGTCGATGCTCGCTACAAACTACTGATATTTTGTATCATGCTACTCGCTACATTACACTTTTCTTAATGTAGCGCGCTACACTACAAACTACTGGAGAAAGTAGTGGCTACTGTAGTTTTGCTACTACTAGCACGCTACTTCCGAGCACTGATATGGGATATTTGATGATATGAAAAGTTATAGTATTTGTAATATACTTTTAATCCAGTTACATCTTCCCACAATTTTTTTTTTTCCCGAGTTTTGTACATTGCTTTATGATCTAATTTCTATTTACTGTAATTTCGTGCGTACGTGCCGCGGCTTAGTTAGGTCTTTTTCAAACCGGAAATTTTATTGAAACTAAGAAGTCAAATAAGTGCTGAGCAGAAGTAAGTCACATTTTATTTAAAATAAATTCTAGTAGGAAATTGAACTGTCTGAGGTGTGGCGTATACGCGCAAAATTACGGTATGTTGAATAATACTATATTTATTTATTTAATTATTTGAACTCCAGTAGGTTTATATTTTTATTTTGTTTCTTATATGTGTTATTAGGAGCTTAATATTGTCAATTTTAGGTATAACACTAACATATATTTACTATGAATATTCTTTTGAAACTCTCCTGAAGATTCCATAAGATATTCATAGTTTTCCAATTTTGATTTTTCGTTTTATTAAGTTTAATTCCTGCTGTATCATTTCCATTGCTTTTTATAATATTCATCCTTTGTTTTTCGCATGGGTTTTCATTTATTTATATACAGATATATATATATAATATCAAAACTAATTTTTTTTTTAAGGATTGTGGAATCTAACTCTTAATAGACACTACACTTAACACTTTCCATGCAAACAAAAATTAGTGAGTTGTTAATTTAAAAATCTATTCAAAACTCTTGAAGATTCAATCAATATTATGAAATGGAAACACATTGTTCTGGATTTATGGGACAGTACATTCTATCATAACCATTTGAAATATTTTTTCATTGGTATGCCATGAACATTACGGGAGTGTATTTCCTGAAATGATAAAAGGATTAAAGAACAAAGCATTATATATATTGAAAATTAGAATGACTTGAACAAAATAATGTATGCTTTGTTACAAATAATGTTTTCCTAACCAAGTGTTTTTTATTTATATGTAGTTTCCCTCAGACAGTTATAGGAAAGTGCTGCATCCTGTCTGCACTTTAATTAACCAAAAAAAAAAGCCTTTGTAGGTGCCAAAATTTTTTGCCCTTACTGCTTTTTGTATATTATAAAAAAATACTTGCATAAAATCTCGCTCATTGTTATCTTAAAATTTCCTTTTAAAAATCAAAACAATGTCTTTCAAATTTTTTAAAAAAGTGCTCATAACAATCTAAGAAGTGTCCTTTATAATCTAAAACTGAAACGTGCCCTTAAGAATTTAACAAATGCCCTTAAATGCCTCTTCAGTCCCGCAAAAGCACTTGCTAGCTAATGTTAAACGTATGGGTAGGTTCTTTTCGAATTTCTAGCTTAAATTTGAAAAAAATTTAAACTTTTTAATTATTTATTTATCTTTTTTTGGGGTGGGGGTGGGGTATAGGTTAGTTGAGGTTTATCTCTAATATGGCCATTTTTTACTTTTTCAATTTTAGTTACAGATTTTTTTAATAAAGGCACACTTTCAAAACCAGTTCTGAAAGTGAAAGTATCTTTATTAAAAAAATCTGCAACTAAAATTGAAAAAGTAAAAAATGACCATATTAGAGATCAACCTCAACTAACCCATACCAAAAATCATTTTAAAATATACAAATTCAAGTGAGAAATTTGAAAAGAATGTGCCTATAGGTTCAGGATTAGTTATTCTATACGTAATTTCAATCGACCTTTCAAGGTTAGTTTCCTGATCTTTATTTTAGGTCAGGAACTATGGAAAAACCACATTTTGCTGATCTCTCTACTTTTTCCCATGACGACAAAAGGATGAAGTGGGTAGGACGGACGTCCTTGAGAATCCAATTGAAATTACATAGAGTATAGCGAGCATCTTCGCATGACTGAAGAGTCCCCTTAACACACTATTGGTGGGAGCTTGACTCACACATATAGAGGGCGAAAATTAGTGTAGTATGAAAAAAGTGCATTTTTTAGAAAACATGTACCACAATTTCCGGCATATAATTTGCAGATGAAACAATCATGTTTGGACCCAGAAATTTTATTTTATAAAGTGTTACTTCCCAGATCGCTGAAAATATTTGGCTTCAATTATTGAATAAAATTTCTGGATTGAAACCGAATTGTTTGATCCGCAGATTATACGCCAGAAATTACAGTAATATCTTCACATCTAATAGTAGGATTTCAATGAAATTTGGAAAATTAAAGGGAAATCATTACATCACTTGCAATAATTATAAGTTCTGCACAAAACTGTTTCATTATTATTTTTTTTAATTTACCATTATTTTCTGAGAAAATTTCGGTCAAAAGAGCACACCTTCAAAGAAAAATTCATCAGATTTCGTTAAAACGACTTATATAAAGTTGAATGAAGGTTTTCTCATTTTGGTGTAAAGAAAAAAAGCACAAATGAACAAGAGTTTTTCTGCACTGATGATTTATTCTGAGCGAATACATATCATAATGACGATGGGTGGAGTTTAAATGTAAAAAACAGTGAGGGTGGAGTACAGATGTAACGAAAACATATTAATAAATTTAGGGCTAAACACTGGTCGAGGTTTTATGAAAAACAACCAAAAACACCATTCCTGCCCAAAAAATAGTGACAATGAAAAAAAACAAACAAGCATTGGTAAGTGTTTTACTAACACTTAGCATACGTTCTGCATAAGAGGTATTAATACCTGACCCGCCGATAAGCGCCAGTCTGTGGAAAAGGTATTAATACCCTTCCCACCAATAGTGTGTTAAGAATCTAAAAAATGCTCTTTTCTTACCAGAATTACATTGTTCCTTTTTAAACATGGGGGGAAACTTCTGTTTATACATTTGCCAACTGTTTTTGCTCCCTACTGTACATGGTGTCTTTCACAACTCTAAGAACTCACAAGGGAACCACTTTTGGTGCAGCTCGCACCTAGCATTGAGCATGCAGTTTAAAATTCCCCTTCTGGCATTTCCATCAATAAATAGAAATATACTTGAGAACTTTTGTGCTGCCCTGTATAGGATCTATAGAATTTATACACACCTAGTAATAGACAAAAAAGGAGTTAAAATTAAAAATGCATTCAGTAACTGAAAAAGCACTTCCAGCAATTATTGTTAACAGGCAGTACCGGATTCTTTTGTGTGTCCCTGTATAACTGAACAATGAATGGTATACACACAATATTCTATAGTAAGCCTCTTGTAATGCACCTTAGTGATATATATCAATTTCAATATGTTTGAAATAGTGAAACATTATAGAAAACCCCATAGACCATAATGTAACAGAATTCTTTTGAGAGTCCCTGTAAAGGAACTATAAGTGCTATGCACATCCTATTCTACAGTAAGCCTCTTGTAGTGCACCTGAGTGATACATATCAATTTCAATATCTTTGAAACTGTGTAACATCATTAAAATGCACCACAAATGATTTTTCCCCATAGACCATAATGTAAAGGAACTCTTTTGAATGTCCCTGTAAAAAAACTATAAGTGTTACACACTTTATTTTCAATACTGAACATGCCATAGTAAACTTCAATAACATATATTATATTTGCATGACAATCTGAATATATTTATGTGAGTTAGAGCATGTTCAGACAGACAGACAACCAAATTCATAAACACTTTTAATGTTCTCAAATCCAAACAGGCTACTTTCTGACACATTTCTGAATTGATTTTTATTCGCAAACACGTGAAACTGTCAGGTTTTTCAGAAACTACGCAATCTAACAATTTTTTCCTTCTGTCAGAAAATGTTGTTAAAGTAGGCATTTTGAACTGAATTTCCTGATGCGACAGTACAACAAAGGAAAAAACTGCTGACATGGTACAACAATGACTTTTATATCTCATGATGCAATACATTTATCGAAAAATAATAAAGCAATGATACAATTACAAAGGACTTCAATACTTAGACTTGCAAATTTCATATTTTTACATTCAAAAATGAGACTGTAAATGTGTCGGAAAATTTAGAGTTGTTTAAGCATGGAAAAATATCTTTTTAAGGCAATTCTCCAAAAAATAAAATAACAAGCTCAACAATGCAAAACTTTCTGATACTTTCACATAATCATTTTTAAATGTAAAAGCATGAAATCAGGAGGCTATTGAAAGTATTTAAAATTAATCCTTTCGGTCCGAATTTTTTTTTTTCAGTTTTTGTGAAAATTTACTTTTATCTTAATAATATTAAAAGTAGCTATCCAAATCACAAAATTTAAAGGCTAATGAAATTTAACAGATATGTCATTTACTGAAATCTAACAAAAATAATTATTTTGTGTGCTATTCATGTGACAATAGACTAAGGAAGAAAGTTTGAAGACGTTTGGAAAAATGTCTTATTACAACAGTATTAAACATGCATAACATTTTCTAATATTTTTTTTTATTTCATCACAATTCATACGTTTGGAAAAGTAGCCCCAATCTTAAATTTAAAAAGTGACACATATGGTTGAAATAGAAGAATCGCCAACAGTGCACAGAGAATTAAGAAAACTATTATTATTATTACTATTATTATTACTGAATGCTAAAGCATAAAATAAGTCAAAATAATAAATGTATTCATGATGAATTCAATAATTCATGAGACATATACTAATATTATTACAGAAAGATAATAATGAAAATAAATATTAAGACAAAATAATACTCAATAGAAAGACGTGTACTATTAATAGTACACCAGACCCAAAGGGTTAAATATCTTTTTTTTTTTATAAATAAATATATATTTAAGGGATTGCTGTTTCATGACCAGAGCTTTATAATTTTTATAATATCTGGTAGCCAGCAGCAAATTCAAGTTGCTAATAAAAATATTTATCCGCAGCCTTCCTATGCTGTCATTGATTTTCAAACAACAAAAAAGTTTTTTATGAATTATTGAGAAAAAATAAATAATAACAAGCATAGTTTATAATTACTATTTACATACTTTAAAACAGTACATAATTTAAAAGGATAATATCTAAGCTTTTTATTGAAACTTATCAAAATTACATATCTCTGAAAAAAAAAAGTAAAAGAAAAAGAAAGAAATATTGTAAAGGCTGAATTAACAGACATGCTCGGAAAATGCTGATTGCTTCTAATGTCCGGATAGTTGAGTGCAAATATAAATCTATATTTGATAAAGGGGCCATCGATAAAATAGAGAAGCGGGAAAACAATCTCTTGCCTATTTTCCTATGGAAGTTAGTCAAATTATTCTGATTTTATTACATTAAAGGTAAAAGTCAGAAATTATATTCAAACAAAAATATTTTTATTTCTTAATATTTGGGGGAAAGAAAAAATGCTCTTTATGTTCTTTTCTTAGGTCAATTTTGTAAAAAAAAAAAAAAAAAAAAAAAAAGAATGAATGAAAAAGAAAAAATCTTTGCCAGATTAAATAACTTGGTCACCAGATTAAAAAAAAAAAAAAACTTTGTCGCCTGTGGCGATCTGGCAAGTGCATTTGTCAAGCCCTGTTCATGACAATTTTTCATAGTCTGTTGCATCCTGAAAATTGCCTTAAAATGAAACTTGACAGATTTAAAAAAAAATGATTTTATGAAAAAATAGAAAATGCTATTCAATTTCTTAGTTCTTGAATAAGAACACATGCTAATTTTGTGCATTTAAAAATAAAAAAGATTTGATGCATGTATCAGAAAGCAGCCAGTTTGGATTAAAGAACAACCACAGTAAACATATCAGGGCAATTCACATTTGTGTCAATTTAAGAATTGTACCAGAAAACAACATTTTTATGAAAAAAGTTGCAAAGATTATATCCATGATAGAGAATTCAATATAAGAGCAATTAAAACCTTTAAATATTTAAGAAAACATACCAACAATTTGCTTTTTGCAATAGATATAAATTATACTAATCCAATTATACATTTTTTATAGTATTTACACAAAAATATAAATTTAGTTAATGTAAATAACATTAATAATAATAAAACCTTGCAAAAATAACAATGCACATTGAAAAACCTCTTAACTGAAATAACTCATAGAGTCTGAAAACTCTTTACTGCTATATGGGATACATATTCTATATCAATGCATTAAGAACGTTTGCCTTACAATTTTAAAAAGGCTTGAAACAAACAGTTAATATTTAACAAATTTTTATACAATTTCGATAAGTATTTAGAAATTAAATAAACAACAATAATTATAAAAAAATATGATCTTTTCTTATAAGAAATAAACACCTGTATGATATTAAAACCTTTTGAAGAAATGTGAAGCCCTCAGGAGCAATGAGAATATTTTATTGATCACAAAGAGTGTGTTTCTCTATTTTTTATTGATAACTGCCAAACAAACCATGAAACAAAACACCTTGAAATTGCTTAATAATTAATATTAATTAATAATTTTAAGTTAATAATTAGCAACCAGTGGTGCAACTAGGATGTTTGTATCACAGTTAAAGAACAATTTCATTGTTTTATACATGTGCAATTTTTCTTTTCTATTCTTTCTTTTTTTTTTCTATGTAGATAATACATGTAAAAAGCCAGCATATAGCAAGCAAAACACAGTCAGCTATATTAAACTAGCAGCTATATAATATCATAAGCTTGAAGATGTTTCAATGCTTCATAATGGAAGCCATTTCTTTAAGAACATGATGAAAAGAAGAGAAGCAGAAGCAGTGAAGTACATGTGCTGCTTCTGTTTTTCATTCTTTTCTTTTCATTTTGCACTGAAAGGAAATACAACAAATTGTTATGAAGCACTTAAACTATTTGTTTTTTGTTTTTTTTTACATTGTTTTTACAAATTACTTCTTCAGCATAACAGACATTTTTTTTAAATTTATCTTATCCAGTTTAAATTCACCTGGGAGGAATTTCAATCCCTAAATTAACCCCCCAATCCTCCCATGTATAGTAGTACAGTTTTTCTTGAGAAAAGATTTACAGATGCCTTTTGAACAATGAAACATCTTTATACATAGAAAATCATACATATAACAAATCCTAATTTTGATGAATGAGACAGACACAATGCCAATGGACACAATTAAGCAAAATTAAATTCTGATTTTTTTTCTAATTGAGGTGTGAAATTTTAATTTTTAATTGAATTATGTTTTATGATAATTTGCTTAAACTATTAAAAAGTATTTTTTACAATTTGAATTATTTAATAATCATAAATGATTGCATACATAAAATTACACTACAATACTTTGTAAATCCATATAAGGGATTTAACATTCATATCAATAAACCTAAAAATAAAACTCTGCTTACCTCATTTGTTTTCTCCTTAATAATTAAATGTGAAGTTGGTTTTATATCTCCACTTTCTAAGGCAGTTTTCAAACTCGGAGATAAAAATGATGTGCTTTTAAAAAGATACAATAATAAATCTTGAACTCTTAGAAAAAGCAATAATTATTTTCAGAAAGAATAAGTTTTACAGCATTACATAAACAAACATATATTACACAAAACTATACAAATTTCTCTGAAGTTTTAACTCATAAAAATCAGAATTTATATGAAGTGAGGTGGTGGTGGTGGTGGTGGGGGGGGGTGAGAACATGTGCAATCCATTACAAAATATAATAATTGAGAAGTTTTGAGAATTTATTATTATTCTTTTTACACATAATGGGGTTGGATGGAAAAAAATTAACTAACTTAAAGAGATTCAAATAAGCAAAAATATAAAGAAATTACAAAAGAAAACAAGAAAGAAAAATCATGCGTCAAGCATAGATTATGTAACACTTTCCAACGCTTCCAAAATAATCTTACAAATCATACCGTTTAATAAGCTGAAAGATAACATCTAATTAAACAATTTGGAAAATGCATAAAATATTTAAAAACATAATTTTAGGAATTTCCAACATATACAATATTCGGAAAAATATCCAAATACTTTTATTCAGCCCTGTATATGATCTATAGATTTGTATATATACTACATAGGATGCTAAATTTTTGTTCAGTTAGAAACGCTTAGCGCAGTTTAAAATTCTCCGTCAGGAGTTTCTGTCAATAAACGGAAATGTGTTCGCGAACTTTTGTGCTTCCCTGTATAGGATCTACAGAATTTATACACACCACGTAATAGAAAAAAAACGAGTTAAAATTAAAATTGCGTTCAGTAGCTTAAAACGCACTTCCAGGAATTATTGTTAACAGACAGTAGATAATTATTTTGTGTGTCCCTGTAAATGAACGATGACTGCTCTACACACAATATTCTGTAGTAAGCCTCTTGTAATAAACCTTAGTGATATATATAAATTTCAATGCGTTTAAAATAGTGAAACATAATTTAAATAAACCGCAGACAATTTTTCTCCATAGACGTAATGTAACGGAATTCTTTTGACTGTCTCTGTAAAGTAACTATAAGTGCTATCCACACTCCATATTAAGCTTCTTCTAATGCACCTTAGTGATATATATAAATTTCAATGTGTTTAAAATAGTGAAACATTATTTAAATAATCTGCAAATGATTTTTCCCCATAGACCGCAATGTAACGGAATTCTTTTGAATGTCCCTGTAAAAAAACTATAATTGCTACACACTTCCGTTGAAATAGGGAACATGCTATAGATAACGACAATAACATATAAAAATTGCAGAGCAATCCGAGCATATTTACGGGAGTTAGAGCACGGACAGACGGCCAGACAAACCGAAGTCATAAACACTTTTCAACTAGGTTGGAAAGTGTTAAAAAGAGGGAAAGATCATAAGGGGAAAATGGGAACAGCATTCTAGCACACTTTTCATGTGTTGAAATGAAATATTTTTTTCTTTTTAGAAAACAATTATGAATATTATGCAATGGATAATTATAATGAGTCTGTACTAATGTCCCTAATGTTAATTTAAAGTCTATAAATTTATCTAAAGGTATAACTAACAGTTTTTTTTAATTAATAGAACATATGCCAAATGGAATTAGGGCAAACAATTGACATTTTCAACATTTTTTTCTTAATGCAATTAAGTTATTTTTACATTATTTGCTTACTAATTACATTTTCTACCACATGTAATTTTTTCCCCATAAAAATTGGCTTTTATATGTTTAAGACTTCCCTTGTAAAATTTCATAGATATTGTATTATGCATAATTTTTTTTGTCATTTAAAAACCATTTTACTAAATTTAAACGAAAGTAAGTTACATTAATAAAAAATTGGGAAAAGTCTAATATAAAGATAATTACATTTACAAGTATATAGCTAAAATTAATAACTTTTTTGTCAAATGGAAAAAATTCTAGATAGAAGACAGCATCCAAATTATTGTAGTTTGCATATTATGAATCATTAAATCTAAAATATGCAGTTTATAAAAGGTTAAGGGTGTTGGTTAGTCATATCTCAAATTCTCCATCCCCCCTTCACTAATGTTCAACCTATGGCCATGAAATGCATTCATTTTTTTTTTAAATATCTGCTCAGGTAATTGATATTTTTAACTTCTTTTTTCTGGGTACTCTTCTTAACAGGGCCCGACTAGCAAGTTTTTGTGCCCCCTTAGATTAGTTGATTTACTGATACTAGTTTTTTTTTTTTTTTTTTTACATATTACACGCTTATTTAAAGTGTCAACTCAAAAAATTACTTTTTCTGGAAAATTGAAAAACCGTTTCAGGATATTTTTTTTTTTTTTTTTTTAATGTGCTTTTAACAGTAGATTGAGAAATATTTCTTTCATTTTATCGTACTAATATCTCAAATCTTCAGTTGTGTCACTTTTTTAATAAATGTGCAATATGATAGAATTGAATGACTTGATACAGTAGAATTGAATACAGTACATCAATTACTAAAAAATAATGATAAGAAGTCTACTTATTAATGATGTTATTGATATTAAATGGTAAAACCAAACTCATACTGATTGCAAATAAAAGTCCTAAAAGAAATGAAAACGTTGGCACAGTTATGATAATAGAAATTTAGATGAAATTATGAAAAATATTGTGCCTCTCACAAATTTCGTGCCCAGGACATGGGCCCCGGGTGCCCGTGCGAAAGTCAGGGCCTGCTTCTTAAAGGATGTCTCTATTTTTTTACCTATAAAAATATTTCTAAAATATATACTTAATTTTATGTGAAGTGTTAATATCTTACTGACAGCACATCAGCTTTTAACATGTAAAATATTAAATTAAGCATATATTTTAGAAATATTTTGACAAGTAAGAAAAAAAGAGACATCTTTTAAGAAGAGTACACAGAAAAAAGCAGTTAAAAATATAAATTACTGGAGGATATCTTTTAAAAATACGAATGCTTTCTATGTCCATAGTTTTATCTTAGTGAGGAGAATTTGAGATCTCACTGACTAAAACTCCTCAACATACATTTTAAAACATAAAATATTTATTTTGTGCAACATAATACATGGAAATAATTGTTTCCAATATTAAATTATTTAACACTTGTGAGAAGAACACTATTGAATTAATTTCCTTTACTTTTACCAATATCAGGCAAATGAAAATTCATTTCAGACAATGAGTTATTTTATAAAATGGAAATAATGATAAAATCAATTTTCAATATAGCTGCAGACTGTCTTTAAACATCTGACAAAGATTACAGTCTTCCTCCTTACAAAGTATTAATTAATAAGCAATTTGTTGAACACTATTATTATTGGTGAGGGGGGAGAAGGAGAAAAAAGAGTTTACATATGGTAGATGAACTATAACACAGCATATTATATTGATGTTTGAAAGCAAAGCATTCCTTTTCTTACGTTGTAAGAAGGGAATATGAAATATTTGAAGTGACCCCACTCAATTTTCTGAACAATCTATAGCAGTGGTTCTTAAACTGCAGCTTTCAAATCCCCTGTGAAGATCTTCAGGATATTTGTGAAGATTTCGGTTTCAATATCAAAAATATTTCACTTTAGAACCTGGGAGAATTCTTGTAAATAATAAAGCCAAGAGTACTGTTAAAAATACAATATAATTAATTTATATATAGTCTGTTTTCAATATTCTACTGAACATAATTAATTTCAGTTTTAAAACTGGGGATAGGGATCTGCAAAAAGAAGAGAGAAATGAAAATGGGTTTGTGGTAACTGAGAAATTAAGCACTGCTGCTTTATAGTACTGTGGTTTTGAATAAGTTTTTGATATCTCTTTAAGACTGGTGGAGGGAAGTTTTGGAATAGGAGAAATATCTTTTTAATGCAATTTAAATTAATTTTTATATGTTCAACTATTCATCTGAACCATTCTCATTTATATTTTATATTTCTAGGTATTATAGCCCTTTAAGACTGAATGCACATGTCTGTCCAGACTTTTCTCCCAGGGTTCTGTTTTGTGAAATTGTGAACAGTTTTTTACATCTGTGAAAAACCTAGTCATAATTTTGTGAATTTGAAATGATTGTCATAATCAGCTTCTTGTTTATACTTTTTTAAGAAGATATATGTATGTAAAATACACATATTTTCTTTATATGTGCAAAAGTAACAGTCATATTTTACTTAATCATTAAATTTGTGAAAGGTTCAGTTTGGAGATTGAAAAGTTTTGTGTAAAGATCTATTTTTATGACAAAAAATTTTGTAAAGGGTCCTGTTTTGAAATGAAAAAAAATTGTAAAGGGCGAAGGACCCAATTTCTTCCTAAAAATCTTTGGAATGACTCAACCAAATGTCACGAAATTCAATAAATTCAAACCTGCATGATCATGAGTATTCAATCTTAAAGGGATACAGTAGAATCAGCTGGATTTGAATCCAGGAGTTTCAGTTTTGAAGCTGGAATCATTATCTTCGAGTCACTGTGGTTTGATTACATCACAGTAATATTTATCACCTATTGTGTCACATTTTCTTGGTGATTTCCCCTATACAAACATTTACAAAATGGTTTGAAAATGATTTAAATACCAAACCATTGGCCAGTAAGAAAATCAATACAGTTCTTATAACAGTGGCCTAATAGCATGCCAACCCAATTTTTGCTCAATCAAAAATACCATTTAGTTGTCACTGTAATCACTCACATATGTACATACATTGCAAAAACAGTCTCTGAAGACCTGAAAGTGTAAGAAAACACCAAGATACACACATACATCACATATGCACAGAATCATTATAAAAATAGCAAAAGCAAATTCAGGGGATCTCAAAATATAAAAATGTACCAAAATCCACAGACATACTACTATCAAATATAAATATAAAAACATACAACTATTGCTTGAAAAGTTAAAAAAAGCAGCATAGAAAATATGCTAATTTGTTTATATCAATTATGCTACATTTGCATGTACATAATACATTAAGCAGAATGCATATTTATACAAAGTGGATGCATAAGTTTTCAAACTTGCAGAAACAAAAGTTTATACTATGAAGGAATTCAAATATTGTTTTAAAACAAGTCACAATCTTTTGCTATTTTTAAATGTTAAGAACAAATTAAAAATTTTTTAACAATATAATAACCTTCCATTGACCATGTGGTTTTCCAAAACAGCTTTACTCACGCTGGGTTAAATCTTAAATCTATTTACTACTCTGTCGATTTTCTCAGGAAGTGCCAGAGACTTTTATTTGGAGTTAATTGTTTGTGGTTGATTTTCTGTGTCGATCAACAGTAGATGAATAAACTGATGCAGTATCGCGATACAATAAGAAATATCTTGATATATTGTAATTTTCATGTTTTTTATAGCATTCTTTTGCCATTTTATTTTATTAATTGTAATAAAAAGTCAGGTTTTGAAAAAAATTGATCTTTAAATTATACCATAGCTGACACTAGAGGCCTGCATTGAGTTGGGCAACCCGATTTTACCCAAACCAGACCCAATGCAACCCCTTGGGTAATCACAGATTTTTTTCTGTTGCGGGCTGATTTTTCATTCTTTTGAGTCAGGCTTGGATTGATGTAATTTTTTTTTTAAATTCCTGAAAATTTTTTAATTGAAAGAAAAAACTATAAATTGGTATATTAATGTGTGTATATATCTTCATTTTTATACAGAAAAGACAAAATAAATTTAATATTAAAGAAACAATTGTAGACTACTTTTCCATAACTGTACTAAAAGTGGGTTAATTTTCTTTCACTTTGGGTTCAGGTGGAAGTGTGTTGGATTTCAGGTTAACTGTAACCAGAATTTTCGGGTTCAAATCAGGTACCTCACCTCTATTCTGAACTTCTCGCTTAAAATCTGTGGCCAAAACATGTTTTTTTTAATTCATTTTTGATCCCAAACGTGTCAAATTGGCAGATGCACTTATTGAAAAACTAATGTAATCGAGCCATTTTCTCTTTTTCGATAAAAGTAGATTTTTCAAAAAATGCTGTCAAAGTTGGCTTTTAAAACAAATTTCCGGACACGACACAGTGCAGGAAAGGAAAAAACTGCTGTCATGAGACAAAAATCGCTTATAACTCAAGATACAATTCCTTAACAGAAAATGAAAAAGAAAAAAAAAAAACTTTGATTACGTATCACTTTAAAAATCATACCTGCAAGTTTCGTACTTTTATGCTTAAAAACGAGTAAGAAAATGTGTCAGATAGTTTTGTGTTGTTGAACGGGGAAATATATTTTAAATCTTTTTATATTTAAATTGATATATTTAAATTTATTTTGAAAGATGAAACTTTGTACATTGTTTTTTAGCTATAGTTTTGCGTTGTTGAGCGGGGAAATATTTTTTTATCAAACATTTCATATTTAACTTTATATGAAAGATAAAACCATGAAACTTTGTACAATGTTTTTCAGCTATGTAATCTTTAATTTGGTTTCAGAATATTTTATTTCAAGTGAAAAATTTTAAAAAATTTTCCTCGTAGTCAAAAGTACGCATAAAAAAAAAACATATGTTCTTTTAAAAATTTGTAAAATTTTAAAAACAAATATTTCTGTAAATCCCTTAGTCAAATCAATATTTATAATTTCCATATAAAATGTGAAAAAGTATGCAAAAAAAAAAAAAAAGATTTTAGAAAAAATTAAAAAAGATAATTAATTTCTTTAATTTAAATTCTTTAAAGAATTTACATTTAAAAGGGAATACATATATAAATTTATATTTCAAGAAAACAAAATTAGATAAAAAAAATTATTATGAATATAAAGTAAAATCATATTTTTAAATATTTTGTTTCCCGGCCAACATTTTTTTTCTTTTACAAAATATAGCTAAAGAATTTTGTCAAAGTTTAGAAGAAGAATGGGATAAAAGTATTAATCAGGAAACTTTTTTATGATTTTAAAATTGATTTTTCTCATATGCTGTCAGGTCAGTGATGCTGTTTTTCCGTCAATGATCGTCGCAATTGAAGTCGGAGCGGCGGCGTGGCATGGAAAAATTTGGCACAGCCGGACTTGATATGAGATTAATTTTAGGCCACCCTAATTAAATTTGGGGTTATTCAGAAAAAAAAAGTTTTGTCATGAAAGTCCTCCGTAGGTAAACACTAAAAATACAGAATTAGCATTTTTTTAAAAGTTCCTTTACATGCTTAAATTAAATATGAAAATGCTAAATTTTACTATTAAAACTGATTTTTCTTTGTAATTTTTTAAATTTGCACAAAAATGCCATAATTTAACTTATAACTAATTAAATATTTTAGATTCTATCTTACACGAATTTTGATTCTTTAAAATATTTGATTTTGATATATCTTTCTAAAGTTCATGCACCGGTAGGATCCCAACACCTGTCATCACCTCAATGATAAAATCTTGTAAGATACAGATAATCAGAATACAAATACCAGATATGCATAACTATGTTTGAAATTCAGACCCCCTTGTATCCCTGGAGGGGGGAGGGCTGCCAAAATGTATCTCGGAATCTATCGCGACTTTAGAAGATCACATTTAAAATCACATTCTTTTAAAATTTTGGCAAGATACTTTCTATAAATATCAAAAGGGTGATTTTTTAATCCCCTCCACCCTTTGGAGGGAGCATACAATATCACAGCCCCTCTGATAATTATTTTCAAGATGCAGATTCTCTATATATGAAACCAGAAAAAGATGATTTTTTTCTTTTAATTAGGTATCCTTTCATTTCGGGGGCGGGGAGGGAATTACAAATCTCAAAACTTGTCCTCAGTGATCAAATTTTTTAGATGCAGGGTATCAAAATATAAGCTCCAAATCCAGATATATTTTTTTTGTTATTCGGTTACTTTTGTTCCTCTGGTGGTAGGGGTGCAGTGTTTAATGCAAAAAGTTATCTCAGAATCTATGATGGCTTCTGAAGATAAAATGTTGGTAACATGCTTTCTAAGAATATAAACATCAGATTGGATGATTTTTAAATTTTCTGCCCTTGCCCCTCAAAGGCAGAGGGTGAGGAAGGCATCAGAGCTTACCTTTTGTCTGTTGGTGTCTCTTATTCTCGTTTCTGACCGCATCCCCAGAATATTATATCGTATTTCAATGTGAGATCGTAATATTACATAGTAAAACTGTTATTTATTGTAAAATTAAAATTTTCATTTTGAGACATTTTATTATTTAAAGAACATTTTATAATACAAAAAAGCAATTGAATTTTAACGCATTTATGTATTCTTTAAATAATATCTTAAGTAAATAGTAATAGTATGTTTATAACGAATATATAAAAAGTTAAGAATAATCCAAGAATATTTCCTTCTTTTTTTTTTTGGGGGGGGGGGGGCACCTGACGGATACACGCACGACACCATAATACCGTTGGGCCGGCCCTGGGTGTAATAAATTGCTTTTGTGGCAACCTTTTATTGTTATCTACATTCTTTTAAATCCTATTGTTCCTAATATTGCACATTTTCACAAGCAGCAGAAAATCTGACATTAAAATATTTGATGTATGCCTGTAAAAACTTACACAAAACGATGATAATTTTTAAAATGTAAAAGTAGTATTATGTACCTTAACAACATATTCAAAATTTGTGATGATTGGCCAAATTTTTGAAAATCAAAAAAAGACAAACAAGAAAACTAACAAATATTTTTGTTTCTAATGAAATTTATACACAGACATTACAATAGTGAGCCAGTTTTCTTATGTATGTAGAAGAAAATAAAAAAAAAATATGAAAATTGGAAGAATCGTTCAAAAGTTATACATAGACATAAATATATAACCTCTGGGTATCAGTTAAGAGGCTACTTCACTTAAGCAAAAACACCCACTAGCTAAAGTTAATCCTATGGAGGAAATATTTTAAGATATCTCGTTTGCATTTCAATATTTTTAAATGATTTTTTTTTTTTTTTGCATTGGGTAGCTCAGGTTGATCTCTATACAAGCCTTTTTTTACTTTTTCGATTTTGGTTACAGTTTTTTTTTTTTTTAATTAATTATTGATATTTTCACTTTCGAAACCAGTTCTGAAAGTAAAAATATTTTAATAAGAAAAACTTGTAATCAAAATCGAAAAACTACAAAAAGGCCTACATAGAGATTGACCTCAGCCATCCAATGAAAAAAAAAAAAAAAAAAAAATAGTTTAAAAATATTGAAATGCAAATGAGATATCTTAAAATATTTCCCCCATAGCATTAACGCTAGCAAGCAGATGCTTTTGCACACGAAGTAACCTCTTAACAATAATTTATAGATGACAATATATTTTAGTACTTTCAGGCACATGATAAAGTAACCAATATGGTACCATCAGTGGTACTGCAATTATTTTTATGAAAAGATCAAGCTGCAATGCACTTTAACAGCATGTTCAAATCAATTATTCATTTTTAATAATTCATCAACCACACTAAAAATGAAATCAGTAAAAAAAATAAAATAAATAATAAATACAATTTACCTTTATGGACCTTAGGTATTAAAACATCTAATAATCTCTTTAATTTTGACCTACTAACATTCTCATGGTGCTGGAACTAAAATAGAAAATTAAAAATAAGTTAAAACTGTATGCTTAAAAATGTTTGTTAGCTCTAATCTAATCATACACAGAAGAACAACAAATAAGAAGCGAAACAATTAAAACAGAAATAATGAAAATATTATTGTAGAAGTAAAAAAGTTAATTTTTACATTCTACTGATTTATTGACAACCTTAAAGAAGATAAAATAACATATTAAAGGCTTGTTGCCATTAGTTTTCATAAAATGCAATCCTTGATTGATTTTTCATACCAAATCATGAAAACGATAAACAAAGATATATTAGTATAAAAGTGTAAGACATACAGAAAATGTATTGCAGTAGGAACTTGATAGAAAAAAAAACAGAAAAAAAAACAGAAAAAAATAATAATTATCCTATAACAGTATTTTTTTTTTTTTTTTTAATGTATATAAATGAACACAATAAAATGATATTTCATTTATGTTGAAGAAAAGATAAAAATGATTTTATAAATATGCATTTTAATTGATAGCTGAATATAACATTAATTTATATGCTGCTATTTATCCAATATCAAAAATAAATTAAATTAAAATTGCATGGATATGTAAAACATCAATAAAATAAAATGGAATAAATTAAGTTAATTACATGAAAGATGGGGATATCTGGGCAAAAAAAAAAAAAAAAAAAAAAAGTGGTTTGTAGTATTTTATATAAAATTATGAATTGAAAAATTACAATTATATAGAGTTTATTTTAAAATATTACACTATGTAATTGCATGATGATTGTTATAATTAAAATGCTAGCTTAAAAGATGAAGATTAAATTAATAACTATGCAACCACTTTAAATGTGTAAAGATTAAGATTTATCAATTGATTTATTAAGCAGACATGAAAGACCAAGCTAATGTAAAAAGCTGAACTCCACAGAAAACAATATGGCAAATACAAAATGATCACAATATTAAGGTGCACACAAGCATAAGGCATAAGTTGTAATAAGATATGTTGTAATAAGGTTTGCATCAATCTCAAAAACAGCCAGAAAAACATTAAAAAATAAAAAAATTCCACAAAAAAAATTTCATTTCTGCATCTTAGAATTTCTATTAATTGTGCATATTTTTTAATCTCTTCTTTGAAAATTTACTATTAAATCTAATTTCATCATTTTTTATCAATATTGCAGAAAGTTGTAATTTAGAAAACGATGGAAAACAATACAGCAAATACAAAATTATAATCCTATGGGAATAATCCCTCCCATATAATCCTATGGGATTTCCTCCTCAATATATCAATTATTGTTTTCAAGTTTTCATGATATTTCACTGGTCCTTTTATATGAGTTGCCCTATAGTATTGACTATCAAATCATGACAAAAAAAATCTTTGCTGTAGTTTGTGCATGTGCAATTAAAATTTATTTCATACAAATACCCATACCTCATCAAATATTCAACATATTAATTTTTTAATTGCAGTATACTACAGGGTGTTTTTTTTAAACTGACACTGTTCAGAGCCGTCTGTAGCTCGTTCTAATAACTGGATTGACACAAAATTTAGTGAATGGACTAAGAAAACCATGGGAAAAAAGATTCCAACAAAAAAAAATTAGTTCCAATCAACACCGATAGGGGGAAATGTGGCGCTGTGGTCATTTATGCAACTGGGAATTAGCATAAAATACGGGCAAAAAAATGAAAATGCAAATTTTTACTTACGCAAGCGACAGTAGCGCCAATAGTTTAAGTTATAAATGCATGCGAAAAACACCGAGAAACAATTTCAGCTCAGGTTGAAAATGAATCTCACGTTACCGCAGCGCGCGTTACTTGTGAAGTTCTTATATTGTAACCAGTACAATGCACCAGCCGCTCTTCGTTTACTTAGAACACGCCATAAACTGCGAAAAGGACCTTTATCCGTTAATGTATTGAAAGCAATGATTCTGAAATTCGAAGAAACAGGCTCGCTAGCAGTTCGGTCGGGCAGAGGACGTAAACCGGTGGCAGAAAAAGTGATAATGGATGTTTCAACTGCGATCAACGAAAGGGAAAGTGTAAATGATGAATAAAACGTGGCATTTTATCCAAATTATTAATTTTGTCTGTTTCTGATGGGTTTTTTTCAATGTACAGCGCCACATTTTCCCCTATCGGTGGTGATTGGAACTAATTTTTTTTTTGTTGGAATCTTTTTTCCCATGGTTTTCTTAGTCCATTCACAAAATTTTGTGTCAATCCAGTTATTAGAACGAGCTACAGACGGCTCTGAATAGTGTCAGTTTAAAAAAAAACACCCTGTATTTCTATAATTTTTTGTCAAGTGTTTGGAAAGCAGTGTTAAATTCGGTTGAAAACTCTGCATGCTATAAAAAAAAATCTTTTGAATTTTTCACAGAAACGCTACCATCTTTATGAATATACATGCTATGCTCACACAAATGTTAAGACAATGGATATGAGTAAAAACTTTACTAAATATTATTTATTACACACATAGATTCTTTTGAGTGCAGCATGTAGCAGAAACTTATGTATTGAGTTCTAATATATATTTTTGTATGTGTGCAGCATCATGTTGAAGACTTACAATTGCTAGTTTTTAAGCATACCTCAGTGCAGTGCAGGTGAACTTGAGCTTATGCTCTGGCCTGCAAAAGATCTTAGTGAAATATTTTTATAAGTGTGTAACCAGTTTTTCCTGAATAAATGCAGTAAAATAAAGAATGCTCTAATAAATGTTGTATACCACCCAGAGTGATCAACCAGTCTCTTGTCTTAGCACACTGAGTGCAAATTTATATAAAAGATGTTCTTCCTGAAAGTCTAAGCAAAGGTGACAAGGTAATATACTTCACTTATAATTATTTTTACTGTGACATTTTTACATGAGTGTAAACATATTGCCAAGGAATATTTTTTTGCCCGTATCAGGGTGGCTCATTAATTATAATTTTATTAGATGTATTGATTACCTCAGAAAATATTATGATTTTAAATAAATTTAAAATAACTAGATCAAATTGTTAATTTTTAAGAAGTATGCAAATTAAAATAGTAAAAATGTTGACATTATAAAGGCTTGTCAGCAGGTTGATAAGTGACCTATAAAATTAATATAACTGTTAATTTTATGTGTATTTCTTTTAATGTATATATATTTTTGTATTTTTAAGCATTTGTAAATAAATATGTTTGTTTATCAATGAATGTTAATTTATTTTATGTACCTTAGTCTTTAATTTTAATATATTTTAGCAGGAAAATACGTGCTAGTTAAGGAATTCATAAAGGTCTTTGTATTTTTAAACATTTCACAACGCATTGTCTTTATTTAAATTTACTCTTTTAGGAATTAGATTAAGAAATTAATTACTATTCTAATGCGAAAATGCAACAATTCCTAGACAAGGTCCTAGAATCAACTATCACATTCTATTTAACTATTTTTGATGTATAAGGGTTTGTGGGAACTTGTATATGGGGAAAAGATATCGTAGATAGATTTAACATAACTTTCCTGCATCAATTAAAAGGTTAAATATCTCTCCAAAATAGTGGAATTCTTATATTAGGTCATTTTAACTTTTTTTCTTTTTCTTTTTTTCATCTGTGGGAATGGTAGAATTGTTAGATAGAAAATATTAATTTGTTTCTTGCATGTCAGTTTCAAGTTGAATTTATAATGTATCTTCTTTGATGTGGATACTGACTGTTAAAGCTAGATTTTGGTTCTTGCAGGTTAGGTTTGTATACACATGCTTTATAGTAAGAAAAGTCCAGAATTTTATTTCTGATTTAAATAACTATATGCTTTAATCTACAGTTAAAATCTGTGTATGTAATGAGAACTCAGTTTTAGTGGAAAATTTATGTACAAATTGATGATCAATATAAAAATAAATTGCAAGAAACTTTATTATTGTGAGTGAACTTCAGACATAGCATAGAAAAAAATCTATATATGAAAAAGTCCTATAGTCAAAGAATGATTACATTGTGAAAACATATATTTTTATCGTACATATCAGACAAGAAAGTGAAACAGAAAAAAGATGGAATTTTTTTTTGTTTATCTATACAATGGAGACACACTCTTATAATTTAGACACATATTAACACATAGTTGTACAATAAGATGAATCATAACTGTATTGTTATTTACTTTTCTTTTCCTAACTCAGAAATATTAAAAACATATTTAAAGTATCAATAAATGCATAGGTTCATTGAATTAAAAAAGAGAATGGAAAACAGTTTGTTAAAAGTGGAAATCTAAATATACCTGATGAATTTATGCAAAGTATATATAGTGATTGATTTTTCAAACAATTATTCTGCTGGATATTGTTTAAGATTTTTCATTTCCTTTCTAAGGAAAAAAAATCTCCATGCTAAATATATGCACGTCAAACTGATCTTTGCTCCAGAAATACATCGCCAAAACACATCACTGAAATTACCCAAAAATGTTGTATAAATGAGAAAAATATTCTATTCCAAAAAAGAACCTTATGCCATCTTCTTTTTTCATTTTAACTGTAAAAAATGTTTCATTCTGGAAAGATAGCATGGTTTTCAGATGCTCATAATATAAACTGATTTGATAGCTCTTCTACACAGTAGTTCAAAAACAAACTCCAAGGATTTGAGCAGATGAAATGCCTGAGCATTAAATTTCCCAGATCTCTTTCTCCTCCTCCTTATATGCTTTTGATATTTTCTGTACATTTTTTCACCAATTCAGAAAATGTCCAAAATTGCTTTCAAAAAGATGAAATTCAACCTTTTGGAGGAACTCTTTCATACCTTACATATTAGAGACAGACAAGTTCGGGCTCTTTTTTTAAGAGCCCTAGACCATCTCCAGAAATACACAGTAGAGCATTGCAATTTATTACAATTACAATGCAATTTATTCAGCTTACAAATTTATTAACTTTAAACAGCTCATTCTCTTTCCCTTACATACAAATACATATAAGTATATATCAGAGATCAGTTTGGGCTCTTTTTTTTGGTAGTTCGAGCCTGACAATTAGAAATCCTAGCCCAAAAGAGTTTGTCATCAGAGCCCAATACTGAAAGTATGCTGTAGAAAATTGTTAATAGTAACATTTTAAAATTGTTTTCATTAAAAAATCTCTTCTTACACAGAAATAAGTATTAGTCATAACTACCCCTACCTGCTAATGTTGTGTGATTTTCATAGCCCTGAAAATCTGTTTAATAATTTCCTACATAACATATATTCAACTATTGGCAGAAATATGCAAAAATCCAAATTATTTTTCTTTTAAGATACCATTGTACAACTATGGCAGAAAGACATAAGTTCTGTTTTCCAGTAATTTCAGAAAAGGACTTCAAACAGAAAAGAAGGACAGACGAGGGGTATCCCACGTCTTTTTTTGTGTTACTAACACTGACATCCAGAATCAAATGGAATATTTCTCCTTATATCCCATCAATTCATTTCCCTTTAAACCTGATTTTTGAAGGATTTCAAACACTTTAAGAAATTTAAAACTACATTCTTGTTTTTTGAACAGCAAGATATTTTTTTTTAAATTGTGAATAAATAAAATTCTCACTTTGAGTCCAACCCAGAATAAAAATAGAGCCCGAGCCTGTTTCAGACCCATTCTCAAGCAGAGTCCATCTCATCTCTAGTATATACAGAAGATCTTTATGTACTATTTATATCAATGAAATTTTTATTAAAACTTTTCTATGAGGTTTTGAAAAATAAGTAGTCAAATTTATCAGCATAAAGATAATTATAAAGTTTGTGCACAATTATTAAAAAAAAGACAATAGTATTAAATAATACACATTTTTCATGATATTTTTGAAAATGTTCATTTTACCAGTTGGTTGACTGCTGGATTTAAGGGGTGTTAATAAAGGCCTTGGAAAATACACTTCAGAATTTAGGAGACAAAACAACTTTCAAGCTGAAATAAAAATGTAATTTAAACAAAAACAATATTGAAAACTATTATACAATTTTTAGAGCAAAAATAGATACACAATTTTTTAAACAATGAACTACAGTAATACTGCGACTTATGTCAGGAATTCATCCAAAGACTAGCAGCAAATCGAAAACAATGTAAGTTGAGGTAGATTTAGATAAGCAAATTAACTTTTTCTCTTATGTCTATCATTATCAATTCTTTCATGCTTCTGCAGATAAAATAAATAAAACAAAACATATTCATCAACATTTCGCTATCTCTCTGTCACTTATTTCAATGTAATACAATAAACGAAATAAGATGAAATTTGCTTTTCTCAAAATGTTTAGTCTTAAAAAAGGTGCCTAGACACATCTAATAGTTTTAGGTTGTTTATTTTTTTTTTTTTGTGTGTAACACTATCATGTGACTGTCACAGGAATTTTTTCCTTCAAAGAACCAAAAGTCTTCAAAAAAGTTCAAAGCACGTCTTAATTAAGGAAATTTTTTCCTAGGCCATACGACGTAAATTTGGAGTGACGTAACTTGAGTGGACGTAAGTCAGGATACTACTGTATAGTACAGAAGCATTTATCCAGAATGGTTGGATGTATTCCAGATAATTGTTTTTTCTACATAACTGGCTAGGCATTAAAGCAACATCCTTTTGATCAGATTTGTATAATGTATGTGGCCATGACATTGTTTCTGATTTCAAATTAATTATTAAATTACACAGATTAAGAATCAGATCCAATAAATATCAAAGATTAATTAGAGTTTGAAAGAAGGCTATTTATGTAAATCCCTTGGAAAGAACAATTCTGCAAGAAAAAAAGGGTGACAGTGTGTTCCAATTATTAGCTGCTAAAAATCCTGCTCACATACTTTTCAAATTAGAGGGTTTTCTGCTTGTTTATTGTTGGCACATCAACTCTACCATTTCCCATTGTTCCCACAAACCGTCAACGATGGGCCAACATTTTGCAATACTTGGGTGCACTGAACACATTCATTTTCTATAGTTCAATTATAACATGACAAACATAACATGAATTTAAAGAAGAAATAACCACCCACAGTTTTAGTGTTTCAATTGTTTAAATACAGACCTCATATCAATCAAAAATTTTATTTGTAAATATGAATCTAATCTAAATATTATTTAACTAAATATGCTACAGACCTGCCAACGTTTTAAAACGGCAAAGTGTAAAATGATGTGCAAAGAGTATTTCACACAATTATTTTCAAGAAAAACACCATGTAACCCATTTATTAAGTAACACATAAACAGCATTTTCCTCTTTTTTAATTACATAATAGACGAATATTGTTAAAGAATACAGTAATGACCATTATAAAAATAGCTTGCTGAGAAAAATATGAAAAACATTACAATGCTCATTAACTGTTTTTAAAGATACAGTGAAACCTCCTTGAATGGTCACCTCTAAACAATGAAAACTTCTGAATACCAGCCACATATTGATGGAACCAAACACGTTCCATAACATTAACATTAGTATGAACCTCTACATAAGGAATTCTGAACAATGACCACTCAAACGTTATGAGAAAAAAATTTAACAGCTCCTGATACAATTTCCTATTTATTTTCAAACCGAAATGTGAAGCAGATCAAACAAAATTTACTTGATATGTATACAAAAAGTCACTTACTCTCTTAAACACTTCATCCTTTTCCAAAAACTAATATCTTAATCCTTTTGATAACTATT
This sequence comes from Maratus michaelseni, assembly GCA_963931845.1. NCBI lineage: Eukaryota > Metazoa > Arthropoda > Arachnida > Araneae > Salticidae > Maratus > Maratus michaelseni. The sequence goes on from OZ007599.1 coordinate 30,165,645, forward strand.
TCTGCCTCAAGATGTCAAATTCCCAAGACTCAAGAAGGAAAGAGTGCACAGAAAGAATTCCATTTCACTTTGTAAAATGGGACAACCAACAACAAATAATCCATTAAGCGAACAATGTGACCACACAGTCTTTTTTCTTTCAGGTGGGGTCTTGGAAATATCTCTTTGACCATAGAAATTGCCGTAAAAGTTTCCTTTGGGGGGGGGGGGGGGGGAAGCATTTCTGTCTGAAAACAACAGAGAGACGAATACAGGAAACATTGAGTGTCTTTGGAAATTTCTGTTTTCTGGAAACTTTCAAACAAAAATGTTCAAGATTTATAGATTGATAATTCTTTTGTTCGACTTTTCTGCAGTCTGTCTTTTTTGGGCTCTAACGTATAACTTGAGAGTACCATTCTTACTAGTTCGTGATTCTTTGCACATTGTTACAAACTATCGCATTAAAATTCATTATTTAATTACGAGTGAAAAATCATGACAAATTCTAAACAGAAATTCCAAAATATTCAGTATTAAGTATTAACACATATACCAAAGTTTTGACGAACTTTCGTAAAATCCAAAATTTTGTATTACAATAGAAGATCTTTATAACGCAAACATAAAAATGTGAGGTTGTGCATTATATAGAATTTTGTGTTATATAGATCACATTTCATACATCCTTAAATCTACCTTGTAAACAAGGACAAATATGTCTAAAACATATCAAAATATTGTAAAGTATCTTTATATTGCATTCCTTGGGAGCAGGAGTTGTACAGATTATAAATTTTTGAATAATATAGATTATTTCACACATTGTTATCTACTTAATAAACATGGTCGAAGTATACCTAGACCAAATCAGTCAATATCTTCAAAAAATTTTACTGTAATAGTAGCAATTTTTTCATTATAAAGTTGAACTAATGCATCAAATTGTGTGTTATAGAGAGTAGAAATGTTTTACAATGTGGGAATGCAGGTGCTTCCTAACTGCAAAATTCATTGTTTACATCTGAAAAGCTGTGCGTTATATATAGAGAATTGCCTTACATAGAATTGCGTTATAAAGATCTTCTACTGTATATCATAATGATCATGAGTTGTATAGCAAAACAACTCATAGTATTGTTTCTTTAGAGAAAGATATTTGCAGCAAAAAAAAAAAAAAGCTACTGCAAATCACTGATTTTTTTAATGTATTAAAACAATGAGGATTAATTCAAATAATTGTGTATTTCTATTTAAATTTATGTATTTTGATTTTTTAAAAATGAAACCTCTGAATAACACCCACCTCTGAAGAGCAGTCACTTTTCACCAGTCCCACGGGTAACCATTATTCAGAGATTACACTGTATATACAGGCAAAGTTCTTCAATCCGCACAAGTTGGGACCAAAGGTCGTGCAGATTATAGAATTTTGCGGATTATGGAGTATCATGAATTATGTGTCATTTTTTCATTTCTCGACAACATTTTAATTCCATTTTCAGTAGACAGGAAAAGATAGAATATTAAATTAATTATTTGATTTCACATTTATCTTGAAAATAATAATAACCAATACAAAAATATAAAATAAATATAGAATATAATAATGGGAAAGTATAAAATAATTTCATTGTACAGATACTGGTGAGCAGAATGATTAAAAATTGCATCTTGAAATATTGAATAATATTTATAAAGTTTTTTGTTTAAGAAAAATAGAGTCAAGTGTTGTTTGTTTTAAAACTTTAAATTTTTCTTTAGATAGTTTATCTTGCATTCTATGAACAGTCATTAATTCTTGTTCAGAAATGCAACTCTGTTGCTCTAAAAAGTTCAAATATTGTCTACCCAAAGCTAGTCCCTGATCTTCTGCATTTTCACAATCTGATTCAGTTTCAAAATCAGTGGAATCGGTAGGATGTAAAACACTAGATAATATTTCAGCGTCTGTTGCATGCAGGCATGAAAGTAAGGCAAAGAAAAAAAGGTGGAACTTTTTCGACTTCATACGCCAAATTTGGAGAAAAAAGTAGGGAGATTCTACTAGGGGCATTTTCTAGAGTAGAATGCAGTTTTAAATTTTACATAAACAGGAAAATTACAAGGAGAAAAATAGATAAATAAAACAGATTTTTTTTAAAAATGGATATGTGTTAAATTTTGTAAATCTCAAAATAAAGGTGTCTCTATTGAAAAACAGGAGACTTGGCAAGTATGGACAATACATCAAATCTTAAAATTCAGTCATGTTTGAATAAAATAATATATATATCTATGATTATTTTATCTTTTTTCATAACCCCAAAAATAGCAATAATTTAAACTTACCAAATGTTAGGATAGTTGAATCAAGATGCAATGAAGAAAATAGCTTGTTAAATGCAAATCAAAACAGTCTGTTGAATTTATATGAAATAAGATAAACAGTTTTTTTGTACCAAATCTTATTCTGTTGTCTAAAATTATCAATACAGTTGCATCTGATTAAATATAAACACAATGAATCTTGATTAAATAATAGGATAGAAATATTCTTGAATAAAACATTTATAAAAGATAATTTATAATTAATGTGTCTTTGCTTTTTTGAGTTTTTTCTTAACAAGCTGCTCTAATTTTCTTTTATGAACAAGCCTGCTATTATTTTCCCTCTCCTGAACTATCTTATCTGACAATTTTTTACTACTAACATTTTTAGAAATATTCAATTCTTTTCTTTTCCTTTCTCTTTCTTCTTCTCTTTCTTGAATTTCTTTTTTATATTCTGAATAAGATGATTTCATATTGTTATTTAAATGTTTATCTACAGGATCATTCAAGCAATTGCTTTTCTTGAAAAATTGTAAGGCTGACTTTTGCTGACTCTGAAGCTTGTACTTGACAGTTTGTATGGCAGAAAAGGTCTCGATTTTTATGTTCCCAGATTCTTTGTCAAGAATATTCCCTATCATACTAAATGAACTTTCAACTTGTGGGCCATGAAAACAACTCAGGAGAGCCAACACCATTTTTGTTAGAAAAGGAAATTTATTAAGTTTTAAGAGTTTGGCCCGCCATTCATCAATTCGCATACTCTCTACATTTTCACTGCAATATGATGGTAATGTTTTATCCCCTTGATATATATGCACTTCTCTAGAATATTCTTCCTCTGATAAAATATTTTTTACTGAAGTTTGCAATCTATTTAATGTCATAGAATGTCCTCTAGCTTGTGGATCTATAGCAGACAAACACTTTAGAAGTGGATTCTTCAAGGGCAAAGTCTTTTGTAAATATTTCCCACACTGTGTATATGCATCTTTTACTTGCCCTAAAAACGATTGCACAACATCATCATTAATCTTTCCTAAAATTAATTTTTCTGTGGAAGCTCCCAGAAACATTGTGTTTTTCTAGATAATTTTCTTCCAGGGAGATATCCAATTCACTCAATTCCTTCATTGATCTGTCATGAATAAATTCTTGTTTTATAAAACAAGATAAAAAATTTAAATATAACTGCTCTTGCTTGTCATATAATTTTTGAATAAGTGGCTCCTTAGTGTCTGGAACAAACAAACATATTGTTTAAGAAGGGGAAGAGCAGCAGTATAAAAATGCAAAATCAGTTTTGTCTTCCTGATCTGATAAAATATTTTTTGGATAATTCTCCTTTTCCTTTCTCTTCCATCTAAAGTAAGCTTCTTCTAAGCTAAATATTTTTTAACATTCTTAATTTTTACTTTGCTTTCAGAGCTGACATTTTTCTGCAGGTAAATTTTGCATAATGAAGAGAAATAAATAGTTTTATCAGAATCATTCAAAAACACATAATAAAATAGTGCAAATGCATCTAACATCCTTAAATTATTTAAAGCAGCATCACAGCATGACAACCATCTGTGATTAATCATGTTAGTTACTGATGTGTATTTAATTCCCAGTATCGTGCATATTTCTTCTAGGCTTTCCCGTTGATCAGATGACCATCTAAAATCAGTATAAATACCTGAGAAAAAAATTTCTATGTATCTTTCAAAAGGTTTATAAAACTTCTTCGATGCAATATGGATATGATGGCAAGAATCACCATCAATATCCAACAAGTGAGGGGCTTTTTCCCGCAATCTCATTTCAAGGCCTGATTTTGGGCCTCTCATAACATTACATGAATCCATTAAAATTGACATCAAATTGGACCAAGGGATATTAAGTTGATCAAAGAGTTTGACTAGTTCCTCCAACAACGTTTGCGCATTAACTCTTGTCACACACACACTGCTCAAATGTTCAACAACCACTTTGTTAGCCTCGGGACAAAAATAGCTTACCAAAATTGATAACACTCTTTTGACATTGCTGGTCGTAGCTTCATCTATATTTAGTGAAAACTTCATCTCTCTAAAATTCCTTGAAGTTTCTTGAAAAAAGTCTTTGCTAGGCCAAGTCTCATTTTATATGAGGCTGTTGTCCTTGCCATAGACAAATGATTTAAAGCCTTCTTATCAGAAGCAAGAGTCTTGCTCAGTTCTATAAGTACAGGTGACATAGTGAATGGCAAATTATTCTCTGCTAAGTACCAAACACTGAGCATTTGTAACTCTGTCACATAGTGGTACATTTACTGGCATTTATGGAAATTTTGAATTGTTGCTTTGACTTGACGTAGCAGCAGATTGAGGAAAAAAATCACTTGCCACTGTATAATTAGATAACTTAAGACGTACTTTATCCACATGTTTTTTCCTTTTAAGGTGATTTGATATAGAAGTAAATCCTTTGCTGCCATAGTAAATTAAATTGTTGCAAAGTTCACAAATGACTTTTCCACTTATGTCAACTTTTTTTATGGTTTCACCTGTAGTAACTTTTGTCCCATCTTCATCAATTTCAACTTCTTTGTTCAGCCAGTCAAATCGAAATTTATTTTTTTCAAGTTTATCACATAAATGAGCTTTATTTTCGTCATTTATGCTCAACGGACTTGCCATTGTATTTGAAAAATTTGTCAAATTTTAGTTACAAAAGCATTTAAAACATCGAAAAAAAAAAACATTTCGCAGTCTAACACATTTTTAAAATAATCAACTAGAAAACAAAATAATCGCGATTTAAGTCTGAAACATTTAGCAATCTACCATTTTTAATTCATCATCAAAATATCCTCAAAGCTCTATGCACGGGTAGTACAATGCACACAAACAATTCAACAGATAAAGAAAAAAAAAAGCTAGGACGGAGACACAAATATATTCCTTCCCCTAATAGAACGAATGTCTTGATAACTCATTGGTTGATATTGATAGTAGCCACAACCCATCCTCTCTTAGGCAATTAATTCTCCATGCTATCTGTCAAACAGGGGGTACGCAAAAGATCTTTTTTTTTTTTCAAAACTACGATAAACAAGATTCACAGACATTCTCAAAATTCTCACTTTCAAATAAAAAAAAACAAAAAAAAAAAACAGGTGGTGATCACAAATTGCAGATGTTTGGTTTCAGATTATAGCAATGGAACTATTAGATGATAAGATACATTTACAAAAACATCCTGTTTTTATATTATGACAATAAACTATACCTCCTTATTCTACCAACCTCCCCAAATTCATCCTATTAAACTCTTTGAATAATAATAATAAAAAAAAAAACTGGCATCTTATTCTACACTGAAAATTTTTTAATACAAATTCCAAAATCATTACACTTTAAAAGTAATTTTGAACTACAGTTTCAACGTACGCACCGCTGAGTTTGTTTGCATGAAACGAAATGCTTTTTCTTAGCATAATTTATGACCTGGCATACACTACAACGTCACAGAAAGTGAGAATCGAGCCTCGAGTGAGAATATGCTTAGCAATCAGTAAAAATGGTAAACACCACACCAAATATTCTAAAATGAAAAATTTGTGCAAATTTCGTAGACACCGGGGCATTTTTTCTATAAACAGTATACTTCCATTTTTTTAAGACAAAAATATAATTTCTCAGTGTTACATTTTCATTTATTTCAGAAATTTTATATTCATCAATTAATAATATTTATAATAACAATGATAAAAATATCAATCTTAAAGCTCTTCTAAATATAATTCATAGTGCCTGATTTACGGCAGGGTATGCGGGGCACGGGCCTAGGGCCCCCAAGTGCTACTGAAGATTTTTCAATTATTGGCCAAAATCTGATGAAGTTTTAACTATTAAAAAACAAAACTAATATGAGAAAAATCTGTTTATTATTATTTTCATTTGAAAATAACTTTTTAAGGGCTACATCACTCACGTGAAAACACCTGTTCGCTAATGTTAATCCTATGGAAGAAATTTTTTAAAAATATCTCGTTTGCATTTCAATATATATATTTTTTTTCACTGGATGATTGAGGTTGATCTCTACAAAGGCCGTTTTTTACTTTGTCGATTTTGTTTACTGTTTTTTTTTTTATTAGGATACTTTCAGTTTCAGAACCGATTTCGAAAAATCATGTCAGCGAGATAGAACACTTAAGATTATGAGGATGTTATAAAAACTTTTACTGCTAAAAAATTGAGAACAAAATTTATGAAAACATTAAATATCACAAAATTGTTAAAGTCAGTAGTGGTTATCTTAATAAGTACCACTTTCAATAATATATTTTTTAACTCAAGGCCACTGTAAGCACACATGCAAGGGGACGTGCAAGCATCTGTGTGCCCAGAGCCCCCACATTTGTTAATCGGTCCCTGATAATTCATGGTTAGTAAGGTTATAGTTCCGGGTTTTGGGTTATATCCAAAAATTCTATTTGTAGTCAACCCAAACTAAAACATTGACCCAAAATTTGACAAACTTTAACCCGAACACCAAATGTAAGAAAATTCCTCATTTACCCGACTGGACCTATAAAAGTGAAACCTAACGTGGCCCGAACATGAAACAAATTAAAATAAACAGTACCCGAATCGAATCTGACCTGCAAAATATAAATAAAAATCAAATTGATCTAAATCGAATGCGACCCGCAATGAAACAAATTACTGTCAAACGAATCTGGACCACAGGTCAGGCCAGGTTCCAGTACATTCGGGTTACCCAGGGCTTAATTTGCACCGGAGCCAACCGGAGCTCATAAACACTGCACTCCGGAGCCCAGTGCAATAACGCTTCCAAAAAACGAATCCTAAATAACACTTTCCTTTTCCCCCCATCTATCATTTTTTGCCTTCTTTTGTATCGAAACAATTATAACTGACGTAATGTGTCGCTCACATAAGAGATGGAGATGAAATGGGCTCGATTTTTATATCAGTCTCCGGGTTTGGAACAAATACCTCCCCACCCCCGTCCAAAAATTTTCCCTGCATTTTTGCATCAATCCAGAAAATGGCCAAAATCGTCCTCAAAAAGGCAGAACTCTTTCATGCCTGAATAAAGGAGAAACAAAACTAATTACTCATTAAAAGTACACAATAATGAACCGTGATTAGCCATTTTTTTTCCTTATGCAACTATCATTTTGATCGATGTATAAGTTTGGGAAATGAATTTTTCCAACAGAAAACTTTATAAGTAGAATTATAAACTACTATCATAAATAACAAATATTTTAAAACTTACTTTATTCAAATTGCTACATTTTCAAAGCAGAAACACAGGAAGGAACGGTACCTGGAAATGAATGGGAATGGGGTATCGCCAACATAACGCGTTCAAAGGGTTACTTGAGGTAGAAAAGAGATTATGCCAAGCCAATCTATGCTGATAAAAATTTACCAGTCTATTTTTTCGAATATCTGAACCGGCCGATAGCGGGTGAAGCTCGCTATTATACTATGTCATAATAATATCTGTCATGTGGACTAAATGTGATATTTAAAGAAAAAGGAATTCCCTCTTCCTTTTTTTATTAACAATCCCTATTCATATTATTAATTACATCATTATCTATTGGTGTTTTATAGATTTTTTTCTACAAGGGGAAAACGTAAGGGGCAGAGCCCCCTACGAGCTATGCTTGCCAACCCCCGTACTGACACAGCAAACTCTAAAAACATGCTAATTTGATTAACTCTAAAATGATTATGGAAGATTGAATTATAATTAAGGGACCAGTGGCGATCTGCTGTAATTGGGTTTCCATTTATTTTCCTTCACTGAGGTATTTTAAGGCCGAATCAACTGCTGTCAAAAGAGCTAACCAACTGTTTTCATGATCGATTAAATAAGATTAATTAAACATTTGAAAATCAACTTGTGTAAAATGGCTAAGTAAACAATGTCACTGCATCGGGGAATTTTATAATAATGTTATAAAAAAATTGGGTATTTATCCATTATTCCGTCGACCACTATCCAAAAAAGAAAAAAACTGTCGGCAAAACATAGAGCAAAAAAGGTGTGTTACCCAGGCCCCGACTAGCAAGTTTTCATGCCCAGGGCGCTTTCAATATATCGTGCCCCCCCCCCCCCCCCCCCCCCCAGATTAATTGATTTACTAATGTTTTATTCTTTTTTGTTACATATTGCATCAAAAAGTGTCAACTCAAAAAATTACATTTAGCAGAAAATTGAAAAACGGTTCCAGGAATAAAAATGAAATATTTTTTCTATTCATTGAAATGTGTTTTTTTAACCATAGATTGAGAGATATTTTTGTCATTTTATCGTATTATATTATTATTATATACTTTTCGTATTTTAATCTCAAATATCACATTTTTTCAATTGTCTCACTTTTTAAATAAATGGGCAATATGATAAAATTGAATGACTAGAAAAAAAAAAAACAGAACATCAATTACTAGAAAATAATGATAAGAAATCTACTTAATAATGATGTTACTGATATTAAATGATAAAATTAAGCTGACACTGAGTGCAGACAAAAGTCCTAAAAGAAATGTTGACAAAATGATTTTTTTAATGGAAATTTAGATGATCTGAAAAATTTCATGTCCCTGAGAAATTTTGTGCCCAGGGCATGAGCCCCGGGTGCCCGTGCAATAGTCCAGGCCTGGTGTTACCGTCACATTACAACGGCTTACAGAGGCGCTGATTGCAGCCGTCTGAACAGGATAATTTTCCCTTTAACTAATGCTAAAGTGCCATTGAAATCATTATTTATTGTAAATGCATTTGAAGTGTTAGATATTCAAATTCGGATAATTTTTACCTTTTCATATAACACAGAGCACCAATATTACATGAAATCTGAAATTGTACGAAAAAATAATCATTATGAAATTAAAAATACATGTAATGCAATGGGCTTGCAAGGGATTTTATGTCAGAGAGATTTTTATTCGACATTTATCTGAATTTTTAATGATATTTTACCCATTTAATAGTTATTTCATTAATTAAAAAAATAATTATGACCTTAAACGACACAGCATGATATTAAAAGAGAAAAAGCATTGAAAAAATGTTGCTATACATAGTACGCACAACAGATCTGTTTCAACTGATGTTATAAACACTTATTCATCAGCCGAAGGGGATAATTAAGAAAACTATTGTAAATAAATAAATATTTGAGATTCCTCCCCCCCCCCCCCCCTCTTTTCATTAATGTATTATAATTTTATTGTTTAAAGTTACTGATAGTTGACACTTTAGTAAGTGGACTTTAGATTCCAATGGCAACATTCTTCCATTGCTTTTTTGGGCCTTAGAGTTTGGCGAATAATTTGGCGATTTTTTTTTTTTTTTTTTTACCGGAAAGTTGCCAATGGTATAATGGAGAAGTACCGAAAATTGTTTTCAGTAAGACTTTTTAAATGTATCGTTTCCAATATGACGTAACTTTCAATTTTCTTCCTATTATTAAACTTTAAAATATTTAATTGAAGGGAAATATTATTTACACCATTTTAAAATTTGCAATAATAGGTTTATTGCAATATAGGATATTTTTTTGTTGAAATAAATTAATATTGTGTAAATATATTTTTATATTGAAACTGTTTGGAAATATTGTTATTTGAGCATTTTAAATATGATGTAAGTTTCCCTATTTAATGCCTTGAATCCATAATAATTTCATAATTTCTCTTTTTAATATTCATGTGCAAGTATATTTTTTTTATTACGTAATTCTCTACAATTACTGCTTTTAACACATGATCTTTTCATTATATTTTAAAAGTTCTATTTCTGTGTTTGATAGTCACATGTAAATGCATTTTTTAATTGAAAGGGAATATTATTATATGCGCTATTTTACAAATTGGCAACAACTCAAATAAATTCTGCGCTTTAGTTGAATATTTTTATCCATTAATGAATGGGTTTTTAAGGTTTTAATATTTTGCTTTAATGAAGACATTTTAAAAAATTTATGATTTTCAGCGTGACAGTAGGTATTTAGCTGTAAGTACACAAAATTTCAATTTTCTAATTTATACAGTTTCTGAGAACAGACTCTGTGATGGACAGACAGAGAAGCAAGATGAATAGGGTTTCGCGAGATGAACAAAACCCTAAAAAAGATTAACTTGCAAAAGTTTTATTAACAAAATCTGACAACATTCAAAAAAGAAATTTCCCAATTCCCAATACAGCTTTCAGTTTAAAATCAAAACAATGACGACTATGCATCAGAATGTGTTGATTTACGTACCAACTTAGAAAAAGTTTGTAGAAGGAGATCTGCAACGTCTGTATGACCATTCTCACAGGCATAGGTTAGAGCTGTATCATCAGTGACTGTTGTGGCATTCCCATTAGTACCTGGAAAACATAAACAGGGTTATTATAAGCCACACTATATATCTTATACTCAGGAGGGGGGGGGGGGAGGCACAACTAAACATGTCATGTTACAGAGGGCTAACAAAATTAGTTAGAGAAAAATTTATTAAAATAAAACAACCTGGATAATGAAATTAATTGGTGAAATCTCATGAGAGAATAATTTCATTTAATTCTAACTGACAAGGAGAGCACCAGAGATTGGGACCAACACAATGTGGGTTAGTAGAAGCTCAAAAGGTAGAAAATAGCCTTAAATTATGTGACATCAATAGAACTGTATCTAGTGAATTATTAGGCTACAGGTAGACTTCACCACACGCTTGGACCTAAATAAGCACCACCACATCAATCTTAAAATTTAGTGGTTCAATCTTTTGATTGCAAAATGAAATAGCAATGATATTTTTCGAAACTCCAGGTTCACTTTCTGGCATTCATCAATCATGGCCTTATGATGAAGCAGCATAATAATATTACATATAGAAAATTACCATTTTGAAGAGATGATGCAACAGTGCAGATCTCTGCCAATGAGAGCCAATTAAATTCATATTACTTGAGATGTTGTGAAGCTTGAAATAAAATGGAGTCATTCAAAAATAACAAATAAATTATTTAATTAAGGTCAAATGGTGACAAGTTCTCATCCAGCAAAAGAAGGGGTCTGCAAAAAGGATGATGCTTCATAATCTTCAATTGACCAGATGCAATTGCCAAATTCAGAGACTGCCCCTCAGGATTTAACCATCACTCTAAAGCTGAGTTCCTGAGGTGGTCGTCTCAGTTCATCTCTTGCCAAATTCAGATGGTAAATCACAGGTCAGGATACAGCTGGACAACAAACAACGATCGTCCAATCAGTGAGTGCAAAGTCGACAACAACACACGCTGATGCCAAGGAGTGATAAACTTATTAGGCACAGTGTTTCTGCACACCGAACGATCAAGGGAAATAAAGCCAGTCGACCTTGTGGTCATAAGATATGACTAAATAGTGGTCTGTTCCGAAACAGCAAACGATTGCATGGAGAAATGGATGAAAATGAGGTCGAACAGAGGGGAGGTCAAACATCAGAAAAAGGTAAATGAGAAATCAAATTAAAGGTTATTACAAAATGTTGATCAATGAGAATGAAAAATTAAATATTAAAATTAATATTTTGAATTGGAAATGCAATTACAGATGGTTATGCACATGTCACAACTTTGACGTAAATGTTGCATTTACTGCGTGATAATAATTAGATGCAAACTGTGAAAAATAAAAATGAATTTAAAAACCTTTCAGAAGCTCTTCTATCTACTTAAGATGTTTAGCTGCATCAACAAGACAAGGCTGATGGGATTTTGTCAAGGCAGTTTCATTCTTTCCCTACTTCAGATTTTACTTTTCTAATTTTATTTATTTAATAATGTTTCACCAGTTTGTTGATATTTTTTAGGATAAAACTAAATTTGGATGTTAAAAACACACCAGATTTATTTCCATTACTAAAAATTCTTATTTAAATACAATAATATGAGCTCTTTAAATCCTATCAAAATTTTACATTAGAGTCTTTTTAATATAAAGTCAATGCAATACTGTGCAATACTATCAAATGTCTTCAAATGCAATACTATCAAAAACGTTTAATTTTTGAAGAAGATAAATATAAGAAATGTGCAAAAATATTAGTTTGCACAGACTACAATTTCTCCAGATATTTTTTTAGACAGTATTCCATAAAAAGTAATAATATTAGCAAATCATATTATAGAATAAAAAGTCAATGTAAATGATAATATAAAGTAAAAAGATTTAATAAGTTTAAAACAAATATTCACGTGTTACATTTACAGAAGAAATTATACAGTTAAGTGCTGTTTGCCGTTAAGCAATTTCTATGAAGGTGGAGGTCTTATTTTAAATGGACACATTTTACTGATATCATTCAAAAAAACAAATTTTTAATTCTGAACGAGCAATGATTTTACTACAGTAAAAGCCAACTTGCACATAGATTACGTTTAGTCCTATTTTATAAAGGGTTGACACAAATCAGTCTGACAAGGTGGTGGTGTTATGTGTCATTTACAGACCTGCCAACCTTTGAAAATGAGAAATAGTAGCACACAAAATTCAAATTTATCTGAAGGTTGGTTGGTTGGTGGCTGTTTTTATGCTGTAAATTTTAAGCGAGCAAATACTAATTAATTAAACGCATGTGTATATCCATAAGCACACAAAGTAGGAGACTCTTTTGTTTTTGCTAATTTTTTTGTTGCGGGTAGGATTGATTAAACATAATTATTCCTATTCAATTAATGCTCTGTCCACTCCTAAGCCAAATTTCTGAACTTCACAGTGAATTTTCTGAAAGATTCCAAGGCGGTTGGGGGGAGGGGGTGATGGAACTACGGGTATATCTTCCAGAGAAAAATGTCTGAGTTACTTCATCAGGTCGAGTAAGCTGATACAACCGGGAGTGGGGGTGTCCACTCCCGCCACTTTTTTTGCGTCCCTGACAAAATTTGTGTTTTTTCGCAATCTTTTGATGAAATTTGTAGTTTTTTTCGAGATCTGTCGATAAAATTTGCATTTTTTTCGATATTTTTTGACGAAATTTACCGTTTTTAACAATGTTTTTGACGGAATTTGACGTTTTTATGCGATTTTCTGACGAAAGTCACGTTTTACCCACGATCTGTTGACAAAATTTGTGGGTTTTTTTGCAATGTTTTGACAAAATTTGCCATTTTTTTGCAATGTTTTTCACGAAACGTGTCGTTTTTTCACACTCTTTTGACGAAATTTGCCGTTTTTTGCAATTATCTAATAAAAGTCACGTTTTTCCCGCGATCTGTTGACAAAAATTTGTCGTTTTTTCGCGATCTCTCGACGAAATTTGCCGTTTTTTCGGGATTTTCTGATGAAAGTCACGTTTTTTCCGCGATCTGTTGACAAAATTTGCTGTTTTTTCGTGATCTTTTAACGAAATTTGCCGCTTTTCGCAATGTTTTTGACGAAATTTGCTGTTTTTTCGCGATCTTTTGACGAAATTTGCCGTTTTTCACAATGTTTATAACGAAATTTGCCGTTTTTTTGCGATCTTTAGACGAAATTTGTCGTTTTTCGCAATGTTTTTGACGAAATTTGCCGTTTTTTCATGATTTTCTGACGGAAGTCACGTTTTTCCCGCGATCTGTTGACAAAATTTGCTGTTTTTTCATGATCTTTAAACGAAATTTGCCGCTTTTCGCAATGTTTTTGACAAAATTTGCCATTTTTTTGCGATTCTCTGATGAAAGTCACGTTTTTCCGGCGATCCTTTGACAAAATTGGCGACTTTTCTTCGAACAAAAGATGAGATTGATTTTTTCTGTGATCATTTGCCGAAATACCGATACATTTAATGTCCGAATTTTCGGATTTATGACCGATATATATATATATATTTTTTTTTTTCGGAAATCATTGCCTCAATTTTTTGGAAAATTCGGACCAGAATCACCCCTAAACGATCTTTTGACAAAATTCGCATTTTTTCAGCAATCAGTTGAATGAAATTCACGTTTTTTTCGGCGATACTTTGGCGAAATTTGTTTTTTCCCGCCAATTTTTTGACGAAAGTCACGTTTTTTCAGCAATCCTGTAATGAAATTCGCATTTCTTAGCTCGATCCTGTGACGAAATTCGTGATTTTTCGCGCGATCCTCTGACGAAATTCGTGATTTTTCGCGCGATCCTCTGACGAAATTCGTGATTTTTCGAGTGATCCTGTGACAAAATTCGTGTTTTTTTTTTTTTTTTTTTTGCAGAAAATCGTAGTTTGTGGCTCAAAATCGTAGCAACTACGATTTTTTCGTAGCAGTTGGCAGCTCTGCATTTAGTCAAACTTGAGTTTAACACACAGGATTAAAAATACATAAATAAATAAAATAAAAGCTCACAACTTATTTTTTTTTACAAATATTTGATACAACTGCCCTTTGTTACTCTGCAAATGTCCTATCAGGGTTGTCGCAGTTTACACCAACAGGTTTTTTTTTTTTTTTTTTAGGACAAATCCAATATAATATTCTCTTTTTTTTGTAATTTACATGTTTCAAATTATTAATATAAGTAATTTCTACTTTTACCACTTTTATCTCAGCAGTTAAGACGAGACATAGAAAAAGTCTAGGTCATGTTTGTGTCCATGTAGGATGAAAAGAGCATGTGTCTTGATTGAACATGTATGATGCACTAACGAGTTCTCTTAAAACATGTGAAATTAGCTAAGATAAATATTCAATATTTTCTTCAATACAAACCTCAAATAGTGATATTTATATAAAAAAAAAGTTTGACCATTCTGGAGATACCATCTTGAAGATGAATTTGTTTATAGTTGAGAAAAGAGAGGTCAAGAAGAAAAAAATTTAAATGTTCAATAAACTAGTTTCCACTGCAAAAAGATATTACAGCCAAGGTAGAGAAAAACTTTTATTGGTGTGGGCTCCTACGATAACAATCACACAAAAGATTTAAAAGTTCTATTTCCCTTTTAAATTTTTAAATCAAAATTATGTTGAATAAGTGCCTGTTTATATTTAAATGCTCTAAAGCATCATCAAACCCACTATCTTGAACCTAACATGAAAATGGGGGAATGGGAGGGAGGAATATTCGGATAAGGTTCTCGAGACATTGTTTCATAAAAAAGGCCTAAAAATATATAATTTTATTAATTTTTAATTTAGTAATGTGTATTACTAAAATTATTATATTTTAGAAAAAAATCCTGTTTATTAAGTCTGTTTAAATCTTTTAGTGCATGACAACTTTTTATGAAGCTACTGTGCATTCCAAGACCCATATTTTCCATGGTCAAAAAAGCTGGTAAATAGTTTTTCTTCTGCCTAATTTACTATCTCCTTTTTTGGAAACCTGGCAGTTTCAGAGGAGATGTGTCAAGTGATATTTACACAACACTTTCCAAAAGAAGCTGAAAAAACTCAACTGCTAAATGTAAAATCATTCCAGGAATTCCTTATGAAAAGCTCTTCTTTTTTTAGGCAAAAGATTCTAATTGCTCATTTAGTGTTCTGACATACCAGATAACTAATATCTCAAAGAAAATGTTTTGAATAGTCGTTTTAAAATAGACTCATGAAACTACAAATATTTATTTATTATTATTAATCAAAAGATTCCTGATAAGATTTTCAAGATATCTATGTTTCGCTATGTAAGACAGTTTATTCTTTGAATGTAAGACATAACTGACTGGAATTATTCAATTTGAATTATTTTCAAAGTATGATATCCAACAATGTTTATTTTTATGAACAAATAAATATGTCTATATGCAATAGAAAATGACGTATTTAAAAAAAACCTGGTTAAAACTAAAAAATCCTGTTTATTACAATAATTCAAAAAATAAATATTATAAAAAATAAATACCATCATTTCTGGAAGAAACGCCGCAGTGGCGTATATGCCACATGACGAAAAATTACACCAAAAAAATAAAGAAATGGTCATAAACGCTGCATCGTCGTAAACGCCGCAGGTGAAATTTCAGCATATAGGCTGTAATCATTAATGACTTGCAAACAGAAACACATTAATAAACTGAATTTAGAAATCATTCCATTCTAAATATACAGCACACGACACAACACTACAGCCTTCCTAAGACGACTGACTGTTTACGAGATGATTAGTTAATCAAAACAAAACCGAATTAAACAACCGAAGTAATGCGTCTATATACCTTGCCAAACATACACTTGCCAATGCAAACACATTTCTAGAAAGGTCACAGAAATGATACGTGGCTAAAAACATGAATAATCATGAGATCGGGAATCAGACAAAGACTTGCCTGGCACCATCTCTCGGAACGAAATGTACTACGCTAATCGATAATTCGATTATCGTCTCAATTGAACATCGCATTATTCCATGAATAAAAATAACTGAAGCATGGCGTTTGAATGTTTATGAAATAAATATAATTTATCAGCTATTGTAAAGTAAAAATTAACTGCTTTTAAAGAGTGAACTATTAATATTGAACAGAGAACTAGAGAAATATGGGTAAGTTGAATATATATTAACTATAGTAATTACGTTTTTATAATAAAGATATATTGTTGATATGTACTGTTTATGAGCTTTATACTGAGATTAAATGAATGTAAATAAAGGTGAAATATGAATGAAAGTTAATGAATGCATGTGTTTAAAAGTGTATCTGAGGCAGTAAGGCTTGTTTTTCACAACAATTTTCGCCTTAAGTGTACACATTAGAGATTGGCCTCGGGCCAATCTTCTTTTATTAGTCTCGGGCTGGGCCGCGCCCAGGCTTAATTTTTTTCTGCAGACTCTTGCCGGGTTGGACGTCAAACTCATTTTGTAAGAGTGACATTATATCTTTGTTTGACGAAATCGTTAGAAATTAAATTGTTTTATTAAATTATAGTTTTTTTTTATCTACTTAAAAAAAAATCTTTATTGAGCTTCAATTTTTTTTTTAATCTGTCTTTTCCTTCAATTTTAAACTAAAAATGAAGTCTAGAAATTTCGGCCCGTGCACATTATTTAAAAATCTTATTAATATGAAGATTTCTCATCTTGGGTGTCTGAATCTTTGGAGTAAAACAAAAATTTAAACTGCACGTAAACGCTGCATTGCTTGAAATTTTAACTTTAAAACACGTAAACGCCGCGGCGTTTCTTCCGAAAATTACAGTAAATAAAATAAATTGTTTGATTTTTTTTTTAACAAACCTGTAGACATATGGATCTATTTGTTTCCCCCCCCCCCCCTCTGTTTGTGATACAATCCAGTGCAGTGCCAATTTGTAATTTCACGGTCTTGTACTCTCGATGGAAATTTCTTTGCACCAGCACACAGCAGAATGAGTCTCGTGAAACCCCAGACAGAATTTCACTTTTTGGGAGCTTTCCTAAGTCTCCGTTGTCACAAGAACACAGAAAAAATGACTAACAACTGCCAAATAGATCTCACTTGGATGTGGACTTACAGCACCTCGTGCCAACTATTCAGTCTATAATTTTTTTTAAAAAGTCTTAAAACTAAACACGAGTACACTTACCTGCAGCAATGAGATACCGGACAAGTTCTAGGTGGCCCTCTTGTGCCACTTCCATGAAGGGAGTGCTGGCGCCCAGCTCTATGTCCGCCCCTGCCTTAATCAGGAAATCAGCCACTTCCAGGAAACCTCTGCAACAGGCCAGGGTCAGGGCCGTCTTCTGGGTCTCCTCTGTCTGTGCATTGATTGGGCACCTGATCACACAGACAGATTACATAACTTTATAGTAATAGTATATCTTTTATTAAAGCTAAGAAGAATAATATACTTTTGGAAGTAGAATTTTGGATGATAGACATAGACAGTAGTTACTTTCTACTCACAAGGAAGGGAACCACTTTTGGTGAAGCTTGCACCTAGCATTGAGACCAGGTGTGTTTTTTAGCACAAAGTTAGAGAATCGATAAAATTTGTGTCCAAAAATCTTATTGATTTTACAGCAGAATAACTTTCTGAAAATGCAATTTTTGAGATCACTTATTGGACTATTAACAAAAAACTTAAAAAGTACTTTAAAATACAAGTTAGTTTTAATAAAAAGAATAAAATATTGAATTTTTTTTTTTTAATTTCTTTCAAGAACTTAAAAAAATAATGCATTTCATTTTGAAAAAATACAACATTATAACAGCATTTTTGGTGGCATGGAATTGGCTGCAGAATTTTTCCTGGCCAAATGTCAAATGCGTCTGCTGTGCGTGAGTGGTGGTTTGAATTCATAGCATCCTATTGGGTGACTTGGCTCATTTTTGGTGTGAAATGACCCATTAGAAATTCATAACTTTAAAACTAATGTATACAAAATATTTTTGCAGACACATTTTATCGGTTCTCTAACTTTGGCAGACAGGTCTCAATGCTGGGTGCGCGTTTCACCAAAAATGGTTCCCTCATGAGCAGCCATCTACTGGTTAGGTGTGCGAATATTCCCACGAATAGCTACAACATCCATAGTAACAAATGTAAAAACAATGTTCCTTAAAAACCATTTACAAATCGAACAGGTCAAAGAATAAAATTTACAAAATAACCATCAAAGCTGATTTTGGTGAGACAACTTTATGCTTAAGTAAATAGCATGACAGTTTAGGATGTACAAACACTTGATCTTTATTTGGATGTTTCGTCATTTCTCATATCTTTCTTAATTTTTAGATCCAACTTTATATAAATAAATAAACATTTAAAATAACATCTGTTTATTACAATTATTGAATGACTAGCTGTGTAACAACCATAATTTGCATTTATATTGTATAAGACCTTAATAGAGAGGGGCGGGCTGTGGGAGGGAGGAGAGTTTCTTTAACTTGGTAACTATAATTGGATGAAACACAAAATCTGCTGCACATTAAATAATTTTAAAATATGTTAACTAAAGGTCAAATCAAATTCATAATTATATAAAACGTAAGTTTGAATATGCTCAGCATTAAATACAAATTTAAAGGTTCAAGTTTAGTTTAAATCGCTATAAACGATTTTCAGTACTCAACAATTAAAAGAACACATTTGAATTTCATGTAATAAATAACACGATAGGCAACCTTTTAGTTCAAATTTTAAAGTGTCTGGGTCACAGGATTCTAAAAGCCTAGGATAGCATCACTGATGACTCAGTAAATTATTATGCCTTTTACTTTTCTTTCATTTATTGAGTTGTAGCCAGGGCTGCGGAGTCGGTGGGAAAAATGACAGACTCTGACTCTGACTCCTGAAATTTTAAAGGAACCGACTCAGACTCTGGGATGGCTAAAGTACTAGTTTTGCCTGTTGATTCCTATTTTTCAGATTGCTTCATTGCTGTCATTTGTTTTGAAACAATAATAGTCGCTTTATTAAATGTCATTAAATAAAGGAAATATTACTATTTAAAAAAAGTGGCAGCAATCAAGCAATATGAATTAAAAAAGAACCTCAACTGGCAACACTGCAATCTGCTGTTACATTCCTGTTTGACCTTGAAGCATATAATGTACATATCAACCGATAATTTTTTTTAAAAAAAGTTTCATTTTTTGGAAGAATTATGGGTGTAAGCTGTGATAGGTAGTCAAGACTAGGACTCATTTACTGCAGCGGCAAACTTCTGACAGTATATTTTAGTATAAAAAGTATCACCTTTTTTCAAATGCAGAATTTTTTTTTTAAATAAGGCAAAACTATTCTTATAAAATGCCTGTAGAACTTTGCCCCTACATAAATTGGCTCTGGTCAAGACTGAAAATATTTTGAACATCCCCCCCTCCTCCTCCCAGATACTCTATGCACATGCCCTCAGACAAAAACACAATATGCATTAAATTTTATACATGGTAAAATTTAATTATGTCAAAACTCTGCAAAAAGTGCATGTAAAATATTTATATGCATGTAAATTGCAATCGAAAAGTTAAACTTGAAGCTATTAGATAGAAAGAACAGTTGAAATCTAATAAATCTCCAAAATTTACTTTGAACAACACACATAAAGATCTATCAGATGAATCCAAACAACATATAATGTGTTGGTATATCATTTTAAGACGATAACCAAAATATTTTATGCCAAATCAAACATATATTATACAAAAATATGGGTGAAAGGATGTTTAATTTTGGTTTTATATCTATTCTTGCAGACCCAAAAAATAGGAGACAAAAATTTTACAATTTAAGCATCATTTGGGGTCTCTAGAACCCGAAAAATTCTGAGAGAATATGCAAGAAAAATGAAGATGGAAATTTTATATTTCCTGCATTAATTTTATAATTTTGGCTTTATTTCGGGTCTGCAAGACCTGAATATCAAAAGGAGAAAGATAACAGAAATTTCACTATTTCATTATTATTTTGAGTACTGCAGACTCGGGAAAAAAAAAATTACAATTTCACTTTTTTTTTCTTTGTGGGGGGGGGGGGGGGGGGGGGTCCTATGCACACGAAAAAAAAGGGGAGAAAATTTACAATTTCAGCATTACTCCTGGTCCACAGACCTGAAAAATCTGAGAAAAACAAGAAAAAAAATGGAAAAAATTCCAATTTTCGCATTAACCTCGGGTTCCGCAAACCCCCAAAAAACCTAGAGAAAGGACTACATACTAAATATAAACTAGAGATTTCAATTCAAAACAGTTTTCAAATATGCTGTACACTGGACAGTATATTAGGCCTGTTTAATCTGAATTTCCTTGTGTATATATGCCCAAATATAAAAATAATAATTCAGTTTATAAATTTAAAATTACATAGAATTGGTTTAATTTCACTTCAAACTGTCTAAAAAACAAGCTGGAGTCGGAGTCGGCCTGTTTTTTAGCGACTCCGACTATTTTGCCCCAAAATAGGCCCGACTCCGACTCCGCAGCCCTGGTTGTAGCCTATTGGACCTACACAGAAGCCTCTCATTGTAAACTAAAATTCTACAAATTTTTTCTTGCATTTTTTTTTTTTTTTTTTTTTGTGATTTTCCTCATTTCCTATTATTTTTGTGTACCCCATGTTAGGAACTCAATGATGTAGCTAGGCTTAGAGTCTCTGAGACACATACACTTCCAAAGAGATGGGTACTTTTTTCGAAAAGTAAGTCCTCTTGTTTGGAAATAAGTTCCAGAAACTCAAACTTTAGAAGGCCTCTTCAATCAGGGTTGCAAAAAAGCCGGCTAAAATTAATAAAAGCCAGGTCAGCGGCTTTTATTGGTTTTAACCGGCTTTTTTTGGCCGAAATTGGCCTTTTTTGGTCAAAATTGGCTTTTATACATTGAAGCAATTTATTTATAAACTGTAGATTTTTAAGTATTTTTAAACTAATTTAAAAGACATTTTATTGAGTTAGAATTTAATAAATAACTTAATTTCTCAATAATGAAGACATTAATATTGGAATAACACATAGCAGACTGGTGATTTGAGTCAAAATTGTAAATATGTTACCTATATTTTAACAAGGCATACTCAGTGCTTAACTATTGCTATATTTTTTAAATAAAAGCTTTTTATTATTATTATTTTTAATAATTTAATTTACTTTTTTTTCAGTTTTACTTCTTTAAATAATTAAATAGGACAAAAGTTGTTTAATTACATATTTTATTAATCAACTAATTTTAAAGGCCCACTAGTAGAACCACTAGTAACCCACTAGTAGAAATAATGCAACATGACAGTAGGCACTGCAGATTTTAGAAGATTAATCTAATAGCTTAAAATATACTGCACTTAAAAAAAAAAAAAAGGAAGCTAAATTTTACTTTGTCTCTGGATTACTGTAATCTTCTTACTGTATTTTCTTTGTAATTGAAAATTTTGCTTATTTAATGGGTTACTGTTATTTCTTGTGGTAGAAGACATTGTTGCGTCATAGATAAATTTTGTTTAGCTGCAGATTGATACACACACACAAATTAGTTACTAGGGCTATTGATATGCAAGTTTTAATAATTCTCATATCTTTAAAATCATACATACAGGGGACGACTTTACCTATGCTTGACCCCGCCAAATATGGCGATAAAACAGGTTTAAGAAAGCGATAAAGTCTTGGGGATGGTCAAGAGCGATAACGTGCTCTGGCTGGTTGTTGAATAATGCTAGCTGATAAGACAAGCCCTTGGGGAATGGAGAGCAAATGATGGCTCTTGGCTCCTAATACGCGCATGCGCATTCGAGAGTCACATAGTCAGAGACACAGATCAGATCAAAGCCGAGAGCAAGGAAGAGCGCGAAGAGCTGAAAGCGGCAACTGGGTCTTATCTTAAGAAACGTTTCGCTGAATTTGGGGATGCTTTGGTTCGGCTGTTTAAATTAAAGGCCTTCCTTAGCGTTTTCAATTTCTGCAATTACTACGTTTCTTGGTATTTTTAGTTAAACATTTCTAGTATCATTATTAATTAATACGGTATGATTAACATACCGTAAATAACCATTTAATAAAACTTTCATAGGTAAATTTTCACAATCTTGTGCTACGTAATGTTTACATATTTCTGCATAATTAAAAGTCTTATTCAGCTTTTATATTTTCTTCTATCATTAGTAATTTATCACTTAATACATACATTGGTGCTGTCTGTCTGTTTTTCACTAAGCAATGTTTACATAATAATATCTTTATAACTAGGAGGTGAATGAGTATAGTTTTTGTTTACAATCATTTACATGCTCAAGAATAGTAGCAATTCAAATAAAAGTCTTATCTTATTACAGTACGATTCTTGTATTGCATAGTCTACATCTAAATATTGTTTTTGTACCTGCATTCATCGTTCTAGTACAAAACTTTCATTAAAATCTGATGTTTGCAAATAAACATGTAATGTTTCTTTTGTTTACAAAACAACTTGAACCAAATTTTAATTTAAAGCTTTAATAAGTTTGCATCTTTGTTTTCTCTTTTCAGTTGCAAAATATTTGATTTGTTTCAGTTATTTTTTCTCTTTCTTGACACATCTAGTAAATAATATTAACTTTTGAATGTGTATTGTTACAACTTCTATAAAATGAAAACAACATTCAATTCTTTAAGTATATGTAAACATTAAGTAGTACATCAATACAAGTGCAAGTGAATTTCTAAACTGTTATTGACTTAGACAAAGTAGTGATATTTTTAGGTAAAGATGAAAACTAATATCTTTTCCAAGCTTTATGTTTGAAACTTAATTTTTAAATGTAGAACCAGCCATTATGTGAACATTATTAATTCAGAACAGTCACTGTAAGATAAACTGTCTCGATTAGAAAATTATTTACAGCTTCATTAGAAAATAATCTATTTTGGTTTTGATTTTGTTCAGTTTAAACTGCACAACATATTAGGGAATAAAAAAGCAGACAAGCTTGCATTTATGATTAAATTTTTCAATTAAAAAAAGAAAACTTTTGTGTTTAAAACTTTGTTGTATAAAATATAAAATGTTGATACTGAATCCCCTTAATTTAGATAAATGTGTTTTTCATGCCAAATTATCCGATTTGATTAACATTTGGTTTATAGGTTTATTGTTATAAGGTGCTTCCCTGATTAGTTTTGGGGGATCATTGGTTAAGTACAAAGGGGGAACAGGGGGGGGTGTTAATCCCCCCTTAATTTAGATAAATGGGTTTTTCATGCATAATTATCCAATTTGCTTCAAATTTTGTATATAGGGCAGTTGCAGATCAACCATTGTATTCACTTGGAGGTAAGGGTAATTCCACCAATCAGAACTGCCTATTTGTACTGTTTACCTCAAACCTGACGTCAATTGCAACTGCCCTATAGATTCATTGTGGTAAGGCGCTTCCCTGATTAGTTTTGGGGGTTCATTGGTTAAGTATAAAGGGGGGCTAATCCCCCTCCCCCTTAATTTATTGTCGATCTCTTTCTTTTTCGAGGGGCATTATTCTTTGAAATAAGTGTATAATATACAATTAGTGTGAATAGCCTGTGAGCTAGATGCCATCAGTTTAACTAGGCACTTTTCTTTTTTTCGTATTAATCTTTGTTAAATAAATGTTTCTGTTAAATAAATATTTGTTTCCTAAATAAAGATATATAATTTTTCTTGTGTAATCTTTATTTAAATATACACATATAGGCACAAAGGTTTTTTAATTTATCAAAATATCTTGATCATATGCAATAAATACATAGACATCAAGTTATGTTTTGATTTTAAAAAAAAAAGTATATTTCAAATAGGAAGTTATTGACAACAAGTCTTGAATGTAGAAAATGATTCATATTATACATGTGTATTAATTTACAGAAAAGCTAGTTGTATTTGTATTTATATTACATTTAATATAATAATAAAATTACAATAATCCAGCAATATATGAAACACTATTTCTCTTTTCCAGGGTCCCCTCTCCTTTATTGTCACAAAAATTTGAGCATTTTTAATGCTGCAAAGTATAGATAGGAGTATGTAAATAAATATTTAGAAAAATATATTTATTATTATTCTACTCTAATAGTATAAAATATCAGCTCTAACTGAAAATTACGTACTAAATTTGGGGGCCTAGGGCCCAATTAGCGTGCAATGACCAAATTGCTACAAGTTTCAAATTTATTTTACATTTGCAGTAGGCATATATATTGTTTAAATCTAGCTATTGTCTTAGTCGCTTTAAATAGTTTGAGTACAATAAAATTAATGCTTATAAAACTTACCTTATTCTAATACTTGTTTTGAATAGGAATTGATATTTTTGGCTCATTTTACATAATACAGCTGGGAAACAATATATATATATATATTTATAATTTTTAGCAGTTTGTAAAATTTATTATGAATATTTAACGAATTCTTAAACTGAATAGTCCTGGTTTTCATATTTTATTTATTTAAAAAAATAAATAAAAGCATATAAAAACACCGCATTATTTGTTTTAATTAGAAAAAAAAAAGTTATTCTATAAAATATTTACGAGAATTACGTGATAAATCCCGGATATCCAAGTTTAAAAGAAAAAAAAAGATATATCTGAGTTCCAGGCTTGTTTTGAATGAGAATGAATATTTTTTGTTCCTTTTTAATAATACAGTGGAAAAAAATATATAATTTACAGTTTGTAAAATTTAATATAAATATTTTACAAACTCTTAAAATAGTTCGTTTTCTGTTCTGTTAATTAAAAAACTCGTAAAAAAACATCACAGAATTTATTTTTAAATGCAGCTTAAGAAAAAGAAAAGTTTTCGATTTGCTGACAATAGATGGCGCTGTTAGGAGCCAAGAGCCAATATCAAATCATTTGCTCTCCATTCCCCAAGGGCTTGTGCTGATAAGTACGTCATTGTGTTTCTGTTTCCAGGAGTCTGAGGGAGGTAAAGGGAAACATCTGTTGGAAGTGATAGTGAATTTCTACAGAAAGGGCGGTTATTTCAGATCTAAGGGGGTGTTGGATTTTGATTGATAGACGGCGAGAAATAAGAGAGATGTTTTACAATCCTTTAAATAAACAGATTTTTAGGCACGACAATTTTTACTATCAGAAGAATTTCGTTTTATTTTGAAATGAGACTTTTAGATGAACAAAGCACTTAAAAGTTAGTTTATATTAAAGTAATTATGATAAAAATGTGCTAAAAGATTTCAGACAATCAATATTCAGAAATGATTTTCATTTCGTTTAGTGGAATAATTTAAAACCAGCTTACTCACTGTTTTAGACATTTTTCACTTAATTGCTTTAAATTTTAATTTATATATGTTTTTTATTGTATTCGGGAAATATATTTTCAAACAATAACAATTTTTAATATAATAAAAATTTCTTTTTTTAGCTATTATTTTTGTTTGTTGAAAATACATTACTAAAATAAATAAAGCAAACACATCCTCGGAAATATGGAAGTCTGTTGATTGAATAGGAGTTTTTTTTTCCTTTTCAATACAAACGAATCTATGAAAAACCAATTAAATTGTTGAATAAAATGTATTTTTCATTTAAGGCCGTTCTCGAAAAAGAAAAATCTGCACTTTGTTAAGTGCAGATTTTTCTTTTTCGAGAACGGCCTTAAATGAACAAGAAACTTTCTGACACATTCACCGATTCATTTAAACTCAAAAGCATGAAATTGAACTATTATAATGATGGAAAATCGAATAGGGTTTTTCATTTTTCGATAAATGTATTGCATTTTAAGTTGTAAGCAATTGTTGTCTCATGACGACCTTTCTCAGACTGTTGCATCTGGAAATTCAGTTCATAATGCCAACGTTGACTGCATTTTCCGAAAATCCCGTGCCTTTATCGAAAAATGAAAAACGTATTCGATTATATCTGCCAGTGAATTTGAGGACCGCTTTATGATGTATCATACTTTTCTTATAATTATGTCATAAAGACTTACTTTTTAAGATTAATATTTGAATGCACTTTCGTACTAGTGGAGGACTTTGAGCCAAATAAGAGAGAAGGCTGTAATATACAACAAATTACGGACCTCTCCTGCTCTCTTTCCCTGTGAGAGCGACTAATTTAGCAGTTATTAATGGACACTGTTCGCAATTGTATTTTAAAGCTAGTGTTGGCAGTTCCACTTTGACAATAAGGCGGGACAGCGGCTTCTAAATCAACACATAAAAATACACTAAATTCTACGAGAACGGAACCTGTCTATAATGGATTTCTGATTTAAACGTAAAAAATGCATACTCTCTTTCGAAAAAATACCCCAAAATTATACTTTCTAAGATGGATACCTCTCCAAAACGGAATATTTTTCTGATGATTATTGGAGATTTTCTCTTAGTAGGTTTTACTATTTTAAATAAACATATTAATCTTGCACAGTTAAAATATGTGATAGTGGAATTGCTTCGGCCCGAAACAAAATTCAGTTTTGGAGAGGTTTTCTATTGAGAAGTTATAATTGTATGGTTATTCCTGCACTAGAAAGTTTATTATTATTATTATTTTATTTTATTTTTTTTTAACGTTTAAGATGCAGGATTTCGTTATAAACAGCTTCCGTTATCCCAGGTTTTATTGAACCATGTGCATTAAATTTGCGTAATAACTGAATCGTTAGGGATAGTGACAGGAAAAATATGTTGTTTTTAGACAAGTTTTCGTCTTAGCAGGTATAGATTTGTACTATATTCCTTTCGGCAAGAAAGAACGTAAAAGTTTTCTGTTATACGCAGGTTCTGTTTACACAGATTTTTTTTTTTTTTTTAGTTCCATTCGATGCAGACTAATGAACACCGTGGTACTAAAGAAAATTTAAGTGAATTTATGTAATATGTATCAAGGAAAATCGGAACTCCAAATAAATCATCTAATTTTAGTGATTATGCTTAATATGTGACTATTCTAGTATTATTCGCGTATTATTATAACATGTTAACAGCACTGAGACTGTGGGGCAATTTTTATTGGGTAAATAAATAAAATCAGTATGACATACGTGAAAAATTGCATGGCGCGCACAAAGAAATCATATTGTAAAGTAATAAAATGTCACAACGCTGCGCTAAAAAGTACCTCACAATCGCCGGATATTTATATCTGTGTATCTTATGCATTATTACAAAAAGACTTCAATGAGTATTAAAATAAAATAAGGTTAAAAATATTGAAATTATGATTATTAAAAAAGTGTTATGTGATTTTGTAAAATATTTTCACTAGGGGAAAATTTGTAAAGAGTCAATAACAATGTTTTATATGCTAACATACTCTTAAATTTTTTTATTCATCATTTTGTTATTAAATATTACAAATGAAAAATAAATATTAAAAGCAACCATACTTTCTCTCTTAAAAAAACATATATATATATGCATATACAGAGCACTTCAAAAAAGATGGGACAAACTGTAAGAGGTGGTAGAGCACGCTACAATTAACAATTTTTGTATCGTAGTAAACTAGGTCGCAATGCATTTTAGTCAAAAATATAGGGTATAGACTTTAAGCCAAACCCAAATATTTATTTAGAGGTTAATAATATGACGCTATTTTAACGAAAAGTTCAACAGATTTACATTGCTTTATGCGGAATGCGATACCAAGAAAAGTGCTGGATGTGCACAGTAATTCAGTCAATGACACAGTATGTAATGTCAACTACATTCCGAAATATGGGGCACCTAATTCAGCACTGTTTGGATGCGGGTGATAATAACTTTGACCAATTCTCGTGATACGTAAATATTGTTACATTTGTCGCTAAACAAGGTAAGTCTCTTCGAGATTTTCGCTAAAATAGATTCATCATTTTAACAAAACAAGAATTAGGGTTTGGTTGGAGCGAAACACTCTGTATACATATATTCAAATTTTAATTGCTTAATAGGAGTATAGCCAACATAGTGAAAAAGTATGCATGTATATTTGACTGAAAAAATTCATTGTGGCCATGTTTCATATACAAAAATTGCTTTTCTAAGTAAATAAACTTAATTGTCTAAAATTTTAACAGTCAACAATCTGCATCAAGCTAATATTATCAATCTCTTTCCAGTTTAAAATTTATCAAATTTCAATTTTTTTAAAGGGCTAGACGTTGCAGGGTCTTCCTCTATGTAATTTAGTTAAATGTTATTATGTGTAGTATAGAAAAAGTTTAGAAAGTCAAAAAAAAAATCAAGCATCTATTTTTCCTCAGAGTTAAGGCTATATGCACTGAAGAAGTGTAGGGTTAAACGGAGGGTGATTTCTGAGTTAAAGCCTTTCCCATAGCATTTAAAGATAACCAGATGTATACAAAACCTTGTGTTAAGATTGATTATAATGTGTAAAGATTAAAGTAAAAAAAGCATATACAGCCTAAAATTTTACTGTTATCTACAGGGCTTAATTTCTAAGGAAAAAAGTACCGGAGCCATAATATTCTGCAGTACTAACACCCGTAGCGTACCCCTCAGCCCCCCCCCCTACCCCCCCCCCCTCTATGCCGTCACTCCAATTTGCATATTTATATTTCATACATTATTTTCAAAATTCAAAGCATTGTTTTTTTATTTAGCAAAATAAAACTTTTAAATACATCTATCTGCGTATAACTTAGCAATCCACTATTCCATTTATTAGTTATTACTACTTCCAAATAGAAACCTTTGCCTAATCTTAATGTTAATTAATTGGAGAATTCTGCGATTCAATAAGCTCAGGATTATATGATTCAGAAATAGTGTTAATACAAAAAATGAATAGTTCGCAGCTATGCAGAATAGAAAAAGACTATTTCTGTTGACTCTTTATTCTGATCAAAATAGCATTAAAATGATTTGAAATAAATAAAAATTGAATTTAAGACATATTAAGCTGGAGCAGGGGTCGGAAAAAATACTTTTTATTTGTAGCGAACTACAACTACAACTACTTTATGAAAAATGTAGTTAACTACAACTACTTGCTTTAAAAAGTAGCGACTACAAACTACTTTTTAAAAGTAGTCACTACTTCGCTATTTTTCGCTACTTTAGTTATCATCGCTAATTAAATGCACCGCAAACGATTTTTCCCCATAGACCATAATGTAACAGAATTCTTTTGAATGTCCCTGTAAGCGAGATATAAATGCTACACACTTCATTTTCAATACTCAACATTCAATGGTAAACTTCAATAACATATAAAACTTTCACGGCAATCCGAGTATATTTACAAGAGTTAGAGCACGGACAGACAGACAAAGCGAATTCATAGACGCTTTTTAATTATGTTGGAAAGTGTTAAATAGAGGAAATTTGAAAACAAAAATTGTAATAATCTTACAAATTTATGAGAGTGATATAGCACAGTAGCGTTTAAGGTGGTTCTCAAATTCCTTGCTCAACAACGCGAAACTTTCTGACACATTATCTGACTCATTTTTAAACGCAAATGCATAAAATTGGCAGGTCTGACTATGGAAGCGATTTGGAATCGAAATGAGTTTTCCGTTTTTTGAAAAATAAATTACTTATCGGGTTCGGGTTATAAGCGATTCGTGTCACGTTTTTTCCTTTTCCCCTTCTGCGGCGTCGGAAATTCGGTTGAAAACGCCGACTTTGACAGTGTTTTCTGAAAAATCTTCTGTCTTTACCAGGAAATAAAATAAAATAAAATAAAAAATAATAGGAAAGGTCTTTCGGTTACACAGTAATTACAATTGAATAATGATTTAGATATTCGGTGCGAGTTAGCAATCCAGTAATTATTATTAATAAAGAAAATGGTAACACCGCTATGTGCAACTTCAGGTTATAAGGGGTAAGCGTGAATTTGAGAGGTTAGGGATAATTTAGATGATTTATGATTAGATGAATCCGTTCTATTTCTTTTCCATTTTTTCCCCCCTTTAAATAAAGATTTTATATTTCTTTGCTTGCTGGGGGTTGGAGGCAAAAGGGAGAAGAAATTAGAGTTAGATAAAGACTTAACATAGCCAGACGACTATATTTTGGTAAAAACAATCGTAGTCGTATAAAAATACATTATATTAAGAAGATTTCTATGGATTTAAATGACAATACACGAAGTTTCTGACACCCAAACTATAAAAATTACAGTTTATTTGTGACCGTGCCCGTCGTTTATGGAAAAATCTATGACACTGCAAGTGAGATTTGTCGCTGACATTCGCAAATTGTTGCAGAGAACATATTTCGCACAAAAGAAACGAGTTATGATCACGTGACTTGAAGATTGGCATTTTTTCCTCCCTCCTAAAGTAGCCTGAAAAGTAGCGTCGATGCTCGCTACAAACTACTCATATTTTGTATCGCGCTACTCGCTACACTACAATTTTTTAAATGTAGCGCGCTACACTACAAACTACTAGGAAAAAGTAGCGGCTACTGTAGTTTCGCTACTTGTAGCGCGCTACTTCCGAGCCCTGAGCTGGAGCTTGCCCAAACCCGAAGACTGATATAAAAACCGAGCCTGTTTCATCTCTATCTCTTACGTGAGCAGCACATTATGTCACTTATAAGTGTTTTGATACAAAAGAAAGCAAATGATTGAGATAGGAGGGAAAGAAAAGGGTCATTTAGGATTCGTTTTTCGGAAGCGTTATTGGACTGGGCTCCGGAGCGCAGTGTTTATAGCTCCGTTGATTTATGGCCAATATTTAAATATTTACTAAAAACAAAGAAGTACTGGAGCTGGTTTCCGGTGGGTTCCGGCGCATATTAAGCCCTGGTTATCTAATATCTATATCTATACTATTATATAAAGAGAGAACGCCTGACTAACTCATCAATGCCCAGCTGAAATGACTAAAGTCAGGATCACGAAATCTGGAAAGTAGATTGCTATTATTATCTAGGCAAGCAATAAAAAAAGATTTTTTAAAATCCCCCCCCCCCCTCCTCCTTGAAAACGGTTAAAGTGGGGTCGAAAGTTGTAGGTCATTTTTTTCGTCGTATCTTAGCAGAAGTTAGGTAGGAACATAAAATTCAGCATATCATGTCCACTAAAAAAAATAGTTAAACACGTATTTCAGCGATTTTAGAAATTCACCAACTAAGGGGGTTAAATGGAGGGTCGAACGTTTTAAGTCATTTCGTCATATTTCAGCCGAAGTGTTAGTTAGTAGAATGAAATTCAGAATGACAAATCTTCTAAAAAACAAAATAGTTATGCACTTATGTCAGCGATTTTAGAAATTCCCCCACTAAAGGCGTTAAACATCGGATATGAACACGACCATGGAAAGTTAGACGAATAAGACAACTATTGCTGATTTTTGATTAGATATTTTACGTAAGATATTTTTAAAAGGTATATAAATATTTTACGTAAAATATTTTTTTTTTTTAATTATTATTTATAAAGCCGAGGGACTTAGTATGATTGCGTCAAAATAAGATAAGTTTTTCTTAATATCATTTTGACGGTTTATGGACGCGAGTGCGTTGTTGTGATTGGCGTGTTTTTAGGATATTATAATTTTACTTATGTTACCCGGAAGACCAAGGTTAACTCGGGCGAAGCCGGGTGGTTCAGTTATATTAAAACAATTTTATTAGTTTCAATATGTACATAAACAAAAAAAAAATATTTATCAAATTTTTACAAACTTTTATTTAAAGTTTAAAATTTGTATGTACTGCAATTTTGTCTCACTCCCGCTTTTATCCGATTTAGAAATTTGTTGACTCCTGTGTGACTACGTTTTCAACCCCCCCCCCTCCCCCCCACTTCCAATACGAATTAAGTTGAAATAATTTTGCCAAAAGTTTTATAACGCTATAATCAAATATGTAGCTTTTGACCATATTTCCAGAATTTTACCCAGCGTTCCTAAAGGTTTGCCCTAAGTTTTTACAGCAGTAACTGGTTTTCTCAGTGTCCTTGGAAATTTGCTCATCGTTCCTACAAATTTCCATTTTTCCACTCACATGTGTAAAGTAGGACTACAATACAATCCGGGCTGACTCACACCGTCATTTAATTGCCCATAGGAGCAGGAGGAGAACGATTGGCCACGCAGCGTGGCAACAATCGCTGATTGGTTTAAGTGAGCATCAAAATGCTTGATGATTCAGCCTGTATTATAGCGCGACCTACGTTATACACAGCCAGTGCATGACTGTTAAAATGTCACATGGAGTGGATCATTTTTATATCGCGATTGGCGCAAACCGGCGCGCCCCCCATTTTGCACCAATCGCCGTTTCAAAATTATCCACACCATGTGACGTTTTAAACGTCATGCACCGGCCGTGTATAACGTAACGTAGGTCGCGATAACAGTAGCCCTACATAGACCCCAAGTCTATCATCTGCGGGTATAAAAACTGAGCTGCGCGACCGTCAGCGTCTCAACCGCCATACCCATGTCCTGAGGGACATATAACGCGCACGAACAGGGTCCGCCCCCGTATGCGCTACGGCGTCGGAGCACCACCACCTACGCATCACTCCGATTCTATGAAGTGGTGACGACATAGGTCGTTACGTGGAGGCTCCCATAATCAGGAGACCTCCACGAAGACAGCCGACGGCTTCGTCGCCGGAACCCCATGAGGGGAACCGGGTTCTAAGCCATAATGCCGAGTTCCCCCGACGACCCTTGCTTTCTCGCGGCGTCCGATCATCGAGTCCTAGGGAAGGAGGAAACGACTAGTTCCTCTGCCGCGATTATTGCTTGTGCGATAGAAGGAACTTCTCGCCAACCCGGGACCACAAAGAAATTTTGCCCTTGACGCATAAACACGCCTTAGGTTGTCCTCTCTCGATGGCTTTGCTTCCGGTGAGCCCTACGGTCAGAACACAGATGGTATCCGATGGACTCCATCAAGAGGCAGAGGCGGATTACCAAATAGGCTGAGTAGGCTGAAGCCTAGGGGCACGACAAACTAAGGGCCCGGCGCTAAGTTTGTAACCTGTTTTTTGTCCTAAAAATATGTATGTATATATATGTATGTGTGTGTGTGTGTGTGTGCGCGCGCGTGTGTACGTTTGTATATATATATATATATATATATGTGTGTGTGTGTATTGTATATCAATGTATATACATATAGAGAAGGAGGGGGGCCCCAATGTGTTAAGCCTAGGAGCCCGGTAGGTGGTTAATCCGCCTCTGTCAAGAGGATCATCCACATGTAAAAACAACACATGCAAACACAAAACTTAACATATCACAAAAATGTTAGAAACAACGGAAAATTAGGTTTATACCCCCTACCGAACTCTGGTGGGCATGGAAAATTCCTTCAAGAACGCTAAAGAAGCAGTACCGGTCGAGGTTAGTTGCGTAAAAATTAGGTGAAGACTACCGCTAATCCAACCATCGGGCACGGAAAGTTCCAATTATGCAAAGACACGCTGGATTGGTTTTCGACCCGAGGGACCGAGTTTTGGCTTGATCGCCGTCGCGTTAGTCGACGAGTCTCCGGCCAGGTTTCTCGTAGTCGAACAACACGAGGAGTGGGTGATGCCCTCACCAAGATATGGTTTTCGTCCGCAGCGACCTGATGGGCCGCCTTTGGATTGAAACCCCATTTGGTTTTGGAAACCTCCTGAGCTGCCCAACCATTGAGATTGGCTCCCAACTGCTTCAGCTGCAGTGGATGACGTGGTGGCTGCGGGCCATGCACGCCCCATACGCACGCACGCCGGTAGCTATTCCACCTTTGCCGCTGGTACGGTGCAGATAGTTTTTACATGCCGTATCTCCCAGCGCACCACAGAGTCACCACGCATCGTGCTCTACGAAACCCGATCTCGCCGCCGTCAATTCCTTGGATAAGTTTGTGGAGATGGTCCAGCTGCCGTTTGCTTGCCTTTGCCCAGTGTCACCTACCTCGGCACAAAAGAGAAGGACTAGTCTCCTTAGTGAGCCTCTTGCCCAAGCAACTGGGATTGATCTATGGGATGTCCTTCCAGCACCTACGGAAGAGACTCCGAGCATTGACGGAGTCCTGGCACCGCGGTGAATCTGCGCTTACGATAGGGGAACCCCCAGACCCCCAGGTCCTAAGGGACCTCGTTGAGGTCCCACAACGGGTCTTCTGAGTATCCCGGCTTTTTCGGACATCCCTTTTTCACCGGCGGACCACGATGAGACGGTAGTCCGTCCGTCTCCTGTCCCTGCTTTGTCGACGAACATCTCACTATATCGAGAGTCCGGTCCTCTTCCCCACTTAAGAGGTCGAGTCGGAACAACCCGACGGAGAGTCGCAAAATGCTTGGCTTCCGGTCATCTTTCCCACTTAAGGGGCCGAGTCAGGACCACCAAGAGGGACCCTCCAGATCATCTGCGGGTATATAACAGAAAAACAGCAATAGGCGTGAAGAACATTTTAGCACAACTTTCCCTTCGTTCAATAAACAGTCTTTTTCGGAGAGCATGTACTCGCAGAGACGTAGCTGTTGCCACTCGTGGGTAAAGTCCATAGCGTTGCCCGGATTTTTAGAGTGTTCGAAGCGTTTTTTCCCGAAGTTCCTAAAGTTATATCAGCATCCCATTTGCGGTATGTTTCGAAGGAGAGGGTGATTCCAGATTGAGAGTTTGACAGGGTTTTCAGATTTGTCCGGTATTCCTAGAATTTTGTCCAACGTCTAGAGTTCTGTTCAGCGTTACTAAAGTGATGCTATAATATCATTACCACGTGTTGCCCATTGTTCCTAGTGTTTGCCCAACAGTCTTATGTTTGTTTAGCTTTTTTAGAGACTTCCACGGCTTTGCCTAACATTCTTGCAGCATTTTCCAAGTATTTATAAAGTTTTGCCTAGCGTTCTTAAAGTTTTTCAGACTTTGCCTGTTTTTATATAACATTGGGCGCGTTCACAAACCGAACCCCGAGTTACATAGAGTAACGCACGGGAAACCCGAAGCGTTCAGATATCAATATCAAGTGACTTTTTGAGGGTTTCCAGTAGCGTTCAAAGCCGGGACTTCGGGTAACCCACATTACCTGGAGAATTTTGTTGGGTAAAGTGATCACGTGGTTGGGAAATCTTATTTGTTTGTTTGCTTTATAGCTAACTGCAATTGTCAACTGTTGTTCTTTATGACTCCTACTGTACACTTGAGTCCTGACCATTTCATTGGTCTACCTTTAACAGGACTATGATATAATTGGCCAACGTTGGCTAGGATGCTTCCTGCAACGTTCGTACAATCAAAATGTAATGGTAGATTGGTTGACGGAAGTGTTTGATCGTAAACATGCCCATAACTTCACCCAAAAGCGTTCACAGCCGTTTTAACCCAACTTTACCCTGACAAAATCAGATGACGTCATTCCCCAATTATACGAGTAACCCGCGTTTCGGTCTCTGAACGAGCTCATAGTCCGTTTTTTTTTAATTATGCTATAGCATTGCCCTGTTTTGCTCAGTATTTCACAAGAGCTTTGTCCAGATTTGCACAACGTTCATAGAATTTTATCCAGCGTTTCCAGAGTTTTGACAAGAATTTCTAGAGTTTAACCTAGCATTTCAAATGTTTTACCCGACTTTACTCGTTTTCCTTTAGCATTACTCAGTTTTGAACAGCATTCTTAAAGTTTTACGTGGATTTCACGTGTTCTGATAGCATTCCCAGGTTTTGTCTAGTGTTCCTATGGCATTGTCCCGTTTTGTACAGTGTTTCTAGAATTAGCCTAGTTTTGGCCAATGTTTAAAATTTTTGGTCCGGTATTCCTAATTTTTTGTCTGGCTTTGCCCCTGTTTCTATAGTATTGCAAAGTTTTGGTCAGTATTCCTAAAGTTTTTCAAAACGTTCCTAGAATTGTGTTCAGCAGTCGTGACTTTTACCCGTAATCCTATAGCATAGCCCAGTTTTTCCCATTGTTTCTAGAGTTTTGCCCAACAATCCTAGTTTAGTCCATCGTCCCTAAAGGTTTATCCGGCTGAGCCCAAATTTTTTTATAGCACTGCCCAGTTTTCCCTCTTTTCTTACAGTTTCGTCAAGTTTTGTCCAGTGCCCCTATAGTTTTGTCCAGCATTATTAATGTTTACCCAGTCTTGCACAGCCTTCCTGAAGTTTTGCCTAACGTTACTAAAGTTTTGTCCAGCGTTCCTAAGGATTTGTCCAGCTTTGTTCAACATTCTTGTGGCTTTGGCCGTTTTTTTCCCAATATCCTAGAATCCCTCCCCTACCGTTCCTAAATTTTTGACCTGCTTTGCTCGTGACCATATAAAATTGCCCTGTTTTTTCCAGTGTTCTCAGAGTTTTGCCAAGCGTTCTTCGAGATTTATCGGGCGTTCTTAAAGTTTTGCCAGGATTTAGCTGATGTTCCGAAAGTTTTTCGATGACTATAGGGAAGTTGCAATCAGTTGATCAACCATTGTACTTCAACTGGAGGTCAGTATAGTTCCATCAATCAGAACTGCCTATTTGTAGTGTGTGACCTCCATCATGACGTCAATTGCAACTGCCCCGAGGCTAACGAAAAAGACAGGCTACCGCGGTGCATTCCACTTATCTTTTTTTACAGACCGCTCGAGGCTAACGAAAAAGAAAGGCTACCGCGGTGCTTTACGCGTATCTTTTTTTTACAGACCGCGGGAGTCACGTGATGTTCGAATCCACCAATGCAAGTGTACGAAAAGAGCATCACGTCACTCTAGCAGTCTGTAAAAAAAGATAAGTGGAATGCACTGCGGTAGCCTTTCTTTTTCGTTAGCCTCGCAGACCGCTAGAGTGACGTAAAGCTCTTTTCGTACACCTGCATTGGTGCATTCGAGCAGCACGTGACTTCCGCGGTCTGTAAACAAGGATACGCGTAAAGCCAGGGCTACACTAGATACCGGGCTTGTTCATTCATTATCATGACGTCACAAAAGGTGGCTGGCCGCTACCAGCGATTGGTACAAAGCGAATCGACAAAATGAAAGACACACAGTGATTGGCACAAAAGACGGGCTCGTCGTTTTGCACCAATCACTGGTCGCGGCCAGCCACCTTTTGTGATGTCATGATAATGAATGAGCAAGCCCGGTATGTAGTGTAGCCTTGGTAAAGCACCACGGTAGCCTTTCTTTTTCGTAATTTGTATGGCTATATTTGAATTCGCTGGTGCCAGCTGAACATGTAATCAAAACCATATTTTTTAATTTATAGCGTTATAAAAGGTGGGCAAGATTATATAATGGGTGGGAAAAAATTATGTGTGTAAGGCTTATTTCGTAATGGGGGTGCCAACTTCACACGTGGTCAACAAAGATGTCTTTGATTTAGAGCGTTAAAAATGATAGTCAAAATTAAATAATGAGTGGGCAAAACTACGTAATTTGTGTAGCTATATTCGAATTGGGCGGTGCCAGCTGAACACGTGGTCAAAACCATATTTTTTAATTTACAGCGTTATAAAAGGTGGACAAAGTTATATAATGGTTGGACAAAACTTCTATGTAATTTGTAAATCTTAAATCGTAATTGAGGGGGCGGGGTGCCAACTCCATACGTGGTCAACAAAGATATCTTTGATTTACAGCATTAGAAATGGTGGGCAATATTAAATAATGAGTGGGTAAAACAGTAGCACAATTGTTCTTTTTAATTTCGCAAGTAGAAGAGAAATGGGTGTTCTGCATCATCAGCAGGTTCGAGATTCAAGATGGCGGCCATGGTCTAAAGGTGATGGATAAAGGTGAGGTAATTTTTGCGCAGTTTTCTTAAGGCAGTTCTCAAATTCAAAGGAGCTACTTTTTGACGCATTTCTGAATTAATTTTCGTTCAGAAACACATGAAATTGACAAGTGTTCCTATTCAGAAACTATGTCATTGAATGACATTTTTCATTTTTTGGAAAAGACAGAAGACTTTTTTCATAAAACTTTGTCAAAGTGGACGTTTTTAATCGAAATCCTGGCGCGACAGCGCCAGGATTTCGATTCCAAATCATCGATTCCAAATCACTTCAACAGTCAGGCCTGCCAGTTTTATGCCTTTACGTTTAAAAATGTGTCAGAAAGTTTCACATTGTTGAGCAAGGAATTTGTGATTACCTTAAAGAGATATGGCAATTGGCAAGTGGCAACATGAAAGAAAAACAGCATTCTTTTATTACTGCAAATGTTGCTTTACGTTATATTGTAACACACAAATATTTGTTCAAAGCAGTATATTTTTTCCATCACGTTTTAACAAAATCTTTAATACTATAATCGAAATACAAGTAAAAATATTTCCCTGTTTTTTTCTTTTCTGCACAAAAGTAGAATATATTTTTCATCTTTCATTCTAAAAGGCTGTTTGCATGTACATATGGGAAGGGAAAAGGTCTATTGACTATGACAATACTCCATTTTTTTAGTATTATACAACTTCCTGATTCTTCTGGATTATGTTTAACGTTATGTTATGTTAGGTTTATGTTAACTGGATTATGTTTAACGTCCCCTATTACAAGACGCCAATTAACACAAAAAATCCCTTACGGCTCGGCCTACAGGCACTTGTAGATTTCGAAGACGCAGGCCGTGGGGCGCCTGTTTGTTGGTAGTTACGGAAGAAATGACCTTTCTGCCATGATGCGACAGTTGGAACCGTCCACTTCGAAACCTAACTTGTTAACAGGCGGAGCCGGCAGGGATTTTTTTTTTTTTTTTTGCTATAAGGGTTGGTTCTGTGATATTTTCCCATATCCCAGCTGAGTTACGTTACTATTGACCTCAGGAGTTGTCGGGTCAGATCAAACGAAACGATCGATTCCCGATGCTGAATGGCGTGGACATTTTAAGAACAATAACCGAGACTGCCTGGCACCTAGTCCGACACTAACGGATTGATTACTCTCCTTGTGAGGTCGCAGATGGAGAGATTCCCAGAGACTTTCGGACGCCAAGGGAAGTCCTTTAAAATCTGGGAATGAGAACCAGAGATCCACTACGATAGGCTGCCGTAAGTTTAAGAGGCCGGGATGAACCTGCCCCCCGCCCCCCTTTTTTTCTGAGGCGAGAGGAAGAAGAGAAGACGAGATGGAGATGGGTTCTTCGGAGGCAAAAGGGTAGGACGTGACCCTGAAAAAGCAGAGTCTGGCAGTGAAGCGAGAGCGAAGTGAAACGGAGGAGCGATCCGTCTCGATCACCCAAGGACACCCTGTTCTGTTTAATTTGTATCACCGAATACAGAGAACGGAAATTAAGTTTGGAACGAGACTGTCTGGTGTAGAGACCTAAGGAGAAATTAGAGGACTTTATGGAACTCGTTTATAATCACCTGCACCCACGCATTTCATCTTATTTTATTTTGTTCTATTTTATTTAAATAATGAAACCTGTAGAAGGAATGCTCTGTCCTTCGAGCTTCGAATAAAAAAACTTTTCTTTCTACAAATCAACTTGAGTAATTACTCCGGTTAGCCACAGCTACCAGTTCGAATTTTTATAAATCCCGCCGGAGTTTTTCCAGATGGTGGCAGCGGTGGGATTTAAAGTGGTGAAAGAAACGTGCGTGACAAAGTTTTATGAATTCGGGGCAGAGTAGGACAACTCGCCGAATTTCTTCAGAATCTACACCAGCCGTTGGGAACCTGAATCTACATACCGAATCGGGGCAGAGCAGGACAACTCGCCGAATTCGTACAGAATCCTGTGATAGAGAGACAGATTCCGCTGAATCGAGGAAGATCCACCGACCCCAAAGTGACCCGCCAAAACCAAGGCAGAGACCCGAGCTGATCTGAAACTGCATCCGCTGAACCAGCAACCAGAAGCATCCGAACTTTGCTGACAGTGTGGAGAGAAAATAAAGCAGAATCACCGCCGAGAATCGCAGAGCTATACCCAGGTGAGCACTTGTTTTATTCTCAGTGGAGGCTTAGTGTGTATATTTTTAATTTTGGACAGGAAGCAATTTTTCTTTAATTATTTGTGTTCGGTAATATAAGTAAAAATTTTAAATATTAATTACCAACAGATGTTTTTGTGTGTTGAAGGTAAATTAAAAGTGTAACAAACTTTAAATTCATCTTGGTTCTAGTAATTGAAAAATTCTTTTAATCTTTTTAATTAAAAATTTTTTTGTTTGGTGAAAAGCAAATTATGTTAATTGTATTTTTCGGCCGAAATTTTCAATGTGCTCTCTTATTTTGAAGATTGCTAAGGAATTAAATTTTGAATTTAAAGAAGTTGTAAGATTAAGGTGAAGTCTGTTAGTAATTCAGTTAAGTTAAAGTAAGATATATGTTTTTTTTGGCAAATGGTAGCCTATATGTGGAATTGGTTTGCTTGTAATTCAAAATTTTAAAAATCTGTGACCTGCGATCAAAATTTCATGAATATTGATTGTATTTTGTGTCGAGCAGAAACTACTGTATTTATTTTTATGTTGTTTTGGGGGTGAAAAAAATTGTGTATTTTTTTTTTTTGCATTTATGTGCGGGAAATTGGAATTAAATTGTGTTAGAATTTAAAATTAGTGATTATGGCAGGCATATCGGGATTCCGAAAATGCGATCTGCAAACCCTTGCGATAGAATTTGAAGTAGAGGTTTTGTCAAATGATACAATTCCTAAATTGGTTAAAAAGATAACGGAGGCCCCCGATTATGATGAGACTATGGCGTTAAACCAATTAAAGTTGATTGAAGAAGACCGTGTAGAGAGATCGAAATTGGAAAAAGATAAAATTGAGAAAGAACATGAGCTCGCGAGAATTAGGGCCGAACGGGAAAATGATACTTTAACGTTATCATCTAGTCAAATAGAAAGGGAACCTAAAATTCTGTTAAAAAATGTGTTACCTAAATTTGAAATGGGAAAATCGGAGATTTCCTTATATCTCAACTTATTTGAGAGACAGGCATTAAAAGCGCAATTAGATAAGTCGCAATGAGTAACAAATTTGCTAGGTTTACTTCCTATAGAATTGACAGAAGTTATTCTTAGAGAACCACCAGACGAAACGGACAATTTTGATTTTGTGAAGGGAAAATTACTCGAAAGGTTTAAAATTAGTGCAGAAGACTTCAGAATCAAATTCGTAACAACACCACGGTCCGAAGAAAAAAATTGGAAAGATTTTTCGTATGAAATTACGAATTATTTCGACCAATGGTTAAGCGGTATTCAGGTGTCCGAATTTAGTCAACT
This sequence comes from Maratus michaelseni, assembly GCA_963931845.1. NCBI lineage: Eukaryota > Metazoa > Arthropoda > Arachnida > Araneae > Salticidae > Maratus > Maratus michaelseni. Next base: position 30,207,400 of record OZ007599.1, read on the forward strand.
TAGGGACCTGATAATTACTGACCAGATCAAACGGAAAGTGCCCTCTGAAATTAGACAACATTTCATAGATTCCTGGAGTGATTTAATTACGCCCGGGGAATTAACCCAAAAACTAGATCATTATGAGGCGGTTAGAAGAACAGAGATGAAACAGTCCCCGCCTAGATATCCAAATAACGGCAAACAGGTTGAGGGAAACAGATTGGTTGATAGACCAGAGACAGAACCCCAAAACGCGGAAATGAAAAGAAATTGGAGGGAGAGGGAAGATAAAAAAGATAGAGATGTAATTTTTGATAAGCGGAAAGACAGGTCTTGTTTCCATTGTGGTAGTTTTTCTCATATCCGCAAATTTTGCCCCAAACTAAAATGGAGTAGTGAAATACCTGAAGTGGTTAATCAGTTGGCTGACCTCGATGAGTTAAACGAAATGTTCCAGCCCTATTTAACAAAAGGGATTATAAATGGGAAAGAAATGAAAATTTTTAGAGACACTGCTACGTCGCTAGATTTAATTAGTGCCAACCAGGTGACCCGAGAACAATACACAGGGAGAGTCGTGTGGGTAAAGCAACCGTTACAAAATGATTTAAAATGTCTACCCCTCGCAGAAATAGAGCTTAATCTGTGTGATTTAGGAAAAAGAGTTAGGACTTACGCAGGTATTGTCGATGCAGACATAGAAATGGATTATTATTTATTGGGAAGCAAAACACAAAATTTGCTAGACAGAATGAAACCGAAACCGCCTGTTAGCTTTGGGAGTGCAGCACCGAAAAAAAGGCACAGGAGTGACCGCCCAATTCCCCCCAACCCCACGAACCGCTTAGTTTCGGCTTATCAAAAGAATGAAGGGAGAAAACCGGACAGGAAGGAAAAGAAAGGCTTTGTTCCCTTCCCCCTTAGCCAACGTGCAGGAGTAACGCATTGTGAATCTTCCATTAAAACGAAATTCACGACGACCCCGATCCGCGCGACACCCAAATCAAGGATGAAGGAAGAGGGTTATAAAGATAGAGCGAGGGTGTCTTATTTAAGGAACGAAATCCGGGAAAGTAAGCATGAGGAAAAAAATAAAGACACAGTCTTAAAGCGAAAGGAAGAGTTTAGGTTTAAATCTTCGGGACAGAAAACAACAAAGGGGGTAAACCGTTATTGTGCGTTGGGAAGAAAACGAAAAACGTTTTTCGGATCTAATTGGTTAGAAACCCCAGGATACATAACGCCGCATAACGAAATAAAAGGCAGCGAGGTTAAACAGTCGAAAAACGACGCCGGAAATGATTTCCGACTAATTAGAGATTGTGGAAAACGGCAGGATATTCGCAGGTCCTTAGGATATAGGCCAGGGATACCAAATTCCACATGTAGACTGTTTAAGTAGAATGGAATAAATAACATTCCACTCAGTAATTTTGTATATAGTTTTTAATTTTGTAATTGAAATAATTGTGTATTTGAATCATGCAATGAATATTGAAATTTAATTTAACGATGTGAGTCTGTAGAGTGTATTGTAAACTTGTGAATAATAATGTTTAAGGTAAGCCTCTATTGAGAATTAACTTGTGTATGGGGTATGTATGGAAGGCTAGCGCACCAGTAATGATGTAAGATTTTCCAAATGCTTGAAAAATCTCAACTGCTGGAGGGGGTAATGCTGTGATATTTTCCCATATCCCAGCTGAGTTACGTTACTATTGACCTCAGGAGTTGTCGGGTCAGATCAAACGAAACGATCGATTCCCGATGCTGAATGGCGTGGACATTTTAAGAACAATAACCGAGACTGCCTGGCACCTAGTCCGACACTAACGGATTGATTACTCTCCTTGTGAGGTCGCAGATGGAGAGATTCCCAGAGACTTTCGGACGCCAAGGGAAGTCCTTTAAAATCTGGGAATGAGAACCAGAGATCCACTACGATAGGCTGCCGTAAGTTTAAGAGGCCGGGATGAACCTGCCCCCCGCCCCCCTTTTTTTCTGAGGCGAGAGGAAGAAGAGAAGACGAGATGGAGATGGGTTCTTCGGAGGCAAAAGGGTAGGACGTGACCCTGAAAAAGCAGAGTCTGGCAGTGAAGCGAGAGCGAAGTGAAACGGAGGAGCGATCCGTCTCGATCACCCAAGGACACCCTGTCCTGTTTAATTTGTATCACCGAATACAGAGAACGGAAATTAAGTTTGGAACGAGACTGTCTGGTGTAGAGACCTAAGGAGAAATTAGAGGACTTTATGGAACTCGTTTATAATCACCTGCACCCACGCATTTCATCTTATTTTATTTTGTTCTATTTTATTTAAATAATGAAACCTGTAGAAGGAATGCTCTGTCCTTCGAGCTTCGAATAAAAAAACTTTTCTTTCTACAAATCAACTTGAGTAATTACTCCGGTTAGCCACAGCTACCAGTTCGAATTTTTATAAATCCCGCCGGAGTTTTTACAGTTCTATAAAAAACTTGTCAACATAAAAGTTTTAAATAATATTAAGAGGAGTTATAATAATTTAAGTGGATTCGATATCTTTTGAATTGACGAAGTTATGAATTTTTTTCTTCTAAAACCCCCTTCCCCCCCCCCCTTGGGGCCATTTTTAATGATATCAAAATTCTGCCATACATAAATTTTCGGCCTTTTCCTAGAAGTAATAATAACTTTAAACGGATTCGATACGTATCATAATTAAGAAATTATGGGTTTTTTTGTTTTCACAAAAAGCCCCCCCATTCCCCCCCCCCGCGCTTGGTGCGATTTTGCCCGTTAACAACTTGACCGATATTTTATGCCCCTTGATTTTATGTATCAGTTTGGAAGAGATTTGTGCAGAATTATTGCAGTTATCGTGTCCATAAAAAAGTGACATAGATAGATAGATATAGTCTTGAACTGGGGGGTGATTTTGGGTTCTGGGAGTCAGGATCGGTGTAGATCTGCAAATTTTTTTTAAAAATTCCAACTTAGGGGACAATGTAATAGGTAGTATTGCTTACGAAATCTATTTAATAGGGAGGTATTCAGAATCAGACTCCCCACAGAACGTTTTTTTTTCACTGAGAAAATTAATTGAAAACTGAAATATAAGGAGCACGATCTGTTTATATATTGAATCTTTGTTTAATTATGTTTTAAAGAGGTTGCAATGAGGCGGTTAATTTCAAAGCTAATAATGTCATTTCATTGTTTTTTGATATCCATTGCTAATTTGTCATTCCAAATTCCTTAACGGAAATGTATAATATTTGGGTATATTTAGGAAATAACGTCGTATTTTAATTTTGTACAGTTGAAGAATAAAGTCTTTTCCTATTTCATTTAAACATTTTTCGTTTCAGCAGTTGCCAAAAATTAAAAATCCACAATGATATTCTTTCTACAATAATTAATTTTCTATTGAACGATTTCCACGTGAAAAAGGAAAAAAAATGTTTCACCAATTGAAAAAAAGATTAATATGAAATAAATTGATTGACGTCATAGTGGTAATAAAACGGAAATTGTCTAAGATTTCTCAATAATGCAAGGAGTATGAGTATGTGTATGTACACAAAGCAGATTAATATCACGTCATAAGAGAATTAAAAAGAAAATCTGACGTCATATTGGAAGTTTAACGAATTTTTCAAATGTTTGAGAATAATACAAAGCGAGTATCAATATGAGTAATAGAGAATATTTAAATATATGAGTTTGAGAAACATTTTTTGAATCATGATAAAAATTCGATTACGGAAATATTCGCCTATTTTAACATTTTGAAGGTGTACAACATGTTTAATTTTGAAATTATTTTTTTAAATATCGCATTTAGTCCGCATGAAAGATATTATGACAGAATATAATAGCGGGCTGGTTTAGATATTCGAAAAAACGAAAAAATAGAGTGGTAAAATTTTACTTTATAAAAAAGATTTTTGCTGAATGAAATTTATTCGGATTTAAAGAAAGGATAAAGTGTTTTGAAAGGAATATTAAACGAAACCCTTTGAGCGATTTTCGATCACACTTAACCACTTTTTTTTTTTTTACTATTTATGCTTAAGCATCATTTTTATTTATTACAGAAAATATTATAAAATTCTGATTTTAATGTAACAAGTAACAAATTTCTCAATATAAAATTCGCAAAAGTGGCAAAAGCATTAAATTACCACAAGCTGTTATTCAAATTTTTTTTTATCAAACAGCTTTTTCATTTTTTGGTAAATGCATAAGATCATTCAGAAAGCGATATCAAATTTGACTTTATGAATCGAATTTCCGGACGCGACAGTGTGGTAAAGGAACAAAAACTGCCGTCATGAGACAACAATCGCTTAGAACTCAATATGTAACTCATTTACCTATAAAGGATAAAGTCTATTAGATTACAAATTAAGCTGCAAGTGGCAGCTTTTATGTTTAAAAATGAATTCCTAAATGTGTCAAAAAGTTTTGCATTGTTGAGAGGAAAAATATAATCTTGAGAACTGCTGGCAGCAAGCCTCCAAAGGAAAACATAGTTAAAACTATCATTATTTCTTCTTAATATATTCATTTAAAGTAATATATAAATAGAGTGTAAAAATTGTAAGTATGTTTATTATTTTTTATCTTCTAAAAAACGATAACTGTACAAATATTTATTTTTTATTTAAAAAAAAAATTGGTAAAAGGTAATAGTCATAAATTAGATATTCTGAGTTAATTCCCTTTACAAATAGTGTGAATGTCCTATCTTCAGCTGTATATTAATATGCCTCTCAAACCATTACACAGATCTGTTATCTTAAATTTCACAAAAATGGACTATCATCATTTTTTCCTTTAAGCCTTTCACTTTCGCAAAATTATCCAGAAAGAAAACAAAGCCGAAGTTTTTTTTCCATCATTTAAACATTTCCGGGAATTTTACAAGTATAATTACAATATAGAAAAATGTATATTGCGGTAACTCCCCCCTCCCCAATAGCGGACATTTTGGTGATTTGTCCACTGTTCTTTAAAGGTTAAACTGTAGAAATATAGATGTGTTATGGGTTCAAAGAGGTGTCTGTTATTAAGAAGTGTCCGTTACGGAAATTTTCGTATATGCACTTTGCAATCTCTATAATTATTTTATTTAAAACTAGATTTTAAATAACATTCGAACTACACAAAAAAAACTCAGTTATGATTTAAAAAAATTTGTTTCACAAAAATACTTTTTTTAGCCATATTTTATTTGGATGCTGATTATATGCAGTCCAGACTTTTTCAAGCTTCCCCCCCCCCCCCCCCCCCAATTCCCCTCAATCATGAACCTTATGTTTTATTTGTTTTGCATTTTATTAAAATCTCCAGGTTAACTTATTTTCTTTTGCTGTTTGATGCTATTAAATATAATTATAGTAAAAATATTTTGTCTACAACATATCTACTTTAAGCTTTTCTCAGAGAACTGTAGTCAAGTACAGGTACCTTGGTACCTGTTACTTAGATATCGGTGTTTGAAATTATATTTTCTCTAAATCATTTTACTCATCTTGAAATTCCGTCTGCAGTCTGCCTGTGTGGATATAAGGGCCTGTTTAGATAAATAGTGTGTGTGGAGGGGGGGGGGGGGGGTAACTGTTGGATTATAAAAAATAATATTAATTCACGCTCAAATTATTTAGAAAAGCCTTGTATTAACATTGTTCCGATCAACGCAGTTTTCGAAAAATAAAAAACGTTATTCGATTCAAAATCATTGTAATAGTCCTGCCGGCCAAATGCATGCTATTACGTTTAAAAATGAATTCGTGAACGTGTCAGAAAGTTTTACCTTGTTGAAGTGGACTTTTTTCTATTGAGAATCTAAGTTTAACGGGACCACAAACAATGCAATGATTAAAAGATTTAAAGAGCTGATTTTAAAAAAAATCTAAATTTTTCGTGAATTCGAAACACAAATAAAGAAAGGAAAAGGAACATAAAAAATGATGAAACACTCGCACGCGCAAAGTTTTTAATATTAATCTTTAAAAATGTATTATTATTTTATGAGATAAAATAATATTATTAATATTCCTCCATTGTTTTGGCTAAGATAATATTTTAATTATGATCTTCAAAACAAGGTATTCGCATTTCTGCTTTAAATATCTGAGATCTTTAAAATTGGTCTGTGTTTTCTTTTACAAACAGAAAACAGTATTGAACACATTAAAACATTCAACATCCCCCCCCCCCCTCCGTCTAGACACTGGTATATAAATAAATACATTTTTTTAAATACCAAAATACTTATAATAAAGACTTTATGCATTAATTACTTTTATTTTAAATATTTTACTTAAATTATCATTAATTTCTCTTTCTTTTTTAATACTATAGGCCTCATTACGTGAAATATCTGCGTAAATAAATGCATTACATTTCAAACACAGGAAATTTAAATGTTATACTTTCTAGGTTTATTGTCTAAAAAACAAACGCATAAGCGAAATGACGATGAATCAAGAGAAATCTTCTAGTAGTCTCAAATTCTCATCTTCCCTGCAAAACGCAAAATAAAGCGAAAGCGAAAACCACAGACTGTAGTTAAAAAAATGTTCTTTTGCGGAGATAACAACAAAGAATGTACAGTAAGTACCATGCATTCTTTGATAACAGTAACGAATGGATATCTTGGGGTTGCTGAAAAGACCCCACTGCCGAAAAATCACGATTGGCTTAACACAATGGCACAATATGCCAATATCACACACATCATTCTGGCAACCATATGTGTTGTTAGCCAATGCTTGGCGACTCTATTTGGCGGGGTCAAGCATAGGTAAAGTCGTCTACAAATTTTCGTTTGCTTTATAAAAATTCTTCAGTGAAAAATCATTTATATATATACATATATATATATATATATATATATGATCATAGCTGCACAAAAAACCTTTTTATTCATTAGTAACTATTTCGGTGATAACTTCTAATGTAAATTAAGATAATATTCTTAAATATATTATCTTATATAATGTTCCTTAAAAGTTGTACAACTGGTGTTATTATTTTTATCATGTTTCATATGTCTATCTCAACAAAAATAAACATTTCAAACTTCCGTTATACGAGGTTACCAGAAGAACGCCAATAAAAACACCAAATCGCCAGCTCCATTACCGGAGATGACGTCAAAAACATGGAAAAAACATGGACTCACGTGACTCGTTGCCATCTATTGGAATGCCCTATTGAGAGCCCCCTTGAAGTGAAAGGTCTTGTGAAAGGTTCATTGCGTGGATCTCACTTCACTTCAGATTTTTATGTTACAAAGTCAGGGATACTGCGAAAACGCTTCCCGTCACAACTTGGTCCACAGTCACAAATCCCGTCGTACGCGATACCAGGGCTAGAGAATATAAGGGCTAGGTCATCCCTTTGAGAGGACCTCTGCCGCCTTGTGACTGACTGCGCTCCCTACCGGAAGCTCCGTGACGTCATGGATTTCACACCCTCACGCTGCCCTAAAGAGAAGTATTGGTCATTGAGTACATAGGCGTACATTTTTTTAAATACTTGGCGGGGCTCAACTCTTTTTTACACATGTATGTGAGTGTAAAAAAGATCGATTACGAATTTAATGTTGCTTTTTTAACCTCCTTTAAAAGAAATTAAACATAATCGTATACTGATAAATAATCACAAGTTAAATGAAGCATTAAAGCAATATAAAAATTCGAATGTACAGACCCGTTCATAAAAAGAAACTAGCTGATATTCTAAAGAAAAATAGGAAAAAATCAAACATTCAAAAATTCTTTGAAATACTAGAAAGTAAAAAAAAAAAAAAAAAACTTTTTTTTTATATTAAAAGGAAAAAAAGTGTCTATTTTAGAAATTATTGGTGGGGCTCGAGCCTCACGAGCCCATACAATTCTACACCTTTATTTGAGTATTTCTTTGTCTGTTCTCGGGAAAGCACATGGGTTATTTATTTTATTTTGCTTGTAATTTTTGTATTTTAATTTTCTATACTAATCTAAATTTATCATTATTCGAATATTCAATTATTGGGATTACCTGAAATGAAAAAATTAAGAGTCTTCTGTTCCAAGCAAGATTATGCCCTCCATTAAGAATGTAAGATGATGTCTTGATGAGAGACTTAGAAAAATAAAATATTTTGCAAAATGCTCATGATTAGACTAAAATGTTTCAGCCAGATAAAAATGGTTTCCGAAGAGAATAATCACGGTAATGATAATATTGCACCCTGCAATATTGATCGACGAAAGTGGGACAGAAGATGGTTTTCTAAATTTTAATGATATGCCTGAAAATAATATGTTTTTCAAATGAAAATCAAATTCTGAAATAACTCTCTCCAAAAATGAAGAGAAGGCTCTGGCTTTTATTGCAGGCTTCATATAGCATATAGAATGAAACTAAAATATATTGATGCAACACTTGGAACTTTAAAATCTTACTGAAATTCCAGAATATGGTAATTGGATTTCATTACTCTCGGCAGGAGGTTTAACTGTTCCATCTTCATCTTGGATGAGAACTGTTAAGAGAGATGATGGACTTAATATTTCGTAAAATTCAGGGAGAAAATTTTCGTAAAGGCATAAATATCCTTAGAAATAGGACCACATAGCTTGTACACGCTTTTTCCATATTTAATTACAAGCCATTATTCTATTTTCAAGAGTTAGAACATTTATAAAAATGAGGCATCTGAACAGAACCGCATTGCTTGTCAGCATAAGAAAAGCCCAAGAACAATCAAATAAATGGAAAAAATAATTAGATTAATGCAATTTAGAGATAAAAATTATTTTTTAACATGTTATTATTTATTAAGTTATTATTGTTTATTAAAGTTCTGACTCATTTTTTAAGGTATATAATTGACAGACGTAATTATTGAAGCAATTTGGAATCGAATAACGTTTTTCATTTTTTGATAAATAAATTACTTATCGAGTTGTGAGCGATTCTTGTCTCGTGACGACACGTTTTCACCTTTCTCGCCGGGAATTCGGTTCAAAACGATCACTTTGACATTATTTTCTGAAAGATCTTCTGATTTTACCCCCCCCCCCCTCCAAAAAAATGGAAATCACCATTCGATTAGAAGGTTTCTGAATAAAACACCTGCCAATTTAATACAGTTCCGAACAAAAATGAATTCAGAAATGTGTCAGCTCAACAGCCTTAAATTATTAATATTTATTTTACATTTTATTTTTATTTATAATTTTTGTACGTAAGTAAAAAGTGAATTTAAAAATATTTTGTAAAATAACAAGAAATTTGGAATTTTCGTTATAAAATATTTGCATATTCTTCTTATCTGAAATTTCTTGCTAATGTTGTATAAGTTCAAAAATGCCCCTTTTTATTGAGCTATGCAATAAGTTAATAAAGAGTATGAAATGCAAGCATTTGAATATATTTGTAATTTTAAAATGTATAAAATATAAAAGCGTTATTACGAATTTAAAAGCAGAATAATTCTTTATTTAAATATATTTTTCCTTTAAATCAACAGTAATATTAAACATGAAAGTCAATAGCAACATAACAACCTAATGTCCGAAATAGCGATAAATATAAAGATTATATTTAAACGTTATTTCAATATTTTTGCACAAAACAAACTCAATACGATTGAATCCCGTTTATCTGCGATGATTCCTCTCAGCCAGCGTGTTAGATTTAATCAGTGTAGATTAAACAGAAAGAAATGAATAGTGTTAAGTGCGTGACGTTTATATATATATATATTATTGAATGCTTTTATTTATGGGGAACGAACTTTTGTCTGTATCATGTTTATAGGAATATTGTTTATAAACTCTTTTATAATTAATCTTACACTTACCTATCTCAAGGGGATAGCTTGTATTTCCTTCTAGGGCAACTAAAGGTTTTATCTCATTTATGAAGCTTATTTCTTTTAGCTCTTATTTCTTGCAGCTATTTTTGTAAGTTTGTACGTCATAACGAAATCGCTTTCCTTTAAAGAAAAGGGATCTTCACGATCCTTTATTAAATGACGAGAAAACTTTAAAAAATGACGAGAGATTAACTACGTCATCACTGCTGACTTCCTGTTTCATCCTCGGAGCTCCGATGAACCAGCCCTTCTATTCTCTAGCCCTGACGCGATACAGCGGAAACGCTTTCCGGCCGGAGGCGTCACAAAGTTGCGACCGTCGTCCCAAAAACCTGCGACTGCTTGGAAGTCGTCGTGAGCTGTTGCAAGCCGGTCGTAAGTCGAAAGCAGTCAAGATGGCGGAGTCATTAGACGTAAAAAAAAAGAAATTAATTTCTCGTCATTTAATAAAGGATCGTGAAGATCCCTTTTCTTTAAAGGAAAGCGATTTCGTTATGACGTACAAACTTACAAAAATAGCTGCAAGAAATAAGAGCTAAAAGAAATAAGCTTCATAAATGAGATAAAACCTTTAGTTGCCCTAGAAGGAAATACAAGCTATCCCCTTGAGATAGGTAAGTGTAAGATCAAGAAAATATATTTATAAATAATATATATTTTAGATTTAATCAGTGTAGATTAAACAGAAAGAAATGAATAGTGTTAAGTGCGTGACGTTTATATATATATATATTATTGAATGCTTTTATTTATGGGGAACGAACTTTTGTCTGTATCATGTTTATAGGAATATTGTTTATAAACTCTTTTATAATATATTGCACAATGGACTTTACCCACGAATGGCAACAGCCATGCCGCAGCGGGTATCTACCCTCCGAAAAAGACTGTTTATTGGACGAAGGGGAAGCAGTGTTAAAATGTTCTGCACGCCTATAGGGCATTCCAATAGATGGCAACGAGTCACGTGAGTCCATGTTTTTGACGTCATCTCCGGTAATGGAGCTGGCGATTTGGTGTTTTTATTGGCGTTCTTCTGGTAACCTCGTATAACGGAAGTTAGAAATGTTTATTTTTGTTGAGATAGACATATGAAACATGATAAAAATAATAACACCAGTTGTACAACTTTTAAGGAACATTATATAAGATAATATATTTAAGAATATTATCTTAATTTACATTAGAAGTTATCACCGAAATAGTTACTAATGAATAAAAAGGTTTTTTGTGCAGCTATGATCATATATATATTATATGTATATATATAAATGATTTTTCACTCAAGAATTTTTATAAAGCAAATGAAAATTTGTATTTACGATTAATTTCTATGTTGTGAACAGAAACTTTCATATAATTCACAAAATCGTATTTAATATAAACGCATTTTAAGAAGATTCAAACACATTTGAGTAGTAGTTAATAAAAGTGTGAAGGAGTCTTTATAAAGATTATTATTTGTAAATTTTGCTTTTGTACAGAAATTGTTTTATTCACTGTTAATATTTAAATTTCTTATTAATTCTTCATTTTTCCTAATTAGAATTTATCAAATTATTAAATCTGTGCTTAAAACATATGATATAGTTTAACAAATTCAGGATACTTTAAATTCATTAGCAACATTCATAAATCAATGTATGCCAACAAACTAGAGCTGTACTGAGTACTCAGCTAAGTTTTGGCGGAGTTTTTTTTTTTTTTAAGCATTATTGTCATTGTCATTATTGAATACCCCTTCCCTCTAAAAAACAAGTTTTTCAAAACTATTCTTTGTAAAAATGAATAACATGAACTGGCTTTCTTTTTAAATTTCATTTCTTAAATTTGCAATTTAAAAACAGATAATAAAGAATTTTTTTTCATTTCTATTACTTATTTTTGTAAGTCAAACAAAATAAGTAGATATTTTTTTTTTGTCTAACATTGGGACAAAAATTTAAATTATCATGTTAATTTAAAATTTTTATGAAAAACCAAAGAATAAAGGGCATTAATATATCTGTAAGAAATAAAATGCTTGAATGTTAAACTTGTAGAAAGCTTTTGATCACCATTAAAATATTCCCCTCGCACCTTAATATTTATATGTAAACAATTAATGCTTATTTATTTCTTGCATTTTATTAAAAAAGGGATTGAAAGTTCTAAAAGTCAAAAGAGTCATTAATACAATTTATTTCTAATTTATGTATACATTACTCTAATGAAAAGGCAAATTTTCAACTGTAAACAAAATAGACAGAATGACTTTCACAAAACCTGCAAGAAATTAAACTTATATCAAATGTCAGAGCTGTTTATACACAGATAATCAGCAGAAACTTTCAAAATGTTATCCGTTTCAGGGGTCGATACAGGAAAAATTTGGGGCATATTTAGGGTCCCTTCACAAAAATCAATTTAATAAAATGGTTCCCTTCACAAAATTCTATTCCATAAAAACTTACTATTTATTATTTATTTATTATTTTGTGATTTTTAAAATGCGTAATTTGTAAATAAACAAGTTCACCAGAGAGGAAAACTTCAGCAAAAGGATTTTAAAAGTTTTTGTTTATAAATGTTTGTTTCGAATTTGATTAACTGGATTTCAACTTTTGTTACAAAATTTTATTTTTCAGAAAAATATAATAAATTTCACAAAAATAACCTTTACTTTTCCTTTTCACAAAATGGGCCCCCAAGAAAAAAAAACTGCATCACCTTCATTGGTATTTTAACATTTATATTACCTTTCATATGCAAAATGCAATATTTAAAATAAATTTCAACAGTTAAATCTTATTTCAACATTTGTTATTATTATCTCTCTCTCTTTTTTTTTCTTTTTTTTTTATATTAAGGTTGTTTATTCTCAAATTCAAACTGTCTACTTTACGACATATTTTTTAATTCATTTTTGATCGTAAATTGGCAGTTATTGTTATTCAGAAACTTATGTAACTGAAACACGTTTTCCATTTTTTTGGTAAACGCAAAAGATCTTTCAGAAAATATAGTCAAAGTTACCATTTTGAACTGGATTTCTGTACGTGACAGCCAGAGAAAGTATAAAACATGCCGTCACATGAAACGAATAGCTTGTAACTCGATAAGTAATTTATTTATCAAAAAATGGAAAACTCATTTTGATTCCAGATTGCTTCCATGGTCAGGCCTGCCAATTTTATGTCTTTGCATTTAAAAATGTGTCAGAAAGTTTCGCGCTATTGAGCAGATTACTAGAAATACAAAAATATTTATTAACAAAAGCAGTCTGATTTATTAGGAGTAGGAAATTACATATCTGAAATAAAGAATTTTTTATACTTTGTTATAAAGGCACACACAACCAATTTTTTCAATATTTATATGATTTATTTACTTATACAGAAGTCTTATCTGTTATTACATACATACAGAAGTAATTTACCTAATATAAATCAGAAGCAGCTTTTTAATACATTTCATGAACATTGGTTCCACCACTATTTCAAAACAATGACCTTCATTGCAGATTCTTACAAATTTTTGGAGTAGATTGATTTAGAAATAGTGGTAGAAAATAGGGCCTAATATGGCAAATTGGCTGAGTACTCAGCCAATACCGAGTAGTTGCAAGAATTTCATGTTTTAAGCATATTTAAAGACAAATTAATTTATAAGTGATCTATAAAAAGTTATTTGAATATAAATGTATAATATATGCCATAATTCATAAAAACTATTTACTCGGTACATAAAAATTTATCTATAAAACATAGAAAAAGGTAAGAAAAAAACCCCATGCAAAATTAATGTAAATTGAAGTTTAATTTTATATTAAAAAAAAAGACATTTCTAAAACTGTAGGAAAAGACTGATTTTGGATAAAGAAGCAGTACGTAGAAACAGAAAATACAATAAATGCAATTTTAAAAAAAAAATAATTATTAAATTTGCTGTATGGCAAATTATGGTACAAAAATACTAATCATTCTACATTTTCTAGAGATAGGGCATTTTTTTTATTGGTTGTAAATTTGGCCTGCTCCAGAAAAAAATGTGTTCACTGCGAGCACTGATAAAATAGCATTTTAGCACATTACACACACACAAAAAGAAAAGAAAAGAAACTGTAAAGCCCCCTTTTTGGTGCTTTCGTGTTATAGCGGCCTCCACAATTACAATTATGTCAAGGTTTCAGCTCTGATTTCGCCAAGATCATCGAAAAGCTTATATATGCATCATATATACACATATTATTCCAAACAGCCATATACGTCATTACATACATATTATTTATGTCTTATATGTCATATATATACATCCTATATGACTTATGCACATGTTATATGTATACATCATATATGTGTTACATATGACTAATAACTCGGCCATATACATCACAAAAGTAATGATTTAACGTAATAATTATGTCATACATGCTTTATAATTTGGCGATAAATCTTTGTCGCTTGACGATTCATCCTCAAGGGCCGCTATTACACGATAGTACCCAATTTTTTTAATCAAAAGAAAATAAGATACTTTTAAAAACTATGAAACATTTTGCATTATTCAAGGAATTGTTACAGCAAGCAATAACCATTTTTGATAGACAGATTTCAGGTATCAAAATGACAAATGGGTAAAGATGTGTTAAATAATCAATTTTAATTTCATATTGGTTAATTGAACTATTTATATATCAATTCTTTTTTTATATATATTTTTTAAATAATGCTACTGTTTTAAAATTTTTGAATATTCAAAAATTGTCATTAAAAGGTCCACAATAAATGAAATAAAATTTCAAAAAATGAAGTTAATTTAAAAAAATTGAAGTTAATTTTAAAAAATATGATTATATTATATGCACAAGATGCATGTTTATAAATAGGTATCTATATAAACACACACACACATAGAAGTGTTACCACTAAGCACACTTCATGTTCGCATCAGTGATTCTTTCTTAAACACAACTACTCGGTACACCAATAGTAGAAAAAATAATAAAATCTGCCAGTGGCAGGTTTGTTTATATACCTTAGCTATTAAATTAAAATTAATGCATTATTAATCAGTAATTAAATTTCAAATCTTCATCTTGACGGAGTTTCTGTGTATTCAAGTTAAAAAATGTAATTAATGAATAAACAATTGGAATAATAATACACAAATAAAATAAAATTAAATAAAAATATTTTATTCTTCAACATTTTTCGAAAACACATGAAAGTAACTATATATATATATATATGTTAAAATTTATTCAACCCATATGACTTAAAATAGTTAAACACTTAGAAAGAGAGCAGTTATATTTGAATGTAATTTTTTTGAAATTATTTATTATAATAATCATCATTCGTTTATTGCCCCTGGATTTTGCACAAATGATACCAATGCTATCAGAATATCCTAGATACTTCTAATTATTTTTAAAATATCTTAACAAATATTAAACATTAATATAAAACACAAATATTAAACAAATAAATATTTCAACTAAACTGCTTGTTATCTCCAAGATTAAATTGAAGGTTGCAAGAAACATTAAAAATCTGGGTACTTCTCTATTATCCCGTCGACCACTTTTCATAATAAAAAATTATCGCTAAACTGCAAGATTAAACGCAAAAAACGCAGTTCCATTTACTTGATGTCAGAAGCATTATACGTGTTTGTTATGTCATCAAGTGGTTTTTAATTCGACATGTGTGTGTATTTTTCAGTTTTACTGATTTATGAGTTATTTCATTCATTAAAATAACAATTGTGTCCTTAAATTCCTATATTTTATTTATTTATTTGTTTTGATATTCCAACGGCAACACTCTAAAGTTTATTTGGCATTACAGTTTGACGATAGTTTCTTGTTATGTAAAGTGGTCGATGGGATAATAGAGAAGTACCAAAATCTGTACACTACTAACATAACATATTATAAAGCTGTTAAGTAAATTGTAATACTCAAGTAATCATGACATTCATATAATCTTTTCACAACTAAAAATAATTCATTAAGATATGTTATTTAATTCCTTCAATTAATATTTATCTACTCTAAATGGATACCAAAACTTTTATCTTCAAACATATGTCTTTATAAACATACACAATTTTTATTTGATAAATATATGCTCTTTTAATTCCAGCAATCCATGGTTCATATTAATCTACCTTTAAAATCACATTCACCTGTCTTTAAAAAAGTACAAGCAGTTTTTACAATGTATGTAGTTTATTTAATAATTAAATTTAAAAAAAATATTCTCAAAATTCAGATAATTGCTTGCAAAATATCAGCAAAAGCTGGAAAGTAATAAATACTTTATTTTTTAAGCAAAATATTAACCAAATATACTATAATATTCATCACAAATGCAATAAAAGAGTCTTAATATTGAAAAATACTAGAAATTTTCTTATTAAAATGACCTATCAAATGTATACAATCATAAAAGTTGTGTACGAAAAGAGCTTTTCATCTACTTTGAGAAGGATGAAATCAATATTCGAGATAATATTTTGCATAGTAATTTTTCACCATGTATGAAAAGAAGGGCCCCAGAATAGACATTCATTAGCTCTCCCCCCCTTTCCAAAATAAATTTATACACAGAATTTTCGATCCATTGCTTTTATTTTTATTTTAAATATGAAATAATTGGTAGAAAGTACATTATCTTAATATTTTTGTTTTTTAAATTTCAAATCAAATTGGAAAAGTAAATTGATTTGCCATTAGATGAGTTTGTTAATAAAATGTGTAGCTCTCATAGTTCATTTACAGGGACACACAAAAGTAAAAAACATGCAAAACTTATCATCATGATAACATCAGAAATGGTGAATCAATTCGGGTCTAATTGGGACAGTGTATTGACCTTGCAAGTATCTTTGATGTATTCAATTCATTATTCAAATATCCCAGGTCACCTAATGTAAAAACCAGCCATGTTCAAAGCAAGGTATATAAAATTAACTGGTACTATTTTACTTTGGGATGTCCGATTGCATGACTTTTTGCCCTAATTTCATTATTTCTTTTTTCTACCGAAAGATGAATTAAATCTTTTCGTGCTCCCCTTGTATACTGGCACCTGGGGCAAAAAATGAAAGAAAGAAAATACCATTGTATAAGTTGTGTAGTAACTTAATTTTAATAAAATTGTAATTAATTTAAAAATCATATTGAAAATTTGTTAAGATGAATTGCATTCGATTATAACTATATACAGTGACCTCTCCCTTACTAAACAAATAAATATTTCAACTAAACTGCTTGTTATCTTCAAGATTAAATTGAAGGTTGCAAGAAACATTAAAAATCTGGGTACTTCTCTATTATCCCGTCGACCACTTTTCATAATACTTTCAGGGGACTGTAGAAAAAGTCGTATAACTGAGAGATCATCTCATTATACAAGTTTCAAACTTTACATGTATTAATTATTTTACCTATATTAAAAATGATAAGTTTTGAGTACTAAGAACAGATTTTAACAAAATTTAGAAAAAAAATAATAAAAAATAAAACATAGTTTAAAAAGTTCACAAAATAATTCACTCACCACTATGTTTATTTTGAAGATTAACAGATCAGATTTTCTCAAAAAATGAAGTGATATTAGTTTGCCTCTGTCGTCGACTAAAAGAGAAAATGCTTTTTTCTAAGTCTATTAAAGTTTTTAAGCTATTTTAGGAATATTCATTTTGGTGGACATAATTCTTTAATGTATTTATAGCGGCACTTGCTTCTGAAAAAATTACAACAGCAGAAACATTGTTTCCATCTTTGTCACCCTCTGCTCTCACGTCTTCATTACTGATATCTTCAAAGATTTCTCATTAAAGAATTCCCATAAGCTCTTAAAATCGGGTTTATCTGTTGACCTAGCAGTTTGGTCTTGTGAAAAACCACATTTCCTAAAACAATTCTTAACTGTCTCCGATGTCACATTTTCCATGCAGATGCTGTAAGATGCGTGGCATCTAAAATGGAAATTGCTTTAGCTTCCTTTTTGTTTTCCAAATCAAACTCCTTCTGTAGTTTACTTGAAATTCTTTATAATCCCTAAATCTAATAGCTTTAATCTGTTTGTAGAATCTGCTGGTAAAAATATAACTTTAATTTGTTGCAGAAATGGTACATCTTTTATATCTGGATGTGATGGACACTGATCCAGGAAAGTGCATTTTGCACTAACCCTGATTACTCACTCAGTACTATACAGAGACATGATCTGCAGGTGGTCATTTGGCTTTTGTTAATCGGTTTTCTTAAATAGCAGGCACAAGAAAATTCCTTACAACCACCTTCCCACCATAGATTTCATCGTTAATAACACACCAAGGTAGATAAGAAATGTTATTCATTATTTATAAACACTTTAACAATAGTCAAAAGGATAAAGATAAGAAGCGTTAATGATTTGTACTTTGATTATAAAAATGAATTCTTGAATGGGAAATGTAAACTCGCTTGAAATGTTTAAAGCGTCATATAAGTGAGAGAAGTTTAGCATTATTTCCTATAAAGCATGGATGGGACCGAGAGAATTTGGGGTATAACCGAGAGTCATATAAGTGAGGTCACTGTAAATAATATTTGTGAGATTTGCAAAATGTGTTTTTTTTTCTTATACAGGGTATCTCTTCTTATCGTTTACTAATTAGCTAATTTCTAAACCATTAGTTTTAGAAATATAGTTCCAATTGCAAAAATGTCTCAAACTTTGTTTTGCATCACATAAAAATCGATTACGTAAAAATTATTACTTTTTAAATAGTTAAGGAATTAAAAATTGTATAGAATGCCTGGGTCCAATAAGTTTTATTTAGAAAATTTTTAAGTGTTCTAACAAGTATAACAGTAAAAATTTATTCTTCAATGACTAAAACTTACTGAGTTATACTTAGAACTTCATGAATTTTCAGTGCTTGAATCACTAAAAATGGAAAAGTGTCTTTTTTTGAACTGGAAAATCTGACAATGCATGAAATTCAAAGTATCATAACTAGCTAAGTTTTTATAAGTTACAAGCAAAAATTGAGTTTAACCATGCAAATTTATTTTAATGATGTGGATTCATCTTAACAGAAAACAGTGTCAAAATTGTTTCAAACATTCTGTTTAAAAGACGTTTAATTAAAATGTCCATTGGCAGCATACAAAGAGATTAGTTACATGTTATAAAAATAATAGGTTGTTGGAACCTGTTGTCTATCCAACTGTAAGGTTGGAGGGGGGGGGGGGGGGGATGATGCTATCGGTTAACCAAAAGTAACTATTTCCCATCCATAGAGCTCACCAATGCTGTCATTGAATGGCACTAGCAGTTTCACCGAGAATATAAGAAGACTTCAAATGTAATTACAAGCTCTGTTTATTGATAATCCAGGTTCTTTACAAGGTACACAATACAACACCTGTAATCAAATGCCGGAGAGGAGGTAAATGCAATTACATGTTGATACTATGCAGAGCAAAAGCTGAGTATCTCTAGAAAACTGTCATAACTTTCACAGATTGTATAAGGCATTGGCAAAACAATAGAAATTTAATTAGCCAAAAATATATATTCTGGCGATACAGGAGTCTGAACAGACAGACACATGTGGTTTTATCTGTTAAAGTGAATGAGATTAAGTCAAAGAGCAATTATGAATTTTAACGCCGGCCTGATTAAAACCGCATAATGGAGTCTTGTGAATTTTTGCAAGAAACCACCCTAAAATATTACTATGTAAAAAGTGGAAGATGAGAGCTAAAAATATGACTAATGGGTGCTGATGTACCATAATATGGCAAGTAAAAGGCTGTGTGAATAAGAAACAAAAGAAATAATTTTTATATGCCGTGAGAATTGACAGCATATACACTAACCGTCGAAATATAGATGTACTACATCTGTGAACAAAGATTTCTCATTGTTTCCAGGCACAAGACTTCTTTTCTTTTCTTTTTTTAAATAGATGAAAATGCAGTCAGAGTGTAATAACGAGCAAAATAAAATAATAAATTAATTTTTAGGAAAAGGAACTGGGAATAAATAATTTGTAAGCTGGCAATTAAGTTTCGCCTTAAGATAAAATTTAGAAACCTTATACTTTTTTTTTTGGGGGGGGGGGGCAATCCAAACACATAAATTACATTGTAATATATCAAGTTAAATCTCCCTCCTTCATATCCTTAAGCTCACTTCATGTGCACATCAGTGATTCTTTCATATACACAACTACTCGTTAGTTACTTGGCTGAGTACTCAATATTTGGTTAAAGTACTACTCTATACACCGCTAATAAAAACAAAACAGCCAACAGCAAAAAAGAGAAAAATCTCTCTCCCTCTTTCCACTCCCAGAATTCAACTTAATTATACTTCTCTGGGTATCAGAAGCAGAAGTGAGAATTTCAGGGATTGGGGGGGACTTAGATGATTGATTATGTTTTGTTACAATAATGCAGAAAATTTGAAAATTTTTTTTTTTTTTTTTAGGATTTTAAATTTTGTGGGCTTGGGAAGAAAGAAGGATTTAGATGAATTTTATTTTATTAAAGCAGAAATTCACTAAAATGCGGAAGAAGCTTTTCTCCCCTGTATTTACCTTTTTACTTCTAAATTAATGATAAAACAGTGTTTTAACGAATTAAAAAAAAAAACTCGATCATAAGCCCTCACTGTCAGCCCCTAAATTTAACTGGTTTTGCTTTTGAAAATGGGGGAGGGGGGAATTACATTTGGGTTTTACAGTAATTATTATAAATAATAGTTGAAATTTCAGTAATATCTGTCTAAGTTGGACTTTGTGTAAGATGAAAATCTCCTTAACATGGAAAGATTTTCAAGCCCTAAGAAACACAAGTGGTACTTGAGACTAGTGAGGGGGTCCAGCCCTATACCCCCCCATCCCCCATATCGAGGTCAAAATTTAATTGTCATTTGGAAAAAATATTTTGATAGAAGTAGAGTTCTACACTGGTCAGGTAATCCAATTTCACTCGAACCCCATCCAACCGATGGGTCTGGTTTAAAAAACAATTTTGGAAAAACAAACACAGACACAAGAAAATATTTGAGACAAACTTACTATTTATAATTAAATGCAAAAAAATGCACGAGGATTTCTGTGAAAAATGTATATGACACATTTATAAATATTGTTAAAAACTTGTATAAAAAGCTAACCTTAAAAATCTAATAATATACGTTGAACAGAATCATTACATAGAACCATAATTAGAGTACTGAAGACAGCATAAATTCTTAACATACCTCAATTGAATAGTGTGGTTTTCCTTCAAATGTATACTCAATCTTTTCCACCTTCATTCACAATTTTGTCTCCTGCATCAAAAAGCTTTGATTTTGAGAGCCCTATTTAAATGAAATTTAGCTGGAGCAATGTTACCAAGGAATATGAAGTGAAAAACACACATATGCACTTGGTAACACTTCTACAGCCTGTGTGTCTTCATCTTGAGTTATCGTGTTCCATTCATTCCAGGAAAATCTTAAGATTCTGAAAAGAAAAGACATCTTATGTACTTAAAGGTCAACAGAAATGTATTAACATATCCATATATGTATAAAACAAGGCCGAAACTAGCTTTTTTTCACAGAGGGCAAACATGGATTTTGGCATCTACACACCCCCCCCCTCACTTTTTTGCAAAGTAAATTTACAAAGAGAATTTTACAAGTTAATAATAACTGATTTATTTTAAAATTAAAAATGGGCAATCACACTTTTGTCCAATATTTATAAAACCTGTGAAACTGGAATCAAAATTAACTAGAAAAATTCTGGTTTATACAGGTTTTCCTATTAGCAAATAAAATTGCTGGTTTTCTTTCTGTTGAAACCATGTAAAGTTTTCATTTAAGACAAGATTCTGTTGCACACAGATTTTACTGTAGTTGTATTACATTGCAATTAAGCAGGCGTTTAAAGTCATATGAGTCACAATGTCTTAAGAACTGAAAAACCAGGATTTTTTGTAGGTATAACAATGAATTCCATTTCAATACCGTAAAATATATGTGTGCTATATACAGCCAATTTCACAGAAGTATCTCTTCCTATTAATAGACTGTTATGTCTAGATTCTTTCCTAAACCTAACATAAATTATCAAAATTATAATAGTGACCTAGTAGAACAAAAACAAACAATTTTTAACTATTATATTTTGGGAATTTTCCAACCCATAGTGTTTAGTGTCCCAATCACCTCAATTCTTCTTTTGGATTTTCCAACTGAAAAACATTTTTACTCAAATTTCATATCTATATATTTTGTATCAAACAACAAACCAAATGTTCATATTTGGCATCCTCGGCACCAGTGACCCGGAGCTGGAGCTGGAGCCCGGAGCCAGTGCGCTCCGGAGCTGTGTTTTCCCGGGAGCTGGAGCCGGAGTTGGAGCTGTAAATTTCCACTGCTCCAGGGCTCCTTTAGTTTTTTAATGTTCTTTTAAATCTTTTTTTTTCAGTCTTTTAAAATTTTCAGGCTTAAAATATTTTAATTACATCATTATTCAGAATTTTAATTATATCATTTTTTAGTTTTTTTTTTTTTTTTTTTTTTTTAAATTAGAGTTGGAAAACTTCTCACAAAAATAGGGCAACACTACTTCACTTCTGCTATCTACTTGAGCTAAGTGGCAACACTACTTGAAAACAAATATGACCGCCTGTTGTTTACATGTGTAGTTGCACAATTTTGCTTGTTTGAAAAATGTAGAAGATATTTAAGATTTTTGTGTTTTAAAATTCCACCAAATTTTCTTTTTTAAAAGTTAAATCTAAAAGATTTCAGATTTTCTGAGAAGCATTTCAATTTGATGAGGAGAAAAATGCATTTTTTCAGATCTTTAATGAAAATAAAGGAAGGATCTGTGAGCAAAAAATTAATTGTGCAAAGAGTTCAAACATGAGAAGGCATATTGACAGAAATCATAAGAAAGAAGCACAAGAACTCAAACATATAGATGAAGAATTAGAAACTAGAAAGAGAAAAGTAGAAGCAGAATTCGACAAAAATAAGCAATTTCATTGTATCCTACTGACATTCAAGAGGCCTGCCGCATTGTAATGGCATTACCCGTTAGCCAAGTTACTGTAGAAAGACTATTCTCGGCATTTAAATACATTTATAATGATTTAAGATCAAATATGACAGAGGATTTATTAGATTCAATTCTTTTCTTAAGAATGAACAAATAATTCAACTGTGAATTTAATTAAATTTGTATTTTCAGAGAGCTGATGATTATGTTATTATTTTTTTAATGTTCCTTTTTATAATAAAAATTGCAAGTTTAAAATCTGAAACTCAAATGCGTGGAATCGGAGCTGTTGGCGGAGCCGGAGCCATAGCTTATTATCTGGGAGCGGAGCTGGAGCTGGAGCAGCAAAAAAATTTCCGGCTCCGGGTCCCTGCTCGGCACACCCTCTTAGTTTCGGCTCTGGTATAAAATAAGAGATTAGTGTTAGTTCTTTACAGAAGGGCCTGATTATCACAACGGAAAACAGGGCGGCCTTGTATTTTTCTTAAAGTGAGTACAAATAGTGGTTAAAAACATGTTACAAGGGCCCAATAGTGGATCTTTGTACTAAGGCCTCATGTAAGGTTAGTTAGGTCCTACTTTAGATCATGTATTCATAAAAATCATGCATTTTATAAAAAACAAATCATGCTTGTTACTCTAAAGACACTCAATCTGAACAACAATTTAGTTACATTAAGCTTTAAAATGAAATTAAAATATAAAATAATATAAGAATCTTACACTTGCAAACACTGCAAATCAAACAATAAATTCGGCAAATCATTATTGAGAAAATAAATATTCCCTTTATGGTACTGCCCTACAAAATATTAAAATTAATAAAAGCATATAAACTGCACGACTGCGTGGACAAAGATTAATAAATAAAAAAACATCGATTTTGAATAGAACGCGTATAACTTATACAATAACATTTAATTGCAAGACAAAAATAATAATGATAATAAAGGGTACAGATTGTACTAGTTGTTAAAAAAGGGATTGTTAAGAGATATAGCTGCTCAGTTACAATGACTTTAAATAAAAGTGCATGAATACATACTTTCCCAGTTGTGTGTATAAAATCTATAAAATTAGACAAATCTTATTTTTACAAAGCAAATTTTTTTTTTTTTTTTTGCCTAAGATACGAACTTTTCATCCCCACCCACTTAATTATTATATTAAATTCGTAAAATAACACCGATCAAAAATAGTTGAAATAACATGATCAGATCCTAACATTACAGAAATTGTAACACTGACATAACCAAAAAAGACAGAAAACACTTACCTGATATATTTTTTCCAGTTTACATAATTTTTTTCTGTATGCTAGACATTTTAAACGCAACACACGTCTTTCATCAAAACAAAACAAATTTTAAAATATAACAGAAAAGAAGTACTTGGCAATCAAATAAAGTGAGATAAAGAAGCCAATGTGGTAAACATGAACTCGCTCTAAGCGCGTCAGAGTATGTGCAGTAGATTGCGCAGATTGAAGATTCTGGGTTCCATGTTTTTGACGTCATACTGGAATGATCTATTAGTGTTTTTCTTCTGAATACCCGCGGCTGACGTCACATGGGTAAAGTCCGGCTGATAGATATTAGATAATTAGTAGATTCGGTAGTATTCAATTTTTTATCGCCATTTATGTAGATTGAAAAAATGTATGAAAAGTGTATGTATTGTATGAACAATTTTCACAGCCCAATACCGATTCTTTACTTTAAAAAAGTAAATATACCAAACAAATTAGCTTTGAATGTACTATTTTACGGTTATGAAATCAATAACTACAAATAAGTAACTTTGCATTACAGAAAATTAAAATGCTAAAAATTACATTATAATTGTGGAATTTTATTTAATTAATTTACTTTTTAGTACATACTTTTCCCTCTACCCGCTAGATTAACATAATAATAATAAGTGAAAATATGATTATATTAGATTATAATATAGAAAATGGCCTTTTTTTTTTCTTTACTTGAATAATAGTGCATATTACTCAGTTTATTGTAAATATTTTAAGTAAATAAAATTTTAAACTAATATTTTACAGTATACTTTCTGTGCTAAATAATGTAAAGTTTTAAAATTGTTAAAAATAGGATTTATTTCTTTTTTTAAAGTTTTCAGAACACACCAACTTCTTATTAATTAACCCATAGTCCAATGTTTTGATATTGGAAAAGAAAAACACAGTGGGAATTTTTAACTTTATCCTAAAACTAGTACAATAAATTTTTAGCCATATAATTCATTTTTAATTAACTTCTCAGTTTTCTCTGTTACTGTCATATAATTGACTGATCATAGCAATCTCTGTACATGATTTGCATTGTTATTCGTCAGTTTTAAATGTGTTAATTTTTTCAATGAATCAGTCCTAATATATCTAAAATATTGCAGAGATTTTATATTGTATTTAGTTTCTTAGTCATCTCCCCCCCCCTGCAAAAAAACTACACAAATATAAAATTTAACTTTTGTTAAGGTGAACAAACATGTTTTTAAGTAAACAGTATTTTACATTTAGTTATTACAAATTATTAAACCATTCCTTATTCTTTTAAAAATTTTATTAGTTGTTTATTTTTTTAAATATCCTTTAATAATTAATCAGTAGTACATTACATGAATTATTGTAGCCCCCCCCCCCCCTTCCCTTACACAACAAGGAATGGTTTAAGTTGGAAAACTTCATAATTTTTTTTTCCAGAAAAAGTTTGAAACTTTCAAAATCCATGAATGGTGCAAGAAAGATTGTCTGGTGAATCTACTGGTCCCAGGATATATTGCTCTCAGGAGATCACTCATGCGTAGTTTTACTGTATAGTAATTGGCTATCATTTGTGATCTTCTGCAAGAAATTTGAATTTGGGCCTTGGACGTGTGCTATTTTTGCTTCCAAATTTGTCAAGCAGGAACTGTGGTAAATATGTCAATCAATGAAGTATATTGACTGTAAGTATGTAGTTTTTCAATGTATATTTAGTTTAGATAAGTTTCTTTAATTAATGAGTGGCTGTAACACATACCGCACTATAAATAAAATATAGTAATATTTTTTCTTTTGGGAACTGGAGTTAAAACCACTTGTATTTCTGATATCTTCAAATCCACAGATATTCTTAGCAGTTTGAATGAGAAATTTCTTTTCATCTCGCTGATTAATTTATGTATTTATTTTAATAATAGATTGAAATTTCCGCTTTTTCTTTCTTTTTTTTTAAGCATGCCAGTGCTTGGCTTTGATGTTATTATTTATCATTTTTTAATTATAATAACTGAAAATTATTAATAACTTGTTTCTCCCATTAGATTAAAATACATACTTGTTTCTGCAGACTAATAGAATAAAGTTTTCTACTTAGTATCGTGCCATCATCATTAGTGTGCCAGACTGTCATTTATGTTTTTTATTTCTAATATGTAGTATATCATTATATTCAGTAGTAAATTTGTTATGTGATAATATTTATAATATAGAACAATATTTTGTTGTTTTATTTCTGTAACTTGTATTTTCAAATAAAGGAAGTTTATTAAAAATCCACACACAGCGTTGCCCTGGGTGTGTATAAATTCTATATACAGTGCTGCATGAGACAATTTGCACACATTATAGGATATGGACAGACAACAATTACTGAAAATAGATTTTTACTGAGTTATGTGCTTTTAAATTGCTCATTTAGATATCTCATTTCATAAAAATGAAATTTATTAATCATAGTCTATTAGTGTTGGTTTGTATGATCCTTATACCAATGACGCAGCCAGGCACTGTTACAGATAAAATAAACAATTTCGTTGATAAGAATACATGACATGTAAAAACTGCCATAATGAAAAGCACAAAAAACCATAATATATTTAGCATGTATGTGTTTAAAAAAATAGCATTTTCGGAGGGGGAAGAAAAGAGCAATAGCAATTACATATGTACTTGTTTTGCTCCTAACTTTTTCTTTTATTTTGTGTAGAATCCAATTATGAAGCCTTGAAACAGTTGAATGGTAAACATTTTATGCTGCTTTCCTTTACATATCACATTATTTTTCTTAACACACAGGGTTTTGGATGCATCGTATGAGTTTTTTAAATACTCTGACAGTTGAATTTAATACTGAAATCTCCCCCCCCCCCTTTCCTTCACTGCACCAATGCTTATACAAATCTACAATTTTTGATCAACTTTCATGAAACTTTGATACACACATTTTAGAATTAAAGCAAAATTGTCAACTTAATATGAAATTGGCGTCATTTAGAGCAGATAATGCACATTTTTCATATATAAAATTTAAACCTTTATTATAAGTGTGTTAAAATGATGTAGTACATTTTATTTAAATCTATTTAAAGTTAAAATATCTACAACAATAAACATATTGATTTCAAGGAAAATAAAAATTACCACACATGACATCTCTTTTAATAAGACTTTCAGTGCGACTTCAAATTAACTCTTAAATAACCAGTTGCTACATTTCATTTGTATACTACATCTATATCTTATAGCTAGGTGTTTTAATACTGCAATAGGTGACATTTTGTTTGATTTGTATTAATAAATAGAGAGTTGGTTCTTTCTCTTTTCAAACAAAACTTCATGACTGATGTCACTACTAAAAGCATCTAGAATATGGCATTTTCATGTAATCATTCTGGATTTAATTTTCATGAATAAAAATGCAAGTTTTCATTTAAAAATAACATTTTATCATCAGAAGAGGCCACTTCCGCTTCTGAAATTAACGTGCATTATCTATAAAGTAGAAGCTTTGTTTTAAAGCCATGAGAAATAGAATTCAACTAAATGCCATGCCATTTAGTTTCATTTTTTTTTTCAGTATTGTTAGGGAAATGGTATATTTTTCTGTTATCATCAAAGAAACTCTGCATTCTCATTTATAAAACTGGGAATTTTACTATGTATGCATCAAAATAACATTATTTTGTTATTTTAACGATTTATAGCCCAGGAGGCATCGTCACAATTTGGAAAATAATTTTAGCGTCAATGATTCTGATTATATGATAGGTTAGATGCAGAAGCACCACACACTCTGCTGCAATGTGAAATGAATGGTAACCTGATTTCTGATTATGTCTTCAAGACGGGGTAACATAAGTAATCAGGTTGGCATTCATTTCCCATTGTAGCTATGTAACGTCAGCATAAAAATCAGTTCAAACATATAATAACTAAGAAACCAAAAATAAGCTGCTATTGACATTTTATAAATGAAGAACTGTCTTTATGTTCAATTAATTTTTTATCAGGGGGGTGGGGGGGGGGGGGAGGGAGAGCTGAACTCGCCATTTAAGATCCTTTTTGAACACTTAAATTTAGAAAGAAAAACAAAACAAAATTTTGTTTTGAGGAAAAGGGTGATCAGAGAGCCCTTCAGCCAAAAAAAATTGTTTCTTTTTGTCTTAGTGATTAATTATTTGACAATATTATTATTTCTTTTTTTGAAAATAATCAGAGAAAAATAAACTTTAGTTTATAAAATTTGAAAATTCAGATAACAGCAATTGCCTTGCTCCCATTGTAGGTGCACATGCATGTAAAATGCTTTATTTCTATAAATTTACATGCAATTAATATTATGCTGTAATGTGAAATGAATGGCAACCTGATTACTGATCATGTCTTCGAGTCGGGGTAACATCAGTAATCGGGTTGACATTCATTTCCCACTGTAGCAATATAATGCCAACATAAAAAGCAATTCAAACAATAATTAAGAAACCAAAAATATGCTGCTATTGACATTTTATAAATGAAGAACTGTGTATTAACTTAAACAAACTGTATAGAACTATCTTTATCTTCAATTATATTTTTGTCAGGTGGGGGGGGGGGGGGGGGGGTTTGGGTAAACCCACCATTTAAGATAATTTTTTAACACTTAAATTTAGAAAGAAAACTGAAACTAAATTTTGTTTTGGGGAAAAGGTTGATGGCCCCACAGCCAAAAAAAATACTTTCTTTCTTTTTGTCTTAGTGTTTAATTATTTGAAAATAATAAGAGAAAAATCAATTTTAGTTAATAAAATTTAAAAAATCAGGGAACAGCAATTGCCTTGCTCCCATTGTGGGTGCACATGCATGTAAAATGCTTTATTCCTATAAATTTACATGCAATTAATATGTCTATGCTAAATTACTGCTAAGACTTATTAAAACGATTTTCTTCTTTTTGTTCATATTTTTTATTTAAATCTTGGTGGGAATTTTCTGATTTTATATAATAAATTAAACCTTATTTGTAT
The DNA here is from genome assembly GCA_963931845.1 of Maratus michaelseni. Classification (NCBI taxonomy): domain Eukaryota; kingdom Metazoa; phylum Arthropoda; class Arachnida; order Araneae; family Salticidae; genus Maratus; species Maratus michaelseni. Next base: position 30,236,566 of record OZ007599.1, read on the forward strand.
GATTACTTTTGTCAGTATAATTTTACAACAAAATGAATTGTATGATCTCCATATATTTTTATTTTTACCAGGGAAAATAAAATGTGCGCAGAAATTATGAGACTCGGTACAGATATGGAATAGGGCTTCTGCATGCCCTTTATATGCCTATATTTAATACGTAATCGGCTGGTCACTGAGTCTTACTCAGTCCGATACAACTATATCTCTTGTGAAACCCCCTGTGCATGCCTCAAACATTTAATAATAATAGCGAAAGAAGAGCGTTAAAAAAAAAACAATCATTTTTATATTATCTGCCTTCCGTTTTTTAAGTAAAAAATAAATTAGCACGCGCATTAACCCTCAAAATATTTGCATAATCATTTCTTTGCGAATGTAAACAAACAAACCACCCCTCTCCCCTCCCTTCAATCTGCAAAACAAACGCATGCGCAGAAATAAGTTTCTTGAAAATAATCGATATACAAGAAACCGGAAGTCACATCTTTACGACCCACTTGCGACGGTCTCAAGTGTTTCCGCTGTATCACAGTTTTTGTGCCGGTCGCAAATTTCAGATTTGCGACCGTCGCAGACCTGCGACTGTGACAGCTACGACCGTTTCCGTTGTATCCACGCCTTAATTTCAGAATTAAATAATTTCTCTGAAATATCTTTCTAATTGAATTTTTAGTCTATAAATAATGGTACAGGTTGAAATTTAAGATTATAAATTTATAAGTTGTTATAAAATCTTGAGCCAAGTCCAGCTAGATTTTCGCTGTTAGCGAAACGAGATTGACCAATCAGAAGCCTGTATTTTTGCAAACAGTGAAATGTTCGCAAAAATGCATGCTTCTGATTGGTCAATCTCCTTTCGCTAAAAGCGCAAAAGACTACACGTGTTTCTGAAAAAAGAAAACAAAAATTGTGAACAGATGTGTTATAAGAATATGATCATAAATTTTATTTAAATACGAATGTAATGAACGGCTATCGTTTTCACCATTTATTATTAATTTATTAGAAATCTAAACTTTTGATTTGAGATGAAACATGTGGTTTGCTAGTACCGGCTAACCAACCATTCAATCAAACAACGTTTGTTCGACAATCGACAAATGAGACAGTAGTGTCTTTATATCTTTAATAAATTCTTCCGGATTCTGAAGAATCTTCATTAAGTTATTCTTTATCGCATTAATGAAATTTTAATCTAATTTTTAGTAAGCTGTTTCAGGAATTCTCCGTAGGTAAAGAGAATTTTTCACTTCAAATATTTGATTACTTAATAAATAAGTTTGGGTTTTTTTTAGATATTTGATTTATTTTTCTTGTAAAGTGTTCATTTATTTCTTTTAGCTATATATTCTTCATCAGCTATCTATTTATAATCAAAACAGAAGTAAGCGAAGTTAACTTGTAATATATTAAAGTAATCGAAAGTAATATATTAAAGTATCGAAAGTAACTTGTAATATATTAAATTAGTCTGCTTAGGGTTACTAAAATGTTGAACTTTGTTGTTTGTATCTTGTTACTTTAATTGCGTTTTGTCAATTCGAAAATGCTTTTCTTTTCTTCTGATACTCGCTATTTAACTGTTTATTAGACAGTGTAGTTTCACAAGATATTTTTCCATTGCTTAAAAAATCTACATTGTTTTAATCTTGCATGATGGGTTGCCATCCATTTGGTTTCAAGAGTATTAGTGTGTTGGGGATTGATTCACCTTTTAGAACTGAAATCAAAATGTCTAGTTAATTCAGAAATTCACTGTGTGAAACTTTTTGGTGGTCTGAAAATGTTCTTGTAAAAATAAAATGTAGTTTAAAAAAATGTGGGCAGAATCCAAGAACAAGCGAGCTACCCGAGTTGGCGATTCTTTTGATGCGCGCCAAGGAACAACGCACACCAACCGAGAAATCGGCAACCTCCAAATTCTACCTAATCAGAACACGTGCTTTTGGCAGACAACTCATTACTTACACACTTCATCGAGCAAATTCTTTCACAAAGTAAACCATGAACATAGCATAAAGTAAACATTGATTTTATTTCATCTTATGAATATTTACAAAGTTTTAGTAAATTTTACTGCCACATTTTTCTTAATCTTGCATGATGGGTTGCCATCCATTTGGTTTCAAGAGTATTAGTGTGTTGGGGATTGATTCACCTTTTAGAACTGAAATCAAAATGTCTAGTTAATTCAGAAATTCACTGTGTGAAACTTTTTGGTGGTCTGAAAATGTTCTTGTAAAAATAAAATGTAGTTTAAAAAAATGTGGGCAGAATCCAAGAACAAGTGAGCTACCCGAGTTGGCGATTCTTTTGATGCGCCAAGGAACAACGCACACCAACCGAGAAATCGGCAACCTCCAAATTCTACCTAATCAGAACACGTGCTTTTGGCAGACAACTCATTACTTACACACTTCATCGAGCAAATTCTTTCACAAAGTAAACCATGAACATAGCATAAAGTAAACATTGATTTTATTTCATCTTATGAATATTTACAAAGTTTTAGTAAATTTTACTGCCACATTTTTCGATTTTTACATACTTTTACCAATATTTTCCTTCAGATATTTCAATTTTTACAAACTTAGCAATTTTTTCATTCAAATTTTTCCAATTTTACAAATTTTTAGCTACTTTTTCCTCTGGATGTTTTCATTTATAAAAAAATATTTAGCTATTTTTTCCTCCAAATTTTTAGCCATTTTTCCCTCCGAATTTTTCTATTTTTACAAATTTTTAACTATTTACTCCGACAGATATTTGTATTTTTACAAATTTTTAGCTATTTTTTCCTCCGGATTTTTCCATTAAAAAAAAAGTTTTGGCTATTTTTTTCCTCCGGATTTTTTGATTTTTAGCTATTTTTTCCTTCATTTTTTTTTTCAATTTTACAAATCTTTAGTTACTTTTTCTTCCGGATTTTTCCATTATTACAAATTTTTAGCTACCATTTCCTCCGGATTTTTTCATTTTTAAAAATCTTTAGCTACTTTTTCCTCCGGATTTTTCCATTATTACAAATTTTTAGCTACTTTTTCCTCTGGATTTTTCCTCTTAAAAAATTTTAGCTACTTTTTCCTTCGGATTTTTCCATTATTACAAATTTTTAGCTACCTTTTTCCTCAGGAGTTTTCCACTTTTAAAAATTTTTAGCTGCTTTTTCCTCTGGATTTTTTCACTTTTAAAAATCTTTAGCTACTTTTTCTCCAGATTTTTCCATTATTACAAATTTTTAGCTAATTTTTCCTCCAGATTTTTCAATAAAAAAAATTTTTTTGCTAATTTTTCTCTGAATTTCTCAATTTTTTAAAACAATTATCTTTTTTTTTTTTTTCTTCCGGATTTTTCATTTTTACAAAATTTTAGCTGTTTTTTCCTCCGGATTTGTAGAAATTTCTAGCTATTTTTTTTCTCTGGATTTTTCCATATTTTTAAATTTTTTTCTTCCAGATTTTTCATTTTGATAAATTTTTAACTATTTTTTCCTCCTGATATTTCCATTTTTACAAATTGTTAGTTATTTTTCCTCCAAATTGTTCAATTTTCACAAATTTTTAGCTATTTTTTTTTCTTTGTGTTTTTTTATTTCTAACAAATTTTCCTCCGTATGTTTCCATTTTTACAAATTTTAAGCTATTTTTTCCTTTGGATATTTCCATTTTTACAAATTTTTAGCTATTTTTTCCTTTGGATATTTCCATTTTTACAAATTTTTAGCTAGTTTTTCCTTTGGATATATCCTTTTTAACAAATTTTTAGCTATTTTTTCCTTCGCATTTTTCCAGTTTTACAAATTTTTAGCCTTTTTTTTCTCCAGAATTTTGCATTGTTAAAAATTTTAACTATTTTTCCTCCAGATTTTTCCATTTTAAAAAACTTTAGCCATTTTTTCATCCTAAATTTAGCTAATTTTTCAATTGTAGCAAATTTTTAGCTATTTTTTAAACCAGATTTTTCCATTTTGAAAATTTTTTGCTATTTTTTCCTCCACATTTTTCCATTTTGTACAATTTTTAATTATTTTTTCTTCCGGATTTTTCCATTTAAAAAAATTTGTAGTTATTTTTTCCTCCAGATTTTTTAATTTTTTAGGTATTTTTTCCTTTGAATTTTTCCTATTTTGCAATTTTTTTTGCTATGTTTTCCTCCGAATTTCTTCCATTTTTAAATTTTTTAACTATTTTTTCCTCTTGATTTTTCCATTTTTTATGAATTTTTAACTATATTTTCCTACATATTTTTCAATTTTTTAGCTATTTTTACCTCCGGATACTTCATTTTTACAAATTTTCGGCTACTTTTTCCTCCGGATTTTTCCATTTTTCCAAACTTTTACCTATTTTTTCCACAAAATTTTTCTATTTTTACATGTTTGTAGCTTTTTTCTTTCAGATGTACCCATTTTTACTATTTTTTTCTATGAATTTTTTAGAAATGTTTATCAAGTTTAATAATTTATTATCATTAACAATTAAACAATTTCTAGGAAAATATGGCTTAAACTTTGTAAATTGTCACAAAACTGAATAAAATCAACGTTTACTTCATGAAAAAAATTCTCATAAAAACTCTGTAAATAGTCAATTCTCTGCCACAAAGCACACACGTTATAATTGAGGAAAATTTTGATATTCTTCATTTTTCTAATGCATGAAATACATGCAAGACGAGGTCAGTACGCTTCGCGTACATTAACAGAAAAAAAAAATCACTGGACACATGAAACTCGCTATATAGCAATCTCTAGAATGCATGAGATTCATTCAAGCTGCAGTCAGCAACTTATGTATGTACGCGAAGCGTACATTAACCAAAAAAAATAAAAAATCACTGGACACATGAAACTCGCTGTATAGCAATTTCTAGAATGCATGAAATTCATTCAAGCTGCGGTCAGAAACTTATGTATGTACGCTTTGCGTACATTAACCAAAAAAAAACATCACTGGACGCATGAAACTCACTTTACAGCATTCTCTAGAATGCATGAAATTCATTCAAGCTGCGGTCAGCAACTTATGCATGTACACTTTGTGTACATTAACTGAAAAAAAAAACATCACTGGATGCATGAAACTCTCTGTATAGCATTCTCTAGAATGCCTGAAATTCATTCAAGCCGTGGTCAGCAACTTATGTATGTACATTTCGCATACATTAATGAAAACAAACATCACTGGATGCATGAAACTCGCTGTATAGCATTCTCTAGAATGCATGAAATTCATTCAAGCCGTGGTCAGCAACTTATGTATATACAAAATAAAATTTTATAAAAAATATACTTAAAAACATTTAAAAATACAAATAAGTAGACGTTTCGCCATGCGACACGCAAGGCATCATCAGTACAAAAAACAATCCAATGCATAACAGACCACTGAACAATTCAAGAACAGTTAAATAACTTATTTGTATTTTTAAATGTTTTTAAGTATATTTTTTATAAAATTTTATTTTTTAAAGTGAGCTTATGTCTGTCTTAATATATTTTAGTTGGTGTTTTTTAATAGTTCTTACATTCAGACGTTAAATGTGTACATATTGCAAATTATGTATATACACTTCGCATACATTAACCAAAAAAAACATCACTCAGGGCTAGCATTCCCCCTAAATTTCCTAACTATTATTTTATCCCCTAAAATTCCTAAAATTCTCCTAAAATTTTCTTCTTGTTCCTAAAAATTCGAGATCAGCAAAATTTCACCGAAAAATATCATGAATTTCGACAAATGGCCACCGGAAAAGACGCGTATTTCATCAAAAGATTGCTAAAATAACGAAAATTTCATCAAAAGATTGCTAAAATAACGAAAATTTCATCAAAAGATTGCTAAAATAATGCAAATTTCATTAAAATATCGCTAAAAAAACACAAATTTCGTCAAAAGATCATGGAAAAAAGCGAATTTCTTCAAAGGATCGAATTTTTTTTAAAAACATCTCAGGTAAAAAAAAACTAGAATTTCTTAAAAAGATTGCGGAATAAACGTAAATATCGATTTTTAAAAAAAATCTTGAAAAAAACCTTCAAATTTCATCCAAAAATCAAGGAAAAAAGATAATTTCGTCTAAGAATCGCGGAAAAAATGCAAATTTCATCAAAAAATTGTGAAAAAAACGCCAATTTCATTGAAGGATCGCGAAATTTTGTCTGTCAATCATGCACATAAGGCAAATTTCGTCAAATGATCGCACAATAATTCAAATTTTGTCAAAAGATTGCGGAAAAAACGCAAATTTTATCTAAGAATCGTAAATTTTGTCAAAAGATTGCAGAAAAAATGCGAATTTCGTCAAAAGGTTGTGAAAGAAAGCGAATTCCGTCAAATGGTCGCGAAAAAAAAACAAAAAAAACGAGAATTTCGTCAAAAGGTCTTGAAAAAAAACGCAAATTTCGACAAAGAAGTGTGAAAAAAACCTTTCAGAAGTTTTTCTGTGAGCATCAGAATTTTTTTTTTTCCTCATAATCACCCCTGCTTTCCTGCCTCTTGTTCTCTAGGTTCACAGAGAACATCCAAAAGAGAGAAGGAGAGCATTCATTCTGGTGAGGCTCAATGATCCAGGAACTCAAAATTCTAATTAATACAATTGCAGTAAGCATAAGCTGTCAAAACGGTTTGTAATATGAAGCCGGTTATTGTGTAAATTTAAATGCCCTCATTCGCAACAAACAACACAAGCACATGGAACAAGGGCTGAATTCATTGGAATTATGGGAATATTCTTTGGCAGTGTACCACATGTGCCTGACTAGCACGAAAATACTGTTATTACATACTTGTAATGTTAAAAATATCACAAATGCCCCTAAAATTTTCCTAAAATTTGGAAAAAAATTCCTAAAATTTTGATAAATCGTAGTACTAGCCCTGCATCACTGGACGCTTGAAACTCACTTTACAGCATTCTGTAGAACGCATGAAATTCATTCAAGTCACGGTCAGCAACTTATGCATGTACGCTTTGTGTACATTAACTGAAAAAAAACATCACTGGCTGCATGAAACTCGCTGTATAGCATTCTCTAGAATGCCTGAAATTCATTCAAGCCGTGGTCAGCAACTTATGTATGTACATTTCGCGTACATTAACCGAAAACAAGCATCACTGGATGCGTGAAACTCGCTGTATAGCAATCTCTAAAATGCGTAAAATTCATAGAGGAAAAATAGCTAAAAACTTGTAAAAATGAAAAATCTGAATGAAAAAATAGATTAAAATTGAAAAATCCAGAGGAAAAATTAGCAAAAAAATTTGTAAAAATAGAAATATCCGGAGGAATAAATAGTTAAAAATTTGTAAAAATAGAAAATTCCGGAGGGAAAAATGGCTAAAAATTTGTAAAAATGGAAAAATCCGGAGGAGGAAATAGTAAATATTTTTTTAATGGAAACATCCGGAGGAAAAAATAGTAAATATTTTTTTTAATGGAAACATCCGGAGGAAAAAATAGTAAATATTTTTTTCAGTGGAAACATCCGGAGGAAAAAATAGCTTAAAATTTGTAAAACTGGAAAAATCCGAATGAAAAAATTGCTAAAAGTTTGTAAAAATTGAAATATCTGAATGAAAATATTAGTAAAAGTATATAAAAATCAAAAAATGTGGCCGTAAAATTTACTTAACTTTGATTTTATTTCGTTTTATGAATATTTACAAAGTCTTCCATTGAAAACCTATCACCGTCCACTTAATTCAGCCCTTATTCCATGTGCTTCTCTTCTTTCGGCCTAGTGATTTGAACAAGAACCGGCTTCATACTGCAAGATGTTTTTAAGAAATACCGCATCTCTAGCTACCTCCGAACTCTATGAATCTAACATTACGGTGCACAGTAAATCAACCAACCTGACCAAACGATTTAATTTACTCATAAACCAATCAAATTTCCACATCAAACAACGTAGGCGTGGAAAAAATGTAAGACACAAACTGGTAGCAAGAAAATCTCATTTATCACCTCGCCAAATCCAATGCTGCCTACTTCCTCGTTTGTTCTTGGATTCAACCAAAATGTGCTTTTGAAGCTTATTTTTACTGGAAGTGAAAGCAAATCAGTAGCAGATGAGCAAAATGTTGGGTCTCACTCTTAACCTTCTCATCACTGTAAACTGATATATCCGTCCACTATACTGTAGGTTTCACTGCAATCTTAGTATTATTTAAATTAATGATATTTACAAATATAATGTAGTTTTAAAGCCATTAATAGTCTCAAGGATTATATTCATATGCATAATTCAGTTTTTTTATATCATGTTTGAAATATGTTTTTTAGCACAAAAAAAAAATTACAGAGAAAACAACATTACAATTTCATCTTTTTGTTCAGCAGTCAGAGGGTTAAAATTAAGCTCTATGGTGTGTTATAACCAGGGCCGTCAACTCTGTGTCAGGCTAATTTTTGGGCAAAAGAGTCAGATTTAGAGTCGCTAAAAAACAAGCGACTCAGACTCCAGCTTGTTTTTGGACAGTTTGAAGCGAAATTAAACCAATTAATATGAATTTTAAATTTATAAACTAAATTATTACTTTTTGTTTTTGGACTACCCAAAACTGGCAACACAGATTAAAGAGGCCCAATATTATTGTCTGGTATACATTGTAGATGAAAACTGCTGTTTTTAATTGAAAACCCAAGTTGATATTTTACATTTAATATACTGTCCTTTCTCTTGGTTTTTTTTTTTTTAGTGTTGGCAGAACCCGAGGCCCTGTAGCAGAAAATTCTCCAAGTTTCTGTGACAGATATTTCAGCGGCAGAAAATAATCTGCAAGTAAACTGTTACAATTCAGGGTTGGCTGGCAGGTTTTTGAGACTTTATTTGAACTGTTATGTCCAAAATCATGTATAAAAAATGTCACAAACCTCAAATATTACATTTGATATGTAAAATTTTGCATTAAATATCACAAATATTATACGAATCAATACAACATTTAATGTTTAAAAAGTCTTTTACTGTATATCAATAATAATATCTAGTAAAGTAATACTGTTACATGCAATTTTTTTACTTAATTTCTCGATATTTAACAGCAACTATTGGCAAATTGAGTGGTTTTTTGAGTGGAAAAGCAAAATAAATTTGTTTGACCCTTATTTGAAACTAAATAAGATAGGTAGTTAAATAAGTAATTGTTATTTTGAATTTTCTTTTTTTAACAATAAAAATATATATATATCTATTATTCAGCAGTATGTTGATGAATAAATTTTCATTGGTATTACAAAGCAAAACCCACCAGAGATAGAGTACTCTCTTCTACTGGTTTACATAAGCATACAATTTATTTTATTTCAGAATTCAGGCCCATGAGGATAGTAAATGTTGGAAAATAAGTCAATCTTCCCTCTCTCTTGCAACAAACAACAAAAAAGAAATATTTTTTTTTTTTTTTTTTTTTAGAGAGAGGTAATAACTTGTATTTGTTCCAGTTAATCACCTCAGAATTTTTTTCCCATTCCATTAGGCATTCTTAACACCCCATAGCAAGCAACTCTCTACACTGTTTATTATGGGGAAATGTAGGGTTTTCAGATACTAAGCAAATTTTTTTAAGTGTGATGTTCAAAAAGTGAAATTCTTAAAAATATTTCTCAAATCTCACAACCCACAGCTCTTCTATATATTGGAAGAAAAAATCATTTTCATCTTTTCTTCACTGTGTATTTTTGGGAGAAAAAACAGAGAAGTCTGAGTCTCAAGTGTAAGTGTAAATGAATTTCCTTTTTCCAGAAAAAATTTCACAGTTGAAACTTTCAGGAAAACAAAACAAAACAAAAAATATCTATGAATTTTGCAGTATGAAAAAAAAAAAAACATTTTATTTTAACCACATGAGAATGAATTTGCATTATAGCTCATAAACATATATGTAATTTTAAAGTACTCTTCTATATTTCTTATTAATAATTTGTATCGTAATTTATCTTATTGAGATTTTCATATGTGTATTTAGGTAAATCTTCCATTAAAATCCAACTCGATTTCTTTTAGGTTTGTTTAAAAATGTGGATCCAGGTGAGGTCAATGGATGGGAAAACTTCCCATCGTATTGATGATCTTTCAAAATTAACAAAAATCGAAGATTTACGGAAGATATTAGTTGTACTATTTAAAATTCCCGTTCACCAACAAAGATTATTTTACAGAGGAAAACAAGTAAATATACCTTATTTTGTTGTTATCTACGGTTTTAAAAGTATTGTTGAATTTTATCTGACAGACATTTTTTGTAATTTATGCTCTTTTTGAAGTTTAAGGGTCTTATATTTTATTATTTTTACCTCAATCATACTGATTAAATTGATAAAAAAAATTTCAAACTGAGTGAAAAAGTGTTCAGTCCAGAAGTAGATGGGAATGCTCGAAAAAAAACCCGGAAACTTTGGGGAAAAAACTGTTTTTTTTCCAAAGGAGTATTTTTCAATTTTTCCAAATTGGAAAAATTGAAGTTTAATTTATAAAATGATATATTTAAAATATTATTATGGCTGCATTCTGATATTTTTTCTTTATATTTTTTCATGTTCAGTGTCTCCCATGAAAATGTTAACATAGAAAATATGATCTGTAAGCAGTTTAGGAAGAACTTGAGTCCTTTAAAGGATCCTTTACAATTTTTTCACCTTAAAACATACGACCCTTCAAAAAATTCGAAATATTTTTCAATCTCCATTTTGAATCCTTCAGAAATGTGATGATTTTATAATAACAAAACATGTCACATAACAGCTGAAATCGCCAAAGAATCTCTTATCTAGCTGTATGTACAGTACTGGCCAAAATTGAGGAAACCTTTTGGAAAAAATGTTTTTATTTATTTTTTTTTTATTTTTTTTTTAAGTTTGATGGCTCATAACACCCAATATTTCTTAGTTACACATTATACCATAAAAGCTATATGCCACTGGATAATTTAATCAAAAATATCATGCAATGCAGTTTGTTCGATTCTAATTAATTTATCAAACGTTATAGCCAAACAATCAGAAAAAGGCAGTAAAATCTGGTTAGGTTGATGATAATGATTTTTCTTTTTCTTGAATGCAAAAAAAATTATAAATCAAATAAAGGTTGAAAATATGAAACTGAGCTAAAAGGCATGTTTACTAGACAGAGAAATAGTAGGGTCGTGTTATTTGGAGTGCTAAAGTGTTTTTTTTTTTTTTTTTATGGAATTCTAGCATTTAGACCAAAATACTTCCCTCTACACAGATTTGTACTTTGTTTCAGTTGCCCATTACAGTGCATAATTTCATGTTGCACATACCGAGATAATTTTTTTTGTGACCTTACAATGGGACCTTACTCTTCTACTGCCAATTGCTCTTCTGCACTTTTTTCTGCCTTTACCAATCTTGTTTTGCTTGAACTAGACATCCCTTTGTTTATTTACTTCTAATTTTACTTCAAATTTCTTCATAACCATAGCTTTCTACACTTAAAAATATTGTTACACATTGATTTCTGGGTAACTAATCAACTCTTTACGATGTTTTGTTAATTTTATTATGCTTTACTAGCGCAAAAATTTAAAGGTGGCAAAGAACTTCAGCAACTTGATAGCAATCGTAAAAAAATTGTGATAAAAGTCCTCCTATAAGCACCAAAATATGGCATATATATTTTTTAAATCCTACTCCAGATTTGATTGACACATTACCAAATAAAATGGAATCTGTCTGGACACTGCAGACTAAATTGGCTAAATTCAAGAAAAAGAATTATCGTCAACCTAACCAGGTTTTACTGCCTTTTACTGATTATTTAGCTATAACGTTTCATAAAATAATTATAATTGATCAAACTGTATTGCATGATATTCTTGAGTAAGTTATCTTTCCAGTAATACATAGATTTTATGGTATTACTAAGAAATATTGTGTGTTATGAGCCATCAAACTTCAAAAAAGCATTTTTTCCAAAATGTTTCCACAATTTTGGCCACTACTGTATTTATGAAGGACATTATTAAAAATATCTAAATAAGAACCTAAATATAACAATAATTTCTAAATCACAAAATTTGGATTATATTTTTTATGACAATTTTATATGATTTTTTTAATAAGACAATATTTTTTTTATACAAAACGTTCACAAAAACAGGATTGCATGAAAAACAAATATAAGCAGACCCATGCAACTTCTCTTATTAAAATTGAAAATTCATCTGCAAAATTATTTCGATAATGTACCAGAAATTTAATATACAATTTGAAACATGCATTTTTTTTTTATTGGCATAGCTGTGATTTTTCATGTAATCAGATAATAATCGCCATAAATATTTAACTATTATTAGAAACAAGTTACTTTTTAATAACATGCAATAAAAATTATTTAGTCTTTTCAAGCTTTTTTTCTCTTCTCTTCCTTAAATATAGATTTTAAGACTTGTCGAATTGTATTTTTTTTTTAAAATATAAATGCATACAAATAAATTTTGCAAAGAAAATGTAAATTTTCTGATAAAAATTGTTTTCAACTAAATATTTCCAAGTATTAAAAAATCCACCTGTTTTATAAATTTCATTAAACAAATATACACATTTATATATATATATATATATATATATTAATTTCATATTAAGACTCCCGTTGAGCCAGCGCTCAGGAATACGGTGCTAATGTTAATCCAATGGGGCATTAATGTGCTAATATCTCGCTTGCATTTGAATATTTTTAAACGATTTTTTTTGCACTGGATAGCAGAGATCAATCTCTATTTCCGCCGTTGATTACTTTTTCGATTTTCTTTGCATATTTTTTTTACGAAGATAGTTTCACTTTCGAAACTGGTTCCGAAAGTGAAACTATCTTCGTAAAAAAAATACGCAAAGAAAATCGAAAAAGTAATCAACGGCGGAAATAGAGATTGATCTCTGCTATCCAGTGCAAAAAAAATCATTTAAAAATATTCAAATGCAAGCGAGATATTAGCACATTAATGCCCCATAGAGAATGTGCATGTTTGTCAACAAACTGGTTTCTCACTAGACCACGCCTCTTCGGTAGGCAAAACATATTCCGCTCAATGCGCTATTTCCTACGGTTTCCTATGAGAAAGCGAAATTTTTGCATTCAATTATGGATCATATTTATTCAAAAACAAATTTTCCTTTATCAGATTATGCACAGAACTTAGATTCTGTTGCTAATCAAGATTATTCAACAAAGCTTAGATTTGTCAAACCGAATAATAGTGTTATTATTTTAGATGATCCGTATATTATTGTGGATGCAGATTGGAAAGCAGATATGGCTTTTTGGCCATCGGTTGCTTCATCAGATATTGAAACTTATTTTAAAAAGTTTCCAGGGAAGAATTCAAGAGCTCAAGAAGCGTTTCAACTTGTTGTAGCTGGTAGGAAAAAGATTTCAGCTCTTTTTTTTTTTTTTTTTTTTTTTTTTTTAATTATTTTGTAAGTTAATGTTTTATTTACTTTTTTTCTACTTGTAGTTCAAGTTGTTCTTGTTCGTATGGTAACTTTTTATTGCTTGAGCTAATCGGAATTTCCTTATATTCAGATTAAATGATCGATTAAAATTATACCTATGAGTGTTCTCAAATCAAAACGGCTTATTTTTTGAAACACTTTTATATAATTTTAACATGTTATATTATGACAAGGAAATCTATGAAACTGAAGCATAAGTTTTGTCAGAATTCGGTTTAATTAGCTGAAATAATCTTATACTAAATAAACACTCCTTAAGTTTAAAAAATATATTTTTACTATTCTAATAATATGTATAAAACAGGACAAAACAAAAAATTGACTTTTATGAAACATTTAATGAAGTACTAAAGCAATATTTTTTTAAGAAACATTTAACTTTTTTTTTTTTTTTTTTTTTTTGTAAAAGAGAATTATATAATTTAATCTAAAAAAAAAAATAGATGCCATGTTTTTAAAAAAAAACCATACCATTTAAAAAGCATTTAATCAGGTGTCGATGCAGTTTTTTTTTTTTTTGGGGGGGGGGGGGCATTTTGTGAAAAATAAAATTTATTTTTCTGAAATTTGTTATATTTTTGTGAAAAATAACATTTTGTAACAAAAGATGATATCTAGTTACTCAAAACCGAACCAAACATTTATTAATAACGAACTGACTAGCGCCCGTGATAATAAATTAAAAAAAAAACCCTCAAGTTTTCAATATCGAGTCGAATGAACCAAACCCTGTTGAAGATTGCAGAAGAAATGACCTTTTTGCCATGATGCGGCAGTTGGGACCGCTCACTTCGAAATCTACCTGTGTCTGTAGGCAAAGCACACAAAGATTTTTTTCTGTAAGGGTTGGTTTTATAAAAAAAACTTGTCAATATAAAAGTTGTAGATAATATTAAGAGGATTTGTAATAAATTAGCGGATTTGATAACTTGTGAATTGACAAAGTTATGAATTTTTTTCTTCTTAAACTCCTATTCTCTCCCCCTCTCCCACCCCCAACAACTTGAGGCCATATTTAATGATATCAAAAATCTGTCATACATAAATTTTCGGCCCTTTTCCTAGAAATAATAATAACTTTAAACGGATTCGATACGTATCATAATTAAGAAGTTATGGGTAAAGTAAGGGGCCCAGGGGCCCGGATCTTGTCCGAGAAATTTTTGGTCATTCACGTAGTTGCTGGAAATGCTAAGAAGTTATTAGAAAAAAAAAGCTAGCGAATTGGACGATTTTTAAGGGAGCTATACTAGAGGCCCCAAAAGGGGCCGCTGATAGTTTTGAGCAGGGCCCTAAGATGAACAGTCCTACCTGGAATGTAGAAATGGGGAAATAACTAAATGGAGAAAACGCCCCCAAAAACGAAGATCGAATTAAAAGGGGACAAGGTATTAACAATTTAAGGAACAATAACTTCAAGGGGCCCGGATCTTCAGTAGGGGGCCCAAAGAGGGGCCAGCTGATAGTTTTGAGCAGGGCCCTAAGATGAACACTCCTAACTGGAATGGGGGAAAAGTTAAATGGAGAAATGGCCCCAAAAACGAAAATCGGATTAAAAGGGGACAAGGTATTAACAATTTTAGGGAACAAAAACTTTAAGGGGCCCAGGGGGCCCGGATCTTCACCGATTTTTTTTTGTTTGTTTTTGTTGTTCACGTAGTAGCTGGAAGTTCTAAGTTGTTAGAAAAAAAAAAAGTTAGTGAATCAGACGATTTTTAGGGGAACTATAGTAGGGGGCCCAAAAAGGGGCCAGCCGATAGTTTTGAGCAGGGCCCTAAGATGAAGGGTCCTAATTAGAAAGTAGCAATGGGAAAATAACTAAATGAAGAAAAGGCCCCAAAAACTAAGAAAATCGGATTAAAAGCGGGCAAGTAATTATCAGTTTAGGAAACAAAAACTTCAACGGGCCCCATACCAGGCCCTAGGGGGCCAGGGTCATAACTAGAACGTAGAAATGGGGGTGAAAGCTAAACGGAAAAAAGGCCCCAAAAACGATGAGGATCGGATAAAAATTGGGTAAATTATTAACAATTTAGGGCAAAAATCTTAAAGGGGCCCCAGGGGGCCGGGGTCTCAAAAAATTAAAAATCCGAGCCTCAGGTGCATCAGGACCTACCTTGGGCTATCCGCTGCAATTAAGAAAGGCAAAATTATATGAATAATTAATTAAAAAATATGAATAATAAGCACATAACACAGCTAACTATACAGTAGGCATGCGTATGTTTTGCCTACCGTTCGTTCTTTACGGCTTCGTGACGTCACATGCACATTCTCTATTGGATTAACATTAGCACCGTATTCCCGAGCGCTTGCTCAATGGGAGCCTTAAGAATCTAAAACTTAAACTAAAAGCAAAACATAGGGTTGGTTTAGGTTTAGACTGGAAAGCTATATCAAAACTAAATACACAAGAAATGAAAATCCCTATTGTATGGAAAAAAAATTGTAATATTGTAAATTATTATCAATTCTTAAGCAATAGAAGATATAAAAATGATAATATTTACAATGTCACAACTACAATAGTTTGTTTCTTTAAAATGGCGTGATTTATATGCAAAGCAATACAATGTAGAGGTGATTTAAATTTGCTTCCAAACTTGCAGTGATATTGGTTGAAACTCATAAGATTTTATTAGTTGTTATTTTTTTTAATTATCTCTACTGGTAATTGAACAAATGCAACTGAAAAATCATTTCAACAGAGAAATGATACATTACAAACAATGGTGTTAAATTAAGCAAGAAAAGCTACTGTGAAAATTCTGAGACTGAAAGGCTAACTTTTAAAAGCTGACTTATATTCATGTAAAGTGAAAAAAAATATATTTTCTTTAGTATGCAGAAATTTAAAAAATGTTT
Organism: Maratus michaelseni; assembly: GCA_963931845.1. NCBI lineage: Eukaryota > Metazoa > Arthropoda > Arachnida > Araneae > Salticidae > Maratus > Maratus michaelseni. Next base: position 30,252,914 of record OZ007599.1, read on the forward strand.
ATTATTTTATATTTTTTAAGAAAATGTAACTTATTTTTGGAAAAAATTTGTAAGAAATCAATTTTTCCTGAAAAACTTTTTTTTTTTTTCCGCCACTTCAAAATTTCCGGAAATTTTACATCTCTATCCAGAAGTCAAACCAAAGTTATTTTGGCATTTAAAGCCAGACGGTCATACTGAATTAATATACCAGATGCTCTAACAACTGTGTCTGACACTATTCACACAATCTTTGGGCATTATCATCTGGTTTATGATTTTACTCAGCTCAACATAATGAACCTCCTGTAAAGGAACTCTTATTTAAATGATTAATTTTGTATTATAATATTTTATCTCAATCATACTGATTAATAAAGAAATCATATGAGTAGAAACTCAATTAAAAAAATTCTACTCATGTGATTTATTAATCAATATATATATATATGCATATTTTGTGTGTGTGTGTTTATATTTGAATATTTTCAACTTAATTTCTTTTCTTTATCTGTAGCTTGAAGATGGCCATACTTTGTTTGATTATGATGTTGGACTAAATGATATTGTTCAAATTCTTAAAAGAGAGATTGTGACAGAAGTCTCTAAAGATGACTCTCATATTTCACTGAATACACCAAATAAAGAGAACAAGGTAAGCTCTAAGATTATAATATTTTTTCTCCATGTTGCAAATTCCAGGCTACTTGGTACTTTTCTGTTAACAGAACAGCAGTTATAGATCTGTATTATATCCTTAAATTTAATAACCTGTTTATTTATACACACTGTATGTTTTGATTTAACTAGAAAGTATTATTTTTTTTCATGTTTTTTCAAGTTGTTTTTTTAAGTAGTAAATTTTGTTTTTTAAGTTGATTTCTGTTTATTTGTAATACAGTAGACTTCCCCAAATCCTTTTAAATGCAGTAAATTTTTTTTTATTAAAGTTGATTTCTGTTTATTATTTGTAATACAGTAGGCTCCCCTAAATCCGCACAGCTTAAACCCAAGGGTTGTGTGGATTTTAGAATTTTGCAGATTTCTCATAATTTTTTTTTTTTTTTTTTACATTTTTAAAACTAATTTGAATGTAGTAAAGCATTGGAAATTATAATGAATGCTTACAATAAAGTAATATATAAAAATAATTTAATTAAAATTTTAAAATAATTATGTAAAATAATAGAAATTTAGAAAATGATTTAAATATTAAAAATAAAGTCAAGTGTAATAATTAAGGATGCAGCACTAAATATGCATAATAGGGTGGAGCAAAAAAGTTTATTTATTTTTTACAAAAAACAGGTAGGTGCCAAAAGTTGCCGTTATAATAGTACTTCAAATATCGAAATTTTACCACTGAAAAAAAATGGCTTGGGTCTGAGCTTTTGGTCCAAATGTCGAAATTTTGGGTTAAATTTGACAATTTTTCAAAAAAAATAAAAATTTTCTGTAGAACTGGTTATGATTAAAAAGTGTCATTTGAGCATTTATTAAAAAAGATTTAAAATATTGAAGTGATAAAACGATATCTTTATTCTGTATAACTGGAGCAAAATTGACAAATTTCATTAAAAAAGGGGCGTTGCCATTCTGGTACAGCATACAACGAATCGTTGTTTTGAATGCAGCTCTTCGCTAGTTTACAACTACCCATGACATATCACATGGAGGTGGGTGCATATAATGTCCCACCTGTACCCAGCACAACCACCCTACCATCTGAGCACAATGTTTTATTTATACAATGAATTGTGATTTTTTATCAGACTGGTATGAGTTTTCTATATTGGATGATGCTGGCTGTGACTTCCTTCACCTATCTTTCTACTGCTTGAGTATGAGAAGTCATGCGAAGTAACTCATTGGGGATGTTATTAATGGAATCTATACAGCCGTCTATTATCTGCAACAAAATTGTATCCGATAAATGCATAGTGATTGGGAGGGGGGGTTCCTGTTGCCGCAATAGTTTTCCAATCAATTACATTTATATAATCATCTGCTTCAATGTTGACTGTCAGTATTTCAAATTTGCGTATGCCATCATTTATTCTACCTCTTGCATTTATTATGTGATGAGCAGCAAGTTGTTTAATGTGATTGCAATCAGAATTTGCTCAGAGTGTGCAAAGTAACCATTGTCTTGAATAACTTTTTAACAATTCGTTTTATGCCATTTGCTGTGTTGTTTAGTAGCCGAGTAGTTTCCCCATAAGGTTTTAGATACTTTCTTTAGCTGTGGATTACATTTGATGGTAAACCATTCTGGGGCATAAACTTAGATCACATACTTTGTGAGTGAAAATAGAGACTCTGACGTGCAGTCAATGCGAATAATTAAGGCGAAGAATTCTATTTGCCATTGTGAGCCATCTTGCGTGGGACAATTTTCCTGGGCTCCTATTTGCTAGTTCTTTTGAGCAGCATCCTGATGAAATAGCTTTGCAAATGTCCAGCAGGTATTTCTGGTCTGTACTGAGTGCCTTTTCATCGATTTCACGAAATATGTCTTTTAAATTACTATTTATAGGTTCAAAAACTGCAATAGGGAGTGAATGGCACGTGGACAAGGATTTTCCTATTGGTCCGGCGAATACATGTGGGCCAGAAATTTTCCCATCGATCATGCCTAACAAATGACGCAGAGGTAATTCATTTAACTGGAGCTGGCATATGATCCATTGCAATGGTCTTGCAAGCTTCTCTTGCATTCGACTGATTACTCCAGTATGCTTCCCCATATTCACAGGACACTGGACACCCATCACAACCCAAACATGAGAGGCTGAATAAATCAAAATTTTCATCTTCTAAAAACTTTGATATGCAGTTAAAAATATCTTTTGATGCTCCACATGTGGAAATGCTAGGCAAAATTAGTCCCCAAATATTTGGAGTCAGGCTCTTCTAAGATAGTAACACGTTCTTCTTTTAAAATTCTACAATATGCATGTTTATCACTTCTCTTTTCTATACACATTGTGTCATCTTTTCGGGAGTCGAAATATAAGGCTCTTACTTCTGTTTTGGGGTTCTGTTCTTTACGTTGAGATGAACAAGCCAATTGGCATTCACGCCTTTCCTTGCTTCTATCTGTAATGAGTACGGGTACATTATGTTTTCCAGTGTCATTTGCTGTACGTGCACAATCCTGGAGAACCATTGAAGCAGACCGATCAGAAATTCTATAGCTATCACATGCTCTTGAAAAAGTTTCAAACTTCATTTGAGTTTCTGTATAGGAGGATGAAGATTGGAATTCAATTGTATCTATTATTGAATCATTGCATACTGATTCGTTTTCTTCAATTTCACATGCAGCATCTTCTAATTGTGGTGCTTCTTTATTTATTTTTCTTTCTATTAATTTTTTTTTCAACGATTCGTTGTATGCTGTACCAGAATGGCAATGCCCCCTTTTTATCAAAATTTGTTAGTTTTGCTCAGTTATACAGAATAAAGATATTGTTTTATCACTTCAATATTTTAAATCTTTATCAATAAAGGTTCAAATGACACTTTTTAATCATAACCAGTTCTACAAAAAAATTTTAATTTTTTTGAAAAATTGTCAAATTTTACCGAAAACTTTGACATTTGGACCAAAAGCGCAGACTCAAGCTTTTTTTTCAGTGGTAAAATTTCAGATATTTGATGTACTAGTATAAAGGCAACTTTTGGCATCTACCCGTTTTTTGTTAAAAAAAAAAAAAAATTTCGCTCCACCCACAATGATGAAATATCATTTTTTCTTGATTTATTCTCTGAAAACTCACTATAAAGGAAAATATATTTTTTATTACTTTTTTTACAAGATTCATTTGTAGATATTTTGTTGGGAAACTATTAATTCCTGTTATTAGCATCCCCATAAACAGTTTAAAAACATAAAATCTTCTTGCAGATTTTTTGCATCTATTTCTGACTATTTGACTATATAAAGATTCATTCATTTCTTTACATTATATTTTGTGAACATGGGCATAATTTTTGTCTGCTTAAGTTTTTAGTTTTATTATTTTTGTTTCTTAATGTCATACACCATTCTAGGGCTTATTCCATTACGATTGTGCCAAAAAAAAGTACATGATCAGAATCTAGCTTTTTTTATGATCTCTACTTTTTGAATTATTGTCAAACTTATGTGTTTTCTTTAACTATTTTTTTCATTAGAAATATTGGAATTGGCCATAATATTTATGAAAAAATTAAAATTAAAATAATTACATGTTAAAACCGTAAATTAAATATCAAAGAATCAAAAGCAAAAAATGTAAAAATAAACAATATGGTTTCTACAGTTACAGTTGCAGGTATTGTGAAGAAGTTACTGTTGTGCTGTATTATTACCTTAGATACGAAAATAATTTACATCAGAATCATAAAATGATTAAATTTTATTTCATATATATACAGATTTAATAAACAAAAAAGCTTGATTAATTAAAAATTGCCTTGGGGAAAAAAGCTGCGATCCCCACTGAAATTAGAGCTATCTTGAATTTTTTTGGAAAAAAAATCACATTTTCTTAATTACATACGATATAAATATAACCGTAATTACATACTAAAATTCGTACATAATAATGAAAAATAAAAATAAATATTTAAAAACTGGGAAATGAATCCTTGAAAAAAGAAAAAAAAAAAAACAGTTACAGTTTACATTTGCAAATATTGTGCAGGATACAATATGGTGACGTTTTGCTTTAGATGTGTTAATTTACATTAAGATCATAAGTAATGGAATTTTATTTAATAATTAACCAGCTGTAATAGCTAAAAGACCTTAACAAAAAATTTAGTAAAAAAAACATTGCAAACTCCACCGATTTCAGCAGCATCTTGAATTTTGTTCCTTCAACTTAACTGTAAGTTTCACTGTTTACATCGGCAATGATGTGCGGATTTTAGGCATTCGTGGATTTTAGAGACACATATTTGAAGGAATCTACTGTATAAAGTAACCTTGTGTTTTATCCAGGTGTGAGAAAAGTTTAAAATTTTTAAAACTAATTTTTTTTACCTTTTTGAATTCTATTTGTTACTTTATTGTAATAAGAAATAAACTTTTATATAAATCTGCCTCTTTATCCCCCCCTCTCTCTCTGGATTGAAAAAATATAAAACAAACAATATAGTTTTTTACATAATATAATTGAGGCTTAAATCAGAATATTAATTTGGTATTTCATTGATACTTATTTGATATTAAAACTATTTGAAATAATTTTAATTGATAACAATTGAAGTACAAGTAAAAACATCTACTTTGTAAATAAATTTATAATTTTGATGGAGTTAAAAACTATGTTTTTCCGCATTCTTCACTTTTGATATAGTTATGTAACAAGCAAGTTGGGTTTTTCTCAGGACTCTGGAAGAAACCAGAAAAAAAAAAAAAAAAAGACGAAGAAGAAACTGGAAGAATTGATTGAAAATGAATCTTTCCTCGGTTGCGTATGTTTCTTAATTTTATAAAAATTTTAATATAGCAATGCCTTGTAGAAATGAATAATTTTTGCAGTCACATAAATTTCGCCATAACTAATTTTGATTTAATATTGCATCTTGCTGCCTGGTAAGATTTTATGAAAATTTCCCACCCTTGGCATTGTAATATCCTAGTTTTTTCATGCATTTTTCAATAGTCTATTATTTTATCTTCCAGGGTGTGTGCAGACTCCTTGGAAACTCCTTACTCCTTAGAAATGAAAAAGTTTCCAAGGAGTGCTTAAAACTCCTTAAATAAACAAAATACTCCTTAAAAACTTCTTAAATTATCATGAAGCAAAATTTAACATTGATCAATGATTTAATTGAAGTATAGTAGATTAGAAAATGAAGACTTACATCTTGCACAGTGAATAATCATTTTCTTAAATATGTATGGCATGAAAGAAATTAAACTTTAGAGGAAGTAAAATAAGAATCTCATGTTTACAAAGGTAAATGTTCAAGTGATTACTGTTATTTGTGGAAGCTGGAGGCAGTTACTGTATTTTGTATTAACATGTGGCTTTTTTCTTCTTCAAAATTAATTTTTAATTCTGGATGCATGTGACACATGATAATCATTTGAAATTTGCCAGGCCTCTGTATATATGACCATTGAACAATGCATAAAATGGTTGGCTAGCAATTTTGAATTCAAATTTATGAAACCATTAAGCCATACATTGGGAATACTGTGCATTTTTAAGCACTAACTATTAGATTTTAATTGAATAAAATCTGTTTTTCTCAACAAAAGAGGCATTAAAAATTAGGGTGAGTGTGCATGTTACATGAGGGTGCAGCGTACATGATACGGTGAGCTCTTTAAAATTCTTTTGGACTCTAGAATTTGTCTAGATTCCTTGAATTTTTTCTTCTCAAGTCTATATGAACCCAGATCTTCAGATGTACAGAGTTTCCTTCCAGATAATTTCAGAAAAGTGCTGCACCTTAGAGACCCGTACCTCTGTGACAATATTTAGTTGGAATTATTTTATTCATGATCAAAAATTGAATATTTGCAGATTGTGGAGAACTTAAACTTCAAATGTAATATGCAATAACTCCTTTAAAATATTTTTTAAAGTAGTTCTTTTATTTCTCTCAACTAGAGAAATTAATAAATGGAGCTTTTTTACTTTATCAAATGCAATGTAGAGCTGGGCACAAGAACACCTATCTTTAGTCCACTAAAAGTCTTTATTATATCTTGTAAAAATTCAGAAGGAAAATAATATCCATATTTGGCCACTTTGGAAAACTTAAATCATGAACTAAAAACTTTTTAAGTCACCCTAACTTTAGTTTGGACTGTATTTGAAGAATCAATATTTGTAAAACAATTTAAAAAATAACAGGAAAACATTGCAAAAATTAACAAAATTTTTTCGGCTTCCTATCAGAACTCAGCTGACTAAAAAATTAACTCTCAAAGCATAAATATCACAGCTACAGGAGACTCAAAAGTAATTAAAAGAAGTATTTAATTTAAGGCATAACTTTAAACAAAATGCCTAAAATTTCTCCACTTTTTTGCAATTTTTTTTAGCGCAATTATACAGCAATAATAAGGAAGTTTTTTGCAAATGAAAGAGCATATCTTGGAAGTTTTAAAAACAATTTTTTATTTGGAAATTGGTTGAAAAATGGTCCTCTAGCAGCCCTTGATACAAGGGTGTGCAAAAATTGAAGCTTTCCACAGTACCAAATGAATCACAGAATCTACTTATCTGTAACAAAAAAAAAATGATATTTTGTAGTCCTCCTTGGGGATGGGTTTATCAATTTTTCGATCTTGGAGAAAATGGCGGCATTCAAATTTCCAGATAGACAAACATTTTTGGATTTAAATCACACTAAGAAAAAAATATTTACAATTCAAATATGGAAAAACGCATCCAGCTTGTGAAGAATGAAGGCCAGGCATGGCTTACGTTTTTGGTCATGACCAGGTCTGTACAGATCTCTACTGCAGCCTGCCTGTCTGTATTTATTTTAAAGCATTTTTCTTGCCTGTCATCTATAAAATAAAGCCCTTGACTTTCATCCAAAAAATGGCTTATTTACTGCCTTTTGTTCCAATATGGCTTGTATAGTAAAAACTGACTTGTGATTTGAAAAGAGTATCCCAATTTTTAAAGTATTATACAGGATCATCGAAAAAGGTTGAACACATTTAAAAAAATCATAACTCCAAAAGTAATTTAGGAAACTCAGTAATATTCTTTCAAAAGTACTTGTCAATTATCCTAGATTTTTTAGATGTAACTGTTTTGCAGCCGTGACCTTCAGATGAAGGGAAGAAGCAATTGCACTGTGGACAAGGTCTTTGTGCTGTCCAACCTTTTTCGATGATTCCAAAGTGGAAAGTGCTCCTATATCTAAAACAATTGGAGATATGGGAAAAATATCAATTAGAAAGTTCTTCAGCATTGGCAATTTAGCAGGAAAGGATCCTCTATGTACACGAATATCCTAAGCCAAAAGTGAAAATTGCAAATGTGTGGTGAAATTTGCATTTTCAGATCATCGATTCTGTGCATTGTCTAAATGTCACAGCTTTAAAACAGTTACATTTAACAAATCTTGGATAATTACTAAGTACTTTAGAAAGGAAAATATTGCATTTACCCAATTACTTTTGGAGTTATGATTTTTTTCAAATATGTCCAACCTTATTTGATGACCCTGTATATGTAATTATAATTTGGTTTATATTTGTAATAATCTTATGCAATAATATTTATTTTAGCATGGCAGTTTTCATTTTAGTGAATACTTTTTTGTTTTTACAGCCTTCTGTTGGAAATAAGTCAAATGAAAACGACAGACTCAGCAAATATTTTAAGGTAAAAATTTATGAATTTGAATTTAAAAATATTTTTTTTTCTCTATATACCCAAATAAAGATGCGGCTTTTTGCTTGTCAATTTACTTTATTAAGCAAGATTTTAGGATTATTAATGAAAAAGTTTGAGATTCTTAAATTTAATTTTTCTAACATTTTTATGTGGAATTCTAAAATATTATATTTATTGAAATGCAATATTCTGATCACAAAACTATAATTATTGTGTGCATTCTTTATTCCCCTTTTATTTGCATTGAACAGTTTTCTGCAAGTCAAAAGTTATAACTAAAAAGTGTCATAAAGTTTATAATAGTAAAATTGTTTTTACAAGTTATTAAGAAATGTTTATTTTCTCTTTTTTGAAAATATTAGTTCATAACCGAATATTCCCTTGCTTACTAGTATTGGGGTTATTTCAACTCCAAAAATATTTTTATATTTTTATTTAATGTTTACCAATTATGATATGAATGTTGATTTTCTTATGCACATTCTTTTACTTTAACATCATGCCCCAATTAATAAAACTTTATTGTGATTTGATGTCAAATTTATTGGAAAAGTTACTGAGGTTAGTGAAATGAATAGAGTTTATAGAAAATCGTTGTTGCAAAATAGATAACATTATCATGCATAATGAAATAAAATTTAAAAAAGAAAATTCAAAAAATCCCCTTTTATGAAAATTGGAAGTTTTATTGTAATTTTCTTTGTAGCATTGGAAATTGAATGTTTGATACATGCTCTATATGTTTTAAGCAGCTTAATTTTTACTAAACACTTATAATGTCAGATCTAAAAAACAATTCTAATAAATTTATTTGCTATTTTTATAAATTCTAATAAATGTTTGTTTAAACTTATTATATTTGACATTACAAAATTAAATCCTTGCAAACTTAATAGATTTGTTGTAACTGAAATCCATTTAAAGTAAATAAATATTGTATATATATATATATATATATGTAAGGAATTATCCGGGGACGACTTGGGAGACTAATAATCGACAGAAACATACAAATAACTTGGACTCGGGACCTCTGGACAGATCGAACTCGTTTATTGAAGCATTTCTTCGTACAGACATCTTCGTGCGTTCAGTCGGAGGTCCCGCGAGCCATTTACGTTAAATTTTGAGAACTACATGGCCGAGGGTTTGGCTGACCGCTCAAATGTGCCAAAAACCCGTCTTCTTCGCCTTTGCATGTGGTTTTAAATCGAATTTAGGATATTTTCCAGCAGAGGGAGAAAGAGTCAAATTGGGAGGATCATTTATTTTAATTGGTCAATTAGCTTTTGACTGATGTCTGGGGTCTTATGCCGACACCAAGGCTTGGCCGAGCCTGGGAGCCGCACCCAACAGACAGCTGCAAGAAATGCAAACTCATCACTTTTAAAACTTAAAGAGATGTCGAAAATGATAGATGAAAGTAATATTTGTGAGGCTGAGAAACAAAGATCACAGGGGCAGATTAGATTTAAGCATTATATTTATAAGTTAGAAAAAATGTTTTGAGATTTTAAATTTAAATTTTGCATTTTGAAAAGGGTTTATTTATATCCTTTCACATCCCCCCCCTCCAAGATGAGATCCACCAGATTTGCCTGCAAAGCTGGGGGGGCTCACCCGGAAGACCGAGAATGCCAAAATGAATTAAAAAGAAGTGTTTAATTGAGTAAGGCTTCAAAATAAGTTAACGTTAAAGTTAAATTTACAACTAAGATTGGTAAAAAGTGAGGGCTGAATTTTGCTGCTGGAAAAATATATTTAAAATTTAATTTTTAACGCTTAAAAATTAAGGAAAAATTAAAGATCTTATGGTTTTATGCTAAAAAGTTATAAATTTGGGATATGGCTCTCGAGACAATCTGACCGAACTTTACATAATAACTTGAAAAATATAATAATTATACCAGAAAACATACGGAATCTATGAAAACAATAATACAGTAATATTACCACAAAACTATATGAGAAAAAAAATACTAATAAGATAAAGATTAAAATAATAGCCATAAATTTGTTGTTTGTCTTTTGGCCATAATTGTATGGATTAAAAGTTTTTTGGCCATTTTTGTGCTATTTTTGTTCAAGTCCTTACAGCACAAAATTTCAAAATATTTTATAAAATATATATAGTTCTGTGAAAATTATAACTTTATGGTAAAAAGTGCAAAAATTAAATATAAAAAATAGTTATGTACAAATATATAAACATATGGTATCAATATAATAAAATAATAATAATAATAAATGTAAGAAATTGGTGTGAAAAATGTATGTTCTTTATATGTAATATATTCACATTAGATAACTAGTTAGAAATGTGAAATTATGGGAAAACTTGAAATTGTTTATTCACATTTTTTCAAAACGTGAAAATACTAAAATCGCAGTAATGTAAAATTGTTAAAATTAAAAGATTATGTAAATATTTAAAAAATAATGGAATATACTGTAAAATGGACAAAACAGATGTGGACATAACAAGTGTAAGATATAGAGTTTATTTACAGGGGCTACTGGTTAGGCAAGTAGCTTTATTTGTATCCTAAACCTTTGGAGGTTTTAGCAGATCCTAAACCTTGGGGAGGTTTTAGCAAAAATAAAAAAAAAAAGAAAATTGAGCATGATGTTTCTATTTTGGGTGAAGATGTAGATGCAATTTAATTGTAAGCAATGGAATTTACTGTTTTGCAGACTGAGGTGTATTTGTTTTCCCCAGTGGCATCAATAAATCCGAGCAGCAATATAATAAATTACAACTACATCTCACTGTTAGCTCAAAGAAAAAAAATAAAAATAAATTCCTGCTCTAGACAAGTATAAATCACAGAACATTTTTCCTTTAAAATTGAGGCCAGAACGCTCCGAATTTTCCTTGCTAGTTTTTACGCAAATAGCAAAAACTTTTTTATTTTTAAGGGTTTTACTACTGGCAAAGGAAAAATTAATTAATAAAACAAAAAATAATAAACCTGGTATGAATAAAAAAGGACAGCGTTTCAGAAGTGCATGGCAACCTGGTGATAATTCTGTTTACTAATGGATCTATTCTTACAAAAATATCAGCAGTCGCCACATTTGCACATGTACATAACTGAATCCTCTTTGATTGCACAGGGGTGTTTTTGGTTGGAGTTTAACCAACTCAAAAACTTTAAAAAAAAATGTGGGCTTAAAGATTTAATGGAATGGAACCATGGTCATCTTTAAAAATTGAATGGGTGGATTTAGACACTATTGGACTTACCACGGTAAAAGTGGATTCACCAAGGTCATGCCTAAACCGATTGGCTAATGAATTGAATTTATTTTGAATAGTTAAAATGGTAAGGACGGGGCCTTCAAATTTTACCTTAAAAACTGGTTGGGGTTTAACCAACACATGGGAGTCGTTCATAGAATGATGGGGTGTGACATTTTAATTAAAAAAGTGCTATAGATAATAAAATTGCACAAGAGGAAATGGCAAAACTAATAATATAACATCTACAAATACTGAATAAATGTACAGAAAAACACAACATTAATACTTACTTACATGATATATAAATTTGCAATTTGATTTGTATGGTTACCAGTTGTGTAAAAATATTTTTTCATATGAAAAGAAACTAACTATAATAATGAATAAGTAAAATAGGCAATAATTAAACACACACAAAATCTAGAAATAATACTAAAAATATATTTACAACTTTAAAAAAAATTCACCTGGAAAAATTGGGTAAAAACTTGATGAAAAATACTTAGTGAATAGAAAGATGAAACACTGAACGATAACTGCGTAAATGTATCATTTCATAGCTTTATAGCTATTTTCTGTTCTGTTTCACTCTTATATGGAAAAAGTTGTAAAAATAAACAAAAAGGTTGTCTGTTTAAATCTTTTTACTGGAAAGCATTTATAAAAGTAACTAGTTCAACCCATTTATTTATAATACCATAAACATTAAATTCAACTGCATTTATTTTTTGGTGATCGCACGTATGCTTCACCTCATGAAAAAGAAAAGAAACTACTGTTATCAAAACTTGTCACAATTTTAATGTGCATAGCTGGTCATTCCCCAATTTCTTATAACTTTAATAACTTTGCACTTTACAAAAAAATTAAAGCTAATAAAATGTTTATATAAGTTTAAATTTGCTTAAACTTCTAAAATCCCTTTAACCCAACTGTGATATTTTAGAAAAAATCTACTTTTGAACTTTTTTAAAAACTACACATTGATAACAGCATTGTTTTTTTTTTTTTTTTTCATTCTTGATATTTCCAGAAGTAACTTTTCAATATTAATTCGTCAAGCAAATAAGTAAATAAAATATTGTTTAATTTAACAAAATTGATTTTTAAAAACACCTTTTCATAAAAAAATAACGTAAAAGAAATCTGTAGTATGGCTTAATTACTTTTAATGCAAAAACTTATTAAAATATTAAAAAATTTAAGCTTCAATTAAAAAATATCAGTTACTTTCAAACACTTAAATGAAGAAATTAAAAAGAATGTAATCAAACTTTATACTTTTTTCTACAAAACCATTAAGACGGAAATTTATATAGCAATAAAACTTACCTGTGGATTAAAATATCCAATTTGCTTTAACACACCCACACACACAAATAAAATAAAATAAAATAAAACACAGGGCTTTTTCTGACCCAGATCATTATCGTTATTTGTTCACTAAAGGTAAATAAATAACATTTTCCGGTGGTCGGTTCACAGTGCATCATGAATCACTTTAGTTTAACGTGCTCAACTGAAAGAAAAGAAAAACTTTAAAAAATAAATGAACACTGAATGTTTTTTCCTTTTCTTACTCAGTTCTAACCACAAAAATTTAAAGTCGGGATCGCATAGATAACGAAGGACACAGATAAATATTTCAGTTCTGTATCAGAGTTTGCGCGATCTTGAAAATCAGCTGTCTCTATGACCTACATATGTTGAGGATGATGTATAAAAGAGTTTTTCAAAAGATTCAGTTTGATTTCAGTGAGTCTAAAGTTAATAAATTGATGCGGTTTGCACATAGATAAGTTTCTTTTTGACGATAACAGAGTGAGGAAAAAAAAAAGTTTCTTGGTTGAGGACCGGAAATATAGCAAATAAATTTCAGCATAAAGGATGTTTATTTTCGGTTTTTCTCAGATGAATACGAAAATTATTTGAATGTTATCTGGCGAGTAAGCACACTAAGTAAAATAATTTGATGTTGGAGAAAAAAAAAAAGTTCTTTTTTACCGGCCATCGGGAGGAAATGTATTTTCTTTTCTAGGTGACTATATTCAACTTTTATACACAATAAAAGTTCATGATGGTAAAATGCACTTTCTTGAAAGACTAATTGAAGTCTCATTAATTGCTGGCAATCTTTTGAGATTGTTCGTGGGCCGATTGCACTGACACAACACAGATACTATTCGAAATTTTCATGGCACAAGTGGAATTTTTCATTTTTTAAGTTCTTTTATCGTGGAAAGGCTGGAATTTTCCCGAAGTAGGCGACCGTCATGCCGACTTTATAAAATGTAAGGAATTATCCGGGGACGACTTGGGAGACTAATAATCGACAGAAACATACAAATAACTTGGACTCGGGACCTCTGGACAGATCGAACTCGTTTATTGAAGCATTTCTTCGTACAGACATCTTTGCGCGTTCAGTCGGAGGTCCCGCGAGCCATTTACGTTAAATTTTGAGAACTACATGGCCGAGGGTTTGGCTGACTGCTCAAATGTGCCAAAAACCCGTCTTCTTCGCCCTTGCATGTGGTTTTAAATCGAATTTAGGATATTTTCCAGCAGAGGGAGAAAGAGTCAAATTGGGAGGATCATTTATTTTAATTGGTCAATTAGCTTTTGACTGATGTCTGGGGTCTTATGCCGACACCAAGGCTTGGCCGAGCCTGGGAGCTGCACCCAACCGACAGCTGCAAGAAATGCAAACTCATCACTTTTAAAACTTAAAGAGATGTCGAAAATGATAGATGAAAGTAATATTTGTGAGGCTGAGAAACAAAGATCACAGGGGCAGATTAGATTTAAGCATTATATTTATAAGTTAGAAAAAATGTTTTGAGATTTTAAATTTAAATTTTGCATTTTGAAAAGGGTTTATTTATATCCTTTCATATATATATATATATATATATATATATTACCAACTTCTGCATATTTTTATTAATTTTAAAAAGTAAATTCAGAATAATTAAAAATTAAAAAAAAAATTAAATGAAAATTATTAAAATTATGTTCATAATATAAAACTGTGTTAAAAAAAAAAAAAAAAAAAAAATCTAATATAGAAAATACTAGGTTCTTACTGCATGCAAATGACCTCTGGAGCTGTGGCAACAAGGTGATACCACAAATGTAGACTTCTCTGGCTTGTAGCTTTTTTTTTCTATCTACATCAAACTTGGAAGAAAAATATGTAGGATCACTTTAAAATATTGATATATGTTTGAATGGCAAACATACAAAAAGTGGGTATGATTTTTCATATAAAATCTAACTTTGTACATTGTTTAAAAAAAAATGTATATTTGATCAATCATAATAATCTTGTATTCACTAGAGAAAAGTGTTGAGAATATGTTGTTAAAATTTGGAGGTGATCCGATGAAAATTGTTAAAGTTATGCTCTAAGGAAATTTTTTTTAGCATTGCCATATTGGCATAGCTCCCATGTCACCATTTTGATGTTTAATAATAACATAAAAATATATTTAATATTGCTAAAGATTGATATAATAAATACCTCAAACCAATTTTCATTCCAATGTATAGTTTTCTTTAAAAAATAAATAAATTGGTGATTTTTCAGCTGCTGTAAGTAGCACTATCCCTTAATAGATCTTCTGTAATTGAAATTCATTTTAAAAAATGGATTTTAGATAGTCTAAAAACAGAACATCCTGTTTTTGTAATGCCCATATTACAACTATATATGTTATATTAGTATACCAGATTATCAGGCATTAATATTAATTGTGGAGAGTAATACTAGTATAGATTTATCTTTTCATATGATTTTTATCTTTAAAAAACACATCATTTCCTTTTAAAAATTTTTTTTACAGTGGTGGACATAATTATAAGACACCTACCTAATTTGACATACAGTGAAAGAAAAGATTCAGAGCTTAAAAATGCTTTATCAAATACGACAAAAACATAAATTTATTCTGTTATCACACGTAGTTGTTTTACAGAAATGATATTTTTATATATTTTAATAAAAAAAATTAAAAATACCATGGACAAAATTATAAGACACCCTAACATTTTAATTAAAACGCCTGCTTTTTTTCGAAATATGCAAATTTTCTGCACGCTGTTATGACATCAGCAGTTAACTAAAGCAGACGATAACCGACTTTACGCATTTACAAACATGTCACGAGGTACAGAATTAAAAGAAAGTGAAATTCGCGAAATTTGGAGATTAAATGGAATTGGTGCTTCAGTTAATAAAATTTCAAAAGTTATTAAGTGCTCTAGATGTGCAATTTCAAATGTTTTGAAAAGAGGAAGTAATGGATCGGTGATTAAAAGATCTGGACGTATTCCTTGCTTGTCCTCGAGAGACAGACGCCATGTGCTTTCGCTCGCTACACAGAATAAGATGACCACTACAGGTATTAAAAATGCTTTGAAACTGAATTGTTCAAGAAGAACCATTCGCAGGGTGTTGCATAATGCTTCCTATGTAAAATTTAAAAAATTGAAGAAAAAACCACTGCTTCTAAAGCGGCACAAAATGGACCGTTTGAACTTCGCTAAACAAACTATGGCCTGAACCTCCAAATGGTACTCTGTGTTATTTTCTGATGAAAAAAAGTTTAACCTGAATGGTCCTGACGGGTTTCATTATTATTGGCATGATTCGCGGAAGTCTCCTGATGTACAAATGAGCCGCCAAATGGGTGGAGGGTCAGTAATGGTTTGGGCTGTTTTTTCGGCTCAATGAAAAACCAATATCGTTTTCGTGCATTCAAGAATAAATTCAGAAAAGTATAAGAATCTTCTTAAAGATCAACTAGCCATATATGGTGAACTTCTTTGTGGCGAAAACTACACTTTCCAGCATGATAACGCGTCGATTCATACATCACACGTAACAAAAATGTGGCTTCCAGAGCAAAGTATCAATGTTCTTCCGTAGCCTTCTCGCTCCCCAGACTTAAATCCCATCGAAAACTTGTGGGGGATCTTAGCTCGTGAGGTTTACCGAAATGGGAGGCAGTTTACATGTGTCGAAGACCTAAAGAATGCTATAAAATGTGCTCGGACATTCTGTACCTCGTGGCATGTTTGTAAGTGCGTGAAGTCGGTTATCGTCTGCTTTAGTTAACTGCTGACGTCATAACAGCGTGCAGAAAATTTGCATATTTCGAAAAAAAGCATGTGTTTTAATTAAAATGTTAGGGTGTCTTATAATTTTGTCCATGGTATTTTTAATTTTTTTTATTAAACGCTATAAAAATATTATTTCTGTAAACCAATTACGTGTGATAACAGAATAAATTTATGTTTTTGTCGTATTTGATAAAGCATTTTTAAGCTCTGAATCTTTTCTTTCACTGTATGTCAAATTAGGTAGGTGTCTTATAATTATGTCCACCACTGTATATTGTCAGTAAAAACATACATTATCAGTAATCCTTAAAAACAAATTTAGTTATTTCTTTTAAAACACATATAGACACAGTCTTATGTCTTAAAAAGGTATACATTACATACCCAATATCTTGTACAAATTCTTTTGCAATTCTTATACTAACCTCCTGTAATTTACATTTCATATTTCCTGTATCTTTATTCATCTGAAAAAACCACAAACTTCATTCCAGGTATACAAATACATCTACGCTGTGTTGCTTCTTCAAATCAAAAAAAGTTTTTTCCTCCCTCCTGAGGCATCAGCAGTTCAAATGATTTTGATTTCAGTTTTGTCATGAAATCATAAAGCTCTTCCCTACTTTTCCCTCAATCATTCTCTCTCCTCTAGCATTCTTCTTCAACGGTTATCTACTGTTGAATGAGTCATATCGTTACATATATCTTCTTTTGCTTAGTTAATTTCTACTGTTTCTCTCATTAGCGTATTGTGGAGGCTGTCATAATTTTTTTTTTTTTTGCTATTGTAATTGAATTTATTTGGGGTTCTCATACTAGTTCCTGCAAGAGCCGTTGTTTGGTTGTTATATTTCAAATCAAGGATACGTTCTTTAAACCTTACTTCAATCTTTCTTTTCATCATACCTATATGTTATTTCTTTATTTTCGATATTTAAGCCTTTAATTTTATAAACTGCTGCTGGTTGTAATTTTTCAGATTTTTTACATCAAAATGATATGACTCATTCAACAGTAGGTAACCGTTGGCGAAGAATGCTGGAAGATAAGAGAGAGATTGATGGGAAAAGTAAGGAAGAGCTTTATGATCTCATGCCAAGACTAAAGAAAGTGAAATCAAAATCATTCGAACTGATAATGCCTGAGGAGGGTGGTGAAAACGTTTTTTGATTCGAAGAAGCAATATAGAATACCTGGACTGAAGTTTTTTTTTTTTTTTTTTTAGAAGAATAAAGACACATGAAATATAAAATGTAAATTACAGGAGGTCAGGATAAGAATTCTAAAAGAATTTGTACAAGATATTGTATACATAATATATCTTTTTAAGGCATCAGACTGTGTCTATATGTGTTTTGAAAGAAATAACTAAATATGTTTTTAAAGATTACTGGTAATGTATGTTTTACTGACAATATAAAATAATTTTTTAAAAGGAAATGATGTGTTTTTTAAAGATAAAAATAATATGAAAAGGTAAATCTATACTAGTATTGTTCTCCACAATTAATACTAATGCCTGATGATCTGATATACTAGTATAATATATTTAAAAAAAACTATATATAAATATATGAAAAAAAAACTTATTGTACTTTTATATTTTAACTTTATTAAAATAGGCGTAAATTATTGATATTTATGCATATATATTTTTTTTTATTTTCTGTAAAGTGTTTTAGAATACCTGAATTTCTCTACATCAGTTGAGCTTATTAAACCCACAGTGGTGCCAGTTACTAATTTAAAAATTGAAGCTGTGCATGGAATGTGTTTAGTAAAAGTAAAAATAAGACATTTTGGCTAGTAACCACCGGCCAGTAGATGAAATTATTTTAGTAACCATCTACTGGCCAGTGTGAATATTCTCATTAATATGCAAAACATATGTAAGTAGCATTTGAAGATTGTAAAAGAATTTCAGAAATGTTTTTAAAGTTTTTTATTTAAATTTAATAATAAAGGGAAAAAATAATCATTAAAACTAATTTTTATAGACGACTGTAAAACTGTAACTAAAAAAAAAAAAAACTTTTAATACCCATGGCTACTGATATAAAATTGTTTCTCCTTTTCTTCAAGAAGAAAATTATTTGGCCAGTTTGGCAAAAATTTTAAATTCTGTATTTCAAATTTGTATTGCCTACTGACAATTAGCATGTAGTTATATTCTTAGTAATAACATTTTCCATTGTACAGTGACTCTTCAGCTAAAGAAGATAATTTGTTTCAAAATCATATTTATAAATTAAAATCTCTATTAAACCAAAGCATGATTTTCTGTAAATTTCTACCCCCTGCAAATATATATATATATATATATATATATATATATATATATATATATATATATATATATATATATATATATATATATATATATATATATATATTGTTTAATTTTTTTTTCCTACATACTATCCGCAATTTAAAGATAAGTTTTATAAAATATTAAAAAGTGCGCTATAAAAGGGCAAAACATATTTGAAATGAACTTTTCAGAAGGAGAATGAAAAGTAAGATAAAAAGATATTTATTTATATATAGAAGTGGAAATCTATCAGGAACAGATTCTATATAGGTGCTGTGGTACTGCAGAGTTTTCATTTTCATCTTGATTCATAAAAGACATTTATTTATTTATATTTGCATGTAATATTTAATTTTATCTCCAGACATTCTATACAAGCCATTTATGTCCTGCAAAACTCCAGCTTTCTATACCACAAATAAAATAAATTCACTTCATCAGCATCTGTGTTGATGTACAGGAAAATTATGTGTATCGAATGGGTTTTTTTTCAACTTTCTTTGTCTTTTGTTTTAATAAAGAAGGGTTCTGTCCTAATAAGGCATTTCAACAGTTTTTTTCAGTGTTACTATTTGAAATGGCATGATGCAGTAATACTTAAAGGCAGGCGGGCCACCCACGGCCCACAAGACACAGGTTAAAGATCCCTATTTCATAACAGTGCTCCAGTGTAAGATGGCATGTTTGTATTTAAATAAATGAAAAATTTGTACACATGAATGTATGTAAAAATTTGGAATTACAATAATACAATACTCTTTTTATATACTAATCTGTTGGCATTTTTTCCTTTGGTTGTTGGCTTTGTTTCTAATAAACTCATTATATTCCTTGTGCCTTTTCTGATCCAGTTGCTTTTCAACTCCTCAAGATTTCCTGTTGTCAGATCTTTAGTGTATTCTTCAAATGTATCTTTTACAATGTTTTGATTTGTTTATAAATGTAAAGCTTTTCTCAAGTAGACTGTCTTCTCTATTATCTCATCATTTTTAACAGTAAATCCAATAGACTCAGCTTCAGCAACTTGAATATCAGAAATAGCATTTTTAGGTGCGTTCGTAATTATATAAATATGTAGCACTTATAGTTGTCTGGTTCCATCTGTCTGCATATAAGAATTCAAAAACTATCCAACCAAATGGTTTAAAATTTAATATATATAATCGTTGTAGAATTTTGTCGAGTCATTTCAAATTTTATGAAAATCGAATTAAATAGTTTTCTTCATTCTATTAAATCCTATTGTACATAATTAATTCAATGATATCCCATGACAGGTAATGATTCTAGGTTGCCATGGTGATTACATCACATCATATTTAAGATTGAGTCAAATTATTTCTGTATTACTGAATTTAAAAATCGAATTTGTATACTAAAACTGTTTAATTATAGCAATCATATAATCTACCGGCAGTTTTTTGGATAGATGTTTCCAGAGAAATAGATATTAAATGGAAAAAGAGTCTAAATATGGATTTCAAGTTCTAAAATTTTCAAAGCTAGGCTCAAGTTTCCCATTGGAATTTTCAGTAAATGTCAACAAAAGATAATATG
Organism: Maratus michaelseni; assembly: GCA_963931845.1. Classification (NCBI taxonomy): domain Eukaryota; kingdom Metazoa; phylum Arthropoda; class Arachnida; order Araneae; family Salticidae; genus Maratus; species Maratus michaelseni. Next base: position 30,273,492 of record OZ007599.1, read on the forward strand.
TTACTAACTTAAAATGTACTTATTTTATTACAGAAATTATTCATATCATAATAACAGTTGATATAATTTATTTCACTGAAACTAATTATAGTGCAAACACACCCCATTTGTCACATTTGATGTACAATTTCCAACTTGTTTATCTTGCAGCAGTTTGGCCATTATTTTTGGAGACAGCATTAATTGTCCTAACTTGCAATTTTAAAAAGATTTTTTTTCCATAGATGACCACTAAAATTGTGTTTAAGTTTCAACAAACGTCTTAATGGGGGCTGCAACTTCAGCAGCTTTTAGCATAAACTTAAGTAGTTTTATTATTTATTTAAGGAAGTAAAATTAACATTTATGGTAAAATTTTAAAAGTTGGCAGGTAACCTTATGCCCTTTTGTGTGTGTGTGTGTGTTATTGTGTTAAATATTACTTAATTTCAGTTTTATTTCATACTTATCAGTTTGTTAGTAAGATATGAATTTTCCTAAATTGAATGTAATTATGTATATCATGTTATTATTATCTGCACATAATTATTTATTATTAGGTTGGAGATTTAATTGATGGCAAAGATTTAACCCTTGGAGCCTGGTTTGAAGCTAAAATTGTGGAAATTAAGCCTGGTAAAGCCACAGAAGTCTTACTGTCTTCAGAAAATTCCCCTATGGGAGGTGCAGAAGCTTCATCTGCTATAAACTTGGAGGATGATGATAATGATGACGGTTTAACATATACAGTTATTTTTGAAGAGTATGTAATCTATGTAATTTATTTAAGGAAGTAAAATTAACATTTATGGTAAAATTTTAAAAGTTGGCAGGTAACCTTATGCCCTTTTGTGTGTGTGTGTGTGTGTGTGTGTATGTGTGTGTGTGTGTGTATGTGTGTGTGTGTGTGTGTGTGTGTGTGTGTTATTGTGTTAAATATTACTTAATTTCAGTTTTATTTCATACTTATCAGTTTGTTAGTAAGATATGAATTTTCCTAAATTGAATGTAATTATGTGCAGATAATAATAACATGATATACATAATTACATTCAATTTAGGAAAATTCATTCCAACTTCTCAAGTATTCAGTTTATAAATACTTTCTTGTTTGATTTTACTCTTCAAAGGTTAAATTTACTTACGTATGTATTTTATCAATTCAAAATTTCAAAATGTATTTTTTTTTATATATAGTTGTCAATATGTACAATTTGACCATACAATGCCTGGATTTGGTTAAAATTGTTTGTTAAGGTCAGTGAACAGTAAAATTTCATGGTTTTGTTCAAAATTATTCTTATATATAGTTAATTGTTAGATTTAAAATATTACCTATGGACCTGTGTGAGACTTTCTTGCTGCAATCTTTGAGATTATTTGTTGATACTTTTTTCATTAATTTTTAATTAACACTAATTTTTAATCAAACTGTTTTAATGAAATATGAGCCTGTTCAAAACCTTTCGTATGATATTGCATTCATTGTTATGTGTTTTGTATTTGCATAAAAAAAAAGATGTTGAAATCAGAAGTAATTTATATAATTTTATTCATAAGAAAAAAAAACAACGAAAAATGCATTATATAATTTATTTAATTGCACTCAGTATTTATTATTTTGAAATCCGATGCATATATTATATTTATTTACTTATATTTATTAATCTCAAATACCAAACTCAATCTTAGGAAAATAAATTCCTCAAACGTGATTTCTTGGCAAACTTTTAAGCTTTCAAAGAAATGAAACAGAATATGAAAAAAGCGAATTATTCCTTTTGTATAGCAATAAAAGTGTTTGGCGTATTTATGTTTTTATTCGTTATGTATTCAGAGCTGCCATGTGCTGCTAAAATTCTACTAAAAGTGACTATTTTCAGCATTAGACAACTACGGCTACTATTTTAGGCCAAAATCCTTCAATAGGGACTATTTTGGTGGAAAACCAGAAAAAAGGAAACTATTTTCCAATTCTAGCTGTTATTTTTGTAAAAAAAATGATTTTTCGTCAGTGCAATCCTGGTTAATGCTTTTTTCCACATTACCCATTATTCGATTTACCCCTCTTTTTGGCATATTCCCAACCTCAAGGAATTTGAATTTTCTCACTAATGGCATATGGAATGCCAATGGGCTTAAACGTCATGCCATTGAGTTTAATAATTTTGATCTGTTGGTCTCTGAGATCTTTCCAGGGTAATGTTGTCTGGTTCGCCAACTACATTCTTTACAATATAGACAGACCACCTACAGTTGGCACTTTTCCTGGTGGTGACATAGCTTTTTATGTTAAAATTGGTCTTGGTGCAACTCTTGCTAAAGCTTCAATTGCAATGCATTAAGGTCACTCCCATTGTTTTACAATTTCCCTCCATCACTCAGCTTTTGATTGCAGCTATCTACAATCTCCCTAGCAGGGATAATCATCTGCTGGAGTAAGATCTCTCAAATTTAACCTGTACTTTTCCAAATTTCATCATTGCGGATGACTTTAATTTAATACTCGTCACTTCTCCTGCGGCAGCCATCCCTCCAACACTGCTGGTTATAAAGTGTGTAGGTGGATGGATCAAAATCAAATGCAAATTGTAGTGCCCCTTGTGTCCACCTGCCAGAATCATCATTCCATCATTGACTTTGCCATCACCTGCAATTTTCCCTCTCCGCATACTATTCAAACACTGAACGACTTCTTGTTGGATCATCTTCCAACATGTTTCACACATCATTAAAACATTTTAAATATAATTTACAAAAACTATATTTCTTTATTAATATATATTGTACATAAGTTACAAAGTTGGTGAAATGTTCGCGATATTGGCGAAACTTGTCTGAAAAATCGACTTTCAAGATTAGCAATGCCAAAGCTTATGATTGGCACCAAATGAAAAAATGTGACAATTTTGTGTATTTTTGCCAAATTTCGGCAACAAAATTGGCAAAAAAATTGGCTTTTAGAACCTGAAGGTATTTTCTAGAAATTCCCAATAGGAGCTGAGATACATGATTCAACTAATCAGCATCCATAGAACGTTCTCGAAAACAAAATTCAACAAATTAGGATACATAGAACTGATTATTACATGTTGTAAAGAGAATTTATTATATTGAGTTGAACACAAAGCTAATTTTAACCGAGCATAGTTCTGTCTTCCCTGCTGCTTTCCATTATGTTTTTCTATTAAAAGAGTTACTTGAATTTCGATTCTTAATAAATTACTCAATTTCAAAAACGTTATTAAAAATACATTAATAGTAATAATTTGAGTAAAGAATCTATAAAATATATTTTGCATGAAATATAATTTTCTTGTTTCTTTCTTTCTTTCTTTTTTTTTTTTTTTTTGTGGGAATTTGAAATTTTAAAGCAATTAAATTGTAATTGTTCTTAATGCTGTACTGATGTTTAAAAATTGACATAAAATTATATAATATTCATTATTGTCAATCATATATTAAAGATTGGTACAGAATGATATTATATCTCAATTTGACTGCATATGATAGGACATCAGTTTAAATAATGTATTCATGAGTTTTAGGTATAACTTTTATCAAGGATGTTCGAATACAATTTGCCACCCTGTCTTATGCATATTATTGATAGAACTTATGTAGTAGAGAGCCAAATATCCAGTAGAGAAATCGGATATCCAGTGATTGTGATTCGGATATCCGATGGTATTTTGGATATTGAAAAATCAGCCGAATATCTGTTGCATCCCTAATATTGTGAGATGAAATCTCACAGTGTTTAAATCATGTTATTTTTTTTATTTCTTTCGGCCCTTCACATCGATATTGTTTGGATTCAATTCCATTTTTATTTGTACGTGAGCGTTTTGTATCATCGGCAGGTTCCTCAATATCGTGCTCTTGTTGATGTGCTCTTTCTCCCATCTGCACATATTGTGATGACATCATCGAAGCACTGTCTCTTTCCCTCTCGTGACATATGCATTAGGTAGCAGCTCACGCTTTCGGAGGCATGTTTATTTGACAATCACTAGAGCAAATTAAAATAAATGTTTTTAAATGTATTCTTTTGGATTTGCTTATTAAGATAGTGCCTATTTTTTTTTAAATTCTCTAATATATTTAAATCTTTTTGTTCTGATACTTTTGTCGTCCCCTTTACTTACTATAAATTAGAAATTTAATTAATTTTAAATTAGGGGGGGGGGAATTTTGTCAAACTATTTAAGAAAAAAGTCATGAATTTCATCAAGAGGTCACAGAATAAAATTGAAAATTTTGTCAATCGGTCATGGAAAAAAAATTGAAAATTTTGTGAAACAATTGTAGAAAAAAATTGTGAATTTTATCAAACTATCACAAATTTTGTCGAACCATTGCAAAAATCGCAAATTACATCGTACGACTGCAGAAAAAAAATAGCGAATTTCGTCAAAAAATGGCAAATGTCATCAATCGATTGCTGAAAAAAAATTATAATTTTCGTCAATTGGTGTTCTCATGAAAAAAAGAATTTTGTTGAACAATTGTAAAAAATAATTGAGAATTTCGTGAAGTATCATGGAATAAAATAAAAAATTTCATCAATCGGTCGAGGAAACAATCTAGGTTTTCATCCAAACATTGTGTAAAAAAAATTGTGAATTTTGTTGAACTTTGCAGAAAAAATCACGAATTTCGTCAAGAGGTCACATAAAAGGAATAGTGAAATTCGGCAGTTGGTTGCAAATTTACTTAGTCTGTCACAAAATGTGCAGTTTTTTTTTCTCCGTAGGGATAAAATTAAAAAAATAAATAGTGAAATTCGGCAATTGGTCGCAAATTTACTTAGTCAGTCACAAAATGTGCAGTTTTTTTTCTCCATAGGGATAAAATAAAAAATAATAATGATTTTTTGCCAACAAAAGTTGCAACAAGGCTTACAGTGTTCGATTTGTCTCCATCCACAATATGACTGTCAGAATTTATTCTATTAAAATTTAAAATAAATGAAAATCTGTCCATATTTCTTTTATATTTATTTGGGTAAAAGAATGTTATTGCAGTATATTCTTCATTGCAGTCAAATTCTTCAACTCAACTATGAAAATGCAAAATAAAATGCAAAAAAAATGCAGCAGAAAAATGCTGCAAAATAAAAGCATAAAAAATGCAAAACTATGGAAAATACTATAAAACATTTTAATATAAGAAAATTTTCAATGTATTTAATTTATATATAATACAATATAGTTTACAAAATTCACACATAAATGTTGTGAAAAATGTCGTACATTTTTCTTTCTCGCCTAATTTCTTCTTTTTTGTTATTTTCTGAGTGGCATCCCTGGAAATAGGTGTTTACATTATATGAAACAAAAGAGTCTCTTACTTTGTATGCTTATGCATAACACATATGTTCAATTGATTAGTATTTTTTTACTTAAAATTTACAGTGTAAAATCAGAAACCAACCAACCAACCTCCAGATTAATTTGAATTTTGTGTGCTACTATTTCTTATTTTCAAAGGTTAGTAGGTCTGACAATACAAGTCTTGCAATTGATTTAAAGTGGGAAAAATTTAGAATATAATAGAAGAATGCACACTTTTTATATTTAAAAAACTAAATCATTTCTTTTAATGAATTTTAAGATGCCTTATACATTATCTGTTTATATTGTAGTAACTCCTCTATACCGACCCGATAAAAGATGGTGAGTGGTAGCGAGATCGGATCGCTGGCACAGAGAATTTCTCGTATAAATTAGAAAATAGGATTTATTGCATACCAATATTAATTCTAATGAAAATATGTACAAGAAAGTTAATTACAGCATTTAATTATTTTTCGTGAGTCAATCGCTTATAAATTAATGACCTCTTGACTCCAAGTGTAACTGAAACAAACAAAAGTCTCTAAACATTACAGACAGTCGTGACTACAAAACAAAGTTCATTCGGACCTAGGCTCGTCCGTTCCTTTTCTTCGGAAGATCTACTAATGCTCGTTAATTCTGAGTCTAAGAACTCTCACTCTCGCACTTGGTGTGCTTTTTCACTTCGCTGGGATTTTCAGCGGATACCTGCTGTATCAATTCTAGAGGTCGGACCTCACTAGCGCTTACACCACGCTGAGTTAGAAACTGACGTTTCCTTTTCCCTTCTCCAGAGAGTCAACACTCTCCTTTTCGATCTCTCCAAAAACTGTCCTCTCTCACTTTTTCATTCTCGCAGGAGAATTCCTTCTAGGGGCGGGGGCTTTGTCGAGGCGGGCCCCTCGAAACTCTCCAGCCTCTTAGCAGCCTTGAGATCCCTCTGTTTCGTTTTCACTAAGTCCGTCATTGGACGTTCTAAGACAAAGGGCAAAGTTTCGGGCGCAAACCTAAAAATCGTGTGCAGAGATCGCTTCTCTCGCAGATGAACTCTTTCCCACGAACTCGGCAAGGATCAAAGCATAAGACCCCTTTTTGGGTAACGCCTTACCACTTCATCACTGTCCGAACTTTCCGCTCACAGTACAATAGAATTCGGCGTCTGCTAGTCTTCAAGGCAAAAATAGCGAGGGAAGGTATGCAGTTAAGTGTACTCACAGGAAATGCCAGAATGACACATAGTGCAGCTGGATGTCGAAGCTCAAATTCTTTACAGCACCTCCTCCTCAAACGATTCTTAAGGGTGAAACACTAAGAATCTCTAAGAGTCGGATAAAGAATTGCAAGCTCAAATTACATCAGAGTGGCAAGAAATAAAACATACATGAATAAGATAATACTACCTTCCTTTTTTTTTTTTTTTTCGCGCTCTGATAAGAAATCATGAACATATAATGAAATAAAACACAGTGAAATAAAAAATAAAAAATCTTAAAATAATTATATACAAAAGTTTATCAAGAAATCTCCTTAAACTCGACTCAGACAATCAACATGCGGAATGTCTTTGCCTGCGCGATGAGAAATGGCATAATTATAAGGTTGCAGAGCGAAGGACCACCTTAATAATCTGGGATTATTTCCAGAATTTCTTTTTAGAAACACCAAAGGATTGTGATCGGTTTCGATAGAAAAGTTTTGTCCATCAATATAATGCCTTAACCTTTTTATCGCAAAAATAATCCCTGCACACTCTCTTTCAGTGGCGCAGAAACTTTTCTCACTATCAGTAAATTTTCGACTTAAATATATTATGGGGTGCTCTTCCGATCCCTCTCTTTGAGCCAAAACCACGCCAATACCTAAGTCACTAGCATCAGTTTGTACAATGAATTCTTTCTGAAAATTAGGAGCGTAAAGCACCGGTTCTTCAGTAAGCTTCATTTTCAAAGTCTCAAAGGCTTTTCCCATTTCGTCGCTCCATGCAATCTTTTCTTTTTTATTTTTCCCTTTAAGCGCCCTCGTTAATGGTTCTACAATCACTGCATAATCTTTTATGTACCGGGAATAATATCCAGCCATTCCCAAACATCTACGAATTTCAGTTTTCGATTTCGGAACCAGTAATTCCTTAATTGCCCTTACTTTCGCCTCAGCTGGCCTCCGTCTGCCCTCACCTACAATATGCCCAAGATATTTTACGGTTTTCTGAGCGAACTTGCATTTCGCCAATTTGATTTTTAGTTTCGCGTCATTCACCCTTTTTAATACTATTTCTAGATGACGCATATGGTCCTCCCAACTGTCTGAAAAAAACGCCATATCATCTAGATACGGTAAACAGAATTCCTCAAGTGCGTTTATTTCCCGCGTTAAGATATCTGCTAACTCCACCCGTTTTCTGTAAGGCTTTACTAAACTCAAGTGAGAAATCTGGGATTTCTGTCGCCTCCCAGGAACATTCACAATATAATTTGTTTCCGAGATTTTCGATTCAATTTTTCCCGGCCCTATCCGTCTATCTGACATTTTAATTGGCTTTCTGGTAGTTAAAACTAAAACCTCATCTTTCACATTAAGCTTCCGTTTTACCGCCTTTCTGTCAAACCAAAATTTCCTCTTTTCTCGTTTTTCTGACACATTTTCAACGGCTAAAACTCGACCTCTTTTTAACCTGTTCGTGAGATTAAACACACATCCCTTCACGAATTTATTTTCCTCCGTTTCTCTTATCCATTCTCCAAATACTAACGCTTTCAAGAGCTTTCTAACTTTTCGATGCCAACATGCAATACTATCGCTTATTGTGCGACACACTCTCGGATTTTTCAACTTAACACCGAACCTTTTTAGAAATGCGGTAGTTAAATCGCTTATCAATCTTTTCCCAAGGTTCAAGTATTCTGACACATTTCCTTTAACTTTCCCTTTCCCTAAGTGTAATGACACTTTTTCTAGGCACGCGCCAAATATATCCACTCTATAATGCAATGGGACAAGCACCCGCATTCCCCCACTCATGGGATTGTCTCTGGCTTTTGCCACTATTAAAGAATCTCCTGCATTACAATGCGTTTCTTCAATTTCCCCTTTCCCTCTAATCTCTTCGAGAGATGGATACCTGTCATTTTCCATTTTACTAACCCCTCTTTCAATGTTTGCTAAGATCGAAGATTCCTCACATATCGGCAAAGGCGATAATCCCTTATCCACACTGACCAGTTCAATAGGGTTTTCTAGGTTTTCACCCTCTAGTTTTGAATTCAACGCTTCCGCTTCACTGCACTCGCGAAAAATTCCCCCTTCTTTTTCTTCCTCGGAATTCAAAGTTTCCGCTTCCACATTCCCGCTAGAAATATCCTCTTCTTTTTCTTCCTCGGAAATCATAATTTGTTTATTTACCGGATTCGGAGCTGGGCCACCCTTTTCCCTCGTTTGAGCGCGTGTCAAAACTGCATTCATCAATTCGGGTTTTTTCTTCGCCTGTTCTAACAATTTCTGAGTGCGATTACCCAACAAATAGTAGTACATATCTGAATTTCTATTGTTAACTCCTGCCTTGGTTTCAATGACCCCCACACCTTCAATTTCTAACGTGACTTCTGCTATAGGTAAACAATACAATTTCCTGTCCACCGGTGTTTTAATCCAAACATGATCTCCATTCAAATTATCTTGACTGACTAAATCGTATGCAATGATATCAATTTCACTCCCAGTGTCAGTTAAGGCAGTTGTCTGAATTCCATTCACTAATACTTTACTCAAATAAGGGGAGAAGGTTTCTTCAAGTGTCGGTTTACTTATTAAGTGACCGACCCGTGCAACATCTCTCTTTTTAATTTCCGGACAATCTACTTTGTAGTGCCCGCTTCGAAAACATGCATGACACTTAACTTCTCGCCTTTTTTCGTAAACCCTTTCCCTTTCTTTATGATCATCGCGATCCCTCCAGTTAAAGTTAGTCTCCGGATTTCTGTTACGGTTTCGCCCATTTTCAAAAGTCCTGGGTCTTTCAAAATTCTTCTCTAAAGGGAGTTTCGTATTCCAAGTTTTTTTTGACGGGCGCTTGATTGCCTCGTACGCATCTAAAAGCCTCACTAACTTTTCGAGATCTTTAATCTCCGCCCAGTTATCTATAAAATGTTCGCGCATTTCTGGAGACGCTCTCCGTTTGATTTGGTCCGTGACAAGCAAATTTTTCAAACCCTCAAAATCCGAAACTTGTAAGCATGACAGCCATCCTTCTAAAAAACTATTAAGTTCAAAGATCAGGTCCTTCCAAACTGAATTAGGATTTCGGGGATGCTGACTAAATTTTTGTCTGTACGTCTCTGCATTCAAACGATATCGTTCTAACAATTTTTCTTTCACATATTGAAAATCATCAATTTTGTCTTCGGGTTCTCTCAAAATTAACTCGGCCATTCCCACAGGTAATAATGATAGTAAATTCGTCACCAACTCATCCGAATTTAGATTACATTTTTTTGCCTGTCTCTCGAATAAATTCAAAAACAACGAAATATCCGAATTCTTTTCATCAAAGCGATGCATAATTGTTTTTAGGGGTAAATGATTCGTTCTAACTGAGATGCTACTGGATGCTGTACTCCAGTCATCTGACTCTTGTGTCGCTTTTAATCTAGCTAACTCATGTTCGCGTTCTTTTTCTTTTTCTGCTTTCTCCCACAATCTTTCTTTCTCTAACTGAAGTCTATCATTCTCTTCCTTCTCCGCCAATGACTTATTTTCCCTGTCTTTTTCTAACAGTTTAATTTGCGCTAAGGCTAGCTCTTTATCAAATCCCTCTGACGACTCTATTTTTTTTATAATTTTCGGTACAGTATCATTTTCCTCTAAAATGACCTCAAATTCGTAAGCTAACGTTTGCAAATCAGCTTTCCTATAATATTTAAGCTCCGACATTTTTAAAATATAAAATTAGAAATTATCTTTCCCACAAATATAAAACAATACAATAAGATTAAATCAAATCCTACCAAGTGCGTCAAAATATTACCAAAATATACGCTCATAAAAAGGTACGCTTAGTAATAATATAGGAAATATGCAACATATAAAGATAAGCAACTCTATCCTATCGTACACATTCACCTTTGTATTTGGTTATAAAATACATATGGGATAAATTTTACACAAAACAACAATTTCAATTTCAAAAAGCACAGTAAAAATATTTTAAATTGCAAAAGTCTTATTCAATTCCTTTCTCTTTTAATCAATGGTGGTCTTAATCTCTGCATCCACTCTTAAAAGATTTAGAATAATTCACAAAAAACATATAAAATCAACTCTGTTATCTTAAAATATGAAATGCGTTCGATACTTTTTTTTTTTCAATGAACTCTCATTTATAGATTCAGCTAAAATTTTGTAACACTGCACAACTCTCAGTTTGCCTTAAATTAATTCAACAATAATTTAATTTTTAACTACAAAATTTGTCTATTAAATAAGTTACAGTAATCTCGGAAGTATCTCATCATACTTTTTTTTTTCTACCGGAAAAATTTCTCAAAATATTTACTCTCACAAAAATAAACATACAACTTTTTTTTTTTTTTGAAGCCTACAACACCTATACAAACACTAATAACAATTAAAGCCACTCTGAGTATAAAAAGAGCTTACCTCCATTACTAAGAGTCTTTCAGGGCGTCAGAAGCACAGACTTCAGAGATTCTCAGGAGCACAGACGGGGGTCTCTATCACACTTTTCGGATGGGGACTCTTCCGGATGGGGGAACACTCTCCAGAATTCTTGGTAGATTACTCTTTCTGATGCTGTGTTGATCCACAGGGGCGTCTAAGGAGACTCAGGTCACAAGTCACAAGGAGACTCTTTCTTGGAGCACTTTGATGATTTAAATTTCGGAGTCCACTCTTTGTCTTTAGAGAATGTCATTAATTTTTGCTAATTAATCCATCACCGCAAGCCACCAGTTGTAGTAACTCCTCTATACCGACCCGATAAAAGATGGTGAGTGGTAGCGAGATCGGATCGCTGGCACAGAGAATTTCTCGTATAAATTAGAAAATAGAATTTATTGCATACCAATATTAATTCTAATGAAAATATGTACAAGAAAGTTAATTACAGCATTTAATTATTTTTCGTGAGTCAATCGCTTATAAATTAATGACCTCTTGACTCCAAGTGTAACTGAAACAAACAAAAGTCTCTAAACATTACAGACAGTCGTGACTACAAAACGAAGTTCATTCGGACCTAGGCTCGTCCGTTCCTTTTCTTCGGAAGATCTACTAATGCTCGTTAATTCTGAGTCTAAGAACTCTCACTCTCGCACTTGGTGTGCTTTTTCACTTCGCTGGGATTTTCAGCGGATACCTGCTGTATCAATTCTAGAGGTCGGACCTCACTAGCGCTTACACCACGCTGAGTTAGAAACTGACGTTTCCTTTTCCCTTCTCCAGAGAGTCAACACTCTCCTTTTCGATCTCTCCAAAAACTGTCCTCTCTCACTTTTTCATTCTCGCAGGAGAATTCCTTCTAGGGGCGGGGGCTTTGTCGAGGCGGGCCCCTCGAAACTCTCCAGCCTCTTAGCAGCCTTGAGATCCCTCTGTTTCGTTTTCACTAAGTCCGTCATTGGACGTTCTAAGACAAAGGGCAAAGTTTCGGGCGCAAACCTAAAAATCGTGTGCAGAGATCGCTTCTCTCGCAGATGAACTCTTTCCCACGAACTCGGCAAGGATCAAAGCATAAGACCCCTTTTTGGGTAACGCCTTACCACTTCATCACTGTCCGAACTTTCCGCTCACAGTACAATAGAATTCGGCGTCTGCTAGTCTTCAAGGCAAAAATAGCGAGGGAAGGTATGCAGTTAAGTGTACTCACAGGAAATGCCAGAATGACACATAGTGCAGCTGGATGTCGAAGCTCAAATTCTTTACAATATGCATACAATAAAAGCAAAATAAAATTTTTCAAAGTAACACCTATGTAGAATATTTTGGCAACTAAGAAAAAAATTATTAGTTGCCTGATTGTTTCCTCCAAACCCTGAATTGTGCTTAAATGAAAATATTTTACATAGTGCTCACAAGCTCCATGTCTCCAATATTGCAGTTAAGAATAGGGATATTAGAAATATAACAAATATTCAAAAAGCCAAGACCTTAAAATAGGTGTGAAACATGCATCCTGTAGGATACTTGTAGTAATTAAATGATGTCATCAAGACCATACATTTTAAGCACTAGATTTACTGGTGTTGGTGGGCACCAATTTTTTCTGAAGTCTATCATTTTGACAGATACATTAAAATGCTCATCTCAGGAGGTGTTGGTTTCAAATCTAGATTCAGGTTGGAATGTTACTTTGTAGTTTGTAACTAGCCAAAGACTTGCCTGGTCTTAAAACTTTTTCTTGATTTCCTACATCTTCAATATAATAGAATGTCAGAATATTAATGGATAAGATGTTTGTTACAATATGTGTAATAAAATGGCAATTTTATTTTACATTTTGGTTATTTCTGCTGACTAATAATTTTAAAAAATGTAATGTTTTATAAAGTGGTACTTTTAACTGTGTTATGTCTCTCTCAATGCACTTTTATGCTGGTTACTATTTAAAATTTTAACCCGCTTAATAAATGTATTTTATTTGGTCATTTTGCAGCTATGAGGATACTGAAGGTCGTGTGGATCTATCATTGCATTCTATCCGTCCCAGAGCTAGGAAAATGATTAAGTTTAGTGATGTTAAAGAAGGTGATAAAGTTATGATAAATTATAATATTCAAGAGCCTAATGAAAGAGGATTTTGGTATGATTGTGAAGTGACTGGAAAAAAACAAAACAGGACAGAGAACTTTCTTGTTGGAACTATCACTTTGGGGTTTGTACATGTTTTGTTAATTTTATAGATACCGGCAGGAGAAGGCCATGTGCCTTTCTGGATTTTGTATCTGTTCTACATATTTCTTTTTCTGTGATTTGAAACAAAAATAATAAAATGTATTATTTTCAAGTGATTTTAAAGCAAAAAAAAAAAAAAAAAAAAGTTTTTTGATTTTTTTTTTTTTTTTTTTTGTCCCTCTTTCCATTGAATATAGTTTTTAGTTCTACTTTTCTTTTATGTCCATGTGTTTAAAAATTATCTTAAACAAGAAGTTCAAGAAGGCAGAGTCCTCCTCTCTTGATGAAAAAAGGAGCAAAACTGTTTCAACTGTCCATTTGGATAAAAATTGATAGAAGTGTATATTCTTTTAATATTTGATATTTTTTATGTTTTTGTATGGCTTTTTTTTATGTTTATGTGTTTAAAAAATGTCTTGCATGAAGAGTTGGACAAAAAAAAAGAACGTTAGGTTATTTCTTGTTTATATATCCCAATTTTAAAAATTGCTGCCTTGGCAGCAGAACATGAACATGTCTCTTCTAAATTTTTTCCAATCTCTGGAATTCATTCTGCTGGCACCTATAGTTTATTTATTTATAATTTTTTTCTGTATTATTTCTAAACTTTGCTTGTGTTACAATTTAAATTATTTAAGATTGTTTTTCTTCTTTCTTTAGACAAAATGAAACAAAACTTAAAGACTGCAAGATAAAATTCATTGATGAAATATTTGCTATTGAAAAAATCAAGATAATGACTGATAAAAATTATTCTGGTGAAGTTGTCACACGTAAGAATGTTTTATTCATTTTGTAAATTTAGTTTTGTCTGCAGCTTTTTGCAGATTAGATTACCCTGTTTCTAAAATTTACATATTTATGTGTAAAAAATGAAGCTTTTTATATGTGAATTTTGCATTAGTGTAAAAGTTGTGAAAGTTTAGTATAAATTAAAAAAAAAATTATATTTTTAGGTTAATGCAATTTAAAATATTTTCTGTGAAACCAGTAACCAGATGTAACTTACCACAGAATTTTCATTGTTGCTATTAAAAGTATTTGTTTATACAAAGCATAATCTAGATTAATTATTTTGGCATCTCATACTGTTAAAAATGTGCAGCAAATTATCCAGTCATTCGACTGTTTTTAAAGATAACTGTTACTTGACCATACTATGGTCAGAATAGAGTTAAATTACACTTATGTAACCGTTTTCTATAAAAGTGTACTGGACAGTTTGTTGCAAATTTTTAACTCTGTACTGCTACACAGAGATCTTTTTAACATCTTTACAACTGTATTTTGCACATTAAAAATTAGAAAATATGCTTCTAAAATTTAATAATGTGTATTTTCACACTTTGTGTTTTGAAATAAAGTTCATTATACTTTATTGCTGTATAATAATAATATAATAGATGCTGGATTTCTAATACTTACGATTATGTTATTTACTCTTTGTAATAATGTTCAAATATCTGGAAGCACTGCCTTAAATTTTGTCATCAAGAAAAGCTTCTTTTTGTCAAGAATATTCTTTATAAAAATATTTTTGGTTATTAATAATAGTTGAAAATGGATTTAATTGGTAAAATATTTGAATATATTATGAAGAAAAATCTAGATTAGTATGTGTTTCACCCCCCCCCCCTCCTTCCACACACACATTATTATTTATGTGTGAAAGTTATTTTTCATGCCTCCAAAATAAATCAATATTTTCTGGTGCCTTCACCATTGTACTGAGTGATCATAAAAACAATCACTAATAACAGTTGCCTTAAATATACCTTTATAAAATAACAAACTTAATCAGAAAATCTTGGTAAATAAAACAGGGTGTCTAGCCACCTGGATAACCTGGTAAAGTCAAGAAAATTTTAAATTTCTTAAAAAAAGTTTAGAGAAATTAGAAACGTACGAGAAAAAATTAGGAAAAAATTTCTGATTATGAATTAAACTAAGGATTTGAAATTGCAGTAACAGGAAAATCTAACTTTGCTCTTTATAAGTACCATAAGGAGTATTTCAACCTCTCATTTAATTCCTTTTGTCTACCTCCTTCCAGTCCTTCCTTGTAATTCAAAGTTTCAATACCAGCTTCACTGAAACTTTGTACAGTTTTGTAGAATTGATTAGGTGATTCAGTCTGTTTACTTATCATTTGGGAACATTTCCGAGCTTAATGTATTGAATTTTAATCTTTAAATTAGGTTAGTTACAGAGCAGCTACCTTACTTAACTTATTATCAAAAAGTTTTTGTATTAAAACATGCTAAAGCATTCTGTATTTAACTATGATTGATATGATAAAGAATTCCATCCTGATGCTAAAAATGTGTATCTACAAAATGTTTAGCATGTAAAAAAACATTCTCAAACCTTAAGAGGCCTCGTCAGTCAGAAAAAAATCCCATGTTTATTTCAGAAGAAGCTATAGTGCTTATCCCCTCGATCCTGTCAAATGGCATTTACTGATAATTACCGTGAAGTCCCTTTACTGCTGTCAGTTGACAAAATTTATTGCTTGGAAGGGAAAGAACTCATGAGATCTATGGACACTTCAGTTAAAAGTTGATTTTTTTTTTCAGCTTTTAGGAAATACGACATCAAATGACTAAACTATTTATCTTTGATTAGTTTTTTTTATAATAGTGGTGCAGCCGGAATTTTTCATCTCGGTTATCAGATGTGTTTCAAATCATTATTAAAGAATAATTTCATTGTTTCTCGTTGTAAATCTGCCCCTTTTAGGTAGATTTTGTAAGAGATACTTCCTATTACATTCTCACCTAAGTTGGAATTTTTGAACAAATTTTGCAGATCTATGCCGATCATGACTCCCAGAACCACCCCCAGTTCAAAACTTTATCTATCTATCTAGCTAGCTATATCACTTTTTTATGGACACGATAACTGCAATAATTCTGCACAAATCTCTTCCAAACTGATACATAAAATCAAGGGGCATAAAATCTCGGTCAAGTTTGTTAATGGGAAAAATTGAAACAGGGGTGGGGGGGGGGGAGGGCTTTTTGTGAAAACAGAAAAAAAACAATTTCTTAATTATGATACGTATCAAATCCGCTTACAGTTATTATTACTTCTAGGAATAGGGCTGAAAATTTATGTGTGACAGATTTTTGATATCATAAAAAATGTCCCAAAAGGGGGTGTTTAGAAGAAAAAAATTGATAACTTCGTGAATTCACAATATATCAAATCTGCTTAAATTTATTATACATCCTCTTAATATTATCTACAACTTTTATATTGACAAGTTTTTTATAGGACCAACCCTTATAGCAAAAAAATTTGAAAAAAAAACAAAAAAAAAAACCCTGCCGGCAAACAAGTTAGGTTTCAAAGTAGGCATTTCTAACTGCCGCATCATGGCAAAAAGGTCATTTCTTCCGCAATTCCCAACAAGCAGACGTCCCATGGTCTGCGTCTTCGAAATCTACCTGTGCCTGTAGGCCAAGCCGTCAGGGATTTTTTTAATACATAGTGTTGCTAACTGTGGAATTTGTAATAAGTAATGTAAAGCAAAACACCCTGTTGAAATAAATCTAGCTTTCAGCCAAATAATAAGCTTAAAACTGTTTCAAGGATTTAAAAAAAAACCTCAATCTGACAAAAAAAAAAAAAAAAAGATTAGAAAATTTCATGTGCTGCTATTGCTTTTGTCTCATTCTTTCTGTCCTCCTTCATTGATAGGGTTCTCTTTTAGGAGGCCTTGACACAATTGTATCCTATGTTTTTACGAGTTTGCTTTTCTTTAATTTAGATTTTACACACATTTATTCACTGTAACAAGAGTTTGTGTTTATCTTACTTGTGTTAAAATTTTTCTGGGAAAGGTTTTAATCCCTCAATAGAAAAATTTCTAAAAGAATTCATGATTGCTGCTGGATTTTGTTATGAAATTAAGTTAAAAGTAAAAAATGCAGTAAAGCTGAGGTTATTTCACTTTATTATCAATAAACTATTTTAGAACCCATTTTTGAAGAAGAAATTCCAGCTTTATATGAAAAAGACTACCCTTTATAATTATTAATTATAATATTTATGAAGCTCAATTATTGAGCTTCATGTGAACAAAGTCTCCCAACCATCAACTTCCATAACTCAACTGCCGCATATTTAGTAAAGAAAGAATCCCAAATGGAAATAAATTGTGTGTCAATTGAAGAAATGCATGTAAAATCACCTGACCCCCCCCCCTCCTCCCCTCATGAATGGCTTTCTTCTGCATCTAGATTGTTTAAATGAATTCATGAACATTAAAAAGACTTTGGAAAGTTTTTACAAGAGGTATCGGGAAAAATTGACTTGACTGTATATTTGAAAAATATGACTATAATTATATTAAAAAAAATAATAAAATAGATATTTTGTATTTCATATAGTTGCTATTTATCTAATATATAAGACATGAATGTTTTATTTTCATCTTTATATGAATCTCAATACAAATTCGATTTTTTAACTGAAACTCAAAGTAGCGTCAATGTGCAAAAAAAAAAAAATAATAATAATAATTAATTAAAAATACATATTTTCATTACTGACATCAAGATCATCTAAAGCTAATTAAATTTTATGATATGCCTTAACTAAATGTTCATGTATGTTATATAAAAAATTAAGCTCAAATAAATCTATAGTAATAAAGATAGATGTTTGTGTGCATGTGTTCCGGTCTGAAGAAAACCGCTGCACACAGAGTTAAAAGATTTATCAAGAAGGTATCTGTATGTCTGAAGTTCTGCATTTCTTAGCTAGTTTTTTAAATTTTTCATTAGATTATTTTTAATATAATTTTTTATGCAATTTTTTTTCTCTGTGTTTTGAGGCGATTTTTCCACGTTAGTAAAAAGGAATCCGATTAAAATATTAGAACAATATAGTAAATTTTGTCCTTCAATTTCAATATAGTAAATTTGTTTCTTCAGTGCAAACATAGTAAAATTTGTCCTCTGCTACTTTTGAATTTTTCATGAAATGTTTATGCGTTTTTTATTGTTTTCCGTGTTTCAGAGCGATTTTTTGACATTAGATTTTTATAAAAAGGATTTGCTTTTGGCCCCTTTTAGCCCTAAATACCTAGTAAATTTTGTTCTCTGCTATTATCTTTTTTTTTTTTTTTTTTTCAAAAATTTTTATGCATTTTCGCATTTTGCAGAAATTTTTTGACTTATTTTTTCTGAAATGGAAAGAACTCTTCATTATTTTTTTCTTCTGACGTGATTAAATTCAAGTAGGAAGAATGTCAGATTGGTTACAAAAGCAACGAGAATGACGATGAAATTTAAATGTAATAAAAAATCACAATAATAAAAGGTTTGCTTGATTAGAGGCCAGGGAGGGCATAGCAATGTACGAGTGCAAAATATGCAGAACAGAAAGCAAGGGAGCCTTCAGCCACATTGTTCGTTTCGGAAAAAGCGACTAGCGAAGCTTTGCTAGTCATGAATAAAACACAATAAAAATATTGCTGTAAATTAATATTTTTCAGAATAATATTTAAATATATTAAGAAATAAAAAAAAAAAAAAATGCAAAAATAAATGAAACAATTAAAATAGAAAACAAATACTAGGCATTTATAAAGAAGCGAAAGAAACAATTAAAAAAAAGTGCATTTACATATACTTATATGTATGCTATGATTAGCATGCATTTAACGCATTCAACTAATTATTTGCCCAGCATTAGATTTATAAGTATACACGTTTTATGCAATTGAAAAATCTACAAAGGAATAATAATAGAGCTTTCACTCTAAAGATACCTTTCAAATTACAGCATTTTTGGGAATACCGCCGCACATCTACGTATGCACCGCATCTATGAAAATCTATTTTTTTTAAAAGTATAACCACGTAAGCATATAAACCCCAAAAAGCTTAAATTTATTTATAAATATTTTCACTTAAACGCCACAAAAAAAAATGAATTAAACTAGTAATTAAATACATAAAGAAGTTGGGAATTCAAGCGCTCGAATATGCCATCTGGTAGAGAAAAGATATAACTTCTCGCTTCAGGCAAATCCCTTGCAAGCCCATTGCATTATCTGCATTTTTAATTTGTTTGTAATGATTTTTTTTTTTTTTTTGCACAATTTCAGTTTTTATGTGGTATTTGTATTCTGTGTTTATATGACATGGAAAAATTATCCAAAATAGAAAATCTATCACTTTCAAATGCTTTTACAATAAATAATGTTTTCAATGGCACTTTAGCATTAGTTAAAGGGACAATTTTCCTGTACCGACGGCTGCGATAAGTGACTCTATAGGCCGTTTTAAGTCCCAATATCGTATTATCATTATCCTTTTACATATAAATATTTTAACTTTTAGTGTTGGAAAAATAAATATATAAAAGAATTTCGTATGGTGACTTTGCCGAAACCATGTCAGCACTAATAGCATTCCTGTTTTTCTTAAAAGGGGGGGCATGGCACATCCCGTTTGACAAAAGACACGTTAAAATTGCTAAGACAATTGCATATGAACTATGAAACGAACAGTTAGTTATCTGGCCGAATCACGGTACAGCATACGTCATAAAAAGTATGGCATCATGTAACTGCAGAGCACCTGCGCCACCTATATGCCCTGCAAACATGCCACCTATACGCCCTGCAAAAACAACTTATCACACGATGAAGTAATCGTGAGACAACTAAACTTAAAAAAAGTGTTGCCGAAAAGGTAAACAAGCAATGCCACCTAAACAAAAGTACATTCTCTGAAAGGGTATACTAACACATAGTTTAAGAGGACAGTATTTGAGAAAATGGTAAGCTAAACTTACCGCTAAAACAAAATATTTCCAACATTAGTGAAAAGGTCGTGACAGCTCTATATCCATTGTAATATCCGATGCAGTGCTTATTGATAGGTGCACAGAAAACATAATCATTTTTTAACTTGAGAGCTGCTGAGACCAATATTTTTCACCCCACTGATTGCTCAAAAATAAACAAATAACCTTTCATGGACATCCGAAGTTGGGAGATGTTTTCTAATGTTTTAGTAAAAATTTGAGAGCATGTGACAGTTGATCGAAAATGGCATCGTACAATATCGGTATGGAAAAAAACAAGTGTTATAAGACAACCATATGAAAAAAATCACTGTATCTGCCGCCCTGGCGTAAGAGCCGCACTTAGAATATTTTATACTTTTAAACTTGTATGCGGCGCAGCTCATACGTCCGAAAATACGGTAAATATTTTACTGTTTCCTTCAAAAAAGTAAAAAAACAGAGGGGTATAGGATTCAAGAGAGCAACTGTGTATAAATAAACCTCTGCCTTTTTCTGCAAGGAGCAGACAGCTTTAACTTCCCATTTTTCTTTTACGTGAATCGGATCTCATTGCTGGTATATATAGTAAAAACTAGTAGGATGTGCCAATCCCAAAACTCCCTATCTCACACAGGTTTCGTATACACTAAAAATGATTCAGCACCAATTTATATCAACGTCTAACTTAATATAAAGTTTTATTAAATTCAGTGTTTTAGTTCTTCAGATATGACTATCGTTAAAATCATGTAAATCCTGAAAAATGCAGCATAGCAGCGCCACCTGTTGGGAGATTTAGACCAAAACCTAATCCACAACAACTTATATCAATGTCTAACTCAGTCTAAAGTTTGATGAAAATCTGTGCTTTAGTTCTTGAGATACAGTTATCGTGAAAATCATGAAAAAAGTAGCATCGCAGCGTCATCTGTTGGGCTATTTGCACCAAAATGTAGTCAACATCTATTTATGTCAAGGTCTAACAGAATCTGAAGTTTCATGAAATTCCGTTCATTAGTTCTTGAGATTCAGCTATCGTGAAAATCATGCAAAAAGTATCATAGCAGCACCACCTGTTGAGATAGCTACACCAAAACATAATCAGTGTCTATTTATGTCAAGGTCTAATTGAATCTGAAGTTTGATGAAAATAAGTGTATTAGTTCTTGAGATAGAAGTATTGCAGAAATCTCAAAAAATGAAGCTTAGCAGCGCCACCTGCAGGGCAGTTTTCACCAAAAACTAATCAGTACCCATTTATATCAGGGACTAACTTAATATAAAGCTTTATTAAATTCCGAGCATTAGTTCTTGAGATAGAGCACCCACAAAATTTTTGTCACATACACTCAGAGTCACAGACTCACAGACAGACATTTTCTAAAAGCAGTTAAATCGTGTTCAGAACCTTCTGAAACGTATAAATCCATCAAAAACCTGAAGCCCAAAATTTTCATGAATACAATACTTTTTTCTTGTAAAGATAGAAGAAAATAATAAAACATATAATCAGAAAATAAAGCACGAAGACTTTATAAAAACATATCCTCAACCAGCTTTTCCGAGTTTTCTCAAGAACTGAAAATGTAAATGCTGCTAATGCAATGAGATCATAAACAGATAGATTCCCATCGAAAGTAATCTTATCTTGGAAGCAGAACCGTTCATAGTCGGGGGTAGATTGCTGGGGTGAGATTTATTATAGTTGTGGGGGAAAGGAATGAGACTTGTAAAATAAAAAACACACTTTTTTCCATTAAAATATCTGCTTTAATTATGAACCAAATTAAAATATTTTTATACCTATGAATAGCTAAGAAACAATGTGTAGGCTTTATTATTTTTTAATTTTCAAAAGTAAAAAATGACACTATGTATAAGCTGATTTATATGGTGTCTTGTAAACGTTAAAACAAATATTTAAATTCATGTAAGAGAAAAATGAAATTTGTAACTACATGATGATTCGTCTAAAGCATCACTCACAAAAAACAAAATTCTAAAAACTTAATTATTTGAAGGAAACCAAGGAACTTTAATGCCATTCTTTAACATGGGAAAGTAGAATGCAGAACCTGACTGATCCGCCACCTTAAGAAATATAGCGATATCAAGCAATCATTAACCATGAAATAAATATTTTGGTGTTCAACAAATTGTAATTAAAAAAAAAAAATTGTTTAAAAAATTAATAGAATCCCAATCAGTTGTGAAAGTTCCACTCCCAAAATCACAACTTTTAAGATTTTTTTTGTATGCAACTTCACAAATCTCGATACCTATTTTTTTTTTATTAGTATAAAAAACCTGGAAAAGTCAGCAAAATTTGTAGCTGAGCTGGACTAGACCCACCAATAAAAAAATTTTGGCCAAAAAAAAAAAAAAAAAAAAATCTAAACCTAAATCAGGCAACTAGTTCTTGAGTCATTAAATTTTTCTATTTCTAGTACAAAATTTAAGATCGTTAATATTTTTCATTGTTAGTACTTCATCTCTTGGCTGCAAAACAGAATTTTTACTTCTCCTGAGTCACATAGGCTAACACAAAAGTAGCAAAAATTATCAACCATTCCCAAACTAGCAATAATCTCATGTGATACATATCATCACTTATGTGTTGCTTGCGAGACTAGGAAATTAAAAATGAAAAAGGACCTTCAAAAAATATTTTAAATAGTAAATATTAAATATATTTTTTAATGAAATCTACTGTCAGAACGAAAAAGTTTTACATCTGTCGGTCCCTGCATGATCGCAATTTTGAAGGGGGAAAAACTGATCATATTTCTATCTTTCTGCTTGAAGTTCCATGCTTTTCTCGGACATGTGTGGGAATGGTCATGGCACTCAATGAGATGGGGACAATTGCATTGCACTTATTAGCATTCGACAAGCCATTTTAATTATCTCGACTATTTATAAAAAAAATCAAATATCTGAATTTTGGGTGCATTGAGTGTCTCTATATGGAACTAAATTTGCAGACCTGTACATGCAATAGATTTTCCTAGTCATTACGGACAGACAAACACCTATATCTGTCATACACTTATCTTTATTATTATGGAAGCTTGCCGAGGGTATCTGGTATATTTAATGAAATGTATCAGATTTTTGTTCTTAAGAATTGTTTTAAATGTTCTACCCTTTATTTATTTTTCTAATGTGCCAAACTATATTGAGTGCTTTCTTTTCTCCTAGGTACAAAAATGCCAAAATGTAATCACTGTAAGGATGATCCATCTACAAAATGCAAAGTTTGCAGCTGCCATGTATGTGGGGGTAAAGATTCTCCTGAAAAGCAAATCATGTGTGATGAGTGTGATCGACCTTTTCATCTCTGGTGTTTAAAGCCTGCCTTAAATGAAATCCCAAAAGATGACTGGTAAGCCCAGTTCCTTATTATTATTTATTTTTTTTTAATTGAATGAGTGATTTAACAAACAGTGATTTAGGCAAAATTATGATGTTCAGCCATATTTTAGGCCAGACACAAACTATAAAAAAAAAAAAAAAAAAAAAAAAAAAAAAATCCATTGTAAGTAACATATTTTTAAATTGAAAAAAAAAAATTAAACTTGTCTATAAAGTTGAAATTTATTTCTGTGTTTCTCAAATCTTTTTCTTTTCCTAGGGATTTGAGATAGACAAGTTTGATTGTACCGTCAATGTGTCAGAAAATTAAAACTAATCAGTGACGAATGTGCATTTGGATTTGTGTATTTAAATCTTATTAGGGTTTTGTTCATCTCATGAAACCTTATTAGTCCCACTTCTTTGTCTGCCCATCACAGAGCCGGTTCTCAGAAACTATATAACTTATAGACATGAAATTTTGTGTACTTACAGCTGAATACCTACAATGAAGCTCAAAATCATAAAATTAAAAAAAAAAGTATTATTTTAATATAGAGAGATAAAAAACCAAAAATCTAACAGCTTTTTCCTATTAAATTTAAACATTTTTCATTATAGCAGTTGCCAACAATTAAAAATCCACAATAAAATTCTTTCTACAAAAATTAATTTTCTATTGAAAGATTTCCACGTGAAAAATGAAAATGAAATAAAAAGTTTCACCAATTGAAAAAAATATTAATATATTCTCATATTGGTGTTAAAACGGAAAATTTCAAACATTTCTCAATAATACAAGGAGTTGAGAAGCGATATGTAAGCGATAAGTACGTGTAAGCACAGAAAGCAGATTAATATAGTGTCATTAGAAAACTAAAAAGAAAGTTAATCTGACGTCATATTGAAAGTTTAACAGAATTTTTCAAATGTTTGAGAATAATACATAGAGAGTATCAATGTGAGTAATAGAGAAAGCAAGTAGATATGACGTCAGCAAGTGATTATAGCGTCATATGAGTTTGAGGAACGTATTGAATCATGATACTCGATTATGGAAATATTGGCATATTTTAACATTTTGAAGTTCTCTGTACAACATGTTTCATTTGAAATAGATTTTTTTTTAAAATATTGCATGGCAAATATTATTATGACAAAGTATAATAGCGGGCTTCGCCTGATATCGGGCTGGTTCAGATATTTGAAAAAGTGAGAAAAATAAACCGGTAAATTTTATTTTATAAAAAAACATGACTTTTTTTTTTTTTTTTTTTTTTTTTTTAATGAAATTTATTTGGATTTATTAAAGAAAGGATAAAGTGTTTTGAAAGGAATATTAAACGAAACCCTTTGTGCGATCTTCGATCACACTTACCCACTCTTTTTTTTGTTGTTGTTGTTGTTGCTTTGTATTATTTGATTATGCTTACATTATTTACTTTTTTTAAAATTTCAAACAGATATTTTATTTGAAAACTTATTTGAATTCATTATCTTTCCATTTTTACATTCATTCATGCATTAATATTGAAAACTCATTTTGTATCTGTAAAAGAAAAATGTAAACAATGACCTATAATACGGAACATTTTACAGTCCATGCCACATTTGGGGTAAAAGGGGGTTGACTGTCTGTGAAAAATGCATCATGTCTTTTTTGTGGTGATATTTAAGAAATTTTGAGTGCTTGCATTAATATCAAGCCCCAGAATCTTGCTTCAACTTCAGCAGGACATTCTATATATTTTGATGAAAACATTCTTTTGCCAATGTATACAAAATGCATTTAATATAAAAAAAAATAATGTTTTGATTTTTGTTGTGTGTTGCAATTAAATCTAAAAAATTTATCTTAACATTAAATTCATATATTTATTCCTTCTTTATACTTCTTTATACTTTATACTATATCTATTCATATTTTAAGTGTTTTTGAGGCCTCATTTTCTATTAAGTACCTAAAATTTCAAATGTAAAATTTATCCTATGTTTGTTTCTTTCTTCCAATGAATTCCCATTCATTTACAGTCCTGTTATTTAAATTAAGTCCTGTTCAAGCTATACTTTGACTTTAATTATCAACTTTATCCTCAATTTTGTTTAAAAATTTTGATAATGGTTTTTTAAGGATAATTAAACACTCGTTATATGAAAGTCAATTGCTACATTTTGAAATTAAGAGTGCTATCATTTGTTCAAGCAGCAGGAAGAATAAAATTCAAATTCCTTTTTTCATTAAAATTTGTCTCTTTAATACACTTACCTGCCAACCTTTAACACACTTACCTGCCATATTATTATGCTTTACATGCCTGGGAAACAATATACAATATATGTAACCTTCAGGTTTTATAATTTTTATTTTAGTGTTTATGTCAATGCCTTACATTTTCTCTAAAGAAAGATATTTTTGTAGGTATTGTTCTGACTGTAAAAATGATGAGACTGAAGTAGTACGTGCTGGGGAGAAATTAAAAGCTAGTAAAAAGAAATCAAAGATGGCCTCGGCAAATTCTTCCACATCTCGGGACTGGGGTAAAGGTATGGCATGTGTTGGTAGAACTAAAGAATGCACCATTGTCCCACCAAATCATTTTGGTGTTATCCCTGGAGTAGAAGTGGGAACAATGTGGAAGTTTCGATTACAGGTATGAATTTATTAATCAACATCTCCTAGTGCAGTATCTTTTATATTATCTACTAACAGATCCAGGTCTTGGGGTTATAATGTTAAATATTACTAAAATTACCTTATCATTTCCCAGTATTGCTTTAAAACTATCTCGCTATGCTAATCTGTTTTTCCAAATAAACACATTATTACCATACAGCAAATATATATATTTTTTAAATCTCCCAACTGCAGAGATTACTTGAATGGGTGAGTGGAAGAAAGATAACATTCCAGCTGATGAAAATGTTCAGGAAAGACACATATACACACACACATAATATATATATATATATATATATATATATATATATATATGTGTGTAAAAAAAACTATCAATTTTAGAGAAATGTTCACCATTATTCAAATGTAGCTCTAGTCGATGAGAGTTCATTCTATAAATTTCAAAGAAAAATCATACTGATTAATTAATTAATTATTATTAACTAAACTATCTTATCTAATTTTTCATATTTTTAGAATGTTATTCTTTTCTACTCACCCGTTCACTTGTGTTGTCATAGTAATGGTTTTTGGTGATAAAGGGGTTACTTAGGAAACCAACACTTGAACTTTTTCCTCTTTCTCTTCACTGAAATTCAGGGGAAAAAATACTCAGTGCTGTTTTTTTTTTAATAATTAATTTAAAAAAAAAAATTCATATTCTTTGAATTTATTTTTTAAAATCAATTAACGAAAGTCTGCTCCAGAAAGAAGAATAAAATATAAGATTGAAAGGATAAAGTATCAAATAGATATTGATTGATTTAAAACAAACCTCATTTTTACAAAATAATCCCTTTAAAACAAAAGAAAAGTTGTGAAAAATTCAAAAATCCCTGTGCACATTACACAATTAAAAAAAAAAGAGAACAAAACATACTATATTGAATTTTGATTACTGTTGTCAGTGAATCAAAATCACCATCAAACTTGGAAGTTTGGAGAAATATGTGAATTGCATCATTTAATATAAAGTAACAAAAAGTTGTAATTAAAAAAAATCTAACATCTGAAGCTGAGGTGCAACTTGGACCTGTCTTTGCCTATCCTATGTCAAAATTTCAGGCCTCTATGTTGGAGAGAATTTCCCTAGCCATTGCCTAGTGACAGATGCATAACACACACAGAGAAACAAAAATTTTCTTTTATTAATATAGATTACATATTTTTTTATGCATAATGTTTATTAAAATAATGAATATGTGAGGGTTTTTTGTATCTATAATATCTTGCTATTGGTATTACATTTTGGTTTACTGCAACATTCATTGCCTAGGTTTGTAAAAAAGAGAGTGATGTTGCTGCTGGGAAATGAGCACAAGAAGTAAAATAGATAAATAGATAATCTATTACAATACAAGGTACGAACAAAATGCTTATAGATTAACCTGTGAAGATTTAAATAAAAACAATGCACTAAGGAATTAAAAGATTACTTTTAAGAAATGTAAACAGTCATTATTTTATTCTGCATTATCTTTTATTTTAAATGCACATAATTTCATTTTAAATACAACAAAATTGCACACAAGTGACATTGTTTATGCTAGGAAAAACAAATGTAGGAGAGTATGTATACTTTAACTCTTGAAAGCAATTTCTTTATAAAAATTTCTTTATATAAATATATCTTGAGATAATATCTAAGAAAAATCAGGGTGCAATTTTATAGTACAAAATGTAGTAAAGGTGCCATATTTTTGACAGAGGTGCAAGAAAAGTGCTATTTTTTTCACCAAATTTCAAGCAAGGCACAGCGCCCTACTGAAACTGTCTAGGTAAAATTCTTATAATTTTAAAAACATTATTATTATTTACCTTTTTATTAAATATTTACAAAGCTGATGCAATTAGATTAAAAGATTCTTTAATGCCATATCTGCATACTCTACTTAATTTTTCAGGAGACTCTCAAATTTTGAGTTTATATCCCTCCAACCCCCACACATAAAAAGTTTTATTTTATTTATTGTTTGTCTGTTTGAAATATACTTCTGAAATTGCTAAATTATTCTATATATTTTATTGTATATAAAAAAATGTATTGTCATTATGCAGGTTTCTGAAAGTGGTGTTCACAGGCCACATGTTGCTGGTATTCATGGACGGGAAAGTGATGGAGCTTTTTCCATTGTTCTCGCAGGAGGCTATGAAGATGATCTGGTACATAAACTTGTCATTAATATTGTTTTGGATATTGTGTTTTAGGGCTGGATGATATTAGAAATTTAATATTGCAATATATCAACAAGTTAATATTGACATTGATGATATATCGCGATACTAATTTAAAGGGGGAGGGGAGAGTAAGAGCATTTGCTGTTTTTAAAGATAAATGATGTATCAGTTATTTAATCACAAAACTTAGTTGAATGCAACGAATTAAAAGTTTTATGTCTATTTGCTCATAGAACATAATTTTTATTTTTCGCATTTTTTTAAAACAAAATATTTAAAAGAAAATAAACTAATTGTTTAACAACTATTTGCATTAGCGTTGCTTTCATAAAGCTTTTCTTTAAAGATAGTATTTCCTCTATTCTCATTTTATTCTTTTTTTTTTTTTTTTTAAATCTTATTTTCACCACTATGATATGATTAAATATATGATTAAAAAGCACATTTAATAAAATAAAATTCAAAATTGTTCACATAAAATTGTATACAATTTTCATTTCATAGAATTTAATTATTGGTTAAAAACATCAAACTTTGTTTTACTTGATTCAAATAGAGTTTGGAGGGACTAAGCATGATTTCATTTATTCTGTGCACAAAATGGGTCTTGAACAAAACCATCAGTACATCACAACCCTTTCGTCATATATCCTTCGTTTAATCTTGGCATAAAGAAATCACTCCATCCTGAAAAACTTCATTACCTTGGATGACTAAAAATATGATTTTAAGAAATTTCAAAAATATCGCATCTTTTGAGAAGCTTACGAGTTACTATAGAATTTGATCATGGCAACCATGTAATTATTATTATTACTTTTTTTTGCCTTAATTATTATCTAACATTGTTTAAATTATTTAATGTATCTCTCATTGAAAGAGAAAAAAAAAAGTCTTCGCTGAATGACTGATAGACATTTCCCTTTCCCCATTCAGAAATTTAATTTCCTAATAAAATCCACGTTTGATAATACTGTCAAAGAAAAAGAATCGCTCGTAAGCTGCGGCTGAAATGATTTCGTAACGAGACTGAAAACAAACATCGATACTGAACAGTCTCAGAATTCAGCCACAAAGCATAACGACATTAAGCAATGACGTCGACACTGATTTCGATATCGGCAAGAACGCCGCGATATGACATCAATGGCCCGCCTTCCACACATCTGGGCGATGTTACAAACATGTACAAGAAAATGAAACTAAGTTCAAAACTTTATATACAGTTTCATTAGAAACTTAAATATTTTTCAAAAGATGTCAGTTTTTTTTTTTCTTCTTCACTTCCAGTACAGCAAGATCCCAGATTAACAGGAAATAAGCTAAGTATAATTAGAAAAAGTCAAGCATTATATATAAATTAACTTTTATTTTCAAAAATTTTCTTTCTAAACTTTTCTAGTGTAATTTTAGTAGGTGGTTTAGTAAAATAATCAGCTAAGTTCTCTTTACTAGATATATACTTTAAATTAAACAAATTTTCATAAACTAAGTTTCTTAAAAAATGATATCTTACATGTATATGCTTAGTTTTACAGTTTTCTATAGGAGAGTTAGAAAAGTCTATAGCTGCTCTATTATCACAATATAAGTTAAAATCTGATAAATGAGATGGAAATATTTTTAGTTCTTTACCCTCTTTAATTATGTTAATTATCCAAATAAGTTCCTTAGCAGCATCAGTTAAGGAAACGTACTCCGCTTCCATAGTGGAAAGAGCTACACAACGTTGTTTAGATGTTCGCCAAGAAATTACTGCATCATTTAAAAATAAAATAAACCCCCCAATCGATACTCGATCGTCTCGGTTAGATGCATACTCAGCGTCACTAAAACAATTTATTGAAAAATTATCATTACAAGACAAATTTAATTTTTCATATCTTGTATGATATACATAGCCAAGGACTTTTAATAAAGCTAATTAATGTATTTTACCTGGATTGCTTTGAAATTGTGAAAGAAGGTTAACTACATAACTAATATCAGGACGCGTCCTGCTAGCTAAAAAGGGCAAACATCCAATTAAGTTACGATATGGAATTTCTTCCATTTCAGCAATTTCTTCATTTGTTTGAGGGCAATCCTTTTTAGAAAATATAACTCCCTTTGAAATAGGCAAAGATACAATAGGTGGATAATAACTTTTAAATTGATCATAAATGTTTTCTATGTAATCCGTCTGCTGAATAGAAAAACCACTTTCAGTTTGTTCAAAATTAACTCCAAGCAGTTTAACGGTCTCCCCCAAAACTTTAATGTCGAATTTTTGTTTTAATAATTCTATAACTTCATAAATTTTATATTTATCCTTTCCTAACAAAATCATGTCATCGACATAGAAAAGCAGGACAATTTCGGAATTAAGAGAATAAACGCAGTTAGTCCACTCGAACTTCTTAAAATTTAAACTTTCTAAAACGGAATGAAGTTCGTAAAACCATTCTCGACCGCTCTGATGAAGTCCATACAGAGCCTTCTTTAATATGCAAACGTGATCTGGTTTTTCAAATTCTACAAAACCAACTGGTTGTCTCATGTAAATAATTTCCGATAAAGGGGCATATAAATATGCACAGCGAACGTCCATTTGAATATGATACCATTTCAATCCACAAACTAAAATCGAGAAAAATAAACGTATTATAGTAAAATTAACTACAGGACTAAAAACTTGATCATATTGAATACCCTTCTCTTGTCGGAAGCCTTGTGCAACGAGACGTGCTTTATATCTAATTATTTCATTCTCTTTATTACACTTAATGGTATAAACCCATCTGCTTCCCAAGATTCTAGCATTCGAAGGTTTTTCTATTAAAGTCCAAACTTCTCGATCTTTAATAATTTTAATTTCCTCCTCCATTGCACGCTTCCACGATTCAGCTAGAGGGGAACGAATTGCTTCATGAAATGTTTTTGGAACTCTCACTTGATCCCGCTTTAATTGTCATTCATTTAAATTATTTGCTTCTAACTCCTGATTTGTAATGCCCGTAAAGTTATTTTTACCACTGAAGTCAAATACTTTTCGATCAAAAGGGATATTTTTAGATTCGCAATAAGTTTTAGCATCGTTTTGGGATCTTAAACGCATGTTGGTTCCTAATATACTGTAATAAATATCGGTACGCGATCCATCGGAACGAGGAACAGCTTTTCGAAACCACTCAATCTTGGGTTTAGTTAACGCAGATTTAGGTACTGTTTCTATCGGTTTTGAACTCTCCGACTCCCCCTCAATTAATTTAACTTGTTTATCGGGTTCAACACACGATTTTTCAGCATCGAAAACCTCTGAATCGTCAAAATCCAATGCATCCAAATGGAATAAACTTCGGTCAGAGACCCGTTCATTTTTAACTGGTTCCTCTATTCTAACATTGATGGTTTCAATAACTTTGTCTTTTTCGGGGATCCACACACGATAACCTTCAGTGCGAAGGGCATATCCTACAATCACCCCCTTTTCAGCACACATATCTAGTTTACCGCGATTATGTTTAGGAATCCCAACGTATGCAGTGGAACCGAAAACTCTTAGATGTTTGACAGATGGTACTTTTCCCCCAAATAATTCAAATGAAGTCTTAGTGAAATTCTTATGACATGTGCAATTCCAAGTGTAGACAAAAAATCACAAAGCCTCCCCCCAGAATCTTTTATGCAGTTTAGACTCGTTAAGTAGTGTTCTTACCGCATTTAGGGCAGTTAAATTGAATCTCTCCACAAGACCGTTCATATCTGGAGAAAATGGGTTCGTCCGCTCAGGTTTAATACCTCTGTCATCTAAATATTTTTTGAATTCTCCGGAACAAAATTCTCCCCCATTGTCGATTCTAATATCAATGATTTTATTTCCAGTAAACATTTCAGCCCGCTTTTGAAACTTTACAAAGCAGTTAAAAACCTCAGATTTTTCTTTCATTAAGTAAACGTAAACTTTTCTGGAAAAATCATCGATTATAGTCAGGAAATACCTATTACCTCCTCTAGATTTAGTATTAAACGGGCCCGCTACGTCAAGGTGCAACAGCTCTAATGGCTTTACCGACCTAATTTTTCCAATTGGTTTAAAGGAAACACGTCTAGCTTTACCAATTTTGCAAGGCTCACAATTTAACTCTTCATTTTTGAGTGGAGGCATTCCCCTAACTTTATCAATGGTTCTCAATACGTAATCCTTATTTATGTGGGCAAACCATCTGTGCCATGTTTCTAAACTGTTTTCTATATTAACCTGGTTAACCTCTAAATTATGAAAATTTTTATCATTATACTTAATGTATTGAGGAAAAACATAGTAAAGACCATTTTTTCGATTAGCTGAAAATAATTTATCCCCATTTAAAAATACGTCTATTCGTCCATTTTTACCGACAAACGTGGCTCCTTTCTCTTCAAAGAGATGGCCCGCCATCAAATTATGTCGTAATTTAGGTGAATATAAGACATTGTGTAATGCAACAACCTGATTTCTGCCTTTAATTTTACAATTAAATTTTATAGTTCCTCTGCCTAGAACTTCACAAGCTACCGCATTAATTGCTGCCTTCATTTCCATCCCGGAGATGGGCTCAAAATCCCAGAATAAATCTTTACGCGAGCAAAAATGGGAACTAGCGGCAGTATCAAACAACCAGGCAGTATTATCAGTATTCAGGTTACAATATGCTTCAGCTATAAAACTTACTTCACCATGTTTTCCATTATCACCAGTTTTAACCCTTCTACAATTCTTAGCAAAGTGGCCAATTAAACCACATTTAAAGCACTTTCTAGTTTCATTAAGTTTAAAATTAAAACTGGGAGCTGCTGTACTTACCTGTATTTTATTGGAAGGTCTAGACTTCTGCTTAGAAGATGGCTTAAACTTCACATTGTTACATTTATTTTCATGATTATATAAAGCAACTTCATTAAACACACTTAAATTAGAATTTTTGTTAAGTGAACAATTAAACAATTTTAATCTTGCTTCCTCAGACAACAGTTCATTTAGAACATTTTCGAATGTAAAGTCCTCATCCGAAAAACGATAAATCATCTGGACGATGCCTCTGTACTCATCAGGGAGATGTCTAATCAACTGAAAAGGCTTTAACCACTCCGAAATGGGGCGACCAGCATCCTTTAATTGCATGATGATATCTCTCAATCTAGCACCATACAGATTCAGTTCCTCACCAGGCTGCAACTTACACTCAAAAAATGCGTCGGTCAATTCCACAATACGAGCACGGCTACTGGGACGAAAATGTCTCTCTAATGCTTGCCATGCTACATACGGATCCTCTATTCCAGATAATAAAGGCCTCAACTCCTTCGACACATTCAAATACAGAATAGAATAAGTCCTTATTCTTTTTGCCAAATCCGTAGTACTAGGAGCCTTTGCTGGATCAGTGTTCTCGGATAGTTTTGTAGATGCACATTCCTATAGGGATTTTTACATCAGAAGAACATGGACATCTTCTCGCCATGTGCTATAATTAGACGACGTCAATTTATCGATTGGAAGAAAATCGGCACCCGATGAAGACGACATCATGCACTTTAAAACTATGCAACTGAGGAACACAAGCACAAATTTATAATATCTAAC
The DNA here is from genome assembly GCA_963931845.1 of Maratus michaelseni. NCBI lineage: Eukaryota > Metazoa > Arthropoda > Arachnida > Araneae > Salticidae > Maratus > Maratus michaelseni. The sequence continues at coordinate 30,307,330 of OZ007599.1, forward strand.
TCCTCTGCATGTTGCAGGCTTCAATCCAGGCTGGGCCCATAACCCGTAACGGGCTGCTAGGGCAAAATTCATATTAGCAGTGATGGAACAGCTGCGCCAATTGCTCCAATTGCGCCAAAACGATAATGCTGCGCCATTCTGCGCCAAAACGATCATTTTTCAACAAAATTGCGCCCAACTACGCCAATTCGATAATTTTCTTCTAGCAACATTTTGCTATAAGAAAAATTTCGTCATTCTTCGCGGTACGAAATCCCCTCTTTAAAGTGCCTGTTACGATTCAAAACGTGCTCGTGCGCGCCGATCAGTCGATCCTCCGATTGGTGAGTTTCCTGCAAAGGAACCAACTATATATGACTACAGCTAGGAAGCTCGGCTCGCGAGACACCAATCACAGTCTGCTACAGGGGTGATTCTGGTCCGAATTTTCCGAAAAATTAAGGCAATGGTTTCCGAAAAAAAATATAGATATATCGATCATAAATCCGAAAATTCGGACATAAAATGTATCGGTATTTCGGCAAATGATCACCGAAAAAAATAAATCTCGTCATTCGTTCGAAGAAAAGTCGCCCATTTTGTCAAAGGATCGCGGGAAAAACATGACTTTCGTCAGAAAATCGCGAAAAAACGGCCAATTTCGTCAAAAACATTGCGAAAAGCGGCAAATTTCGTCAAAAGATCGCGAAAAAACGGCAAATTTTATCAACGGATCGCGGGAAAAACGTTACTTTCGTCAGAAAATCGAAAAAAAACCCGGCAAATTTCGTCAAAAGATCGCGAAAAAACGGCAAATTTAGTCAAAGATTGCGAAAAACGGCAAATTTCGTCATAAACATTGCGAAAAACGGCAAATTTCGCCCAAAGATCGCGAAAAAACGACAAATTTTGTCAACAGATCACGGGAAAAACGTGACTTTTGTCAGAGCATCGCGAAAAAAGGCAAATTTCTTCAAAAACATTGCGAAAAACGGCAAATTTCTTCAAAAGCATTGCGAAAAATGGCAAATTTCGTCAAAAGATCGCGAAAAAACAACAAATTTTGTCAACAGATCGCGGGAAAAACGTGACTTTCGTCAGAGAATCGTGTAAAAACGGTAAATTTTGTTAACAGATAGCGAAAAACGGCAAATTTCGTCAAAAATAGCGAAAAAAACGCAAATTTTATCAACAGATCTCGGGAAAAACTGCAAATTTCGTCAAAGGGACGCAAAAAAAAAGTGGCGGGAGTACGTGCTGATTAGCTTTTGGTGTAAATCGCTCAACAGGTGGCGCTGCTATCCTGCATTTCTCGCGACTTCTGCAATCTCTATCTCAAGAACTAATCCACTTATTTTCACCAAACTTCAGATTCAGTTAGATTTTGACATAAATAGATGCTGATTATATTTTGGTGTAGCTATCCCAACAGGTGGCACTGCTATACTGCTTTTTTCATGATTTTCACAATAGCTGTATCTCAAGAACTAATACCCAGAATTTCATCAAACTTCAGATTCTGTTAGACCTCGACATAAATAGATGCTGATTACGTTTCGATATAAATAGCCCAACAGGTGGCGCTGCTACTTTTGCATGATTTCACAATAACTATATCTCAAGAACTAATGCACAGAACTTCGTTAAACTTCATATTTTGTTAGACCTTGACATAATCAGTCGGGTGATTCTGTTCCGAATTTTCCGAAAAATTAAGGCAGTCTTTTCCTAAAATTAAAAAAAATCTGTCATAAATCCGAAAATTCGGACATAAAATACATCGTTTTTCGAGAAATGGTCGCCGAAAAAAAATCAATTTCGTCAATCGTTCGAAAAGAAATCGCCAATTTCGTCAAAGAATGGCGGAAAAACGACAGATTTCGTCAAAAAAATCGCAAAAAAACGGCAAATTTCGTCAAAGGATCGCGGAAAACGGCAAATTTTGTCAAAAGACCGTGGAAAAACGGTAAACTTCGTCAAAGGATCGTGGAAAAACGGCAAATTTCGTCAAAGGATCGCGAAAAAATGGCAAATTTCGTCAAAGGATCGAAAAAAAACGGCAAATTTCATCGAAGGATCGCGATAAAACGACAAATTTTGTTAAAAGATCGCGAAAAAACGGCAAATTTCGTCAAAGGATCGTGAAAAAAACGGCAAATTTCGTCAAAGGATCGTGAAAAAAACGGCAAATTTCGTCAAAGGATCGTGAAAAAAACGGCAAATTTCGTCAAAGGATCGCGAAAAAACGCCAAATTTTGTCAAAGGATCGCGAAAAATCAGCAAATTTCATCGAAGGATCGCGATAAAACGACAAATTTTGTTAAAAGATCGCGAAAAAAACGCCAAATTTCGTCAAAGGATCGTGAAAAAAACGGCAAATTTCGTCAAAGGATCGCAAAAAAGCCAAATTTTGTCAAAGGATCGCGAAAAAACGGCACATTTCATCGAAGGATCGCGATAAAACTACAAATTTTGTTAAAAGATCGCGAAAAAACGGCAAATTTCGTCAAAGGATCGTGAAAAAAACGGCAAATTTCGTCAAAGGATCGCGAAAAAACGCCAAATTTTGTCAAAGGATCGCGAAAAAGCGCCAAATTTCGTCAAAGGATCGCGATAAAGCGGCAAATTTTGTTAAAAGATCGCGAAAAAACGGCATTGTCAAAAGATCGTGAAAAAACGGCAAATTTCGTCAAAGGATCGTGAAAAAAAACGCCAAATTTCGTCAAAGGATCGTGAAAAAACGGCAAATTTCGTCAAAGGATCGTGACAAAACGGCAAATTAAGTCAAAGGATCGCGAAAAAACGGTAAATTTCGTCAAGGGATAACGAAAAACCGCTAATTTCGTCAAAGGATTGCAGAAAACCCGCAAAACCGAAGTTTTGTGATAGCTGTAACATAGTTTTTTTTTTTTTTTGTGTGTGTACGTTTTCTCTAAAAAGCTTTTTCGTGCTTAAAAGAGAAGGATTTTGCAGCTCAATAATAGTTATTTTCTGCTGAAAAACCGTTTTGCTGCTCCGAAATGAGCGATTTGCTGCTCCAAAATGAGTCATTTGCTGCTCCAAAATGAGCGATTTCTGCTCCAAAATGAGCGGTTTGCTGCTCCAAAATGATGATCCTGGTGTTCCATCACTGTATTAGCCTAGAAGCCACAACTACTTAAAGCAGAGTATTTAAGGATTAATGTCTACACACATGCAGAAAGAAGTCAAAATAGAACTTTAAACAAACTTTATTAAAAACAATTAAAAACATTATTGAAGAAATTTAATATATTAATTAAAGCCATAACTTCGGCCAACAACTTAAATAGCTCATTAAATGAGCCTTTACTTATTTCAAAAGCATGTAACAAAACGAGCCAACTAAACATGAAGTCGCTCCAATATATACTCTCTTGTCAATTCAAGATCAACTCTGTAACAGTGAAACATGCAGTTGGACAAACCAACCAATCAGGAACTAGTGTACGTCATCAGCACGATGACGCAATACTGAAACAGAGATACAGTCATTCATCTCCAGATGCATGGAATTCGTAAAAGTATGACGTCATACCGTCAAAGAAAAAGAATCGCTCGTAAGCTGCGGCTGAAATGATTTCGTAACGAGACTGAAAACAAACATCGATACCGAACAGTCTCAGAATTCAGCCACAAAGCATGACATTAAGCAATGACGTCGACACTGATTTCGATATCGGCAAGAACGCCGCGATATGACATCAGATAACCTAGTGAAACCTTAAAAATTTTCAATGTATTTAAAGTGCTTTTTTTATGAACGGGACAACCAAAAAAGACACTCATTTTAAAGCGCAGATATAAATTCCTTCTGAATTCGAGAAACTGAAATATCAAACTATGCAATAACCAATACATATTCAAGCTCATCTTATTTGACAGGACATATCAATAGCCGAGAGATATCGCAATATGTCTGGACTAATTACAGCAGCCAAACAAGGAATGCACGATTAGTGTTATTCTGTAGCAAAAGTGTTATCGGTATTTAACTCTGTGGTTTGCAAAGATTGGATATATTGCAATATTCTTTACTTTGATTTATGATAGAGGGATAATCAGCAGTGGTAGATTTTCTGTTTTGGATGAAGCAGGGCAATGAATAAATAGATGGATTGGATGAAAGAAGGATTGAAGGACTTATTGATAAGAGATATTCATCAAGAGATGTATTTCGGGGCTCGAAATCACGGTGATCATAAAACAATACTGTTATTGGTATATATCGGCTGAGTCCAAGTTTAGATATCATTATTGTGATAGTTAAAAAATATCAATATTTGACCAATATATTGATAAATAATCCAGTCCTAGTGTTTACAAAACTACATAAAAATTTTTATATATATATATATATATATATATATATATGAGGGCTATCCAGAAAGTAGATTACGTTTTCGTCTGTGTCCGCTAGGGGCGGGGCTAGCGCGGCCATCTTGGGGTCAGAGTGTTGCGCAGCTCAGTCGGCATCTAGCCGTGCTAGTGAGAGTTTCGTGCTGTGCTCCGTTCAGATACTGTGACGGTTTGAAATGTCTGCGTTAATTGAAAATCCCGCGAGCTGCGAGGTGCGTGCAGTAATAAGTTCACAATAACGGAACTTTCTTTGAGTTTTCCACAAATTTCGCGAAGTTTGTTGCACGAAATCATCAGCGAAAAGCTTGGTTACCACAAGTTTTGTGCAAGATGGATTCCAAAAATCTTGACAGAGGACCACAAAAATCAGCGAATGGCTGCAGCGGTGAACTTTTTGGACGCTTACCATAAGGATGGTGACTCTTTACTTGATCGCATCGTTACTGGTGACGAAACATGGGTGAAACACGTGAACTGTTGGTTGAAGGCGCAGGCGGCCGAATTTTTCGACGAAGGCATTTCCAAGCTCGTACATCGCTACGATAAATGCCTTAATTTGTATGGTGACTATGTAGAAAAGTAGTATTTGAGTGTGGCTTTCATCTGTATATAATAAAATTTGTTTCCTATACTTTGTTTATTTTTTATTCCAAAACGTAATCTACTTTCTGGATAGCCCTCGTATATATATATATACCCAGTGGCAGAAAGTTCTGTAGCTGTCTGCGACAAGCTTTTAAAATTTCATAATCTGTCTGCAAATTTTGTGTGTTGTTTTAATGAATGAATAATACACTAAACTAGAAAATTTTCATCTTTTTATTTAAAATAGGGTAAGCTTGATGCATTCTCATTAATTTTGCTTATAACTTTTGATGTTACATATCATTTCATCATCTCCCTTCTTGCGGGATTTCTAAAATGGGAAGGATATGCTTAGAGGGGTAGAGAAATTTGCTTCCCCTGACGCAGCTACAGAAATTCCTTCTGGAGAAAATGTCTTAAAGTCCTGCATCAGCTGCAGATCAGGTTAACATTGTTTTCAGTTCCAGCTGAATTTAGATTCCTGCAGGTTGGATTCATGAACTCATTTTTTTAAAAACTGGTTCTGTATATTATTTCAGATTTAAAAATTTATGTATTAAACATGGATGTTTGTCTGTGTGTGATGTTTTCTGAAGAGACCGCTAAGTGCAGAGCTGCAAGATTTGGCAGGAAGAGTCTGAAGTGTTGTTTTGTCTGAAGTTATGCACCTCAAAGCCCACTTTTGGACTAGTTTTCTTAATTTTTTATGTTTTTTTTTTCTTTTTTGCAGCGAATTTTCTACATTAGTAAAAGGAATTAGGAATTCCTCTATCTATTTTTGAATTTTTTATGCAATTTTTAGCATTTCTTCTCGTTTTGCGACGATCTTTAGACATTAGTAAAAGGAACTGGGTTTCAAAATTTTAGCAGTCTTTTATGCAGTAAATTTTCACGATACTCACGATTATTTTTTTCCAAAATCATTTGATAAAAATCCCTTTTTTTTTTTTTTTTTTTTTACCGCGATTTTTTGCCGAAATTTGTGTGTTTTTACTGCGATCCTTTGCCAAAATTCGCGTGTTTTTACCGTGATCCTTTGCTGAAATTCGTGTGTTTTTACCGCAATCTTTTGACACCAATCGCGTGTTTTTACCGCGATCTTTTGACAAAAATCGCGTGTTTTTGCCGCGATCTTTTGATGAAATTCCGTGTTTTTACCACGATTCTTTGTGAAATTCATGTGTTTTTACCGTGATCCTTTGACGAAAACCACGTGTTTTTACTGCGATCTTTTGACGAAATTCGTGTGTTTTTACCGCAATCCTTTGGCGAAATTCGCGTGTTTTTACTGCGATCTTTTGATGAAATTCGCACGTTTTTACCATGATCTTTTAAAGTAATTCACGTGTTTTTACCGCGATCTGACAAAATTACGTGTTTTCACCGTGATCCTTTGTCGAAATTCTCGTGTTTTTACCGCAATCCTTTGCCGAAATTTGGGTGTTTTTACCGCGATCCTTTGCCGAAATTCAGGTGTTTTTACCACAATCTTTTGAAGAAAGTCGCGTGTTTTTGCCGCAATTCTTTGCTGAAATCCACAAGTTGCGGACAGTTTTTTAAATTAATTTCATTAGTGCAAACAATTTTTGTCTGCAAGAGATTTTTTTTGTCCGCGGCCGTGTCGCGGTATTTCTGCCACTGGGTATATATATATCAGTAAAAAATTAAGAGAGAGAGATTGGAATTTAAGTATGCTTGTTCAAACAAGTATAGAGCAAAAAAGTTAATTGTCATAAGAGCACCAAATCTGCATGATATTGCATTGCATTTTAGAACATGGGTAAACAAATGACATAGAAAAAGAAATAATGATAAAAGGGGGAAAAAATTCAAAAGTGATTGATAGGGGATGACATGGGCAATGTGTAAAAGTAAAAAAAAAAAAATAATTTAATGAAACATCTTTACAGTCACATTATGATATTTACTGGTATAAGTTTTTGTGTAAACATTTGGTCAATGTCCCATATGGCATACTTAAAGGATGCTTCCTTGATGCATGCAAACACAGTTTGCTATAATTTTTTTTGTATATTTCTTCCTTTTACCGAACTGTAAATCATGCAGATTCAGCATTTTTATTACCTTTATTATTGTTTTTTTTCTAACCCTTTAAAGTGTTTGAAATAAAAAATACTTTTAACTTTAACCTTCTGGTGTATATATATATATATATCATAAATTGTCAAATACTTTAATTTCAGACTAACCGAAATGTTTATTTACAGCATCTTTACTGTTTTAAGATTAGACGTTTATAAAAATTGTTTAATTAAACTGATAGGATTCTAAATTTAAATGTACTTGGCATCCATTATACACTGCTCAAAACAATTAAAGGATATTTGAAGTTTTATATAAAATAAAGATATAAACAAAATTTTTTTTGCTGAAAATAGAAGAAGAGAATCACAAATGCAAATTTTTCTGGTTTTCAAACTGTGGAGTATGCAAATTTTGAGTTCGACGTCAAAACCGTCGCTTCAGCGGCAGCGAATGAAATTTGACTTTCAACTGGATAAAAGAGAATGAAGACAAGGATGATCAGCATTCAGTGATTGCTTTGTTTCGATGAGTACGATGTCTCAGCGAAGTCATTTGACAGATTCAGAAGCTTGGAGAATTGTTGGTAGGTTAGAAGGGGGCCAAACTCAAGCCAAAGTAGCGTAAGCCATTGGAGTGTCACAAAGTGTCATTTCCAGGATCTGGAACCGTTTTTTGGAGAGTGGATGTGCAGGCCAAAGACCAGGGCAAAGTCGTAGACGGGCAACAACGCCCAATGAAGATCGGTATTTAGCGTTAACAGCTCGGAGACACCGAAACATGAACGCTACTCTTCTCCAACAACACCTTCGCTCGGCTACAGGCACCACGATTTCAACTCCCAAAACCGGCTCCATGCTGTAGGTCTGTATGCTCGCCAACCGATGGTATGTGTTAGATTAACATCAAGGCATCGTCGCAACCGCAGGGAGTGGGCAACCGAGCATGTCAACTGGAGGAGAAATGAATGGAGCAATATTCTGTTTTCTGACGAGTCCCGTTTTTCTGTGCATCCAGATAATAGGCGTATTTTCATCTGGAGGGACTGTGGCAGTAGGAATAATCCTGCGTTCGTGCATGAAAGTGTCAGATTTGGCGGTGGAGGAGTGTTGGTGTATGGTGGCATCTCCATTGACGGGCGCACTGACCTCTACATCATTCGAGATGGAGCTCTGACTGGTCGCCGATATAGGGATGAGATCCTCAGACCTATTGTAGTCCCTTACGCTGCAGCAATCAGAGATAACTTCATTTTAATGGACGATAACTGCAGGCCACATCGTGCAAACCTGGTGGAGGATTTCCTTTTCGAGGAAGGAATCGTTCGAATGGAATGGCCAGCGTGTTCTCCAGACATGAATCCAATCGAGCACGTTTGGGACGCTCTAGGAAGACGAGTTTCTGGCCGCCAACAACCCCCACAAACTCTCCAAGAACTGGAAAGTGCTCTTCTGGAAGAGTGGGGCAGAATACCCCAACTCGTCATTAATAGCCTCATTGAGTCCATGCCTCAAAGGTGTTCAACGTTGCTGGCCGCCCGTGGAAACCATACCCCCTACTGAAAATGATTTTCTTTGAAGAAAACACCTTTTCTTATTCTTTTTTTCTCATATGCACAAATTGTGATTTTTTCCTTTTGTACACAAATGCGCAATAAAATGCATTTTTTTCTGCCAAACATGTGTAATTTATTCTCATATAACCTACTATGTCTGTCGACCATGTATCAATCAGCTAAAAAGTTTCCCAGATACAAAATCCACCTAAAACTGCAATATCCTTTAATTGTTTTGAGCAGTGTATTTTGCAGCTCACATTACTTACGTTCAATAAACATTCTTTCTTATTATTAATGTATTGTATGCTTCTTATTTTAAAGTTCACTTTCAAATGTTTATTGCATATTAATTGATAAAACTCATATTAGATATTCTAGGGCACAGAATTGAGCTAAAAAATTCTTTTTAATTTTTTTATTCATAGTTATTGTGGCATTAATAATATTTTTGAAGATTGTGATGTTGATTAATATTTTGAAGAGGAGGATCTATAATTGAAATTAGTTTGAACATTGCAGTTGTGAATTAAACCCAGCACAATAAAATGTGCTTGCATTGTTTTGGGTCGAACTTGGAATGAGAGAAAACAATAAAATAAAATAATGCATCTTACTTTAATACAGTGAAACCTGTGTATAACGATACTGTCTATAACGATAAACCTGTCTAAAACGATATTTTCCTTTGGTCCCAGCAAAATTCCTATTTATTCAATGTATTTTGAACCTGTGTACAGTGATAAGAAATTTTTAGCTGCACCTGTCTACAACGATATTTTTTCTGTTTTAAAAGCTGAAGGTTCCAGATATAACCAGATTTTTTCTTGGAAAATGACACCCCATCATCTGGAATGTAAAATAACAAAAGTCTGTGCTTATCTCTGTGTCCAAGTGTTGACTCTTTCTTCATTTTGACCTCTTTGTAGAAGGGATTAGGGGATGTTGGGGAGGGTGTGTCACTTTGCTGTGTGTATGGAGCAAGTCTTTACAGGTTATCATTGTCAAACTTGTTTTACTAGATAAAGAATTGGAAGGGATGTTACCTCTTTCTCCGAATTAGACTAGTCACTGTCGAATCTTTTCATTTCTAGGTTTGACACCCCTCATTTCGGATTGACCACTTTTTCATTACAATTCATTTTTATGTGCTCGTATTTTTCATTGTAAGTTTGTATTTTTAATTATTCGTTTTAAGTGATGGCTCAGCGTAAAGCATTGTCATTTGAAGAAATCCATCTTTATTGTATTTATCAGGAAGTAGATGAAGGTATAATACTGGTTGATCACTGCATGGAAAAGTCTATTAGAATTTTATACTTAAGAACAATTTTTTAACTCCACAATTATTTTATATTATAACTGGCCAACTTCCATAGAAGCACTTGACAAACTACTTTAAAACTTTAGGTTTCTTTAATATACTTTTAAATTCATTAAAAATTATAGATTTCAGCATCACAGACTAATAAGAACATTAAAAATTACAAGTAGCAGCCAACGATTCCAGAAGAATCAGGACCAGTGGTCAGAATCTTTGATCGGAACACATTTTTCAATAATTCTTTACAGCATCATTTTCATTAAAATTCTAACAAGAAAACCATTCACATTGGTATTTATATCAATGACTGGGGAGGACAAAAGTAAAAGCCAGGCTATTCCAAATTCATTAGCTGATTAAGGATGATGCTAAAATTAGAAAGACAAATTAAAAATTCATTAAGATTTGGTAAATAAAAGAAGCGCTTTAATTTGATCAACAAACACACCCCTTTTGACTGTAGTGCTTATAGCAAGCGAAATGCAAAGAGCGAACTCTGAAATTAGCGGTGGAGAAAATTAAATGCAACGCTGTGGTTTTAGTGCATGTGTAGCATTCACAAGCAAAGTGACTGTAAGCAAAGCAAGCTCTGAGTAAACACCTGCGGCAAAAAATAAAAAGAAAGATATCATGCATAGTGAACAGCGATGGATGCCGGTAGCCAAGGCAGCTAAAAGAATGCCAAACGATGGAAAAAGATTAATAAGCTAGCTCACAATAAAAATACAAACCTGCGCTGAGCTGAAATAAAAAGTAGATAAAAATAAAGTATGTGATATCTTTATCACAGTTATGATCACTACTTTCATTGTATTATATTATCATATTTTTTTTGTGCATGCCACACAGTTTTTTCTACCAAAATTCTAAATTCATATGCACATGATACATGAGGATTTTGGAGTTTGACTGCCTGCCACTTTATTGAGAATGTGTGCATATCAACCACCTTTTCAAGAAGAGTCTTAAAAAACTGTACATGGTAGTATATCACAAGTGCTGTTCACAAAACAACATTCTTGGAAAAAATTTAACAAAAAAAAAAAAAAAAAAAAACTGATTTACTTTTTATCTGGGAATAATTTATCACCACATAAAATTCCATTTTGTTTTTAAATTTACAAAACTATGAAGCGATACTTTGTGTTTACTGTGTAGTTTTATTAACTTTGGTTAGATTTTAACAGAATAAAATCCATCTGAAATGTTTCTCTTATTTTTTATTCAAATATTTTTCTCCAGGTAAGGTCTTAGAAATGAGTATGTGTGCTTACACAAGGGTGTAGAATATGCAAAAGAATACAATTTTTTTTTTCTTTTGCTAAGTTTCTTAAAAGCTCTCTCTCTTTATATAGGATGAAGGTGAAGAATTTTATTACACTGGAAGTGGAGGTAGAGATTTGTCTGGAAACAAGCGATGTGCAGAGCAATCATGTGATCAGACTCTTACCAGAATGAATAAGTAAGTTGCCACTTTATTGGTTTTTTTAAGTTTGATTTTTACATGTCTTGTTATACATGTCTCTCCCAGTTTAGTTAGAATCTGTGATTATTTATCATATTTTAAATTTTCCTCTTGAAATGTTAATTCTTCTGGTTGTCTTAACACATTTCAAAATTCCTGAAATCAGGGTTGTTTATTTATAAGAATTCTTTATTTCAGAAAACTTTTGTCTAAATGATTTTAAAGGTTTCAGGAATCCTGTAAAGCTTTTTAATAAATTCATTTTCAGTGTTTCTACCTCTAATAGTGATTTTGTTATGTACTCAGTACTTATGATTTTTAATTTGTATAATATTTACAAGGTTTCAAGTTCAATCGAAAAGTGATGGTTCTTTTTTTATTTTGTCATTTGCTGTTTTATATTTAACTTTAGTCAAATGAATTCATAAGTCCTGTGGCAGAAAAATATTATGCTTTCTGTATTTCATAAAACTTCATCCGTCTGCACCATGAAATTTTCCCATTTAACACTTTCAAGGATAAATAATTGTGTTTCTATGATGTTGAATTTGTATTAGAATTTCTGGAAAAAAATTGAAAATTAAAAAAAATGCAATTTTTCAATTTTTTCCCCCTACCAATGTTATACAAGTAAAATTTTATTCAAAAATTCTGGTTCAAATCTTGATTAAAATTAAATGGTATAAAATATATCTCACTGCCCATGAAGGAATTAAGGCCGGATTTTGTTATAGACAGATTCCATTTTTGCAGGCATTCCATTTTTGCTGTATGATCTTAGGTTACTAAAGCAATTATTTTTGTTGTATTTTTCCTGTCGCAATCCATAATAAGGTAACTCAATTTGTATTTTGAATTTTTATTCTAGAGCTCTGGCTTCCAACTGCAATGCACCTATAAATAAGAATGGTGCTGAATCCAAAGATTGGAAAGGAGGCAAACCTGTTCGTGTTGTCAGAAACTATAAAGGACGAAAGCATTCTAAATACAGCCCAGAAGAAGGAAATAGATATGATGGCATTTACAAAGTAAGATAATTTCCATTTGTGGTTTATAAGGCTACTGAAATATTTTTCAAAGATTATAGTACAATTTATTACTATTCATTGATATTGCATTGTAAGATATATTGTGTTTCCTCTGTCATCCCCTGTCTCCCAGTATTTACGATATAATGTGCTTTTGCATTTAGTAAAAAATTAAGATCTAGCTATTATTTCTAGAAATCAGCAACTAATGGCATCAAATGGCAAAGTTATAGTTGGCAATTTAAAAACCTTTCCTTGGTCATCTTTGCTTTTGCCAAAATCATCTTGTACACCTATTTTAATCAGTTGATTAAAAAAATTTTCTTTTCCTTATAGTTTTTGTAACATCATCAGAGATATGATTTTCATCCTAACTTCTGTCTACGTCCTTTTCTCCTAATTTTTTGTTATTAATAAAATTTATATTTTCCAATCATTTGTCAACTGCCATGTCTTTCTTTCAATTTTGTCCATCTGTAACATGATTGTTGACAATATTTAAATTACTAAAATCTGAAGACTAAAAATAAATAAAATTGCACAATACTTTGAATATCTTGATTTTGTTTTATTAATTTTATAATTATTTAAATTTTTATTTCATTTTAAAAACCCCTCTTAAAATAACTTAAGGTTTGCATTTCTCTTAAAATTTTATGAGTCGGCCTGATTTGTGACCCCACTGGTAACAAAAATATGAGTCAATTCAGGAAAAAAAAAATTATTAATTTTTAAACAAAAAAGAGAGAAAAAATTGTAGAACAATGAATATTACACACATATGTATAATGTCTTCTGTAACTGGAGCCTCATAATAGCAGCTACTAGTACTATAAATTATAAGTAAATATAACTTGCATTTAGATTTTTTTTTCTCATCTAACTCAGCAATTAAACAATCCATTCATGAATTGCTTTTATTGCTATGAAAAAAGAGAGTATTAATAGTAAAGAGCTGTTAAAAGCAGAGATTAACATTTATATTTGCAAAAACATTTTATTTATTTATTTTGGAGGGGATTGCAAAAAAATTGGGAATTGTTGATTTGCTGTGGTAAAATTTGTGAATCAAGTTACATGCCTCATGGCAGAATCACGGTGACAATATCACCGAATGGGAAAGATTTCTTGCAGAAAAAATTTTCATTTGGGAAAAAAAAAATTGGAGGGGGTAGGGGAGTGTGTAAGAAGATCCGTGCAACAGCAAAAAAAATCTTCTGTATGTGTTTCAATTCTGAAGAACACTATTGGTAATATTGGTAATAGGTGACAGTTTTCTGCATTTTGGCACGTCCCTCCCCCCCTCCACACACACACCAAAAAAAAAAAAAAAAAAAAAAAAAAAAAAATCCCTTTCTCCCACTCCCCAAACTTTAAAGTTGAAAATCGTTATAAATATTAAGCTATAAGTTCTGCCCAGTTTTTTAATATTGTTTTGTTCTATTTGTTTTATCTGTTATTTTGAAATTACTAATACATAAATGATAAATCATTTACATTACCTTCCCCACTGAAATTTCCGATCATATCCCTCCCCCCCCTCTCTCTCTCTCTCTCTCTCTCTCTCTTTCTCCTGCATTAACCCTTAACTGCTATGACAAAAACTGTTTCATAGATACTGCGAGTGGTCTCTGAGACTGCTTTATCGAAAGATGAATAAAAGGAATGATTTATTCATATGATATTGTTTCTGTACTAAATTTTATGTACAGGAATATTATAATTAAAATTCACCCATTCAGAATTCTCTAGCAATAGTACTGGGGTATTTTGGTTATTATTTGAAATTCCCACCTTGTAGAATATATTGGAAATTAAAAACTGAAGAACATGGGATTTTTATTATACTTCAGATACCAGGGGTCGATCCAAGAAAAATTTGGAGCCTATTTAGGGCCCCTTTCACAAAATTTTATTCCATAAAAACATACTCTTCATTAATTATTTTATTTTGTTATGTTTTAATATGTGTAATTTGCAAACAAAACAAGTTCACCAAAAAGGAAAACTTGAGAAGGTCTTAGCAGAAGGACTTTAAGAAGAATCTATATATTTAAAACAAAAAGTGCATTCTGTCAAATTTTCCACACAAATATTGTCTCTTTGCACATGTGCCAATGCCTTTTGAAGGCTTCTCCCCTCAGAAAGGGTAAACCTGATGGATTGGCCCTCACTTGTTTAGCCTGGGAGGATTACAAAGGATTGATTGAAAATGGTTGGAGTCACCATTGCATTGAAAGCACAGACCTTCTCATATATTTTTGCTCTGAGATTGAAAGCTAAAGCTTTTTTTTAAGAACTCATGTTTCCACTACTAAATATGCATGTTTTTTCACAAAATTTTAGCGATAGCTTGGATACAGTTATATATTTATAATGGATTGAAATGTCAGAGAGTTCGGAAGATGAGAACAATTTTTTCTATTGCTGTGTTAAAGGAGCCATCACAAAAACTAACAAACAAACAAAAGAGGTGAGAAGAAAACATTTCTTTTATAACTAGATAGGGCTGTAAAACCGTTTTATACCGTTTTATATTATTTATCACCAATAAAGATTTCAAAGAGTTCGGACAAAAAGAACTTTTTATTTTAAAACTATGAAACTACCCTACGTAAACAAGAAAATGAGCTCTTTTATCACTAAATATCAATATTTTCTTGCGAATTTTTCATTTTAAAATATAATTTCATGAAAATCCGTTTAAAAATATAAAATAATAAAAACTTGATGTTTCTTTTTAAATTTATTATCACGGGCCCGGGCAATGCCGGGCGGGGGTCAGCTACTTATTATTAAATGATTCATTTGAATTTGAGTAGCTAAATTTCATCTTTCATTGCAAAATTTTATTTTTCACAAAAATATGATAAATTTCACAAAATGGGCCGCAAGAAAAAAAAAACCCTGCATTGACCCTTGGATAAAATAGTAAATACACAAATATAGTTTTGAGAGTTTTGCTGCATCTTATGATGAGAGCCACTTAACTATAGTTGTGGATTTACATTTTATCTAGAGCAGAATAAGAATCTAAGTCATTGGCAGATGTGAGATTTTTTAAAGATTTCATCTGAATCCCCTTCCCTGCTCCTATTCCCTTTCTTCCTACCACATAAAGTTAAATTGTATCTTCAGAGCTTTAATTTTTTTTAATGATTTTTGTCTTTGTTATTCTACTGCAACAATAAATAATTAAATAAATAATAAATTAACTAAATACCCTCATCTTTTTCACCAAAACTGCCCTCTTTAGCCCAGCATACAAAGTTTAAAAGTTTCCTGTCTTATTTTCTGTCTTCTATAATGCTACAGTAGTAGTAAATAATCATTCATTTACATTGCTCCTCTAAAATGTTTCTTAGTTGGCAGGTAACTAAGTAAGGATATTAATGTTATTAAGTCCTTATACAACAACATGCTTATTCTAATAAAATCACAGTTTAAATTGCACCCCAAGACATACTACAATGAAGACATAGCACAACTATAGAATGCAAATGTAAAATTAGTGAGAAAAGGGGGAATGTTGAGGGGGCAAATCCCCCCAAAAAACTGCATTTTTTATTCAAAGAAAAAAAAATGCAATTTTAACAGTTTGTAAAAGTTGTATATCTGAATCTTTGAGAAATTTTATATTCTCATAAATATATGTAACTTAAAATAATTAAATTGCGGATTGAGGGATATCGGATATTATGTAAAATGAAATCAAAAGAAAAGTGTGACTTGCACAGGGCTCACTTGTGGCTCATGATCTGCAGATTTATTATTTTCATTTTTAATTATGTTGATTATTTGATTTTGCATATTAAAACATCTATTTTCAAGTGATTATATATGGTCATGTCTGAAAGTCTTTGTTTCTGTTTAAACGAAATGATTTTTTATGTTTTTATTTAATAGGTGGTGAAATACTGGCCCGAAAAAGGAAAGTCTGGTTTTCTAGTATGGAGATATTTGTTGAGAAGAGATGATCCTTCTCCTGCACCATGGACATCAGCAGGACAGAAAAGAATTAAAGAATTGGGATTAGAAATGCAGGTAAGGGATATTTTATTGAATTAAATAATACTGATGTTAAGTGTGAATTTTCATTTATATTAAATGTGTTATTAAAGCAAATTTTGCATAGGTATATCTTATACCGTAATTTTCGGAAGAAACGCTGCACGTTTACGTGTTTTAAAGTTAAAATTTCAAGCGATGCAGCGTTTACGTGCAGTTAAAAAAAATTTTCACTCCAAAGATTCAGACACCAAAGATGAGAAATCTTCCTATTAATAAGGTTTTTAAATAATGTGCACAGGCCGAAATTTTTAGTTTAAAATGGAAGAAAAAGACAGATTAAAAAAAAATTGAAGCTCAATAAAGTTTTTTTTTTTTTTTTTTTTTTTTTTTTTTTTTTTTTTTTTTAAGTAGATTAAAAAAAAAAAACTAATTTCATAAAACAAAATTTAATTTCTAACGATTTCGTCAAACAAAGATATAATGTCATTGTTATTTTCAGAAAAAAATAGGAGCTCTGACACGGTTTGGAAAAAATGAGTTTGACGTCCAACCCGGCAAGAGTCTGCAGAAAAAAATTAAGCCTGGGCGCGGCCCAGCCCGAGACTAATAAAAGAAGATTGGTCCGAAGTCGTGCAGATCTCTAATGTCTAATGTTTACACTTAAGGCGAAAATTGTTGTGAAAAGCAAGCCTTCATTTAATGCTTTTAGTCTGACTGCCTCAGATACACTTTTAAACACATGCATTCATTCACTTTCATTCATATATCACCTTTATTTACATTCATTTAATCTCAGTATAAAGCGCATAAACAGTACATATCAACAATATATCTTTATTATAAAAACGTAATTACTATAGTTAATATATATTCAACTTACCCATATTTCTCTAGTTCTCTGTTCAATATTAATAGTTCACTCTTTAAAAGCAGTTAATTTTTACTTTACAATAGCTGATAAATTATATTTATTTCATAAACATTCAAACGCCACACTTCAGTTATTTTCATTCACGACATACTGCGATGTTCGATTGAGACGATAATCGAATAATCGATTGACGTAGTATGCTTTCGTTCTGAGAGATGGCGCCAGACAAGTCTGTCCGATTTGCCAATGTCGTGATTATTCATGTTTTTAGCCATGCGTCACTTCCGTGATCTTTATAGAAATGTGTTTTCATTGGCAAGTGTATGTTTTGCAAGGTATATATATGCATTACCTCGGTTGTTTAATTCGGTTTTGTTTTGATTAACTAATCATTTCGTAAACAGTCGTCTTAGGATGGCTATAGTGTTGTGTCGTGTGCTGTATATTTAGAATGGAACGATTTCTAAATTCAGTTTACTAATGTGTTTCTGTTTGCAAGTCATTAACGATTACAGCCTATATGCTGAAATTTCATGTGCAGCATTTACGACCATTTATTTATTTTTTTGGTGCAATTTTTCATCGTGTGGTGTTTTTTCCAGAAATTACGGTACATAATATGAAACTAGATATCTTTGACAGCCTTAACATTTAACTACTGTGAGCTGCCTCTCAATATTTTTAAACGATCCTTTGAACACTTTAAAATGATATATTCTTTTGTAAAACGAACACTCAAAGGTTCAATCTATGGACATTATCTGTTTTTATTCATTTATTTTTTGCCTTTAAAGTAGTAGTCTTATCAGACCTGCTTCTAGCAGTTAAAGGTTAATATGCATTATTCACTTTAAAAATATTTCTCAATTTCTGAATCAGTCATTGCAATTTATAATTGTGATTTTTAACTTATTAGGGTATGAATTTCATTAAACAGATTTTATTGTTTTAAAAATATTTATAGTATTTTTTTAATAATTTGTGCTTTTTAAATTAATTTTGGTATTTTTTTTTACTGCTTATACATAATTTTGTTTGTTTTTTTATTGTATTATTCTTAAGAATAGCTACTGCAGAGCATGGAACTATGAACTAACTGGAAGAACATCAGAAGTTACTTTTGGTACTACTCCGGCAGGGAATTCTGGGATTAATATTCCAGTAACCCGAAGCGCTTGGCGAATTTATGACGCTTATTTTCAGCCCACAATTAGATCGCAGGCGTCTTTTATTTAGGTTTGTGTATATCTTTTTTTTTTTTTTAGTACATAAATATTTACAGAATCATCCTGTAGATTTGAGTTTAAAGTTCTGAATAGAACATTTTACATAAACTGAAATGTCGTGCAGCTGCAAGTGACGACAACTTAAATCAATTTCAAATTTCGATTAATTAAAAAAAAAATAGCAATGCAAGAGTTAAACTAGAGGTTATA
The DNA here is from genome assembly GCA_963931845.1 of Maratus michaelseni. Classification (NCBI taxonomy): domain Eukaryota; kingdom Metazoa; phylum Arthropoda; class Arachnida; order Araneae; family Salticidae; genus Maratus; species Maratus michaelseni. Next base: position 30,326,004 of record OZ007599.1, read on the forward strand.
ATAGTTAAAGATTTGATTTTATTCAATAATTTTGATCATTGTCTGTCATGATATAAAGAGTTTAAAAAGTCTTATGATCAGAAGAATACAATTTATACAAACATCTGATGTGATCAAATGCTGCTTGTAAATAGAATCATCTTTATGAAGTCTTGCATCTTTTGGGAAAATGTCATTTTCAGTAGGTAGCTGCCTCAAAAGGAAGTTAACCCTTTACACAGCAGTTAAGGGCAGAATTTTGCAAAAGAGCAGGGCATTGCACCCTTAAAAAATGGCCGAGAGGGAACTATAAGTAATTGCATAATTAATAAAAATTGCTTATTTCATTTGTAGCACAACATTCGTACCCAAACAAATATCATTTGCAGTTTGTTTTGCATTGGTACATAAAAAATGACTGTTAATTGCCTAAGTCTAAACTTAAGGAATTAAGTTTACAAAAAGTATTAAATATTTTTTAGAAACTTTTAAATTATGTTCATCTTATTTTAATACTTTTTTTTTATGTCAGTTTAGACATTTAGAAAATTTAGGATTTAAATCATACATGATTTAATCACTGATTTAAATCATCTAATAAAAATCATTGACATTCAAGTTTCAAGGCTTCATAAAAGGAGCCCATAAAAGCAATTGATCAAAACCTTTTCACTATTTTGAACGACAGGGGGGGGGGGGGGGATTTAGTTTCAGCATTAGTTCATGTTTATACTTCAAATTTCTATTTGTTGTTTAAAAAAATTTCATTCTTAAAAACTGGAACAGGAAATAAGATATTTTTCTTGTGAATTTTATTTTTTTAGTATCATTTCTAAAACTTCGCACTGTCTCAAAAATTTTACAACTGTAATTCTGTAGAATTCAGTATTTAAAAATATATATTTAAGCAAATTGCAAAAAGATAAAAATGTCACTAAAATTAAAATAAAATGCATCACTTTAACAGAATAATAAATAAATAGATTGATTAAATTACATTATTATTATTAAGAATTCTTCATCACGTCATTATTATTTTTAAAAAATTATAATTCTCAGTATAAAATATAATATAATTTAAAAAATGTTTAGAATGACTTGCTAGAAAACATTAAAATATTTTAATCTTCCTACAATCCACCGATCGGGTATGCGAAATGAGCTATCAATGAACTCAAATAGTATACTGATTCTTGCGTCATCAAAACAAAACAATAGCAACAAAAAGAAAAAAAGCATCGCAAGAGAGAAAAAAAAAAACCTAACAGCGATAATCACGTCAGGCTATTGCATGCCCGCGCCAATATAGTAAAAAACATCAGAGGTAGTCAAAAATGGTGGAAACGATCATCAGAAACTCATTTCTGTAAAGATATAGTGGTTTTCCTTCCAGTAATCCTTCCTAGTTCCATGCTGCAAAGCCACAGCATTGTGCAGGCAATGCCCCCACACCAGGCGCCATGTACTGAATGGTGCTTCATCGGAATATTTATTTATCTCTACTGATGCACTTAGGATACCTTAACAATATTTAGGATATTTAATAACGATTCATATACTTTCTAAAGTTAGAATTATTGCAGGCTAATTGCTTTTCAGTGTTAGGGACTTCTTTGAAACTCTACAATTCTTCAGGTTTTGCTTATTTTATGATATTTTCATGCATTTTTGTAATATGAATTGTCATGATTATCGAATATTTGTCGAATAAAAGTTGCATCTGTCAAGCAGGAACTAGCATGTTTATTTACAATTTCCTTTTTAAAGTATGCAGTGTTGGAAAGAGTTTCATAATCTATGCCCAATGCATAATTTTTCTTCTCACCCCTCCCCTTTTTCTTTTCTTTCTACTACTAAGTTTAAAATAGTGTTGCTGTGGCTTTGACCTATTGTTAATTTAACTGTTAAAGTTTTTAAAGGATACATATATTATCAGAATTTAGGAAATAAAAAAATCTTGTTAGTCTTCTCATATCATTAATATTTCAGTTATTACTTGTGAGATGTTTTAAGAAAAGTTTTTAGTGTGGTTTAAAATGGCTATTTGCTTATAGTATCTCATATAAGATTGTTTACTATCTTGTTTTTATGAAGCATGTTAATTCTCTAAGCAACTGATCTGTAATTAAATGTGAATAATGTGAATTAATTGTAGACTAAAATAGTTTCAACAGTACTATTTTGTCATGTAACAAAGGTGAAATGTGTGAGGAAATTTTAATACATAATTGCCAAATAAAAGTTTTAGTTAACCAATATTTCGGCAAATAATTTTTTGAAAATGGAATAAAGACCTCTGAAACTTGGAGATCAATCCTTTATTATATGTTTCCATTTTTATTGGTGCATTGTTTGCTATTGCAAAATACTTTCTAGATGTAAGTTTTAGTCAGACAGTGCATTTCTGTTTTTTTTGAGAAATGCAATGAATGCATCAGCAAATTGTGCTGGTGTGGGTTTCCAAGCCAGGCCATTTTTCATCCACATTAAACGATGTAAATATTTGAATGATATAAAAATGATCCCATGCTTTGAATTAATTGAATCCCTTTTTTTAAAGAAATATGTCAGAACTTTATGATGAAGGAAACAACATTCTTTTAATTTACTATTTTTAGTAAAAAAATGAATTTAATGACAATATTGTTAATAATTACTCAGGACAAACAAAATGTACAAATAAATTACTGTACTTACATAATTTAAATTTACTTAAATTATTAATTCCTTTTTTTTTAAAAGTTGAACAAGTGCTCTTTTCACCATATTGCTATCTAATTTTGTGACATACTCCAAAATTTTGGTCTGTGGTATCAGATTTTTATTGGTAATAATCAGTGAACAACTGGTGACATTGTTTGAACCTATCACATTGTCATTTGTAGAATATTTATTTCTCTTCATCAGCGTCACTAAAAATTTATTTGATCTTTCAATAAAAGATGACACACCAAAAATGCTTTTGAAACAGTAATGTACAAAACTAGTGGTTTTAGACCCTGTCCAGTTAATTGTGAAAATTTTTTATGCACTATCCAATGAGTAGTACACATTAAGCAATGTCCTTAACATTGATTTCAAATAGAAAACAATGAAGAAAATGAAATTATCCTCACTAGCAGGCAATACGTCTTAAGCAGAGTGAGTCCACTGTGTAATAGAGAACTGATAGAATAGATATTAAGACTGTTCCCAACCCCAAAGGAACTATTTCCCGACCCAGTTCCAAAATCATTTTCAATCATAGTCAATTCCTAAAAATTAGAAAACAGTCCATTTTTCTAAATAAAAGCAAAGCATCTTTCAGAAAATGCTGTTGGTGTTTAATTCTAAGATTCAAGTTATTACAGTCATGATGAGGTGGCAAGTCACTAATTGCCTCAATCATAGGAAGCTGTCCCATTTTTTTGGCATTTGAATTAGATTATCTGAAAATTTCATGCATGTGAAAATATAAAGGATTTTGGGTACTTTTATGTTAGTCTGGTGCTAGTGATATAGATACACATACATATACATATTTATATATGTATATGTACATATACGGGGGTGATTGTGTTCAGGTTATATACCTGAATTCAGGTATTTTTTTCATTTTCAGTACCGAAATTCTGGGGTTTTTTATAGTTAAATTCATAAAATAAGACTAAAATATCAATTTCATATGATTTCTAAAAATAATTAAAATTAATATTTTTAATAATTTCACCAATTTGCAATAAATTATATGTTCCCTCCCCCTCCCCCCTCCCTCTCTCCTATGGGAACATTTTCTTGCTAAAATTTCAGGTATTTTTTCATGAACCCACAATCACCCCTGCATATATATATGTATACATATGTGTATATGTCTATATATATCACTGGCGCCTGGCTAACATAAAAGTACCGGATTTTGTATGTGTCAGAAATATCTCCATTGAGGGTGAGAGAAAAATTTTTTTTGGAGAACATCCTTAGTTAAATCTTAATTAAGAATTATTCTGTTTTGAAATTTGAAATTTCTTATCTTTTTCTCTCTCTTTTATAATCTATAGTATCCAGAAGGTTATCTGGAGTCTTTAAAAGAAAAGGAGAAAATGGCTGAAGAATCAACACCAAAACAGAAATCCAAAAATAGAGAACAGTCTGGTATAACTTCTACCTATGTATTTTTATATTTATTTTAGAATATTTTGTGTAGTTGCATAAGCCTGTATCTATTTTTAGTCTCTAAATATGCTTACTTAAAGTATGTTGCTTGTCTTTGAAATTTGACTACCAATTTTCTAAAATAAATAAATTGTCTGGATGTCTAAGGTATATTTTAACTGTGTCCATAAGTATTCCAAGTTAACTATTTTTAATATATATTGTTATTCAATATTGTAAAACTAATGAAGCACAACTTTTATATTAAGTTTTTAGTTTCTTGCATCTAAAGAGCAGTTCAGAAATGTATTTATTTTTTCATTTTTATACACAGAAGAAATGTTAATGATACAATTTTAAAAACTAGTGTTTTTTTTTTTTTTTTTTTTTTTTTTTCAACTACTAAAAATAGTAATTTCATTTGCAGTTACAAGTTTTAGCATAAAGAAATAGAACATATATAAGTACGAGCAGGGAAGACCGAGCTATGCTCGGTCAAAATGAGCTTTGAGTTCAAATATCACGACCCATGACCAAAGTGACCCACTAATTGAATTTTCTCGAACACGTGACATAGCCCAACAGTCTTGTGCCCGAAAACCATAGGATGCAAAATTTAGTGTAAATAGTCTGAGCCGTTTTTAAGATAAAATAGCTTGACCCATAATGACCCATGACCAAAATGATCCACTAATCGAATTTTCTCGAACACGTGACCTAGCCCAACAGTCTTCCCGTGACCGAAAACCATAGGATGCAAAATTTAGTGCAAATAGTTTGAGCCGTTTTTTAGATAAAATTAGCTTGATCCACAGTGACCCAAAAATGACCCACTAATCGATTTTTCTCAGACATGTGACCTAGCCCAATGATTTTGTCGTGCCGAAACTCGTAAGATACAAAATTTAATCAAAATCATTAGAGCCATTTTTTAGATAAAATTAACTTGACCCGGGTTGACCCAAAAATGACCCACTAATTGAAAGTTCTCGAACATGTGACCCAGCCCAATAGTCTTCTCATACCCAAAAATGGTAAGATACAAAATTTAGTCAAAATCGTTTGAACCGTTTTTTAGATAGAATTAGCTTGACCCTGGCCCAAAATGACCCACTAATCGAATTTTCTCGAACACTTGACCTAGCCCAATGGTTTTCTGGTGTCTCAAAATGGTAGGATACAAAATTTCATCACAATCGTTAGAGCCGTTTTTAAGATAAAATTTGCATATATATATATATATATATATATATATATATAACCACACACAAGATTTGCTCATATTAGAATATATGATATAATTGTCTGCAAGTGAATTTTGTTTAAATTGTAAATTAATAAAATTTTGCTTTTCCAACTTCAGAAAATTAATAAGGTGGAATACATTTTATTTTATATGTATTGAATTTGTATTGCATTTTTGAAATAGTTATTTTACCTATTTTTTCACATTATTCATAATGCCCAGGCATTCTTTAAGGAATCAGTGTGTGTGTGTGTGGGGGGGGGGGGGGGGGCTGCAGTAAAAAAAGTTATAGCAATTAAAAAGGAATTTAATGCAGATTTTACTAATGTAGTGAGATATAACCCATGCATAATGCATTATTTCTTCCTCCTAATAACTTTTTTGTATTTCTATGCCATTTTCAGATGGAGACACCCCCACACCAAAGAAGAAAAAGGCAGCCTACAAAGTACCAAAAGAAGCTGAAGAATTAATAAAAAGTGATAAAGCAAATAAGAAATTGTGGGATGAATGTCTACAGTTCGTGAAAGAAGGACAGCAAGTAAGTCTTAACCCTTCTTGGAAACTAAACAATGGAATCTTTCTTTCTGCAATACCTGTTTTATGTTTGTTTTTTGTTGAATTTTTCCTTTTTCTAATTTGGCAACTAGAATATTTTTGGTACTACTGCAAAGCCATTTTCATTCATACTTGCATTATTTTTCTCTGACATTTTTGTTCATGTGCCAAAAAAACCAAAGCATTTTTCACTTTCATTTAAATGTGATAAATTCATGTTTACCATCAATTACTACTTCTTGGTGTGTATCTTTTCATGATTGTCATGTTAATGCCAACCTTATTGTCATTTCTGCTTTGGCAGATTTTCTGATAAAATGCTTTATTTTTATTGTTAAAAGAAATAATAAAAATAAAATTCTTAAGAAGTTAAAATATGACTACTATCTAAAAATTTTAAATATGTATTGATGAAAATGATTTATAATTGAATCAAAAAGCAGTTTGAATTTGAGTATAGCCTTAACCGCTTGCCTGATTATCCCGAGTTATCTTGGGTTTGTATATATTGCAGTTAATTATTATTCTGAGAAAACTTGGGCAAGGCAGACTTTGTCAGTGCAATTTGTTTTATCATGGTTTTACTCGGCCGGGAGGAAAGGGAAGGAAATATTCAGCTTTGATTGGGAATTTGCCAAGTTTTGTTGGTTTCGCGGGACTGGTCACATGCTTTCCCTATTGTATAGTATATGTTGGCTTGTGGATTAGTAATGTATAAAGAAGGATAGTTGTGTTGAAAAAAAAAATTATGGCAATGATGCAAGATAGCGAAAGCGATGATTTTTCAAATAGTGATTATGAAGAAGTAGACTTTGAAAATAGTAGACGTGATTCTTCTGTATGTAGCCTTATTGAAGACGATAGAAAAGATAAAAAGAGATAAAAACTCCCATAAAAGAGATTCCAGAGGTAAAGCCAGTAAGAGAAGAGACCAGATACCAGTATACAGAATGTCAGGTATCACTTTGTGTTGTCCCTTGTTTCAAAAACTATCATACAAAGACTAATATTTAACTTTTTTCCATTTGCCCGAGATAACTTGGGATAGTAAACTAATATTAAAACTAAATGCTTTTACACCTGTAAAAAAACTAAAAATTGAACTTAAAACCTACATATTTTGTTTTGTTTCGTTTCCTTGTATTTAATAATAAAATAAAAAAATGTGATGATTTTTTGCAATTTTTTTTTCAAAAAAATTTGTAAATGAAACAGTTAATGAAGACAATATGTCATTATTAAAGTGTCTGGATTGTTTATTGTGTAGTTCACTTTTATGGAGCCTTGACAAGATTGATAAAATATCCTTGGCAAAGAAAACACATTTTTACATGTACTTTATGACAATCTATTCACTATTTCATATACAAAAGTACTTTGTTTAGTATTTACACAATTTATTTTTTCTATACTGTCACGTTGCAAACGTGCCACTTTCAAATATTTTCATCGTGCAGGATCAGATGAACTCAAGAATTCACTGTTCCAAGCTTGCACACTTAAGTTCATAGTTCTAATTTATTGTGTCCAAGTGATACTTAGTAATATTCTGCAATTATTATTATTTTTACATGTACTTTTTTTATCAATTCATCGCTTGAAATTACGTTTTTACGATATTTCTCATTTTAAGTGTTAAGTCATTGATTGTTCATGAGTGCTATGAATCCTTTCATCTGGTTGTTTCATGGCCAGGAATAATCTGATGAAAGTATTTTGTGTTATGCTGTGCTTGTTTACCGGTAGCAGGTATTGCATGGCAGTTGTTCATCTCTCTCATGCTCAATTAATCGTCTTTTAAAAGTTTTATCAAGCGTCATTTTAGTAAATTTCTTTAAGTATTTCATTTTAAGTTATCTCAAAATTGTTTTTCACTGTGTCAGGATTTTCAAAATTGCATTTAATAAGGTGTTATATCAGCTTAGGTTTTCGTAAAGTATCATGTTTGCAGGATTTGTTAATCATATTATTCATGTATTGTGTTTATAATCTTGAGAAAAGTCTCAAGTAAAGAGAAAAAAATAAATAGAAAGAAGAGTTTGAATTTCAAAAAAAAAAAAAAAAAAAAAAAGTGCTTTTTCAAAATAATGCTATCAAGTTGTGTTCAAAAAAAAAAAAAATCCTTTTGAAAATAAGTATTTAATTTGCACAGTATTTTATTTAATAAAAAAAAAAAAAAAAAAAAAAAAAAAAAAAAATCAAACATTATAATTCCTTTTTATGTGATGGAACACCAAGAAATTTTATCTTATGGTATTGAAGCGATTAAAATTTTCAATTTTATGTGTGAAATACGGTGGGAACTTAGGTTTCTCAGGTAGTATAGTAGCAATTAACGGGTTTTTCAATAGTTTTATTTTAGTGTGATGAAATATTGTAGATATAAATTTTTCTTTGGTGTTGAAGCTATTAAATTTTCAAAATCTCAAATTTTTAAGTGATGCAATTTTTTTTGTATTTTTCTATTGTAATGTTGAAGAAAGTAAATTTTCTTACATAATTTTTAATTAAGGTTACAGTTTCTGAATTTCTAGGTGTATAATTTCTTTTATACAAATATGCAGCATTTTAACATTTATTTATCTTATTCTTATCTTCCAATTTTGCTTATTTTCATTCATCAGTGCATGCCTACATTCGTACCAGTAAGCATTGTATTTTAGTGTATTTATTTATTTATTCTTGTGTTTTATGTGTGATATTTCAGTAGTGACGCACACACAGTGATAGGTTGTTGGGCGATCAGCCTTCACAGTGTTTTTCGTTATTCACAATACCATGCATTAGTATTCTACTAGTATCATGTATTTTTGTGTTTTGTTGGTATGATGGCTGTAAGCACATGGTCGTAAATTCCATAGAAATATTTGAATTTCCTTCATAATTCTTTTTTAATCTTTGAAATTTTTCTTACCTGTGATCCATTCGGACTATTTTCCAGTCCAGTAAGGCAACTTCGGTCTGTCCTCCTAACTTGATAATTGTTATGTTGAGGTGCTCTTGTCAGGCAACGGTTGACAATTGTCTGTTGCACTTACCTTTGGTCGCTTGTTTTCTTCAATAAGTTTTGTCACTTTTATCTAATGGTTTTTGTGTTACAATCTTTATTCACATACAGGTCCTTTACACGCACACAGTGATTGGTTGTTTAGTGAGTTGCCAACCATCATAGTGTCCTTTTTTTGTTTTTTTTGTACAACTACACTTTTGTGACACACATTTCGCATTCGATGAAATGTGCTGGATTTTTTTTAAAATTTTCATATTTTTCATAATTTTGACTCACAGTTGCCTCTTTCAAGGTTTTACTTACTTAATTTATCTTGCGTTAGTCATTGGTTTTCTTGTTAGAGTGTATTGTAATTCTGTGTGTTCTAAACTTATAAAATGCTTCATGTTTACAATTTTTTTTTCAATTTTAATTATGGTAATGTTTAAAGTTTCATCTGCTGCTTATTATTTGTATTGTGTATTTAAGTGTATTTCATTATTGCCTGTTTATTTATGAAGCTGTGTTTTAAAAAAATATATTAACTTTTATTTACTTTAAATCTGTGCACAATAGTTAAAAAAAAAAAAAAAATTAATTTCTTGTTGCTTTAGTTGGTTAACTAAACACTTAACTTTTATTCATCTTTGAAATCTATTTTTTAAAGTGTGTTCTAAAATTTTGTTATGATTTCATTGATTTTTTTCAAAATTGGATTTAATTTTTGCACAAGTTGTTTAAAAAATATATATATATAATTTTTTGCACTTTTTAACTTAATAATTTTCAATTGCTCATGCAAATTTTTTCAAAAGTATGAATTAAGCTCATACAATACCATTTTTCATTTAAACTTAGAGCTAAAATGTATGTATTATTGTTTTTTGTATTATTGTTTTTTGTATTATTGTTTTTGTATTATTGTTTTTGTATTATGTGTGTAATTACTTGCAGCTTAACTTTCAAAATCTTTGTTCAACATGGTATCAATAATGTATTTAAAATTTAGTCACCAGTTATTATTTGGTGCTAATATAAAATCAAATACTTTAGAGGTGAATCTTATGTGTATTTAAGTGTGCGTACCACACATATTGAATTTTTAGTGTTTTGTTACAATGTAAGTCACCACATTCTAAAGTTAGCTAAAGAAGTATTTATGATGGCAAATTTTTCAAGCTACTATCAGTGAAATTTTTTTTAGTGAAATAACAATGTTTATTTAGCAAGTCACTGTTATGACTTCACAGATCTGTAAAAGTGTAGCCTAATTTGCAATTTTTTTTATACTAATACTATGTTGATACTGATTGTCTTTAATACGACTGATTGTCAAGTCGTCCTGTCAACCCCATGTAGCCCTTGGTGACGGCTCGCACATTCCAAATTTTTAAAATTTTGTAAAATTTTTCTCTCCCATTCAAAATTTACCCTTATTCCAAATTTTTCTCAAACGTTCAAAATTTGTTATGTCAGTCTAAATTTTTCTTTCCCTTTCAAAATTTTACAAATTTTCGTTTGCCCGGGAATGTGTCACGTTGCAAACGTGCCACTTTCAACTATTTTACGATGTTATCGTACACACGTGCACATTTCCCATTTTTAGAACATTTAATCCTAATAATTTCAATAGTTTCTCTTTAATATTAATTTAAATCATCGTTCTCATTTTTCGGCATTTTAAATTCCCTTTAATTTGACATCTCATTTATTTCTCTACATTAATTCTGTCATATTTTGGAATTCCTCTTTTAAGTTCTTAATTATTTCTTTTTCATTGCGTTTTGCCGCAGTGCCGATTCACGATCTTGAAGCGACCGGCATTTTCGAACGCTTCCCCTCCTTGCGTTTCGCTTGGCGCGCGTCGCGGTTCGTTATCGCCTTTGGCGTCAACACGGACTTACGCTTTGGCGTTCGCGCACCTGTTGGACAGGTTTTTCCGCCGCCAATCTCTGGCTAGTGCGCGTTTTTCGTACCGGCAAGCAGTTCGGCAGTTGACACAGTTGAGCTCTGCCTGGATACAAGACAGGTGTGTTTAGATTAGGCCTCCCGGTCACCGTAACGGCTTCCGCGGGAGCCGAGCGAGGTAACCTCAACATTGTGATGTTTCTTTTTGGAAAAATAGTTTGTGTGCGAGCGCGGTCCCATCTTCACCCTCTTTTAAAGTATACGTTCTGAATACGTGAAATAAATAAGTGTAGCTGCATTCCGGTCTCATGTTTTTCAACACACTAGATGTCTGACTCTAGTTCTTTCAACGCTCTGCAAAGGGCCGACAATCCGATACACCAGCATTTCGGTAAGGTCTTTTTGTATACTTTTCTCGGGATTAATTAGCTGTAAACGATAGCGAATTACGGACCTGATGATGGTTATTTTCCAACGCAACATCGCTAGGGGGTCACGTGTTCTTAGGCCTAGTTAACTTCAGCACGTGGCATGAACTATCTTCCAAGCTCAAGCAGTTCAAGAAGCGAGCCACTTATTATGCGACATATACATTTACATACAGAAGTCATTTACAAATTGCTAGTAGTCAGTTTGGGGATTCTGCTACCTTTAACAGCATATAACTGGACTTCACCTCTATTTTTCACATGTAGATATGCAGTCGAGTCTCTATATAACAAAATCCATTGTTCCAGTCAAAAAGTTTGTTATAAGAGAATAATGAAAAAATTCCTATTCAATGTGTAAATTTTGAAAAAATTTGTTTTTTAGCTGTTTAATTAAGATTTTGAAATGATAAAATATTAACTTGATATTGAATTTTTTAATTATTTAAAGTTCCAAAACAGAAAATAAACATTTATTTGAAACCATGGTAAAAATAAGGAAAACTTAGATTTGTTTTAGACAAAGAAATGTAATTTTTGGTTGCTTTGATTTCAAAACTTACACTTTCCTAAAAATATTCAGTTTCATAATAAATACAGAATTAGATAAGAAAATCACTTATCATTAAAGTGAAAATGTATATGCTTAAAGTGATAACAGTACATAAAGATTTACCTTTTGATACACAGATCAACAAGTTTCATACACTCAATCAGCAAAATTTTCAAGATCAATAGTTATTAATTAACTAATTTAACAAATTTTTTGGTGAAAATGAAGTTGATAAACAAAATAATGATTAAGGTAGAGGTGCTCAGTTTTGAAAGAAAAGCATGAAATCTGTGAAGGAAAATTGTTTCCACATAGTTTTTGAAGCTTTTTCTGAAAAAATTTGTTATATGGAGATATATCTTTTGCTATATGCAGATTATTTTTAATGTAATCACAGGGAAAAGTGACTGTTCTTGCTAAAAATTTGTTATATAGAGAAATTTGTTATATGGAAGTTCGTTATAGAGAGACTTGGCTGTATTAACTTTCATTTCTACCCTTTCTATAATGGGGCCTAATTTTCTTAAAATAAATTTAAAAGCTAAAAATACCCATCAAACTGTTAAGAATTTAAACATACGATATACACTGGCCTCCAAAAGTTAAGGTACAACCAGTGTTTTGACACTCACTATTAAGGCAGTATTCAAAAAAAATATTTTTCCACGCTCAACAACTCAAAATTTTGAGACACATTCTCAGACTCATTTTTAAAAGTAACAACAGGAAACTTGGTGGCGTGATTTATGAAGAGGCCCATGTTTTTATTTTTTGTTCAATTAGAAATTGATTTACAGACAATTATTTTCACAGTACGATCATGTTTTTTTTGTTTCCAGCACTATCGCTTCGGGAAATTTGGTTCAAAATGTCCACTTTGACAGCATTTTTTGAAATATATTCTGCCTTTATTAAAAAATCCAGACAATATGAACATTATAAAGTTTCTGAATATGAGAACCTGCCAATTGGATGCATTTTAGAGCAAAAATGAATTTAAACATGTGTCTCAAAGTAAGCAGTTTGGATTTGAATACACCCTTAAAAGAATGAAAATAAAAGTAAAAAAGTATGGTTTACATGAATAATCATAAGTAACTTCAATAAAACCTTATGAAAGAATTATGCCCATCTCTATTTTTGGGAATTTGTATGAATTTTTTTTTTATGGTTGTTGATCTTGAATTATTGTACTAAAATGGTGTTGTACATGTCTAGGAGATGTTGTTTACTTGATTCATTAAGATGGTGGGCAATGGGGTGGATGGAAATGGGGTTATCACAAGCTGGTGCTGCTGGACTTCTTAATGTGTCTCGTAGTGTAGACCAAAGGCTCTGAGATAAATTTTAATCATAAAATTCAGTATCAAGAGGACTTGTTCCAGACTGCTCATGGATTACAACCCCCTGTACAAGATCGCTTTCTAGCTCTTTTGGCCTGAAGGAGGGGCATCACTACTGTGGCTCAGCTCATTTCAGATCATTGTAAAGCAACAGGGATGACAATACCTGCAATTATGATGCATAGACATCTTCACAATTAAGGACTCTATGCAAGACGACCTGTTGTGTGTGATCCTCTTAATCGACAACACAGAAGTGTCCATTTATGTTAGCCAAGAGGGCATGTTACCTGGAACACACAACAATGGGTTTCCGTACTGTTCACAGATGAGTTCCAGTTTGCTTTGGAGAGTGATTCAGTTTGGAACAAGGCATCAGATTCTACCTATGTAACAATGTTGAAAGACACAGTTATAGAGGAGATGTAATCATGGTTTGGGTTGGAATATCTCCGGTGGCCACAGTAACCTAAATGAATTCCATGGAAGAACTCTGACTTCTGTGAAATATTGGGACGAGACCCTTTCTCTGTTTGTCACACCACATGCTGGTGCTATTGGTGATAAATTAATGTTAATGGATGATAATGCCGATCGTATTGCACTAGAGTTGTTGATGAATATATTAAGGATCAAGGTTTGGAGCTAATGGAATGGCCAGCTCACTTTGGGCCTTAATCCGATAGAGCATCTTTGGGACTATCTCGGAAGACAGGTGGCTGCCATAAATCCTCAAATGATCTGGAACAAGTGTTTCTCCATGTATTTTCTTTGTTTCGACAACTTAATTGACAGTATATAAAGTCGATGCCACAAATGCATTACAAGTAGGTCCAGACACATGCTTTATTTAAATATGTTTATTTAATTTTTTTTTTTTTCACAAAAAACTGCCATTTATTTATTTATTTTTATCAAATAGTGGACTTTTGCAAAAAATGTAATTTTTTATTTATAAATCCTGCTTGAAGTTAAAATTAAATAAAATTGGAAAAATAGCTATTTAAAGCACAGTTCCTTTAAATTTTATGTCTTTTTGTTTGTTTTCAAATTAGACACAAAAGGCTGGTTGTACCTTAACTTTTGGAGGCCAGTGTAATTGTAACAAATAAGTTTTATTCAGCATTTAATTTAATTTTAAATAAAATAAAAAATGAAGGAAATAAACTTTCATTAAAAATCTTTTTCTTCAATTTGATGTTTGACCAAAACATTTGTTACATTCCTAATAACTGTCAACCAAAATCTGAGATAAATAATTCAATATGTGGGGTGGGGGGGGGGGGGGGGCATATGTTACATGGAAATTCCTCAACATCAATCAGGTAGCTACTACATAAAATTAAAATAGCAATTTTTTTATTTGTAAGTTGTTTATTTCATTTGTTGTAGATGCAACGTTTAGTGATGACGTATATCATAATATATATCTAATATTTATTTTCAAAATATGTTGTTTCATATTTATTTTCAAAATATGATGTTTCGTATTTATTTTCAAAATATGATGTTTCATATTTATTTTAAAGATATCATTATGTATGATACTTCTGATATTTTCAGTCAAAACAAGTGTAACTGAATTCTTCAACTTTTATTAACTGTCTTCCATAGATAAAGAACTTTTGTCTCTAAAAGTTACCCCTCTTCCCCCCCCCCCCCTCCAAAAAATAAATAAAAATTCCAAGCTTTACATTTGAAGCTGAATTTTAAAATGTTGAACCAATAAATATTATTATAGCTTGAACTACTTATTTGTATCCACAAAGTTGGTATCCCTGTTGTCAAAGAGATGGGATAAATTATCAGAATTACCTGTAAACAATAAGTTTACTAATGTTAATATTTTGTTTGGAACAAATTTTGGTACTTACGTATAATTAGTGCCAGGAAGATAAATCGCCAAAAATAGTTGCCAATCATCAATCATTTTACATGTAGGCTCCTGTCTCTGATAATCATTTTAACATTATTCAAGAATTATTAAACTTAACGGAAAATTCCATGTTTAAATTACTACTACAGTATCAGATTTAAAAGAAAAACATTTAACTAATAATTTTTAGAATGGAATATGCTCTAAAAGATGTAACTAAATTTATATGGAAGATTATTGCATTATATATATATATATATATATCTTAACACAGGAAAAAAAAAAAAAAAAAACATAGTTCAACGTATTTTTTGTGTATTTCTTTAGTATTTAAATTTATGTTTACCGCCTACAGGTAAAGAAAAATGTTACTGTACTTAATATTTTCAGCCCATTGTTGCTGCTACATATCTGATCTGGCATGAATAATGCATAAGTACTCCCTTTTTTTAAAGATATCATGCATTATGTTATTCAGCATATCTAATAAGGTGGTCTTTCAAATTATTGGTTAACTACCAATAATAACCACACTTTTAAGTACAAAAATAATTCATATAAGTGCATCTTATGACTAATGCAAATTATTAAGTAATAAAATTGTAGTTATTATTGATAACGCTGGTTGGCATCAAAACCCTCCCTGTAAAAATGTTGATTCATTCTTAATAGATTTCACATTACTAAATCAAAGTATGGCAATAAAATTACTGTGTCATATACCATTATTTAGGTGGGAAGACTTGCTTTTAAAATTAAGATATAATATCTCAGAAGACTATTATGTATAAATGTATATAAAGCATTATAACTTTTTTGCCAAGATAAGTTGAAAAATTAGTTAATAAGTTAGCAGTTTACTGCTGGGCACAAAAAGAAAGGAGAGGAGAGACACATCAAAAGAACAATACATGAGGCAAAAGTCAACAAAATGGCTTTTCACAATTTTTATTGATCTTTTATCATTCTTGTTATCAATTTTATCTAGCATAAAAATTAATATAATAATCCCATTATTTTTTATCATTGCAAAACTCTTTTAATGGTACATGCAATTTGTATGCCATATGTAGATTTAGGAATGTCAGATCTAATGTTGATCACATATTTTTTTCCAGAGAGGTAAAATTTTTATTTATTTTTCCGACCATGAAATTTAGCCCCTAGTTTGTTTTCTTCCTTTAACATTATGCAAATGAGTCAGCTATTTCTTTAAACATTATATTTTTATTTAACTCCATAGTTATTGATTTTAAAAAAATTATGTTTTAATAGTGAAAATCAGTAGATACATTTTCTTTTTCATTGAACAGTCATTAAATGAAAGACCTTATAATGTTCTTTATTGCAGGAATTCCTGAAAAAAGTTGAAGTTTGTTTTCAGTGTATTTGCTGTCAAGAGTTAGTGTTCCAGCCCATAACTACCCCATGTTTCCATAACATATGCAAAGTAAGTAAAAGTTTATTAATTTATTGAGTAGTGTATTCATTATTACTGGCAATTTTCCACTGTGACTCCTTCTTTTAATTAAATTGTTTTCCTATCTTCCAGTGCTTATTATTACTTATTTTTAATTAAAACTTGCAAAGGAAATACTAGGTTTAATATTTTATTGTGATCTCATCAAGAATCAATTTTGAATTAAAACTTTTCCAAATGTAAATAATCAATTTTGACACATATGTTTATTTGGTGCTACATTTGCTTGGACATATTTTTCATTAATTTTTGACAGCATGGGGGAAACATCCCCAATATGAAGACAGCTTTCCATCTTTGAAAAATCTGTGAAACTGATATTAAAGTTTAAATGCAAATTTATCCTCATTTCTTTTCTATCACAGAATAAATGTCATTCTATCATGATTCTGTATATTTAAGACATGTAAATTGTAAAATATATTTCACCTGTTTAAATAATAATATTTTTTATGTGCAAAAAACATTGGGTTTTTATTTCAGAAATTAATATTAGTTTAAAAATAATAGTTGTAGTAGAGTTAAGCCAGTGAACATTACAGTTCTTCTGTTTTTTCTTATTGAGATCGAAATCAGGTCCAAACTTTAGAAAATGTAAACTCATTTACTGGACCATAGAAGTAAAATGATTATGCAGATATTATAATCTTGAATTGCAGTGGTATAGGATTAAGAGTTAGTTTTATAAAAAAAATTCTGGAATTAAGAAAGAAATTATTTAAATGGATAAGATATTGAATAAAATGTACTTCTTTCTCTTTTTTTTTTTTTTTTTTTTTCTGTGTTGAAATTAAAGATGGGGTTAGCAATTTTTACAGAACATAAAAATATTTTATTTCTATGGGTGGTGGGAGGGGTAGTTATCGTTTAAAAGAAACAAATTATTTTTGCTTGGAAGCAATGGGAGGATTAAAAGCAAAAATGATGAAATTTTGAATAAAATGTGAAATGGTTAATTAAAAGGTGGATTTTTGGGGAAATTTAAAACATATGTAATGAAGTTTCCATCGTAAGCCTTTTAGTCATGCCCACTCCCTAATAACTCTGCTTCATTCTTGACTTGGATGGACTGTTTGTACATATCATGGTTCATACAGACTCCTTAGGAACTCCTTAAAATTCCTTAAATTATCATGAAGTATAATTTAGTTTTGAACAATGATTTAATTGGAGTATACAAGAGTAGAAAATGGAAATTTATATATTACACAGTGATGAATACTGCTTAAGCATGCATAGTTTAAAAGAGATTAACATTTAAAGGAAGCAAAATAAAAATAATCTCATGTTTACAAAGGTAAAGCTCAAGTGATTACTGCCATTCTAAAAAAAATAAAGTTTCTGTTTATATATATATATATATATATATATATAAACGGAAACTTTATTTTTTTTAGAATGGCAGTAATCACTTGAGCTTTACCTTTGTAAACATGAGATTATTTTTATTTTGCTTCCTTTAAATATTAATCTCTTTTAAACTATGCATGCTTAAGCAGTATTCATCATATATATATATATATATATATATGCCACATTGTTTTTTCATGCAAAATTTACTTATAAAATCTATGTATGTGACCCATGATGAATATTTGAGATTTGACTGGCCTCTATATATATGCTATTGGTCACTGCATAAAATAGTTTGTTGGCAATCTTGTGTTCAAATTTATGAAACCAGTAAGCAATGCACTGTGAAAACTTTGCAATTTTAGCACTAGCTATTAGATTTTAACAATAAAATATTTTTTTCTCTCTAAATGAAGTATTTAAAAAAATTAGGGTTTGTGTGAGTGTTACACGAGAGCACAGCATGCATGAACAAATAAGGTAAATCCTATAAAATTCTTGTACTCTTTAGAAATTTCTAGACTCCTTTGATTTTTTCCCCCCTCAAGTCTGTATGAACCCTGCTGATAGGAATATGAAATGTTTTTTATTTCTCTAATTTAAGTTTTTTCCCTTACAAAAATATATGTATCATTATTATTATAGAATTGCTGCTCTCCATAACATAGTTATTTTTAAACACACAGCTTTTCACACACATATCTCTTACAATATCTTTCTGAATTGTCAGAATAGAATTTTTTTTAATCTAGTTACAGTCAATATGATTAATTCGGTCATTATTAATAATAACCAGTTATTATTAATAATGACTGGATTAATCATATTGACCGTAACATATATATATAATGTTAAGCAAAGCATTATACAATGTAAGAACTTTACATTAATACATTAGTTATGTTTTAAAATATTAGATGGCTGTTTTTGTTTTCTAATTTCTGAAATTGCATGCTTTCATAACATTAATGTATACAGGTTATCCTAAAATGGACTGGTGTTTTTTAAAATTCAGTAACAAATAAACAGCGACAGCTGTTAGGAGAGTAATGTGTGAAGGCGGGAAATTTTTTACTACACTTCCTTAATTTTGTTCCAAATATCACTAATAGATTGTGCTGCACTTTCTTAAACTATTAGAAAGCTCAAACTAATCTATAAAGTTGGATCAATGTTCACTCACTTTTACCCTTCGCTGCTGTTAAGGAAAAGAAAAAAAAATTTGCAGTTTAAAATTGAAAGGTTATTTTGAGCATTATTAAAGTTTGAGATAGTGTAGTGATGTATAAATCATCACTACTTTATATGATTGGTTTTAATCACTATTTGTCATTTTCACAGGTGTGCCTTAAACGATCCTTTAGTGCCAAAGTATACAACTGCCCTATGTGTCGCCAAGATCTGGAGAAGAATATAATTGAAAGTGTTAATGGCAAACTACAGAAAGCCTTGCTGTCATTATTTCCAGGATATGATGCTGGACGTTGACAAATTGCTTGATTTCGATTTTTTTTTTCTCAACTGAATGATTCATTTTGGACATTTTCATATTAAAATATATATAATACATATTTTTATGACCAGTTAGCTTTATTCACTGATAGTTATGAAATAACTTTTACAGTGTTCTTCATAATTTTTTTCCCAACATTTATTCATTTATTTCCTATATTTAAATTCAATACTAATAATAGTTATAATAGTAATAAATCTTTTTATTTTTCAAATACTGAAGAAATATACTTGTTTTAAAAGTGCCTTATTTGTAAAGCAGTTTGTTCAGTATTATGTAAAATGTATAAAATTTTCATTAATAAAGCACTTTGTATAATGAAAGAAGCCTGCATTCATATCAGTGATTCTTAGATTTTTTTTTTTTTTTTACATTTATATCCTCTTGATTAGTTTTTCGAAAATGACGGGCTGTAAAAACAAAAATCCAGGCCATGTAAAAAAAAAAAAAAAAAGTTTTGAATGAGTAGTGTTCTTTTTTTAAGTTGTTCTTTTCTCATGAAAGTAAATCATTCGATAAATATTTTTATATTTTATAAAGGTTAATCTGCAGCCCACTTTCATGCAAACTTCATAAAAAGTAGGGAAGAGTTGCTTTTGTTGAAATCTCTTCATATTAATTGGTTTGTGTCATTCTGTTTCTGTTTTTAAGCAAGATAAATACTTTTTCTTTAAAATATTTGAACATTGTATGTGGCCTTTTAATACTGTTTCATTTTAAGCAAAAGATTTATCTTACCTCTAAATATTGTTGCAAATAAAAATGAAAGGTAAAAATTTTAATGGACCCCAAATAAGAGGTTCGGCACTGACCTGAGGTAATGGTGGAGGGAAGTTTGGGAAATGATGCTTCAGATTTTGTACTATATTATTGTTTTTTTGTATTTCATAATAATTACTTTAAATGCGAATCAGAGTTGAAACTTCTTTGAGACTACTGATATTTTCATAACTTGCATTACTCAAATTTCCTGGATTTTAAAAACATTTTTGGAATTTCCAGGTACAGAGAGAATGCTATGAGAACTTCTCAAAATAGCTCTAAGTAACAAATTAATAGATTAATTTCAGCTGCTAGCAGAGGTGTAGCAATTCAGAAATTATAAGAGAAGCTCAAATAGTCATTTTCAAATAAGTTGAACAATTATTATTATCAATAAAACATAAAATGTTTATGAGAATGCATTTAAACATATTATTAATGCCATAATCACCAAATCAAAATTTTAATTATTGTAAATCGAAGATTTAAAATACAAATTCTATAGAGATATGATTATCAAATTAGAGGCATTAATTGGGGAAGGTCACAGTGGAAGAGTGCCCTGATGTAATAAAAACCTTTTAAAGAAATAGTCCTAGAGTTACCAGCTCATGTAATCATATTTCATGTTACAATTCACAGGAGCTAAATTTTCTTAAACTACTTAGAGGGTTCTCGATGGTCAGTTTTTTAGCTTACTGCTATTTCCAAACAATAATTTATATAGTATATTTCTGTTGAAGGTATTGTAGAAATCTACCACAAAGATTGTTTGGTATTGGTATCCAAAAAATTGACTGTCCAATACTCTGTATTTAGTAACATTAATATGAAATAAATGAATCTGCTGGTTAAAAGTTTCACATCTGTATTATAAACTAAAAACATGTCCATAAGGAACACTGACATCATATTGACTGTTATAATGACCTGAACCCTAGATTTAATTATATATATATATATATATATATATATATATATATATATATATATATATATATATATATATATATATATTTTTACTTCCAAACTGTGGCATACATAATAAAAAGGCATGCCCATTTGACTCCAATGTGTGACACGAGTCACTGGAGAGCACTTTAACCTTGCCCAAGAATTCTGACCAATCTGCTATTTGGGCAGTGTATAAATGTAAACGATGATCCTCTGAAAATTTTGGGCAGGATTTGTGCTAAACCTGGCTACGTATTGATGCAAAATGAACAAGTCATTCTTTATTACATAAGCCATATTCCAAACATGCACAATTTCAATTTTTACACTGTCGAATAGGGAACAAAATGTACTTTCAAATTAAATTTTTTTTAAACTGTATCTCAATTTACTGATTTTTGATGGTTTTAAAAATATTTTTCAATCATGATTTTTAAAAAATTATCTCAAAAAAGAATATGCAACCCAATTATGGAACATTAATCAGTTTGTACTTAAATAATTCAGCATTTATTTGTTATATAACTAAACTGACAAACAAAATGACAACTTAAATAGAATAAAACAAATAAATAAAACACTAATTTAACACACATGTAATCAAACTATGCAATTAATTGAAACAATCAAAATCAAAGAACTCTCTATAAATAAAAAAATATTTCATGATTAAGCCATGACATGCAGCTAATACAAAACTGCCAAGAATGGCTTACGGTGTAGTTGGTGGGCAATCTAAGAAAGTGTACTAAATGTAAAGAAAAACTATTCAAATTTTTAATTAAAGAGGATTTTCACATATGTTTTTTACACCAGGCATTATATCATGCATCTTTAGCCTGGTTTGAATTGCCTGGTACTTATAAAATGACTACCTTTGCAACTTGTAGACTTAACAAAAGGTCTGGAGACTAGTACAGTCTCTATATATCAGGGTTTTTCTCCCTTTTTGAAAGAAAGAGATTAATTATCAAACATTGTAACTAGAAATTAATCAGGGTGTCTAGCTACCTGGAAAACTCTGGGAAATTTATATGGACTGGGGAAGCCAGGGAAATTTGAAAATTCTGAGAAAAAGTTATTGAAATTTGAAACATCCATGAAAAAATTAGGAAAATGTTTATTATTATAAAACTAAAGATTTGAAATTGCAGCTCCAGAAAAATCAAACTTTGCTCTTCATAAGTTCTGTAAAGAGTATTTGAACCTCTTGTACAAATAATTTTGTCTACCTCCTTCCTTGTAACTTAGAGATTTTCAATTCCAGCTTCACTGAGACTTTGTAAGATTAAAATTTCCTCCTGATTGGACAAAATGGATAGAACATGATACTAAAAGTGGGTATCTGCAATATGTTTAGTATGTAAAATGTTCAACAATTTGTAAATTTGGCAAAAAAATAAATAAATAACAAATCAGTAGTTATTGCTTCCAAATCAAATTTCACAACTTTTTAAGATTTTTTTTGTGTGTAATATCACAAAATCTTGGTACCTAGATTTTTTTATATATATTGGCCTGGAAAAGTTGGAAATTTGCTGCTGATCTGGATTAGACACTCTAATTAATGGTTTTAAGACAACTCATGTAATTTAAAAAAATGTTCTTCATTTGAACGAAGAAAGCTTGAGCCTTTACCTTTCCTAATCTCCTGGCTTCTAAATTAGATAAAATTCTTTTTTTTTCTTGTTTCGTTTAAAATGTATATTATTCATTACAAAAGGAAGAATTCATTGGCAAATTAGAGGAAATCGCGAAAGTGAGGTACGGGAACGACCGGTTTCTAAAGGGTTAATGTACATAATTTTTAAAACCAAAGGATACGTTTGGAAGAAGAAGAATCAGGCTATGATCTGGTGTATTTTATTTCTCCCTATTCGCATTTTCCGAGTCGATGCGGATTTTTAAACATGGGCCAAAAAAAGAAAATTCACGCGAGTGAGTTACGGAAACCATTTTTTTAGAAGGGTTAAAAAACGAATATTTCAAAACTGATACCTGATTTTAAAAGGAAAAAGAACGTAGATTAGGCTCAGTATTTTTATTTTTTTGTATCTTCTTTAGAAGGCCAGAATTGAATTTTTAAAGATTGCAGAAATCGCTGAAAAACTGAAAGAGACTTACGGAAAAAACGGTTTCGAAAGGGTTAACTAAAATATTTTTTTAAACTAAAGGTTTTATAGTGATCTTGAAAGAACGGAAATGTACTTGGGTGTGTTTGTTTTTTTGTTTTTTCAGAGAGCTGATGCGCGATTTTAAAAATCGCAAAGAATCAGAATTTGCAAAAGTGAGTCTGCGCGCGAATTTTTTTCGAAGGGTTAATATTTGTATTTTTCAAAAACGATCGCAGATTTCGAAAGGAGAAAGAATGTAGATCTCGTCTGGTATTTTTAGTTTTCTTTAACTTGTTTGGAACCGCCGCTGCGAATTTTTCGAAATAGTCGAAATCGCGAAACGGTGTACGGAAAATATACGTTTTCGAAGGGTTAACTGATGTATTTTTTTTAATGGAAGGTGGCATTGGAGAGGACAAAGACCGATCTTTTATTTGATGATATTCGTTTATCCGAATCTTTCTTAGTCCGGCAGATGCGAGGTTCGGACAAAGGGAGAATATAAAAAACACGAATTCAACGCTTTTTGATTATTTTTTTTGAAAGGGTTAATATCGAAATTTTTTCGAACCGACCGGATCGTTAGAGATGTAAAAGTACGTTCTTTGAGAATATGTTGACAGTTTTTTCGTATTTCTGTCGGTTCGCCATCGGTGAGTTTAGACAGTCGTAAAACGAAACCAGCCGAAGCGATTTTTCCTTCTTCTTTTTGCGGAAGATGAGGATTGAGCTCTTCTGGGCATGCGCGGAATACTTTCCACGTGGAATTCTTTCGCAGTAATTAAAACAGTTTTGTTCGTTAATAACTCCCTTAATTAAGGGCCGATTTTTTCGAAACTGCAATTCCTGAAGGCCTGGATTTTTCTGAATTTTTTTACACAAAAAGCGCTTCGCTACTCGCTACGCTCGCAGAGTTTATCCGGGTACAGATACACACACAGACGTATACGAACATTAATAATAAGGATTATCACTTGACTTAGAAATTAATTTTATTTTATTTTATTAAGCAAAATTTCCCTGGTTCAAAACAAGTTAATTTTTACTGAGTGAAATTAATTTAATTTATGCAGCAGTTCTAGGGTTCAGATTTCATTTCTTAAATTGAAATGGTTAAACTTATCCTACATTTATAAAATGACACAACTAGAAAAATGAAGTTTTTCAGAAAAGAAAAAAAACATTTTTAATCATAAAAGCAATTTTTTTTTAAATTTAAAGTGGATAAGTAATTCATTAAAAACATTTAAATCCACAATTTAAAAAAAAAAAAAAAAAAAAAAAAAAACTTTTTTCATATGAATATTGCTACAATCAATTACTTGCATCATAATCTGCTGGCAGGGTCAGTTTACATGTGTGTCCATGGTCCTAATATAATGTGCTGCCCCTCCCCCCTTTTGCACTAATTTTCTAACCTCTGTTGTTTCTTCCAAGGTCTAACTTTAACCTTACAGGACTTATACCTCATCTACATAGTTTATACATTCTTTTGTTGGCTTATATGTTTATATATAAACACATAAAAACTTTATTTTACTTAAAGTAAGGTGTCACCCAAAATATAAATATAAAACAAATAAACCACTGACATGTTTTGGTTTCATTAGAGATAAAAACCATTATCACAAGAATACAACATTGATCAAGTTAAATGACACTGGACAACGAAATATATAGAACATACAAAATACATAAATCCTATTATCAATCATGAAAAGAAAATAAAGACTGATTTTAGATTGTTTGTTCCGATGGCTCCCCCTATTCACGTCTTCTTTAAAATATTTATTTAGTAATTCCAACTTTAAA
The DNA here is from genome assembly GCA_963931845.1 of Maratus michaelseni. Classification (NCBI taxonomy): domain Eukaryota; kingdom Metazoa; phylum Arthropoda; class Arachnida; order Araneae; family Salticidae; genus Maratus; species Maratus michaelseni. Next base: position 30,351,003 of record OZ007599.1, read on the forward strand.
TTTGTCTGCAACAATACCTTTTCCTATATTATTCAAAATTTATAGTTGGAATTACTAAATTAGCTAATCATAAAGGTTAAGATATTTGGGGAACTGAACGTTTCATTTCTGTGTGACCACATGATGATACTTAATAATCGGTACTTTCTAAGCATCACCCCTCCAATATTTAATTTTTTTTCTCATTGATAGTAAATGATTTAAAATTCTGCCATATTTTCAAAAAAGAAAATAAAATTCTAAACTTTTTACTGCTCTGAGCTCAGGCCTAAATTCAGCCCTGACAGTGTTGATTTTAGTACTATACTGTCCACTATATTTGTAACTAAACTTGTAAAAATTTGTTTTAAAAAATGTATATTTTTTATAGTTGCTTTTAAAATAGTGATATTAATTTTGCTCCCTTTTACTAAATGTTACCAAATTCAGTTAAAATTTATAAAGTTAATTTTTCACTAGGGAGATATATGTAAAATGCTTTCAAATGAATTAGTAATCACTTGTTGTTTACAAGAGAAAACTTTATGATTGTGAAGCTAATGAGAAATTATATTATCAGAAATTACATAAACATTGTTCATATTTTTTTCTTTTGTTAATGACCTAAAATTTCAGCTAGTAAAAAATTTATTAACTTAAAAAGCACACTTAAAAGAGAAACTCTGTTTTTATTCATAAAATTATATATTTTGTTACATAAATGTAACCATTTTTTGGTGAGGCATTTGTACATTATAAACAGCTAGTATTGATGGAGAATTGAAGATTTCTTGCAGTATGCTGTACTTGTAAACAGGGCCTGATTATTGCACAGGCTGCAGACAAGGGCCCAAAATAAGTAAAATAATTTTGAAAAAAATTCTTTAAAATACAGTTTTCTGCAATGGTTTTCTCAAAAAAAAAAAAAAAAAAAAAAAATTTTTTTGGTAACTGGTTCTATTGTAATATCTAATGATAAAAATAACAAGTAATATACAAAATTGAAAAGTCTCACTTTCTATAAAAGAATGCACATTGACTTTTTTTCTTTTTTTGTAAATGAACATATAGAAATTTAACTGTCACTGTTTTTGATCCTTTCCAAGTAGAGGATTTTTGTGATTGTCCATCTGAAAATTAGAAAGGAGAAGAATTTACGTTATCAGGAGTTGCATATAATTTGTCCATACTTTTTTTTGTTGTTGTTGCTGCTGATGAACCATAATTTAAGCTATCAACAAAGGAATTTCAGCTGTCATGCCTAGGATCCATAATACAAAACCTCCTAGTAGCTCTGTGGTGCTGAGAGGTTTACTTCCATATGATGCCAAATGAGTGCAGCGAGTATAGTTTTCAGCACACAATTCATTTAGGGATCAGTTAGTTTAACCTGTATTATGTATTCTAATCTGAAATGAAATAAAAAGATTTTTTTAAACAGAAAAATGAAAAATTAGGTACACTAAACTATGGGTTAGCAGTTTCACAACAGTATGTATTTTGAGATATTGTTTATGTGCCAATGCAGTACAATTAATAAACAATTCATACCTCTTAATGTCCATGCAGGGTGACAACAGATTAGGGAAGTTTATCAATCTGGAAAAATCAGAGAATTTTGTAAGAATACTCAAAAATAAGGGAAACTGACAAGATGTAAAAAATATTACATTTTCACTTTGGCTAAAATATTGTTTCTTTAGTCACTGGCAGCGCTAGACACTGTATATCAACCAGCAATAGTGGTTTCTTGTTATAATCCATCAGTGACTTTGAACCAAACATAGTTTTAAAAGAACTAACAAAGTTAATGCTCATTTTATGTAAAAGCAATTGGCTTGGCCCTATTTCACTTGCAGATCAAAAAGGCAACTTAAGGATGCATGTTTTGAGCCAAATAATTTATTTTAAATTGAAATTCTATTTAAAAAAAAAAAAAAATTGACAAGCAGGAAAAATTCTACCTTACGGCAGAATATAGATTGACCACCCACAGCTTTTATCGTTGAGATATTTTCAACCAAGTCTAACTTATCAAAAAAAAAAAAATCTTGTTAAAATATTTTGAACGCTGTTCCAAGTGAAAAGCTTTAACTGATGACTCAGAGATTATTCTTAATCAGGCCCAATTGAAATCGATGTTTGAGAAATTAAAGTATCGGCATAATAAAGAGAGACAATCTGATTTTGAATATTGTTAGTAACAACCATTTGTATAGCTATGTATAAAGGGTGCTTTCTTTTATATATGGATGTAGCACACTACACTGATCAATTTCTCTTAACGCACCTTTAATCAAACGAAATATTTACCTTGAATTTGACCTCGTGTTTTAAAACCACATGGACCTTTACTTAGAATGTCCTTCTGCATTTCTGAAAACGATACGAATGCCATTGCGTTATTACATTTTTAAAGTGTCAGACACAATTTGGGCTGTTAAGGAAAGTTGTAACTTACTCAAAAATGCTAACTTTTAGTTGATGATTTACAGTAGGATTTGGTAAAGAACGATAAAACCATATACTATATACTATAACCATCCCTGAAAACTCATCTAACTAACAGTGAAGGTTCCATTAAAATCCATTTGGCAGAATATTTTTAAAAGGCTAAGCTTTCATAACCGGGTTCATCTGATTATAAAACTTCCCCCATAATGCTATAACTAAGCAAAGTAGAACAATATGCGAGATACTAAAACCGTCTCTGATAAATTATATAACTAACACTGCAAGTCATGCCAAAATCCTTTCCGTAAGGTTACTACACATTTCCTTTTTGAATCTGCAAAAAATGTAAGTTACAACTTAATAAAAAGTATTTACAACTCAAAAAATAGTAAATAAAAATGTTTTTTATGCTAACGATTAAATAATAATTTTAAAAAAAAAGGTTCGAGTTGAATAAATAGCGAGTAACAGCGCTTGGCAAGGTTTGAAATAAAAATTATTTGTACATTCAGAGTTGAAATAAATGGCGTATTAGCATACATTTTGACATGATGTTGGTATAATGGAAATATCCAAAGATATCCATAAAAATATTGAAAGATATCCAAAAAGCTTTGTTCCAAATTAGGCCAATTCTCTGTAGACTCTATTATGGAATAGGTCAGCTTTAAAAAAATGAATAATTGTGTTACATTAATTATGGTGTCTATGGGTTTACATTATGGAGTCTATGGAGAAAAATAATTTCCATTGGATTTTAATGAAGAAACAATACTTCAAATATAATGAAATTGATATGCCTTACTGAGGTGGATTAAAATATGCTATTTCTCTAGAATTAAATAAAAATCATGCACTCTTAACATCATAATTCACGTTTATATTTTAACAGATTAATAAGTCTACTATAATTTGTTACTCATGCTATAGCCAGAATACACGATACATGTCAGGACACATTGCCATTATCATTATCTTTTTACACATGAAGGTTTCACTATGGTACTTCATTGTGAAGTTTGGTAATTTTTTAAATTCAATATTTGAAAAATGGCATAATCATTAGATTTGAAATTTATATCAAGAAAAATACAATTTTTTACCTTTCTAACGCAGTTTGTCTAACAATTTTGTGACAAATACTTTTTGAGCTATTAATTTTTTCAGTAACTTCAAACGTTTCATTTTCCGAGATTAACCTGTGGCAACGATGGATGGCTGTGACTTTTAATAAACATGAATTTTTCTGTAGACTGAAAGAATTAGCTGTGTGTGGCTAGTAATTTTTTTAATCAGTATGTTATCTGGATCAAGAACTTTTAATGATGCAGTATTTGTTATTAAGGTTGTGGTGATGATATCCCATGGCAATAATAATTGTAAGAGAAGTTTTTCTATTAATTAGGATTTTTTTATGGCATAACATGAAAGAAGAAACTATAATTCCCAGAAGAATTATTTATGATGGCATGCAACAGCATAGTGGTCTGAGCTTACATTTGCTGCAGAGCTTAAAAATGCTTCTAAATTCTTGTTTATGAAATTTTTGTAGTTCAGTTTTTTATTTATTTATTTTGCGTATTATTACAGCTTAGAATTATAAGACACCTTTTAATGCGTTTTCTAAATTTTTCAAAATGGAATTACCTGATTTGTGCAAAAAAAAAAAAAAAGTCTTGGTTAAAAGAACCAACCAGCTGAGAAATCGCTACAGCACATTGGGGATTTTAAAGTTTGCTGCTATAATCACGATAGACAAGGAATATTTACACTTTCAAAAAATGCAAAATTGGATAAATGTTAGTATCTGTACTACTAGAATTCATCTAAACTATAAATTATAGCTAGGTATTAATCTGTAGCATTTTAATCATCAATGTATTACTGTATGTACCATTTTCTTCTGTTTGTTGATTTCCTTGCACAACTATCGAAATTATTTGAAGTTTGCACAATAAATTTGTATGTGTATAAAATAAAATTTATCCTTTTGTAATCTAATTGTATTAAATTCACAGAAATTCATATAACGGCAAACATTCAACCCTAGTCATTAGTAACAAAAATCATGAATATTTGATAAAGTCAGGAATTGGATAAACTTTTCTTAATCTTTTCGATAAACTTTTCTTAATCTTTTCGAGAAACTTTTCTTTTCAATTTATGTAAAAGACATCCCCCTGCTATGGTGAAAAGATTCACCTCTTTAACATAAGTTGTTATTTTTGTTAATAAATATATTTTGTTTAGGGAATATTTATAAGAAAATAATTCGGATATTTTCTTTCTATTAAGGCATTTTATTAACCTAAAGATGAGAATCTAACCAAAATGGATTTTTAAAAGATTTTTGGGAAGAATCAATGATGAATTTCGATTTATGGTAGAATTAATTATAGCTTAATGTAAAATAAGACTTCTTTGAAATATTGTAAAATAAAAAAACAAAACTGCATTTCAGGCAGATTTGATTTGCTTACTGTAGCAGCTAATAATAAAAAATATATATGCTTTTTAATTTTTATTTTAAAATACAGTACAGGACCTCAAATCTGGAAGACCCAAAATCTGGACCGCGATAGAACTGGAAAAAAATAATTTCTGAAAACACGTATAGATGGTGCTTCGTGCGCTCGTATCAGAGTTTCCAGATGAGTTAAACGAAACTATACTCTTCTGAATATTTTTTTTTTAATGTTTTTAATCTAAATTACCGTAAAACACCAAAAATATCTCCCCCTCCCAATTTTCAACATTTTTTTTTTTTTAATCCCATACCAAAAATGTACAATTGGATATGTTTTTACCCATCCTTTAACGAAATTGTTACGGTGTCGATATGTGCTCCAAGGTTAGTTTCTTTGTTTTCATGCTACAGGTCTGTATAGACCGAAATTTCCAGGCCCGACCCGATTCGTAGAAGAAAACTTTTGGTCTGGCCCAGTAAAAAAGTCCTGTTCAAAAATTTTGTTAGCCTGTCCCAGCTCGGTATGAAAGCAAAAAGTTCGGTCCCAGTCTGGTCTGGTATGAATCTCAGATGGAGCCCGGCCTGGCCCGATTGAATTTCTAGAAAACTTGCAGATGTTGCTTCAGAAATATCTGCATTATCCTACCTTTAAAATTATTCAAAAGCACACTTATTTATGCACAGATTTTATTTTCAAGTTATGCCGGACCGTATTTTACTGATTTTTGCTCGGGCCAGGAAGAAGTCTGTCCCGGCCCGTCCCGAATCTGTAGTAAAAAGTTAGGAATGAATGAAGACCAGGCCCGACCAGATTACCATGAATAAAAAATGGCTCGGACATGTGCAGATTTCTATTTCATGCTCCTCAGTGATACAGTTTGGCTTTTTCAAAGGACGCCGTACTCTGGTGTTTTTGTTTTAAGAGCTGATGTCCCCTGTTCATTTTAGATGTGGAAACTGTACTCTGTCCCTTTTCCATGTATTTTCTTTAGGACCACTTTTTTTTCGTAGAAAAACACATGACATTGGAAAACAGAAACTGATTTATAAGTCGTATACGATCATGATAGCATTATTTATCTATAATGAAACAAAACTATTTGCCGCAGCATATTTATAATTTTCTAGATTGATTAGCTAAAGCCTGGTAAAACATGAAATATCCTATTTTGGATGAATGCTTTTGTAAGGTTTTTTTTTTTTCCTTTAAGGTCGTTCCCAAATCCAAAGTGGCTTCTTTCAGACATAAGTTTTAATTCATTTTTTTTTTTTAGAGACGCATGAAATGGGCAGGTGTTCTTATTCAGAAACTATGTAATCAAAGCGCATTTTTCATTTTTTTGGTAAAGGTAATTTTTTTGTAGAAAATACTGTCAAATTCAGCAATTTGAACCTAATTCTTGCTTCAGTGCTCCAAGCAAAGGAAAATGCATGCTGTCACGTGACATCAATCGCTTATAACTAGATAAGTAATTAATTAATTTATTAAAAAATAGAAAACTCATTTCGAATCCAAATCACTTCATTAGTCAGAACTGCCAATTTTATGCTTCTGCATTTAAAAATGAGTCAGAAAGGTTCATGTTAGCGACCAGATTATTTGAGAACAGACTTTATAAAAAAAAATAAAAAAAAAAAAATCCCTGACGGCTCGGCCTATAGGCACAGGTAGATTTCGAAGACGCAGACCATGGGGCGCCTGTTTGTCGGGAATTGCGGAAGAAAGGACCTTTTTGCGATGATGCTGCAGTTGGAACCGCCTACTTCGAAACCAAACTGGTTTGCAGGCGGAGCCAGCAAGGATTTTTTTTTTTTTTGCTATAAGAGTTGGTCCTATAAAAAACATGTCAGTATAAAAGTTTTAGATAATATTAAGAGGATTTATAATAAATTTAAGCGGATTTGAAATCTTGGGAATTGACGAAGTTATGAATTTTTTTCTTCTAAAACCCCCCTTCCCCCTCCCCTTAAGGCAAATTTTAATTATATCAAAAATCTGTCATACATAAATTTTCGGCCCTTCTCCTAGAAGTAATAATAACTTCAAACGGATTCGATACGTATCATAATTAAGAAATTATGGGGTTTTTTCTGTTTTCACAAAAAGTCCCCCCATCCCCCCCCCCCTGGTTCGATTTTGCCAATTAACGAACTTGAACGAGATTTTATGCCCCTTGATTTTATGTATCAGTTTCGAAAATATGCGGGAGTTGGAACCGCCTACTTCGAAAAATAACTTGTTTGCAGACGGAGCCGGCAAGGATTTTTTTGTTTTTAATTTTTTTTTGCTATAACGGTTGGTCCTATAAAAAACTGTCAATATAAAAGTTTTAGATAATATTAAGAGGATTTATAATAAATTTAAGCGGATTTGAAATCTTGGGAATTGACGAAGTTATGAATTTTTTTCTTCTAAAACCCCCCTTCCCTCCCCCCCCTTAAGGCAATTTTTAATTATATCAAAAATCTGTCATACATAAGTTTTTGGCCCTGTTCCTAGAAGTAATAATAACTTTAAACTGATTCGATACGTATCATAATTAAGAAATTATGGGTTTTTTTTTCTGTTTTCACAAAAAGCCCCCTCATCCCCCCCCCCCTGGTTCGATTTTTCCCATTAACGAACTTGACCGAGATTTTATGCCCCTTGATTTTATGTATCAGTTTCGAAAATACGCGGGAGTTGGAACCGCCTACTTCGAAAAATAACTTGTTTGCAGGTGGAGCCGGCAGGGATTTTTTTTGTTTTTAATTTTTTTTTGGTATAACAGTTGGTCTTATAAAAAACTTGTCAATATAAAAGTTTTAGATAATACCAAGAGGATTAATAATAAATTTACGCGGATTTGATATCTTGTGAATTGACGAAGCTATGATTTTTTTTCTTCTAAAACCCCCCTTGGGGCCATTTTTAATTACATCAAAAATCTGTCATACATAAATTTTCGGCCCTTTTCCAATAAGTAATAATAACTTTAAACGGATTCGATACGTATAATAATAAAGAAATTATGAGGGTTTTTCTGTTTTCACAAAAAGCCCCCCCATTCCCCCCCCCCTTGGTTCGATTTTGCCCATTAACGAACTTGTCCGAGATTTTATGACCCTTGATTTTATGTATCAGTTTGGAAGAGATTTATGCAGAATTTTTCCAGTTATCGTGGTCAGAAAAAAGTGACATAGATAGATAGATATAAAGTTTTGAACTGGGGGTGGTTTTGGGTTCTGGGAGTCATGATCGGCGTAGATCTGCAAAAATTTTTCAAAATTTCCAACTTAGGTGAGAATGTAATAGGTAGTATTTCTTACGAAATCCTTCTGCATAATGAAACATTATCCATCAAGTTCATGATCTCATTTTGATAACCTTCGATTGCTGACTTGTCAGAGTTTGAATGAATAAACAAAACAAACCACTCTCCTTTATTTGCGGTAGCTCTTTAGTGGCCAATTTTATAGGGGCTCAAATTTTCTAATAACTTATTGTCTTTTAATAAAGAATTGTTTCATAGCTTCTGTTAAAATACAGCTAATTAACTGCAAATATTCCGTCCTCAACCGAATAAGTGCGACTGCATAATAATGACTGGAATTCACGACGCTAGGTGACGCCACGTTACGCGAGTGGATTAGTGAAACTTTATTTGCGTAGGTTTTTCCTACCAGCGAATTTAAATCAAAGAACCCACAGTAGATGGCAGCACTATGGAATTTTAAGACTGAATGACTTTTAAAAGAAAGTGTTGAATTAGCTATTTTCCATTGTTTTATAGACTTTTGTGCACAGCAGTGGCGGATTAACCACCTACCGGGCCCCTAGGCTTAACACATTGGGGCCCCCCTCCCCATATATATATATATATATATATATATATACATATACACAAACTTACACACGCACACACACATACATATATATACATACATATTTTGAGAAAAAAAAAAAGGTCACAAACTTAGCGCCGGGCCCTTAGTCTGTCGGGCCCCTAGGCTTCAGCCTACTCAGCCTATTTGGTAATCCGCCTCTGGTGCACAGTAACCTTTCAAGTACTTTTAAAATCCCTGTAGTTTCTCTTCTGATTCAGTGAAGAGTGAACGCTCTTGCAGAAATCTTATCTTAATTTACGGGAAGCGTTCTGTTTTGCTCAAGGCTCCTTTTAATGTTCCCTATTTTAAGGATTTTAAATACTAAATATTATATAGTTTTTAATCAAGAATGATAAGTGTGATTGATAACAAATTTCTTCTCTTATATTAAAATCATTTTCCAGCTCAAGCCTTCTTCCATCCTCACAATTTCTACACCTAATATAAATAAAATAAAGTTCCATCACATTTTAGATGAAACCGGCACCAGGGCGGATCTAGAGAGTCTTAAAGAAGGTCAGTCTTTGTCGGGTCGGATCTAATTACTTCTGTTTGCTACGGGGCGGGATGACTCTTACTTGTTTACTTTGGGTCGGGATAAGTTTTTTTTTTGGTACGAGATGGGTTCGGGTTGGGTTAATTTTTACTATTTTGCTGCGGGTCGGGTTGATTTCTACATTTTTCCTGCGGGTCGGGTTGACTTACATTATCGGGTTGTGCTTTTTCCCTCTTGCGTGTCGTGTTCGAGTTGACCCGATTTTTTAAAAGAATGTCTAAAATATTTTTCCGATAAAATCTATATCAAATAAAAATTCCATAACGGATAGTCCCAAATAGCGGAAAGCTTTATGCAGAGAATACTTTTTAAATCTTTTATTTAATAAAACCTCCGAATCACGGATACCTTGGAGCCGTCGAATTTATCCGCAAATTCAGAAGAAATAGTATGTACAGTAACACCTCCGTACGGTCACTCCTGAAGAGCGGAGACAGTCCCAATACAAATATTTGCATATTTTTGCGTACGCCTCCGAGTAAGAGATAAAGATCTGTGGGAGGTGACCGCTATTTAAATGTTTTACAGTATTTTATTTAATGAGTATATATAAATATATAAAAGAAAATTTAAATTACAGATATAATTGCATACTACATTTTATAATTCTATTAAAATAGGGATTAATTTTCTTTTCGGGTGGATGAAGATTTTTTTCGGGGTTCGGTTTGGTTACAATGGAATTTTCGGATTCAGCTTGGAACAATCCGATCTCGCGCAGGTCTCTGAGTGGAATTTTAAGTTGTATGTTCAAGAGGTGGAATTATTTTATATGAGATTTTTGTAGTATCCTAAAAACTGCCCAGTGCGCTAAATTTTTAGGAACTTCAAAACCTCGCTGTATTAAAAATTACGGTATAAGAAACTACAGTAGTCTCTAGGGAGCGAGAGCAAATTTTTTAATTGCTCCGGGTGCTTAAAACACAGCCTATGCTACTGGTCTTGTGTTATTATATGTGTATGAATAGCAATGATTTTGTAAATGTGTCAGAAAAAAGCGAGTTTGTTTTTGAGAACTAAACTTGCAATAGACGCTTTCAGTATGGCGTCAGTCATGATCTTTTGGTTGGATACTGACTTCAAACAAACGGTTGCTATGTTTCATTTCTTATTAAATATAAACCGTAGAAAATGTTACCACTGCATATAAAGAATAAATCATTTAGCTGTGAGATATAGCTATAAGATGTAGCTGTAAATTACAAACAAAATAGAAAAATACAACATAGCAACCGTTTGTGTGGAGTCAGTTTCCAAGCAAAGCGTAATGACTGACGTCACAACTGAAAGCGTCTATTCATTAAGGCCTTATTTCTTTAGATTGCATAAAGCAACATTAATTTAGTACTGAAAAACCAATACACATTCGATTGTAATTAATTACTTCAATGTGTATTTAAAACAAACAAGCACAAAGTATTTTTATAGATAAAAATTTATTAGACATCATCATGTAAATGAAATGGATGGAGAGTGAAGATTTTACTAAGTCTATAAGTTGCATAATCCTTTTTCAATATAAGATATTTAAACATGTTCCATAAATTTATTAAACACATTGAAATTCGATATTTTCTTGGGATTTTGTGCCTATTTTATAAACGATAAATATAGCCATCAGTATTTCGCTTTGGATAAAATAATGACAATCTTTTGTGAAATTGTGAATGTAGTAATTTCCGCTCTTAAAAAAAGCACCAAAAAACAAAAAAGTAAAAAGACATCAGAGAATTTTAACAAAATATCTTTGATTATTGAAATTATTTCATGTATTGGCATTTATTTTAGCATTTTCATAATGAAATTAAGGTAGAGTGCAAAATGAATATAAATTATACCAAAAATATTCCAAGTGGTGTTTTCTAATAGAGCTTTATTTAGCAAAAACATAGAATGAGATTTACAATACTGCAAAAATGAGGCCATTACTACAATATTTGAAAAATATTATTCTTTTTTTTTTAGTTTTGATCATCTGTTAATAAAATTGACACTAATAAAAAATATTAAAATTTCCAAAGCTCAATACATAATACTAATTTTCAGTTAATTCTGCCATTGTCATCTATGATGCAATTAAATGATACAATATTCAATATATATACACTATATATGATTCACCAAAAATAAAATACTACAGTATAATACTGTTAATATATGTATGAAACGAAGCGTGTTGCTCCGTCGGTGGGTCCTTGATCGCCGGGCCGGTGGCTGCGCGGACTGATGGCGGCTCCGTATTTACGTCAAAGCGCTCATTCTGATTCCCTTGCATGCTCTTGTAGTCCTGGGCCGTGAGCGGGATTCGGTTAAATTCCGAGTGAATGTATGTCTGTTTAAAGGAAGACACCGTCTATTACGGAACCTGGTTTATTTCTTTTTCTTACATGCATCCTTTTAAACCAGGCCCATATTGGCGTGAGAGCTGCTTTTTAAGTCTGTCTGGACATCGAAGGTTCGTCCATCGCGAGGCAATTCCGAGAGAGCAGATTGGCGTGGATTTGTTTAGATGAGGGAAATCGTAAAAAGTTCGCTCCTGATAGCCGTGTAATGGTATAAATATGAGGTTTTTGCATTATTTCTGCTAAAGGTCGTCTAAGTCAAAAGAGGCGTATTTTTAATTTTAATTGGCCGCGAGCTGAGTGATTGATTGTGCGGAATAAAGGCGTTGGCTCCATCGGCCGATCGGATGCCGCAAGACTTTAAAATTGCGTTAGCGTCAGCACAAATATTCTTATGAAGAGTCAGAAAACGATCTTTGAAAGTTATAAGATGCGATGCAGGAAAACTAATTTAACAGGGGCGACGGCATTTTCAATCAATTGAAACACAATTATTAAAGCATTTAAAAGTTTTGATTTAAATTTCTATTTTTTAAAACGGTAATTTAAAATTTTAAAAGGGGCAAAAAGGGATTTTGCATTTTAAAAAGGGGTTTAGCTTTTATCCTTTCATATCCCCCCCCACTAAAACAAGAGCCACAGGGCTCGCCTGCAAGACCTGTGGGTCTTATCTCGTGAATTTAACCCATTTTTTTTTTTTTTTTTTTTTTAGATTCTTACTTTCTCCAGCTCTCAAGTAATTTCTCCAGCTCTTCAGTATTTACTTCAGCTCTCAAGTCAATTGGACCTATTTTTACATTTATATATCAAATTTACATAAAAATATTGGTTACACTAAAATATTGGAATTCTTTCAATGGTGCTGCAGCAAAACAATAATGTGTCTCGAGACGACATATCTTGATTATAACAGTTGTCATAACATAACTGTGTTTGTAGTGTTTCCCTTTCTTTCCAGTTTTTGTTTTAAAGTTTTTGATATAGTTTGTTGGGAAACATCCTTTTGTGTATAATTGCAAATTGCAACCATAAACTATATAGTATATTAAAATATTCACAGGTAAACATACTGAAAACTATACAACATATGCAAATGTAAAAAATATTCAATAATAGACAATGTTCAAATGTAAAAAAAAAATATTCACAAATACAAAATATTAAAATGTAAAATATATTCACAAGTAAAAATTATTCAAAAATATAAAATATTCAATAATACAAAATATGCACTAATACTATCAACAAAATATATTGTATCTCAAATGCAATTTGAAAAGCTTGCATTTCTAGAAATATTGAATTTTCACACTGAGATAAAATAACAGTAAAATATCCTAAAATACTAATAACAAAAACAAATTATATTTCTTCGTATACCTTTCCGTTTTGTTAGGGACTTAGCTACTTCTATGATGCAGCCTTAGGTTTATATCCATGAAAAAACAACACTAAGTTGTTTAAAAAAAAGAAACTACAGCTAATAAAAACTAAATATACACTTGCTATAATTTTCACCATGCGCAGGGTCAGTGCGATATGGGTTTTAATACTCTGAGGGGAATATCACCCAAAAATGTGCCACTCGCACGACAGAAAAAGAAAAGTGGGTAATCGATATTCACCTGCAGAGGGGAAGCGAAGCAGTTTTGCCAGATTCTCCGTTCAACCTGGAAAGAGAATCTGGGAAAACAGTCCGGCTAAAGATGGGTGGCCACGGAGCGGAGGACCCCTTCATGTGTCATCAATTCGTCATTATAATATTTTTAAAAAAAATAATAAAAATTCTAACAGTACTTTTAAACTGTCACCATCATTCTACACTGCTGGGGAGATAGGTTACACGCCCAGCTGGGTCCTCATCCAAATGCTACGAGTAAGGGGGACGATAGGAAAGCAAAAATTAAAAAAAATTGACAGCTGAAAGAGATAGATGGGGTTTATTCATGGCTGAGTTTAAGATTTTGAGGAGGGTGGTAGTATCTTAACTTGGAGGAATGGACAATTTCGGAATTTCTCTTAAAATGTGGGCTGGGTTTATCAATTTCAAAGGATACATCAGAAAGTTGTTTTAAAATGGTGTATGGGCCAGAATATGGTGCAGTCAATTTACGGGTATTCGGATAGTGAAATTCTTCATACATCACAATGTCACCAACTTTAAACTTTACAGGAAGGAAACGAGCATCATAACGGACTTTATTCTTTTTATGGTAAGCAATTGTTCTCTCTTTAGCCAATTTTCTAGCTTCTTCCACAGGGGGATAGTAACTATTATTTGGTAAAGGGGGATCATATGGTAAATTTCCTAAAAATAAATAGCTAGGGGTGAATTGGGTTACAGAATGAGGGGTGTTATTATATTCATATAAGACTTCATCTAAAAGCTTAGTCCAGGGTATTTTCTTGGATGTGGAATTGACTTTACATTTTAATCTAGTGACAATAGTCTGATTTAGTCGTTCAATTTTCCCATTCGTTTCCGGGTGATGGCTGCTCGTCAATCTGTGTTTTATATTGTAATTACGAAGAAATCTCCTAAACCTGGAAGCTGTAAATGCTCCATTTCTGTCGGTTAACAATCTATCTGGTACTTGTATCTGAAATAATTGTTTCAAAATGTTTGTATAAGTTTCGGTAGTTACACTTTTTGAAGGAAAACCCCACACATAGCGAGTTGCATGGTCAACGACTAAATGCAAATATTTTTTTGTAGAATTGTAATAATTAAATCCGCCAACAGAGTCTACTGCCAAACATTCAAAAGGTATCTCTGTTGGGGGCATTAATTGCAATAAGCCAAATCTTTTTTGTCTACATTTTTTGTTTATCTGACAAGTGTGGCAGTGTTTTACAAAATTTTCAATGTCCTGATTAAAGTTAGGCCAATAATATTGCGGAGAGATTAAATTTATCATTTTATAAATTCCAGGGTGGCCAAATTGTGTGTGGGTTTTTTCTAATAGGGGTAAACGTAAAGACATGGGGACCACAATCTTATACAAACCTTTCTTTTTAATAACAACAACATCATTTATCTCAGTGTACTTTTTACCATCAATTGTTACATTTTCTTTCTTCTGATTGTCTCTTACTTCATTCAAGTCAAGGAGATGTATAATATGGGGTAAATTTTCTGAAACAGGTTGTCTAGATAGCATATCAGCTTCAACATTAGTGGAGCCTTTCTGGTATTTAATTTCATAGTCAAACATACTAAGTTTTAGGGACCAGCGGAAAAGACGTCCTCTTAAATTTTTAACACTTTTGAGCCAGGTAAGTGCCGCATGATCTGTATGTATGACAAATTTTTGACCGTGTAAATAATGATAAAATTTATCTAAAGCATCCACAATCGCCAAACATTCTAACTCCGTAATTGCATAATTTTTTTCATAATCGCGAAGATTTCTAGAGTGATATGCTATAGGATGTAATGTTCCTTTTTCATCAACTTGTTTCACTACACATCCCACTCCATGACTTGATGCGTCTACAAACAAATGACAAGGTGTTTTGGGATCAAACAACTTTAAGATTGGTTTTTCAATTAAAGCATTTTTTAATTTTTCAAAAGAATTTTGACAATTTTGGTCCCACACATAAGGGACATTTTTCTTCAACAAATTGTTGAGAGGGTATCGAATGTTAGCATACTTTGGAATAAATTTGTGATAAACATTTATAGATCCCAAAAAACGTTGTAATTCTTTTACATTCGTTGGTGGTGTTAATTTCTTAATCGTCTCTATATTAGGGTTGTCAGGTGTGATACAACCGTTCGAAACTTCATATCCTAGAAAATTAATTTTGGATTTCACAAAATTACACTTTGACAATTTGAGTTTAAGGTTTTCTTGAACACATATATTAAATAATGTCTCTAAATGACATAAATGTTCCTCTTCATTTTGGGAGAATACAATAACATCATCAAAGTAACTACAGGCAAAGTCAATTTTGTATTTATTAAGAATTCTACGGAGGGTACGGTTAAACCAAGCAGGTGAGTTTTTCCATCCAAACGGTAAACGATTCCACTCATATAATCCAAAGGTGGTGGCAAATGCCAGCTTCTCAGTGTCTCGAGGGTGGATAGGAATGTGCCAATATCCACTAGCTAAATCAAGAGTGGAAAAAATTTTAGCATGCGCCAATTTATCTAACAGGGTGTCGATTCGAGGTAAGGGTTCTGCATCTGTTTTTGTAATGGCATTTAATTTTCGGAAGTCAATACATAACCGGGTTTTCTTCCCTTCTTCACGTTTATACACCAAAGTTACGGGTGATGAATAAGGGGAATAGCTTTCTTTAATGATACCGGCTCGCAATAAATTTTGAATTTGTTCTTTAATTTCCTCTTCTTCCTTAGGGGAAGTGCGATATGCTCTTAAAGAAACGGGGAGATCTGATGTTAACTGTATTCTCTGGGGTTCCATGTTTACACAGCCTATATCATATTTATCTTTGGCGAAAATACAGACATATTTGGCTAGAAGAGCAGGTAATTGTTCTCTGACAGACTGAACATTTTGCACATGGTCAGTGGTCTCGAACAACTCCGGCTCAAAATTTTCTTCGAATATCTCTGCATTTTCAATTGCTGGCTGGTTAGTATATACTTCTGATAAATGTAAAGTATGGTGAGACGCATTTGTTGGAATATGGTCCATGAGAGGTACTTTCTTATTATCTTGAGTTATTTGCATTTTAACACAGTCAATATTTAATCTAAACAGTTTGCAATGGGGTAGCCCAATTAAAGCATAAGGTAACTGATTGTTAATTATAAAAAGTTCAATTCTCTTAGAGATACGTCCTAATTGCAAACTAACAAGGCATTTTTCTTTCAAAGCAAGAACACCTTGTGTTTGGGTGACTGGTATACTCTGCTGAACTTTACATATTTTTAGGTTAAGTTTATGGGCTAAATGACAAGGAATAACACTAATAGAACTCCCAGTATCGATCAAACAAGGTAGTGAGTCTTCATTTTTTACATAAGTAACTTTATGACAATCTCTATTTGATTTTTTATAGCTAGCTTTTTCTTTTTGCATATGTCCGGACATAAGAAATCGTCATTGATTACTAGATGTATTTTGGGATGACTCATTAGCGCTATGATCTTGGTTGGGGTTCGGCAAAGTCATATTGTGACTAGGGGTTGGTACTGCTAACACTTGTTGTCGAAAAGGGCAGTTTCCCACCCAATGATACGCATTTGGTATTCCGATATTAAGACAAACTTTGCATGGATAGGGCGGCAAAGTGGTCTGGTGGTGTACATTAGGTCGTGGTGGAACATTTGAAGTCGGTCTAAACGTATTTTGGGGATTTCTGGCTTGATTTGATGGAAAAGGTCGAATGGGGTGTGTTTGATAGGGAACTCTGTAGTTCCACTGCCTGTTAAAATTATGTCCATTCTCATATGGAGGTCGGTTTGGTCGCCATTGGCGATACTGATTGGGGTTTTGGGGGCTTGCTTCAAATTTGCTCTCATTTCCCTTTCTGTCCAGTTGCAGTTTGCTAATTCTGAAAACTAATTCACGCCATGCATGTGTAGTTGAGGGGTTGCCTGCAATAACTAACTTCTGCATTTCTAATGGCAAGCCCTCCGTTAACCCTTCCAGGATAAGTTTCTGCTCTAAACCTAAGGTTCGGCCTACTTTAGTCTTTTTTTGATAATATTCGTTCAAGTCCTCTCCAACTTTATATCTAATACGTGAAAAATCAGTGAGAGAAAGGGTATCTGGAATTTCGTAGTGTTCATTAAACAAAGTGACAAATTCGGACCAATGAAGTACATTTAGACAATTATTAATGTACAACGTAAGTGCACTGTCCTTTAAATACTTCTGTATGTGCCTAATTTTCCAGCACTCGTCTTTTCCCTGTCCTATACAGACACTCTCGAAATAGGCTAACCATGGTATCCAAGACATTCCATCTTGCGGAGAAAACGCAACGATATCGGGGTCTACTGACATTTTTGGGTTGGCGGATACTGAAGTGTGACCAGACCCAGCTTGAGCTGACAGGGTCTGTCCACCTAACATTGTTACACCAGATGTCTCTGGTGCACCTCCAGATTCCTGACTAGACTTCTGATTATTTTTCTCTTCAGGATTATTAATGGGATTATCATCTTTGCTCGAAATTTGATTTTTTTCTTTTTCGGGGTCACCTGATTTGTCTGTTAAATCCTCTACTTCTTTGGGAGGTGTTGGGTTACTCATGATAGATATAAATACTAAATATCACTGAATTACACAGAAATATAATACACAATTAAAGCACATAAGAATAAAAATGAAAAAATCTTTCAAACTATTTAAAATTTGTAACACTATATCTAAATATCTGTTAAAATCATCTTTTTAAAATTAAAATCCACCTTAATATTTTTTTTTTTTTTTCAATAACTTGAATTCAATAAAAAAAAATTTAAATAACCTCACTAACTATAAAGTACGTTGCATATAAATCATCTTTAAAAAGTTTAACACTTAATAATAAAAATATTATAATAATAATAAAATTTTCACTTCTGCTAAAATATTTTCAAACTGTCTAGAAAAATGATTTTAATATGAGGTTTAGTTAATGTTATTTTTCATTAAAATCGTAATTATCAGTTCAACACAACTAAAGAATTTTCATAAAAATCACCATTCTTACTCTTTCATCTCTTTAAAATTACGTTAAACACAATACATAAACAATTATATATTTGAACTTAAATAGCTGACTTAAAAATAATTAAAATTTTCACACAAGTAATAGCATAATAAAATAATCCTCTTTAATTGATTTTTGGCATGCATAAAAAATTAAATAAAAAGTTTGAGAACCACTGCCTCTCACTAAAAAGATCTTTAAAAAAAAAAATTTTTTTTTTTTTTTTTTTTTTTTTTCTGTACGTTAATATCAAAAGTACATACCTTTATACGGCTTTGCTTTAAATAAATCCATGAAAAATTTACCTCTTACTTTTTTTTTTTTTTTTTTTTTTTCACCGCGACGCGAAACAATAATAAATTAATTTCACTGAAATATTTATCTCTATATCTTCTTGCACTGCCCACAAAAATACTTTTTCCCGTAGTCACGTGGTTTTTGTTTTTGCTGAGCGCAGTTCTGATTTATTTTCTAAATAGTCCAGAAACCAGAAACCGAAACATCTGAGTCACGAGTTCATTTCTTTACCGGCGCGCTCTTGAAAATTGAAAACAGCTGTGTAGTTGACCTACTTTTCATCCGATAAAACACTTCGATTCTTGCCGGCAGAATGAAATACTGCACAAGATTGAGAATGAAGAAAAGTTAATGATTCACTTTCCTTTTGACGAAGGGAGATTAAGTACTTTTGAGTTTTTGGGATAAATTCCGTAAGTCTTTCATCGTATGCTGTAAGAATTTTTCACGGAGGTATTCGCTGGGATTGACTGAGATTACGTAACTGTTTAGTTTTTGGGATTTTCCCGTTGAGATGAACTGTCCTACTCGACTTCTGAAACGAAGCGTGTTGCTCCGTCGGTGGGTCCTTGATCGCCGGGCCGGTGGCTGCGCGGACTGATGGCGGCTCCGTATTTACGTCAAAGCGCTCATTCTGATTCCCTTGCATGCTCTTGTAGTCCTGGGCCGTGAGCGGGATTCGGTTAAATTCCGAGTGAATGTATGTCTGTTTAAAGGAAGACACCGTCTATTACGGAACCTGGTTTATTTCTTTTTCTTACATGCATCCTTTTAAACCAGGCCCATATTGGCGTGAGAGCTGCTTTTTAAGTCTGTCTGGACATCGAAGGTTCGTCCATCGCGAGGCAATTCCGAGAGAGCAGATTGGCGTGGATTTGTTTAGATGAGGGAAATCGTAAAAAGTTCGCTCCTGATAGCCGTGTAATGGTATAAATATGAGGTTTTTGCATTATTTCTGCTAGAGGTCGTCTAAGTCAAAAGAGGCGTATTTTTAATTTTAATTGGCCGCGAGCTGAGTGATTGATTGTGCGGAATAAAGGCGTTGGCTCCATCGGCCGATCGGATGCCGCAAGACTTTAAAATTGCGTTAGCGTCAGCACAAATATTCTTATGAAGAGTCAGAAAACGATCTTTGAAAGTTATAAGATGCGATGCAGGAAAACTAATTTAACAGGGGCGACGGCATTTTCAATCAATTGAAACACAATTATTAAAGCATTTAAAAGTTTTGATTTAAATTTCTATTTTTTAAAACGGTAATTTAAAATTTTAAAAGGGGCAAAAAGGGATTTTGCATTTTAAAAAGGGGTTTAGCTTTTATCCTTTCATGTACATATGAGAAAATGAAAATCATTAAATAAAAATTAGTTTTGCGCATGCTAAGAACCCCCATTCTTCCCACCAAAAATATCCATAACAATAACTGAAAGAAAAAAAAATATATTTGGCGTTGCATATTTAAATTTTCATTTTCAGAATTATACATTTGTAAATATAGTTACAAAAACAACATATATCTATTGACTGCTTGCCCTAAAAACTTTAATTTTTTTTATCGAAGCTTTCTTACACTTTTCCTTGAGTTTATGAAAATTTTGTTATTTTAAACAATACAACACAACTGTTATTTTAAACAATACAACACAACAATCTATATTATAAAGGCCAAACGTGTCCGTGCGTAACGCATACGTCATTTTGCGAATGGCAACAGCTGACGATGAAATTTCGGTTTTGTGATTTTTGCTATTGCAATTTTTTTAATTTCTAAACATAGCACATTTTAAATTTTTACACCGTTACAGAGGAAAAAAAAATTACTTTCAAATGCAATTTGTTTGAAAACTATATCTTAATTGCCTGATATATTATGGCTTATAAAATAATTTTTAAGCATGAATTTTGAAACGCCCAATAAACAAATGGAAGAATGCTGCCATTATAAATTTTTAAATAGTTACAGGTAGTAAAATTAATGAATTTTGAAATAAAAACGTCACAAGAATAGAGTGCCTTTATATGAGAGTAGCGTTATACCGGATACAAAATTTGATTAGTTCAGACGATTTTGGAGAAAGGGAAGCTTTGTAATAATTTAAAAATTTAAAAGAAAATTATTTGCTTACACCATAAACAAACATCGGATATTTTAACAGATAATAGAAACAGAAGGTATTGTTTTAGCTATTGCATTTTTATGAATAAAATATAAAAAAATTATTTCACAAATTTAATAAAAATGCATATAAAAAGTTAATATGAGCAGTAAGAAACAACGTTTTAATTCATATTTCATCAGTATTACAAATAATGTTAACGGTCATTGCGAAGTTGGAAAAAACGAATATACATCAAATTCGTTAATATCGCGATCACTATATCGCATGCATAAGATGATGAATAATAAATTAACAAAGAAGCATCACTGGATGCAGCGAACTCCCTGTATTAATAATACCAAAAAAATAAAAAATAAACAAAACCCTTGAAATTCGTTAATGTCGCGATCACTATATCGCATGTATGAACGCTTAGTACAAAAAAAAAAATTGGATGGATACCGCATGTATGAGCGCTTCACGCACAAGAAAAGCAAAGAAACCAGTAAAAAAAAAAATAACTAAATGCAAAATCTTTGACAAATAAAAATATGAAAAATCTATTAGATTTAGGGAAAAAAAAATGGTTTTCGCCTGCGTTCTGTAACCCGGTGAGCCCGGGTTCGATTCCCTAGTTATTTTAAACAATACAACTGACTGCTTCCCCTAAAAACTTTATATATATATATATTTTTCGAAACTTTGTTACACTTTTCCTTGAGTTTATGAAAATTTTGTTATTTTAAACAAGACAACACAACTGTCATTTTAAACAATAAAAAAAAAAAAAACTGACCGCTTCCCCCAAAAACTTTAATTATTTTTTTCGAAGCTTTGTTACACTTTTCCTTGAGTTTATGAAAATTTTGTTATTTTAAACAAAGAAACTGCTGCAATTTCTATATCATTTCTGTATATATATACTAGTCGCATTCTGAATGTAAATAATATCTGAATTTTCCCTTTTTTATACAGGACATATAAAGAGCAGTATTTATGTAGATTGAAACTTAGCAACTAAACAAGATTTTAAAAACGATTAATTGTTCCAAATATACCATAGTAGAGTTTTCCCATTCATTAGGAAGACTCATAGTTATCTCCCACATATTTTAGTAAATTATTATTATTATTATTATTAGTTTTGATCATATTTCAATAAAACTGACACTATTAAAATATATTCAAAATTCCGAATCCTCCCATTGTCATCTATTCAGTTAAAATATACAATATTCAATATAGATACAATATATATGCAGCATAATATATATTTAAAAAATTAGTAAAAAATGCATATCTTAGCAAAAATGCATGAGTAATTAAAGCAGGGTATCTATCTCAGAATTTCATGGCCTTATTTACGTATAAGGAAAATTCTCATAATTTTCTCGTAGAAGATTTTCCTGAAAGATTACATAAAAATCAAACCAATTCATTAATCAGATATGGGGTTAAAAAAAAAAGTTATGAATTTTTTTTTTTAATTCTCCCCCGTTATACAACAATACATTGCTAACAAAATCCATTTTTATGTATTTATTCTTTTATTTTTTAAAGTTTTCATCTGTTATTAAAACATTTTTTGAAACAAAATTCATCTAGATATATCACAAAATATACTGGATACTTTTAAAGATCGCCTTTAGGTAAAAATAATTTCTAAAAAATAAATTAGTAAAATGTTCATTTATAACCTACTTTCTTAATCCTACTTCACTAATCCTATATTTCTGATGTCAATATCAGCATCCCTTTTTCTATGCACATATACAAAACGCACAACGATGAATTAGGTATCATACGAAATGTTTTTGAAAAGGAGGCTTTTTACAAAGTACACTCACATTTCGTTAAAACATGTTGTTTTATTAATAATTGTAATTAAATAAAAATTAATGAAAAACACAACCATTAATCTCGAAGATTGCGTACGAAAGCTCCGTAGGAGTGCACAGGTATTATAATAATAAAAGATACAACTTACTGAGTCTATTATTAGGAAGACTTCCATCAAGGTATTTTCTTGTGCAATTCAAATACAATGTGTAAAAAAAAAAAAAAAAAAAAAAAACCTTAAAATTTGCTTTAATTTTTTAGTTGTTGGAGATGGAAATGTTCCAAAGGTAGAAACAATAAAGTTTCTTTTTATTTCTTATCTTAT
Source organism: Maratus michaelseni (assembly GCA_963931845.1). Taxonomy (NCBI): domain Eukaryota; kingdom Metazoa; phylum Arthropoda; class Arachnida; order Araneae; family Salticidae; genus Maratus; species Maratus michaelseni. Next base: position 30,373,909 of record OZ007599.1, read on the forward strand.
AAAACTGTACTCCACGAAATGAATCTATTACACAGAGAGACCGGATTATGAATGAAATTAATAGCTATTCAGAAATACCAATGTCCATCCTCTTAATGTCCCCTCTATTAATATATTAAGAAAAAGTCTGGAAGATTGATTGATACACTTGTAATTTGACCTGATAAGTAGACTTATTTACTCAAAATAGAACAAAAATCATAATGAAAGAGTTTCGTAAATAATTCAGTAATCAGCTTGAATTGCTACTCAAACAGTAAGAAAAATGAAAATATATTCAGATTAAAAGCAAACGTAAATATATGGTTATTTTATTGTTGAGGGTAAAAGCCATGATATTACCTTACGGGGAAAAAATTTTAAATTTTGAATATCTTAATTAAAACAGTTTTTATTGTAATAACTTTGCAATTTTAGGTGGACGTTTTATTGGTGCGCTTTTTTCTGGGTGTGCTTTTCTCCAGTGCGCTTTTTTCCGCCTACCAATGTATTTATGCTATGTCAAGTACTATAGCAAAAATTTCAATATCCCGCATGCAAAATTAACTGAGTTTTGATGCTATGAATTTTGTGATATTTCGAATCTTTTCATCAATAAAAACGCCAATAAGTATTTCCGGTAATAATATTTTCTAGTTTTAGTGCCAGAAAGCTCCAAAATTTCATATTAAAAAAAGGTTCTAAATTTACGAGTTTTGAAGAGGTATTTTAAATGGAAATAAGCATATCATAAGATAAAACGATAGACCCTAAATAAATCATGATAAGAGGGCGTAAACACTAAAGGGTAAAGCCAAATGCCCTTGAAAAAAATACGTGATTTTGACGCAATTGTATATATATATATTTTTTTTTCAAATTTGTGAATGAAAGAGTACGTTTATGTTATATCTTATTGATGGAAGCATTTCGATATTCTGTATTTTAGGGTTCAAGAACAAGCAAAGACGTCTATATATGAAAAATTGTAGATGCGTAAATATTTATTTAATTAAATTTTCTGAAACTGTCAAGCCATGCAGTTCCTATAGTTGCCGCGCGTGGCGGGGGATTTCGCCCCTAAATCAAAGTTCGTTTCGATAGATTTTCATTTAAAAATATATAAAATCCTACAAATTAGAGAGTGTACGCTGTCGAAAATAGCGGTACCCCCCATATTCGCATATAATATAATTTCCATAATATTAATATATATTTATAATTATATAATTATATTAAAATATAATACATATTTTTCATAATATTATTTCCATAATATATAAATTCCATAATATTTCGCATTATGCTCAAGTAATAGTCATTTGCCAAATACAAATATGCATGCAATTTCCAAATAGTATATAGCATAGTAATAACACTTGACGGCAGTGTTTCAAAAAACTAAAAAATGTTATTTCATGATTGCATTATTAGTAACGAAGAGACAATATATAATTACTTTGACACAGGTGAAAAATTTTAATTCATCTTTTAATAAAAAAATTTGCGACAGAACATACAGAGGCTAGAATTAAAATTTGTGCTTAAAAAATGTAATAAGAATTAACATAATAATAAAAATAATTATTTTTTATGTTGATGTTAAATATCATTTGATGTATTATTTCAAGTATAATAACTCGTCTACCTTATATAAATTCTAAAAGTGAATGTAATTACGTAAAACAGTAACAAAATATGTAACAAATGTTACAAATTATGTAAAACTAACTATAATGCAAACAAAGTGTTAAAAATATATTTGAAAATTATTGAAATAAACTACATAAAGATTTAAAATAATCAAATTAAAAACATGGAAATAAACTGTGCTTATGAAAAACAGAATTCTGGATAAGAAATACACTATACTAGCTTGAAAATTTCTTTCCTTTACCCCCTAATACTAACCCCTGAAACATCTCCCCTACCTAACTCATTACTCAAATCGAACAAAGAGAGCGGGGAATCCTTTCATATCGAGTGATAGATTGCCTAGCTGGGGGAAAGCATCGAACTGATCAAAATAGAAATTGTTATGTATTTATCCAGCCGTTAGAGGGCGTGAAAAAGCAACTTTGACTTTGACTCTAGATTGACACTACAACTTTCACTCTGTGGGATATTCTAAGATTCTGATGTATGATGTTGTTCTACGTAAGTTATGTGATGTCCGGTAATAAATGTTCGTTTTGTTAATATTTTAGTGGTGTTTTCTACGGACCCAAACACAAACCATGTTATTGGCGACGAGTTAAAATTGCGACAATTTCTTCTGATTCATTTCAACGTTTTCCTGAACTGTGTAATTACTGCATATTCTTAGTTTCGATTTCTTCAAAATGTCATTCGGCAAGCTCGAAGAATTTCTAGTAGGGAAAACGAACTGGATTGAGTATAAAGAGCGTTTGGATTTCTTTTTCACCGCTAACAGTATTGCTGAAGCTGATAAGAAGCGGGCAATTTTTCTTAGTGTTTCGGGTCCAGCATTATATTCTGTCATACGATCCTTGTGCACTCCTAATAGTCCGAATTCAGTGGATTTTGCCGATTTGTTGGTAAAATTAGATGAACATTTCTCACCTAAACCTTCTGAAATTCTATGTAGATTTAAATTTAATAAAAGAGACCAACGGAAAAATGAAACTATATCTGAATTCATGGCCGAGTTAAGAAGACTTTCCGAAAATTGCAACTTTGGAACACAGCTAGATTCTATGCTTCGAGATAGATTAGTATGTGGTGTTCTTGACGAAGAAATTCAACGTAAACTTCTGTCAGATCCTAAACTTACCTTGACTTCGGCTTTAGATTTAGCCCTGGCGGGAGAAGCTGCAGTGAAGCAATCTACAGAAATTCGAGGTACGTTACCTAGTACCGTAAATTACGTGAAGCCAAAAGGGTCAGGCAAAAATGTTCAGGAGTGTAAGGGCAAGCAAAATAATAAAAATCCCTGTCATCGATGTGGCAACCATCATCCTTATGGGGAGTGTAAATTTATTAAGGCAACGTGCAATTATTGCCGTCGTGTTGGCCATATCGCGAAAGTTTGTAATTCTAGAAAAAATAAACAAGGAACCAAAACATCTAAAGTGCAGAAATTCGATTCAGGTAAGTCAGATATTATTGATGATGAGTATAATTGCATTAATAATTTAAATTCTATAGGTACTGTTACTGATTATCCCCCTTATGACATATTTGTTAAATTAAATGGAATTCCACATAAAATGGAAATTGATTCCGGTTCGTTGCATTCTATTATTAGTTATGATACCTATGTTAAATTATGGCCTGTTAATCCTCCTTATTTACTTTCTGTTTCTGACCAATGTCTTAAAACATGGAGTTCTGAAAAATTAAACCTTGCTGGATATTTTGATGTTAATGTTACACATAATTCTAGTAGTGTTAATTTACCTCTTTTAGTCGTTGAGGGGAAAGGTAAATCGTTAATAGGCAGGAGTTGGTTTGAAGCCTTGAATTTAAATTTAACATCTAATGCAAATGTTAATAAAATTTCTACTTGCTCTTTAGATTCTATATTACATGAATACTGTAATGTTTTTAATGAATCTCTGGGGAAATTTAAAGGACCTCCGGTATCAATTAAAATTGATGAAAATTGTTCACCAAAATTTATAAAAGCTAGAAATGTGCCTTTCGCCCTACGAAATAAAGTAACTAGTGAAATAGAAGAGATGGTTAAAAAGGGAATTTTAGAACCTGTTTCTTATTCTGATTGGGCAACGCCCGTAGTTCCTGTTTTAAAGAAAAATGGTCGTATTAGACTGTGTGGCGATTACCGCAGCACGGTAAACCAGGCAGTAAAACAGTTTACTTATCCTCTTCCCACAGTAAATGATGTTCTTGCTACTATGACGGGCGGTACAGTTTTTTCAAAATTAGACCTTTCTGAAGCATATTTGCAGCTCCCAGTTGACGAACAAACTTCCAGAGTACTAACATTAAATACCCATAAAGGACTTTTCAAAGTTAATAGACTTCCATTTGGCATTTCTGTCGCTGTTGCGATTTTTCAAAAAAGAATGGAAGAAGTACTAGCAGGTATTGATGGCGTACTGCCATACCTAGATGACATTTTTATTCAAGGAAAAAATGTCGAGGATCATAATTTAAAGATAAAGCAAGTTCTAGAGCGCCTGCAAAATTCTGGCATTCATCTTAAACGTGAAAAGTGTAAATTTGCATTTCCCGAAATTGAATTATTAGGATTTCGTGTAAATCGGGAGGGTATCCAGCCGAGTTTTGATAAAATAAAAGCTATTCATGAGGCCCCGACTCCAAAAGATAAAACTGAATTGCAAGCCTTTTTAGGAATGCTGAATTTTTACGGCTGTTTTCTAAAAAACAGATCGGATGTTTTAGAACCATTGCATCAGTTACTTCGAAACGACAGAGTTTGGCGTTGGACACCTAAACACGATAAGGCTTATACAGCAGCAAAAGAATTATTAAAAAAAGATGTCGTATTAACTCATTTTGACGAAAAACTTCCTGTAATTGTAACGTGCGATGCTTCTTCTAAGGGAGTGGGTGCTGTCTTGAGCCATGTTTTACCTAATGGTAAAGAATCCCCTATAGCTTACCATTCTCGTACTTTATCAAAACCTGAAAGAAATTATAGTCAAACAGATCGGGAAGCTCTTGCCATAATTTCTGCAGTAAAAAAATTTAATCAGTATCTTCAGGGGCGTAAATTCAAAATTATAACTGATCATAAACCACTTTTGGGTCTGTTTAATCCGAACAAACCTCTGTCACAAATGGTTTCACCCCGTGTACTTAGATGGAGTTTAATTTTAGCTGCCTACGACTATGAATTGGAATATAGGAAAGGTAAACAAATAGCAAATGCTGATGCTCTAAGTCGTCTGCCTTTACACACGCCTGAACTTGATATTCCTGCCCTGACTGAAGTTCTGTTGTTAGAGTCCTCTCCTGTCACACAACTAGATGCTAAGTTGCTGTCTTCGGCTACTAAAAAAGACCCGATCCTTTCCAGAATTTCTTTGATGATTTTAAATGGTTGGCCTTCCAAAATGACTGACAATAGTTTCAAACCATACTTTCATCGACGTAACGAGTTAAGTGTTCATCAAGATTGTGTCTTATGGGGTAGTAGAGTTGTTATACCTACTGCACTCCAGAGTCAAGTTCTCGTCCTGCTTCATAATGGACATCCCGGCATAGTTAGAATGAAAGGTCTTGCACGCAGTTATGTGTGGTGGCCTAACATGGATAGTGCCATTGAGAACACAGTTAAAACCTGTAGACTGTGCCAAGAGAATCAAAAAGCTCCAAACAAAGCTCCCATACATCCATGGGAATGGACAGAAAAGCCATGGTCTCGCCTTCATGTAGATTTCGCCGGTCCTTTTCAAGGCAAAACATTTTTCATTTTAGTTGATTCTCACTCCAAGTGGCTGGAGGTTGTACCAGTTTCCTCCATGTCGTCTTCGGCTGCTATTGACAATCTTAGATCTATTTTTGCAACTCATGGACTCCCAGATTCAGTTGCATCTGATAATGGTAAAACATTTAGATCTGATGAATTTCAACAGTTTTTAGCACGAAACCAGATTCGACCTATTTTTGTCGCTCCTTATCATCCCTCCTCCAATGGCCAGGCAGAGAGGATGGTGGCTACAACGAAGCAAGCTTTGAAACGGATAATTCAAGGTAATTGGAAAACACGTCTCGCTAGATTTCTGTTTGCTCAACATACGTTACCAAGTACCTCTACTGGTAAATCACCAGCTGAAATTTTAATGAATCGTCGTTTGACATCGATGTTGGATAAGCTTCACCCTGATCTTAATAAAGAGATGAAGTTCAAGAAAGAAAAACTAGCTGAGTCCGACAAAAGCAAACGCCTACGTCAATTTCAAGAAAACGATCCCGTATATATTCGCAACTACAGTTCGGGCCCATCATGGATTCCTGCAAAAGTTATAGAAACAACAGGGCCATTATCCTACAAGACTCAAGATTTAGTGGACGGTATTGTTCACAGACGTCATGTTGACCAGGTTCGCAGCCGTGTACAAGATGCGGAAACGTCAACAGAGTCTTCTGCGATTCCATCTTCGCCATCTCCAGAAAATGATCCAGTGACACCTGATTCACCCACAGGGTCCGATCCTGTCTGTGATCCTGTAACTGAAGAACCAGATCTTCCTATTCTACGACGTTCTGAACGCTCCCGAACCTCACCAAAACATTTAGACGACTATGTGCTTTATTCCTAGGGGGAAGGAGTGTTATGTATTTATCCAGCCGTTAGAGGGCGTGAAAAAGCAACTTTGACTTTGACTCTAGATTGACACTACAACTTTCACTCTGTGGGATATTCTAAGATTCTGATGTATGATGTTGTTCTACGTAAGTTATGTGATGTCCGGTAATAAATGTTCGTTTTGTTAATATTTTAGTGGTGTTTTCTACGGACCCAAACACAAACCATGTTAGAAATATATATTTTATTTTAATTATAGCTACTTCCCTAATAAATTAAAATAAAATATTTTTATATCAATGTATAAATCAGAAACACTAGTTTTTTCCGCGTTTTTTAAAATTTTCAAACAACCTATTAGAACTGCCAGAAATTCCAATTTACTGAGGCATAGTAATTATTTTGATCATACTCAGATTATTTCACATGAAATCAAGTATTTAAAATTATTTTTAATAAAAAATGAAAACTGGGGTAAAGAACGACAAGTTTTAAGAATTGTATGCAAAAAACAAAATTTAAAAAACTCATTATTTCATGAGATATCCTTAGAAAAGTGAGGAAACTTATCCCCATTGGATTAACATGGAGAACGGAAAAGGGAAATTTAACTGACGAGCACCCTTAAGGGGCCTCTCCTCAAGAAGATTTTACCGTTTCGGCCTTTTAGAAATTTCCTTCAAGCTATGACCGCCAGGGAAAGGCGGGTCATTGTGGAAATTTTGCATCCAATCACAGTGAAAAAAAAATGTCTGGCTGTCCATTTACAGTGATATATTAAGACGAGGGCGTGTTTTTTCCCTTCTTCTTGCTCCGGCAACCTCCTGTCACAAAAAACTCATTAAGTAACCCCAAAACAGTTGCCTGAAGGGCAACTGCTCTTTGAGGAATTCGTGCTATGATATGATTTTTTTTTTAATTTGGGCTTTATTTACACAAATATGAGGTGCTGCTTGCCTTTCTGCAATATCAACAGCAGAGCTGACTATTTTGATTCAGATGATAATAAAATCTCCATGCATTATTTCTCTAAAGATGAAAAAGAATAAGTTTTAATTTGATTTGCTATTTTACCTTCATGTAGGAGAGTCGTCCAAAACGGGGACGGCGGGTCAAATGGGGACATTCGGTTTCTCACTGATAAGTGCTGACATCTGGTGATCCAATGTACTACTATTATTCCTTTACATCAGATTGCCATTTTGAAAAGATTTGTTGACGCAATTTGCTGTTATTCTTTCTGCTACGAAGTTTTGAATTTTTAGCAAGAAAAAAGTTCGATTTTGCCCCTGCACTATATTGAGCTGTATGAATTTACATTTGAAGATTCAATTTTGGTAAGTAAATCATTTTTTTCGCTCTAGTTTTAAGTTATATTCTGATATGTTTCTTCATTTTCTATCTTACATGTGTGTGAAGAGATGCCATGTTTTCTAGCGTTCGTCATGGTCGGCTCAAATGGGGACATAGAGGGTAGTCCAAAATGGGGACGTCCCCGTTTTGAACGTCTCATAACAATTTTGAAATATGTTTTAATTTGCTTTAATTCTGAGATATTATGTTGTGAATTAAGTGCTTAAATTGAGTGTAAGAGATTATTTGTGTGCATAACGAATGTAGATTAAACAAAATTAGTTTTATAACGATTTAATAAAATTAGTTTTATAATGATTAAATGTAATTATTTTTACAAAGATTAAATATAATTAATTTAATATAGATTAAATACAATTAATTTAATATTGATTAACTAAATTAAATAAATATTTAAGTTACAAAAATAAAATTTAATGTATAATTTTTTTTTAATGTCAAAATGATAATTTGTTCTGTTATTTAAAGAACTATCATTTTATTTGAAGACGAGATGGGGCGCTATCAAAGGAAAACTGATCGACAGAGCTAGTCGACAGAGAGCATGGCTGGTGCAATCCAAGAAGTTTTAGAAGGGAAAATGGGTTACAGGAGAGCATCTAAAGCCTACAACGTTCCACAGACAACTCTGGAGAGGAAGGTGAAAGAGGCTCGACAGAAGGAGCTCTCTTCACAAGCGGCTGCTGCTAAATGCTTAGGAAGATATAAAACAGTTTTTTCGGAAGCCCAAGAGAAGGAATTGGTGGACCATCTGTTACATTTGGAAGAGAGGTTGTTTGGCGTTACGCTATCAGATTTGAGAACTCTCGCGTTTGAGCTAGCAGAGAAAAACAAAATTCCGCATGTTTTTAACATGGAACGGAGAATGGCTGGAAAGGACTGGCTTTATGGATTTCTAAAACGTCATCCTGAAAAAGGTAAGAACGCTCTACGTAATCCTGAAAAAACCCCAATGGCGCGTGCAAAAGGTTTTAATCGCGTCGCTCTCAAAATGTTCTTTGATTTATTAGAGTCATTGTATCTAAAATATCAATTCTCACCCAATGATATTTACAATGTAGATGAGACAGGCATCTTGACAGTGCCCAATAAGCCATCTAAAGTCCTTGCTTTGCGTGGAAAAAAACAAGTTGGCAGTTTGGCATCAGCCGAGCGAGGGGTACTTGTGACAACAGAAATCTATGTCAATGCCGCGGGAAATTTCGTTCCAACAATGTTTGTCTTTCCTAGAAAGCGAGAAAATGCTCTCTTGATGGATGATGCCCCTCCTGGATCATTTGCGGTATATCACGAGAGTGGTTGGATTAACAAGGAGACTTTCCTTGTTTGGTTCAAGAAGTTTGTGGAACATTCAAATCCAGGACCTACAAAGCCAGTGTTGTTAATACTTGATGGCCACAATTCCCATACAAAAAGCTTGGAACTGGTGAACTTTGCTCGGGAAAATAACGTGGTGTTGATATGCTTTCCCCCTCACACCACACATCGGTTGCAGCCACTCGATGTCTCTTTCATGGCACCACTTAGTGCCTTTTATGAGCAAGAGACAAGGAAATGGCTCATACATCACCCTGGACGCTACGTGACAATTTACCAGGTTGGAAACCTTTTCAAAAATGCATTTTCAAGAGCAGCTACTGTGCAAAATGCTATGAATGGGTTTAAAAAAACAGGGATATATCCCTTTAACAGAGATGTGTTCCCTGAACATTTATTTGCGCCTTCAGAAACAACTGAAAAACCTGCTAACAACCCTTTAGAACGTCATTTAGCATCGAGTGATGGAATCGTCACACCCCAACCTTCCACTTCATCGTTTGGAATATCTCCAGCTATAGAACCCCAGACATGTTCAGCATATAACATTTCACCGAAAATAATAATGCCTTCACCACAAGAAATTGAACGCATGAAAAAAAAAGTGAATGACAAGAGGAGAGGTAAAACTGCCATACTCACTTCATCGCCTTATAAAGCAGAATTGGAAGCTATGGAACAGGAGAAAAATGAAAAGCAAAATAAACTGAAAAGAAAATTGGTCAAGAAACCCACCGAACCCAATCCTAAATATCCAAAAGCTAAAAATGAGAAGAAAATAAAAAAAAAATCAAGATCCGTTATCATCTGATGAGGAAGAGAATAGCGATGACGCTTGCATTTTTTGTAATGAGCTTTACATTGACTCGAAACACAAAGAGGGGTGGATTCAATGTAGCAGCTGTCGAGGTTGGGCCTATGAAGCATGTTCAAGTGTTGACGAAAGCGATGTCAATTTCATATGTGACTTTTGTATTTGATTACTTTTTGTGACATTCTAGTAACTGTTAAAAAAGGTAAAATTCCTTATCTGCATTTTGATTTTGCATTAAAGTCAATCTTTCTTTGTAAAACAAGTTTTTCTAAAATTTCGCAGTAGAACTTGAATTTATATGCTATTTCATATGAGTACCCCATTTTACCCACCCGGTTGTCCAAAACAGGGACTTCGAACATTTTTCAGAAAAATGGTTTTTTTGCCTATACTAAGGATTTTTTTTAAAAAATCCCCTTGCCATCTCATAGTCTAAGACATGCTCTAAACGGGAAATGCTTTGCCACATTTTTCTTATTTATAGATTTTTTTTTGCAGACAGAAATATGTTAGCGTCCCCATTTTGGACAACTTTCCCCTATTTAAAATTTGTCTTAGAAGGAAGGGGAGGAGGGGCAGGATGGCATAAATAAAAATTATTTTGTTCAATATCTAAAATGTTATATGTATAATTTTCTGGCGGAAATGAGCTGTAGTCAGCTGTAATAAAATATTTCAATTTCGCTGTGTTTGAAAAGTTTCAACATTTTCAAAAGCCACTTTTAACATCCATTTTGTGTGTGTGTGTGTGTGCTATTAGAATAATTAAATACTAATAAAAAGTAAAACTACAACATCCCCCCCCCCCCCAAAAAAAAAAAAAAGTTCGGATTGCCGTTTTACCTTCATGTATCTAAAATTTGCCTTGAAAGGAAAGTTGGAGGGGGGGGGGGCAGGATGACAGATATCAAAACTATTTTGTTTGAATCTCTAAAATAATTATAAATATTATGTCTATGTGTATTATTCTCTGTAGGAAATCAGCTGTAGTCAGCTATAATAAAATATTTCAATTTCGCTGTGTTTGAAAAAGTTTCAACATCCACGGCATTTATAACATTCATCGCTCATACACAGCAATTTTTTATTTATTATTTTGTGTGTGTGTGTGTGTGCTTTTAGGATAATTAAACACTGTTTTTCCTTCCGCCCTCCTCCCACAAAAAAAAAAAAAAAAAAAAAAAAAAAAGCTTTTAGTTTAGTTTATTTCATGGTTATATTCTAGACTGTGGGCCATAGGCACATCTGTACAATTTTACCCCTAGATTTAATTTTACCGGTACACATATTTCTTAGTATTTATCAGAAAATATGTCAGAAAGTTTGACTTTGTTGTGCGTTATAATATATATATATATATATATATATATATAATATATTACATAAATATAACTAAACCGGCGCGGAGAGTGTGTAAAGTGTGCGACGCCTTGGTTCAAGGAATGCGTCTCTCTCTATATTTAAAGCTCAAAACATTTGAAAAAAAACTCAGAATTTGTTTGTAATATTTGAAAACAAAAATTAAACTTTAAACCAGATTTTAAATATATTTCAGTTATATTAAGTAAGAGCAAATGCGTTATTTTATTTGTGCAGGACAAAAACTTCGCTGACCAAAGCCGACCCCACCGGGCAAAATCAACGTGGATAAAAAACCTACGTGTAATTACATTTGCAATACTATTTCAAACCAAAATTTATACTGTTAAAAGCTTGATATTTTACTAAATTTAAAATTAGTTCAAATGAAAAATTTTGAGAATCTTACATTAATCGTACGTTTTTTTTTTTTTTTTTTTTTTTTTAATAAAAAAGGTAATTAATTTCATTCACAAATCACAAATTAGATAAGTCTGATGGTAAATGAAGATGATAAGCCTTGGAATATAAACACTTAGATTCGGATAAGTTTTTGAAATTCGACATCCCTGCTTCACGGTGGATAGTACTGGCAGCTGGGATGCCAGTATTATACTGTAAAATCAACAATCTTTTTTTGCAGTGCAGGTTTCTTTGCAAAGAAGGGGATGCGCTTTATACGGCGAATATGTCTAAAAATAGAAAAATGAAGTCTGAATGTCTAAGTGCGTGCTGTACACCGTAGCGCGTATTAGATAATAAAAACTCATTAAGACATTTTTTTCTAAAGTTTTGTAGAATTTTACAATAACAATATAGATATGCTGAGACACACATTAAAAATATTTTAAAAATTCAAAAAATTACAGAAGGGAATTTATTGAATCAATCTTGCTTGCAAAATATACCCTTAATATAAAAATAAAGTATGTTTTTTAATTTTATTTATTAATCAAGCGCATAAATCCAATCTGCGAATAAGATAGTTTTCTTATAGTTATTTTCATCCAACAATCTATATTCTCTGCCAAATACTGCAAAAAAGAAAACCAAATACCTCGACCGTGAGGTGCATCATTACCGACTCTACTATCTACAATATAATACGGTAATGGGTATACTGATTTTCATTCAAATGAAAAAAGTAAGAATGGAAGAAATATAAAAATAGAAAACAAACATAAATTTTATCATTTAAATTTCCGTTTATATTTTGTCCCCTTGTAATATTCCGTTGAAAATTAAATCTAATTTTATCAAAAAATCACACAGTCTGTATGTATATGTAAGCCAAGATTTGTATAAAAAAAACTGTCTTCAAATATAACTATTATATTTATATTACCATATTTATGTATCCATATTTATGTCGTAGGCTAATTGCGAAATCCGGCTCTTTCCAAAGAGCAGGGACCGATTTACAAATTTGGGGGCCCTGGGCACAGATGTGTATGGGGGCCCCCTTGCACCGATACTTACACAGGCCTTGAGAAAAAAAAAAATATATATATTGAAAGCAGTATTTATTAAGATAACCACTACTGACTTTAATTTCTTTTAAATATCAATTAAAAAAATTAAATTTGATAATCGTTAATTTACTTTTAAATAATTGTTCCATAATTATGAAATTTTAATTGAATTTTATAATAAACTGTGTGGAGCTTATTAACTTTCTTTATGCAAGTCCATATATCTGGAATGATAAAGTATGCAACAACTAATAATAAATTTACCGCAGTGCCCAGCTATAATTATTTAAAACATTAGAATAGCCTATTCATCAAATAATTTTCTTTCAAATACAAACTTTCACTGAAAAAAAAAGTAACTAGCAGGCTTTGTCCATGTTAACCGTGAGGGCCTTACAGGTAAACAAAAAAAAAAGAAATATGGAAATCACAAAAATGGAGTTCTATACATTCCTGCACATAAATTGTTAAAAAACAATCAGAAAAAAATTAAGTTACAATCTATGACAGATTTTTCCATATTAATTTTGTTTTTGAACAGTTTTAAAACTGTTTTAGCCCATAATTGAAAAATCTTCAGAGGCATTTGGGGGCCCCTGAAAATCGGGGGCCCTGGGCCCGTGCCCCAAATGCCCTGCCGTAAATCAGGCACTGCCAAAGAGCCTATAGGCTGTTTTCAAAGAGCTGGGATGGTTGAATCATCTTCCTTTCTCCAATCAGCCAGATAATTTTCAGGCTTATTACAAAGAGCCTAGACAGTTAGGCTAATAGGAATATGGTCATTTATTTTTCAATCAGCCAGATATTTCTAGGCTTATTTCAAAGAACCTAAATACCGCTAGGCTAATTGAAAAATGACCCGAACCTGAAAATTTAAGTTAACAAGATACCCGACCCGAATCCGACAAAAGATTCCATCGAACAGCAATCCGATCTGCTTCCCTCCGCCCCTTTGCCTCCCCCCAACCTGTAAAATAATTTAAAATCTTTAATTTAAAAAAAATTTCCATAGCATAAAATTTCTGCCCTATTTGTTACTGTCTAGTGATAATAAATCAGTAATCAATAAAGTACATCAACCCCCTCTCGCCAAAATTTATGCTTCCCCCTTTCGCGCCTCCTTTCCATCGTACGGAGTTCCATATCTTCAAATTCTTTATTTAAAAAATTTTGCCCTGTTTGATTCTCACTAATAACAATAAATAAATAATAATCTAAATTAACCCCATCTTCAACCTCCCAAATTTACGCTTCTCCCCTTGCTCCCCCCCCCCCCAGCATACAAAGAAGTTGTAATTATTTTAAAATATTTGATTTTATCTAAAAATATTTTGTCCCTCTCCAGTGACAATAAATAATATATTATATAAATTATCCCCTTACCCCGAAATTTCTGCTTTCCTCTTGCCCCCCCCCCCCCCCTCCCGTCCAGCACACATATTTTCACATATTTAAAAACTTTGTTTAAAAAAAAACGCTACATTCGTTACTCACTAATAAAAATAAATAAATCATCCCATAAAATACGCCCCTAACTCCCCAAATTTACGCTTCTCTCCTTCGCCCTCCCCCCCCCCAGCATACAAAAAAGCGTATAATATTTTTAAATATTTTAAATTTATATATATTACAAAAAAATCTGTTCTATTTATTGCTCTCTAGTGGCAAAAAACAATCATATAAATTATCCCCTATCTCTATAATTTCCACTCCCCCGTTCCCCCCCCCCTCCCTTCTAGCACACATATTTTGAAATATTTAAAATATTTTCATTAAAAAAATTGCTACATTCGTTATTCACTAATAAAAATAAATAAATAATCCCCTAAATTACTCCCCAAATTTAAGTTTCTCTCCTCCTTACCCCCCCCCCCCCTCCGGCATACAAAGGAGCGTAAAATATTTTTAAATATTTTAAACTTTTATTTTATATTTAAAAAAAAATCTGTTCGATTTATTGCTCTCTAGTAGTAAAAAAATAATCATATAAATTATCCCCTATACCTGAATTTTCCACTGCTTCGTTCTCCCCCCCCCCCCTTCTCCAGCACACATATTTTCAAATATTTAAAAAAAATTGTTTAAAAAATTGCAATATCCGTTATTTATTAATAAAAATAAATAAATAATCCCCTAAGTTACTCCCCTAACTCCCCAAATTTACGCTTCTTCCTCTTTGCTCCCTCCCCCCCCCCCCCCCACCCCAGCATAAAAAAAAATTAAACCTTTAAGTTATTTTTATATATAATATCTTCTGTCCTATTCGTTGCTCTGTAGTGACCATGAATAAATAATCAGCCATATAAATTATTCCCCTTCCCCTGAAATTTCCATCCCCCCCTTCCCCCTCTAGCATACAAAATTGAAAATCTTAAAACGATCTATTTTTTAAAAAAGTGCCGTATTCGTTACCGTGTAATAACAATAAACAAATAATCAATCATCTAAAATATCTTCTCTCACCCCCAAACTTTCTGCTTCCCCCCCCCCCCCCTTGGGCCTGTTCCGCCATAGAACACTGTTTAAAAACTTTAAAACTCTAATTTAAAAATATATTCGAAAAAGAACAGAGAAATAAAAGCCCACTAATACACTTTTATTAGAGAAAATTACACTAGGGATGGTTTCTGCCACCCAAATAATCCAGCAGCTGAAGTGCGACGTCATATGCCCGTGCTCTATATAGAGAAAAAAACATAAAACTCCACAATTTTGCTTTGAGAAATTGATGTCTAACTAGTAATGTTTAGTACAGTTTAAAATACCAGATGTCCATTTGAAAAGAAAATAGGTTTCTTCTTTCACCCCTCTACAAACAGTCCTTTGGACTGGAGTAGGGAAGGGAAGGGAGATTTTCTCATCAATCAATTTGAGATGGGTGGGATTTGTACGGGGTGGGCATTTTAGCGATTTTGCTTAGATTTTCATTAAAAATTGCTGTCCATTGCGCTGATTTTATATTCCCTAATTGGTATAAAATTATGAAACAAAATTAGCTGAAAAGTTCAAGGTTTAAACTACAGCCATTAGTGCTTAAATTTTCAGAATTTTTCATGGATAAATTTTTACAAAGCTATGAATGAAAATATACCTTCGTTTTTCGAATTCCAAAATTGAAAATAATATCAAAATCAAACAGCAACAAAAATTGAAAATTTAATCAACGGCGGAAATGTATTATGATCTCAAATATCATGTGCAAAAAGAAAAATTCAAAAATATGCAAATGCCAATGAGAAATCAGGGCAATGGTCTTCCATAGGATTAACATTAGCACCGTAT
Organism: Maratus michaelseni; assembly: GCA_963931845.1. Lineage (NCBI taxonomy): Eukaryota > Metazoa > Arthropoda > Arachnida > Araneae > Salticidae > Maratus > Maratus michaelseni. The sequence continues at coordinate 30,389,765 of OZ007599.1, forward strand.
TCGCGAGCGCTTGCTCAACGGGAACCTTAAAAGTTGTCGCCAATGGCAGATGTAGGGTACAGATGGGTACAGTGAGACTGGGCGAGCTCTCCTCCCTGTAACATCGCCTATGACGCAATCGAGGTACTGGACCTTGTAATAAAACGCCGAAAGAAACAACGAACACTTCGAAGATAGAACTATAGGGAAGAACGACATCACATTACAGTACTAATAAAAAGGTGGTCCAGATTTTTCTTAGAATTATACAGCGGTAGGGCGAAAAAGATACAAAGCATTCATACAAACTTTTTTTAGAGGCAATGTATATCTCTAAGCACATGGGGAGCACACGTTACTGTTTATAGAGGGGAAAGGGATCAGTTATACATATTTTAAATTTGATTGTTATATGAATATATTTCTTAAATGAAAAAAAGCTTCTGAAATTTTGATTTTTTTAAAAATGATTTTGTAACAACGCTGAATAATAATAATAATAATAATAAACATAATAATAAAAAACATTCCTTAAAATTTTAACAGCTAAAAAAATAACTAATGTAGAAACAATAACTACATACATTCAGTATTAACTGAAAGCACTTTTCATTACTAAATATATATTATATCATTACATATATCATTACTAAAAAAAATTACACACTTGCTAATGCAGTTACATAATACAGAATACACATAAATAGATATATAAAAAAAAAACAAAGTTAGACTAGGATTATGTTATTTCAATAGCAGTCATTAAACTGATATTACTGGAGGCGGTACTAATTTTTCCTTCCAGTCCTTCCTAGTCAATTTAATAGGTACATCCCTTTTCGCAACACACCCGATCGGATGACTAATTTCTGCCTCTGATGCCGTAATTAAATTTTATTCTAACCATTCAGGAGCTTGTCTATCCATGTCCTCTTTGTACGTGATAAGGACACTGTGTTGTTTCTGTTTTATCCTAACCATCCCCGGTTTCGAATCAATCCTATGTTTCTCTGTTTCAACTGGTTGTAAAGGGGCCATAAATCTTTGTTTTTCCTCAAAATGGATTTTAAATCTCCAACTTGAGTACTTGACAACCCTTTTATCTCAAACCCTTTCATGTGTCTAATTACCGGTTGTTCCCTATCTAACAAAATAGTTTTTCCACGGTTTTCAAATTGCCCATCATTATCAAAGACAATATCAACTACATTATTTCTAGCGAAAATTTCTCTAATTTCATTTCGTCGTACTTGCTTTTTACTCCCGTCCGCTAACTCAACTATAAATGGATATTGAAATGTTTCTTTTCTTTCTCTCCATCACTCCCCTTCATTCCCCTCGTTGACTGACACTCTAAACGTGACTCACAAAATGTTTTAACTTCTTTGGACATGCCTTCCCAATAAATTTAATACCCAATTCTTTGTAACATCTTCATAACCGCGTGATGCTCTCCATATACAGAAGTATGCGCTAATTTTAGAATTTCCTCCCTTCTAATTTTAGGTATTACTAATTGAGCTACTGTTTCTCCTACCAATTTCTCTTTATGATACAATAACCCATTCACAATGCAATAAAACCCTCTATTCTTTTTATCTAATTTCCACGCTTTCTCTAAGTCTTTACAATCCATTTGGGCTTTCTGAAATGTATCTGAACTACTCTCAGTAACTTCATCAACATTATTTTCCTTTTCCTGTACCAACATTATTTCCCTCCCTCCGTTTTTTCCTTTTCCTGACTTTGTAAATTTACCAACCTCGTTTCGACGTCATAAAGATTACTCGTATTATTTCCTATCCTTTCCCTTTCATTCACTTTATCACTACTACGTTCCTGACTTTCGGATTCTCTTAATGACCTTTCGTGGTTTAACCCTGCTAATTCGTTAGCCGCTTCAGGATGTAAAATTACATGTTCCTTACTATTATCAATTATCGCGCAAATTCTCTCATTTGTGCGATAATAAATTCACATCCTGTTGAATTACACTAGTTTGACCGCATTTTGGAATAGCTAAAGGTAATTGAACTAACAGGGATTTAACTGCCTCACCAAATGTCCCTTGTAAATAAATACTGCCAGCCCTTTTTAGTTTCTCTGCCGGTACTAAATCTTTATGAACGACACTTGTTTCACAACCTGAATCCACTAATCCTTTTGCTCTTTTCCCATTTACACTAACCTCAATTTTCTCGAGTTTATTTAATTTCTCACCAATAACCTTAGTTCTCCGTTACGATTCTTGCCATAATTGCCCCCTTCGGTAACTCTTTAATACCTCGAATAGAAACATTATTTATACTAGCTCTTGATTCTCGCCCTTTATTAACATGCCTATTCCCTTCATTATTTACTTTCGTACAAAAGCTGTGGTGATGACCCCTTAAGCCACATTTAAAACAAGTAGGCGTTACATCCTCATAAATTTTTTGTACTCTGGCTTTCTACCCGAAAATAAACTGACTTCATTATTCCCATTTTGTCTCCAGTTACGATTAAATCTATCATCTTTTTTCCCCTCTAGAATCTTCGTTGTTTACAATCTTTCTTTTCCTCTAAAATTCTTATAAGTTACCGCATAAGATTTGTGTTCAGCGTCGAAGAAATTATCACATTCCTTAGCAATTTTCGAAGCTTCAAACCATTTACTTTGTTGCGTTAATCCGATATGCGCAGAAGTATCATCATCTAACGAATTTACTAATTTATCGGTAATGATTAATTGATTTACCTTTTCATATGTGTCAGCACCCCGAATCTTACAATAATTTTCCCACGTTGCTAGCAACACTGATGCAAATAATACATGAGTCTCATTTTGGTTCCTCCTAGCTTTCCTAAAGTTTTCCAAACATGCCTTTGGTGTTGGCTCGTGCTACCTAAGTACTAACTCTTTTAGCATCTCATAGCTCACCATTTGTTCTCTTGTGATATAAATTAATAAATTATCTTCCTTACTTCCTAACATATTTAACAGAAATTCAGCCTGCTGGTTTCCCGATACATTTTTAGTATAAACGCCCATTCCAGATTGTTAAAAATAAATTCCATCCCTCGGTCCCTTCTGGTACCTTGATCGATAGCATTTTGACACTTTTAATCAGTTTATCTATGCTGTATTCATTGTTATGATCCCTGCCCTCATTTTTATGGTTGACGGACCCCTGAATTCTTAATCGTTCCATCTCTAACTCATGGTCCATTCTCAGTTTTTCTTTTTCTAACGCTAGCTTTTCAGCTTCCACCATTTCTGCTTTTTCTAACCTTTAAGCTTCCGCCCTTTCTGCTTTTTCTAACCTTTAAGCTTCCGCCCTTTCTGCTTTTTCTAACCTTTCAGCTTCAGCCCTTTATGCTTTTTCTAACTTTAACTTTTCACCCTCAATCCTTTCTGCTTTTTCCTTTCAGCCAAAATAGATTTAGCTAATTCCCTAATGTTCTCTTCCTCATACCCATCGCTTTCGATAATTTTGTTCTTAAGGATTATATCCGCTTTTAAAACTTCCACTCCTATTTTCCGGACCACTGTCTGAAGATCAACCTTCTTAAATTTGAGTAAATAAGCTATAGTTTCTGCTAGTTAATTAACGTTGCTCTATACTTTATTAACTTAACTTTCCCAGAACATTTACTCTAACACAGTTACTTTAACACTACTATCCTTTAATTTATAAAAAAAATAATGAATTAACACTTTTTATATCACAATATACTTTCACTTCATACCCCCGAAATATACTTTTATTAATAATGCAACACAATTTCAATAAAGACACTAGTGCAAGACAGTATAAAATATAGTATCGATTCAAGACTGTTTGGATAAGACTACCAATGCAACAATAATTTCAATATAAGAGCACAGACGTCAAACAGTTTAATTTAGAATATTAATATTAATATAATACGAAATAAAAAAAATGCAAACAATTTTTACTTCATTACTGGTTCTTGCAAAAAAAATCTAAATGTTGCTTTTTCATCACTTTTAATCATTGCTTCTCCTAAGAGCGAGAGTCTGGCTAATGCTCTTTTTTTTTTTCAAAAGTACACCGTTAAATTTTTGCTCACAACACAGATGCAAACGGTATCTAAGCTTTGCAATAGATTAATATTATATGCTCACGTGAATTAACAAAAGAAAAAAAATCTCAAATAAAACAAAATGACTTTCTCTTAAATAATGCATAACATAATTGTAATCATTCTGTATCTCAACACAACTATTAAATTACCTATAAATACCAATATATGAATGCTTCAATTCTATTTATATAAATAACTAGCTGTTACCCGTGATTTCGTTCACGTAACATTAAAAAAAGAATAAATGCATTAATTTAGCAAAACATTTCACTTGATAATTAACAACATATATAATTAACCAAAGCTTTATCACATTTTATAGGAGACCATACGGTATTTCTTTGCTATAGGGGCCTTGACATAACCCAGTCTTAAAAAAGTAAAATTTCATGCCAAATAATATAAACAATCGTGAAAATGAAACTGCAACTAATGAAAAAAGGAAGACCCAGTAAAATCGTGAAAATCAAGGAATTCCTTTTCGTAAAACGAAAAACAACGCTGGCAGAATTCTTCTATACAACAGTGCATTTTAGGTGGTATTTGGTGTACAATTTGTATATATGTGCATTGCTAAATGGGCATTATTATATTGTTTATTTGCATAGACATATGTTATATATTTCTTACTACATTATCTTGTTTATGTATATATTAAATTAAGTGTTTCACGCTAAGTGGTGCAAATAGTGAACAAACTGCTTGTGGATTTTATACATTGATAGATATTTCACAAAGAATATAACAATCTGATGCTATTCTAAAATGTAAATAAAGGTTGCTAGAAAGTACTTTAAATTCTGCCCAATTTAAACTCGATATTTTCTCTATCGCGTCAAGAACACTATTAGCAAATAAATACTGACGACACAAATCTGATTATCTAAATTTACATATTTTTGTTAGTATATATAGGATTATTTTAATTTATTTCATGCGCTTGAAATTTTTTACGCTCTCTCTAGGGTTAGGTGTCGAATAAATGTACTTTCTTGTTATTTTATTTTGCCATTTCTATTTATTCTATTTTCCATTCATTCCATTTATGGATACTGATTTAATTTACATATTCGTGTCAAAGAATATGCTTTAAAGTTATTATCAGGATTAGGATAGGATACGATTAGGGTTAGGATTAGGAATAAAAATTGAACGACAACGGCATGACCGATTCAGGTTTGAAGTATGAACCATCATGAAGCAATAAGAAAATTAGAAAATTATCGGCTAATAGTTTTTAATATGTTTTACAGTCATAGTTGGCATCAAAGGTGAGCGGGAAATGATCATCTAAAATACCATTAAGTGTTTACCACGCAAAAAACAAATCTGGTTACAACAATGTATTTAATTTTGCGCCAAATTTCACTTGATAAAAAAAAAAAAAGCAAATTGACTAGGGACTTAATTACAGACCTCTAACCTTGTTATTCTGGGAAATTTTCTACCTATAGGTAAAAAAAATTCTACTATATAGAACTCGCTTTCACGTTTATAATGTTATGAATTGGCACGATCGGCTTGTTCAAGTTTACACAATTCGGCTTGAAGAAAAGATTCATTACTTTTTGATTTCTTCTTTGCTTTTGCATTACGCGAATTTGTTGGTAAAATCGATTTTCTTTTCGATAACATTGTTGTTTTTTAAGTTAAAAAAATATTGTAATTTTACTTAAACATTGCTTTAAAATCTATGCAATTTTTCTTATCCTACAAGAATTTACAAAAATCTATTATGAAACAACTTTTAAAAAAGCTATATTTAAAAACGACAACAAAGTTTTTCCTATTTTAAAACTAAAAGAAATGTAAAATTAAATTCCGGTTCGAAAAGACGATTTACAAATGTGTTTCGATTGTGGGAAAATATGATAGAGGAATGATAGAGGAAAAATGCTGTTACTTCGACACAATCATATTAAATCTTTAGCTTTTATGAGAAAAGCAATTTTCTTTTAAAAAATATAGTTATTTTTATTAAGATTTTCTGATTTTCGATACAGATAATTTTGCGATGCATATTGTCGGATTCCACTTCTCCGTTCACACAATTTCGAAATAAATCCGGTCTTTTGATATGCTGCCACCACCGATATGAATACGTGATATCGGGCACGATACTTGATGTATATTTAAGAAAAACCTAACTCTTTCAATTAAAGTTAAAGTAACAATTTATTAACAATATTTACACTTAAACTCGGATGTAAATTATCCGGTTTAACACTAAATCAAAACAATTACAGACAACGCTCTACGTATACCGTTAGACTACGTCAATTCATTCCGCACTGAGATTTCTATTCATCTCACACCCGCTCTCTCTTTCTTTCGAGAGATACCGTTAAACACACGTGGCTCAGATCGTCAACTCTCCACGACCTTACTCCTTCCCTACCCCGTTCCAACTAACTTCACCTCTGCTCATTCCCCAGCGCACCCGCTCTCTCTCTCTCTCTACGGGGCTGCTGTTTTATTTCCAAGGGTCGCTTGACAACCGTTCCTACCTCTTGACTGATCTGTCTTCCTAAATAAAAGGGTGCACTCTCTTTCTTATCTATCAAAGACCACATTGCAATGGAAATACCTCTTTCATTATGTCCAAGTCGCCACCCTCCGGATTAAGATTTTTCTTAAACCAGACTCTAACGGTACACAATAGATACAGATACAATACGCTAATCCCTTAAGAATAGCTTTCAACTCTTGCAACTGTGAGAGAAACCTGACACCCCCCACCTTAGCTGAAAATATGCCTTTTAGGGGCTAATTTTCCTCAAACTATGTAATGTCTGAGAAGAGTTCAACAGTTCCTTGATATGTTTCTTCATTACTGCAATTACATAAATATTTCAAGGTGTCTGAAAATTACCTACTGACATCTCTAATGAACCATATACTAATGTGAGAAATACCAAAAAAAATTACACAATATGCTAATACACCTTTATAAACACAGGATGTACATACAATTATAAATACGCAAAAAAAAAAATAAAGTTACACTAGTATTATGTCATTTCAATGTCAGTCCTTAGGCTGAGATTGCTGGAGGCGGTACTACCTTTTCCCTCCAGTCCTTCCTCGTTAACTTAATTGGTACATCCCTTTTCATAATGCATCCGCTTGAATGGCTAACTTCTGCCTCTGATGTCCCAATTAAATCTTCCTCTAACCAATCAGGCACTTGCCTTTCCAGGTCCTCTTTGTACGTGATGATAACATTGTACAATTTCTGCCTTATCTTACCCCTTTCTGGTTTACGACCAATCCGATTTTTCTCCATTTCAACCAGTTGGATAGGACCCATAAATAATTCCTTATTTTTCCTTAAGATTGATTTTATGTCACTAACTTGAATATTGGTTAACCCTTTTATTTCGAATCCCTTCCTGTCTTTATTTTCCGGTTGTTCTCTGTCTAACAACAGATCTTTCCTACAGTCTTCAAACTCCCCGTCACTATCCAAGACAATATCGACTACTTTATTTTTAGCCATAAATGCTCTCATTTCATCTTGATACACCAGTTTCTTACTTCCGTCCCCTAACTCAACTATAACTGCAGGTCGACATATTTCCTCTTTCTCCTTATTACTCACATTCATTTCCCTCGTTAAACGACATTCTACACATGATTCGCAAAACGTTTTAGATTCCTCTGCCATATTTTCCCAATAAAATGAATGCTTGATTCTTTCTAACATTTTCTTAACCGTCTGATGTTCTTCATATGAGGAAGTATGCGCTAATTTTAGAATTTCCTCCCTTCTAATTTCAGGTAATACTAATTGAGCTACAGTTTCATCTACTAATTTCTCTTTATGATATAGTAACCCATTAACAAGATTGTAAGACCCTTTATCATTTTCAGCTAATTCCCAAGCTTTCTCTAAATCTTTACAATTCATTTGGGATTCCTGAAATACATTTAGACTACTTTGCGTAACTTGATTAATCTTACTTTTCTCTACCTCGGCTTTTTCCTTCTCATGACTTTGTAAATTTTCCGATCTCGCATCTACGACATAACGATTATTATTACCATTTCTAATCCTTTCCCCTTCTTTCACTTTATTCCTACTATCTTCCTTACATTCCCTTTCTACCGATTCTCTTAATGATTTCTCGTTGTTTAACACTGACAATTCATTAGCCACGACAGGATGTAAAATTACCTGTTCCTTACTATTATCAATTATCGCGCAAAGTACATCCTGATGAATTACGTTAGTTTCACCGCGTTTTGGAATAGCTAAAGGTAATTGAATTAACGGCGATTTAACTGCCTTACCAAATATCCCTTGTAAATAGATGCTACCAGCCCCTCTTAGTTTTTCTGCTGGTACTAAATCTTTATGAACGACGCTAATTTGGCAACCAGAATCCACCAATCCACCAATTTTGTTGCGGACCCCTATACTGCTTATGTCTAACTCATGGACTTTTTTCAACGGTGATCCGGCATTCAAAGAGAGGGTAAAAACTTTTAAATGGAAAAAAAGTGAATTTCTGAAGAATTTTGATAAAAAACCCTATCCTGTTGCACTTTTTGATTTATATGAATATTACAATATTAAATTTTGATATGTAACTGTATGTGAATTTCAAATAAATAATGATGTACAAATGTACTAAATAATTTGTTTTTATTAAGTTTCAACAAATACACATATTTACATTATTTATTAACCTCTATACAGACCCATAAAAGGGCTTTTGCTGATATCAATTGTATGGTCTTGTACATGCATTAATTGATGTTGAGGTGCTACATGCAAAGTATCTAGGTATGGAAAATGTGAAGGATAATTCACTTTCACATGCATAGTTGCCTCAATTTCAAATAATCCTTGTACATCACTGTAATGTCTAGTTCCACTGATCATGTCAGAAGTTGTTATACTTTCAACACTTTTTATTCCACAATGAACCCACGGTTGAACTTGGCTTTCGCCTACTGGAGAAGTTTCCACTGGGTGTATTATTTGACTCTTTTCGATCAAATCGTTGATTCTATAGTTCGTTGAATTAAATTTAGATACTTTGTTGGATTCTTGATTCACATTTAAGATAGAAGCTTTATCTCCTGTAGTGCCGGCAATTCTAAAAGTTTTTCTGCCAGTTCTCAAAACACGAGAACTCATAGGAGTTATGATACTTTTATATGAACCGTCTTCATTAAACAAAGTGTTCGGAGTGTTGTACGAACGCAAACATTTTTTTAGAATACCGATTTTAGGTACATACTGATATGCACCGATGCATTGACCTGATGCATCAGTAGCATCGATGCGCCGAACAGACCTTTGCAAATCAGTCCAACCTCCAGAATGAGAATTGTTAGTAACTAATGCATAGTACATGTTTAGCGGAAATCTTTCGCCTAAAGTGTGAGCAGGAACTACTTCAGCCCAACTTGCGGATTCCTGATGTGTTCCGTAATAAGCCTGAGTCAAACTGTCAATGTCTGATGCGTCTACAAGTTTGAAACCAGTTGGTACCATTTTTTCATTAGCGTTAAAGGCATTATATGTAACGTTGACTCCGTCGTAATGATAATTAAGACCATAAGCAGACAAAACATCTGTGGCTTGATTCAAGGAAGCTAATTCGGACTGAGATGCGTTCGTTTCAAAAGCTTGTCTAACATTTCGAAACCATACCTTGACAACCGTTCCTACCTCTTGACTGATCTGTCTTCCTAAATAAAAGAGTGCACTCTCTTTCTTCTCTATCAAAGACCACATTGCAATGGAAATACCTCTTTCATTATGTCCAAGTCGCTACCCTCCGGATTAAGATTTTTCTTAAAGCAGACTCTAACGGTACACAATAGATACAGATACAATACGCTAATCCCTTAAGAATAGCTTTCAACTCTTGCAACTGTGAGAGAAACCTGACACATATCATTGACATTTGCCATCCAATATATTTTTTTTATTATTTATTTTTTTTATTTTTTTTTACTTTTTAAAATTTAAATTAAAAATATGGTATCTTTATGTTAGCCGTGTGCAGACGATAAATCGCCAACCTATCCCATCATTCGTATTGAATTCATTAAAAATATAAATCTTTCACTCATTTCATTTAAAACACAGAACTTTAATTTACAACACATACATTTAAAATACATATATTACGTATATTTAAAATAAGTCCTTTCATGTCAAAAAGAAAAAGAAAAATTAATCACAAATAATTTGATAACCCAAGATCATAAGATAACCCAAGATTTATTTCAACATCAAAACAAATGTTTTATTTTTCTATATATTGCCAAATAGTTATTGGGCAAAAATGTATCGAAATTCTTGCACGCATAACACCTGCATTCGTACCTCACATATAGGTGTCTGAATTTAAAGAAAAGGGAGTTTTAGAAAGATATAAGAATAGCTTTTCAACGTGCAGCACGGACAAATATAAAGATATAATGCAAAATTCTTAGGAAAGCCACTTCAATTGAAATAAGCCCAGGTGTATGAAATCTCAGGTGTGCATAACAAGCCCCTGTAAAAGGATAGGCATAACAACGTTCCAAGAAATTACAATTGATAAGGGATGCAAGAATACATAACGCGATCTCACCGAAAGTGGGGACTAATAATTTATAGATAGGGGTGTCCCCCTTTCTTCCCCAAAGGCGCACGTGTCCAGAACCGGGGCGACACCAGCACGGAAAGGGGAATATATATTATAATATTAAAGGAGTTATAGCATTTTAGATGATGTCCAATGATTTTGTCCCAAGGCGGGGATTTTAACAAAAGAAAGCTAAGCTATCCACTAACACAAAATTAGGGGGGCTAAGAGAGGGCGTAGAAAGACACCGATTGGATCTCAACGGTTTCTATGGGGCGTTTGAGAAAAGGAAAAAAAAAAGGTAAAAAAGGGATGAGGAAAAAAAAGGATTATTATGAGATGGAGTTTTGGGGAGTTCGGAAAAAGATTGAATATGATGAGTGAATGAGCATCGAGTAGTTTTGAATAAAAATATAGTGGTTAGTGAGAAAGATTTGGACTTTTCTGGGAGTCTAAAAGATCTAAGTGCCTGGAATGATGACTTCGCTGCTTTACCTAGGATTAACAGGTAAACATTTCGTTATTTATATCATATTTTGATGTTCTTTGATTTTAGTTTAAAGATATCCAAATCACTAATGTTAGGCGTACAGATAGGCATCCTTTAAATTAATATTATATATTTATAACAGAGTTGTACTGCTTTATATTGTAATTGTGCTATTTACTCATATTGATTCCTTAATAAATATACTTGTAACTTAGACATTTATATTTCTGTTTTATTTGTCTATAATTTAATTTGCTACAGGAGGCGGGCTATGCATGAACTCTCGGGTTTTAACTTCGCAAACTATACGGTCTTATACTTCATAAATAACTATAAATTAATAATAATAATAATTAACTCTTGCCAATAAAGATAACTTCAATTATCCGATTAAATGAAGTAATTAAATAAAAATAAATACACCTGTAGCCCAGCAATGGTGCCTTTGGCTAATAATACCTTTTCAGGTATTAATCTGTTTCTTAATTTCTTTCCTGTAGCACTACAAATTTTTTCGTAAATTTAAAATAGTAATAATAATAATAATAATGATAATAATAAATTAAACAAATAAATAAAAAGATAATAATAATTTGTATACAACTCTGTTTTCCACCAAATCAAAATTGAATTTAATGCCTTCTACTTTATATATTATTTCAACTTATACATAAGAACACAAATAAAACTTCGATTCTATTTCTATCATGTTTTGTAAAATTAACAAATGCATCAATCTTGATGTTTGGTTATATAACGGGGAAGTTAAATTATTCTCTTCAAAAGGTTATTCTAGTGACATTGCACCTCTTTGTGATACATTATCCAATTGCTCACATGTTTCATAATATTTTTTTCTTTATTTTCTCTAAATTAATATAAATACAGTCACTATATGCTTTCTATATATTTATCAAAGGATTAATTTATTAACATACATTTTCCTTATTATATATACTTCACTACTATTTTGCTCTGTGTTATGTTTACTGATTATTATTTTATTATTACTTTTAATTGATTGAGTGTACTGTTCGAGTAGGATATTTAATTTATGACTATCGTTAGCTAAGTAAAATATACCGGAGATAATTTGTTTCTATATTCTCTTTCATTATTAATTTTTGGTATAATCTTTTATTTTAAAATGGCTACCGATAACGAAGCACTAATTAGAAAATTATCAGGATTTCAAAACGTGATACCCCAATTCGACAATATCTCAGCTATTTCCCCACAGTTCTTTATTGAAAATTTGGAAACAATTACAGAATTAATAAAATGCACGGATGAAGAAAAATTATTGATTATGCGATCGCGAATTAGAGGAGACGCTTTAACAAATGTTATTAATTCGCCGGACTTGAACCAAGAAAAGAACTTCAAGGAATTCAAAAGGAAGTTTTTGTCATATTTTGACACGCAATACAGTCTCGGCGCAAGACAAAAACAATTTTCAAATTGCATCATGACTCCAAATGAACAAGTCAAAACTTACGCTGCGAAGGTGGCACTAGCCACACAAAATTTTTTTTAACTCGCCTGATTTAACAAACGACGCAATCAAGACCATTTTTGAAGAAACTAAATTAGCAAAATTCCTAGATGGCCTACTTCCTTGTTATAAAAACTCCTTAATATTAAAGGAACCAAAAACATTTCAGGAAGCTGTAGATTTTGCCCAGACATTACAAGCCAGTGAATTTTTACCTATTGATAACACTCAAATGGTCAATAATATATCCTCAAATGCCGCTAACGATGAAATCAAAGCGATGTTAGCTGCTCATGCATCTAACACCCATGAAATGATAAATAGTCTAACTAAACAAATAGAGGATTTAAAATTACGAACACGAACACCGCAACAAACGTATAATACATTTCGTAACCCCGGCAGGCAAGGCACGGAACCTTCACGCTTTTACCAAAATAGATCCTTTGGTCAGCGTAATCACCCCACCTGCAACATCTGCAATCGATCATCCCATCCCACTTCAGAGTGCTTTTACAATTCGAATAACAGACAGAATTCCGGAGGCCGAAATTCTAGTTTCAGGGGAAATGGAAGAAGCAACTATTCATACCAAAATACCGCTCGGAATTTCAGAGGAAATTCTACTCGAAGTCCTCGATTTAATGGCAATCAAGGTTCGGGAAACCGGTAAAGGGGAGCAACTACTTTCATAGCTCGAAGCCAGTTGACTCCCCCTCTGACAGTGAATTTAAAGAGAAAAAAAGTATGCGAATAGAAAAGGTAAACACACAGACCATTACATGTGATTCTAGGATTATTGAGAGAAAAAATTCATTACCAGTGATTGATTTAAAAATTGCGGGAATTACAATTAGTTGTTTACTTGATTCAGGATCAAGTGTCTGTTTAATTAGAGATACAGCTTTTCAACAATTTAAGACAGATGATAGAATGAAAATATTGAGAATCGACGCGAAAATTATGTCAGTTACTGGAGGGAATCTAGAAATCACAAATTGTGTCTCTTTACCTATGCATATCGGAAATAAACAATATCAACAAAAATTTTATGTTGTTAAAAATGAATTATCTAAGTTCTATGATGCCATAATTGGTTACGATTTTTTGAAATCAGGAAAATTCAATGTTTGTTTTGATACCGACACGTTAAATTCAAAAAACGCCGCAATTACTATTAGAGATGCTTTGACAAAAGCGCCAGAAATAAACCAAACAACATATGCATATTTACCGAAAAACATCGTTTTAGAGCCAAACGAAACAAGAAATATTGAGCTTTCTTTAGATAAAACATTACAGAAAGGGGAAGTAGTTAAGATTTTTTCTAACTTGAAAAATCCAAATATCAAAATTGTTAATAACGTGTGTTCCCTAGAAAATGAAAGACATATAAATTTAGACGTGTCTAATATTTCTAATGAAACGATTCCTATCAATAAAAACATAAAATTTTGCACAATTAGTAGTAATTTTGACTCAAGAAATATAGAGTTAATTAAGCAACTTAGACGGAATGAGCTTAAACGATCGGATTTTCAATTAGATCATTTGGATACATTTACGAAAAACAAACTGTTAGACTTATTGATGGAATTTGCAGATATTTTTAGTAAGAGGTTATACACAATAGGGTGAACTGAAGCTATACAACCTAATTTGCGAGTGGATACGAATAATTTACCATCGACTAGACCTTATCGCGTACCAGAGGCATTACAAGACGAAGTCAATCGTCAGCTTAAGGAATTAGAGGAAGCGAACATTATTGAACGTTCTAATTCACATATTAGTTCTCCGCTCATTCTTATAAAAAAGAAAAATACGACACGCGACCCTACCAAACAGAAGTATCGTTTAGTAGTAGATTATAGGAAATTAAATGCCCATGTGAAGTACCCTCGACACCGCTTACCTATTACCCAACACTTATTAGACAAATTAAAGGGAAATCTTATGTTTTCAACGCTCGATTTAAGTAGTTCTTTCTTTCAAATAGCGTTAAGGCTTGAAGACCGCGATTACACAACTTTTTGTACATCAAATGGAAATTACCGCTTTGTTTCGTTGCCACAAGACCTAAATGCAAGTGCAGAGTCTTTTGCAAAACTAGCAGATCAAATACTTGCCCCTTTAGCAGATTTAGGAATTTCAAATTATATTGACGATTTCGCAGTTGGTTCCCGAACGGTAGAGGAGATGCTTTACAAACTCAGACAACTTTTCGAGAGATTTCGACTTTTCGGTATTACCATCAATCCCGAAAAATGCTCTTTTATTAAACCTGAAATTGACTTCCTAGGCCATAAATTGAATTCAAACGGAATCCGACCTATAGACGATAATATTATTAAAATTCGAGATTTTCCGACACCAAATACAGTCCGAAAGATTCGCCGGTTTGTCGGTTTATTATCCTATTATAGAAAATTTATTAAAAACTTCTCCGAATTATCTGCACCACTTACCGACTTGACTCGAAAAAACGCGCGATTTCGCTGGACAAAGCAGGCCCAGATTTCGTTTGATACTCTAAAAGAATGCCTTTCTAAACCTCCGATTCTCATACATCCTGATTTCCAAAAAGACTTTATTTTGGCTTCGGATGCTTCGGATAAAGCGCTTGGAGGAATGCTAGGACAAAAGGATAACGAAGGTATAATTCGCCCCATTGCTTACTTCTCAAAAAAACTTAACGATACACAAAAACGGTACACTATCTTAGAAAAGGAATTAATGGCTATCGTGTGTGGCATTTCTACCTTCAAACATTATTTGTATGGTCGGAATTTCATTATTAAATGCGACAATAAAGCTTTAACTGAAATGTCACGCCTTGAGTCACCTGGAAATCGCGTCACACGATGGTTTGCATTTTTAGCAGATTATAATTACTCTTTCGATCATATACCGTCGTCAGAAAATATAGTTGCGGACGCATTGTCAAGAGATTTCTTTGTGAACTCCACAAGTAAAACAAATAATGATACAACCATTTATCAACAAGGGCGGAGTAAAAATTCATTAGAAATTCATTCGGCGAAAAATGAGCTTTCCAAAATTAACACCGATATGAATAAAAATGACACGAAAAAGAATTATTTGCAAACATGTAAAATCACCGGTTTTGAAAATCTCGGAAATTCATGCTTTATGAATGCTGTTTTACAAAGTTTAAACTCCTTACAACCCTTGACACACTACTTAACTAATGAAACCTTAAATTGTAATAATAGTACATTTTGCATGATATGCTTGTATAAAAAGCATTTAAATTCAATACATACCAACACGGATCAAGTTATTCGACCAGTAGAATTTCACGATAATTTAGAGAATATTGCTAAACAATTTCGCAAATTGCTCCAAGAGGACGCTCATGAATTTCTTGGTCAAATAATACAAAAACTAGATCAATCGACTCTGAATCACAGAAATGAATTTAATCTTATCAAAGAAAATGCTTTTAATCCTATTAAATCAATATTCGAGGGTAATTTTCGAAATCAAATACAATGTTTAACATGTAACAAGAAAAGCTTCACATTTGAACCATTCATGGATATTTCTTTAGCATTAACGCAAAATATCCATAGTTTAGAAGATGCATTACAGAATTTTACAAAATTCGAACATCTCAACGACAGTTATCGATGCTGTAACTGTAAAAACTATTCTAAAGCAATCAAACAGATATCAATCTCTAAATGTCCAGAAATAATTACTTTTCATTTAAAGAGATTCGAATTTTCAAACCAAAACAATCATAAACTAACTAATTTTATCTCATATCCCATAAATTTAAACCTTCGCTCATATGTAACTAACGTAATTGATAACGACATGTTGCAATACAGCTTAAGTGCTATTATTGTTCATTCAGGAACAAATACGGATAACGGACATTATTATTGTTATGTAAAAGATTCAAAGGAAAATTGGTACTTAATAAATGACTCCGAGATTCAACAGATATCACCCCAAGAAATACTAAAAGACGAAGCATACATTTTAATGTACTCTAAGGCGGATACAAATAATCAAATAACAAATTTAAATGATATCATAGTAAATGCGATTCAAATTGATTTACCCACAGTACAAGAAATTAAAGTGGAACAACGTAAAGATACAGAATTATCAAAAATTATTCTTGAATTAGAAAGTAGCCCCAAACAATTATCGCAAAAATATCCAGATTATCTATTGAAAGATGGATTGTTATTGCATAAAGCTTTTATTCCACGCATAAGAAAATCCACTATGGTCGAACAACTAGTCATTCCAAGAGTTTTTGTATCGCACGTGCTTACCGCAAAGCATATTTCTCATTTTGGTGTAATTAAGACTTATCATGCTATCCGTGAACAATACTATTGGAAAAATTTGTATTCCGATACAAAGAATTTTGTTGAATCATGTAAAATATGCGTTTCCTTTAAATCACCTAATAAAATCGCCCCTGCACCGATTCAACCTCATTACGTTCCTTCTAAAGTAGGAGAATTTATATCGGGAGATTACATCGGTCCGTTTCATAAAACTGATAAAGGAAATAAATATATTCTTACTTTTGTGGACCATTTTTCTAAATTCATTAAATTGTATGCAGTACCTAATACCACGACATATTATACTGCTGAATGTTTTATGGACTATATTAGCACTTTCGGTGTCCCAAATAAATATTTAACCGACAAGGCAAGTTGTTTCACAGCTGAAGTATTTAAATACTTATGTGATAGATTTGGCGTTACTAAATTAGTAACCACGCCTCAACACCCAAGTTGTAACGGTCAGGCTGAGAATGTGAACACTAATATAAAAAAGTCGCTCGCTATATTTGCAGACCAAACTTCCAATTTTGACGAATTTATTTCATATTATGCATTAATTTATAATAATAGTGTTCATGTAACCACAGGCGAAAAACCGGCATTTCTGCAATTTGGGTACGACCAAGTACTTCCAACAGATATTCTGAACGAACATCACTCAGTTGAACATGTTTCACATCAAAATTACGTTGAAAAAAGAGCTATGCAGCTTAAATATGTTAATAGAAAAGTACGAGAAAATATTATAAAAGCTAGCGAGAAAATGCGGGATTATCAACACCGGTTTGCAAAAAGTAGAACATTTTTCCCAGGGCAAAACGTATTCTTAAATAATCGGGACTGTGACAGGTTTAAAGTTACTACGAAGAGGCGTTACAATGTTGGGCCATATAAAATAAAAGAAAAACACAATGATGTCAATTTTACAATCGTTGACCCTCACAAAATCAATAGCAAAGGTATCAAAGTACACGCGCAACGATTAATTCCAATAGCGGACAGGAGACCGCATTTAAACTTATTCGAATCTATGGTTAAACAGTCACAAAGAATTCCTACACTTCCAGACAATTACAAAAAGCCTTATGGTCAATTCGATGACACACCTCCTGAAGGAATTTCCTGGATAATGCATTCAAAATGTCCCTCACAGCAAGAGGTTAGAAATGCTACCCCAAAAACACCCCGGGGTCCTCCCTCATCATCTGCTTTAAGCCCGAGTCCAGATCAATTACCCACAGACACAAATGCGTCCCCTCCCTCACCAACAAACATTGACAATCTTCAAGCTTCACCTGTAAGTTCGGACGATTCACAAAAGACCATTGTCTATGATGCAAGCGCTTCATGCCCTCAAACATATCACTATGACCTCAGGGATATTCAGCCGCGGTATTTAGCTGACAGATTTTTGGAATGCGCTTTCGAGGTTACTAACTAATAGCATAAACGAGAGAAAAAAAGGAGACACACCTGTTGGTGCTCTAAAAGGAATCCTTTCACTACCCCTCATTGCCTCAAGCAGAAAGTACCTACAAGATAAAATATAATGTATTGTAAATACTGTCCTCTGCTTTCTCAAGATTTGTAAATATTGGAAAGAAAATCGTACTTTATAGCTACATATTTCTTACAACTATTATTGGAAAAAAAAAAAAAAAAAAAAAAGGTGTTTATTTAAAATTTATATTTCTGGTAAAGAGGGCTTTGCTTATGCTCACAAATCAATTTAAGAGAGATAGATTGTGTGCGAATATTATATTTTTATTATCAATGGGTTTTAACATTGTAGGTTAGTTATAAACTATTTCTTATTTTATAGTATGTATGAATTGGCAGAGAAATTTATTATTGGTTTTCAAAATTTTCTCCTTATTATTCTATTGTTTTATTTCTTATCATTATTTTCTAGATTCAAACTAGTATTAAAAAAAAAAAAAGGTGTTTATTTAAAATTTATATTTCTGGTAAAGAGGGCTTTGCTTATGCTCACAAATCAATTTAAGAGAGATAGATTATGTGCGAATATTATATTTTTATTATCAATTGGTTTTAACATTGTAGGTTAGTTATAAACTAATTTTTATTTTTTAGTATGTGTGAATTGGCAGAGAAATTTATTATTGGTTTTCAAAATTTTCTCCTTATTATTCTATTGTTTTATTTCTTATCATTATTTTCTAGATTGAAACTAGTATTAAATAAAAAAAAAAAAAAAAAAAAAAAAAAAAAGAAAGAAAGAAGAAGAAAAAAAAATTTAAGCATTGAATGTACTTTTTATAAATTTATCTTTTCGTATAGATCTATAATTTCTCTGTTTTTAGATTATTTATTGTCATTATTTATATATTATCTTATTTACGAATTAACTAACTGTTAATTCAATAGAATATGATCGTATAAAATTTCTTATACGTGAGGACTGTTATTAGCGAGTATATAAATATATGTAGATATTAAACCTTATTTCTTAATGCGAAGCAGATTTTATCAACGTATTCAAGATTAAAAAAAAAAAAAAAAAAAAAAAAAAAAAAAAAAAAAGAAAAGGAAAGAAAAAAAAAGGAAAAAAAAAAAATTAAGCATTGAATGTACAGTATATTCTTTATAAATTTATCTTTTCGTATAGATCTATAATTTCTCTGTTTTTAGATTATTTATTGTCATTATTTATATATTATCTTATTTACGAATTAACTAACTGTTAATTCAATAGAATATGATCGTATAAAATTTCTTATACGTGAGGACTGTTATTAGCGAGTATATAAATATATGTAGATATTAAACCTTATTTCTTAATGCGAAGCAGATTTTATCAACGTATTCAAGATTAAAAAAAAAAAAAAAAAAAAAAAAAAAAAAAAAAAGAAAAGAAAAGGAAAGAAAAAAAAAAGGAAAAAAAAAAAAAAATTAAGCATTGAATGTACAGTATATTCTTTATAAATTTATCTTTTCGTATAGATCTATAATTTCTCTGTTTTTAGATTATTTCTTGTCATTATTTATATATTATCTTATTTACGAATTAACTAACTGTTAATTCAATAGAATATGATCGTATAAAATTTCTTATACGTGAGGACTGTTATTAGCGAGTATATAAATATATGTAGATATTAAACCTTATTTCTTAATGCGAAGCAGATTTTATCAACGTATTCGACATTAAAAAAAAAAAAAAAAAAAAAAAAAAATCATTTTTCCGAAATTCTTAATTTTGCTCTCTCATTCTTTAGAAATGGTAGTTGGTGAGTTAAAATTAATTATGCTAATTTCAGTTAGCATTTAAATTTAAATTTGCTTCTATTAAAAGGGCATTTCATGTCACATATTTAATTAAAAAAAAAAAAAAAAAAAAGAGAGAGAGAGAGAAAGAATGTAATCCATTTTATACTAATAATTCCACCCTTCTCTCTCTTAGCTCTAATCATTAAACAATTAAAAGTTATTATAAATATATTTTAGTTACTCATTAATGAATTTCGTCGATAAAATAAATTTTAGTTATTTCATGAGTAATTTGATATCGCATAACGATTTTCTTTGCAAAATGGCCAATTGCACTGATCATATTGTTAGCAGGTTAATTTACTCAAAATTTAATTTTAAAGACTTTCATAGAACTTAATTATCACTGTTCGATTGAATTCAATAATTCTTCCACCGCACAGACAAGGTTGAAATTCTCTTTCTTAACAATCACTAATTCCATATTGTCATTAATCAAACAAAATATATGTATCACAAAGACAAAATGTTATTCGAATTGCATCATTTCACCAGGGTTTGGTACTTACTACTTATTTGTGTTCTTATAATTAAATTAATATGAAATCCCTACTAATTATTTATTCAATTTAAATACTTTAACTTAAACTAAAATCAACTACTGTTCGGAATATGGTGTGAATAAGGATTTGTTTATTGCAGTAATTTTGACGTTGTGCCAGGACGCAGACACCTTATCTCGATCACGCCATGGAAAGCTCTGCAGTCTACGAAATAACTTCAACTGCACACGGATTCCAAAACAAATCTGGAACAAGATTGACGTTCCATCCAATGCATGCTTTTTGCACTCATGTAAAAACTGTATTATTGTAAAAAGAACGTTTATTATGACCGCTGAATTCGAACTTCTAGAACCGTCTGCATTCTTATTGCGCGATAGCCTACAACAGACTGATGAATTCTCCACGACATACGCTTGTGCCACTAGAAACAATGAAAATTGTGATTGTACGAATGACAACTGCGATGGTACACCAGACTTTTGTAAAATCAGAAATTGTCGTAGTAACAGCACTTGTCAATGCACCATGACTTTTCAGAAATTAGACTTAATCGCTGTCTCTTCTGATGCTTATATTACAAATCCGGACTTGTTAATTCTCGACATATGTTACTATGATTCACGCCAAAAACATGCCTCAAACAGCATTCACAGAAAATTAATGGAAGGTGAAAAGGCAACATTTACTAATAGAAATTTATCCTTTTCATTCGAAGACCCGCTTTTGCACCTTTCTGGACAAGGCCGGGTTATTATACGCAGTCCAGATTTTGAACATGTGTTGGTTGTACCTCAGGACGGTATTATTAAAATACCCTTTGAATTTCTTGCATACAAGACAGACATACAAGTTACTTACCTCCATATTAGCGGAAAAGTGGTGTCTGGAGTGATTCACGTTAGTGGGAAAAATATTTGTCAAATTCGTCATTGTTTTTTATGCAGAGATATAGTTACTCATTTCAAATGCTATCCTCGGGTTATTCAATATTGTGTATATTTTATATTTGCCATACTTATACTAATTCTATTACTATGTGTGAAACTTATTGCTAAAAGCCTAAAATTCGTCGTTGTTTCCTTAATTTTATGTGGTTGTGCTGTCTGTAAAGTGTTTAAATTTATTGCCAGATGCTCCCTACTATTAGGAGCATTCATTGGTTCAACAATACGGGAAATATTCCATACATGTCATACAGCATTAGAACGAAACGCAATGAGACGTGCCAATATAAGTACATTGCCCCTAGTGATTATGGCCTGTGTTTGTTACATATCCACAGTTTCAGCAGATTGTAGTACAAATACTATCGTTAAATCGGATCTTAAGTCCTGTACTACAGTGCATGATGGATCGAGAAACTGCAAAATTTTTACAACTGCGGAAATCTCTTTACAATCCCTCTCTGCCGAAAATTGCCTTTGGTTTTCTGATCCTAACGAGAATCACCTTTTTTCGCTGAAATTGAAACTTGAAGAAGTATTATGCACGTTTAGTAAAGAACGTTTATACTTCACTTTCCCAGTTACCGCGAAAAAAATAAGTCAGATTTCCTGTATTTATAACAAGTTCTGTGGGCGTGGCCACCATTGTATTTCTCGTGAAGTGGGAAAAGACGGCATTCACTTTGAGGCTGAAACTGAAGAAAGTCGCCAATTTCCGGGTTTCTCTGCCTGTCTTGCAGGAGAGAATGGAAATGGGTGCGTCGTATTAACTCGTCCAAGTTGTAACTTCTACCGAATCTGGTATGAGCCAAACCTGCTACAGAGTTTCGAAGTATCAAAGATCACTGGTCACACCTGCAAATACCAGATATCAGTGACACATGTTGAGAATAATACAATCTCTCGACTGATAACTTCTGATACAGCATTTACTGACTCAGGAATAAAGATAACAGTCCTAGGGGCATACGACCAACCTCACATTCATATTACAGAAAAGCTTATTCAACGAGTCGGTAATTCCGACGAGGCGTATTTAGCACCTGCCAGCGATAGAAATATCCCTCAATCGCAATTGATCGGAGCCATTCAGGCTAATACTTCTTTTACTACGGACTTCATTTTTTCCCCCGATCTAACACAATGCGATTATTTTGAGGACACGCTCCGCTGTAGTACTGCACCTGACAATATCGAGCGCCTTAGGGCTACACAAGAGCACGCCTTGTCCCTTCAGAGGAACATTCACCTGTTTAAAATGAATGAAGGAAAATTACAATCTACTCAATTACTTTCCTCGGCTGTCAGAATTCAACTACATTTCACAAACTTTAGAATTACGGTACAAACTAACACTATATGCCCGCAATTGAATGAAGCTAGTTTAATTGTTGAAGGATGTTATGGGTGTAAACTATTAGCGCGGATTAAGCTTATAGCTCATTCTTCATGTCAATCAGGACTTGTAACAATACAATTACAACAAATTGCTGTTCACACAAAAGCAATCTACCTTCAATTAGAGGACACAGAACATACTATTAAATTTCAGGCAGAAAGAAAATGCGACACAGACAAAATATGTCTTAAGTCATCGACACTTTCCCATTGTAGGACTTTTAAATACTGTCTCGATGAACCATCAGTGGATCTCTTAGATCTTAATATGAACTATACAAGAACTGTTAGCTCAGACACTTCTTCGAATTTGTGGGACTGGCTTCAAATTCCCAATCGTGGGAACGCATTTTTCATATTAAAATTCATAGGAGCAGCACTATTCATAATTTGTCTAACTATAACCACATTAGCTACTGTAATTACGTGCTGCTGTAGGTCAAGATAAATATTCACTAATTATTTTTGTTTGTTAGCTAAACAAGAGACATTACTTCAAAAAAAAATCGACTTTTATGTTTTATTTTAAATTTTCTCCGAAGCTAGCTATATGTCTCTTGATTAGTAGAGCGGAGATGATGCTTCATCAAATGCGTTAATGTCAATTTATTTATTTAATCATTACCCTATTTCTTTATGTTGTCTAACATTTGTTATTATCTACTTTTATTTCTATGTTTAAAGGATGCCTATAGCTAAAAATGCGGAGTTTTCGAATTTTCTTTTTTTTTATTTGTTTTTTTTCTTTAATTGGCATTTCGTATATTGCCAAATAGTTATTGGGCAAAAATGTATCGAAATTCTTGCACGCATAACACCTGCATTCGTACCTCACATATAGGTGTCTGAATTTAAAGAAAAGGGAGTTTTAGAAAGATATAAGAATAGCTTTTCAACGTGCAGCACGGACAAATATAAAGATATAATGCAAAATTCTTAGGAAAGCCACTTCAATTGAAATAAGCCCAGGTGTATGAAATCTCAGGTGTGCATAACAAGCCCCTGTAAAAGGATAGGCATAACAACGTTCCAAGAAATTACAATTGATAAGGGATGCAAGAATACATAACGCGATCTCACCGAAAGTGGGGACTAATAATTTATAGATAGGGGTGTCCCCCTTTCTTCCCCAAAGGCGCACGTGTCCAGAACCGGGGCGACACCAGCACGGAAAGGGGAATATATATTATAATATTAAAGGAGTTATAGCATTTTAGATGATGTCCAATGATTTTGTCCCAAGGCGGGGATTTTAACAAAAGAAAGCTAAGCTATCCACTAACACAAAATTAGGGGGGCTAAGAGAGGGCGTAGAAAGACACCGATTGGATCTCAACGGTTTCTATGGGGCGTTTGAGAAAAGGAAAAAAAAAGGTAAAAAAGGGATGAGGAAAAAAAAAAGGATTATTATGAGATGGAGTTTTGGGGAGTTCGGAAAAAGATTGAATATGATGAGTGAATGAGCATCGAGTAGTTTTGAATAAAAATATAGTGGTTAGTGAGAAAGATTTGGACCTTTCTGGGAGTCTAAAAGATCTAAGTGCCTGGAATGATGACTTCGCTGCTTTACCTAGGATTAACAGGTAAACATTTCGTTATTTATATCATATTTTGATGTTCTTTGATTTTAGTTTAAAGATATCCAAATCACTAATGTTAGGCGTACAGATAGGCATCCTTTAAATTAATATTATATATTTATAACAGAGTTGTACTGCTTTATATTGTAATTGTGCTATTTACTCATATTGATTCCTTAATAAATATACTTGTAACTTAGACATTTATATTTCTGTTTTATTTGTCTATAATTTAATTTGCTACAGGAGGCGGGCTATGCATGAACTCTCGGGTTTTAACTTCGCAAACTATACGGCCTTATACTTCATAAATAACTATAAATTAATAATAATAATAATTAACTCTTGCCAATAAAGATAACTTCAATTATCCGATTAAATGAAGTAATTAAATAAAAATAAATACACCTGTAGCCCAACAATATGACATCATAGTCGCTTGCTTTCCATACTTACTCGTATTTATGCACTTTGTATTATTATCAAATATTTGAAAACGCACGTTTTGTTTCTAATATGACATCATTTCATATTCTGTTTAATTCTTAAATAATTCATTTCCTTTTCATTTTTCACGTGGAAATTTTTCACTTGAAAATAAATTGGTGATTAAAAATTATTACTCAGGGGTTTTATTTTATATTGGCAACGATAAAGTATTAGCAACGGTAAAAATAAATTTAACCATTTTTAAAAAAGCTGCAAAACCGGGCCCTTTAGGCCAAACCAACCAAACCAACCAACCATTTTAAAATATACGAAAAAATGTCCATTTATTCTCTATGAAAATAATGAAATTTTGAATTATTAAGAAAAATATTGAAATAAAATAAACAAAAACCATTCTATGTTCATTTGAGGGTTATAATCAACTTATATGCAAAGATACAGGATAATTAAATGCTTCATTTTGACGCTGGCTTCAGCCTAACATTTGCACACAATCAGATTTATAATATTATTAGGATTTCACAATAAATATTTTACATTAAACCCCTATCATATGTGGGGGTTCAGTAATGGATTTGTCAGCAGAAAAATGAACAAAACACCTTACCTTGTCTCTTTTTGCCTTCATTTGTCTCCTAGATTTTTGATGGACACCCGTTACACACCTTCTACGATTGTTGGTCACACGGATTCACACACTACCCGTTGACACTACTCTGTACACACTGTTGACACTTTTCTTTTGTGCCATTACATGAATTCACACACTATCTGTCGACACTACTCTGTACTCTTTTGACACTTTTCTTCTTTCCCTTTGCTTTTTTTTCGTCTTTTCTGGATACTGGCCTCTGTAGTTCAGCTCCGTCGCTATTCTTCCGTCTTTCCTGGCTACTGGTTTTCGTGGTGTCATCCCGACGCTGCCAACATTGTTATGGTTTTGTTGCCTTTTGCGGTCACCGTAGTACTTTTCTTGTCCTTTAGACCTTAGTCGCATGGTATTTGCTGCCATCACCGGTATTAGACTGATACCGGACACGTTGTGAAAAGATGTTCTCACTTAGATAATCAACTAATAATTTATTGATTAAATTAGCATGATAAAAAATGTTACAGTGATAGTCCTTATCGGTTCATACAGATTATCATCACTTGCCGTATGCGACTGATGAATGACAATTTCCATGATCGCACGTTTTACTCTATTTCGTTACGCAACACTCATAGACACCGTTCCGTTTACGCTGTAATTAGTTCACCCCGGACTAAGCTGTCCGATACACGTTCTCTCTCAGGGCACTCGGTTCTGTTAAAGACAGAAACCTGACACTAGCCAAGAAGTTATTTGGCTGATAAGGTTATTAGATGACTTAGGGCTTCATGAAAAAAAAAACCGATTGTTCTATTTAAAGATAACCAAAATACAATAAAAATGGTTGCAAACGAAAAATTCACGAAATGAACAAAATATACTGCTGTGAAGTTTAATGCCATGAAACAATATAGTGAAGAAGGCATTTTTTAATTGAAATATCTTCCAACTGAAAAGATGATAGCTGATACGCTCACTAAACCCCTTCCCAAACCTAGCTTCATTAGTCACAAAAATGCATTGAAAATTTTAGTTAATCCATATTAAGAAATTAAACGGGAACTGTTAGAAATAATTCCTCATATTGGATTAAATTAGTATTTCTGCAATCACTTAAAAATCCGATGTTCAAAAAAGAAACACCAGCAGAAAGTTTTCTTCTACTTACTGCAATATCTCGCGAACTGATTCATCGAAAATAAATAACTTGCTAACAGTTATAGCCAATTATCTTCAAATATGATCAAAAGCGATAATGAAATCATTTAGTGACGATGTTGTTTATATCATCATATAATGAACAAAGTGCACACACTAGTAAAAGAGCTTGTTTGATTGCTGCAACAAGTAGGAAAACCTAGACATTTGTGAAATGTGTTTATATTTGTAATATACTTTTTATATTCGCGAATTGTGCTCATTTATTGCAAGCTGTAGTTAAAAGAAAATGTCATGACAGTATACAGATCAAATACAAACTTAAAAAAACATTTTCATTACTTTTGACTTTAAAAAAACTTTTAACTTAGTCTGCCGATAAAACTAACCCTGTCAACATCTCTAAAAGGAGCAAATGGCTCTCGTAATCTCTAACAATCAAAATGTTAATATTGTTTTGTAACTTATATAAATCTAATCTAAAATTTAAACTTAATTAATTGTAAAGTTCAGTAATATATATACTTAATACGTATACACAAAAAGACTAATTATTTGTGTTTATTCTAACTGTGACAGGTCCAAGATGTAATATGTTAAAGGGGTTGCGTTAAATCTTTCAGGTGAACCAATTCCAGTAATGCATAGAAATGAATTTTATTATAATTCAATTCTCAAATAACATAAAATTACAAATTTCTTGAATTACATAGAATTTCACAACAAAATAATAAATAGGGTCCTTCGTCTTTTCGAGTATTAGGCAGTTCTAAGTATAAAATCCAGTAAACAACAATGGGTAAAAGTTTCTCAAATCTCAAATGATTATATTCCCCCTCGAAGGTAGGAAAAAGAATATACGCTAAGCCTTTGTCTGCTTCTATGCGAAGTTGTACTAGATGAAGAAAAACTGGTCGTTCACCTTTGTATAATGCGAGTAAGGCCTTTAGAGTTCGTCTTTGATTGCAAACCGTTTTCTATACAAATCTACTTCACTTTCCGAAGTTTGTTACACACAACAAATCTTCTCCGTATTTTGGAGAATGGATATCTCTGACTAGGTGATTTAACAATTACCTAAGTATGATGTACTTTTCCGAACCGATGTTCAATTCAGAGGAAAACTGTGTTTCCACTTACGAGAATTCAACCTACTCGTAACATCTTTCCCAGCTAACTGACTAACTCTCCTTTTCTCTGTTCATCCTTCAATCCTCCTTCGGAACAATATATTTTTCACTAGCCACTAAAAAGACTTTTAGATGTCGTCATAGTAAAATTCTTTCATGATAGAAGGAGGGGGGTTTTCACCGTGATGTCTCCATAAAGTCTGGTATCAGCCTATTTTTCCACGTTCGCGGTGTGCTCGGCTTGAACATAGACATTCTTTCTTGCACTGCCTATTCACCTCGTTGTCTCCAAACCTTCAAGTTTGGAGACGTCATCAAGATTGATGACGATTGAGCGAAACTTTTGTTGTTGTCCGCCGTTTTAGGGAACTTAAAAATATTCTGAGATAAAATCCCAAACACATGGAAACCTCCTATACCTTGTTATTAGGCTTCGCTAGCAGAGTTCTGTGCGAGATATAATGAATCTCTCACAACACCCCCCCCCTTCTAAACATTTTCAGGGCACAAGATTGAAAATCTGAAAAAAAAGGGATTAGCTCATCCTATTTAAGTGGCTCAAGTATAATTACAATTTAACGCATCACAATATAAATAAATGAACTAATTTCGTATTCACTGTTTACCATTTCTTGAACATTTTGCCTTATAGAATCTTTCCTTTCAGAAGTTATATTTATTACATTACACATACAAAAAGAACAATAAAACGAAAAATAATCAGATATGTACAAAAGATTGAGTTTACTCATGAACTCACTGCTGAATGTCTTTACTGGCATTTGATGAACAATACTTTTTACACAATCGTTCAACTTCTTTAAAAAGATTGTCAGAAAGGCGTGAAATTTCCTCCCTGTCAGTGCTTTCTTTCAAGTGCTCTTTAATGGAATTTAGGAAGATCTTAGTAAAACCGTTTACCCCTTCCAGGCTAACTTTAAAATGAAAATCCTTAATCCCATCCTCTTTGAGAGTAACAACTTGTGGAGTCGTAGTATTATAATTTTTCACTAACTTCCATTTCCTTTCATAACTCCTACATTCAAAATTTTCGCGTCTATTCTCCGAACTCCCGTTCCGGTCAAAATCGGACTTGACAACTTTTTCCGACCTTTTCAAACAACTCTCATTGTTCGCTGTGTGCTGAGAATGGTCGTTTTTACGTTTTGGGAAAAATGACAAAAGACTCTGTTCTTGCCTTTCGGAATCTGTTAGTGGGTTTATTTCGCATTCGGTCTCCCATCTATTTCCAGGGTCACTCTCACTGGCGTTAGTTTCTGCTTTTTGTTTTTGTTTTAGCCTTTCATTTATTAGAGTTTGTGTTTTGTTACCTAAGATATAATGCTTAGTTTTTGAGTTACTATGTAGGATTGCCGCTTTCATAGTAATGCATCCTAGACCTTTTTTTTCTATCACCATACGCGCCACTCTAAACCGTTTTAGGTACTTATCAAACGTTTGTTTGTGCCATATGTATTCATTACCTAATTTGCTTTTGTTTACCGAATTCCATGGGAATATGTCATAATTAGATCCTGTGTCTCTGAGCACGAACGCCTTTTTCCCATTTATTTTGGTTTCGCTAAGAAAGGGTTTGAACAAACCTTTATCCTCGCTTATGTCGCCTAAGTGATTAATACTTTTGAACGTCTTTACTTCCGTTCTATCCCTTTGTCTTTTCGGACAATTGGCCATTAGGTGCAATCCGCTTCCACAAATATGGCAACGCCTCTTTTGTTCAAAGATACGCTCTCTATCTTTAATTACTTCCCTATCGTTCCAATTTATTTTTTCGTCGGGATTGTTTTCTTTCCCCGATTTATCCTCAAATTTCGGTTTTTCAGACTTCCTATCGTAAATAGATCTCGCATTCCCCTTTTTTCTGAAATACATTTTACCGCTTCATATTCGCTTAGTTTTTGAGTTACTATGTAGGATTGCCGCTTTCATAGTAATGCATCCTAGACCTTTTATTTCAATCTCCATACGCGCCACTCTAAACCGTTTTAGGTACTAATCAAATGTTTGTTTGAACCAT
The DNA here is from genome assembly GCA_963931845.1 of Maratus michaelseni. NCBI lineage: Eukaryota > Metazoa > Arthropoda > Arachnida > Araneae > Salticidae > Maratus > Maratus michaelseni. The sequence goes on from OZ007599.1 coordinate 30,419,832, forward strand.
ATGTATTCATTATCTAATTTGCTTTTGTTTACCGAATTCCATGGGGATATGTCATAATTAGATCCTGTGTCTCTGAGCACGAACGCCTTTTTCCCATTTATTTTGGTTTCGCTAAGAAAGGGTTTGAACAAACCTTTGTCCTCGCTTATGTCGCCTAAGTGATTAATACTTTTGAACGTCTTTACTTCCGTTCTATCCCCTTGTCTTTTCGGACAATTGGCCATTAGGTGCAATTCGCTTCCACAAATATGGCAACGCCTCTTTTGTTCAAAGATACGCTCTCTATCTTTAATTACTTCCCTATCGTTCCAATTTATTTTTTCGTCGAGATTGTTTTCTTCCCCCGATTTATCCTCAAATTTCGGTTTTTCAGACTTCCTATCGTAAATGGATCTTGCATTCCCCCTTTTTTCTGAAATACATTTTACCGCTTCATATTCGTGAAGACAATTTGCCAAAACAAGAGGGTCTTTGTACTTTGCCCACGGATGAATGACATGCTCTTTCAATTCACTAGAAGTACGACGCTTAATCTGGTCCATTATCAGTAAATTTTTAAAACTACTGAAATCTGTATTATCCAAACCATTTAACCATCCTTCCAAATAGCTATTTAGTTCGAAAATAATGTTTTTCCAATGAGATCCTGAACTTCGTGGATGTTTAAGGAATTTTTGGTGGTACGCTTCGGGATTCATACGGAAACGATCCAATAAAATTTTTTTGACATGCTCAGAGTCGTCCGTCTTATCTTGTGGTTCCCGTAAAATCAATTCCGAAATTTCGACTGGCAAAAAAGCTAACAAATGCGTTACTAAGTCACCTGTCTCAATTTACGATTTGGTCGCCTGCCGTTCAAATACATTTAAAACAAAGGTTATGTCAGAGCGTTCCGGATTAAATCGATGTATAATTGCTCTTAGCGGTAATTTTGGTGGGCGCTCTGATCCACTACTCGACGTTGAACTACGTCTGTTTGACTCTTGCGTTAATCTAAGTTGTTCCAACGTAAATTCGCGTTCTTTCTGTTTTTCCTCCCTCTCCCTTTCTCTCTCTTATCTCTCTTTCTCTTCTTTTTCCCTTTGTTTATCTGCAGCTATCATATCTTCGCGGTCTTTCACGATATATCCGGCTTGCGTCAGGATGTAATCTCTATCGTAATCATCCGAAGATTCAATTTTTTGAATAATTACCGGAATCCTGCCATTCCTTCCTATCTCCACTCCCAATTCTTCTGCTAAATTCTGCAGATCAATTTTCCGACACTGTTTCAATTCCGTTATTTCCTGCATTTTAATTTTTATGTAAATACAATACAAAGGTGAAAATAATAGTTTCGCTCGTTAACTTATGCTATAAGGATTCTAACACTTTACGGGAAAATTTTCTGATACTACACATATAATACTAACAATTTTAAATACAATTCAATTTGAGGAAAAATAAAAATAGTATACATATAAAAAATAAATTTTCAATACTGTAAAATTTTCAATATTTCAAATTTTCAATTCGTTTTGGTACCAATAATAAAAATTTAAAACAAATTTTGAAATTCTGTACACATAATACAAACAATACATGCTACTTCTAGCACAACAGGTAACAATTTTCCCAGTTATCTCGAAATGAACGCTTTCTGCAACTGGTAACAATTTTCCTAATATCTCATATGATAAATATTTTAGTACCAAAAATATCTATTGTTTCACAAATAATATATATATAAAAGCAATGTCTTCAATATATCTCATTTAGGAATTTACAGCACTTAATAGAAAAATCAAATTTCTACCTCTTTTTTGTTTGGAAAAAAAAAAAAGAAATATTACACATTTAAACTAACAGTACCTCCTTATATTATTTTACTGCCCTCACAATATCAAATTTCATGTGCTGATAAAAAAATGAGAACGTTATGTCTCGTTTCCAATTAAATTAATGTCATTAGATTTAAAAAAAATCTCACAATTTATCAAAAATCAATATTCATTTAAAATATTTCTCAAAGATAAATTTTCCTCACAAAAGTTACATAAACAAACAATTTGACAGCCACTCAAAAATGCCTACCTTTACTGCAGTCGTTGCTGGAAGCGTCTGTGGTGTCCACCGTTACTATGTGGGTCAACCGGTTTCGGGTCTAGCACCGATGTCGTCATTGTTCCGCAAGGGCTTGCTTCAGGATTGCACTAACGAATCGACGTATGTATTCTCTTTGCTAGGGCTTGCTTTCGGATTGAGCTGACGAGACTGAAGTCTGTCATTACTCTGCTAGGGCTTGCTTCAAGTCTGTTGTCTGTATGCAAAGGATGTTCTAGGTTCTGTAGACGGAACTGGGGTCTGTCGTTTCTCTGCAAGCGCTTGCTTCGGGTTTGTTGTCTGTATGCAAGGGCTTGCTTCTAGGTTCTGTTTTCCGCTCCTGAACTGGCGTCAGAAACTCTTGTACGCTCGGATGTGGCGGGCTTCACTGGATTCCACCAGGGCTTTCTTAACTGCTGCTGATAATCTGTTCCGAAAAATACCAATCGCTAACCACCAGCTGTGACAAGTCCAAGATGTAATATGTTAAAGGGGTAGCGTGAAACCTTTAAGGTGAACCAATTCCAGTAATGCATAGAAATGAATTTTATTATAATTCAATTCTCAAATAAAATAAAATTACAAGTTTCTTGAATTGCGTAGAATTTCACAACAATATAATAAATAGGGGTGTCATTCGTCTTTTCGAGTATTTGGCCGTTCTAAGTATAAAGTCCAGTAAACAACAATGGGTAAAAGTTCCTCAAATGATTATAATCCCCTCGAAGGTAGGAAAAAGAATATACGCTAAGCCTTTGTCTGCTTCTATGCTAAGTTGTACTAGATGAAGAAAAACAGGTCGTTCACCTTTGTATAATGGGAGTAAGAACTTTAGAGTTCGTCTTTGATTGCATACTGTTTTCTATACAAATCTATTTCACTTTCCGAAGTTTGTTACACACAGCAAATCTTCTCCGTATTTTGGAGAATGAATATCTCTGACTAGGTGATTTAACAATCACCTAAGTATGATGTACTTTTCCGAACCGATGTTCAATTCAGAGGAAAACTGTGTTTCCACTTACGAGAATTCAACCTACTCGTAACATCTTTCCTAGCTAACTGACTAACTCTCCTTTTCTCTGTTCATCCTTCAATCCTCCTTCGGAACAATAGATTTTTCACTAGCCACTAAAAAGACTTTTAGATGTCGTCATAGTGATAATATTTCATGATAGAAGGAGAGGGGTTTTCACCGTGATGTCTCCATAAAGTCTGGTATCAGCCTATTTTTCCACGCTCGCGGTGTGATCGGCTTGAACATAGACATACTTTCTTGCACTGCCTATTCACGTCGTTGTCTCCAAACTTTCAAGTAGCAAGATTGATGACGATTGAGCGAAACTTTTGTAGTTGCCCGGCGTTTTAGGGAACTTAGAAATATTCTGAGATAAAATCCCAAACACATGGAAACCTCCTATACCTTGTTATTAGACTTCGCTAGCAGAGTTCTGTGTGAGATATAATGAATCTATAACATTTTAAAAAGTTTTTTCCAGACATCTAAATATAAAGGATTTATTCACATCATGCACCAGTGATCTGCATTCGATAAGTGTACATATGGGTACTACTGCGAAATACAAGTACGATGATCACCGACAGAAAAGGTAGGACAATTCCTTTTCATTTTTCATTTATTGAAGATATCATGTAGCCATTCATTTTTCTGAGAAACCTTTTTTCTGAGATAGCGCCGCTACTGAATTCACACCTCCAAGACATCATGCATATTTATAGATTAATTTGAAAATATTTTGATGTGTACATATGAGGATAACAGTAACATTTTAGAATTAAGAACTCACTACTGACTTACGAGTATATCACGTAAAAAACAGCTCTGCATTTTTTTTTTTAATAAAGACATTTTACAGATTAAATTTTCAAAAATTAATTTTGAGCCAGATGTCACTAATCAATGGTGCACGGAAAAACAAATGGTACCGGTAATAGTGACAACCTGGCAACAGATAAAAAATGACAATTGTAAAAATGGAATCATAATTCAAATTTTAAGTGTTGTGCGAATATTTAAGACTTTTTTTTCTTTTTGCATTTCATCCAATAATTAAAAAATAATAATAAAAAACTGACGAGTAGCTGAAAATAGATAAGTATTATTTAATGACCCATTCTTATTTTGTTAGAATAATAATAAAAAAAAATACTTCTAGCTTTAATATTTGGTATGATACATCATCATTTCCTTTAAAAAAAAAGAAAAGAGACACTTGTTTTTACAGTCTTTTATGATTCAATTTTGTAACCAATTTTTCAACCACTTCCTGATGCAAGAATTATAAAAGAAAAAAAATATGCACACAGGTGTTCTTCTCATGACTCTACAACGTTTTAATATTTTGAGAACGTGATTATAAATGAATTGATTAATTATAAGGCAATTTTATGTTAGCCGTTTTAATGCCGCAATTTTATGTTAAGTGATAAATCGCCGAATATGCTTTACGGTTACAAATGTATACGACTTACAGCAATAATAGAGTTAATTATCTGTCAAACCAAGCACGTTAAAATATGCTAACTATCTGTGAAACTGCAATATCAAAATATTTGAATCACTATAAAGTAGGAAAAAATGTAAAAAAAAAAAAATAAAGAATGTAATATTGAAAAAAAAATACGTTTTTATGTACTTGTTTAATATTAATTAAATTATACGTTGAGGAAAAAATAACGGATACGTTGAGATAAAATTAACGGATACTTAATTTTTTCTATTTATTGTTATTTAACGTATAATTTGTTATTTTAATTATTATTATTTAACATATCCCGTTAACTTATACGTTAATTTGGATACGTTGAGAAATAAAATTTAGAAATCCTGAATAGATAGTTTCAATGATGCTGTTTTTTTCTTTCCTGTTGCCAAATCCTAAAAAAGAAACAGAGCAAAAGTTAATTGGCTAGTTTGTGCTTTCGACAAGCCTAAATCAAAACGAAGAATTTTCTAAAATTGGAATCCACGCCAAATTAACGTATTGAACCGGTAATTTTTTGGAACAACATGAATTGCAGTCATAGAATTATGTGATTTTAAAGATAAACATTGAATGTTTATAAAAGAGTTAAAGATATATTTTTACTTTTATACTTTTATTTTATATTATATTGCTATTATTTTTTTATACATTATTTTAAGCGTTCCGTGGAAATTAATTGCGTATGCAAGTGTGCCGCCGTTAAATAATAATAAAAAAAGAATTTTGCAGTTCCTATTTTTACCGTTGAAATTATTTCTGTTGCTTTTTTACGTCACTTTTATGTAAATACCGAGTCATTATCACTAGAAATTAATTTTAAAAAGTTTGAGTGATATCTTATTTATTTTAGTAAGTACATTTTGCCAATTGAAATTTCAAAAATTCAATATCACTAGACATAAAAAAATGTTCTAGTTTTTTCAAAATTATTATTATTTAAATTTAAGATGTTGTTGTATTTGATACTATTACAGGTCTTTATATATTTAAGATGCAAAAATGAAAAAAGTAAATAGATATTTATGTTTCCTAAAACACATGGTTAAATTTGAGTGAATCTCCCAAAACAGTGACATATTTCAAGAGAGTTTAATCTTACTCGAAAAATAATATAAGATTTTCTTTATCTTTAGGAGCTCAAATTCCCCTCGCTAGTGTTAAACCTATGGGCGTGTAATGAATTCGTATTTTAAAAATATCCTACTGTAATTTAGTAAATTCGATTTATGTGAGTAAACTTAATTTGTATACTAAAATATTATTTTATTAAAACTTCGTGTCCCTTTTATTGTTATTTTTTGTATGTTGCATTACAGAAGAATATCTTAAAAAATAAAATACTTAAAATAAAATAGTTAAAATGAAAAATTCAAAGTGATTTTTTTTTTCATTAAGGTGGTTTTCAAACAACCTGCTCAACAACACGAAACTTTGAGACTCATTTTTAAACGTAAAGGCATAAAATTGACAGGCTTAACTATTGAAGCGATTTGGAATCTAAACGAATTTTCCATTTTTTGATAAATAAATTACTTATCGAATTATAAGCGATCCGTTTGACTTGACGACACGTTTTTCACCTTTTTCGGGCTGGGGCGAAAAAATTTGGTTCAAAATATCGACTTTGACAGTATTTTCTGAACGATCTTCTGCCTTTACCAAAAATTGGAAAACGCCATTCGATTACATAGTTTCTGAATAAGAACAACATGCCAATTTCATACGTTTCCGAACAAAAATAAACCAAAAAATATGTCATAAATTAGCCAGTTTCAATTTAAGAACTTCCTTAATTAAATTTGCTTCTAAATAAACACATTTAAAAAAATTAAGTAATTTATTCTACTAAATTAATTAAATAATTAATTTAGTTAAAAGATAAATAGAAAAAATAGTATCAAATATAATTGTAGCTGCAGAAAAAAAAAGCCCATGTAAGAATTAAAAGCATGAATTATAACTAATTTTTAAACAAGAAAACAGTAAATGAGTCGAGCTGAGTACTTTCCGGTCATACAAAACAAAAGATCTACTGCCTTTTTCCCCAGAATTCACCGTCGTTTTGGGATCTTCAGAGCCAATTATTTGCCTATATAAAAGAAAAATATCATATTACTGACAGGTACGAACAAAAAGTGAACCTGCACATTGTCACATGTTAGATTTGTCAAAATGGTTAGATTATGTCAAAATGGTTATTAGAGGCTGATTCCCTCCAATAAAATGGTTTTGTGCATCTCTCTTGGAAGTCTCTTGGAGTTCACTTGGGACTTCCATGCAAGATAAGTTTTAAAAAAGCTGTTGAAACTCAGGACTATAGAGCAGATAGTCTATATTTTAATATTTTTTAGCTCATATAATAATCAATAATCAATAATCAAAAGTATTTGGTAAACTCAATTTAAGTGAGCAATCTTAATTTATGTACTAAACTATCATTCTATTAGAACTTCGTGTCACGTAATATTATTAATTTATTGTTATTTTTTTATATGACAGTAAAGACGATTATCGTAAAAAATATTTAAAATAAAATATTTAAAATAAAAAAAACCCATAATGAATTTTTTTATTAATTATATTTGAATTTAAATAAACAAATAAAAAAAAGTAATTTATTTTACTAGATTAATTTAGTTAACTTATAAAGAAGAAAAAAATGGTATAAAACCTAATTCTAGGTGTAAAAAGCAAACAAACAAAAACAGCCCATTGAAAATTTTAAAACATTAATAGTATAATTAAATTTCAAACAAGAAACAGAAAATGGAGAACTCGAGCTGAGTAATTTTTTGTCGGCCTCTTTAACGTACATAACAAAACATCTACAGTATTTTTTCCGAGAACTTTCACCTGTTTTCAGATTTTCAGAGCCAATTACTTGCCCATACAGGAGAAAAGTATCACATTACTGACACTGTAATGAAAAAAATCCCTGACGGCTCGGCCTACAGGCACAGGTAGATTTCGAAGACGCAGACCGTGGGGCACCTGTTTGTCGGGAATTGCGGAAGAAATGACCTTTTTGCGATGATGCTGCAGTTGGAACCGCATACTTCGAAACCAAACTTGTTTGCAAGCGGAGCCAGCAAGGATTTTTTTTTTTTTTTCTATAAGAGTTGGTCCTATAAAAAACATGTCAATATAAAAGTTTTAGATAATATTAAGAGGATTTATAATAAATTTAAGCGGATTTGAAAATTTGGGAATTGACGAAGTTATGAATTTTTTTCTTCTAAAACCCCCCTTCAGACAATTTTTAATGATATCAAAAATCTGTCATACATAAATTTTCGGCCCTTCTCCTAGAAGTAATAATAACTTCAAACGGATTCGATATGTATCATAATTAAGAAATTATGGGGTTTTTTCTGTTTTCACAAAAAGTCCCCCCATTCCCCCCCCCCCCCCCCCTTGGTTCGATTTTGCCCATTAACGAACTTGACCGAGATTTTATGCCCCTTGATTTTATGTATCAGTTTCGTAAAGATGCGGGAGTTGGAACCGCCTACTTCGAAAAATAACTTGTTTGCAGGCGGAGCCGGCAGGGATTTTTTTTTGTTTTTAATTTTTTTTGCTATAACGGTTGGTCCTATAAAAACTTGTCAATATAAAAGTTTTAGATAATATTAAGAGGATTTATAATAAATTTAAGCGGATTTGAAATCTTGGGAATTGACGAAATTATGAATTTTTTTCTTCTAACCCCCCCCCCCTTCCCTCCCCCCCCCCTTAAGGCAATTTTTAATTATATCAAAAATCTGTCATACATAAGTTTTTGGCCCTGTTCCTAGAAGTAATAATAACTTTAAACGGATTCAATACGTATCATAATTAAGAAATTATGTTTTTTTTTCTGTTTTCACAAAAAGCCCCCCCCCCATCCCCCCCTCCTTGGTTCGATTTTGCCCATTAACGAACTTCACCGAGATTTTATGCCCCTTGATTTTATGTATCAGTTTCGAAAAGATGCGGTAGTTGGAACCGCCTACTTCGAAAAATAACTTGTTTGCAGGCGGAGCCGGCAGGGATTTTTTTTTGTTTTTAATTTTTTTTTGCTATAACGGTTGGTCCTATAAAAAACTTGTCAATATAAAAGTTTTAGATAATACTTAGAGGATTAATAATAAATTTACGCGGATTTGATATCTTGTGAATTGACGAAGCTATGATTTATTTTCTTCTAAAACCCCCTTTTCCCCCCCCCCCTTGGGGCCATTTTTAATTATATCAAAAATCTGTCATACATAAATTTTCGGCCCTTTTCCTATAAGTAATAATAACTTTAAACGGATTCGATACGTATAATAATAAAGAAATTATGAGGGTTTTTCTGTTTTCACAAAAAGCCCCCCCCATTTCCCCCCCCCCCCTTGGTTCGATTTTGCCCATTAACGAACTTGACCGAGATTTTATGACCCTTGATTTTATGTATCAGTTTGGAAGAGATTTATGCAGAATTTTTCCAGTTATCGTGGTCAGAAAAAAGTGACATAGATAGATAGATATATAGATAGATAGATAGTATATATATAAACTTTTGAACTGGGGGCGGTTTTGGATTCTGGGAGTCATGATCGGCGTAGATCTGCAAAAATTTTTCAAAATTTCCAACTTAGGTGAGAATGTAATAGGTAGTATTTCTTACGAAATCTACCTAAAAGATGAGAACCTAAGCATACCCTGTCTGTCACTCTATAAATTTATCAATGGATTGATTAGATGCAATCCCTCCAATAAAACACTTTTGTGCATCCCTCTTTTGGCAGTGAACCACGGGAGACTTCCCTACAAGATAAGATTTAAAAAAAAAAGTTGTTGAGCCTGCTGAAAGGACAATCACATTGTTATACACCCCATTAGAAGACCTACCAGGAAGTGATGTATTTATTTGCCTTTCCGATTCTGACGTTCAGACTTTGCTTTGTAGAGAATCTCTCACTGGACTCATGTACAGTGCTGGTTTCACTAAGAGTTATTTTGTTGTATTTCATCTTTCTTTCGGGATATCAGGAAAAAATTGAGGTTCTGAGAGACACACGTCATTTTATCTATTGTTTTCACATTTATAGCATTCATATCTTTTTACTAAATCTTTCAAAATAGCAATAGTCAACTTTTTTTCCTCAAACATATGCCGGCTATGCTAGGTGGGCCACAAGCAACCTAAGGGTACAAATCCATCTTGATTTCTGGATTTATCTTAATAAATAATGATGTACGCATGCACTACACTGTGTTTTTAGGATTTCCTACTTAAAAAGTAAAAACGGAACCATTATAAGATAACCCCTCTGTCAGAGCCCTTTTTCTCGTAAACTATGGAAAGTTCAAACTTGACAAAAAGACGTGGAAAGTTCAAAATAGGGAAAGTTATAAAGCCTAATGACCCACATATTTTCCCATAATTATCCATTCACAAATATGTTTAGGAAAAATTTAGGAGGGGTCATTAAGTTGCTTGAAAAAAAAATCTTTTTTTCAAAGATCTCGTAATGCCGAACTCATAAATACATTTGTTTTAATTTTAGGCGTTATATTTTCAGATATATCGTCCGAATTGCACTGCAAAAACATGCATAATTTATTTAAACCTTGCAAGAAAACTATAGCGATTTTCCTAGGTCACAGTTTTTGAGAAAAAAGTATTTATCCGTTACACACAAACTTTACTTTTCGTTAGTTTCGTTTTCGTTACTTTACGTTAGTCAAAAGTTCTTTTTACATGTAGTTCTTATTTGTGCTATAGTGGTGTATATATTTCTTAATCTTCAACACTGAACAAACGTTATTTCAAAGTAATTAAATTTGCAGTATATATTTCAAAAAAAGATCTTGCATTGAGATAACGACTATGTTTTATTAAAGGAAATCACCTGATTTTTTTAGGAACTTGGAAATGCTGCATTGTTATATTATTACGTTTATACTTATCATATAGCTAATGATGCCTATTAGGGACATTAGGGTTGAACGTTTGCCGAAGCAAAAAGTTTTATATCACTAATTCTAGACAAAAATCTTCGCGGCATATTTCTACATCATTATGAATAGAAATCTACTACGAAGTATTGTTATTGTTCGGAAATAGTGGTGTTAAATTTTTTTGTATCAGTTCTTCCGCGACAAACCTTCAATCCTACTAATTATACTAACTTTATTATATAGTTTTGTTATACTAATTTTGTTATCTTACTATTTTAATTACACTTTTTACATTATTATACAAGTGTGTTGCGGCGTCGCAAACATATGTTTGTGACCCGCCAGAAAAAAAGGTTGAGTATGGCTGGTTTAGAATGTCTAGTTACTGCTTGTGATTGACTTTTGTTTAAAGATTGTTTAAATGTGTTATAAAAGATTAAAAACCTGGTTTGTTTAGCAAATTATAATGTATTTCAATTGTATCAATTTGAAGATTTTTTTTCAATATGAAATGCTCATAACACCATTGTAGTTTTATGTATGTTAATATGTGCATGAAAGTGTAAAACATGTGTAAAAACTACGATGGTGCTATGAACACGTCATATAATTGAAAAAAAAATCAAATTGTTATAATTGAAATATATTAAAGTTTGCTAAATAAATCTAGGTTTCTGATCTTGTAAACAACCTAAAAAATCTTAGTCCAACATTTGGTGCTAATGTTGATCCATAAATTGGTGTAAGGTTGCACCAGAAATTGGTTTAAAGTTGCACCGTAAATTGGTTTAAGGTTGCACCATATACTGGTGTAAGTTTGCACCATATATTGGTATAAGGTTGCATAAATTTATGGTTCAACCTTAGCACCAAATTTTGGAACAACATTTCACCATCTTATGGTGGCAGCTACTGCAGCACAAAAAATTGGTTCAACCTAGCTCCAAATTTTGATTCTGTCCTCTTTCGCCGACAAAATCCCCTCAGAAATCTGATGACTGTTGCGATAGAGGCCAAGCAATTGGCAGTATTCTTCCATTCGGTTCGAGGCTATGAAAAATCAGCTGTTTGGGAAAACATTGAAAAATCGCTTCAATGGAAAGCATTATGCTCTTGACAAATTCGTTTATTTGTTATTCTGCTACTGAAACGATAGACATGTATGCAGTAGATCTATAACAATATAAGGAATAGTCATTGAATTTCAGATTAATTTTGCCTTAATTATCGAATTTATTAGCAATATAACGTTAAAACAAATTAAGTTATAGCCAATCCAATGTCTATAAAAATGAGTGAAATTTCAAGTGGTGAAATTGAGGTTTGTTTATAAATTATGTAAATTAAACTTATTATACTTAAATATGCTTTTATTTCATGGTTTTAATGTTATATTCACTATATATTCATTAAATATATTATATTCATTATATAACTTAATATTCACAAAAATTTTCATTTAAATTTTGAAAATCATGCTTCAAATATTTCATGATCAAATATTACATAAATTAATAATTAAATAATGAAAGAATATGCGTTTGTTTTCATTAATTTGCTGTCTGAGCTCACAAGTGTGACAATAAAATAACATGATTAAGAGAAATAACAAAAAACCCTTCATGAATGCAAAGCGTAAACAAATCATCACGCCGCCATTTTACCTACTGTGACGTCACAAGAATATTACCCATGGAGTATTTCCCTTTAAAACATGAGACCAGATGCTATGATCAATAAGAATTATGCCATCCAGATTCAACCGGGATAGCTCAGTTGGTAGAGCGTGGTAGCTTCAGCCAAGAGATCCCAGGTTCGGATCCTGGCCCGGACATTTTCGTTCAGTTGGAAAATTACAACTCGCATGGAGTATTTACCTGCCCGGCCGGTGTTTTCATGGCTAAGGTATACGGTTTCGAAGATCAGAAGTAAAGAGTGGGTATTTTACGTGGTTTAGTGAAAATGAACCACTGTGTTCGGTGCACACTGTATGTCATGTTACGTAATAAAAAATATCTATAATCATAAAAGTAAATAAAATAGTAAGGTAGCAAAACAGTATATCAAAGCAATGTATGGACATTAACATAATCAGCATTAGTTCTGTAAAAAAATATAAACCATCTGTCTTCTTTCTCACAAAACAAAAAAATAGGAGTATTTTCTTTTTTTAAATGGAAAAGTGTGACTGTATTCCCTTTCAAATTTTGTATATAGATAGATACCGATTATAAATGAGATTATAGGACTAGGGATGGTAAAGAATTTTTTTTTTTTTTTTTTTTTTTTTTTTTTTTTTTTTTTACCGAAGGCGTATTCCACATTGTAAAAGTTGAAATTTTATTTACTAATTGATATATTCAAAACTTCACGACAATTTCATTGTGATTTTTGTTCTTTTCTTGTTTTTTTCCTGTTCTTTTGAAAGTATAACCTGTAAAACAAATTAAATGCTGTTTTTGTCACTAAAAATAGAAATTCACATGCAACATTATATCAATAATACCAGTTAGTGGCACCAGTTAGTAGCCACCTGTAGCCATCACTAGTATAGCCACCAGTTAGTAGGTATTTATTTGATTTGTACTTCCACATGTGCAATTTTTGTTTATATTCTCCAGAGTCATCTAGCTATCATTAGAAAAAAATCTTTTTTCCTTTAAAAAATTATAATAAGTTGTTGAAATTACTTCTAGTTTTCAAATTTGCCCTTGTCTTAAATATAGATCTCATAAAGTTGTAAAATCGGCGTAAAAAAAAAAAAATAATAATAATAATAAGATATGCCTGTTTTAATTTGCAGACCATTTACGATATAATTACAGTAAAGATATCATTAGACTTAGAATAATGTCTTCTTTCAAAATATAAATACAACTTTTGAAATAGGGATCGTCTACATCTTTAAAATTGCACCAACTTCTATTTTTCAATTGGAACACCCGCTTTTGACACTTTATTTGAGTTTTTTCAATCAAATCAGCCCTGAAAAGTACACAGTGTATGTATTTTCGTTAAATCTACATAGAATTAAGAGTCAAAATTTGAGCATGTCAATGACAATTCACTTGACAAACTTTAAATTATATCTCACCAAATAATCATAAAATTAAATTTTATTTGTTTTCAGTAAGATACATTGGATAAACTCAAACATATTCTGGGCATGGCCTCATTATTACAGGGGCACATGGGGCACGTGCCCCGGTTCTCCAGTTATAGGGGGCCAAATGCATTTTGTGTAGTCTGTGAAAAATACACGTTAGAGAAAATTTATGTTGACAACTAATTGGCATTAAAACAAAAAAAAACTGCCACATTTCTAAAAATCGATTACTACTTCAAACATGCTTATGCAAATAACTTAAGTCATTAGGATTCTTAAATTAGCATTAGATTAAAATTAGCATCTCAAAGACAAAATAACGAATTTTTTAAACATAAAATAATGTGTAAAATTTTAACTACTCGTAAAGCTATAAATAAATCTGTAACAAAAACAATTCCGAATAAAAAGAAATCCGGCCTTAAAACATGAAGACTTAATAACGAGTAAATAGCGTGGGCACAAAACAAGTGTTGCCAGCAAGAAAACTATTTCCTTTGGTTGGTCAGTATTTGATTTTAGCAGCAAGTGTCAATGGAAAATATCTATGACTTCATGCGATACGTTTCTATAAACTGCAGCTGAAATTAGCAAATTGTTGAGAAGAACAAAATTTGCCCAAAAGAAGCATGTTTGAACCACTTGATTATCAGATTGGAACATTTTCTCCCCTAAAGTAGCGTTAAAAGTAGCGTCGGTTCTCGCTACAAACTACTGATTTTTTGTATCGCGCTACACGCTACACTACATTGTTCAAAATTTAGTGCGCTACACTACAAACTACTGTAAAAAGTAGTGACTACTGTAGTTTCGCTACTTGTAGCGCGCTAGTTCTTGAATACAGTTTAATCTAATCCAACTCTTAAAAGTATAAAATATCGATTATAATCTGCAAAAGTCATAATAGATTTAAAATATCACTTTCACAAAAATTAGATTACAAATAAAGGCCCCAAGACCACAGAATCTTTCTCTATCACTCAGTAACTTAGAAAGATTTGTGTAGTGGGAGGGGTGTGCACAAAAATTCCCAGCTTCAAGATTACTTGCAATAGTGGTTTGGGGTGGGGAAAGAATTATGTGACCGTGGCCCCACAGTGCTCTAATCGGCTCCTATTGCAATTCAGCTGTATGATGCATAATTTGGCTTCACTCAGTAAGAGACAGTTTTCTTTAATCATAAAATACAAGAATTTTTAACCATCTGTCATCGTTACCACCAAGAAGGAACGCAAGTGAGAACTAACCACCGATGAAGGAGCAAAGTGAGTGGGGTCATAAATAAGGTGTGAATGTTTTCCCCTTCAAAGAGAGATTTTCAATGAGCGGAAAAACGGTGTAACTGACACATTTATTACGGTTTTTTGAGGAAAATGTGGAACTGAGTTATTTGCTCTGAAGGAACTCTCATGATGACGAAATAAACATTTCCAGGGTATGTTAAATTATTTATGACTCCTTTTTCTCAGTCGGTCTTTTAGCCATCTGTGACGATATAAACATTTCCATACTTTTTTTTAATTGTTGGTTTAAGGCTGCGCTAAGACCATTTTGCAAAACAAAAGTCAGAAATGATTTCTTTTGGCTTTTCTTATCTTTACTATATCTGTGGTCATTTGTAACTAGTGTCAGGGATGAGAATTAACAACAACAAAAAAAAAGCGGGAAAACGGCTTCTAAGCCAGGACATAAAAATACCGTAAACCCTATTAAAGCGGAACCTGTCTATAGCGGTATCCTGTCTCAAACATAAACATTTCATTGTCACTACGGTAAGAATACCATACAATTATACCTGCTAAGTCGGAAACCTGATAAAACGGACTTTTCACCTGTGCCTTATTTTAGTATACAAAATAAACACAATAATCTTATCCAGTAGAACCTCTGAAAGTAGAATCGCTCGAACAAGTACATTTTTTTCTTTTAAGATAGAATTCCGTTAAAAACTGGTCCGTTTTCACAGGTTTTACTAAACAAAGTTCAATAAACCCTGGAAAATCAAAATAGCTGTAAACTGGAAAAAAAAACTGTTTTTGACAGGTTTTTGTATGTGCTTGTAGATTAGTAAAGGTATTCCTTTCGAACGGACTATACAATTTTTCCGTTAATAGATAGGTTTTGTCTTCACAGATTTTACTGCATTAAGGCTGTTCGTCAGTGAACTTCCCGATTCCCCCCGCTCATGTTAATCCTATGGCTATGGGCGTAGGATGCATTCGTATATTTAAAATATCTCGTCAGGATTTTAATATTTTTAACTTCTGTTTTCTGTGTACACTTCTTAAAGGATGTCTGTTATTTTCTTAGTTGTCAAATTTTTTCTAAAATATATACTTAATTCTATAGGAAGTGTTCAAATCTTATTCAGTTTCGTTAAATTAAGCACATATTTTAGAAATATTTTGATAAATAAGAAAAAAAAAAGAGACATCCTTTAAGAACAGTGCAGAGAAGAAAGAAGTTCAAAACATTAATTTCCTGAGGAGATATTTTAAATATACGAATGCATCTTACGCCCATAGGTTTAACATTAGAGAGGGGAATCAGGAAGTTCACTGACGAACAGCCAAGAAGCTACTTTACTCACGCAAAAACACCCGCTCACTAATGTTAATCCTGCGGGACAGTTATTTTATAATATCTAGTTTACATTTCACAATTTTTAAATGTTTTTTTTTTCTGCATACGATAGCTGAGGTCGATCGCTATGTAGGCCCTTTTGTGATTTTTCGATTTTGTTTGCAGATTTTTTTAATGACGATACTTTCACTTTCGAAACCGGTCACGAAAGTGAAAGCATGCTAATAAAAAAATATCTGCAAACAAAATCGAAAAAGTGAAAAAAAAATGGGTCTGTGGAGTGAAAGACCCCAGCTATCCAATGCAATTAAAAGTATTGGAATGGGAACGAAATATTATAAAATAACTGTCCCATAGGATTAACATTAAAGAGCGGATCGCGAAATCCCAAGTTAACCTATGGGAATACTTAGAATCGCGATGACTCATCACCTAATATAATTATTAAAATACGGTTTTTACCAACAGAACATACACGTCAAATTCCGACTATGTGCGTTCATTAAAATTGTCTCCTTAAACTTTAGGAATTTAAAAAAATCCCTACAAACTTTGAAATTTCCATTTGTTGAAATTCTATCATGTTCCTAAAAACACTGATGGTGAAAACTGTATTTAATAATTATATATATTTTAATAATTATATATTACAGTGAGTCATTGCGTTTCTAAGTTTTCCCGTAAGTTAACATGGGATTTCGCGATCGGGGAGTTTCTCTGAAGCTGTCCCTTAAATTTCATTCGATGCAGACTAAAGAATAGAAAATTAACGAAAAGAAATTTAAGAGAATTTGTGCATCACGGAATATGGTTACTTTTGGTGCCCCGCGCAGTGGTTACGTGGGACAGGTCTTGGAACCTCTGAATATCGGGACGTCTCACTTAAATCGGGACACCTGGGAACACTAGTAGTAATTTTAGGTAGATTTCGTAAGAAATACTACCTATTACATTCTCCCCTAAGTTGGAATTTCTGAAAAATATTTGCAGATCTACGCCGATCATGACTCTCAGAATCCAAAACCACCCCCAGTTCAAAACTTTATATCTGTCTATCTATCTATCTATATCACTTTTTTATGGACATGATAACTTTAATAATTCTGCAAACTGATACATAAAATCAAGGGGGATAAAATCTGAATCAAGTTCGTTAATGGGCAAAATCGAATCAAGAGGGCGGAAATGGGAGGGGGGCTTTTTGTGAAAACAGAAAACCCCCCATAACTTCTAAATTATGATGCGTATCGAATCCGTTTAAAGTTATTATTACTTCTTGAAAAAAGGCCAAAAATGTATATGTGACAGATTTTTGACATCATTAAAAATGGCCTTAAGGGGGGGGGGGTGAAATAGGGGAAGAAGAAAAAAAACTTAACTTTGTCAATTCACAAGATATAAAATCCGTTTAATTTATTATAAATCCTCTTAATATTATCTACAACATTTATATTGACAAGTTTTTTACAGGACCAACCTTTTCAGCAAAATAAATAAATAAATAAAAAAAAAATAAATAAATAAATAAATAAAAAAATCCCTGCCAGCTCTGCCTACAGACATTGGTAGATTTCGAAGTGGGCGGTCCCAACTGCCGCATCATGGCAAAAAGGTCATTTCTTCTGCAATTTCCAATAAACAGCGCCCCACCGTCTACGTCTTCGAAATCTACCTGTGCCTGCAGTCCGAGCCGTCAGGGATTTTTTAGTTATTCAGAGTCATCCTGAGCAAGTCAGTCTAAGATACCCATAATTCATACAACTTGCCATTCTTCTCCAATTATTTTGTGGTCAGGGACAAAAGAAAGGGGTGGTGTAAAGGGCTGTCCCCACCTGTCAACGGCTCCCGCTTTCACCTCTGAATTTTAGATATGCTAAAGTCATAAAAGGTGAAAGGGAACGCTTGACCACATAAGACGCAGCGCCCAGTAAGACCGCTATCTCTTTGAGTATTAGACCTTCAAGGATTTCAAGAAAAAAAACTACCATTATGAGAAAACAATCCCTTATAACTCAATATATAATTCATTTATCGAAAAATTAAAAAAGAAACTATGCGATTACAAATCACTTCAAAAATCGTGAATAAAAGTGTCATACTTTTATGTTTTAAAATGAGTCCGTATAAATGTGTCAGAAAATTTCGCTTTGTTGAACGGGGAGAAATAATTTTTGGAGAATCTAAAATAGATGGCGTGGCATTAAGTTATTTGTTAAAACTTATATCTTGGCTGTTTTAAATAAATTCATTAATAAATAAAAACTCCCCGTTTAACAATGAAAACTTTTTGTGCATATTCAATGGAATCCTGTTTATAATATTGTAAAGAGGTCCGTGAAGTTAGCCCCTTGACTTTACAGAATTAAAAAACTGAAAACAGCATAGGTTTGAGCGTCGTTTGAGCGTGTTTGAGCGACAAAAATTTTCGTTTGAGCGACAATTTTACAAAGTTTAGAAACAAAATAAAACTCGGGGGCTAACTTCGCGTGAAGTTGGCCCCTCGACTTTATCGAATTTAAAAACTGAAAGCAGCATCGGTTTGAGCGTCGTTTGAGCGTGTTTGAGCGACAAAAATTTTCATTTCAGCCAAAAACAGAAAAAGGCCATAAGCCAAAATAGACTCAGAGGGCTAATTAAACGTGAAGTTGGCACCCCGACTTTATGGAAGTTAACAATTGAAAACAGCATAGGTTTGAGCGTCGTTTGAGCGACAAAAAAATTTGTTTGAGCGACATTATTTTAACAGTTATAAAAGTATTAATTTTTCCCGACAGCAAAATTCACAGTTTCTATACAGCCCTTTAATTTAAGTATTTTGAAAATCTTAATATATCATACGGTACAGCGATAAAAGTAATCGATTGAGCGTTAAAAAGTTTTGTATCAGCATTATTATTTTAACACTTATAGAACACTCATTTTTCCATTGAACTAAAATCACAGTTTGTATTTAGACCCCTAAATTAAATTTTTTTAAATTCTGAATATACCATACTTTTGAGCGTCCAGTATAATAGTTTGAGCCTTGAAAAGTTTTGTTTCAACAGTGATATTTTCACAGTTATTATGCATTGTTTTTTCCAAAGGTCTAAAATCACAGATTGCATACAGCCCCTTAAGGGGAGTCTTCACTCAATTGAAAACATCCACACGCTAATGTTAAACCTATGGCCAGGTTGTTTTCGAATTTCTCGTTTAAATTTGAGTATTTTTAAACAATTTTTTATCTGCATAAGATAGTTGAGATCGATCCCTAATATGGCTATTTTTTACTTTTTCAATTTCAGTTGCGGATTTTTTTAATAAATGTACTTTCACTTTCGGAACCGGTTTAACATTAGCGAGCGGGTGTTTTCAAGTGAGTGAAGACTCCCCTTAAATTAGGCATTTTGAAATTCTGAATATACCATACTTCACAGCGTCCAAAGTAATAGTTTGAGCTTTAAAAAGTTTTGTTTCCGCGCTAATATTTTCACATTTATTAGGCATTATTTTTTCCAAAGGTGTTAAATCATAGATTGTATACGGCCCCCAAAATTAATTATTTTGTAACCATGCATTTAAGCGTCAAATGTAATCGTTTAAGCGTTAAAATTTTTTTTTTTCCACAGTAATATTTTCACAGTTATTACAGATTATTTTCTCCAAAGATAAATAATCACTTTATAAGACAATCATGTATTTACACATCATAAGTTGACTGTTTATATACAATTTGTTATTTATTATTTATATTTTTTAAAACGACTGAGGTTTGAGCGTCATTCGAGGAAATTTCAGATTCCAAAATTTTTGTTCTACCATCATTCTTAGCTTGTTATGTGGCATTATCTTATAGGATATTTCAATTTGACAGTTTGTATACAACCCCTCATACAGACATTCTCGACTTTCTGCAAGTACTGTTCGTTTGAGCGTCTACAAATGACTTATTTACCAAAAAACAATAAGTTCTAATGATATTTATAGCATCTTTATATGATAATAAAGTATTTTTAGAACTTAATTTGACAATATCAATAAAATAAGTTATTTATTAATATATATATTTTTTAATTTCTTAGGTTTGAGCGTCATTTAAGGACATTTCAGATTCTAAAATTTTTGTTATAGCATCATTCTGAGCTTTGTTATATGGCATTTTGCTAAAAGAGATAACAATTTGACAGTTTGTATACAGCCCCTCATACAAACATTCCCGACATTCTGCAGTTTCTGTTCGTTTGAGCGTCTAAAAATGACTTATTTACCAAAAAGAATAAGCTATAATGCTATTTATAGTTTCTTTATAAGATAATCAAGTATTTACACATCTTAATTTGTCAGTTTGTATACAGCCCCTCGTACAAGTAATCTCGACATTCTGCAACTGCCGTTCGTTTGAGCGTCTACAAATGACTTATGTACCAAAAAGAATAAGCTCTAATGATATTTATAGCTTCTTTATAACATAATCAAGTATTTACACATCTTAATTTGACAGTTCGTATACAGCCCCTCGTACAAGCATTCTCGACATTCTGCAAGTGGCGTTCGTTTGAGCGTCTGCAAATGGCTTATTTACCAAAAAACAATAAGTTCTAATGATATTTATAGCATCTTTATATGATAATCAAGTATTTTTAGAACTTAATTTGACAATATCAATAAAATAAGTTATTTATTATTATTTTTATTTATTTTTTAAGTTCTGACGTTTAAGCGTCATTCATGTACATTTCAGATTCTAAAATTTTTGTTATAGCATCATTCTGAGCTTTGTTATATGGCATTTTGCTGAAAGAGTTAATAATTTTACAGTTTGTATACAGCCCCTCATACAAACATTCACAAAATTCTGCAAGTGCCGTTCGTTTGAGCGTCTACAAATGACATATTTACCAAAAATAATAAGTTTTAATGATAATTATAGTATCTTTATATAATAATCAAGTATTTACACATCTGAATTCGACAGTTTAAATAAAATAATTTATTTATTATTTTTATTTTTTTTAATGTCAGAGGTTTGAGCGTCATTAGAGGACATTTCAGATTTCAAATTTTTTGTTCTGACATCATTCTTACCTCAGTTATGTGGCATTTTGTGATGAGAGGTTTCAATTTGACAGTTTGTATACAGCCCCTCATACAAACATTCTCGACTTTCTGCAATTGCTGTTCGTTTGAGCGTCTAAAAATGACTTATTTACCAAAAAGAATAAGCTCTAATGCTATTTATAGTTTCTTTATAAGATAATCAAGTATTTACACATCTTAATTTGACAGTTTGTATACAGCCCCTCGTACAAGCATTCTCGACATTCTTCAAGTGCCGTTCGTTTGATCGTCTACAAATGACTTATGTACCGAAAAGAATAAGCTCTAACGATATTTATATCTTCTTTATAAGATAATCAAGTATTTACACATCTTAATTTGACAGTTCGTATACAGCCCCTCGTACAAGCATTCTCGACATTCTTCAAGTGCCGTTCGTTTGAGCGACTGCAAATGACTTATTTACCAAATACAATAAGTTCTAATGATATTTATAGTATCTTTATATGATAATCAAGTATTTACACATCTTAATTTGACAGTTTGTATACAGCCCCTCGTACAAGTATTCTCGACATTCTGCAAGTGCAGTTCGTTTGAGCGTCTACAAATGACCTATGTACCAAAAAGATTAAGCTCTAATGATATTTATAGCTTTTTTATAAGATAATCAAATATTTACACATCTTAATTTGACAGTTCGTATACAGCCCTTTGTACAAGCATTCTCTACATTCTGCAAGTGGCATTCGTTTGAGCGTCTACAAATGACTTATTTACCAAAAAGAATAAGTTTTAATGATATTTATAGTATATTTATATGATAATCAAGTATTTACACATCTGAATTCGACAGTTTGAATAAAATAATTTATTTATTATTTTTATTATTTTTTTAAATGTCAGAGGTTTGAGCGTCATTAGAGGACATTTCAGATTTCAAATTTTTTGTTCTAACATCATTCTTACCTCAGTTATGTGGTATTTTGTGATGAGAGGTTTCAATTTGACAGTTTGTATACAGCCCCTCATACAAACATTCTCGACTTTCTGCAGTTGCTGTTCGTTTGAGCGTCTAAAAATCACTTATTTACCAAAAGGAATAAGCTCTAATAATATTTATAGCTTCTTTATAAGATGATCAAGTATTTACACATCTTAATCCAAAAACAATAAGTTCTACTGATATTTATAGTATCTTTATATGATAATAAAGTATTTTTAGAACTTAATTTGACAATATCAATAAAATACGTTATTTATTATTATTTTTATTTATTTTTTAAATTTCTGAGGTTTGAGCGTCATTCAAGGACATTTCAGACTGTAAAATTTTTGTTATAGCATCATTCTGAGCTTTGTTATATGGCATTTTGCTAAAAGAGATGATAATTTGACAGTTTGTATACAGCCCCTCATACAAACATTCCCGGCATTCTGCAAGTGCCGTTCGTTTAAGCGTCTACAAATGACTTATGTACCAAAAAGTATAAGCTCTAATGATATTTATAGCTTCTTTATAAGATAATCAAGTATTTACATATCTTAATTTGACAGTTCGTATACAGCTCTTTGTACAAGCATTCTCTACATTCTGCAAGTGGCGTTCGTTTGAGCGTCTACAAATGACTTATTTACCAAAAACAATAATTTCTAATGATATTTATAGTATCTTTATAGGTAGTATTTTTTACGAAATCTACCTAAAATTGGTATACGGCGCCGAAGGCAGCGGAGACCCGATTCAGAGGTTTGTTCGGTTCGAGGTTTATCATATTCGAGGTCGAGGGCGGTGCTATAGGGGGATCCGGGATCCAAATTCAATTGTCGTCGGGGAAAATATTTTGACCTACTAGTAGAATCCTGCATAGGGTTAGGGAACTGCCCATGACCCGACCCGACCCGAGTCGGGGCAGGTTAGTTTTTTAAAAAATTACCTGGGGCTAGCTTATAAAAAACTCAACTCGTGGGTCATGTAGGTGCTGATTTATTTCTTTGTAAGCCGGGTTGACTACAATTGTTTCAGTTTCGGGTTGAGTTTGATTCTTGCGTGTCTGGCTTGGGTTAACCAGTTTTTTCAAAAAAAACTGTCCAGAATATTGTTTCAGATTAGAATCATGTATCGGGTCGGGTAAACCGATTGTACCTGAAACCGACCAGACCCGCGATTCGGGTTGGAGCTAATTTTAGGTAGATTTCGTAAGAAATACTACATATTACATTCTCCCCTAAGTTGGAATTTTTGAAAAATTTTTGCAGATCTAAGCCGATCATGACTCCCAGAACCCAAAACCACCCCCAGTTCAAAACTTTATCTATCTATCTATCTATCTATCTACCTATCTATGTCACTTTTTTATGGACGCGATAACTGCAATAATTCTGCACAAATATTTTCCAAACTGATACATAAAATCAAGGGGCATAAAATCTCGGTCAAGTTCGTTAATGGGCAAAATCGAACCAATGGGGGGGGGGAATGGGGGGGGGGCTTTTGTGAAAACAGAAAAAAACCATAATTTCTTAATTATGATACGTATCGAATCCGTTTAAAGTTATTATTACTTCTAGGAAAAGGGCCGAAAGCTTATGTATGACAGATTTTTGATATCATTAAAAATGACCCCAAGGGGAGGGGGAAGGGGGGTTTTAGAAGAAAAAAATTCATAACTCCGTCAATTCCCATGATATCAAATCCGCTTAAATTTATTATAAATCTTCTTAATATTATCTACAACTTTTATACTGACAAGTTTTTTATAAGCCCAACTCTTACGGTAAAAAAAAATAATAATAAAAAAAAATAAATAAATAAATAAAAAAACCCTGCCGGCTCCGCCTGCAAAAAAGTTAGGTTTCGAAGTGAGCTGTTCCAACTGCCGCATCATTTTATGAAGGTCATTTCTTCTGCAATTTCCAAAAAACAGGCGCCCCACGGTCTGCGTCTTCGAAATCTACCTGTGCCTGTAGGCCGAGCCGTCAGGGATTTTTTTTGTTGTGGTTGCTGTTGGATTCGGGTCGGGTTGACTGTAATTGTTTCGGGTTGAGTTTTGATACTTTTGCGTCGTGTTCGGGTTAGTCTGATTCTGCAATAAAACTCTAACGTTGTTGTTTCAAATGAAAAACTAAATATTTAAATAAGAAAGTCTTTTTAGATGTTTATTTCCCTACATAAAAGGTAGAACTGATATTAGAAAAATGATTGTAGATTATTTTTTCATAATTGTATTAAACTATAGATCTTTTTTTTTTTTTTTTTTTTTTTATCGGGTCGGATTAGGGTAGAAGTATTTCGAATTTCGGGTAGACAAAAAAATTTGTCGTTAAAATTTAATTTCTGCATTGGAAAATATTTTGATTTCGGAGTAGAGTTGAGTCGGGTAACCAATTTTACGCCCACCACTCGACAATCGGGTGGTGGTTAGTTTTTAAAAAATGACTAGAGGTTAGTGTTTTTAAAATAAACGACTTGTGGGTTAGGTTGGGGCTAAACCGACCCGAACGAGATAAAAAAATCCATTGAACAGTAGCCCGATGTAAACCTGACAAAATAAATTCTTCGTCTCGCAACCCGACCCGAACTGAAAATTGAAGTTAGCTCGAAAGCCGACCCGAACCAGACAAATAAAAATCCATCCATACGTAACCCGATCATAACTCGACAAAATAATTTTCGTCGTCACGCAACCCGATCTGAACCAGAAAATTGATGTTAACCTGAAACCCGACCCGAACTCGACAAAAAAATCCATTGAACCATTCCCAATCCGAATCCGACAAAATAAATTCCTTCGTGTCACAGACCGATCCAAACCAGAAAAATCAAGTTAACCCGAAACCCGACCCGAGCCAGACAAAGAAGTACAACGAACCGTAGCCCAATCCGAACCCTAAAAATAAATTCCTTCGTCTCGCAACCCGACTCGAACCTGAAAATTGAAGCTAACCCGAAACCCGACCGAACCTGAAAATTTATGCTAACCCGAAACCCGACCCAAATATTCTGAATATATAAGTTCTGAAAATATAAGTTAGCCGAAACCCGACCCGAACCCAACAAAATTAATCCATCGGACCGTAACCCGATCACAACCCGACAAAATAAATTCCTTCGTCTCGCAAACCTACACGAACCAGAAAATTGAAGTTAACCCGAAGGCCGAACCGAACCAAACAAATAAAGATCCATCGATACGTAATCTGATCGGAACCTGACAAAATAATTTTCTGTTTTTAGGTTTCGGGTTAAATTAAATTTTCAGGTTAGGATCGGTTTTGGGGTTAATTTAAATTTTCTGGTTCATCTCGGGTTGCGAGACGAAGGGATTTTATTTTTTCGGGTTCGGATTGGGTTACGGTTCGATAGATTTTTTTGTCGGGTTCGCGTCGAGTTTCGAGTTAGCTTCAATTTTCAAGTTCGGGTCGGGTTGCATGACGACGGAAATTATTTTGTCAGGTTCGGATCGGGATAAAGATCGATGGATTTTTTTGTCTGGTTCCGGTCGGGTTTCGGATTAACTTCAATTTTCTGGTTCTGATCGGGTTCCGTGATGACTAAAATTATTTTGTCGGGTTCGGATCGGATTACGTATCGATCGATTTGTATTTTTGTTTGGTTCGGGTCGGCTTTTGGGTTAATTTCAATTTTCAGGTTCGGGTCGGGTTGCGAAACGAAGGAATTTATTTTGTCGGGTTCGGATTGGGTTACGGTCCGATGGATTAATTTTTTCGGGTTCGGTCGAGTTTCGGGCTTACTTAAATTTTCATATTTGGGTTGGGTTTCGGGTTCGGTCGGGTTTCAGGTTAACTTCAATTTTCAGGTTCGAGTCGGGTTACGAGACGAAGGAATTTATTTTTTTGGGTTCGGATTGGGCTACGGTTCGTTGTATTTCTTTGTCTGGTTCGGGTCGGGTTTCGGGTTAACTTAAATTTTCTGGTTTGGATCGGATTGTGACACGAAGGAATGTATTTTGTCGGATTCGGATCGGGTTACGGTTCGATGGACTTTTTTTGTCGGGTTCGTTTCGGGTTTCGGGTTAACTTCAATTTTCTGGTTCGGATCGGGTTGCGTGACGACGAAAATTATTTTGTCGAGTTCTGATCGGGTTACGTATGGATGGATTTTTATTTTTCTGGTTCGGATCGCTTTCGGGTTAACTTCAATTTTCAGGTTCGGATCGGGTTGCGAGACGAAGAACTTATTTTGTCGGGTTCGGATCGGGTTACTGTTCAATGGATTTTATTGTCTGTTTCGGGTCAATTTCACGGCGATGGTAATTTTTTGTCGGGATTGCGTCGGGTTTCGGGTTAAGTTAAATTTTCAGGTTCAGGTTGGATTTCGGGTTAACTTGAAATTTCAGCTTCGGATCGGGTTGCGTTGCGACGAATTTATTCTGTCGGGTTCGGATGGGGTTACGATTCGATGGATTTTTTTTTCTCGGGTTATGGTCGGATTTCGAGTTAACTTCAATTTATCCGGCGCTGGTTGGGTTGCATGACGACAAAAATTATTTTGTCGTGTTCGGATCGGGTTACGGTTCGATGGAAATTTTTTCCTGTTTCGGGTCGGGTTTCGGGTTAACTTCGATTTTTAGGTTCGTGTTGGGTTTCGGG
The DNA here is from genome assembly GCA_963931845.1 of Maratus michaelseni. Lineage (NCBI taxonomy): Eukaryota > Metazoa > Arthropoda > Arachnida > Araneae > Salticidae > Maratus > Maratus michaelseni. Next base: position 30,446,688 of record OZ007599.1, read on the forward strand.
TTAACTTCGATTTTTAGGTTCGGGTCGGGTTGCGACACGAAGGAATTTATTTTTTCGGGTTCAGATTGGGTTACGCTTCGATGGAATTATTATATCTTGTTTGGGTTGGGTTACTGGTTAACTTCGAATTTTTAGGTTTCGGGTCGGGTTGCGATATGAAGAAATTTATTTTGTCGGTTTCGGATCGGGTTACGGTTCGATGGATTTTTTTGTCGGGTTCTGCTCGGGTTTCTGGTTAACTTCAGTTTTCTGGTTCGGGTCGGGTTGCGACTCGAAAGAATTTATTTTGTCCTTCAAGGATCGGGTTTGGGTTCGATGGAATTTTTCTGTCGGGTTCCGGTCGACTTCGAGTGGAATTTCGAGGTTCGAGTTGTGTACAACACTATATATTGACAAAGAACTGGTCATTTTCTAAATAGGCATGGCCATTTTTCAATAAATCTAACTCTATCTAGGCTCTTTGCAATAAGCCTAAAAATAATCAGGCTAATTGAGAAATAAATGACCATATTCCAATTAGCCTAACGTTGTCTAGGCTCTTTGCAATCGGCCTGAAAAATAACAGGCTGATTGGGAAAAGGGAGATGATTCTCCAAATTCCCCAATTAGTCTACGATATATATATATATATATATATACATGTACATCCATCCATATTAAAGTCCTACATCGAGTCGAGTGACCCTATTTTACCTACTCAAACCGATCCGGGGCTAATTTTTTTCATTGTGAAGTGGGTTGACTTTAATTGTTTCGGGTTGGGTTTTGACACTTATGGTTCGGATTGTGGTTGACCAAATTTCTTAAAAAAAAGTTTAAAATATCTTTTCAGAGGAATAATTATTTATTTGAATATTAATGAGTGTATGTATGCTTATTTTTATATTTAAAAACTAAAATTTAAACTAGAGATATAATTGTAGACTACTTTTCCATAATTATATTAAAATATGTATTATTTTTTTTATCATTTCAGGCTGAGGTCGATGAAAATGCTTTTGTGGGGTTCGAGTCGGGTTCAATTATAATTTTCGTATATAATACGACCCGAGCAGGACTCTAATCCACACACACACACACATATATATATATGTATAACCAATTTGGCCCCCCTATCAGGTAGACCATGCCCCCCCCCACGTCGCTAAATCTTGGCGCCGCCCTTTTCCTGGTATCTTTGAAATTTAAATTTTCGATAGTGGGGGGGGGGGGGGCAAGTTAACGTAACTGGATGAATCTCCTCTTCAACAATCAGAATGGATGATGCAGAAAAGAAAAATTCAGCGTGTGTTGCACTTGCAATGTCTAACGAAGCAGAAACCACAAAAACAAATAATAAAAAAACCAAAACACTCTCCCTTGAAAAATTCTGTGTTTCCAAGTTCCGTCTTAATAGTAGCGACTCGTGAGGAGCGCCGCGTAGTGGTACAAACTAGATTTTCAATACGAGATTACACTTGATTATACTAAGAATATATAGATTACAATTGATTACGTGTGATTACACTAAGATTTCTCGATTACCACCAATTATATGTGATGACGCGATTCAGAATTGATTACAGTACGATTACACTGATTACAGAAGGGGTTGTACGAGATTACACTCGATTGAGAGACCCCTTGACTTAATCCATAAGTACAGAGAGTCAATTTGGCTGTAATATTTAATATTAAATAATAAATTTTTCATTTTAAATAAAATGAATTGTTATTTAATATATATTAGTCGAATATTAATGAGTGTAAATATACATGTATACTGATTTTTCTACTTGAAAGATAAATTGATTCAAGAGATATAATTATAGACTAGTTTTCAATAATTGCATTAAAACAAATTAATTCTCTTTCACTTAGGGTTTGGGTTGTAGAATACCAATTTCGGGTTGAAGGTCGACGAAAATTTTCAAGTAGGGTATCAAGTAAAAATACTTGTAATTAGTTCGATTAAATTAAATAAACTTCGGATGTGGAAAATGTATAATATGCATAAATGCGTAACCTACGATGATGCGCGGTGCTGTAAAGCCTACGGTGCGAATTTTGAGCGATTTCTCTAAGCAAAAACGAGTCAAGAAAATAGTTTATATATAATCTGGTAGAGGGCGTCATTCTCGGGGAAAACAAACGTTGAAATTACATTACTTAAAGTTCGTTTTAGCATTGTGTGACGCTTTAATTAGCTATGTTTTCGTTAATGATTATTATATATAACTAAAACCGACATATTTTACTAATGCAAAGTATATATTACTAATAGAGAAATTTTGACGTCGATATATAAAGCCATTGATTAACTTTATGACGTCTCTGGAGAATTTTATAATTTTACAGAGTTTTCTGCTTCAATTTATGTTTCTAATTTTTAATCGTAGATAATAAGTTAAATAAAGCATCTATTCCAGTATTAAGGTTTAAATATATTAACCATTATTAGATTAAACAGTAAGATATATACTCTTCACTTTGTCATGGATTAATATTCGCATTTAAAATTGTCAATCTCCAGTATAACTATAGAATTGTAATGTAATCATTGAAAACAATCTTTAAATTTTTGGATTTAATTTTTGTAAAGGGAATACTGTTGTGATAGAACAATTTGATAGCTTAGAAAAGTACAAAATGAAAAAAAAGAACATGATATCTCATAAATCAAAGATAAAGGGGGGAAACGCGCCCCCCTTATTATAGATAAATGGATTTTTCATGCAGAATTTTCAGATTTCCTTTAAATTTTGTATATAGATTAATTGTGGTAAGGAGCTTTCCTGATTAGTTTTGGGGGTCCATTGGTTAAGTATAAAGAGGGGAAACGGGGGGCTAACCCCCCCCCCTCAATTTAGATAAATGAGGTTTTCATGCAGAATTATCTGATTTTCTTCAAATTTTGTATATTGGTTCATTGTAGTAAGGCGCTTCCCTGATTAGTTTGGAGGGTTCACTGGTTTATAAAGTGGGAAACGGGGGGTAACCCCCATAATTTAGATAAATGGGTTTTTCATTTAGAATTATCCGATTTTCTTCAAATTTTGTATATAGGTTCATTGTGGTAAGGCACTTCCCTAATAAGTTTTGGGGGTGCATTGGTTAAGTATAAAGAGGGATACGGGGGTCTAATCCCCCCTTAATTTAGATAAATGGGTTTTTCATGCAGAATTATTCGATTTGCTTAAAATTTTGTATATATGTTCATTGTAATAAGGCTCTTCTCTGAATAGTTTTGGGTGTTCATTGGTTAATTATAAGGGGGGATGATCCCCCTTAATATATTGTCAAAACGACCTATACCTTTCTAATAGATTCAAATTATTCTTTTAGTTATATTTTATATTTCGTCTAAACTGTGTTATTATTATTTTTTGGGGGCCTTCCTTTAAATGTAACTAACTTAAAAGTAAATAATGTTGAATTTCCATATATTCAATCCTGAATTTCCATCCTGTTTGTGAACGTATAGTTTGAAAAATGTTGTAAAAGTTTTGCATGCACTGTAGCATAAGTATCTCTTGCAGCATACTTTTAAAGGAATTGCTATTGTAGGATAATGTTGCTTAAGAAATATACGCATTTTTTGCATACATTATGTAGGCCGGGTCGGATTGCCTTGATTTAATTTAATTTTGCTTGAGCCGGGCAGGGCGTGAGCCATATTTTTAATTTTTACCAGTAGGAACGTTGTACCATTTTGACAGTATCGTACCTATTTAATGAAAAGAGCTTTTCTGTTATTTCTTTGGAATGTTGAACAAAAATGGCCCTGAAACATCATGGTACATGTGTTTAATTCAACAATTTTCAGATAAACTATTGATAATCACTTTTCTTATTCAATAAAAATAAATTACACTTAAGAAGGCCGGGTCGGATTGCCTGGCTATAATTTAATTTTGCTTGGGCCGCGCAGGGCGCGAGCCATATTTTTGATTTTTACTAGCAGGAACAGGGCTGTAGCTAGAAGTAAACAATAGGGGGTGCTCAAGAAAATGTAGGGGTAGATCATGGTATTTCTCTCTCTCAAACACATGCGCGCGCAAACACAGATATATATGATCAAAGTATTATATATAGAAAGGTAAATTACTGCATATTCATATTGTAGGCACTATGTTTCTTATTAAACTGTTTATAATAACTTTATTTGATGCTAAGAAATGTAAAGGCTGCAGACAGGAATGTAATGTAGGATATACGGTGGATATGACGTATACCTTCTGGATTATTTTAAGGAATACCAGATACCCTCTTCTCAAAAACACTATAGCATATACTCTTTAGGGTATACCCTCTGCTTACAGCGTATGCCCTCTGGTTTTTTTACGACTACTTCACTGGCTGCAGAATGAAAATTGTAAGTGTATAAGTATACTAGTGAAATAATAAGTGATGGTGTCAATAAGCAAATAAAAAGCTGACAATTCACCTGTTTCAAAAGAGTTGCAACTTTTAATTTTTTTCTGAATATTCCCTGCCCTTGAGGATTCTAAGGTTATGTTTTTAAATGATAAAAATCATTAGAAAAATTAAGGATGTATTTTGCATTTTAAAATTATTTTTGTGTTTAGTCAAATGCGAAAACCACTTGTATTTAAATTCGCTATTAGCTTTTTTCATTGGTATCATTTATAAATCAAGTATCTGATATATATATTTAAACTAGGATGGCTCAAATACGAAACATAATGTTTATCATAAGAATCATATTTACTATCAAACTCATTGGAATAACTTTGTTTTATACAAATAATAGAAAACGCTGGAAAATAAATTTCAGTATATAACTAATGCAAAAGTCAATGTTTGCATCAGCAAAAGGTATAATTCTGAGTATGTGCAGATAGGATGCGCACATATTGAAGCACTTATTTGCAGTTTTTAAACAAATACTACAATTTAGAATTTATGCAAAACTGTAAAAAAGCCCTAAAACTAAGTTCAATTTTGGATTTTTGAAACAGAATTTCATTTGGTGGCCTTGGCAATTTTCCCAGGGGGGGGGGGGGGGCTCAAAAATTTTCAGGTGGTGCTGAGCCCCCCCCCCCCCTGGCACCCCAGCTACGGCCCTGGCAGGAACGCTGTACCATTTCTACAGTATCGTACATATTTAATGAAAAGGGCTTTTTTCCTTTTTCTTTGGAATGTTGAACAGAAATGGCCCTGAAACATCATGGTATATGTGTTTAATTCAACAATTTTCAGATAAACTATCGATAATCACTTTCCTTATTCAATAAAAATAAATTATACTTAAGAAGGCCGGGTCGGATTGCCTGGATATAATTTAATTTTGCTTGGGCCGCGCAGGGCGCGAGCCATATTTTTAATTTTTACTAGCAGGAACGTTGTACCATTACGACAGTATCGTACATATTTAATGAAAAGAGCTTTTTTGCTATTTCATTGGAATGTTGAATAGAAATGGCCCTGAAACATCATGGTATATGAGTTAAATTCATGAATTTTCAGATAAACTATTGATAATCACTTTCCTTATTCAATAAAAATAAATTATACTTAAGAAGGCCGGGTCGGATTGCCTGGATATAATTTAATTTTGCTTGGGCCGCGCAGGGCGCGAGCCATATTTTTAATTTTTACTAGCAAGAACGTTGTACCATTTTTCCAGTATCGTACATATTTAATGAAAAGAGCTTTTTTGCTATTCCATTGGAATGTTGAACAGAAATGGCCCTGAAACATCATGGTATATGTGTTTAATTCAACAATTTTCAGATAAACTATCGATAATCACTTTCCTTATTCAATAAAAATAAATTATACTTAAGAAGGCCGGGTCGGATTGCCTGGATATAATTTAATTTTGCTTGGGCCGCGCAGGGCGCGAGCCATATTTTTAATTTTTACTAGCAGGAACGTTGTACCATTACGACAGTATCGTGCATATTTAATGAAAAGAGCTATTTTGCTATTTCTTTGAAATGTTGAACAGAAATGGCCCTGAAATATCATGGTACATGTGTTTAATTCAACAATTTTCAGATAAAGTATTGACAGTCACTTTTTTTAATCAATAAAAATAAATTACACCTCTATTAACAATATAGACAATAACAACAATTAAAAAAACTGGGCTCTTTCCCCGATACATATTTATATTTTTTTCCATGATTTAAATTAATTAAACATTACGAGGGTAAAAGTGTTTTTATTCTGTCTAACAAAACGTCAGCTTATCACAACGGAAAGATTAATTCACCAGTTGTTTAAACATTCATTATAAGAAACTCATACCAATAATTGTATATGGTAGTTTTATTTTAATAAAAGTTTTGTGTTCATGTTACAGAACACCCCCCCCCCCTTTCGACCAATAACAGCACTGCTTACACTGACGAGGATAAAGCCGAATTCCTGGCCAGAGCTTACTCTAACCAATTCTCTCCAAATTCCACCCTCGCTAGCCAAAATCATATCACCCACGTCAGCGAAACTGTTCACAGATTCCTGGCACAACCCCCTGATGAACCCTCCACTGAAATTCAACCAATTATTATCCACAAAATTATTTCTAAACTCAAAAAACGTAAAGCCCCTGGGTACGACAAAATTCCTAATACGGCTCTTAAAAACCTACCTCCTAACTATATCATCTACATTACGAAACTTACTAACTCCATTTTCAAATTTAACTATTTTCCGAAACCTTGGAAAATTTCTATAATCTCTCCTATCCCCAAACCTGGTGCTAACCTTTCTGACCCAGTAAACTATAGACCTATCTCCCTTCTTCCTTCACTCAGCAAAGTTGTCGAACGCGTCATTTGGTCGCAACTCCAGAACCACATTCAACTTAACAACACTCTTATGCCTGAACAATTTGGCTTTCGCCCAAAACATTCAACAACACACCAACTACTTCGAGTAGTCGAATTTCTCAGCGAAAAGCTAAACTCGAAGATTCCTGCTGCTGCCATTTTTCTTGACATCGCTAAGGCATTTGACAAAGTCTGGCATGTGGGCCTCATATACAAACTAATTAGGCTTAAATTCCCTGCTAGACTTATTCACCTTATTTTCTCTTACCTTAGCGATCGCATTTTTCGCGTCCGCATTAACAACATTCTTTCTAGCATTTTCCGTATCTTAGAGGCATCCTCCAAGGGAGCGTCATCGGACCCTTGTTATTCAACATATACTTTAACGACATTCCTCGTTCACTTAACACCCACCTTGCACTGTATGCAGACGACACTACAATCTACGCTTACGCTCATCACCCATACACACTTTACAGGTATCTGCAGACTCACATTGATGCCTTCTTAGACTGGTGCGACCTATGGCGCATTAAAATCAATGAAAACAAAACTGCTGCTGTTTATTTCTCTAGAAAACTAACATATCCCAATAGAATAACCATTAATAATACCACTATACCTTGGACTAATGAAGCAAAGTACCTGGGGGTCACCCTTGACCAAAGACTTTCTTTCAAAAAACATATCCTCACCATCAGGGGGAAAGTCGCTGGAGCTATGATTGCACTAAAACCTCTCCTTAATAGTAAAACACTGGCTATCCATAACAAACTTCTCCTTTATAATTCTTGCATTTTACCAATTATCACCTACGTCTGTCCGGTCTGGGGCTATATCTGCAAATCCTCCATGAAAAACCTCAGCCAACTTCATAATGCCTCTCGCTATCTCCGTAATAGCACTGTTCGCAAAGACCTCAAAACTACCACATTAAATAAAAGAATCAACCACCTTGCCAAAAAATTTTATGAAAAATTATATGACCTCCCTAATGATATAATCGCAGAATTGCCGGATTATGACGCATTCGAACCACATCACCGCAAGCGTCCAAAATATTCTTGCATTATTGATTATGAGCATTAGTGCTCACCATCCTGCAAATTTATCTCTCTTAGTTTTATATAAACTTGTATTTTCCTATTTAAACTTATTCCTATGCTATACATTATAATAATAAAATTTAAATATTAATAAAAAACTTTTGTAAAAAAAAAAAAATAATAATAATAATATAAAAATGTTTGTTCTTTTTTAAGTGCTATTTTTGTTAAAGCTTAGCTTTGCCTGGCTTTTCCACCTGGCATTTATGTACTGTTTTCGAACATGTTCCGAACCCTATTTTACACTTTTTCAACTTTTTTCAGTAGTTAATTTTAACTACAGCTATACCATTTTACTTTTTTCCATTTATTAGACTCTATCCGTAATCTCTATAGCTTTACCTTTTTATTCCCATTGTTTAATTTTTCTTCTATTTTTAATTGTTCTTTCTTTTGTAGTTAATACTACATTTAACTTTTCCCAACGGCTCAATATTTACAAGACAGGTTACTCACATATAGGCTGGGCGTAAAGTTGATCGCAACTCGGAAGCCCCTTAACCGACATCAACTGTTCGGCAACTGTTACAGAACGTTTATTAAATTTGACTGATATTCAAGCAATTCTAGCCTGGCACTAGATTAAAGCCCGATACTTATTTATATTTTTTTCCATGATTTAAATTAATTAAACATTACGAGGGTAAAAGTGTTTTTATTCTGTTTAACAAAACGTCAGCTTATCACAACGGAAAGATTAATTCACCAGTTGTTTAAACATTCATTATAAGAAACTCATACCAATAATTGTATATGGTAGTTTTATTTTAATAAAAGTTTTGTGTTCATGTTACAGAGCGTTTATTAAATTTAACTGATATTCAAGCAATTCTAGCCTGGCGCTAGATTAAAGTGTGAAAGGATCGGATCCACACCAACACTTCACATGGGGCGCGCCGCTTACTCCGCGAATATGGGGAGTTTTATTATTATTATTCTGTCATATCAATGACAAACTCTGAACAGTGTTACCTGATTAGGGAATTCTCCCCCAGTTTAGGGAATTCTGAGCCTTTAGCAAAATAGTGTTACTAAGAAATGTATTGGGGATTTTTTTTTTTTGGGGGGGGGGGAGACTCGAAGGACTTTTTTTTATTATTATTTCCAGTCTCTGATTGGACAAAATCAGATTAGATCTTCAGCTGTGTTTACAGTTTTGACACTATTTTTCGATAAACATTTCGGACAAAATATTTTTTTTTTTAGGTTTTTGTAATTGTGTGTATCTATTTTTAATTTATTACTCTATGTAAAATCTTAAGAATTGGGTTTTGTAGTGACAAATATGCAAACTATAAGAGTTTAAATCTTTTTGTAGATTATTTTTTGCCATGGGGATTTTTTTTTTTTTTTTTTTTTTTTTTTAGATTTGATATGGTGGAAACTTAAGAAGACACTAAGTTGGGAAATTTTTTGGGGGAAATCACTGATTTGGAGAAATTTTCAGAACTATTTGGTGAAATTTACTTTCTCCCACCAGGCTGTCATCAGATAAGTCTGACCCTCTGAGGGTCTGAGGTTTGAAGTACTAGTAAGTTCTCCTCAATGTATTTAAAGAAACAGTGTTGGACTCTGCAGTGTTGCACAGGAGACGGAAAAATGCTGCAGTTTTGCTTTCTAATTTATTTACATTTATGGGATATTAATTATTATGTATTATACAGTTATTTCTCTTCATCCAAATATATAATCTAATTTCTGAAGTGGGCGTAGCTTAGCTATGTCTCCGACCTTTTTTTCAAGCTGAAGTATAACGTGTTATTGTATGGCAATTCTGTTGATTTGACACAAACGCCTGACATAAAAAAGACTTTATTAAAAAGAATTATTGTTGCATTACTGGATGCCAGAATATTGTTGGCGACAGTTTTGGTTTGTCATTTGTAGGTGGCGCTGCCTTAGAACAGTTGTACTCTGTCTGCCAGATTTAGTTCCAAAGTCGCAACTCGATATTAAGAGTATTTCCTTAGAAGTCCTTATCTATTTCTATGTCATGGGCTAGAATTGTAAAAATTATGTTAACACAAATGTTTTTGATAACAGTACAACATTTCAGTATTTTTAGAACTTAATAATAAATTCATTAACTTTGAGGCATTTTTCTGTTAGTCTGTTACAGGCAGTCTTGAATTCAGGGAGGGGGCATTACCCCCCCCCCCGGAGCATCGAAATATCCCCCCGGAAGGTTTGATATTTTATACTTTTAATGGTCCAATTGAGGGGAAGATATTTTTTCTGAAAAGGGTTCGGAAATGTCCCATTTTTGAAGTTCAGTTTTTCGTGTTTCTTCAAACACGTTTTATTTTGCTTCCCTGTCATCTCCATTCGCTCGTAGGGGCTGTCACATAGGCGTAACTAGAGGGGGGGCCGGGTGGGCCGTGCCCACCCCAAGAAGTTCCGGTGCCCACCCCAGAATTTCAAGTTCACGTGAAAATTTTATGACTGCGATATGGTCAAATTTTTCATTTTCAAATATTTGAATGATTATACCAATAAGTTATACTATATATTTCTGATTTGAGAACTAATGTAACGAAAACGGCGCGCACGCATATGTAAGTGTGTGTGTGTGAGGTATAAAAGAAGCAACAGACAAAGAAAATCCTATTAGTCTTCTACATTCTTTGCAACAGTTATGTGACCCGGAGTCTATAGGGTTCCAAAAGGAACAAAGTGAAATATTATCTGAAAGCTCTAAATCTGAACGAGAGTTTTCTTTTTTGTCACGAGGTGATGGGGAAAAAATCAGTTCCAGATGTCCAGTTCCGTATTCTTTCAATTAAGTCAAAAAATATCATCTGCTGTGGTGAGAGCCGATGAGATAGAGAAGGGATAGTGGGGGGCACAGGTGCCCGAACGGTTTTTTTCTTACAAAATAATGACCAATTTAAAAAACAGGATGTAATTGACAAATTACTGATCAATTAATTGTCTGAGTGATGAGACACGGCAAACGTCGTAAATGAGAACATCATTGCAGGGGGTTTTACTTTGAGGGTGAAGTGAAGGTAAGGAGAATTTTTTGCAATTTGCCTGCGGCTGTAAGCGTGTTGGGTTATTTCCTTTTTCCAAGTTTGCATGCATAATTAATTATCAGTGCGCAAATAAATTCTGTAGTTTTGAAAATTTTTGTTTGTATTGTTGCATGCTGCTTCATGGATCGAGGCTCTTTGCTTCATGTTTCTGAATGTACTTTTTGTGAGTAAATTTTTCCTTAACAATCTTTGATATTCTGAATAAATAGAAGGGCTTAGAATAAGATGTTACGTAACAAAAATAAAATTCAGAGACAATTTAAATGAAAGCTTTTAGTTGCAATTTTTATTTTATTTTTGTTCTTGTACCTTGTATTTAGTAAGTTAACGAGTAGTAACTCTCTCAGAAAAACTTAGCAACATTTAATTTTCTAATATAAAAATTATTAATAATATTTAAGTTATTTTTATTAAAATATTAACTTTTAATAAATACTATATCAGATTTTAAAGATTAATTAAAATATTGGTATTTTACCTTTACAATATGACAGATTGTCTCATAACACTCTCATCGAAAAAATAAACTGTATTTTGAGAAAATGTAACATAACAGGTTCTTGCTCGAACCTCTTTAATTAATGTCATTTATTTAAAAAAAAAAAACTAATTGGTAAAGACATTGAAATTTATTTTTGAAATTGTCAAATTTAACCTTAAAAAAAAAAAAAAAAAAAAAAAAAAAACATGGAATTTAATTTGCTGTAGTAGTTGTGATTGCGAAAAGAATAGAGATGTTAATGATGAATATTTACACAGCATATCGAGTTAAATTGTCACATAATATTTCATTGGGAAGTAGAATTTCAATTCATCAACTCTAGCAATTCAAATACTAATTCAGCTCATGTCCCGATCTGGTGAAATACAAATAATTTTTCAAACGATTTTGAGTGTGGGAGGGACCTATTTCTTCAATTTTAATATCTTGTGCAGTTTAAAACAAATTCACTGCACCCGACCTGGTTTATGGACTATCTTTGATGGGATGAAATTACTCAATGTATGAACGCATATTTTGCTTGCAAGTTTTAGTGGATTTTAAAATAATCCGTATTCCGGCTATTTGGTGATACTACAGAATATTCGGCAAAACTGAAGATATTGTAACAATATTTTCAAGAGGCTTATTTTGCTTTCTGTGAAATATGATAGCATTACGAGAAGTGCTGGAAATTGCCAAATTTCGCATCAAAACTGTAAGCTAGACATTTCATTATTCAAAATGCCAGTTAATGCTACATAGAGTCCTAACCGAAATTCAGTCACTTCCAATCATTTCATATTTCATAAAAAGCAAAATTATGACAAAAATCTTGTTAACATAACGTTAACATATCTTCATTATTGTAAAGTTATGAACGAAAATTCGGGTTCAGTTTGTAGTGGATAATGTTTTTTTTTTTTTTTTTTTTTTTTTTTTTTTTTACTTTACTGTATTTTAATAGAATAAGTGGATTGCGATGCTGGTTTACTGTAGAAAAGGTATTTGCCTTGACCACACTATCTCTCCTGAAAGTTTCTTTCAAAATTTTAGGAAAATCCTGTATGTTTGCAACTTCTAAAAATGATCGCCCGCTGTGGTGCATTTGAAAATTTCATTGATAAATCAAAAGGAGCAATAACTTTTTTTGCCGAGTTGCCAATTGAATAGAATTTTATGTCCTTAAAAATTTCTTTTCAATTTTGGAATATTTATTTTAAAATATAAGGAGCTCTTATAATTTTATTTTAATTTAGAGAAGGAATTATGGAATTTAACGTTTTATTAATAAAAAATTTTTAAGACCATCCTCTTAATATAATCTCCAAATATAACTCAAAACTTTATTTTTTATTTTTTGTGTGTAAAGTTTACTTGTAAACTAACTCATTGATGTACTCCATTCCTCAAAACACAAGTATTTGTGTTAAATATGGTGTACAATTTACTTTAAAGTTTATTTTTTAATACTTTTAAATCTTAAAATACAGGAATATTAGGCCTACCTTTCAGCATCTGGTTTACAGATGTCGAATATTCGCTATTGGATCAAAATCACTAATCGATGCATCTCTATAAGCACCTTTCAAATATGATAGAAATAATTTTGAAGAATACTTTTGTTTTCCCATGAAAAAAAAAATGTAAAACTTAAGCTTCTTTATTTATTTATTGTGGGCGAAAATTATTTCAGGTAAAAATGTTTTCCATGTGAGTTCTCTTTAATCAAATCTCTTTCTGCTGAATTCTGATGGAGCTAATTAAATTTAAAATCAATCCACTACTATAGAAATCATCGTAGTTTTACAATTATGATGTACTATTAAAATTTAAGAATATATATATTTTTAAAAAAAACTTGAAAAAAAACTGCAAACACATAAGAAAAAAGTAAAATGCGGTCTAAGTAGAGATTGACCTCAACTCTCCAATGCAAAACATAAAATAGAAAATAATTTTAAAAATATGAAAATGCAAACGAAATATTGGATGTTTTCGCGTAAGAAAACTCCCAATCCTACATCCTCCCTTTTCATTTAAAATATACGATTTATGTGAATACTGTAAATTAAAGGTGAGTCAAATTGAAGTCATATTTTAATTTTTCTTGTCAGAATCTCAGGCTGACGTATCATTTTTACTGCAGTTAAAGGAAACATTAATTGTCTTTTGCTTATTTAAATGTATTCGTCCCTCAAAATAAAAACTAATCTTTTCCTTCCACTCCTCAAAATATTATTTTTCACATTTTAGAATTTTTAAACAAATTTAGAGTTTACATTAATGATTTCAAGAAAAAATTTCTCTAATTTTTTTCCGTTTATTCATTCTTAAAATAAATAGATTCAGTTTACTTTATCTGCATAAAATTACAGTGATCGGAAAACTTCTACATTTTAGTCAGATTTTAGTTGTATACATTTTTCAGACATGTATAAATTATATCTATATGGTATTCGTTCTATCGGAGCCACGAAATTTTTCTCAAGACAGTTTTCTGTAATAGACACAGAGTGAAGTATTTCAACATTTTGCTGTTGGAGAAGTGGAATTCGGTAAGAATCAAAACATTCATTTTTTTTAAATGAATTTTGGAGAAGTGATAGTTTAAGTGCTGTGTTTAAAAACGGGACATTAAAGAGATGTATTGGGACACCCGGACATTATGCGTAAAATTGGGTCTCTTTCGTAACTTCTAGCCATCTTAAATGAATAGCAGTGGTGCCGATTTATATGGGCCCGTGAGACTTTAGCGTCGAGCCCGCCCAATAATTTGCTCCCCTGACACACCCAGTGGCGCAGCCAGAATTCGGTTCTAGGGGGGGTTTTGAGTTTATAATAAAGATTTTCGCCGGTTATATGAATCATCGGTTAATGGAATCAGTCTTTTAAATGAATGAAGTCATAATGCTTTTCTCCGCAATTACGTTGGTTATGATTCATTTAAACAGCATTTACAATATTAGAGTTACAAACTATAAAATGCACCAATGAAATAACACAAAACTAGGTTAGATTTATAAAGTGTTTAAAAATGATGAGGGGTAAACTTAAAGATGGAAGAGCACAGTACAGCAAATAATTTTTACGTAGAAAATAACAGAGTTGGAATCCATTTGTTCAATCAACAAGAACGAAAAATCAGGCGGAGGGGGGGGGGGGGGGGGTATGAAGATGGTTATAAAATTTATAAAATTCAACTATGTCCATCATAATAACAAGAACGAAAATTCATGCGTCAAGCATCATAGATTATGTAACACTTTCCAACGCTTCGAAAATAATTTTACAAATCATTACCATTTAATAAGCTGAAACATAACATCTAAGTAAACAATTTGGAAAACGCATAACATATTTAAAAACGTAATTTCAGGAATTTCCAACATATACAATATTCGGAAAATTATCCGAATACTTTTATTCAGCCCTGTATATGATCTATAGTTTTGTATATGTTACTATACATAGGATGTTAAATTTTAGTTTAGTTAGGAAACGCGTAACACAGTTTAAAATTCTCCATCTGGAGTTTCTGTCAATAAACGGAAATGTGTTCGCGAACTTTTGTGCTGCCCTATATATGATCTACAGAATTTATACACACCAAGTAATAGACAAAAAGTGAGTGATTATTCATCTTAGTATATAAATTCCAATGTTTTTAAATTGGTGAAACCTTATTTAATTAAACCGCAAACGATTTTTCTCCACAGACGTAATGTAACGGAATTCTTTTGACTGTCCCTGTAAAGTAACTATAAGTGCTATGCACATCCTATTCCATATTAAGCTTCTTGTAATGCACCTTAGTGATATATATCAATTACAATGTGTTTGAAATTGTGTAACATCATTAAAATAAACCGCAAATGATTTTTCCCTATAGACCGTAATGTAACGGAATTCTTTTGAGTGTTCCTGTAAAAAAACTATAAGTGCTACACACTTCAGTTGAAATAGCGAACATGCTATAGATAAGGACAATAACATATAACAATTACAGGGCAATCCGAGCATATTTACGGGAGTTAGAGCACGGCCATACGACCAGACAAACCGAAGTCATAAACTTTTCAACTAGGTTGGAAAGTGTTAAAAATACACAAGGTTTCATTGCAAAGAATCACGAATTCTTATTCCTAAGTTTAATAATAATGAAGCAATTTTAACAAAATTTTCAATAGACTTACTTACCTTGCTTTTTGCCAAATGTAACAAGTCATTTAGAACTTTTAGAGCTAGAGTCTTGAAATTTTATATGGATGTTACTTAAAAGACGCAAATTCTCCCCAGAATTTATTTTTTCATTACGAAATTTAAAAGAATACAAGAGTAAGATTCATTCTAAAATTGCGATTTATGTTACACAATTGGTATGAAAACATGGAATTTGGCATGATGATTACTTTTATGTAGTAATTGCTTATAACATTTTTAAAAACATTTAAAAATTTAAAAGGACGAAATGAGCTGAAAACTTTCTAAAAGCGTTCTAAATTATGATTTAGTTGAAACTGTTAGTGTTAGAAACTTGAAATTTAGTATAGAGATTACTTTTAAGATGGAAATGCTTATTGGCATAAAGAATTTATTATAAATGGGAAATTTAAAGGTGTGAAACAGCTGAAAGCATTCTAAATTACGATTTATTTAGAACCTCACGTCATATCGGGCCTTTCGAAGACGATCTTTTTTCTATTCTAAAAGTAACTAAACGTCTGTATTTCGACTAAATCCATTAAAAGCATCTTGGAAGATCAAAATTACAGCGCCTACAAAAATTTGGAAACGCTCTGATGAATAAAAGTATTTAAAAAAATCTCAGAATTTTTCGATGACAATGCAAAAAGAAATTTGGGTATTTTGGCTTGAGTTTGCTCAGCGTCGGCTCATGTTTTCAGTATTAAATGTGACTAAGTCTGTGACTTAGTCTTTTTTGACGTAACTCTGTGTTTCTGTGACTCTGTTCTCTTCGACTTTAGTCAAAGACAGACTTTTTTCACGGAATTTTAAAGAGGGGTGGGATACAGTTATATTGACAATCGAATAAAATTTCAGAGAGTTCGGACAATAACTTTTTTGTGTTGTTATTTTAAAGGACACGTCGCAAAAAAAAAAAAAAAAAAAAAAAAAAAAAAAGACGCGAGAAGAAAGCATTTCTTTTACAGCTAGATATCAATATTTTCCCACGGTCTCTAAAACCATTATATTTATAACCATGGCTTTACAAATTTGATAAAATCTGGTAGCCAGTAAAAAATTCTAGTTACCAGTAAAAAAATATAAACGGCTCCCCTCCGAAGTCACTAATTTTCAAAAGCACAAAAGTTTTTTATCAATTAATTGAGAAAAATAATAAGCCTATTGTCGGATTATTAGTTACATAGTTTAGAACTAGCTGTTACCCGTGACTTCGTTCACGCAACATTAAAAGAAGAATAAATACATTAATTAAGAAAATATTTCACTCCCGATAATTAAAAACGTTAAAATTAACTAACTATTTATCACATTTCATAGGCGACAATACTGTATTTTTTGTTATAGGGACCTTGACATAACTCAGTCTTTAAAAAGTGAAATTTTGTGCCAAATAATCGCGAAAATGAAATTGCAACCAATGCAAAAAGGAGGGCCAAATAAAATCGTGGAAATAGACGAATTGGGTAAAAACAAATGTCAATTTTACCTGATAAACAATTTTACTTTTAACGCCTTTGTGAAACGTTTTAACAGCCATCCTTCAAAAAAACATTAATTGGAAATAGTACATGCTTTTTCTTTAAATTCAGTTCTGCCTCCTTGGTTTAATGTATAGCTGAAACAAATCTTATTTTCTAAATGATAGTATGTTGACAGGCAATTTTCATTCTCTAGAATAAATTGATTCATAAAGTTTGAATATGTGAAAATGTGTTTTTATTTTTCGGATAATTTACTGAAATCAAGATTTTGTTTTCACCATCTATTCAAAGTGAAAAACAATTCTGTTTTTCAGTTTTAATGAGAAAATGGTGTAAAAAATATACTGATCTATTTTATTTTTCCTTTTTTTATACACAAATATGGAGTAATTTACTTTCCGTTTTTAGAGAAACTTCGTTAAAATTAACAAAAAAGAAAAAAAAAAATCTTGGCATCTAATTTAATTTTTTAAATTCTGACAGTTTGTGTAACATCCTCGGATCAATGATAAACGGTATAAAGTAAATCACGTTGCGTTCGATATTCTGGTACTGTAAATGAAAATTGTAAATTCACGGGCATTCTCCGGGAATTGCTGCCGTAATTTTACGGGAAATTCCCCCTTTTCAAGGTAAACGGTCCATTTCAGTAAATTTCATGTTTTTACGGGCAAAAATCGTTTATCTAATAACAAAGCTCGTTTATCTAGTCACAAAACCGGTTTTCTTATGGACATTGCCTGGAATCTCTGCTGCAGTAATTTTACTGCAGCAATTTTTTACAGTGAGGAGTAGTTGCGAAATACAAACATAGATTCGTGTTCATTTTCCTTTTCTTAAAATTATGATGCGATTTTTAGCAGAAAATTCTCATCTGTATATAACGAATATTCATGCTTAATAATCAGTATAGATAAAAAAACATTTAAATTTTTCGTTATAAATATGGCGTGAAACTCATCTGCTTTCTATACTTACTGATCCTTGTATTATTAATGTAAGGAATTGATTCACACTCATTTTAAAACACATTGGAAAATTCCCGTTTTATTTCAAATATGACGCATCTTTTTCCCGCAGAGAAATCCCTTTTTAATGACATAATTCTTGTTAATTTTCTTTTCCAGGCAATTAATTTCAGTACTGGCATAGGGGAAATTATGTCGCTTTAACGAAATAATATTAAATCTTTAGTTTTTATCAACAAAAATGGAACTATTAACATTCGTCATTTTTTTTTAGGTAATCGAGTTATTTAGTTTTAAGAATGAAAATAAATATTTCTCGCTATCCATGACATCATTTTCGATATGGATAATTTTGCGGAGCATATTATTGACATTTGCTGACCATTTTCTTTTGAAACTTCTTTTTACTTTTTAAAAATTTAAATAAAAAATACGGTATAATTATATTAGCCCTGCGCAGACGGTAAAACGCCAAGAATTATTACCATACAAAAGAAAAAAAAAAAAAAAAAAAAAAAAACACAAGATTATTTTATTTCACCAATCAAAGATATCCGCTTTATTTTTTATGTATGGCGTCATATTCGCCTGTTTCCTATGGTTACTCTTATTGAAACCTTGTATTATTATCAACAACTAAAAAAAAGTACGTTTTATTTCTAATAATATTATTTAATCTTCTTCTTAATTCTTTAATTTTTTTATTTCATTTTTATTTTTCACGTGAAAAAATTTCAATTGAAACTAAATTGTTGACTAAAAATTATTATTCCGGAATTTGAATTAGTTTTGGCAACGATAAAGTATTAGCAACGGTAAAGTGAATCTCATCAAAAAGTCACCTGTAAAAAATGCAGCCAAGTCTCGTAACTCATTTACCGTAAAACGTACTGAGATCGTATAAAGCCAAGTTTAACTATCTTATTAACTCTGAAATTTTCATTCACAAATCACTCCTAGTCTCTACATCTTTAGTTAATTATTATTTTGTGACTTGGCAATTACGTAGCACGAGAATGTGATGTATATAGTTAGTCTTAATCAAATAATACTATAACATATTAAAGTGTAATAACTTCCCTGTGCGTATATAATTTGCGTTAATTAAATTATCCCATCCCATCCCATAACATAGTAAGGAGTAATAACTTCCCTGTGCTGCGTAATTGCCAAGTCACAAAATGATAATTAACTAAAGATGTAGAGACTAGGAGTGATTTGTGAATGAAAATTTCAGAGTTAATAAGACAGTTAAACTTGGCTTTATACGATCTCAGTACTTTTTACGGTAAATGAGTTACGAGACTTGGCTGCATTTTTTACAGGTGACTTTTTGATGAGATTTCACTTCTTTTTGTAAGTAATCCTCTTTTTCTTGATTTTGGGTTCTTTTTGGAGATCATCCACTGATTTTCGCTAAGCCCACACTCTGTCCCTATTATTTACAGGTATAAAAAATTTGAAGCTTTAGTTTCGTTTGCAAAGTACAGTAGATAAAAAAGATTTCAGGTTCCTAGGTAAGCACTAAGTTATGGGAGGGGGAGTGTCAAAAGTACTCTCAATTGTTTCCAGGATAGGTGCTATTCATCTGAGATATTACTCGCAGCACTAGATACTTGATATTTAACATAAAAGAACTTTTTAGTATAAAAAGAAAGCCAAAATTAAAATTTCCGGAAATTTCCAATAAATCAAACTATATTCCTTTTTTCGATGGTTTTTTTTTTTTCGTTTTTTTAGTCTTTTTTTTAATTATTTACGGATTTTTTAATTTTCCCTTACTTTGTGTACTAAACCCTGCCTTTCTGCCAAATGTCAAGCTTCTAGGACTACAAAATCGAATTATTTTCAAATTTTCGACTTTTTATAAATTTATTGATTTTTCGATTTTAATTCTAAGTTACCTGATGTAAGTAAACATGACCTAAGTAAACTAATGTTTCTAGCAGTACAAAATCACATTGTTTTCGAATTTTTCACCTTTTGTCATGCCAATATAGTAATTATTTGATCCGTCTTCTTAGGATCATTTAGGTTCAATTTAGAGATAAATCAAGTTAATCTTAGAGTCACCATGATTTTATTTAGAAAGAACTATCAAACAATAACCAGCCAGTAATGTCGGGAGGGTAGGGGGAGCTGTGAAAATTTTTATGGGGCTAACATCATTTAACAATCCATATTTCATATGCGAAGTAAATAGAGAACCTGTGAAAGAAAACAAACCTGTCTAAAAAGAAATCGCCTATAACGTAGCCTGTCTATAGTGGAACTTTCCTATAACGAAATTCGTAAACGAAAGAAAAGAAAACCATAATCCGGGGAAAATAACATAAAACAATTAGGGGCGTTGTACTAGCTAATAAGACAATTATCTTAAAACTAATGTTTGTAGCAGTACAAAATCAAATTGTTTTCGAATTTTCGATTTTTTAAAGATATTTCGATTTTATTTTCGAATTTAACGAATTTTTTAATTGTGCCTTTTATTGAATAGTAAATACTACCTTTACACCAAGTTTTAAGCTTCTAAGACTACAAGATAAAATTATTTTCAATTTTTGATTTTTTCGAATTTTTTTTTATAATTTTCTGGATTTATTATTTTTTTTCTTATTTTGTATCCTTTATTACAAATTTCAAGTTTCTAGCGCTACAAAATCGAATTATTTTGAAATTTCCGATCTTTTTCGAGTTTTTATTCTATTTTCGAATTTATTGTGTTTTATTTTTTCCTTTTTCTGTATCCTAAACAATAAGTTTACGCCGAATTTTAAGTTTTAAAGCTACAAAATCGAATTTTTTTCAATTTTTCGAATTTTCGATTTTTTTTCGAATTTTACAGATTTTTTATTTATTTATTTATTTATTTATTTATTTTGTATGCTAAATACTACCTTTATTCCAAATTTTATGTTTCTAGCTTTACAAAATCAAATTATTTTCAATTTTTTTTTTTTCGATTTTTTTATTTTATTTTCAATTTTTGTTGTGTTTTTATTTTTTTATTTTTCTGAATTCTAAACACTACCTTTACACCAAATTTTCAGTTTCTAAGACTACGAGATCATATTATGTTCAATTTCTCTCTTTTTCTTTCTTTCTTTCTACTTTTTTTTTTAAATTTTCGATTTTTTTTAAATTATCCATATTTTTTAATGTTTCCTTATTTAGTATCTTAAATATTACCTTTATTCTAAATTTGAAGTTTCTAGCGCTATGAAAATTATTTTCAAAATTTCCTTATTTTTCGATTTCTTTCGGTTTTTTTACTTTATTTTCGAATTTTATTGCGTTTTTAGTTTAACTTATTCTGAATCCTGAACACTATCTTTACCGCGAATTTTAAGTTTCTAAGGCCAAAAGATCAAATTATTTTAATATTTTTCAATTTTTTTCGATTTTTTCGAATTTTTGATTTTTTTTTTTAATTTTCTGGATTTTATAATTTTTCCTTATTTTGCTTCCTAAATACTACCTTTATTCTGAATTCCAAGTTTCTAACGTAACAAAATTGGATTATTTGAAATTTTTCGATTTGTTTCGATTTTTCGATTTTATTTACAATTTTTTTTTTTTTGTGTGTTTTTGATGTTTTCTTTTTCTGAATTCTAAACACTACTTTCACACCAAATTTTAAGTTTTTAAGACTACAAGATAGTGTTATTTTCAATTTTCAATTTTGTTCGATTTTTTTTTTAATTTTCGAATGTTCTTTTTTTAATTTTCCGGATTTTATAATTTTTCCTTTCTTTGTATACGAAACACTAGCTTTATTCCAAATTTTAAGTTTCTGTGGCTGCGGGATCTACCCAATCTTTTTGATGACGCGAGAGTGAGTGAGTGTGTGAGTGACAGAAAATCGAAACTTTGAGTTCATATATCGTCTGCACTAATTTATGGGTATTTTTTGAATTATCCATATTTTTAAAATTTTCCTTATTTAGTATCTTAAATATTACCTTTATTCCAAATTTCAAGTTTCTAGCGCTATGAAATCGAATTATTTTCAAATTTTCCTTATTTTTCGATTTTTTCGATTTTTTCGATTTTCTGATTTTATTTTCGAATTTTATTGCGTTTTTTATTTTAACGTATTCTGAATCCTAAACACTATCTTTACTGCGAATTTTAAGTTTCTAAGGCTAAAAAATCAAATTATTTTAATTTTTTCAATTTTTTTTTCGAATTTTTGAATTTTTTTTTCGAATTTTCCCGAATTTTTAATTTTTCCTTATTTTGCATCCTAAATATTACCTTTATTCCGAATTCCAAGTTTCTAGCGCAACAAAATCGAATTATTTAAAATTTTTCGTTTTTTTCGATTTTTCGATTTTTTCAATTTTGCTTTCGATTTTTTTTGGTGTTTTTGATGTTTTCTTTTTCTGGATACTAAACACTACCTTCACACCGAATCTTAAGTTTCTAAGACTACAAGATCGTATTATTTTCAATTTTCAATTTTGATGGAATTTGTTGAATTTTCGAATGTTTTTTTTTTTTTCGAATTTTCCGGATTTTATAATTTTTTCATTCTCTGTATCCTATACACTACCTTTTTTCCGAATGTCAAGTTTCTAGGGCTACGGGATCTACCTAATCTTTTTGATGCGTGAACGAGTGAGTGAGTGAGTGACAAAAAATCGAATGTTTGAGTTCATATATCGACTGAACTAGAAAAGACAGAAAGTTGTAATTTTAAATTTTGGTCCTGTGTGCCAAATACTCTAGAAAAACGAAGTTTCAAATTTTTGGGATACTCCAGCGCGGAGACATGGGGGGGTCAAAAGTGCCCTGAGTTGCTTCCAGAAAAGTATGCTTACGGCTGTCCTCTCTTGACTTGGCGGCGGCACTGCCGTGCCTCCAGATCTTGCCAAGGCTGTGGTTTTCCTATTAGACTTAATGTTAGCTATATGCTCCATTTTTCTGCAACTAAATTTCCTCATGCCAGTATAGTAATTCATTGATCCGTTTCCTTAGGATCGTTTATGTTCAATTTAGAGATAAATCAAGAGAATCTTAGAATCACCATGATTTTATTTAGAAAGGACTATCAAGTCATAACCAATCAGTAATGTCTGGAGGGAGGGAGAGATGTGAAAATTTTTGTGCGACCAACATCTTTTAACAACAAATATTTCATATATAAATTAAATAGAGTAAAGCCTGTGAAAGAAAATGAACCTGTCTATAAAAAAAAAGGTCTATAACGTAGCCAGTCTTAGCGGAACTTTTCTATTACAAAATTCGTAAACAAAAGAAAAGAAAAGCATAATCCGGGGAAAATAACACAAAACAATAACGGAAGGTGTACTAGCTAATAGGACAATTATCTTAAAATCTATCTAAAACAAACTATCCCCATCCTGTGGGATTTGTTTTTCAATGTTTTACTTTATTTAATGCAAAACATAGATTGCATCCGACAACTCATAAAAAAGTCCTCCGGCCTGTACCGGCAGGAAAAGGTAGCTTTCCTATATCTTCGTTTTAAAATTTTAGCTAATGTTACTCGAAAACAGCAAGTTAAAATGCAAAGAAACCGTTTACAAAAGATTCGTTTACACTGAATTTGAATAAGAAATTCGCCAAATTATTGAGCTATAGCCAAGTTGGCTTCATTTATGAAGACTTATTTTTGTCGCCAAATTTGGCGAAATTTCGCCAATTGTCGCCAAGTTTGGCGAGAATTTGGCGCTAATGGATATGAATATATAGTTTTATGCGTATGATTGGGAAAATGATTACAACAATGAAAGAAAATAATTTGCGAGAAATCGCGTTCACTAAAACTTATAAATTTATATTAAAATCATTAAAATTACAGACATTACAATACACTTTCATAAAACGTTAAAAACATATTAAAATTGGACGTTTCGGATTTACATGGAAAATCCCTCTTCAACAACAACATTTCACTTAGCGTAAATCATATTCATAGTTCAAAAATATCAACAAATAGAAAATGCATAACGTATCAAAATTTCGAAGTCAAAGTTACAGTTATAATAACACGGAGTATTCATTCGGGATTGCACCTGCTTGACCATTATTGACCATAAATTTATCGTTGGTTTTTTGTAATGTGCTGTTTTGTTTCAAAATGTCAGCCACCCTAGAATTTTAAACTGCTCTATCTCAGCCAATTTTTAAGATAGAGGTAAAACAAAAAATGCTCTGGAATCCTTGTATCAAGTCCTAACACCTAATTAAAAAATAAACTTGATTTTTTAACTTTTTTGTATATTTATTTTAGTTTTAAATTTTTCCGTGGCCGCCATCTTGAAACAAGATGGCGGACCAAGCTGGCCAACGAATTCGGTCGAGGCATTGGTGAGCTTAATACACACAATTAGTTTCATCCAAATTAATATATAAATACGAGCGTTATCGTATCAAATTATTTTCAATTTTTCAATTTTTTTCGAATTTTTTTATTTTTTTTTTCGAATTTTCTGGATTTTTTAAATTTTCCTTTTTCTGTATCCTAAATACTACCTTTATTCCTAATTTGAATTTTCTAGCGCAACAAAATCGGATTGTCTTCAAATTTTCGGTTTTTTTCAATTTCTTCGATTTTTTCAATTTTGCTTTCGATTTTTTTGGTGTTTTTGATGTTTTCTTTTTCTGGATGTTAAACACTACCTTCACACCAAATCTTAAGTTTCCAAGACTACAAGATCGTATTATTTTCAATTTTCAATTTTGATGGAATTTGTTGAATTTTCGAATGTTTTTTGTTCGAATTTTCTGGATTTTATAATTTTTCCTTTCTTTGTATCCTAAACACTACCTTTTTTCCAAATGTCAAGTTTCTGGGGCTACGGGATCTACCCAATCTTTTTGATGACGCGTGAACGAGTGAGTAAGAAGTGACAAAAAATCGAATGTTTGAGTTCATATATCGCCTGAACTAGAAAAGACAGAAAGTTGTAATTTTAAATTTTGGTCCTGTGGGCAAAATACTCTCTATAATTGAAGTTTAAAATTTTTGGGATACTCCAGCGCGGAGATATGGGGGGGTCAAAAGTGCCCTGAGTTGCTTCCAGAAAAGTATGCTTACGGCTGTCCTCTCTCGACTTGGCGGAGGCACTGCCGTGCCTCCAGATTTAACCATGTTAAAATATTATACGAAAAAAATGTCCATTTACTCTCTATGAAAAAACGAAATTTTGAATTATTAAGAAAAATATTTGAATAAAATAAACAAAAGCCAGCCTATGTTCAAATGAGGGTTATAATCAATCTGTATGCAAAAATACAGGATCATTAAAGGCTCCATTTTGACGCTGGCTTCAGCCTAACATTTGCGCACAATCAGATTTATAATATTATTAGGATTAGGATAGTTACATCATTTAAAAAGATGGTATAAACAAAGTTTTCTAATGAAATTTATCAAAATTATTTATCTATGAAAAAAAATGTAAAGGCTGCATTAACCGGTATGTTCTCGGAAATGCTGATTGCCGAAGGTTTCAAATGTCTGGATAAGTGAGTGCTGCAAAATCTATATCTGATGAGGGGGGCATGGATGAAACAGTGAAACAGGAAAACAATTTCTGCCTGTTTTCGTGTCGAAGTCAGTCAAATAATTATTTTTTATTAATTTAAAATTTGCATTTGTTAAACTTATTTTTACCTAATTAAAAATGCCGAAAATGAGAAAAAATGCCATTTATGGTCATTTCTTAGGTCAATTTTTGTACAAAAAATTATAATAATAATAAAAAAAAATCAGGTTAAATAACTTGGAGGCTAGATAGAAAAACTAGGTCGCCAGTGGCAACTTGGCGACTGCATTTGTCAAGACCTGTTTGTAACTGATGAAAAATTTATAGAATTCAGACAACTGGGGTTATTTTTTTTTTTAAACTATGAAACGAGAGACCCTTACGAGGAAAAGAAACAAACAAAACACCCAACCAAACAAGAAGGTGTCTTTAAAAAATGCTTTTCTGTCTAATAATCAATATTTTTTTGTGAAAATTTCATTTAAAAATATAAAATTGATATAAGATAGATAATCATACAAATTTGAGGTAACTATAGGCACCGCCGGACGGGTCAGCTAGTATAATTTTAATGACATGCAGATAGCATTCGTTAAAATACAATAAGTGTAAATCAATGCATAACTAATTTATTGCTGATCAATTTAAATTAATGCATGGTTAGCGTAAAATTGTGTGTAATTATAGATAGTATTTTTCTAAAAAAATGCATTTAGCGCATATTTAACGCCTTTTTTTTTCAAAATCCATCTTCACAGGCACGGCTCAAATTCTAGGAAAAAAGAGTACCGGGGCTCTAATTTTCAGCAGTAACAACAACCATCAACCCAAACCCCCTTTCATTAGAAGGAGGTATGCATTATGCTTGTTATCCCACCCGCATATTTATATTTCATACATTATTTGTAAAATTTAAAGCAATTTTGTCTTTTGTAAAAAAAAATAATAATACATTTTGACTTTTAATAATGAAATTTAATAAATGAGTAGAGCAGAAAATAAGCAAAAAAAAAAAAAAAAAAAGTGCCCAGAAATAGAGAAAAAAAAATAATGACAGAAGAAAATTTGTTAGGGAGAAACACATTCTATTTTTTTTTTTAACGCAAACCAGGAAACCACATTACCATATCAGCATCTTTATAACAACAGAAAACTAACTGTCCGAACTTAACATCTGCAGGAATTTTAGCATGCAGATGTATTGAGAAATAGACATTGCATTTTATCTTTCTTTATTTATTCTGTGATCCAAAACGTATGCATTAGGAAGCACGCAGATGCCAAACTGAAAATGATTTCATTTCTCGTATTAAAACCGCAAGCACATACGAAAGAAATTTAGACATGTACATTAATTGAAAAGAATCACTTCAAGCTGCGATAAAAGATTCTGCCAAGGCGTAAAGTCCAAAAAACTTAATTTTAACTTTAGCAGTGTTGATTCATATAAGCGGCAATTATAGTAATTTTTTTAGCTCTGGGGGGGGGGGGGGGGGGGGTTAACCCCCAAACCCCCCCCCTTGGCTGCGCCACTGGACACACCTATAATTTCCCTTGTTTTATTTTACTACGTATTTATTTAAATTTTTAAATCTCGGAAACAAAGTTTCATTTTCTATTTGTTTGACAAGGCTGCAGTTCGCAGCCTAGTCCAATAAATAATGGTGAAATATGCCACCCCCGGATATCGTCGGGATAGCTCAGTAAAGAAAGCGTTGGTACGGCAAACCGAAGTACCCAGGTTCGAGTCCTGGTCCCGACATATTTTCGCTCTGTTGGAAAAAATCTCAACTATGATACTCCAACCTTTGAATATAATTTACTTAGTTGAATATACTTTTCTCTGTTCATTATGAAAATTTCATTTTGTTGACGTTGAAAATTAGCATTGACATCCGTAACAGAGACATCAAGAGCACTAAATGTTCTTCAGTACACATATAATTAATAAATTTCTCTCAACTGTTAAATTTCCTATATACTTGATCAGCAGTATTGTTGTCGTATGTAAACCAAAAGGTAAATGCTAGAATCATGTGAACTTTAATGACTATTCTATAGATTTGTTTGAGAAAGAGAATGTATACGGAGCATTTAGAAAAAGAAGATTCTAAAATGTATACGGCGAGTAACTTCGTATGCTCTCCACTATATACCTTTTGATCAGTGAGTATAAATCAGTGAGTGAACATTATCTATATTTCAGTGTCCCAATCCTGATAATTATAAAGCTCATAAATGACTGAAATGCTTTGCTTCTTGTGTTTTTAATTTGTATTGATATTTATGATATTATAATAAATATTAACGTTATTATGCAAAATAATTCACCAATAACATAAGCAAATAATAAAACGTGCCGTGCTATTTTGCTTAAAAAATTTGGGCCCATAAAATATATTTCAAAAGTTGGCTACATTGATCAATGGCATTCCTAACTAATAACCTTGATAATAAGTTGTTTCTAATTTTACCTCAAAATATACATTAAATTAACGAGTTATGTCTCAATGCAGTTTTTTTTAATATTCTTGCACGCATCAGTGGCGCAGCCAGAATTCGGCTCTATGGGGAGGAGAGGTTGAATTGTTGATAATGGTGGTCGCTGGTTACTTGAATCACCGGCTAATCGAATCAGTTTAGCTAATGAAGTGATAATCATTTTTTTCCCTCGGAGAGTAGAATCAGTAGTTACGTTGACCATAATTTATTTCAGCAACGTTTACGATATAAGAGTTAGAAAATATAAAATGCACCAATGAAATAACAAAAAACTGTTAGATTAATATAGTGTTTGAAAAAGGAGGAGGCAAACTTAAAAAATGGAAGGGAGTACAGCAAATAATTTTTTGTACAGAATATCAGTAATCGATTTTTAAATCGGAAATACATAGGATTTCATTCCAAGACAATCCCGAATTCTTGTTCTTAACTTTAGTAATAATAAAGCAATTTTAGCAAAATTTTCAATAGACTTTCTTTGCTTTGTGTCAGATGTAAAATAACACGAGAAGAGGTAGAATTTATTATAATCCGCGTCCAAACAATGCCAAATTAAGTATTCCATATTTTAGGATTTAGTTGACATTAAACGCGGTATCGTTGACTGAATTACTGTGCACTTCCAGCACTTTATTTGACATCTAATTTCGTATACAGTATATTGAAAATTTCGTTAAAATATCTTCATTATTATTAAAGTTCTCTAAAAATACATGGGTTCGACTTGACTTCCTATATCATATATTTTTCACTGAATAAATGGATCGCGACCTGGTTTCCTAATCAAAAATCTTTAATTGTAGTGTGCTCTACCACCTTTTACAGATTGTTCTATTTTTTTTTTAAAAAGCACATTGTTTATGTGTTAAGTAGGTGTGCTTTCTAAATATTATTTGTTTTTAACCTTTTTCATGATGTTGGAGAATATTTATCCATTAAAACACTCATAAATAACGCCTGCATTCAAGTCTAAACATACACGCAAATATTATACACACATACAAACTATAAATACAATAAACCCAACAAGTGTGAAAAATTAGCCAGAGCCAGGAACCGAACCTGGGACCACAACATACAAGACTAAGGTTCTAACCACTGAGCTACCCCGGCCAATACCTGGGTCTGCAATTTATTAGTGAGAAATAGCAGACCCAGGTATTGGCCGGGGTAGCTCAGTGGTTATAGCATGAGCCTTGTATGCTGCGGTCCTAGGTTCGATTCCTGGCTCTGGCTAATTTTTCACACTTGTTGGGTTTATTGTATTTATAGTTTGTATGTGTGAATAATATTTGTGCGTATGAATATTATCTATATTTAGTTTTCTGTTAGAAACACCTATGCAGAATGAAAGATAGGTTGTAGCTTCCTTCGGCCGTGGAAAAAAAAGAAAAGACATTACAATAAAATTTTTGGAAAAAGATGGTACTTTTTAACTTTCTCAGCCCCTCCCTGAAAGTAGGGGCGAAAGGATCTACTTATATATACTTTCATTTAAATGAAATACATTATAGCTAAAACTCTAAAAGATATTCCAGTTTTTACTTCTTATCTAATTTAAATACGACTGTAATTTTGTCCACATGAAAAACAATATGTCATAATTTTGATGATATAGAGGCAGCATTATTTAAGATGTAATAAGTGTAGATCAATATATAACTTATTTATTACTTATTAATTTCAGTTAATGCATAATTAGCATAAGTTTGTGTGTAATTATAGTACATTTTATAAATTCTATGAAAATGCTTCATATTTAACGTTTTTCTTTTGAAAACCTTGCTCATAGGCATGTATCTGTAAGTCAAAGTCAATAAAATTGCAATCAGTGCTTCTTTCCTCCGGGGAACGCGTCGCAATGCCTCCCTGAGAGCAAAATCGCCTGAAGAACATATTTCGAGCTACCTTACTAGCTAATGAACTACACTCTTTAAATATATAGCCCCCCCCCCCCCCAGGAACAAATTGTTCGAATGAAACACTACAATAATCTGCTGTTCAATCAAAAACACATTTTACATTTATATCTTTATAGCACATTTTCTTAATTCTTACTTTGTCAAAGATTTTTACCTGCATACTCACATACCTTGGTCTTAGAAATAACTGAGAGCAAAAACACAAAACAAGATGCACATGCAGAGGTCTATTTGGGCTCGGTCCTGGCCCGAAACCGGAACAACCCACGGGCGAGTCTCCGGCCTATTTTCATTTATGGCAATCGGACTGGGTCTGGCTTCCTTTTTTCCTGGCCGGGCTGAAACTGGAATTCATTCTTCCTAAAGGTCTAGACGAGTTGAAATTTTCGGGTCCTGTTTTTATCAAGCCCATATGAAAATAATTGGCCCTGCCTACCCTGACCTGACCCATGCAAAAATCAGTAAAATTTCGATCGGCCCAACAATTTTTGCAAAAAATGCATATATTTTTAAATTGTCATTGTTCGAGAATTAAAATTTTCAATTTATTCTTTTTAAAGAATAGTTCATTTTCTAGGCAATAAAATTAAAGTACAATAAAGCGTGTGAAAAAGAACCTGCCCATGACAGAATCCTGTTTCAAACTAAAAAATGTATTTATCCATGCAAAATGAACATAATAATACGTGAGAAAAGAATGTAATATATTTATAACCGACAGTGTATATGCTAAGAAGGTAACTTTCCTATAACGGATATTTCTGTTTTCCTATGCGATTCCGTCTTAGAAATTTTTACTGTACTATAAGAATTTTCAGGTTTTTAAGTCTCCAAGCCATGAAATATGGATTAAAGTTATTAATAATAACTGAGTCATTTGCATACAAATCGAGATCCAGTATTAAAATAAATATCTCAGCACAAAGCGTTTTTTTAAAAAACGAAGAATACAAACAACATGAAAAGAAAAACTAAAATAAATATTTTTGTCAGAACTCCTCGTACAAGACAATTTTTAACCATACCAGTGTAAAAATATATTTTTTTGTTGAAATTCAGGCGAGCTGGGAAGGGATAATTACGTTTTTATATGAGCCGGGCCGGGCTCGGGCCGAGATTCTAGCTTTTATACTGGGTCGAGCCAATAAACTATGTGCATAGCCCGGGCCGGATTCGAGTCTAACTTTTAGCTTTTTTTGCCAGGCCGGCCTAATATACATATATTTTTTACAATCCGGATCGAACTTTTAACTTTTATACCCAGCTGAGCTGGGGCAAAAATTTTTCTACAAGTCGGGTCGCGCTCGAACCTAGAAATTTCTCCGGTGCAGACCTTAACAGAAAGTCTGAAACTGAGAAAGACCTATAAACATATATTTTGTTTTTGTTTTTTTCCTGGAAGTTGATGTCCATTATCCTTTTGAACATGGAGCAAAGACAGAAATTCAATTTATAAACTATCCACTGTATAATTTTAGCTCTGGGATGGGTTTTATCCCTCACCTCCCCCCCCCCCCCCCTTGGGCTGTGCCATTGGACGCAAACACGCATACATTTGAAGTTGGGGGCCTGTGCCCACCCCATAAAATAGCTCTAGTTACGCCTATGGGCTGTCAGAGTAAACAACAGGGTACCTGGGGAATTCGTTCGGCGAAAGAGGACATAATCTTAATTTCAAGATGACACTTCTCAAACCATTAAGTAAGAAAAGCAATAAACTAAACCATTAAGATAAATCCTTTCTTGTTGATTATCTTTCTTATCAGTTCAACTTGGAAAATTACATGAAATTGTATTTCTTCAGCAAAGTGGAAAGTGGTCTTTTTACGTTAAAAACATATTTATTTTATATAAGTACAATTTTTTTTAATTTTAATGCTTGTATTTTATATGCGTCTGAAAGAAAAGTCAAAAATTGGTATAGTTTTCTGACAATTAATGATGAATTTGCAACAATCTTCTTTGCTAAAACAATTAAGAAATATTTTATCTCGCATATTTAATGCATTGATAATAATAATAATAATGATAACTACAATAATAATTATACTACTACTACTAATAATAATTATACTAACAATAATTATATAGCATTATTATAGAGAAATCTTTGATAAACACGCTGAAATAGACAGTTTTTAAATCGAAGAATTATTTAAAGAGATTTTTAATATTAAAGTCGGCCAGAATCGTTCCATTAAAAAAAATTTTAAGAACAAAACAATGCACAATTTTTTTTTTTTTTTTTTTTTTTTTTTTTTTTTTTTTTGTAGGGATATACTTCTCAAGCTACACTGAGAAAAATGACACTTTCAAATCTGAGCAAATCGATGTTTTCATTTTGTTATGAAACTTTTTATTTCAAATAGGACGACCCAATGATTTCAATTCTGAAATACCAGAAATTCTCAGAATATTTAAACATGGACATATTCAAAACTGAAAACATAGAGGTCAGTTTATACTCATAATCATTTTTGAAACATGGACATACTCAAAAATGATTAGAATCAGTTCAAACACATTTTTGAAACATGGAAATATTAAAAACTAAAGACATAGATGTCAATTTATATTCATTTTTGAAAGATGGACATACTCAAATATGAGTACATTATGTTTTATTCTTATGTGTGTGCATGTTTACACAAATGAGTATATACATGTTTCAAACTTGAGTCATTTTGATTCAAAGCTATTTTGACTATGTAACATACTCAGATTTGAGTACTTTTTGATCAGTTTTGAAAATGTCGTTTATAGAGTGTAGCTGTGTGCAAACTGCGCTTATTTTTTAAATTTAATTCTTTAGAGCTCTTTTTTTTTTTCAATTTTTTATTCAAATTTTCATTATTATAATTTTTTTTTTTTCATATTTAGAAAAGGTCATTTTTTTTATGCTGTTACCAATTTGTAAAACTGCGCAAAGAATTATATTTCCTCTCAAATAAAAAATGTATTTACACGTAATTATTAAAAAAAATCCCTGACGGCTTGGCCTACAGGCACAGGTAGATTTCGAAGACGCAGACGGTGGGGCGCCTGTTTGTTGGGAATTGCGGAGCAAATGACCTTTATGCCATGATGCGGCAGTTGGAACCGCCTACTTCGAAACCTAACTTGTTTGCAGGCGAAGCCAGCAGGGATTTTTTTTTTTTTTTTTTTTTTTTGCTATAAGAGTTGGTTCTATAAAAAACTTGTCAATATAAAAGTTTTAGATAATATTAAGAGGATTTATATTATAAATTTAAGCGGATTTGAAGTCTTGGGAATTGGCGAAGTTATCAATTTTTTTCTTCTAAACCCCCCCTCGCGCCCCCACCCTTGGAGCCATTTTTAATTATATCAAAAATCTGCCATACATAAATTTTCGGCCCTTCTCCTAGAAGTAATAATAACTTCAAACGGATTCGATACGTATCATAATTAAGAAATTATGGGGTTTTTTCTGTTTTCGCAAAAAGCCTCCCCCTTGGTTCGATTTTGCCCATTAACGAACTTGACCAAGATTTTATGATCCTTGATTTCATGTATCAGTTTCAAAAAGATGCGGGAGTTGGAACCGCCTACTTCGAAAAATAACTTGTTTGCAGGCGGAGCCGACAATTTTTTTTTTGTTTCTAATTTTATTTTGCTATAAGGGTTGGTCATATAAAAACTTGTCAATATAAAAGTTTTAGATAATATTAAGAGGATTTATAAAAATTTAAGCGGATTTGATATGTTGGGAATTGACGAAGTTATAAATTTTTTTTCTTCTAAAACACACCCTTCCCCCCCCCCCCCCCCCATTGAGGCCATTTTTAATTATATCAAAAATCTGTCATACATAAATTTTCGGCCCTTCTCCTAGAAGTAATAATAATTTCAAACGGATTCGATACATATCATAATTAAGAAATTATTTAATAAAGGATGTGCAAGAAGAGAAAGAGGCAACTATGCGAATGCTCAGAGTAGGGAGCTCAAGAGCACCAGCATCGAAAACTAAATACAGAGAATTAAATGAAAAGATTGCAAGTTTAAATCGTAGTTTGATAAATGGCACCATTGATTTACATAATTATATTAATTCAATATCCTATTTAATACATTTGGTTGACTAGTCCTGTTTTGTTTTTCGAAATAAATACATTCTGTCTGATTTTCTGTCTATTTGATATGTACTATATTTATGAAATGATTATTTTGAAGCTAAGTGAAGATTTTATACATAACTAATAAGATAATTAACGATATATATATTTTTTTTAAATAGTAGTTTTTATTATGAGTGAGAAGTTTGAATTAGTGCTTATTTTCAAGTAAACATTTTAGTAAAATTTATCATTTATATTATATCACATAACAATAAGACACGGCATAAAATAAATTAAAAGTACACAATTTCGAAGCAAATCGTGATGTCCTATCTAAATGATATCTATCATCTACCTACGTATAGGGGGGTTCGTCAGAAATTGACCGGTGGCCAATGATTTTTTAATTCTACAATGGAAAATAAATGCGCAGTTGCTGACGAAATTTCATTTTGCAACCATTACCGTAAATATAAATAATATAGAAAATGAATAAGGAAAAAGTTTCCGAATTACTAAACTCATACCTCTTTTATATAGATATATATATAGGAAATTTACAGAAAAATGTTTAGCAATTTTATTGGAAAAAAGTAATTGGATAAAAGTCTATTAAACTGTTAATAGCAGTGAAAATATTGTACTAAAAATATGAAATTAGCCTCGCATTATTTGAAACACAACATCCAGAAAAATGCACGAAAATTACAGTAATTAAACTAGTGGTACCACATAATACTAGCCATATCCAATGTCCAGTGCCCGTTTTGGCACGAAAAATGGCAATTTCTAGAACTTGTTTTGTATCTTCTTAGAACTTGTCTGTATTTAATTTTTCATGAAGCTAGATAAGTCTCTTCAATATTTTATTGCAATATTTTCCCTTTTCTAAGGTTATTAAAAGAGAGGAGAGGGAGAAAACATATTTTATAAGAAACAAATTATTTAAAAAAATATATAAATTACTGAAGCATTGAAATCCAAACTGGCTTCTTTCTGACATATTCACAAAGATATTGTTCATGCACAAAATAAGCAGTTATTCTTCTTCATGGACTGAGGAATCGGAAAGCATTTTTCATATTTTTATAAAGACAAAATACCATTCAGAATATGCCGTCCAAATTGGCGTTTTAAGCCGAGTTTCTGGATTCTACAACCCGGGAAATGTTGTTTTGAGACAGCAATTAATTAGAACTCAATATGATATACAATTATAGAAAATGTAAAATACTGTTCGATTTCAAATTACCCCAATAGTCATGCCTGAAAATTCCTTACATTTATGTATAAAATGAGTCGGTGAATATATATTTTGAGTTACTGAGTGAGGGAAAATATTTAAAAAACCACCTTAAGTGTTATAGAAACTTTCTAATTCGCATTTCAGAGAAAGAAAAATATCAAGTGAATGAAAATTAGAATTGTCTAATAGTAAATTGGTACAGCGCACTCAGAAAATGGCACGAAACAGTTTTGTACTAATTACGTCTAAATAAAACTCAAACTGTATTTCTCATATAATGC
Source organism: Maratus michaelseni (assembly GCA_963931845.1). Taxonomy (NCBI): domain Eukaryota; kingdom Metazoa; phylum Arthropoda; class Arachnida; order Araneae; family Salticidae; genus Maratus; species Maratus michaelseni. Next base: position 30,482,294 of record OZ007599.1, read on the forward strand.
GAGCACTTTTTAATCAGTTTAATATTTAGAAATACACACAAATTTTGATCTGAAGATATTTGTTTTAAATGGAACATTTTTATTTTAATCACACGTTTTATTTCAAGGAATCATCGTATATGATACGATTAAAATCTTGAAATTTTATTTTTTTACTAATTCGATTCATTCATACTTATAAATTATCATTAAAATAAAGAGAAATTTTCATCTTTTAATAACATATCATTGATATATCGCTGCATAAATATGGTATTACCAAAATTGTTTCGCCCATACTAATAGTATTGCAAAGAGTAATTTTTCAATATAATCATAATCCAGCATAACATTTGTATTTTAATTCATATGCTGCTAATTATTATGCTCGATACAAGTATTGTGTTAAATCAACCGTGGTTTAAATCAACTGGTTCCTCCCCCCCCCCTTTTTTTTTAAAAAAAAAGAACAATTCTTATACAATGTTTCTCCCCTTTTTGTAATTTAATTTTCCATTTTTAGGGTTAAAATAATCTTTTTTCTACAACCAACACTATATATAGTAAGTCTAAGGTCATGCTTGTATGTATATTAGTATGAAATTTAACATGCATTAATGAACCTATCGGGTTCAAAGAGTTATCTTAAAACATTGTCAACGCGTATAAACATATGCACACAACATGATACAACTGACAGAAAATAATATAGATAAAAAATATTCAACATTTAGCATAAAATGTTTTCTCTCTCTCTTTTTTTCCCCCTTTTTTTTAATGGGATTATTTACAGCAATTAGTAACATAAGATGCTCTTAAAGTATTTGGTCATATTAAAAGAAAATTTTCTCGATTGGGAAGATTATCCTTTAACAATTCGAAAAAGAATACGCAAGATATGAAATTGAATAAAATGATATTCAAAAATTGGGTGCCAGTTACAGCATTTTAGTAACACCAGTGTATTTCTTTTTTTGTTACTTACTGAATTTAAAGGCCAAAAATGTTGACTTACAGTTGTCGTTAAAAAAAAAAAAAAAAAAAAAAAAAAAAAAAATCGCAATTTTTTTAAAAATTAAGTTCAGATACTGAGATTTATACAAAATAGTTAGCCAATCGGGTGATACTGTCTTGAAGAAGAATTAGTTTATAATTTTAAAGTATTGTTTAGGTCAAGAAGAAAATATTAACATGTTCAGTGAACTGATTTTCGCTTTAAAAAGTTACTGCGTGGTCAATGTATCCAAAATCTATTATTGGTGGGAGTTTGTATAAATAAAATCGCAACAAGAGATTGCTTAATAAAAAAACGTTTATATCTTTTTTTTTAATTTTAAATAAAAATTCTGTTGAATGTAAATATTTACTTCTAAGTAAAATAATAATAAGATATATTTAAAGGCTCTTTAACACAACAAATCCCATTATCTTGAACGAAAGAGGAAAATAAGGGAAAATCAGGCTTGCTTGAGACATCAAGGTTTCCTAAAAAATAATGACTAAAAATATATAATTGTATTAATGCTTAATTTTGTCATGTAAAATAAATGTGTATTACAAGAAAGCCCAACGTAGAAAGCATTAGTATGAAATAAGTTTAAATTTCAGCATATTTAGGTGCATATGACTTATTTTATAGAATATTAAAGTCATAAAAATGTAATCAGAAGATCGTGAAGATTCTTATGTTCAATAATTCGCAAAATTTGGTGCGGGGGGGGGGGGGGGGGGGAGATTCGGGTCGACCCGAGCCCGACATAAAATGAAAGTAAATCATGTTTTAATGCAATGAAAAGTAATCTACAATTATATCTCTAATACCAATTTTATGTTTTATACAATAAAATGGACTAATCTATATTTTTAATATTCAATTATAGTAAAACCTCTGAATAGAAACTTCGGCATCGTTGAATAGAGTTCTGCATCGTGTTGGGTTATCCCTAACTTTCTTTTTCAGGTCAGGATGACTTTAATTTTCTTTCTGTGGGTAGGTTTCACCCAAGAATAATTCTTGCGTGTCATAGTAAGTTTTTTTGCAAGTTGGATTGTTGGGCTTTTCACAAAAAGTTTCAGCAGAATTATGTTTCAGATGAAAATAAATACCTATTTCAATCTAAATAAGCATATATTTAATTTACTGCATGAGAGTACTTTATAAAAAAAATGTGATCACAAATTATTCCTTCTTTAAGAACCATTTATTCTTCTCGGAATATGAAAATTATTACCAACAATTCGTCTATCAAACAAACAAAAATACATGTATCGTATTTGTGATAATTTATGCACACATACACTCGCACATGTGTGTGTAGATTAGGAAGTGCCCACTAATCAGAGATATATTTAAGCGTACGAGTATTTAGGAATTGAAAAAGTATTCGTTGAATAAAGGTGTCCGCTTTTCGGGAGTTTCCATTATGGAGGTCTTATTGTATATAGATTTTTAACCTGAAAAAATATCGTGAAAATTACTTTGAAAAATCTCGTCAACCCGAACCCAACTCGCAAGAGTCAAAATCCGAAAAAGGCCCGAACTCGAAACAATGAAAGTCAACCCAAACCCGGATCCAACCATTGACTAGAAATATAATTTATTTATTATTTTATTATTTATTTAATATTTATATTTCTAGTCAATGGATCCAACCCGCGACGAAAATATGTAGCGACAATCCGACCCGAACCACGAGTTCGGTCAAGTGCGGGTAACCCGACGCAGTTGAGAATTCTAATCCAAACCGCTGAATTTTATTTACCGTTTCTTTTCATTTGAGGGGGGGGGGGGGGGAAGAGAAAATGTTTGAAGAAGTTTCCTTTTTTTTTATCCAGTTTTACGATTCTCCAAAAATAATAAATTATTTGTAAAACACCTTAATACAATCAAAGAAGTTATATTTATTCGTAAATTTATTAAATTAGTCGAAATTCTTATTTGGATATCAAGAAATCCAGTATATATTTTTCCTCTATAAAGACAAGAAATTACCTTCGATAAAATAGTGTCAAAGTCTATTTTCAATCGATTATAACTCAATATGTAATAAATTCATCAATAACTTAAAATCGCTGTTTGATTCCAAATCATTCGCATATAGTTATGGCTGCAATTTTAAGCATTTAATAATAAAAAAAATACATAAATAAATGAATAAATAAAAGACTACGGAACGGATATGTATTGATATATGTGGATACGTATATATGTGATAAATATTTATATGTATATGTAATAAAAATGTTTAAAAATCTGAATTGTATTTTATTTCAAAAACAATAAAAACGTAAAAGATGCTTCCGAAAAATTTTCAACAGGAAAAAAGGTAATGTGAGAATATAGATTGAATATATACGCGGAGAAAGATAGATTGGTACTTCGGTGATTTGAAACATTATACGTACTGCTCAGCCAAGCTTTAAAGACTGGTCACGTGAGTAACAGGTCCAAATATGACCAGTCTATTCTTCATAATAGGGATCGGGGTAATGAAAGGGAGTCTCCCCGGCTCCCTTAGTTTTGCTTTCGTGGGGGGAATGAGTTGATTTCCGATAGTTTCATGTTTACTTGTTACAAGATTATAAAAAGGATTTTTGTTCTTATGTAATAAAGCACATAAAAATTGTAGTTTTCACTTCGATGAAGGGGATATCTTCAATCTAAAGAAACATGTTATGATAATTTAGATTATTTAATTATCGGATATAAACATGTTAAGTAAATAAATACTATTTTTTACTGTATTTTTACACATGACATTGCAATTTCTTGTTTTCTTAAATAAATTACGATTTTAAATATCGGTTCCTTACAGTTATAGGGCACACTTATGTAATTATAGGAGAAGTGTGGTTTTAAAATGTTCTTTTATTATTATGATTATTAATATATATACATATATTTAATTTTACCGCAAGAATTCCATTTTTTTTTTCTTGATTGCTCATGTTTATTTTCCTACATGAAACCATTTAATAATATGGTGAAAATGTATGACAAAATACTCAATTAATAATAAAAGAAAATAGTTCAAAGAGTACAGAGTCATACAAAAGGATGAAAAATATTTTTTACACTCAAATATTTTTTAAAATGTGCTCGAATTCAAATTAAGTTTTCGGATACCTTTTTCTAAATCTTTTTAATTCATAAATACGCGAAAGTTTCAGACTTTCTTATTCAGATATCAGGAAATCGAACAGCGTTTTTCGTTTTATTATAAAAGTAACTAATCTTACTGAAAATGTCGTTGAAGGTCGCCCTTTGAACCTATTTTTCGGATAAGTTCACGAAAAAATTGTAATTGTAACTCACAATGTGCCGAATTTATAGGAAAATTAAAGACGCTGTTCGATTTTTAAGTATTTGAATGTTAATTCTTGAAAAATTTCAGGCAAATAGGAATAAAAATGAAATTATTGTCAAAATGAGATGAAAGAACTTAAAAAATATATGCTAAAGCTGGTAAAAATAAAATTATTTTAAAGTGAAGGTCTCAGAAAAAAATAAAGCAATAAAAATGCTTGTATTTCATAATATCATCACAGACCTTCTTAAAAAAAAAAAAAAAAAAAGTGCAGGGCAAACTTATTCATTTTCGATGTCATCATCAGAATCATCCGGGAAAAAATCATCATCATCATCGTCGAACGAAATAATTAATGGATCACACATTTCTTCTATTATGCCGTCTTTCTTCCAATACTCATTTTCCAGGTGTTCTATGTTCGTGCAGTAGTTTTTCCATTTCTCAGCATTAACATTTTCTAGTGCAAGGTTGGTCAATTTAAAAAGTTGATCCATATTTAAATCCGCCGTTATATTTCTTTTTCGAATGAATTCCTTCATATCCGCCCATACATACTCTATTGTCACAATATTTTACATTAACTTATTATCACAATATTTTACAACATTGTTTAACATATTTTTCACTGCACTGTGAAAATGTTTGCCTTGAGAGCTTTTAGATTCTTTTAAATCCATTTTATACAAGTAGAAACAAATACAAAATGAATAGCAAACAAAATAAGGAGAGAGAAAACAAACGCTAATAGTACTAGAACAGCCAGTGAAGAAATGACAAGCGGTCAGGCAAGATAAGGGAAACCTATATTTTGTCTCCTCCTAATATAATGCTTCCCTCCCTTCGGATAAAATATTTGAGTGTAAAAAATATTTTTCATCCTTTTGTATGACTCTGTACTCTTTGAACTATTTTCTTTTATTATTAATTGAGTATTTTGTCATACATTTTCACCATATTATTAAATGGTTTCATGTAGGAAAATAAACATGAGCAATCAAGAAAAAAAAAATGGAATTCTTGCGGTAAAATTAAATATATGTATATATATTAATAATCATAATAATAAAAGAACATTTTAAAACCACACTTCTCCTATAATTACATAAGTGTGCCCTATAACTGTAAGGAACCGATATTTAAAATCGTAATTTATTTAAGAAAACAAGAAATTGCAATGTCATGTGTAAAAATACAGTAAAAAATAGTATTTATTTACTTAACATGTTTATATCCGATAATTAAATAATCTAAATTATCATAACATGTTTCTTTAGATTGAAGATATCCCCTTCATCGAAGTGAAAACTACAATTTTTATGTGCTTTATTACATAAGAACAAAAATCCTTTTTATAATCTTGTAACAAGTAAACATGAAACTATCGGAAATCAACTCATTCCCCCCACGAAAGCAAAACTAAGGGAGCCGGGGAGACTCCCTTTCATTACCCCGATCCCTATTATGAAGAATAGACTGGTCATATTTGGACCTGTTACTCACGTGACCAGTCTTTAAAGCTTGGCTGAGCAGTAGAGACGTATTACTGCTTCGGCGAGTCCGGACTTTACCTTTACAAAAAGGCATATCTGTGTCACTTGACCCACACAAGGCCATTTTAAAGCCCATTTATAGCTGGCTGAGTAGCGTCTGTAGAGATTTATGTTTGAAACAGTAGCTTTATCTTGAATTTTGTAAACTTTGGAAATGTTGAAGATATCCACAAAACTAACACCCTGTTCAAATGAAATACCAGGGGCGAGGCATTCTGAAAACCGATTCTCTCTCCCACTCCTCTTCTGGTCAAGTGATTTAAGATGAGATAACAAGTCTTTTGTAGATAACAAGCTGTCCTTACCCGATTCTGCCCGAATTGAGCTAAAATCTCATGTGGTGTAAATCTCTCCATCATTATCAATCAAGTACTTTTCCTTCGATGAATTTTAGTATTAAAAATACCAAACCGCCATTTTGATGCTTAGAAGCTTACGTATTTGTAACCGGTGTCAGGGAAACTGACCCCCCGTAAACATAATCCATTAGCAAAAGCAAACAGGAAATGAACAGCCATTAAATAGGTGAACGTTTCAAATCAACAATCAATCTTTTCTCCCGTTTTTTTTTTTTTTTTTTTTTTTTTTCTTCTTGTAAAAAGGATTTCGCATTTCTCTAACTATTTATATAAAGAATTATATAAAAAAAAAAGCTGAAACACTGGTTTGCTTTCTTTTTGAAGTAAAATACGGTTAAAATTTTTTAACGTACAAATAGTCAATTACATAAAATAAAATAACGTTTTATTTATTACAAATATTTTTCCGTCTCAACAATGCTAAACTGAAGAAAAACTGGAACGAAAACTCGTGCATGGGTTATAGATTATGAAACATTTTCCAACATTATTTGAATGCTGTTAAGAAATTTCCTTCTTTCATATAATGTAATGAGACATCCAAATAAACAATTTAAAAACACAGAACGCAGTTAAAAATCCATTTTCAAGAATTGCTGTCCATAGCAGTTAATGTATGAGAATCCTTTCGTGTAAACCTGTATATGATCTAACAGAATTTTAAACACACTACATAATGAAACTAAAATTTCAATGAGCTAGAAAACGTATAGGGCAACTAAAAAAGTTTTTTTTTTTTTTTTTTTTAAAGAGAAATGCTACTTATACTAGATGATTATATATCAGTATTCTTTAGAGCAGCCATGTGTATGAATGATACAGCAAAATATGGTTGAGCTAAAAAAACATGTAAACTGGTTAAAAGTGCATTTTCAGAAAACCTTTCAATATATTTTTTTTTTTTTTTGGGGGGGGGGGGGAGTAACCTGTATCTTATACGTTTTATACACATCACGTAATGTACTAATATTTAATTCTTGAAAACTAAAAATGCACCTACAGCAATTACAATCCATAAGTGGAAATATATCTAAATTATTTTACGCAGCCATATGAATTTATTTCTATTCTACAATAACCTTTTAACATAATAAAATGTAGTTCAGCTGGAAATGCTTAACACAGTTAAAAACACACTTGGGGAATTCACTCCCATAAACTGAAATGCTTATGATTTCTTTCGTGCAGCTCTGCATATGATCTATAGAATTCATACTCACCACGTAATGCACTAAAATTTTGTTACATTTAAAAATGCATACAAGAGCTGAAAACGCACATCCAACAATTATGCTTCATAGTTCTATAAACGAATTACATGTATGCTACTTACTTCATACTCTATAATAGAAAGCATACTGCTGCCCACGTCAGGGACACATACCAATTCCATCATATTTGATGTTTCATAACATCACTAAAATGTACTGCAAATGATTTTTTTCCACAGACCATAATGTAATCTAAAACTTTTGACTATCCCTGTAAGCGAGCTATAACAGCTACCTACCTCATTTTGAATATCAATAGTGAATATGTAGCGTCGAAAACGTATATTTAAATCGTGGAAATTCAAGTCTATTTACGAGAGTCAGAGTGTGGACAAACCGCCAAAAAGATGGAGGGACAAAGATAAGTCATAAATACTTTTAAATTATGTTGAAAAGTGTTAAAAACTATATTGATTATATTTCTTTTTAAAACTTTATATTATCAAACATTACCTAATGTTTCTTGAAACACAATATTGTGAGTTTTATTAACAAGATAAGTTAATTTTTTCCTAAAACAGCTTAATTTGGTTTCCAAAAACAGTTACCGTATATACTCGTGTATAAGTCGACCCCCCCCCCCCCCCTAAATCTTACGCAAAATTTTGGAAAAAAATTGAATTTTCGTGTATAAGTCGAACCACATTTTTGGTAGTATGTTGAAAAATAATTTGTAATCGAGGATGAAAAAAAAATAATAATAATAAATTTTCATTAAATTAGTAAACTTTTTACGTTTCTAATCAGACTTCATCTTTTTGAAAGCTATTCACATCAATTTAATGATTACTTGCTTTTTTTTTTTTTTTTTAATCTATTCAAGTCTTATTTACAAGGGTAAACAACTTTTTAAACTGCTATAATATAGTACTTCTTTGTATTGTAGTACTCTTAGGAGAGAAATCTAGAAGCAATCTCAAGTTAAACTCTTTTTAAAAAAGGGATTGAAATGTTGAAAGGGATGCCCCTGTATGGAAGGGAATTCTATCCCAAGAGAAAATGAGTGCACAACAATTACAGAAACATTATTGTTGAGATTTTTTTTATCAATCACCATTGTCCGCTTTTATCTGTCTCTACAACCTAGACCCACATGTGATTAATTAAAAGACTTGCACATTCACGAATTATCTGTGAAAAAAATATGACTCCGGTATTTCAGTGCTGTATTTTTTTTTTTTTTTTTTTTTTTTTTTAATTACTTACTCGTGTATAAGTCGACCCCCATTTTCAGCTTCCAAATTTTGTCTAAAATTCTTGGACTTATACACGAGTATATACTACTTTATAAGCTTTAAATCTAAACAGTTTCAAGTATTATTTGGTTTAGTAAGCAACATAAAAAAATACGTACTATACCAAGACTTTCATGCTTTAACAAATTAAATTACATTTAAATAATTGTAATAAAAAATAATAAGAAGAAATTAATTTTTTACAAATTTTTCATTAAATTTCTAAATAATTTAAAAATAATGATTATCATAAGGCAGTTCTCAAAAAAATATTTTTCCCGCTCAACAAACGCAAAAGTTGTGACACACTTACCGACATATTTTACATACTTGCATGATGATATTTGCAAGTATGTTTATTAAAATGGTTTGTAATCAAACAGTTTGTATAATTTTCCGATAAGTGAATTACATCTTAAGCTATTATTGTCTCAGGACGGGCAGTTTGTTTTCGTTCCTGTGCTGTCGCGTCCCAAAATTCAGTTAAAAATGCCCACTTTGGCAGCATTATCTGAAAAATCTTTTGCCTTTATCGAAATGAAAAACAAGTTCGATTAGATAGTTACTTAATAAGAGCACTTGCCAGTTTGATATTGCGAACAAAAATTAATTAAAAAATGCTTCCGAAAGAATCTAGTTTGGATTTGAGAACAGCCTTAATAAAAATCATGCTCCTAAAAGTACACATATGTATGTATTCGTTTTGATGTATTTCAATTATTATTTAGAAATATAAGATACGTTTTCCGTAAATTGGGCGACCTTTCTTGATATTTTCCGTTAATATTGCATTTGACAAGTATAACTTTGATACTTATTCCTTGTGTTTCATATGGATATCTATTTATTTTTAGACAATGAAGAAGTTAACATACTTGAGAAATATGGAAGGAGTTGAAAGTAGAAATTATTTGTATCCTATAATTTAAAGCACTTAAAATACTAAAAAAAAAAGTGTGTGTGTGTGTGTGTTGGGGGGGGGGGGGGGGGGAGGATACTGTAATCAGTTGTTCTAAAAAATTGGTTTTATTTAAAAAAAAAAAAAAAAAACGGGGAGGGGGATACTGTAATTAGAGTTGTTCTAAAAAATTGTTTTATTAAGAAGAAAAAAAAAAAGAAGAAGAAGAAAAGTTGATTTAAGTTATATCGAGCATAAAGTATGAGGTACTTTCTAATAATTAGCAGTATATGAATTACAACTCTTAGACCGGATTCTGTTACTATTAAAATATTACACTCTTCGTAATACCATTATTATGCGCGAAACAATTCTGATAATAGCTATTTGTACACTGATATAAGGTAAAGCCAGGAGAGATGGCGCGGTCGGTCAGATTGCGCTCATAGAGGTTCGGGTGGAAGGAGTAGAGTGAGAGTGCCGCGACTCCAGGTGGTTGTACAACAACAGTAGTGGAGTGTACTTGAAAGTACACGTTGATTGCTTTGAGCGTCTAAGATAAAGTATTGCTATTTTGTTTTGTTTTCCCAAAGTAAATGCTTGAATATTCATAGCTATTCATCAGAATTTCTGTACAATATCAATAGTACAAAATATTTTTAACTTAAACGATTTCTCATAAGCTACTAATCTATACTAACAATGTAAACATAAACGGTTCATTTTAGTAGCGGCCATGTTTAAATAAAAGGCCACGCAATCTCTCCTACCAAAATTGGAGAGTTTGCGCATCTGCTACTTAGGAGAGATGGCGCATTGTTCCCATTAGTTTCCATACTAGCAGAGATTACGCAGCTTATTGGTAAATTTGCATAAAAAATGAAAATGGACTAATTTTACGTTAAACGTGTTATTAAGTTGCATAATTTTATTTTTTGTAATCTTATCTGGACTTGCTTTTTGAAATTCTTTAATTTTTTCCCCTTTAATTAAAATTTTTTAATCGTTTTTAAAATTATTTCCTTTTCTGATTCTTTAAGCATTAGGTTGAAATATTCACTCCCAATACAATAAAATTTGTGCACAAAAACCTTACAGCAATGTCATTTAAGTGTAATTATTATTGTTAACAATTTAATTGTAGTTATTATTAGTAACAATCTCTTTTACCCATGTGCGCAATCACACCAACCCTGTAAGGAGAGATTGCGCAAAATAACTTTCTTGGTTTTATTACAACTGTTCTATTAAATTGCAACATAACAACAAAATAGCAATGGAAATGCATAAAAAACAAATGAAGTAAAAAATATTCATGGATAGTTTTGCAAAAAATTAATATTTAAATTTTTTATTGCTATTCTTTTGAATTGTGCGCAGACTATCCTAGCTTTACCTTTTCAGTAATATATTAGTATATGCTACTTTAAAAAAAAATTTTTTTTTCAAATGCTTTGCCCTAGAATTTGAAAGTCTATACAATACTATAACACTTAACGCGTTTACAAAAATATTTCCCCCAACTCAGCAAATCAAGACAAATATTCACGGACTCCTTTTTTTAAATAAATGTTAAATAAAATGTTTAATAGTTTGCAGTCCCGACTGTTAAAGTAATTTGAAATCGAATAGCATTTTGCGTTTTCTATTACTGTATATCATATTGAATTAGAATTTATTGTTATCTCAAGACAACCTTTCCTGGGCTATAAAATCCCGAAAATTGACTTAAAGCGCCAACTTGGACAGAATTTTCTGAACCATTTTTTGTCATAGTCAAAATATGGAAAATGCTATTCGATTCCTTAGTTTATGAATAAGGAAGTTGCATATCTTGGGCATTTAAAAATAATAATAACTTCGTGAATATGCCAGAAAGCACCCAATCTGGATTTCACTGTTAGAGTAATTTTTCATTTTTTAAAATAATGTTTCATTTCCCCAAAAATATATTCTCTGTATCACCTCGCTTTTAATAACCTTAGAAAAATGAAATTAATTGCAATGAAAATTTGATGAGAACGAGACTTAATTTGCTTTGTGCGAAATTCGATAACATATAGGCAAGTGCTAGAAATTTTCACTTTCCGCGCACAAACAGCAGGAACGGACAGTCCAAACTGAACAATGTTGCTATTTTATGTTGCATCACTGATTAAATTATTGTGCTTTTCCAGCATTTTTCGTGATTTAGATTTCAAACAAAGTAACACTTGTTTCATATTTTCAGTACAATATATTTACTATTATTAATTATTTAATAAAAATTTCTTCAGTTTTTTTTTCTAATAAAATTATTTAGACCTTTTTCTATAATTTTCCTTAAATACCAATAAATGCATGAAGATTAGCAATTTGGAAACTTTTTTTTTTTAACACTATTTATATTTACAGTATTTACAGTAATTGTTGCAAAATGAGATTTCAACAATAACAGATAATTTATTTTCCATTATGGAATTTAAAATATGAAAAATCAAAATGGTTGTTTAATATATATATGACAGCTACTTATTCGAAGTTTGTATATGAAAACATTTATAATTGTTCCAAGTTAAGATCCACCCATACCTTTATTTGAAAGAGTGCATTTGTTTGGATTCAGATATATTTTCAACAAACAAAAATAAAATAAATACACACCAATCCTTGTTTTCTGTTTCACTACTCAATTATTGGCCTCTGCTCAATCACAGCCGAATCACCTTATATTTAAATATAGATAACATTTAGCTAGAACGCCCGGCTTTAGATCGAATTTATGTTCTTTTAAATTATTTTATGACGCGTTTTATTATTATTATTAATGCCATTTTATTATTATTATTATTATGTGACGTTATAAAAACGATAAATTCTGTTAAAATGTTTACTTGATAATAAGCACTAATTTAAACTTCTCTAAAGTAGGTATACATAAAAAATGCTATTTTAAAAATAATTTCATCGTTGAGTATTTATTAGATATGTATAAAATGTTCAGTAAGCTTAAAAATACATATTTCTTTTTGTAAATATGAAACACACATCTGACAGTAAGGCCGATTTTTTGCATTCTTTGTTTTTTCTAGAAACGTGTCATTAATTGGATTTTTTTTCAGCATTTATTTAATATGAGGAAAATAATATGAATAATAATAATTATATTAATAATGAATTTATGCATCAAATATGCGAGATACAAATATTTCTTAATTCTTTTAGCAAATTAGATTGTTACTAATTGATTATTAATTGTCAGAAAATTATACCAATTTCTTACCTATCTTGGAAATAAAGCATATAAAATACAAGCATTTAAAAATAAATTTTATTAAGATACGTTTTATGTTTCTGTAACGTTGTTTTTACGTATTATGTTTCTGTAAAAAAAATTATATTTGCAAGGTAAAAGGAACTTGTAACACTTTTTTGCTGAAAAAGTACAATTTCCGGGGCTATTAGCAGTTTTTCTTTGCTTAAAAATACATATGTCATAAATAAAGTAAATATCAAACAGACATAAGGTCAGACAGAATATATTTATTTAAACTAATCTTCCAAATGCATTACATATGCTATTGAGGCGATATAATTGTATAAATCTATTCTGTTACTTATTAAATTGCGTTTTAAGCTCAGAATCTTTCCGTTAATTTTTCTGTATTTTGGCTTTGTGGTGGATGCTCTTGTACTGCCCACTCTGAGCATTCTCATAATTTCCTCATTTTCAGCCTGAAGTTCCTTGAATAAATTAATCATGGAATATATATCCATGTGTGCAGATCCTCTTTTATTTATTTTATTTGCAAACTGCTACAAACTGCATTTTCAATTGAGAATGTCCAATATTAGACCCCAATATCATGTACCAACTACACGAAAATACAAATAAAGTATATTTACGAATATTAGAGAACTGACAGATAATAGACAGAAATTAACTGAAATGACTGTAAAAAAATGCCCCTTGCAGTCGTTTCTTTTCCCTTGAAAATTATTTGTTTAGAATAATTTCCAGATTCAGTTTTCAGTTTTTCTTTCTTTCTTTTTCTTTCTCTTTTTGTTTTTTGTACTAGCTTGAACTCGAAGGTAGTTTAAATTACTTTTTTTTCTTTTTCCTGCTGCTCTATCTTAAAAAAGAAACAGAGCAAAAATTATAATTTTTTTAAATAAATTCACTAGCTTGCGCTTTCTACCATGCTTTAAAAAGCTGTGAGTTTTCCATAATCGGGTTCGGTGCTCACGGCAAAGTAACGTATTGTATAGGATTTCTTTTGGAAAAATCATGAATTGCAGTCATGAAAACTTCTTTATAGAAAATGTAGCTAACTACAACTACTTTATTTAAAAAGTAGCACCTACAATTTACTTTTCAAAAGTAGTCGCTACTTCGTTACTTTCGGATTTTGCCAAAAGATTCTATTTATACGCGAAATTAAAGGCACGGATTAAATAATACAGTGACCTTTTGTTATATCGCGTCTGCCCGGTACAATTAAATAAGCGCGATATAATTTGGTCAATTAAAATTTTAAGGAAGATAACATGCAAATAAAGTTTTGTGTTTGCCTCCAAAATGTTAGCTTATACACGCATTATAAAATTCTAAGCGAAATTTTGAGAGATGCATAATACAATTAATACTTAAATATAGTTACTTAAAAAAAATCCGGAGTGGCTCCACTCGACTTTTCGAATATTTTACAGAATACTGTGAGTTCAAATAAATAGTAATATAACAATAAAATAAAAAAAATATATTCCTAATTTTACAAAGAGCTCTGAGAACCTGAAAACGCGAGAAAAATTTAATATACACGCAATCATCCACACATACATATGAAATTTTGTGGGAAAACTTCACTTATGTTTTAGTAAAGTATCTTATTTTTTAAAAGGAGCTTGTAACACTTATTTGCTAAAAAAAGTACAATTTCTGGGAATATCAATAGTTTGGGAGCCATAATTAACTGATAAGAAACAGTTTCTCTTTGATCACTTAATGGTTTTAGAAATGTCAACCGGACATCGTTAAATGTAATTACCGGTCACATCGTTTTTCAAAGGAGAATCTTTTTTTTTTTTTTTATAAACAGCTCAAAAATGGCGTATTTTTGGAGATCAGCTTTTGGGATCAATGTTTAACCTTCACCGTACTTGTCAACCTTGTTACATCGATTATCTACCGTTGGCTAGTAGGGGTCACGACGGGAGATTTTAGCTGAATCAGGATTACCCCGTCCTTACCCCCGTCATCCTGCGGAAACTACAAAGGTATGCGGTAGTCTGTAAGTAATAGATATGTATATCAGGAGGGGAACTCAATCGTCCCCGAAGAGTGAAGACAGGAAATTTTGACTGATGACGAAGAACGGTCCTTCTCGGTTCTTCTTAGAAAGTTTTTTTTTTTTTTTTTTTTTTCTAGGGTGGGTATTATGTGTTTTTCAATATTCGTGTTTTATTTCAATATATCAAATTTAGTATAAAAAATTAAACTTTTAAAAAGGGTGAATAAATGAATTGCTTTTTGAATGATTGTTTTTGTTTTTTGAATGAACTGGTAATCATTTTAGCAATACAAAATCATATTAAATAGATTTAGATTATCGTAATATCATAATAAGCAATTTAGAGATACACAGAATGTTATTTTTGCCGAATATAGAATATTCAATTAAATTTTGCACTGAAAATGCGGTATTCACTTAATATTTAAATTTCAAGATTAATCTTTCTTTCGGGAGGAGACACATTAAAATTTTTTTTGACGTGTATTCAATATATTTATTAAAAACAATTAAAAAAATTGAATCTTTAGCATGAAAATTAAGTATTATTAAAATAAAATACAAACAATTTTAATACATTTATTTTTACACTCTAGGTAGAAATACAATGACTTATTTTTAAACTTTGAATTAAAAAAAATAATTTTAAGGTTTTGAAAATAATTTAAAAGACAGAATTTTTTTCTTGATTTGGTTATACTTTGTTAATTCTTAGGCTTTGTTTGCAATTTCTATTAATTTTATAGAGAGATATAAAAGTCATTGTTCTATGTTTTACCAAAACGGCCAATGCACGTTGACATTTATATCAAAAAAATTCTCTCTCTCTATATATATATGATTTTGTGTTCTCTTTCTCTAGAAGCCGCAACTTTCTCTTTAATTGTTTAAAATTCAGCTATTGTTTCTCTTCTATAACGAAGAGTTCTTAATTTTGTGAAATAATTTTGAATGCACCATGTTTTTCTTTCTTTAATATAGATAATTCAGATCTTGTACATTTTAACTGAAAATTTAAATTCTGGACATCTTTTAAGAGCATTTCACATTTTCGGCAATCTTCTCTGTCACTAATCTCATTTGTATCATCTTCACTGATAATATCTGCAATGTAGGTTTTTACAGGACTCAAATCATTTAATCCATCTTGCACATCTTTCATAATTTTTCGCTTTTTTTAACACTTCCCAACATAGTTGAAAAGTGTTTAGGAATTCGGTTTGTCTGTACGTCTGTCTGTCCGTGCACTAACTTGCATAAATATTTTCAGATTATCATGAAATTGTTATATGTTATTGAGGTTTACTATGGCATGTTCGGTATTGAATATGAAGTGTGTAGCACATATAGTTTTTTACAGGGCACGCAAAATAATTCCGTTTCATAACGGTAAGTGGGGAAAAATCATTTGCGGTTTATTTTAATGATGTTACACTATTCCAAACAAATTGAAAATGATATATATATCAGAGAGGTACACTACAAGAGGCTTACGATAGACTATTGTGTGCATAGCACTTATTTCCCCTTTACAGGGACACTCAAAAGTTTTTCGTTACATTACGGTCTATGCAGAAAAATCGTTTGCGGATTATTTTAATAATGTTTCACTATTCCAAACATATTGAAATCGATATATATCACTGAGGTGCATTACAAGATGCTTACTGCAGAATATTGTGTGTATTGCATCGTTCATTTACAGGAACACGCAAAAGAATTCAGTTAAAGTTGTGTTAACAGTAATTGCTGGGAGTGCATTTTCAGTTGTTGAACGCGTTTTTATATTTAACTCATTTTTTGCCTATTACTTGGTGTGTATAAATTCTATTGATCATATACAGGCAGCACAAAAACTTCTCGAGAACATTTCCGTTTGCTAATGGAAATTCCAGGAGGGAATTCTAAACTACGCGTTTCCTAACTTAACTAAAATTTAGCATTCTATGTAGTGTATATACAAACCTATATATCTTATACAGGACTGCCCAAAAAAATTGGGATAATTTCCAAATATTGTAATTAATTCCTGAAATTGGGTTTTTAAATATGTTATTCGTTTTCTAATTGGTTTACTTAGATATCATCTTTCACCTTAATAAACGGTAAATATTTGATTTTTTTTTTTTTTTTTTTTTTTTTTTGGCAGTGTTGAAAAGTGTTACACAATCTATGCTTGACGCATGATTTTTCGTTCTTGTTGTCTTTCTGAGCTAGGCGTTACTTGCTCCTCGTTATTCGCTCAAACCTCTGACATTTGAAAATAATAATAATAATAATAAATAAATGATTTTATTTAAACTGTCGAATTAAGATGTGTAAATACTTGATTATCTTATAGAGATACTATAAATATCATTAGAAATTATTCTTTTTGGTACATAAGTCATTTGTAGACGCTCAAACGAACGGCACTTGCAGAATGTCGAGAATGCTTGTACGAGGGGCTGTATACAAACTGTCAAATTAAGATGTGTAAATACTTGATTATCTTATAAAGAAGCTATAAATATCATTAGAGCTTATTCTTTTTGGTACATAAGTCATTTGTAGAAGCTCAAACGAACGGCACTTGCAGAATGTCGGGAATGTTTGTAAGAGGGGGTGTATACAAACTGTCAAATTAAGATGCGTAAATACTTGATTTTCTTATAAAGAAGCTATAAATATCATTAGAGCTTATTCTTTTTGGTACATAAGTCATTTGTAGACGCTCAAACGAACGGCACTTGCAGAATGTCGAGAATGCTTGTACGAGGGGCTGTATACAAACTGTCAAATTAAGATGTGTAAATCCTTGATTATCTTATAAAGAATCTATAAATATCATTAGAGCTTATTCTTTATGGTACATAAGTCATTTGTAGACGCTCAAACGAACGGCACTTGCAGAATGTCGGGAATATTTGTATGAGGGGCTGTATACAAACTGTCAAATTACTATCTCTTTTAGCAAAATGCCATATAACAAAGCTCAAAATAATGCTATGAAAAAATATTTTAGCATCTGAAATGTCCTTGTATGACGCTCAAACCTCAGAGATTTAAAAAAAAAATAATAAAAATAAGAATAATAAACTTATTTTATTGATATTGTCAAATTAAGTTCTAAAAATATTTTATTATCATATAAAGATACAATAAATATCATTGTAACTTATTGTTTTTGGTAAATAAGTCATTTGTAGACGCTCAAACGAACGGCACTTGCAGAATGTCGAGAATACTTGTACGAGGGGCTGTATACAAACTGTCAAATTAAGATGTGTAAATACTTGATTACCTTATAAAGAAGCTATAAAAATCATTAGAGCTTATTCTTTTTGGTACATAAGTCATTTGTAGACGCTCAAACGAACGGCACTTGCAAAATGTCGAGAATGCTTGTACGAGGGGCTGTATACAAACTGTCAAATTAAGATGTGTAAATACTTGATTATCTTATAAAGAAGCTATAAATATCATTAGAGCTTATTCTTTTTGGTACATAAGTCATTTGTAGACGCTCAAACGAACGGCACTTGCAGAATGTCGGGAATGTTTGTATGAGGGGCTGTATACAAACTGTCAAATTATTAACTCTTTTAGCAAAATGCCATATAACAAAGCTCAAAATGATTCTATAAAAAAAAAAAAAAAAAAAAAAAAGCATCTGAAATGTCCTTGAATGACGCTCAAACCTCAGAAATTAAAAAAAAATAATAAAAAAATAATAAATAACTTATTTTATTGATATTGTCAAATTAAGTTCTAAAAATATTTTATTTATTATCATATAAAGAAACTATAAATATCATTAGAACTTATTGTTTTTGGTAAATAAGTCATTTGTAGACGCTCAAACGAACGGCACTTGCAGAATGTCGAGAATACTTGTACGAGGGGCTGTATACAAACTGTCAAATTAAGGTGTAAATACTTGATTATCTTATAAAGAAGCTAAAAATATCATTAGAGCTTATTCTTTTTGGTACATAAGTCATTTGTAGACGCTCAAACGAACAGCACTTGCAGAATGTCGGAAATGTTTGTATGAGGGGCTGTATACAAACTGTCAAATTATTATCTCTTTTAGCAAAATGCCATATAACAAAGCTCAGAATAATGCTATAACAAATGTTTTAGCATCTGAAATGTCCTTGTATGACGCTGAAACCTCAGAAATTAAAAAAAAATAATAAAAATAATAATAAATAACTTATTTTATTGATATTGTCAAATTAAGTTCTACAAATATTTTATTATCATATAAAGATACTATAAATATAATTAGAACTTATTGTTTTTGGTATATAAGTCATTTGTAGACGCTCAAACGAACGGCACTTGCAAAATGTCGAGAATGCTTGTACGAGGGGCTGTATACAAACTGTCAAATTAAGATGTGTAAATACTTGATTATCTTATAAAGAAGCTATAAATATCATTAGAGCTTATTCTTTTTGGTACATAAGTCATTTGTAGACGCTCAAACGAACAGCACTTGCAGAATGTCGAGAATGCTTGTACGAGGGGCTGTATACAAACTGTCAAATTAAGATGTGTAAATATTTGATTATCTTATAAAGAAGCTATAAATACCATTAGAGCTTATTCTTTTTGGTACATAAGTCATTTGTAGACGCTCAAACGAACGGCACTTGCAGAATGTCGGGAATGTTTGTATGAGGGGCTGTATACAAACTGTCAAATTATTATCTCTTTTAGCAAAATGCCATATAACAAAGCTCAGAATAATGCTATAACAAAAATTTTAGCATCTGAAATGTCCTTGAATGACGCTCAAACCTCAGAAATTAAAAAAAAAATAATAATAAATAACTTATTTTATTGATATTGTCAAATTAAGTTCTAAAAATACTTTATCATCATATAAAGATACTATAAATATCATTAGAACTTATTGTTTCTGGTAAATAAGTCATTCGTAGACGCTCAAACGAACAGCACCTGCAGGAAGTCGGGAATGTTTGTATGAGGGGCTGTATACAAACTGTCAAATTAAAATGTGTAATTACTTGATTATCTTTTACAGAAACTATAAATATCATTATAGCTTATTCTTTTTGGTAAATAAGTCATTTGTAGACGATCAAACGAACAGTACCTGCAAAAAGTCGAGAAAGTTTTTATGAATGGACGGTATACAAACTGTCAAATTGAAACCTATTATCAAAAAATGGCACCTAACTAGGCTAAGAATGATGCTATAACAAAAACTTTGGAATCTGAAATGTCCTCGAATGACGCTGAAACCTCAGATTTAAAAAAAAATTAAAAATAATAAATATTTTATATAATTTAAACTGTCAAATTAACATCTGTAAATACATGATTATCTTATAAAGAAGCTATAAATATCATTAGAGCTTATTCTTTTTGGTACAGAAGTCATTTGTAGATGCTCAAACGAACGGCAATTTTAGAATGTCGGAAATGTTTGTATGAGGGGCTGTATACAAACTGTGCAAATTATTACCTCTTATAGCTAAATGCCATATAACACGGCTAAGAATGATGCTATAACAAAAATTTTGAAACCTGAAATATCCTTGAAAGACGCTCAAACCTCAGACGTTTAAAAAAAATTAAAAAATAATAAATAACTTATTTTATTTAAACTGTCAAAGTAAGATTCGTAAATTCTTGATTATTTTATAAAGAAACTATAAATATCATTAGAGCTTATTCTTTTTGGTAAATAAGTCATTTGTAACAGCACCTGCAGAAAGTCGGTAATGTTTGTATGAGGGGCTGTATACATACTGTCAAATTATTAACTCTTTTAGCAAAATGCCATATAACAAAGCTCAAAATGATTCTATAAAAAAAAAAAAAAAAAAAATTAGCATCTGAAATGTCCTTGAATGACGCTCAAACCTCAGAAATTAAAAAAAATAATAAATAACTTATTTTATTGATATTGTCAAATTAAGTTCTAAAAATATTTTATCATCATATAAAGATACTATAAATATCATTAGAACTTATTGTTTTTGGTAAATAAGTTATTTGTAGACGCTCAAACGATCGTCACTTGCAGAATGTCGAGAATGTTTGTACGAGGTGCTATTTACAAACTGTCAAATTTAGATGTGTAGATACATGATTATCTTATAAAGAAACTATAAATATCTTTAGAACTTATTCTTTTTGGTATATATGGTCATTTGTAGACGCTCAAACGAACAGTACTTGCAGAAAGTCGAGAATGTTTGTATGAGGAGTTGTATACAAACTGTCAAATTGAAATCTCGTATAAGATAATGCCACATAACTAGCTAAGAATGATGGTAGAATAAAAATTTTGGAATCTGAAATTTCCTCGAATGACGCTCAAACCTCAGTCGTTTTAAAAAATATAAATAATAAATAAAAAATTGTATATAAACTGTCAACTTAAGATGTGTAAATAAATGAGTATCTCATAAAGTTATTATTTATCTTTGGAAAAAAGAATCTGTAATAACTGTGAAAATATTACTGTGGGAAAAAAACTTTTTAACGCTTAAACTATTACATTTGACGCTTAAATGCATGGTTTCAAAATAATTAATTTTGGGGGCCGTATACAATCTGTGATTTTAGACCTTTGGAAAAAATAATGCCTAATAAATGTGAAAATATTAACGCGGAAACAAAACTTTTTAAAGCTCAAACGATTACTTTGAACGCTGTAAAGTGTGGTATATTCAGAATTTCAAAATGCTTAATTTAAGGGGCTGTATGCAATCTGTGATTTTAGACCTTTGGAAAAAACGATGCATTATAACTGTGAAAATATCACTGTTGAAACAAAACTTTTCAAGGGTCAAACTATTATACTGGACGGGGACACTCAAAAGTATGGTATATTCAGAATTTAAAAAAATGTAATTTAGGGGGCTAAATACAAACTGTGATTTTAGTTCAATGCAAAAATGAGTGTTCTATAAATGTTAAAATAATAATGCTGATACAGAGCTTTTTAACGCTCAATCAATTACTTTTATCGCTGTATCGTATAATATATTAAGAATTTCAAAATACTTAAATTAAAGGGCTGTATAGAAACTGTGAATTTTGCTGTCGGGAAAAATTAATACTTTTATAACTGTTAAAATAATGTCGCTCAAACAAATTTTTTTGTCGCTCAAACGACGCTCAAACCTATGCTGTTTTCAATTGTTAACTTCCATAAAGTCGGTGGGCCAACTTCACGTTTAATTAACCCTCTGAGTCTATTTTGGCTTATGGCCTTTTTCTGTTTTTGGCTGAAATGAAAATTTTTGTCGCTCAAACACGCTCAAACGGATGCTGCTTCAGTTTTAAAATTCGATAAAGTCGAGGGGCCAACTTCACGCGAAGTTAGCCCCCGAGTTTTATTTTGTTTCTAAACTTTGTAAAATTGTCGCTCAAACACGCTCAAACGACGCTCAAACCTATGCTGTTTTCAGTTTTTTAATTCTGTAAAGTCAAGGGGCTAAACTTCACGGACCTGCGATCTGTCGACAGAAGAAACATCGAGCAAAGCGGAGCGGGAGCGGGGGATGTGTTGTTTAGATGTTGAATGTTGGAGTTGAAAATGCGCAAGCGCAGAGGCGTTCTGACAGATGTCCTTTTATCTTTTTGAAAATCCTTCTTATTAATTACTCTGTGACTTTTTCGAAACGAAATAAAAAAGTGATTAAATATCATGCGATTCTTGTATTGAATTCAGATTCGAGATTTTCCCGATTTAGTCAGTAGATAGATGGCGCTCAGAAATCATAGTAAAATTTACTGTAAAATGTACTTTTTCCTTTTCGTATAATAAATACAGTGTTTTTCACTGTAATTTTCACCGTTATTTTTTACAGTGAGGATTTGAAATAGTAATTTTATTCCAAACCATAATTCATAATCTATTTCATATTTTTAAGAAATGGCATCAGATGTTAAAGAGAAGTTAATAGAAAAACTTAGATTTAGTCAATATTACTCCATTCAGTTGGATGAGAGCACATATATTACAATTGTAGCCCAGCTTCTCACGTTTGTAAGATATTTAGATTGGAACTCAGTAAAAGAGGATTTCTTTAGTTCTGAAACCTTAAGCGGTCGGACAACTGTTAAAGATATTTTTGAAAAATTAGATTTATTTATGAAGTTGCATGACATAGATTGGAAAAAGTGCATCGGTGTCTGTTCGGATGGTGCACGTGCAATGAGAGGTAAGGATGGTGATGTCTTTGCAAAAGTTAAAGAATTTGCCCCTGAATCGAAATTTGTTCATTGCAGCATTCATCGTGCATTTCTAGCCTCGATAAAAAATAATGCCAGTTTGAACACAGTACTAAACAAAAGTGTTAAACTGGTTAAATTAAATCAAGAACAATGAATTCAAGATTATGTTCCATTTTATGCACAGAAATGGGGAGTGCACACGACAAACTATTGTTGCACACTGAAGTGCGACGTAATGTTTTAACTCGCCTGTTTGAACTTCGTTCAAATGTCCAAATGTTTCGTCATATTTAAAGGATCGCTTCCTAGACGAATTGTAGTTTTGCCGACTAGCTTATTTGGCAGATATAATTTGCTGCTAAATGAATTAAACAAGGTTTTCACGGTTTGTATACAACGCCTTTTACAGTGTGCGACAAAACAAAAGCCATCGCCATCAATGATTTCAAAATAGGAACCCTATCATTTTTTCCTATGTTAGAAAGCTTCAAGGCTGAAAATAAAATTGTCAAAATACCCCCTGAACTGGCAAGAGACATAAATGATCACTGTGAATGTCTGATAACAGATTTTGAAGAATACTTTCCTGAAAATTTAATATCAGAGCTTTGGATAAGAAATCCGTTTCTCATCGGAGATACCTTGCCATTGACTCTCACGAAAGAGGAGAGAAATGAACTCATTCAGCTCTTCTGTGATGGATTATTGGAATCTACATTCAAAAATACGAATTTAATGGAATTTTGGTTGGCGAGGAAAGAAGAATATCCACTAATTTCTGATAAAGCTCTAAAATTCCTGCTTGTTTTTAGCACTAACTATGTAAAAAATGACCAATGTTTCTTATTTTATGAAAATATGCTATAACCACGAACGAAAATATACTATAATCTTCTGAGTTATCCGAAATTCCGAATAGCGTGTTCCCTTGTCTTTTGAATCCCCAGAAACGAATACATTTTCAAAATTTAAAGAATAATTTGTAAAAACAAATTATTTTTAGCTGCCCGAATTTTTCAGAAACGTTTCCGAAGGGTTTTTATAGTGTATTAATTAGTGTCCTCAGCCTGGAGTACCTGTTTTTCGAATGCTATCCATTCTAAAGTAAACATTTTCCTGCTCAAAAACAATGTTTAA
The DNA here is from genome assembly GCA_963931845.1 of Maratus michaelseni. Taxonomy (NCBI): domain Eukaryota; kingdom Metazoa; phylum Arthropoda; class Arachnida; order Araneae; family Salticidae; genus Maratus; species Maratus michaelseni. The sequence continues at coordinate 30,506,508 of OZ007599.1, forward strand.
CAGACAAACATGCAAAATTGACAGCGTTAACAATAACATTAAAATTAAGATTATTTCTTTACTCTCTCATGTATAAATTAACTTATGCGGCTGAAAACGTATACTTGAGAATTTATAACATTCGAAAAACATGTATTCCAGCCTGAGGACACTAATTAATACACTATAAAAACCCTTCGGAAACGTTTCTGAAAAATACGGGCAGCTAAAAATAATTTGTTTTTATAAATTATTCTTTAAATTTTGAAAATGTATTCGTTTCTGGGGATTCAAAACATATGTAACATGCTATTTAAAATTTCGGATAACTCAGAAGATTATATTATATTTTCGTTCGTGGTTATAGCATATTTTCATAAAATAAGAAACATTGGTCATTTTTTACAGCGTACATATCTTTGTGAATCTACTTTCTCTTCACTTCTTTATTTGAAAGACAAATATAGGAATAGATTAAACATCGAATTTGACTTACTAACAAACTCTAAAACTAACTAACATCGAACCGGACATGAGGAAACTGATCGATAAAGCAGGCACACCCGTCCCATTAGAAATACAGGGAAATTAATAGAGTTATCCTTCTGTATATGTATCAATTTAAGCCAATATGTCATTAAATATTGCATTTTTTTCTACCAAAACACTGTATTTTGGTAATGTGCATATTATTAAAATGTATACTTTTTATTATTTGAATCTTAATATAGAGTAGGCGATCTAAGTACCAATTTAATAATGTAATCATGCAATTAAATTCAGTAAAATCTGCTCAGATGCAAGCACAAAAGACTGGAAAAATGTTTCATTTTTGACATATTCCGTTTACACAGATTTTTCTGTATTAGCTTTGAGTTTGTCCCCTGCTGGTACGCGGAAGTGTGAATTTCTATTTAGTGGTACGTTAGTCTGAAAGTTTGAGAACCCCTGGTCTAACTTATGCATTATTCATTATCTTAATTCATCTATCAACCACTTAGGTACAGTCGTCTGAAAGGAAAAAAATAGAACACCTATGATGCTAAATCTCATGAAAATAATTGTATATAAATATATAGGAGAAAGTAGGGTAAAATCAGGTACCTAACCGTTTTAAAATATTTGTCCACTCAGCAACATACAAAACTAGCTGAAAAACAATGAACAAAGTTTCATGGTTTTATCTTTCACATAAATTTAAATATATCAATTTAAATATAAAAAGATTTGAAAAGATATATTTCCCCGTTCAACAACACAAAACTATCGACACATTTTCTGACTCACTTTTAAGCATAAAAGTTGATTTGCAGGTATGATTTTTGAAGTGATATGTAATCGAACAGTTTTTTCATTTTCCGTTAAAAGAGAAGCATCGAGATTGTCGAGATTGTCAATTGTCGCAGCTAATGCATTAAGAAAGATTCATTCAGTCCTTTCATAAGTCATAAATGTGATTCATAACTTTCATAAGAAATTCATTCAATGTGAGTCATTCTCAAAATATGAGTGAATGTCTCGTGAATCATTCACGATTGATTCACGACAAAAATACAGAATCCCTGAAAATTTTATTGAATTTGCGGCTGTTGCCCCTAAATAGGGTATAAATAGCCTAAGTATATATAAATAAGCCTAAATAGGGTTATATAGTCTAAGTTGGGCGCAAATAACCTAAATAGGGTATAAATAGCCTAAGTATATATAAATATGCCTAAATAGGGTTATATAGCCTAAGTTGGGTCCATTCCGTTTTAACAGGTTTTACAGTAAAGTAATGTATACACATACAGGAGCATGTGCATGTAATTTAATAGAGTAAAACCTGTAAATAAAGAATCGTGCATTGCAAGCAGCAGTCTGTCCAGACATCTCTCCCAGGGTCCTATTTTTGTGAAATTGTGAACAGCTTTTCACATTTGTGAAAATTTAGTTATAATTTTGTGAATTGAAATTATTTTCATAATCTTCAGGTTCTTGTTTATACATATTTTAGAATATATATGTATGTAAAACATAAATATTCTCTTTATATTATGTAAAAGTGACAGTTAGATTTTAATTTTAAATGATTAAATTTGTGAAAGGTGCAGTTTGGAGAGGGGAAAATTTTGTGAAAAGATCTATTTTTACGACAAAGAATTTTGTGAAGGATCCTGTCGTAGGAGAAAATTTTGTGAAGGCTCCTTTGAAAAATGAAAAAAAAAATTCGAAGGGCCCTTTAAAGGACCCAATTTCTTCCTAAAGAAATCCATGGAAAGAATTCACACTGTCGCGAAAGAAATTAATACGACCTAATTATAACAGACAATGTACCTATGAAAGCACGAAAAAAACAACAAACTATAAAGGAATTTTTAAACAGTCTTTTGTGTTTCCGTCTTAACAGGTTTGGTTTAACTGTACTTAAAAAAATTGATTAAGACATGTAAACAGATTTCGTCTGGTACGATATTCTAATAATTATATCCTTTTTTTTTACATATTTTTTGTCCGAGGCTTTGAAAATATATATTTCCTTTTAACCCTTTCCGGCGCGGAATAAATCTGTTTGTAAAATAATGAAATAATGGGCTGACACCAGATTTTACAAACGATTTCCTTAGAAAAGAATAACTGGTTGATTTTCTCTTACTTTATAAAGGGAAAATTTTAATTAAATATTCTTGGTGCAGATTGTCAGTTTTGGAATTTTAGGTGTCCTTTTTGTGACCACCGCCCGCTAAAGGGTTAAAATAAGATTCCTTTATATACAAGTTTATATGGTATTATAAGAAATCGAAATCAAAATGACATTTCACTACGTATGTTGCTCATTTTCCACGACTAATCCCTTTTACCGAAAAGCATTTCTCTTCATTTGTACGTCCTGTATACAGTAATTGAAGATAATAAATTTTAGTGTTTTTACAATATATATATTTTTCTTTCTGTTTTGTATGGATTACATTGTATTAATTATTAGTATACTCACTACAAATCAATAATTCAATTCTATTTTTGTAATATATTTACACATATCTGCCCGTGTCCAATACACCGAATGCTAATTTTTGCATTCAATTTGTTTTCTGTAGTTGGAGTGGTTAATCTGATGAAATATTAATTCTAGAAATTTTTATATTTCAATTGAGGATCAATGCGATAAATTGTCCATCGATTTAATTTATCAAAACTGCTATAGATACAAAAGTGATTTCTGTGTTTTCTCCCTCCCCCACTCTTCATCAAAGTATGTCATGTAAGCAATCAGTAATGCTTTATAAGTAAGAAAGATGATATTTTGAATAGTCTAGTTTAGTTCTGTTAAAAGATATATTAGGTATTGTTAAGTTAGCCGGTTGCCAGTGATATATAAATACATAAATAAATAAATATATGTGTGTGTCTGTGTGTGTGTGTATACATGCATTTATATCACTGGCACCCGGCTAACATAAAAGTACCAAAACCTAGAAATCCACAAAACTGCCAATCTTAAAAAATAATAATAATTTGCAAAATATGTTGACCATTCCTTTCCTCTGTTTAGTAGGAAAGACATTACATGGTATTTAATGTCACTAAATAAAAAGTGTTACAAGATAATATTTTCTAACATTGGAACATATTGAAACACTTTAGTAAAATTCTATAAAAGAACAGATTAAATTAAGATGCTGCTTTACTCACTCGAAAACACGCGTTCGCTAATGTTAATCCTATTGGAAAAATATTTAAAATAACTTGGTTGCATTTCAATACTTTTAAGTGATTTTTTCTTTCATTGGATTGCTGATGTTATCTCTATGCAAGCCGTTTTTGAATTTTTCGATATTGTATACAGGTTTTTTTTTTCTTTTATTGGGATACATTCACTTTCGGAACCAGTTTCGAAATTTAAAGTATTCTTATTACAAAAACTCCAACCAAAATCGAAAAAGTAAAAAACGGGCTGCATAGATATCAACCTCAGCTATCCAATGTAAAAAAAATAAAGTAAAAATATTGAAATTCAAACGAGATATTTAAAAAAATTCTCCCGTAGGATTAACATTAGCGAGCGGATGTTTTCCCGTGAGTAAAGTAGCCTCATTCAAATAGAGACGTCTTAAATTTATATACTTATGTGTCTAAAAAGGTAATTCAGACACTTAAGTGTCTGAATCTGAATTAGATGTCTGAATTTAAGACACATAAGTGTCTTACTTTGATCATGATATAAATTAACTGAGAAAAAATGTCTGAATACTGGTGATATGTCTGAAATTAAGACATTTAGAAATTCAGACACACTGTTAAAAATAATCTGAAATTCACGGGTATTTTTTTCCTGAATTTCACAGAAAAAGTCCCTTTTCACCACAAAAGGGCATTTTCCGTTAAAAACAGAAAGTTTCTTCATATTTCCTGAAAACAACGGAACAGAAGGAGAAGAAAGTGGCTAACGGACATATTCCGTTATCTGCTGCATATTTATTTCCAATGTTTAAAAAACTGACAAGTTGCAGCACAGAAGAACTAAAAATTCAATAAATTAAAAATTCGAGTTTATTTAAAAGAACAAAATAGTTCTTTCGAATTTAAAAAGCAACACTTTATTTTCCCATGCTTTAAAAATTATTAGCAATTTATTTTTTAAAGTTACAAAAAAATATTCACACTTAAAATATATTCGAAACAAATAGCTTAGTATATATATATATATATGCTTTTTTGCGTAAAATCTATTTTTTTCCCCTTAATTTAACTTATATATATATATATATATATATAATAGTTAAATTAAGTGAAAAAAAATCGATTTTACGCAAAAAAGCAACAAACAAAAATAATGCTTCCGAATAAAAAAAAATAAGAAATAACTTTCCCATTCCTTTGAAATTATTCGTAATTTGCTTTTTAAAGTTATAAAAGACACTCTCAATGAAAATATATTCTAACAGAACACATTTAAAAAATATATATTAGTTGAAAAAAAATCGATTTTCTCAAAAAAGCCAACATACTTTATGGAATTTAATTCAAAATACAATTGTCGGATTCCACTTCTCCGTCCACACAACTTCGAAATAAATCCGGTCTTTTGATATGCTGCCACCACCGATATGAAAACGTGATATCGGGCACGGTACTTGATGTATATTCAGGAAAAACTTAACTCTTTCAATTAAAGTTAAAGAAACAATTTATTAACAATATTTACACTTAAACTCGGAGGTAAAGTATCCGGTTTAATATTAAATCAAAATAAATACAGAAACGCTTTACGTGTACCGTTAGACTACGTTGATTCACTCAGAACCGAGATTTCTCTTAATCTCACACACGCTATCTCTCTTCCTTCCGAGAGATCCCGTTCCATACACGTGCTCAGAGCTGCTCTCTGAAAACCAACCTACACACCTCGCTGCCACGCTAGAACTCACTTACTCTCTGGTCATTATCCAGAGCACCCCCCTCTCTACGGGGTTCGTCGCTTTGTTCCCAAGGGTATCTTGACAACACTTCCTCCCCTCTTGATGGATCGGTCCTCCTAGAATCCAAGGGTGCAATATCTTTGTTATCTATCCAAGACCACCTTGCCATGGAAATACCGCTTTCATTCTGTTCCACCTTCCTTCCTCTTTTATTCTGAGTAGCTCCCCTTCGGATTAAGATTTTCTAAAGGACGCCTTTAACGGTACACAATAGATACATATACAATACATACAATATGCTAATCCCTTAAGAATAGCTTTCAACTCTTGCACCTGTGAGAGAACCTGACACCCCCCACCTTAGCGGAAAATATGCCTTTTAGGGGCTAATTTTCCTCAAACTGTGTAATGTCTGAGAAGAGTTCAACAGTTCCTTGATAGGTTTCTTCATTACTACAATTACATAAATATTTCAAGGTGTCTGAAAATTTAACTACTGACATCTCTAATGAACCATATACTAATATGATAACTACCAAAAAAAATTACACAATATGCTAATACACTGTTATAAACACAAGATGCAAATACAATTAAAAATACACAAAAAAAAATAAAGTTACACTAGTATTATGTCATTTCAATGTCAGTCCTTAGGCTGAGATTGCTGGAGGCGGTACCACCTTTTCCTTCCCGTCCTTCCTCGTTAACTTAATTGGCACATCCCTTTTCGTAATGCACCCGCTTGAATGGCTAACTTCTGCCTCTGATGTCCCACTTAAATCTTCCTCTAACCAATCAGGCACTTGCCTGTCCAAGTCCTCTTTGTACGTAATAAAGACATTGTACAATTTCTGCCTTATCTTATCCCTCTCCGGTTTACGACCAATCCAATTTTTCTCCATTTCTACCAGTTCGATAGGACCCATAAATAATTCCTTATTTTTCCTTAAGATTGATTTTATGTCCCCAACTTGAATATTTGTTAATCCTTTTATCTCAAATCCCTTCCTGTCCGGTTGTTTTTTTTTTAATTTTCCGGTTGTTCTCTGTCTAACAACAGATTTTTCCTACAGTCTTCAAACTCCCTGTCACTATCCAAGACAATATCGACTACTTTATTTTTAGCCATAAATGCTCTCATTTCATCTTGATACACCAATTTCTTACTCCCGTCCCCTAACTCAACTATAACTGCAGGTCGACATATTTCCTCTTTCTCCTTATTACTCACATTCATTTCCCTCGTTAATCGACATTCTACACATGATTCGCAAAACGTTTTAGCTTCCTCTACCATATTTTCCCAATAAAATGAATGCTTGATTCTTTCTAACATTTTCTTAACCGCGTGATGTTCTCCATATAAGGAGGTATGCGCTAGTTTTAGAATTTCCTCCCTTCTAATTTTAGGTATTACTAATTGAGCTACCGTTTCATCTACCAATTTCTCTTTATGATATAATAACCCATTAACAAGATAGTAAGACCCTTTATCATTTTCAGCTAATTCCCACGCTTTCTCTAAATCTTTACAATTCATTTGGGATTCCTGAAATGCATTTAGACTACTTTCCGTAACTTGATTAATCTTACTTTTCTCTACCTCGGTTTTTTCCTTCTCATGACTTTGTAAATTTTCCGATCTCGTTTCTACGACATAACGGTTATTATTACCATTTCTAATCCCTTCCCCTTCTTTCACTTTATTCCTACTATCTTCCTTACATTCCCTTTCTACCGATTGTCTTAATGATTTCTCTTGGTTTAACCCTGACAATTCATTAGCCACGTCAGGATGTAAAATTACCTGTTCCTTACTATTATCAATTATCGCGCAAAGTACATCCTGATGAATTACATTAGTTTCTCCGCGTTTTGGAATAGCTAAAGGTAACTGAATTAATGGCGATTTCACTGCCTTACCAAATATCCCTTGTAAGTAGATGCTACCAGCCCCTCTTAATTTTTCTGCTGGTACTAAATCTTTATGAACGACGCTAATTTGACAACCAGAATCCACTAATCCTTTTGTTATCTTCCCATTTACACTAACTTCCACATTCTCGAGATTATTTAACTTCTCTCCAATAACTTTAGCTCTCCAATTCCCTCTTGCTCCGATTCTTGCCATACTCGCTCCCCTTGGTAATTCTTTAATTCCTCGCACTGAGACATTATTGATACTAGCCCTCGGTTCTTGTCGGTTATTACTTTGATTACTTCCCTCATTATTTCCTTTTGTACAAAATCGCTGAACATGTCCTCGTTGAGAACACTTGAAACAGATAGGTGTCGTATCATTAGGTTTCTTATATTCCGGTTTTCTACCCAAAAATGGACTAACTTCATTATTCCCATTTTGTCTCCAATTACTACTAAACCCCTCATCTTTTTCCCTTCTAGAATCTCCATTATTTAAGTACCTCTCTTTACCTTTATAGCCCTTATAAGTTACCGCATAAGATTTTTGTTTAGCATCAAAGAAATTATCACATTCCTTAGCAATTTTCGAAACTTCTAACCAATTACTGTGCTGAGTTAATCCAATATGCGTCGCGGTTTCCTCATCTAGCGTAGTTAACAACTTATCCGTGACAATTAACTGATTAACCTTCTCATACGTATCTGCACCTCTAATCTTACAGTAATTTTCCCTCGTTGCTATTAAACGTGACCCAAATAATACGTGAGTTTCATTTTGATTCCTTCTAGCCTTCTTGAAATTTTCCAAACACGCCTTCGGTGTCGGCTCGTGTTCCCTTAGAACTAATTCCTTTAACTTCTCATAACTCTCAATTTGTTCCCTAGTAGTGTATATTAGCAAGTTATCGGCCTTATCTCCTAACATATTTAGCAGAATTTCGGCCTGCTGGGTTTCCGGTACATTTTTTGTTTGGAATGCCCGTTCTAAACTGCTAAAAAACAGATTCCATCCCTCAGTCCCTTCTGGAACCTTGATAGACAAAGTTTTAACACTTTTAATCAATTTCTCTAGGCTACTCTCATTATTATATTCTCTAGACCCATTAGAATTATTTGCCGAACTCTGAATTTTTATCCTTTCCAACTCTAACTCATGTTCCAATCTCAATTTTTCAGCCCTTTCTTCTCTATCTAACTTTTCTCGTTGTAACTTTTCCTCCCTTTCTACCTTTTCTCGTTCTAACTCCCTTTCTAACTTTTCTCGTTGTAACTTTTCCTCCCTTTCTAACTTTTCTCGTTGTAACTTTTCCCCCCTTTCTAACTTTTCTCCTTCTAACTCCCTTTCTAACTTTTCCCGTTCTACTACTAACGCTTCTTGTTCTAAGCGTTCCGTAACAATAGTGCTAGATAATTCCATAACGGCCTTCTCTTCATATTCGTCGCTCTCCACTATCTTTTTCTTAAGCTTAAACCTGGTATCCTCTTCCGAGACCTCAATTCCTAACTCTCCACATATCGCCTGAAGATCCACCCTTTTTAATTTTAGTAAGAAAGCCATACTTTCTACTGATAACTATTACCACCCTACAGTAATACTTAATCACAATATCAAATTAATACTTCCTCAAATCCTACCCTCATAAGTTACCTTCACATATTATACTATTTAACATATTTCAAATAAGTAATAATACAATAATAAATTTCCTTAAACAATGATACCCCACAATTTGCTTCCAATAACAAAGTAACAATAATCTCAATTTGACTATTATGCAATACAGATTTTAAATTTATACCATTAAATAATAAAATACAATTTACACAATAATACTGATACGTTGCAATTTGAATAAAACACTGCTGCCAATCACTACATAAAAATATCCACCTAACAAAAATTTGCATGAAATACACATAAATTCCTAAATTTAATCTCAATAAAATATTTCAATTTCAAAATTAGTTCTCACATTAAAAAGTAAATCACAGCACTTTTTTTTTTCTCTGGGCCTTCAGTTCTTCCTTGAAGGTTATTTCAATTTAATTTAAATTCTACACAAATTTGCTTTCCTCATTTACTATCAATATTTCAAACTTAAAGCAAACAATATCACTTAATTTAAATATTACTTTAATAATAATTTAAATTTAAGAAATTTCAATTATTCCTTCCAACTATTAACAAAATGCATTAATTTTAATCATTAATCTTATCCGTTTAAAACAATTAGAAAATCACTTCTAGTAATTAATATAAGATCCTTTTCTTAAAACAATAGTGTAAAATGGTTGTTAATATCTCATTTGATTTAGACCAATTATTATATTGCACATAAATTAACATCAATTATACACAATAAAAAAAATAGGTTCGAGAATGTCAGTAGAGTAAAATGATCAAAACACCTTACCTCGTACTTCATTCGCTGGGGCAATTCTCTGCTCACTTTTCCACAGGGTAAATCTTGCACTCTCGGGCCACAATCACTGCACCTTGCTTCACAATGCACAAAAAACACTACGCACAACACTACACTAACACCACCACTAATTCACTTCACTGTAATGACGATAGGCTAGCTGGCACTGGTTGTCTACGACGATAGGGCACAAACACTTCCGCTGGGCGATCCGGCACAAACTCTCTGTAACACGGCTATCTGGCACTAGTCTACAACGATAGGGCACGAACACTTCCGCTAGACGATCCGGCACAAACTCTCAGTAACACGGTTAACTGGCACTGGTCTTCGGTGATTCAGATCCCGTCGCTGCCAACATTGTCGGATTCCACTTCTCCGTCCACACAACTTCGAAATAAATCCGGTCTTTTGATATGCTGCCACCACCGATATGAAAACGTGATATCGGGCACGGTACTTGATGTATATTCAGGAAAAACTTAACTCTTTCAATTAAAGTTAAAGAAACAATTTATTAACAATATTTACACTTAAACTCGGAGGTAAAGTATCCGGTTTAATATTAAATCAAAATAAATACAGAAACGCTTTACGTGTACCGTTAGACTACGTTGATTCACTCAGAACCGAGATTTCTCTTAATCTCACACACGCTATCTCTCTTCCTTCCGAGAGATCCCGTTCCATATACGTGCTCAGAGCTGCTCTCTGAAAACCAACCTACACACCTCGCTGCCACGCTAGAACTCACTTACTCTCTGGTCATTATCCAGAGCACCCCCCCCTCTACGGGGTTCGTCGCTTTGTTCCCAAGGGTATCTTGACAACACTTCCTCCCCTCTTGATGGATCGGTCCTCCTAGAATCCAAGGGTGCAATATCTTTGTTATCTATCCAAGACCACCTTGCCATGGAAATACCACTTTCATTCTGTTCCACCTTCCTTCCTCTTTTATTCTGAGTAGCTCCCCTTCGGATTAAGATTTTCTAAAGGACGCCTTTAACGGTACACAATAGATACATATACAATACATACAATATGCTAATCCCTTAAGAATAGCTTTCAACTCTTGCACCTGTGAGAGAACTTGACAACAATATTCATATTTTGCATCTAACAATCAAATTAAGAATTAATATAATTCATGTTTCAATCCTCTATTAATACTAAATTTTTCAGTCATAATCTTATAACAAAATAATCTCCCACTTAATTTCAAAGTTACTAGGTTTCTGAACCCCAGATTGTTTAAGGCTCCTCTTCAGTAAACTTCCCGATTCCCCTCGCTAATGTTATTCCTATGGGCGTAGGATGCATTCGTATTTTTAAAATATCTTCTCGGAAAATTAATATTTTTAACTTCTGTTTTCTTTGTAGTATTCTTAAAGAATGTCTCTTTTTTTCTTAGTTGTCAATTTTTTTCTAAAATATATACTTAATTTTATATGAAACGTTAAAATCTTATTAAGATTTTAAAACAAAAAAATGTAAATTAAACACATAATTTAGAAATATTTTGATAACTAAGAAAAAAAGAGACATTCTTTAAGAACAATACAAAGAAAACACAGAAGTTAAAAATATTAATTTTCCGAGGAGATATTTTAAAAATACGAATGCATCCTACGCCCATAGGAATAACATTAGCGAGGGGAATCGGGAAGTTTACTGAAGAGGAGCCTTAAGTTCCAAGCAGCGATTTGAAGAAATCCCCGTATCATCCTTTCAAACTCCTATTCTTGCAAGGGCCCGCTGGTCTTGAGGTAAAACACTCGGTTCAAGGTGCTGTCATCCCTAGTTCGAACCCCAAGGGCAACCAGTATCAGGTATCTGTACCAGGGAGTATTTAATATTAAAATATCAAGTATTAAACTAAATACTCCTGTTATAGTCAACAGATGGCAGCACAAACAGTTTTTTTTTTAACCGAGGTCATTCATAACAGAAAGTTTCCGTTTCTTCAATCTTTCAATACGGAAAATCTACTAACGGAATGGAAAAAGTCCGGCAACTTAGCTGACAGTACTTTTCCCGTGAATTAACGGATTTATTTTTGACAGTGCACTCAAGTGTCTGAATTTGATACAATGGGGAAGTTGCACTCACTTTAGATTATGCATTCTTTTATGTTTAATTGATGAAGACAACTTTACATACCTCAAAACTTAACTCGGAATCGCAAAAATAATTTAAACTATGTAGTTATTGGAGTTTTAAACTTCGTTAAAAGCAAAACAAAACCACGTGATCGGAAAACGCGACAGGATTGGTTTGACGTCATTACACATGTACCGGGAAATTCTGCTTAGAGCCGAGTGCTCGAAAGCTGTTTTATTATTGCTTTCTATGTACTATAAACATCTTTTAAAGACTCGTTTGCACAAAAACAAAAACAAAAATTAAAGTCAAAAGATTATTTTATCATATCTAAATATAATGCACTATTAATTTATACATTTGCATTAATTTTCATTTAGAAAAGTGTTGAAGTCGGTCGGATTCGAAAAATACAAAATTATGTCTTTCGGAAATAGTTTTTTATTTTTTTAATTCAAATTTGCTTTTAGGACAGAAAAACTGCATTTCATGTGGGTAAAAATACAGGAAGCTAAAGCTAAAAGGCACATATATTGTTCACTTACTCTGATTTATTTAAACGAAATAATAATTATACTTTTATTATAAAAGAAATCATAAGTAAAATCACATTTATATAGTTCTTGAAATGCATTATTTTCTTAATTCATTTTAATGCTTAATAATTCGTTTTAATATGAATATAATTTCGTGTTATGCAGGTTATTTTACGGATAAAAAATGTACTCAAATTAATTATGAGAAAATGAAATTTTGAGAAACAATGACGGAAACAAAAAAAAAAAAAAGAAGAAGAAGAAGAAGCTTTATTTAATACTGATTTATTGAATAAAAATTTTAATTAAATACTGACAATAATAATTGTGTATTCATTCTTCAGAAAAAATAATTACTGCAACATACGTGAGTAAATTTATCACTATTGTCTTTTATTTTCTCTTTTTATGTACTTACTTAAAAATAAGTATTAAATTAAATATATTTTTTAAATACACATCTTTTATAAGCATCCAATGTTTATTTTGATAATCACGCCTCCTTTTATGATTGGAATTCGTGATTTTTCAAAAAATGTCCAATATAATACTATAATTTGGCGTGGCCACCGAAGCTTAATAGGAAAATTCACCGCGTTTTTTTTTTTTTTTTTTTTTTTTTAACGCTTTGTAGAAAATGAGAGCTAATAAATTTATTAAAATACAGTGGAATCTGTCTAAACCGGAATCTGTCTAAGCCGGAAATCTGTCTAAGCCGGAAACATTTCAGAGTCCCACACTTTTAAACATAGAAATTTTCGAGAAATCTGCCTAAGACGGAAACAATCTGTGTAACGCGGAACCGGACATTCATTCTGGGGCCGCAGGTAGAAAATTTACCTTTTAAGACGGAAGAAAATTCCGCTGTGAAATATAAATATAAAGAAACCTAATCTTTTCATAATGACATTTATTGTCCAGTTTCACTCCCAGAGGTCAAAAGAAGGCCTCACTGATTGCTGCAGTGGTTTGGGGATATTAGCATGATTCTATTATTGTATATGACTGAATTGTTGAACAATGGGACACGGGATTTCTGACAAGTTGATTCTTCCGTTTTCTGTAATGTAAGAAGATCTGTTTAAAAAGAAAGGGCTGCCACATTTGCACCTTATGGGGGATTTCAGCACACTTTCAACATCTCCTGAAGTATTTTCGCCCCTCGTCAATTGTTAACTTTCGTTTGTGGTATAATATACAAAAAGGGCTGATTTCTTCCTTGAATTTCAGACAAAAAGGCTATTGCCACAACTTTCCGAAATATCTACTAGCTCTTTTCAATAGGTAAAGAAAATGCAGACTGTGAAAGTGTACACAACTTTAGTTTGTGTTTAAACCAGGAAGTACTAGGAAGACAATATCGTTGTCGTATACACTCTTATATTATAAAGACTAGATTCGTTATATAATTTAAGTCATTATTCCTAAATGAATTAATAAATCAAATTCGTCGAATACTTTATCCTTAAAAGACAAAATTGAAATTATTAAACTCGAAGAACAAAATATCCCACTTAAAAGCTTATGTGAAGCTCTTAAGAATTTAACGCTTTTACAAAATTTTTACATATATGTAGAGCGAAATAATTATGAAATAATACCAATGTTAACTGAAATACAATGTGCTACCGAAAAAGAAGCGATTAAGAAAAAAAAAATAAACAAACAACAATATTCGATTTTTTTTCTAAATAAGTTTCAGGTAACAGAATTTTAAGGCATTTATTAAGGAAAAATATAACTGTTTTTTTCACCAAAATCTGTAGTTTTGATTTATATACCAGTGTGTTTGTGTACTATCAATTTGTAGTGTACATTAATATTACTATAAATATATACTGAGATTTCATGTTTATTTAATTAAAAAAGTTAAAAGATACGTTAGTTTTACTTTTTAGCCAAAGAAATGTTTAATACTCTGTCTATAAAGTTTCTCTGTCTAAGCCGGAAATCTGTCTAAGGCGGAATTTTATTTCAGTCCCAAGCGATTCCGCCTTAGACAGATTTCACTGTAAATGTATAATCATTGCTTTTTTTCTGTTTTAAGGTATGGAAAGAGGAAAAAATAAAGAATTATTTAAACTATATTTTTAGGAATGCTAAATTGATTTCTCAACGTATAATCATAATTCAAATTAATATAGAAAAGTGTAAAAATAATTTAATTATCGTTTTATTACTATTTGCTTGCGTATAATTTTTGAATGGATGCAGTACTTTTTGTTTGTTTGAAATATAGTTTCTCAGAATGTCCTATATTTAGATTTATCAGGTTCTTAAAATTTTATATCTTTATTTTCCTCAATGTTCTAACTTTCGTAAAAAATAAAAATAATGAAAATATTTGAAAATCTTGTTAAAGAAAGCAGTATCTTAATTTTGAAAATAAGCATTATACTGCACAAAGCTTTTTTAAAACAGAGCGAGATGTGCTGAGAATTTGATTATGTTGTTGAAGTAGAGCCCACTCTTTTCACTTTTGAAAACAGTCATCTGATTACACGTAAACTTTTTATAGTGACATATAAAGAAATCAAGATATTTTATCATTCAAGGTTTATTCTTTCTTTGAACAATGCATTAGTATCATAAGGGCAGGGCATTATGTCGAGAGATATTTTGCTATAATATCACAATGGTTTTTAAATTCAATTCACAGGTAAGGCATGAATTTGCATGATTAATTTTTTTAATTATTTGGAAGGTATGGATTATGTATTAATTTACCAAAAAAAAAAAAAAAAAAAAAAAAAAAACATAGAACCAAAGAATAAAAAAAAAACATTTAAAAATCATGAACGAAAATTCAAACATACTACCATTCTTCTAATGGTTAAAATGTTAGTAACAACAATAAAATTTAAATATACATGACATTGCTTCAAATACTCAAATACATTTAGATTTATTATATTTCTGCATAATATTTCTCTTTTGGCCTTTTTAATTTCCGTAGAAATATTGTTAATTTATAACAAAAATAAAACAGATAATTTTTAAACTAAACATAATTTCTAATCTGCATAGTTCTATAAAGCATAAAACCTTCAATCCCACATTCTGAAAATTTTACAAAACTGACAGTATTTAAAATTATTTGATTGTTTTGCCTGTGTGTAGTGTAATCCAGAGATCTGTTTAGGAAGAAATTGAGTCCTTTAAAAGACCCTTCACAAAATTTTTCATATTAAAACAAGAACCTTCACAATACATTCCACCTTACAACAAGACCATTCACATTTTTTTTTTTTCAAAAATAGGCCTTTCACAATTTTTTCCATCTCCAAAAACCTTTTACAAATTTTATTATTTAAAAGAAAAATCTGACCTGACACTAAACAACTGAAGCCGTCAAAGAACCTATTTATGTAGCTTTTACATATATAAAGAATCTTGTCAAAAATTCATAAACAAGAAACTGAATATAACAGTTATTTCAAATTCACAAAATTATAATTCGTTTTTTCACAAATATGAAATACTTTTCACAATTTCACAAAAAAGAACCCTGTGAGAAAAGTCTGGATAGGTCCCTGGAAACATTTTTTGAAAAATTATTAAACTTTTCTAGTGTATATTTATATAAAAATTCTGTAAGCCTGTCTTAAAGCTATCTTAGCACATTTCGCTCTTTCTAATAACTTTAGCTGTTTTTCAAAGATTTAAAACAGTTTATTTAACAATTAAAGAGATAAAACATATAGTGGAACCAAGCAAAATTCATAATTTAAGTATAAAATATAAATACAAAACCCTTTTATAAGTTGACTCCACCCTCCCTAATGAAATAAATCCTATTTGTATCAGTCTATTTTATATTGTGCAATATATATATATATATATATATATATATATATATATATATATATATATAAGTATACCTTATTCTTAAAATACAATATTGTAGTACGAGTATTAACATGTACCAATACTTTATTTCTACATCGAGATCTAGAAATGGAAATTCTTAGAAACGCGATGGAAAAAAAATATCACCTGGAATTCACAGTATTATTTATTCATTACAGCAATTTATAATACTTTTAATTTGTTATACTAATCATTTTTAAGAAAAGAAAGAAATCGTCCAGCGTAAAGCAAGTCGTCCCTATAGGAAGTAATAGAGAGAAATACAGCGAGGGTTTGTTTACATGTGTAGTGACGTCAGAACAGCTTTCGTCACGTGACGTGGCTTTTTCGCGCCACGGCAAAAACTGCGTTTTAAAAGTTAATTTAATGAATTATACAAGCTTCAAATATATGTAAAAATGGTATCAAAATGTTCGTATTTTTACACTCTATCAGATGCAAGTTAAATTGAAAAACGTGCAATTTCCCCATTGCATACTATGGGTAGCCACTGTGAAACAATTGTATCGCTATATATTCCAGCACAATCGGAAAGTGTTTTCTAACAGATGAGAGGTATTTAAAATATTTTTCCATCCACTAAATGATATTACTTTACAGAAGAAACTGATTAAATCCGATGATGTGTGTAAAAATTGTACAAGTCTGCTTACCAAGTCTTGAAAAATTGTTCATTAAAGTAATTAAAGAATTGCTTTTCACAAAAGTTCTCCAAAAAGTATTTGCACTCGTTGGCGTACTCACGGGAATGCAGTGATGGGCTCACCCCCCCCCTCATGAGCGAAAAGAAATATAGGAAGAGGACATGACAAAAGACCCGATTTTCAAATAGGTGTGCCTGGGGTCCGCAGGCTTGCCCTCCACCCCCCCTTTTTTTTAAATGCAGATTATGAACATGAAAAAAGCTAACTGAGAGTGTTTTGTCAGAACGCATCGTGCAAGACAATATTTAAACATATCAACTTAAAAAGCAATACAAGAGTTTATTTAATAAATATTCAAAAATAAGTTTCTAACAAGACTTTTAATAATAAAGAACTGAAACTTTATTTTTAATTCACAGGGGAATCTGCCCCCATGAACCCCCTTCGTTTAAGATAAATTTGAAACAGATGAATGTTGAACAGAAAACATAATTAAAAATGTTCTCTACGAGGGATTCAGAGGGGCTTCCCTGATGAAATGATCGCAGATCATTTTTCTATAATCACTTTTTTTTTTTTTTACTTTTATGTTAGCCGGGCGCCAGTGATATACATATAATATATATATATAATATATATATATGATGTGTGTGTGTGTGTGTGTGTGTACATATATCACTTGCACTTGGCTAACGTAAAAGCACCATTTTTAAAAAAATATACAGACATAAAGAAAACTTGGTTAATTAAATTGCAAAACCTAGGATGCCTCATTCCCTGCCATCGATTATGTTAAAATAACGCAGACGTCCCCCCCCCCCTAATAATGGTGTAGAGTTTATTTCGTGCGTCCGAGGTAATTCGAGATATTGTACCTCTTCCTTAGTAACTGTTATAGTTTTATGCTATAATTTGTTAAGCAACCATTCTCTGGAGCCTGTCAAAGTTTTTTGACCGGGCAATCACACCTCTTACCTCCCCCCCCCCTTCCCGTCATATGCTACGTCACTTCCTCTTAATGAAAATCCTGCGTGCGCACATTTCGATAAGAAACAGTACGGAATGAAAAGTGCAAAATTTTGTTGGGATTTTAAATTTATAACGTTTATTTTATTTAAATACAAAGTAATTATAAAACGTATCCTGAAAACATTATTACGTGTCAGTCAATTAAAACAAGACAATCGAAAACAGGTTTGCATATGTGTTGGTTTCTTTATTGCTATTTTGACGTGCAACGGCTATTTCCAAAACAGCTCACTTATTTCCCGCTGATAAAAACTTTTATTAGTTTGTCTCTTCACTTTTAAATCTAGGGAATTGAATAAGGGATAATTGCTTATCCTTAATGTTTGTGTGCTTGGAACGCCCTTTTAAAATAAAGAATTGTGAAAAAAAAAATTCAGTTGGATATAAACAAGTGTTAATATAATACTTCGATATATTCAAATACATATTTCTTCGAATACATATTTCTATAAATGGGTTTAAAATTGTGATTTGTGAATATTTGCATGCAATTAGATTTACCGGTACAGTTTTTGGATATGTTTTCTTAAAGATAAGCTCGCGAGTAGAAGAGAAATGGGGGTTTTGCATCAGCAGGAGCCGGAGGCGGAGGGCGTGGCCGAAAAGTGATGGATATGTGACAGGTGAGTGATGGATAGGTGACAGGGTTAATGAGAAGGTTAATGAGAAGGTTAATGAGTAAGTTAATGAGATGGTTAATGAGAAAGTGAAGAAGATGAAAGCGGCAAGATCGTTGGAAAAAAGGTATACTTACGGAGAGTGTCGCAGAAACCACCTACTGTCTTGAAATTCAGGGAGCAACTGAACGGGGTTTCCGAACTATGCACGGGCGATGTCATCATCCTCCTAGAGGGCGCTGCGATCGGCGCTGTGATAGGTCGAGACGAATGCTGCTTTCTGATTGGCTGTGTCTATTTCACCGGAGGGGAGGTCAGTACCTCCTGAGCGGGATTCGATGACGTCATGCTCTAGAACACTCTGACATCCTTGTCCTAGGGGGCGCTACGATCGGCGTTCTGATTGGACGAGAGCTTTTCCCCTGAGGGGATGACAGTACCACGTTGCTGCGAGCGGGATGCAATGATTTAGCACGTGTCATCCAGACTTAATGCTGTTCATGAAGACATTGTAATTAATTTTTAATTAATTAATTAATTAATTTTTTTTTAATGATTTTCAAATAACGTGAAATAAATTACTGTAATGGTCCTGTCCTAATTTAAGTGATATAAAGTCATGAAAGTGTTAAACAAGTTTTGAAAACAATTCGTTTTTGAATTTTTGTATGCATTAAGTGAAATGTTTTCCTGAAAAGAAACAATTAGTTAAAACATTTTTTTAACTATCAGTTACAAGACATGTTTTGTACCAACGGGTAAAATAATTAAATTTTTGAAATAATTTTTTTATGAAAGTAATACAAATGGTTTCACCATTCAAATAAGTTAAGTATGTGTTGATACATTTTGTGTAAATGTATGTGAACTTGCCGAGATTTCTGTAACAAAGACATCACCAACCCTATATATATGATGAAAGTATGTTCTCATTGTAACCGCTACCTCACGTATTAGCCCTTATTTCACTTACATTGAATGCTATTGTTAGAAAAAACTAAGCTAGTTCCAACTTTAAACGAAAATAATATTATATCAATTTTGTAAACGAGTACTTTGAAAAATAACTTCATGTTTTTTTAAAGACACTTTCTTAAAAAACATTACAGAATCACTTTAACTTGTTATTTTAAAATGTTTAGAAACATTTATGTAACTGATTCTTAAAAAAAGTTTTTAGAACCACAGTTTAAAACCAAAAAATTACTCTTTTTATATGTAACAGATAAAAAACATTAAGTATCTGTTAGTAGGTAGAAAAGGCCGGTTTCACGCCAGGTGGCGGTGCTGCGGTGCTATGAGGTGGCGGTGCTGAGGTGCTATCAGGTGGCGGTGCTGTGGAGCGGAATTGTTGTAAAAGACTACGATGATAAAATTCAAACTTAAAATCGAGGGTGGGGCGAAAGGGTGTGCTATAGGAGAGGGGGTTTTAGGAGGGGGCAGCATGTTATAGTAGGGGGGGTATTTTTTTTAAGGGGGGACTTAATTTTAAAAAAATTAAAATTGTTTTATATTACGAGGTATCGGCTATGGTGAGTACGACTACTATCCCTTCCCCCCCCTTGCCCCCCCCTTTTTTTTAATTTTAGGGGAGAGAAAGTTTAAGGTGGTGTCGCCCTCTATCGTAAGGTTAAATAGTTATGGAATTCAAAAATGACTGCTTCTGAATTTTAAGTTATAGCATAGTATAAAATAACATATTTTAAAGTATCTCACTATACTGCTTACAATGGAAATTTAAGTTATAGCATGGTGTAAAATGGAAATATATAGTTATAGCATAGCACTTAATAAATAATTTTAAAGTGTCTTAGCAAACTGCTTACAATGAAAATATATAGTTATAGAATAGCACTTAATAAATAATTTTAAAATGTGTTACCATAGTGCTCGCAAAGGAATATGAAATAGAAATTTAAGTTCTAACATAACGCTAAATAAATAATTTTAAAGTTTCTTAGCAAACTGCTTACAATGAAAATATTTAGTTAAAGCATAGCACTTAATAAAATATTTTAAAGTTTCTTACCAAACTGCTTACAATGGAAATATTTAGTTATAGCGTAAGTGACACATGTAAATAATTATAGTTATAAACCGACATATAGGCAGATAGGCAGGCACACAGACAAGCAGGCAGGCAGGTAGGCAGACAGACAGACACACAGTGAACTATTTGTTACGTACACAAGCATGCATATACGAAGTGAACTAATTGTAATAAAATACAAGACGTGCATACGTTTTAAAACATTTTTTTTCTTCACAGAAATTAAGAAAATATTAAATTTCGACTACAACTTTCACTTTGAAATAGCGTACTCCCTTGTTAAAAATTATTAGCTTGTAACAAACATGTAAATGAAGCGGGGTTCGAACCTCGAACTTGACAAAATGATCTCATGATGTGTTGATTTGCAGTAGGTTTAAACGAACACACCATGAGACCATGTTTATTAGACGCGATTTAAGATATATAAGAAAAGGTGTCACGTGACTGAACATATTGGATTATTACTATACAGTACTAATGATATTATAAATTCTGTAAAATAATTTAAGCTTTACGATATACTTTAATGTTTAAACTTACAAACACATTGGAATGTATTTATAACATATAAAATAACCTTATAAAAGGTTGGTTGGTTTGTTGGTTTTATAAACTTGCAAAGCAAAGCGTATCTTACCAATTTGCATACAAGAGATTTTGTAACATAAATTATATAATACAGCAAATTTTAACTTACCAAGTGAGGTTTAAGGATACTGTAATAGAATTTTTAATTGTATACTTTAAAAAAGAAAGTTTAACTTACCATTATGTTTATGCTCGGATTCGAACTGTCAACCTTTTGGCTAGCTTTCCAATGCGTTCCCAATTACGCTACGATGGCTCCGTACAATTAATATAAATAATGAAACCTAACACAATGTTACTTTTTTTCCTAAGATTTTCAAGTTAATAAAACAGGATATGACGACATTTATAGAATAACATCCTGTTTTACAACGATAAGAATAGCAATATAAGAAGCTTGTACACCATAATGAATTTACTGTTTAAAGTTTTGACTTAAACGATTATTCTTCAAATTACTTAAAACCTTGCTGTATATTTGCTTGATCACCTATCTGTTTACCCTGCTTTTTGGATACTTCTAAACCTGAAAATGACTACTTCGCTGAACACATCTTACTATGAAATTTCAGAAATCAGCGAATTTAGTAGAATATTTCAGTATTTTGACGTTTTTACCCCATACCATTGGGACTTAGGGGAGGATACGATTGTCGAAGTGCAAATGAATAAGGACTGTGAGTTAAACGTTCACATTCAAAAATATGAAGAATTTGAGAATAGTGGTAAAATGTACCCTACAAATGAAGGAATTACAATATCGTGCGCAACCTTTGATAAATTTGAAACGAGAATGACAAAATTTAATTTTGACTCTGCAGAAAAAGAAACATTCGTATCTAACAACGACTTACTAACGATTTATGTGGATAAGGAATCATGCATACTGCAAAAACTATTGAAACCTGATTGTTTACTACTTACAAAAGAACAATTTCTCAAACTAGAGAAAAACTGTATTGAAATTAGCGAATGTCTTATTCAAACATTTTTAACAAAACTTTTACCTGTTTATGTTTTAAAAAACGTAAAAATATGTAAATGTTCTCACTTTACAGAGGAAGAGGCGATGGACTATTTTTTAGAATGCTTCGATCATGAATTAGAGAGATCAGTATATCGCACGTTTGACTGTTATTTATGTTCAATCGGCCAACCAGTAGAAATGGATCATGAATGTATGAGATATAATTTAAGAAAACAGTTTAACTGGTGCGCAGACAGTGCTTTGTTAAATTTCAACATTAAGGAATTTGTGAAAAACCTGCTAGAGAAATGTACATGTAATTATACTTATTTATTTTTTGAATCTATGAATGTAGACTTTTATAATAAGCATTTGAGCATTGTATTTATAAATTAACGTAGAAATGTTTTATATTTAATAAATATTTGTTTAGTTTTTCATCATGTGTCTGAGTAAAAGTAAGGAGTTATTAGCTATAGTAAAAGCCATAGAACACTTCCATCACTATCTCTATGGCAGGAAATTTCTCCTTCGTACTGATCACGCATCCCTAACATGGCTGATGAATTTTAAGAACCCAGAGGGCCAAGTAGCCAGATGGATACAACGACTCCAGGAATACGACTTTGACATCAGGCATCGTAAAGGCTCATCGCATGGAAATGCTGATGCCTTATCAAGAAGACCTTGTCCCGAAAGTTGTCGCTATTGTTCCAGAGCGGAGAACAAGTATAATCCCGAACATGTCATACGCCAGACGAAGACTTCACTATCAACGCCACCAGATCCCTGGAGTGATGAGAAGATTCGAGAAGATCAAATGGCAGACTCTGACATCAAACCAATCTTGGAGTTATTAGAATCTTCTAGCACGAAGCCCAGTTGGAAAGACATCTCGACTTATAGTCCTAAGACGAAGCAATATTGGGCTCTTTGGAACTCTCTCCACGTCAGGAATGGTGTCCTGTTCCGAAAATTCGAATCGGAAGATGGGAAGACATCTCGGTGGCAGTTGGTACTTCCTCGATCCCGAATACCAGAGGTCCTCAAGGAATTACATGGCAGTCCTACTGGTGGCCATTTTGGAGTCATGAAAACATTACATAGAGTCCGAGAGCGCTTCTTCTGGGGAAAAGCGAGAGCTGACGTCGAACGATGGTGCAAATCTTGCGATGCATGTGCAGCTCGAAAAGGACCAAAGAAACGTAGCCGAGGAAGACTACATCTCTACAATGTAGGAGCACCTTTCGAACGCATCGCCCTTGACATCCTAGGCCCTCTGCCAAGAAGTGCTGATGGCAACAAATACCTCCTTGTTGTCATGGACTACTTCACGAAATGGCCTGAAGTTTATGCCATCCCTGATCAAGAAGCTTCTACGGTTGCGGATGCCTTGGTACACCAGTGGATATCAAGGTATGGAGTCCCCCTTCAAATGCATTCTGACCAGGGGAGGAATTTCATCTCTGCTGTGATTGAGGGTCTCTGTCAGCTTCTCGGAATGGACAAAACTAGGACGACGCCTTTACATCCACAATCGGATGGCA
Organism: Maratus michaelseni; assembly: GCA_963931845.1. Taxonomy (NCBI): domain Eukaryota; kingdom Metazoa; phylum Arthropoda; class Arachnida; order Araneae; family Salticidae; genus Maratus; species Maratus michaelseni. Next base: position 30,530,186 of record OZ007599.1, read on the forward strand.
TGGTTGAGAGATTTAATCGTACCATTCTCAACAATCTCTCACTGCTAGTCTCAAGAAACCAACAAGACTGGGACCAAAAACTTCCCTTGTTTCTTCTCGCCTATCGCAGCGCCGTCCATGAAACAACCGGCTATTCCCCGTCTCAGATGCTTTTCGGTCGTGATCTTCGTCTACCTTGTGATCTGATTTTTGGTCGCCCTCCAGATGCGCCTTCATCGCCAGAGGGATACGTGCAGAATCTCCAGGCACGATTTGAAGACGTCTACAACTTGGCTCGAGATCGGATCAATATACAGACGGAGAAGATGAAGACCAGGTACGACACGAAAGCCACGGACATCAATTCAAAGAAGGTGACAAGGTTTGGTTTTATAATCCGACTCGACGTAAAGGACTTTCTCCCAAACTGCAATCGCACTGGGACGGTCCTTATACAGTCCTAAACAGACTGAACGATGTCGTAATTCGGATCCGAAAGTCACCAAGTTCGAAGCCTAGAGTCGTTCATTACGACAGGCTGGCTCCATACTATGGCCATAGTACTTAGTTCATTGATTGTAAATAGTGTAATGTAAATAATGTAAATTAGTATGACCATGGTCTTGTATATAAGTTAATGTAATAATTTATTTTGCTTAGCATTATCATTATTAATGTTATTATTATTTAAATACTTGTATACTTTGTATAATTCAGCATTATGAATGTGTTTAATTGTTATTTTCCATGTTTGCTTTAAGTGCTTTGAATAGTATAACATTTGTTGGCAACGGGTTTGCTTTCCGATCAAGGGTTGAACTGCCCGGGACGTGCAGTCCTTGAGAGGGGGGCAATGTTATGAATTTTGTATATATCTGTAAATATTCCATTTGTTTAAATTTATTTTATTTTATTATTGTGAAAATTGCAGTATTATTAATGTATTTCCTATTGAGCATCATGTAACTCAATGCTAAAGGCCTCAGATGGTTTGCAAGGAAAACAACCTTACACCCTCATCTTTATAAAAGAGTCTATGGAAAAATCGCCAAGGAATGTGTTTATCGCCAAGTTGGCGATGGTTTTGGCGACTTATTTTTGTCGCCAAATTTGGCGATATATCGCCAAATGTCGCCAAGTTGGCGACGGATTTGGCGACTTTTTCTGCAACCCCCCCTTATACATTTACATTGGGATCCTTTCACGTTTGGAGTACTCTATCGAGAGTTGAAGGACCTTCTGGTAATTTCTAGCATTAGAAAGCCCTGGAATAATCTGGAAAGATCTCTGAAGTCTATATAAGGGACCTCCACCAGTTCAGTTCAGTTAGTTGTCTGTCAACTGCGATTGAATTCATACGAGAGGCTTTGCATTGAGAATTGTGTTTCTCGGGTTGATTTTGTCGTTGATACGTCGTATTGAACGCATTGTTTCTGTGTGAAATTTTGCTGCGCTTTTATTAGATTTGAAGATTACTGAATATCTTGTGATTTTCAGAAGATATTTGTGATCGTATTGCACTGTTTATAGTGAATAAAGCCTTTTTATTGTTCTTATATATTGGCATCAGTCCTTTCGAACCCCGAACGCACAACAATACATAGTAAATCATTCTGTAATCATATATAGTATTTCCAAAACCGTAGTCAGATTTTTTTCTGGTGTTTGTGTGTGTGAGAAGTGTGTGTGTGGGGGGGGGTACCTTGTACATGTTAAGCTACGGTTCCTGTCTTTTAAATAAAAGTATAATATGAATTGATCCTTCCCACTCACCTGGCTACAGCCTTAATACTTTCTACATTTTATAAAGTTTCACAAATCGCAATGTTGATTCAAATTTTGCACTCTAAAATATTATTTGTATATTTCAAGTAAAAGTTCCTTAAAAAAATATTATTTGTTTAAAAAAAATAGATTTTAATTAAACTGTCATTGATCATTCTCCCTGTTGATAGAAATGAGAATATATTTTAATTTTATTTTTATTGCATTAAATTTTCGTATAATAATTTATTGAAATTTTGAAAAATCACCGTTTCTTGGCTTCCATAAATGTTTGCAATTTTAAATATCTCAAGTTCTATCAAATGTAGAAAATTTTATGATCCCTCATTTTAAAGAGGAGTTTATAAATTTTAATTTAATATTAAAATTGACTATGTTTAGTTTTAAAAAGTAATTTTTTTTTTTTTTTAAATAGTGTTTTTTTTTTTTTTTTTTTTTTTTTTTTTGAAGAGAAAAAAAAAAAGAAAAAAAAATGTTTGTTGTAATATTATAAGCTTAAAATTATGAAATTTGTTGAATGGGATCTCAATGGGATCAGGCGTTATCAAATAGAAGCTAAAAAATTTCCATTTAAATAACAATCTAACGAGCCTGCATCATCTTTCATGTTTTTAATGTTTGTCTTATTTGTTTTTAATAAAGCTTTTATGCCTTTTTATGTATTTTGTTATGCACAAAATAAATTAAAATGTTGACAAGGTTCTTTATTGAACCACAGAACTGACTTAGGCCACATGGACACACATTTTAATATTTATTTCATATTTATTTCAATAAATTGGGGGTGAGAAAATTTCTATTATAGTATTCTGGCCTTAGACAAAATTTAATCTATGTCTTCGGATATGCCATGCTGGGAAATCTTTCTGCAGTAGATAGAATTTAATGTAAAGATATAAATTTAATATAAAATATAATTAAATTACAGTCTGCACCTCTTATAATGGTGGCACATGCATGTGCCACCATTATAACAGGCACAGAATGTATTTTTAAATAAGAGGCACTTGAATATATAAATTCAGCGGCGCACTGTGCCTCTTAATTTCAAAGGCACTTACGCTGTGCCTCTGAATCCCAAAGGCACTATGTACCTCTTAATATCAAAGGCACCACGTGCCTCTTAATATTCAGAGGCACAAAAATTCAGAATGTACCTCTTAAATCAGAGGCACAGTTTTAAGAGTGTATCGTGTGCAAAACTGGTCATGACATCACTTCCCTCGAAGTAAAGAACCAATCAAAACGGTTTTTCATATTCTTATAGGCAGGAAAAAGTGACATCATACAACAAGTGTGCCATCTACATCCAAATTACTTATTTCTCTCAGTTCAAAGTAAGGGTTTGTTGCAACAAGTTGATGTTAAAGTTTAGGAAAAAGAAAAATGATGATAGGTTAAATAGATGTGTTCAAGAAAGTTTAAGGTAAGTGTTTTTTGTAACTATGTGTAGGGGAGATGGGGGATGAATGGGACATTTTCACAAAAATATTTATTTTAAATATTTTATATAAGTTATTATCAATATTGTATATCACATGTCAAACTTTAAGTGTTTGACTACATCTTATGCACAATATTTGTTCAAGATTATTATTATACAGATATATAAATTAAATTTAAAAAAAAGTTATTCTAAGTCCCAATCATCCCCACAGCAGGGATGAATGGGACACAAACATTTTCCTCCCCGTATTCAATGTTAAGGACTAAAAGCTGACAAAAATGCCGCCTTGGCAAAAGCTGAAAGATTATAAATTGTAATATGATCTCCAGGATTATTTGTTAGTCAATGATATTGGACTCATCTCAGCTTTGCCTTAAAAGGCCCATAAACGGTGGACTGAAGACGATGGCTACAAAGAGGATGAAATGTTAAAAGAATAATTACCATAAAGTATTAATTTATCAACCTATATAATATTATTTAGTTAATAAAAATTTTTCAGTATCCTCTAGGGACGAATGAAGCAGTCCCATTCATCCCCATTTGAAATGTCCCAATCATCTCCATGATGCATATATTCAATTGTCCGCTATTTTGTCTCAGAAATTATTTTGTCACAAGGGTTAATATGCATTCATTTTAATTACCAATATTGAGACCTTAAATAAAAAACTACAACATATCTTAATTGTTTATATTGCATAAGATATTTAAGTAACTTCAAATGTAAAAAAAAAAATATTACTTTTAAGCAGAGTTTTCAGAAAATTCAAATTTAAAGAAAACTGAAAACAGCCATGTGCTCTTGCTTTTGGTTCTGAAGCACACTATGGTAGTGAAATCTATGAGGATAGGAAGCAACTAAAAAAAACTATTTATTTTCTGAAATATTGAGAGTGTCCCATCCATCCCTTGTCCCATTCATCCCCAATCTCCCCTAATATAATTTAGAACATTAAAAAGTTAATGTTATTTACTATTTTCATCAAACAAGAAACCTTTCTTAAAATATTATTCATGTTTAAGCATACATTTCTTTAGTTTTTATGTTGCATGCTTAAAACAATATGCAGGTTTAATGTTTGAACAACAGAAGTAGGTAGAAAAGGCCGGTTTCACGCCAGGTGGCGGTGCTGCGGTGCTATCAGGTGGCGGTGCTGAGGTGCTATCAGGTGGCGGTGCTGTGGAGCGGAATTGTTGTAAAAGACTACGATGATAAAATTCAAACTTAAAATCGAGGGTGGGGCGAAAGGGTGTGCTGTAGGAGAGGGGGTTTTAGGAGGGGGCAGCATGTTATAGTAGGGGGGGTATTTTTTTTAAGGGGGGGCTTAATTTTAAAAAAATTAAAATTGTCTTATATTACGAGGTATCGGCTATGGTAGAGTACGACTACTATCCCTTCCCCCCCCCTTGCCCCCCCCCTTTTTTTTTTAATTTTAGGGGAGAGAAAGTTTAAGGTGGTGTCGCCCTCTATCGTAAGGTTAAATAGTTATGGAATTCAAAAATGACTGCTTCTGAATTTTAAGTTATAGCATAGTATAAAATAACATATTTTAAAGTATCTCACTATACTGCTTACAATGGAAATTTAAGTTATAGCATGGTGTAAAATGGAAATATATAGTTATAGCATAGCACTTAATAAATAATTTTAAAGTGTCTTAGCAAACTGCTTACAATGGAAATATATAGTTATAGAATAGCACTTAATAAATAATTTTAAAATGTGTTACCATAGTGCTCGCAAAGGAATATGAAATAGAAATTTAAGTTCTAACATAACGCTAAATAAATAATTTTAAAGTTTCTTAGCAAACTGCTTACAATGAAAATATTTAGTTAAAGCATAGCACTTAATAAAATATTTTAAAGTTTCTTACCAAACTGCTTACAATGGAAATATTTAGTTATAGCGTAAGTGACACATGTAAATAATTATAGTTATAAACCGACATATAGGCAGATAGGCAGGCACACAGACAAGCAGGCAGGCAGGTAGGCAGACAGACAGACACACAGTGAACTATTTGTTACGTACACAAGCATGCATATACGAAGTGAACTAATTGTAATAAAATACAAGACGTGCATACGTTTTAAAACATTTTTTTTCTTCACAGAAATTAAGAAAATATTAAATTTCGACTACAACTTTCACTTTGAAATAGCGTACTCCCTTGTTAAAAATTATTAGCTTGTAACAAACATGTAAATGAAGCGGGGTTCGAACCTCGAACTTGACAAAATGATCTCATGATGTGTTGATTTGCAGTAGGTTTAAACGAACACACCATGAGACCATGTTTATTAGACGCGATTTAAGATATATAAGAAAAGGTGTCACGTGACTGAACATATTGGATTATTACTATACAGTACTAATGATATTATAAATTCTGTAAAATAATTTAAGCTTTACGATATACTTTAATGTTTAAACTTACAAACACATTGGAATGTATTTATAACATATAAAATAACCTTATAAAAGGTTGGTTGGTTTGTTGGTTTTATAAACTTGCAAAGCAAAGCGTATCTTACCAATTTGCATACAAGAGATTTTGTAACATAAATTATATAATACAGCAAATTTTAACTTACCAAGTGAGGTTTAAGGATACTGTAATAGAATTTTTAATTGTATACTTTAAAAAAGAAAGTTTAACTTACCATTATGTTTATGCTCGGATTCGAACTGTCAACCTTTTGGCTAGCTTTCCAATGCGTTCCCAATTACGCTACGATGGCTCCGTACAATTAATATAAATAATGAAACCTAACACAATGTTACTTTTTTTCCTAAGATTTTCAAGTTAATAAAACAGGATATGACGACATTTATAGAATAACATCCTGTTTTACAACGATAAGAATAGCAATATAAGAAGCTTGTACACCATAATGAATTTACTGTTTAAAGTTTTGACTTAAACGATTATTCTTCAAATTACTTAAAACCTTGCTGTATATTTGCTTGATCACCTATCTGTTTACCCTGCTTTTTGGATACTTCTAAACCTGAAAATGACTACTTCGCTGAACACATCTTACTATGAAATTTCAGAAATCAGCGAATTTAGTAGAATATTTCAGTATTTTGACGTTTTTACCCCATACCATTGGGACTTAGGGGAGGATACGATTGTCGAAGTGCAAATGAATAAGGACTGTGAGTTAAACGTTCACATTCAAAAATATGAAGAATTTGAGAATAGTGGTAAAATGTACCCTACAAATGAAGGAATTACAATATCGTGCGCAACCTTTGATAAATTTGAAACGAGAATGACAAAATTTAATTTTGACTCTGCAGAAAAAGAAACATTCGTATCTAACAACGACTTACTAACGATTTATGTGGATAAGGAATCATGCATACTGCAAAAACTATTGAAACCTGATTGTTTACTACTTACAAAAGAACAATTTCTCAAACTAGAGAAAAACTGTATTGAAATTAGCGAATGTCTTATTCAAACATTTTTAACAAAACTTTTACCTGTTTATGTTTTAAAAAACGTAAAAATATGTAAATGTTCTCACTTTACAGAGGAAGAGGCGATGGACTATTTTTTAGAATGCTTCGATCATGAATTAGAGAGATCAGTATATCGCACGTTTGACTGTTATTTATGTTCAATCGGCCAACCAGTAGAAATGGATCATGAATGTATGAGATATAATTTAAGAAAACAGTTTAACTGGTGCGCAGACAGTGCTTTGTTAAATTTCAACATTAAGGAATTTGTGAAAAACCTGCTAGAGAAATGTACATGTAATTATACTTATTTATTTTTTGAATCTATGAATGTAGACTTTTATAATAAGCATTTGAGCATTGTATTTATAAATTAACGTAGAAATGTTTTATATTTAATAAATATTTGTTTAGTTTTTCATCATGTGTCTGTTTTTTATTTATGTATAAGGAATAAATAAGTTTAGTTTTCGGAAAGTTTTACAACTTTTATTCAGAAAATGTAGAAACTTGTTTTATTTTTCTACAAAAATTAAGGATTTTATACTATTTCATTAAACATGTGTACAATTATTATAATATAACTTACATAATGTATACAAAATACTACCCTTTACTTGATAAATTATTTAAGATTTTAAACCAAAACTGAGCGAATATTATAACGATTATCGAGTTTGAAAATAGATCTGTTGTCTACCAGAGCAAAAACCGGAAACTACTTATTTGCGGATAACATCCCTGTTTTCTTACTGATAACGGTACTTCTTGTATAGTTTAAGGTATAACAATTCTTTCACTAAATTCAATATTATGTTTTTATTTTTCGTGATATGTAACTTAATTAGCAATACCATATAATGAACGAGTATTTTTACACATTTAAATTTGCATTTTAAGCCATGATGAATACATAATAAAACATTACTTGTATACTTTTTCATAAAATATGGAAAATAAATTTGTACTTAACTTATTAAATCACCCACTGTATAATAAAAGATACTTTACCTAATTACTTATGTTTAACATACAGACTAATTTCTGTATAAGATATATAACACGTGACGCTATTGTTACGGTTGGTTTCAAACAATTTTTTTTTTTAATCTACATTAATTATTTAAATCACTTTCTCAACATTTATTTAAAAGCACTCTTTTTTTCTGTTTCTAATAAAAATTTAAATAAATAAAAGTAATTGTAATAATAATAATAAAATCAGTTTTTATTTTTTCTTCTTTCTTTTTCTTTTTGCAAAGTTTTCCTGTTTTCAAATACGAAAGATATATAGCAGGGAGGGATGTTTCTCAGTAAAAGACCACACATATTGTATTGGGCAGTCGTGTACGTTTTCTCCCATACCCTTGAATCATGTGTTTGTAGTCACCTAGTCTGGTTTTGGTTAAAAGAAAGACCGTCCGCCCTGTATAAGAATTACGTTATCTTATGAGTGTACTATATACGCAATTAGGCTTTGTAAGTTTACGACAGGCTTCAATTGGCTCTGCTATCAGGCGGATAGCTGGCGCCCATGTAAACAGAGGCTCACAGGACCCCCCTTCAGCACACGCCATGGGGGTGAAGCATGGCTGCCTTCCCCCATGAAGCGGCCGGCAGAGTGGAGCGGCAAGCTGTAGTCTTCAGGAAGAGTCCATTTTTCCTTTTGTTTCCATTCCCGTACCCCTGGCAGAGTGGATCGGTCCCGTTTTTCAAGCAGCGCGGGAGAATGAATGTTTACGACACTTGCTGCTTGGCTGAGATACCTGTCGTTTGGTTCGAAAAATTAGTGGACGTTGCGCAGCGGCACTTGTGATAATGAGCGAAACGCTGCTGGTCAAAGAAATGAAAATGATAGTCAGTGAAAGAGCGTCAACGGTCCCAGATGCGTAGAGATTAAGTTTTTTTTTCTTGTGCAGTCCAGAGAGGTCTCAACTATCTATGAGACGTTAATATTGTCTTGTTTATAATAAGGAAGACTGATCGCTGTGTGTGTTGGAGCTGGATTTGTGAAGATATGGGTAGTCCGAGAAACCTCCGTCGTCGGGAGATATATGAGGTGTTCGGTTGAATCGCAAAGTTGGCAAGCAAAAGACTCAACTCAAATGCTCGCGGATGTTACAAGAAATGCTGAGAAGGAGTGAAGTTTGACTGATGCTCTGGGTGATTTAGGAAACCATCCCCCTGAGGTGTAATTACGTCAGATGGTGCCCGTCCACAGTTTTGTTTCTTCTCAAGAGGGAAGGGAAATAGAGTCTGCCCACTGATGATTCGATTAAACCTGCTAACTTTGTAAGTAGTTTTTTATTTCCTCATAAATGTATGTTCTCCCACTTTAAATTATCTATGGCTATTTGGAGAGATTAAGAATGATAAGTGTGTATTTTAAAACACTATTATATAATGTTTTTACAATTGATGGACTGTTAAACTTTAGACTGTTAAGCGTTAATGTAATGTTATATTTTTAAGATTCTCTGTGCCGAGTTGCAATTAAAATAATAAGTGAATTCAGCAAAGTTGATCAACCTTAAAAGCATGATAGTGTGATAATTTTAGAAATGTGTTGTTTGGTTTAGAATATATTTAAGTAATTAATCCCCATATTACAGATCAACGTTTAGATTGTGTTTTTATAATAATTTGAAGTAACTCCGTTGTTATAAATTTAAGTGTTTGAATAAAAGATTTGTTTGTTCTTAAAGATGGTATGTTTTTCTTTGTATATATCTCTAAATAATTAATTTTTTTATATTCACAGTAGACCTATAAGAAAGGCTTAACCCTTCTGTGAGTGAAAAAAAAAAAAAAAAAAAAAAAAATAAAATAAAATCCAACTTTATTAAATTAGGACTTTAAAATTTCTTAAGTTTAAATTCATAACTGACTGTTTTTATGAACATTAATTGAAGTTCACTCAATGTTATACAATCGTATTTTTGATCTTGATTTAAGGATGGATAGATTAATAAGTGAAACAGTAATATTAAATCTAATTTCATAATTGTTTAAATTAAGCTTTAACCCTCCTCTCTCAGAAATATTGTTTTCTAAAATAAACACCTAAAATGCTTTATTTTAAAAAGTAAAAAAAAAAAAAAAAAAAAAAAAGAAAGGATTGTATTCCTTGTTTATAAGCCACTATACGATTCTTGGTTAACCGATCTGATCTTGTTCAGAATCTCCATAGTTGTTCTAAAATTTTAGTACATCATCATATCCCTATTCTATTAACGGATTTAACTCTTTCCCCTTTTGGTCCTCATATTGGAGGAATTTCAGGTTGTCTGCATTTTTCCAAATTATATGATGATTACACTTTTGTTAATTTAATGTATATGGAGATTTGAGCTTGATCGGGTTGGAGTGGAGTTGGGTGTTCTTTATGCAATCCAGTATGCTACTTGATTTAGAAATCTGTTGCCCCTTACTACATTTAATATTGTCTTAAGGTGATGAGTTCAAAATTATCATTGTTGTATTAACCTATTCGGATTCTTAAGTTTTGATATTTTGATTAGTTTAATATAATTTGCTCCCTTTTCCATGGCAACAGATTTCAGTAGAGCTAATCAGAGTATACTTGTTTTTTTTAAATATTTAATTGTCAAGTGAAAATTGAGTAACAAATGAGCTTTTTAAGTTTAAGTAAGTTATTTTAGAAAGAACCCCAAAAACCCACAACACTATTTTTAATTATTTTAAGCATGCGCGCCCTCTACAATTAAATAAATATTCATGAAAAGTTTTATTTGAAATAATATTCATACTGTTTCTGTGCCATTAAGACGTTCTAATTTTTTCTCCGTTTAAGTGATCTGTGATTTTAATTGATTTAAATTAAATAAGTACAATGCAAGACATAGTAATAGACGAACCAACCAAGATAAGAAAAGCCTTGACATCTGAGTTTAAGGAGCAAATAGACTGTACTATTTTAATGAAACCTGTTTTGAATAAGGAACCAATGGCCTCTTCATCAGATCAAGTCGATCAAAAGTTTCCTTTTACATGTGATACGTGCAAAAAAGTATTTACTAAAAAATATATGTTATTAAGACATATGAACATACATTTAGGAAAAAAACCCTCTAAGTGTGATAATCTGTTTACTACAAAGAGTGCTTTACGGGATGATATGCTAATTCATCCAAAGTCATCCGCCACATATAAGTGTGAGAAATGCAGTAAGACTTTTTCGCGAAAAAATGTATTAGTTAGACACATGAAATTTCATTTAGAAAAGAAACCTTTTAATTGTAAAATGTGTTCGAAATCTTTTGTGCAGAAAAGTGACTTACAAAAGCATAACTTAGTACATTCTAAACAAGGAGTTGTACATAAATGTAATGAATGTGATAAAAAGTTTTTACGGGAAAAAAATTTAATAAATCATACTATGATTCATAACACCCCTCAGCAAAAGCAAAGGAATATTGAACCATTTACCAGACACTATAAATGTGTCGATTGTTCTGAAATATTTAATCACAGATTTGACTTAGTGAAGCATAGAAAAATTCATCTCTCGCCCAAAGAACATATATCTGAACAGCGTACTGAACTTTTAAACCATTTACAGAATTTATTACTACGTATAGACACTTTACAAAATGCTATAAAAAATGAAACTATTCCTTTTTGAAATATTGACTTTACCAATTTATTTGAACTATACAACTTCTTGTATATACTAATGTATGTGTTTAAATAATTAAATAAATAATAGATAAGTGAAAAAGGTTTTTGTGTTTTATTTTTCAATATGATTATATTATATCACTATTATGTGAATGAATGGACTTGTAAATTTATACACTATGTATAAAAGTAAATTTCTTGGACTTTTACAAGAAGTAAAAATTTAATACAAATATATTTCAGATTTTTTACATATATTATTGATTCACATATGATAGTTAAATTAATATGCTATTACACATAAGGCGAAGTCATTCGCTCAGACAACCAGCACTAGAAGTTTTGAATTCGGGGACTTTCAGAAATTGTTGGAAGTCCGAACGAATCATTTGCTCAAAATCATCGTTGACGTGATATCAAATCAGTCTGCTAATTTAACGAAGCAACTGGATGCCTTTAGTGCAAGCATTATAAATACTTTGGCTAAAATATGCGACTCCTCCCCGGAGCGCAAACGCCCGCATAAACCTGACAAGACAAAAAAAAAAAAAAAAAAAAAAAAAAAAAAAAAATGTGTGTTTGTGTGTGTCGCCTCATTATTGATTACGTTTTTTTTTGTTTGCCTTCTGTACTGCCGGGGCAGTTTGGCACTGTGTGTGTCTTGTGGTTATGTTTTGCTGTTCACCCCCCTTTTTTTCAGCTTGTCTTAATGGGTATCTCAGTTCTCCAATGGAATTGCCGTAGTATCTTAAACAAACTCCCCTGGCTGCATACCCCCCTTTTCGCCGCTGCGGACATCTTGGCTCTACAAGAAACATTTCTAACTGCTGAAAAGTCCCTGACCATCCCAGGAAAAGTGATCTATCGGTTGGACAGATTGGGTCGCCCTGGTGGCGGACTCCTCATTGCAATTACAGACGCTTGGTCCTCCCTCCAGTTAAACTTTGACGCTTTCAACCTCTCGAATGAGATTTTGGGGGTTCGCACATTTCTTGGTTCACATCATTTGAATATAATTAACCTTTACTCGTCTTCGGGTCTGGTGGTAGATGATATTATGAATGTGACAAACAGCCTGCCAGGTAATACTCTCATTCTCGGAGACTTTAATCTTCATCATCATCTGTGGGGCGCCCCGGTGTCCTCGCGTGCTGGCGAATTGTTCGTTGATTGGCTTCTGGACAGCCCTTACTGTATCATGAACCTGGACACTCCCACTCATGTTTCTCCCAGTGGCTCCTGTTCTTTGATAGACTTGTCTCTTTGTACTTCAGACATCTTCACTCAGTCCTCAATCCATGTGGAGGAGGATTTGTTTGATAGTGATCATTTCCCAATTATCATTTCTGTAGAGCTTTCCAGTCCACCCCATCCTAGCCCTATTCTTTACAAGTGGCCGAACATTTGTCGGGAGGTCAACGACAGACTGCAACGGGTTTCCTCCATGGATTATGACTCCTTTTCTCAGTTGGTTCAAGGTGCGATGCAAAATCACAGCTTTTCCCGCGCTAGGCGTAACAAATGCCTTCCTGCCTGGTGGAATGCGCGATGCAGCAATCTTCACAAGCAAAAGAACTTTTTTCTAAAGAAAGCCCGGGGTTTGATTTCCAGTGAGTACTGCATCAAATACAAGCGAGTGTCTGCCAAGCTCAGGAAAGTCATCAAAGAGTCCAAGCAGCGATTCTGGGACTTGATCTGTACTGATGCGAGGGATCCCAAGATTCTGCACAAGGTATTCCGCAAGATCCGAAATCGATCCAGCACTCCCATCGATACACACCTTGTTCTTCAAGTAGGGGACATTTTTAGCGCAGATGCGGCTTTCCAAGCGGAGACGTTCGCTAATGTTTTCACTGGGGAGGGGGATCATGAATCCATTCCCATCACATATGGCATTGTAACCAGTCCTCAGCTCAACAATCCTTTCGATATCACTGAGTTAAAAGATGCTATCCGCCGAACGAAAACCTCGACTCCAGGAGAGGACAAGATTAGTGCTGCATTATTTAAAGGCCTCAACGATCACTCGCTTGGAGTCTTGCTTCAAGTGTATAATGACATATGGCTCACGAGGGACATCCCATCATCCTGGACCACGGCGATCATCCTGCCAATCCTCAAACCCGGCAGAACTAAGAAATTGGCTGCCTCCTACCGGCCCATTGCACTTACTTCTGTGGCCTGTAAAATTTGTGAACGGATGATAGCTACCCGTATCAATTATCACCTCCTCGCGAATAATACCTTGGACCGTAGACATCTTGGCTTCCTACCCTTCAGAGATAGTCAGGCCACACTTACTCGGCTCCATCAGGACCTCTTAATGGCAAGGAAAGAGAAAAAATATATTTTGGGCATATCTCTAGACCTTCAAGCTGCTTATGACTCTGTCTACGTGGACGGACTTATTTACAAATGCGCCCAAGTTGGCATTACTGGTCCCATCTTACGCTGGCTCCATCGCTTCCTCTCTCGGAGGTCCATCAAGGTGGCCTGGAGGAATGTCACATCGTCACTCAGGTATATCAATAGAGGTGTCCCTCAGGGAGCGGTGTTGAGCCCTATCCTGTTTACTATTTTTCTGGCTGATTTTTTCGAGGTACTTGAGGGTCTTGGAGTGAAATACTTAATTTATGCAGATGACATTTTCCTCTACTGTGACAACTGCTCTCTGGAGAGTTGCGGTATCAAGCTACAAGAAGCGCTCCGACTAGTTGCTCAGTGGTGCACACACTGGAAGCTTTCCATCCGGCCGGATAAATGCCATGCTATCAACTTGTCCAGACGCCCCGCGGAATGCTACTTCGACTTTAGTGTCAACGGTGGATTAATCGAGTGGTGTACGGAGATCAAGTTCTTCGGTTTCTATATCGCACGGCGTGGAGGTTTCCAGAAGCACATCGAGTACCTCCGGGGAAAAGTCTTCACCAGAATAAACATTTTCAAGTCTCTGGCACAGAAACGGTATGGCGCTCGCTCCCATCACCTTCTAACTTTAGTTTTCTCTTCCATTCGAAGTGTGATAGAATATGGAGCGACGATTCTCAGCTCAGCAGGCGTCTCTCTTTTTCGTAAGCTAGAAGTTCTCCAAACCAGTGCCCTTAGAATTGCGTTGGGTCTACCGAAATGGACTCCAAACATGGTGCTAAGAAGACATGCCGGTGCTGCCCCACTTGCAGACAGGATCAAAGCTTTGGCGTTCAACTTCTGGGTTAAACATCTTTCTTTGGGTAGTTGGTCCCATAATCTATATTATTAATTTTCTTTAACACATATTACTTTTTTACAATAAATCGATTTAACTAATTATACATTTGTGTAATTAAACAAACTTATTTTACTAAATATACGTATCGATAATTAATTTTTATTATTTACATACACATGATTATACTTTTTATCGTATGCGATTAACTATTTTTACATTTAATAAACGTTGCCATACCCGCTTTTATAAATAATTAGATATTATAAAGCATGCGGATTTCACATAAACAAGCAATATTCATTAAATGAACAATTTGAATCTTTAAGCTATAACGTCATATTTACTTTTAAACTTGCTTTTAACTGTAACCATCACTCTTTTTTAACATATGTTAGTAACTGTTTAGATATAATATAATCAGTTTACTGTTGACTTTTGTCGTGACTGAACCTTTTACTGTTTGTTATTTAAAAATGGCTTGTGAATTAGATGGGATCAAACGGTCGTGTGAAGAAATGGCTTCTTCAACAAAGTTTCAACGCTTACATAAACCTATGAAATATTCTGATTTTTATAAAAATGAATTTTTACCCAAATCTAATATACAGGAGAACTATGAAACACTATCACCTACCATGGACTTGTATGCAGCAGAGCCTAAGATTACCAAGAATTCTACAACCCCAATATTTACTAACTGTGATAATGACGAAACGTCTTTCCCCGACACCTGTTGTGAGTCTACCTCTGCTAAAAGCTTTTTGGATACAATGTTTAAGGATCTAGATTTTAAAAATTTGGAAACATATCTTACCTCACAGCCTACAAGTGGTTTAATTTCTTCAAATGAACCATCAACTAGCATTATACATAGTAGTGAACAATTATATAACATACCCCCTCCCATCGCATGTGTGAATAACATTTCCAAAACCAAACATGGTAAATCTCGCATTTTTTTCATGTTTCGGATTAAACTTGCTGATTTTATATTTTTAACTTTAAAACGACATTATAAACAGTATTATGTACATATTGAAGAGATCAAACACAATGTATTTACAAATGAAGAAATTTCATCTACAAATAGAATTTTTATGGATATTTCAACATGGTATGAATTCCAATATAAAATTTTTGGATTTAATTTAAAATATAAAAGTTCATCGTTTATTGCTAACAATACAGTATTAGTGTTAAATTATAATAATTCTATTATGCAAATAAAAAATTTAAAGAATTATACACATTGTGTTTTAAACGATTTTCAGTTAGAAAATTTAAAAGAAAAAGCTATTGATTTTAATAGCAATCTTATTAAACACTTGTATACAGTTCATCTACCGCAGTTAATTAAGCAAAAATGCACACTCGTTAATTTACCTTCTGAAATCGAGCGTGTTTTACTAACGAAACTTATCTCTTCTATTGGGGATAATGTACTGACAATATTAAACCAAATTTATGAATGTGTAGGATGTATATTTAGACACCAATCCCAAAGTCTACATACATGTTTCACCTTTAATAAACGTGAAAGATTTAATCACTTAGGGGATATGATTTTAATGCTTGTAAATTTTGATTATGTTATTTCAAGGTTTTTAAACGGAGTTGAATGTATCAGTGAAAACTTTTTACGTAACATTAATGTGGAATTTATTCGAAATGTATTATTTAAGTCCTGAAAATAAAATATTTTGCTTTAAATCTGTGTGTTTATTTAAACAAAATGTGTGTGTTTATTAATATTGTTTAACTTGCAATTTAAGATTAATAATTTCTGTTATATGTTTATAACAGAAACATGATAACATAGTATGTATACTAAATGTTAGTAACATGTTAGTAAATGTATTTTTGAACTATTATAAAAGTTTTACAAGATAGCAAAATTATTTTTCATTTAAAAAAGTTTTAAAACTTAATAAAAGTATGTCATATTTTATCAATGTTGATTCGTCTTGTATGTTTATATTATATAAAGGTAACATACTAAATAGTTGTTATGTTACTACATGTACTTATAAAAATAATTTAAACATGTTATATTATTGTAAAAGTTTTTAAAAAATTTACAAAGTAACTTAATTAAATTATAAGTAAACAAAATAAGTATTTTTTTTAATTAAAATAAATTAGCAAAAATGAAAAGTTATCAAAATTATTTTATAAATATTTTAAAATACTTAATTTTAATAAATTGTGTCTATGTATACATATATATATATATATATATATATGTATGTACCTATATACATGTGGAACTTTAGTTAAGTGATAGAAATTCTCAAACTTTGTCATTAGAAACCCTATATTCTGATAATTAATAACAATTAGCTTTAAATTAAAGAAATAGATTAATTTATACTTACAAATATAGCCCACTTATAATAGCACGTCCATCTTACATAGTTACTTCAGACATTATGCTTGCTACTATCCTGGCAACAGGATGTTTTTGTCGTACCACGTGATTTCCTTTAAAGTCATGTGATCATGAAGATAACAGTTAAACACAACGTGTTTGACATTGTCACTTCTGCTATAGAAGAGGCTTGTTTGGTAAGTTATAATGTGCTGTATTCTTTATTTTACACTTTATTTTACAATTTATTAACAAGATCTAATTTAAATAAAGTTTATATTGCAAACGTAAGGTAAAAGCACTAAATTATTGTTTTAAAAGCCTTTTATTTTGTAATTCTATCGACCATAAGATGATGTAATACATTTAAAATCTTACTATTGGGTTTTATTTTAGCATAAACATTATTTATTCAACTGGCTATTGCTTTTAGAAGTAACTTAATTTTCTTACACAAGCGGAAAATAATATTTCTTCATTAATATATCATGTTTACAAAATTTTTAAGTTATATATAATATAACTTGTAAATACATAGTATATTTTTATACTATAAGTATCTATAAGTATATGTATACTTACATGTTATTTAAGTATATATGTATACTTATGGATTTGGTATATAAATATACTACGTATTTACAAGTTATATTATATATAACTTAAAAATTTTGTAAACATGATATATTAATGAAGAAATATTATTTTCCGCTTGTGTAAGAAAATTAAGTTACTTCTAAAAGCAATAGCCAGTTGAATAAATAATGTTTATGCTAAAATAAAACCCAATAGTAAGATTTTAAATGTATTACATCATCTTATGGTCGATAGAATTACAAAATAAAAGGCTTTTAAAACAATAATTTAGTGCTTTTACCTTACGTTTGCAATATAAACATTATTTAACTTAGATCTTCTTAATAAATTGTAAAATAAAGTGTAAAATAAAGAATACAACACATTATAACTTACCAAATAAGCCTCTTCTATAGCAGAAGTGAAAATGTCAAACACGTTGTGTTTAACTGTTATCTTCATGATCACATGACTTTAAAGGAAATCACGTGGTACGACAAAAACATCCTGTTGCCAGGATAGTAACAAGCATAATGTCTGAAGTAACTATGTAAGATGGACGTGCTATTGTAAGTGGGCTATATTTGTAAGTATAAATTAATCTATTTCTTTAATTTAAAGCTAATTGTTATTAATTATCAGAATATAGGGTTTCTAATGACAAAGTTTGAGAATTTCTATCACTTAACTAAAGTTCCACATGTATATAGGTACACACACATATATATATATATATATATATATATATATATGTATACATAGACACAATTTATTAAAATTAAGTATTTTAAAACATTTATAAAATAATTTTGATAACTTTTCATTTTTGTTAATTTATTTTAATTAAAAAAAATAATTATTTTGTTTACTTATAATTTAATTAAGTTACTTTGTAAATTTTTTAAAAACTTTTACAATAATATAACATGTTTAAATTATTTTTATAAGTACATGTAGTAACATAACAACTATATAGTATGTTACCATTATATAATATAAACATACAAGACGAATCAACATTGATAAAGTATGACATACTTTTATTAAGTTTTAAAACTTTTTAAAATGAAAAATAATTTTGCTATCTTGTAAAACTTTTATAATAGATCAAAAATACATTTACTGACATGTTACTAACATTTAGTATACATACTATGTTATCATGTTTATGTTATCATGTTTCTGTTATAAACATATAACAGAAATTATTAATCTTAAATTGCAAGTTAAACAATATTAATAAACACACACATTTTGTTTAAATAAACACACAGATTTAAAGCAAAATATTTTATTTTCAGGACTTAAATAATACATTTCGAATAAATTCCACATTAATGTTACGTAAAAAGTTTTCACTGATACATTCAACTCCGTTTAAAAACCTTGAAATAACATAATCAAAATTTACAAGCATTAAAATCATATCCCCTAAGTGATTAAATCTTTCACGTTTATTAAAGGTGAAACATGTATGTAGACTTTGGGATTGGTGTCTAAATATACATCCTACACATTCATAAATTTGGTTTAATATTGTCAGTACATTATCCTCAATAGAAGAGATAAGTTTCGTTAGTAAAACACGCTCGATTTCAGAAGGTAAATTAACGAGTGTGCATTTTTGCTTAATTAACTGCGGTAGATGAACTGTATACAAGTGTTTAATAAGATTGCTTTTAAAATCAATAGCTTTTTCTTTTAAATTTTCTAACTGAAAATCGTTTAAAACACAATGTGTATAATTCTTTAAATTTTTTATTTGCATAATAGAATTATTATAATTTAACACTAATACTGTATTGTTAGCAATAAACGACGAACTTTTATATTTTAAATTAAATCCAAAAATTTTATATTGGAATTCATACCATGTTGAAATATCCATAAAAATTCTATTTGTTGATGAAATTTCTTCATTTGTAAATACATTGTGTTTGATCTCTTCAATGTGTACATAATACTGTTTATAATGTCGTTTTAAAGTTAAAAATATAAAATCAGCAAGTTTAATCCGAAACATGACAAAAATGCGAGATTTACCATGTTTGGTTTTGGAAATGTTATTCACACATGCGATGGGAGGGGGTATGTTATATAATTGTTTACTACTATGTGTAATGCTAGTTGATGGTTCATTTGAAGAAATTAAACCGCTTGTAGGCTGGCTGTGAGGTAAGATATGTTTCCAAATTCTTAAAATCTAGATCCTTAAACATTGTATCCAAAAAGCTTTTAGCAGAGGTAGACTCACAACAGGTGTCGGGGAAAGACGTTTCGTCATTATCACAGTTAGTAAATATTGGGGTTGTAGAATTCTTGGTAATCTTAGGCTCTGCTGCATACAAGTCCATGGTAGGTGATAGTGTTTCATAGTTCTCCTGTATATTAGATTTGGGTAAAAATTCATTTTTATAAAAATCAGAATTTTCCATAGGTTTATCTAAACGTTGAAACTTTGTTGAAGAAGCCATTTCTTCACACGACCGTTTAATCCCATCTAATTCACAAGCCATTTTTAAATAACAAACAGTAAAAGGTTCAGTCACGACAAAAGTCAACAGTAAACTGATTATATTATATCTAAACAGTTACTAACATATGTTAAAAAAGAGTGATGGTTACAGTTAAAAGCAAGTTTAAAAGTAAATATGACGTTATAGCTTAAAGATTCAAATTGTTCATTTAATGTATATTGCTTGTTTATGTGAAATCTGTATGCTTTATAATATCTAATTATTTATAAAAGCGGGTATGGCAACGCTTATTAAATGTATAAATAGTTAATCGCATACGATAAAAAGTATAATCATGTGTATGTAAATAATAAAAATTAATTATCGATACGTATATTTAGTAAAATAAGTTTGTTTAATTACACAAATGTATAATTAGTTAAATCGATTTATTGTAAAAAAGTAATATGTGTTAAAGAAAATTAATAATATAGATTATACAAAATTATATGTTTAATAGCATATTAATTTAACTATCATATGTGAATCAATAATATATTTTAAAAATTTTGAAATATATATTTGTATTAAATTTTTACTTCTTGTAAAAGTCCAAGAAATTTACTTTTATACATAGTGTATAAATTTACAAGTCCATTCATTCACATAATAGTGATATGATATAATCATATTGAAAAATAAAACACAAAAGCTTTTTCACTTA
The DNA here is from genome assembly GCA_963931845.1 of Maratus michaelseni. Taxonomy (NCBI): domain Eukaryota; kingdom Metazoa; phylum Arthropoda; class Arachnida; order Araneae; family Salticidae; genus Maratus; species Maratus michaelseni. Next base: position 30,550,848 of record OZ007599.1, read on the forward strand.
TCTATTATTTATTTAATTATTTAAACACATACATTAGTATATACATGAAGTTGTATAGTTCAAATAAATTGGTAAAGTCAATATTTCAAAAAGGAATAGTTTAATTTTTTATAGCATTTTGTAAAGTGTCTATACGTAGTAATAAATTCTGTAAATGTTTTAAAAGTTCAGTACGCTGTTCAGATATATGTTCTTTGGGCGAGAGATGAATTTTTCAATGCTTCACTAAGTCAAATCTGTGATTAAATATTTCAGAACAATCGACACATTTATAGTGTCTGGTAAATGGTTCAATATTCCTTTGCTTTTGCTGAGGGGTGTTATGAATCATAGTATGATTTATTAAAATTTTTTCCTGTAAAAACTTTTTATCACATTCATTACATTTATGTACAACTCCTTGTTTAGAATGTACTAAGTTATGCTTTTGTAAGTCACTTTTCTGCACAAAAGATTTCGAACACATTTTACAATTAAAAGGTTTCTTTTCTAAGTGAAATTTCATGTGTCTAACTAACACATTTTTTCGTGAGAAAGTCTTACTGCATTTCTCACATTTATATGTGGCAGATGTCTTGGGATTAATTAGCATATCACCCTGTAAAGCGCTCTTTGTAGTAAACAGATTATCACACTTAGAGGGTTTTTTTTCTAAATGTAAGTTCATATGTCTTAATAACATATATTTTTTAGTAAATACTTTTTTACATGTATCACATGTAAAAGGTAACTTTTGATCGACTTGATCTGATGAAGAGGCCATTGGTTCCTTATTCAAAACAGGTTTCATTAAAATAGTACAGTCTATTTGCTCCTTAAACTCAGATGTCAAGGCTTTTCTTATCTTGGTTGGTTCGTCTATTACTATGTCTTGCATTGTACTTATTTAATTTAAATCAATTAAAATCACAGATCACTTAAACGGAGAAAAAATTAGAACGTCTTAATGGCACAGAAACAGTATGAATATTATTTCAAATAAAACTTTTCATGAATATTTATTTAATTGTAGAGGGCGCGCATGCTTAAAATAATTAAAAATAGCGTCACGTGTTATATATCGTATACAGAAATTAGTCTGTATGTTAAACATAAGTAATTTAGCAAAGTATCTTTTATTATACAGTGGGTGATTTCGTTAAGTATAAATGTATTTTCAATTTTTATGTAAAAGTATACAAGTAATGTTTTATTATGTATTCATCGTGGCTGAAAATGCAAATTTAAATGTGTGAAAATACTCGTTCATTATATGGTATTGATAATTAAGTAAATGAAATAATTTTTATACCTTAAACTAGATAAAAGAAGTAACGTTATCAGTAAGAAAACATAGGGATGTTATCCGCAAATAAGTAGTTTCCTGTTTTTGGTCTGGTAGACAACAGATCTATTTTCAAACTCGATAATCGTTATAATATTCGCTCAGTTTTGGTTTAAAATCTTAAATAATTTATCAAGTAAAGGGTAGTATTTTGTATACAATATGTAAGTTATATTATAATAATAGTACACATGTTTAATGAAATAGTATAAAATCCTTAATTTTTGTAGAAAAATAAAACAAGTTTCTACATTTTCTAAAGAAAAATTGTAAAACTTTTCGAAAACTATACTTATTTATTCCATATACATAAATAAAAACAGACACATGATAAAAAACTAAACAAATACGTTAATTTATAAATACATTGTTCAAATGCTTATTATAAAAGTCTACATTCATAGATTCAAAAAATAAATAAGTATAATTACATGTACATTTCTCTAGCAGGTTTTTCACAAATTCCTTAATGTTGAAATTTAACAAAGCACTGTCTGCGCACCAGTTAAACTGTTTTCTTAAATTATATCTCATACATTCATGATCCATTTCTACTGGTTGGCCGATATAACATAAATAACAGTCAAACGTGCGATATACTGATCTCTCTAATTCATGATCGAAGCATTCTAAAAAATAGTCCATCGCCTCTTCCTCTGTAAAGTGAGAACATTTACATATTTTTACGTTTTTTAAAACATAAACAGGTAAAAGTTTTGTTAAAAAAGTTTGAATAAGACATTCGCTAATTTCAATATTGTAATTCCTTCATTTGTAGGGTACATTTTACCACTATTCTCAAATTCTTCATATTTTTGAATGTGAACGTTTAACTCACAGTCCTTATTCATTTGCACTTCGACAATCGTATCCTCCCCTAAGTCCCAATGGTATGGGGTAAAAACGTCAAAAGACTGAAATATTCTACTAAATTCGCTGATTTCTGAAATTTCATAGTAAGATGTGTTCAGCGAAGTAGTCATTTTCAGGTTTAGAAGTATCCAAAAAGCAGGGTAAACAGATAGGTGATCAAGCAAATATACAGCAAGGTTTTAAGTAATTTGAAGAATAAATCGTTTAAGTCAAAACTTTAAACAGTAAATTCATTATGGTGTACAAGCTTCTTATATTGCTATTCTTATCGTTGTAAAACAGGATGTTATTCTATAAATGTCGTCATATCCTGTTTTATTAACTTGAAAATCTTAGGAAAAAAAAGTAACATTGTGTTAGGTTTCATTATTTATATTAATTGTACGGAGCCATCGTAGCGTAATTGGGAGCGCATTGGAAAGCTAGCCAAAAGGTTGACAGTTCGAATCCGAGCATAAACATAATGGTAAGTTAAACTTTCTTTTTTAAAGTATACAATTAAAAATTCTATTACAGTATCCTTAAACCTCACTTGGTAAGTTAAAATTTGCTGTATTATATAATTTATGTTACAAAATCTCTTGTATGCAAATTGGTAAGATACGCTTTGCTTTGCAAGTTTATAAAACCAACAAACCAACCAACCTTTTATAAGGTTATTTTATATGTTATAAATACATTCCAATGTGTTTGTAAGTTTAAATATTAAAGTTTATCGTAAAGCTTAAATTATTTTACAAAATTTATAATATCATTAGTACTGTATAGTAATAATCCAATATGTTCAGTCACGTGACACCTTTTCTTATATATCTTAAATCGCGTCTAATAAACATGGTCTCATGGTGTGTTCGTTTAAACCTACTGCAAATCAACACATCATGAGATCATTTTGTCAAGTTCGAGGTTCGAACCCCGCTTCATTTACATGTTTGTTAAAAGCTAATAATTTTTAACAAGGGAGTACGCTATTTCAAAGTGAAAGTTGTAGTCGAAATTTAATATTTTCTTAATTTCTGTGAAGAAAAATAAATGTTTTAAAACGTATGCACGTCTTGTATTTTATTACAATTAGTTCACTTCGTATATGCATGCTTGTGTACGTAACAAATAGTTCACTGTGTGTCTGTCTGTCTGCCTACCTGCCTGCCTGCTTGTCTGTGTGCCTGCCTATCTGCCTATATGTCGGTTTATAACTATAATTATTTACATGTGTCACTTTAAAATTTTTGTTAAGTGCTACGCTATAACTAAATATTTCCATTGTAAGCAGTTTGGTAAGAAACTTTAAAATATTTTATTAAGTGCTATGCTTTAACTAAATATTTTCATTGTAAGCAGTTTGCTAAGAAACTTTAAAATTATTTATTTAGCGTTATGTTAGAACTTAAATTTCTATTTCATATTCCTTTGCGAGCACTATGGTAACACATTTTAAAATTATTTATTAAGTGCTATTCTATAACTATATATTTCCATTGTAAGCAGTTTGCTAAGACACTTTAAAATTATTTATTAAGTGCTATGCTATAACTATATATTTCCATTTTACACCATGCTATAACTTAAATTTCCATTGTAAGCAGTATAGTGAGATACTTTAAAATATGTTATTTTATACTATGCTATAACTTAAAATTCAGAAGCAGTCATTTTTGAATTCCATAACTATTTAACCTTACGATAGAGGGCGACACCACCTTAAACTTTCTCTCCCCTAAAATTAAAAAAAAAAAGGGGGGGGGCAAGGGGGGGGGAAGGGATAGTAGTCGTACTCTACCATAGCCGATACCTCGTAATATAAGACAATTTTAATTTTTTTAAAATTAAGCCCCCCCTTAAAAAAAATACCCCCCCTACTATAACATGCTGCCCCCTCCTAAAACCCCCTCTCCTACAGCACACCCTTTCGCCCCACCCTCGATTTTAAGTTTGAATTTTATCATCGTAGTCTTTTACAACAATTCCGCTCCACAGCACCGCCACCTGATAGCACCTCAGCACCGCCACCTGATAGCACCGCAGCACCGCCACCTGGCGTGAAACCGGCCTTTTCTACCTACTTCTGTTGTTCAAACATTAAACCTGCATATTGTTTTAAGCATGCAACATAAAAACTAAAGAAATGTATGCTTAAACATGAATAATATTTTAAGAAAGGTTTCTTGTTTGATGAAAATAGTAAATAACATTAACTTTTTAATGTTCTAAATTATATTAGGGGAGATTGGGGATGAATGGGACAAGGGATGGATGGGACACTCTCAATATTTCAGAAAATAAATAGTTTTTTTTAGTTGCTTCCTATCCTCATAGATTTCACTACCATAGTGTGCTTCAGAACCAAAAGCAAGAGCACATGGCTGTTTTCAGTTTTCTTTAAATTTGAATTTTCTGAAAACTCTGCTTAAAAGTAATATTTTTTTTTTTACATTTGAAGTTACTTAAATATCTTATGCAATATAAACAATTAAGATATGTTGTAGTTTTTTATTTAAGGTCTCAATATTGGTAATTAAAATGAATGCATATTAACCCTTGTGACAAAATAATTTCTGAGACAAAATAGCGGACAATTGAATATATGCATCATGGAGATGATTGGGACATTTCAAATGGGGATGAATGGGACTGCTTCATTCGTCCCTAGAGGATACTGAAAAATTTTTATTAACTAAATAATATTATATAGGTTGATAAATTAATACTTTATGGTAATTATTCTTTTAACATTTCATCCTCTTTGTAGCCATCGTCTTCAGTCCACCGTTTATGGGCCTTTTAAGGCAAAGCTGAGATGAGTCCAATATCATTGACTAACAAATAATCCTGGAGATCATATTACAATTTATAATCTTTCAGCTTTTGCCAAGGCGGCATTTTTGTCAGCTTTTAGTCCTTAACATTGAATACGGGGAGGAAAATGTTTGTGTCCCATTCATCCCTGCTGTGGGGATGATTGGGACTTAGAATAACTTTTTTTTAAATTTAATTTATATATCTGTATAATAATAATCTTGAACAAATATTGTGCATAAGATGTAGTCAAACACTTAAAGTTTGACATGTGATATACAATATTGATAATAACTTATATAAAATATTTAAAATAAATATTTTTGTGAAAATGTCCCATTCATCCCCCATCTCCCCTACACATAGTTACAAAAAACACTTACCTTAAACTTTCTTGAACACATCTATTTAACCTATCATCATTTTTCTTTTTCCTAAACTTTAACATCAACTTGTTGCAACAAACCCTTACTTTGAACTCAGAGAAATAAGTAATTTGGATGTAGATGGCACACTTGTTGTATGATGTCACTTTTTCCTGCCTATAAGAATATGAAAAACCGTTTTGATTGGTTCTTTACTTCGAGGGAAGTGATGTCATGACCAGTTTTGCACACGATACACTCTTAAAACTGTGCCTCTGATTTAAGAGGTACATTCTGAATTTTTGTGCCTCTGAATATTAAGAGGCACGTGGTGCCTTTGATATTAAGAGGTACATAGTGCCTTTGGGATTCAGAGGCACAGCGTAAGTGCCTTTGAAATTAAGAGGCACAGTGCGCCGCTGAATTTATATATTCAAGTGCCTCTTATTTAAAAATACATTCTGTGCCTGTTATAATGGTGGCACATGCATGTGCCACCATTATAAGAGGTGCAGACTGTAATTTAATTATATTTTATATTAAATTTATATCTTTACATTAAATTCTATCTACTGCAGAAAGATTTCCCAGCATGGCATATCCGAAGACATAGATTAAATTTTGTCTAAGGCCAGAATACTATAATAGAAATTTTCTCACCCCCAATTTATTGAAATAAATATGAAATAAATATTAAAATGTGTGTCCATGTGGCCTAAGTCAGTTCTGTGGTTCAATAAAGAACCTTGTCAACATTTTAATTTATTTTGTGCATAACAAAATACATAAAAAGGCATAAAAGCTTTATTAAAAACAAATAAGACAAACATTAAAAACATGAAAGATGATGCAGCCTCGTTAGATTGTTATTTAAATGGAAATTTTTTAGCTTCTATTTGATAACGCCTGATCCCATTGAGATCCCATTCAACAAATTTCATAATTTTAAGCTTATAATATTACAACAAACATTTTTTTTTCTTTTTTTTTTTCTCTTCAAAAAAAAAAAAAAAAAAAAAAAAAAAAACACTATTTAAAAAAAAAAAAAAAATTACTTTTTAAAACTAAACATAGTCAATTTTAATATTAAATTAAAATTTATAAACTCCTCTTTAAAATGAGGGATCATAAAATTTTCTACATTTGATAGAACTTGAGATATTTAAAATTGCAAACATTTATGGAAGCCAAGAAACGGTGATTTTTCAAAATTTCAATAAATTATTATACGAAAATTTAATGCAATAAAAATAAAATTAAAATATATTCTCATTTCTATCAACAGGGAGAATGATCAATGACAGTTTAATTAAAATCTATTTTTTTTAAACAAATAATATTTTTTTAAGGAACTTTTACTTGAATTATACAAATAATATTTTAGAGTGCAAAATTTGAATCAACATTGCGATTTGTGAAACTTTATAAAATGTAGAAAGTATTAAGGCTGTAGCCAGGTGAGTGGGAAGGATCAATTCATATTATACTTTTATTTAAAAGACAGGAACCGTAGCTTAACATGTACAAGGTACCCCCCCCCCCACACACACACTTCTCACACACACAAACACCAGAAAAAAATCTGACTACGGTTTTGGAAATACTATATATGATTACAGAATGATTTACTATGTATTGTTGTGCGTTCGGGGTTCGAAAGGACTGATGCCAATATATAAGAACAATAAAAAGGCTTTATTCACTATAAACAGTGCAATACGATCACAAATATCTTCTGAAAATCACAAGATATTCAGTAATCTTCAAATCTAATAAAAGCGCAGCAAAATTTCACACAGAAACAATGCGTTCAATACGACGTATCAACGACAAAATCAACCCGAGAAACACAATTCTCAATGCAAAGCCTCTCGTATGAATTCAATCGCAGTTGACAGACAACTAACTGAACTGAACTGGTGGAGGTCCCTTATATAGACTTCAGAGATCTTTCCAGATTATTCCAGGGATTTCTAATGCTAGAAATTACCAGAAGGTCCTTCAACTCTCGATAGAGTACTCCAAACGTGAAAGGATCCCAATGTAAATGTATAAGGGGGGGTTGCAGAAAAAGTCGCCAAATCCGTCGCCAACTTGGCGACATTTGGCGATATATCGCCAAATTTGGCGACAAAAATAAGTCGCCAAAACCATCGCCAACTTGGCGATAAACACATTCCTTGGCGATTTTTCCATAGACTCTTTTATAAAGATGAGGGTGTAAGGTTGTTTTCCTTGCAAACCATCTGAGGCCTTTAGCATTGAGTTACATGATGCTCAATAGGAAATACATTAATAATACTGCAATTTTCACAATAATAAAATAAAATAAATTTAAACAAATGGAATATTTACAGATATATACAAAATTCATAACATTGCCCCCCTCTCAAGGACTGCACGTCCCGGGCAGTTCAACCCTTGATCGGAAAGCAAACCCGTTGCCAACAAATGTTATACTATTCAAAGCACTTAAAGCAAACATGGAAAATAACAATTAAACACATTCATAATGCTGAATTATACAAAGTATACAAGTATTTAAATAATAATAACATTAATAATGATAATGCTAAGCAAAATAAATTATTACATTAACTTATATACAAGACCATGGTCATACTAATTTACATTATTTACATTACACTATTTACAATCAATGAACTAAGTACTATGGCCATAGTATGGAGCCAGCCTGTCGTAATGAACGACTCTAGGCTTCGAACTTGGTGACTTTCGGATCCGAATTACGACATCGTTCAGTCTGTTTAGGACTGTATAAGGACCGTCCCAGTGCGATTGCAGTTTGGGAGAAAGTCCTTTACGTCGAGTCGGATTATAAAACCAAACCTTGTCACCTTCTTTGAATTGATGTCCGTGGCTTTCGTGTCGTACCTGGTCTTCATCTTCTCCGTCTGTATATTGATCCGATCTCGAGCCAAGTTGTAGACGTCTTCAAATCGTGCCTGGAGATTCTGCACGTATCCCTCTGGCGATGAAGGCGCATCTGGAGGGCGACCAAAAATCAGATCACAAGGTAGACGAAGATCACGACCGAAAAGCATCTGAGACGGGGAATAGCCGGTTGTTTCATGGACGGCGCTGCGATAGGCGAGAAGAAACAAGGGAAGTTTTTGGTCCCAGTCTTGTTGGTTTCTTGAGACTAGCAGTGAGAGATTGTTGAGAATGGTACGATTAAATCTCTCAACCATGCCATCCGATTGTGGATGTAAAGGCGTCGTCCTAGTTTTGTCCATTCCGAGAAGCTGACAGAGACCCTCAATCACAGCAGAGATGAAATTCCTCCCCTGGTCAGAATGCATTTGAAGGGGGACTCCATACCTTGATATCCACTGGTGTACCAAGGCATCCGCAACCGTAGAAGCTTCTTGATCAGGGATGGCATAAACTTCAGGCCATTTCGTGAAGTAGTCCATGACAACAAGGAGGTATTTGTTGCCATCAGCACTTCTTGGCAGAGGGCCTAGGATGTCAAGGGCGATGCGTTCGAAAGGTGCTCCTACATTGTAGAGATGTAGTCTTCCTCGGCTACGTTTCTTTGGTCCTTTTCGAGCTGCACATGCATCGCAAGATTTGCACCATCGTTCGACGTCAGCTCTCGCTTTTCCCCAGAAGAAGCGCTCTCGGACTCTATGTAATGTTTTCATGACTCCAAAATGGCCACCAGTAGGACTGCCATGTAATTCCTTGAGGACCTCTGGTATTCGGGATCGAGGAAGTACCAACTGCCACCGAGATGTCTTCCCATCTTCCGATTCGAATTTTCGGAACAGGACACCATTCCTGACGTGGAGAGAGTTCCAAAGAGCCCAATATTGCTTCGTCTTAGGACTATAAGTCGAGATGTCTTTCCAACTGGGCTTCGTGCTAGAAGATTCTAATAACTCCAAGATTGGTTTGATGTCAGAGTCTGCCATTTGATCTTCTCGAATCTTCTCATCACTCCAGGGATCTGGTGGCGTTGATAGTGAAGTCTTCGTCTGGCGTATGACATGTTCGGGATTATACTTGTTCTCCGCTCTGGAACAATAGCGACAACTTTCGGGACAAGGTCTTCTTGATAAGGCATCAGCATTTCCATGCGATGAGCCTTTACGATGCCTGATGTCAAAGTCGTATTCCTGGAGTCGTTGTATCCATCTGGCTACTTGGCCCTCTGGGTTCTTAAAATTCATCAGCCATGTTAGGGATGCGTGATCAGTACGAAGGAGAAATTTCCTGCCATAGAGATAGTGATGGAAGTGTTCTATGGCTTTTACTATAGCTAATAACTCCTTACGAGTGACGCAATAATTCCACTCTGGTTTCGATAAACATTTGCTCCAGTATGCTACGACTCGTTCTTGGCCATCTATTTCTTGGGAAAGTACAGCGCCGACACTTTCATGACTGGCATCCGTGTCCACAATGAACTGTTTCTCGGGGTGCGGAAAGGTAAGGACTGGAGAGGATGTGAGAGCTTCTTTCAGCCGCTGGAAGGAATTCTCGCATTCTTGTGTCCATAGAAACTTCTGCTTGCTTTCAGTGAGCCTATGCAAGGGTCTTGCGATGTTGGAGAACCCCTGTACAAACTTTCTGTAATAAGTACATAGTCCCAGAAAGCTTCGCAACTGATGGACATTTTCCGGACGTTTCCAGTGCTTTACTGCAGACACTTTTTCAGGATCTGTTCGAACACCTTCAGCTGAGATGATGTGTCCTAAATAGTTTACTTCTCGTTGGAAGAACTGGCATTTCAAAGGGTTCAGCTTTAAATTCGCCGCTCTTAGTTTCGTTAACACTTTCCGAATATTCTCTAGATGTTCTTCAAACGTGCGGCCACCAATGATGACGTCATCTAGGTAGATGAGACAAGCTTCAAAAGTCAGACCGTTTAACACTGTCTCCATGAGGCGCTCGAACGTTGCTGGAGCATTGCAGAGCCCGAACGGCATAACTTTAAATTGCCAAAGTCCTTGTCCAGTAGTAAATGCGGTCTTCTCTTTGTCATCAGGATGGATCTCTACTTGCCAATATCCACTCTTCAAATCCAGTGTGGAAAACCATTTATGTCCTGAAAGAGTATCTAGCGTGTCGTCTATTCTTGGTAGAGGATAGCTGTCCTTCTTCGTGATATCGTTAAGTTTACGATAATCCACACAAAATCTTGTGGAGCCATCTTTCTTTCGGACCAACACGATGGGAGAGGCCCACGGACTTGATGACGGTTCGATGATGTCACTATCCTGCATCTCTCGTAAGAGCTTAGAAACCTCTTCTTGTTTTGCAAACGGCAAGCGTCTTGGATGCTGTTTAATCGGTGGATGGTCGGTAGTATCAATTCTATGACGTGTCAGAGAACTGCGACCTATATCACTCTCGTTTTGTGAAAATACATCCTTAAATTCCTGGAACAGTCTTTCTGCGGCATGTCTCTGTTCAGGAGATAAATTCTCATTTCGTCCAATTTCAGGTGTTAAACTTGTAGGCGGCTCCGACAACGACAAGCTCGGGTCTTTGCAAACACAGGTGACTGGAGCACACGTTGCAAGCACTTCACCCTTCTGGATAATTCTAGATTTTTCACTTACGTTCGCAATTCTTACAGGTATGACATCTCTCGACAGATCTACCAGCGCTGATGCTATTAGCACTCCTTTTGGGCTCTTCTCAGGATATCCAACCAAGCCACACTGAAAACTTCTTTCGTTCTCAGTTAATCCAGGTATCATCATTTCGGTCCGAGGAGGGATGATAACATCTGCCTTGGCTGTGATCCGTTGAATAGACCCGAACTCATTTCCAAGTTTGAAAATAGTGACATCTTCTTGAGCAGAGCGTAACTCATTATTCTTAAAGTCCAGTGTAAATCCATGCTCTTTTAAAAAGTCCAGTCCGAGTATGAAAGGATCTGAAATATCGGCCACGTAGACTGTATGGCGATAAGCGGCGTTCCCAAACTTTATTTTCAGTGTCATTCTTCCATGTATATCGATCTTATCTCCGGTCACAGTTTGAAGAATAACACGCGGCGGGGTCCAGAAGGGTTTTTCTTTTAGCCGCTGAGCTAGATCTTTCCGAATGATGGTCACATTGGCTCCTGTATCGATGATCATATTACAGGGCAAATCATTCACACTTCCGACTAGATAAACTCCGTTCTCGCCGCAACTTCTTGCAGAAATTTTACATACTTGAAAATGAGGCTTCTTAAGATCTGGAAACCTCCGCCCCGCAAGATGGTCAATAATCAGTTTTCTTGCTCCTCCGTTAGCGGGTGAGCTATTACCTTCGGTGCTGGGTCGTCTTGGGCAGTCGATTTGGATATGGCCTTCTCCACCGCATTTCCAGCACTTGATCTTCCTGTAAGGTTTGTTGGCCATTAAGGAGTTCATCTTTCTCATTATGTCATTCATCTGCTGCTGTAAGCACTCCACAGCTCTATACGACGTCTCAGGCAGGTTGGCTGCTCGCACAAAGTGTCGATCTTTCCTAGTAGCTTGCTGGGCTGCCTCGAATTTCAGGGCATAAACTAAAGCCCCTTTTAAGTCACTGAGATCTGCAATCCGGAGTTGTTTCTGGATCTCAAAGTCACGCACACCATCGATGAAATGTTGCAGAGCTAAACTTTCTCTAGTTTCAGTCGGGCAGTCAGGATAAGCAAGATGGGAAAGTCTCTCGACATCCGTAGCAAGCTCTTGCAGGGATTCAGTGGATTTCTGCTGTCGAGATTTGAGCTGGAGTCTGCTATATTCCTTCATGCATTTCTCGCCAAAGCGCAATTCTAAGGCACTGACGAGCGTTTCAAAATCCAGCGGTTCATTTGCAGGCAAAGTCTGTAGGACGTCGGCAGCATCAGCTCGTAGAGAAGCAGCTAACTGGCAAGCCTTTGTCTGGGAATCCCATCCATTGGCGTCCGCTACGATCCCAAATTGTGTCTTAAAAACTGGCCATGAGGATTTTCCGTCATAGGTCGAGAGTTTAATAGAGGCCCGAGGAAGCATACCTTGATACTTGACATCTTCGGGATAGTTTTCGGCAGTTATCTTTTGTTTCTTCACATTTTCCAACTCCTTTTCTACACTCTCAATCCTTTCTTCTACGGTTTTGGAGATCTTTTGAACTTTTTCTTCTACTCTTTCTTCTACGGTATTGGCTGTCTTTTGAACTTTTTCTTCTATTTCCTGAAATCTTACTTCAAATTTGTTTTCCACGCTGCCAATTCTTTCATTTAAAGATGTAATTTTATTATCTATTAATTCTTTCAACTCACCAAGGTTGGTTGACATATCTTTCTTCATTTCTTCCGACATCTCCTTCATTTCAGCCTGGTTTGCAGTCATTTTCTCATCTATCGCTGACATTTCCTTCTTCATTTCTTCCGACATTTCCTTCTTCATTTCTTCCGACATTTCCTTCATTTCAGCCTGATTCTCAGTCATTTCCTTCTTCATTTCTTCTTTCAACTCAGCAAGGTTGGTTGACATCTCAGCCTGATTCGCAGTCATTTTCTCATCCATCGCTGACATGTCCTTCTTCATTTCTTCTTTCAACTCGCCAAGGTTGGCAGTCATTTTCTCATCCATCTCCCCTAATTTCTCCAATAATTTAGTCAGCTGTGCCTCCATTGCTTTGGTAATCGGCATTCAATCCCACTTCTGACACCAATTGTTGTGCGTTCGGGGTTCGAAAGGACTGATGCCAATATATAAGAACAATAAAAAGGCTTTATTCACTATAAACAGTGCAATACGATCACAAATATCTTCTGAAAATCACAAGATATTCAGTAATCTTCAAATCTAATAAAAGCGCAGCAAAATTTCACACAGAAACAATGCGTTCAATACGACGTATCAACGACAAAATCAACCCGAGAAACACAATTCTCAATGCAAAGCCTCTCGTATGAATTCAATCGCAGTTGACAGACAACTAACTGAACTGAACTGGTGGAGGTCCCTTATATAGACTTCAGAGATCTTTCCAGATTATTCCAGGGCTTTCTAATGCTAGAAATTACCAGAAGGTCCTTCAACTCTCGATAGAGTACTCCAAACGTGAAAGGATCCCAATGTAAATGTATAAGGGGGGGTTGCAGAAAAAGTCGCCAAATCCGTCGCCAACTTGGCGACATTTGGCGATATATCGCCAAATTTGGCGACAAAAATAAGTCGCCAAAACCATCGCCAATTTGGCGATAAACACATTCCTTGGCGATTTTTCCATAGACTCCATTATAAAGATGAGGGTGTAAGGTTGTTTTCCTTGCAAACCATCTGAGGCCTTTAGCATTGAGTTACATGATGCTCAATAGGAAATACATTAATAATACTGCAATTTTCACAATAATAAAATAAAATAAATTTAAACAAATGGAATATTTACAGATATATACAAAATTCATAACAGTATTATTCATTTTATTATTTATTAAGTCCTATTTATATGCACATAAAAACAAAGATTTGCCGAGAGATACACATACGTAATATATACATATACGCTGGAGGTTGCAGGGTAATGCCGCCATTCCCCTAAGCCTTTGAAAATAGTAAGATATAACTTGAATAAATAAGAGTTTGACGAACTATTTATTGTTGTCCCTTCCCTAATTACGAGTGTCTCCATGCATAAAGAATTATATTATAACATTCACAGAAAACATTACTAAGTTAAATATACTACTTACTTACACCAGACTCATTATTTGCTTCGACTCAACGCTGTTCACAGGCGTATTTACATTGGCGTCCATTGCTTCTGCCTCCCTTCCACTGATCCCAGTGCATGACGGGTAAACGGCTGTAGCGCATGTCCGTTTCTGAGTGTACCTCTGAAACTCCACATGTTTTTTTAAAAAGGCACCAATCTGTCAGAGGCGAACTGGGTGCCTCTGAGATATTTCGCTGTGTTATGGGTGCCTTTCATTTCATGTTGCGTCTAACGTTTTTCTCCTAATCAGAGGCACACTGTCTACGTGCCTCTTACATTAAAGTAATAGAAGGCACAATGTGCTTGTGCCTTTTAAATAAGCGGTACACTTTTAAGAGTGTACTCTACATGATAAGAACTCCCTATAAAAGCAGCGTACTCAGTATTCAGATCATTATATTCGAGTAAGTTGTCTTGAATGCTGATCCTTGTTGCTGCCTGACCTTGCTGCTTGACCTTGCTTGTTTACCTGTCCGAACCTGTCTAATCTTGTACAAAGCTGTCCGAACCTGTCTAATCTTGTCCAAAGCTGTCTAACCTTGCCTGACCTTGCTTGTTTACCTGTCCGAACCTGCCTAATCTTGTACAAAGCTGTCTGATCCTGTTTGTCTGAAAAAAAAATTACTGTTACCATTTTCAACGAAAATAAATTGGATGTACTTCTGATTTCTGATTTCTTTCAAAAGGATCTAGCGGATGATTATTTTAATGAACTGCAAGCTCTGCCCTTTTATACACCTACTTTGAAACTTCGAGGAAAAGAAATAAAGCCTAAGAGAAAGGTTTTAGCTTACGGTGATTCTGGACTGTCTTATTCTTTCAGTGGAACCACCATTTCTGCATTAGAATGGACACCGTTTATGTTAGAATTAAAAGACCAAGTGGAAAACCAATCTGGGAGAAAATATAACTTTGTGCTGATGAATCTGTACCCGAATGGAAGAAGTTATTTATCACAACGTAAGGATAATGAGAGCGATATAGATGAGAATGTCCCCATAACTGTACTGAGTTTTGGAGCAAAACGGATTCTAGAGTTTCAAAGACTTAAGTGCCAAGAAGTTCGAATAAGCTTAGAACATGGCTCTTTGTATTACATGTTTAATCCTACTAATGAACTGTTTACTCATGGAATTTTGCCAGAACCTGATATTAAACAACCATCCATTAGCTTAACCTTCTATTATATTATTTCAAACCCTGTTCCTTTAAAAATACAGACTTAGTTTTCTTCCTGTTTCATCAGATGAAGCATCTTCACCTAAAAACGAACATTTACAAACAATGGAAGTGTCTTCTGAGTCCTATGAAAACATTACTGCTATGCAAGAACAAGCTTTTTCAGCTATATATGGTAGTGATATACTTCTTGCAGAATTTTCTATATGTTCAGGTACATTTCTTCAGATTCGATTAAAAAAACCATGTTTCCTTAAGAATTCATATCAGAAATTTCAAGGAAACGAAAAATGGAGATAAATACGCTACAAAACAAGGGATTATTATGACTGCCCCAACATGGGAAAATTTTAGTAAAAAATTATCAGATTTTCATTTTTACTCGAAATATGATTATTTTATCGCAAATAATCAACTTATTGTAATGGGTCTTGATGAAGATACTTGTTTTCTTCAACAGCTCTTTAATTTGAAAAACTTCGGTTTTTATTTAAAAAATACTGGAATTCGTATGAGTAAGGATCAGATACTTAATTTGATAGAATTAGTTTCACAAATTACTGAAACGGTGATTGACATACTTCTAACTCATGTTCTACCGAATTCTGTTTTTAATAAGTTAAATGTATGCTATAATCATATGGATTTCAACACTGCTAAGTCACATTTCTTATTTTGTTTGAAACAAGAGTTCGGATCTACTGCTTGTAAAATGTTTAAATGCGATGGGTGTAAACATAGATCCAACTCACAACTCGATCACGCTTGCATGTTAACTGAGACTCAGGGAAAATTTTATTACACGTTCATTAATTAATTAATTAATTAAAAATTAATTACAATGTCTTCATGAACAGCATTAAGTCTGGATGACACGTGCTAAATCATTGCATCCCGCTCGCAGCAACGTGGTACTGTCATCCCCTCAGGGGAAAAGCTCTCGTCCAATCAGAACGCCGATCGTAGCGCCCCCTAGGATAAGGATGTCAGAGTGTTCTAGAACATGACGTCATCGAACCCCCCTCAGGAGTTACTGCCCTCCCCTCCGGTGAAATAGACACAGCCAATCAGAAAGCAGCATTCGTCTCGACCTATCACAGCGCCGATCGCAGCGCCCTCTAGGAGGATGATGACATCGCCCGTGCATAGTACGGAAACCCCGTTCAGTTGCTCCCTGGATTTCAAGACAGTAGGTGGTTTCTGCGACACTCTCCGTAAGTATACCTTTTTCCCAACGATCTCGCCGCTTTCATCTTCTTCACTTTCTCATTAACCATCTCATTAACTTACTCATTAACCTTCTCATTAACCCTGTCACTTATCCATCACTCACCTGTCACCTATCCATCACTTTTCGGCCACGCCCTCCGCCTCCACCTCCTGCTGATGCAGAACCCCCAGTTCTCTTCTACTCTCGCCTAGAAAGATTATTGTGAATTTCGAACAGAACTTTTTCCGACCTTTTTTTATTTACATATGAAACATTATTTATTTATTATTTTAATTATTTTCATTAGAGATTTTTCATATTTCCTTTTTTTTTTTTTTTTTTTTTTTTTCAAATAAATATTTTTTTTTGTTAAAAAAATTTGTGTGCTCATTTCTTATTCTTCTGATCTTCAATAAATGCATATCACTTTCAATATTAATGAATTTCGATAATATTTCTTTAGACCTCCATTTCATAAATACAAATTTTATATAGTTAATAATATGATTAATGCTTGAATCATAGTATTGATTCTTCATTTAAAATTTTTATTAAGCCTAATTCTGAAAAACTTTTCAAATTAAGTTACACATAATACTACCATGGTATGAAAAAAAAATTAGTTGCATTGTAATATCATATATATGTCCTATAAACTATATAAATGATAATTAAAAAGAAACAAATTGTTGTTACTTAGAAATACTTTTACAGCTATAGTTTGATATTTCGTATAATAAATTAAGTTATAAATCATTATTTACTTTTATTTTGTGCTTAAAATTTTTCGTTTATATTATAGAAAACTTGAAAAAATGAAAATTAAATATAATATTGTTTTTTTTTTTTCATTATTTTTGGTAAAAAAGTGTTTAGATATTTAAAATGGAAATTTGAAAAAAATCTAGAATTTTACATATTTACTTACGCAACTATATTTTAACTTAAAGCTGGCTGTATATATTTTTTTATAAGTTTATTTGCATCCATTTACATGAAAAATGCAAAAGCAATAAGCAACAATTAGATATTGTAAGATGTATATTAAAGAAAAAAGAGGTTTGGAAACTAGAAGTAATTTTTACTACAGGTTATTAAAAAAGAATGTTTATCTATTTTTTACTAATAGCTAAATAGCTCGTGTGATCATCATCTGTGATCTGTTCTAAATTAATAAAATATTGTTCACATGTTAATATAGAAAAACATTATAATTCTTATATGATATTGTTCTTACAATTTCCAGTTACTTTGTATGATTGATATAATTTTATATATGAATTTAATTTACATTTTTAGTGACAACAGTCTCATTTAAAAATTCAGAGTATATTATCAAAGAAAAAGTTTAATATTATCAAATATAAGTTTATGTATGCGAAATGTTCCATTTTTTGCTTCAGATGGAGGGTATAGAACACGAAAAGAAATCATGAAAGTATTAAAATAAAGTTACCATGACTTTCTGAATATTTTATAAATAAAGTTTGTTTTTCCAATTGGAAATTATCCCTCCTATAGAATTCACCTGCAAGACGATACTTTTTTAAATAATCCTTGTGAAAAATTGTTTGAAAATACAAAACTACTTTGATAAATATCCTGTATTCTATCTCAATAACATGTTTAAATTATTGAAAATATTGAATGAAGTATAAAAAATTGTGTAATCAATCCAATATGCGCTAAAAAATATTTAAAAAATCATAATATGATGCGTAAAAAGAAATGAAAATAATATAAGGTGGAGAAAAGGAGATAGGTACGTATATATAAAAGGCATATTTAGACCAGATACTCTTTTAACTAGATTTGAGTTTTATAGTAAAATTTGTTTTCTAAAAAAAAAAAGTTCTTAAAACACAGTTGTAATCTAATATTCCAGACATCTAATGCCAGTAATGCCTACTGATTGGTAACAATGCTGATATTTAATACTTTGAAACGGTAACGATATAATTATTCTTATGAGATATGCTCTGTGTATTTCACATAATTATTATATTTTTTTTAATTTAGAGTTAAATTTAAAAACTAATAATGTGATATTAATAGAAAAAATGTTTTTATATTTTTTTCCCCTGCAAAATATTTCCTTTAAAAATGTTTTTAGATTTTTTTCCCCCCGCAAAGTATTTTTTTTATATAGGGTGAAACCCCCAGTAACTGCACTTTAAGGATTTTTTCTTCTTCAAATCCCTATTACAAAGTTTTAAATCTATTTTATATTTATCTTTGTTTTTGAATGTATAGTAAAGGTACATTAAAAAATTATTGTTGACAAAATTTTGAAAAAATTGATTTTTATTACTAAAAATTATTTTTTTCATAAATAATATTAATATCTCCAGTAACTGACACTATCCCTTTTTTGAAAAACCATTCGCTGAAAAATAAGTTATAACAGTTAAGACAAATAACTTAACACTAGATGACATTACTTTGCAGAATTTTACAAGAAAATGCTTATTTGAGTTAGATTTCTGCTGAAGTGTCAGTTACTGGTTAGGTGTCAATAACTAGGGGTTTCACCCTACGGGGGGGGGGGGGGGCGGAAATAAAAACTAAATCGGAAGCATGGGCAAAGTTGGACATGATCCTGTTCCCTCCCATTATTTTGGGGGCCCAAATTTGGCGTGCAATTTTTGTAAAGCTCATATCTTAAATTTATTTCGACATTGTACTGTCGAAATATATCTGAAATATCAGCTTTATTAAAACTGCATTCCAAATTTGATGCCCCTAAAATCATGGAAGGGGGCAGGTCACTGCCCACTTTGTCCATGCTTTAATCAGATTCTGATTCTGGAAAAAAACCCAGACCTGCTTTATGGTCAAATATTTTCTCATTTATTGAGGATTCAATGTGGCAAACATGGCTGCTTTTAATGCTTTAAAAATGAAAGAGTGGTCAGGAATGGCTGCCTTTAATGCTTTAAAAAAAGAGTGGTCAGAAATGGCTGACTGGTGTCAATAAATTACAGGACAAAAATGGCAGCGTTTCAGACATTTCAAATGTCTGAAACTCAGACGCAAAGAAGCATCTTAAAAAACTGAGACACTTTAAAGTGTCTATTTTTTGAACCATCCGTTTCACACTTAAGTGTCTGAATTTCAGAAATGTCAGTTTACAGTGCTCTTAAGAAGTAAGCATACATAATTAAATTGTTAAAGGCCTTATTGAATTTGTACAATATTAACTGTAAGTAATTGTATGTAGAACAATACATCAGTAAGTTGTATATCATCTAATAAATTATTAAAGGAAAAGTAAATCCGCCCCTTATATTTTTATCATTCAGTGGAAGAGGCTTAGCTGTTCTTTCCAACACTTGTTGCCACTTCCTCAAGCATGAACTATTAACATATAAATTGAGATATAATAAAAATAATTGTGTATTCAAATTTGTATTTTAACACTGTCATTTCAAAATATACTATACAAACATTTACAAGGAGTAAAAATAAACAAATATTTAATGCATCATGAATTTTTTGCTCTACACATTTATTTATCAATACCAATGCATAGTGAAAAAAAATACAGATACTTCTTTTTTTACACAATATGGTCTCACATTCAAACTAACTTTATCTAAGTTACAACATGTATCAATTAATTACAAAGGAAAATTCCTTTAAAATTTAACAGAAGTGATATGAGCAGTAAAATAAGAAGAAGAATTATAAAGTTTCATATGCAGTAAAAAAGAAACTGTGGACTACACGTGAGTTTACGACAGAATATATACATTGATACGTTTTTCAAAGTTTATAAATAATTCAGTGTTGACAGATCACTTTTTCTTTGGTAAACCTGTCAATCACAATTCGATAATCTACCTTCAGTATTAGTAAATATTTTCAATTATTCCGGTATATATTTTTTAAATACCATATCATCATACTATAATTGATATTATATTCAAATTGTATATTATAGTAAGAATAATATGATTCAATAAAATAGTAATAGTAACAATTTAAAATAACATAAAGAAAGCAATCATATTTAAGTCAAATAGATAATCTTACCTCTAGTTCGACAATTTTTGACGGTTTTTTCAACTACCATTTTTATACTATGTTTGTGTATGAACCAAATTTTTTGATCACCATTATTATTAATCCTTAGAATTTTTTTCGTGGACTGGTTACTTTGGCTCTGGTGACAAATGATGATCTTAAGATATTAAATTTTTAAAAACAACATGAGCGGCACTGATAAAAATATTAATCTGTGAGAACTTTTTGAAACAATGTTTCTGAATAAAATTTTATATACAGTAGCTTCAAAACTATTATGCTCTAGTTTCAAACTATTAGCTCTAAACTATTATGCTTCAACTTTAAAATAATCACTGTCACATACAACAAACGTCACAACAGCAACTGTCACAACAAGAACTGTCTAAACATGAACCGTCAAAGGAAGATGAGTCGTCGTCTGTTTCGGAAATCAAATCTGTATTTGGCTGATAAATTGCTTCTCTACTTTACAAATAGCTTCTTTCCATAGAATCTAATTCACCATTTTGATTTGGACTAGCTTCAAAATAATCACCAAAGGTCGATCACCAAAGGATCATCACTGGTAGAAGATAAGTCACTGTCTGTCTCGGAAAACCAATCTGCCACTAGCTGTAAATTTTCCATTCCATACTCTAAATATATTCTGTGTACGGAATCTAATTCACCATTTACATTTTCTCTACTCCAGCTAATAGGAAGGGGGAGGTCAACTTTCGTGCCATCTGGCATGGCATGTAGATAAAAGCAGGCCCCTCCAAAAGGACAAATACTGTCACCCTGCTTAAAATATTTACAAGGCATGCTGCGCATGGCTTCTTTATATGCATTGATGAGTTTCTGTTTCTTTTCTCCTGTATCAACAAAATAAAGACTTGGAGTTACAAAGTCAGATACAATGCGACATTGAGGGCAAGCACGGGTAACTACTGGATCCAAAGCACTACCATTATAACTTTCACGCTGCGTGGAATTCCACCATTGTTTAATGCAACTAAAGCAATAAACATGGTTACACTTCTCAAGAATTCCAAACCTGCGCTCTGATTCTGGTTCTTTCTCTAACACAACGTCCATACAGATCCCGCAAGTTTTGTCCATACTACGCTGTGTAGCAATGGAAAATTCCATTTCATTTTTGCAACTTTCAATGTGAGATATCCTCGCTTCTTTGTTAAAAGGATGCAAATAAGCTTTCTGACATAATTCACATACTTTTCTATGAATCAACTGGCAATATGTAAAAGGACACTCTCCTTCAGCAAAAAGGGGGCACAATTCTTCACGATCGCATGTATTCCCTCGCCCTTGGTTCCTCCTAGCTTTGATTATATCAACGTACAATCTAACATATTTAGGCACGAATCCAGGAGTATTCATCAGGTTTGCACTAGGATAAGAAGAACATTCCGGTGAGGCACCAAACAGTCTTTCATAAATCCATTGGACATCAGTTTCACGAGAGCCTTTATCATTCAAGAGAATATGCTCAAACTTGCATCTAAAACCAAAATAGCAGTGGCCTCTTAAATAATAACGACATACGGAATCAGGCACATGGCACGTTGGGTCATGAGGAAAGGGACATCTTTCACCCTCATAACAATTGCCTGACAAAAAATATCTGCATACTACACCATCTAGACACATGGATGCCATTATTAAGCACAATAAACACTTTTCAGTCAGCAAGCAGAAAACTCAAACTCAGTAGTACAACTCTCTCAAAGAAAAAACAAGCTCAGATTACTATAAACAGACGTGCTCTCATTGGCTGCAATGGAAATTTCATTTAACGTGTGATTCGCTTAGAGACTAAGTGCTGTCTGGTGGGAGGCAGTAGAACACATAGCATAGTTGCCATAGGACTAGAGCATTTAGCGATGTATCACTTTTTTTTCAACATTTCAACATGAAGTAAGAAAATGAGAAGGAGAAAATTCTATTGTCTGTGACTGGAAAATCAAGTCATTCACTGAAAATACAATCACATACTTTTCAAAGTAAAAATACAACTAAGTGCTGCTATCTCTTGGTTAAATATAAATATTTTTATTTTTTTAGAATGATTGTTCTTTTTATTACTGTCCATTTAATGTCAAGATTAATTTACACCATAAAAACGAATAATATAATGATTTAGAGTATTTTGACGCTTATATCTATTTTATTTATTAAGTTTTCTGTTTTTCTGTTTGAATTCTAGCAATGTATAATGTTTATCAATTGGAAATATGTTAGCAATTTTTTTAAATACATTTTTAGTGAAATAAATATCCAAACGTTCATCAATATATATATTTTTACTAAAAAATGTATATGTAATATTCCATTTAAGACAGTTAAAAATATTCATTCAAAGAAACTTATTATTTTCCAATTATCCAAAAAATTCGTTGAAAATTAAAATTAATGAATAAATATAAAGCACAAAAAATTAAAAAATATCTAAGGCAATCAATAATTAACAACATTATAAACTCTATAATTATAAACAATCGAACTTCAAAGTATGGAACGGCTTTATTTCATCAAAGACCACCATAGGTATTTAGAATTATAATAAAAATAAGTAAGATATTTTACTGTATTTTTCATTAAAAATTTTGATGACACCTAAATAGGGTATATAATTTTCGTAAAACTAATTTTTTAAATCAATTTTGAATTTGTAATGAGCATAATCAATATTTTATTCTTTGAGAATGAGGCAAGTTTTATTCTAATTATTTATTTGTATCTTTATATATGTATTTTAGATATCGAAAGTGTTAAAATAGATTAAATAATAATGTTTCGAAAACTGCAAAAATCCCTTAAAAAAAAAAAAAAAAAAAAAAAAAAAAAAAAGGAAAAAATCCTTATTTCTTTTTATTTTCTGTTATCTGTTTACCTGCATGGATTATCTTTCCACTGGAAACTATGAAATGATCATAAAATGTACTTTTTGGACTATTTAGTCTTTGTAATAGCTCCTGAACTGGTGTAACGTGAATTTTTGGTGATAGCTTCTTTTTCTCCTTTACTGATGTTGTTCTTCCAAAGAGCATCATTGTCGAGGCTAAAATTTCCCAATTTAAACTTTTCAAACCACCTTCGAACTCTGTCATCTGAAGCAGCACTTTGTCCATAGAGAGCATACATTTTATTAGCAGTCTGATTTTCATTATCTAGTATATTAATATCTTGCTATAATACAACAAAAAACTATGTAAATAATGAAATTCAATTACAATTTTTAAAAACATTCTCTACAATTTAAAGACTACCAACTTAGCAGCTACTAGGCTATACCTTGCACCCATAATTTAACCTGGTTCTATATTACAATTTTCTAAATGAAACATGTTTCTACTATCCAGGAAGTTGGAAAAGTTTAAAGAAAATGTTTTAGAAATTCTACTTTTTTATGAATACTACAACAATTATCTTTTCAAAAATTCCTTTTTGCGGTAAGAGAGAAATATGCTTAACATAATATATTTGATTCTTACAATACTAACATGTCAAAAAGATCCTATCCCCTCATTTTATTATTATTATTATTATTTTTATTATTATTATTATTATTTTGGAAGCAGGTCAATTGTGGTCGATCTCTACAACCGCAGTTTTTACTTTTTCGATTTTAGTTGCGATTGTTTTTTTAAGGAAGTTACTTTCACTTTCGAAACCGGTTCCGAAAGTAAAAGTGTGTTCGTAAAAAAAAAATATCCGCAAAGAAAATAGATTAAGTAAAAAAGAGTCGCTGTAGAGATCGATCTTAGCTATCCAACGCAACGAAAAAAAATCGTTTAAACATACTGAAATGTTAACGAGATATTGTAAAATATCTGTCCCATAGGATTAACATTAGCGAGCAGGTGTTTTTGCTTGAGGGGAGAGGACACTTAAGTATACTGAGCTAACAATCTGAGGCCACACTGTGAAAGGAATGTGGAATTTGCTGCACACAATAGACATTCAAGATATATCCTTTGAAATTTAGTGTTTGTTACTAAAATGGCGTGTGGTGTGCATAAAAATTAAAAAAATGAAAGTTTTCGAGAAAAATGTTATTGGAATTTTTAAAACAAGTGAACATTCTTTCTTTTAGCTCTTTTAAACTTGTACAGGATCCGATTACAGCGCTTCGGGAAAATAGATACAACACTTTTTTTTTTTTTTTTTTTTTTTTTTTTTTTTTTTTTGGGGGGGGGGGGGGGTTGAGGGGCACGCACTCCTATTCATGAGTTCGAATTTCAGCATTATTTTTCACCCCCCCCCCCCCCTATCTTTATCTACTAAAGTTTAATTTTTGACAAAATTTTGTGCAAGTCAGAACATTTTTTATTTATTATAATTCAAGTCCAAATTTTAAGTCATTGTACACTTAAAGATTAAGTTTTCAATTGACATATAAAAATAAATATTAATTTTATGTGAAGAAAGAATGATACATTGATGCTCAAAGAATTTCAAGTAGTCCTTTAATAATTACATATAAAACTAGAATATTTCCGACCATAACTGATAATATTTCACTATTAGCCATTACTTTTTATATTAT
This sequence comes from Maratus michaelseni, assembly GCA_963931845.1. NCBI lineage: Eukaryota > Metazoa > Arthropoda > Arachnida > Araneae > Salticidae > Maratus > Maratus michaelseni. Next base: position 30,575,888 of record OZ007599.1, read on the forward strand.
ATACTACGTTTTTGAATAATATGTTTTAACACAAAATACAAACATTTTGTCGATTATGTGATGCTATTGAATTTTTTTAATGTGCAGACAGCCTCCAACCTATAATTTATGCATACCATTTAATGGTAATCATTAATATGAGTATGATTCTGATAACTTCAGGGATTTCTCCAGATTTTTCTGAAATTGTTTTTGTGAAATTGACGAAGTTTATTTTATTTCATTTTATTTTATTAATATTTTTTTTGTGTGTGAAAATTCTTGTCATAATTTTGTGAATTTGTAATTATCATTATATTCAGGTTCCTGTATGTGATCCTTTACATATAAAAAAGCTAAGTAGTATCTTCCGAGGCTAACGAAAGAGAAAGGCTACCGCGGTGCTTTACGCGTATCTTTTTTTACAGACCGCCGGAGTCACGTGATGCTCGAATGCACCAATGAAGGTGTACGAAAAGAGCATCACGTCACTCTAGCGGTCTGTAAAAAAATATAAGTGGAATGCACCGCGGTAGCCTGTCTTTTTTCGTTAGCCTCGAGTATCTTCTTTGATGAGTTCAATTGTTTTGTGACAGGTCAGATTTTATTTGTAAATTTTGTAAATTATTTAAATTTGTCAAACGTTAAGTTTAGAGGTGGAAAAGTTTTGTGAAATGCCCATTTTATTTAAGGTAAAGAATATTGTGAAGCGTTTTGATTTGGGATGAAAGATTTTGTGAAGAGTAGAGTTTTAAAATTGAGAATTTTTTAAAGGGACCCAAAATTTTCCTAAACAGATCTCTGATCTTTTATGATAATCTGCAACAGAGTTAGTAGGAAGTAATTCTTTTCTTTTCTTTTTCCAGAATTGTATTATATTACTGCAAACATGTGAAGTACTACAGTAAATATATATGTTCTTTCAAACATGATATACAGTAACTTATACAATGAAGTTGACATCTCAGGTGTAGAATCCTTCAGGTGATTGTTACTTCTTCCTCCCGTAATTCTACAAATGTGCTTTCATAATTGAAGTAGAATTCTTCAGAAGAAACAAAGGACGACAAAAGGCTCAGAGAGTAAGACCAGTGGGAAACTGATGATTTTAAATACTATTTACTTGAAGTGCACATTGTGTAAATCATTTTTGTTCGCAAATGCATGAAATTGGCTGATGTTCTTATTCAGAAACTATGTCATCGAAACACGTTTTCCATTTTTTAGTATGCGGTAAAGATCTTCGGAGATGGCCTTTCTTTTGCATGATATGAAAAAACCAAAGTAAAGAAAAAAAATAATAATAAATAAATAATAAATAAATAAATAAACAACAGACAAATTTTTAACATTCAACTGTTCCGAAACTTCATAATAGGAGCCTATATTCCAATACAGAATTGATTAAAATAGGCGTTAGGTGCCAATAGCAGATAAATATAGTTACTATATAGTATAGGGCTATTTCTCCTGCTCTTTTTTCCCCCATAAGATTGGAGGAGATGCTCTTTTATGGTACAATTCTAAGACATGGTGTACTCCTCGAAAGGGGAAACTTGTCTAAATCAGAGTTTTTTCCAATTCCCTTGCCATTCCGTCTTAACAGATTTTACAGTACAATAATGTATACACATACAGGAGCATGTGTATGTAATTTAATACAGTTAAACCTGTAAATAATGGAGCCGTGCATTGCAAGCAGCGGTCTGTCCAGACATTCCTCCCAAGGTCCTGTTTTTGGGAAAAACTTTTTACATTTGTGAAGTCATCATTTTGTGAACTTGAAATGATATTCATAATCTTCAGGTTCTTGTGTTTATGCATTTTTTAGAACAGATATATATTTAAAATATACATATTCTCTTTATATATGTAAAAGTGACAGTCAGACTTTAATTTAAATGATTAAATTTGTGAAAGGTAACAGTTTGGAGAGAGGAAATTTTGTGAAAAGATCTATTTTTATGACAAAGAATTTCGTGAAGGATCCTGTTCCTAAGAGAAAGTTTTGTGAAGGGTCCTGTTTTAGAAATGAAAAATTTTGGGAAAGCTCCTGTTTGGAAATGAAAAAAACTGTGAAGGTCTCCTTAAAGGAACCAATTTTTTCATATGTTTGTACTAAAATGGCGTGTGGTGAGCAAAATTTAAAAAATGAAAGTTTTCGAGAAAAATGTTATTGGAATTTTGAAAACAAGTGAACATTCTGTCTTTTAGCTCTTTTAAACTTTGTACAGGATCCGATTACAGCGCTTCGGAAAAATAGATACAGCACATTTTTTTTTTAGGGGGTACGCAACATTTTAAATGAATTTTCCTTTTTAATTAATTGATAAATGTTGTAACTTAGATAAGGTTAGTTTGAATGTGAGACCATATTGTATCTATTACATAAAAAAGAATTATCTGTATTTGTTTTCATTATGCATTGGTATTGATAAATAAATGTGTAGAGCAAAAAATTCATATTGCATTTAATATTTGTTTATTTTTATTCCTTGTAAATGTTTGTACAGTATATTTTTGAAATGACAGTATTAAAATAAGAATTTGAATACTAGTTATTTTTGTTATATCTCAAATCATTTGCTTATAGCTCATGCTTGCGAGGAAGTGGAAACAAAGTGTTGGAAAGAACAGCTAAGCTAGACTCTTCCACTTAAAATGATAAAAATATAGGGGGCGGATTTACTTTTCCTTTAATAATTTACTAGATGATATACAACTCACAAATTCAATAAAGCCTTTAACAATTTAATTATGTATGCTTATTTATTAACCCTTTCAGGGGCAAGCACTTGTGCTCCTGTAACGTTGAATTCCCACCGGAATTTAGGAAAGAATTTAGTTTAAAATAGGAATAAGCAATTTTTCAATTTTTTCTCGTCAAAGTTAAAAAAGTAAAATTTTATTAAAAGTTTCTGGTTTGAATCAGATTAAAATTAGGTGGTATATAATATATACCACCGCCCCTCAAAGGGTTAAGAGACTACTTTACTCACGGGAAAACATCCGCTTGCTAAAGTTAATCCTACGGCAGATCTTTTTAAAAATATCTAGTTTGAATTTCAATATTTTTAAATGATTTTTTTTTTTTTTTTTTTTTACATTGGATACCTGAGATTGATATCTATGCTGGCCGTTTTTTTTTTTTTTTTTTTTCAATTTTGGTTGGAGTTATCTTTAATAAGGATACTTTAACTTTCGAAACCGGTTCCGAAAGTGAGTGTATCCCAATAAAAGAAAAAAAAAACCTCTTTACAAATATCGAAAAATTAAAAAACGACCTTTATAGAGATAAACACTAGCAATCGATTGCAAAAAATAAAAAATAAAAAAATAAAAAATAAAAATCATTTAAAAATATTGAAATTCATACGAGATATTTTAAATATTTCTCCCATAGAATTAACATTAGCGAGCGGATGTTTTCACGGGAGTAAAGTAGCACTTCATAAGTTCTTTTATCAAGCTTTACCAAAGCTCTTCAATATGTTCTAATGTTAGAAAATATTATCTCTTAACACTTTTTGACCTTAAATACCATGTATGTCTTTCCTACTGAACTGAGGAAAGAAATGTCAACTTATTTTGCAAATTATTATTTTTTTTTAAGATTGGCAGTTTTATATAAGTAGATAGAGAATGAGAATTCTGCGGCAGCACCAGGTGGCGGTGGGGTAGTATCACCACCTGCTGCCGAGATAGGGTGGGCGGCAAATAGGTCTGCTATAAGAGATATATATATTTTAGGGGGGCTAAATTAATAAAACTTCTAACTGTCTTATTGTACGAGGTATCGGTTATGGTAGAGTCCGACCACTATCCCCTGCCCACCCCCTCATTTTTTTTAATTTTAGGGGAGAGAAAGTTTAAGGTGGTGTCGCCCTCTATCGTTAAGTATGATAGTTATGGAATTCAAAAATGACTGTTTCTGCAAAAGAATTTTAGTTATAACATAGCACTTAATAAAAATTTTAATGTATCTCACCCTGCTGCATACATAGGAATCTGTAAAAGAAATTTCAGTTATAACATATCACTTAATAAAAATTTTAAAGTGACACATGTAAATAATTATAGTTATAAACCGACATATCGGCAGATAGACAGACAGGCAGACACAAGCATACATATACGAAGGGAATTGTAATAAACTACAAGTTTGCATACTTCTTAAAACATATTTTTATACACAGACCTTTTTAAGAAAATATTAGATACTAGCCGCCACTGGCGAGCAGTTTGGTCTCCCTTAAATGTATGTGAAGAATTGTAACACGTTGCTTTTATTCATAATTTAATTTTTTTACTTAATCCTTCGCCAAATTAGAAGATTCTAATAGACAAATCAAGAACTTTTGCGATCATCGTAGCATTTCGCATATTTCGCATATTTCGCATATTTCGCATGGTAGCATTTCGCACCAACCCGGGGGTGAACACGAAAACAAAGATGGATTTTCTTTGTTTTCGTGTTTACCCAGGGTTGGTGGCTCACGGAAAATATTCCACCTTGTGCTGCGTTTGTAGCCTTGCCAACATGTTATAGTGAGAAAGTTCCAGGCTGAGTATCGTTCCCAAGTGGTTCATTTGGTAGAACGTCTGTGCGCTATACTGATGACCCGGGTTCGAGTCCCGGCTTGGGTACTTTTTCACTATATTGGCTATACGCCTATTAAGCAATTAAAATTTGAATATTATGAGTGCAAGGTGTGTTAAATTTTCTATGGAAAAAATTCCCAGTATTAAATAGAAATTTATGTAAAAACTTGTTTTAATACAAAACTTTAGAATTTGAGACAATTTTATACTATTTCAATAAAAATTTGTACCATTATTATAATATAAATTACATGTTGTATGCAAAATACTATATTCTTCCCTTTACTTGATTTTACTTTTAAACTAAAATTGAATAATAAATATAATTATCAGGGAATAATAAATATATACATTCTTTAATGTTATGAGTTATACATCGATTTACGTTCGAAAATAGGCCTGTTCTTTACCAAAGGAAAACAGGAAACTGTTTACAGATAAAATTCCTATGTTTTCTTGCTGCTAACAATATCTCTTACACTGTTAGAACTGGAGGTGACAAACTGGTGCCTTTTGGGACCTCGAGGTGAAATGCCGGAGCCGTTTGGTACCCTAGAGTGCCATCGAGGCTTGAAAATGTGTTTGGGGTGCCAATTCGCCTCTCACTGTCTGTTTGAAGCGAATAAAGGTGCCTTGCACTACGTATTGGCGCCCCAAAGAGTAACTGCTGCTTGCGCATGCGCTGTGACATGTTTCCTCTTCCACTCAGCATCCTCAAATGAGATCGTAACAATAAACAAGTAATGGCTGACGTTGATACTCGTAGCGTATACAAACACGTGCCGCGCGAGATTTCAATCGCATTACTACTATATAACGCCATTTATGCCAAATAAATCAACAACACTTTTCAAGTATTGAAAGCAGTTAGCATTAACAAGGTGAATACACTGGGATACACTCACTTTAAATACAGGTATTTGAAATGTTTCAGTGTTTTTGTGTATTATGTTTTATTAGTGTTAGATAGGTTTTGTATTATCATAAATGGCTCCATACATTATTTTCATACATTCGTTTTAAATCATTAGAATCTGGATGTCGAAAGTTGAGATTTTTATCTCGTGAAAGTGAAATTATGTCGCAGAACTTGTTTGCTTGTATTTAAATTATCATTTAGCCACAGCTTACAATAATTTCGTATTATTAATATTTTTATCTAATAAATTTTCTCGCATCTGTTTTGGTACTAATCATTCAGAAATATATTTAATGAGCATGATAATAAAAAAAAGTTGTTATATATATACGAGTTGTTATATTTAAAAAATGAGTTTAATTCCTTATTTTCCTGAAGTCTAAACAAACTATTTGTAAGCTACTGAAAAATTTACAAGTTTTTATCGAGTATTGCTTTTTACTAACTTGTAACTTGAGTATTTGACAATTTTAAATTATTTGATTGGTAGTATGTATAAACAAGAAATAGTAAATTTGATAAAATATAAATTTCTGGAAATATTTTTATTAATCAAATACTTTTTATTATCGTGATTTCCTTTTTAGAGTTTGTGTTTAATCATGAAATGAAGAACTAAAAATATACCTCATTTCATATTATGAATTATTAACAAAATAACTAAATCCTAATTTCTGAATTGGTTTCGAGATTTATAAATGTGCCTTACCTTGAAAAATGTTTTGTGAGTCTCCTGTATTATAACATAATAATAATAATAATAAAACACTGAAACATTTCAAAGTGTGACTGAATGAGTGTATGATATAAGAATGTTTTAGATGATTGGGCATTGAGATTTTGTAAATAGATTTAACTTGCATTGCTCAGAGAATTTTTTTTCATCTTAAAATAATAATGATAAATAAATATCTCTGCACTACTTCTAACAAAAAATAACAATAATAGAAAAAAAATTATAATAAATATTAATCAGTTTGAAGGTAACAGAACTCTGTATTGTTTTCAAGCTGAAAATATCTATTTACAACCTAGACAGGAAGTTAAAGTTAAAAACGTTTATTAAAAAATTTAGTTGTAAGTAAAATGACTTCTAAATCTGAAACAAAACCCAACATCTTAATTGCCATTTATTTATCTAGTGGCTATTGACTATTTTTTTAACACTTGGTGTATAATACATTTCTCATACACCAGGTGGCCATAATTAAACTGACGGTACTCAGATTGTTCTGTAGCGTGATCTAATTGCGAGAATGGCGCCAAATTTTCTAAGAAGATTTAACAAGACGGGAGCCAAAGGATTCCGCGAAAAAAAAATTTAGTTCCAAAAGTCACCGCCAGAGGAATATGTGGCGCTGTGTATTCGAAAAAGAGAGTTTCAAAAAAGAAGAATCAATACTGAAATAAAATTACCGTTTATTTAGCACATCCAACTCAGGTTCGATGTGGCCGCCGTTCTTGTGGACCACATATTGCATTCTGTGCACAGCATTTACAACAGCAGTGAATAACATGTCTGCAGGAATCTCCCGTACAGTTCGCGATATGTTATCCTTCAACGTAGCCAGGTCCTGGACACCTCCGTGATAGACCTTGGACTTTAGGTAACCCCATAGCCAAAAGTTTCAGGGTGTAAGATCAGGGGACCGAGGTGGCCATGCAGTTGGAAAACAGCGGCTAATGACTCTTTCTGTTGTGAATTTCTGCCGTAGCAGCTGCTGTACCCGCAAAGCAATATCCCTTAAGGCATGGTGACGTCACGGCGACGTCACTGTGAAGTCACATTGTGACTTTGTGACAGTCGTCGTGACGTCACGTGACGTCGATGTGAAGTCACTGTGACGTAAATGCGAGGTCGTTATGGCCGTTTTCAAGGCTTTCTGTGACCTCACAATGTGACTACTTTGTGAAGTCACCGTGCGACTTAAATGTGAAAAATGTGACGAATCTGCATCGGATAGGGTGACCAGATTTTACCCGAATCCTATACGGATTGTTCGGATCAAAATTTTTTTATAGTTCAAGTTTGTGACGTTTGTGACGACACTGCACCGGGTCGGGTTACCAGGTTTTACCCGAATCCAATCCAGAAACTTCGGATCGATCTTTTTGGATTTGTTTGGCTACAGAATAGATTTCGATTAGTTGTCGTGTGACCTGATTTTCGTGAACCCGATCTGACCCGAGTCGGGTATAATGTTTTTACTGTAAGTCTTGTTTGGAATAGAATCTTGCATACGACCGAGTAACCAGATTTTATCAGAAATTGTGTTACGATACAATTTTTGATGTCGGCTCGGATCTAGAGTCATACACGAATCCGGTTATATACTTCTTGAACATGATTGAATGTCAACTTGAACATGAATGATGGTTGACTGAAACTATATTTTGATTCAACCCGTATTCTTACCCTAACCCAGCAACAACAACAACAAAAAATCTGTAAGCCCACAACCCGACCGAACCTGATAAATGATTTCGCATAGATTCGGATAACAAGATTTCACCAAATACGGATAAGATCGACGATAAGGATTGGATCGGCAATCATTTTGATTGATGCAACTCGTATTCAAATTAAAACTTTGCATCTAATTGAGAAACCGGTTAACACGAAACTTTCTGACACATTTATGAACAAACTTTTAAACGCATGGCACTTGCATGCTTGATTATTAAAGCTATTTGGAATGAATAGAGTTTTCCATTTTTAGATAAATGTAATACTTAAGATCAATGTCGGTCACGTTTTACCCGTTTTTGACGCTGGGCGTCGGAAATTTGGTTCAAAACACCGACTTTGATAGTGTTTTCTGAAACATCATCTGCTGTTACCAAAAAATGGATAACGCCATTCGATTATATATAGGGTAGATGTGCCAGTAATGGACACCCTTAAGGAATTTCTTTAACAATTATTTTTTAATTAATAGTTATAATTGTTATATTCAACGTTTTTTAATATTATATTACTCTACCAATAATATTTAACCATGCTCATAGTCACATTTCCCAATGTGAATCTAAATTTAATTGTAAATAACAGAAATAAATCAAAACACCCTAAACTCCAGTAATGGACACCTCACAAAAAGTAATAGATAATTGATATTATGAGTGCATTTAAATCTAGAATTTAAAGATAGCATATTAATGAAATAAATAAAGCTGAATTTTAATTGGTTATTTTTTTATAAACCAAAAACATTGAAGGTGTCCCATTACTGGAAGGCGGTCCATTACTGGCACATCTACCCTTTTCTGAATAAGAACACCTGCCAATTTCATGTATTTCCGAATAAAAATGAATTCAGAAATATGCCAGAAATTAGCTATTTTGGATTTGAGAACAACTTTAAAGAAAATATAAGTATACATTTTCAAATAAGCATTCTGAAAAATTTATATTAGGAATCAATTTAAATAATAGATGTACCTATTGTGCGATATTATTAAATAATAAACATTGTATCAAGCAGTAAAACAGTTTTCGTTGTAAATGAAATATAGAACTTAATATCATAAATGCCAAAAAAAAAATATTATATATTTTTTTTCTTTACAAATTATTTTCTTTATAGTTTTTGATAGAATACTAAATTCAGAACTTAAATATCAATTTTTACAGTAAAAACATTCGATAACACAGCTGGAAAAATTACCTTAACTAAACAGTTATTTTATTGTTTTATCAATATTTATTATTTTTGTGCATCTAACATTGACAAATCTCGAGAAATAAATTATTCAATGCATTAAAATGTCACATTTTTTTTTTCAAATATACCGGAAAATTATTTCTGGAGACCTACACTAGCAACGAAATTATTAAATTGCAAATCAAATATTAATAGTTTTAAAAATTGCAATGTTTTTAATTATAATGAATAACTATGAAAATTGAACTAAGAAACGCAAAACATTAAATAAATTCCTCCTTTTACATAATACTTTACATTTAGAATACATATTGTTAGTAAATACTTTAAGCTTTTTTCCAAATAGTCTATTTAAAAAAATTTTAAACATTAAAGATAAAATTTAATGCAAGTGATTTTTTAAAAGAAAATTTAAACACCTTAACTTTTAAATAATGCAATATTAAATGTACTAGTACTAAACATGCACTATTAACAAAACTGCGAAGACATTAAAAGTTACCTGCTGATCTATAGGTAAAGGTGTTTTTATTGAATGCTCCTTATCTGCTTCCCTTTCATTGAAAAATTAGACTGTACATCCACTACAATAATTTTCAAATCATTCCAGCAGAGAGGTGTGTTCATAGATCTGAGAAATCAAATTTCACCCAGGCCTTATGAACGCACCCGGCTAGACACAGGGAGATGTTAAAATGGATGGTTTACTTTAAAATGGAGATTGTTCACTTTAAAACGTTAATTTACTTACACAGTATAAATCTACAAGCTTAAAAGAACGCAACACACGCTAATCCTATCCTAACTTGGAATGAGAAAAAATCGTCTGCCTTCAATATGCGCGCGCAGTATTGTTTAAACACAACAAAATAACAGCTAGCAGATGTTTCCAACTTTACCGCAAATGATATAGGAAGAAAATAATTTAAATAAAGACATTTCAAAACCTTTATAATTTATATGGCTGAAAAATGAACTTCTAATGATGCATAATATTCTTTTTTTATATGAGAGAGTTTTGTATTGTTAGAAATAAACTGTGAAAATTTACATTTTATATATTTTTTAATCCATTGCATTTGCTTTAGACGTCAAAAGTAAAGATAAATTTTAAATAATAATTGATTTAATAGGCTTTATAAAGTAATTTCGATATAAATTTAAATTGCAATCAAATTTCCTAAGTACAAATTTTTTATTTTTTACACTCTATCGAAAAGAGCAATATTTTTAATAGAGGTGACATCTTACTAAGCACTGGCCAGTTTTGGATAAATTGCTATAGGAATCACATATACTTTATAACATGTTTTTAATTCATTTTTGCTCGGAAATACACGAAATTGGCTCGTGTTTTGTTCAGAAACTATGTTATTGAAAAACCTTTTCCATTTTTTGTTAAAAGCAGAAGATCTTTCAGAAAAGAATGTCAAAGTCGGCGTTTTGATTTGAATATCCGACGTGACAGTGAAAGACAGGAGAAAAACTGGTCGTCACGTGACACGAATTGCTTATAACTCGATAAATAACTAAATTTCTATTTAAGGATTTTTACCTGTGTATTATATAGTATATTTTGTTAAATTTCATGAAAATGGTAATGAAAATTGTAAAAAATTATCTGTCTCATATATGTAGTCAGATATTTATTTATTATTTTATTTTGGAAATACTCAATATATTTAAATAGTGTGTGACAATATTTTTATTAATGATTTAGGTACATGACATAATTCAAATCTATATTTTATGAGTTTTTTTTTCCAAATTCACTCTCCGATCACACCGTGAAGTCACAGAGTGTTCGCATTTTGGTCATAGGTTTTACGTGACTTATGTGACTTGCAGTGACGTCATTGCAACGTCACAAAAATTTCTAAAGCTGTCAAAAAGTAATTTTCTTTATGTTATAAGATGTTCTAAAGTTTATTTTAAGTTTTCTTTAGATCTCCAAGACGTTCACATTTTGGTCACAGTGTGACGTTACAAAGTGGTGGCATTTTGGTCACAGATGTGACGTAACGTACGTGACTCACATTGACGTCACTGTGACTGTGCATGCTATGCGGGATGTGGAGGACTCCATCTTGCATGAAAATGATTTTCTCCATGCACTGTCTTTGCGGAAGTGCCGGAATAACAAAGTTGTTTAGCATTTGGCGATATTTGTCTCCGGTAACAGAACAAGTTACAGATCCTGTCGGAGCTGTGAAACCACACAAAACAGTTATCTTTGGTGAATGCGAAGGAATTTCCTTGAATGCTCTTGGTGACTTGTTATCCGAAATTCGGCAGTTCTGGGTATTTACAGTTCCATTCAGGTAAAAGTGGGCCTCGTCTCCCCATAAAATTTTCCAGGGCCAAGCATCACCCAACTCCATTCTGGCAAGAAAAGTGAGAGCAAAAGTCAATCGCTTATCATGGTCGGTGTGACGTAACTCTTGTACACGGTTGATCTTGTACGGATAGAAGTGGATAATCTTCGTAGGATTTTCCATACCGTACAATAAGGCATATCCAGATTCCGAGCTATCCCACGAGCGCTGGAAGTGGTAGCAATATTTTCTGGTGCTCTGTCGACAATCGCCGTTGCCACTTCTTCGATTGTATCCTGTGATACGGGTTTTCGTCCTCTGCCTGACTGAACATTTAGAGAACCTGTTTTCTCAAACTTCTCAACCATTGCTTTTAAACCATTAACTGACAAAGGACCGTTACCTTTACGCATTTTTTTGTGGTTTCTAAAAGCACGAAGAGCGGCTGGCGCATTGCACTGGTTGAGGTAAAAGAATTCGACTAGTAGAGCTCGCTGGACTAAAGATGGAGACATTATGAGAGATAACTTTCAATGAAATTTCTTCTAACAGTAGCACATTACCTTTTAAAGCCGAACAAGCAGGCACTAGGCCAAAAGATGTAACTTGAAATTTGAATAAAGAACTTCTTCTTCTGCTGTTGCTTTCTTTGGGGCTCTGTAAGTGAAATTGCAGATAAAGAAACTTTAGCAGTGTTTATGTAAATTTTTAGTTTTTTATAAACTGTTACCATTTTGAGCTTGGATTAAATTGCTAAATTCGTTAAATAAAAAGTAATTTTATTTCAGTATTGATTTTTCATTTTTTGAAACTCTCTTTTTCGAATACACAGCGCCACATATTCCACTAGAGGTGACTTTTGGAACTAATTTTTTTTTCGCGGAATCCTTCGTCCCCCGCCTTGTTTAATCTTCCTACAAAATTTGGCGCCATTCTCGCAATTAGATCGCGCTACAGAACACTCTGAGTACCGTCAGTATAATTATGACCACCTTGTATATCAACCTACACATCCCAGGTAAAAAAATCAGCAAGAAACCTTCAAAAATTTAATGATTTTGAAGGTATTTTGAAGGTTTCTAGAGGTATTTTGAAGGAAAATGACAACTGCAGGTTTCCTCCATGAAATATTACAGGTTTTTTAAAGGTTTTATTCAGGATTATTTCAGCACGCTTATAACCTTCAAATTACATTCACTGACTTATCAGATCTTCTTAAAATCCTTACAGGTATTTTGAAGAAAAACGGGAACAGCTTTTCAAGCAGGAAATACGAAGATTTCAAAAAAAATTTTGTGCAGGTTTATTTCAGCATTTATTTCAGCATTTATCATATTCAGCAGTATTTTATTTTGCAGGTTTATTTCAGCCTATAGCCTATGTTGGGGGGCAAATAGCCTAAGTTGGGTGCAAATAGCCTAAATAGGGTATAAATAGCCTAAATATATAAAAAAATAAGCCTAAATAGGTCTGCATAGCTTAAATTGGGTGCAAATAGCCTAAATAGGGTATAATTATAGCCTACAAATTACCTTCAGTGACTTAGCATTAGCAAACCTTCCCTAAAATCACATTACAGGTATTTTGAAGAAAAGGAAAACTGCTTTTCATGCAGAATATTTAAAAGCTTTTTCTAAATGTTTTATTATAGCCGATATAGTTAAGCATCTAACTCATATTCAAATAGCTTTTTAATGGAAAAGGCCAGAGTCACATAGACAGAAGGGAAGGAGGGGGGGGGGGGAAATGAGATTGGTTATATACTCTTTCTCTCAGTGTTTAATTATTTTATGTTATTCGAAAAGAATAAATTTTAAACAGAAAATTAGTTAAAATTTTAATTAATTGATCAAAATTCAAGGAGTGCGCCACCTAAAATCAACACTGCCCTGAAATACACAATTTTTAGGTGCAAATAGCTTAAGTATATATAAATAAACCTAAATAGGTAGCCTAAGTTGGGTGCAAATAGCCAAAGTATATATAAATAAGCCTAAATAGGTAGCCTAAGTTGCGTGCAAATAGCCTAAATATGGTATAAATAGCCTAAATATATAAAAAATAAGCCTAAATAGGTCTACATAGCTTAAGTTGGGTGCAAATAGCCTAAATAGGGTATAAATAGCCTAAGTATATATAAATAAGCCTTAATCGGGCTCTATAGCCCAAGTTGGGTGCAAATAGCCAAAATAGGGTATAAAAACCCTATATATAAAAATGCCTAAATAGGGTTATATAGCCTATGTTGGGTGCAAATAGCCTAAGTTGGGTGCAAATAGCCTAAATAGGGTATAAATAGCCTAAATATATATAAAAAATAAGCCTAAATAGGTCTACATAACTTAAATTCGGTGCAAATAGCCTAAATAGGGTATAAATAGCCTAAATATATATAAAAATGCCTAAATAGGGTTATATAGACTATGTTGGGTGCAAATAGCCTAAGTTGGGTGCAAATAGCCTAATAAGGGTATAAATAGAATAAGTATATATAAATAAGCTTAAATAGGGCTATATAGCCTAAGTTGGGTACAAAAAGCCTAAATAAGGTATAAATAGCCTAAGTATATATAAATAAGCCTACATAGGGTTATAAGGCCTATGTTGGGTGCAAGTAGCCTCAGTTGGGTTCAAATAGCCTAAGTTGGGTGAAAATATCCCAAATAGGGTATAAATAGCCTAAGTATATATGCGTAACCCTAAACATTGCTATATAGCCTAAGTTGGGTGAAAATAGCCTAAATAGGGTATAAATAGCCTAAGCATATATAAATAAGCCTAAAATGGTTATATAGCCTAAGTTGGGTGCAAACAGCCTAAGTTGTGTTAAAATAGCCTAAATAGAGAATAAATAGCCTAAGTATATATAAAAAAGCCTAAATAGTTAGCCTAAGGTTCAATTAGCCTATAAAGGGTATAAATAGCACATTTATATACTTAGATTTTATATACTTAGGTATATAAAAATCAGCCTAAATAGGTCTACATAGCCTAATCTGGGTGGAAATAGCCTAAATATGGTATAAAAAGCCTAGATATATATAAATTAACCTAAAAGGGGCTATATACCCTAAGTTGGGTGCAAATAGCCTAAATAGGGTATAAATAGCCTAAGTATATATAAATAAGCCTAAATAGGGTTATATAGCCTAAGTTGGGTTCAAGAAGACTATGTTGGGTGCAAGTAGCCTAAATAGGGTATAAATAGCCTAAGTATATATAAATAAGCCTAAATAGGGCTGTATAGCCTAAGTTGGGTGCATATCGCGTAATTAGGGTATAAATTCCCTATGTATATGTGAATAAGCCTAAATAGTGTTATATAGCCTAAGTTGGGTGCAAATAGCCTAAATAGGGTATAAATAGCCTAAGTATATATAAATAAGCCTAAATAGGGCTATATAGCCTAAGTTAGGTGAAAATAGTCTATATCGGGTATAATTAGCCTAAATAGTGTATAATTAGCCTAAATATATATATATAAGCCTAAATAGGGATTTTTAGCCTAAATTGGGTACAAAAAACCTAAATATGGTATAAATAGCCTAAGTATCCTATCCTAATCCTAATAATATTATAAATCTGATTGTGTGCAAATGTTAGGCTGAAGCCAGCGTCAAAATGGAGCATTTAATGATCCTGTTTCTTTGCATACAGGTTGATTATAACCCTCGAATGAACATAGGCTGGGTTTTGTTTATTTTATTCAAATATTTTCTTTAATAATTAAAAATTTCATTATTTTCATAGAGAATGAATGGACATTTTTCCATACAATTTAACCATTTAAATTTATCGTTGCTAGGGCTTTGATCGTTGCCAATAAATAAAAAACACGGAAAAATATGTTTTCCTCAACAATTAATTTTCAATTGAACGATTTTCACGTGAAAACTGAAAATTAAAAAGAATTTAAAAGAAGATGAATTTCCGTGATATTTGAAACAAAAATATGGAGAATTTGTTATTATACATGAAGTATGAATATCGGTTACATTAAAAAGATCTTTTTCTGTCAAAAACTGCGTTATAATTAGAACGAAAAATGAACAATAATTATGTTATTAAAAATAGATTTCGCTTGGACCATGGAACTATGAAAAGGATCCTTCTCGGTTTGGACAAAAATGACGTCATAATAAAATATGTATTTTCAAATATTCGTAATAATACAAGGAGCATAAATATCAATGTATAATGAAAGTAGATAGATAATGGACGTAATATTTAAGATTAAAAACTAAAATATTTTTTATCGATACTGATTAATAATTAGCTTGAATACCAGTTACATACAAATGTGAGTTTTCTGCTACAATTTACGTACTGATTGCCAGAAAAAAGAATTAACAAGAATTATGCCATTAAAAAGAGATTTCTCTGAGGAAAAAGTGACGTCATATTTGAAATAAAACGGGAATTTTCAAATGTGTTTACAAGGAGCGGGAATCAATTCCTTACATTAATAATACAAGGATCGGTAAGTTTAGAAAGTAGATGAGTTTCACGCCATAATTAAAACGCAAAATTATTATTATTATTATTTTTATCTATATCGATTATTAAGCATGAATATCAGTTACATACAGATGAAAGTTTTTTGCCATAAACCACACCATGATTATTAGAAAAATAAAAATAAATACGAATCTATTATATTGAAATCTGACCGCCTGTTTGTATTTCGCAACTACTCCTTTCAGATTGTCGAACGCAATGTGATTTACTTAACACCGGTTATCATTGATCCGAGGATGTCATAAACTCTCAGAATTAAACAAAAAAAAAATGATTTAAATTCCGAGATATTATTACTTTTTTTTTGTAAAAGTTTCTCTAAAAATGGCAACTAAATTATTCCAATTTTGAGTGCGTTCAGAGACCGAAAAGCGGGTTACTCGTATAGTTGGGGAATGACGTCATCTGATTTTCTCAGGGTAAAGTTGGGTTAAAACGGCTGGGAACGCTTTTGGATAAAGTTATGGGTATATTTACAATCAAACACTTCCTTCAACCATTCTACCATTACATTTTGATTGTACGAACATTTCAGGAACCATGCTAGCCGATGTTGGCCAATTATATCATAGTCCTGTTAAAGGTAGACCAATCAAATGTTCAGGACTCAAGTATACAGTAGGAGTCATAAAGAACAACAGTTAAGAGTTGCAGTTAGCTATAAAGCAAAAACAAACAAATCAGATTTCCCAACCACGTAATCCCTTTATCCAACAAAATTCTCCAGGTAATGTGGGTTACCCGAAGTCTGAGTAATTTACAGCTCTGAACGCTTCGGGTTACCCATGTGTTACCCTATGTACCTTGGGGTTCGGTCTATGTCCGCGCCCTTTGTGAATAAAAAAGAAGAAATAAAACGGATTAATATATTTTTTCTCATTAAAACTGAAAAAAAGAATTTATTTTCAATTTGAATGGATGAAGAAAGAAAAAAAAACTTGATTACATTAAAATTTTTGAAAAATAAAAACGTATTTTCACACATTCAAACTTCATGAATCAATTTATTCTAAAGCACAAAAATCGTCTGTCAACATATTTTAATTTAGAAATAAAGATTTTTTTTTCAGTTATAGATTAAATCAAGGAGGCAAATTTAAGCTTAGGTCTGGAATAATTGGTCCCTATTCACAAGAATTGAATTTAATGAAAAAGAATATACTATTTCCATTATCTTTGAAGGATGGCTATTAAAACGTTTCACAAGGCGTTAAAAATAAAATGGTTTACCAGGTAAACTTGACATATGTTTTCACACAATTCGCCAATTTCCACGATTGTATTTGGCCCGCCTTTTGTCATTGCTTGCAGTTTCCTTTTCGTGATTATTTGTCACAAAATTTCACTTTTTTAAAACTTAGTTATGTCAAGGTCTCTAACATAGAAATACTGTATTGTCTCCTATGGAATGTGATAAAGAGTTAGTTAATTATTTACGTTTCTATATATCGGGAATGAAATATTTTGCTTAATTAATGCATTTATTTTTCTTTTAATGATACGTGAACGAAGTCACGGGTAACAGCTAGTATATAAATAAGCCGGTTATATAGCCTCAGTTGGGTGCAAATTGCCTTAAATGGGTGCAAATAGCCTAAATAGGGTATAATTAGCCTAATTATGCATAAATAAGCCTAAATAGGTCTATACAGTCTAAGTTGGGTGCAAATAGCCAAAAAAGGGTGCAAATAGCATAAGTATATATATATATATATATGTAAGCGTAAATAGGGCTGTGTAGCATAAGTTGGCTCAAATAGACTAAATATGGTATAAATAGCTTATGTATATGTAAATAAGCCTAAATAGTGCTGTATAGCTTAAGTTGGCTGCAAATAGCCTAAATTGGGTACAAATAGACTAAATTGGGTGACAATAGCCTAATTAGGGTATAAATAGCCTAAGTATATATAAATAAGCCTAAATAGGGTTATATAGCCTAAGTATATATAAGTAAGCCTAAATAGGGTTATATAGCCTACATTGTGTGCAAATAGCCTAAATAGGGTATAAATAGCCTAAGTATACATAAATAAGCCTAAATAAGGCTGTATATTCTGAGTTGGGTACAAATAGCCTAAGTTGAGTACAGATAGCCTAAGTTGGTTGCAAATAGCCTAAATAGAACATAAATCGTCTAAGTATATATAAATAAACCTAAATAGGTCTATATACCCTAAGTTGGGTGCAAACAGCCTAAATAGGGTATAAATAGCCTAAATATATATAAATAAGCCTTAATCGGGCTATATAGCCCAAATTGGGTGCAAATAGCCAAAATAGGGTATAAAAAACCTAAGTATATATAAAAATGCCTAAATAGGGTTATATAGACTATGTTGGGTGCAAATAGCCTAAGTTGGATGCGAATAGCCTAATAAGGGTACAGATAGAATAAGAATATAAAAATAAGCCTAAATAGGGCTATATAGCCTAAGTTGGGTACAAAAAGCCTAAATAAGGTATAAATAGCCTAAGTATATATAAATAAACCTAAATAGGGTTATAAGGCCTATGTTGGGTGCAAGTTGCCTCAGTTGGGTGCAAATAGCCTACGTTTGGGTGAAAATATCCCAAATAGGGTATAAATAGCCTAAGTGTATATACGTAAGCCTAAATAGGGCTGTATAGCCTAAGTAGGGTGCAAATAACTTAAGTAGGGTATAAATAGCCTAAATATATATAAATAAGTCTAAATAGGGCTATATAGCCTAAGTTGGGTGCAAATAGCTTAAATAGGGTATAAAACACCTAAGCATATATCAATAAGCCTAAATAGGGTTATATAGCGTAAAGTGAATGCATATGGCCTAAGTTGGGTGAAAATAGCCTACATAGGGTATAAATAGCCTAAGCATATATAAATAAGCCTAAATGGGTTATATAGCCTAAGTTGAGTGCAAATAGCCTAAGTTGGGTACAAGAAGCCTATGTTGGGTGCAAGTAGCCTAAATAGGGTATAAATAGCATAAGTATATATAAAAAAGCCTAAATAGTTAGTCTAAGGTTCAATTAGCCTATAAAGGGTATAAATAGCCTAAGTATATAAAAATCAGCCTAAATAGGTCTACATAGCCTAATCTGGGTGGAAATAGCCTAAATATGGTATAAAAAGCCTAGGTATATACAAATTAACCTAAAAAGGGCTATATAGCCTAAGTTGGGTGCAAATAGCCTAAATATGGTATAAATAGCCTAAATATATATAAATAAGCGTAAATAGGGTATATAGCCTAAGTTGGGTGCAAATAGCCTGGGTACAAGAAGCCTATATTGGGTGCAAGTAGCCTAAATAAGGTATAAATAGCCTAAGTATATATAAATAAGCCTAAATAGGGCTGTATAGCCCAAGTTGGGTGCAAATAGCGTAATTAGGGTATAAAAATCCTATGTATATGTAAATAAGCCTAAATAGGGTTATATAACCTAAGTGGGGTGCAAATAGCCTAAATAGGGTATAAATAGCCTAAGCATATATGAATAAGCCTAAATAGGGCTATATAGCCTATGTTAGGTGAAAATAGTCTATATCGGGTATAATTAGCCTAAATAGTGTATAATTAGCCTAAATACTGTATAATTAGCCTAAATAGTGTATAATTAGCCTAAATATATATAAATAAGCCTAAATAGGGATTTTTAGCCTAAATTGGGTACAAAAAACCTAAATATGGTATAAATAGCCTAGGTATATATAAATAAGCCTCTAATATACCCTAAGTTGGGTGCAAATTGCCTTAAATGGGTGCAATTAGCCTAAATAGGGTATAATTAGCCTAAGTATATATAAATAAGCCTAAATAGGTCTATACAGCCTAAATTGGGTGCAAATAGCCTAAAAAGGGTGTAATTAGCCTAAGTATATATATATATATATATATATATATATATATATAAGCGTAAATAGGACTGTGTAGCCTAAGTTGGCTCAAATAGACTAAATATGGTACAAATAGTCTATGTATATGTAAATGAGCCTAAATAGTGCTGTATAGCCTAAGTTGGCTGCAAATAGCCTAATTGGGTACAAATGGCCTAAGTTGGGTGACAATAGCCTAGTTAGGGTACAAATAGCCTAAGTATGTATAAATAAGCCTAAATAGGGTTATATAGCCTAAGTTGGGTGCAAATAGCCTAAGTATATATAAGTAAGCCTAAATAGGGTTAAATAGCCTAAATTGTGTGCAAATAGCCTAAATAGGGTATAAATGGCCTAAGTCTATATAAATAAGCCTAAATAAGGCTGTATATTCTGAGTTGGGTACAAATAGCCTAAGTTGAGTACAAATAGCCTCAGTTGGTTGCAAATAGCCTAAATAGAGCATAAAAAGCCTAAGTATATATAAATAAGCCTAAATAGGGCTGTATAGCCTAAGTTGGGTGCAAATAGCGTAATTAGGGTATAAATAGCCTGTGTATATGTGAATAGGCCTAAATAGGGTTATATAACCTAAGTGGGGTGCAAATAGCCTAAATAGGGTATAAATAGCCTAAGTATATATGAATAAGCGTAAATAGGGCTATATAGCCTATGTTAGGTGAAAATAGTCTATATGGGGTATAACTAAATAGTGTATAATTAGCCTAAATAGTGTATAATTAGCCTAAATAGTGTATAATTAGCCTAAATATATATAAATAAGCCTAAATAGGGATTTTTAGCCTAAATTGGGTACAAAAAACCTAAATAGGGTATAATTAGCCTAAGTATATATAAATAAGCCTAAATAGGTCTATACAGCCTAAGTTGGGTGCAAATAGCCTAAAAAGGGTGTAAATAGCCTAAGTATATATATATATATATATATAAGCGTAAATAGGACTGTGTAGCCTAAGTTGGCTCAAATAGACTAAATATGGTATAAATAGCCTATGTATATGTAAATGAGCGTAAATAGGGCTGTATAGCCTAAGTTGGCTGCAAATAGCCTAATTGGGTACAAATGGCCTAAGTTGGGTGACAATAGCCTAGTTAGGGTACAAATAGCCTAAGTATATATAAGTAAGCCTAAATAGGTTTAAATAGCCTAAATTGTGTGCAAATAGCCTAAATAGGGTATAAATGGCCTAAGTCTATATAAATAAGCCTAAATAAGGCTGTATATTCTGAGTTGGGTACAAATAGCCTAAGTTGAGTACAAATAGCCTCAGTTGGTTGCAAATAGCCTAAATAGAGCATAAAAAGCCTAAGTATATATAAATAAACCTAAATAGGTCTATATAGCCTAAGTTGGGTGCAAACAGGCTAAATAGGGTATAAATAGCCTAATTATATAGAAATAAGCATAAATAGGGCTTTATAGCCTAGGGTGCAAATCACCTAAATAGAGTATAAATAGTCTAAGTGTATATAAATATGCCTAAATAAGGGTATATAGCTTAAGTTGGGTGAAAATAGCCTAAATAGGGTATAAAAACACCAAGTATATATAAT
Source organism: Maratus michaelseni (assembly GCA_963931845.1). Lineage (NCBI taxonomy): Eukaryota > Metazoa > Arthropoda > Arachnida > Araneae > Salticidae > Maratus > Maratus michaelseni. The sequence continues at coordinate 30,597,320 of OZ007599.1, forward strand.
TAAGCCCAAATAGGCATATAGCATAAGTTGGGTGCAAATAGACTGAACAGGATTAAATAGCGTAAGTATATATAAATAAGCATAAATAGGGCTATATAGCCTTAGGTGCAATAAGCCTAAATAAGGTATTATAACCTAAGTTGGGTACAAATAGCCTGTGTGCAAATAGTCTAAATATGTTATAAATAGCCTAAGTATATATAAATAAGCCTAAATAGGGCTGTATAGACTAAGTTGGGTGAAAATAGCGTAAATAGGGTATAAATAGCCTATGTATATGTAAATCAGCACTAAAAATTGTTATATAGCCTAAGTTGGGGGCAAATAGCCTAAATAGGTTTTATATAGCCTAAGTATATATAAATAAGCCTAAATAGGGCCATATAATGTAGGGTGCAAATAGCCTAAATAGCGTACGAATAGCCTAAGTTGGGAGAAATAGCCTTAATAAGGTGTAAATAGCCTAAGTATATATAAATAAGCCTAAATAGGTCTATATAGCCTAAGTTGGGTGAAAAAGACTAAATAGGGTATAAATAGCCTAAGTGTGTATAAATAAGCCTAAAAAGGGTGTAAATAGCCTAAATAGGGTATAAATATTCTGAGTATATATAAATAAGCCTAAACAGGTCTATATAACCTAAGGGTGTGTAAATAGCCTAAAAAGGGTGTAAATAGCCTAAGTATAATATATAAATAAGTGTAAATAGGGCTGTGTAGCCTAATTTGGCTCAAATAGCCTAAATAGGGTATAAATAACCTATGTATATGTGAATAAGCCTAAATAGTGTTGTGTAGCCTAAGTTGGGTGCAAATAGCCTAAATTGGGTACAAATAGCCTAAGTTGGATGAAAATAGCCTAAATAGGGTATAAATAGCCTATGTATATGTAAATCAGCCTAAAAAGTGTTATATAGCCTAAGTTGGGGACAAATAGCCTAAATAGGGTTATATAGCCTAAGTATATATAAAGAAGCCTAAATAGGGCCATATAATGTAGGGTTCAAATAGCCTAAATAGCGTACAAATAGCCTAAGTATATAAATAAGCCTAAATTGGGTTATATAGCCTAAGTTGCGTCTTAATAGCCTGTTGGGTGAAATAGCCTAAATAGGGTATAAATAGCCTAAGTATATATAAATAAGCCTAAATAGGTCTATACAGCCTAAAGTTGGGTGAAAAAGACTAAATATGGTATAAATAGCCTAAGTATGTATAAATAAGCCTAAAAAAGGTGTAAATAGCCTAAATAGGGTATAAATATTCTGAGTATATATAAATAAGCCTAAAAATGTCTATATAGCCTAAGGGGGTGCAAATAGCCTAAAAAGGGTGTAAATAGCCTAACTGTATATAAATGTGTAAATAGGGCTGTATAGCCTAAGTTGGCTCAAATAGCCTAAATACGGTATAAATAACCTATGTATATGTAAATAAGCCTAAATAGTGATGTATAGCCTAAATTGGGTACAAATAGCCTAAGTTGGATGAAAATAGCCTAAATAGGGTATAAATAGCCTACGTATATATAAATAAGCCTAAATAGGGTTATATAGCCAAAGATGGTTGCAAATAGCCTAAATAGGGTATAAGAAGCCCAAGTATATATAAATAATCCTAAATAGGCATCCTAATATAATAAAGGTAATCCTAATATAGCATAAGTTGGGTGCAAATAGACTAAATAGGATATAAATAGCGTAAGTAAACGTAAATGAGCCTAAATAGGGCTATATAGCCTTAGGTGCAATAAGCCTAAATAGGGTTTTACAGCCTAAGTTGGTACAAATAGCTTAAGTTGGGTGCAAATAGTCTAAATAGGGTATAAATAGCCTAAGTATATATAAAGAAGCCTAAATAGGGCTGTATAGCCTAAGTTGGGTGCAAATAGCGTAATTAGGGTATAAATAGCCTATGTATATGTGAATAGGCCTAAATAGGTGTAAAGAATCCACGATGTTGTGTGTTTTTGAAATGGGGTAGCGTGGAACCGTTTCACAATGGATCACCTTCATTAAATATTTCAGAACAAATTTTATTTAAAAAGCGTTCTTGAAATTTCTAGAGGTAAAAATTATTTACAACAATTTTTTTTAGCTGAGTTCGCTCGACTTGTAATTTATAGCAAATCACCAAATAGTCCAGTCTTTTACAGTAGTTTTAGAATCTTAAAGTCTTAACTAGTGCTACTTTTCACTCTCCCCGAAAGATCAAATCCAAGGCTGTTGCGTTGACTTCAGAGAGATCGCACTCTCTCATTCAAAAATCTGTCAGCAAACCATTCCTTCCCTACTAGGATGGGAATCCGTCCTGAGATGAGTGTTTTCCACCAACACTCGTTCTCCTGCCGAAACTCTCACTCTTCCCCTCGAATCTCTTCTCCGGTCTGCTTCTCGAACAAAAGATTCTCCGATCACCAATCAAAAAAGTTTTAGTTTACGTCATTGGATAAAGCCTTTTTTAGGGAGGTCTTACTGAGCTTTTAAATGTTCTCGCAGGAAGTTTTCCCACGATCTGAGACCCCACATATAGACGGTCAGATCAGAGAAATATTTGCTGTCTAGCAATTTCAGTTTCACAAGATTGATCGAAGCTCATCTTTTCCTATTGTAGTAAACGGCATTCTTGTCACACCACAGCTAAGCGTGAGAAAAGTTTTCCAACTCTTGGGAACTTCTATCTTTGATTACTCTGCCTAATTAGCAGACTGTGAGAGATTTAATGAAATCGTTACAACACCCCCACCATCAAAACATTTTCCGGGTTAAAACACGGAAAATCTGCAAAAAAAAAGAGTTAGCTCAACATATCTGAGTGGCTCAAATAACATTACAATTTAACCTCACAATATACATAAGTGACCCAATTTCTTATATACTGTTTACCATTGCTTGAACATCTAGCTTTAGAGACTTTTTTTTTTTGAAAGATACTTTTTACTACACATGCCAAAATAACAATAAAACTAAAAATAATCAAATATGTACAAAAGATTGGATTTTACTCAAAAACTTACTACTGAATTTCTTTACTTGTGTTTGCCGAACAATACGTTTTACACAACTGTTCGATTTCTTTAACAAGAGTGTCACAAAGGCGTGAATTTCCACTGTCCCTACTCTCTTTCAACAGAATTTCGAAGGATTTTAGAAAACTCTTTGTGAATCCGCTCACTTCCTCCAGATTAACTTTCGAATGATAACCCTTCCTGTCAACACTCACTTCCATATTTTCGCGTTTATTTTTCGAATTACCCTGCCGGTCGAAAACCAACTCATCTACTTTCCTTGACCTTTTCAAAAGGGTTTCTTTTTCCCCAATACACTGAGAACGGTGGTTCTTCATTTCGGGGGGGGAATGACGAAAGAATTTCTTCCTGCCCTTGTGGATCTGTTAAAGGGTTTATCTCAATCCCCGGGTTCTCAAAACTGGAATTAGTTTGCGATTTTTGCTTTCGCTTTATCTTTTCATTTATTAAAGCCTGCGTCTTATTACCTAAGATATAGTGTTTAATTTTAGAGTGTCTAGGCAGGATTGCCGCTTTCGTATTTACAAATCCGAGACCTTTTATTTCCATTTTTATACGTGCCACTCTAAATCGTTTTGGATATTTATCAAATGTCTGTTTAAGCCAAACATATTCATTGCCTAATTTGCTCTTATTTACCAAATTCCATGGGCAAACACAATACGAGCTACCTGAATCTCTAAGTACACACGCCTTCTTCCCATTTATTTTGTTTTCACTCAAAAAAGGTCGGAACAAGCTTTTGTCTTCGCTTATATCGCCTAAGTGATTTATGCTCTCGAAAGATTTTACTTCCGTAATATCCCTTTGTCTTTTCGGACAACGTGCCATTAGGTGAAATTCGTTTCCACACGTATGGCAACGCCTCTTTCGTTCAAAGATACGTTCCCTGTCTTTAATTTCTTTGTCTCGCCAATTTATTTTTTTGTCGGAATTTTTTTCTTCTCCAGAATTTCCCTCGAGTTTCGTTTCTTCAGATTTCCTATCATAAAAAGATCTCGCATTCTCTTTTTTATCTGAAATCCCTTTCACTGCTTCATATTCGTCGAGACAATTTGCCAAAACTAACGGGTCTTTGTAGTTTGCCCACGAATCAATGAAATGCTCTTTCAATTCGCTAGAAGTACGGCGCTTGATCTGGTCAGTTATCAATAAATTTTTCAGACTATTGAAATCTGTAACATCTAACCCATTTAACCAACCTTCTAAATAACTATTGAGTTCGAAAATAATATCCTTCCACGGAGCACCTGGATTGCGTGGATGTTTCATTAATTTTTGACGATACGCTTCTGGACTCATACGGAATCGTTCAAGCAAAAACTTTTTGACGTATTCAAAGTTATCCGTCTGATCTTGCGGTTCCCTTAAAATTAACTCTGCAATTTCGACCGGCACTAAAGCTAATAAATGCGTCACTAAGTCACCTGTCTCTATTTCCGCTTTGGTCGCCTGTCGTTCGAACAAATTTAAAAACAAAGTTATATCAGAGCGTTCCGGATCAAATCGATGCATTATTGTTCGCAGCGGCAGTTTAGGTGGGCGTTCCGACCCGGTACTGTTAGTTGAACTACGTCTATTTGCATCTTGCGTCAATCTAAGTTGTTCTAACGTAAATTCGCGTTCTTTTTGTTTTTCCTCTCTTTCTCTTTCTTCTTTCTCCCTCTCATATTCCCTTTGTTTTTCCTCATATTCCCTTTGTTTTTCAGCTTTTTCCCTTTCTTTATCCTCTGCTATCTTCTCTTCTCGATCTTTTATGATATACGCAGCTTGCGTGAATGCAAAATCTTTATCGTAATCATCGGCAGCTTCGATTTTTTGGATAATTACCGGTATCCTGTCATTTTTCCCTATTTCCACTCCCAATTCTTCCGCTAAATTCTGCAAATCAATTTTCCTGCACTGTTTCAGATCAGTTACTTCTTGCATTTTAAAATTTTATGTAAATACAATATAAAGATGAAAATGATAGTTTCGCTCGCTAACTTATGCAACAGGGATTTTAACACTTTATGGAAAATTTTCTGCTACTACCCACATAATACTAACAATTTTAAATACAATTCAATTTGAGGAATAATAAAAATAGTATACATATAAAAATAAATTTTCAATATTGTAAAATTTTCAATACACTGACACGTTTTGGTGTAGGTCATCCAAATTTAAAACAAATTTAGAAATTTGAAATTCTGTGCTCATAATTCAACCAATACTTGATATTTCTGACCCCGCAGGTAACAAAATGACCACTTTTTGCAACTGCTAAAAAATTTTCCTAACATCACATATGCAAAATATTTGATTATCAACAACATCTATTGTTTCACTAATAATATAAAAAAGTACACCTTTGAAATCTTTCAATCATGAATAACTAGACAATCGACTTATTTGAAAAATCAAACTTTTTATCTCTTTTTTTTTTCGAGAAAAAAAAATTATATATATACACATTTAGCCTGACAATCCTTATATTATTTTACTGCCAAAAGAAAATTCACACTATCAAATTTTATGCTGATAACAAATATACATATATTTTTCCAAATATGTTAAAAGTTATTAGATTTAAAAATTTATCATAATTTATCATATATCCATATTCACATAAAAAATTTCTCAGAAATGAATTTTCCTCACTAAAGAATATATAAACAAAATGAGAGCCACTCAAAAATGAATTGAGCTTACCTTTTCTACAGTCTTTGTCTGCATCATCTGTCGCCGGTTTCGGGTCTGGCCTAGACGTCGTCGATTTCACAGGTTATCTCGGTTTGTCGGCTCCTGATGTTTCCTAGAAAGGGCTTGCTTCGGACTTATTCTCGGTAAACACGGGCTTGCTTCCAGGACGGAACTGTGGTCTGTCGTGACAATGCAAGGGCTTGCTTCGGGCTTGTTCTCTGTAAACACGGGCTTGCTTCCAGGACGGAACTGCGGTCTGTCGTGACAATGCAAGGGCTTGCTTCGGGCTTGTTCTCTGTAAACACGGGCTTGCTTCCAGGACGGAACTGCGGTCTGTCGTGACAATGCAAGGGCTTGCTTCGGTCTCTGCTTTCCTCTCCTGAACTGGCGTCAGATCTTGCGCGCTTAGATGCGGGCGGGCGTCACTGCTACTGTCTGGACTCTCTTCACTAATGCTAATAAATTTTTGTCGAAATATCCGACTCGCTTGCCACCAGCTGTAAAGAATCCACGATGTTGTGTGTTTTTGAAATGGGGTAGCGTGGAACCGTTTCACAATGGATCACCTTCATTAAATATTTCAGAACAAATTTTATTTAAAAAGCGTTCTTGAAATTTCTAGAGGTAAAAATTATTTACAACAATTTTTTTTAGCTGAGTTCGCTCGACTTGTAATTTATAGCAAATCACCAAATAGTCCAGTCTTTTACAGTAGTTTTAGAATCTTAAAGTCTTAACTAGTGCTACTTTTCACTCTCCCCGAAAGATCAAATCCAAGGCTGTTGCGTTGACTTCAGAGAGATCGCACTCTCTCATTCAAAAATCTGTCAGCAAACCATTCCTTCCCTACTAGGATGGGAATCCGTCCTGAGATGAGTGTTTTCCACCAACACTCGTTCTCCTGCCGAAACTCTCACTCTTCCCCTCGAATCTCTTCTCCGGTCTGCTTCTCGAACAAAAGATTCTCCGATCACCAATCAAAAAAGTTTTAGTTTACGTCATTGGATAAAGCCTTTTTTAGGGAGGTCTTACTGAGCTTTTAAATGTTCTCGCAGGAAGTTTTCCCACGATCTGAGACCCCACATATAGACGGTCAGATCAGAGAAATATTTGCTGTCTAGCAATTTCAGTTTCACAAGATTGATCGAAGCTCATCTTTTCCTATTGTAGTAAACGGCATTCTTGTCACACCACAGCTAAGCGTGAGAAAAGTTTTCCAACTCTTGGGAACTTCTATCTTTGATTACTCTGCCTAATTAGCAGACTGTGAGAGATTTAATGAAATCGTTACATAGGGTTATATACCTAAGTGGGGTGCAAATAGCCTAAATAGGGTATAAATAGCCTAAGTATATATGAATAAGCGTAAATAGGGCTATATAGCCTATGTTAGGTGAAAATAGTCTATATCGGGTATAACTAAATAGTGTATAATTAGCCTAAATAGTGTATAATTAGCCTAAATAGTGTATAATTAGCCTAAATAGTGTATAATTAGCCTAAATAGTGTATAATTAGCCTAAATATATATAAATAAGCCTAAATAGGGATTTTTAGCCTAAATTGGGTACAAAAAACCTAAATATGGTATAAATAGCCTAAGTATATATAAAAAAGCCGGAAATATAGCCTAAGTTGGGTGCAAATTGCCTTAAATGGGTGCAAATAGCCTAAATAGGGTATAATTAGCATAAGTATATATAAATAAGCCTAAAAAGGTCTATACAGCCTAAGTTGGGTGCAAATAGCCTGAAAAGGGTGTAAATAGCCTAAGTATATATATATATATATATATATATATATATATATATAAGCGTAAATAGGACTGTGTAGCCTAAGTTGGCTCAAATAGACTAAATATGGTATAAATAGCCTATGTATATGTAAATGAGCGTAAATAGGGCTGTATAGCCTAAGTTGGCTGCAAATAGCCTAATTGGGTACAAATGGCCTAAGTTGGGTGACAATAGCCTAGTTAGGGTACAAATAGCCTAAGTATATATAAATAAGCCTAAATAGGGTTATATAGCCTAAGTTGGGTGCAAATAGCCTAAGTATATATAAGTAAGCCTAAATAGGGTTAAATAGCCTAAATTGTGTGCAAATAGCCTAAATAGGGTATAAATGGCCTAAGTCTATATAAATAAGCCTAAATAAGGCTGTATATTCTGAGTTGGGTACAAATAGCCGCAGTTGGTTGCAAATAGCCTAAATAGAGCATAAAAAGCCTAAGTATATATAAATAAACCTAAATAGGTCTATATAGCCTAAGTTGGGTGCAAACAGGCTAAATAGGGTATAAATAGCCTAATTATATAGAAATAAGCATAAATAGGGCTTTATAGCCTAGGGTGCAAATCACCTAAATAGGGTATAAATAGTCTAAGTGTATATAAATATGCCTAAATAAGGGTATATAGCCTAAGTTGGGTGAAAATAGCCTAAATAGGGTATAAAAACACCAAGTATATATAATTAAGCCCAAATAGGTATATAGCATAAGTTGGGTGCAAATAGACTGAACAGGATTAAATAGCGTAAGTATATATAAATGAGCATAAATAGGGCTATATAGCCTTAGGTGAAATAAGCCTAAATAAGGTATTATAACCTAAGTTGGGTACAAATAGCCAGTGTGCAAATAGTCTAAATATGCTATAAATAGCCTAAGTATATATAAATAAGCCTAAATAGGGCTCTATAGCCTAAGTTGGGTGAAAATAGCGTAAATAGGGTATAAATAGCCTATGTATATGTAAATCAGCACTAAAAATTGTTATATAGCCTAAGTTGGGGGCAAATAGCCTAAATAGGTTTTATATAGCCTAAGTATATATAAATAAGCCTAAATAGGGCCATATAATGTAGGGTGCAAATAGCCTAAATAGCGTACGAATAGCCTAAGTTGGGAGAAATAGCCTTAATAGGGTGTAAATAGCCTAAGTATATATAAATAAGCCTAAATAGGTCTATATAGCCTAAGTTGGGTGAAAAAGACTAAATAGGGTATAAATAGCCTAAGTGTGTATAAATAAACCTAAAAAGGGTGTAAATAGCCTAAATAGGGTATAAATATTCTGAGTATATATAAATAAGCCTAAACAGGTCTATATAACCTAAGGGTGTGTAAATAGCCTAAAAAGGGTGTAAATAGCCTAAGTATAATATATAAATAAGTGTAAATAGGGCTGTGTAGCCTAATTTGGCTCAAATAGCCTAAATAGGGTATAAATAACCTATGTATATGTAAATAAGCCTAAATAGTGTTGTATAGCCTAAGTTGGGTGCAAATAGCCTAAATTGGGTACAAATAGCCTAAGTTGGATGAAAATAGCCTAAATAGGGTATAAATAGCCTATGTATATGTAAATTAGCCTAAAAAGTGTTATATAGCCTAAGTTGGGGGCAAATAGCCTAAATAGGGTTATATAGCCTAAGTATATATAAAGAAGCCTAAATAGGGCCATATAATGTAGGGTTCAAATAGCCTATATAGCGTACAAATAGCCTAAGTATATAAATATGCCTAAATTGGGTTATATAGCCTAAGTTGCGTCTAAATAGCCTGAGTTGGGTGAAATAGCCTTAATAGTGTATAGATAGCCTAAGTATATATAAATAAGCCAAAATAGGTCTATACAGCCTAAAGTTGGGTGAAAAAGACTAAATATGGTATAAATAGCCTATGTATGTATAAATAAGCCTAAAAAGGGTGTAAATAGCCTAAATAGGGTATAAATATTCTGAGTATATACAAATAAGCCTAAACATGTCTATATAGCCTAAGGTTGTGCAAATAGCCTAAAAAGGGTGTAAATAGCCTAACTGTATATAAATGTGTAAATAGTGCTGTATAGCCTAAGTTGGCTCAAATAGCCTAAATACGGTATAAATAACCTATGTATATGTAAATAAGCCTAAATATTGTTGTATAGCCTAAGTTGGGTGCAAATAGCCTAAATTGGGTACAAATAGCCTAAGTTGGATGAAAATAGCCTAAATAGGGTATAAATAGCCTACGTATATATAAATAAGCCTAAATAGGGTTATATAGCCAAAGATGGTTGCAAATAGCCTAAATAGAGTATAAGAAGCCCAAGTATATATAAATAATCCTAAATAGGCATCCTAATATAATAAAGGTAATCCTAATATAGCATAAGTTGGGTGCAAATAGACTAAATAGGATATAAATAGCGTAAGTAAACGTAAATGAGCCTAAATAGGGCTATATAGCCTTATGTGCAATAAGCCTAAATAGGGTTTTATAGCCTAAGTTGGTACAAATAACTTAAGTTGGGTGCAAATAGCCTAAATAGGGTATAAATAGCCTATGTATATGTAAATCAGCACTAAAAATTGTTATATAGCCTAAGTTGGGGGCAAATAGCTTAAATAGGTTTTATATAGCCTAAGTATATATAAATAAGCCTAAATAGGGCCATATAATGTAGGGTGCAAATAGCCTAAATAGCGTACGAATAGCCTAAGTGTATAAATAAGCCTAAATTGTGTTATATAGCCTAAGTTGCGTGTAAATAGCCTTAGTTGGGAGAAATAGCCTTATTAGGGTGTAAATAGCCAAAGTATATATAAATAAGCCTAAATAGGTCTATATAGCCTAAGTTGGGTGAAAAAGACTAAATAGGGTATAAATAGCCTAAGTGTGTATAAATAAGCCTAAAAAGGGTGTAAATAGCCTAAATAGGGTATAAATATTCTGAGTATATATAAATAAGCCTAAATAGGGCTATATAACCTAAGGGTGTGCAAATAGCCTAAAAAGGGTGTAAATAGCCTAAGTATAATATATAAATAAGTGTAAATAGGGCTGTGTAGCCTAAGTTGGCTCAAATAGCCTAAATAGGGTATAAATAACCTATGTATATGTAAATAAGCCTAAATAGTGTTGTATAGCCTAAGTTGGGTGCAAATAGCCTAAATTGGGTACAAATAGCCTAAGTTGGATGAAAATAGCCTAAATAGGGTATAAATAGCCTATGTATATGTAAATCAGCCTAAAAAGTGTTATATAGCCTAAGTTGGGGGCAAATAGCCTAAATAGCGTACAAATAGCCTAAGTATATAAATAAGCCTAAATTGGGTTATATAGCCTAAGTTGCGTCTAAATAGCCTAAGTTGGGTGAAATAGCCTTAATAGGGTATAAATAGCCTAAGTATAGCTTATTTATATAAGCCTAAATAGGTCTATACAGCCTAAAGTTGGGTGAAAAAGACTAAATATGGTATAAATAGCCTAAGTATGTATAAATAAGCCTAAAAAAGGTGTAAATAGCCTAAATAGGGTATAAATATTCTGAGTATATATAAATAAGCCTAAACATGTCTATATAGCCTAAGGGGGTGCAAATAGCCTAAAAAGTGTGTAAATAGCCTAACTGTATATAAATGTGTAAATAGGGCTGTATAGCCTAAGTTGGCTCAAATAGCCTAAATACGGTATAAATAACCTATGTATATGTAAATAAGCCTAAATAGTGTTGTATAGCCTAAGTTGGGTGCAAATAACCTAAATTGGGTACAAATAGCCTAAGTTGGATGAAAATAGCCTAAATAGGGTATAAATAGCCTACGTATATATAAATAAGCCTAAATAGGGTTATATAGCCAAAGATGGTTGCAAATAGCCTAAATAGGGTATAAGAAGCCCAAGTATATATAAATAATCCTAAATAGGCATCCTAATATAATAAAGGTAATCTTAATATAGCATAAGTTGGGTGCAAATAGACTAAATAGGATATAAATAGCGTAAGTAAACGTAAATGAGCCTAAATAGGGCTATATAGCCTTAGGTGCAATAAGCCTAAATAGGGTTTTATAGCTTAAGTTGGTACAAATAGCTTAAGTTGGGTGCAAATAGTCTAAATAGGGTATAAATTGCCTAAGTATATATAAATAAGCCTAAATAGGGCTGTATAGCCTAAGTTGGGAGGAAATAGCCAAAATAGGGTATAAATAGCCTATGTATATGTAAATGTTTCTGCAGCAAGCACTGGACAAGAAATTATCTGGCTTTTAAAACTGCTCGAAGATCTTAATTTACATCAAGACACACCCATAATGATTTACCATGATAATCAAAGCAATATTAAAATGATAGAGAATGAAAAATTTTCGAAGAGGACGAAGCATATAGATATTAAGGTTCACGCCATAAGACAGTTAAAGGAAGATGGAATTATTGAACTAAAATATTGTCCTACGGAACACATCATTGCAGATTGTTTGACGAAACCCATACCAAAACTTCAACTATTGTACAACAGAAAAACAATGAGATTGTTACCTTATCCATTTGAAGTGATTAAGGAGAGGTTTTAAAATTAATAATCCAGATGAACTCACGAAACAGAATCCAATTAGTAAGCGAGAAACATTTAACGAACAGTTGTGAAAAGCGTGTGTGCAGCGTTTTACTCTAATGACTGTTTTTTAAATTATATAGAAAGACTGATCTCATCAGATGTTTAGCTGATTAAAAACAGACTCTTTTTTATATTTTTATTTTGTGGCACGTGTGTTTCTAACGCCACAGTTTTGTACTTACTTTTAAATCTGTAACTGGGTTGATAAGTCACAATCCAAAATGAAGCTTTCAATTATAAATTTTAAACCCTAAAAATGGTGTCTTTATCTTCATTGATATCCACAGCAACTAATCAAATTTTATTTCTTCCAGCTAATGAAAAACAAATCATCAGAATAAAGAACACAATTAATATGTGTTCACCAATTAATAAATAAAACATAATTACAAATATAAGGAATATATAGTTGAATCCCAGCTCATAATTTAACATGGATTATAGATGATGGACGACCAGATGACCATCCGAGCCGTGAAGTATAGAAGGTAAGCCCATTAACTTACCTCTATTATTATTGTGTATAATAAATTGCCACTAGTCAGAATGACTATTTTAACTAATCACGAGATAGCGCGCGATTTGATCTACCGAAGCTTTATTTGTTTTGGCTCTACTGGCCATTCTTTTTTCCATAAATTATAGCTTCTGTTGCTATCTACTGAGATTAAATGTAATTTAAAGCATTGATCGCTGAAGGTTTTATCAGTTATTGTACGAATAGACTCTGTTCTTTGGACTACAAAGCAACTATAGTGGAACTTCGGGTATTACGGAATATCATTTACGTTTGAGTCAATATTACAGCTCGATATTGTTTAAAACCGAAAAAACGAATACAATCACAAACCTCAACTATCCGTGATTAGTAATTTGTTTACAAAAATCACTTTAATAAATTTCATCACATGCAAACAAATAATAATAATGAAAAACATTTTTAGAGGGTATTAGGAGATAGTCGGGAAATATGGAATAGGGTGTCAAAAAGGAAGAGAAATTGGCAAAAAACAGATGTAATGATATGAAGAGAGCATGATCAAAATAGGTAGTCAGCCAATAAACTCCAGATTTTCACAAATCACATATATAAAGATCTGTCTTTGAGCATTTCCTATAACCTATTGGCATTCCCTATAACCCGACACCGTTGGTTTGGAAAAAAATTACTCTATATTGATGGGTGTGAATCGCGAGCTGAAAAACGAGTATTACATCATTAACTGTTAGTATTTCGGTGCACATAGTGCTTAGTATCAATGTAAATATATTACACTAGTGTTCAAAACTTAAGCAACAAACACAAAATGCTAATTTCTGAACACGTGAGTACTTAAAAGTAAATTCTGTAACAGCAAGTGTAGAAAATAGGTACTTTCCTAACAGCACAGACAGTCGATTTGAAGTCTTCTTGACATTACAAATGGTCACAATTGTTACAGTCACTACAATGAACAGAAATGTGACATCTTTCATTCGTCTCATTTTTACTCTCATTTGGGTCACTCCACTGAACAGTCACCATGACTGCTGCTTTTTGCCGAGTCACCAGGTGACTTTACAATGAAGTCATCTTGTGACTATCATGTGACTGTCATTTTGACACTCCATTATAAAGTCATCATGATAGCTGTTCTGTGACGAGTTCCCAAGTGACAGAAAATGAAATCATCTGGTGACTTTTCACAAAGGAGTGCAAAATGATGACTTCACAATAGAGTGTCGATCACCAGAAAGTCACCATGCGACTTCCTTGTGACATTATTTGGCGACTCATCACAATGCAATGCTAACAATGACTTCAAAGTTCAGTCTTCAACTGACATAGTGACTTGAGAATCACAAGGTGACTTCATTGTAATGTCACCTGGTGACCCATCACAAAGCGACAGTGTCAACAATCATTTGAGAGATCCCATATTTTGATTCACTGTAGCGATTGTGACACTTCTAACCATGTGTGACGTCAAGGAGACTTCACATCTACTGGCTGTGCTGTTAGGGTAGTACCTCTTTTCTACATATAGAATTTCCTTTTGAGTGCTCACGTGTTCAGAAATTAGCATTTTGTGTTTGTTGCTTAAGTTGTGCACACCAGTGTATTTCCAATAATGAATAAAAAATATTAAAAAATTATCTCCTGTAACTTTACAAAGACGAAAAACAAATATTTATTGACACAACACGCCCTGACGCCGACCGACGAACTGCTAGTTCTAGGGGAGAGGGGGGGGGGGCATTCTGGAAACTTTCTTAAGTAGTTTATGATGCTGCCAAAGGATGACAGCACTTTACCAAACAGAAACCTTGGTATTCCATATTACACGACTATTCCATAATACCTGAAGTTCCTCTACTTAGAAGCAGAGTCGGTAGATAAAGGGTTAAAGATATTTTGAGGTTTAAATATAATTTAGGATTAATATTTACTGCATTTGTGATTCACTTTCCTTTAAAGATTGTTTAAATATGTTATACAAGATCAGAAACATAGGTTTGTTTAGCAAATTTTAATGTATTATCTCATTTCTATTAATTTGATTTTTTTTGCAATAAGAAGCATTCGTAAGTCAGTACACCATCGTAGTGTTTCGCTTGTTTTACATTATTATTCACATATTTAACAGACATAAAAATTACAACGGTGTTCTGAGCACTTCCATCGAAAAAAAACATTAAATTTATATAATTTTTACATTTGCTAAATAAAGCTAGGTTTCCGATTTTGTATAACACCTTTAAATAATCGTCAAAGAAAAACTAATCAGACAGGCAGTAAATATGCATCTACACATCATCAAGAACAACAAAATAAATCTAATAGAACATCTAAATTATATTAAAACAATCAAAACATGTTGGAAAAAAGAAATAATTTTTACCCTTTTCGCGGCTAAAACTCAGTGCTTATCAACCCGCCTCCTTATTGAACAGTTATTCTGAATAACCCTGTATATCCAGTTTAAAATAAAATTTAGCTTCAAATGAATAGTATTTTTATAATCAATAATCAAGAGCAATTTGATACTATTTGCTATTCAATTGTTTTCTATTTTTCAGGAATTTCAGAAAGATATAGATCTGTTTCATGGGTGGATATAGCTGATATGGACGAGCGTTTGGGATCCATTATCTCAGGCTGTGTTTTGAGCTGTTCCAGTGTAGAAGCAATGTCAAAAAATTGTTTCTTTTCGTTTCGTTTATTTAATCATTTTCCTTTTCTCTGTTAAGGACTCCCATCCAGCTTTAAAAAGCCACGATTATGACAACCTGGACCCTGGACAAAATTAATTGGGGATTCCCACCCCATTGTTAATCAAAATGGGTTAAAGCTGTAAATGGAGCAATTCTGGACTAATCTGTAAGGCCTAATTCACCCAGATACACTTATTAATCATAGCATTTGGTCTGATATCTGAATCAGCTCAACAAAATAAATCGCAGGTAATGGAACTCCAGTAAAATGGTACTTCAGTAAATAGGAGTTCCATTACACGTGATTTATTATGTTGAGCTGATTCACATATCAGACCAGATGCTATGATCAATGAGGTTAGATGCGTGAATTATGTCCTCCAGATTCCTCCAGGATAGCTCCATCGGCAGTTTGAGTCAGGAGTCCCTGGTTCGAATCTGGTCTGTCCATTTTTCGCCCAGTCGGAAAATTATAAAACTATTGTTTTCGTCATATAAACTAAACTGTTTGATTTTTTTTAAATTTTTACTTTTTTGCTTTTCTATGCTTTGAAACCAAACCAATAAATGAGAACACGGATTCTTATTTCCTCATAAAATAAATGTTACTTTCATCTGAGCTTGCAAAATGCCTTCAAGGAGTGTGGTCAAAAAAGTAAGCAATTTTCATTATTATTTAACTTAAGCGCTTTACAAATAAAAAATAAAAAATTGAGGATTTGTAGAAAGACCTTTAAAAAAAAGCCCTTCAATTTGTTATTGCGTGAATTTAGGTTATTAATAATTAAATTGATATTTTAAAGGGGTTAACACTTTTAGATCTGTATTTATGAGAATAAATTATCAGTCCCCTACAGTATCTATTTCAGAAAGAAGGCTCTTTCTGTCATCTACAGCGTCATTTTGTTTGTAAAAAAGCAACGAATGTGTAGTGTATTTGTAGTGTTATTTTAACCTCAGGTTTCAAGAGGGAAAATTGAATTAAGTGATGTCTTATTAGCTAAAACAATGATTAAAATAAGTTTTCACCATGGGAAAAAAGACGTTCAATGCTGACATAGTGCTTTTTTAAAAATGTCTTCTTCATTTTTAAATATTTAAAAATCCCTATCAATTTAAAAAATTCTACTTGTAAAAATTTTTCAAATGTTATCATTTTTAAAAAAATATTTAAAATTGAAGGAGACAATTTTAAAAATCTCACTCCTTCGGCATCTGATGTGAAAACCGTACATCGATAATTATATTAGCTAATGAGTCATCACCTATTTAAATTTCCCTATAGGTTACATGGGATTTCCCGATTGGCAAGGAAAGTAATGTCTGCATAGGCTCGGCCTGACCCGCGGGCCAAGTGCGACCAATTTCCATTCACGAGAATCGGGTCAGGGCTGGTCTTCACTCTTTCCGGGCCGGCTTGGGCCTAATTTGTTTCTGCAAAGAATGAATTCAGAAATATGCCAGAAAATAGCTATTTTGGATTTGAGAACAACTTTAAAGAAAATATAAGTATACATTTTCAAATAAGCATTCTGAAAAATTTACATTAGGAATCAATTTAAATAATAGATATACCTATTGTGCGATATTATTAAATAATAAACATTGTATCAAGCAGTAAAACAGTTTTCGTTGTAAATGAAATATAGAACTTAATATCATAAATGCCAAAAAAAATATTATATATTTTTTTTCTTTACAAATTATTTTCTTTATAGTTTTTGATAGAATACTAAATTCAGAACTTAAATATCAATTTTTACAGTAAAAACATTCGATAACACAGCTGGAAAAATTACCTTAACTAAACAGTTATTTTATTGTTTGATCAATATTTATTATTTTTGTGCATCTAACATTGACAAATCTCGAGAAATAAATTACTCAATGCATTAAAATGTCACATTTTTTTTTTTTTCAAATATACCGGAAAATTATTTCTGGAGACCTACACTAGCAACGAAATTATTAAATTGCAAATCAAATATTAATAATTTTAAAAATTGCAATGTTTTTAATTATAATGAATAACTATGAAAATTGAACTAAGAAACGCAAAACATTAAATAAATTCCTCCTTTTACATAATACTTTACATTTAGAATACATATTGTTAGTAAATACTTTAAGCTTTTTTCCAAATAGTCTATTTAAAAAAAACTTAAACATTAAAGATAAAATTTAATGCAAGTGATTTTTTAAAAGAAAATTTAAACATCTTAACTTTTAAATAATGCAATATTAAATGTACTAGTACTAAACATGCACTATTAACAAAACTGCGAAGACATTAAAAGTTACCTGCTGATCTATAGGTAAAGGTGTTTTTATTGAATGCTCCTTATCTGCTTCCCTTTCATTGAAAAATTAGACTGTACATCCACTACAATAATTTTCAAATCATTCCAGCAGAGAGGTGTGTTCATAGATCTGAGAAATCAAATTTCACCCAGGCCTTATGAACGCACCCGGCTAGACACAGGGAGATGTTAAAATGGATGGTTTACTTTAAAATGGAGATTGTTCACTTTAAAACGTTAATTTACTTACACAGTATAAATCTACAAGCTTAAAAGAACGCAACACACGCTAATCCTATCCTAACTTATAATGAGAAAAAATCGTCTGCCTTCAATATGCGCGCGCAGTATTGTTTAAACACAACAAAATAACAGCTAGCAGATGTTTCCAACTTTACCGCAAATGATATAGGAAGAAAATAATTTAAATAAAGACATTTCAAAACCTTTATAATTTATATGGCTGAAAAATGAACTTCTAATGATGCATAATATTCTTTTTTTATATGAGAGAGTTTTGTATTGTTAGAAATAAACTGTGAAAATTTACATTTTTATATATTTTTTAATCCATTGCATTTGCTTTAGACGTCAAAAGTAAAGATAAATTTTAAATAATAATTGATTTAATAGGCTTTATAAAGTAAATTCGATATAAATTTAAATTGCAATCAAATTTCCTAAGTACAAATTTTTTATTTTTTACACTCTATCGAAAAGAGCAATATTTTTAATAGAGGTGACATCTTACTAAGCACTGGCCAGTTTTGGATAAATTGCTATAGGAATCACATATACTTTATAACATGTTTTTAATTAATTTTTGCTCGGAAATACACGAAATTGGCTCGTGTTTTGTTCAGAAACTATGTTATTGAAAAACCTTTTCCATTTTTTGTTAAAAGCAGAAGATCTTTCAGAAAAGAATGTCAAAGTCGGCGTTTTGATTTGAATATCCGACGTGACAGTGAAAGACAGGAGAAAAACTGGTCGTCACGTGACACGAATTGCTTATAACTCGATAAATAACTAAATTTCTATTTAAGGATTTTTACCTGTGTATTATATAGTATATTTTGTTAAATTTCATGAAAATGGTAATGAAAATTGTAAAAAATTATCTGTCTCATATATGTAGTCAGATATTTATTTATTATTTTATTTTGGAAATACTCAATATATTTAAATAGTGTGTGACAATATTTTTATTAATGATTTAGGTACATGACATAATTCAAATCTATATTTTATGAGTTTTTTTTTTCCAAATTCACTCTCCGATCACACCGTGAAGTCACAGAGTGTTCGCATTTTGGTCATAGGTTTTACGTGACTTATGTGACTTGCAGTGACGTCATTGCAACGTCACAAAAATTTCTAAAGCTGTCAAAAAGTAATTTTCTTTATGTTATAAGATGTTCTAAAGTTTATTTTAAGTTTTCTTTAGATCTCCAAGACGTTCACATTTTGGTCACAGTGTGACGTTACAAAGTGGTGGCATTTTGGTCACAGATGTGACGTAACGTACGTGACTCACATTGATGTCACTGTGACTGTGCATGCTATGCGGGATGTGGAGGACTCCATCTTGCATGAAAATGATTTTCTCCATGCACTGTCTTTGCGGAAGTGCCGGAATAACAAAGTTGTTTAGCATTTGGCGATATTTGTCTCCGGTAACAGAACAAGTTACAGATCCTGTCGGAGCTGTGAAAGAACACAAAACAGTTATCTTTGGTGAATGCGAAGGAATTTCCTTGAATGCTCTTGGTGACTTGTTATCCGAAATTCGGCAGTTCTGGGTATTTACAGTTCCATTCAGGTAAAAGTGGGCCTCGTCTCCCCATAAAATTTTCCAGGGCCAAGCATCACCCAACTCCATTCTGGCAAGAAAAGTGAGAGCAAAAGTCAATCGCTTATCATGGTCGGTGTGACGTAACTCTTGTACACGGTTGATCTTGTACGGATAGAAGTGGATAATCTTCGTAGGATTTTCCATACCGTACAATAAGGCATATCCAGATTCCGAGCTATCCCACGAGCGCTGGAAGTGGTAGCAATATTTTCTGGTGCTCTGTCGACAATCGCCGTTGCCACTTCTTCGATTGTATCCTGTGATACGGGTTTTCGTCCTCTGCCTGACTGAACATTTAGAGAACCTGTGTTCTCAAACTTCTCAACCATTGCTTTTAAACCATTAACTGACAAAGGACCGTTACCTTTACGCATTTTTTGTGGTTTCTAAAAGCACGAAGAGCGGCTGGCGCATTGCACTGGTTGAGGTAAAAGAATTCGACTAGTAGAGCTCGCTGGACTAAAGATGGAGACATTATGAGAGATAACTTTCAATGAAATTTCTTCTAACAGTAGCACATTACCTTTTAAAGCCGAACAAGCAGGCACTAGGCCAAAAGATGTAACTTGAAATTTGAATAAAGAACTTCTTCTTCTGCTGTTGCTTTCTTTGGGGCTCTGTAAGTGAAATTGCAGATAAAGAAACTTTAGCAGTGTTTATGTAAATTTTTAGTTTTTTATAAACTGTTACCATTTTGAGCTTGGATTAAATTGCTAAATTCGTTAAATAAAAAGTAATTTTATTTCAGTATTGATTTTGCATTTTTTGAAACTCTCTTTTTCGAATACACAGCGCCACATATTCCACTAGAGGTGACTTTTGGAACTAATTTTTTTTTTCGCGGAATCCTTCGTCCCCCGCCTTGTTTAATCTTCCTACAAAATTTGGCGCCATTCTCGCAATTAGATCGCGCTACAGAACACTCTGAGTACCGTCAGTATAATTATGACCACCTTGTATATCAACCTACACATCCCAGGTAAAAAAATCAGCAAGAAACCTTCAAAAATTTAATGATTTTGAAGGTATTTTGAAGGTTTCTACAGGTATTTTGAAGGAAAATGACAACTGCAGGTTTCCTCCATGAAATATTACAGGTTTTTTAAAGGTTTTATTCAGGATTATTTCAGCACGCTTATAACCTTCAAATTACCTTCACTGACTTATCAGATCTTCTTAAAATCCTTACAGGTATTTTGAAGAAAAACGGGAACAGCTTTTCAAGCAGGAAATACGAAGGTTTCAAAAAAATTTTGTGCAGGTTTATTTCAGCATTTATTTCAGCATTTATCATATTCAGCAGTATTTTATTTTGCAGGTTTATTTCAGCCTATAGCCTATGTTGGGGGCAAATAGCCTAAGTTGGGTGCAAATAGCCTAAATAGGGTATAAATAGCCTAAATATATATAAAAAAATAAGCCTAAATAGGTCTACATAGCTTAAATTGGGTGCAAATAGCCTAAATAGGGTATAATTATAGCCTACAAATTACCTTCAGTGACCTAGCATTAGCAAACTTTCCCTAAAATCACATTACAGGTATTTTGAAGAAAAGGAAAACTGCTTTTCATGCAGAATATTTAAAAGCTTTTTCTAAATGTTTTATTATAGCCGATATAGTTAAGCATCTAACTCATATTCAAATAGCTTTTTAATGGAAAAGGCCAGAGTCACATAGAGCGAAGGGAAGGAGGGGGGGGGGGGGGAATGAGATTGGTTATATACTCTTTCTCTCAGTGTTTAATTATTTTATGTTATTCGAAAAGAATAAATTTTAAACAGAAAATTAGTTAAAATTTTAATTAATTGATCAAAATTCAAGGAGTGCGCCACCTAAAATCAACACTGCCCTGAAATACACAATTTTTAGGTGCAAATAGCTTAAGTATATATAAATAAACCTAAATAGGTAGCCTAAGTTGGGTGCAAATAGCCAAAGTATATATAAATAAGCCTAAATAGGTAGCCTAAGTTGGGTGCAAATAGCCTAAATATGGTATAAATAGCCTAAATATATAAAAAATAAGCCTAAATAGGTCTACATAGCTTAAGTTGGGTGCAAATAGCCTAAATAGGGTATAAATAGCCTAAGTATATATAAATAAGCCTTAATCGGGCTCTATAGCCCAAGTTGGGTGCAAATAGCCAAAATAGGGTATAAAAAACCTAAGTATATATAAAAATGCCTAAATAGGGTTATATAGCCTATGTTGGGTGCAAATAGCCTAAGTTGGGTGCAAATAGCCTTAATAGGGTATAAATAGCCTAAATATATATAAAAAATAAGCCTAAATAGGTCTACATAACTTAAATTCGGTGCAAATAGCCTAAATAGGGTATAAATAGCCTAAATATATATAAAAATGCCTAAATAGGGTTATATAGACTATGTTGGGTGCAAATAGCCTAAGTTGGGTGCAAATAGCCTAATAAGGGTATAAATAGAATAAGTATATATAAATAAGCTTAAATAGGGCTATATAGCCTAAGTTGGGTACAAAAAGCCTAAATAAGGTATAAATAGCCTAAGTATATATAAATAAGCCTAAATAGGGTTATAAGGCCTATGTTGGGTGCAAGTAGCCTCAGTTGGGTGCAAATAGCCTAAGTTGGGTGAAAATATCCCAAATAGGGTATAAATAGCCTAAGTATATATGCGTAACCCTAAACATTGCTATATAGCATAAGTTGGGTGCAAATAGCCTAAATAGGGTATAAATAACCTAAGCATATATCGATAAGCCTAAATAGGGTTATATAGCCTGAAGTGAATGCATATGGCCTAAGTTGGGTGAAAATAGCCTAAATAGGGTATAAATAGCCTATGTATGTATAAATAAGCCTAAAAAGGGTGTAAATAGCCTAAATAGGGTATAAATATTCTGAGTATATATAAATAAGTGTAAATAGGGCTGTGTAGCCTAATTTGGCTCAAATAGCCTAAAAAGGGTGTAAATAGCCTAACTGTATATAAATGTGTAAATAGTGCTGTATAGCCTAAGTTGGCTAAAATAGCCTAAATACGGTATAAACAACCTATGTATATGTAAATAAGCCTAAATATTGTTGTATAGCCTAAGTTGGGTGCAAATAGCCTAAATTGGGTACAAGTAGCCTAAGTTGGATGAAAATAGCCTAAATAGGGTATAAATAGCCTACGTATATATAAATAAGCCTAAATAGGGTTATATAGCTTAAGTTGGGTGCAAATAGCCTAAATAGGGTATAAATAGCCTAAGTATATATAAATAAGCCTTAATCGGGCTCTATAGCCCAAGTTGGGTGCAAATAGCCAAAATAGGGTATAAAAACCCTAAGTATATATAAAAATGCCTAAATAGGGTTATATAGCCTATGTTGGGTGCACATAGCCTAAGTTGGGTGCAAACAGCCTAAATAGGGTATAAATAGCCTAAATATATATATAAAAAATAAGCCTAAATAGGTCTACATAACTTAAATTCGGTGCAAATAGCCTAAATAGGGTATAAATAGCCTAAATATATATAAAAATGCCTAAATAGGGTTATATAGACTATGTTGGGTGCAAATAGCCTAAGTTGGGTGCAAATAGCCTAATAAGGGTATAAATAGAATAAGTATATATAAATAAGCTTAAATAGGGCTATATAGCCTAAGTTGGGTACAAAAAGCCTAAATAAGGTATAAATAGCCTAAGTATATATAAATAAGCCTAAAGAGGGTTATAAGGCCTATGTTGGGTGCAAGTAGCCTCAGTTGGGTGCAAATAGCCTAAGTTGGGTGAAAATATCCCAAATAGGGTATAAATAGCCTAAGTATATATGCGTAACCCTAAACATTGCTATATAGCCTAAGTTGGGTGCAAATAGCCTAAATAGGGTATAAATAACCTAAGCATATATCGATAAGCCTAAATAGGGTTATATAGCCTGAAGTGAATGCATATGGCCTAAGTTGGGTGAAAATAGCCTAAATAGGGTATAAATAGCCTATGTATGTATAAATAAGCCTAAAAAGGGTGTAAATAGCCTAAATAGGGTATAAATATTCTGAGTATATATAAATAAGTGTAAATAGGGCTGTGTAGCCTAATTTGGCTCAAATAGCCTAAAAAGGGTGTAAATAGCCTAACTGTATATAAATGTGTAAATAGTGCTGTATAGCCTAAGTTGGCTCATATAGCCTAAATACGGTATAAACAACCTATGTATATGTAAATAAGCCTAAATATTGTTGTATAGCCTAAGTTGGGTGCAAATAGCCTAAATTGGGTACAAGTAGCCTAAGTTGGATGAAAATAGCCTAAATAGGGTATAAATAGCCTACGTATATATAAATAAGCCTAAATAGGGTTATGTAGACAAAGATGGTTGCAAATAGCCTAAATAGGGTATAAGAAGCCCAAGTATATATAAATAATCCTAAATAGGCATCCTAATATAATAAAGGTAATCCTAATATAGCATAAGTTGGGTGCAAATAGACTAAATAGGATATAAATAGCGTAAGTAAACGTAAATGAGCCTAAATAGGGCTATATAGCCTTAGGTGCAATAAGCCTAAATAGGGTTTTATAGCCTAAGTTGGTACAAATAGCTTAAGTTGGGTGCAAATAGCCTAAATAGGGTATAAATAGCCTATGTATATGTAAATCAGCACTAAAAATTGTTATATAGCCTAAGTTGGGGCAAATAGCCTAAATAGGTTTTATATAGCCTAAGAATATATAAATAAGCCTAAATAGGGCCATATAATGTAGGGTGCAAATAACCTAAATAGCGTACGAATAGCCTAAGTGTATAAATAAGCCTAAATTGTGTTATATAGCCTAAGTTGCGTGTAAATAGCCTTAGTTGGGAGAAATAGCCTTATTAGGGTGTAAACAGCCAAAGTATATATAAATAAGCCTAAATAGGTCTATATAGCCCAAGTTGGGTGAAAAAGACTAAATAGGGTATAAATAGCCTAAGTGTGTATAAATAAGCCTAAAAAGGGTGTAAATAGCCTAAATAGGGTATAAATATTCTGAGTATATATAAATAAGCCTAAACAGGTCTATATAACCTAAGGGTGTGCAAATAGCCTAAAAAGGGTGTAAATAGCCTAAGTATAATATATAAATAAGTGTAAATAGGGCTGTGTAGCCTAATTTGGCTCAAATAGCCTAAATAGGGTATAAATAACCTATGTATATGTAAATAAGCCTAAATAGTGTTGTATAGCCTAAGTTGGGTGCAAATAGCCTAAATTGGGTACAAATAGCCTAAGTTGGATGAAAATAGCCTAAATAGGGTATAAATAGCCTATGTATATGTAAATCAGCCTAAAAAGTGTTATATAGCCTAAGTTGGGGACAAATAGCCTAAATAGGTTTTATATAGCCTAAGTATATATAAAGAAGCCTAAATAGGGCCATATAATGTAGGATGCAAATAGCCTAAATAGCGTACAAATAGCCTAAGTATATAAATAAGCCTAAATTGGGTTATATAGCCTAAGTTGCGTCTAAATAGCCTAAGTTGGGTGAAATAGCCTTAATAGGGTATAAATAGCCTAAGTATAGCTTATTTATATAAGCCTAAATAGGTCTATACAGCCTAAAGTTGGGTGAAAAAGATTAAATATGGTATAAATAGCCTAAGTATGTATAAATAAGCCTAAAAAAGGTGTAAATAGCCTAAATAGGGTATAAATATTCTGAGTATATATAAATAAGCCTAAACATGTCTATATAGCCTAAGGGGGTGCAAATAGCCTAAAAAGTGTGTAAATAGCCTAACTGTATATAAATGTGTAAATAGGGCTGTATAGCCTAAGTTGGCTCAAATAGCCTAAATACGGTATAAATAACCTATGTATATGTAAATAAGCCTAAATAGTGTTGTATAGCCTAAGTTGGGTGCAAATAACCTAAATTGGGTACAAATAGCCTAAGTTGGATGAAAATAGCCTAAATAGGGTATAAATAGCCTACGTATGTATGAATAAGCCTAAATAGGGTTATATAGCCAAAGATGGTTGCAAATAGCCTAAATAGGGTATAAGAAGCCCAAGTATATATAAATAATCCTAAATAGGCATCCTAATATAATAAAGGTAATCTTAATATAGCATAAGTTGGGTGCAAATAGACTAAATAGGATATAAATAGCGTAAGTAAACGTAAATGAGCCTAAATAGGGCTATATAGCCTTAGGTGCAATAAGCCTAAATAGGGTTTTATAGCTTAAGTTGGTACAAATAGCTTAAGTTGGGTGCAAATAGTCTAAATAGGGTATAAATTGCCTAAGTATATATAAATAAGCCTAAATAGGGCTGTATAGCCTAAGTTGGGAGGAAATAGCCAAAATAGGGTATAAATAGCCTATGTATATGTAAATGTTTCTGCAGCAAGCACTGGACAAGAAATTATCTGGCTTTTAAAACTGCTCGAAGATCTTAATTTACATCAAGACACACCCATAATGATTTACCATGATAATCAAAGCAATATTAAAATGATAGAGAATGAAAAATTTTCGAAGAGGACGAAACATATAGATATTAAGGTTCACGCCATAAGACAGTTAAAGGAAGATGGAATTATTGAACTAAAATATTGTCCTACGGAACACATCATTGCAGATTGTTTGACGAAACCCATACCAAAACTTCAACTATTGTACCACAGAAAAACAATGAGATTGTTACCTTATCCATTTGAAGTGATTAAGGAGAGGTTTTAAAATTAATAATCCAGATGAACTCACGAAACAGAATCCAATTAGTAAGCGAGAAACATTTAACGAACAGTTGTGAAAAGCGTGTGTGCAGCGTTTTACTCTAATGACTGTTTTTTAAATTATGTAGAAAGACTGATCTCATCAGATGTTTAGCTGATTAAAAACAGACTCTTTTTTATATTTTTATTTTGTGGCACGTGTGTTTCTAAAGCCACAGTTTTGTACTTACTTTTAAATCTGTAACTGGGTTGATAAGTCACAATCCAAAATGAAGCTTTCAATTATAAATTTTAAACCCTAAAAATGGTGTCTTTATCTTCATTGATATCCACAGCAACTAATCAAATTTTATTTCTTCCAGCTAATGAAAAACAAATCATCAGAATAAAGAACACAATTAATATGTGTTCACCAATTAATAAATAAAACATAATTACAAATATAAGGAATATATAGTTGAATCCCAGCTCATAATTTAACATGGATTATAGATGATGGACGACCAGATGACCATCCAAGCCGTGAAGTATAGAAGGTAAGCCCATTAACTTACCTCTATTATTATTGTGTATAATAAATTGCCACTAGTCAGAATGACTATTTTAACTAATCACGAGATAGCGCGCGATTTGATCTACCGAAGCTTTATTTGTTTTGGCTCTACTGGCCATTCTTTTTTCCATAAATTATAGCTTCTGTTGCTATCTACTGAGATTAAATGTAATTTAAAGCATTGATCGCTGAAGGTTTTATCAGTTATTGTACGAATAGACTCTGTTCTTTGGACTACAAAGCAACTATAGTGGAACTTCGGGTATTACGGAATATCATTTACGTTTGAGTCAATATTACAGCTCGATATTGTTTAAAACCGAAAAAACGAATACAATCACAAACCTCAACTATCCGTGATTAGTAATTTGTTTACAAAAATCACTTTAATAAATTTCATCACATGCAAACAAATAATAATAATGAAAAACATTTTTAGAGGGTATTAGGAGATAGTCGGGAAATATGGAATAGGGTGTCAAAAAGGAAGAGAAATTGGCAAAAAACAGATGTAATGATGTGAAGAGAGCATGATCAAAATAGGTAGTCAGCCAATAAACTCCAGATTTTCACAAATCACATATATAAAGATCTGTCTTTGAGCATTTCCTATAACCTATTGGTATTCCCTATAACCCGACACCGTTGGTTTGGAAAAAAATTACTCTATATTGATGGGTGTGAATCGCGAGCTGAAAAACGAGTATTACATCATTAACTGTTAGTATTTCGGTGCACATAGTGCTTAGTATCAATGTAAATATATTACACTAGTGTTCAAAACTTAAGCAACAAACACAAAATGCTAATTTCTGAACACGTGAGTACTTAAAAGTAAATTCTGTAACAGCAAGTGTAGAAAATAGGTACTTCCCTAATAGCACAGACAGTCGATTTGAAGTCTTCTTGACATTACAAATGGTCACAATTGTTACAGTCACTACAATGAACAGAAATGTGACATCTTTCATTCGTCTCATTTTTACTCTCATTTGGTCACTCCACTGAACAGTCACCATGACTGCTGCTTTTTGCCGAGTCACCAGGTGACTTTACAATGAAGTCATCTTGTGACTGTCATGTGACTGTCATTTTGACACTCCATTATAAAGTCATCATGATAGCTGTTCTGTGACGAGTTCCCAAGTGACAGAAAATGAAATCATCTGGTGACTTTTCACAAAGGAGTGCAAAATGATGACTTCACAATAGAGTGTCGATCACCAGAAAGTCACCATGCGACTTCCTTGTGACATTATTTGGCGACTCATCACAATGCAATGCTAACAATGACTTCAAAGTTCAGTCTTCAACTGACAGTGACTTGAGAATCACAAGGTGACTTCATTGTAATGTCACCTGGTGACCCATCACAAAGCGACAGTGTCAACAATCATTTGAGAGATCCCATATTTTGATTCACTGTAGCGATTGTGACACTTCTAACCATGTGTGACGTCAAGGAGACTTCACATCTACTGGCTGTGCTGTTAGGGTAGTACCTCTTTTCTACATATAGAATTTCCTTTTGAGTGCTCACGTGTTCATAGGCGTAGCCTCGGGGGGGCACGAGGGGGCACGTGCCCCCCCAACTTCTTGAAGATCAATTTCTAAAATATGATACAGTCATTTAAGACTTGTCTCGCATTCGCCCAAAATGGAAATGAAAAAACTAATTTTATTTTAATTTTATATTTCTTTTTTTTTTTTTTTTTTTTTTTTACTTACTCAAATATCGGATTAGTAGTTCTTTCAAGTAATGAATTTGGTACCAAAAATTGCTGGTTCAAAACTGAGCTGGGCGAAATGGGATGACAATTTTTTTCAGAATTGACCTGTACGTTAATGAAAATCAGGACATTTTCCTTCAAAAATTGGCAGTACAGCCAAAATATGTCTTTTGCATAATTCAATACGTTCCTCTTTCTTATTTATTTTATTGACGGCACTTAATCTTCTACTATACCTTCGCATTTTTTAGATGCAATGGTTGTGATTTTTTTTTTAAGTATGAAATTCTTGAATGAGATGTGAGATGTTTTACGTTAATATACAATCGTACCTTGGTAAATGATGATAATTCGTTCCAGAAATACCGTTGCTATCCAAGGTGCAATCCTCCATGCAATTTTTCAGGCGCACATACCTTATATGATTAGTACTTCTTTAAATTGATGATTAATACTTATTTAAAATGTCTTAAAAATTTGATAAATGTCTTTTATTTATTATATTTGTTACAAAAATATTAATTTCAATAAAATGAACTAGCGGAGCTTTCTTCATTTCCTTGGTCTTTTTTTTCCAAGAGAACCTCGAATTAAATGAACCTGGTAGTGGGGCCCAACTGGAGTCCTTCATTTCCTTGGTCTTTTTTTCCCAAGAGAACCTCGAATTAAATGAACCTGGTAGTGGGGCCCAACTGGAGTCCTGCATCGGGTCGGTTTACCCGCACCCGGATAGCGGTTCGGGTCGGGTCGGATTGGCGCTCTATTTTTTCGTTGCGGTTCGGGTTCGGGTCGGGTTGACATTCATTTTTTCGGGTTCAGTTTTCACTCTTGCGGATCGGGTTCGGGTTGACCCGCTTTTTTCAAAAGAATATCCAATATTTTTTCAGATTAAATATATATTTCGCCATTGAGACACGGGAGGGTATAAACCATCTTATTGGTTATTTAGCTTTAGCATGATGACTTTGTTCTTTGACGACATCAAGTTCTGCAAACCTATGTGTATCAAAACCACAAACGACTGCAAGAAGCCCAAAATCAGCAGTTTCACTTTTAAAAAACACAGGCTTTTGAAGGGCGAGAGTGATAAATGTGAAGCTAGAAACCAATAACAGGGGCAATTTAGACTAAGTACAGTATTTAAAAATTAGAGAGAAATTTTGGGGATATCAAATTTTAAACCTTTACTTTTAATTTTGAATTTTAAAAAGGTTTATTTTTTATTATTTCATACATAACAATAAGACCTACATAATGGACACTCCCGAAAAGCGGACACCTCTATTTAACTAACACTTTTTCAATTCCTGACACACTTATATATTTGTACGCTTATACCTTGGAATAGTCGGCATTTCTAAATCTACGCACATGTAGCAGGTGTATGGTGTATGTGTGCATAAACTATCACAAATACGATACATGTGTGTGTGTATCATAAATGAAATGTTTTTAATGTGGTTCATATTCTGAGAAAAGAAAAAATGGTTCTTGCACCCTAAAGAAAGAAAAGTCTATGATTACATTTCTTATATACATTTTATTTTTTTCTCATGCAGTAAATTGAATATGTATATACTCATTCATATTCAAATACGTATTTCTTTCCATCTGAAACATAACTGTTGAAATCTTTTGTGAAAATCCCAACAATCAGACTTGCAAAAAATTTATATATGACCCGGAAGAATTTTTCTAGGATGAACCGGACACGCAGAAAGAAAATTAGAATCATCCTGACCCGCTCCCCCCCCCCACCCAAAATAATAATAAGAATAATAATAACAATAAAATAAATAAACAAATAAATAAATAAATAAAAATAAAAACAACCCGACCCAATGCAGGATTCTATTCAACGATCTCGAGGTGTCTGCTATTCAGAGGTTTCACTATATTTGAATATTAAAGAATATAGAAGTGTTCATTTTTTTTACATAAAATATAAAATTGGTGTTACAGATATAATTGTACATTACATTTCATAATATCATTAAAATATGATTTATTGTCCTTTCATTGCGGGTTCTGGTCGAATTGCGGGTTGAAGTATTTCGGGTTCGGGTCGGGTGTGGATTTAAATATGTCGGGTTCGGGTAGGATTGCGGGTCGCCAAATTTTTTTTTTTTTTTTTTTTTTTTTTTTTTTTGGGGGGGGGGGGGGGTTCGGGTCGGGTTGTGGGTCAGGGAAATTTTTTTGTCGGATTCGGGTCAGGTTGCGGGTTGTCTTCAAATGAAATTTGCGGGTTCGTGTCGGGTACAAAACGACCCGTGCAGGACTCTAGGCCCAACTGTCGTCAACAGTGTACACCCGTACAGGCTACGTCTGCTCTGGTCTCGAATAAAACTAACCTTGAATTTTTGTGATTTTTTTATTTCGATTCAGATTAGTTTAATATTTTGAGCATCGTAGTTCTCTCACGTTACGATGATTTTGTATTCTTCCAACTTTAATTTAATCACAGCAGAGCAAAATTTAACAGTGAGTTGGTTCTTTCCGTTTCGGAAAAAAATTTAAAACATTTGCCGCAAAAAGCAAAAAAACACTAAAAAATTCGTGAACAATTCAAAACTCGCAGAGGACAAAATTTACTATATTGGTCTAAAAGCTTGTAAACGAATTCATTTTACACGTGTTAAAAGATTGCCACTAACTGCGAAAAACTGGAGAAAATCTCATAAAAATTTTTATGCAATTTAAATCGCGAAAAATTAAAAAAATTCAGAGGACAAAATTTACTGTATTTGGGCTGAAATATTGAAACCGGAATTCCTTGCGAAAAAACGCTACAAATTTATCTCTCTCTCTCTCATTTTTAGGTGCGTTCGTAATTATATAAATACGTAGCACCTATAGTCGTCGTTTGGTCCGTCCGTCTGTCCGTCCGTCTGTCTGTCTGTCCGCATATAACAACGCAAAAACTACCCAACCAAATGGTTTGCAATTTAAAATATATTATCTTTGCAGAATTTTGTCGAGACATTTCAAATTTTATTAAAATCGAATCAAAACTTTAGGAGATATTAATAAAAATATTTATTAAGAAATTTGAATTTTTTTTTTTTAAATCGGTGCTTTTTTGTTATAGGAGCTTCCGAAGTTTAATCGTCAAGCGACCGAGATACTTATTTTATGACAGAAATTAATCTGCAGACGATATAATTCATTTCACAGAATTAAAAATCATCAAGATCTGAATATTTATATAACTAGCTGATACATATATATCTGAATATTTATATAACTAGTTAAGATATTTGTATGAACAGTGTCATAAAATATATACTTAACTAGCTATTTAACCCGTTCTATGCACGGGATATCATGAATTTAATTCTAAAACGTGCGTACGAACGCACCTCGTTTGTAACGTTTGACGTACAATTTCCAACTTGTTTTTTTTATTATTATTAAATATATATATATATCGAAGGGGACAAAATTTATTATTTTGGGCTAAAAGGTTGAAACTCGATTCCTGAAACAAATGTTAAAAAATTGCTGCAAAACTCGATAAAAAACGTTAAAATCACATGGAAAATTAAAATCATTGTATGGATACCGAATAAACTTTATTGAAAAGAGAAAAAAATTTACTATATCAGATTAAAGAAATATAAAAGAACATATAAAAGATTGAAACCAGATTTTTTTACGAATGTGAAAATATCTCCACAAAACGTGAAAAAAAAATGTCTCTAAAAAAAAATCCACGAAAAATTAAAAAATCGCAGAACACAAAATTTACTATATTTTGTTCAAAGATTAAAACCAGATTTACTTTACCAATGCAAGAAAAATCGTCGCAAAATTTGTAAAAACGTAAAAATTGCAAAAAATAACCGCGAACAACTTAAAAATCGCAAGAAACGAAATTTATTATATTGGGTTAAAAAACTGTTTACGAATGTCAAAAAATTGCCTCGAAGCGTGAAAAAACGCTAAAAACCGCATAACAAATTCGAGAAATTTTCAAAAGTCGCTATACGAATTCCGAATTAACGTTATTGAAAAGAGGCCAAGATTGTAACCGGCTTCCTGTTACAGATGTTCAGAACTGAAACAAAGCGCAAGAAAAAAAAGAAAAAAAGGCCAAAAGTTGCATGAAAAATTCAAAAATCGCAGCGTACAAAATTTAGTATAATGGGCTGAAAGATTAAAACTGGATTTATTTTACGAATGTTTAAAAAACGCAGCGGAACGCGAAAAAACAGCAAAATTTTTCTATAATGAGTTAAAAGGACAAATTTTACTATAATGGGTTAAAAGGACAAATTTTACTATAATGGGTTAAA
Organism: Maratus michaelseni; assembly: GCA_963931845.1. Lineage (NCBI taxonomy): Eukaryota > Metazoa > Arthropoda > Arachnida > Araneae > Salticidae > Maratus > Maratus michaelseni. The sequence goes on from OZ007599.1 coordinate 30,630,054, forward strand.
AGGTTAAAACCAGATTCGTATCACAAATGTTAAAAAATTGCCACAAAACGCGGAAAAACACTAAAAATCACATAAAAATACTGCGAAAAATTTCAAAATTGCTGAGGACAAAATTTACTAAATCGGGTTGTAGGATTGAAACCAGATCTATTTTACGAATGTTTAAGAAAATTGTTGTGGAACGCTAAAGAACGCTTAAAATCGCATACAAAATTCGTGAAAAATCTAAAAATCGCAGATCACAAAATTTGCTATATTGGACTAAAAGATTGAAGCTGGATTCCGTTTACAAATGTAAAAAAAAAATTGCCACGAAACACGAAATATCGCATAATAAATTTGCAAAAAAATTTAAAATAGCAGAGTAGAAAATGTACTATATTTGCTGAAAAACTGAAACCAGATTTCAGACCGCGAAAATTTAGATAAAGGCAAAGGACAAAATTTGCTATATAATATCAAAACTAAATTCCTAACACAAATGTTAAGAAAATGTTGCAAAACGCGAAAAAACACTAAAAATCCCATAAACATTTCGCTAAAACTTCAAAAAATTCTCTAAGATTTCCGAATGTTTAAGAAAAAGAAACTTTTTAATAAACTTTTTTGAAACGAAGATAAAATTTATTATATTGGGCTAGAAGATCGGAATTCTTTTTACCCAATGTGGTAAATTTGCCGTTTTTAACTAAGATACTACTGTATATATATGGATATGTGTGCGTGCGCGCGTGAGTGTTTGTTTAATAAACATTTGTGCCCCCCCCAAAATTTCCGGTCACGCTACGCCTATGCACGTGTTCAGAAATTAGCATTTTGTGTTTGTTGCTTAAGTTGTGCACACCAGTGTATTTCCAATAATGAATAAAAAATATTAAAAAATTATCTCCTGTAACTTTACAAAGACGAAAAACAAATATTTATTGACACAACACGCCCTGACGCCGACCGACGAACTGCTCGTTCTAGGGGAGAGGGGGGGGGGCATTCTGGAAACTTTCTTAAGTAGTTTTATGATGCTGCCAAAGGATGACAGCACTTTACCAAACAGAAACCTTGGTATTCCATATTACACGACTATTCCATAATACCTGAAGTTCCTCTACTTAGAAGCAGAGTCGGTAGATAAAGGGTTAAAGATATTTTGAGGTTTAAATATAATTTAGGATTAATATTTACTGCATTTGTGATTCACTTTCCTTTAAAGATTGTTTAAATATGTTATACAAGATCAGAAACATAGGTTTGTTTAGCAAATTTTAATGTATTATCTCATTTCTATTAATTTGATTTTTTTTGCAATAAGAAGCATTCGTAAGTCAGTACACCATCGTAGTGTTTCGCTTGTTTTACATTATTATTCACATATTTAACAGACATAAAAATTACAACGGTGTTCTGAGCACTTCATCGAAAAAAAACATTAAATTTATATAATTTTTACATTTGCTAAATAAAGCTAGGTTTCCGATTTTGTATAACACCTTTAAATAATCGTCAAAGAAAAACTAATCAGACAGGCAGTAAATATGCATCTACACATCATCAAGAACAACAAAATAAATCTAATAGAACATCTAAATTATATTAAAACAATCAAAACATGTTGGAAAAAAGAAATAATTTTTACCCTTTTCGCGGCTAAAACTCAGTGCTTATCAACCCGCCTCCTTATTGAACAGTTATTCTGAATAACCCTGTATATCCAGTTTAAAATAAAATTTAGCTTCAAATGAATAGTATTTTTATAATCAATAATCAAGAGCAATTTGATACTATTTGCTATTCAATTGTTTTCTATTTTTCAGGAATTTCAGAAAGATATAGAGCTGTTTCATGGGTGGATAGCTGATATGGACGAGCGTTTGGGATCCATTATCTCAGGCTGTGTTTTGAGCTGTTCCAGTGTAGAAGCAATGTCAAAAAATTGTTTCTTTTCGTTTCGTTTATTTAATCATTTTCCTTTTCTCTGTTAAGGACTCCCATCCAGCTTTAAAAAGCCGCGATTATGACAACCTGGACCCTGGACAAAATTAATTGGGGATTCCCACCCCATTGTTAATCAAAATGGGTTAAAGCTGTAAATGGAGCAATTCTGGACTAATCTGTAAGGCCTAATTCACCCAGATACACTTATTAATCATAGCATTTGGTCTGATATCTGAATCAGCTCAACAAAATAAATCGCAGGTAATGGAACTCCAGTAAAATGGTACTTCAGTAAATAGGAGTTCCATTACACGTGATTTATTATGTTGAGCTGATTCACATATCAGACCAGATGCTATGATCAATGAGGTTAGCTGCGTGAATTATGTCCTCCAGATTCCTCCAGGATAGCTCCATCGGCAGTTTGAGTCAGGAGTCCCTGGTTCGAATCTGGTCTGTCCATTTTTCGCCCAGTCGGAAAATTATAAAACTATTGTTTTCGTCATATAAACTAAACTGTTTGATTTTTTTTTAATTTTTACTTTTTTGCTTTTCTATGCTTTGAAACCAAACCAATAAATGAGAACACGGATTCTTATTTCCTCATAAAATAAATGTTACTTTCATCTGAGCTTGCAAAATGCCTTCAAGGAGTGTGGTCAAAAAAGTAAGCAATTTTCATTATTATTTAACTTAAGCGCTTTACAAATAAAAAATAAAAAATTGAGGATTTGTAGAAAGCCCTTTAAAAAAAAGCCCTTCAATTTGTTATTGCGTGAATTTAGGTTATTAATAATTAAATTGATATTTTAAAGGGGTTAACACTTTTAGATCTGTATTTATGAGAATAAATTATCAGTCCCCTACAGTATCTATTTCAGAAAGAAGGCTCTTTCTGTCATCTACAGCGTCATTTTGTTTGTAAAAAAGCAACGAATGTGTAGTGTATTTGTAGTGTTATTTTAACCTCAGGTTTCAAGAGGGAAAATTGAATTAAGTGATGTCTTATTAGCTAAAACAATGATTAAAATAAGTTTTCACCATGGGAAAAAAGACGTTCAATGCTGACATAGTGCTTTTTTAAAAATGTCTTCTTCATTTTTAAATATTTAAAAATCCCTATCAATTTAAAAAATTCTACTTGTAAAAATTTTTCAAATGTTATCATTTTTAAAAAAATATTTAAAATTGAAGGAGACAATTTTAAAAATCTCACTCCTTCGGCATCTGATGTGAAAACAGTACATCGATAATTATATTAGCTAATGAGTCATCACCTATTTAAATTTCCCTATAGGTTACATGGGATTTCCCGATTGGCAAGGAAAGTAATGTCTGCATAGGCTCGGCCTGACCCGCGGGCCGAGTGCGACCAATTTCCATTCACGAGAATCGGGTCAGGGCTGGTCTTCACTCTTTCCGGGCCGGCTTGGGCCTCATTTGTTTCTGCAAAGAATGAATTCAGAAATATGCCAGAAATTAGCTATTTTGGATTTGAGAACAACTTTAAAGAAAATATAAGTATACATTTTCAAATAAGCATTCTGAAAAATTTACATTAGGAATCAATTTAAATAATAGATATACCTATTGTGCGATATTATTAAATAATAAACATTGTATCAAGCAGTAAAACAGTTTTCGTTGTAAATGAAATATAGAACTTAATATCATAAATGCCAAAAAAAATATTATATATTTTTTTTCTTTACAAATTATTTTCTTTATAGTTTTTGATAGAATACTAAATTCAGAACTTAAATATCAATTTTTACAGTAAAAACATTCGATAACACAGCTGGAAAAATTACCTTAACTAAACAGTTATTTTATTGTTTCATCAATATTTATTATTTTTGTGCATCTAACATTGACATATCTCGAGAAATAAATTATTCAATGCATTAAAATGTCACATTTTTTTTTTTTCAAATATACCGGAAAATTATTTCTGGAGACCTACACTAGCAACGAAATTATTAAATTGCAAATCAAATATTAATAGTTTTAAAAATTTAATTAATGTTTTTAATTATAATGAATAACTATGAAAATTGAACTAAGAAACGCAAAACATTAAATAAATTCCTCCTTTTACATAATACTTTACATTTAGAATACATATTGTTAGTAAATACTTTAAGCTTTTTTCCAAATAGTCTATTTAAAAAAATTTTAAACATTAAAGATAAAATTTAATGCAAGTGATTTTTTAAAAGAAAATTTAAACATCTTAACTTTTAAATAATGCAATATTAAATGTACTAGTACTAAACATGCACTATTAACAAAACTGCGAAGACTTTAAAAGTTACCTGCTGATCTATAGGTAAAGGTGTTTTTATTGAATGCTCCTTATCTGCTTCCCTTTCATTGAAAAATTAGACTGTACATCCACTACAATAATTTTCAAATCATTCCAGCAGAGAGGTGTGTTCATAGATCTGAGAAATCAAATTTCACCCAGGCCTTATGAACGCACCCGGCTAGACACAGGGAGATGTTAAAATGGATGGTTTACTTTAAAATGGAGATTGTTCACTTTAAAACGTTAATTTACTTACACAGTATAAATCTACAAGCTTAAAAGAACGCAACACACGCTAATCCTATCCTAACTTGGAATGAGAAAAAATCGTCTGCCTTCAATATGCGCGCGCAGTATTGTTTAAACACAACAAAATAACAGCTAGCAGATGTTTCCAACTTTACCGCAAATGATATAGGAAGAAAATAATTTAAATAAAGACATTTCAAAACCTTTATAATTTATATGGCTGAAAAATGAACTTCTAATGATGCATAATATTCTTTTTTTATATGAGAGAGTTTTGTATTGTTAGAAATAAACTGTGAAAATTTACATTTTTATATATTTTTTAATCCATTGCATTTGCTTTAGACGTCAAAAGTAAAGATAAATTTTAAATAATAATTGATTTAATAGGCTTTATAAAGTAAATTCGATATAAATTTAAATTGCAATCAAATTTCCTAAGTACAAATTTTTTATTTTTTACACTCTATCGAAAAGAGCAATATTTTTAATAGAGGTGACATCTTACTAAGCACTGGCCAGTTTTGGATAAATTGCTATAGGAATCACATATACTTTATAACATGTTTTTAATTCATTTTTGCTCGGAAATACACGAAATTGGCTCGTGTTTTGTTCAGAAAATATGTTATTGAAAAACCTTTTCCATTTTTTGTTAAAAGCAGAAGATCTTTCAGAAAAGAATGTCAAAGTCGGCGTTTTGATTTGAATATCCGACGTGACAGTGAAAGACAGGAGAAAAACTGGTCGTCACGTGACACGAATTGCTTATAACTCGATAAATAACTAAATTTCTATTTAAGGATTTTTACCTGTGTATTATATAGTATATTTTGTTAAATTTCATGAAAATGGTAATGAAAATTGTAAAAAATTATCTGTCTCATATATGTAGTCAGATATTTATTTATTATTTTATTTTGGAAATACTCAATATATTTAAATAGTGTGTGACAATATTTTTATTAATGATTTAGGTACATGACATAATTCAAATCTATATTTTATGAGTTTTTTTTTTCCAAATTCACTCTCCGATCACACCGTGAAGTCACAGAGTGTTCGCATTTTGGTCATAGGTTTTACGGGACTTATGTGACTTGCAGTGACGTCATTGCAACGTCACAAAAATTTCTAAAGCTGTCAAAAAGTAATTTTCTTTATGTTATAAGATGTTCTAAAGTTTATTTTACGTTTTCTTTAGATCTCCAAGACGTTCACATTTTGGTCACAGTGTGACGTTACAAAGTGGTGGCATTTTGGTCACAGATGTGACGTAACGTACGTGACTCACATTGACGTCACTGTGACTGTGCATGCTATGCGGGATGTGGAGGACTCCATCTTGCATGAAAATGATTTCCTCCATGCACTGTCTTTGCGGAAGTGCCGGAATAACAAAGTTGTTTAGCATTTGGCGATATTTGTCTCCGGTAACAGAACAAGTTACAGATCCTGTCGGAGCTGTGAAACCACACAAAACAGTTATCTTTGGTGAATGCGAAGGAATTTCCTTGAATGCTCTTGGTGACTTGTTATCCGAAATTCGGCAGTTCTGGGTATTTACAGTTCCATTCAGGTAAAAGTGGGCCTCGTCTCCCCATAAAATTTTCCAGGGCCAAGCATCACCCAACTCCATTCTGGCAAGAAAAGTGAGAGCAAAAGTCAATCGCTTATCATGGTCGGTGTGACGTAACTCTTGTACACGGTTGATCTTGTACGGATAGAAGTGGATAATCTTCGTAGGATTTTCCATACCGTACAATAAGGCATATCCAGATTCCGAGCTATCCCACGAGCGCTGGAAGTGGTAGCAATATTTTCTGGTGCTCTGTCGACAATCGCCGTTGCCACTTCTTCGATTGTATCCTGTGATACGGGTTTTCGTCCTCTGCCTGACTGAACATTTAGAGAACCTGTTTTCTCAAACTTCTCAACCATTGCTTTTAAACCATTAACTGACAAAGGACCGTTACCTTTACGCATTTTTTGTGGTTTCTAAAAGCACGAAGAGCGGCTGGCGCATTGCACTGGTTGAGGTAAAAGAATTCGACTAGTAGAGCTCGCTGGACTAAAGATGGAGACATTATGAGAGATAACTTTCAATGAAATTTCTTCTAACAGTAGCACATTACCTTTTAAAGCCGAACAAGCAGGCACTAGGCCAAAAGATGTAACTTGAAATTTGAATAAAGAACTTCTTCTTCTGCTGTTGCTTTCTTTGGGGCTCTGTAAGTGAAATTGCAGATAAAGAAACTTTAGCAGTGTTTATGTAAATTTTTAGTTTTTTATAAACTGTTACCATTTTGAGCTTGGATTAAATTGCTAAATTCGTTAAATAAAAAGTAATTTTATTTCAGTATTGATTTTTCATTTTTTGAAACTCTCTTTTTCGAATACACAGCGCCACATATTCCACTAGAGGTGACTTTTGGAACTAATTTTTTTTTCGCGGAATCCTTCGTCCCCCGCCTTGTTTAATTTTCCTACAAAATTTGGCGCCATTCTCGCAATTAGATCGCGCTACAGAACACTCTGAGTACCGTCAGTATAATTATGACCACCTTGTATATCAACCTACACATCCCAGGTAAAAAAATCAGCAAGAAACCTTCAAAAATTTAATGATTTTGAAGGTATTTTGAAGGTTTCTACAGGTATTTTGAAGGAAAATGACAACTGCAGGTTTCCTCCATGAAATATTACAGGTTTTTTAAAGGTTTTATTCAGGATTATTTCAGCACGCTTATAACCTTCAAATTACCTTCACTGACTTATCAGATCTTCTTAAAATCCTTACAGGTATTTTGAAGAAAAACGGGAACAGCTTTTCAAGCAGGAAATACGAAGGTTTCAAAAAAAATTTTGTGCAGGTTTATTTCAGCATTTATTTCAGCATTTATCATATTCAGCAGTATTTTATTTTGCAGGTTTATTTCAGCCTATAGCCTATGTTGGGGGCAAATAGCCTAAGTTGGGTGCAAATAGCCTAAATAGGGTATAAATAGCCTAAATATATAAAAAAAAATAAGCCTAAATAGGTCTACATAGCTTAAATTGGGTGCAAATAGCCTAAATAGGGTATAATTATAGCCTACAAATTACCTTCAGTGACTTAGCATTAGCAAACCTTCCCTAAAATCACATTACAGGTATTTTGAAGAAAAGGAAAACTGCTTTTCATGCAGAATATTTAAAAGCTTTTTCTAAATGTTTTATTATAGCCGATATAGTTAAGCATCTAACTCATATTCAAATAGCTTTTTAATGGAAAAGGCCAGAGTCACATAGAGCGAAGGGAAGGAGGGGGGTGGGGGAATGAGATTGGTTATATACTCTTTCTCTCAGTGTTTAATTATTTTATGTTATTCGAAAAGAATAAATTTTAAACAGAAAATTAGTTAAAATTTTAATTAATTGATCAAAATTCAAGGAGTGCGCCACCTAAAATCAACACTGCCCTGAAATACACAATTTTTAGGTGCAAATAGCTTAAGTATATATAAATAAACCTAAATAGGTAGCCTAAGTTGGGTGCAAATAGCCAAAGTATATATAAATAAGCCTAAATAGGTAGCCTAAGTTGGGTGCAAATAGCCTAAATATGGTATAAATAGCCTAAATATATAAAAAACAAGCCTAAATAGGTCTACATAGCTTAAGTTGGGTGCAAATAGCCTAAATAGGGTATAAATAGCCTAAGTATATATAAATAAGCCTTAATCGGGCTCTATAGCCCAAGTTGGGTGCAAATAGCCAAAATAGGGTATAAAAACCCTAAGTATATATAAAAATGCCTAAATAGGGTTATATAGCCTATGTTGGGTGCAAATAGCCTAAGTTGGGTGCAAATAGCCTAAATAGGGTATAAATAGCCTAAATATATATAAAAAATAAGCCTAAATAGGTCTACATAACTTAAATTCGGTGCAAATAGCCTAAATAGGGTATAAATAGCCTAAATATATATAAAAATGCCTAAATAGGGTTATATAGACTATGTTGGGTGCAAATAGCCTAAGTTGGGTGAAAATAGCCTAATAAGGGTATAAATAGAATAAGTATATATAAATAAGCTTAAATAGGGCTATATAGCCTAAGTTGGGTACAAAAAGCCTAAATAAGGTATAAATAGCCTAAGTATCACTAATATTAAGCGCGGTAAACGTCTGTGTGTGTGTGTGTGTGTGTGTCTGTCTGTGCACTCCACCTTTGTACCCGCAAAGGCTCCGGGACCAGGCGACGCACGGACGGCGGACGCGGACCGAAAAATTCGCAAAAAAGGCGCGACGCTCAAGTTTCGATCGGGTCGGGATTCCGACCCGGACCCGGGGCGTTATTAATGAGCGAAAGTGTTTTAATTACCGACCGAAACCCAACTCGGAAAGGAAAGCAAAACAGCAAACATTTTCGCCTCCGAACAGGGTTGCCAGTCTCCGTCGGGTCCGGGAAGGAAAAGACGGCGGGGTTCCCAGGGAGCGATTTAAGCCCCAAACCGCAGTGCAGGTCCGACCCGTATCTCCGTAAGTCGGAGGGCCAGAAATTCGAAAGTCGTACGTACGGAACCGGGACGTCGTCAGGTTTGATAAATTCGAAAAATCTTTTCCGTACGACGATTAGAACCGAAAAAATCCTTTAAAAATCGATCGATAAAATGTAATTTTCGAATTCTTTTTCACCGCTGGGAATGTCAGACAGCAGACAGCCGGAGACACGGCTGCAAAACGATTTCATTCTCCGCCACCGCAGGTGTTCCGGAGGATTTTCACGTGACCGGCCTGTATTCATCGCTCCAGTGCGCTTTCGAAAAACAATGAAGTCGGGGGACCAGAAATTCGAAAATCGTACAGACAGATTCACGAGAGCATTTGCTTTCAGAAAATCGAAAAATCATTCCCGTACGACCATTAGAACCGAAAAAATTCTTTAAAAATCGATCTATAAAAAATTATTTTTCATTTCTTTCGGCGCTGCGAATGCCAGAAGGCAGACGATTGTCTGGATCGATTTTCAAGAGGCAAGGAGGACGTGGTCACGTGACGTTCAACTGCGTTTTTTCAGAGGGGGGACTCATTTCCGAATCTAAGGGGCGCATTAATTTCAAACTTTGACAGGGCGACTCAAAATGGATTCTGCTTTCAGAATATCTAAAAATTATTCTCATATCTTCATTAGGAGCCGATATATTATTTTATTGTATAATTAATCATCGTTATTTGTATAATTAAAGCAAAAGAAAGATTTCTATTACAGTGCCGGCTAGATATTACGATTTTAAGAAGTAGGCCGCGTCTAAAAACTGCCATAACGAGTATCTTAAGTTTTTGTTTTAGAGTGGAAACCAGATATTATGATAGGAAAAAGCGGGCTTCGCCCGTTATCGATTTTTTTTTTTTTTTTTTTTTTTTAGTTTTAAGTTTTTCTACAGCTCACTGTCTTTGAACTAGAACACAGGTAGTCTACATAAGTTGTTTGAGGAAAAGCAGTGTCATCGCCAAACCCCCCCCCCCCCCGCTTTTTTCTTTTAACTGTGGTCCGTTTCTATAACTAAGAAACTGTGTTACGGATGTCCACCAAACTGATTCCAAACATCATAATTAAAGTAATAAGGACCCCCTATCCAGATATTATGATAGGGAAAAGCGGGCTTCGCCCGTTATCGATTTTTTTTTTTTTAAGTTTTAAGTTTTTCTACAGTCCCTGTCTTTGAACTAGAACTCAGGTAGTCTAAATAAATTCGACTCGACATCGATACAGCTTACCGATTTTATTTCGTTTTTTCACCACTAGGGGGCGCTTTCCTATCTTCGGTTCTACGGGCATGAAAACGACGGGGTATGGCTCATTCGACTCGACATCGAAAGTCTTAACGATTTCAGTTATGATCATATAAACAGATTGCGCCACCTGGTGGCGGAAGGTGGAACTAACGTATACTGCAGCGCGTGCGCAGCACGACTGCTATACGGTGCCGCAGGCAGCGGGGACCCGAGCCGCAGGTTTTCGTTCAGTTAGAGGTTTATACTATTCCATGTGCAATTTAAGGGATTATCCGGTGCATGCGTAGCACGACCGTCATACGGTGCCGAAGGCAGCGGGGACCAGGGTCGGAACGACTGCTATACGGTGCCGCAGGCAGCGGGGACCTGAGCCGGAGGTTCGTTCAGTTAGAGGTTTATACTATTCTATGTGCAATTTAAGGGATTATCCGGTGCGTGCGCAGCACGACCGGTATACGGTCGGAGGTTCGTTCGGTTAGAGGTTTGTACAATTCAATGTGCTAATTAAGGGATTACCCGGTGCGTGCGTAGCACGACCGGTATACGGTGCCGAAGGCAGCGGGGACCCGGGTCGGCGGTTCGTCATGTTTGAGGTTTTACAAGATTCGAGATTTTCTACAATTCGAGGCACCGATGTAAATTAGGGGCCCGCTGGCGGGCGAAGCCAGCTAGTATATAAATAAGCCTAAATAGGGTTATAAGGCCTATGTTGGGTGCAAGTAGCCTCAGTTGGGTGCAAATAGCCTAAGTTGGGTGAAAATATCCCAAATAGGGTATAAATAGCCTAAGTATATATGCGTAACCCTAAACATTGCTATATAGCCTAAGTTGGGTGCAAATAGCCTAAATAGGGTATAAATAACCTAAGCATATATCGATAAGCCTAAATAGGGTTATATAGCCTGAAGTGAATGCACATGGCCTAAGTTGGGTGAAAATAGCCTAAATAGGGTATAAATAGCCTAAGCATATATAAATAAGCCTAAAAGGGTTATATAGCCTAAGTTGGGTGCAAACAGCCTAAGTTGTGTTAAAATAGCCTAAATAGAGAATAAATAGCCTAAGTATATATAAAAAAGCCTAAATAGTTAGCCTAAGGTTCAATTAGCCTATAAAGGGTATAAATAGCACATTTATATACTTAGATTTTATATACTTAGGTATATAAAAATCAGCCTAAATAGGTCTACATAGCCTAATCTGGGTGGAAATAGCCTAAATATGGTATAAAAAGTCTAGGTATATATAAATTAACCTAAAAGGGGCTATATACCCTAAGTTGGGTGCAAATAGCCTAAATAGGGTATAAATAGCCTAAGTATATATAAATAAGCCTAAATAGGTTTATATAGCCTAAGTTGGGTTCAAGAAGACTATGTTGGGTGCAAGTAGCCTAAATAGGGTATAAATAGCCTAAGTATATATAAATAAGCCTAAATAGGGCTGTATAGCCTAAGTTGGGTGCATACAGCGTAATTAGGGTATAAATAGCCTATGTATATGTGAATAAGCCTAAATAGTGTTATATAGCCTAAGTTGGGTGCAAATAGCCTAAATAGGGTATAAATAGCCTAAGTATATATAAATAAGCCTAAATAGGGCTATATAGCCTAAGTTAGGTGAAAATAGTCTATATCGGGTATAATTAGCCTAAATAGTGTATAATTAGCCTAAATATATATAAATAAGCCTAAATAGGGATTTTTAGCCTAAATTGGGTACAAAAAACCTAAATATGGTATAAATAGCCTAAGTATCCTATCCTAATCCTAATAATATTATAAATCTGATTGTGTGCAAATGTTAGGCTGAAGCCAGCGTCAAAATGGAGCATTTAATGATCCTGTTTCTTTGCATACAGGTTGATTATAACCCTCGAATGAACATAGGCTGGGTTTTGTTTATTTTATTCTAATATTTTCTTTAATAATTAAAAATTTCATTATTTTCATAGAGAATGAATGGACATTTTTCCATACAATTTAACCATTTAAATTTATCGTTGCTAGGGCTTTGATCGTTGCCAATAAATAAAAAACACGGAAAAATATGTTTTCCTCAACAATTAATTTTCAATTGAACGATTTTCACGTGAAAACTGAAAATTAAAAAGAATTTAAAAGAAGATGAATTTCCGTGATATTTGAAACAAAAATATGGAGAATTTGTTATTATACATGAAGTATGAATATCGGTTACATTAAAAAGATCTTTTTCTGTCAAAAACTGCGTTATAATTAGAACGAAAAATGAACAATAATTATGTTATTAAAAATAGATTTCGCTTGGACCATGGAACTATGAAAAGGATCCTCCTCGGCTTGGACAAAAATGACGTCATAATAAAACATGTATTTTCAAATATTCGTAATAATACAAGGAGCATAAATATCAATGTTTAATGAAAGTAGATAGATAATGGACGTAATATTTAAGATTAAAAACTAAAATATTTTTTATCGATACTGATTAATAATTAGCTTGAATACCAGTTACATACAAATGTGAGTTTTCTGCTACAATTTACGTACTGATTGCCAGAAAAAAGAATTAACAAGAATTATGCCATTAAAAAGAGATTTCTCTGAGGAAAAAGTGACGTCATATTTGAAATAAAACGGGAATTTTCAAATGTGTTTACAAGGAGCGGGAATCAATTCCTTACATTAATAATACAAGGATCGGTAAGTTTAGAAAGTAGATGAGTTTCACGCCATAATTAAAACGCAAAATTATTATTATTATTATTTTTATCTATATCGATTATTAAGCATGAATATCAGTTACATACAGATGAAAGTTTTTTGCCATAAACCACACCATGATTATTAGAAAAACCATGATTATTAGAAAAATAAAAATAAATACGAATCTATTATATTAAAATCTGACCGCCTGTTTGTATTTCGCAACTACTCCTTTCAGATTGTCGAACGCAATGTGATTTACTTAACACCGGTTATCATTGATCCGAGGATGTCATAAACTCTCAGAATTAAACAAAAAAAATGATTTAAATTCCGAGATATTATTACTTTTTTTTTTTTTTGTAAAAGTTTCTCTAAAAATGGCAACTAAATTATTCCAATTTTGAGTGCGTTCAGAGACCGAAAAGCGGGTTACTCGTATAGTTGGGGAATGACGTCATCTGATTTTCTCAGGGTAAAGTTGGGTTAAAACGGCTGGGAACGCTTTTGGATAAAGTTATGGGTATATTTACAATCAAACACTTCCTTCAACCATTCTACCATTACATTTTGATTGTACGAACATTTCAGGAACCATGCTAGCCGATGTTGGCCAATTATATCATAGTCCTGTTAAAGGTAGACCAATCAAATGTTCAGGACTCAAGTATACAGTAGGAGTCATAAAGAACAACAGTTAACAGTTGCAGTTAGCTATAAAGCAAAAACAAACAAATCAGATTTCCCAACCACGTAATCCCTTTATCCAACAAAATTCTCCAGGTAATGTGGGTTACCCGAAGTCTGAGTAATTTACAGCTCTGAACGCTACGGGTAACTCGCAAAAAGTCACGTGATATCGCGCTCTGAACGCTTCGGGTTACCCATGTGTTACCCTATGTAACTTGGGGTTCGGTCTATGTCCGCGCCCTTTGTGAATAAAAAAGAAGAAATAAAACGGATTAATATATCTTTTCTCATTAAAACTGAAAAAAAAGAATTTATTTTCAATTTGAATGGATGAAGAAAGAAAAAAAAACTTGATTACATTAAAATTTTTGAAAAATAAAAACGTATTTTCACACATTCAAACTTCATGAATCAATTTATTCTAAAGCACAAAAATCGTCTGTCAACATATTTTAATTTAGAAATAAAGATTTTTTTTTCAGTTATAGATTAAATCAAGGAGGCAAATTTAAGCTTAGGTCTGGAATAATTGGTCCCTATTCACAAGAATTGAATTTAATGAAAAAGAATATACTATTTCCATTATCTTTGAAGGATGGCTATTAAAACGTTTCACAAGGCGTTAAAAATAAAATGGTTTACCAGGTAAACTTGACATATGTTTTTACACAATTCGCCAATTTCCACGATTGTATTTGGCCCGCCTTTTGTCATTGCTTGCAGTTTCCTTTTCGTGATTATTTGTCACAAAATTTCACTTTTTTAAAACTTAGTTATGTCAAGGTCTCTAACATAGAAATACTGTATTGTCTCCTATGGAATGTGATAAAGAGTTAGTTAATTATTTACGTTTCTATATATCGGGAATGAAATATTTTGCTTAATTAATGCATTTATTTTCTTTTAATGATACGTGAACGAAGTCACGGGTAACAGCTAGTATATAAATAAGCCGGTTATATAGCCTCAGTTGGGTGCAAATTGCCTTAAATGGGTGCAAATAGCCTAAATAGGGTATAATTAGCCTAAGTATGCATAAATAAGCCCAAATAGGTCTATACAGTCTAAGTTGGGTGCAAATAGCCAAAAAAGGGTGTAAATAGCATAAGTATATATATATATATATATGTAAGCGTAAATAGGGCTGTGTAGCATAAGTTGGCTCAAATAGACTAAATAGGGTATAAATAGCTTATGTATATGTAAATAAGCCTAAATAGTGCTGTATAGCTTAAGTTGGCTGCAAATAGCCTAAATTGGGTACAAATAGCCTAAATTGGGTGACAATAGCCTAATTAGGGTATAAATAGCCTAAGTATATATAAATAAGCCTAAATAGGGTTATATAGCCTAAGTTGGATGCAAATAGCCTAAGTATATATAAGTAAGCCTAAATAGGGTTATATAGCCTACATTGTGTGTAAATAGCCTAAATAGGGTATAAATAGCCTAAGTATACATAAACAAGCCTAAATAAGGCTGTATATTCTGAGTTGGGTACAAATAGCCTAAGTTGAGTACAGATAGCCTAAGTTGGTTGCAAATAGCCTAAATAGAACATAAATCGTCTAAGTATATATAAATAAACCTAAATAGGTCTATATACCCTAAGTTGGGTGCAAACAGCCTAAATAGGGTATAAATAGCCTAAATATATATAAATAAGCCTTAATCGGGCTATATAGCCCAAATTGGGTGCAAATAGCCTAAATAGGGTATAAAAAACCTAAGTATATATAAAAATGCCTAAATAGGGTTATATAGACTATGTTGGGTGCAAATAGCCTAAGTTGGATGCAAATAGCCTAATAAGGGTACAGATAGAATAAGAATATAAAAATAAGCCTAAATAGGGCTATATAGCCTAAGTTGGGTACAAAAAGCCTAATTAAGGTATAAATAGCCTAAGTATATATAAATAAACCTAAATAGGGTTATAAGGCCTATGTTGGGTGCAAGTTGCCTCAGTTGGGTGCAAATAGCCTACGTTTGGGTGAAAATATCCCAAATAGGGTATAAATAGCCTAAGTGTATATACGTAAGCCTAAATAGGGCTGTATAGCCTAAGTAGGATGCAAATAGCTTAAGTAGGGTATAAATAGCCTAAATATATATAAATAAGTCTAAATAGGGCTATATAGCCTAAGTTGGGTGCAAATAGCTTAAATAGGGTATAAAACACCTAAGCATATATCAATAAGCCTAAATAGGGTTATATAGCGTAAAGTGAATGCATATGGCCTAAGTTGGGTGAAAATAGCCTACATAGGGTATAAATAGCCTAAGCATATATAAATAAGCCTAAAAGGGTTATATAGCCTAAGTTGAGTGCAAATAGCCTAAGTTGGGTACAAGAAGCCTATGTTGGGTGCAAGTAGCCTAAATAGGGTATAAATAGCATAAGTATATATAAAAAAGCCTAAATAATTAGTCTAAGGTTCAATTAGCCTATAAAGGGTATAAATAGCCTAAGTATATAAAAATCAGCCTAAATAGGTCTACATAGCCTAATCTGGGTGGAAATAGCCTAAATATGGTAAAAAAGCCTAGGTATATATAAATTAACATAAAAAGGGCTATATAGCCTAAGTTGGGTGCAAATAGCCTAAATAGGGTATAAATAGCCTAAATATATATAAATGAGCGTAAATAGGGTATATAGCCTAAGTTGGGAGCAAATAGCCTGGGTACAAGAAGCCTATATTGGGTGCAAGTAGCCTAAATAGGGTATAAATAGCCTAAGTATATATAAATAAGCCTAAATAGGGCTGTATAGCCTAAGTTGGGTGCAAATAGCGTAATTAGGGTATAAATAGCCTATGTATATGTAAATAAGCCTAAATAGGGTTATATAACCTATGTGGGGTGCAAATAGCCTAAATAGGGTATAAATAGCCTAAGCATATATGAATAAGCCTAAATAGGGCTATATAGCCTATGTTAGGTGAAAATAGTCTATATCGGGTATAATTAGCCTAAATAGTGTATAATTAGCCTAAATATATATAAATAAGCCTAAATAGGTATTTTTAGACTAAATTGGGTACAAAAAACCTAAATATGGTATAAATAGCCTAAGTATATATAAATAAGCCTCTAATATACCCTAAGTTGTGTGCAAATTGCATTAAATGGGTGCAATTAGCCTAAATAGGGTATAATTAGCCTAAGTATATATAAATAAGCCTAAA
The DNA here is from genome assembly GCA_963931845.1 of Maratus michaelseni. NCBI lineage: Eukaryota > Metazoa > Arthropoda > Arachnida > Araneae > Salticidae > Maratus > Maratus michaelseni. The sequence continues at coordinate 30,646,888 of OZ007599.1, forward strand.
TAGGTCTATACAGCCTAAATTGGGTGCAAATAGCCTAAAAAGGGTGTAATTAGCCTAAGTATATATATATATATATATATATATATATATATATATATATATAAGCGTAAATAGGACTGTGTAACCTAAGTTGGCTCAAATAGACTAAATATGGTATAAATAGCCTATGTATATGTAAATGAGCCTAAATAGTGCTGTATAGCCTAAGTTGGCTGCAAATAGCCTAATTGGGTACAAATGGCCTAAGTTGGGTGACAATAGCCTAGTTAGGGTACAAATAGCCTAAGTATATATAAATAAGCCTAAATAGGGTTATATAGCCTAAGTTGGGTGCAAATAGCCTAAGTATATATAAGTAACCCTAAATAGGGTTAAATAGCCTAAATTGTGTGCAAATAGCCTAAATAGGGTATAAATGGCCTAAGTCTATATAAATAAGCCTAAATAAGGCTGTATATTCTGAGTTGGGTACAAATAGCCTAAGTTGAGTACAAATAGCCTCAGTTGGTTGCAAATAGCCTAAATAGAGCATAAAAAGCCTAAGTATATATAAATAAACCTAAATAGGTCTATATAGCCTAAGTTGGGTGCAAACAGGCTAAATAGGGTATAAATAGCCTAATTATATAGAAATAAGCATAAATAGGGCTTTATAGCCTAGGGTGCAAATCACCTAAATAGGGTATAAATAGTCTAAGTGTATATAAATATGCCTAAATAAGGGTATATAGCCTAAGTTGGGTGAAAATAGCCTAAATAGGGTATAAAAACACCAAGTATATATAATTAAGCCCAAATAGTTATATAGCATAAGTTGGGTGCAAATAGACTGAACAGGATTAAATAGCGTAAGTATATATAAATAAGCATAAATAGGGCTATATAGCCTTAGGTGCAATAAGCCTGGGTACAAATAGCCTGTGTGCAAATAGTCTAAATATGTTATAAATAGCCTAAGTGTATATAAATAAGCCTAAGTAGGGCTGTATAGCCTAAGTTGGGTGAAAATAGCGTAAATAGGGTATAAATAGCCTATGTATATGTAAATCAGCACTAAAAATTGTTATATAGCCTAAGTTGGGGGCAAATAGCCTAAATAGGTTTTATATAGCCTAAGTATATATAAATAAGCCTAAATAGGGCCATATAATGTAGGGTGCAAATAGCCTAAATAGCGTACGAATAGCCTAAGTTGGGAGAAATAGCCTTAATATGGTGTAAATAGCCTAAGTATATATAAATAAGCCTAAATAGGTCTATATAGCCTAAGTTGGGTGAAAAAGACTAAATAGGGTATAAATAGCCTAAGTGTGTATAAATAAGCCTAAAAAGGGTGTAAATAGCCTAAGTATAATATATAAATAAGTGTAAATAGGGCTGTGTAGCCTAATTTGGCTCATATAGCCTAAATAGGGTATAAATAACCTATGTATATGTAAATAAGACTAAATAGTGTTGTATAGCCTAAGTTGGGTGCAAATAGCCTAAATTGGGTACAAATAGCCTAAGTTGGATGAAAATAGCCTAAATAGGGTATAAATAGCCTATGTATATGTAAATCAGCCTAAAAAGTGTTATATAGCCTAAGTTGGGGGCAAATAGCCTAAATAGGGTTATATAGCCTAAGTATATATAAAGAAGCCTAAATAGGGCCATATAATGTAGGGTTCAAATAGCCTAAATAGCGTACAAATAGCCTAAGTATATAAATAAGCCTAAATTGGGTTATATAGCCTAAGTTGCGTCTTAATAGCCTGTTGGGTGAAATAGCCTTAATAGGGTATAAATAGCCTAAGTATATATAAATGAGCCTAAATAGGTCTATACAGCCTAAAGTTGGGTGAAAAAGAATAAATATGGTATAAATAGCCTAAGTATGTATAAATAAGCCTAAAAAAGGTGTAAATAGCCTAAATAGGGTATAAATATTCTGAGTATATATAAATAAGCCTAAAAATGTCTATATAGCCTAAGGGGGTGCAAATAGCCTAAAAAGGGTGTAAATAGCCTAACTGTATATAAATGTGTAAATAGGGCTGTATAGCCCAAGTTGGCTCAAATAGCCTAAATACGGTATAAATAACCTATGTATATGTAAATAAGCCTAAATAGTGATGTATATCCTAAGTTGGGTGCAAATAGCCTAAATTGGGTACAAATAGCCTAAGTTGGATGAAAATAGCCTAAATAGGGTATAAATAGCCTACGTATATATAAATAAGCCTAAATAGGGTTATATAGCCAAAGATGGTTGCAAATAGCCTAAATAGGGTATAAGAAGCCCAAGTATATATAAATAATCCTAAATAGGCATCCTAATATAATAAAGGTAATCCTAATATAGCATAAGTTGGGTGCAAATAGACTAAATAGGATATAAATAGCGTAAGTAAACGTAAATGAGCCTAAATAGGGCTATATAGCCTTAGGTGCAATAAGCCTAAATAGGGTTTTATAGCCTAAGTTGGTACAAATAGCTTAAGTTGGGTGCAAATAGTCTAAATAGGGTATAAATAGCCTAAGTATATATAAATAAGCCTAAATAGGGCTGTATAGCCTAAGTCGGGTGCAAATAGCGTAATTAGGGTATAAATAGCCTATGTATATGTGAATAGGCCTAAATAGGGTTATATAACCTAAGTGGGGTGCAAATAGCCTAAATAGGGTATAAATAGCCTAAGTATATATGAATAAGCGTAAATAGGGCTATATAGCCTATGTTAGGTGAAAATAGTCTATATCGGGTATAACTAAATAGTGTATAATTAGCCTAAATAGTGTATAATTAGCCTAAATATATATAAATAAGCCTAAATAGGGATTTTTAGCCTAAATTGGGTACAAAAAACCTAAATATGGTATAAATAGCCTAAGTATATATAAATAAGCCGGTAATATAGCCTAAGTTGGGTGCAAATTGCCTTAAATGGGTGCAAATAGCCTAAATAGGGTATAATTAGCCTAAGTATATATAAATAAGCCTAAATAGGTCTATACAGCCTAAGTTGGGTGCAAATAGCCTAAAAAGGGTGTAAATACCCTAAGTATATATATATATATATATATATATATATATATATATATATATATATATATATATATATATATATATATATATATAAGCGTAAATAGGACTGTGTAGCCTATGTTGGCTCAAATAGACTAAATATGGTATAAATAGCCTATGTATATGTAAATGAGCGTAAATAGGGCTGTATAGCCTAAGTTGGCTGCAAATAGCCTAATTGGGTACAAACGGCCTAAGTTGGGTGACAATAGCCTAGTTAGGGTACAAATAGCCTAGTTAGGGTACAAATAGCCTAAGTATATATAAATAAGCCTAAATAGGGTTATATACCCTAAGTTGGGTGCAAATAGCCTAAGTTTATATAAGTAAGCCTAAATAGTGTTAAATAGCCTAAATTGTGTGCAAATAGCCTAAATAGGGTATAAATGGCCTAAGTATATATAAATAAGCCTAAATAAGGCTGTATATTCTGAGTTGGGTACAAATAGCCTAAGTTGAATACAAATAGCCTCAGTTGGTTGCAAATAGCCTAAATAGAGCATGAATAGCCTAAGTATATATAAATAAACCTAAATAGGTCTATATAGCTTAAGTTGGGTGCAAACAGCCTAAATAGGGTATAAATAGCCTAATTATATAGAAATAAGCATAAATAGGGCTTTATAGCCTAGGGTGCAAATCACCTAAATAGGGTATAAATAGCCTAAGTATATATAAATATGCCGAAATAAAGGTATATAGCCTAAGTTGGGTGAAAATAGCCTAAATAGGGTATAAAAACACCAAGTATATATAATTAAGCCCAAATAGGTATATAGCATAAGTTGGGTGCAAATAGACTGAACAGGATTAAATAGCGTAAGTATATATAAATAAGCGTAAATAGGGCTATATAGCCTTAGGTGCAATAAGCCTAAATAAGGTATTATAACCTAAGTTGGGTACAAATAGCCTAAGTTGTGTGCAAATAGTCTAAATATGTTATAAATAGCGTAAGTATATATAAATAAGCCTAAATAGGGCTGTATAGCCTAAGTTGGGTAAATAGCGTAAATAGGGTATAAATAGCCTATGTATATGTAAATCAGCACTAGAAATTGTTATATAGCCTAAGTTGGGGCCAAATAGCCTAAATAGGTTTTATATAGCCTAAGTATATATAAATAAGCCTAAATAGGGCCATATAATGTAGGGTGCAAATAGCCTAAATAGCGTACCTAAGTGTATAAATAAGCCTAAATTGGGTTGCGTGTAAACAGCCTTAGTTGGGAGAAATAGCCTTAATAGGGTGTAAATAGCCTAAGTATATATAAATAAGCCTAAATAGGTCTATATAGCCTAAGTTGGGTGAAAAAGACTAAATAGGGTATAAATAGCCTAAGTGTGTATAAATAAGCCTAAAAAGGGTGTAAATAGCCTAAATAGGGTATAAATATTCTGAGTATATATAAATAAGCCTAAACAGGTCTATATAACCTAAGGGTGTGCAAATAGCCTAAAAAGGGTGTAAATAGCCTAAGTATAATATATAAATAAGTGTAAATAGGGCTGTGTAGCCTAATTTGGCTCAAATAGCCTAAATAGGGTATAAATAACCTATGTATATGTAAATAAGCCTAAATAGTGTTGTATAGCCTAAGTTGGGTGCAAATAGCCTAAATTGGGTACAAATAGCCTAAGTTGGATGAAAATAGCCTAAATAGGGTATAAATAGCCTATGTATATGTAAATCAGCCTAAAAAGTGTTATATAGCCTAAGTGGGGGGCAAATAGCCTAAATAGGGTTATATAGCCTAAGTATATATAAAGAAGCCTAAATAGGGCCATATAATGTAGGGTTCAAATAGCCTAAATAGCGTACAAATAGCCTAAGTATATAAATATGCCTAAATTGGGTTATATAGCCTAAGTTGAGTCTAAATAGCCTGAGTTGGGTGAAATAGCCTTAATAGGGTATAGATAGCCTAAGTATATATAAATAAGCCAAAATAGGTCTATACAGCCTAAAGTTGGGTGAAAAAGACTAAATATGGTATAAATAGCCTATGTATGTATAAATAAGCCTAAAAATGGTGTAAATAGCCTAAATAGGGTATAAATATTCTGAGTATATATAAATAAGTGTAAATAGGGCTGTGTAGCCTAATTTGGCTCAAATAGCCTAAGTTGGGTGCAAATAGCCTAAGTTTATATAAGTAAGCCTAAATAGTGTTAAATAGCCTAAATTGTGTGCAAATAGCCTAAATAGGGTATAAATGGCCTAAGTATATATAAATAAGCCTAAATAAGGCTGTATATTCTGAGTTGGGTACAAATAGCCTAAGTTGAGTACAAATAGCCTCAGTTGGTTGCAAATAGCCTAAATAGGGTATAAATAGCCTACGTCTATATAAATAAGCCTAAATAGGGTTATATAGCCAAAGATGGTTGCAAATAGCCTAAATAGGGTATAAGAAGCCCAAGTATATATAAATAATCCTAAATAGGCATCCTAATATAATAAAGGTAATCCTAATATAGCATAAGTTGGGTGCAAATAGACTAAATAGGATATAAATAGCGTAAGTAAACGTAAATGAGCCTAAATAGGGCTATATAGCCTTAGGTGCAATAAGCCTAAATAGGGTTTTATAGCCTAAGTTGGTACAAATAGCTTAAGTTGGGTGCAAATAGCCTAAATAGGGTATAAATTGCCTATGTATATGTAAATCAGCACTAAAAATTGTTATATAGCCTAAGTTGGGGGCAAATAGCCTAAACAGGTTTTATATAGCCTAAGTATATATAAATAAGCCTAAATAGGGCCATATAATGTAGGGTGCAAATAGCCTAAATAGCGTACGAATAGCCTAAGTGTATAAATAAGCCTAAATTGTGTTATATAGCCTAAGTTGCGTGTAAATAGCCTTAGTTGGGAGAAATAGCCTTATTAGGGTGTAAACAGCCAAAGTATATATAAATAAGCCTAAATAGGTCTATATAGCCTAAGTTGGGTGAAAAAGACTAAATAGGGTATAAATAGCCTAAGTGTGTATAAATAAGCCTAAAAAGGGTGTAAATAGCCTAAATAGGGTATAAATATTCTGAGTATATATAAATAAGCCTAAACAGGTCTATATAACCTAAGGGTGTGCAAATAGCCTAAAAAGGGTGTAAATAGCCTAAGTATAATATATAAATAAGTGTAAATAGGGCTGTGTAGCCTAATTTGGCTCAAATAGCCTAAATAGGTTATAAATAACCTATGTATATGTAAATAAACCTAAATAGTGTTGTATAGCCTAAGTTGGGTGCAAATAGCCTAAATTGGGTACAAATAGCCTAAGTTGGATGAAAATAGCCTAAATAGGGTATAAATAGCGTATGTATATGTAAATCAGCCTAAAAAGTGTTATATAGCCTAAGTTGGGGGCAAATAGCCTAAATAGGTTTTATATAGCCTAAGTATATATAAAGAAGCCTAAATAGGGCCATATAATGTAGGGTGCAAATAGCCTAAATAGCGTACAAATAGCCTAAGTATATAAATAAGCCTAAATTGGGTTATATAGCCTAAGTTGCGTCTAAATAGCCTAAGTTGGGTGAAATAGCCTTAATAGGGTATAAATAGCCTAAGTATAGCTTATTTATATAAGCCTAAATAGGTCTATACAGCCTAAAGTTGGGTGAAAAAGATTAAATATGGTATAAATAGCCTAAGTATGTATAAATAAGCCTAAAAAAGGTGTAAATAGCCTAAATAGGGTATAAATATTCTGAGTATATATAAATAAGCCTAAACATGTCTATATAGCCTAAGGGGGTGCAAATAGCCTAAAAAGTGTGTAAATAGCCTAACTGTATATAAATGTGTAAATAGGGCTGTATAGCCTAAGTTGGTTCAAATAGCCTAAATACGGTATAAATAACCTATGTATATGTAAATAAGCCTAAATAGTGTTGTATAGCCTAAGTTGGGTGCAAATAACCTAAATTGGGTACAAATAGCCTAAGTTGGATGAAAATAGCCTAAATAGGGTATAAATAGCCTACGTATATATGAATAAGCCTAAATAGGGTTATATAGCCAAAGATGGTTGCAAATAGCCTAAATAGGGTATAAGAAGCCCAAGTATATATAAATAATCCTAAATAGGCATCCTAATATAATAAAGGTAATCTTAATATAGCATAAGTTGGGTGCAAATAGACTAAATAGGATATAAATAGCGTAAGTAAACGTAAATGAGCCTAAATAGGGCTATATAGCCTTAGGTGCAATAAGCCTAAATAGGGTTTTATAGCTTATAGTGAACTCACGAAACAGAATCCAATTAGTAAGCGAGAAACATTTAACGAACAGTTGTGAAAAGCGTGTGTGCAGCGTTTTACTCTAATGACTGTTTTTTAAATTATATAGAAAGACTGATCTCATCAGATGTTTAGCTGATTAAAAACAGACTCTTTTTTATATTTTTATTTTGTGGCACGTGTGTTTCTAACGCCACAGTTTTGTACTTAGTTTTAAATCTGTAACTGGGTTGATAAGTCACAATCCAAAATGAAGCTTTCAATTATAAATTTTAAACCCTAAAAATGGTGTCTTTATCTTCATTGATATCCACAGCAACTAATCAAATTTTATTTCTTCCAGCTAATGAAAAACAAATCATCAGAATAAAGAACACAATTAATATGTGTTCACCAATTAATAAATAAAACATAATTACAAATATAAGGAATATATAGTTGAATCCCAGCTCATAATTTAACATGGATTATAGATGATGGACGACCAGATGACCATCCAAGCCGTGAAGTATAGAAGGTAAGCCCATTAACTTACCTCTATTATTATTGTGTATAATAAATTGCCACTAGTCAGAATGAGTATTTTAACTAATCACGAGATAGCGCGCGATTTGATCTACCGAAGCTTTATTTGTTTTGGCTCTACTGGCCATTCTTTTTTCCATAAATTATAGCTTCTGTTGCTATCTACTGAGATTAAATGTAATTTAAAGCATTGATCGCTGAAGGTTTTATCAGTTATTGTACGAATAGACTCTGTTCTTTGGACTACAAAGCAACTATAGTGGAACTTCGGGTATTACGGAATATTATTTACGTTTGAGTCAATATTACAGCTCGATATTGTTTAAAACCGAAAAAACGAATACAATCACAAACCTCAACTATCCGTGATTAGTAATTTGTTTACAAAAATCACTTTAATAAATTTCATCACATGCAAACAAATAATAATAATGAAAAACATTTTTAGAGGGTATTAGGAGATAGTCGGGAAATATGGAATAGGGTGTCAAAAAGGAAGAGAAATTGGCAAAAAACAGATGTAATGATATGAAGAGAGCATGATCAAAATAGGTAGTCAGCCAATAAACTCCAGATTTTCACAAATCACATATATAAAGATCTGTCTTTGAGCATTTCCTATAACCTATTGGCATTCCCTATAACCCGACACCGTTGGTTTGGAAAAAAATTACTCTATATTGATGGGTGTGAATCGCGAGCTGAAAAACGAGTATTACATCATTAACTGTTAGTATTTCGGTGCACATAGTGCTTAGTATCAATGTAAATATATTACACTAGTGTTCAAAACTTAAGCAACAAACACAAAATGCTAATTTCTGAACACGTGAGTACTTAAAAGTAAATTCTGTAACAGCAAGTGTAGAAAATAGGTACTTCCCTAACAGCACAGACAGTCGATTTGAAGTCTTCTTGACATTACAAATGGTCACAATTGTTACAGTCACTACAATGAACAGAAATGTGACATCTTTCATTCGTCTCATTTTTACTCTCATTTGGTCACTCCACTGAACAGTCACCATGACTGCTGCTTTTTGCCGAGTCACCAGGTGACTTTACAATGAAGTCATCTTGTGACTCGCATGTGACTGTCATTTTGACACTCCATTATAAAGTCATCATGATAGCTGTTCTGTGACGAGTTCCCAAGTGACAGAAAATGAAATCATCTGGTGACTTTTCACAAAGGAGTGCAAAATGATGACTTCACAATAGAGTGTCGATCACCAGAAAGTCACCATGCGACTTCCTTGTGACATTATTTGGCGACTCATCACAATGCAATGCTAACAATGACTTCAAAGTTCAGTCTTCAACTGACAGTGACTTGAGAATCACAAGGTGACTTCATTGTAATGTCACCTGGTGACCCATCACAAAGCGACAGTGTCAACAATCATTTGAGAGATCCCATATTTTGATTCACTGTAGCGATTGTGACACTTCTAACCATGTGTGACGTCAAGGAGACTTCACATCTACTGGCTGTGCTGTTAGGGTAGTACCTCTTTTCTACATATAGAATTTCTTTTTGAGTGCTCACGTGTTCAGAAATTAGCATTTTGTGTTTGTTGCTTAAGTTGTGCACACCAGTGTATTTCCAATAATGAATAAAAAATATTAAAAAATTATCTCCTGTAACTTTACAAAGACGAAAAACAAATATTTATTGACACAACACGCCCTGACGCCGACCGACGAACTGCTCGTTCTAGGGGAGAGGGGGGGGGGGCATTCTGGAAACTTTCTTAAGTAGTTTATGATGCTGCCAAAGGATGACAGCACTTTACCAAACAGAAACCTTGGTATTCCATATTACACGACTATTCCATAATACCTGAAGTTCCTCTACTTAGAAGCAGAGTCGGTAGATAAAGGGTTAAAGATATTTTGAGGTTTAAATATAATTTAGGATTAATATTTACTGCATTTGTGATTCACTTTCCTTTAAAGATTGTTTAAATATGTTATACAAGATCAGAAACATAGGTTTGTTTAGCAAATTTTAATGTATTATCTCATTTCTATTAATTTGATTTTTTTTGCAATAAGAAGCATTCGTAAGTCAGTACACCATCGTAGTGTTTCGCTTGTTTTACATTATTATTCACATATTTAACAGACATAAAAATTACAACGGTGTTCTGAGCACTTCCATCGAAAAAAAACATTAAATTTATATAATTTTTACATTTGCTAAATAAAGCTAGGTTTCCGATTTTGTATAACACCTTTAAATAATCGTCAAAGAAAAACTAATCAGACAGGCAGTAAATATGCATCTACACATCATCAAGAACAACAAAATAAATCTAATAGAACATCTAAATTATATTAAAACAATCAAAACATGTTGGAAAAAAGAAATAATTTTTACCCTTTTCGCGGCTAAAACTCAGTGCTTATCAACCCGCCTCCTTATTGAACAGTTATTCTGAATAACCCTGTATATCCAGTTTAAAATAAAATTTAGCTTCAAATGAATAGTATTTTTATAATCAATAATCAAGAGCAATTTGATACTATTTGCTATTCAATTGTTTTCTATTTTTCAGGAATTTCAGAAAGATATAGAGCTGTTTCATGGGTGGATAGCTGATATGGACGAGCGTTTGGGATCCATTATCTCAGGCTGTGTTTTGAGCTGTTCCAGTGTAGAAGCAATGTCAAAAAATTGTTTCTTTTCGTTTCGTTTATTTAATCATTTTCCCTTTCTCTGTTAAGGACTCCCATCCAGCTTTAAAAAGCCGCGATTATGACAACCTGGACACTGGACAAAATTAATTGGGGATTCCCACCCCATTGTTAATCAAAATGGGTTAAAGCTGTAAATGGAGCAATTCTGGACTAATCTGTAAGGCCTAATTCACCCAGATACACTTATTAATCATAGCATTTGGTCTGATATCTGAATCAGCTCAACAAAATAAATCGCAGGTAATGGAACTCCAGTAAAATGGTACTTCAGTAAATAGGAGTTCCATTACACGTGATTTATTATGTTGAGCTGATTCACATATCAGACCAGATGCTATGATCAATGAGGTTAGCTGCGTGAATTATGTCCTCCAGATTCCTCCAGGATAGCTCCATCGGCAGTTTGAGTCAGGAGTCCCTGGTTCGAATCTGGTCTGTCCATTTTTCGCCCAGTCGGAAAATTATAAAACTATTGTTTTCGTCATATAAACTAAACTGTTTGATTTTTTTTTTATTTTTACTTTTTTGCTTTTCTATGCTTTGAAACCAAACCAATAAATGAGAACACGGATTCTTATTTCCTCATAAAATAAATGTTACTTTCATCTGAGCTTGCAAAATGCCTTCAAGGAGTGTGGTCAAAAAAGTAAGCAATTTTCATTATTATTTAACTTAAGCGCTTTACAAATAAAAAATAAAAAATTGAGGATTTGTAGAAAGCCCTTTAAAAAAAAGCCCTTCAATTTGTTATTGCGTGAATTTAGGTTATTAATAATTAAATTGATATTTTAAAGGGGTTAACACTTTTAGATCTGTATTTATGAGAATAAATTATCAGTCCCCTACAGTATCTATTTCAGAAAGAAGGCTCTTTCTGTCATCTACAGCGTCATTTTGTTTGTAAAAAAGCAACGAATGTGTAGTGTATTTGTAGTGTTATTTTAACCTCAGGTTTCAAGAGGGAAAATTGAATTAAGTGATGTCTTATTAGCTAAAACAATGATTAAAATAAGTTTTCACCATGGGAAAAAAGACGTTCAATGCTGACATAGTGCTTTTTTAAAAATGTCTTCTTCATTTTTAAATATTGAAAAATCCCTATCAATTTAAAAAATTCTACTTGTAAAAATTTTTCAAATGTTATCATTTTTAAAAAAATATTTAAAATTGAAGGAGACAATTTTAAAAATCTCACTCCTTCGGCATCTGATGTGAAAACCGTACATCGATAATTATATTAGCTAATGAGTCATCACCTATTTAAATTTCCCTATAGGTTACATGGGATTTCCCGATTGGCAAGGAAAGTAATGTCTGCATAGGCTCGGCCTGACCCGCGGGCCGAGTGCGACCAATTTCCATTCACGAGAATCGGGTCAGGGCTGGTCTTCACTCTTTCCGGGCCGGCTTGGGCCTAATTTGTTTCTGCAAAGTCGGGCCGGGACAGATTTAGTCCTAGCCTGAGGAAAAATCAGTAAAATGAGGATCGGCATAATCTGAAAATTGCATAAGTAAGTGTGCTGTTTGAATAATTGCTTCAGAAATATCAGCATGTCTTTTAGAAATTCAGCTGGGCCAGGCTTGGGCCGAGATTTTAGCATTTACACCAGGCCGGACCCGGGGCTGAAAATTTCGGCCCATGCAGACCTTTACGGTGAAGCGTTTCTTTAAAAGTTTCCAAAAAAAAAAAATCTGCAAAATGTTCTAACTAGGCACAGCAATCTCCCAAGCTGTGAAATTCCATGACTAGCGTATTTTTATTTTTTTTAAAAATCTACCATAATTTTCGAATAGAAAATTTATCTTTATTTAATAACAGACTTTCAGTAGCAAATATTACTAATCGAAAATTCTAGGTAGATATTTTGAATTTCTGGTGTCGTTAGCAGTGTCACATAGTATGTAGCGCATTTTCTTTTATACAAATTATCTAGCAGCATTTCCGAATAGCAATATTTGATTTATTTAATCACAGAAAGTCTGTCGTCAAAAATCTACGCGGAAATTATGGTAGATTTGTTGAATAAAAAAATGCTGACTCTGGGATTACAATCTCTAGTTCTGAAACAATTTTAAACGGAAAAACATAACACCTGAAGGCAAGACTAACAATGTTAAAAATTCGCAACAAACTGTCCAGGCTTTCAACCGTTTTTATAAAAAATGGTTACATAACCGTAATTTATCTTTATTTTGACCATAATTTGGTCAATAATATAGTCAAATGCTCTTCATAATATGGTCAAGTAACCGTTTATCTTTAAAAACGGTCGAATGACTATATTTGCTGCAGGTTAAATATCTTTGCTCATACATTTACAGATAAAAAACTCACTTTTCATTACCTGCCTGCCCTTGGCTAAACTTAGATAAAAGTACTTTTTTTTTTTTTTTTTTTTTTTTTTTTTTGCCGCCAAGCTAATCACGAACATTTCCAACGCCGAACGTGAAAAGAAAAAAAATCTAACTACCAAAAAAAAAATTTTTTTTTCTTCAATTGTCTAGAGCATAGACCTTCTAATAAACTAGTATCTTTGCCCCGAGGTCTCGAGAAACCAAAAATGAAGCTCTTTTTTGCGTGTGTACATCGCAAAAACCCCTCCCAGCATTAAAAAGAAATCCATCATTTCCAAGATTTGTATGACAGTGAAAGCGGTCTCACCAATTTTAACGGAATAAAAAAATGTGCGGGTATTCGGTCGTTAGTGATTTCAGAACTAAAAAGCTTAAATAATTAAAACCAAGATTTTATTTTTCCTTCAACCATCAATTGCCAGAAATTGTTTTCATTTTCGACTAACTGCAAAAATAACTTTTTATTCTGAAGAGTACTGAAACATTTCATTTAATTTCTGATAAATTATTTAATGAAAGTCCAATTTATTTCTCTTAAAATCTCCCAGTGCATATGTATATTACATATGTATATATAAATAATAACAATGAATACTATGGGAAAATCATATATTTTTTAATCCGCTACTTTTGGCATCGGAGAAATATTAAAAAGATGTTTAAGAAATACACGAATAAATACAGTAAATTTATTTACCGAAAGAAATAAGTCTAGTTTGGATAAAAAAATTATTATTTTTTTTCTTTATTTTATTTTATTTTTTTTTACAGATTTATAAGCAAAAAAGTAGAGGAAGGTGTGACCAAAAACACCGAAAATTATCTTCGACATTTACAAAGAAGTTTTTTAGAATTAAAGATTGTAATATTTTGTTCAAGTTAGGTATTTTTGATATTCTTAGCTATATTATATTCTGGTGAGCATTTTTAATTGTATTTGTGATATATTCTGATTCCTGATATTCTTTAAACTTACATTTTTGAGGAATCTATCGTTGAACAAAATTTAATATTTCGCAATAAAAGGTTTCATATTTCAATTTTTCTTGGTTTTAATAATTTAAAGTAGAACATAAAAACTAACATATATGATATATATATATATATATATATATATATATATATATAAATTTTATAATTGGATGAACATATTCTACCTGGTGATTCTAAAATCGATCTAATGGTGATTATATATTATATCGCTCATGATAGAAATATGCATTCAATTATATATATATATATATATATATATATATCACGGCTGCGGAGTCGGAGTCGGAGTCGTGGAGTCGGATTCGGGCCTATTTTGGGGCAAAAGAGTCGGAGTCGGAGTCACTAAAAAACAGGCCGACTCCGACTCCGACTCCAGCTTGTTTTTTAGACAGTTTGAAGTGAAATTAAACCAATTCTATATAATTTTAAATTTATAAACTGAATTATTATTTTTATATTTGGACTATTATATCCAAGGAAACTCGGGTTAAACAGGCCTAATATACTGTCCAGTGTACAGCATATTTGAAAACTGTTTTGAATTGAAATCTATAGTTTATATTTAGTATATAGTCCTTTCTCTAGGTTTTTTTTTTTTTTTTTTTTTTTTTGGGGGGGGGGGGGGGTTGCAGAACGCGAAGTAATGCAGGTCTGTGGGACCAGGAGTAATGCTGAAATTTTAAATTTTCTCCCCTTTTTTTCGTGTGCATAGGACACCCCCCCCCCCCCCCCAAAAAAAAAAAAAAGTGAAATTGTAATTTTTTTCCCCTGAGTCTCCAGTACTCAAAGTAATGATGAAATAGTGAAATTTCTGTTATCTTTCTCCTTTTGATATTCTGGTCTTGCAGACCCGAAATAAAGCCAAAATTATAAAATTAATGCAGGAAATATAAAATTTTCATTTTTATTTTTCTTGCATTCTGTCAGAATTTTTCGGGTTCTGGAGACCCCAAATGATGCTTAAATTGTAAAATTTTTGTCTCCTATTTTTTGGGTCTGCAGGAATAGATATAAAACCAAAATTAAACATCCTTTCACCCATATTTTGGAATAATATATGTTTGATTTGGCATCAAATATTTTGGTTATCGTCTTAAAATGATAACATATTATATGTTGTTTGGATTCATCTGATAGATCTAGGTGTGTGTTGTTCAAAGTAAATTTCGGAGATTTATTAGATTTCAACTGTTGTTTCTATCTAATAGCTTCAAGTTTAACTTTTCGATTGCAATTTACATGCATATAAATATTTTACATGCAGTTTTTGCAGAGTTTTGACATAATTAAATTTACCACATATAAAATTTAATGCATATTGTGTTTTTGCGTGAGTGCATGTGCATAGAGTATCTGGGAGGAAGAGGGGGGGGGGGGGGTTGTTCAAAATATTTTCAGTCTTGACCAGAGCCAATTAATGTAGGGACAAAGTTCCACAGGCATTTTATAAGAATATTTTTGCCTTATTTAAAAAAAAAAATCTGCATTTAAAAAAAGGTGAAACTTTTTATACTAAAATACTGTCGGAAGTTTGCCGCTGCAGTAAATGAGTCCTAGTCTTGACTACCTATCACAGCTTACACCCATAATTCATCCAAAAAAATGAAACGTCAAAGAAAAATTATCGGTTGATATGTACATTATATGCTTCAAGGTCAAACAGGAATGTAACAGCAGGTTGCAGTGTTGCCAGTTGAGGGTTTTTTTAATTTCAGATTGCTTGATTGCTGCCACTTTTTTTAAATAGTAATATTTCCTTTATTTAATGACATTTAATAAAGCGACTATTACTGTTTCAAAACAAATGACAGCAATGAAGCAATCTGAATAATAGGAATCAACAGGCTAAATCCCGGAGACGGAGTCAGAGTCGGAGTCGGAGTCAGTTCCTTTAAACTTTCAGGAGTCAGAGTCGGAGTCGGAGTTGGTCATTTTTCCCACCGACTCCGCAGTCCTGATATATATATATATATATATATATATATATATATATATATATATATATATATATTTAAATTAAGTGTAGCTTTTAGCTATGGCATTCGTCTCTAAAGGGGTGGGGCCCTATACTTATTGAATTGCGAAATTTAATTTTTGATAATATGCTGCCAATTTGGTAATATGCTGTTTCCAATAGGTTATATTTAGAAAAGTGTAGTCCAGCATCTAAGAAAGACATTTAAAAAATCCCATTTTCTTACGACATAAAATTGCAAAATTATGATGCTTTAAATTCCATGAAATGTCAGAGCTTTCGGGCACTAAAACTCGTCTTTCAAATTTTAGTGCCGGAATTCTCTGAAATTTCATAAAATTCAAAGTATTATAACTCAGTAAGTTTTGGTCGTAAAATAATGGTATATTTTTAATGTGTTCTTTTGATGCAGAACAACATTTTTCTAAATATAACTCATAGGAAATGAAGCCGTATAAAATTTAAATTTCGTATTTTAACCCCTAAACATCGTAGCAAGGTTTGCTTCTCCCAATGGTATAAGAATAAGTATAGTATGCTAATGGTCAATTATATATTTAAATGTCTATTCAAAAACAATATGAACTTAATTCGGTAGTCACGTAAAGTAACCAAATATTAGATAAATCAAATTGCATTTGAGTAATCAAAAATAATACCCAAACTGAGTTCGGCCAACACGGGTAAGGGATCAATATGAATCAAGGTAGGGATCCAGATTCTCTGATACCACTCATCTCGCAAAGTTATTTTCGCACTGTTTAATCGCTGGAAATTCTGCGATTATGAAATGATTATGACGATGAAATCAATGCGATTATGACAATGAAATCAAGCTAACTGATAAGCGGCTATATATGACGGCCGCAGAATTCACGGAGCGCGGCGTTTCGCGTAATGGTCCTCCTTGCTACATCCTTTATGCCGAGACGCTAGCGGGAGTCAGGAAGAAAGGGAAAAAAAAAATCTGAAAATTGTAACCGGACAAATTTAAAAGGGAAAAATGAACATATTAAACACCTCGAAAAGAGGCCAAGCACCTTTAGCCCGGGTTGGATTGCCTGGTTTTTATAAATATTTAAAAACAAGAGGAAAATGAACAAAGTAATTTTAAATGTAAATCGTTAAAAAAAAAAAGATTTAAAATCGTAATTTTTTAATTATCTATTCAATAAATATACAATATTTGCAATAAATTGAATCAGTAAAAATAATTTATAAATCAGGCGCAATATTTGACCATGACAATGATATCAAACTAACTGATAAGCGGCTATATATGACCGCCGGAGAATTCGCGGAGCACGACGTTTCGCGTAATAGCCCTTTTTACGTCCTTTTTGCCGAGACACTAGCGGAAGCCAGGAAGAAAGCGGAAAAAAAATATTCTGAAAATTGAAACCGGACAAATTTAAAAGGAAAAATGGACAGAAAAGCGAGAAGGGTTGGTCTTGGCGCTCTGAGGCTATCGAAAGATGCTTTCGGATTTGAGCTCTATGTTCGTCGCCGCAGAATTGGGCGACGGTCGGGGTTGGGTGGGCGGGGAGGCCGCCGCAGAATTCGCAGAGCGCAGCGTTTCCCATAGTCCTTATTGCTACATCCCTTATGCCAAGACACGAGCGAAAGTCAGGAAGACATGGAAAAAAATATATTCTGAAAATTAAAGCCGGGCAAATTTAAAAGGAAAAATGAACATATTAAACACCTCGAAAAGCGGAGGGTTTGGGCTCGGGTCCTGATTAATATAATGTTTATTATAACTAGGGCTCAAAATGTACCGGAGCAAACCAGAACGATAATACGATTCGTGAAATTAGGAGAAATAATGTCCTGGTTCGTGAAATTGTGCTAAATGTCGTTTCGGTTGATGCAATTATTAAAACATATTGTTACAGTTCCTGTTGAATAGTTCAATTGTCGGATTTAATAGTCCTGAACGACTGGTGCATTTATCATTGCAGTGTTTTGGGATACTATTATAGTATTTAAATTTATCATTAAAAATAATTTGGTTTATGCAATCATTCCACTACGTGTATTAGTCGATGCTGATAAGATGATGACCGAGGCCGACTAAAGTATCTTCAAATGTAAATAACGCGCGTACTTGGACTGCCTACTTTAGCCTACTCTATAAGAAAAATAAATAATTAAAAATTGAATAAAAATTGCAGCAAGCATTAAATAGGACAAGCCACACATCCAAGATTTTTCATTTTAATTTTTTGATGTAACGAAAATACAAGAAGGCTAAATTTAGACCGTACCAGAGACAGCAGAGTTCGTTTACACCCGCTTGTTGTTATCGGTAAAAGAGAAATTATTCGCCGTTTTTTCGACATGTAAAGGGTGTACTCAAATCCAAACTGCTTATTTTCTGACTTATTTTTAAATTCATTTTTGCTCTAAAATGCATCCAATTGGCAGGTTCTCTTATTCAGAAACTTTATAATGTCCGTATTAGTCGATTTTTTGGTAAAAGCAGAATACATTTAAAAAAATGCTGTCAAAGTGGACATTTTGAACCGAATTTCCCGAAGCAATAGCGCTAGAAACAAAAGAAAAAAAAAAGATCGTACTGTGAAAATAATTGTTTGTAAATCAATTTCTAATTAATTGAATGAAAAATAAAAACACAGGTCGTTTATAAATCTCTTCAAAAATCACGCCGCCAAGTTGCATGTTTTTACTTTTAAAAATAAGTCTGAAAATGCGTCGGAAAATTTTAAGTTGTTGAGTGTGGAAAATATTTTTTTTTATATAAAGTTTATTCTGATCTCTGTAACTTAAATATATACATATTGTTTAGAATCTTGAATCTGTTTTTAGCACTTTCCAACATAGTTGAAAAGTGTTTACGAATTCGGTTTATCTGTGTATCTGTCCGTGCTGTAACTCGCGTAAATAGACTTGGATTGCCGTGCAATTGATTTATGTTAATAAGGAATACTATCTCATGTTCGAGATTGAAAATGAAGTAAGTAAGCGGTTATAGTTCATTTACAGGGGCACTTAAAATAATTCCGTTACATTGCGGTCTATGGGGGGGGGATGCTTGCGGTGGACTTTAATGATATTACACTATTTCAAACATACTTAAATTGATCGGAGATAATTAAATGCAGTGTCAATGATGTGCACTACAAGAAACATTGAAAATAGGCTATATAATGACTATAGAATGTGGTATGGATAGCAGTCATTGTTCAAATAAAGGGACACATAAAATAATTCGGTTAGAGTACTGTCTAAGAATAATAAATGCGTTTTCAGTTGTGGTACGTTTTTAAATTAAACTAATTCTTTGCCTATTATTTGGTGTGTATAAATTTTATACACCCTACACAGGGCTGCACAAAAGACCTTGAGAATATTTCCGTTCATTGATGGAAATTTCTGAAAGGGAATTTAGAACTGTGCTATATGTTTCCTAACTGAACTAAATTTTAGCATACTGTGTAGCGATTCAAATGTTATATTATATTACATATAAAGGAGAGAGTCTAAAATGCGTCCTTTAAAATTAACACTACAAATATATCCTAATGTTTTTTTTTTTTTTTTAAATACATATTAAAATACTTTTATTGCTTAAAAATCTTTAAAATATCGATAAAAACATCAAAAATATTTTTTATATTTTGTGTTTTTGATATTTTTGATGTTTTTATTGATATGATAACGTGTTTTAAGCAATAAAAGTATTTTAACATATATTTAAAAAAAAAAGATATATTTGTTGTGCATACTATGTAGTATATATCTAAATCTATAGATCCTATACAGGGCTGCACAAAGAATTCAATATTTTTCCGACTATTGATGGTAATTCCTGAAATTGGGTTTTCAAATGTGTTATGCGGTTTCCGAAATCCTCTTTTATCTTATTAAATGGTGATGTTTTCTTAAAGTATTCTGGACGTGCTGGAAAGTGTTTCAGAATCTATGCTTCACGGATCATTTGTCGTTCTTTTTTATATTAAAATGATATACCCTTATCTCATAAATATTATATATATATATATCATTTGTAAAGAGTATAGGACTTTCATTTAAAAAATCCCGACCCGGTCCGAAGAGTCAAAACCCAACCAGAAACAGTCCCGGACACGAAACATTTAAAGTCAACCCGACCCAAACTCAAACAGCTCTGAAACAAATGAGCGTTAACCCGAACCGAACCCAACCCGCGACGAAACGAATTTTAACGTTAAACCCGACCCGAGCGCCAGGTCAGTCGGGTTCGGGTCAAATCGAATTACCCTACCGGATGCAAGACTCTAATCCGGACATACAGGCAAAAATAAATAAATAAATGTCATTTTTGACTCTGCATCGCGCGCGACGTTTAAATAGACGAATGAATTTAGAAATAGGTGTCATAGGTATCAATAGGTGTTTAGAAACAGGTGTATGAAAATCACAGACATACACTCCAATTTTATATGTAATGCATAGATAGATGGATAGGTGTTATTTTCTAACCGCAAATAAACTTGAGGCGCCATACTTATTTCTTACATAATTTCGTAAAATAATACAAAATTTCCATTTCTTAAGCTATTTTCATAAAATAAAAAAGAAATTAATTTGATGCATTAAATGTTGACTTTGAAAGACTTTAATGAAAGGATTTAATACAAAACGGCATTTCCAATCAAAATCAAAACAGTGAAGCGAAATAGTATAGGATAATTTGATTTTAAGCGAAATAATGTTCAATTCCAATTGATTATAAAAAGAGGGATTTTTTTTCTTTTGTGAAAAAGTAGAATATAGCTATTTTTATGCATTGTGCGGTAACTTTGAAATATTTTATTAAAAGCAGCATCTTCTAAGCATCCAAGAAATACGCCCATAATATAGAAAAATAGCTTTTATTTGGTTGAAATAATATTGTTAAATGAAAATGTACATTTAAGTTTTGTAATAATTATGCGGTAACTTAAGACACTTTGATGAAAGGATTTTGTATAAAGCAATATTTTCTAACGACAGAGATACTGAATGATAGCTTTTTACAACAATTTGAATTTAGATGAAATAATACTAAATTTTGATTTCCTCATATAAAATATTATTTATGAAAATACACAATCCATTCTATTTTAACTTTAAATCGTTGTATTGAAAGGGTTTAATAAAATGAAGCATTATCTAACAATAAACGACAGAGCCGTAATCAGGGTGGCTAGTGGTCAGGAAAAAATACAGTCAAAAAAAGTGATAAACACCAGTATATTCTTATAGAAAAAATTATCTTGATTATTCGATCAAATAATCAATTTGAATTTTTCTATAAGAATATACTGGTAATTATCACTTTTTTTACTGTATTTTTCCCTGACCACTAGCCACCCTGGTAATGTAAAGTAACATTTATTTATATGAATTATTGATAAATTCTATTTTTTAAATTTGTTAAATTATTCTTCTTTTTTTTTTAATATGCATTACATTAACACTTTGGAACATAGTTAAAAAGTGTTTTATAACTTCGATTTGTCTGTCTGTCTGCTGTCTTTGTGACCATGCTCTAACTCTTGTAAATATACTCGGATTTCCCAGTAATTTGTATGTATTATTGACATTTACTGTAGCACGGTCG
The DNA here is from genome assembly GCA_963931845.1 of Maratus michaelseni. Lineage (NCBI taxonomy): Eukaryota > Metazoa > Arthropoda > Arachnida > Araneae > Salticidae > Maratus > Maratus michaelseni. Next base: position 30,668,365 of record OZ007599.1, read on the forward strand.
CTATTGAAAATGAAGTGTGTAGCCTTTATAGTTCGTTTACATAAACAGTCAAAATTATTCCGTTACATTACGGTCAATGGGAAAAATCGTTTCAAATACATTTTGATGATGTTACACCATTTCAAACATAATGACACTGAGATGCATTTATGAAGTGCACTAGAACATGCTTTCGTAGAATGGGGTGCAAAGAATTTATTATTCATTTACAGGATCACACAAAAGAGTTCTGTTACAGAATGGTCTACCAGAAAAAATCGTTTGCAGTGTAATGATGTTACACTATTTCAAATCTAATTACTAATGTCATCTTATTGAGGTGCAATATAAAGTTGCTTATTGAAAAGTATGATGTACATTGCATTTATCGTTCATTTACTGGGACACACAAAAGAATTCGGTTGCAGACTATGAGAGATAATTGCTGAAAAAGTGTTTTCAACTTTAGTTTGCATTTTTAAGTTTAATTAAAATTTTGCATAGTACGTGCTGTGTATAAACTCTGTTGATCATAATACAGGGCTACACAAAGGAATTCGTAAGTATTACTGACTATTAGAGTGAATTGCTTAAGCGTTGTTTTTAATTGTGTTAAGCATTTTCCTGCAGAACTATTTTTAGAATATTAATAGAAGTTTGTAAGAATAAAAATAAATTCATATGTAGGGCTACGGAGAGAATAAGATACATTGCCGTTTACAGCTGGTAATTGCTGGAAGTGTGTTTCAAATTGTTGTATGCGTTTTTTACCTGAATTAAATTTTAGCTTAATATGTGGTGTGTATATATAGATAATATACAAGGCTGTGGAAAAGAATTCGAGTGCATTTCCATCTATTGTTAAATATTGCTAAAAGTGAATTTTATTGCTAAATTTTAGCATGCTATGTAGTATATATGAAGATCTATAGATCCTATGCAGGGCTGCACAAAATAATTTGACTACTTTTTTGACTATGGAAAGGCTAAAACTGGATTTTAAGATGTGTTATAGGTTTTATAAACTGCTTAATTACGTATCTTCTCTCATCTTATTTAACGGTGAATTCTCGTATGACAGTTTTCTGGATGTGTTAGAAAGTGTTTCATAATTTATACTATATTTAACGCATGATTTTTCGTTCTTGTTTAAATTATTTTTGTATTGGAAATAAATTTGTCTATACTTTTAAAAATAAATAGCCAATTATAATTTGAAATAGCGTTCCGGTTTGTGGATTTTTTCATTTCGAGTCCTGATTATAGCTGTTTGTGGGAAAGGGGAAATCCTAAATAGCGAAGCCGCTCGACGACTGTTCAAAAGAGATATTTCGCGTGGTAATCTTGTTTTATTTCCCCCAACTCCACATTCCTACTTTTGAGCAACCCATCCTTCACTATATCACTTTGCCGTCAAATTACACACATTTCGCGAAAAAGTCCCCCCACTATAATTGGAGTCAAGTTCTTTTGTTCGCTTACATTCTTTTGCTATTGGTCGCCGCTACCAAGCGGAGCATGATGAAAGCCTGTGAAACAATTAGACATGAATTTCAAATTTAAGAAAATGTACCAGATGACGTATTCAATTCCTTTTAAAGATATGGGGTATTTTTTGAAAAATACGAAAGTGTTTCTAAAGTCTAGCAGAGAATAACAGCATAGAAACATTTTCATCTGCAATTGTACACGAAAACCATTTCTGATGCACCATTACCTAAATTTTTATGTTTAATTTAATAATTTATATATAGTTTAATACGTCATGGAAGATTAATCAGCAAATAATAGTAATACATTAAATGCGCGTCTGTTGATTTTAATGCAATAAATCATGCTAAAACGATATATTTAAGCAAATATCAATTGACCTCCATTTAACGCAGTTTTGGTTGTGATTGAGCGGCTTCGTTAATTAGAGGTTATACTGTATTTACATTGTTTTAAGGTTGTTCTCAAATCCAAACTGGCTACTTTATGACATTATTTTTTTATTCACATCGCCCACTGTAAAAAAAAAAATTCATGAAAAAAACGGAAATTGTACTGGCAATCGAGACGCTAGTACGATTTCCGTTATTTAACGGAAAAAAAATTCGTAAATTCCAGGAAATTTTCCGTGATTTCTGAAATATCCGTTTTTAAATTTCCGTTTTATAACAGATATTTTTCGTATTTTTTAGAAATTTTTATAATGTTAAAATAAACATTATAGGACAAAAAAAAAAAAGTTTCTTCTCAAGAACAACCTTATAAAGAACAGATATACTGCTTTTTTTTTCTCTCATTTTTGAGTGAGAATTGTGTAAACAACCAACCCTTGCCTCGATGAGAATCGAACCCGCAATCTTTCGCTTACTGAACCGGAGGTCCGAGCCCGATACCGAAAAAATTTTATAATATTTAAAAATTATTTTAAAAGTAATATCTCAGTTTTAAAAAACTTCGTACATGAAAATAACTATTAATCGCGTGTACGTTATTAAATTTATGGAAATTACATTCAATCTTATCAAAAAAGAAGTTTGGTATCAAATAAAAATATACTTCCTTAAAAGGATTTTCATATTTTTCTCTCCCAATAAGGAAATTTGATGGACACGTTAACATAGTGCGTTTTATGAATAAATGCATGAAATTTGTAGAAATCACTATTTCTATGCCGAAGAATTGAACAACGTTTTCTATTTCGTATAAAAGGTGTATATCGTAAATCATAATTAATTCCTTAATTAAAACAATATTTCGTGTTCCTAAAAATCAGCTTAAATTAAAAATTCTCTTCTCGTATTGGTGCCGTATCCCAGTCGTCAGTCGCGTCGCAAATATCGTAAATGTTCTTTTAAAGTAGCATTCTAATGCTAGAAAAGAAAAATAAGATTTATGTTTTTCTTCTATTCATTCTGATCAACATAACATTAAAATGACTTGAAATGCAATATGTAATTTTTTAGGGGAAAAAAAGTGTTTTTTATTTTTTCTATATGAAAATAAATAAAATTGTCAGTTTCAGAAAGAATGAGCCCGAGCCCGCCCGGGCCCGAAGGCTGGTACAAAAATCAAGTCCGAGCCCGTGTCGGGCACGGGCTCGGGTTCAGGCTTTCGGGCTCGGGCTGAGCCCGTCTCATCTCTAGTCCCAACCACTACGGTATGATTAGATATTCAAATTTTTCAAGCGTTGCTACTTATTTCAGTCGATTTTTATGATGCGCTTTTTATGATTATAAAGTTAATAAAATTATAAACTTCATTTTTATAAAAGTAAAGAAAAAATATTAACGATTTTTACAAATTTAAGGAAAAAATTATAAACGTTGTAAAATTATAATTTATAAAATAATAAATTTTAGTTTAATTCATAAATTTATAAGCCAAATCAGTTTAGTTTAATACAATTTACATAGCGATAACTTGCAGAGATATTATGTTATGAAACCTTTAAATAACCCAATATTGCCTCACGTTAGAAAAGTTAAAATAAAATTTTAAAAAATTTGTGAAAAAAAAAGTTTTAATTTTGAAGCACTATCAATAAAAAAAAAAAAAAAAAATAGATTAAAAAAAATATTTTTCTGTAACTTATAAAAACAAAATCAATTTCTAAATATTTCATTAAAAAAATACAAATATTACAATTATTTTCACAAAAAATTACTGTCCAGATACGGCCCCGGTTAGAATGGGCCAGCATGCCTAGCCGTCAAGCCTGGATTCTTGAAGAACTCTAGTAAATACAACAATCTTAATTCCCATTTCAAACAAGGCGTTTTCTGTACGCAAACCTCTAAAAGTTATTTACGGAAATTGCAGTGTTTTGGAAGAAATACAGACATTGTACTGTTTTGAAAGAAATACTGACAAAATCCATTAAATTTACGGAAAACTTTCTGCATATTTACGGATTTGAAATCTCCTTTACGGAACTAATGTCATTTACGGAAATTATACTGTTGTTTTGGAAAAATGAAACTTTTCCGTGAAATTTTACGGAAAATCTCTTGTATTTTCAAGGATTTTTTTTTTAGAATGGGGTGTTCTTATTGAGAAACTTTGTAATTGAAAGACGTTTTCCATTTTGGGGTAAAGGCAAAAGATCTTTCAGAAAATGCTGTCAATGTTGGCATTTTGACAAGAATGTGGAAAAACGTGTCGTCGCGTGACATGAATCCCTTATAACTCGATAAGTAATTTATTTATCAAAAAATGGAAAATTCATTTCGATTCGAAATCGCTTCCATAGTCTGGCCTGCCAATTCAATGTCTTTGCGTTTAAAAATGAGTCAGAAAGTTTCTCGGAGTAGGTTGTTTCACCTTAAGCGCAAAATGGTTAATCTTTCGTAATCGGGCTGCACGGGTATGATAGAGTTTTTTTTTAAAATCATAATTAAACATTATTTTAAATATCATAAAAAGTCAGTAAATTGAGACGCAGTTTTCGACGAAATTGGATTTGAAAAAAAATATAAAAAGTCCTATTAAGAATTGAAATTGTGCAATGGTTTAAAGTTTAAAAGAAATTGCAGCTAAATTTATTGCTCAGGTGTTCCCACTGTCAAAATGACGTCATCGTTACTCGTAGTCATGTTTTCGCTTTATAATATAGATTTATGAGAATAAATATTCTTTGAAACTAATTATTAATGCCATTATCACGAAATCAGTATTTTAATTAATAGATATAAAATTTAAAATACGGAATTCCAAAAAATTGCGATTATAAGATTAATGGGTACTCTTTCGTTATACCGACAGCCTGCCAAAATGTATGCTAATTCGCTATTTATTTTCAACGCTAACCGTGCAAAGGATTTTTATTGCAAACCATGTCAAACATTGTGATTTGCTATTTATTGAACGTGACTCATTTTATTATTATTATTATTATTATTATTTAATGATAAGCAGTGCCGAAACTAACCTTTTTTGCACCCGGGGCAAACATGGATTTTGGCGCCCCCTCCCTTCCCCCGGCCAAAATAAATTTGCAAAGAGAATTTTACCAAGTTTCTAAAGCCGACTCGACTGGTTTTAAATTTAAAATATGTAATCACAAAATACATGATACTGAACTGCGTAATCAGCTTTGTAAAATATTGATTCAATAAAATCTTCAAAACGGAATAGAAAGGACCAGGAGAAAATTCCATATTATACAGGTGTTCGTCTTAGCAGGTATAATTGTTGGTATTCTTTCTGTTGAGAACATGTTATTTTAAAATTTAAAACTGGATTCCGTTGTAGACAGATTTTACTGTATGTGTATAAGGCAGTACAAATGAGGCGTTTAAAGTCCAGTGATATGAATCACATTGTCTTAAGAGTTTACACTAATCACGCGAAGACATTCGGAAGCTAATGGTAAATGTGTGGGAGCGTTCTTAATAATTTTAATTTTTTTTTCATGGGATATTTGCGGTCGATATCTAATATTGTGCGTTTGTACTTTTCGGGTTTTGTTACAATTTTTTTTATTTTTATTCGAACACTTTTATTTTTGTGAAACTGGTTGGAAACGGTTCTAAAATTGAAAGTGTCCTCATATAAAAAAAACTGTAACCAAAGTCGAAAAAGAAAACAAGAACGAAAAATCATGCGTCAAGCATAGATTATGTAGCACTTTCCAACTCTTCCAAAATAATTTTACAAATCATACCGTTTAATAAGCTAAAACATAACATCCAAGTAAACAATTTGGAAAACGCATAACCAATTTAAAAACATAATTTCAGGAATTTCCAACATATACAATATCCGACAGAAAAATATCCGAATACTTTTATTCAGCCCTATATAGGATCTATAGGTTTGTATATATACTACATAGGATGCTAAATTTTAGTTCAGTTAGGAAACGCGTAGCACAGTTTAAAATTCTCCATCTGGACTTTGTCAATAAACGGAAATGTGTTCGCGAACTTTTGTGCTTCCCTGTATAGGATCTACAGAATTTATACACACCACGTAATAGACAAAAAGCGAGTTAAAATTAAAATCTCATTCAGTAACTTAAAACGCACTTCCAGGAATTATTGTTAACAGACAGTAGAGAATTATTTTGTGTGTCCCTGTAAATGAACATGACTGCTATATACACAATATTCTGTAGTAAGCCTCTTGTAATGCACATTAGTGATATATATAAATTTCAGTGCATTTAAAATAGTGAAACATTATTTAAATAAACCGCAGACGATTTTTCTCCATAGACGTAATGCAACGGGATTCTTTTGAGTGTCCCTGTAAAAAAACTATAAGTGCTACACACTTCCGTTGAAATAGGGAACATGCTATAGATGGCAACAATAACATATAAAAATTGCAGAGCAATCCGAGCATATTTAAGGGAGTTAGAGCACGGACAGACGGCAGACGGCCAGACGGCCAGACAAACCGAAGTCATAAGCACTTTTCAACTAGGTTGGAAAGTGCTAAAAACGCACAACCAGGAACTCAAAAACCAGGATTTTCTGCAAGCATAACAATGAATTCCAATACCGTAAAATCAGTGTTGAATTCAGATATTTTTCTCCGGGAGGGATTTCTGTGGCTCCGGGGGAGGGGGGGATATTGTACTTTTTGACCTTTAAAAGCATAAAATCTCAAATCTTCCGGGGGGACATTTCAATGCTCCGGTGGGAGGGACTGTCCCCCCCCCGGGACACACCCTGAATAAAATATTATGTATTAAAAATTTAAATTATTCAAAAAGCACACTTACTTATGCATACATTTTATATTCTAATTATGTTTGAAGTGCATGATGGAAGGCCAAATATCAATAATATTAATGCCCACTTAGACAACTATACGTACATAGACACCGATTAAAAAAAATACTTAGACAATTACATTCAAATGAAGATTCAGTAAGAGAAGAAAAATTCGTTACAAATAGGTTCCATTCTTATAAGGTACATCGTCTGTTGTATATATATTATATGCTTTTTGCACGGATCACGATATTTTTCCGTTTAAGACAGGTTTTATTTCACACGTTTTACTGGTGCTTTAATTTTTTTTTGCACATAGAGATGTATGTAAAATAATTTTAATTGTAGAATAATGGCCATTAAAAATGTATGCATTATTTACTTAAATTGTTGTGCCGGGCCTCATTTTACCGATTTTTGCACGTGTCTGAAAATTTCGGCCCGTCTAGACCTCTGGGAAGTCTGAGAATGAAGTCCAGGCCCAGTTTGGCCCGGAAAAAAAGAAATTTGGCCCGAGCCTGTAGAAAAATGTTATTTCCGGGCAAACCCGAGTCTCGTGCATGAAAATTAGGCCAGGCACGGGTCTCTAACTGGAAGTACATTTTCCACTGTGGTATACAATTTTATCAAATTTTTATTGTATTACGTGTTGTGTACAAATTATATAGATCCTATAATTGCTGCACGAAAGACTTCGGATATGGGCAGCAACTGCCGAAAATGGATTTTCACTGAGTTATGTGTTTTTTAAATTGTTTATTTAGATATTTCATTTCATAGCATGAAAGAAAAAAATTAATTTATTAATAATGTTGAAAAGTGTTTCATAATCTATTCCGAATACATGATTTTTCGTTCTTGTTTTAAATTATTATGGATATTATTCACATTATTGATTATTATATGGTGATCCTTGCGTATCGTGAGTTTGTGTGTTTGTCTCTACGAAAGGGTGTTGGTATGGTTGTACGCATATGGCATGGTTGTCATATGGCATGGTTGTACACATCAAGTTCCCATTAAAAAATCTAGGCACCTCTCTTGCCACAGAACAGAAAGCTTATATTTGATGTTCGGAATTATTAGAAAATATTTTATAATGCTCATGGCTGAGTATTATTTCAGCATACCATATTCGAAGAGTTCCATACTTTTTTCTACCTCTTTCTGACCGCATAATTTTCTCTGGCTGCAAATTGCTGTCCTCCAAAGGGATGCAATTATTTTGGGAGAGCGAACTCGTTCTTTTTAGTTCGGAGTATTTCATGGTCTTTTTTTCGACAAGTCATCAATCATTCCAGCAGTGACACTTCGTTCATGAGTTTCCGTTAAACACCAGTTGCACGGGTTTGGTGAACTAGTCTTTAGAGCTCAGTTTCCAGGTACTGGTGATTTGTGCTGATTTTTTTTTTAATCATATGGCATGACAGTCAAACGAAGAAATTACTTGAATAGATAGGTCTCATACATAATAGCAGAGTTACGCGTGTGACCCTTTTAGATACTCAAAGCAAAGAAATATCGACTTATTCGATTCTGGCGTGCTGAAAAGGAAATGCTAAACGTTGTAATTGACGTTATATGATATGGTGACTCAGTGGCGTATCTAGGTTTTAATTTCGGGGAAGTGGGGGGGGGGGGGGGGGCTGACTTAAATTTCGATAATGTTCCGAGTCTTACGAAACATATTGAACTGCGTTATAAACAGAAATCATGTTTTACAATAAAGCCGTAGCCAGAGAAAAACGGGCCACGCAGAAATAAGTTGAAAAGTGATAATGGATTGTTTCATATACTTTCATTTAAAAGAAAGTCATTGTAGCTTATCTATACTAATAAAAGAAAGCTTCGCTCTGTGTGTGTGTGTGTCTGTGTATGTGTGTGTGTCTGTTGGCGATGGCGGGCAAATTCTAGCCTACCTAGAAGCCTGCAAATTTAGATTTAGGTAGTCCAAACCCTCTCCTGGTGCACCTGAACCTCAGATTTCTTATATTTGGAAAGTTTGAACAGTTATTAATTAAAAACTGATCAAAGATCGCAAATAAAAAATACTGTTAGGAAAATTTTGTCGGTAGGCAGTAATTTTGCGCGCTCTAAAGTAATAAGGTATATAATAAACAATTGTACTTTTGGAACAAAGGATAGGTAAGATATTGCTTATCTCCATTTTTCAGCAATCATCCACACTCCTCAATATACCGCGTAGTAGGTCCGCCAGAATCACTGGTTAATCCATTAAGAAAATTGATGTATCCATTACTTTTTGCTCACACAATATGTAAATCCTTGATTGAAGAATATCCATGTGACTAAGCAATGTGTATAAGTTATTGATTAATAAAACATTCATTATACTGATTAAAGAATTTAATTTACAATTTTATATTTAATAGTTACATAATTTTATTCTTAAACATTAATTAAATTTGATAAGTTTAAGGAAGATCGGAGTATACAGTTCCATCTCCATCGCGAGAGAAAAAGCTTCTTTTTAAAGTTCTATACAGCAGAATGAAATCATTCTTTAGTCCTTATCAAGTGTATTTTACAGTTCTTTCATTGGATGGAAATGACGTAAAGTCAATGTACGTCATTTATACGTATTTTAGTCTCTTACTTCCTTGTTCAGTTCACGAGTCTGTAAAAACCTCTTCATATTTCATTTCCTCTTTGAAATTGGATAAACACTATTTATATTGATGAGTTTTTAAGTGAACTGTCATAAAAATCAATTTGCGGAGATTATTATCATGATGTATTATCAACAATCTCCTCCTTAATCTCTGGAATTTGATTTCTTAAATTTAAATTTCTCCTGTGAACTTCGAAGATAGACTTGGGAGTGGGCTTCGTTAGGATGTCCGCTACCATGTTTTTAGATTCACAATACTTTAGATTTATTGTACCATTGTCCTTTAGGTGTTTAATGGAATGATACCTAATATCAATGTGTTTCGTGCGACGGGTGTATTTTTCTGATTCGATCATTTTTATGCAGGACTGGTTGTCCTCATGCATAGTTATGGGTAATGTCTGTTCTAAGTCAAATTCTTGTAAGAGTCTAATTAACCATAAAATTTCTTGTGTCGCATTTGCTGCTGAAATGTACTCAGCTTCTGCACTTTACATGGCTATGCATGATTGCTTTTTGCTAATCCACAAAATTGGGTTTTTCCCTAATAAAAATAGGTTTCCGCTGGTGGACTTTCTAGTTTGTATGTCTCCAGCCCAGTCTGAGTCACAATATGCTTCTAGTATAGGTTGGTGTGTTGTATTTATTTCTAATTTAAAGTTTTTAGTGTGATTTAAATAGGAAATTACTCCTTTAGTTGCTTTCCAATCCTTCTGTGAAGGGTTTTCGTTTTTTCTACTTAGGATGTTAATCGCAGCTGAAATATCTGGTCTTGTGACAGTTGAGATATACAAAAGAGCGCCAATTGCCTTTCTATAATTGATGTTGTTTGGCAATGGTATTTCTTCATTATCAAAATTTAAATACCCTGTTTCCATTGGCGTTTTGTAAGGTTTTGCATCTTCTAATTTAAATTTTCGAACTAATTCTTCAATTTTAATTTTTTGATTTAGTTTGTATCCTTCGTTGGTTTTTTCAATTTTAATTCCTAGGTAGTAGTTTAATTGACATAAATCTTTTAGTTCGTATTCAATCTTAAGTTTCTGTATAATTTCTTTAATTTCACTTTGTTTTGCAGATATCAAAATGTCATCAACATAAACGATAATATATGCTTTGCTTTCTTTTGTATTACGTATAAACAAACACGTGTCTGAAATTGATTGTTTGAAATTTAACTTTTCTAACGATTCTGAAATTTTTGTGTGCCAGGCTCTAGCTGCCTGTTTTAAGCCGTATATAGCCTTATTTAATTTGCACACTTTGTTTTCATGATTAGGTTTGACATAGCCTTCCGGCTGAGTGATGTATATATCCTCTTCTAAATTTCCATACAAAAATGCTGTTTTAATGTCAACGTGGTTTATGTTTAGTTTATGATAGGCGGCGGCTGCTAAAAATGTTCTAATTGTTGTATGTGAAACCACTGGAGCAAAAGTTTCATAATAATCAATGCCAAAATTTTGAGAATAGCCTTTTGCCACTAAACGCGCTTTATATTTTTGTATTTTTCCTTTATCATCTAATTTTGTTTTGAAGAGCCATTTCGAACCTATTATTTTTGTATTTGGCGGGGGGTCAACTAATGTCCAAGTTTTATTTTGGTTGTGAGATTCTATCTCCTCCTGTGTCGCTTTGATCCAGTTTTCTTTTTCTACTGGGTTTTCCATGTTGATTATTTCCTGCCAAGTTTTCGGTTCGTTTATATTTCATCTTTAACCAAATAAATTAGTCTATCTAGGGGAACCCCTTTATTTACTCTATCTGATCTTCTCGGTTCGGTTTGATTTAGTTCAGATTCATTCTGATTATCATTTTCATTTGAAATTTCGATTTTTATCAGATTTGGGTTTTCCGACTTTTCGTTTTCGGCATTAGTGTTTTCATCTAAATTTAGTTCTAGCAATTTTTCTTTATTTGAATTTTTCGGATAATTTTCCAAAAACTTCACAGTTCTTGCTATAGTTATATCTTTGCCGCTTGTGTATATACGATATCCTTTGGAATAATTATCGTATCCCACAAAGATCCCTTCTACTGCTTTATTATCTAATTTCTGCCCAACTAACACAGAACTTGCGGGCCACTGATGGCTACGTTAGCCTTGGCCCAAACTAGTAGATGAGGGGCCGCAATCGTTTGCCGTAACGGCAACTTAAAAAAACTGTCACGCCGGCCACAATGTGGCCGCAACAGAATTGGCCATAACTACATTAAGATGCCCATAATTGTGCCACAAGTGGTTAATCATAATTGACGGATAGCCTAAAACTGGCCACAGTTATACTTTAAGTGGCAATTATTAATGAAAACTAGCCACAGTTTGGCCATTAACGATCATCGTGAATAAAATCTAGCCAGAAGATCGCCACAGCCATGCCACCTGCGTTTGTTAAGAATAAAAGCTACCCCAAAGCTGGCCATAAATGTTAATTTATTGGTCATCATAAATGTAAACTAGCCTTAAGCCAGCCATCCACATACCATCAATGCTATTCATTAATGAATGCATGCCGAAAGCTAGCCACTTTGTTGCCATGAATGGGCATCATTAATGTATGCAAGCCGAAAGCTAGCCACTTCGTTGCCATCATTAATGAATGCAAGCCGAAAGCTAGCCACTTTGTTGCCATCAATGGTAATCATTAATGAATGCATGCCGAAAGCTAGCCACTTTGTTGCCATGAATGGGCATCATTAATGTATGCAAGCCGAAAGCTAGCCATTTCGTTGCCATCATTAATGAATGCAAGCCGAAAGCTAGCCACTTTGTTGCCATCAATGGTAATCATTAATGAATGCATGCCGAAAGCTAGCCACTATGTTGCCATGAATGGGCATCATTAATGTATGCAAGCCGAAAGCTAGCCACTTCGTTGCCATCATTAATGAATGCAAGCCGAAATCTAGCCACTTTGTTGCCATCAATGGTAATCATTAATGAATGCATGCCGAAAGCTAGCCACTTTGTCGCCATCAATGGGCATCATTAATGAATGATAGCCCAAAGCTAGCCATATTCATGCCACTATTAGATATCATGAATGGAAGCTGGCCAGAATTATACTTTTTATGGTCCTCAAAAAAGTAAAGTTGAGCAAATCTCCATTTTTACTCCTTTGGCAGGGACAATTTTTTTTCTTTTTTTAAGTTATTTTAAACTTTAGAATCTAAATTTACTGGTCCATAATTTTTGTCTGAAAACTCTAAATATTTTATTCAAAATTTGAAAAAAAAAAAAAATAATAATCTATTGGAATATTTTTCTTAACAAGAGCTCATAACACCAACCTGACTTTTATGCAAACATGTTTCACTTTATTATAATATTTTTCAGTTAAAAACTGCAATGGTGTTATAAGCACCCCATATTAAAAAGGTCAAAATACAATAAAATCGAAAGTGCTTCATATCTTGTATAGAATACTTTCAATCTGGAAGCAATAATAATAATTTTTTAAAAAAAAAGTGTCCCAATGGAGGCAAAAATTGGCCGTATCCACTCATGTCATTAGATCGGAATAAAAGGCCATATGGTTATGATTTATTTTTTAATGTTATTCTGAAAAAGTTGCAAAAGCCATAATTGTAATTAATAAAAAAAAAAGTTGTAAAATAAGGTGTAACACAAGGTGTAAAATATATATTGAGCGTTAAATTACCAATGATGGTGAGAATACGAAAAAAAAACTAATTTTCTTCAATTTTTAATTAAATTATAGGTTTAAACATTCTATTCAAAGGAGTAAATTTTTAAGTAGTTTCAATTTATGTTTCTTCAAGCTAATTCACCAGGTGGATTGTCCAGCCAGAATTTCCATTGAAAATTGTTATCTAATGATTATATTCAACATCCCTTTTTCGAAGCAAATAAAAAATGTATAATGTTAAATGAGATACCATATGAAAGGATTTTCAAGCGACTTCTGACATAGTACACTCACATTTCTTTAAAACATGTATTTTGGTTAAAATTGCAAGTAATAAATTAAATAGGCATTGTTTTCAGAAATGAAAGTTTTTCCTCAAATTACTGTTGCCACAAAAATTAAATTCCACAACAATGATTATAAAAAAAATGTTCAATAAAGATAAAGTGGACATGGTTGCTGCATGGGTTTATTTTATATTTATGATAAAAAAGCAAAATTTAAATTCAAACGCTCAATTTTTTTTTTTTTTTTCAAAACATTATGTCACTCTCTAATGTAGTTAAAATACAATTTATATATATATATATATATATATATATAGCTCTTGATATTTTCAGTCAGTTTTTACTGTAAAGTATGAAAGAATAAATTGGATTATATTCTGGCTTTATTTTTTTTTAGAAGTTTAAACATGCATCTAAAAAATATTAGATATTGCTAAAAAATATTAGGCTGCAGTGTGAAATCTTCACACAGGCCCACTAGTATATATTATTTCTGTTATCAACATCCCCTTTTCTCAGAAAATATGAAATGCACAACAATGAACGAGATGCCATAAGAAAGGATTTTGAACCAGCTTCTGACATAGTGCACTCACATCTCGATAAAACATATTTTTTGATTAAAAATTGCTGTAAATTAAAAATTAAATCTGCATTGTCTTCATAAAAGAAATGAAAGGCTTTCCTCAAATTAGTGTAGCCACAAAAATAAAATACCACATTATATAATGCTTAAAATGATTATAAAAAATAAATACTACAAAAAAGATAAAGTGGGACATAGTTGCTGCACGGGTTTATTTTATATTTATGACTAAAAAGCAAAATTGAAATGCTCAATTTATTTTTCTTTGTCCCATGTTTTTTTCCGAAACAGATGATGTCATCTCTAAAGCAGTTAATTAACTATAGATATATATATTTTTTTGTCTTTGCTATGCTCGATCAGTTTTTACTGTAACTGTGATGGAATAAACAAGATGATATTCTGGCTCGACTAATGTTGTTTGAAGATAGTTTCAGTCCTTAATTTTCCTTTACAAGTTTAAACCTGCATCTAAAGAGTATTAGATATTGCTAAAAAGTATTAGACTGCAGTGTGAAATCTTCGCACGGGTCCACTGGTGCTTTTATAATACAATTTCTTACCTGGATGTTTCTTCCAATTATCCAGCTTGAAAATAAAACAAAAACGCAGGAACTCTATTTTATAAAATTGGTAAAATGTTGACATTACTGATCATTGAAATTTAAGAATTTTTTTTAATGATGTAACTATATATATATGTAAATTAGGTCCGTTCAAAAAATGTCATTTCACTATCTTCATCTCTTTGGCATATAATATCAGAAAAATGTAGCAGTATTCCTATAAAGTAATGTTTTAGTCTGTTAAGGACTCTTCCCCCCTTTATACACATCATAGAACAAAATTTCAATGTATATATATTTACAAAATATTACTAATTGACAGAAAGCCAATTGTCACTATTTTCCTTCTTATGTAATCTTAAAATTTCTCTTATTAAATAAGTTTAATATTTTTTCAAAATAGTAGTGGCAGTTGATCTTCTAGAACACAGCAAGTTCACCATTCATACACTAAATCTTTTTTTTTTTTTTTTTTTAAATGGACTAAACATTACTCATAAATAATAATATATCATTGTTTTTACTTTTTAAAAATTAGCAAGTAATGAGTACTGAATATATATATATATTTTTTTTTAATATATTACCAATAAAGAAATCTTTAAAATATTTTTCCTTCCAGCAGGAGGTATGTGACTTTTTGACTAACAAAATTTCAAACTGATTCATACAATATTATGTACATTAAAATTTTAATCTCAACTTCTAATGAGATTATGATGAAATTTTTATTAAAATTTTCAAAAGTTTTTATACAGCAAATTATTTTTAATACCTGATCTCCAAGCAATGCTAATTTATAATCAACCAACAAAAACAGTTTATCAGTTTTTAAAATATAGCCTACATAAAACACTTTTATTCAATTATATCTTAACCTGTAAAAAGAAGGGGGAATGTTCTCAGAATGAGAAAGAAGGGGAAAATATATAGTACATCTTTTTTAACAACATCACTTGCATAAATAAATATATATATTTAAAAACACTAGAACTGAATGCTTTTTTTTTTCATATAAATTTTATTTTTCACAACAAATGTAAAACAAACCAACCAAAAAACATTTATTTATGTATTTACAAGATGCTCAAAATTTATCAGAAATATTTTACAAGAAAATTTAATCCTGTTACAATTAAATTTCTGATGTTTCTTAATTTAAGTTTATAAACAAGAGCTGAAAATCTACAGTCATCTTCACAGAGAACTTTTTTCTTTCCAGATTTTTATTCTTCTTCTGAAAAACAAAAAATAAATTTTACAAAACAAAATTAAAATGCCTTACTTTAAAAACACCACTTATTAATTAGCCATTTATAAATATAATCGGAACAGAAATTATACAGTAGATTTCCGTTACAACGAACGCCACGGGACCACTAAAATATTTCGTTGTAACGATTTTTTCGTTGTAACGGAATTACTCCTATTTATCTAATGAATTACATGTACACGTAAATAAATTATGTAAGATGTATGTTAGAAAGTAATTATGTAAGAAAATGTACCTTTCATTATAGAGGATTTTAATGGAAGACTAGTTAAATTAACATAGAAAAAGTTAGTAAATTAAAATTCAATATTAAAATTACAAAATTACGGACTAACCTTTATTTAGTAATACATTATTGCAGAAAATCTGTAATTTTAATTTGTACAAAGGAATGTGTTAGTTTATTATAACAAAAACGTGTGCAACGAATGAATGTGAGAAAATACCTCCTCTAGAACATTCTTTTGATGAGAAACAAAAGCACGTATTTTCTCCAAGCATGAGAAAGCTTCCGAAGAGGTAACTTTTGAATCGTCGGTGACACCAATATCGTCATCACTATTTTCGTCATTTTGTTGGTCTAATGTAGTTTTAATGGTTAAAATGATATTTTCATCAGTCACTTCAGAGCATGTTTGAATATTGTCATCCACAGATAAGAAATCCTCCCAATCCACCTGATCAGAGATTGATGTTAATTTTCTGGTAGCCTTCCAAATTGTGTTTAACTCAGAAGTTTAACTCTGTGTTTAACTCATATCCAAATCTAAAACTTCTGATTAATTTTCTTCGGTGTCAGTTAATCGGGCATGTTTCCAACAGTTAGAAATTGTTTTCTGGCTAATTTCTTGCCACGAACCAGAGATCAATTCAATAGCTTCTTTGAGATTTATTTTTGGTCTTTTGCCATTCTCTAAGCCGCAAAGAATTTCTTTTAGCAAAAGAGCTCAGTTGCGAGATTTTACAGCACGGATGATGCCATGGTCTAGACGTCTAGAGGCTGAAGAATAGAAGTGCAATTTGGCGGGAAGTACTCAAATTGGATGCAGTCTAATTTGGAGGAATTATCATGAGGCATGCAGTTATCAATCAGGAGAAGAATTTTCCGTTTTTTAGCTTTCATTTCTCTGTCAAATCGCACTAGCCAATCACTAAAGATATCTTGTGTCATACATGCCTTCTTATTGAATTTATAATCACAAGGCGAATGACAGTTCTTAAAGCAACGGGGCTTGCCAGAGTGACCAACAATTAATATTTTTCTGTTCTCGGTTCCAGATTTGTTACAAAAAAAAGTGCTGTAATTCGTTTCTTTGAAGTTTTCCCTCCAATGCATTTGTCGTCATTAAATGTTAATGTTTTTCTCGGTTCAAGTTGATAAAATATTCCAGCGTCGTCAGCATTAAAAATATCATCGGAGCTGTATGTCTTTATAAGGGCAGTTGCTTTTCCAGCTCTCCATTCATTTACAGCCTTTGTAGGTACATCACTTGCGTCGCCTCAAATTGATTTTATTACAATTCCATGGTGAGTACGAAAGCGATTGGGCCATCCAACACTGACTTGGAAATTTTCGATATCAAGCATTATTCCGAACTCTTGAGCTTTTTGCCTTATCAGAGGATCACATTGCGTGAACGAACATCGGCACAATCACTTGAACACGGCTTTATCGACATCTTGAAATTGGGACTGTCGCATTCGTTTTCTATGGGAACAAATGCTTGCAATTTGGAATTGTCTGTCAATATTTTCCTTATCTTTTAGAAATGTCGATAAACTCGATGGTGTTATTCCATATTTTTTGGCCACATCAGCTTTCCGCAATCCTTTATCAATCTCAGAAATTATAGCTTTCTTTTCTTCCAACGAAAATTGTTTTCGTTTCACACAAGCCATATTTTATCAATGAACGAAGCAAGAAACACACTGCAACAGGTATTGGCGTCAAAGATATCCCAGAACAAGCACAAACACTTCTTTCACAGTGAAGTGCACCTGCTGTTTGTCACGTGATCATTTTGAAGCGTATGGGCTAATGAAAAAAAAAGGAATTCGGAAACAGAAGTAAACAAACGAAAAAATAGCAAAGGAGAGAAAAATATGAAATAGCACCTGTCCCCAAAACAACGTTATTTTTTAACTTCGACGTGCTATTCGAAGTATATTTCATTTCTGTTAAGCAATTGAGAAAAAAGAAAAAAAAGCTCGATGATTTTTCGTTGTAACGGAATTGCTAGTAAAATGCACTTCGTTAAATCGGAATTCTTAATACATTGGGGTTAATGAAATTTGAAAAGGGGATTTGTCAAATTTCGTAGTAACGGGATTTTTCGTTGAAATGGAATTCGTTGTAACGGGAATCTACTGTAATTTAAAAAAACTATTTACAAAAAGCTTTGTAGTTCAAGTTATTTGTACAAAATGAAACTATTTTATTGCAGTATACCTATATTTGCTTTTAACAAAAACTCATGAAAGGGCAGCGTTGTCAAATGACACCTAATTCCTTTTTTTTTTCTAGGTGCGAAACTGCATTTCATGGTGGCAATTTTATGTTATATCATATTCTCTCATTTCTTTTTGCAACCATGTTAACAATAATATTGTTTCTATTTTTATGTGTTAAGAGCAGGGGGGGAGGGGGGGGGCTGTATATATTAAATACTTTATCTCTGTGTTAATCACTAAAACAAAATAAAAACAGGCTTTCTATAAATTCTTTTGAATAACTTCAAATATATAAATTCATATTCTTTACATATGATGTATGGGTGCTCTTTCTGTTCATTTCATAAAAGTCGAATTGCTCACTTTGTAAATGTTTCTAGAATTTGTATTGCTAGAAACCAGCAGTTCTTTATTTTCTTCACTTTATTTTTTCACATAACATTTCCTTCAAAATGGCTTTGTAAAGTAGGAAAATACATTGTGTACCTTATTTTTTCACATAACATTTCCTTCAAAATGGCTTTGTAAAGTAGGACAATACATTGTGTACCTCCAAGCTATAAATCTGATATTATCACTCATAAAACGATAGCATTTCAATTCTCACCGTAATTTAGTTCAAAATAAGGAAAAGCAATTTTTCAACTTTTCCCCGTCAAAGTTAAAAAAGTAAAATTTAAATTAGGTGGGATATAATATATCCCACCACGCCTCAAAGGGTTAAAAGACAATAAAGAAAAAATGAAGTTACTTTGACACAGGGTTGGGTTTCTTCCGGAAGAAACTGGAAAAAACTGGAAGAAACCAACAGAAAGCAAAACAGATGCTCAAAATTAAAATATATTAACTATATAAAAGAATTAAATTCAAAACCTAATTATATGAAATTTAAATTGGAAACTAATTAATATTAAAAATATTATTTATGGAAAAATAAGTTATTTTTTAATAACAAACTTCAGGTTCAGCAGGTATTTACAGGTTATGTTTTTTACAACTTTAGAGGTAGGGGATATTTTTTTATTGTTTATATAATTTCTGTAAAAAAAAAAAAAAAACCTACCAATTCCTTATTTATCATATAAAAATGCAATATTTTAAAAACTATTGTGCAAAACTTAAAACAAACAAATTTGTAATTATGTATACTAGCATGCTGATTTAAAAGATAAATGTTCTGAAAATAAACTCTACAGGGATAAGAATTTTTTTCATCTTTTGCATTCATCCATTCTAAGTTGAGAAATTGATTGCAGCATCTTAAAGCTAAATTACTTCTGTTTTGTTATACAATGTTGCACTGTAGTAAGGAAAATGGAGATTTTAATGAAATCCTTCAATACAGTAATTACTGTATATTAGTTTCCTTAATAAAATGGGCGTAAATTCAAAGCACTGTCTTTTATTTAAAAGAGTTTCATTCTACAATAGGTAAATGATCCACATACTATTTACTACTGGTTACAGAAGTTTAAATTATATATATTAAAAAAAATGTGCCTCTTTTGAATTGAATTACCTTTAATTGATTTTGTGTATTTTGGATAAATTTATTTGGTACATTTCCATTATACCAACACCATTGTCGTCACCAAGTGCAATAATTGGCACAAAATGAAATTCATGTGAAAGGATTCAATTGGAAAAAAAAAAAAAAAAATGTTGGCACAAAATTGAGCATTTAAAAATATAACATTTGAAAATTACAGACTTTCACGAACTATTTTATTAAATCGACACGAATATAGACTTAAAATAAAAGAACAAATAAATATTATATGATAAATTAATAAAATTAACTCAATTTAAACTACAGGCATAGCATTGTAAATGTCTCTTAGCATTGCAGTAAGCATTTCACTTTTTGAATGAAGACGTTCATACTTTTTTTTTGTATCCAAAGTCCTGAAACAATTTTATTGCAGCGTCCTCATCATCTGGTAAATGCCTAATGGTAAAATCCACATTAGTGTCAACAATAAATATAAGTTACTACTTAATATTAAATATATTCTATTTGAAAAATAGCAAATTAAGATGTTTTGCGAGGTTACAGAGTAAATTAAGTAATAATAATAATTAAAAAGTGTCATGTTCAATAAATAGCAAATCACAATGTTTGGCACGGTTTGCAATAAAAATATTTACACGTTCAGGGTTTAAATAAATAGCACATTAGCATACATTTTGGCATGGTGTTAGAAAAGTCCCATTTATTTTATTCAGGTACACAATGATTGGAAAGCTTTAGACAGGTGTGTGATCTTGGCTAAAAAACTGGTGTAATTATCAATTTATCATACATAATTAAATTTTTATAAGTCTAATTAAATTGATGTAAGGTTATCTATTAGAAAATACATTTATTTTTATTGTATTTTACAAAGTTGTAACTTATATGGTAAATTCTTAAAGAAAAACAGTTTCTTCCATTTTTTCCACTTGGAAGAAACCTATTTCTTCAGGCCGGTTTTTTCCACTTTGGAAGAAACTTGCCAACCCTGCTTTGACACATCATAGACAATCTCTGACAAACAGATTTTTCCATTTTAATTTTGTTTTTTTAACAGTTAAAACTGTTTTGGCCAATAATTCAAAAATTTTTAGTAGCATTTGGGGACTCCTGAAAATCGGGGACCCTGGGCCCATGCCCCGAATGCCCTGCCCATGACAGATATATAAATTTCTCTATTTTTAGCCGCAATCGATTGACAAATTTAGCAATTTTTCTCATGCGATCTTGGAAGAATTTCGCTATTTTTTCCCATGACTGACTGAATAGTTTCGTGATTTTTCCCGCAGCTGACTGATGAATTTCAGAATATTTTCCTGCTACCAATTGCCGAATTGTGCAGGGAGGGAGGTTTTGCGACAAATAAGCAAATTTCCCAATTTTTTTCCTACAACAAACTGCCGAATTTTGAGATTTTTGAATTTTGTAATTTTTCTTGCGACCAAGTGACAAATTTTGTGATATTTTACTGTGACCAATAGACGAATCTTGCGATATTGTCTCATGACCGATAGATGATTTTTGTGATATTTTCCCGCTAAATTTTGGTGAAATTCGCGAAAGCAAATTCTTGCGAATCCACAATAATCAGGGCACATTTCCAGCTATATAAAAACGGGCAGGGCGCATTTACAACTATAAAAAAATGGGCAGGGTGCTGCGCCCTCTCGAAAACGTCTAGGGGAAACACTAATTACTCCAATACAAATATTGCCACAGTTATTTTATTCTAAAAACTTGATATTTGAGTAATTTTAATTTATTTTCAGCAGTGAAATTAACTCGAAATTATTGAATAACAAACATGTGAATTTTTACATTGCTAACTAAGCGTAACCAAGCTTCCAGGCTCGAACATATTTCACACTGTCAGTTTTACGCTTAGTTGTTACGCTTAGCAATGAAAAAAAAATCACCATTTTTATTACTTGATATTTGATTTAAAGGAAAATTTAAAAACATGGATTTGAACCTTCAGCTCCTCTCCAGAATCTTACATTTGCAAAATATTTTGGGCAAAACATAAGAATGTTTTAAAAATACCTTGAATTTAAATATCATTTTTTAAAGTTTCTTAAGAAAAAAGGGTCAAAGAAAGTATTAAAGAAGGTCCCTTTCTCCAAAGAATCTGCTTTATTTTTAATTTGTTAAAAATTATACATTACATATAATCAAAATCCAAATTAATTTATATGACAACATATTAAAAAAAAATCCTTAATTTAGAGGTCAGAAGATTAAATAATTTTATCACCACCTCCCTTCCTCTTCTACATACATAGCATAAATTAAAAAAAATTATTTAGCATAAATCTGTGTAATCTTAAGTATTGTCAAAGTTCATGAAAGTCAAAAACCCTGTTAACAAAAATTATTTGACACATTTCTGCAAAACTTTAAAAAATACTCAATCTTTTTCTATTAAATTTTACATTTCAAAAATTTAAATTAATTTAATTTTTATTAAATGTAAGTCCAGATTAGATGCACTATATTTCCAGAGGTGTCACAATAATCACAAAACTGAATCATCACTCTTGAAACAAATATTAAAACATTTAAAGCAAACATTTTCTAAGCACATGAGCTGAAGCATCAAAATTTTGAGTAATTTGAAGGACCCATTGTACAAGATGTTTACATTTCATGAAACTCTGCTAAACTGTTTTAACAAACTGTAAAATAACAATTTTGAATAAAATAATTTTAATAAAAATGAACAATTCCTATGCAATATGTAATAGACGAAGATTTTTTTATGATAACTTTTTGAATACAGTTTTGGTAAAATATTACAATTTAACTAAATTTTAATATGAAAAAGTTTACAAAATGATTTTTTGGCCATTTAAAAGATATCGCCAAATTTATCAGCCAATCGTGGTAAAAAATCTTAAAATTAGTCAATGGATTGTTGGGGAAAAAAAAAAAATTTCGGTTAATGTACGCGAAGCGTACATACACAAGTTACTGACCGCGGCTGGAATGAATTTCGTGCATTCTACAGATTGCTGTACAGCGAGTTTCATGCGTCCAGTGATGTTTTTTTTCGGTTAATGTACGCGAAACGTACATATACAAGTTACTGACCGCAGCTTGAATGAATTTTGTGCATTCTACAGAATGCTGTACAGCGAGTTTCATGCGTCCAGTGATGTTTTTTTTTCAGTTAATGTACGCGAAGCGTACATACACAAGTTACTGACCGCGGCAGGAATGAATATCGTGCATTCTACAGATTGCTGTACAGCGAGTTTCATGCGTCCAGTGATTTTTTTTTTTCGGTTAATGTACGGCAAGCGTACATACACAAGTTACTGACTGCGGCTTGAATGAATTTCGTGCATTCTAGAGAATGCTGTACAGTGAGTTTCATGCGTCCAGTGATGTTTTTTTTCGGCTAATGTATGCCAAGCGTATATACACAAGTTACTGACCGTGGCTTGAATGAATTTCGTGCATTCTACAGATTGCTGTACGGCGAGTTTCATGCGTCCAGTGATGTTTTTTTTCGGTTAATGTATGCGAAGCGTACATACACAAGTTACTGACCACGGCTTGAATGAATTTCGTGCATTCTAGAGATTGCTGTACGGCGAGTTTCATGCGTTCAGTGATGTTTTTTTTTGGTTAATGTACGCGAAGCGTACATACACAAGTTACTGACCTCGGCTTAAATGAATTTCGTGCATTCTAGAGAATGCTGTACAGCGAGTTTCATGCGTCCAGTGATGTTTTTTTTCAGTTAATGTACGCGAAGCATAGTCAACCGCGTCTTGCATGTATTAGAAAAATGAAGAATATCGAAATTTTCCTCAATTATAACGTGTGTGGTGTGATGCAGAGAATTGACTATTTATAGAGTTTTTATGAGAATTTCTTTCATGAAGTAAACGTTGATTTTATTCCGTTTTGTGACAATTTTCAATTTTAAGCCTTATTTTACTAGAAATTTTTTAATTGTTAAAGGTAATAAATTATTAAACTTGATAAATATTTCAAAAAAATTCATAGAAAAAAAAAGATAATTTGTAAAAATGGATACAGATGGAAGAAAAAAGCTATAAATATGTAAAAATAGAAAAAATTTGATAAAAGTATGTAAAAATGGAAATATCCGGAGGAAAAAAATAGCCGAAAATTTGTAAAAATGAAGTATCCGGAGGAAAAAATAGCTAAAAATTTGTAAATTGAAAAAGCTAGAGGGAATAGATAACTAAAAATTTTTTTAAATGGAGAAATCTGGAGGAAAAATAGTTAAAAATTCATTAAAAAAAAAGGAAAAATCCTGGGGAAAAAATAGTTTAAAATGGAAAAATTGGAGGAAAACATAGCAAAAAAATTGGAAATTCGGAAAATATGGTGGCAAAAATAGCTAAAAATGTGGGAAAATATGGTGGCAAAAATAGCTAAAAATGTGTGAAAATTGTAAAATCTGGAGGAAAAGTAGCTAACAATTTGTAAAAATGGAAATATGATGAGGAAAGAATAGTTAAAAATTTATACAAATGAAAAATACAAAAGAAAGAAAATTAAAAATATGGAAAAATCTGGAGGAAAAAAATGGCTAAAAATTTGTAAAAATGGTAAAATCCGGAAGAAAAAATAGCTAAAAATTTGTAAAAATAAAAAATCCAAATGAAAAAAATAGATATTTTTTTAAAAAAAATTGAGAAATTTGGAGAAAAAATTGCTAAAAATTTTTTTTAATTGAAAAATCCGGAGGAAAAAGTAGCTAAATTTTTTTTTTAATTGAAAAATCCGGAGGAAAAAGTAGCTAAAAATTGTTTAAATTGAAAAATTCGGAGGAAAAAGTAGCTAAAAATTTTTAAAAATTGAAAAATTCGGTAGAAAAAGTAGCTAAAAAATTTTTTAAAGCGGAAAAATCCAGAGGAAAAAGTAGCTAAAAATTTTTAAAAACGGAAAAATCCGGAGGAAAAAATAGCTAAAAATTTTTAAAAACGGAAAAATCCGGAGGAAAAAATAGCTAAAAATTTCAAAAAATGCAAAAAAAACAAAGGAAAAACATAGCTAAAAATTTATAAAAATGAAAAAAAAAGTAAAAACATAGCTAAATATTTATAAAAATGAAAAAAAAAAGTAAAAACATAGCTAAATATTTATAAAAATGAAAACAAAAGAAATAAAAAATAAACGTAGCTAAAATTTGTAAAAATGTAGAGGAAAAAATAGCTAAAAATTTGTAAAAATGAAAAATAGATGAAAAATAGCTAAAAACTTGTAAAAACGAAAAATCCAAATGAAAAAAGTAGGTTAAAATTGAAAAATCCGGAGGAAAAAATAGGGTAGAACTTTTTTTTATGGAAAAATCCGGAGGAAAAAATTTGTAAGAATAAAAATATCCGGAGGAATAAATAGTTCAAAATTTGGATAGAAAAATTGCTAAAAATGAAACAATACGGAGTGAAAAATAGCTAAATAGTTTTTTAAACGGAAACATCCGGCAGGAAAAATAGCTAAAAATTTGTAAAAATGGAAAAAATCGGAACGAAAAAATCGATAAAAGTTTATAAAAATTGAAATATCTGAAGGAAAATATCGGTAAAAGTTTGTAAAAATTGAAATATCTGAAGGAAAATATTGGTAAAAGTATGTAAAAATCGAAAAATGTGGCGGTAAAATTTACTAAAACTTTGTAAATATTCTTAAAACGAAATAAAATCAATGCTACGTTCACGGTGTACTTTGTGAAAGAATTTGCTTGACGATGTGTGTAAGTAATAAGTCGTCTGCCGAAAAGCTCGTGTTCTGATTGGGTAGAATTCGGAGGTTGCCGATTTCTCGGTTGGCGCGCGTCGTTCCTTGGCGTGCGTCAAAAAAATCGCCAAATCGGGGACCCTCGCTTATTCGAGGATTCTGCCGAAAAATATTTTAATAGCTTTTTTTTTTCTATAACTTTTAAGAGTAAAAAATAAGTACATTCTAGCTGTAAAAAAAGGTTAAAAAGTGTAAATTTTACACTTAAAGTGCAAAGGTTGGAAAGCTTTGTAAAGAGCTTTAACGTTTACCAACTGTATGCAGCTAAAATACAAGAGTGCACTTCTATTTTATGAATGTGTGAAATTAAATTTACTAATGTAAATTGATCAATACAGACAAAATTTGGAGCCTATTTAGGGGACCATCCCAAAATTCTTCCTAGTAAAGCAGGTCCCTTCACAATATACCTTTTAATAAACAGGATCTCTTCCCATTTTTTTTTTTTAAATAACACAGGCAACTTAAAAAAATTGAGTTTTAAAAAGGAAGAAGTCTTTAAAGACAAATTTGTTTTTGCATGTGGGGTAGCAATACTTTTAAAATCTGGAATTTTCTGAATTGACTATTTTATAAACAATCCATAAAAACATACTCTTCATTGTTAATTTTTATTTTATGTTTCAAAATGTGTAATTTGCAAACAAATTGAAAGGAAAACTTTAACAGAAGGACTTAAAGAAGTTATCAATAAACGTTTGGTTCAAATTTGAGTAACTAAATTTCATATTCATTACAAAATGTTATCTTTCACAAAAAAAAAAAAGAATAAATTTCACACAAATAACTTTTACTTTTTTCAAAATGGGCCCTAAGATAAAAGCCCTGCGTTACAAACTGAGTAAATTGACAACTTACCTTTGCTTGAATGCCAAACGAGTTTATGCTGCACAGTCATCTCTGCTGCCATCTCTGAACTGCGCCACCACAGTTTCCTGAAAAATATGAAAATAAATTGTAATAGGTTGCAATATTAAGCATTTATCATATTCAACTAGAAAATTAAAAAGAAAAAGTACAACTGATTAATGTATATAACTGATGTCAGTGAATCATTTTCTTCTTCTTTTAAATCAAAACTTATTTCAACATGCACACACACATAATTTGCATTAAATAAAATGGCATCTTATCTAAATATTGCTATGGGGAGGAAAAGAAAAAAAAAATTACTGAATCAGCCACACCAGCAGAAGTGCTGTGCACTTAGACTGTTTTAAATTTTTACACGCATATGCACTATAGCGCTTTTTACTGAAATTATGGTACTGAAAAAGAAAAACACTGCAGAACATAATATAAAAGATGGAGATAAATTATAGTTCCAGGAAAGTAATTAAGGAAGATAATTGATACAATGTTTGGTACTTTTCGGTTAGCTGGACACCAGTAATATATATACATGTATGTACTTGTACACATCATTGGCACCTGGCTAACCGAAAAGTACCCAATGTTTTATTTAACATAAAATTAAAAGTGTAATATCAGACAGGCTCTCTCCTCTTAATATTTTGGATGGGTGTAAAAAAAAAAAAAAAAAAAAAAAAAAAAAATGTAACAGTATAGTATAACAGTGTGCAACTATTTTGGATTCCAAGAAAGAAATTGCATGCTTTGAGAGTATGTTGTCACAAACACAGAAAGAAAATTTCAGACTCGGGGGAGATGAGGTTAAAAAAAGGCTTAAAACAAGTTTTAAAAAGGAAGACGTCCTTAAAGACAAATTTGTTTTTGCATGAGGGGTAAGGGACGATGCAATACTTTGAAACAAAAAAAGGTACATTTCGGTTAGCCGGGCGCCAGTGATATATATCAACATATATAAATACATAATGTATATACCTATATATGTATATACATACATATATGTATATAAATATATGTATGTATATATATGTATATGCAGACATATGTGTATATACATAGATATGTGTATATATAATACATGTATATATATCACTGGCGCCCGGCTAACCGAAATGTACCCAAACAAATTATGTGCTTTCATTAGGAAAAAAAAAAACCATTAAAAATTAATCTGGTTTGTTATTAAAAAAATATTTACAACATGAAAATATATTAAAAGCAACTGTTTATAAAAAGTTTGGGTCCTTTTCTGCTATACCAACACCATTGTCGCTAAGCATAATAATCGGCACAAAAGGAAATTCACATGAAACGAATCATTTGAAAACAAAAATAACATTGTTGGCACGAATTTAAGCACTTAAAAATAAAACGTTTGAAAATTGCAATACAAAATATGCACTTAAAATAAAAGAACAAATAAATATTACATAAGGTAATAAAATAAAACTCTATTTAAACTACAGGCTTGAAATTGTAAACGTCTCTTAGGATTGCTGTAAACATTTCATTTTTTGAATGAAGATGTTTATGAGTTTTTTTGATAAAAACTTTTTTTTTTATGTATCTAAAGTCCTAAAACAATTTTATTGCCGCTTCTACATCATCAAGTAACAGCTTAATGGTAAAATTCATTTCAGTGTCAATAATAAATGCAAGTTATAATTTAATAAATATTTTCTATTTGAAAAGTAGCAAGTTAAGATGTTTTATGAGGTTACGATTAAATAATAATAATAAAAGATTCACGTTCAATAAATAGTCCAATCAGAATGTTTGGTACAGTTTGCAATAAAAAATTCTTTACACGGTTAGGGTAGAAATAAATGGCAGATTAGCGTATATTTTGGCATGTGTTGGTATAACAGAAAAGTACCAAGTTGTGTTCCTATTACACGACTCTGATAAGTGGAATTTAAAAATTAAATCAGATTACTTAGCTTTTCGGCTAAACCAAAACATTTTGGGCACTATTGCCATGACTAATTAAAAATCACATTAATGAATTAAAAAGAAATTACCTACTTTATTAAAATCTTAAAAATAAAGGGAAATTTTGCAAATGGTCATTAATTAGTACATAAAATTCGAAGTTTTCTATTACTATCAAAATAAAAATATGCCAGTATCATCAGAAAATACAGAATATATATATATTAGTTAATTAAAACCAGATCTTAACATATGAAGTATAATTTCACTGAAAGACACTGGAGCTGTAAAATATTACTTTCCGCTTCCTGACTGGTTTAAGATTGTCAGCAATAAAGCAAATTATAAAACAGGCAACGGAGAATTATGAAAAAAATAAAAGCTGAATTTTTATTGGTTAATTTTTTTATAAACCAAAAACTTCCGAGATTGTTCATTACGGACACATTTTACTCTGATATATATATATAATTACAATCAACTTATTAATAGCATATTCAGGGCAGATGTAAGATCAGTAAAGAACTTTTTTTTTTATTCACTTCTGTAGAATTAAGTCGCATAATAAGCAAAGCAATGCAGTTAATTTTACACAATTGCTGATGCTTTTTCTCAGCTTTCTTTATCTTGAACTTAAATCTGTCCCTGAGAATGATGAAAACTAATTTTTAACTAACTCTTGGAATAATATAGAAAAATAATCTTACCTAATTAGTAAATCTAAATATCCAAAAACCAGTGAATGACGAGACTTAGACATAGACGACGCCACGATGCAGGAAAGGGAAATGTAAACAACGCTGCGATGTGCGATGACGCTGCCAAAAAGACATAAAAATCCCTACGAGACCGCAGAAAAAAAGCTATATTTCAATAGATTTATTTTTTCAAGTTTTTTTTTTATCTTCAAAATTTCTCATACAACATTAAATAATTTTAAAAGTGGAAATTTTTGAATGCTGATTATTACAAAGCGGAAAACATTTAAAAATATATTTACAAAAATCCCCACTGGGAAAAAAAATGTGTTGGAAAAGGGAAATCTTGTTTCATCTTTCCCTGCATTACTCCCGGCTTGCCGTGTGAAAGGAGTGGGAGGGGGGGATCGGTATTTGGTATTATTGCTTATTTAAGCTAGTTAAGATTTTTTTTTTCTTTTAAATCTAAATTTTGGAGTGTTTCAAAAATGAAAATAACTTATTTTTTGGAACTGATTTATAGATAATATACAGATAATATAAAATCACCGCCCCCCCCCCCTCCAAGAAAAAAAAGAATTTTTTTTTTTTTTTTTTTTTTTTTTTTTTTCGTTTACAGTAACTGCTTTTTGGTAAAGTGGCATTTATTTCTTTTGACAAATATTTTTTCATTGAAATTGAAATTTAAATTCCCATTTATCATTAATTTTTTTAATATGTTTATATAATATGTACGTCTAAAGATTGCAATATTCATTTTCATTCTAGGTGCTCACAAAAAATATTCATTTAAAGATATTAATGCATACTTTAAAAGCAAAAACATTAACAGTTTTTATGATTTTTTTTTTCCATAAAAACTCTTTAAATTAAAGAAGGGTACTTTTTGTGTATTTTTTATTGCATAAAATATTTAAATGCAGCATATTTTATCGTTTCACATAAATCCAGGTTTAAAATAACGAAAATCATCTTATAAAATGTGAAGTAAAGATACTTTTTATTTCTTATAATAAAAATGTCGAGAAGATTATACTGGGCCACTGACTTTTAAACAATGATAGATTTGTATATCTTGGCCGCAAACGTACTTTCATTCGCTATTGGGCACTGAAATTGCATTAAGTTTCCCCGCCATTTGCCCGTTAACGATTTGGCGATAGACATCCGGTGTGCGGGCGCTTCAGTTAAAATACATTAATGGCTGGATACAAATTGCCGCAAACTTTTTTGGCCACAACGTTTACAACAGGTGGCCAAAAATCTCGTGTTTGCTGGGTGTCTTTTTGACTTGTTAATATATGCATAAGCTTTGCAGCCAAAGACTCTTAAATATTTTAGATTTGGTCTTCTGTTTGACCATAACTCATATGGGGTTTTCTCGTTGGCTTTAGTTGGCAGTCGATTTTGTAGGTGATTTGCGGTGCAGATCACCTCTCCCCAGAAATGTAATGGTAAATTAGAGTCACTTAACAATGTTCTTGTCATTTCAATTAATGATCAATTCTTTCGTTCAGCAACACCATTCTGGCTGGAAGAATATGGTACTGTTAGCTGTCGCTTAATTCCATTTTCTTTTAGAAAATTATCTATATTAGAATTTTTAAATTCTTTGCCATTATCAGTTCTGAGTTCTGTAGGCTTTTTGCCAAATTTATTGTTGACCAGGGCAATAAATTCTTTTAATTTCTCAAATACCTCACTTTTATTTTGTAGGAGATATAATATTGTAAATCTAGAGTAATCATCTATGAAAGTTAAAAAATAATTTTTCCCACCTATGGTTGGAGTTTGAATAGGACCACATACGTCTGAATACACCAACTGCAAAATTTTATTTGCTCTAAATTCCGTCTTTTTGGGGTATGGTGCTTCAGTTATTTTTGCTTTGATGCAAGGCTCACATTCGGTACTATGGGAACAATTATTTATGTTTATTCCGCATGCTAATTCCTTAGTCATTATTTCCCTCATTGACGCGACGTTTTTATGTCCTAATCTTCTATGCCACAGTTCAACGCAATTTTTATTTTTGCAATTTGTTATCATATTTACGAAATTTTCATCTGTGATTTCGTTAGTTTGCTGAATTTCGTATAAATTGTTTGTACCTTCTTCTTGTATCTTCCAAGCGAATTAATCCTTCATATTCTAGAAAACATTTATTATTCTCAAACATTATTTTGCATCCGTTTTTCGTAGCTTTAGCTACCGAAAATAAATTAGTTTCAATTTCGGGTACTAGTAGAACATCTTTTAATGTTATTTCATGTGTTCTACCGTCGGAGGTTATTGTGGTAATGTTTACATTACCCGACCCGTAGGATTTTAGTTTATTGCCGTTGGCAATTACGACGTTGGTATGTTCTTTATTTGTAAATTCAGAAAATAAGTTTTCATCATTTGATATATGGGAGGACGAGCCAGAATCCATGCTTTATTTTGCGATTTGTTCGCTATAAATGCGCAATTTTTCTTTTCTTCGGTACCGAAATAAGCTGTGCTTTTATTGTTCGGTTTATTTGAGTCCGCGCTTTTTAACCTGTCCTCGTCTTTTTGAAAGACTAATGAAGAAGAGAAGTTTTTTTCTTACATTTTGTTTAAAGTTATTTGTTTTATGTTTGTTATGCCAGCAATTAACTGTGTTGTGTTTTTTAATCGACAAATCGTGCAGTATTTTTCTTCTTTTTTAAAACCTGTGGGTTTAAATTTTCTTTCAGCTCTAAAGGCTTTGTTGGTATTATCACTTGTATTTGAATGCTCATTTCTTTTATTAAATTCGTCTGTTAATTTACTCTTTATAAACTCTGGAGTTAATTCGTCTTCCTGCCTGGCTTCTAATGCGGTTATGAGGGTGTCGTATGAAGGAGGTAAATACCAGAGCAGTAATGCTGAAATATGATTTGTTTTAATTTCTTCGCCTATGGCTGATAACTTATCGATAATTTCTAATATTTTGGTTATATGAGTAATCATATTTCCTCCTTCAGATAATTTCGTTCCATAAAGTCTCCTAAGGAGAAATAGTTTACTGGAAAGATTTGATCTTTCATGGATGTTTTTTAGCGTGTTCCATGTGTCCCGTGCATTTTGTAAATGCTTAATATGGATTATTTGATTATCCTCAATACTTAAATTAATAAGCGCTCTTGCTTTTTTATCTTTCTTAGACCATTCCGTTGTAATTGGATTAGGTGGGTCGTCTGTGACAACTTCAAAGAGCTCTTCTCTTGTCAAGAGCATCTCCACCTTAAATTTCCAGTTTGCATAGTTGCTGGAATTTAATTTTTCAATTATACTACCTTCTTTGAAGGTTGCCATTTTTCTATTTTAGAATATATCTAAAATTAATTAATTTCTTTTAAGTATTCGAGGATTTAAGGACACTATATTTATTTTTATTTTTATCCTTTATATACTTTAGAATATTTCGTTCTCATAATCTTTGTTAGGAAAATTTTGTCGGTAGGCAGTAATTTTGCGCGCTCTAAAGTAATAAGGTATATAATAAACAATTGTACTTTTGGAACAAAGGATAGGTAAGATATTGCTTACCTCCATTTTTCAGCAATCATCCACACTCCTCAATATACCGCGTAGTAGGTCCGCTAGAATCACTGGTTAATCCATTAAGAAAATTGATGTATCCATTACTTTTTGCTCACACAATATGTAAATCCTTGATTGAAGAATATCCATGTGACTAAGCAATGTGTATAAGTTATTGATTAATAAAACATTCATTATACTGATTAAAGAATTTAATTTACAATTTTATATTTAATAGTTACATAATTTTATTCTTAAACATTAATTAAATTTGATAAGTTTAAGGGAGATCGGAGTATACAGTTCCATCTCCATCGCGAGAGAAAAAGCTTCTTTTTAAAGTTCTATATAGCAGAATGAAATCATTCTTTAGTCCTTATCAAGTGATGTCATTTTACAGTAATTTCGTTGGATGGAAATGACGTAAAGTCAATGTACGTCATTTATACGTATTTTAGTCTTTTACTTCCTTGTTCAGTTCACGAGTCTGTAAAAACCTCTTTATATTTCATTTCCTCTTTGAAATTGGATAAACACTATTTATATTGATGAGTTTTTAAGTGAACTGTCATAAAAATCAATTTGCGGAGATTATTATCATGATGTATTATCAACAAATACGTCTTCCAAAAACAGCTTGCGCATGCCCAGAAGGCAATTATTCGTTCCTCCGTTAAAAGATGAAACAAAACGTGGGTCATTAAATTTTTTTTTAAATTTTTTCTAAATTCGCCAAGGGGGAACGGCTAGAAATACGGAAAAACCGTCTACATATTCAAAAAAAACATACTTTTACGTCTCAAACGATCTGGTTGGTCTGAAAAAATTTTACATTTAACCCTTTCAAAAAAAATAATCAAAAAGCATCGAATTCATGTTTTTTATTTTCTCCCGTTTTCCGAACCTTGCATCCACTGGAATACAAAAGATACGGAAAAACGAAGGTCACCAAATTAAAGATCTGAGTTTGCCCTTTTCAAAGCCACTATTGGTTTTTAAAAATATGAAAACTAACCCTTCGAAAAAGTATGTTTTCTGTATGCCGTTTTGCAGTTTTTGCGATTTTGGCAATTAAAAAAAAATTGCATTCGCGATTCAGAGAAAGGTACTAAAAACTAAAAATACCAGACAATATCTACATTCATTCCTTTTTCGATATCTATTTGTTTTTGAAAAATACGAATATTAACCCTTCAAAAAAAATTCGTGCGCAGGACTCTCTTTTGCAAATTCCGATTTTCTGCTATATATAAAATCGGGCATCGGCTCTCTAAAATAACCAAACAAAAAACAAAGACACATAAAGACATCTACGTTCTATCGAGTTTAGGCAGAAACCTTTAGTTTAAAAAAAATCGCGTTAACCCTTTCGAAAACGTTTTTCACCGTAAGTCAATTTCGCTTTTTTAACTATTTCTCCTATATTTAAAATTCCGAATTGGCGTTTATAAACAAGATACGAAAAACTAAAAATACCGCGCCTAATCTATATCCCTTTGTTTTTTAAAATCTGGTATCCGTTTTGAAATATTTAATTTTAACACTCCGGAAAAAATCCTTTCCAAAACTCACTCCCGCGATTTTCGTTTTTCGGTCCAGGTTTAAAAATCAACATCGACTCGGGAAATGTGAGAACGGACAAACAGTAGACTCCAGATCATAGACACGTTCATTTTCTTCAAAACACACGGTTGGGTTTTAAAAAATATCTACATTAACGCATTAACCCTTTAGAAACCGATTGATTACGTAACCCACTTTCGCGAATTCCGCTATTTTGGCAATGTTTACCCGTGATTAAATTTCAATTCTAGGAAATTTGGTTGGGTCGAGTGTTCTGAAAAGGCCTCTTCCAGAACAGACTGCGCCCCCTGGCTGTGGAAGGTGGAACTATACGACGGGGTTTGGCTCAAGTTTCGTATAGAACAGATTGTTAATATTTCGGGCCCGGGCAACGCCGGGTGGGTTAGCTAGTAATCTATAAAGTTGTCTCCCTCTCCCCTAAATTCTGGCTACAATTCTTGCTTGACCATAAATTAATTTTGCTTGGGACAATCTCAAACAAATTTTTTTTTCATAATTTGTTTTCTATTTTAGGATCAATTCCCTATTACTGCCAAGGCATGCGGGGCACTTTCCCAGAACCCACATATTTAAGGAGCCCAAAAATTTATGGTGTTTCAAATCAATTTTATTGTAAACAATCTTCATAGAATAAGAAATAAAATTTCTAGATTCATTACACAAGCTAAAATTGTCAGTAATATCATAAGTGTATTTATAATTTTTCTTCTCATTTGAAGACTACAGTTTCTCATAGTATGCCCAATTTATTTCAGTTTCTTCATATGTGTTTTAAAATTCACTGTAAAAATTTTCATAAAATTTCAGTAGATGTGCCGTAAATTAACGGTACTTGTACTGTTTTCAATCTTTACGGTATGAGTACCGAACTTCTAAAGTATATTAAGCTTAAAAAACCGCATATGTGCCATTTCAATTATAAACGGCATTTCTACCGTAAAATGATTGTTTTTCAGTTAAAAAAACGCTATTTCTACCGTAAAATAATTATTTTTCAGTAAGGAAAAAGCTGGTAGATCCGCCTCGGTGTACGGCAACCCCTGAAGTGATGCTCTTGCTCTTGTTACGTAGTGCGTGCAGGTTGCAGGCCTAAGGAGAGGGGGTTGTGCAGGCGGTACATATACTTTAAATATTTTACGGTACATATATCGTTCAGTTAAATTACGGTATATATACTGGTATGTACCGCAATTTTTGACCAAAAGTTTTTACAGTGTTGTCTAAAAATGTTTTAATTTTATGACTATCTTATATATAAAATATCATTTTCTTTGGGTTGCGTATGTTTTTAAAGTTCGTACAATAATAGTTCATGTTTATTTAACATGATATTTAAGCCTGTCAAGTTAATTTTTACGAAGAAATTTCCATAATAATTATAATCCAACTTCAGTTCACATTTATTCTCAGTCTTTCATTTAAATGGGTGTATTACATAGTTATATTCATACATTTCTCATTCAAAGTATTTGTAAAAATGTGATAATCTACGATTAGGGCCAAAAATATTTTCTGTTGCCAAGGTCCAAATTTTTTATGGTCAGGCTCTGTTCAGGATAAACGAACTTTCTTTGCAGATTCCCTTTTTTAATACCAACAAAAATTTATTTCAAAATCTTAGGGGTAACAAGTATTCCTTCTTGATCTCCCCCTTCCCTTCTTATACCTGTTCCTGGGATTTTGATCAAACGTATGGCTATTAACCTTCAAGAAATATATGTTAAAAAAAGACTCATCAAATTTGTGAAGGAAGAGACAAGTTAAGAATTAATTGGAAACTAAACATCAGATTTCCTTTTTTAAAAAAAGAGTTAAAATTATTGAATTATGACTAATAATATTACCGGACTTAAAAAAAAACTGGTTTTGGGGACGTATTTAGGAGCCTTCCTTGTGTGAGTAATCTAAACGGCTTGCCGTAAAACAGGCTCAATTTATAGATACTCAGTGTATATCCAAAACGACTTAACATGTATGCGAATTACAAAAATTTTTAGAACTGAAAAATTATTGAAAATATTTTGAATAATATGTGCATGGATTTCTTTTTTTTTAATCAGAAAAAGAATTTGAAATACCAATGTTAATAATAAACAAGAACGAAAAATCATGCGTCAAGCATAGATTATGTAACACTTTCCAACGCTTCCAAAATAATTTTACAACTCATTACCGTATAATGAGCTGAAAGATAACATCTAAGTAAACAATTTGGAAAACGCATAACATATTTAAAAACGTAATTTCAGGAATTTCCAACATATATTTCCAGCATATGCAATATTCGGAAAAATATCTGAATAATTTTATTCATCCCTGTATATGATCTATAAATTTGTATATATACTACATAGTATGCTAAATTTTAGTTTAGTTAGGAAACGCGTAGCACAGTTTAAAATTCTCCTTCTGGAGTTTCTGTCAATAAACGGAAATGTGTTCGTAAACTTTTGTGCTGCCCTGTATAGAATCTACAGAATTTATACACACCAAGTAATAGACAAAAAGTGAGTTAAATTTAAAATCGCGTTCAGCAACTTAAAACGCAGTTCCAGGAATTATTGTTAACAGACAGTAGAGAATTCTTTTGTGTGTCCCTGTAAATGAACGATGTCTGCTATACACACAATATTCTGTAGTAAGCCTCTCGTAATGCACCTTAGTGATATATATAAATTTCAATGCGTTTAAAATAGTGAAACATTATATAATTAAACCACAAACGATTTTTCTCCATAGACGTAATGTAACGGAACTCTTTTGACTGTCCCTGTAAAGTAACTATAAGTGCTATGCACACCCTATTCCATATTAAGCTTCTTGTAATGCACCTTAGTGATATATATATCAATTACAATGTGTTTGAAATTGTGTAACATCATTAAAATAAACCGCAAATGATTTTTTCATATAGACCGTAATGTAACGGAATTATTTTGAGTGTCCTTGTAAAAAAACTATGAGTGCTACACACTTCAGTTGAAATAGGGAACATACCATAGATAACGACAATAACATATAAAAATTGCAGGGCAATCCGAGCATATTTACGGGAGTTAGAGCACGGACAGATGGCAGACGGCCATACGGCCAGACAAACCGAAGTCATAAACACTTTTCAACTAGGTTGGAAAGTGTTAAAAAGAAAGCCTGTTCTTCAATACCCAGTGCATGGATTAATTTAGCAAATTCTTCTGTATAATCAAAATGTCTGAAAATATATTTACACCATTTCGACACCATTCTCTTGGAACTGTTACCCCATAACCCCCACCCTTATGTACTAATATGGGACTAAAGAAAAGAGAGTGGGTTTTCCATTTCATGACAGAAAAAAAATAATTATAATTTTATCTCAAAGAGAAAAATCAGCACTTTTTTCATTCCATTTTCGACCATTTTGGGAGGTGGGAGGTTTGTGCCCATTCAGCCCCTTCCCCCTCTTTGGATATGCCGTAGTGTTACTGTGTATTAATATTGGAGTAGTGCGAAGAAAGTGGGTAGTCCGTTGTACGACAGAAAAAAAATACACATTTAATACACATTTAATCACAAATAGAAAGATGAAAAACTAGCACTTTTTTCATGTCATTTTCAATTATTTCGAGAGGAGACTGTACGCCTTTCATCTCCTTTCCCCCTCGTTGGGTATGATGTGGTGTTACTGTGCATATGAGGATCAAGAGAAAAGAGTGGGTAGTCTGTTGTATGACAAAAAATTATATACAAATTTATCTTAAAGAGGAAAAAACAGCACTTTTTTCATGAGATTTTGGACTAGTTCGGGGGGGGGGGGGGGGGCTGTAACACAAACATCCCCCGTCCCCTTTTTAGGTATGCTCTAGTGTCAATGTGGACAAATATGGGGTTAAAAAGAAAAAAGTGGGTAGTCTGTTGTATGAAAAAAAAAATATACAAATTTATCTCAAAGAAGAAAAAAAGCACTATTTTCATGAAATATTCGACTGTTTGGGGAAGGGGGAGGCTATAACCCCTTCAGCCCCCTTTTCCTTTTTAGGTATGCTCTCATGTGAATGTTGACTAATATGGGGCTATAAAGAAGAGAGTGGGTAGTCTATTGTATAGCAAATAAAATTCAAATTTATCTAAAAGAAGAAAAAAAAAACATTTTTTTCATGAGATATTCGACTATGTCGGAAAGAGGGGGGGGGGCTGTAACCCCATCAGCCCCGTTCCCCTTTTCAGATATGCTCTGATGTCAATGTAAACTAATATGGGGCTAAAAAGAAGAGAGTGTGTAGTCTGTTGTATAACCAAAAAACATTTACAAATTTATCTCATAGAAGAAGAAAACAGCACTTTTCATGACATTTTCAACTATTTTTGGCGGAGGGGGGGTGTAACCCCATCAGCCCTCTTACCCTTTTTATGCTGTGATGTCAATGTGGACTAATATAGGACTAACGAGAATGGCTAGTCCGCTGTATGACAGAAAAAAAATTACAAATTTATCTAAAAAAAGAAAGAAAAAGCACTTTTTTATTTTACTCTTGACAATTTCGGAAGGGGGGGGGGGGGCTTTAGCCAGATGGATACGCCACTGTGGTGACTTCGAAGTCAAAAGCAGAGCCGCCCAGAAAATGACTTTGTAGTCATACGATAGGTAAATTTGTAACGCAAAGGGATGAGGATGAAGGTCTCCAGCGAAGTTGCTATACAATTATACCTTATCTTTCATGTCTTTTAAAGTTGTATTTTTATTCAGCTACATTTTTACCAAATTATTTCTTTGCGTGTTAAAATTGAAGCCACCGCGGTTAAACTGAATATTAATTTTAAGCGCTGAGTGTGTGTGTGTGTTTTATTTAATAGTTACATTAAGTTACATCCGTCCCGTGACCATTTCTTGTTTTATTTTTATTTATTTATTTTTATCTTTGCCTAGCAGGGTAAAAGTACCAATTGTCGGCCTCTTATTTTTTATTTATTTATTTATTTATTTATTTATTTATTTTTTTGGGGGGGGGATATATCTTAAAGTAGAATTTTTAATAAAGGTGCAACATTTTTAACAGTGACATATGTTAAAATATACTTCTCTTACTATGTTTCAGCAATTATTATTTTTTTAAATATAATGATAGTTTTTTTTAAAGAGAAAGTTAATTTAAAAGGGCCAAGTTCTCTAGTAGTCAGCCGTTTAAATCTAGTGTTAAGTTATCACTGAACCAGTTGTCGGCCACTTCAGAGTTTTGCTATTGTAAATAACTTAAAGTGGAACTTTTTAAAAACAGCACACATTTTTAACAGTGACATGTATTAATGCATACTTCTTATAATGTCTCAGCAATTATTTTAAAAAATATATGTGTTTTTTTGTTTTTTTTTCAAATGGAAAGTTAAACATAAAAGTAGCAAATTCCTTAGTAGTTGACCTTTCAAATTTAGTGTTCAGCTGTGATAGACCGGGCTGCGTACCGTCTGCGACAAGAATGACTACGTCATCTATTTTTGAGATAAAATTATGATGTAGGAGAAGATTTTTAACAGTATGTTGCATATCTAGACTAGTTAGAACAATACAATTATTTCAGTCTGACTCGAGATATCTTGGTACGGTATGGGCAGAATGAGGTGCAAATTCTTCATTTTGGCGGTACTATCTCGTTGTCGAGTTTCAGCATGAAATTTTAAAATGTTATAGGTATTATGGTATGAATAATTGTGCTAATATCGTTTGTGATTATTGTACTAATGTGATATGTTTAATGTGTTAAAGTTTTATGCGGAAACTAAATGACGTGATAGCACCGCCAATACAAATAATTGACGCCCTCTTCTGCACATATCATACAAAGATATGCCAAAGCAGACCTGTGATTGTTTGAAATACTATTAATAATCTTATCCTATATCATAAGCTAGCTGTTACCCGTGACTTCGCTCATGTAACATTTAAAGAAAATGAATGCATTAATTAAGCAACATATACAATTAACAAACTCTTTATCATATTTTATAATAATACTTCCGATAATCACAATTTGCGTATATTTTGTTTATATATATATATATATAACCATAAATGAAACATTATCATAACACCAACTTAAACAATGAAATAATAATTAAGTATGAAATAATTAGTTGACAATGAAAGATTCCCCAACACACTTAATATGGAAACAAAAACATATTAAAAGAATAAGAAATTAAATAAAAATGGAATTAAATGAATGAAATGAAATGAAATATGTGGAATTTAGACAGAATTATCAAGTCCCAAATGCCTAAATACCACAAATAAAATGAAATGAGATGTTTCATCATCATATTAGCCATACATTGCTAAAAAATATGATTTTGGGACAACATCTCATAAACATTGAAGCAAACCAGTGATAAAATGAAAAATAAAATACAATATTAAAAAGGAGAGAAGCATTACATATAATTTACAAAGAAAACAATTTATAGAGTCAGTAAGCATAAAATCCATATAGATTAAAAAAGATTAAAATAGATACCGTTCACCTCACGAACCAGCATGAAACTCAACCATGACTTGGGAATGAATTGCAAAAAAAAAAAAAAAAAAAAAAAAAAAAAAAATCATTACATGTTGCCAATTTTAGAAATATAAATTTACACCCCAAGAACCAGCATGAAACTCCACCATGACTTGGGAATGAATTGCAAAAAAAAAAAAAAATATATATATCATTACATGTTGCCAATTTTAGAAATATAAATTGCTTTATAATAATGCCAGAAACAATGTTAGAATATTATGGATTGTAAAGTAAACAGGAAAATAAGTGCTGCCATCTATTGGGAAAAATGAATATAATCTGAATCGAAAGTATTGGATGGATATAAATGTTTAATAACACTAGGCAACAATTTTTAACAAAGTTCATGTATCAAAATTGAAAACACCCAATTCTTAATGAATTCAACGTGCTGAACACGAATATCACCATGAAAACTTTGTTTTGGCTCTTGTTTCTGAGATTAAGGGGGGCAAAAATATAATGTACCTAATACTTAAATGTCACTTTTGTTAAAACATTTTAAAGAATAAACTGCAAAATAAACGCATAATAAACGCATTATAATAAGTACTATATCATTTTTAGATGTTCCCGTGCAAAAAATATATCAAAGGTAAAAAAAATATATCATAGGTAAAATGCAAGAATTTGTTATCTATATTTCATTTGTCCATTTGCTATTGTAATACCACACAGAAAGTATTTTACAACTCTTTGCAATATTTAAATGCGTTAAATTAACATCTTAGCGTATTACGCAACAGCCTGTGTCTTTTCTGATAAAAAGAGTGCAGTTCGGTAGTTTGGTATTTGACTTCTCTGAAGACTGAACTTTTAAATTTATGTGTAGTCATTTTATAATTTCATTGCAGCAATGTCGCGAAAATTCATTAACGATGCCAATAATGTTTGTTACATTTGCAGTAACGTAACATTTGAATCACAGAAAAAGTGCATTACTGACGCAATCAGAAAGGCATATTTCCTCTATTTCGGTTGTAAAATAGGCGACCAAGATAAAAAATGGGCGCCCCACATATGCTGTATCACCTGTGCAACAACACTTTCTCTTTGGGTGACTGGTAAAAGAAAAAGTATGCCATTTGCTGTTCCCTGATTTGGAGAGAGCAGAGCAATCACGTAAACGATTGTTACTTTTGTATGGTTGAACAAATTCGTGGATGTCTCACGAAGAAAAAAAATGCGCTTCATTATCCACAAATATGTTATGCCTTGCGACCAGTTCCGCATTGTGAGGAACTTCCAATTCCTAAGCCGCCGACTGATTTTGTAATTAATTTTAACGACGACGAGGAATGTATTGAACCTGTAGATGTAGTACCTAGCAGGTCACAATTTCATGGACATAGTGATGAAGAATATATAAATCCCTCTGATTCTACATACATAAAATCACATCGAATGATCTCAAAGATCTTGTTCGTGATTTAGATCTATCGAAGGCCAAAGCAGAACTACTCGGATCAAGACTACGACAGTGGAATCTTTTGGAAGAACATGTCGGAGTGTCTTCATTTCGTAACCGTCATATAAAATTTCTACATTATTTTCAGAAAAATGATAGTATTGTGTTCTGCTCGGATATTAAAGGCTTGATGAATGAATTTGGACTAACACTTGATGTAAGCGACTGGCGTCTATTTATAGATGCGTCTAAAATAAGCTTAAAGATGATTTTGTTTCATAATGGTAATGAACTGCCATCCATTCATATTGCATATTCTGCGCACATGAAAGAGACTTATGAACACCTGCAACAGCTCTTACACCTAATTAAATACACTGAAAATGAATGTGTCTGTGCTGACTTGAAAGTAGTTGCGCTTTTGATGGATCTTCAACTGAGATTTACAAAATTTTGTTTCTATGTGTGTGAATGGAGCAGTCGTGCTACAGATTTACACTATATCCAGAAAGACTGACCTCCGAGGCTGTGTTTGACATCTGGAAAAATAAATGTCAAGAGAACACCGCTTCTTTCTCCAGAGAAAATCATCTTACCTGCTCTACACATAAAATTGGATATTGTGTAGCAGTTGGTAAAAACTATGGATTCAAATAAACCAGTTTTTGCTTACTTGGGTACAAAATGTCCCAGACTGAGTGAGGAAAAAAATAAAGAGGGAATTTTTGTGAGTCCACAGATTAGAGATATATCCAAGGATCTGAAATTTGAAAACTTGTTAAATCATGATGAAAAAAAAGTATGGGATTCAGTCTGTCAAGTTTGTACTAATTTCCTTGGAAACGTCCGATCCGAATAGTACGAAGATCTTGTTAACGACATGCTGGCTTTATATCAGAAATTTGGATGTCAAATGTCCTTAAAGATACATTTCTCAGATTCCCACCTGGATTTCTTCCATGTTAACGACGGAAAATTCAGCGATGAGCATGGTGAACGTTTCCACCAGGATATGTCTCTGATTGAGTAACATTATCAAGTAAAATGGTCTGCGTCTATGCTTGCAGACTACTGCTAGACGATTTTTGGAGATAATCAGAAGGTGGAATATAAGCGAAAGAGCAAGCGATTTCGTCAATAAAATTGGTAAGACTGTACTTTATGTTGTCACTTTTATTATGTACTGTATGTATTTGTAAGACTGTACTTTATGTTGTCACCTTTATTTCTTTATAAATTCAATTGGAAACAAGACATACAAAGCATTATTTTTAAGGTGTTCTTTTATCCCTATCATACAAAGTGAAATCTCAACATAACAAAATAACTAGAGCCAAATTCAATTTTTTATTGCCATATTCATGATTAGCAAGTTAAATTAATGCATATTTTGACACTTTCCTTCAAGATACATTTTCATTGTTGTCCAGTGTAATTAAACCAAATTACTATCTTAAATAATACCAATTAGTTAAATAATAAATAAAAGAAATTAATAAATAGAATATCGAATTACATTAAAGTAATGGATGTATTAATGAATAATTCTATGTTATAAATAAGTATAAAGATGGAAAAATTAATTATTAAAGCAACTTAAAATAGTGCTACCATCTATTGGTAAAAGTTAATAAAATCTGAATAGAAAGTAATGGATATAAATTATTGTTTAATAATTAAACCAAATTACTATCTTAATGATAGCCATTAGTTAAATAATAAATAAATGAAATTAATTAATAAATAGAATATTGAATTACATAGAAGTAATGGATGTATAAATGATTAATTCTATGTTATAAATAAGTAGTAAGATGGAAAAATTAATAATTAAAGCAACATAAAAATATATGTACCATTAAATGAAAAAAACGATTAAATAACTGTACCAAAAATGCAACATCAATTAAATTAAATTAAAATAAAATACTAAATATTTGAACTATGATACAAAGAATTTAAATTTAATGTTGATTAAATATTGAAATGAATTAGTCACAAATAATGTTCCTTCATACGAAATTAAATAAAATATAAACACTTAATAAAATTAAAACATATTATATTAACACTGTATAAAAGTAAACATTATATTAGAAGTAAATATGACATTGTCCACCATAGGTATTAATCCAAATCATTATATCAAATACATTCTTAATATTAATGAATATAAATTCATTTAAATTAATTAAATAATGGAAAAGTAAATCTAACTAAATTAAAAAACATATAGAAATATCACATCGCAGTCCATTATAAAACAATTATCAAACAAATATGTAAATGAAAATGCCCCCATTTTATATATA
This sequence comes from Maratus michaelseni, assembly GCA_963931845.1. Taxonomy (NCBI): domain Eukaryota; kingdom Metazoa; phylum Arthropoda; class Arachnida; order Araneae; family Salticidae; genus Maratus; species Maratus michaelseni. The sequence continues at coordinate 30,712,676 of OZ007599.1, forward strand.
TGTAGCATTTTGACGAGGTTGAGATATTACGATGAATACTATTCGATGAAAAGATGGCAGTCCTTCAACGATATAGCAAGTTGCAGTCGAATTTAGCGAGTATGGCGAAGTAGTAAGGCAATGAAATGAGATCACAGAATTTCTCCAGTAAATCCAGCCAATCTCCAGACAAATAATTTTATTAGAAGACGAACAACACATAAACGATTCCCAAAGGTCTAAATCTTATAGCCCTCGGGCTAACGTTGCTTCACTTCATTGAATTAAGATGTTACTGGGCCAGTTGAATATTCTACGGTCATACAAATACCAGACACATATTTGTTTAGCTTCCGAAAACGTCAAAAATCTGCCGCTCCGACCGGCGCGGGCCAGTTTTGATCTCTCCGCGGAAACATACACAGAATTACGTCACGAGCGCTCAAACCAATGAGTGAGAAGCTAGCTCCAGCCCAATGAATGAGGCTAGGGGGCGAGGCTAAAACATTAAAGAATCCCCTTACTTGGGTGCGGACCAATTTAGAAGTTAAAATCCCAAGCGCGCGAAAAATTCAGAGCAATAATAATAATAATAATAAAAAGAAAATGGCTTTAAAAAACATTCGAAATGAGAACGCGTCTCAGAATTTTGTAGATTGGGGAACTGATAAAAGTTACGAATGATCTTAAATTTTAGATTAAGATTTGGAATAAAATAATTATTAATATACGGATATTTACTTTTAAAAGGACTTTAAATAGGAATAGATATTATTAAGAATTAAGGAAATACTGACTATGATAGAAGTTAGATTAAATTTAAAAGATTAATGCGAATAAAATGGAAGGATACGAAGGAAATAAAATTTTTTATATAACATTATCCCCCCCCCCCCCTAAAAATCCGAATGACGGGTAGATCCGTTGATCTACAAGTTCATTAAGGCAAGCAAGAATTTGGATTACAAAATATTTATCTGGTATTCTAGTTAATGCCAAAAATTCTTTGATTTTATTAAAGTTAATTTTTGCTTTACTAAGTTTAATATTAAGCTATTGATTTAACATTAGTTTGTTGTTGCTCATGGGATAACTTTAATTTGTCAGGAGGGTAATAAGGGCGTAATTTTGATACATGGACTATTTCAGTAAATTTATTTTGTGTCTGTCTATTAATTTCAACATTTACATCAGATAATTTTTTAAGGATTTGATAGGGACCACTAAAAACTTGTGAGAGCTTTCTGGTATTGGGATAATGGAATTCTTCATAGATAACAAGATCTCCTATCTCAAATTTTGGCTCCACATAATTTCTATCATAATATTTTTTACTTTTCCAGTAAAATTCATCCGTGCGTTTTTTAGCAATGTTGAGGGCTTCCTGGACAGGTGGGTAATAATTTTGCTTAAGAGGGGAATCATAGGGTAATTTGCCAAAAAGTAAATAAGCAGGAGGGAATTTGGTTATGGAATGGGGTGTATTATTGTATTCATTAACTACTTCAGTCAGAAGTTTGGTCCAAGGAATTTTGGAGGTAGTAGAATTAACTTTACACTTTAATCTTGTAACTATTGATTGATTCACTCTCTCACATTTGCCATTCGTTTGAGGGTGATGTGATGTGGTTAAACGTTGCTTAATATTGTGATTCCGCAAAATTTTTTTTTATCTAGGTGAAGTAAAGGCTGCATTCCTATCACTTAATACCTTTTGAGTACCCTGTATATCGAAAATTTTGTTAAACAGAATAATTGTTGAGGGAATTGAATATTGAAGACTTGTTTTAAGCAATTTGTGTAGTTTCTGTGGTAACACTTTTGGAAGGAAATGCCCAAACATATCTGGTTGCATGGTCTATGATGATGTGTAGATATTTTTTGGTGGAGTTATAATAATTGAATCCTCCCACAGTATCAATAGAAAGACATTCAAAAGGTTGATCTGTGGTGGGCATAGCTTGTAATAAGCCAAATTTTTTCTGTCTGGGTTTTTTATTTTTTTGACAAATATCACAATGTTTTACAAAATTGGTTATATCTTGCGTCATGTCAGGCCAATAATAATTAGGGGAGATTAAATTTAACATTTTTTGGATACCAGGATGACCAAATTTTTCATGAGCAACATTTAGTATTTTTCTCCTTAAAGACATGGGGACTACTATTTTTCGAAATCCTTTCCTTTTAATAATCATAAGTCCATTTTCATTTAGATAATTTTTACCACACACATTATCTTTTTCCTGCCTCTCTATAATTTCTTTAACGACCAGAAGAAAAGTAAGTGGTTGAATAAAATGTGAAACTGGGTTTCTCGACAACATGTCAGCTTCGACATTTGTGGATCCCTTTTCGTAAACTATATTATATTCAAACATGCTCAACTTCAAAGACCATCTAAATAACCTGCCTCTCAAATGTTTAGTATTTTTTAACCATACAAGAGATGCATGATCAGTATGAATGGTAAAATTTACACCATGAAAATAATGATAGAATTTGTCTAACGTGTCAATGATGGCAAGACACTCTAACTCGGTAATAAAATAATTTTTCTCATAACTTCTCAATCCTCTAGAGTAATAAGCAATTGGATGTAAAAAATTATTACTATCAGGTTGTTTTAAGACTGCACCTACTGCCACCTGTGAGGCATCAACAAACATATGGAGGGGTAACTTAGGGTCATAAATTTTTAAGATAGGTTTGGCTATTAAGGCATCTTTTAATTTTTGAAAAGAATTTTGACAATCTGTATTCCATTCCCATAATGTATTTTTCCTGAGTAATCTGTTAAGAGGGACTCGAATTTCGGCATATTTATCTATAAACTTGTGATAAACATTGATAGATCCTAAGAATCTCTGAAGTTCTTTTACATTTGAAGGGGGTTTTAGTTTTTTTATTACCTCAATATTAGCATTAGCAGGGGTTAATGTGCCATTCTGGATGGTATATCCTAAGAAGTTAATTTTACTTTGAACAAAATTACATTTAGATAGTTTAAGTTTAATGTTTTCACGTCTACATAATTCAAATATTTGGCTTAAATGTTGCATGTGTTCTTCTAATGAGGAATAAAAAATAATGATATCATCAAAATAATGGCAAGCAAAGTCTATTTTGTATTTAGTAAGTATTCTTCTAAGGGTTCTATTAAATATCGGGGGGCCTAATTTAATCCCGAAGGGCAGAACTAACCATTCAAAGAGCCCAAAGTTGGTAGCAAAAGCCAATTTCTCAGTATCGGATGGATGTATGGGTATGTGCCTGTAGCCAGAGGCTAAATCTAAAGTTGAAAAATACTGTGCACTACTCAGTTTATCTAAAATTCCATCGATACGAGGTAGGGGTTCGGCGTCATTTTTCATTATTGCATTTAATTTTCTATAGTCAACACATAATCTAGTTTTCTTACCTTCTTCTCTTTTCATTACTAATGTAACAGGGGCAGAATAGGGACTATTTCTCTCTTTAATTAAACCAGCATCTAATAGTGAATGAATTTGATCCGAAATCTCTTTTCCTTCTAAAGGGGAAGTTCTGTATGGCCTCAGATATATTGGTAGGTCAGAATTAAGAAAAATACGTTGCGGTTCAATATTAATTCTCCCGACATCAAATTTATTTTTAGAAAAAATGTCTAAATAATCCCTTATACTTTCCCTTAAAGTTTCATTTTCTATAGAATTTATTTCCCCAATTAATTTAGAATTATCAACATTAGATGGAACAAAGGATTGAGGAGATATGATCTTTCCATAATCGGGTTGCACTCTCTGATAATCATAGTTAACATTAAAATGAAGTAATCTTAATTTATCACTGGATATGCTCTTAGATTCATTTAAAACAAGGTCTCATTGTAGTACTCGACATGTAGCACAGTCAATAATTAAATTAAACTTACAGCATTCTTGTAAACCTAATATAGCATAATCTAAATTTGTATTACATATCAAAAATCTAATATTTTGTTGCACATTACCTAATTTAAACAATAAATTACAAGCTTTATCTATTACAACAGTTCCTTTGGCTTGGCCAATAATAACAGGTGGAATATTTATAACTTTAGCATTTAACAATTTAACAAATTTAAAAGGTAAAATACTTATGGTTGAGCCAGAGTCAATAACACAAGGTAGTTCCCTGTTATTTACATATCCTGATACAATTAACTGTCATATATTATCAGTAGATGGTTGTGGTTGTCTAAGAGGGGGTGCAGAAGATTGCAAAGGGCTCACATTGAATACACAATCCCTCTCCCAGTGGTAAGCATTTTGGATACCTCTATTTAAACACATTCGACATGGTCTACTTGGATAATTTCTCTGAAAATGGGTAGTAGGCAACCTAGGATTGATAAATCTAGAATTTGGAGCATTAAAATTGCTCTGTGAATGAAAATTGGAATTTGGCATATGAAAATTTCGACTTGGGCGAACCCAATGTCTAGGTGCCTGATCATATTGTGGCAATGATCTATAATTCTGAAAATTACTCCTAGAATTACTATTGTTGACATGGGAAGTAGGAATTACTACTAACTGTTTAGCCATTAGGTACCAGTCTATTGTATTTTTTGGAGGATTACTAATCATATAATTCTGGTAAAAAGGTTTGAGACTGTCTGTTAATCCCTGTACTATTATAGTTTCACATAAACAAAGTTGTCTACCTATTTCAACTTTTTTTCGAAAGTACTTATCCAAATCATTGAGATCATTTAATTTCATAGAAGCAAATTCTGAAAATCGAGGAACATGAACAATTATGAATTTTTCAGTAAGAATATCAGTTATTTTGTCAAAAGCTTTACATTCTAAACATTCATTGATAAATACCTTCAGAGCCTCTCCTTTCAAATATTTTGAAATATTTTTAATCTTCCAATTTTCATCTTTCTTTTCAGAAAGGCATGTTTTGCCAAAATGGTTTAACCAAGATTGAATGTTCATTCCAGATTCGAAATCAAAAGGAATGATGTTTATTTCGTTTTCACTCATTTTGTGATCACCAAGGACTTTTACAAGTCCAGATCGCAATAACATTAATATAAAAATTAAAGAGAATTAACACAACAGATGTAAAATAAAATTTAAATTAAATAACAAATGTAAATACCTCCATCTCTAATAAATAATGATAGCAATAATAATAATACAACAAATAAGAAAATCTGAGCGAAACATAAATAACATAAAAATAAATAAAATAATAAATAATACATACAATAATAACTTTTTTCAACTTACGTAATTCCGTTCATAAGTTGTCTGCCTGTTTACTTTTTGAAATTTTAATACGACCAATAATTTTATTAATTAATTTGTAGAATGATAATTTTTTATCATTTTTTTCTGTAAAAGAAAATATTATTTTAGATTATTCCGTCACAATTGAGATTTCTGTAGAGCATTCACACAGGCTGGTATCTGGTGTTTCCAGATATACGATTCCATCACTTTTTGAAATACTCGATGCACATCCCGTGAGAATAAATCACATCACACACGCCGCAGTGAATATGCACAGTAGCACCCGGCAATACATTCGCAGATCCTCCTTCCATCAGAACATTGGCATAGTTCAGCGCAAGTTCACAGCAATCCTGCCGGCTTTTTTGTAGCATTTTGACGAGGTTGAGATATTACGATGAATACTATTCGATGAAAAGATGGCAGTCCTTCAACGATATAGCAAGTTGCAGTCGAATTTAGCGAGTATGGCGAAGTAGTAAGGCAATGAAATGAGATCACAGAATTTCTCCAGTAAATCCAGCCAATCTCCAGACAAATAATTTTATTAGAAGACGAACAACACATAAACGATTCCCAAAGGTCTAAAACTTATAGCCCTCGGGCTAACGTTGCTTCACTTCATTGAATTAAGATGTTACTGGGCCAGTTGAATATTCTACGGTCATACAAATACCAGACACATATTTGTTTAGCTTCCGAAAACGTCAAAAATCTGCCGCTCCGACCGGCGCGGGCCAGTTTTGATCTCTCCGCGGAAACATACACAGAATTACGTCACGAGCGCTCAACCCAATGAGTGAGAAGCTAGCTCCAGCCCAACGAATGAGGCTAGGGGGCGAGGCTAAAACATTAAAGAATCCCCTTACTTGGGTGCGGACCAATTTAGAAGTTAAAATCCCAAGCGCGCGAAAAATTCAGAGCAATAATAATAATAATAATAAAAAGAAAATGGCTTTAAAAAACATTCGAAATGAGAACGCGTCTCAGAATTTTGTAGATTGGGGAACTGATAAAAGTTACGAATGATCTTAAATTTTAGATTAAGATTTGGAATAAAATAATTATTAATATACGGATATTTACTTTTAAAAGGACTTTAAATAGGAATAGATATTATTAAGAATTAAGGAAATACTGACTATGATAGAAGTTAGATTAAATTTAAAAGATTAATGCGAATAAAATGGAAGGATACGAAGGAAATAAATTTTTTTATATAACATATATATATATATATATATATATATATATATTAATAATATAAATTAACCATACGTATTTTTCCATACAACTCCACCACACCTCCTCAATCCAACGTCTACCCACCCAACCGTCCTATAATAATACTTTATGTATATATATAAGATTATATGATTTTTTTATACATTTTTTAAACGCATATGTTAATTTGGTTGTAAAGATCAAATAAGAACTAACTGTATATTAAGGAATATATGAATTTTTTTGGAAAACCATGTTGTAATGCTTCATAGATAAGTTTTTTAATATTGTTGTTAATTAGTTGAGAGGAACATAAGTTTTTTATTCTATAAATATGATTAAGGAGTATATTACGATATACAGAATTATGAAGACATGATTTAAAATTAGTAAATGTATTAACTTTAAATTTAAATTCTTTACGTTTATCAAATATATCAATTATTGTTTTGTTTTCTTTAAGTGTAAATTTAAGATCTAAAAAGTTAATAGTATTGTTAGAAAGGAGGTTTTCCGTTAATTCTAAATTAGTAGGATAATCAACTGGAAATATAGAAATATTAGTGTGATCAGTGGCAATTAAAATTATGTCATCAATATAACGATATAAATGTATATTACTATTAATAAAATTACGTTCATAATGATACAAGTATAAATCTGAAAGTATACGAGATGTACATCCCCCTTGTGGTATACCGACTTTCTGTAAATATAACGTGTTATCATGCATTATATAATTATTATATATAATGAAATTTGTTAAAGTTTTAAAATAAGCTGTATCTATATGAATTGGTAAATTAAGTGAACGATGATACTTATAAAATAATGCATTTATAATATTATGTAGATCTAATAAATCTATATTATTAAATAGATCTTTGAAATCATATGTCATTATATTGTTAACACATTTAAGATTTTTCAAAATATTGACGAGTTGATAGCTATTTTTTATACAATGTGTATTATCAGTGGATGTTGTCAGTGTATAAATTTGATTGAGAATTTTTAATACATGTTTATTGGCTATATTATTATATGTATTGCATCCTATTGTTACAGTCCTAAATTTAATTGGATCTTTATGAAATTTGGGTATAAGAACTAAATAAGGATAATTAAAGTTAGTAGAAGTAATATTTAATAATTTATAATAACTGTGAATTTTACGATTATTTACAATTACATTTTCATTAGATTTTTTAAAAGAATTGTTAGTAGAAATACAGGATGTAAGTAGTTGGTGATAATAAGCTTTACATATGATTGCATAATTATTAGGAGATTTGTCAATATATGTTATTACATAGTTTTTTTGTAATTTAGTAATTTACTGGAACAAATGTTTTATGTTAATTTTAACCCTATGAGATATATTATGTTTTAAAGACGAACTTAATTTTTCAATAACTAGTATTTTCCATTGATTAAAATATTCAATAGGTTTACTATATGAAATTGAAATTTTATAAATAAAAATGTCTATATCATATATAAACTGTTTTATAATAGAATTTACATTAAATTTAGAAGGAAGTCTACATTTAGTGCCATAACCCATTATAAATATGATAATTTAAATTTCTTTCATGAGCTTGAAATTTCATACTCTTTCACTAATATTAAGTGTGGAACACACTTTTATTCTTTGTTATTCTATTTTAGCATTTCTATTTATTCTATTTTACATTTATTCCGTTCATGGAAATAGATTTAAGTTTTCGTGTCAAAGAATATTTTCAAAGTGATTATATTAGTAAATATTTTAGAGGAAGTTTGTCACTTTAGATATGATTTTTATTTGATTAGAATAATCTAAAAATCAACATAAATTATGTTTCTTTTCCAAAACAGTTTTTGGTATGATATTATTATCAGGGTTCGTACTCTTTTATCACACTTTTAAAAAATAATTTTACTATTTAATATTTAAATAGCAGAAATTGTCGATGCCCTGTTTAATTGCAGGATTTGTAATACTTTTCTGCACTTAAATAAGGAGAAAAATTATATTAAAAATTGTGGTAAAAGCGTACGAACCCTGATTATATGATATTTAAAAAGGAAATTAAAACATGGTGGAGCATAAAAGTTTAAAAATAAATAAAATAAGTAGAAAAATACCTTTAAGCATCACATATTTATGGTATTTTTATTTCACTGTGCCACACATTTAACAGCTGTAGATCTACCAATAAAATCAAAATGTTTATCACGCTCTAAAAGTTTTCAAAGTCTAAATTCTTATTTGTTAAGCAATAGAGATACTTATTTATTTGAATGGCGAAAACAATCTGAAAAAAGCACTCCAATTATGGAGCATTGTCGTACTGATTGTTGTGTTGTGGTTTAGGATTATGGGAGTTTCGAAATTTGACAGGAATATATTCCAATGAGGGGCAAAAATTACCCTGCAGAGATATTTTTAACTATAGATTTAGAAATATTTTAAAATTATAAGGAATTATGTAAGTATCAGAGAAAGATGAACTAATAATACCTGGATTTTTAATTGGCTTTTTTCTTGCTCTTTTCCATAACCATGGTGCCTTTAAAAAATAGGAGGAGGATTTTCTTGTTTAATTAGTGGCGTCGACTCTTCTTTAAATTTCACGTGAACAGTGTCAAATGCAAATTCCATTCTCCAATAAAATTGCATATGCTAACAACTTTTACATCGACTTTAATCTATTATTACATTTTTATCGAAATTTAATATTCTGGAATATTGTGCGGTAAAAGGATGTTAAACTTACGCTTTTGCGACTAATACATTCTGTGGAACTTATTCTACTTTGTGTAATTGCTATAAAATACTAATATTGTCTGAATGAAAACCGTCACCTGATTTAAAATATGACAACACTTTCACCGGGGATATATTTTCTTATGAACCTATATTTGTCTAGTTAAAAAAAATTCCTTCACTTCATGAATCATGCAGAACAGAGGTTTCCAAAGTGTGCTCCGCGGAGCCCTTGGGGCTCCGCCTATGCTTTTCAGGGGCTCCGCGGCGTTCCAGGAAAATAAACAAAACATGAAAGAAATTAGCATGTTGCAAGAGAAAATTTTTCGAAAGTATGAAGGAATTTTTAAGTGTGTGTCCAAAATAAATACATCTATCACTGGGTTGAAAAATACTATAATGTATTTTTTGAAATCATATAAAATATTTGCAATTTAGATGTACCCATTTTCTATATAATATTTTTGGTTTGAACTACTTTATTTTTTGCTTCTGCATTGAATGTGTTTTAAAAGTTCGATTCAAAATAAGCTACAAGAAATAGTATTCTGAATCAAATGCACAGCGTGAATCGAAAGAGCAAAGGCGCGCCAGTGCTGTTATCTCTGCTTGCCGAACAAAAGGGAGAACAGTTTTGTTCTTTGAAGCTCCGCCTATTCACATGTTTATACTTAGTTCTTTTTTACTTAGTAACCACATTCTAAGTTATTTTGACAGAGGAATACACATTCTTGTCAGACAGAGAAAAATTAATTTTACTCCCATTCTCAACGACTTATCTGTATGAAGCTGGATTCTCCGCATACACAAGTATGAAAACAAAGTACAGAAGCCGGTTAAATGCAGAGCCAGGCATTCGCTTAAAATTGTCAAAAATTGCACCAGACATAAAAAAAAACTGTGCAAAACAATTCAACCGCATTTTTCACACTTAACTTTTACACGTTATTGTTCGTCACACTTTGTGCAGAATTAAAAAAAATTCTATCGGCATTTAATATTTGTATATATTGTATATTGTACTATTTTAATTTTTGGAATTTTAATTTCCTTAAACTGTTTATTTTATTTTATTTTTATTTTAGTTATTTAAATCTTCTATCCTATTTTCCATCATTGTATTTAATTTTTAAAACAATGTTTGTCGCTTAAAACTTTTTTTTTATAAGATCGTGTATCATTTAAAGCCCCTCACTAGATTTATTTTACATTTGTGTATATTGTGTATATATATTTCTTTTTCTTTTTATAACTTTGATTTCGTTAATCTGTTTATGTTATTTGTATTAATTTTTAGTTATTTAAGTTTTCTATACTGTATTTCATAGTAAAACAATGTTTGTCACTAAAACTTCTTTCATAACATCTTGTATCATTTAAAGTCCCTCATTAGATTCATTTTACATTTGTGTATATTGTGTGTATATATTTCTTTTTTTTTTATGTAACTTTAATTTCTTTAATTTGTTTATGTTATTTGTATATTTAAAGTTTCTGTACTGTTTTTCATAGTAAAACAATGTTTACCAATTAAAACGCCTCTTTTTTGTAACATCTTGTACCATTTAATAAACCTTTCATTAGATTCATTTAATATTTGTATACGTTGTGAATATAGTTTTTTTTCTTTTTGTAACTTTAATTCCTTTAATCAAATTTTAATTGCTTAATAGGCGTATAGCCAACATGGTGAAAAAGCACCAAAGCCGGGACTCGAACCCGGGTCATCAGTATAGCGCATTGATGTTCTACCAAAGTTTTTTTTCCCTAAAAAATTTCACACGCCTTGCATTCATAATAATCAAATTTTAATTGCTTAATAGGCGTATAGCCAACATGGTGAAAAAACACCCAAGCCGGGACTCGAACCCGGGTCATCAGTATAGCGCATTGACGTTCTACCAAAGTTTTTTTCCCTAGAAAATTTCACACGCCTTGCATTCATAATAATCAAATTTTAATTGCTTAATAGGCGTATAGCCAACATGGTGAAAAAGCACCCAAGCCGGGACTCGAACCCGGGTCATCAGTATAGCGCATTGACGTTCTACCAACTGAACCACCTGGGAACGATACTCAGCCTGGAACTTTCTCACATAACATGTTGGCAAGGCTACAAACGCAGCACAAGATGGAATATTTTCCGTGAGCCGCCAACCCTGCGGCAAACACGAAATCAAAGAAAATCCAGCATCGATAATTGAATAAATTCATATAAAACTATCCTGCGCCGTCAGGAGCCCACGGGGGTCGCCGACGCGCGTAACGACCATCGCACCCAAGCCTCTGAAGGGCTTATAACGCACCAGGGCTTTGTCTCGCCCGGCGCTGCGATCGGCCTGAGGCCGCTCTCCACTGCGGACCCCCAGGTCATTTTACCAAGGTTGGTGACATAGGTCGTCACGGTAGTAACCCCACATCTCGGAGGAAACTTCCGCAGAGACGGAACCTTGATGAACCGCCATGGAACCCCCGACGACTTCGTTCGCGAGACCCCATAGGGGGAGACGGTCGCTAGGTCATATGTCGAGCTACCACAACGGCTCTTGCTTTACCACAGCTCGAGGGGTGTGAGCAACCTACAGAGGTTGTCACGTTCCCTTTTGCAGTGGATCCTGAAAGGGAAAGGATTAGTGCAACAAAATATAAACTCTTAATTTACAACAACAACAACTACTGACTAGAATGCTTAAAACATTTCAAACTTCAACAACAAACTTTAACTACAACAACATATATATATACACAACTGTGACTAGCCCATTTTATCACAGACAACTGCCGGCTTATGAGACGAATCTCAAGCCTGCGTACTGATTGCAACATTACCTCTACCTCTACGTCCTGCACCGTGGGGACCACGGGCATTTCGCAGTGCGTTCAAGTGTGGGCGTGGAAGAGCTCGGTGATTACGGCCTGCTCTTTGGCGACCAAGGTTGCGATCTAGAGTACGCATAAGGAGTCGGTGAATGATCAACCGGACACCCTTTCTGGCGTAGCCACACAGGCAGAGATCGTGCGGCGTTCGCGTCCGAAAGTCACGAGGAAAGTACTTTTCCCGCACAGACTTCCAGAGCTCGCACCGGAATAGCACATGGCTGATGCCACACACCTCAACCCCACAAAAACATGTAGAGTCGTGGTGAAAGAATCGAGCCTGATGATCGCCAAAGGTGCCGTGTCCCGTGAAGACCTGATTAATGAAGAAATCGCCCTGCAGTCGACGGATGCCGACGCGTGGGAAAGATTCATAGGTCTTGCGCCCGGTCCCAGATTGGTCCCATCTCTCTTGCCACTTGGACAAGGCACGTCCAAAGAGGTCTTTTTTGGCTTGGCGGCGCGTGACTGGAATCACTACATCGACGTCCTGTCGAGCAGTGACTTCTTTTGCCAACTTGTCCGCCCTCTCGTTGAAGATGTGACCAACATGGGCCCGGACCCAATGCAGATGAACCTCAATTCCTGTGGTTTTAATCAGATCTCTAATCTCGGCAATGGCCTTGTGCTGAGGCACAAGTCCGTGAAGCGCTTGGAGTGCCGATATCGAGTCTGAGAAGACGTCGAGCTCCCCGAGACCTCTCCTGTGGGCATGGGTGATTGCTTCTTTGATCGCATGGACCTCCGCCGCAAACACTTCCGCCCCATCGGAGAGACGGAACTGGCTCTCCGCAAGTACTTTGTTCTCTGACACAGCAAGGAACGCACAGCCTACTGTTTCGTTCTCCTGCTTGGATCCGTCCGTGTAGTACGAACACGAAGTCCGCGGTTCCAAATCCGCGGTCCAACGGACTCTCCAGAGATCCTCAAGTCTGGGAGTGGGCCTCCGGGGGTCGACCGACTCGGAGTCTAGTCCGGTACCGTCAACACTCTTCTTCCATCGGACAAGGGCCGTGTAGTCCCTTTCCAGCCCTGCACGCAAGTCGAGGGGGAGAACCCCTGACAAGACGTGAAGAGCATCCGTGGAGGTTGTCGCGTAACATTTTGTTACGCAAAGGAGTAGGCTCCTTTGCATGCTAAGCAACCTGTTTGCAACCACTACCTTCTTTGAGTAAAATCAAATAGATGCCGCGTAAAGAATGATTCTTTAAGCTATGATAGAGTAGAGCATCTTTCTAACTTTCGGTCTCAGACCCCATGTGGCTCCTGAGAGACGGTTCATTTTGTTCAACACCTTAAACGCCTTCTCCTGGATGGCAGCCAGGTGCGGCATCCAACTGAGGTGGTGGTCGATTATGAGGCCCAAGTACAAAATCTGCCATTTAAAGCCTATTTTGTTTCCTTCCATGAGGATAGGAATAGATGGGGCTTGCTTGAGCTTGCCCGAGGGCTTCATAACCGTGTAGCCGCATTTCTCAAAGCTGAAAGTGAGGCTGCATTCCGTCGCCCAGGCGTGGATCCTTGAGAGGACCGGTCCCAGCAACGGCGCAAACCCCATAGCAGCCCTTCATCGTGCGGCCACGAAGACGTCATCGGCGAAGACCACAACAACATAGGTCTCGTCATCATCGTCCGGCAACCGTCTCAACAGGAACTCTATAACCACTAGCCAGAGGTATGGTCCGAGACACGAACCTTGGGGTACTCCTACGTTAAAGTAGTGGTCCCCGTCATCTGATTGGATGATAGATGTATCCCACAAATAGTCTTCTATCAATCCAAGGAGCCACGGTTCGACGCCCAATTCTTCCAGAAATCTGAGAATGTCTGTTCGTCGAACACTATTGAATGCTGACTTGATATCAAGCGTGAGAAGACACGTGAATTCTCCACGACTCTTTGAGGTAGCTATGTAATCCATCACACGATGGAGAGCATTGACCGTACTGACCTTCTTGCGAAAGTCGTACTGCCTTGCATCAATCAAGCGATTGGACTCCAAATATAGTACCAGCCGAGTTGCGCACATTTTATCTAGAACCTTCCCGAAGGCCGGTAAAAGACAAATAGGGCGGTAGGTCGCTGGGTCACTACGCTCCTTCCCAGGTTTGGGAAAAAACACAGCAATGGCCCGCTTCCATGTCCGCGGGAAACAAGTCTCTCTCAGACAGTGATTGTACATGGACAACAGCCATGAATAAATTCATATATTTAATACTTTGGAAATTTTACCATAGAAAATTTCCCACGCCTTGCATTCATAATAATCAAATTTTAATTGCTTAATAGGCGTATAGCCAACATGGTGAAAAAGCACTCAAGCCGGGACCCGAACCCGGGTCATCAGTGTAGCGCAGTGACGTTCTACCAACTGAACCACTTGGGAACGATACTCAGCCTGGAACTTTCTCACATAACATGTTGGCAAGGCTATTTTAATTGCTTAATAGGCGTATAGCCAACATGGTGAAAATTTTCCAAAGTATTAAATATATGAATTCCTTTAATCTGTTTATTTTATTTTTATTAATTCTTAGTTATTTAAATGTTCTATGCTGTTTTACGTAATTGTACTTAATTTAAAGCAATGTATGTTGCTGAAACGTGAAAAAAAAGGCGTATATATTTTTTAATATCTTGTATCACTCAACATTCCCTCCTTAAAATTTTGCTTTAATTCGTCTCGGCACTGACTAAGATTCTTATGTTATGATGCCACATTATCCTATCAGAAATAAGGCTGTAGCAATGAAAAAAATACATACTGGTTCTTTACATTTTTCATCACACTAACAATCTAAACTTTTGCTCAGCTCCACCCCTTGCATATACTTTTCGTCAATGAGTACCCGCCCTGATATAAATTTAACCAGCCCCATCCATATATTCCATTTTGTTAGTAAAGTTTTTGTAGTTGCAGTTCTGTAACATGCGTAATTTTTAACCGTATATCTATTTTGAGCAAAAACAATAATGAAAGAATGCTTCTTTCAAAACTATAATTAATAGCTAAATACTTCAAATAAAACATCCAAAAAAAGTGAACGATTCTGCACCTAACAATACAGGTTACAGATTTTGCCCCGCCCACTTGAACATTAAAACGATGATCTGCTTCTAAGTGTATTTTTATAAAATGGTTCAAAAGAAGAAGCTCAGAGGCGATTCGTTTTGTTGCATGTTTAGAAGTACTAGAAACGTAAAAAGAAGAAAAAAGAATCCGTAATCGCATGATTCTATTACGGGTAGGCGGGACTAGCGAAAATGTTTATATAATTACTCATGGGCGACTGGGCCTACGCATTTTTTTTCTTTTCGCGAGTAGCCTATTGGGATTATACAGAAGTCTCTCTTAGTAAACGAAAACTGTACAACTTACCTTTTTTTCTCTGTGTATGTGTCGTTTTCGCCATAAGTAATACTATTAGGTTGTTCGGAAAGTTTCTTCCGTTTGGGAAAACCAATTTGTACCGGAAAATGCTGGCCGGTAATTATTATACATTAGATATCGGAATTAATGTCTAATAATTAAATAATAGAACTTCCCGGTACGAAACCAATTTTCTCAAACGGAAAGAACTTTCCGAACAACCCAATAGTTTCACGTAAGCCCCAATGCAATGCATGACCAAGACAGGGTTACCATTTTGATCTTTAATTCAAAGTTCATACTGGAAATTCCGAAAGAATATATTTTTTTTTTAAATGGATGTCATTAACCCCTTAACAGTATTGCTCAAACGTCAGTAGATAATAATTGGGGGTTCTGCATCAGCGGTGGGTGCGGTGGTGACCTTCTGTGACTGTGAAGGTCACCGGAAGTGGCAGGTGTTGATAACAGGCATGTTGAGACAGGAAGTGAACAGGAAGTGTAGACAGGAAGATTAACCGGAAATGTGACAGGAAGTGAATGCGATAAGGGAGAGAGGGGCAGGGCTTATTTTTGTGGGAGGCTTAATTTTTCTTGTTGGTTTTGATCCTTCTAGTCGAGTGGAGTTGAGTTGTAGGAATCCTGCTATAAGAATGAATTTAGTTTGAAAGTAATATTAGCAGAATGTTCGATTTTTTTTCTCACCTGAAATAAAAATTTTATTTGCTAACTAACACCTAATATAAAAATGGAAATCTTTCTGACTCTGTTTTACTTTATAAAAGTTTAACGTGAAATTTATTTTAAGACTGGAAACGCGACAGGAAATAAGATCGGAAACGGGATTCGACATGCTTTTTCCAAAAAGGGTTTTCAGGAAGCAGTAAACATGTTTTGGGAAGATGTTTGGGAGCTTGTTTGAACAGGAAGGTAGTTTAAAAGACCGGAAGTGATTAAGCGATAAGAAAAGTACAGGAATATACACGTAGATTTTGTTCTTTTTTAGAGGGTGAAATTTTATTTTATTTTTTTATTTAAAGTGTTTTCTTTTTGTTTAATTTATTTAAAGCGTTTCAAATTATTTTTTATATTATTTTTTATAGTGTTTTACGTATTATTTTAATTTTTAGTGACATAGAACCTGCAATATTCTGTATCACACATGTCTTATCGAGTAGGTTACTAAGGGTGTGTGTGTTGTTATCTCTTCAAATGCAATCCATAACAAGGAATTTCAGACCTGCGTTTAATTATCCTTATCATAGTTTTAATGAACTGCATTAAATTGTCTTTCACTATTGAGTAATTCGCGAGTTTTGGTTTAATATGACTGCTTTTTCATCTGTTTGTTTAATTTACAAGCACATTTCTCTTACAACATTCTGTCAACAGATCATTTCCATATTCGAAATAATAATTTAGAAGGAAAATTTTTACTTTCTATACGAAATGTTATTTATAGAGATTGACAAAAATAGCATGCCTGATTCTTTCTTGTATTAACCTTATATTCGAAATAGGTTTCTAGTTTTGTTACGAAAAATAACGTGTTTACATATTTTAAAAACGAAAGCAAAGTGATTTTTACAAATGTAACTATAAGTTATACACCCACGCATTTGTGTTATTGAATTAAATGACATTGCTTAATATTGTATTCACCGTACTGTTTTCCTGCAAAAGCCGTTTCACAAACTTGTGTACTGAAATTAATGTGGCATTTTTAGGGAAAAAATTAAGTAAAGTCTTTCAAAGGAAAAAAAAGATTTGTCATACTTTCTCTTACATTATATCTTCCGTTTTTAAGTTTACAAATTTGTGGAGTAACTTAAATAATCGTTTTTATGCTAATTAAACAATATATTTTTTAATTATATGTTTCTTTTAATTAACTTGTAATAGCTTCTTTTTTTTTCTTTTTCGTTTTCTTAAAAGGGTACTGTAGAACAACTTATGTCACAAATACTACATCCTTCTTTAGTTAAGTATGTTTCACTTAAGACATGACAAAGTGTCTTAGAAACATTTCATTTTGGAGTTAAGTGATTAAACAAGAAAAATATTATTTATAAAAACACAACACATAAGACTAGCGGCTGAGAGGTTCTACTCTCAAAGCTGATAGATAGAAGGTGTTAGGTTTAAACCTCTCTCACGGTCGTCGACCTTAACCGTTCGAAGTTTTCTTCGAAACTTGTCGATATGGGTAAGAACACCTTAGAAAGACCTACATGGAGACACTTATCCCTAACGCAGATAATCAACCCTATATTTAACCAACCAGTCACAACACATAAGACATTTTAGATCATTACATAAGACATTTTAGATCATTACATAAGACATTTTAGATTATTATATTTAGTTAAGAAGTGATTTGACGTGCAAAATATTATTTATAAAAACATACAATAAGAGAATTTTAAAGATTTTTTCCTTTTAAATGAACAATTTTTAGTGACTATTTAACTTATTAAAAAGAGCGGGTATTTTGTTTAGAGTTATACGATTAAAATAAATTTTCAATAGATTTGACTTTATACAACCAACATTTTTAAAAAAAGGGAATGGAATCTAGTTTTTATAAATTAACGTATTTCAATTTTACAAATACTTCACACCCCCCTCTTTTCCCCCTATTTTGGTAGATTTTATACACATAAGACATAAAAGGAGTTTTAGAATACATCATTTAGAAATTAAGCGACTTGATAAGTAAAATATTATTTATAAGAGCAATAGACACGAAAGTAATAAGGATTTTTACTTACATATGTATACGAACTTCTGATAGGTAAGACTTTCTAAATCATTGTGCAAGAATTAAGTGGTTATTGAACTTATAACATTATATGATGAAATAATCACGTGACGTATTTTTAAACCAATAAAATGTCAGTATTTTCAAACAAATAAAAAGTTAGTATTTTTACACGAGCGCCCTCTATCATTATATAAATTTCAATGAAACGAGTTCATAACATTCTACTGTGACCTGATATCGTTGTAATAGGTTGTATTTTTCATTTAAGTTATTGTGGAACGAGTTATGAATTCTTATGTTGGTGATGTAACCAACTTCGAGTGTCAACACTCATCACCAGAGTTAAATAATCAAGAGATGGATTCTACACTTTTATCCAAAGAAGGACTCGTTTCGAATTATGAAGTGAAACTCACCTCATCAGGACTAAAGAAACAGAAGTTACCCCATGTGCGTAAGATGTGTAACACAGCATTTCCTCGAAAAGTTAACTTAGTGTTTCATATGAAAAGTCATCTAAAGGAAAAATCTTTTTGCAGTGAGGTGTGTGCTGAAGTTTTTTCACAAAAGAGTGATTTACGTAATCATCAAAAGATTCACAAATTGCCCAAACAATACAAGTGTAGTGATTGCAACGAGATATTTTCAAGAATGTCTGACTTATTAATACATAAGAGGACCCATAAGATTCGTAAACAATATTCATGTGCAAAGTGTTGTGAAATATTTAAGTGTGAATCGGATTTTTTACAACAATGTGATACTTTTCATAAAGTTTTACCTAACATTGCGAAAACACCCTGTTTAAAAGATTTGTTATTTGAACTTATAGTGAAGCTTATAGATTAGTTCGAACTTATAGTGAATTAAAAGACAAAATGATATGCAAAATATATGAACTGGAATTAACAGACCAAAACATACATGTACATGCTGAGAATGCCTTTTTAAAGTTGTACAACGGCTTTGAAGATTTCACAGAACGAGTGTTTAATTGGACATTACGAAAAATTTTGAAATTAGAATTGATTACAGCTCAATATGACAGGCTTATTTGATTTGTATTATTTTAAATGATTAATAAATAGTTTGATTGCGAAAAAAAGTGTTTTCTTTAGCATACACTGTGTGACTTTTAAACTAATGTTGTGTATTTTGAATGTGTCAGACAAAACAGGAGTGTGTTGACATTTAAAAAAAAGATTTTACATAATATAAAAGTTTTACAATAAAAATTGACTTACCTAAACTTTTTTCAAGATAGTCACGATATCCATTCCATTACAATTATTTTAAGGAAATAGAATTTAATTTTGTTGTGAATAACACTTTGTTGTTAACATCACGTGGTTTGTCTTATCATAACTATGAGATCCTAAGATCACTTCCTATTAACATGATAACGAAGAGTAAAAAAATGACTAATGCAAGCCGATTTTCCTGCCTAAACTTGTTATCAGCTTGCATGAGTGACTCATCTTTACATGTGTGGATTTGTATGTTGAAAAAATGATTGCTATGTTTAACCCGTGTAGACGATTTTTAATCGGAAGCTGTTTGAACTACCAAATTTCAGATATCACACATTTTACTAGAACATTTAAATATTTTAATGTCTTTTCGCCCGCAAATTGGAAACTTAGGATTATCACCTTCACATCGAGACATGGAAGGTAGAAAAATAATAACTTTACACTTAGACAATATTTTAATTTAAGAAGAATTAGACTTAACACATTGTTAGAGTTTCTTTGAAAAATATCTAGTTGGTTGTAAATTTTAGAAAATTCGACCTAACGAAATTAACACACTTAAAAATATCTAGTTGGTTATACATTTTATAAAATAAGCAACAAATAAACATTTCGATACATTGACAAAAGAAAATAATTAAGTTTAAGTAAACTTTACACTTATACAATATTTTAAACTAAGGAAAATTAATAACTTTAAATATCAGACTTAACACATTATTAAAGTTTTTTGAAAATAACACGACATTTTGAAAGCAGTGGAAATAGTATACCTGTAAAAAATTCAACTTAGTGGAATTTAATATTGAAATTTTTAACCTCACTCATTTAAAAAATAAAACTTTATAAAATTTTCACTTTTTTTAAATAAGCAACTGTTAAACATTTTGAATGTCTTAGACAAAGTGTGAATAAATTTGTTGAAATTATATAAAACATGAAAAATTTCATAACTTTTAAAGTAAATTTTATTTTTGGTGAAATAAACTCGAGCTATTTATTGTATGTAACTTAAACTACTAGAGAATTGATTGAAAATGTGTTACTTTTAAGCACTCACAAGATAAGACACGATGTTAGGAATTATAGATGTGTTTTTCCCCCACAATTGACGTCACTTGTAGCATATTTACTGACCAAGTCATAAAATCATAGTTCAGGGTATGTTTATGAGCACGGCGTTTAGTTGAGATTTAAGATATTTGAGAAATATAAACTACAACTTTGACTACTTTTTGAAATTTCCCCCTACATAAGAAAAAGGACATAGGAAAATAAAATGAAAAGTTGTCTTTGAATGGAATCGAACCATTATCCTTTCACTTAACAGCTGAACGCGTTGGCAATTACATCACAAAGGCACTGATAACAACTGGTTGAATATATTGGGTTTCTTTTTTAAGGTTAAATTCATTTAATATTCAAGTTATTTCTTAATGATACACTTAAAAACAATAAATTTAACTAGCATTCAAAAAACAAACGATCACATTATTGTGTAAAACAATCAAATGTTTTGAAAGTCACGAGTTAAAATTTTGGAGGGTGCGATAACTTGGAAGTGCACTGCAGAAGGGGAGTTAAATTTTCGAAGAAGTTTAATCTTAGAAGACTAGAGTAAAATTTGAAATGACTTAGAGTTTAATTAGAATTTAGATGTGAACCTTTTAAAATGAAATAATAGTTTTTTTTGTATCGCCCTCTATCGGTGGGTAATGGAATTAAGAGATAATTAAAAGTTTTAACTTGAATTCGAGCCCACAACAAAAATTATTTTTCGGTTTTATAATTTAGGGTAGGTTTAACTGAGCAAGCCATGATATTTCAGTATTTATAGACCACGTGATGTTAACAACAAAGTGTTATTCACAACAAAATTAAATTCTATTTCCTTAAAATAATTGTAATGGAAAGGATATCGTGACTATCTTGAAAAAATTTTAGGTAAGTCAATTTTTATTGTAAAACTTTTATATTATGCAAAATCTTTTTTTTAAATGTCAACACACTCCTGTTTTGTCTGACACATTCAAAATACACAACATTAGTTTAAAAGTCACACAGTGTATGCTAAAGAAAACACTTTTTTTCGCAATCAAACTATTTATTAATCATTTAAAATAACACAAATCAAATAAGCCTGTCATATTGAGCTGTAATCAATTCTAATTTCAAAATTTTTCGTAATGTCCAATTAAACACTCGTTCTGTGAAATCTTCAAAGCCGTTGTACAACTTTAAAAAGGCATTCTCAGCATGTACATGTATGTTTTGGTCTGTTAATTCCAGTTCATATATTTTGCATATCATTTTGTCTTTTAATTCACTATAAGTTCGAACTAATCTATAAGCTTCACTATAAGTTCAAATAACAAATCTTTTAAACAGGGTGTTTTCGCAATGTTAGGTAAAACTTTATGAAAAGTATCACATTGTTGTAAAAAATCCGATTCACACTTAAATATTTCACAACACTTTGCACATGAATATTGTTTACGAATCTTATGGGTCCTCTTATGTATTAATAAGTCAGACATTCTTGAAAATATCTCGTTGCAATCACTACACTTGTATTGTTTGGGCAATTTGTGAATCTTTTGATGATTACGTAAATCACTCTTTTGTGAAAAAACTTCAGCACACACCTCACTGCAAAAAGATTCTTCCTTTAGATGACTTTTCATATGAAACACTAAGTTAACTTTTCGAGGAAATGCTGTGTTACACATCTTACGCACATGGGGTAACTTCTGTTTCTTTAGTCCTGATGAGGTGAGTTTCACTTCATAATTCGAAACGAGTCCTTCTTTGGATAAAAGTGTAGAATCCATCTCTTGATTATTTAACTATGGTGATGAGTGTTGACACTCGAAGTTGGTTACATCACCAACATAAGAATTCATAACTCGTTCCACAATAACTTAAATGAAAAATACAACCTATTACAACGATATCAGATCACAGTAGAATGTTATGAACTCGTTTCATTGAAATTTATATAATGATAGAGGGCGCTCGTGTAAAAATACTAACTTTTTATTTGTTTGAAAATACTGACATTTTATTGGTTTAAAAATACGTCACGTGATTATTTCATCATATAATGTTATAAGTTCAATAACCACTTAATTCTTGCACAATGATTTAGAAAGTCTTACCTATCAGAAGTTCGTATACATATGTAAGTAAAAATCCTTATTACTTTCGTGTCTATTGCTCTTATAAATAATATTTTACTTATCAAGTCGCTTAATTTCTAAATGATGTATTCTAAAACGCCTTTTATGTCTTATGTGTATAAAATCTACCAAAATAGGGGGAAAAGAGGGGGGTGTGAAGTATTTGTAAAATTGAAATACGTTAATTTATAAAAACTAGATTCCATTCCCTTTTTTTTAAAATGTTGGTTGTATAAAGTCAAATCTATTGAAAATTTATTTTAATCGTATAACTCTAAACAAAATACCCGCTCTTTTTAATAAGTTAAATAGTCACTAAAAATTGTTCATTTAAAAGGAAAAAATCTTTAAAATTTTCTTATTGTATGTTTTTATAAATAATATTTTGCACGTCAAATCACTTCTTAACTAAATATAATAATCTAAAATGTCTTATGTAATGATCTAAAATGTCTTATGTGTTGTGACTGGTTGGTTAAATATAGGGTTGATTATCTGCGTTAGGGATAAGTGTCTCCATGTAGGTCTTTCTAAGGTGTTCTTACCCATATCGACAAATTTCGAAGAAAACTTCGAACGGTTAAGGTCGACGACCGTGAGAGAGGTTTAAACCTAACACTTTCTATCTATCAGCTTTGAGAGTAGAACCTCTCAGCCGCTAGTCTTATGTGTTGTGTTTTTATAAATAATATTTTTCTTGTTTAATCACTTAACTCCAAAATGAAATGTTTCTAAGACACTTTGTCATGTCTTAAGTGAAACATACTTAACTAAAGAAGGATGTAGTATTTGTGACATAAGTTGTTCTACAGTACCCTTTTAAGAAAACGAAAAAGAAAAAAAAGAAGCTATTACAAGTTAATTAAAAGAAACATATAATTAAAAAATATATTGTTTAATTAGCATAAAAACGATTATTTAAGTTACTCCACAAATTTGTAAACTTAAAAACGGAAGATATAATGTAAGAGAAAGTATGACAAATCTTTTTTTCCTTTGAAAGACTTGACTTAATTTTTTCCCTAAAAATGCCACATTAATTTCAGTACACAAGTTTGTGAAACGGCTTTTGCAGGAAAATAGTACGGTGAATACAATATTAAGCATTGTCATTTAATTCAATAACACAAATGCGTGGGTGTATAGCTTATAGTTACATTTGTAAAAATCACTTTGCTTTCGTTTTTAAAATATGTAAACACGTTATTTTTCGTAACAAAACTAGAAACCTATTTCGAATATAAGGTTAATACAAGAAAGAATCAGGCATGCTATTTTTGTCAATCTCTATAAATAACATTTCGTATAGAAAATAAAAATTTTCCTTCTAAATTATTATTTCGAATATGGAAATGATCTGTTGACAGAATGTTGTAAGAGAAATGTGCTTGTAAATTAAACAAACAGATGAAAAAGCAGTCATATTAAACCAAAACTCGCGAATTACTCAATAGTGAAAGACAATTTCCTGCAGTTCATTAAAACTATGATAAGGATAATTAAACGCAGGTCTGAAATTCCTTGTTATGGATTGCATTTGAAGAGATAACAACACACACACCCTTAGTAACCTACTCGATAAGACATGTGTGATACAGAATATTGCAGGTTCTATGTCACTAAAAATTAAAATAATACGTAAAACACTATAAAAAATAATATAAAAAATAATTTGAAACGCTTTAAATAAATTAAACAAAAAGAAAACACTTTAAATAAAAAAATAAAATAAAATTTCACCCTCTAAAAAAGAACAAAATCTACGTGTATATTCCTGTACTTTTCTTATCGCTTAATCACTTCCGGTCTTTTAAACTACCTTCCTGTTCAAACAAGCTCCCAAACATCTTCCCAAAACATGTTTACTGCTTCCTGAAAACCCTTTTTGGAAAAAGCATGTCGAATCCCGTTTCCGATCTTATTTCCTGTCGCGTTTCCAGTCTTAAAATAAATTTCACGTTAAACTTTTATAAAGTAAAACAAAGTCAGAAAGATTTCCATTTTTATATTAGGTGTTAGTTAGCAAATAAAATTTTTATTTCAGGTGAGAAAAAAAAATCGAACATTCTGCTAATATTACTTTCAAACTAAATTCATTCTTATAGCAGGATTCCTACAACTCAACTCCACTCGACTAGAAGGATCAAAACCAACAAGAAAAATTAAGCCTCCCACAAAAATAAGCCCTCCCCCTCTCTCCCTTATCGCATTCACTTCCTGTCACATTTCCGGTTAATCTTCCTGTCTACACTTCCTGTTCACTTCCTGTCTCAACATGCCTGTTATCCCCACCTGCCACTTCCGTTGTTCAAACCTGCCACTTCTGGTGACCTTCACAGTCACAGAAGCTCACCACCGCACCCACCGCTGATGCAGAACCCCCAATTATTATCTACTAATGTCGCTGGGGTAAGAAGAGTTTGTTTTCTTCGTTACTAAAAGGCTTTTAGAAACCACAAATTTTTAACTATAATTTTTGCTCTATTTGACGGACATATCTCGATTATACAAGGCAGATATTTTAATAAAAACAAGTGGATTTTAGTCCTTATTTTTAATTTATTGTGTCCAATAATAGTAATTATAAATGAAACTGTTAAAGGGTTAAATAATAGAAAACTGGATTTTCAAAATTTCTAGTATGAATTCAGAATTTCTGTATCAAGAAAAGGACCAAACCGAAGAACCTTGGACTGAGAACCTTGGCCCCATGTTAGAAACTGCTGGTTCGGACTGCTGGCCAGCACATCTGTCTCTGCTCCATAGGCATAAAAAAAACATTGTTTTGTAAACCATAGAGTACCGTGGGGTTAAGGGGCTCCGCCTTATTAATTCTTCCCAAAAAGGGCTCCACGAGCCGAAAAGTTTGGGAACCACTGACGTAGAAATATGCATTTATATTTACAGATAATATGCATGTTTGTCAACTTAACGTAGGCAAAACGTTGAAATAAATTGCTTGAAATTTCCCTAAGTTTCTCGTAATTTTCAAGTAATTAGAATACATTATATTATGTGTAGGAAACAATACATTATGAAATACTAACTCTGCAAGAATTGTTACTTCTCATCTACAGTTATTTGAGAAAAATGCCTTTACTTGATTGCGTGACGTCACATACACATTATGTATTTAAAACATGAATTCATTTAAAGAAATCCAATACTACTGTACTCATAGAGAAATTTTAAACTTTAATATTATTAAAGACTATATTTAACTCAGAAATTACATCTACAATGTAATTTAAACAGAATTTGCTGAAATTGCGTTTTGGAATTATGTGATTTTTGAAGCAAAACATTATTCCTCAAAAATATAATGTTTTTTAAGAACTGTATAATAATTTCGAAGCTGGTGAAATAAAAATGTCGCCACTTTGCCGAACTTATAAAAAATATATTAGTTTTTAAATTAAAAGGAATGTTTTAGATTAAAAAATTACGTCATTTTTTTCCAATGAACCATTTTACTTTTAATCCCGCTTGTTTTAACACCTATCTTTACAGAATAATTATGGAAAATATTGTATTGTTTTCTTTAAATCCAATTTTTATTAATAGTGGGCAATTATTGTTATGTCAGATAATCAATCGAACTCAATGGTTTTCAGCAACTTCATCTCATTTATTTTATTTATACTTTTTTGATGTTGCTGTCAACAATTGTATGTTTGTATAATTGTTTTGTATTCCAAAGATGCAGGAAGTGAATAAAACATTGAAAAGTAAAACCAAATAAGATAAATAGTATTTTTTAACGAAACATGTAAACGTTATAATGTTTGACTTGAATAGAGACATTTTATTTTATGTTTATTAGTTTTGCATTTTTATTGAATTCTCAATCAAGTAAATAACTTGAATGCCGGTGCGCATATTAGTTATCTGACAGTTCACCTAAATCCAAGGAGCCTTAATATGCCTCCTTGATTGAAGCTAAAGCTGAAAAAAGCTACGATGTAATGATTTCTAAATGTCAATATTTGACAGATGATTTTTGATTATGTAGATTAAATTGAATCATGAAGTTTGAATATACGCAGAAATATGTTTTTATTTCTTGGAAAATTTACTTTGGAAACAATTTACCTTCGTAAAATTAGGAGCTATTTATTCTTATCCCTAAACACATTTAAATAAATTTACTATGTCGTTTAAATGGACTTAAAAGTAATATTAGTAATATGCGAAAAAAAATTCACATTATCTGCCCAAAATGACGTCAGTTTCGGATTTCAAATTAGAGTGAGAGAATCTGAAATTGTATTGGTTTATAAAAATATTGTCCATACGCAGTTTTTTATGGCAACGGGAAAGAAATTGCATTAGAAATTGAAAAAAAAAATAGATTTCTGTAATGATAAACTATGGGGGATGTTTGAAAAAATGGTAAATAATGGTCTGAGCAATTTTTAAAGGTGGCAGTAATTTTACCCGTGTTCTAAAACGTATGTACATCAAGTTTCGTTCAAATCGAATAAAAACTGTAGATTTGTATAAGGAACATATACATACCAAGAACGGCTTTTATATATATACCTAGAAGATGACGATCAGAATGACATGTTTGCATCTCTATAATAAAACCGTATGTCATGTGACTGTCCTCAACAGTTCCGGGATGCCGCTTCACTGTTTCATATGCCAGGCAGCCATTTTTATTCAAAATTATTTTTTCTAATAAAACTGCATAAAAGTTACATTTTTAGAAAGATCGTTCAAAATAAATTAATATTTGAGAGATGACTTACGTTCAATTATGTATACATTCTGCAATAACTTCAGTTTCAATTAGGTTCGCTGTTCAAATTTTCTATCCATGAAAGTAAACAACAACAAAAAAAAAAAAGATTCATTCGTTGTGAACGTTTAAAATATTAAACCATGAATTTTTGGACCGCTGCCTGGTGTAAAAAAAAAATAATCAGCACCAGTGAGACAGTCAAAGTTTACCATAATTCTGTTCCATACAACTCAACTTCTTTCGGATCTTTTCTTGATGTAAGTTGAACTCCGTGGTTGAACTCATGTAATAATATTTAATGGATCAAATTTCGAAACAAATTGTCAGCTTTTATTTTTCGTGTGTATTAATTAGAAACGATATTTTAATTTTGAAATCAAATGTTTTGATTTATGATAATATTTCTTATTTATCTATTTTCTATTTTAAAGAAAAATGTGAACGTCATGTATTTTAAATTGGAACAGCTGTCACGGACGCACCAGGGTTGGCGGAATTTTTGTTTTGCGCCATTTTGGCGAGAAAATCCCATTTTCAGGTACCTATTAGAGATTACTAAAACAGCATATACTTTTATTTTATTATGAAATAGTTTATTTTATATTAAAAACACACACACAATGATTAATTTATTATAAAGTGGGTTAAGCGGTTTTTGTCAAGAAAGATGAAATACATAACAACAAAAAATATGCGAAATGCCACCACGATCGCAAAAGTTCTTGATTTGTCTATTAGATTTTTCCGGTTTGGCGAAGGATTAAGGAAAAAAATAAATTATGAATAAAAATAATTTGTTACAATGCTTAACATACATTTAAGGGCGACCAAACTGGTCGCCAGTGGAGGCTAGTTTTTAAAATAATGATATAGCATTACATTATAAAAAGAATTATGAAGTGATAAATTTTATCTGACTAATAGGGTTAGGTGATGTAAAGTAGGACATAGATGTCATATAGGGTAAAGTGCCCAAATATGGTATAGTCTCCTAATATGGCACTATCTTATATCTTGTAAAGGAGAAGTCACACTCTAGTGAGAAAGTTCTCAAACAATAGTTTTTCAAGTTTACTCAACAGTGTGCAATGCGTTCGCATTCATTCTATCAATTTTAGTATTGATACTCCACCAATTGTGTTTCCAAATGTTGAATATTTTTAAGGCTACATTTTCAAGAGTAACTTTTTCGAAGAAGGTAAGTGATTTTGAAGTGTTTGAACATATCTGTAATTTCAGTTTACTTATATTAATGTTTGCTAATTATTGGTTTAGGTTGAAATTCAATTTGTTTTTGTCAGTAACTAGTATTAGCAATCCATGTGGACTACCAAAGATTCCCGAATATGGGTATAGTGCCATATTTGGATCGCCTTTTTTTCGTGCATTACCTATTTACTTTAACTTTACATATTGTTACGGATTTTGTAAATACTTAGTGTTTGTGCTAAAAGTTAATGTAAATAGTTCAATTAAGATCTATTCATAAGCTAATATTAGTTTTCGTTGCATTAAAATATCTCAATTTGTTAATTTTCTGCAAGCAAGCAAACCCTATTGGATTACAATGGAAGTCTGTGGGAATTTGGTGAAATAGAAAAGATATCGCCAAGTTGGCGTAAATGCAGTAAATGGCAGGAAATGTTCTCACCAATGAAGAAAGGCCATCGACCTCTAAATCATCAATTTCAGAAAAATGTGCAGCAAAAAATCGTATTTCAAAGGCCGAGAGGAAAATAACTCGGAAAAGACGCCGAAAAGCTATTCATATTGAATCATCTGATGATAGTCTCGATGAGAATGACCTTCTGCTGATCAACACAGACTCTGACATGGACCCGGAATCGTTCAGTGAAACAGAAGAAGTGTCAACTTTGTGGATCAAAATTCTCTGATGATAAAAGTGGGCTAGATGCAACCAGTAGTGTCTCACGAGGATTGTGGGGTGAGGAAAACTGACTTATTTCTGTAAACCCCATGCTTTCAACTTTCTTTTATCTAATTTTTTTTTCGTATTTTTTTCTACTTTTATATCAATTATTTCTTTTTTTCTGTTCGCTTTTATTTCTTTATAACTACTCATTTGAATATTTTTGATTACCTATCTTAGGCTAGTTATCTTAAGTTAGGAAATTTTTTATGTGATTCTTTGCACCAGCTTTATTTTATATTTGAGAAAAATACTTTTTTGTGATTAAATATTCTAGTCTAATAAATTTATTTTATGCGAAAGATGTGTCGTTTTATTTTAATATCCTGAAATCTTGATTTTCTTTGACATTTTTGATATGGGTCCAAATATGGCACTGGGTGCCATATTAGGGACCCAGTGTCAAGGGCGGATCTAAAGAGTTTTCAAGGGGGGGGCGATATCAGAAATTTGGAGGTTAATATCCGACCCGCAGTCTTGGTCGGGTCAGGTTTAATTTTTTTTAATTGCGGGTCAGGTTTATTTCTACTTTTTGCTACGGGTCGGGTTTGGGGCGGGTTGACTCCTACATGTTTACTGCGGATCGGGTTTGGGTCGGGTTAATTTGTTTTTTGGTACGAGAAACGAGATGGGTTCTGGTTGGGTTAATTTTTGCTTTTTTTTGCTGCGGGTCGGGTTGACTTCTACAGTTTTCCTGCGGGTCCGGTTGACTTACATTATTGGGTTAGGTTTTTTTTCACTCTTGCGTGTCGTGTTCGGATTGACCCGAGTTTTTAAAAGAATGTCTAAAATATTATTTCCTATAAAATCTATATGCAGTAAATTTCGCAACGGACACTCCCAAATAGCGGAAAACTTTTTGTATGGAATACTTTTTAAATCTTTTATTTAGTAAAACCTCCAAATTACGAACATCTTGGAGCCGTCGAATTTATCTGCAAATTCAGAGGTAATAGCATGCACAGTAAGACCTCCGTACGGTCACTCCTGAAGAGTGGAGATAGTCCCCAATACAAATATTTGTATATTTTTGCGTACGCCTCTGAGTAAGACGTTTGGGACAATCCGATCCGCGCAGGTCTCTAGATAGAATTCTAAGTTGCATGTTCAAAAGGTGGAGTTATTTTAAATGGGACTTTTGTAGTATCTTAAAAATTGCCCACTGTGCTTAATTTTTTAGGATCTCCAAAACCTCGCTGTATTAAAAATTACGGTATAAGAAACGACAGTAGACTCTAGGGACCAAGAGCAAATTTTTGAATTACTACAGGCGCTTAAAACACAGCCTATGCTACTGATCTTGTATTCTTATATGTGTATAAGTAGCGCGATGATTTTGTAAATATGTAAGAAAAAAGCGAGTTTGTTTTTGAGAACTAAACTTACAATTCATTAAGGCTTATGGCCTATAGTACATAGCCTGTTTTCCTGACTATGGGCCCTGTAGTGCTATACAGCATATGCCCCTGTCAGGTTGTCAGCCTAACGCGGGACCATCAATGTTTAGTCCCCAAGTTAGCTTGGTACTCAATTTATAGACCCCGAATGAATGAAGGCCTGAGTTAGTCTTGATCTGTCCACAGTCGAACTGGGGACCTGTAGCGTGGTAGCGAGAAGCGCTGAGCATTACACTACTGAGCTTACTGTTGTTGAGAGTATTAACGAAAACAATAAACGAATGTTGTAAATGCCCTTACCTTTTTAATCTTTATCACCCGTTTTTAAGCCTATTTTTTATAATGGAAGCTGCGCAATTTACCCCGAAATTTCGTTCCTTGTTTTATATAAAATGATCCTTGTTTCTTTTCCATATTTCCCCTGAATCGCATATGCTGGAACGCCAGTTTTTCTCACTTTTCGCAACAAACACCTCAAACTTTGAATCTTTGTTATCTATCACTTTGCCCATGTAGGCAATTGCCGTATAACTTGATTTTTTTTTACTCTCACTGCAAGTAAATTATGGAAAGTAGGAGTAGGAGAGAGCGAAGATTATCGGCGATGCGAACTTGAAAGTTGTCGTCAACCAGACAGATGTAGTGAGACTGGGTGTCCTGTAAAATCGCCTATGACTCAATGGGCGAACTGGACATTGTGATATAATGCCCAAAGAAACAACGAACACTTCGGAGATAGAACTATAGGGAAGAATGTTATCGTATTACAGTACTAATAAAAATCATTGTTCGGATTTTTTTTAGAATTATATAGCGATAGGACGAAAAGTATACAAAGCATTCATATAAACGTTTTTTAGAGGAAATGTTGTATCTCTGGGCACTTAGGAAGATACCTTCCAGAAGTCGCATAAAGGCTCAATTTTTTGAAGGCTCAATATAATCATAAACAATTTTAAGCTTTGATTGAGCGCCACATTTCAGAATTATGTAAACAATTACTAACTGGGTATAAGACTGCTTGTTTCTTTATATCAAATATCAGTTCTAATTCAGTAAAGACTGTTTTGAAACTTGTTAACAAAACCTATATTCAGTAGCTATGGAACGCTGGCTGAAAGAAACATTTAGAAAAAAACATTAAAACTAGCTTAGATATCTCGGTTAGAGGTCTATACTTGCCGCAATTTCTCAAGCATTTCTCTGCCGCAATCAAAGTCTCAGGCCAGGCCCGACTCGTACAAAAAAATACGGGCGCGACTCGTACAAAAAATATGGGCCTGACCCGGTATAAAAGGCCGAGCTTTGCTCGGCCCGCTCCAGTATAAAAGCTAAAAATTTCCCCCAAGCCTGGATCTGCCCGTACATCAAATTAATTGGTACTTCACCGCCAGACTTAATTTCTACGAAACATGCTGATATTTCTGAAGCAACATTATTCTACAATTAAAATTATTCATAAAGCCCACTTACTTATGCGCAGATTTTTTATTTTTCAGATTATGTTCGAAATTCATGGAATACAGAATGACAACAATATTAACGGCAGTTAGATAATTGTGTATATAAACCCTCATTAAATATCTGAATTATATAATTACATTCAGATAAATATTCATTAATATTAACGTAGTTTAGAATTAAAGAAACAAATAATAAAAGCGTCATAATTTTAAAGCTCTACAAAGAAAAATAGTAACATTTTTACTTTCTTCTATATATAACAGAAGAAAGTATTGTAATTGAATATTTTTTCGACTTCCGGTTTTCGAAGGATTTACACATAGAAAGAGATCCCGAAAAACATGTTTTTACAAAATGTCTGTCTGTCCATCTGTATGCCCTCTTTGTATCATTGAAAGTGTATGAAGTTATGCATAGAATTAAACCAAATTTCATTTATATGATTTTGACTATGGCTAGCAGGTCGTACTTAAATTTGGGGATATTCCGCCAGATGGGGGCTCTGTAATACCGATTTTTATGCCATTTCCATTATTGTATCATCGGAAAGTGTATGAAGTTATGTATGGAATTGAACCAAATTTTATTTATAGGTTTTCGACTATATGGCCTGCAGGTCCTAATTGAATTTAGGGATATTCAGCCGGAAGGGGGCGCTGTAATAGCAATTTTTGTGCAATTTTTCGTAGTTTAACAGCTTTTGGAGTTTAGCGTAGTTGGCTGTTCATGCAGCGAAGGCAACCCGGCGATTCGCAAAGCAGCTGACGCAAAACAGAATTCTGTGATAGCAAATTTTGAAGTATTAACATGCATGAGATAGAAGAAAGTTTTGAGATTGGCACATCCAAATAGATAAAAATGTATCTCTTTGATTTCTTAAACCAAATTAAATTTCTAAAAATTATGCTGAAAAAATGCACAACATCACTACAAAACAAATAAATACTAGTATGTTGGGGCTATCACAAAACTTTCTTCTATATGAATGAAATCGTCTGCAATAAAAATTAAATGACTATCTATTCGTTCTTGAGATATAGCTAACGCGAAAAAAAAAAAACAGATCATAGTGACGACATCTGTTGGGCGGTTTATACCCAATTCTAATAAAGATCTAATTATGTTAATGTCAAACATAATCTAAAGTTTAACGAAATTCCGTGAGTTAGTTCTTGAGATATAAGCTATCGCAAAAATCGCGAAAAATGCAGCACAGCAGTACTACCTGTCAAGTAATTTAAATAAAAACCTCATCAGCACCAATTTATGTCAAGGTCTAACTGAATATGAATTTTCATTAAATTCCGCGCATTAATGCTTGAGCTAGAGCGCCCGCAAAATTTGTGTCACATATATATACAGACAGACACACACACAGACAGACAGACATTTTTCTCAGAACAGTCAATTCGTGTTCAGGGCCTCCTAAAATGTAGAAATACGTCGAAATATTTTACCAATCCAACACTTTGTTTTTGTAAAGATAGAAGAAATTAAGAAATGCCACCCGAACGTAGCCTCTGAGGGAAGAAGTTAGAGGTACACTCTCAGAAAAAACTATAAATTTATGAGCGTTTGCCCTTCAATTTTCACGGGCAACAGCCTTATTTGATGAAAAACGGTAACTCTCAAATCATTGTGTATTATATATGTAAGCAATAATTTAAATATGTAAAATCGAAGCAATAATAGAATAGTCGTGAAATTACTTTTATCCTAAAATAAAGGGGAAAATTATAAAAGGATATATAATAGAACCACGCCAAAACGCAATTCCTGAGATGGATCTTTAAATTATTGATAGATTGTATTTGTCTCAAAAATGAAAATCCTAGATATTGTTGAAATATTTAAAAACTTATCTTAATCGAGCTCTGACATCATATCTAGTAGTTTACTAATCAGATATTCTTTTTACACAATATGAAAATTTTATTAATAAATAAACACTTTTTTTGCAATGAGACTTTAATTCTCTACTTTAAATAGGTTATTTTCACGTGTTTCATCCATCCTGAATAGAAATATATGCTAAAATATTAATAAACAGAAAACATTACTAACGTATTTAAAGGGAAAAACGCGGAATGTTGTTCTATTATTCTACGCTATCTGCTAGCAGACGACGGAGAAGGGCACGTTTTTATGAATGGAAAGTCGGCGAATGGGCAGGTCTTTAGGATCGTATATTGGTCTAGCTAAAAGCGATTCCGTCTGAGTGTCTGTCATTCTGTGATGCTGATGTTTATCAATGTGCTACTGAACGGTAAGTAAAGTGTTATTGCGCATAGAAATTTATTTCTTAAATACCAGGGTTTTTTTTTTTCATTTCATAACCTTCAATCTTTTTCTCTACTACATGGAAAACTTACAATGGCTTCAAAACACATTATGTCAGATTTCACAAAAAGAAAATTAAGAAAGTTCATTTTCAAGTTGAAAATAGAAATCTGTCATGCAATGAATGTAAGGCTGCTTTTTCCTACTATAAAATTTTAATAGGTCATTTAAAATCCCATTTAAAATCAGGAGTTCAAATTACATGTCCACATAAATCCTGCAGTAAAATTTTCAGTAAAGCGACATATTTTACGTCACATTTATCGCGCCATCATACACTGGCTAAGATTAAAAATGAAGTTAGTGAAATTGTACCCATTCAGGTTGATAATACTTATAAAGATACTGCTCATGAAATTCAGCTTACAGAATTACCTGAATCTATTGTGCATCAACCCGAAAATTCAGTCATTTCTGAAAGATTTGTGCTTATTTTTTATGAGACTCCAAGTTCAGCACAATATTTCTTCAAATGTTGTACAGTTAATTTTTGATGAATTAAGTAAATTTTGTTTTCAGACTTTGGATTCTTCATTAAATTATCTTTCATTAAAGCTTATTACGAATCTTGGATTGCCACCAGAGACAATTAAAACATTTTTATTAGTACACATATCAGCAAAATAAACTAACCAAAGTTCAAGAGGTCCTTAAGTCAGATTACCTAAGGAAGGTTTATTTTAAGAAAGAATTCAATTTCATTAAACCAGTATGCATCAGATTAGGATATAACAAATTTAACATGCAAACCTTTTTTCATTATGTCCCTATATTAAAATCTTTAACAACATTCTTAGAGAATGAATCTGTTTTATCACAGCTGATACACCCTATGGGCACAACGGAAGGTCATATATCAGATTACAAAGATGGTATTTATTTTAAAGAACACCAATTTTGGAATTCAGAAAAGCTTGCTCTTGAAATACTGTTATATCAAGATAGTTTCCAGGTTGTTAATCCTCTAGGATCTGCAAGAAATAAGCACAAAATATTAGCCTTATACTTTACCCTGGGAAATTTACATGTCTATAATAGATCAAAAATAAATGCAATGCAGTTGGTTTTGTTATGCAAGGAGAAAGACTTCAAGTATTTTGGTCAAAAACTAGTATTTCAGCCACTAATAGATGATTTGAAAATTTTGGAAACTAGTGGCATATATGTACCAACATTGGTAATGTTAAAGGTTCTATTACCTTTATTATCGGAGATAATTTGGGCAGCCACACAGTAGGGGGATATTCTGGAAATTTTAGCAGTGGAAGTATCTGCAGATTTTGCACCATTACAATTGAAGAATTTCGGAGGAAACCTTATTCCCTTTCAGCACCTGAACGCACTACTGCATCCTACAATGATGCTGTTCAACTTATAGGAAGTGGGGAATGTACTGAAGTCAATGGAGTTAAATTTAACTCTATTTTTAACAGTTTGTCTTACTTTCATGTGTGTTTGCCAGGTATGCCACCTTGCATCGGCCATGATGTTTTTGAAGGCATTGTACCATACGATTTGGCCTTAATATTCAAACATTTTATTAAAGTTAAACACTTATTAACATATGAAATTTTGAATCGAAAAATTCAGAAGTTCCCTTATAAAAAAGATGATGCTGCTAACAAACCTATTGGCATCATAAATAACAAAGATAAAGTAGCTGGGCATGCCGTGCAGAATTGGTGTTTGTTAAGGTTCATCACTTTTATACTTGATGAATTTGTATCTGATAAGAGTGATGCAGTATGGAAATTTATGTGTCTTCTACAAGAAATTGTATTCATAATCACTGCTAAATATTTTACAGTTGCTCAAGTATGTTACTTAAAACTTCAGATTGAAGAATACTTAGAAGAAAGAAAAAAATTATTTCCCGATATTCCATTGTGACCGAAACATCACTATATATTGCATTATCCAGCATTAATGTTGCGATGTGGTCCTCTGATATAGCTGTGGACAATGCGATTTGAGTCAAAGCACTCCTTTTTTTAAAAAGCTATTAGACAAGCAAATAATTTTATAAACATCACTTGGTCTATGTCTGAAAAACATCAACTGCATCAATCTTGTTTACAGAGTGGACAATATTTTGATGACCCAGTTCAGATAAGGGGTGAAAAATATATGCCAGAAAAGAATATAGTGAAGAAATTCAGAGAACCATAAAGGGTTATTTTCATTTCTCAACTAACCTAAGTGTTAATAATTCAGTTGTTTTATATGGTACTGAATTTGAAGTCGGTCAGGCAATTTTAATAGAATACGAATTTCCCAAGGCACAGTTTGGTTTGATACGTATAATTTTGTCACATGACAATGATGTTATTTTTGTAGTTGAAGTGTTCAACTCACAGAAACTTTCAAATCAGTTTGTTTTTAAACTAGAAAGCTGTTCCTCCTCATTAATGTGTGTTAAATATGTTCTTCAGACAGCTCTACCATTGAATGTGTATAATATCAAGGGGAAAAAATATTTATTTCCCAAATCTGCTTTTGCTAATTGATACTGATGTTAAGACAGGGGTGTAAAAATCCTGACTACTGATACTACAGCAGCAGCAGAACATTAAAAAAATTTAGGATTTTTTTTTTTTTTTACAGTAAAACTTTGTCACATGTTTAACAATATAATTAAAAAGTGTAGCTGACATTTTGTATTTCCTATTCTTAACTTGTACTGTAGTTTTATTTCTCAAAATCTTTTACATTAGTAACTGGCTCCTAGATTTCCAAATAATTTTTACACCTGTTGAACTCTCTTTTTATAATTAAAAAATGAAAAATGTATACACTTTTGGCTTATACATGAAACTTTCTGCCCTGGAACAGGTGTTAGTTTTATATTTCTAGACATTGAATGAGATTTCCATTGCAAGTTTAGCATTATTTGCATGTAGGCCTGTATCTGCAGACATAAAAATTAATTATAATTTATTGTTTAAGAAGTCTAAGTGTCTTTATTCAGTTGACTGGATGTTCAAAGTGTTGAATTTGTTTCTCCGTACAAATTGAAGAAACTTTAAATTTCAGCAACACTATCTTTACTTTATCACTATAAAAACTTGGTTACATATAACTGATTTTGTAATTTTTTTTTCTGTTGTAGCTCTAATTTTAATTGAAAAATCTTGTAATTTGTAAATATACATGCTTAATGTTTTCAGAAATAAGTCTGACTTGTGAAACTATTAAGTGATAACTTGTTTAAACCTTTTACTTATTTTATTTAAAAGATTTCTTGTTATGGAAGACGTTGAAAAAATCCTGGGAGATTTTCTTCCGTTGACAGCAAAGTCAAAGTTACCTGAAGTTATGAAACGGATAGAAGAAAAAGGGGTAGAGGAAGTTGCAGATCTGTTATACCTGAATGTTGCAGAAGACTTTGTGGGAATATTGAAAGATGTGCAGGCTCGAAAATTAAAAGAAAAAATAGATATATTTTTCCGTGGTTAGTTTCAATTATTATTAATTTTCTGTCTGTATTTTTTTAATTGTATGCTCTATTTTTTAACAATCAGTTGTGCTAATTTAGTTATGAGTTTCTTTTTTTAATTACGAAAGGGAGTTCAACATCAAGCATGGAACCATCTCAAAGTCAAGTATCAAAGCAAATTAGTCCTGAGCCAATCAGTCAAGAAGAGACAACAGTGACTTCGAGTGTCTCAGCTCATTGGGAAGAAGAATTTAAACTTCCAGTCGATAAATTTAACAATCAAATAAAATTTAAACTTGACAGAGGAGAACGACCACTTCCATCCCAAATAAAAGAAATGATCAGAGTTATAGTAGCCGAGGCTATGTCTTATTGCCCTAAACCGTTAACAGTGCATATGAGAGCCATTGCAAAAAAAATTGCAAATATGTACCCACAAATGAAAGACATTGTAATTGATACTCAAATTGGTAGTGGTTATGATGGGCTGTTAAAAAAGTTGGTTGCTAGGTGTGAAAATATACGTAGACCAGATCCAAAATCAAACACACGGAAATTAGTTGAAAAACTAAATAAGAAAAAAGTATATGGTGCTATTGAATTTTGTCCAGAATTTGATACTGATGAAACTGAAGAGTCTCAAGACTTAAAAAAGCTTACATTGCAGAGAGAATATAAATTAAGTCCTTGGGATTTTCCAAAGATTTTATCCTTAATGGAAGAAACTTACCCATTGCAAAGGGTAGATATAATTAATATTTCAATTAAAAAACTGAAAGACTTGTGGCCGTTTTTGTTCATTAGTGAATTTATGTTAAATCATTTTTATTTACTGGTAAAAGTTAAAGTTTTGGAAGAACTGGAAAATGCCTTCAAAACAAAAATTCCTGAAATTATGGCTTTCTTTAGTAAGGAAGGGCTGAAAAAAGACCTGGTAGATTTACCTGAGAAGGTTGTTGCAGCTTTATGTGCTTATTTCTCTGAAAGCATGGATGATTTTTTGAGACTATTCAAGGTAAAATTATTAACTTTTTTTTTTCTAAGTTTGCATAATCAGTTTTTATATTTTATATACAATCAACTCCCTCTAATATGCAAAATGTTGTCCAGAAAGTGTGCAGATTATAAGTTATTATTTGACTATATTTTTCTTTTCTAGGTATAAATTGAGTTATTTGTTAATAAATGCATGAATGTTAAAAATGAAATGATAAGTTTCATTTTGCAATAAAATATTTAAATTCCTAAAGTAATCTCCATTATCCCGTCGACCACTTTTCATAACAAAAAACTATCGCCAAACTGTAACACCAAATAAACGAATGGAAGAATGTTCACATTGGAATAGCAAAATAAAGTAAAAGTAATTCAGAAAAGCCCCGCTCACCAAAGTGTCAACTATCAGCAAGTTTAAACAAAAAAATTTGCAATATATTAATGAAAACAGAGAGACAAAAATAATCTTGGATATTTATTTACATTATTTTTCTTAATTATCCCTCTCGGCTGGTGAATAGATGTTCATGACGTCAGTTGAAACTGATCTATTTCACATAAATGGTGCATCACAACATTTTTTCAATGCTTTTTCGCTTTTAATACCATGGCACCGCCGTTTAAGGACACAATTGTTATTTTAATTAACGAAATAACTAATATATCAGTAAAACATGAAAAATACAGGTGAATGTGGAATTATAAACCACTTGAGGACATAATAAACACGTGTAATACTTTTGACGTCAAGTGAATGGGACTACATTTTTGGCGTTAAATCCTATAGTTTGGCAATAGTTTTCTGTTATGAAAAGTGGTCGACGGGGTAATGCAGAAGAATCGAAATTTTTTTGGTTAAAAAAAGAAAAAAGTATGCAGTCAAATTTTACACTGTGTATCATGTTATGTCAAACTTTTTCTTCATAAAACTAATAAGACCCAGTATAATTTTAAAAGGTTTCTTTTAATAAGCTCTTTTATAATGGATTTAGTTTGTCTGGAGTTGACTGTATGTTAATATTAATTATCAATTGACTGATCTCTAAATTGCAGATTACGAAAAAATTTAATGAAATAGGAGATACAACTTTAACTTGGTTATAAAAATAACAAAAAATTCTAAATTTAATATTTCTTCTTTTGATTTAGTGCGTACATTCTTTTAATATTCCAAGCTACATTAGTAAGTAAAAATGATGCAAGATTAACACAGCATTTATTTTCAAAATGGGAAAGTTGCAATTTATATGTTCCACAATTTTTTCATATTTTTAAGGAAGTTGTGTTGAGTTGAAGGTTTTAAAAAGAGCATTTTAACTATCCTATGCTGACATGATTTCAAGGAAACTATGGGTCATCTTATTTGAATAATATTTTTTGTTAGAAATGTTATACTCTAAAGTCACTAAAATGCATGAGGTTTTTTGTTTTTTCTTTCTTCCCCAGTGGCTATGAATGACCCTGGAGTTGACTGCATGTTAATATTAATTATCAATTGACTGATCTCTAAATTCCGTCTGAATCAAATCTGAATCAAAATTGCTAATGATTCAAAATGAATAGTAAGTTTTTTCAGTTTTCTAAAAAATATAAAGATTGCAGCTACTAAAGTGTTTTATTTAAGAACTTAAAAAAAAAAACTGCATGATAACCACAGATTGCTCTTAAGCATTTTGCTTTTCACATTTCAGTCTGACCTATTCTCCTGGAATCATATCAGTAGTATATATAACGAAAATTTTTCAGAGGATTATGCTATTTAATCAATTTTCTTCATAAATTGTTTATAAGTGTGCCAAAATTTAGTTGAAAGTATTATAATTAAAAATCTCCAAATTTTTTAATTAAATAATGTTTACATACTATTTTTCAGACCTTCTAAAAAGGTGAACAAACCTTTTAAACACCGATAGGAAGTAATTTGTTTCTTTTAACTGACATTTATATAGTTTAGAGAACATAAATAGGATATGCAATACAGTTAAAATTTGTTTCCAAACAAAATAATATCACATGGAACATAATTTTAATTTTTAAGTTGATGTTCTCATCTAAAGTTCCGTAGATGGGTTCCGTGCTAAGCTTGGCATATTTTATTTGAGCAAAGCTTGGTGTGAATTTGTCTATTTTGTTGTAACCAATTCAAAGCTTTCTATGAAAAATCACTATAATTCTTTAACCTTGTTTTTATTAAAAAAGTGGCATTTGCTAAAATACTAGAGACACCCCTGGCAGCTATACTGATTTTCATTGTCCTTCCATACTTTCATTGTGTATTCAAACTGTGAGCATCTTTGTACTATTTTAGTTTTATGCTTTTAACCCTCATGTTTCTGTAATTTCAATTTTACAGGAGGAAATAAGTTTGGAAGACGTTCTGGGAGATGAAAAGATGCCTTTATCTCCGTATATTGCTTCTTTCGGTGAGTACGAGTTTTTTTCTCTTTTACCTAATGTTTAAGATGGAATACATTGTTTACATAACTTGTTGGTCATATGTGATCACTATTTTTTTTTCAAAATGTGTATTACTTTTGATAATTTTGGCTGAAATTTCAACGTAAGAGTTACTAATTTTATTAGATAGCTATTTGTGTTAAGGTATATTTAAAATGTTTATGAAACACATTTTAAGATTATTAAGGTATTTCATCACGTGTGAAAGGCTATTTGATTAATATAGGATTTAATGGTGTTCTATCTCCAAAAGGTATGGTTTTATTTTAATCAATTTCTTTTTTCATTTATATTGATGGTGTTTTATTGCTTTAGTGTACTACTTTCAGTGTGTTACTTTAATGGTTACTAGGTGTTTTATTAGATTTTCGGACTTTAAATATCGTAACAGGGTAGCCACAGACATGGGAAACCGGAGAATTTGGGACTTCTGGAAATATCAGGGAATTTGAATTCAGGGTAATTATCTGAATTTTTTCTGTAGTGATTCACAAAAATGCATGATTAAATCACTCAACTTTATGAGAGTATATTTGTTTACTGAAGGTAATTGTGTTCCTTGTGTCTATATCTTTTTATTTATTTATTACTTACCCATCCTACGTAGTATAGGGTATATCTTGTAATCGTTTTGAAAATCGGAAAAAAAAATTTTTTGACGGATTCGAAATTGTTTATTTTAAGGAGTAAATATTTTCTGTAGTGATTCACAAAAATGCATGATTAAATCACTCAACTTTATGAGAGTATATTTATTTGTTTACTGAAGGTAATTGTGTGTACAGACAATAAATAAAAAAGAAAACTGCCCAGGTAAACTGAGGGCATTGAGCTCACATGCTATTCACATTAATTGTATATTATGCTATTTTTTCAAAGAATAATGCCAATCGAAAAATAAAGAAATCGACAATATATTAAGGGGGGGGGGGATAAGCACCCGCTCCCACCCTTTATACTTAACCAATAACCCCCCAAAATCTAATCAGGCAAGCGCCTTACCACAATGAATTTATACACAAAATTTGAAAAAAATCGGATCATTTTGCTTGAAAAACCCATTTATCTAAATTAAGGGAGGTGACCCCCCCGTTCCCCCCTTTATACTTAACAAATGAAAACCCAAAACTAATCAGGCTAGCGCCTTACCACAATGAATCTATATACAAAATTTAAAGAACATCGGATAATTCTGCATGAAAAACCCATTTATCTAAATTAAGGGGGGGGGGTAGCCCCCCGTTTATCCCCCTTTATACTTACCCAATGAACACCCAAAACTAATCAGGGAAGTGCCTTATCACAATCAGCCTATATACAAAATTTGAAGAAAATCGGATAATTCTGCATGAAAACCCCATTTATCTAAATCAAGGGGGGTAGCTCCCCGTTTACCCCCCTTTATACTTACCCAATGAACCCCCAAAACTAATTAGGGAAGTGCCTTATCACAATGAACCTATATACGAAATTTGTAGAAAAACGGATACTTATGCATGAAAAACCCATTTATCTAATTTAAGGGGGAGTTAGCCCCCCTTTCCCCCCTTTATACTTAACCAATGAACTCCCAAAACTAATCAGGGAAGCGCCTTATTAGAATGAACCTGTAAACAAAATTTGAAGCAAAACGGTTATTCTATCACGAGTTATCGCGTTACGTACATACATACATACATACATACGTACATACATACAGAACGGGAGGGCACATTAGCTCTCAGGCTTTGATAACCTGTGAGCTAAAAAAAACATAAATTTTGAATAAAGAATGAAGTTGATCGGGTAATGAGTTGCCGAGATATTTGTAATCCTATTTTTCACTCTTTGATTTTTCATCACCCTGTATTTCATTCAAATTTCAATTCAAAGATATATTTTAATTGGAAATGACACGCTTCTTCGGTAGCAGTAAACTGTTATTATGATTATCAATTTTGGAGTTATATAGGGTGTTTCTTTTACGCAATTCAGTTATAGAGCATTTAAAGTCTATGTCATCAAGCCACGATTTTGTTCGAATTGCAGTGCATTTTATAAATAGTTTACACATGGTTTATTTTCATGTTTTATATTATGCATATTAATGATGGGTAAGTATTACAGTGGCCCACAACAACTAATCTTTGGTGGTGGCAGTGAGAGGAGATCTGAAACATCCAGTTCCCCCCCTCCCCCCACAAAATACCAGATTGTGTGTACATAATAAAATAGCGCTTGGCTGCCTACTGCTTACGTCACACTACAGACCGTTGCACTCAGAACTTCGGCAGGAAGGTGGATATGTACCTGTAGTTGTTTATCTCAAGTCCTTATTTTTAATTAACTTCCCCTTGAAACCTCATTTTGGTAAAGAGGGAAGTATATCTCAGAATCTAAATTTCATAATCATCTCTAAATCAAAAATTTCATACATTGATAGATATAAGTATATAGGCAAAGAATAAGTTTTTTTTTTTAAAGTGCCTTCCTTTCTTCTCCGAACTCTCATTTTTTTCAGTGTGGGGGGGGGGGGGGGCAAAAGTGTATTTCAGAATGTATAAAAGTCTATGAGAAGAAATTTTGTATAATGATAGATATAAGTATATAGGCAAAGAATAATGAAGACTTTTTGGAAAATTGCCTTCCTTTCCTTTCCTAACCCAATTTTTTTTCAGGGGAGGTTGGGGGGGGGGGGCAAAAGTGTATTGCGGAATCCATTAAAGTTTATGAAAAGAAATTTCAGACAGTGATAGATGTAGGTATATAGGCAAAGAACAACAAATGCTTTTTTAGAAATCTCCTTTATCTTCAACCTCATTTATGATTTTTTTTAGTAGATTAAGGGAAGAGCAAAAATTTATCTCCGAATCTATCAAACCTTAAGAGAATCAAAAATACGATTACTTTAAAGCCTTATTTTTTAATAGTATTAAAACTTTCATTTTGATGTTCTGTTTCAGGACAAACTAATCGTCGTGACATTGAGATATATCAGGGAAAAGTTAGCGATATCAAGGAATTTAAGGGGTCATTCCACGTCAAATCAACCAAAAATTTTCAATATTCAACCTGACCATTTCAGATTTTAATGAAATCTTCAGGAATTATTCTCCCTGATGATACAAATGAGAATATACTTTTATAATATTTTTTATCTCAGTAAATTTTCATACAATTAATTTTTTTAATTTTGAAAAATCATCATTTTTTTGGCTTTTATAAATGTTTTAAATTTTGAATATCTCAAGTTCTATCAGGCGTAGAGAATTGTTTGACTCCTCATTTTAAAGAGAATCTCATAAAGTTTAATTTTCAATTTGGCCGGATGCCGAACACCGGATATCCGGCATAACTTGCAGCCGGATATCCGGCTGCAGTATGTTTTAATTTTTTTTTTTAATTTATTTATTTTTAAAGAAATTAAACATGGGTTTAGATTAGCTAGCCATTACTATGCAATTTTCTTTTTATCTAATTTTAAAATTTTCTATTAACAATTATTTTTATGATGTTTTCAATTTTAGTACCAATATTATAATTATATTATTTTAAATTTTTAGTTATAATAGTATCAG
Organism: Maratus michaelseni; assembly: GCA_963931845.1. Taxonomy (NCBI): domain Eukaryota; kingdom Metazoa; phylum Arthropoda; class Arachnida; order Araneae; family Salticidae; genus Maratus; species Maratus michaelseni. Next base: position 30,757,665 of record OZ007599.1, read on the forward strand.
CTAAATAGTTTAGTAATAATAAATTATTTTTATGAGAAAACTTACTACTGAATACTTTGAAAAGACAATATTTAATACTTTTATCTTCCTCTTTTTCTTTAACACTATGATGTTCAAGCTGTAAACTACCCTCGTTATCTTTTATTGCTTTAATACTTAAAAAAGTTTTGTGTTGTCTGATAACAAAAACTTGTTCTTGCTTGTTGCTACTAACATAACAACTGAATTGCATAACAACAAAATTGGTTAAAATACAGATAAAATATTTAAAATACTAAGGGGAACACAAAAGGCATATAAAAATCTTTTAATCATCGACATATGTTTCAGCGCTCATATACAGCGCCATTTTCAAGAAATATAAAAATAAACAAAAATATTCTCGCAAATTTTTGAAAATAAACTTGAAAACATAAATCACGAGATCATATGTGTAAAAAAAGCTGGTGCTTGAAATAGTCAACTGTAAATGTGAAAATTAATATTTTCTTATTGCTTTTTTAAAACTGAAAAGTACCTTGTACCAAATTTTAGGTAATTCAAATGAGGCGGATTCCTTGCAAATGTTCACGTTACGCTTATAGATTTCTATTGATTCACAGATAATAAATATAGGAATGACCACTAGAAAGTTTAAAAGAAGATTAAAAGAGCATATGGCAGATATCAAATATGACAGAAGTGTACTGCAGCACTGGCAAGACTACATAGAACCGAGACTTTAAAAATTGATTTTAAAAATAGTAAAATAATTTATCCATCAACGCTTTTTTTCCAATCTATTATCCGTAAATCAATAGAAATCTATATGCGTAACTTGAACAGTTGCAATGAATCCGCCTCATTTGAATTACCTAAAATTTGGCACGAGGTACTTTTCAGTTTTAAAAAAGCAATAAGGAAATATTAATTTTCACATTTATAGTTGACTATTCCAAGCACCTGTTTTTTTTTTTTTTTTTTTTACATATATGATCTCGTGATTTATGTTTTCAAGTTTATTTTAAAAAATTTGCGAGAATATTTTTGTTTATCTTTATATTTCTTGAAAATGGCGCCATATATGAGCGTTGAAACATGTCGATCATTAAAAGATTTTTTTATACGCCTTTTTGTGTTCCCCTTTGTATCACTTAAGCATTTTATCTATATTTTAATTATAATTAGTGATCTTATTATGTGATTATGTAACAAAATTGGTATTTTAATAGTAAATTATTAGTTTAGTAATAGATTATTTTCACGAAAATAACTTAAAACTGAATATTTTTGTAGCGAAATGTTTTATTTAATATATTTTCTTTTTTTTTTTTCTTTCTTGGAACTTCATTCTAATCTATGCACAACTTTTCTTTATAAAAACAAGTTAACTTCTTGCTTGCTACTAACACAGCAAAAAAGGATTCTTATTTGATGAGTCATTCTGCGAATTTTTCCTTTTTAACTGAGTCTGTTGCTCATACATGCAGGCACATGTATGTATGTATAGTTATAGTTGTCTGCATGTTTGCTCATTTATTGGTTTAGAAACACAGTTTGCCATAAATATAAGTAAATTATTTTTAATTTAATAAATTGATACTTTGTATTTTTCAAGATTAAACTCTAGGCCTTATAATTTGTAAATTTTAACAATGAGTTCAATGAAATAATTTCAGGCCGGATGTACTGCCGGATAATCATAATATCCGGCTACTGCCAATTATCCGGCATAGTGGCCGGACCAGCCGGATGCAGTATGTTCGCCGGATATCCGTTGCACCCTTACTTGGTTTAAAAAAAGTTAATTTAATTTAAAATTTTTAAATAAATTTTTTTTAATAGTGTTTTTTAAAAAATTTGAAAAAAATGTTTTTTGTAATATTATCTTTAAATTCTGAAAGTTTTAGAGTGGGATCTCAATGGTATCAGCAGTTATAAAAAAAATGTTTTAAAATGAATAAAATAATATCTTTAGCACAATCATAAAGTTGGCGAGGTGCCAACTTTAAATACCAGCCCCAAATGGTGTTTAACATTAGTTTTTTTAACATAACTGCTGATCCCATTGAAATCCTACTCTAAAACTTTCAGAATTTAAAGTTTATAATATTACAAAAAACATATATATATATATATATATATTATTAAAAAAAGTTTTTTTTTAATTTTTAAATTTACTTTTTTAACCAAGCATAGTCAACTTGCATATCAAATTAAACCTTATGAAATTTTCTTTAAAATGAGGGGTCAAACAACTCTCTACGCCTGATAGAACTTGAGAAATTCAAAACTGAAAACACTTATACAAGCCAAAAAATGATGATTTTTCGAAATTAAAAAAATTAATTGTATGAAAATTTACTGAGATAAAAAAAATAATAAAAGTATATTCTCATTTATATCATCAGGGAGAATGATTCCTGTAAGTTTCATCAAAATCTGAATTGATCAGGTTGAGTCACTGGTTGATTTGACATGGAATGACCCTAAGAATTATTTCTAACAGCTTCTATTTTTGTGTACATAAAATAAGAAAAATATTGTGAATTTTGTCTGTCAGCCACAGAAAAAGATTGCAAATTTTGTCAATTGTTTGTGGGGAAAAAATAGTCATGTAATTTCACACAATCATACCTCTCATGGAAGAGTGTATGGCGTACTGAAATCAAGCACCACTTCAAGTTCTTCCCAAATCTATGATGGAGGACAAAAAGTGTAAACATATATCGGCTGAATTATTTCTTTATTATATTTTGCTGTCTCTCGGGTAAAGTTTTGAACTTTTTACATTTTAGTACATCATAGAGCACATGAAATTCTCAGACATCATAATTACCTGGTGACTATATGAGATAAATTCATAATTAATCATCAAGTGCAACTTACAATTATCCTATATATAATAATGCTCTATGCTCTGTATATTTCTTTATATCCGATTTGTCAAGTAACTAAACAATATAATTTCACAACTTTCTTCCCTTTATGTAAAGTATGGTTTTGAATATACTTCATACCACCTTTTTTCCGTATAAAATTTGAGCTTGTGTGAATTTTTGGACCATGCTAGGGTCCATTTCCCATTCTCATGCCTGAAAAGTAAAAGATAAATTACATTTCTCAAATTCACAATAAATAAAATTTTGAATTGAAGTAAATTTTTTCAAAATATGATTTATATGCAATGCACAAGATGCAGGTTATATGTGCGTATACACACATGTGGTTGTTGTCCTAAGCTGCCTTCATGTGCAAATTAGGGATTCTTTCTTGCACACAATTATTTGGTATCGGTACTTGGCCAAAGTACTACTCGATACACCATCAATATATTTTACTTCTTTAACAACTTTGTCGCACACATAATTCATGTTTAAAAATTTGAATGTTTTAATTTTTGTTTCAGGTGACCCTTATGAAAATAAAGAAAACTGTATAATTATAGTTGAGCATGTTGCTGCATCAGAATTTATGACTTTTAAAAGAGCCATTGCAATTTGGTTTGCAACATTTTATATATTTGGACTGGAGTATCCAGTGACTGGAGTATCCAGTGGCTGTCCTGCCACGTCAGAATTTATGCAAAGGTAACTTATGTTCAAACTTTATTATAAAGTCCATTATTTTAAAATTGTATCTGTGTGTGTGTATATATATATATATATATATAGTTATAGTAAACATGTTTATTTGTTTATAGTCTGTACTCTTAAAACATCTGATTTGCATTTTTTGTTGTTAAGGTCGATCTACCCTATAAAAAATTTAAAATAGTTTATTATGTAATTACGACAAAGGGCATGATAGAAAGTTATTTGAATTTGGCATGAAAATTCATTCAAGTCATGAAAAATATGTATACATAAAGATTATTCATATATTTTATTTTGGAGTAATAAACATAAAACTGTTCCATAGATTTTACACTTAATAAAAATTGGATAAATTAAAAATACGAGTATAAACAAGAGCTTCCATAAAAATAGTCTTAATTTTAAAAAAAGAAAGCTTGTGAAAAAACAAAGTTTAAATTTTTGAACATGTTTTTTTAACATGCATGAAATTGTACATTTAAGTATATACACTAAATTTTCATTTTTCTGTATTTTAGTTGCTTTGGCCGTTTCAAATATGTATAAAATTTAAAAGTTTCACTTTGTAAATATTGTATGTTTTACAAAGAAAATGTATTGACATTTTTTTCATTTTTGGTACCTTTTTTGTTTGTAAAACATCGGACAATATTTACAAAGTGGAATTTTCAAAATTCATACATATTTGAAGTGCCCGGAACATATAAAAAATATATAATTTTTAAATTAAAATATGAAAGGTTTTTTTTCCTTATAAAAAAAATGGTACTTTTTGGTTAACCGGGCGCCAGTGATATATTATACATGTATATACACACACATATATATACACATATCTACATATGCGTATATATACATACACTCATATATGCATATATGTATATATATATATATATATGTGTGTGTGTGTGTGTGTATATACATATGTGATTTTATACGTACATATATCACTGGCGCCCGGCTAACCGAAAAGCACCAAAAAAATTGATAGTTTCGCAAAAAATTTAAAAAAAGAAAAATGAATTCTAGGGTATCCTTAAAAATACAGTAGAAGATCTTTGTAATGCAATTCTCCATATTACGCACAACTTCTCGGATGTAAACAATGAATTTTCAGTTAAGAAACACCTGAATTCCCACATTATAAATAGTTGCTATTCTCTGGAGGACTAAATTTTTAACATTAGTTCAACTTTATCTCCTTAATTCAGAGCTAATTACTGAAAAAAAAATTGCTTATATTTGATACAGGTATGTTTGGACAATGTTTATAAAGTAAATTTAACAATGTGTGGAATGATCTACACTGTAAAAAAAAATCTGTAGTACTACTAGAAAATCTCTAGGCAACTGGGATTCCATAAACTTTTCTAGTAACCAATACAGCTTCTTCTTAAGTAACATTACTGCATTAAACTTAGTAAACAGCACGTAGACTTCCTTAGTGAACATACTAAGAAATCGTTTGTAGCCATTACAGGTGCTTTTTTAGTAATGTATACTAAGAAATGGTTAGTAGTATTACAGATACTTCTCTTGTATCTTCACTAAGAAATGGTTAGTAGTATTACAGATACTTCTCTTGTATCTTCACTAAAAAATGGTTAGTAGTATTACAGATACTTCTCTTGTATCTTCACTAAGAAATAGTTAGTAGCCGTTACAGGTCCTTTTTTAGTTTGTTTACAAAGAAATTGTTAGTAGTACTACAGATACTTCTCTTGTAGCTTCACTAAAAAATTGTTAGTAGGTGTTACAAGTGTTTTTTCAGTATGTATAATAAGAAATGGTTAGTACTATTACAGATATTTCTCTTGTATCTTTACTAAGAAAATATGTGTAACCATTGCAGGTGTTTTTCTTGTATGTTTACTAAGAGACTTTAGTAGAATTACAAAAACTTTTTTTGTATGTTCACTTTCACAATATTAGAACATTTATAAGAAAACATCTGTAACTCTACTAAGAAACTGTAGTAATGTTACAGGTACTTTTCCCATAATTTACACTAGAGTTTTAAATGGGATAGAATTTTATCTTTCAAGAGGTGAATCAATACTAGTTAGGGCAGTTTAAGAATAAAAAATATTCGATAAATATTACGCCAAATATTCTGCAACAATTTCTGAATGTCTTTCATAAAATTTTATGCTACAAAATTATAATATATATATATAATTATATAGTAAAATATAATGTAATTAATTATAATATATATATATAATATCAATTATAATTAGAAACATTATTTTTTTTTATACCAAAAACAGAGGCATCCTTTAAATATAACTTCCATTTGAGTTTTTTTATTCCTGTTAATTTTTAATTTTAGAATATAAAGATCTAATTCTTTAGTAAGTGCATCTGTATTTAATATACAAATATTTTAATGTTAATGTTAATAATTTTATTTATACTAAATTATTTTTGTAGCATAAAATATTAGAAAGACAAAGAAATACTTGGCTTACTATATTTCTTATTCTTTTAAACTGCTCTAAGTAGCATTCGCAATCTATTTGTTGAAAATTTAAATTCTACCCCATTTAAAACAAAAGTGTACATTCCTCTAGATTACCTGAAGTATTTCTTTAAGTGTAACTTGACAAGACAGTCATGCTAAATATAAACTTAAGACTTTTTCAAATAACCTATTTTCTCCTTTTCAAACACAATTTAATTCTAGAAGACACTGTCCTGCTTCACTGACTGCAAATCCCAGCAACACAATACATAGAATGCAAAACTAGCACAACTTTTGAATGCATAAAATGTGTTCAGACTGTGTTTCGTGGTGTTCTCGTATGGTAAAATATGTTTTACTCCTGGTGCTAAATAAAGTGTTTGTGAGGTGTAGTTTTATACAGTTTTTACATGCATCGTTTTCTTAAACGCATTCACAGCACATGTTTATATAGACTTTAAAATACAATGTCATGCATTTTGGAAAGCATTTGGAGCAGATAAAATGATGCGTATGCATTGGGAAGCATATTTTGACACCAGGGATTTCAAACTTACAATATTTCGGGTTTAAGTCATAATTTCTTGATGAAATATATTAGCTTTTCCAATCTTTTCTGTTAATAACTGATATTGGTTAAGGAGACATGGTGGTTTGTGTTATGCAGTTGTATAAGGACTTTCGGTTATGAGGCTCTGTAATGTCATCAATATCTTATACTTTCCCATATCTCTTTAGTACTTACCAGATCAATTTTCAGCCTTCCCACTTTAAAAAAAACTTGTACTTTGTTTTTATATTTAAGCCAATAAAAATTCAGACTAACTCACTATATTTTCACATAAGAAATTGATGTCCTTCAGAGCAGATAATGCAAATTTTTAATTTATAAAAATAAAAACTATAAGTGCATACCTGCCAACATGTCTATTCAGAAAACCTTACAATTTTTCTGATGTACTTCATTGTGCATCTTTAAACATATATATGTAGTAAAAGGTATTTATGAAGGCGTCTAATAAGGTAATATATGATTTGATACAAAATTTACTGATAACTACAAAAATATTAAATAATAAAAATAACCCAAATATTATTAGCACTGATAATTCTTTTTTGTATACGTTAAATAGGCTGATTTGGCTTTACCCAACAATTCTTTGTCATACATTTCTCCATAGTGATCGTGTTGAATGCTTTTAATTATTAAAATCTTTAGTACTTTTATGTTAGCCGGGCACCAGTGATTGCCAAATTTTTTTTAAATCTCGCCAATCATTTTTTTCGACAATCTTTTAACATTAACTATTAAAAAAATAATAAATATTTTAACGCTGCAGTATAATGTCTTAAAAAAATTACTTAAAAATAGCTAAAATATAATCATGATAAAATACGTAAACACAAACACATCAATACAAATAACAAAATCTCAAGAATTGAATTAAAATCAAAATCATTGAATTCAAATCATTTGAATTGAAAGGGTTTACAATTCAAATGATGCCAACTGAAACAAGATTTGGCGGGTTATCACTGGTGCACAGGTAACATAAAAGTACCAAATATTTTATAAATAAATAAAAAAAATCTAATAAATTTCTAATAAAAAAAGTGTCAAAACTTCAATTTTAGCTTTGCTGCGAGAAATTTTTAAAATACACAGCATGATTAAACATTCTGTGGCATATAATAACGTGTTGTGAATTACTATTTGATTGCTGTGACGTACTATATTGATAATCACACTCCTCATCTTTGTAACATAAACGCAATGTGTGCATCAGTTTTATTTTTTTACTCATGTAACATAAACGCAATGTGCGCATCAGTTTTATTTTTTTACTCAATAAGTAACATATTTGAAGAATCATTTCAAGTTCTATCAAAAAACCTTACAATCTTACCTGTTGCCCTTACAACCTTACAATTGGACCTAAATCCTTACACTGTAAGGATAAACCTTACAAGTTGGCAGGTATGTAAGTGTGTTAAAATGGCATAGTACTACACTGTTAAAACTACAGGTGACACATGGCACCTCTAAGGGGTGAAAGGCTTGTCTGACTGGTGACACCTCTAGGGAAGCCAGAATGGCACCTTTAACAAGGGTTTACATAAATTCTTCGGACAGTTTCATGCTAGTATGTCATTTCTAGCTGTGTGTAATAAACTAAAAATAATGGTTAAAGTGAAAAAGTTACATTTTACATACATTTACGAGAAAAAAACAATAAATTATTTTTATCGTTTCTGATTTTATCGATTTTCAACTTTGCTTACAACTTTTAACAAAGTTTGAGTTTATTACACACAGTATGTATACAAAACATTGTTTTAAAACAAAATTTAAATATGTTTATAAGAAATGACTTTGTTTTCATACCAAAACAAGTAAAATTGCAAAAAGTGTTGAGCGGTTACAATTGAAAATATTGCTGTAATAACCAAAATTCCTAAATTTTATATAAATGAGTGTCTCTTATATAAATTATTCCTTATTTTAGTTGTTGCAAGCAATCGGAACACACTTTATTTCTTAAATGTAAAAATTTAAGAAACATTCCAAGAAAAATATTTGATTTTTCATTTGCAACAGAATAGTGTACTCACATGAATATGTAAATACATAGTTTGTGTTTGTTTACATAAATTCTTCGGACAATTTCATGTTAGTGTGTCATTTCTAGCTGTGTGTAATAAACTAAAAATAATGGTTAAAGTGAAAAAGTTACATTTTACATACATTTACGAGAAAAAAACAATAAATAATTCTTATCGTTTCTGATTTTATCGATTTTCAACTTTGCTTACAACTTTTAACAAAGTTTGAGTTTATTACACACAGTATGTATCCAAAACATTGTTTTAAAACAAAATTTAAATATGTTTATAAGAAATGACTTTGTTTTCATACCAAAACAAGAAAAAATTCCAAAAAGTGTTGAGCGGTTACAATTGAAAATATTGCTGTAATAACCAAAATTCCTAAATTTTATATAAATGAGTGTCTCTTATATAAATTATTCCTTATTTTAGTTGTTGCAAGCAATCTGAACACACTTTATTTCTCAAATGTAAAAATTTAAGAAACATTCCAAGAAAAATATTTGATTTTTCATTTGCAACAGAATAGTGTACTCACATGAATATGTAAATACATAGTTTGTGTTTGTTTACATAAATTCTTTGGACAATTTCATGTTAGTGTGTCATTTCTAGCTGTGTGTAATAAACTAAAAATAACGGTTAAAGTGAAAAAGTTACATTTTACATACATTTACGAGAAAAAAAACTATAAATTATTTTTATCGTTTCTGATTTTATCGATTTTCAACTTTGCTTACAACTTTTAACAAAGTTTGAGTTTATTACACACAGTATGTATCCAAAACATTGTTTTAAAACAAAATTTAAATATGTTTATAAGAAATGACTTTGTTTTCATACCAAAACAAGTAAAATTGCAAAAAGTGTTGAGCGGTTACAATTGAAAATATTGCTGTAATAACCAAAATTCCTAAATTTTATATATATGAGTGTCTCTTATATAAATTATTCCTTATTTTAGTTGTTGCAAGCCATCTAAACACACTTTATTTCTCAAATGTAAAAATTTAAGAAACATTCCAAGAAAAATATTTGATTTTTCATTTGCAACAGAATGGTGTACTCACATGAATATGTAAATACATAGTTTGTGTTTGTTTACATAAATTCTTCGGACAATTTCATGTTAGTGTGTCATTTCTAGCTGTGTGTAATAAACTAAAAATAATGGTTAAAGTGAAAAAGTTACATTTTACATACATTTACGAGAAAAAAACAATAAATTATTTTTATCGTTTCTGATTTTATCGATTTTCAACTTTACTTACAACTTTTAACAAAGTTTGAGTTTATTACACACAGTATGTATCCAAAATATTGTTTTAAAACAAAATTTAAATATGTTTATAAAAAATGACTTTGTTTTCATACCAAAACAAGTAAAATTGCAAAAAAAGTGTTGAGCGATTACAATTGAAAATATTGCTTGTTTCCAACATTTACTGTTTACCAAATCATTATATTAATCATTTAAAAAATATATTGTAATAAAAGCAGTTTTTTCATGAAAAGCACTGAATTAAGAAGTTAAAGATGAAATAATAAATAAAATTTATCCTCTAAAGAGTAGAAATTTTTCGACAATGTAGAATGCAGGTGCTTTATAACTGCAAAATAGCAAGAGAATAGAGAATAGCAACTATTTATAATGTAAGAATTCAGGTGTTTCTTAACTGAAAATTCATTGTTTACATCTGAGAAGTTGTGCGTTATATGGAGAATTGCATTATAAAGATCTTCTACTGTAACTGATATTGGTTAGGAGACATGGCGGTTTGTGTTATACAGTTGTATAGAGACTTTCGGTTATGAGGCTGGGTAATGTCATCAATATGTTATACTTTCCCATATCTCTTTAGTACTTACCAGATCAATTTTCAGCCTTCTCGCTTTAAAAAAACTTGTACTTTGTTTTTATATTTAAGCCAATAAAAATTCAGACTAACTCACTATATTTTCACATAAGAAATTGATGTCCTTCAGAGCAGATAATGCACAATTTTAATTTATAAAAATAAAAACTATAAGTGCATTAAAATGGCGTATTACTAACATTTAAATGTACTTGAAGTTAAAACATGTATTATAATATAGACATCTCAATTTCATGAAGAAGAAATAAATAATAATATACTAACTATGATGCCACTTTCTGCATGATGCTTTCCGTGCGACATTAAGCAGTCTAAACAAATGTCTGCTATGAATTATTTCTTATTTCATTTGTATTTTACAGCTGTATGTTATAGCTAAGTGTTTTAATACTTAAGCAATGGTAAAATTTCTACGTTTTATATTAATGAAATGAAGCATAGCAATCGTTTTTTAGAGACAGTTCAATAGCTTCATTTCATGACTGATGTCACAACTGAAAGCAACAAGATTTTTCATCGATTGTCTTTTTCATGGAGAAAGATTTTTTCCAAATTTTTCCAATTTTGAATCGAGATTTTCTCTGATTCATGGGCATGAATGCACAGAGCTCCGTTATTGTGATCACTGTATTATTGCAGTTTTATTTATTCTATAGAATAAATAAAAATACATTGTAAGGTATAAGAATAAAATCTTAATAATTAAAAAAAAAAATTGAAGCAGTTTCGAATTTATAGTGATTTTTTGTAACGATAAAATTTGAGCAAGTTAAAAAAAGAAAAAAGAAAGATTTGCTCCAGTCACAGTAATCCGGAACAAAACACCTGCATACAAGATCTTAATGATATAAGTATTTGTTTTGTTTTTTTAATGTAGCAAAGTGTATGTAATAATATTTAACATCAGACAAAACACTATAAAATTGCAATTCCCACATATTAAAAAAAAAAAAAAAAAACCTTAAAAAGCAAAATTATTTGGAAATGCTTCCATATTTCTAATGAGATCATTATTAATCCATTGTTTATTAATCCATGCATTGTTTTTGTGATATTTTACCGCAACATTTTGGTGAAATTAAAGACAGTGAATTTTTGCAAACACAAAATAACCAGAGCACATTTCCAGCTATATAAAAACGGCAAGGTGCATTTACAACTACAAAAAAAAATAACGGGCAGAGCGCTGCGCCCTCTCAAAAACACCTAGAAACACTAATGTCAGGAAAAAGTCTCAAACATGTAGAAAACTTTTGTCCATATTATGGTTTTTCTGCATTGTGTTTGAATTAAATTCTCAATTTTGAAACCGACAAGAGTCTAGAGATTTTTCAGAGGTGCCATGTAGCGAGAAATATAGTAAAACTTTTCTGAAAAAACAAACGATTTCAAATTCAAATCCCCCCTCGCCCCCCCAGACCTTTCAGGAAATATTTATAAATTCCCTGACTTTTCCTATATATTCAGGACTTGAAATTTAGGGCGGGATTGCGGGATTCGCGCTGAAAATTTTGAAATCCCGCCCAAAAAATTTGACCATTTTCGGAGAAATTTGCATTATTTAATTTACCTGCAACCGAACGATAAATTTTGATTTTTTTTCCCGTAACCGATCGACGAACTTTGCGTTTTTTTCCGCGATTGATCAACGAACTTTGCGTTATTTTCGTGACAGATCAACAAACTTCGCGTTTTTTCGCGACAGATCAACAAACTTTGCTGTTTTTTCTGCGACAGATCGACGAACATTGCATTTTTTAAGCGACTGATCGACAAACTTTGCAATTTTTCTGCGATCGATCGACGAACTTTGGGTTTTTTCCATGTCAGATTGATGAACTTTGCGTTTTTCCCCACGACAGATCGACGAACTATGCATTTTTTTTTGTGATTGACAGATGAAATTTGTGTTTTTCCGCAATCAATCAACGAACTTTGCATTTTTCTGCGATTGATCGACGAACTTTGCATTTTTCCGCGATCGATCGGCGAAATTTGCATTATTCCTGCGGTCTATCGACAAAATTCGTATTTTTTCCGCGATCGATCGACGAACTTTTCGTTTTTTACACGATCGATCGACGAACTTTGCATTTTTTCCGTGACAGATCGACGAACTTTTCGTTTTTTACACGATCGATCGACGAACTTTGCGTTTTTTCCGCGACAGATCGACGAACTTTGTGATTTTTCCCGTGACAGATCGACGAACTGTGCGTTTTTTTTTTCACAACTGATCGATGAACTTAAAGTTTTTTAAGCGACTGATCGACGAACTTTTCGTTTTTTAAGTGACTGATCAACGAACTTTTCGTTTTTTAAGTGACTGGTCGACAAACTTTTCGTTTTTTAAGCGACTGGTTGACGAACTTTTCGCTTTTTAAGCGCCAGATCGACGAACATTGCGTTTTTTAAGCGACTGATCGACAAACTTTGTGTTTTTTGGGGACAGATTGACGAACTTTGCATTTTCCTCCACGACAGATCAACGAACTTTGCGTTTTTTCCATGATTGACCGACGAACTTTGTGTTTTTCCACAATCAATCGACGAACTTTGCGTTTTTCCGCAATCGATCGACGAACTTTGTGTTTTTTCCCGCAATCGATCTGCGAAATTTGAGTTTTTTCGCGATCGATCGGCGAAATTTGCGTTTTTTCCGCAGTCTATCGACAATATTCCTTTTTTTTTCCTCGACCGATCGACGAAATTCGTGTAATTTCTCCTTTTTTTATCTTTCGACAAATTGACAAAGTTCATAATTTTTTTTTACCTGTGTCTGACTGACAAATTTAGATTTTCTTCTTTGGTTTCGACTGATGAATTTCACGATTTATCCCCGCGACTGACTGATGAATTTCACAATATTTTCTGAAGAGCAATCAACGAACTTCATGTTTTTTTCCTTGACTGAAAGACGAACTTTGCGAGTTTTTCCGTAACTGATTGGTGAATTATTCGGTTTCTTCTGGTGACAGATTGATGAAATTCACTATTTTTTTTTCTCGTGCCTCACTGAAAAACTTCAAGTTCTTTTTCCGCAAATGACTGACGAATTTCATGTTAATTTCTTGCGACCGATTAACAAACTTCGCCATTTTTTCCCGCGACTGATCGACGAATTTAGCGATTTTTTTTTCTATGAACATAGACATAGATAAGGACTTCTAATAAAATAGCCTTTTGAATAAGAAAATAGTCTCTCGAAAAATGTTTCAAATACAATGTCTGTGTAGAACAGTTTTATTAGTTCATATACCTCTTCAAATCGTCTGCTTGACAGCCATCGTCTGGTAGGTATAATAGATTTATTCTATGGTATTTATCCGCATTGTTGTTTGTAGATGGCGTTACCTTAGCACAGTTGTACACTGGCTGCCATGAAATCCCAAAGTCGCAAATCGATATTAACACTATTTTGTTAGAAATCCTTCTCTATTTCTGTTCATGCATAAGACGAATTTCATTATCTTATTCCTTCAACCAACTGACTAAATTCACAATTTTTTCGAACGACCAATAGGTGTATTTAAAGATTTTTTTTCCTGCGACCGAAAAGAGGAAAAAGAACAAAAAATGGCAGTAAGAGCCACCGGTCACTGCACCCTGTTAAATTGGCCTACAGTCAGCACTAAACAAAAATAAGATTAGAAGAGCTGCAAAGATCTTATTACTTTTACTCCTTGAGGTAAAGGAGTAAACCTTTTTAACCCTTTTCTTGTGAAAGAGTAAAAGTGTACCTTGTGAAAGAGGCTTCAGCACCCCTCAATTAAATAAAATCTAAATTCAGAAATTTATTTAACAACCTAATTGTTAAGGGTCCCTAACACATTTAATGGAACTTGAAAAATACACTGCATATATAAAACTTAACTTTCTTCCCTTTTTTATAATAAAAATAAACATTTTACATAATCATTCTCAGTTGACTTAATTTTTTCAATGGTATTTTGTCATGTCTGCATTAATGTAATTCTTTAAATAGCATGTAAAATAATAGTGGGGTTTAAATATTTTTTTCTCTCCCTCCCAAACATTACAACTCCCCTCCATTTAAAAATGTTGGTAGGGAGACTCCCCTCCTTGGAAAAATTAAATTTCAAGCCCTGATATTTTTAGAGTTCCGTGACTTTCCCTGACTACTTTGAAATTCCCTGACTTTCCATGTTGCTGGGAACCCTGCATAAGCTTAAAACTGCATAGTCACATCTGCTAATGTCAAATTCGGCAATATTTGGCTAAATATATTGGCGATAAAAGTAGGTCACCATAAATGTAGCCATCTTGGCGATAGCTGACTAATTTTTTTAAATTCCCATTGAAATTCAGTATTGATGAGAAGTAGGAATCTTCTATAATCAGGTTCATGCATTTTAGCTTCGTGTGTTTTAGTAAAATTAGCTAAATTCTGAAAAACAAGGAAGAAAACTATCTTTTCCTAACGGTACAACCCAGAAAGAATTTTGTTGTTTTGAGAAAAAATAATGTGGTTATTTTTTTATTTAGGGGGACGCAGAATTTCTTCCTGCCCCGGGCGCCAAAAAACGTTTGTGGAATGGGTTTTGTGTTTGACATTTTGTCGTACAAGGATAATTCCTATGAAATATTTAAAAAAAAAAAAAAAAAAAAAAACTAAATATGAGATATAAAGGTAAGTGAATTTTTGTTGATTTTATTTGATAAGATGTATTTTATGCACTCTAGAAATTGCTGGGAACTGATTTTTGTGTACACATACATAAATTAATAAATTACTGACTGCTGCTTGAATGAATTTCATGCATTATAGAGATTGCTGCACAGCGAGTTTCATGCATCCAAGGGTTTTTTTCTCTGTTAATGTCTGCGAAGTGTACATATATAAGTTACTAACCACTGATTGAATGAGTTTCGTGCATTTGAAAAATCTGGAATCTCGAGATTCTCCCCAATCATAAGTGCTTTGTGGCAGAGAACTCGCTACTTACACAGATCCTATGAGAATTTCTTTCACGGAGTAAACATTGATTTTATTCCGTTTTGTGACAATTTACCACATTTAAACAAGAAGGAAAAAATAGCTAAAGATTTGTAAAAATCGAAATATCCGGTGGAAAATTTGCTAAAAGTTTGTAAAAATCGAAAAATCATGGAAAAGTTTGCCAAAACTTTGTGAATAGTCGCAAAATGAAATAAAATCTATGTTTACTTTGTGAAAAAGGTTGCCATAGGAAGCACGGGTTCTGATTGGTTTGATTTTGGAAGTTGCCGATTTTTTGGTTGGCGTAAGGAAAAAAAAATCGTCAAATCGTGTGTCTCACTTGTTCTAGGATTTTGCCGAACTGAATTTACAATAATATGTATCTAAACTTCACTGTTTCTATAAGCCATACTCTTTTTTTTTTTTTTCAAGTACTGAGCCTTTTTTTATTTCTAGAAGGCCACAGTTTTTCTTCTCCTCCCTCCGCCAGTTTTTGAAAAAAGCAAAATACGACGTTTTCATCGAAAGGTGTAACCATTATCAAAAACACCATATTCTTAACTGACCTGGATTGCTTTGATTTATTCATAGCTTTTAATAACATGTATAATCCAACAATATATAATTTTACAGGTAAATAAAGAAAAAAAAATAGGTTTTGACTTCTATAACCAAGCCGGTTGGTGCCAGCTTGGCACGGGATCACTTTTTACCCTAAGGCTTTCGATCCAAAATTATGAGTCTTTGCCAGATTACACTAATGATGGAACACTATTAATCCAGTTCAAATATTAACTAAGAGATGGGCAAGCTAGTAATAGTACAACAAAACACAGGAGATATACGGGGAAGGGTTGATCCAATTCGCTGAGACGTACAATCAGGATGCCACATTTTTTATATATGTTCGCAACGCTTTTTGCCAGTAATCATATTAAAATTATTAAGATATAATTTATTTTGATATTTCATACTTTAAGAAAGGCGCTATCGCTTTAAACAATCGAATTTGTTCAATATTTCGTCTTCATGGGTAGCAGTTTTCAATTTTAAAATATCAAACTTCCGAATCTATTTATATCTCCCTGCTTCCGAATCCGAATACCGTTGTGAGAGCAGCTCCGCACTTACGGTTTGTTTTCAACGAATACTGCGAGCTTGTTGTAATACATTTATATAAAATGTTTTATAATTACTTAAATTTCATATTGAAATCTGATGTTTAAAGAGTAAAAAGAATTTTAGGTTTCTTATTCCAATAAAGTTTCTTTCTTTTCATATGCAATATTTTGGACAGTAATCTTGTGACGTCAAAGCAAGTAAAATGGGGCATGATCGTTTGTTTACGCTTTACATTCTCGAAGGTTTTTTTCGCTATTTCGCTTAGTCACGTTATTTTATTGTCACACTTATGAGCTCAGAAAGCAAATTAATGAAAACGAATATATATTCTTTCATTATTTAATAATTAATTAATGAAAAATTTGATAAAAGCCTGATTTGCAAAATTTAAATGAAAAATTTTCTGAATACTAAAAATTAACATTAAATCAAGAAATAAAAGCATATTTAAGTAAAATAAGTTTAATTTACATAATTTATAAACAAACCTCAATTTAAATACATGAAATTTCACTCATTTTTATAGACATTGGCTATAACTTAATTTGTTTAAACGTTATATTTCTAATACATTCGATAATTAACACAAAAGTAATCTAAAATTGAATGAATATTCCGGAAACTCATTTTGTCACACATTCTCAAACACCTGGGAATGCCTTAAAACAGATTGGAAACACATCTGGACACTCAAGCGTTTATAATATGTTCTATTATGAGTAAAATATGTTTCAGGGATTTGCAGTGTGGCGTAGGACTCTGACTCGGACGCATGCGCAATAAGCATTCAGTTACAGGTATTTTCTTTGTAACATTACTAACAGCGATTGCTTACAGGTGATTTTCTAGTAATTGGTACAATATCTGTAATGATACTAAGTATTTTTTAGTAAAATCGCATAATTTTTTTTACAGTGTATATTATGCAAAAAATTATAATCTGCACAACTCCTGGTAATAAAGAATGCAATATAAAGATACTCTGATGTATTTTGGTATGTTTAACACATATTTGACATGTTTTACAAGCTAAATTTAATGATGTGTGAAATGTGATCTATATAACGCACAACCTCGTATTTTTAGGTTTGCGTTATAAAGATCTTCTACTGTATATAAACCAGAGCTTCTATAGCAATAAAAACAAGCTTGTGGAAACAGTAAAGTATTAATTTTTGAACATGTGTTTATACACTGTTAAAAATTTGCAGCAAACTGTCCAGTCATTTGACCGTTTTTATACAAAACGGCTATATAACCATAATTAAACCCTGTTCTGACCATATTATTGCCCATATTATGGTCAGAATAGTGTTAAATTACGGTTATGTAAACGTTTTCCATAAAAACGGTCGAATGACTGGACAGTTTGCTGCAAATTTTTAACAGTGTATGCTAGTGTTCAAGGGTCGATCCAGGCAAAATTTGTGGCCTATAGGGTTCCTTCACAAAAATCTATTTAATAAAACAGGCCCCTTCCCAAAAATAAATTTGAAAAATATTCCCTTTCACTAAATTCCTTTTAATAAAATAGGCTCTTTCACAAAATTCCATAAAAACTTACTATCTATTGAAATTATTTTGTGACTTTTAAAATATGAATTTGTAAACAAACAAGTTCACCAGAGAAGAAAACTTCAGCAAAAGATTTTGAAAAGTTTTTGTCAAATTCTTTTATATTTTGAATTTGAATAACTGGATTTCAACTTTTGTTACAAAATATTATTTTTCACAAAAATATAATAAATTTCACAAAAATAACCTTTACTTTTTCACAAAATAGGCCCCAAGAAGAAAAACCTGCATCAACCCCTGGTGTTTATTAATAGTAAGAAGGATTAACATACATTGATCAAAATGCAAGATGTTGCCACTCATCGTGCCTTTAACAATTTAAAAATTTGGTACTTCTCTATTATCCCGTCGATCACTTTTCCTAATAAAAAACTATCGCCAAACCGTAAGATTAAACGCCAAAAATGCAGTCCTATTTACTTGATGTCAGAAGCATTATATGTGTTTTTTATGTCATCAAGTGGTTTTTAATTCGACTTTTGCATGTATTTTTCATTATGTTTTACTGATTTATTAGTTATTTCATTCAATAAAATAACAATTGTGTCCTTAAATTCTTATATTTTATTTATTTTGATATTCCAATGACAACGTTCTTCCGTTTATTGGGTGTTACAGTTTGGCAATAGTCTTTTGTTATGAAAAGTGGTCGACGGAATAATAGAGAAGTACCAAAAATTTTTATTGGAATGATTAAATCTGACTATGAAAAACTATTTGTGAAATATTCATTGAGAATGGATTAATAATGAGAAATGCTCATGTGAAACATTTTGCAATATCAAGCCATTCTAATATGCAATAAAATATGTTGGAATTTTAAACGGAAAGAAATCCAATTATTTTAGGGTGTAACATTAATAGCAAATTTTTAATTATTCTCACTGGTTTAATTATGTGTCAGAACAAAATTATTATTTTTTTGTACTTGCATAATAATTTTCAATAAATATATTTTTATTTATTTATTCATAGGGCTTTCTTTGGAATAAATCCTGAAAAGGGTTCGAAAGCACAGAAAAAGACCAAACGAAGTGTCGTAAATTGTAAAGTTATGAACTTGGTTCAAAAGCTGTGTAGCTTTAAATCAATTTGGAACATGTAAAAAAATGTGATTAAAACTGGAGAAAGTGCTTTAAATAAGATGCAGTTTGTTGATTGTTGAATATTTATTCTGTAATTCATAAAAATATAAATGTTTGTTGAAAAACTTTGCAGATATTGTCAGCAGATTATTCATTTAATCTTTAGTTCCAATTTCAGTTCGTACAGTCTGGGAATTCAGGATAAATTAAAAAATCAAGCAATTTGTATAAAATGTACTAAAAGTTAGCGAATTTACAATACGGTAGAAAAAGGTCAGAGAAAATGCAGCTGTCCAATTTTCGCAGGCCAAATGGCCAGTCAATCTACTCCAAAAGTGCATTATGATAGTATGAAAGTGCTAAATTATGTGATGAGGGAAAATAAGGTAAGGGAAAATTTTTAGGAAAAGTACAGGGAATTAAAACTGCGGCACTGACTTCCCAAATGTGCATCCGCAAATGTTGTCAATTTAACTAAACGACACATATATATATATATATATATATATATATATATATATATATATATATATATATATATATATTATTACAGATAAGCACTGACAGCACATCACTTATGGCTGCAAATAACTGTATTAAAGTATAATTTAATTGAAGCATTTATGTCTAATGCCCTTGATATGTTGATAGTATTATAATAAAGTTCGTCACTTTTATAGATGGTGAACATTTGTTGCCCCATTAAAAAAACTATTTTATACTTCCTTTTTTAATGAATTTTTTAAAAATTTATAATTTGCATTGTATAGCCAGCATCAGATAAAGGCTACAGTAGTACAAAATAAATTGTAAATATCATTTGTAATATTATAAAGTGTAACAGATTGCACTTTATATATTTTTAATCATGTTAGAAGTGTGTGGATGCTTCTGATTTTTTACGAAACTTCAGGAAAGTTGCTAACATGTGGGTATACAACAACAAAAAAAAAATCCAAAATTTAATTGAATGCTATATTAACATTTATTTTCAAGAGAACTTGAGCAAATTTGGAATTTTTTTTTAATTTAAAATTCATTCATAATCGTATTATTTATTGTTAAAGAATTAATGGTAGTTACAAAACCCGTAAGACATTCAGAACAATAAATTTATATTTTGGAAATATTTCAGATTTATGCAGGGCGCATCTGCAAACTCTTATGAAGACTTCTCATATTCATGCATTATTCAATGATGGTTTTTCTTTTATTAACAATATTTCATTTTTTTTTCAAAGTTTTCTAAATAGCTTGAAATACATTTGGAATTGTTTTGATTCTAAAAATTAAGGACCTGCTTTAGACAAATAAATGTATCAGAATCACACAGTGTTAATGAATATATTTTTGTAATCAAGATGTAAAATTAGGTTTTTGCAATGCAGCTTTTTCCACAACACTATTGTGCTGAAATGGCTGTTTTCTAGATTTTTATTATGTCAGACTCTTAGGCTTGATACATTTATGACATTTTAATTAGCTTTTGAAACACAATAAAATAAAATGTGAAAACAACCGTTTGAACACATTTCTGTTGATTATGGAAAATAACTCATTCTGAAAACTCTAAAAGTGGATCATTCCTGATTTTTAAATGTTTCTTTCCTATTCATTATTATTACATTGAAAAAATTTATTTGATTAAAGCTGATGCTTAATTTTTCTGTTTGAGTCAATTGAATGGATCTTTGCTTAATATGAAGAAAATGTTTTCAGCAACTCTTGGGTACCTTACAAGTAATGTGTGCTTCTTAAGGACTTTTGATACCAACATTTCAGTTGGACATCTGAAACATAAAAACCCAGGAATAAATGCCTTACTTGTGTTGAGGACACAAAATATTTTGGACCGTCGTGCATAGAGCCGTACCGAGTAATCGGTATATACTCGGCCAATACAGAGTAGTTGTAAGAATTTTATTTTTAAGCTTATTTGAAGACAAATGAATTTAAAACTGATCTGTACAAAGTTATTCGAATATAAGTGTATAATATATGTAATAATTCATAAAAATTGTTTACCCAATACATAAAAATGTATCTATATATTATAGGAAAAGGGAAAAAAAACATGCAAAATTAATGTAAATTAAATTTTAGTTTTATATTTAAAAAAAAAAAAATCATTTTTAAATCAGTAGGAAAAAGACTCTGATTTTGGATAAAGAAGCAGTGTGTAGAAACTGAAAATACAATAAATGCAAGAAAAAAAAATTTAAATTTGGTATATTGCAAATTATGATGCAAAAACACTAATCATTCTATATTTTCAGTAGATAGGACATTTTTTTATTATTGTAAATTTGACCTGCCTAAAAAAAAAAAAAAAAAAAAAAAAAAAAAAACTGCTCGCTGTGAGCACTGCTAAAATAACATTTTAGCTATACATTACGAAAAAAATTAAACTGTAAAGTCAGTACCCCCACAATTAAAATTATGCCAAGATTGCAGCTAGGAATTTGACAAGATCTGACTCATACTAATGGCGGATCCAAGGGGGGGGGGGTCATGGGGGTCATGACACCCCCTTGAGCTCTCCCAAAAGGTGTAAATAAAACTTGGTAAAACGGTATAGCAAAGAATGTTCAAAATTCCGTTTTAGGCAGGTTTCCGTCTTATCTGTCTAAATATTTTACATCCTTTCCTTTAAGACCATAAAATTTTTCGTTTAAAGCAGGATTCCGTCATAGACAGGTTTTATTTTTCAAGTTCATATTTTATTTTTTCAAATATTGGTATGTTTTTTTAATATTCCGAAGAAACAGAAACGAGTTTTTGAGAGTGTGCTAAGTGGAAATATATATAAAGTAGATTAAATTTCAGGATAACGAAATTAAAAATACATAAGAGTGAAAACGTAACTTGCCTATAACGGAATCCTTTCTTAAGGGGCTACTTCACTGGCTCTCCCAGACAGAGCAGCTAATGTTATTTCAATGGGAGAAATTTAGAAGTGTCATCTTTTCGCATTTTGCTCGAATTTAGTAATTTTTGTAGCTTTCAAAACCTGTACATTTAAAATATGCATGCTCCTTTCAAATTTTATTATTATTATTTTTTTTTAATGTGATATAAGTGCGTTATTTTGAAGATTCATGTTTAGTGTCTTATCGCGAAAAATCTGTTTGACATTTTAAAATTTGGTAAAGACACAATCGTAGCCTGATTATTTAGCTTTCCAAAAATGCTTTTTATTTCGATTTAAAAAAAAATTTAATCGATGCTACAATCCTAAAAAAATTGTACTGCCTTTTTTAAAACAGCCGAAAACAGTAAAATGACAGCCCCAAACAAGTTACCTCCCTTTCTTTCCGGGAACTCAACGGGAAGTCAAACGGGAAAAATCTTCATTGAGCGATAAGAAAGACCACCTAATGTGTGAAATTTTGCCTTTGGCTATCAGTATGCAACTTCTAAAGCTGAAAATTTCATTTTAAGAGCAGAGAAGAAAGTTTAAAAAATGGTATTTTGAAATGATGTAAATAGATGCTGATTATTTGTTTTACTAGGCATCATACAGATTTTTAAAAAACGTTATTGATTTGGGATCAATAAAGATTTTTTTTCACCACTCACCTCTGAAGTTTAATACCCGATATATTTTTTAATTGCCTACAATAGTAAAATGAAAAAGCGTTTATTTGCTAAACAAAAATACTAGAACTATCATTTATTCACTCTTTCTCGGGAAAAAACAAACATACAGTGGCAAGTGTCATTAAAATGAATAGATAGACAATAGACATATCCAGCGAATAAATACAGTTGTATAAATTTTCTACAATACCTTTTTTCTATTATTTATTACATAACTCTTACTGAGTTAGTTTTAACGTTTCTTTCGAAAATATTAAATATTTATGCGGTAGATTAACTAAAAAATAACTATTGTATAGCTTTATTATTAAAATTTGTTACACTAATTTAAAACTCAGAAATGATGAGATTATACGGGTTCTCTTTTTTTCGGTAAATTTCGTGATTCTCCTTTCACAAATGAAACATTTTTAAATTATACTTCAAAGATAAAAAACAAAACAAAAAAAAAAACATATTTCAGTGCAATTTATAATTAGTTACTATAAATAAAGCATTATTTATTTTACATGTAAGAATTTAAATAAATGTGTCAGTAATCAATTTTTTGTCAGAAGTATATTTTGTTTAAAGCTGTTTTCAAATCCAGCGGACTTACTTTCTGACACATTTCAGAATTCATTTTTCTTCGGAAACACATGAAATTGGCACTTGTTCTTATTCAGAAACTATGCAATCGAATAGCGTTTTCCATTTTTTTGGTAAAGGCAAAAGTCTTTCAGAAAATACTATCGAATACACGGAATTTTATTCAATTTCAGCAACATATGATATTTAGTGGTTAAAAAATAAGTATTCTTTTAAGGATAGGATAAAACCTCTTGTACAAAGAGATGGTTATTCTAATGAAATTAAAATAGTAAATACATTCAGACATATACTGAAGAAATGAAATAGCCGAATTACTGGAAATTTAGGATATATAATTAAAGCTACAACGGAGGGTTCAGGGGGGTTCCACCCCCCTGATGTAATGTAGTTATTCTGAAAAAATACAGTAATAAATAGTTTATCATATCATTGCATAACATTGTGTTTAATGCGATACTTTTAAAATTTCCGGAACTTTCGATAAATTTTACATTCTTATAGATGTATAAATAACTTTAAAAAATTGAATTTTAGGATATCCAATATTATGCAGATAATGTTAAAAATTAGTGAGATCAATGAACAATGATTTGTGGAGCTGACGTTGAGGCCTCCGATCTGTAGATTTACTAGTTATTATTATTATTATTATTATTATTATTATTATTATTATTATTATTTTCTTTTTGAAAATAAATGATGAGGGAGGTTTGGGTGGGGGGATATTTCTTTTTTCTTTTTTACTGGCGACTAGATTTTATTACTGGGTACAAATTTGATCATATATGTAAAACCCCGATGTGTGTGTGTGTATATATATATATATATATGTGTGTGTATATATATATATATATATATAATTTCAAATAATAACAATCTTAATTTGGTAAAATTTTGCAAAGCATACAATGTAATCTATTCATTGAAATGCAATTCGTGTAACATGGAATATATAGGACAGTCTTGTCAAAAATTACATAAGCGGCTAAATTTACATCGTTCTCATATTGATAAATATAAAAATTCTAAATTTCAAACAACTCATAACATTGAATATACTCATTTCAAAAATCATGATTTTAAAAATATTACTATTAGAATACTTAAAATACAAAAAAATTATACTGAACGACTTTTTCTAGAATCTAAATATATAAGACATTTTAATACTACATATCCTTATGGATTAAATCAATTAATATACAAAAAATCACATCCTGTATTTTCAGATTTAACTAAATATGAAAATTATAAAAATCTTTATTCCGGATTAAATTTTTCAAACTTAAAAAAAACTTCAAGATCTGGTAGAGGTAAACATAATAACAAAAAATACACTGATGATATTGTGATTCAACAGGAGCTTGATAATCTTGAGACACAATTTTGTAATGATTATTGTTGGCTTGCTATAAGAAAACATGTTTTTAGTATAAAAAAGAAATACATAAACCAATATTTCAAGGTATTTAAAAAGAATCAATATTCTCCACATTTTTGTGATATCTTTTATGATATTCTACATTATAGAGCAAACCTATTAAATACAAGTCTTTCTAATAAACCTAAATATAAAACTAATAATACACAATTAATTATAAATTTTTCCAATCATGTATTTAATAATATAAATTTACACAATATAATAAACAACATTAATAATAATTTTCCAATAAAAAATTTTACCATTCACAAGACATACAAATATAATCGCACACTTGGACGTAAAATTTTTAATTACAATTCTTTTGCAAAAAATTTGGTCTCTTCAAAGAATTACCCATGTTATTGTAATGACCCTAAATATCAAAAGTATATAAATACAACACATGGTCATATCATAACTGGTGATCTTAATATTGTAGAACAACCTATTTTACAAAACGGAAAAGGGGGGTTTCATGCCATGGGGCGGCGTTGCGGCGGGTCATGAGGCGGTGCTGTGGTGCGGCGGCGGTGCTAAATTGTTGTAAAAGACTACGATGATAAAATTCAAACTTAAAATCGAGGGTGGGGCGAAAGGGTGTGCTATAGGAGAGGGGGTTTTAGGAGGGGGCAGCATGTTATAGTAGGGGGGGTATTTTTTTTAAGGGGAGGGGCTTAATTTTAAAAAAATTAAAATTGTCTTATATTACGAGGTATCGGCTATGGTAGAGTACGACTACTATCCCCCCCTACCTCTTGCCCCCCCCTACCCCATGCCCCACCCCCCCAATTTTTTTTTTTTTTTTTTTTTTAAATTTTAGGGGAGAGAGAAAGTTTAAGGTGGTGTCGCCCTCTATCGTAAGGTTAAATATTTATGGAATTCAAAAATGACTGCTTCTGTAAAAGTTATAGCATAGTATAAAATAAAATATTCTAAAGTATCTCATCATACTGCTTACAATAGAAATTTAAGTTATAGCATGGTGTAAAATAAAGTAACTTACCACTGCCTACAATGGAAATATATAGTTATAGCATAGCACTTAATAAATAATTTTAAAATGTGTTGCCATAGTGCTCGCAAAGGAATATGAAATAGAAATTTAAGTTCTAACATAACGCTAAATAAATAATTTTAAAGTTTCTTAGCAAACTGCTTACAATGAAAATATTTAGTTAAAGCATAGCACTTAATAAAATATTTTAAAGTTTCTTACCAAACTGCTTACAATGGAAATATTTAGTTATAGCATAGTATAAAATAACATATTCTAAAGTATCTCACTATACTGCTTACAATGGAAATTTAAGTTATAGCATGGTGTAAAATGGAAATATATAGTTATAGCATAGTATAAAATAAATAATTTTAAAGTGTCTTAGCAAACTGCTTACAATGAAAATATTTAGTTAAAGCATAGCACTTAATAAAATATTTTAAAGTTTCTTACCAAACTGCTTACAATGGAAATATTTAGTTATAGCGTAGCACTTAACAAAAATTTTAAATTGACACATGTAAATAATTATAGTTATAAACCGACATATAGGCAGATAGGCAGGCACACAGACAAGCAGGCAGGCAGGTAGGCAGACAGACAGACACACAGTGAACTATTTGTTACGTACACAAGCATGCATATACGAAATGAACTAATTGTAATAAAATACAAGACGTGCATACGTTTTAAAACATTTTTTTTTCACAGAAATTAAGAAAATATTAAATTTCGACTACAACTTTCACTTTGAAATAGCGTACTCCCTTGTTAAAAATTATTAGCTTTTAACAAACATGTAAATGAAGCGGGGTTCGAACCTCGAACTTGACAAAATGATCTCATGATGTGTTGATTTGCAGTAGGTTTAAACGAACACACCATGAGACCATGTTTATTAGACGCGATTTAAGATATATAAGAAAAGGTGTCACGTGACTGAACATATTGGATTATTACTATACAGTACTAATGATATTATAAATTTTGTAAAATAATTTAAGCTTTACGATAAACTTTAATGTTTAAACTTACAAACACATTGGAATGTATTTATAACATATAAAATAACCTTATAAAAGGTTGGTTGGTTTGTTGGTTTTATAAACTTGCAAAGCAAAGCATATCTTACCAATTTGCATACAACAGATTTTGTAACATAAATTATATAATACAGCAAATTTTAACTTACCAAGTGAGGTTTAAGGATACTGTAATAGAATTTTTAATTGTATACTTTAAAAAAGAAAGTTTAACTTACCATTATGTTTTTGCTCGGATTCGAACTGTCAACCTTTTGGCTAGCTTTCCAATGCGCTCCCAATTACGCTACGATGGTTCCGTACAATTAATATAAATAATGAAACCTAACACAATGTTACTTTTTTTTCTTAAGATTTTCAAGTTAATAAAACAGGATATGACGACATTTATAGAATAACATCCTGTTTTACAACGATAAGAATAGCAATATAAGAAGCTTGTACACCATAATGAATTTACTGTTTAAAGTTTTGACTTAAACGATTATTCTTCTAATTACTTAAAACCTTGCTGTATATTTGCTTGATCACCTATCTGTTTACCCTGCTTTTTGGATACTTCTAAACCTGAAAATGACTACTTCGCTTAACACATCTTACTATGAAATTTCAGAAATCAGCGAATTTAGTAGAATATTTCAGTATTTTGACGTTTTTACCCCATACCATTGGGACTTAGGGGAGGATACGATTGTCGAAGTGCAAATGAATAAGGACTGTGAGTTAAACGTTCACATTCAAAAATATAAAGAATTTGAGAATAGTGGTAAAATGTACCCTACAAATGAAGGAATTACAATATCGTGCGCAACCTTTGATAAATTTGAAACGAGAATGACAAAATTTAATTTTGACTCTGCAGAAAAAGAAACATTCGTATCTAACAACGACTTACTAACGATTTATGTGGATAAGGAATCATGCATACTGCAAAAACTATTGAAACCTGATTGTTTACTACTTACAAAAGAACAATTTCTCAAACTAGAGAAAAACTGTATTGAAATTAGCGAATGTCTTATTCAAACTTTTTTAACAAAACTTTTACCTGTTTATGTTTTAAAAAACGTAAAAATATGTAAATGTTCTCACTTTACAGAGGAAGAGGCGATGGACTATTTTTTAGAATGCTTCGATCATGAATTAGAGAGATCAGTATATCGCACGTTTGACTGTTATTTATGTTCAATCGGCCAACCAGTAGAAATGGATCATGAATGTATGAGATATAATTTAAGAAAACAGTTTGACTGGTGTGCAGACAGTACTTTGTTAAATTTCAACATTAAGGAATTTGTGAAAAACCTGCTAGAGAAATGTACATGTAATTATACTTATTTATTTTTTGAATCTATGAATGTAGACTTTTATAATAAGCATTTAAGCAATGTATTTATAAATTAACGTAGAAATGTTTTATATTTAATAAATATTTGTTTAGTTTTTCATCATGTGTCTGTTTTTTATTTATGTATAAGGAATAAATAAGTTTAGTTTTCGGAAAGTTTTACAATTTTTATTCAGAAAATGTAGAAACTTGTTTTATTTTTCTACAAAAATTAAGGATTTTATACTATTTCATTAATCATGTGTACCATTATTATAATATAACTTACATATTGTATACAAAATACTACCCTTTACTTGATAAATTATTTAAGATTTTAAACCAAAACTGAACGAATATTATAAAGATTATCGAGTTTGAAAATAGATCTGTTGTCTACCAGACCAAAAACAGGAAACTACTTATTTGCGGATAACATCCCTGTTTTCTTACTGATAACGATACTTCTTGTATAGTTTAAAGTATAAAAATTATTTCATTTACTTAATTAGCAATACCATATAATGAACGAGTATTTTCACACATTTAAATTTGCATTTTAAGCCACGATGAATACATAATAAAACATTACTTGTATACTTTTACATAAAAATTGAAAATACATTTATACTTAACGAAATCACCCACTGTATAATAAAAGATACTTTGCTAAATTACTTATGTTTAACATACAGACTAATTTCTGTATACGATATATATCACGTGACGCTATTTTTAATTATTTTAAGCATGCGCGCCCTCTACAATTAAATAAATATTCATGAAAAGTTTTATTTGAAATAATATTCATACTGTTTCTGTGCCGTTAAGACGTTCTAATTTTTTCTCCGTTTAAGTGATCTGCGATTTTAATTGATTTAAATTAAATAAGTACAATGCAAGACATGGTGTTAGACGAACCAACCAAGATAAGAAAAGCCTTGACATCGGAGTTTAAGGAGCAAATAGACTGTACTATTTTAATGAAACCTGTTTTGAATAAGGAACCGATGGCCTCTTCATCAGATCAAGTCGATCAAAAGTTACCTTTTACATGTGATACATGTAAAAAAGTATTTACTAAAAAATATATGTTATTAAGACATATGAACTTACATTTAGAAAAAAACCCCTCTAAGTGTGATAATCTGTTTACTACAAAGAGCGCTTTACAGGGTGATATGCTAATTAATCCCAAGACATCTGCCACATATAAATGTGAGAAATGCAGTAAGACTTTCTCACGAAAAAATGTGTTAGTTAGACACATGAAATTTCACTTAGAAAAGAAACCTTTTAATTGTAAAATGTGTTCGAAATCATTTGTGCAGAAAAGCGACTTACAAAAGCATAACTTAGTACATTCTAAACAAGGCGTTATGCATAAATGTAATGATTGTGATAAAAAGTTTTTACGGGAAAAAAATTTAATAAATCATACTATGATTCATAACACCCCTCAGCAAAAGCAAAGGAATATTGAACCGTTTACCAGACACTGTAAATGTGTCGATTGTTCTGAAATATTTAATCACAGATTTGACTTAGTGAAGCATAGAAAAATTCATCTCTCGCCCAAAGAACATATATCTGAACAGCGTACTGAACTTTTAAACCATTTACAGAATTTATTACTACGTATAGACACTTTACAAAATGCTATAAAAAATGAAACTATTCCTTTTTGAAATATTGACTTTACCAATTTATTTGAACTATACAACTTCTTGTATATACTAATGTATGTGTTTAAATAATTAAATAAATAATAGATAAGTGAAAAAGCTTTTGTGTTTTATTTTTCAATATGATTATATTATATCACTATTATGTGAATGAATGGACTTGTAAATTTAAACCCTATGTATAAAAATAAATTTCTTGCACTTTTACAAGAAGTAAAAATTTAATACAAATATATTTCAGATTTTTTAAATATATTATTGATTCACATATAATAGTTAAATTAATATGCTATTAAACATATAATTTTGTATAATCTATATTATTAATTTTCTTTAACACATATTACTTTTTTACAATAAATCGATTTAACTAATTATACATTTGTGTAATTAAACAAACTTATTTTACTAAATATACGTATCGATAATTAATTTTTATTATTTACATACACATGATTATACTTTTATCGTACGCGATTAACTATTTATACATTTAATAAGCGTTGCCATACCCGCTTTTATAAATAATTAGATATTATAAAGCATACGGATTTCACATAAACAAGCAATATTCATTAAATGAACAATTTGAATCTTTAAGCTATAACGTCATATTTACTTTTAAACTTGCTTTTAACTGTAACCATCACTCTTTTTTAACCTATGTTAGTAACTGTTTAGATATAATATAATCAGTTTACTGTTGACTTTTGTCGTGACTGAACCTTTTACTGTTTGTTATTTAAAAAATGGCTTGTGAATTAGATGGGATTAAACGGTCGTGTGAAGAAATGGCTTCTTCAACAAAGTTTCAACGTTTAGATAAACCTATGGAAAATTCTGATTTTTATAATAATGAATTTTTACCCAAATCTAATATACAGGAGAACTATGAAACACTATCACCTACCATGGACTTGTATGCAGCAGAGCCTAAGATTACCAAGGATTCTACAACACCAATATTTACTAACTGTGATAATGACGAAACGTCTTTCCCCGACACCTGTTGTGAGTCTACCTCTGCTAAAAGCTTTTTGGATACAATGTTTAAGGATCTAGATTTTAAAAATTTGGAAACATATCTTACCTCACAGCCTACAAGTGGTTTAATTTCTTCAAATGAACCATCAACTAGCATTACACATAGTAGTGAACAATTATATAACATATCCCCTCCCATCGCATGTGTGAATAACATTTCCAAAACCAAACATGGTAAATCTCGCATTTTTGTCATGTTTCGGATTAAACTTGCTGATTTTATATTTTTAACTTTAAAACGACATTATAAACAGTTTTATGTACATATTGAAGAGATCAAACACAATGTATTTACAAATGAAGAAATTTCATCAACAAATAGAATTTTTATGGATATTTCAACATGGTATGAATTCCAATATAAAATTTTTGGATTTAATTTAAAATATAAAAGTTCATCGTTTATTGCTAACAATACAGTATTAGTGTTAAATTATAATAATTCTATTATGCAAATAAAAAATTTAAAGAATTATACACATTGTGTTTTAAACGATTTTCAGTTAGAAAATTTAAAAGAAAAAGCTATTGATTTTAATACCAATCTTATTAAACACTTGTATACAGTTCATCTACCGCAGTTAATTAAGCAAAAATGCACACTCGTTAATTTACCTTCTGAAATCGAGCGTGTTTTACTAACGAAACTTATCTCTTCTATTGAGGATAATGTACTGACAATATTAAACCAAATTTATGAATGTGTAGGATGTATATTTAGACACCAATCCCAAAGTCTACATACATGTTTCACCTTTAATAAACGTGAAAGATTTAATCACTTAGGGGATATGATTTTAATGCTTGTAAATTTTGATTATGTTATTTCAAGGTTTTTAAACGGAGTTGAATGTATCAGTGAAAACTTTTTACGTAACATTAATGTGGAATTTATTCGAAATGTATTATTTAAGTCCTGAAAATAAAATATTTTGCTTTCAATCTGTGTGTTTATTTAAACAAAATGTGTGTGTGTTTATTAATATTGTTTAACTTGCAATTTAAGATTAATGATTTCTCTTATATGTTTATAACAGAAACATGATAACATAGTATGTATACTAAATGTTAGTAACATACTACACATGTTAGTAAATGTATTTTTGAACTATTATAAAAGTTTTTAAAATTTTACAAGATAACAAAATTATTTTTCAGTTAAAAAAGTTTTATAAATTTACAATTTTAAATTTAAAACTTAATAAAAGTATTTCATACTTTATCAAAGTTGATTCGTCTTGTATGTTAATATTATAGAATGGTAACACACTATATAGTTGTTATGTTACTACATGTACTTATAAAAATAATTTAAACATGTTATATTATTGTAAAAGTTTTTAAAAAATTTACAAACTAACTGAATTAAATTATAAGTAAACAAAATAATTATTTTTTTAATTAAAATAAATTAACAAAAATGAAAAGTTATCAAAATTATTTTTTAAATGTTTTAAAATACTTAATTTTAATAAATTGTGTCTATGTATATATATATATATATATGTGTGTATGTACCTATATACATGTGGAACTTTAGTTAAGTAATAGAAATTCTCAAACTTTGTCATTAGAAACCCTATATTCTGATAATTAATAACAATTAGCTTTAAATTAAAGAAATAGATTAATTTATACTTACAAATATAACCCACTTATAATAGCACGTCCATCTTACATAGTTACTTCAGACATTATGCTTGTTTCTATCCTAGCAACAGGATGTTTTTGTCGTACCACGTGATTTCCTTTAAAGTCACGTGATCATGAAGATAAGAATTAAACACAACGTGTTTGACATTTTCACTTCTGCTATAGAAGAGGCTTGTTTGGTAAGTTATAATGTCCTGTATTCTTTATTTTACACTTTATTTTACAATTTATTAAGAAGATCTATTTTAAATAACGTTTATATTGCAAACGTAAGGTAAAAGCACTAAATTATTGTTTTAAAAGCCTTTTATTTTGTAATTCTGTCGACAATAAGATGATGTAATACATTTAAAATCTTACTATTGGGTTTTATTTTAGCATAAACATTATTTATTCAACTGGCTATTGCGTTTAGAAGTAACTTAATTTTCTTACACAAGCGGAAAATAATATTTCTTCATTAATATATCATGTTTACAAAATTTTTAAGTTATATATAATATAACTTGTAAATACATAGTATATTTTTATACTATAAGTATCTATAAGTATATGTATACTTACATGTTATTTAAGTATATATGTATACTTATGGATTTGGTATCACTGATACATTCAACTCCGTTTAAAAACCTTGAAATAACATAATCAAAATTTACAAGCATTAAAATCATATCCCCTAAGTGATTAAATCTTTCACGTTTATTAAAGGTGAAACATGTATGTAGACTTTGGGATTGGTGTCTAAATATACATCCTACACATTCATAAATTTGGTTTAATATTGTCAGTACATTATCCTCAATAGAAGAGATAAGTTTCGTTAGTAAAACACGCTCGATTTCAGAAGGTAAATTAACGAGTGTGCATTTTTGCTTAATTAACTGCGGTAGATGAACTGTATACAAGTGTTTAATAAGATTGGTATTAAAGTCAATAGCTTTTTCTTTTAAATTTTCTAACTGAAAATCGTTTAAAACACAATGTGTATAATTCTTTAAATTTTTTATTTGCATAATAGAATTATTATAATTTAACACTAATACTGTATTGTTAGCAATAAACGATGAACTTTTATATTTTAAATTAAATCCAAAAATTTTATATTGGAATTCATACCATGTTGAAATATCCATAAAAATTCTATTTGTTGATGAAATTTCTTCATTTGTAAATACATTGTGTTTGATCTCTTCAATATGTACATAAAACTGTTTATAATGTCGTTTTAAAGTTAAAAATATAAAATCAGCAAGTTTAATCCGAAACATGACAAAAATGCGAGATTTACCATGTTTGGTTTTGGAAATGTTATTCACACATGCGATGGGAGGGGATATGTTATATAATTGTTCACTACTATGTGTAATGCTAGTTGATGGTTCATTTGAAGAAATTAAACCACTTGTAGGCTGTGAGGTAAGATATGTTTCCAAATTTTTAAAATCTAGATCCTTAAACATTGTATCCAAAAAGCTTTTAGCAGAGGTAGACTCACAACAGGTGTCGGGGAAAGACGTTTCGTCATTATCACAGTTAGTAAATATTGGTGTTGTAGAATCCTTGGTAATCTTAGGCTCTGCTGCATACAAGTCCATGGTAGGTGATAGTGTTTCATAGTTCTCCTGTATATTAGATTTGGGTAAAAATTCATTATTATAAAAATCAGAATTTTCCATAGGTTTATCTAAACGTTGAAACTTTGTTGAAGAAGCCATTTCTTCACACGACCGTTTAATCCCATCTAATTCACAAGCCATTTTTTAAATAACAAACAGTAAAAGGTTCAGTCACGACAAAAGTCAACAGTAAACTGATTATATTATATCTAAACAGTTACTAACATAGGTTAAAAAAGAGTGATGGTTACAGTTAAAAGCAAGTTTAAAAGTAAATATGACGTTATAGCTTAAAGATTCAAATTGTTCATTTAATGAATATTGCTTGTTTATGTGAAATCCGTATGCTTTATAATATCTAATTATTTATAAAAGCGGGTATGGCAACGCTTATTAAATGTATAAATAGTTAATCGCGTACGATAAAAGTATAATCATGTGTATGTAAATAATAAAAATTAATTATCGATACGTATATTTAGTAAAATAAGTTTGTTTAATTACACAAATGTATAATTAGTTAAATCGATTTATTGTAAAAAAGTAATATGTGTTAAAGAAAATTAATAATATAGATTATACAAAATTATATGTTTAATAGCATATTAATTTAACTATTATATGTGAATCAATAATATATTTAAAAAATCTGAAATATATTTGTATTAAATTTTTACTTCTTGTAAAAGTGCAAGAAATTTATTTTTATACATAGGGTTTAAATTTACAAGTCCATTCATTCACATAATAGTGATATAATATAATCATATTGAAAAATAAAACACAAAAGCTTTTTCACTTATCTATTATTTATTTAATTATTTAAACACATACATTAGTATATACAAGAAGTTGTATAGTTCAAATAAATTGGTAAAGTCAATATTTCAAAAAGGAATAGTTTCATTTTTTATAGCATTTTGTAAAGTGTCTATACGTAGTAATAAATTCTGTAAATGGTTTAAAAGTTCAGTACGCTGTTCAGATATATGTTCTTTGGGCGAGAGATGAATTTTTCTATGCTTCACTAAGTCAAATCTGTGATTAAATATTTCAGAACAATCGACACATTTACAGTGTCTGGTAAACGGTTCAATATTCCTTTGCTTTTGCTGAGGGGTGTTATGAATCATAGTATGATTTATTAAATTTTTTTCCCGTAAAAACTTTTTATCACAATCATTACATTTATGCATAACGCCTTGTTTAGAATGTACTAAGTTATGCTTTTGTAAGTCGCTTTTCTGCACAAATGATTTCGAACACATTTTACAATTAAAAGGTTTCTTTTCTAAGTGAAATTTCATGTGTCTAACTAACACATTTTTTCGTGAGAAAGTCTTACTGCATTTCTCACATTTATATGTGGCAGATGTCTTGGGATTAATTAGCATATCACCCTGTAAAGCGCTCTTTGTAGTAAACAGATTATCACACTTAGAGGGGTTTTTTTCTAAATGTAAGTTCATATGTCTTAATAACATATATTTTTTAGTAAATACTTTTTTACATGTATCACATGTAAAAGGTAACTTTTGATCGACTTGATCTGATGAAGAGGCCATCGGTTCCTTATTCAAAACAGGTTTCATTAAAATAGTACAGTCTATTTGCTCCTTAAACTCCGATGTCAAGGCTTTTCTTATCTTGGTTGGTTCGTCTAACACCATGTCTTGCATTGTACTTATTTAATTTAAATCAATTAAAATCGCAGATCACTTAAACGGAGAAAAAATTAGAACGTCTTAACGGCACAGAAACAGTATGAATATTATTTCAAATAAAACTTTTCATGAATATTTATTTAATTGTAGAGGGCGCGCATGCTTAAAATAATTAAAAATAGCGTCACGTGATATATATCGTATACAGAAATTAGTCTGTATGTTAAACATAAGTAATTTAGCAAAGTATCTTTTATTATACAGTGGGTGATTTCGTTAAGTATAAATGTATTTTCAATTTTTATGTAAAAGTATACAAGTAATGTTTTATTATGTATTCATCGTGGCTTAAAATGCAAATTTAAATGTGTGAAAATACTCGTTCATTATATGGTATTGCTAATTAAGTAAATGAAATAATTTTTATACTTTAAACTATACAAGAAGTATCGTTATCAGTAAGAAAACAGGGATGTTATCCGCAAATAAGTAGTTTCCTGTTTTTGGTCTGGTAGACAACAGATCTATTTTCAAACTCGATAATCTTTATAATATTCGTTCAGTTTTGGTTTAAAATCTTAAATAATTTATCAAGTAAAGGGTAGTATTTTGTATACAATATGTAAGTTATATTATAATAATGGTACA
The DNA here is from genome assembly GCA_963931845.1 of Maratus michaelseni. Taxonomy (NCBI): domain Eukaryota; kingdom Metazoa; phylum Arthropoda; class Arachnida; order Araneae; family Salticidae; genus Maratus; species Maratus michaelseni. The sequence continues at coordinate 30,794,227 of OZ007599.1, forward strand.
CATGATTAATGAAATAGTATAAAATCCTTAATTTTTGTAGAAAAATAAAACAAGTTTCTACATTTTCTGAATAAAAATTGTAAAACTTTCCGAAAACTAAACTTATTTATTCCTTATACATAAATAAAAAACAGACACATGATGAAAAACTAAACAAATATTTATTAAATATAAAACATTTCTACGTTAATTTATAAATACATTGCTTAAATGCTTATTATAAAAGTCTACATTCATAGATTCAAAAAATAAATAAGTATAATTACATGTACATTTCTCTAGCAGGTTTTTCACAAATTCCTTAATGTTGAAATTTAACAAAGTACTGTCTGCACACCAGTCAAACTGTTTTCTTAAATTATATCTCATACATTCATGATCCATTTCTACTGGTTGGCCGATTGAACATAAATAACAGTCAAACGTGCGATATACTGATCTCTCTAATTCATGATCGAAGCATTCTAAAAAATAGTCCATCGCCTCTTCCTCTGTAAAGTGAGAACATTTACATATTTTTACGTTTTTTAAAACATAAACAGGTAAAAGTTTTGTTAAAAAAGTTTGAATAAGACATTCGCTAATTTCAATACAGTTTTTCTCTAGTTTGAGAAATTGTTCTTTTGTAAGTAGTAAACAATCAGGTTTCAATAGTTTTTGCAGTATGCATGATTCCTTATCCACATAAATCGTTAGTAAGTCGTTGTTAGATACGAATGTTTCTTTTTCTGCAGAGTCAAAATTAAATTTTGTCATTCTCGTTTCAAATTTATCAAAGGTTGCGCACGATATTGTAATTCCTTCATTTGTAGGGTACATTTTACCACTATTCTCAAATTCTTTATATTTTTGAATGTGAACGTTTAACTCACAGTCCTTATTCATTTGCACTTCGACAATCGTATCCTCCCCTAAGTCCCAATGGTATGGGGTAAAAACGTCAAAATACTGAAATATTCTACTAAATTCGCTGATTTCTGAAATTTCATAGTAAGATGTGTTAAGCGAAGTAGTCATTTTCAGGTTTAGAAGTATCCAAAAAGCAGGGTAAACAGATAGGTGATCAAGCAAATATACAGCAAGGTTTTAAGTAATTAGAAGAATAATCGTTTAAGTCAAAACTTTAAACAGTAAATTCATTATGGTGTACAAGCTTCTTATATTGCTATTCTTATCGTTGTAAAACAGGATGTTATTCTATAAATGTCGTCATATCCTGTTTTATTAACTTGAAAATCTTAAGAAAAAAAAGTAACATTGTGTTAGGTTTCATTATTTATATTAATTGTACGGAACCATCGTAGCGTAATTGGGAGCGCATTGGAAAGCTAGCCAAAAGGTTGACAGTTCGAATCCGAGCAAAAACATAATGGTAAGTTAAACTTTCTTTTTTAAAGTATACAATTAAAAATTCTATTACAGTATCCTTAAACCTCACTTGGTAAGTTAAAATTTGCTGTATTATATAATTTATGTTACAAAATCTGTTGTATGCAAATTGGTAAGATATGCTTTGCTTTGCAAGTTTATAAAACCAACAAACCAACCAACCTTTTATAAGGTTATTTTATATGTTATAAATACATTCCAATGTGTTTGTAAGTTTAAACATTAAAGTTTATCGTAAAGCTTAAATTATTTTACAAAATTTATAATATCATTAGTACTGTATAGTAATAATCCAATATGTTCAGTCACGTGACACCTTTTCTTATATATCTTAAATCGCGTCTAATAAACATGGTCTCATGGTGTGTTCGTTTAAACCTACTGCAAATCAACACATCATGAGATCATTTTGTCAAGTTCGAGGTTCGAACCCCGCTTCATTTACATGTTTGTTAAAAGCTAATAATTTTTAACAAGGGAGTACGCTATTTCAAAGTGAAAGTTGTAGTCGAAATTTAATATTTTCTTAATTTCTGTGAAAAAAAAATGTTTTAAAACGTATGCACGTCTTGTATTTTATTACAATTAGTTCATTTCGTATATGCATGCTTGTGTACGTAACAAATAGTTCACTGTGTGTCTGTCTGTCTGCCTACCTGCCTGCCTGCTTGTCTGTGTGCCTGCCTATCTGCCTATATGTCGGTTTATAACTATAATTATTTACATGTGTCAATTTAAAATTTTTGTTAAGTGCTACGCTATAACTAAATATTTCCATTGTAAGCAGTTTGGTAAGAAACTTTAAAATATTTTATTAAGTGCTATGCTTTAACTAAATATTTTCATTGTAAGCAGTTTGCTAAGACACTTTAAAATTATTTATTTTATACTATGCTATAACTATATATTTCCATTTTACACCATGCTATAACTTAAATTTCCATTGTAAGCAGTATAGTGAGATACTTTAGAATATGTTATTTTATACTATGCTATAACTAAATATTTCCATTGTAAGCAGTTTGGTAAGAAACTTTAAAATATTTTATTAAGTGCTATGCTTTAACTAAATATTTTCATTGTAAGCAGTTTGCTAAGAAACTTTAAAATTATTTATTTAGCGTTATGTTAGAACTTAAATTTCTATTTCATATTCCTTTGCGAGCACTATGGCAACACATTTTAAAATTATTTATTAAGTGCTATGCTATAACTATATATTTCCATTGTAGGCAGTGGTAAGTTACTTTATTTTACACCATGCTATAACTTAAATTTCTATTGTAAGCAGTATGATGAGATACTTTAGAATATTTTATTTTATACTATGCTATAACTTTTACAGAAGCAGTCATTTTTGAATTCCATAAATATTTAACCTTACGATAGAGGGCGACACCACCTTAAACTTTCTCTCTCCCCTAAAATTTAAAAAAAAAAAAAAAAAAAAAATTGGGGGGGGGGGGGGGGGCATGGGGTAGGGGGGGCCAAGAGGTAGGGGGGGATAGTAGTCGTACTCTACCATAGCCGATACCTCGTAATATAAGACAATTTTAAATTTTTTAAAATTAAGCCCCTCCCCTTAAAAAAAATACCCCCCCTACTATAACATGCTGCCCCCTCCTAAAACCCCCTCTCCTATAGCACACCCTTTCGCCCCACCCTCGATTTTAAGTTTGAATTTTATCATCGTAGTCTTTTACAACAATTTAGCACCGCCGCCGCACCACAGCACCGCCTCATGACCCGCCGCAACGCCGCCCCATGGCATGAAACCCCCCTTTTCCGTTTTGTAAAATAGGTTGTTCTACAATATTAAGATCACCAGTTATGATATGACCATGTGTTGTATTTATATACTTTTGATATTTAGGGTCATTACAATAACATGGGTAATTCTTTGAAGAGACCAAATTTTTTGCAAAAGAATTGTAATTAAAAATTTTACGTCCAAGTGTGCGATTATATTTGTATGTCTTGTGAATGGTAAAATTTTTTATTGGAAAATTATTATTAATGTTGTTTATTATATTGTGTAAATTTATATTATTAAATACATGATTGGAAAAATTTATAATTAATTGTGTATTATTAGTTTTATATTTAGGTTTATTAGAAAGACTTGTATTTAATAGGTTTGCTCTATAATGTAGAATATCATAAAAGATATCACAAAAATGTGGAGAATATTGATTCTTTTTAAATACCTTGAAATATTGGTTTATGTATTTCTTTTTTATACTAAAAACATGTTTTCTTATAGCAAGCCAACAATAATCATTACAAAATTGTGTCTCAAGATTATCAAGCTCCTGTTGAATCACAATATCATCAGTGTATTTTTTGTTATTATGTTTACCTCTACCAGATCTTGAAGTTTTTTTTAAGTTTGAAAAATTTAATCCGGAATAAAGATTTTTATAATTTTCATATTTAGTTAAATCTGAAAATACAGGATGTGATTTTTTGTATATTAATTGATTTAATCCATAAGGATATGTAGTATTAAAATGTCTTATATATTTAGATTCTAGAAAAAGTCGTTCAGTATAATTTTTTTGTATTTTAAGTATTCTAATAGTAATATTTTTAAAATCATGATTTTTGAAATGAGTATATTCAATGTTATGAGTTGTTTGAAATTTAGAATTTTTATATTTATCAATATGAGAACGATGTAAATTTAGCCGCTTATGTAATTTTTGACAAGACTGTCCTATATATTCCATGTTACACGAATTGCATTTCAATGAATAGATTACATTGTATGCTTTGCAAAATTTTACCAAATTAAGATTGTTATTATTTGAAATTATATATATATATATATATATACACACACATATATATATATATATATACACACACACACATCGGGGTTTTACATATATGATCAAATTTGTACCCAGTAATAAAATCTAGTCGCCAGTAAAAAAGAAAAAAGAAATATCCCCCCACCCAAACCTCCCTCATCATTTATTTTCAAAAAGAAAATAATAATAATAATAATAATAATAATAATAATAATAATAATAATAATAACTAGTAAATCTACAGATCGGAGGCCTCAACGTCAGCTCCACAAATCATTGTTCATTGATCTCACTAATTTTTAACATTATCTGCATAATATTGGATATCCTAAAATTCAATTTTTTAAAGTTATTTATACATCTATAAGAATGTAAAATTTATCGAAAGTTCCGGAAATTTTAAAAGTATCGCATTAAACACAATGTTATGCAATGATATGATAAACTATTTATTACTGTATTTTTTCAGAATAACTACATTACATCAGGGGGGTGGAACCCCCCTGAACCCTCCGTTGTAGCTTTAATTATATATCCTAAATTTCCAGTAATTCGGCTATTTCATTTCTTCAGTATATGTCTGAATGTATTTACTATTTTAATTTCATTAGAATAACCATCTCTTTGTACAAGAGGTTTTATCCTATCCTTAAAAGAATACTTATTTTTTAACCACTAAATATCATATGTTGCTGAAATTGAATAAAATTCCGTGTATTCGATAGTATTTTCTGAAAGACTTTTGCCTTTACCAAAAAAATGGAAAACGCTATTCGATTGCATAGTTTCTGAATAAGAACAAGTGCCAATTTCATGTGTTTCCGAAGAAAAATGAATTCTGAAATGTGTCAGAAAGTAAGTCCGCTGGATTTGAAAACAGCTTTAAACAAAATATACTTCTGACAAAAAATTGATTACTGACACATTTATTTAAATTCTTACATGTAAAATAAATAATGCTTTATTTATAGTAACTAATTATAAATTGCACTGAAATATGTTTTTTTTTTTGTTTTGTTTTTTATCTTTGAAGTATAATTTAAAAATGTTTCATTTGTGAAAGGAGAATCACGAAATTTACCGAAAAAAAGAGAACCCGTATAATCTCATCATTTCTGAGTTTTAAATTAGTGTAACAAATTTTAATAATAAAGCTATACAATAGTTATTTTTTAGTTAATCTACCGCATAAATATTTAATATTTTCGAAAGAAACGTTAAAACTAACTCAGTAAGAGTTATGTAATAAATAATAGAAAAAAGGTATTGTAGAAAATTTATACAACTGTATTTATTCGCTGGATATGTCTATTGTCTATCTATTCATTTTAATGACACTTGCCACTGTATGTTTGTTTTTTCCCGAGAAAGAGTGAATAAATGATAGTTCTAGTATTTTTGTTTAGCAAATAAACGCTTTTTCATTTTACTATTGTAGGCAATTAAAAAATATATCGGGTATTAAACTTCAGAGGTGAGTGGTGAAAAAAAATCTTTATTGATCCCAAATCAATAACGTTTTTTAAAAATCTGTATGATGCCTAGTAAAACAAATAATCAGCATCTATTTACATCATTTCAAAATACCATTTTTTAAACTTTCTTCTCTGCTCTTAAAATGAAATTTTCAGCTTTAGAAGTTGCATACTGATAGCCAAAGGCAAAATTTCACACATTAGGTGGTCTTTCTTATCGCTCAATGAAGATTTTTCCCGTTTGACTTCCCGTTGAGTTCCCGGAAAGAAAGGGAGGTAACTTGTTTGGGGCTGTCATTTTACTGTTTTCGGCTGTTTTAAAAAAGGCAGTACAATTTTTTTAGGATTGTAGCATCGATTAAATTTTTTTTTAAATCGAAATAAAAAGCATTTTTGGAAAGCTAAATAATCAGGCTACGATTGTGTCTTTACCAAATTTTAAAATGTCAAACAGATTTTTCGCGATAAGACACTAAACATGAATCTTCAAAATAACGCACTTATATCACATTAAAAAAAAATAATAATAATAAAATTTGAAAGGAGCATGCATATTTTAAATGTACAGGTTTTGAAAGCTACAAAAATTACTAAATTCGAGCAAAATGCGAAAAGATGACACTTCTAAATTTCTCCCATTGAAATAACATTAGCTGCTCTGTCTGGGAGAGCCAGTGAAGTAGCCCCTTAAGAAAGGATTCCGTTATAGGCAAGTTACGTTTTCACTCTTATGTATTTTTAATTTCGTTATCCTGAAATTTAATCTACTTTATATATATTTCCACTTAGCACACTCTCAAAAACTCGTTTCTGTTTCTTCGGAATATTAAAAAAACATACCAATATTTGAAAAAATAAAATATGAACTTGAAAAATAAAACCTGTCTATGACGGAATCCTGCTTTAAACGAAAAATTTTATGGTCTTAAAGGAAAGGATGTAAAATATTTAGACAGATAAGACGGAAACCTGCCTAAAACGGAATTTTGAACATTCTTTGCTATACCGTTTTACCAAGTTTTATTTACACCTTTTGGGAGAGCTCAAGGGGGTGTCATGACCCCCATGACCCCCCCCCCCTTGGATCCGCCATTAGTATGAGTCAGATCTTGTCAAATTCCTAGCTGCAATCTTGGCATAATTTTAATTGTGGGGGTACTGACTTTACAGTTTAATTTTTTTCGTAATGTATAGCTAAAATGTTATTTTAGCAGTGCTCACAGCGAGCAGTTTTTTTTTTTTTTTTTTTTTTTTTTTTTTTAGGCAGGTCAAATTTACAATAATAAAAAAATGTCCTATCTACTGAAAATATAGAATGATTAGTGTTTTTGCATCATAATTTGCAATATACCAAATTTAAATTTTTTTTTCTTGCATTTATTGTATTTTCAGTTTCTACACACTGCTTCTTTATCCAAAATCAGAGTCTTTTTCCTACTGATTTAAAAATGATTTTTTTTTTTTTAAATATAAAACTAAAATTTAATTTACATTAATTTTGCATGTTTTTTTTCCCTTTTCCTATAATATATAGATACATTTTTATGTATTGGGTAAACAATTTTTATGAATTATTACATATATTATACACTTATATTCGAATAACTTTGTACAGATCAGTTTTAAATTCATGTAATTACATGTGTCAATTTAAAATTTTTGTTAAGTGCTACGCTATAACTAAATATTTCCATTGTAAGCAGTTTGGTAAGAAACTTTAAAATATTTTATTAAGTGCTATGCTTTAACTAAATATTTTCATTGTAAGCAGTTTGCTAAGACACTTTAAAATTATTTATTTTATACTATGCTATAACTATATATTTCCATTTTACACCATGCTATAACTTAAATTTCCATTGTAAGCAGTATAGTGAGATACTTTAGAATATGTTATTTTATACTATGCTATAACTAAATATTTCCATTGTAAGCAGTTTGGTAAGAAACTTTAAAATATTTTATTAAGTGCTATGCTTTAACTAAATATTTTCATTGTAAGCAGTTTGCTAAGAAACTTTAAAATTATTTATTTAGCGTTATGTTAGAACTTAAATTTCTATTTCATATTCCTTTGCGAGCACTATGGCAACACATTTTAAAATTATTTATTAAGTGCTATGCTATAACTATATATTTCCATTGTAGGCAGTGGTAAGTTACTTTATTTTACACCATGCTATAACTTAAATTTCTATTGTAAGCAGTATGATGAGATACTTTAGAATATTTTATTTTATACTATGCTATAACTTTTACAGAAGCAGTCATTTTTGAATTCCATAAATATTTAACCTTACGATAGAGGGCGACACCACCTTAAACTTTCTCTCTCCCCTAAAATTTAAAAAAAAAAAAAAAAAAAATTGGGGGGGGGGCATGGGGTAGGGGGGGGCAAGAGGTAAGGGGGGGGGATAGTAGTCGTACTCTACCATAGCCGATACCTCGTAATATAAGACAATTTTAAATTTTTTAAAATTAAGCCCCCCCCCCCTTAAAAAAAATACCCCCCCTACTATAACATGCTGCCCCCTCCTAAAACCCCCTCTCCTATAGCACACCCTTTCGCCCCACCCTCGATTTTAAGTTTGAATTTTATCATCGTAGTCTTTTACAACAATTTAGCACCGCCGCCGCACCACAGCACCGCCTCATGACCCGCCGCAACGCCGCCTCATGGCATGAAACCCCCCTTTTCCATCTACTAAAACTTAATGCATAATGGCACAAAATTTCGTCTTCCATATAAGTGTAATATCAAATCCATAATATTGCAGTTTATTCAAGATATTGATTTGTTTATATATAAAATTGCTGTTGATTACAATAAACCAATCGAATATTTCAGTGAATGGAGATTTTCTGTAATTGATAAATTAAAAAATGAAATTATAAAAAATTATCATCATATTACACATGCAGCTTTTAAAAACATAAATAACCATATATCAGAATTACAAAATAAATTTATAATTACTTATGTAGATAAATCTCCAAATAATTATGCTATCATTTGTAAAGAATACTATAAAGTGTTAATTAACAATGCAATCAACACAAGTAATATTTTTAATAAAACTAAATTAAATATTGAAATAAATAACAGAAAATTATTAAATTATCACAAATTACTAAAAATCAAATGTAATAATTTTAATTATCCTTATCTTGTTATAATTCCAAAATTTCATAAAAATCCTATTAAATTTCGCACTGTTACCATCGGTTGTAACACATATAATAAAAATGCAAGCAATTTACTACTTAATATTTTAAAGCAGATATATGATATAACCTTAAAACATAATAACCAACATTGCCTAAAAAATAGTTTTCAACTCATTAATAAAATACATAATATCAATCCAGTAAAATTCATAAAAACATTGGATTTTAATGATTTATTTAATAACATTGATATAAAAGACTTACATAAAACAATGTGTATATTATTTAAAGAATTTAAATCTCAATTAAAATTAAAAGAACATATTTCAGTAAATTTTTTTAAAACTTTACTAAATTTTACATTGCATAATAATTACATTATATATGACAATATTATCTATAAACAATGCCAGGGAATTCCGCAGGGCGGAACCGCATCTAGTATTCTCTCTGATCTTTACTTATATTATTATGAAAGAAATATAAGTCCGAACAATGATTATGTATTTTATCGCTATATTGATGACATTATCATATTTTATTTCAATGAAAAAAATTGCACATCACCACTCAATTTTTATCCTACTCAGCTTAAATTAAGCGAAAATGATTTAATTAATAATAATATAAACTTTCTTGACTTAAAAATTAATATTACTAATAATTACAAATTAATTTTTGATATTTATGATAAGAGATTTGATTTCCCATTTAAAGTAAATATTTTTACCAATTTTGCTTCATGTTTACATAAATCTGTTTATAAAAATATAATTATCAATTATCTACATCGTATAAAATACTTATGCTCAGATATAAATAAAAACAAAAATATTAGATATATTCGAGATCAAGCAAAAATATATGGATATCCAATTTTTATGATAAATTCAATCATCAACTCTTTTAAATAACATTTATTATATAATTTAAATATAAACATGGTATGTAATAAATTATTGTTTTAGAGTGCGATAACATATAACAAAAGATATAGAAAATAATAATTATAACATACATTATTACAATTATAACATATTAGGAAATTTAATATTTAATATTTGTTTGAACATTATATACACTTTATATAGAACATTACAATTATAACATACATAATTACAATTATAACATATTAGGAAATTTAATATTTGATTGAACATTATATACACTTTGTATAGTTGTGATTGTGCGTTGCCGATCACCTCTGTTTAAGGTGTTATTGATGTGCAGTTTTCATACATTTATAAATTAACTTATACAATAACAAATTATATTATACATGGATAACTTTGGTGATTTTAACTCATAAACATATCTATTTGCAATATATATAAATATAAATATATATAGTTTATATTTTTGTCTATGAATAATTAAATTTAACAAGTATTTTAATTATTTTAATTACTGCATTGCATTAATTTGATTAAAAAACAGTAGTAATACTATTAATTAACAATTTTATAAATTTTGAGATATTTTGAATTGTTTATGAATTATTTAATTAGATATTTAAATTAATCTATGAAATATAAAATATATTTACAATGTAGTATAAATTAAACATTAATTATTTAATAACAAGTTTAATATATATTTAAGTAGTAGTAAAAATAAAACATTAATTATTTAATAATATGTCTATAATATCAGTGGATTAACACAGCTGGCAGCAAAAACAAATTGAATTAAAATAATATCTCTTTTACATAATATATTCTTGTTAAGAATATCTGAAATGCTGTGCAAGTTGAATTAATTCTGTGTAGATTTATTCATATTGTAGTATTATATTTTATTTGAATTTAAAGTAAAACTACAAGTTAGTATTGTTTTTTAAGGTTTATTTATATAATTAAATATAATGAAGTGAGTATGTAAATAATAAAGTGTATATCTAACTAAATATTAATTATGAATTATTATAATACCAATAGATGGCGACACTTTACCTTTCAGGTAGTTGTTGATAATATTATATTTAATTTAACTATAGAGGGAGCTATTGATTGTATATTAATTTTACTTTCAGGAATTAAAATTGGATGGAGTAATATATATTCACGGATATAATTTTGTTATAAGTGTATTAAAACCAGAATTATTTTGTGTGTTTTTGAATCATTTTGTGTTTGGGTGTCATCGATAGGGATGTGTTCTGAAAAAAAAAAAAAAAAAAAAAAAAAAGTGTGCTCTCAACTTGTCTTTTAAATCATTTCTCTCAACTCGACTTAGTCAAGCATTGCCATGTGGATGTGAATATTATGTAGAAGTTGTGACATTTTAAGGATACTGTATAATTATTGTGAGTAAAATATTTTATCTACACTTTACGCGTTCATATTTCCAATTTTATTATTTCAGAACTGTTATCTCGTGGTAATTTCGTGAGGTGTTAAATACAGTTTTTGGGATAATCGATGTGAGTGAAATATTTTGTATATTCTTAATGGTTTTTTATTTCCTATTTAAATATTTCCAAATTTTAATATTTCCAATTGTTGTCTGGTAATAGTTCAGTGTACCTGGATGATTCTACTGATCTTAGCATTATGCCAGTAGAATTATGAAACACTGAATTATTATTTAAAACACATGTGGGTGCATCCAGGCTGATGAGTACATGTGCATGTGTTTATTCATATCCAATTCATATTTAATTCTCATGTGATCCAATTTTCCATTGTATATGGTTCATATTTGATTTATTAATCATTTGTGTTCACTTAATTGCAACTCCAATTTATAATTTTTTTTTCCCTTTCTCTCTATTTCTTTTTTCAATATTCTTTAGGTATGAGTAAAATTTGGCCAATTACCATTGAAGCACAAACTATGGTAATATTATGTTTGCATATGTTAATTATTAGCTATGTGGTATTCTGTATACACAATATCATTAATTATCTCTTTGGAGATTTAAGTAGAATAATAATAGAACTTGATATGTTTTTTGAAATTCATAGATATTGTAATTATATATATATATATATATGTGTGTGTGTATATATATATATATATATATATATATATATATATATATATATATATATATATATATATATATATATATATATATATATGTGTGTATATATATATATATATATATATATGATTAAAATGAAATCACATTACGTGAAAATCAAAGGAAAATATATTGTAAAAATTAAAAACAATAAAATGAAAGTGTAAAATGAAAAACTATGAATATCTTATGGATTCATCAGAGGAGTTTCATAAGAATAATTCATTGTAAACATATGTTAATTCGTCGAATGTTGTCAAGCATAAAAAATGATAATATAAGCTCCTTATAACATATCGGAAAAACCCTGAGATGTGAAAAGAATAAGACATCTACTATATATATATATATATATATATATATATATATATATATATATATATGGTTTAATGGTTATTATTTACAAAAGTTTTATTATATATATATATATATCAATCATTTGATTTTGCAATCTAAGTAATGCATTTGAATGTAAACAGAGTTACTGATTAATTCTTTTTATATATTGTTTTGGTTTTGAAAATCTCAGAATTGTAAAGGAAATTAATTTTTAATATAAAAATATTTACATTTTGATAATCTTTTAAATTACAAAAATTCTTTCAGTGTACAATATTTTAAGTACTGTTTGCAAGTCTAAAGATGTTTTATTTCTTTTATATGAAGAAAGTGTCAATTCTTAGAATTTACTAATAATATTTTAAATAGTCTAATTTGATTTTGAAAAGAGTAGTAAGTATGCTTTTGTGCGCGCAAATTGTGCAAATAAAATTTGTAGTATCTTTATATCACTCGTATATTTTTTATATTATGTATATATCATTGAAATCATTAATAAACAGGGTATTTATTCTCTTTTGTGTCGTGTAATCGTTAGTGTAGTATGTGAACAATCAATGAAATAGTTTTGATAATTACAATTTGCGTATTTTTTTTTATGTATATATGATTCTTTAATTTTTTTTTTAAAAGCTTGAAATTTCATACTTTTTCAATAAAATTCAGTGTTGAACAAATTTTTTTCTTTGTTATTCTATATTAGTAATTTCTATTTATTCTTATTTACATTTATTTCGTTCACGGAAATTGATTTAAGTTTTCGTGTCGAAGAAAACTTTTTAAAATGATTATATTAGTGAATATTTTTGAGGAAATTTGTTAATTAACATATCACTTTTGATATGATTTTTATTTGATTGAAATAATCTAAAAATCAACATAAATTATGTTTCTATTCCAAAACCCTTCACATCTTTGAAAACAAATTGAAGTTATATGATATTTAAAAGAGAAATTAAAACGTGGTGGAGAATAAAGGTTCAAAAATGAAGAAAATAAGTAGAAAAAAAAACCTTTAACCATCATATATGTATTGTATTTTTATTTCGCAGTGCTACACTTTTAGTAGCTGTAAATCTATCAACAATATCAAAATGTTTATCATGCTTCAAAGACTATAAATAAAGGGACTATAAACAAAGACTATAAAAATAATTATACTATTCTTTAACACTTTATGCCCCAACAGTACTTTAAAGTATCATTGAAAAAAACTTGTTATAAAATTCATTTAATACATCGATTAGTAGTAATACAGTATACAATGAGTTAAAGATACTTTCCTTTATCTTATTCCAAAAGCATTGTTGATTGCACAAAACAAAAATATATTTAAAAGGATGATTTCTATTTCATTTGCATCTTTTCAGCTTTCTTGATGCTGGAAGATGGTGAGCTTCAGTTCTGAAAATTTTTTGTATTTATATTCTAATATTTGTACATTTCCTAATTCTATAAATTAAAAATATTTTTTTTAATTAAAAAATTTGAATGGAGATATAAATATTGCACGTAATTCCTACACATTTAGCTTTGGTTTATTAATTTTAATTGGCAAAATCCTTCTATAATTGATTGAATGATTATGTAAATCCTCTAACGTGGTTTCAAAAATTCACGAAAAATACTTTAGAAGATGAAATTTTCATGAATTCATATTTTGGGACATAAAGTATTAAAAATAGTTTCAAATCATCATTATTCTACGAATAAATTATCTGTACTTTTTACAAAGATTGTTGCCAACGGCTGATCCAAGGAAGTGGTCATGGGTTCATGACCGCTTCCTTGAACAAAGAAAACTTCTAAGGAATATTTTAAAAATATATATTAAATTATTTTAAATTTTCCCCTTGCTCAACTAAGAGAATCTTTCCGACTGTCTGAAGCTCTACTCAAATTCAAATTAGGCAATTTCTGAAAGATCCATGAAATCATTTTTAATACCAGATGCAAGACAATTACAAGTGCACGTATTCAGAACAAATATAATTGAATAGCTTTTTCCATTTTTCGATAAAGGCAAAGAAACTTTCGGGGAAATATCTGTAAAACAGGTGTTTTAATCTGAATTTCAGGCCACATCAGCCAATTGCTTCCTCATGACGGCATTTCTGTAACTGCCAAGTCTTAAAATGCTCATTTTAGGGATGATTCTTTGCCTTTATAAAAAAAATGGGAAATTCTTCAATTTCTTGGTATATCAATAAAATGTGTAAATTTTATATTTTTACTAAGGAAAATGACTTTCTAAAAGTTTCAGAAAAGTAGCCATTTTGGATATGGCAACTGCTAGCCTTTAATATAAAAGTTGCTTATTAAAAGATGTGATCCCCCCCCCCCCCCCTCCAAAAAAAAAAAAAAGGAGTCATGTCTCCCCGTCTAATTGCAGGGCTGGATCCGTCTTTGGTTGTTGCGTCGGGACACATTTTACTGATTTTTGCATGGATCGAGCCTTAAAGTTAGTGAAAATTTACGCATTTCAAACAAACATCACAAATGCTCGCTCACACATCCACATACATAATAAATGTTCTTAAAAATGTGGCAAACACTTCTGCACTAAAAACTTAGTAATTTCCGAATTACAGTGAATGAAACTATACGAAAAGAATATATGAAAAATATATTATTATTAATATCTGAAAAAGAATGTTTGAACTATTACTTTTTCATATGAAGTGAATGTTTAAAAGAGGAAATAAAATTTCTAATTCTATTGTTTCATTACATTATTTAAAGCTGTTTTTAAAAAAAGAAATACGAAAACTCATGCATCAAGATATAGGTTATAGAAAACTTTCCAATACTTCCAATATACTTTAACAAATCTTTACCGTTTAATAAGATGAAAGATGATGTCTACGTAAATAAATTGGAATAAGCATAACATATTTAAAAACCAAATTTCAAGAATTACCAACAACATTAAAAAAATATTCGAATTCTTTCGTGCATTCCTGTATATGATAAATAGATTTGTATATGTAATGCACGAGCAGGGAAGACCGAGCTATGCTCGGTAAAAATTAGCTTTGAGTTTAAATATCATGAACCATGACCAAAATGATCCACTAATCAAATTTTCCCGAACATGTGACCAAGCCAATTGTTTTCTCGTGCGCGAAAATTCTGGATATAAAAAATTCAGTCAAATGGTCTGAGCCGTTATATTTAGATGCAATTAGCTTGACCCTGACCCATGGTGACCTACTAATCGAAAATTCTCGAACATGTGACCTAGCCCAATGGTTTTCTGGTGCCCCAAAACGGTAAGATACAAAATTTCGTCAAAAACGTTAGAGCCATTTTTAAAATAAAGTTTGCATATATATATATATATATAAAACCACACACAAGATTTCCTCGTATTAGAATATATATAATAGAATGATAAAATTTTGTTTAGTTTGTAAACACATAGCGCAGTTTAAAATCCCCCTTTTGAAATTTCCGTCAATAAACGAAAATGTGATCGAGATATTTTGTGTATGATCTGTAGAATTTATACACACCAAGTAATACACAAAAACTTAGTTAAATTTAAAATAGCGCACCGCAACTGAAAACACACTTCCAGCAATTATTGTTAACAGACAGAACTTTAACAGAATTCTTTTGTGTGTCTCTGTAAATGAACAATGAATGATATGCACACAGCAATCTATAGTAAGAAAGTCCCATGTAATGCAACTCTCAGTGATATACATCAATTTCAATATATTTGAAATCGTATAACATCATTTAAATAATACGCAAAGAATTTTCCTCTATAGACCGTAATATAACAGAACTCTTTTGAGTGTCCCTTTAAAGTAACTATAAGCGCGGCACACTTCATTTTCAATGCCGAACATGCCATAGTGAACATCAATAACATATATCAATTGCGGGACAATCTGAGTATATTTACGTGAGTTAGAGCACGGACAGACAGATAGACAAACCGAATTCATAAACACTTTTCAACTATGTAGGAAAGTGTTAAAAATAAAGAACAGAGACTCGCTCAACAGCGTGAATCTTTGCTGGCATTATTACTTAATCACTTTGGAATCGAATATCGTTTTTTTTTTTACATTTTTATTTTAATATAATTTGAATTATAAAAGAATGGCTACTCGAATACAACTTTTTCCTGTTGTGTATAAAATCAATACAAAACACCATCTTTGCCATCGTTTTCCGAATAATGTTTTGCCTTCATAGGGAAAAAAAAAATAACACCTGAATATCTGTAAATAATTTCGTGCATTTAAAAAGATATATAATTGATTTTAAGAATGTGTTAGAAAATAAAGTTTAGACTTGAGCCCAGCGGAGCTATCTGAGAAAGTGTGATTGGAAACCTATCTCCTGTTTGCTAATCACATTTCTCGCGGTGGGGTATCACTCTCCCTTACTATCCGCCTGAGGCAAAATGTGTCTTGTTTTATGTTGTGGGATGACCTTTCTGTTTGTCAATCGGAAGCTTAGTAAATATCATTGGACTTTAAAAGTGTCAATCTTAGTCACAGGATACGCCTTACAGATGGCAACGGTTTTTCTTTTTTCGGCTATTTCGATCTTTCAACTGAGTGAAGTAGCCTCTTAAGGCTCTGCATCAGTAAGAATTGAAATTTCCCCCTGCCATGTTAAACCAATGGTCGCGGATTCCATTCGTATTTGTCGAATATCTCATTAGGAAATTAATATTTTTGACTTATTTTTTTAGTATTCTCTTCTTAAAGGATGTCTCTTATTTTTTTAGTTGTCAAAATATTTCTAAATTATATATATATATATTTTTAATTTAGTGCTAAAGTCTTAAGAAGTCAGCGAGATGTGAATAACACTAAATAACTCCAAAACTATTTGGAGTTTTAAAAACTGGAAAACACTGAAATAAAGTGCATGTTCTCATCTATTCATATAAAAAAAAAAAAAAAATCGTTTAAGTTTATTTAAACTCTAGATTTTAGACAAATAAGCAGAAAATTGATGAAAATTTCATCCCCCCCACTGAGCAATAAATCAAGGCAGGAGGAGGACCACAGTTGACCTTTGACATCACACAGGTCGAAAGTCAAGCGGTCGGGAGAACGGTGCTATCTTGGAAACGCATGGGAATTCATTCATTCAGTATGCTTCTAATTTTTAATACAGAACAGAGTCTGATATAGTGAAGATTAAATTATTTTGACAAACTAAGAATATATATATACATATATTGCGAGGGCTTCATTTAAAACTGATTCATATATAAGTTTAATCTTTATTGTATAGGATTCCCTTCTTTATTAAAAAGTATAAAAAATCTCAACTGGAAACTTAAAACTGAATATCGGCAACATTTTAATTGACGTAATAAATTAAATATCTTTTTAAAATAAAGATAAAAAATACAGAGAGAGAAGGTATCTTGCATAGTAAAAATTATGTTTGAATAAAGAGTTTATCAGATTATAAATTATTTATAATATATTTATAATTATAAATATTTTACAATAATTCAATACAAATTATAATTTATTATATTTATATGTTATTTCTACTTCGCAATTATGACATGATTGTTATAATTCTCTGCCACATTGATGTAAAAATCTATGTTATGCTTATATATTGAGTGTCAATTTTCTTGGTATACTGTCGTTTGATGCTGCAGCATAAATTTGAAATAGCATATTTAGTTATACACAAATAAAATACGAATGGGGTATCATTCGAAAGGTTTTTGAAGCGGTTTCTGACGTAGTACACTCAGATTTCGTTAAAACATGTTTTTTTTATTAAAAATTGCTGTAATTAAAAATTAAATCGGCGTTGTTTTCATAAATTAAATAAAAGGTTTTTCTCAAATTTGTGTAGCTACAAAAATGAAATAACGCATTATATGATGCTCAACATGATTATAAAAAAATAAATAGTACGAAAAAGATAATGTATGTTTTCTCAGCACGCATTTATTTCATATTTATGGATAAAAAGCAAAATTGAAATGTTTAGAAGAAAAAGATATCATCAATCAATAAAAACAGTGGTATTTCACGTGTAGAATAAAAGGTATGCTTTGTTAGATTAGATTAAATTTTATTTTAAATGCATTCAATTTATTTTTCTTTGTATTAATATTCCTGAATAATAAAATAATGAAAATTTATAACAAGAATATTTTTTAATGAGAAAAGAAAAAATACAATTATGAGTTACAGGCTAGAGTACACCGCGAGTCGGGTTGTGCCCGACATTTGACCTCTGCAAGTCAACTCCAACCCTGCCAAAAAAAAAAAAAAATCCTCAACCCAAAACTCAACACAATTCGACCCAAAACTTACCCGATCCGAGCCTGAAGTGAAAGAAAATTAATACACATTGGAATACAGTAATGGAAAAGTAGTCTGAAGTTATCCCTCTAATATCAATATAATCTTATTTGTATAAAAATAAACATATATACACTCATTAATATTCTACTTAGCATTTTTCCTTTGGGAATATCTATATATATATATTCTTTTGAAAAATCGGATCAACTAGACTTGAACCCGAAACATTTAAAGTCAACCCCAAACCGATCCAAAACGCCACAAATTAGCGTCAATTCGACCCGAACCACATCTGGGGCAAAAACGAAACTTGTCACATATACTGTCATCAAGTGACATTAGAAAAAAATTATATGTTGGATACTATAATTTACAATATTAAGAAACAGATTACAGTTATAGATTTGTTTCACCAAAAACTGTGGCTTGGCACTTTTTTGCCCCGACCCCCTCATTTTCACTATAAAGAAATTTACACCCACCCCGTACTTTCAAAAACTTTTTTCTTAAACTAAATATTTTTAAAAAGCCATAATCTTATTTCAAAATTTAATCGCCTACTGGCAAAGTTATAGCAAAAACCCGATTTTTTTTTTTTTTTTTTGAAAAGTTAAAATAAACATAAGTTTTTTATTTAATTTGTGTGAAAAGTCTTTTTTGAAAAGTTAAAAAAATTAATATTTTAAATTTTGTTTTTGTATCTTTTAAAAAAATAACAATTAATAAAAATAAATAATAAATAGCTAATTATATAGTTTTGCTTTATGAGATTTTTGTTATTAATAGAATTTCATAAAATGTTTTAAATTATTATCCTACAACTAATTAGCAATATTTTACTGTTAAATTATTAAGATAGTTTTTTATTTGATTTGTTAGTTATATATGAGTGTGATAAGTAGTAGATTTGTTCATATAAATTAAAGTGTTCCTCATTTTCATATTTTCTTATATGTAATTGCTATTTATAAATATTTTGTCCGTTTAAAAATGTATGCAATATAAGAAAATGTTAAAATAATTAAATTATTACATGCGAAAAGCATTAGATGGAGAAAATTACGTCATATTTTAAAAAACCCAAATAATAATATTGCCAAACACTTTCAACTGAATAACATAAACGTGATAAGACACGTGAATATACACGTGAATAATAAATGAGGGGAAAAAAAGCAAACTTTAAAATAAGTAAATTATTACAAGCATTGCATAAGAAATGCATTAAATAAGAAAATTATGTCATATTTAAAACGATTTTCTTATAGCGTCTGAAAAGAAAACTTTTCTTCTAGACGTTATTATAAAAGTCCGTAGGCAGCGACATTTTTTACTTTCAATTTTGCTAATTTTTAAATGCGTGATTAAACTTACTTAATCAATCACGAAATAAGGCGTGTCAATATTGTCGTGACCGTAGGGAATGCAGTCTTGAGAACCAAAAAATCTTCAGTTAAATGGAAATGAATGGCAACCCGATTACAGAAGATCACCACTGGTCATTAAATCTTATGTAATCCGGTAATATTTTTAAAACAAAGCAAATTAGTACGTCTTTAAAACCTGAGGGGTCTGGACAGGGGTTTGCAGTTCGAAAGTGGCAAATCTCCCCCCCCCCCCCACCCCCAAAATCGTTATGTCATTCACAGTTTAAATGAAATTTTGTTTGCTTATTAAGAGTACTTTTTGAAATATTACTTAAAGAGCTTTTTCTTTTCAGTTGTACTAAAACTTAGTAATTTTTTTTTTCTCTAAGTACTGTTGTTTTTCCCCAAAGTCTTTTCTTTGAATTACATATTATAAATAATTTCTGGCAAATAAATTACATCAATTAATATATGAATATATTTTTAAATATGTAGATTTTTCTTTAATTTCCCCCACTTGGTTTTGACACATGAAAACATTTCTATCCTTACAAGCATGGGAATTTCGGATATTATTAGGATCCAAATAAACAAATAGTTTTTATTATTGTTTTCCCACTAAAAGTAATCCCTCCTTGAATAAAAGTTGATTGCTAACTTATTGTTTGTTTTTATCTCCTTAAATAATATATATATATATATATATAAGAAGAAAAATCTTATGCGATTTATTCCCTATTCAGAAAGTCTAAAAAATTCCTTTAAACAGTATAAGAAATTAAATTATCCTTAGTTTAATCCAATATAAATGAAATTATGATTGCTTATTAATAATTATTTTTTATATGCTAACCCACGTACTTCAAAATTGTTTAAACTTACCTTCGGTATGGAATCCATTTAAATATTTCGATACAAATTATGGAGAGTTACAGACATTCTTGAGAAATAAGATAATGAAAATTTATAATGAAATTGGTTTGAATGAGTGTCAATTCAATGTGCCATTTATTTATAACTAGGATATTTTTTAACGAGAAAAGCAAAAAGATAAAAGGCAAGTAACAGATTTGAAATTTAACAAGACCAGCGAAAGAAATCTTCACAATTATGAGTTTCAGGCAGTGCGAGACAGACAGTATGAGTTACAGTCCAGCGCGGGTCGGGTCTGC
This sequence comes from Maratus michaelseni, assembly GCA_963931845.1. Taxonomy (NCBI): domain Eukaryota; kingdom Metazoa; phylum Arthropoda; class Arachnida; order Araneae; family Salticidae; genus Maratus; species Maratus michaelseni. The sequence continues at coordinate 30,815,283 of OZ007599.1, forward strand.
AAGTCACGTCTGCAAGTATGAGTTACAGTCCAGCGCGGGTCGGGTCTGCAACTCAACGTCTGCAAGTCAACCCCAAGCGCCCCCCCCCCCAAAAAAAAAATAAATAAATCATCAATTATCCAGAGGCAAATTTGGGGGTCCTGGGCACATATGCGTATGCCAGTAGATAAGAAAGGCCGGTTCTACATCAGCGCAGTTCGCGCAGTCGACCTTCTGTGCTCTGTGAAGGTCAGCGGAAGTGGCAGGTGTGGACACCGGATGTAGTGGGTGGGGATAACAGGCATGTTGAGACAGGAAGTGAACAGGAAGTGTAGATAGGAAGTTTAACCGGAAATGTGACAGGAAGTGAATGCGATAAGGGAGAGAGGGGGAGGGCTTATTTTTGTGGGGGGCTTAATTTTTTTTGTTGGTTTTAATCCTTCTAGTCGAGTGGAGTTGAGTTGTAGGAATCCTGCTATCAGAATGAATTTAGTTTGAAAGTAATATTAGCAAAATATTCGATTTTTTTTTTTTTTTTTTTTTTCACCTGAAATAAAAATTTTATTTGCTAACTAACACCTAATATAAAAATGGAAATCTTTCTGACTTTGTTTTACTTTATAAAAGTTTAACGTGAAATTTATTTTTAGACTGGAAACGCGACAGGAAATAAGATCGGAAACGGGATTAGACATGCTTTTTCCAAAAAGGGTTTTCAGGAAGCAGTAAACATGTTTTAGGAACATGTTTGGGAGCTTGTTGGAACAGGACAGGTGGTTTGTGAGACCGGAAGTAATTAAGATGAGAGAGATAAAGAAGGTGCATGATTAGACATATAGATTTTGTTCTTTGTAGAGGATGAAATTTTGTTTTATTTTTTATTTAAAGTGTTTTCATTTTTTTTTTAAATTTATTTAAAGCGTTTCAAATTATTTTTTATATTATTTTTTTTTTTGTAGTGTTTTACGTATTATTTTAATTTTTAGTGACATTAGAACCTGCAATTTCCGTATCACACATGTCTTATCTTAGGTTACCAAGGATGTGTGTTGTTATCTCTTTAAATGCGAGAGATGGTTACTTCAGACCTGCGTTGAGATATCTTTATCATAGTTTTAATGAACTGCAGTAAATTGCTTTTAGCTATTGAGTAATTCGCGAGTTTTGGTTTAATATGAATGCTATTACATCTGTTTGTTTAATTTACAAGCACATTTCTCTTACAACATTCTGTCAACAGATCATTTCCATATTCGAAATAATAATTTAGAAGGAAAATTTTTATATGAAAATACTATGAAATGTCATTTATAGAGATTGACAAAAATAGCATGCTTGTTTCTTTCTCGTATTAACCTTATAATCATTTATTTTAGAAATATAGATTTATAGTTTTGTTACGAAAAATAACGTGTTTACATATTTTAAAAACGAAAGCAAAGTGATTTTTACAAATGTAACTATAAGCTATACACCCACGCATTTGTGTTATTGAATTAAATTACAATGCTTAAAATTGTATTCACCGTACTATTTTCCTGCAAAAGCCGTTTCGCAAACTTGTGTACTGAAATTAATGTGGCATTTTTAGGGAAAAAGTTAATTCAAGTCTTTGAGACTAATCTTTCAAAGGAAAAAAAAGATTTGTCATACTTTCTCTTACATTATATCTTCCGTTTTTTAAGTTTACAAATTTGTGGAGTAACTTAAATAATCGTTTTTATGCTAATTAAACAATATATTTTTTTAATTATATGTTTGTTTTTTTTAAATTAACTTGTAATAGCTTCTTTTTTTTTTTTTTCTTTTTCTTAAAAGGGTACTGTAGAATAACTTATGTCACAAATACTACATCCTTCTTTAGTTAAATATGTTTCACTTAAGACATGACAAAGTGTCTTAGAAACATTTCATTTTGGAGTTAAGTGATTAAACAAGAAAAATATTATTTATAAAAACACAACACATAAGACCAGTGACTGAGAGGTTCTGGTTTTAAAGCTACTAGACGTTTGGGTTTAAACTTCTCTCGCGCTCGTCGACCTAACCGTTCGGAGTTTTCTTCGAACCTTGTCAATACGAGTTAGGAGCCCTTAGAATGACCCCTAGAGTGACCTATATCCCTAACGCAGATAAACGGTTTTAACAAATAACCAACCATCCACAACACATAAGACATTTTAGATCATTTTAGATCATTCCATTTAGTTAATAAGTGATTTAACGTGCAAAATATTATTCATAAAACATACAATAAGAGAATTTTAAAGAATTTTTTCTTTCAAATGAACAATTTTTAGTGACTATTTAACTTATTAAAGAGAGCGGGTATTTTGTTTAGAGTTATACGATTAAAATAAATTTTCAATAGATTTGACTTTATACAACCAACATTAAAAAAAAAAAGGGAATGGAATCTAGTTTTTATAAATTAACGTATTTCAATTTTACAAATACTTTACACCCCCTCTTTTTCCCCTCTTTGTTAGACTCCATACACATAAGACATAAAAGGCGTTTTAGAATACATCATTTAGAAATTAAGTGACTTGATAAGTAAAATATTATTTATAAAAGTAATAAAGATTTTTACTTACAAATGTACGAACTTCTGATAGGTAAGACTTTCTCAGTCATTGTGCAAGAATTAAGTGGTTATTGAACTTATAACATTATAGGATGAAATAATCGCGTGGCGTATTTTTAAACCAATAAAATGTCAGTATTTTTAAACCAATAAAAAGTTAGTATTTTTACACGAGCGCCCTCTATCATTATATAAATTTCAATGAAACGAGTTGATATTATTATACTGTGCCCTGAAATTGTTGTAATAGGTTGTATTTTTCGTTAAGTTAGTTTTCATTTAAGTTATTATGGAACGAGTTATGAATTCTTATGTTGGTGATGTAACCAACTTGGAGTGTCAACACTCATCACCAAAGTTAAATAATCAAGAGATGGATTCTACACTTTTACCCAAAGAAGCACCCGTTTCGAATTATGAAGTGAAACCCAACTCATCAGGACTAAAGTTACCCTTTGTGTGCACTACTTGCAACAAAGCTTTTTCCCGAAAGTTTGTCTTAATTAGACACATGAAATTTCACCTGGAGAAAAAACCTTTTGTGTGTGACATCTGCGAAAAACAATTTGTTCAAAAGAGTGACTTATTAAATCATGTGAAGATTCATTCAAAGAGCCCAGTGATTTATAATTGTGATCTATGTGCTGAAGTTTTTTCAAAAAAGAGTGACTTACTTCAACATAGCAAAATTCACAAATCTGTCAAACAACATAAGTGTATTGAATGCAATGAACTGTTTTCGAGAAAGTATGACTTATTGAAACATAAGAGGATGCATAAGCCCCGAAAGCAGTATGAATGCATCCAGTGTAGTGAAATATTTAATCGAAAATATGATTTATCACGTCATATAGACACTGCACACAAAGTACTACCCAAAGTTGTCAAATCGACATCTTTAAAAGATTCGTTATATGAAAAAGTGAAGCATTTTAACAGACAAAATGCTTTAAATGTATTTACTAAAACTGTAATAAATTCTAATGAGGAGAATGATCAAGACTTTCACACATTTTTTAACAGTATTCGGTCGGACGTTTTGAATGAATTAAATTATCAGATAGAAGTAAAAAGGTCAATGAAATGGTATGCAACTGCAAAAGTTGTTGTAAGTCGCCAAACACCGGACGGTGATATAGATACTATCACACCATATTTTCATTCAAGAACTGTACTGGAATTGACGAATCAAAACATACCTGTACATGTTGAGGATGCCTTTACGAAAATTATTAACTCTTTTGAGAAATTCACTCAACAAGGATCTAATTGGACATTGCAACAAATATTAAATCTAGAACTGTCTACAGCTAAATATAGAATGGTTTAAAATGTGTGGACTGTTTTTGAAACATGTATATTCATGTTTTTGCTATTGTAGTTATTTAAAATGATAAATAAATAGCCTATGACTAAAAAATCTTAAGAGTTTTTTATTATTTTCATGGTAACTATTTTATATAAATTACTTATAACAGTTTGACAATGCTACATAAACTACTGTTTAACATTTTGAATGTCTTAGACAAAATGAGAATGAATTTGTTGAAATTTTGTAAAACATGATGAAATAAATGCGATGTATTTATTATATGTTACTTAAACTACAAGAAAGATGATTGGAAATGTGTTATTTTAAATCTATGGTACTTTTAATAACTAACAAGGTAAGACGTGACGTTATGAATCATCGATGGGTTTTCCTTTGAATATGTATTAATCTTACTTATTGATAAGAAAGTTGGAAAAATAGACTTAACACATTGTTAGAGGTTTTGGAAAAATATATAGTTGGTTAAAAATTTTAGAAAATTTAACATAAAGTAACAAATTTTAGAAAATAAACATTTCGATAAATGAAAAAAATTAAATTTTGGTAAACTTTACACTTAGACAATATTTCAAACTAGGAAAAAATAATAACTTTACACTGAGACAATATTTTAAACTAAGGAAAAATTAGACTTAACGCATTATTACAGTTTCTTTGAAAAATATCTAGTTGGTTATAAATTTTAGAAAATTCAACCTAACGAAATTAACACACTTAAAAATATCTAGGTTATACATTTTATAAAATAAGCAACAAATAAACATTTCGATACATTGACAAAAGAAAATAATTAAGTTTAAGTAAACTTTACACTTAGACAATATTTCAAACTAAGAAAAATAATAAATTTACACTTATACAATATTTTAAACTAAGAAGAATAATAACTTTACACTTATACAATATTTTAAACTAAGGAAAATTAATAACTTTAAACATCAGACTTAACACATTGTTAAAGTTTTTTGAAAATAACACAACATTTTGAAAGCAGTGGAAATAGTATACCTGCAAAAAATTCAACTTAGTGGAATTTAATATTGAAATTTTTTAACCTCACTCATTTAAAAAATAAAACTTTATAAAATTTTCACTTTTTTTTTTTAAATAAGCAACTGTTAAACATTTTGAATGTCTTAGACAAAGTGTGAATAAATTTGTTGAAATTATATAAAACATGAAAAATTTCATAACTTTTAAAGGAAATTTTATTTTTGGTGAAATAAACTCGAGGTATTTATTGTATGTAACTTAAACTACTAGAGAATTGATTGAAAATGTGTTACTTTTAAGCACTCACAAGATAAGACACGATGTTAGGAATTATAGATGTGTTTTTCCGCAACAATTGACGTCACTTGTAGCATATTTACTGACCAAGTCATAAAATCATAGTTCAGGGTATGTTTATGTGCACGGCGTTTAGTTGAGATTTAAGATATTTGAGAAATATAAACTACAACTTTGACTACTTTTTGAAATTTCCCCCTACATAAGAAAAAGGACATAGGAAAATAAAATGAAAAGTTGTCTTTGAATGGAATCGAACCATTATCCTTTCACTTAACAGCTGAATGCGTTGGCAATTACATCACAAAGGCACTGATAACAACTGGTTGAATATATTGGGTTTCTTTTTTAAGGTTAAATTCATTTAATATTCAAGTTATTTCTTAATGATACACTTAAAAACAATAAATTTAATTAGCATTAAAAAAACAAACGATCACATTATTGTGTAAAACAATCAAATGTTTTGAAAGTCACGAGTTAAAATTTTGGAGGGTGCGATAACTTGGAAGTGCACTGCAGAAGGGGAGTTAAATTTTTGAAGAAGTTTAATCTTAGAAGACTAGAGTAAAATTTGAAATGACTTAGAGTTTAATTAGAATTTAGATGTGAACCTTTTAAAATGAAATAATATTTTATTTTGTATCGCCCTCTATCGGTGGGTAACGGAATTAAGAGATAATTAAAAGTTTTAACTTGGATTCGAACCCACAACAAAAATTATTTTACGGTTTGATAATTTAGGGTAGGTTTAACTGAGCAAACGATGATATTATAGTATTTAGAGATGTTTTAAGATATTCGATAAAGGAAATCATCTAAATTTTCAATTTAATTGAATGGTTTACTGCTTAAAGTACTACAAAATGAATAGAGCACGATACATAGTGTTTTTTTAATTAATTATATTTTTCGAAAGGTTAAATTGACTTATTGATAAACTTAGGATTTATGTTTAAAGTGAATAAATTTGATATGTTAGGTTTACTTAATAACAGAGGGTTGAATAAGTTATTTTTTTTAATTAAAATTTCATAAAAATAAAGTTTACTAAAAGTTTTTAAAGTTTAAAAAATTGTAAGTTACGTTAAAAAAGTTAACAAAAATATAGTTTAAAAAAATTTAAAGTTTACAAAAAGTTTAAAAATCTTTAAATTAATTAAAATTAACTTTTTAATTTTAACTATTGAGAGACTATAATTTAATTGTTAATTCTTGTAACCAACTGGTGCATATCAACTATCTGCACATGTGCAGAAAAAACATACACTTTTACAATAACTTGAGTTCAATTTTAAATTATTTGCTAATTTTTATACAACTCCATTACCTTTCAGAAACAAAATAGAATTAAATATTTACCGAAAAACACGTCCACTTCTTATGCTTTCTTTCACTAGACTAACCTTTCTCCCTTATCTTTGTTAGGGGGCGCTGCAATCGACGTAGAGGCGCTACCAGTCTTCCGGTTTGTGACGTCATTTCCGGTTTGAGATAAGAATAAACTTTAAATACAAACTACACTCGCTCGGTCATTCTTCCTCCACTCTTACTTGATAGCAGTTGTTAGTTTCTTATTTTGACGTGTTGAATGACGTCATCACGTGTTTGTCTAAACTTGTCCAGTCTTGTTTCTGTGCTGCACGTCTGTTTTGCTAACTCATCTCTTACTCGTTTAGACTTGTTTCGTCTGCTTTGATGATTCATCTTTTGCTTTAACTGTTTGGCCTTGGTGGTGTCAACCACCTCATGTCTTTTGTCATAGCTTGAATATACTTTACACCAATCACTTAAATATAAAAGTCTTGTCACAACTTACTTAAACTTTGATAAAAATATTAATTATTCATAAATTTTATCAAATTCTTATACATTTACTAAGTCACTTTCATTCAAAAATATGGTAAAGTCCGATTTTAAATCGAAGTCTAAGATAAATTCCCCAAATTTGTAACATTTTAACACTAATAATAAGTATCGTAAACACCCTGTACATACAAGTTTTGTAAAAATAATATTACTTATAACTAACTCGTTTAGTCTCATGATAAATAATATAAGAAAAAGTTAGAATAGTTCACATATTTTTGTAATTAAAAAAATGTATGCACAAACACACACACACAATATCTTACAAGATTACAATACTCAACACACAGTTCACCATACTTAAAAAAAAACGATTCACGATAAATTTATAAATTTAAATTTAAATATTTGAAAAATACTGAAGTATTTTTATTTATAATTGTTCATTTATAAATAAAATATAGATATAAAATAGATATAGATTAAAATATAGATTATAATATAAAATATTTATAAATAAAAATAGTTAAAATTAAAAAGTTAATTTTAATTAATTTAAAGATTTTTAAACTTTTTGTAAACTTTAAATTTTTTTAAACTATATTTTTGTTAACTTTTTTAACGTAACTTACAATTTTTTAAACTTTAAAAACTTTTAGTAAACTTTATTTTTATGAAATTTTAATTAAAAAAAATAACTTATTCAACCCTCTGTTATTAAGTAAACCTAACATATCAAATTTATTCACTTTAAACATAAATCCTAAGTTTATCAATAAGTCAATTTAACCTTTCGAAAAATATAATTAATTAAAAAAACACTATGTATCGTGCTCTATTCATTTTGTAGTACTTTAAGCAGTAAACCATTCAATTAAATTGAAAATTTAGATGATTTCCTTTATCGAATATCTTAAAACATCTCTAAATACTATAATATCATCGTTTGCTCAGTTAAACCTACCCTAAATTATCAAACCGTAAAATAATTTTTGTTGTGGGTTCGAATCCAAGTTAAAACTTTTAATTATCTCTTAATTCCGTTACCCACCGATAGAGGGCGATACAAAATAAAATATTATTTCATTTTAAAAGGTTCACATCTAAATTCTAATTAAACTCTAAGTCATTTCAAATTTTACTCTAGTCTTCTAAGATTAAACTTCTTCAAAAATTTAACTCCCCTTCTGCAGTGCACTTCCAAGTTATCGCACCCTCCAAAATTTTAACTCGTGACTTTCAAAACATTTGATTGTTTTACACAATAATGTGATCGTTTGTTTTTTGAATGCTAATTAAATTTATTGTTTTTAAGTGTATCATTAAGAAATAACTTGAATATTAAATGAATTTAACCTTAAAAAAGAAACCCAATATATTCAACCAGTTGTTATCAGTGCCTTTGTGATGTAATTGCCAACGCATTCAGCTGTTAAGTGAAAGGATAATGGTTCGATTCCATTCAAAGACAACTTTTCATTTTATTTTCCTATGTCCTTTTTCTTATGTAGGGGGAAATTTCAAAAAGTAGTCAAAGTTGTAGTTTATATTTCTCAAATATCTTAAATCTCAACTAAACGCCGTGCTCATAAACATACCCTGAACTATGATTTTATGACTTGGTCAGTAAATATGCTACAAGTGACGTCAATTGTGGCGGAAAAACACATCTATAATTCCTAACATCGTGTCTTATCCTGTGAGTGCTTAAAAGTAACACATTTTCAATCAATTCTCTAGTAGTTTAAGTTACATACAATAAATACCTCGAGTTTATTTCACCAAAAATAAAATTTCCTTTAAAAGTTATGAAATTTTTCATGTTTTATATAATTTCAACAAATTTATTCACACTTTGTCTAAGACATTCAAAATGTTTAACAGTTGCTTATTTAAAAAAAAAGTGAAAATTTTATAAAGTTTTATTTTTTAAATGAGTGAGGTTAAAAAATTTCAATATTAAATTCCACTAAGTTGAATTTTTTGCAGGTATACTATTTCCACTGCTTTCAAAATGTTGTGTTATTTTCAAAAAACTTTAACAATGTGTTAAGTCTGATGTTTAAAGTTATTAATTTTCCTTAGTTTAAAATATTGTATAAGTGTAAAATTATTATTCTTCTTAGTTTAAAATATTGTATAAGTGTAAATTTATTATTTTTCTTAGTTTGAAATATTGTCTAAGTGTAAAGTTTACTTAAACTTAATTATTTTCTTTTGTCAATGTATCGAAATGTTTATTTGTTGCTTATTTTATAAAATGTATAACCTAGATATTTTTAAGTGTGTTAATTTCGTTAGGTTGAATTTTCTAAAATTTATAACCAACTAGATATTTTTCAAAGAAACTGTAATAATGCGTTAAGTCTAATTTTTCCTTAGTTTAAAATATTGTCTCAGTGTAAAGTTATTATTTTTTCCTAGTTTGAAATATTGTCTAAGTGTAAAGTTTACCAAAATTTAATTTTTTTCATTTATCGAAATGTTTATTTTCTAAAATTTGTTACTTTATGTTAAATTTTCTAAAATTTTTAACCAACTATATATTTTTCCAAAACCTCTAACAATGTGTTAAGTCTATTTTTCCAACTTTCTTATCAATAAGTAAGATTAATACATATTCAAAGGAAAACCCATCGATGATTCATAACGTCACGTCTTACCTTGTTAGTTATTAAAAGTACCATAGATTTAAAATAACACATTTCCAATCATCTTTCTTGTAGTTTAAGTAACATATAATAAATACATCGCATTTATTTCATCATGTTTTACAAAATTTCAACAAATTCATTCTCATTTTGTCTAAGACATTCAAAATGTTAAACAGTAGTTTATGTAGCATTGTCAAACTGTTATAAGTAATTTATATAAAATAGTTACCATGAAAATAATAAAAAACTCTTAAGATTTTTTAGTCATAGGCTATTTATTTATCATTTTAAATAACTACAATAGCAAAAACATGAATATACATGTTTCAAAAACAGTCCACACATTTTAAACCATTCTATATTTAGCTGTAGACAGTTCTAGATTTAATATTTGTTGCAATGTCCAATTAGATCCTTGTTGAGTGAATTTCTCAAAAGAGTTAATAATTTTCGTAAAGGCATCCTCAACATGTACAGGTATGTTTTGATTCGTCAATTCCAGTACAGTTCTTGAATGAAAATATGGTGTGATAGTATCTATATCACCGTCCGGTGTTTGGCGACTTACAACAACTTTTGCAGTTGCATACCATTTCATTGACCTTTTTACTTCTATCTGATAATTTAATTCATTCAAAACGTCCGACCGAATACTGTTAAAAAATGTGTGAAAGTCTTTATCATTCTCCTCATTAGAATTTATTACAGTTTTAGTAAATACATTTAAAGCATTTTGTCTGTTAAAATGCTTCACTTTTTCATATAACGAATCTTTTAAAGATGTCGATTTGACAACTTTGGGTAGTACTTTGTGTGCAGTGTCTATATGACGTGATAAATCATATTTTCGATTAAATATTTCACTACACTGGATGCATTCATACTGCTTTCGGGGCTTATGCATCCTCTTATGTTTCAATAAGTCATACTTTCTCGAAAACAGTTCATTGCATTCAATACACTTATGTTGTTTGACAGATTTGTGAATTTTGCTATGTTGAAGTAAGTCACTCTTTTTTGAAAAAACTTCAGCACATAGATCACAATTATAAATCACTGGGCTCTTTGAATGAATCTTCACATGATTTAATAAGTCACTCTTTTGAACAAATTGTTTTTCGCAGATGTCACACACAAAAGGTTTTTTCTCCAGGTGAAATTTCATGTGTCTAATTAAGACAAACTTTCGGGAAAAAGCTTTGTTGCAAGTAGTGCACACAAAGGGTAACTTTAGTCCTGATGAGTTGGGTTTCACTTCATAATTCGAAACGGGTGCTTCTTTGGGTAAAAGTGTAGAATCCATCTCTTGATTATTTAACTTTGGTGATGAGTGTTGACACTCCAAGTTGGTTACATCACCAACATAAGAATTCATAACTCGTTCCATAATAACTTAAATGAAAACTAACTTAACGAAAAATACAACCTATTACAACAATTTCAGGGCACAGTATAATAATATCAACTCGTTTCATTGAAATTTATATAATGATAGAGGGCGCTCGTGTAAAAATACTAACTTTTTATTGGTTTAAAAATACTGACATTTTATTGGTTTAAAAATACGCCACGCGATTATTTCATCCTATAATGTTATAAGTTCAATAACCACTTAATTCTTGCACAATGACTGAGAAAGTCTTACCTATCAGAAGTTCGTACATTTGTAAGTAAAAATCTTTATTACTTTTATAAATAATATTTTACTTATCAAGTCACTTAATTTCTAAATGATGTATTCTAAAACGCCTTTTATGTCTTATGTGTATGGAGTCTAACAAAGAGGGGAAAAAGAGGGGGTGTAAAGTATTTGTAAAATTGAAATACGTTAATTTATAAAAACTAGATTCCATTCCCTTTTTTTTTTTAATGTTGGTTGTATAAAGTCAAATCTATTGAAAATTTATTTTAATCGTATAACTCTAAACAAAATACCCGCTCTCTTTAATAAGTTAAATAGTCACTAAAAATTGTTCATTTGAAAGAAAAAATTCTTTAAAATTCTCTTATTGTATGTTTTATGAATAATATTTTGCACGTTAAATCACTTATTAACTAAATGGAATGATCTAAAATGATCTAAAATGTCTTATGTGTTGTGGATGGTTGGTTATTTGTTAAAACCGTTTATCTGCGTTAGGGATATAGGTCACTCTAGGGGTCATTCTAAGGGCTCCTAACTCGTATTGACAAGGTTCGAAGAAAACTCCGAACGGTTAGGTCGACGAGCGCGAGAGAAGTTTAAACCCAAACGTCTAGTAGCTTTAAAACCAGAACCTCTCAGTCACTGGTCTTATGTGTTGTGTTTTTATAAATAATATTTTTCTTGTTTAATCACTTAACTCCAAAATGAAATGTTTCTAAGACACTTTGTCATGTCGTAAGTGAAACATATTTAACTAAAGAAGGATGTAGTATTTGTGACATAAGTTATTCTACAGTACCCTTTTAAGAAAAAGAAAAAAAAAAAAAAAAGAAGCTATTACAAGTTAATTTAAAAAAAAAAACATATAATTAAAAAAATATATTGTTTAATTAGCATAAAAACGATTATTTAAGTTACTCCACAAATTTGTAAACTTAAAAAACGGAAGATATAATGTAAGAGAAAGTATGACAAATCTTTTTTTTCCTTTGAAAGATTAGTCTCAAAGACTTGAATTAACTTTTTCCCTAAAAATGCCACATTAATTTCAGTACACAAGTTTCCGAAACGGCTTTTGCAGGAAAATAGTACGGTGAATACAATTTTAAGCATTGTAATTTAATTCAATAACACAAATGCGTGGGTGTATAGCTTATAGTTACATTTGTAAAAATCACTTTGCTTTCGTTTTTAAAATATGTAAACACGTTATTTTTCGTAACAAAACTATAAATCTATATTTCTAAAATAAATGATTATAAGGTTAATACGAGAAAGAAACAAGCATGCTATTTTTGTCAATCTCTATAAATGACATTTCATAGTATTTTCATATAAAAATTTTCCTTCTAAATTATTATTTCGAATATGGAAATGATCTGTTGACAGAATGTTGTAAGAGAAATGTGCTTGTAAATTAAACAAACAGATGTAATAGCATTCATATTAAACCAAAACTCGCGAATTACTCAATAGCTAAAGGCAATTTACTGCAGTTCATTAAAACTATGATAAAGATATCTCAACGCAGGTCTGAAGTAACCATCTCTCGCATTTAAAGAGATAACAACACACATCCTTGGTAACCTAAGATAAGACATGTGTGATACGGAAATTGCAGGTTCTAATGTCACTAAAAATTAAAATAATACGTAAAACACTACAAAAAAAAAAAAAAATATATAAAAAATAATTTGAAACGCTTTAAATAAATTTAAAAAAAAAATGAAAACACTTTAAATAAAAAATAAAACAAAATTTCACCCTCTACAAAGAACAAAATCTATATGTCTAATCATGCACCTTCTTTATCTCTCTCATCTTAATTACTTCCGGTCTCACAAACCACCTGTCCTGTTCCAACAAGCTCCCAAACATGTTCCTAAAACATGTTTACTGCTTCCTGAAAACCCTTTTTGGAAAAAGCATGTCTAATCCCGTTTCCGATCTTATTTCCTGTCGCATTTCCAGTCTAAAAATAAATTTCACGTTAAACTTTTATAAAGTAAAACAAAGTCAGAAAGATTTCCATTTTTATATTAGGTGTTAGTTAGCAAATAAAATTTTTATTTCAGGTGAAAAAAAAAAAAAAAAAAAAAAATCGAACATTTTGCTAATATTACTTTCAAACTAAATTCATTCTGATAGCAGGATTCCTACAACTCAACTCCACTCGACTAGAAGGATTAAAACCAACAAAAAAAATTAAGCCCCCCACAAAAATAAGCCCTCCCCCTCTCTCCCTTATCGCATTCACTTCCTGTCACATTTCCGGTTAAACTTCCTATCTACACTTCCTGTTCACTTCCTGTCTCAACATGCCTGTTATCCCCACCCACTACATCCGGTGTCCACACCTGCCACTTCCGCTGACCTTCACAGAGCACAGAAGGTCGACTGCGCGAACTGCGCTGATGTAGAACCGGCCTTTCTTATCTACTTATGCCCCCCCCCCTACATCGTTGCTTACAAAGGCCTTGAATAAAAAAAATATATATAATATCGAAAGAAGTACTTTTTAAGATAACCACTGTTGAGTTTAATAATTTCTTTAAAACATCCATTAAAAAAATTAAATTTGATAATCATTAACTTACTTTTAAATAATTGTTTGATAATTATGAATTTATAATTGAATTTTATAATAAACAGTGTGGTGCTAATTACCTTTCTCTATGCAAGTCCATATATCTGGAATGATAAAGTATGCAACAACTAATAATAAATTTACAGCAGTAAAAGGTATGATTATTTGGAATATTGGCATATCCTATTAATCAAATAACTTTTTTCTTTCAAATGCCCTGTCGTAAATCAGGCACTGCAATTATCTCGATCAGATAGTGCTGCTATTATTTTTCAAAAAGTTATTCAATTTTTTCAAATTTAAAGTACCATAACTCGGTGAATTTTGATCGTAACAGAATGAAATTTTTACTGTTGTACTTGTAAGAGCATTATCCCCCCTTCCCCACAGTTATACAATAATTTTGTAAGGAAAGTATGAAAAGAAAGTTGCGAAAAGTTACAAATTGTAGGAAAAGGTGTGGTTTTAAAATTTTCATTAAACGATTTTCAACTAAATAGTTTTACCACAAGAATAGTGTTTTTGCTTGATTAAATCATAAAACTTCATAAAACCATTTAATAATATCAGTAAAAACTTTATCTTAAAAATTTACAATGGTGCATTCTGTTTGCAAATTTTAATTACCTTAAAATTTTTTCTTTGATTAGCCCAAAGAGAAAGAGACAGATATATTTTTGTCCATTCAGATGAAATTTCGTTATTTTTTGTCTCTTTTTCTTTCTTTTAACCGTGATGGTTTTAATCATGGTTTGAAAAACAATTTAAAATACTATTTACAAACATTATGTGAGCTTGTTCTTTAAAAGTTGCAGCGAACTTCGGTTGTGTCCACGAAACTTATAAAATTGAGGCTATAAAAATATAATATTGTGGCTTAGCCATAAAAAGTATACAGATGATCTCTGCAATAGTATATTTGATTTTTAATAAATCCCGGTTACAAAGAGAGAGAAATTTGATTTCCAGTATAGTAAACCAACAAAAGTTTGGTACATGGTCTGCCCGTTTTCTGATAGCTTTAATGAATTTTTATTTAATGAAGTTATTTTTAATGAAAGTTTTTATTAATGAAGTTTTGCTCTATTCTAAACAATATTTCTACAGATCTAATAAAGCATTTTAGTTATAAAATTATCTATACCTTTGGAATGCATCAATTATACTTTTGTTTTTACTCAGGACTGGATTTATCTTGCTGATCACATTCAATTTCATAAGAAAAAGTTTATTTTCTTTCATCTATCTTGACAACCCATTCTCTCGTTATTTTTTCAGTATTATCAGTAAAAGTAATAGTAAAGTAAGTAGAAAAACTGTATATTTTTATATGAAAACCGATTTAGATTTTAAAATTTATTTTCGTTTCAAATTAAGCAGTTTTACATTTAAATTCTTTTAAAATTCTGCTTCTTTAAAGTAAACTGAACAGAGTCTTGAATGAAATATGGAAAATTTATCTGATCTTTTGCAGACGTGCAGCATTGATTTTCATACGATAGTATGTGTTAAAAACTAGGAAATGAAATTCCTTTGGAATGTGTGGAAGAATTAGTGCATTCTGCAATGCATTACCAATTATTTTAATTACAAAATTGAGAATTAAATTAAGACATTATTCTCCTTCAAAATTATTATATGAACATGAAAAAAAATATATTACTTATTATCGCGAAAAAAAAAAAGAGAGTAATGCGAAAAAAAAAAACAACACAGGGACAATTTGAAAGTCAAGGACAGGGTGACGTACTGCAGCGTACTGCCCATCTCCTCGATCGGTCTTTTCCGTGTATTCTATTTACCGTGACAAAATCCATCCCATATGAGATGAGACTGGACTTCCCCTGCCCTCAATTCCCCTTACTGCGTTGACAGCCGAAGAAAGACATGGGCGTGTTTAGAAAGGGGGAATGAAAATGCAAGCGAAGAACAGAAATCCGGAAAAAATTTTACTGAAGAAGAGCCTTAAGCAGAAAGTTTATTCTTGGTGAAAGAATATAACATATTTACAGTTGATGATGTACCTGCAAAGACTGAAATTGTCTAAAATTAACTTATTTCATCGTACCTTTCAATTCCGCCTTATCAGGTTTTATTCTATTATATATATATATACCTATAAAACACAAACAAAATTCATCCCTCATGTTTATGCGTGACTATTAGTTTTATAATATGTATATTATTTATTATACTTTATATTTTACCTATATTATTTATTATACACAGCTGCAGCAATTTGAAAAGTGTAAGGCTAAGTTTACTGTATTTTGAAATTATTTTCGCAATATAATTTCATAAATCTAAAGATAAAACAATCTTTAGATGTATGACATTTTATTGGGAAAAATAATTTCAAAATACAGTAAAACTTGCTAATATGGAATCGCAACTGACGGAGGAAAATTCCGTTTTAGACAGTGTGTTATCTTAAGAGATATATTGCCTGCTATAACTGCATTATATACTTTTGCTGGACTATAAAAAAATCTGCTTAAGATTAAAGTCCGTTACATATAGATTCTATTTTCACAAGTATTTTACTTGTAAATTCAGTTTATGTAAAGTGTATTGATTTAAAAATGTTTGAGCTCATGAATAATGTCTAATTTTCTAAAGAAAGAAAAAACATAGATATAGAATATTTGTATGAAAGATAGCAGTTATCTGGCGCGTCTCAGGGCAAGCCATCACTTTTCTTTCTATTAGTTTTCACAAGAAGAAAGAAAACCCCCTACCAAGATGCTCCTCTGCTGGACCACGGCCAAACTCGATCCCTTCTCCCCTTATGAGGGAAGGGAGAAAGATGGAGTTTGGCCGTGGCTGGACATATAATGACCAACGTTTTTTTGAAGACCTTGATTTTATCAGAAAAAGCATCTTTTCTAAGAAGTGTTACGCGACCACCTCTTTTGGGGTTCCTATTCATTACAGGGCCTTAGGCTTTTATTTCCTGTGGTCCCTTTTTCTAACTGGCGCCTGTAGACTGATAATATGTTTGTGGGTGGAAGCAACGACAACGAGTCAAATTGCAATTTCATTCTATTCTTTCAGTGTTTTCAATCGAATGTGCCAGTTTAAAACTTTTTAAAAGCTGTATTAATATTTAAGTTTTATTTTGCTCGTCCTTTTGTAACGGAGTAAAAAAAAAAAATTGTAAGTACATTTTGAAATATGCTAAGTCTTATATTATTGAGCACTATAAAACTCAGTTTTACCACTATATTTGAATAGATTTTTTTTGCCTGATTTAATCGCAGAAAAATGTTGGTAATTCTGATCTTAATCGCAGAAAGTTTTTTGAATCGAAAATAACATATTAGGCAAAGTTTTCTAATCTGAAATAGTGGTTCCAGGCTTTTTTTTTTCAAGTCATTCTATCTAAATAAAAGGTTCATTTCCCCCTCTTCCCATTATGTATAATGTATATGTTACGGCCAAAACCCGAAATCAGCCAATTCGCGAAGTGGCCAGCCAGTTCGCGAATTGGCCAACTTTGTTTTAAATTGATTGGCCAATTCGCGAAATGGCCAGAGGCTGTCGGCCAGTTCGCGAATTGGCCAGATGCCGTTGGCCAATTCCCGAAATAGCTATATGAGTAGTTGGGCAGTTTGAATGTAAGTGCTTGACAAGTTCGGTATTGAAAATGAAGTATGTAGAGATTATAATTCATGTACAGGAGCACTCAAAAGTAATATGTGACTTAATGGTCTATGGAGAAAATCAATTGCGGCATGCCTTAATGGTGTTGCAATGTTACAAACATAGTAAAATGGTAAGAATTCCTGAGGTGCACTAAAACATGCTTCTTTAGAATAAGGAGCAAAAATAATTTATCATTGATTTACAGGGTCACACAAAATAATTCTATTACATAATGGTGTACGGGGAAAAATGTTTGCTACGTAGTTTAATTATGTTTCATTTTTTGAAATATGCTGAAACTGATATACATTGCTGACTTTTACTACAAGATTTTTCTGTAGAATATAATGTGTATATCAATTATTGTTCATTTACAGGGACACATAATTGATTACGAATACAGTACTATATCGGAAGTATTATCTATTAGGGATGATTGCTGGAAGTACTTTTTCAGTTATGCGTTTTTAAGTTTAACTAAATTTTTGCATACTACGTGGTGTGTATAAATTCTATTAATCCTATACAGGGCTAAACAAAATAACTCTTAAGCTTTATATTTTGCTTTTAAAAAGGTACATTAAGTATGCTTTTTAGTTTGAACTATGCATTTTCAAGCACAAATATAGTATTTATAGATTACTAAAAGAAGTTTCTAGAATATAAATTAAATAATATACAGGTACATGCAAAGAACTTGATACTTGGTTGCCTATGAAAAATAATTCCTGGAAGTGTGATTTCAGTAGTTTTATGTGTATTTTTGCCTAAATTAAATTGTAGCTTAATATTTGGCAAGTATAAAAATCTGTAGGTAATATACTGGTCTTTACAACATAATTCAAGTACATTTCTGCCCATTGGTAGAATTTTCTGAAGGTGTATTTTCAACTATGTTACGCGTTTTCTAACTAAACTAGATTTTAGAATACTATATAGAATATATACAAATCAGTACATCATACACAGGGTTTTACAAAACAATTAAAGTTTTTTTCCGGCTATGCATAGTAGTGGTTGAAATCTGGCTTTCGAATGTGTTATGCGTTTTCTAAAATGTTACTTGAGTATCTTTTTTACCTTATTAAACGGTTTTGTTAAAATATTCTATAAGTGTTGCAAAGTATTTCATAATCTATGCTTGACGCATATGATTTTTCTTTCTTGTATCTTCATTGATGACATTTTATTATAACGATAAATATTAATTTGCAAAAATGGTGTTTGTCAAGGGCATTAAAATTGAACTAACATCATATATCAAAAGAAAACATTCATTTAAACACATGAAATTGCAGCATTTTCATATGATTGAGTCAAAATTAAATTATTTTCGTATTTTTAGGGTTTCGTTCATATCACGAAACACTATTACTCCCGCTCCGTTGTCTGTCTATCACAGAGCTATTCTCAGAAACGATGTAAATTACAGAGTTGAAACTTTGTATATATAGCTGAATACCAGCTATAAAGAGCTCAAAATATTAAAATTTGAAAAATTCGTATTATTTTAATAAATAGAGATAAAAAAACAAAATTCTAACAGCCTTTCCCTATTAAATTTAAACATTTTTCGTTATAGCAGATGCCAAAAATTAAAAATCCACGATGAAATTATTTCTACAATAATTAATTTTCTATCAGACGATTTCCACGTGAAAAATGAAAATGAAATAAAAAGTTTCACCAATTGAAAAAAAGATTAATATGAAATAAAAAATGATTGACGTCATAGTGGTAATAAAGCGGTAATTTTCAAATTTTTCTCAATAATACAAGGAGTATGAGTATGTGTATGTACACAAAGCAGATTATTATCACGCTATTAGAGAATTAAAAAGAAAATCTGACGTCCTATTGGAAGTTTAACGAATTTTTCAGATGTTTGAGAATAATACAAAGCGAGTATCAATATGAGTAATAGAGAATACTAAATATATGAGTTTGAGAAACATATTGAATCATGATAAAAATCCGATTATGGAAATATTCGCATATTTTAACATTTTGAAGGTGTACAATATGTTTAATTTTGAAATTATTTTTTTATATAGCATTTAGTCCACGTGACAGATATTATTATGACAAAATATAATAACCCGCTTCGCCCGCTTTCGGGCTGGTTTGGATACTAGAAAAAAAACAAACGAAAAAATAGACCGGTAAATTTTTACTTTATAAAAAACAAAAAACATAAGGTTTTTTTTTTTTTGGTTGCTAAATGAAATTTATTTGGATTTATTAAAGAAAGGATAAAGTGTTTTGAAAGGAATATTAAACGAAACCCTTTGAGTGATCTTCGATCACACTTACCCACTTGTTTCCTTTTGCCCACTCTGAAATTCGGTACCAAAATTTCAATAGAAGAAGATGCTTTCACTTGTGATAATGACGTCATTTTTAAAAGACATTCGACTGAAAATATAATTTTTTATTCAGAAAATGACAATATTTGACTACGATTGTGTCCAAATGACAAAATTTTGATTGATATTTCATTTCTCTGGTATTGACATCAGGCCCAAATGTTTTACAATGTGTTTTTATCAGAAAAAATGGAATCATGTTTAAAAGATAACACACATTTTCTTCCATAAATTGATGTTTGCATTTTAACGATTTCTGGGCATGAAGACCCGTTACAGAGAGGTTTCTCGTTACAGTGATTGCCGTATTAAAGATTAAAAGTCTAGAAGAGCACAAAACTATATTTTGGTGATAGTTGTAGTAACAGTTAAAAGGATGCTTCACTCGCGCGAAAACAACCGCTGCCTAATATTAATCTTATAGGGGAATTTTTTTTAAATATCTCGTTTGCATTTCAATATTTTTTAATGATTGTTTTTGCCTTGGATAGCAGATATTGATCTCTACGCAGGTCATTTGTTTTACTTTTTCGATTTTGTTTACATGTTTTTTTTTATTATGAGGCTACTATCACTTTTGGAACCGGTTTCGAAAGTGAAAATATCTTAACCCCCTGACCGCCGAGCAAAAGGGCAAAATTTGTAATGTTGTTTTCTTTGTAATTTTTTAAAATGCTTAAAAAATGTGAATTTTCTAACTTGAGATAAAAAACTTAATTACGTATATAAGTATAATCCTTGAGAGTATCAATCATTACTTGATGTTTTAAAAATGCATTATATTTGTAGAATTATATTAATTTAAACAAACCTTGTATTGTTGTGAAACCTACAGCATAGTGAACGGATATATCAGGTAATAAAAATAATCTGTAAACAAAATCGAAAACGCAAAAAACGGCTTGCGTAGAGATCAACCTCAGCTACCCAATGCAAAAGAAACTTAATTTAAAATATTGACATATAAAAGGGAAAATTAAAAAAAAAAATCTCCCATAGGATTAATATTAGCGTGCGGGTGTTCTTCCGTGATTGAAGTAAACTCTTAATGGTGGCGAAGCACAAAAAGTCCCATTAAATTAAGGGACCCTATTATACTGATCACAATTTAAAATGTTAATAGGCGCAAATCCCAGAATGCCTATTATATAAAAGGTGTCCGTTATAATTATCATTATTTTAATGGTTCATGAGCACAACGCGCAGGGAGCCTCATTTTTTAGGAAACCACGTTACAGTGATTTCCACATTAACAAATTATAAGTGCTAGTTGCACAAGGTCCCGTTTTGTAAGTAACACTACAGGGATTACCTTATTAACGATATATGTGCACAAAGTGACCAATATGATAAATACAAATACTCTTGCGATAGTATGCTTATGCAACGTTTAAAAGGCAACGTAAATAGCAGAATAAACAATGAAAATTTACGTTTAAAATATTTCCAGACTTCAAAAGAAAACTTTCTTTAGTAGGGAAAAAAAAAGAAGGAAATATAGCAAGGCCAACGCATATGATCGAAATTAAATAAGATTGTGCTTTTCTTTATGTTGGTTTTATGTATTAGATATTCATCATGAAAGTAATTTTACATATACAAAACACTGTATATATTTATTTGTTAACATGGGAGTCCGCAGAACAATATCAGGAAGGGGCAAGATTTTCGAACAGATGTAACTCTAATCTAATTTTTATTTTCGTTTATCTATAATAGAAAAAAATACAGTAATCGAAATTTTTTTTCGACTTTCAGTTTCCGACGGATTTACACGTTTTAGGGGTCGGAGATCCCGAAAAACAAATTTATACAAAATGTCTCATTTATCAATGCAAAATTATTCTCATTTTTTTGTTTTAAAAAATTACATAATTAAAAAAAATACGACTTTTGAAGTATTAACATGTATGAGATAGAATAATATTTTGTGATTGGCACAACCGACACGTTTTCTTCTGTTAAATAGAGAATATAAACACGAAATAAACAAAATGTATTATTTTTTGTTTAATCAGAACTCTACGTGCAAAACAATTTTTAAGTACATCAGCATAAATACAGAAATATAACAACACATATTAAAAAGGAAGAATTGAAACAGTTTACTATTTTTCCTAATCAGGGCGGGGGTTTTGCCCCCTGTATCATCCGTTTAAGATAATTTTTAAACACATGAACATAAAAATAAAAACATAACTAAAATCTGTCTTTAACGGGGTGCTAAGGGGACTTTGACCCCGTGGTGAAAATTATTAACTACTTCTCTTTTTAGTGTTTAATTATTTTACATTTGAGAAGAATAAATTTTACTATTGCTTTCAAAATCAAAGAGAAAAAAAATCATAAATATAAAAATCCAGACGAATAATAATGTTTTAAAATTCATCCATACAAATACTTTGGCTTAACGTCAGATTAATAATAATAGAAAAAATTACACTTTTAAACTAGTTTTTCGTAACAAATAATGATTTTGGATAAAGAATATTTTTTATATGAATCATAAGAAATTGTATTCCAAAAAAATATAGAATAGCCTTTTACAATATATAAAATACTATACTATTACGAAGAATACAATAATCATTATAAATCATGAGTCACAGAGGCAGGAAATTAATTCTTCAACAGATCAGAATATAATTGTCACAATGAATTTACTGTATCAGAATAAGTCACAGAAGCGGGAAATTCTTCATCGGAGAATATCTGTCATAAATTTGTAAAAAGTATAATCGTCACAGCTTGGAACTTCCTTTCCTATCACGTGTCACGTGTGCACGTGAGTGTCCCCTATCGGACAGCCTTGGATCTCCATTTCGTATATTGGCCAAGGATTCCCGGCCACTTCGCGAATTGGCCGGCCAAAACCCGAAATCCATTGTTCATTTCACGTACTTCGGGTTTTGGCCAGGAAACTCGGCCAATTCGCGAACTGGCCGGCCACTTCGCGAATTGGCCGAACTTCGGGTTCTGGCCGTAACATATATATATTTAATAAATTAAGATACGAGTGCGAAATCACTGCATTAAAATTAGTATAAATATTGATAACATATTGAATGTTTTCATCATTTATATAGTACGAAAGTATATTTAAATTTGTGTCTTAATTTTTAAAATCTTAAGCAATTTTTTTTTCTATGCTATGTTTATTTATTTATTTTTTTAATTTGTGTTCTGAGTAGAGATGGGAATGTTCGGAAAAAAACCGTTTAATTTTGGGGAAAAAAATGTTTTTTTTTCGTTTTTTTCCGAAGGTGTGTTTTCAATTTTTCCAAATTGGAAAAATTGAAATTTAATTTATAAAATAATACATTCAAAATGTTATTGTGGCTGCATTCTGATATTTTTTTCATGTTTAGTGTCTCGCATGAAAAGGTTAACCATGAAAAATATGATCTGTAAGCAGTTTAGGAAGAACTTCAGTCCTTTAAAGGACCCTTCACAAAATTCTGAAAAAGAAATATGACAATTTTAGAATAACAAAACTTGTCACATAACAGCTGAAATCATCAATGAATCTATTATCTAGCTGTATATATGTATGAAGGACCTTATTAAAAATATCTAAATAGAAACCTAAATATAACGATAATTTCTATTCACAAAAGTTTAATTATAGTTTTTATGACAATTTTGTAAGATTATTTTAAGGCAATATTTTTTATACAAAGGTTTACAAAAACAGGATTGTGTGAAAAAAAAGTAAGCAGAAATGTAAAACTGAAGAAGCTTAAACTATTTTGAAACCTATTCACATCAATTTAATGATACATAAAAAGAAAAAAATGCCTTGAAAATTTATTCAAACAACTTCTTAGAATGCTAAATTATAGTACTTGTTTGTATTGTAGGACTTTAAGGAGAGAAATCTGGAAGCATTCTCAAGTTGAACTCTGTTTAAAAAGGGGATTAAAATGCTGAAATGAATGAAGGGAATTCTATCCCAAGAAAGTTTTTTTTTTTTTTTTTTTTTTTTTTTTTGGCAATTTTTGTCATTTTTTTTTGGAAATGATCATTGTCCGCTTTTATCTCTCTCTCCAACCTAGACCGGGTGACTCCGGCATTCCACTCTGTTATTTCACATTTCTTCCGGAGTGTGAAATATTCTTTATTTTTATTTTATTTTTTACTAACTCGTATATAAGTCAACTCCCCATTTTCAACTCCCAAATTTTGTCTAAAATTCTTCGACTTATACACGAGTATATATTTTTCTTATTTGGGGAAGGGGGCTGCAGGCCTGTCAGTCCCGCTCCTCACTTGGATACGCCACTGAAAATTACTAAGATGAAATTGCACAGGACGAGAAAGAATTCCGCTTTAGACAGGTTTTCATTTTAGCAGGTACACTGTCGATTATTGGATTATTTTCATTGGAACCATGAAAATTTCCGTTTAAGACAGTATTCCGTTATAGACAGGTTTTGTTTTAACAGATTTTACACTATTTCAAAAATGCTTCGTTAAAAGGTCTATCAAAAGATGTGACCCCCCCCCCCCCCATAAATCGGGGGCTGGATCCGCCCTTGACTCATACGTACCATATACATCATTATATACATATTATTTAAGTCTTATATGTCATATATACATCATATACGTCTTATGCACATGTCATAATGTATACATCATATATGCGTTATATATAAATAACAACTTGGACATATATATCACGGAAATATTACATACATCATATATTATTATAATGTAATATATGCTTTATAATTTGAAATAAGTCTTGGTTGTTTGGCGATTCATCCTTGGGAGCTGCTATAACATGAAAATCAAAAGAAAATAAGGTACTTTTAAAAAATATGAAGCCTTATGCATTATTCAAGGAATTTTTTCATCAAGCAATACCCATTTTTGATAGACAGATTTCAGGTCCTCAAAATGAGTATGCGTTAAAAGAATCAGTTTTACCGTCATATTAGTTAATTGAATTTTATATATATATATTTTAAATAATGCTGTTTTAAAATTTTTGAATTAACAGAAATTGTCGTTAAAAGGAGCAC
The DNA here is from genome assembly GCA_963931845.1 of Maratus michaelseni. Classification (NCBI taxonomy): domain Eukaryota; kingdom Metazoa; phylum Arthropoda; class Arachnida; order Araneae; family Salticidae; genus Maratus; species Maratus michaelseni. The sequence goes on from OZ007599.1 coordinate 30,840,205, forward strand.
AATAAATGAAATTTCAAAATTTGAAGCTAATTAAAAAATATGCTCAAGATGCATCTTTATGAATATTATAAACACAAACACACATAGAAGTGTTACCACTAAGTGCACTTCATGTTCACATCAGCAATTCTTTCTTATACACAATTACTCTGTATTCATCCAAAGCACTACTCGGTACACCACTAGTCGTGCAGTATTTTAAAATTATGCAGCTGTGAGTTTATGAGCAAAGCTAAGAGAAATGTTACGGGAATGTAAATTATCCTGTTTAATTTAGGTGCTGTATACTTGCTTTTTTTTCATAATAACCATATACCTGACAAGGTTATCAAACTACATGGTTTTAAATTTAGGATTGAATAAAAATTAAATCTGCTATAAATTCACAACAAATGACTCTTATATTTTACTATTAATGTGTCCTTACTGTTAAACTGTTCAATTAAATATTGTTAAAAATAAAAAAAACTGCATGAAGAACTTTTATAGAGTGTAAATGAACTTCTATTATAACATTCCTCCAATATTTTGAAAGACATGGGTTGAACTCTTATTGGAAGTTCATTTCCATGTAAAATTTCCTGCTGTAAAGTCATGCCGCTTTACATCAAGACCATATACGGTGAAGGATATTACGATATTTTCTGTAAATATATGGCCAATCCACTAATTATACGCTAAAATACCTTCAAATTACGTGCCAAGACCGTAAGATTATGGTTAAGCATATACGGTCACTGAATGTTAATTTACAGTCCTTTTTACGCCCGAACCATAAAAAGGCAGACCATAAAGTTACATTCATGGACCATAATTATACGGTTAATGCTGTATTACTTTGCCCCGTAAAATTACGGGCTACACAAAATGATGGGCATGGAAATTATTTTTACGGGGTATGACTGGAATCTCTGCTGCCGGCCTCTGCCCGTAATTTTACAGGAATATTTTTAACAGTGTATGCACGAGCCAATAATAGTTGTCATACGGGTTGAGTGAGACACAAGCCGAACTCTTAGCTTTCATTCATACCGGGTCGGGCCCGGGTCTGGAAATTTGGCTCGTGCAGATCTTTAGGAAGAATGAATTCCATGCCAAACTCGTAAGGGACACAACAAGTCTAGCCCGTCCCGGCTCGAGTCTACAGAAAAACAGAATACCCGGCCAGGCAAGAGTGGCGAACAGGCAAGGTCCGAGTTTCATGAATGAAAATTGGCTCGAGATTTTTTTTTTTTTGGACGAGAACCTTTCCCGCACAGACCTCTGCTGTCGGTTTGCAGACCTTTTATTAGCGCAAGGAGTGTAAGGGGCGAGCGATCCGCCATTGGTCGCAACCGGGCCAAATTTTCAGCTTTTATTCCAGCCCAGGTCTGAACATTTTTGCCCGTGCAGATCTCTAGAAAGAATGATGTGAATGAAGATCTCTAGAAAGGGTCCGGTCCCTTGAAAAAAAAATGTCTGGTCCGGTCATAGACTCCAGAAAAAGCAAGGCACGGTTCAGGCCCTTCAGGCCCGAGTCTCCAGGAAAAATAAAGCCCGGTCCCAGACCGACCCATAAAGAGTGAAGACCAGTCCCAGCTCGACCCACGGGTCGGGCCGGGCTTCGCCAGAGGCCTTTTCCCGTGAAGGCCTCTAATGTCGGTTTACCGACCCTTTTTTGGCCAAATGGGGGGCGATCGCCCCATCGCCCCCCTTCCCCCTAGATCCGTCATTGCCCAGTGTATACTACATTAAGAACCCCTTTCGCTGAACCCTGCAAATAACACAATACACACAAAAAACTTTCTCAAGCTGTATTAAATTTTGAACAAACTACACTCCAGAATCTTATAGGGAGGAAATGGATCTAAAACTGGTCATTTTTTGGTAAAAAAAAAAGCATTTGAAAATAATCAAAAAATTACATCAACAAAAAGTGGTTCATATTTGGGCATTTTACCCTACGCACCTAGTTAGCGCGATTCTTCAGCCGCCAATTTCACGAAAAAAATAAATTGTTGTTTATTTGCTTTTATTTTTATTTTAATTCTATAAATTATTTTTATTATGTATATCAATATTTATTTGTATCAAACTATCATTTATTTGTTTTCATTTCCTTTTTAAAAATAATAGAAGCTATTTCATTTATTACGTTATTTTATTTTATATTGAAATAAAAATTCACGTGCTATTATTGCATGTTATTTGTAACTAATATTCAGAAACAAAGTTTTCGCCAAATTGGCGGGGGAAAGAATCGCGCCAATGTGGTGCGTATATGACACCTGTGCCTAAAATAGTTATAAAAACAGCCTATTTTTCCATTTAAACTTAATTTGCAAGAAAATTATTAATTGAATTTGTAAAATAATGACATAGAATATACAAATGAACTTCCCTCACAAAATTTGAATAACTATTTAAATTATTCAAATTATATACTTATGCAAATTATTATACTATGCAAATTAGTACTAATAATATATTTTTTTCTTTTTTTTAACCTTTGGGAAAATGGTTGTTGCTTTCGGTCGATAATGGACCAAATGATGTTCGCATTTTACTATTCTAATCGATTTAACGAAATTCTGTAACTTTAGAAGAATTTTTCTTTGAATAGGCAATAGAAATGCATAAAATCGTTACAAAAATGTTAAAGTTACAAAAAAGCTAGATGCAAATTTTCAGATATGAAAAATAAAGAAGAAATTTGGTACTTTCGTGGTATAGCGGCTCCCAAGGATGAAATATTTTTGTTTCTGTTTTCATTAATATATTGTAAATTTGGTACTTTCGTATTATAGCGGCCCCCAAGGATGAATCGTCAAGCGAAGAAGAAAAATCGCCAAAATATAAAGCATGTATGACATTATAATAACATATGATATATATAACATTTCTTGACGTATGTGACCAAGTTATAGTCATATATGATGCATATATGATATATATATATATGACATGTGCATATGATGTATATGAGCTCGCGCCGCCAGTCGCCCACGGGGGTCGCTGGCTCGCGTTCCGACCATCGCTCCAAAGTCTCTAAACGACTTATAACGCACCAGAGGCTTTGTCTCGCCTCGGCGCTGCGATCGGCCTGGGGCCGCTCCCCGACTGCGAACCCCCAAGCCAATTTACCAAGGTCGATTGCATAGGTCGCCACAACAGTAACCCCACATCTCGGAGGAAACTTCCGCAGAGACGGAACCTTGATGAACCGCCGAGGAACCCTCGACGACTTCTTTCGCGAAACCCCATAGGGGGAGACGGTCACTAGGTCATATGTCGAGCTACCACGACGGCTCTTGCTTTACCACAACTCGAGGGGTGTGAAAACTTACAAAGGTAGCATATGATGTATATACGACATATAAGACGTAAATAATATGTGTATAATGACGTATATGGCACATATAGGAGTGTTTGGAATATATATATATATATATGCGTATATAGAATGCATATATACGCTTTGCGATGATCTTGGTGAAATCATAACTGCAACCTTGCCATAATCTTAATTGTGGGGGCCGCTATAACACGAAAGTACGTTTTTTTTTTTTCTTTTTTTTTTTTTTTTTTTTTTTTTAAGCTTTCGGAACATTTTCCCAATGGTTATTATAATTTGTTAAATTGTAATTTTTTTTTTTTTTTTTTTTTTTTTTTTAACCATTGGGAAAATTGTTGTTGTTTTCGGTCGAGAATGGAAGTAGAGAGAAAATGAGCGTCCGACCCCAGGAGGTGGAGTGTGGAGCTGGTGCAAGGTGCAGCACCTCCTCCTCCTCCCAAAGTGCAGCACCTCCTCCCGAAGTGCCCTCCTCCACCACCTAAGATAAGGGGATTAATTAAGGATTAGTGTTAATTAATTTTAATTAGGGAACTTAGAAATTTTTTTGAAGCAATCTTTTTTTTTTTTTCGCGGAGAATTTCCTACTAGAGTACGAGGTGTGTTTCAACGGATTTATTTTAGTGAATTAGAAATTTAATTAATTTTAATTGCGAGACTTAGAAATTTTTCGAAGCAATTTTTTTTTTTTCAACGAAAGTATGCAGTTTGATTATGAGTGTATGCAGTAGAAGTGAATGATTAATTAATTAAAAATATTAACTAAAAATAGTAATTAATTAATTTTAATTGCAGAACCTAAGAATTTTCGCGAGATTTTTTTTTTTCAACGAGAGTAGGGTATTCGATATACATGTTAGAGGAGAATTTTAAAAGTCAATAATGGTTTAATTAAAAAGGGTCATTCATTAATTTTAATTGAGGAACTTAGACATTTTTCGAAGCATTTTTTTTTTCTAAACGAGAGTATGCAGTTTGAATATGAGTGTATGTAGTAGAAGTGAATGAAATAAATTAAAAATGGCCATTCATTAATTTTAATTGTAGAACTTAAGAAAATTTTACGATTTTTAGTTTTAAAAATTGCCAAAAAATAGAATTTTTAGTTTTAAAAGTCGCTAAAAGTAGGATTTTCAACTGAAAGTAATCTAAGATATAAACTCTCAACTGAAATGAATTTTGCCTTAAGGTGTGAGCTTTTGGCTAGAAGTGACCTAGAGTCAAAACTTCCTGGTCCCAGGAATCACCACGGTGGTTATAGTAAAAAATACAGTGTCCCGTATGAATTATACTGCACTAAATTTAATAGCTCGCCCCTCCCCTCCCCCCTCCTTTTTTTTTTTACCCAGAGGGGTTCTTCGATGGACTAACAATACACACTTCAAAAAATACAGAGTGATATAAAAAGAATTTTAGCGTATATGTAAATAAACAAGAATGAAAAATCATGCATAGTAGCATAATTCATGAATCACTTTCCACAAAAAAATACAGAGTGATACCAAAAGAATTTTAACGTATATATAAAATAATAAATAAACAAGTATGAAAAATCATGCGTAGCGGTATAGTTTATGAATCACTTTCGAACATTATCGAAATGTTATGTGAACAAAATTTAATTTTATCAGCTAGTACATAGTTAATTAAAATAGTGAACAGATCCCCTTTAGAATAAAAAAGCATCCTTCACAAAAAACCAATTATGCATAAGATCCCTTCATACATTCAGTTCATTGACCCCCCCCTTTTCCCCCCCTTCAAAGTGTAAACACGCATTAGACTATAGGATCCCTTCATAAAATAAATGAGATACATGCCCTATTCGAATAAAAAAAAAAGGCCCTTCACAAAAACTGTAGGGGTTCCCTTTCGGAATAAAAAGGTCCCTTCACAAAAATCCAATTATGCATAAGAATCCTTCATAAAATCAGATAATTTACACTTTCGCCTTTTTTCTTCAATTCAAGTTAGGCGAAAAGTACAGCTTGCGCATCGATAGATTCAAAATACATAGATATAGATATTAAGCTACCTTCGCAAAATAAATTCAATAGATTCATGTTATATTATGGCGACAGAAATACGAGGGATACTGACCTTCCATAAAAATCCAAGATCCCATGTTTGAATGAAAAGGGCACCTTCACGTACCCTGTAAAAATACTATGATTGACCAGTTATTTTAAGAAATAGAGTGCTATTCTCAAATGAGTACGTATTCATACAATATAAAAATAAGTTTTACACGAATGTATTTTTAGTTTAACGTTCAAAATATACTTTAGAAATGAAATTAAGAAAAACCGAAGGCTATCCAGTATGCTAATATCCGAACCCTATAGCTTACAGCGCATTGGCGCGCGCCAAATCAATTGGCGAGAACAGCGCTATTTCGCGCATGCGCATAACCTAGCCAAGCAGTTCAGCGCTTACGCCGCTACGTTAATGCAAAGCAAAGCAATGGCCGACGGTGCAGTGTTTTCCTCAAATGATTTTGCTACGAAAAACTAGAGATCAAAATAAATAACTAACACCACCACAAATCAAGCAGGCACACGGGGAAAATACAGGTATGTGAAATAATTTCAGTGTTCTGTATATTAACGTAATATCCTTTAGATATTAACAAATTTTCAAGATAAGACAGACATGAGGACATTAAAGTCTCAACTATCAACATCTATATTCTAATCTTGTGAAAATGAAATTAATGTCGCACCAATTAACACTATCTGTAAGATACAGTTACTTTTATTTTTGGTTGCGAAAGCGTCTTTGAAGACGCCAATTTGGTTATATATATTTTTTTAGTTTTTGTGATGAAAGGCAAAAATCTTGATAATTACTACATTCCCCAAAAATATCGCTTTTTTTTAAAAAATGCATTAATATTTGAAACTACGTCATGTGATCTCACAAACACAACGAAAACAGTAACAAGCTTTTTGAAGATAACAATCTAGTGTTAAATAACTTTGCCTTTTATCGAATTATGATGCATCTCTGCAGCTTATGATAACTTAATATTATTCAGAATTTTTATCTATTCGTTTTTTTGTCACGTCACTTCATAGAGTTTTCCTTACTAATCACCCAATAATAGTTTAGTGATGCTACATATTAAGAATTGTTAACACGACATTTTGACATTAATAAATGTGTCTTATCTTGAAAAAAAAAATGTTTATAGAGATAACAATAATAATACAACACTGAAATTATTTCACATTGTGGTTAAATGAGAGTTTGTATGCAGGAATGTATGAGTATTGAGTGAATGAACATAGAAAAGTTAGGTAAACATAAACTATTGGTAAATAGTAACATTAATAAAGAGTAACCCAATGCAATTAATTTCTGTAACTATAAATATAAATAAATGTATCATTATGTATAAACATTAAACATGTACAACAGTCTTAACAGCATAATCATATCCCCCCCAACCCCCCCTATCTTGAAAAAATAAATAAAGTTAAGTTTAACCACTGTTTATATTATATTTATTCATTTATTTATATTAGTAACATCCACCCCCTTCCCCCCTTCTTTATTTTTAAGTGAGAGTCAAACCATTTAGAACATAAATATAGGCTTAAAATTCTATCATAAATTGCAATGGGGATTTTATTGAAAGTTAAATATTCATTTAATGTTTTCAACTGGTCAGTTTACATTAGTATGGAGACTTTTAAAGTGTATTTCTGAAAATGTGGAGTTTGATTTGAATTTGGAGACTTTTTAAGTGGAAAAATTGCACTTTACCTACATAATAGAAAGTTGTGACCATTACATTTTCTCATATTGCTACTTTTGTTGATAGTGGCATGGTTTAGCCAAAAATTTTTTAAATATATTTATGTATAAAAATAATATGAATTATTTAGCAATAAGACTTCTTGGTACTTTCGTCTTATGGCGTCCCTCAAAGATAAATCACCAGGCGACCAAGATTTATCGCCAAATTATAAAGCATGTGTGACATAATATATGATCAATATAACATTTTGTGACATATATGGCCAATTCATAGTCGTGTGATGTGTGTATCAGTGGTGTAGTCGAGGGGGGACGCGGGGGGACGGCGTCCCCTCACTTTTTTATTTTATGTCGAGCGTCCCCTTACTTTTTATTTTCAAGGGGGACGCTAGAGACGCGAGAGGACGCAATCTTTTCAAACTTACTAATTTTTTTAAATTATGAGCACACCAGTAAATTAACAATTTTAAGAAATAAGGCATTGATTTTTAATACTTTTCAACAACATGGAAATTCTTTACGGTGTCAGATCACTTGTCTGTCTCCGTCTATTCGCATTCTACTTGTAACTTCCAAAAGTTTGCTTCAATTTCGACAAAATTTTATGTATATTTTTTCAATGTAGCCTTATCACTATTGGGAATTATGTGTATAGCATCAGTATTTCGTTTATGAGTGATAAAAAAAAGAGTTCTTTCATATTACTATTTATTGGGTGGAGATTATTTGAAATACACATAAATGAAGTAATGCCATTGAAATTCGTTACAACATATTCCCTATTGAAAATAGCATTTATCGTTCGTTTACAGGGACATTAAGAAATATTTCGAAACACCAAAACACCATGAGCTATTAACAGTAATTATTTGCAATGCATGGAAAACGATGCACGAAACATTTATAGTTATTTTACAAGGCCAAAGAATCCGGACACTTGTCATACGGGGGTTCAGTTGCTCGAAACGTGTTTTCTGTTATATTTTGTATTTTTCAGCTGAATAAAATATTCATTTGCTAAGTGATACGTAAATGATATTCGTATACAGGGCCACATAAAAATAATCCAAATACACTACCGTCATGGCCGGATATTTCTTGAAACGCATTTTGCAGCTGGTTTAAATTTTAGTGTGTTACGTGATACGCGTATGATCATTAATTTCTATACATGACCACTCAAAATAATTTTAATGAATACATTATCATTTATAGATAATTATTGCTTGGTATGTGTTTAAACTGAACGAAATTTTATTTTCGATTAAAAAAAAAACGCTAGACATGCTTTTCCTTCACACATTGTTGCACCAAATTAATTTTACAAACATTTGTGTGTAATGAATATAATATATATTGGCCGGTATACAGTGTGTCTGTACATTATAAAGGTTGGCACGCACTTTAATTTGTTACCTGCTGGAGATTAGTAGATAACGTAAATTATAAAAAAGTTTAAAATAAAGTAAAAAAAAATATTGAAATATTATTGTCAATGAAATAATTATCTTGTTAATACAAGACTATTACTTCAAACATTTATACAATAACTGTTTATGCGACTCTTCTATTCAAAATTTGTCAGTCAGAAAAATTTTCCTTTTTGCTGCAACAAAATCATTAAAAATCTGCATACCTATATATTTAAAATTAAATTTAAAAAATGAAGGAAGAAAGCTGACTTATAAAACCTTTTCGAACCATTTAAATATTACTTTATCAGTGAAAATGGTCCTGTGCACATATTGGCGATAGCATTTTTAGAACAAAATTAAATATTAACAAGTGTAAAAAGAAAATAAAAATGCATCGCAAGTGTATCTAAATAAAAAGCTACACGGGCAGAAATCATGTAAAGAGACGGTGTAGTTTTAAAACTTACAAATTAAAAATAAAACAAATAAGAATTGGCTAAGCATACTCTATTTATTTTCCGTCAGCTACAGTACATAACTGGGGGTCAACCGCACATGTTTATTGTCATCCATGTTACTGTTACCTTCTTGTAATACCTCATAGCTTTTCTAATTTGATATATAGTCGTTGTCCCTTTCCTCCCCCCTGCATATTTCCTATCTTATTTTCAACTTTTTTGCATCTTACATTGACTACTTATCTTTAAGTTTAAATTTTTTTGGACGCCCTGTAAAAGTCGACCTTAGCTCAAACTTGAAGACTTCGTTGAAAAAATGCAATACTTTGATAGAAACGTGGTTCAAAGTGGTTTTTAGTGACAATTCTTGATGCTTTTAATTTATAATAGTCATTTAACTTTAATGAATAATCTGTTTAATCTTCTAATTCGAATCTTTAACGATTCATCCTTATTTAAGTGAAAACCACAAGCCTTACTCAAAATTTGGAAAGCGGTAAATCATAGAATGGCTACTGACACAAAATCTAGAAAATATAAAGAGGAGAGAATTTTTTTTGAAAATAAGTATTTCTGTAAAGTTCATTAAAAGAGGGAAAATAATACATATTATTAAACTGTGACAGAATTAAATATATTGCTGTTGTTTTCAACCCATTTTTCCCCTTTTATTTAAATATTTAATAAATAAAAGAAATTGATTTAAGCCACTTTTTTACACGCTTTCTTTTAACTTACATTTCTGTATGTATGTGACAGTCAAATCTTGTGATTCATTTTTCACCCACTTCCTGTTGACGTAGAGCTTTGAAATTTGGAATATATATATGTATACCTGATGACAACACATGAATTGGACATTCATTTTTTAAAAATTAGATCCCTAAGGGGGGTCAACGTCAGCACAAAAATGGCATTTACCCCATAGAAATAACATTACGATTGTTTAATTGAAAGAATAGCTCCATTGTTTCAACATTCATCCATTTTCACCACATTGCTGCCCGCATCAGTATGACATCATTGAGCGACGCACACGTTTGTGCTTTATAATATAAGTTGACTTTTTGGTACAGGTGCAGATTCCCAAAATTTGGAAGGAGCCAGTGGCTCCTAATCACAAAAAATCCAGTGGCCACAATTGTGAAAAAAATCATAAAAACAATAGTGTTTATATGGGGTAAAATGCTAAACAAAAAACTTATGAATTCAAAGTGTAAAGAAATTTATTTAATATACAGACATGTAAACAAAATCTGAATATTAATTAAGTGTAATATAAATCTTAAACCATGCACAGTCAGAAGATAAATGTTAGGCAAGATACGGTTTTTAAAAAATGTATAAGCTAATCAATCATGATAGCGAAGAATATTAGAAAAACAATATTTCTTATTTTGATTTTGCCATACAAAAGTACATATAAAAGAAAATCTGAATGTGTAATATCATTTTGCACTATAAAAATTAAAATACTCTGAACATTTGTTTTTCTATAAGATTTTTTTTTTCTGTTTAATCACAGACTATGTAAAATTATTAGACTCAAACTGTTACGAATTTCATTGCTATTCGAATATATTATTTAATAGTTTGCTGTGTTAAACAGATAATTCTGAAAAGATAATAATAAAGATAATAATAAATGAAAATGTAATAATAAATGTTGCTATGTGTTTTGCGCTTAATCATAAAAAAAAAAAAAAAAAAAATCAATTTCATAATGGAGACTGGGAATACCAGAAATTAATCACTTTTAAATAACATGGCGACTTAAACACCGAAAGTTAGTGGCCACAGCAAAATATTTAGTCGCCACGTGGCGACTGGCGACCATGCATCTGCACCTATACTTTTTGGGAATTTTAATGAAAGTATGTTTTTTTTTTATTTAATTTATTTTTATTACCGTTAAAAATAATTTTATTAGGAAAGTGTTTCTTAAATAAGTCATCTGGCACAAGTATAAGTATTATTTGCCATAGAAACTCATTCAAAATTATATCTTTAAAAAAATTCCGCTCAATTCTCTAAACACTTATTCTTATAGAATGGCATGGATTCAAATCAATTTATAACTAGAAGTAGACTTTTATATCGCTATTAATAGTGTGATAACATTCACTGAGACGATTCCCGCATTAAAATTTCAATTCTTCTTAGAGAATATGTACGAGTTAAATAACTTCTATGTCAAATTTGAGGTTTCTAGCACTGGTAGTTTCAGAAGAATAACAACTTTAAAAGTTTTCCCGCTTATTTCAGCACTTAAAATTTCGAATATTTTAAAAACCATTCTTTGTGAGTAAATGTCTCATGTTAATAGCTACCAGATAAATCGTGATGAAGCGAGTTTAAAAGATTTACTTAACAATCAGGGCTCCCAAATGGTCCGCTTTTTTAATACCAGTATTTTCTTAGAAAAAATTTATTTTTAGATTTTTTTTGTAAATTTTGCAAAAACAACCTTCGGAAGTAAATTTTTGCAGAAAAGTTGTAGAAACCTACTAAGAAATTTTCTGTTAAAAAATATTGGTATTCAGTTGGCGAACCATTTGGGAGCCCTGGACAATTCATCCTTTTAAAATGTAAATTTAAAAAAAATGATAAAGAAGATTTTACGAGCATGTAAGTCCTGAAAGTAAATGTGTGTAAAGTTTTAAGTCAGTTGCTTTTGCTCGAATATTTCCACACATATCATGATGAAACCAATTTATTTGAACGTTCTTTCTCCATTTCATCCCGTAAAATTGCGATTTTTTTGGGGGCAACCCCCCCCCCCCCTCTAGTATTGTACTTACAGATTAGAAGTAACCTTGTTATTGATTTAAAGAGTTACTAATTCTACAAAAATCTTGATGAAACGCGATTTTCAGAAATTTTCTTTATAAGGATACTGGTCTATTTGACCCCTTTCAAATTCGTATTGGGATGTTCTGAAAGTTCCTTCCGTTTGGGAAAACCAATTCTGCCCGTCAATTGATATTAGATATCGAAATTAGTGTCTAATAGAATTTTCCGGTACGAATTGGTTTTCCCAAACGGAAAGAACTTTCCGAACAACCCAATATGTTTTAAAAATCAGATTTGGGCTAGCATCTGAATCCTAAAGATAGTCTTTGTGTCAATAAAAAGCATTATTTATGGGTTATCCTCGGCATAGGTCACATTTTTTAATTTTTTTTTCCCACAGAAACTGCACATAATTTTATTTCTGGTCAAAAAATGGCTTAAAAATTGTCTAGACTCGAAACACGTTGTTCAAAATTTTGTACAGAGTTTGGGCAGTGGCATATATAATTCAGAATGTTAAATAATCTTTTCATCATATATAACATAACATACCTGCGAAATTTGATCTAAGCAGAAAACACCGTGTAAATGCTATCCTGCTCAGACACATACACATATTGACACATTGCAAAATCACCAAACACAGACTTTGGGAATCATAAAGAAAATACCGACTCACTCACATACATAGAGAATTGTTACAGAAATAGAAAAAGTGGATTCAGGGAACCTATAAAAGTAAAGATATAATTTCATAGTCAATTTTCTTGTCATGATTACAATATTTTCCTTACACTATACGTGTCCGTAATGTAAAAATGCAATAATTTTCAATGCTCCTAGTATACAATAGTTATTCTATAACTATCTCAAAAATAAACAATGTCTACCAAAAGTCTCGTTGCGTGGATTAATGTTATTGAATTATGAATTCTATTTCAAATATTTTCACACATGAAATAAGGTTAACAATATTTTAATTTATGGAAAGCTATGAACGACAAACAGATAAAAAACTTTAATTAATTTAATTTAATTTAATTTTAATCTAAAATTTTTAATTTAATTTTTCAATTACTTTTCTCTGAAATTCAAAATAAAAAGCAAGATTCTTAATTAAGTTTGCCCTATGGGTGATACAGACCCTAATGATCGAGACTGTGAGCGTCCCCCCACTTTTTTCCCCAGGACTACACCACTGGTGTGTATATATATACAGGGATAATTCTAGAACATAAAAAGGGCAGGGTGCACATTATATAATAAGGGCAATTTTGCTGAAAAGGGCACTTTGGTAATAAGTGCATATACCAATATACTGGTGGGGAGGGAAGTCTGACAACAGCTTAAAGTGCTCTTTAGTTTAAAAAATCCAATAACATTTCTAATTTCCACAACTTCACCATTTGAAAAGTATTAAAAATAGAAAAATGAAACATATTCTCGATTTGAATTGTAAAATTGTTTACTATATTCACAGTCATTTTCCCCTTTTCTTACAACATTCAAAAACTTCTCTCTCTAAAACTATTATTCACCAGACAACTTTTTCCTGGTTTTGAAAAAACTACAAAATAAAAGTTCTAAAGCTACTTCTCAAAATTTTTATAGAACTTATTTAAGTTATCATGTGGTCAAAGGCCAGAATGCCTGATCTAATACTACATTTCACTAGAGAAAGTGAAATTAATCAATGACCCTTACCTTTTATGGCTTGTTCAATGGAAAAAATGATAAATGGAAAGATGAATCGCTCAAAGTCAAAGAATAGATATACCAGGGCATTTCACAGAGAAATAAAAAGGGAAAGATTAGTACTCTTGATGTACCTTACTAGCATTCTAAAAATAAAAGAGAGGTAAAGAATTTTTGAAAGTACAATGCAAACAAGGCATGATTCTAGCCAGGAATAAAAGGAGGGTAGAATTCCACCTGGAAAAAGGGCATGAGGGCAGGCCGCCCTTCTGAAACTCTCTAGAATGATCCCCGATATATATATATATACAACATATATAATATATATACAACATACATACATATATATATATATATTATGTGACATGTGTATGTGTATAAGATGTATATAATATGTATAATGTTCGTAAATAATGTAAATAAACGTATCATTATACATAAACATGTACAACAGTCTTATCAACAGCATAATCACTTTTTTCCCCTACTCCTGAAAAAATAAGTAAAGTTTAACCACTGTTTTTGTATATATTTTTTTATAGTAATGTTCATTCTCCCCCTTTTATTTTTAATTGGAATTCAAATCATTTAAAATATAAATTTAGGTTTAGAAATTCAACATTAACTTCAACAAGCACCTACTAATATAATGCAACATTACTACTTACAGCAGTATATATATATGACATGTGTATAAGATTATATATGTCATCCCTAACTGCGGACCCCCAAGCCAATTTACCAATTGACTTGGGGAGCGGCCCCAGGCCGATCGCAGCGGCGTGGCGAGACAAAGCCGCTGGTGCGATATAAGTCCTTTAGAGACTTGGGAGCGATGGTCGGAACGTGAGCCGGCGACGCCTGTAGGCACCTGACAGCGCGAGCTTATATAAGATTAAATAATGACGTATATGGCACATGTATGAGTGTTTGGAGTATATATATGCGCATATATAAGGTTTGCGATGATCTTGGCAAAATCATAACTGCAACCTTGGCATAATCATAATTCTAGTGGCTGCTATAACATAAAAGTACTGACTTTTTACCTATGTCACAGGACTAAAAGAAGGGCAAAAGGAGATAATGTTATAAAAAGAGAAAATTCCACTGATATTTCTTAATAGTATATATTATTTAATAACAAATTTAATACGGCCATTACCAAGTTATCTTTTTAATTTTTTTTATGTCCTTGAATTTATCTCATTCAGACTATTGCATTTTAAGTTTAAATGATTCTTGATTGTCATTTAATAAAAGTTAACGAAACTCGGATAATTTTATTTTAAAAGTTTCAAGCAGCAATATGTACTTTCTAACAATAATACATCAAAAACAGTATCATAGTACTTTATTATATTTTTTTGTTTGCGTATATTGGGTTTTAAGGAAGTTTTGAGTGGATCTATTATAGTTTTTCTCATTGAGTGCTTCATGTGTTTTGGTTAGTGAAGTAATATCGCAAAAGATCAATTAACCACATACTAATCCAGGGAAACCTTTACTACTCAGCCCATGTCTTAAATTTTTAGTGTAGATTGAGTCTAAAATCTGAAAGTATTGAAGTAGTTTGTAATTGATACTTTTAAAACATGTAAGTTAGTTGTAGTTAACTATTCTTTTTAATTAACTAGTTGTAGTTCGCTACACACACAAAATTTCTTTTTTCTAACCACTGCTAGTTTTACGATGGAAAATGGGGCAATGGGAAAACATGTTATTGAAACATTTTAAAAAACAATAATTATTTTTAGCTTTTAAGTCATTCTGCAGAATTTTATGGTGGTTCTGAAAAGACCTGCTCGACAATGCAAAACTTTCTGACACATTTTTAAATGCAAAGGCATAAAATTAGCAAGCCTGACTATTGAAGCGATTTAGAATTGTAATGAGCTTTCCATTCTTTGCTAAATAGATTACTTATCGAGTTATAAGCGATTTGTGTCACGTGACATGTTTTTCTCCTTTCTTGTGCTGCGTTGTCGAAATTTCGGTTCAAAATGCTACCTTTGGCAGTGTTTTCTGAAAGATCTTTTCGCCTTTACCAAAAAAAGGGAAAACATAATTCAATTACATAGTTTCTTGAATAAGCACACTTGCTAATTTCATGTGTTTGCGAAATAAATTGAATTAAAATATGTGTCAGAAATTAAGCAGTTTGGATTTCAAAACAGTCTTAACAAATAGTCGGTTCGTTTTAACAAACAGTGTCTTGTTGCACCATTGATTTTTTTTTTCATTCTTTATATGTGAAAACCTATATATATATAAAATATATGAAATCCAGTTGCGAAACATTTCTATTTAAAAAAAACTTTTTTTGTTTGGAAATTGCAATTTTGAATTTTTTACAAAATTTATAGGATTGTAAAATATGTATTTTGTAAATAAAGATAAACAAAAATTTCAAAAAGGTCTGAAATTCAAGTTCAGGAAGGAAAGGAATTCTTATTATCTCTTTTAGTCTTATGTCTGTAAAAAATTATGAAAATTTTGTGTTTTTGGCGATTTATTGCTGGTTGGCGATACAATGAAAAAAAAAATACACTTTTATGATACTCTTTTATGAAAATCTTTTTCTATGCATCATACTGAGTAAGTTTAACTTAAATAAATACACTTTTATAACTACGGTTTTGCCATATACATTTATATGTATATATAAAGAAAAATAACGATCATATTCAGTAGTTTAGAACAAAATTTAAAAATGTTTCAAACTGAAAGTTAATGTTCAATTCTGAGCACTGTCAATTTGACTTTGATATTGTTAGTATCGGAGACAACAAGTGTGTGTGTGAGGGACCCCCCCCCCCACTTATTTATAAGATTTGGTAAAATTTAGAATAATCGGAAAGTTAAGAACACTTCCTGCAAAAAACCTCCCCCGTCGTCAGTTTCATTTCAATTCTCTGTTGTCTGTCTTTAAAGGGGAAAAGAAAAGAGTTTCTCACACAGAATGGAAGATTGTGTATGATTCTGTGTAGGAGGGAGGGGGGTAATCATGGCCTACTCCAGTGTAGGCCATTGGGCGATGTCCAGGGCTAAGATAGAGAGTATCGCTTTTCTGAGACTTTGGTGAAAGGTACTTGCGTACCACCATGTCGGAAGAGCGACTGGATGAACTGATACTATTAACCTGTGAAGCAGACATAACTGACATGTTGGATTTAGACAATTTAGCGGGAAAATGGACTATTCTGAAAGATAGGTGGGTGGTAATTTAAAAATGTAGAGAAGGATAATTTTTAGCCTCTTATACTAATATATATCTTATTTTTAACAAGCAAGATTTGTCTTTTTTATGTATTTTAAAATGTATACACTTACATAACACAACAGCATGCGATTTTATTTATAGAAACATAACTTCCGAAGTACTTCAACGTTCTTAAATTGTTACTTTTGAGAACTGGTTAATGTACGGTACATCCATACACATTTCCTTTTAAATCGTAAGCAGAATCCTAATTAATAACAGGAATCTCAACTCTGCTTATATAGTAAAAGAATAAACATTTTTTTACACATACTGAATAACAGCATTTAATTTTGACTGTGGTTAGGCAGAATGCATGTGAGCACTTATGACTTTTTTTAAATTCACAGTATTGTAGAACAGTTGACTCCGTTGCTGAAGGGGGGGGGGGGGGGGAACTATCACACAGCCTTTCTCACCCTCGATCCCGTACTCAGCAAAATTCAGTTCACACCTCCTCACTAAAACAGCCTTCGGCACGCCCCTAACAACAGTTGACTCCGTTGCTGAAGGGGGGGGGGGGGGGGAAACTATCACACAGCCTTTCTCACCCTCGATCCCGTACTCAGCAAAACTCAGTTCACACCTCCTCACTAAAACAGCCTTCGGCACGCCCCTAACAACTAAAGAAAAGTATTGTTGCCATAACAATAACGACTTACTAAATACTGTAATACACACACTGAGAGCATTCTTAATTGGGTAGTTATTGTTAAAATACACGTAAAACCTATCCAGCTAGCGAAACAGTGTAAAATTAAATAACTTCAGAAATACGCAACTTGTACATATATTATACAAACTTATGAAAAAATAAATAAACTATTTAATTGTTTTAGTTTAAATTCATAAAGTACTACACATTTAAACAGGAATTTTCAAGTGCATTAAAATCGCTTGCATTTGGTGAGTAAAAAGTGTTGCTTGCCAAATCGCATCTTCTTACGCCAAGTACTTGAAAGTATTTTATTTTTTTACCGATATTCTACTGGGATTCTGCAGCTAAATTTGACTGATCCTTTATGATTCATGAGTACTATTTTTTAAAAAATATTCTGAGTATGTGCTTTAAGGAGACCTGCCTTGTTAGAAGGAAAGGCAAAGTTATGGCAGTAAGCGAAATATACTATTGTTTTTGTAATACATTTTCTGAGACTGTAAATTCCTCTAATAAACTTTTGAGTATTTTTTTCTAATCAATAAATCTAACTTATCTTTTTATATCTACATGGAGATGAATAAATAGTAAAAGAATGTTTTCAATTTAGATATTTATATTTTTAGTTTTATATTTTTTATTTAGATTGGATTGATATTTTGTAAATTAACTCTCAACTATTTTGTGTGCTTGTCATTACGATTATTTGTTATGTTTTCATTTGTCAAAATTGCTTAGCATTAAAAATAACTATACATTTTTTTTAAAAATTGCTTTTTGAGTAAAATAGAAATGGCGAATTGGCAGGCAGAAGATATGGAAAATATAAAAATAAAACGAGTAGTTATGAACATCAAAACACACACACACACACACATATATATATATATATATGCATATATAATACACACATATATCACTGGTGCCTGGCTAACCGAAAAGTACCCAAAATATTTTAAATATTAAAAATCAGATAATATAAATAAAAAAGAGTGCAACAAATTAACAGTGTAATTAAAAATATGTATACTCTTTAATAATTTAGTTTATTAAATTATGATCTTAAAAAAGAAATAGATCAAAAATTAAACATTTTAAAATAAATTCACTGTCTCGCACATAAAAAAAAAAGTCAATTTTCCTTAACTGAATTCGGTGGCCATGCTAAATAGTGTATTATAATGGTTGAATTATATGATTATATGGTGTTTGAAAAAAAAATAACGTGAATTGCAGTTATGAAATTAGACATGCTTTTTTCAAGATAAACATTGCATGCGTAAAAAAGAGTGTTTTTTTTCTAAACTATTTTTACTTAAAAAATATATATATATAATTTAAACTTAAAAAAAAAAAAAAATCATGTATTTTTCAAGCCATCTACTTTTGATATGAAAGAAACGGGAAAGAAAAGAAAGAAAAAGATTACTGAGTAAATATATAGTTATTTAATATAAAATTGTGCTGACATAATGAAAAAAGCCATTAAACAAATATCCCGTGTAAATAATAATAAAAAATATATATATATATATATACAGGTTGGATTATCTGAATATTCTATTTAAAGTCAATCGAAACCCACAAAAAATTTCATTGACCCAACCCAAAATCCAAATTAAAAGAAAATTATTCCCTTTTTCTAACTTAACTATAGAATAATAGTCAACAATTATATTCCCAATATCAGTTTTATCATTTATTTTTAAAAAATAACAAATAAATACTCATTTATTCAAATACTATATAGTTTTGAATTTGAAAAAAAATATACTCTGAATTTTTTTTTTTTTTTTAAATATCAGGTTAACCCGAAACAAATATATATTCAACCCAATCCACTATGAAAAAAATTACTCCGACCTATAGAAACTTAATGAATCTCATAATTTAAAAATATGAATCTAGATAATACTTCATATTTCTCTTACAATGTATGTCATAATTTGTTTACATTGCTATTCTTTTGAAAAAAAAAAAAAAAAAATCTTGATATCCCAAATCTTTTATATACTTCCCCCACTCTTACGTTGAAATTCGAGATATGAAAATTTATAATACTACAGGGTCTGTTAGGCAAAGAATGTTCATACTTTTATCATTGATATTCTGAAACTTTTTTTATTACTTATTCTAACTATGAAGTTAATTTACAAAAAAAATGTTATTTCAACAAAACTGAAATAAACAAACTAAATCTTAGGAACTAAAGAATTCATAAAGATTAGAACAACATAATAATTAGAAAAAATGCTGCACTACCAAAGAAAAAACAAGTTGGAAATTGTACGTCAAGCGTTACAAACGAGGTGCGTTCGTACGCACGTTTTAGAATTAAATTCATGATATCCCGTGCGTAGAACGGGTTAAACAGCTAGTTAAGTATATATTTTATGACACTGTTCATACAAATATCTTAACTAGTTATATAAATATTCAGATATATATGTATCAGCTAGTTATATAAATATTCAGATCTTGATGATTTTTAATTCTGTGAAATGAATTATATCGTCTGCAGATTAATTTCTGTAATAAAATAAGTATCTCGGTCGCTTGACGATTTAACATCCATCGGAAGCTCCTATAACAAAAAAGCACCGATTTAAAAAAAAAAAAAATCAAATTTCTTAATAAATATTTTTATTAATATCTCCTAAAGTTTTGATTTGATTTTAATAAAATTTGAAATGTCTCGACAAAATTCTGCAAAGATAATATATTTTAAATTGCAAACCATTTGGTTGGGTAGTTTTTGCGTTGTTATATGCGGACAGACAGACAGACGGACGGACCAAGCGACGACTATAGGTGCTACGTATTTATATAATTACGAACGCACCTAAAAAGTGACAGAGCTGTAAATATGGAAAACTACAATTTACCGCGATAACAGTTTGACCGTTCGAGAGCTAATGGACTCGTCCACTACTATGTCATGAATGACTGACAGACGTCATCTCCTGAACGACGATCATTATACATCTTATGTCACATAATATATATATATATATATATATATATATATATATATATATATATATATATATATATACAACATATACACATGACTATAACTTGGCCATATATCAGGGGTCGATGCAAGTTTTTTATCTTGGGGCCCATTTTGTGAAATGTAAAGTTATTTTTGTGAGAAAGAACATTTTGTAATAAAAGATGAAATCTAGTTAATCAAATTCAAACCAAGCATTTATAAACAAACATTTTAAATCCTTTTGCTGAAGTTTTCCTCTCTGGTGATATTGTTTGTTTACAAATTACACATTTTAAAACATCACAAAATAATTAGTAGTGAGTTTTTATGGAATAGAATTTTGTGAAGGAATCCATTTTATCAAATTGATTTTTGTGAAGAAGCCCATTTTATCAAACTGAATTTTGTGAAGGGATCAATTATATTAGATTTTTGTGAAGGTCCCCCTAAATAGGCCCCAAATTTTTCCTGGATTGACCCCTGTATGTGTCACAAAATTCTATATTGATCATATATTATTATGTCACACATGCTTTAATATTATTTGGCGATAAATCTTGGTCGCCTGGTGATTTATCTTTGAGAGACGCTATAAGACGAAAGTACCAAGAAGTCTTATTGCTGAATAATTCATATTATTTTTATACATAAATATATTTAAAAAATTTTTGGCTACACCATGCCACTATCAACAAAAGCAGCAATATGAGAAAATGTTATGGTTACAACTTTCTATTATGTAGGTAAAGTGCAATTCTTCCATTTAAAAAGGTCTACAAATTCAAATCAAACTCCACATTTCCAGAAATACACTTTAAAAGTCTCCATACAAATATAAACTGACAAGTTGAAAGCATTAAATGAATATTCAACTTTCAATAAAACCCCCATTGCAATTTATGATAGAATTTTTAAGCCTAAATTTATGTTCTAAATGGTTTGACTCTCACTTAAAAATAAAGAGGGGGGGCGGGGAGTGGATGTTACTAATATAAATAAATATAATATAAACAGTGGTTAAAGTTAACTTTATTTATTTTTTCAAGATACGGGGGGGGGGGGGAGATATGATTATGCTGTTAGTTAAGACTGTTGTACATGTTTATACATAATGATACATTTATTTATATTTATAGTTACTGAAATTAATTGCATTGGGTTACTCTTTATTAATGTTACTATTTACCAATAGTTTATGTTTACCTAACTTTTCTATGTTCATTCACTCAATACTCATACATTCTTGCATACAAACTCTCATTTAACCACAATGTGAAATAATTTCAGTGTTGTATTATTATTGTTATCTCTATAAACATTTTTTTTTTCAAGATAAGACACATTTATTAATGTCAAAATGTCGTGTTAACAATTCTTAATATGTAGCATCACTAAACTATTATTGGGTGATTAGTAAGGAAAACTCTATGAAGTGACGCGACAAAAAAACGAATAGATAAAAATTCTGAATAATATTAAATTATCATAAGCTGCAGAGATGCATCATAATTCGATAAAAGGCAAAGTTATTTAACACTAGATTGTTATCTTCAAAAAGCTTGTTACTGTTATCGTTGTGTTTGTGAGATCACATGACGTAGTTTCAAATATTAATGCATTTAAAAAAAAAAAGCGATATTTTTGGGGAATGTAGTAATTATCAAGATTTTTGCCTTTCATCACAAAAACTAAAAAAATATATATAACCAAATTGGCGTCTTCAAAGACGCTTTCGCAACCAAAAATAAAAGTAACTGTATCTTACAGATAGTGTTAATTGGTGCGACATTAATTTCATTTTCACAAGATTAGAATATAGATGTTGATAGTTGAGACTTTAATGTCCTCATGTCTGTCTTATCTTGAAAATTTGTTAATATCTAAAGGATATTACGTTAATATACAGAACACTGAAATTATTTCACATACCTGTATTTTCCCCGTGTGCCTGCTTGATTTGTGGTAGTGTTAGTTATTTATTTTCTTATTTATTTTGATCTCTTGTTTTTCGTAGCAAAATCATGTGAGGAAAACACTGCACCGTCGGCCATTGCTTTGCTTTGCATTAACGTAGCGGCGTAAGCACTGAACTGCTTGGCTAGGTTATGCGCATGCGCGAAATAGCTCTGTTCTCGCCAATTCATTTGGCGCGCGCCAATGCGCTGTAAGCTATAGGGTTCGGATATTAGCATCCAGTATCCCCTCGACATGCATATCGCTGAATCACAATGAGTCATATTAGCAGATAAGCGAAGATCTTGCTTTGACACGGTGAATCACTCGCGATAAGAAATGCGGCTATTGGGCTTTTTCTCAAATTTAAACAGTTCTGACACATTTTTTATAGGTAAATGTATGAAATGAGCTATTTAAACCCGTCAATGTATACGAATTATTTCGTGTAGTCCTATATAGGTTCTACTCTTCATATATACATATGGTGATATATATATATATATATATATATATATATATATATATATATATATATATACTAAAATCTATTAAGTTTTAAAAGGCTTCACTGTGTATTTAATGAAAAATAAGAACTATGAAATAGCCATTTTGAGGTACCCTTAAGAATTTTGAGGTAAACAGATGTTTAAATTAATTTAAACCTGTTTAAATGTACCTGTGTTTAAATGAATTTGATACAGCTTAGGGTAAAAATATACAGAGGCCCCTATAAGATATATGAATTTTAAATAATATAAAACTAAATTACATTAGTCTATGCTTTTTTTGTATAGAAAAATTATACTAAATTGAGTTTTTAGTATTTTAACTTAAAAACTTCTTTTGAGGAATGAATAACTAACTTTTTGACTTTGTTTTTATAAAATATATATTGTACTATTTAGTTAGGGCATTATTTAAAAAATTTTTGTTTTTAATATTGAAAAAAATGTATCTTACCTAAATATTTAAACCATAATGTACTGGAATTCATCCAAATTTGATCGACTGCATGCATGTCTTAAAAGAACTAAACGTGTTCGCTTATCTCTTAAAACCACGGGATATTATAACGTTATGGATAAAGCATAGGGTAGAATACAGAATGAATAGGTATTATAAAGCAGAATCATAAATTTTGCATACTTTACACTTGTAGTATGTGAAATGATTGCTACTATTGCCTATATGAGAAAATGAATCATCAACGAATCTTATTAGTGTATGTTATATCAGTACAAAAACCCTTAACGGGTTAAAAGTTGTGACGCAGCACTTTCTTTTGGCTTTATGAATTTTAAATATGGGTCTTAAAAGCAATGATATCAAATTTAAGTGACGCTATGTTAATAATTATTTTTTTAAATCATAATTTTCTTTTTAGTTTTATTTATATTCACAGGTGCAATTATTATCTTAATATGAAAAAATATATAAAATTTATTCGCTGATGCTTTTTCATTCACATCTCTCATGAATTCAAAATATGGGTTTTAAAAGAAATGATATCAAAATTTGAGTGACACCTTGGCGTTAATTTAATAGGACTCTTTTAAAATTCAATTTAAATTATTTTTGGTTTGTCTTCTAAAGTATATTTACACATACAAACAATACTTTTAATTTTTCAATACACTTTTAAATATATTACTTTCACTGAGCCTATATTATGTATTGAAATGTATTTATTTCAATAAATTGATTTATCTTCTGTGCCACGCTATCCAAAATCATAAGTAAAATTTATGTAAATGATTATTTTGCGTCATATTATCCACTTGAATACATTTCCCTTTGTTTGGATTCTATGACGCAAAATAATCATTTACATAAATTTTACTTATGATTTTGGATAGCGTGGCACAGAAGATAAATCAATTTATTGAAATAAATACATTTCAATACATAATATAGGCTCAGTGAAAGTAATATATTTAAAAGTGTATTGAAAAATTAAAAGTATTGTTTGTATGTGTAAATATACTTTAGAAGACAAACCAAAAATAATTTAAATTGAATTTTAAAAGAGTCCTATTAAATTAACGCCAAGGTGTCACTCAAATTTTGATATCATTTCTTTTAAAACCCATATTTTGAATTCATGAGAGATGTGAATGAAAAAGCATCAGCGAATAAATTTTATATATTTTTTCATATTAAGATAATAATTGCACCTGTGAATATAAATAAAACTAAAAAGAAAATTATGATTTAAAAAAATAATTATTAACATAGCGTCACTTAAATTTGATATCATTGCTTTTAAGACCCATATTTAAAATTCATAAAGCCAAAAGAAAGTGCTGCGTCACAACTTTTAACCCGTTAAGGGTTTTTGTACTGATATCATTACTTTTTTAAGGTTATTGATGAGAATGTCAATTAGTCGAAATTAAGCATAGGGTATAAATTAATCATTAAAATAAAATTTTAAAGAAATGCTAAAAAAGACCCCTTGGACCCCAATAAAATATGAGGGTGGTGGCCCAGGGAGAGGAATCCAAGACTCAACTTTTAAATTATACAGCGAGAGAATAACACAATTAGAAGGATGAAAATGCATGGCAAAACCCGTTTGTTCCATCTTCCTCCGCCAAAGGACGCAACCTTTTCTACACAAACATAGCTGAAAATTTTCGGGCCGTCGATTCCGAGTCAAATGAGCCATACGTCGTCATGATCGGTCCCATAGAACCCGATAGGAAAGTGCCCCCTGGTGGTGAAACTTGGAACTAAAATCGATATATCCTGTCGATGTCGAGTCGAATGAATCACACTGCATTGTGATGGGACCCATAGAACTCGAGTTAGATGCAAAATCCGTTAGTTCCATATTCCACCACCAGGGAGCGCACTCTGTTCCATACAAACATGGCTGAAATCTTTGAGGCTGTCGATTTCGAGTCGAATGAGCCATACCGCGTCGTGATGGGGCGCATATGACCCGAGATAGGAAAGCGCCCCCTGGTGGTGAAACTTGTAACTAAAATCTATATATCCTGTCGATGTCCAGTTTAATAAATCAAACTGCATTGTGATGGGACCCATAGAACTCGAGTTAGCTGCAAAATCCATTAGTTCCATCTTCCACCACGAGGGGACGCACTCTGTTCTATACAAACATAGCTGAAATCCTTCAGGCTGTCGATTTCGAATCGAATGAGCCATACCTCACCGTAATCGGGCCCATAGAACACGAGATAGGATAGCGCCCCTGGTGGTGAAACTTGGAACTAAAATCGATGTATCCTATCGATGTCGAGCCAAATGAATCAAACTGCATTGTGATGGGACCCATAGAACTCAAGTTAGCTGCAAAATCTGTTAGTTCCATGTTCCACCACCAGGGGGCGCACTCTGTTCTATACAAACAGCTGAAATTTTTGAGGCTGTCGATTTCGAGTTGAGTGAGCCATACCTTGTCATGATCGGGGCCATAGAACCTAAGATGGGAATGCGCCCCCTGGTGGTCAAACTTGAAACAAGTTGAATGAATCAAACCATGTTGTGATGGGACCCATAGAACTTGAGTTAGCTCCAAAATCCATTAATTTCCCCTTCCACTGCCAGGGGCGCTCTCTGTTCTATATGAACATAACTGCCCCTGGTGGTGAAACTAAAATCAGTAAGTTCTATCGATGTCGAGTCGAATGAGCCAAACTGCATCATGATTAGGAATGCACAACCTGTGGCCCGTGATGGATAACTGGTGGCCCGCAGAGACCATACATGCCAACCTATCCAAAAATTTCGAATTTCCTTAATAATTCGTGAGAAAAATTTGCAAATTTTGTCCATAAATCGTAGGAAAATATGAATTTCATCGATCAGGCGCATAAAATCATGAATTGCATCGACTGGATGCGAATTTTGTCAAATGGGCATGGAAAAATCACAAATTTCGCCATTTTGTCGCTAGAAAAAAAAACGCAAATTTCAATAATCGGTCAACAGAAACCAGAGATGCCAAAATCAGTAATTCCGGAGTTGCAAATTTCGTCAATCACTCAAAAAAAAAAAAATCTTGAATTTTGTAAATCAATTGAAAAAACCTGCGAATTTTGTCGATAAGGCACTTAAAATCGTGAATTTCATGGATCGAGCAGCGAATTTCCTCGAATGGCGTGGAAAGATCGAGAATTTCAACGAACAGTTTCAGGAAAAATTTGCAAATTGTCCATAGATCATAGGAAAACATTATGAATTTTGTCTATCGGTTCTGCAAAATTATGAATTTTGTCGATAGGCATGGAAAATCGCAAATTTCGACAACTGGGCTTGGAAAAATCAAGAATTCCATCGAATGTTTGTGAAAAAATTGTAAATTTCAACGAACGGTAAAAAAAAAAATAATAATTTGCGAATTTCGCCATTGTCTAGAGAAAAAAAATTGTGAATTTCATTAATTGGCCGATGGAAAGCATATCAGTTGAAAATCATGAATTTTGTCAATCAGGCACAGTAAAAACATGAATTTTGTGGATCGGGAGAAGGGAAATCATAAATTTTGTTGAACACATGCATAAAAATCATGAATTTTGTTTATCAGGCATGTAAAAATCATTAATTTCGTCAAACGGATGCATAAAAATCAAGAAAGTCATCAATTGGGTGCGTAAAAATCTTGAATTTCATCGATCAGGCGTGTAAAAAATCATGAATTTCATCGATAAAGTGCATAAAAATATAGGACAAAATTGCCATTCGCCAATCGGCGAGTAATACTGAAAATTTGCCGACTGACTTTACTGCCACCACTGGTCAAACTTAATAGTTCCAATTGCGATGATTCAATGGAAAAAGATTTTTTCCCCACTGTCGCTCGACAAATTTCAAAACCATTTGGCGAATTTCACGATTTTTTCAAAGAAATTATTTGACGGATTGTGATTTTTTTTCTTCTCGAAGCCATTCGACGATATTCGAAATTTTTTTCCCCTGAAACCAGTTGATAAATTTTGTGATTTTTCCACTATCAATGAATTTTGTGATTTTTCTGCTATTGATTGATGAATTTCGTGATTTATCGACTATCGATTAATGAATTTCACGACTTTTTCCATAAACGAACAAATTGTGCACTTTTTTTCCACTGCCATTCGACGAATTTTGCAATTCTGTTCCGCGATTGTTAGACAAATTTCACTATTTTTCTCCTGAGATCATTTGACGAATTTTGTGATTTTTAATTTTACTGACTGATTGATTTATATTTAATAATAAAAGTTAAAATGTTTTGATTTAAAAACAAGATGGCTAACTGAGGGTGAATCCCAAAACTTAGCCGCATCATCAGTGAGTTAGCTAATCAAGCATTTAGCTCTTACAGTTTGTTTAAAAGGTGCACACAAAAGCAAAAAATATGAATTTTTTTTAATCCTTACCATCACTGTTGAAATCCTGAACCAATTAGAATCTAATTGTGACAGTGTATTTATCTTGCAAATATCATTGAGGAGTTTTTTATACAGGGACACGCAAAATCAAAACATCATCATGATAACATTCAAATTACTAAGCCAATTCAAACCTAATTATGCCAAAGTATCAATCGATGAATTCATTAATCAAATATGTTGGGCAAAATCCTAGAACAAGCAAAACGTCCGATTTGGCTATTTTTTTTACGCACGTCAACCAAAAAAACGGCAACTTCCAAATTCTACCCAATCAGAACGCATGCTTTTTAAGCTTAAGCAAGCAGATACTTACACACTGCTTACGGCAAGCTTTTTCACAAAATAAACAAATTTTATTTCGTTTTACAATTATTTACAAAGTTTCAGCAAGTTTTTCTTCACGATTTTTCTATTTTTACAAACTTTTAGCAATATTTCGTCTGGATATTTCAATTTTTACATACAAGCATTTAGCAATTTTTTCCTCCAGATTTTTCTATTTTTAATAATTTTTAGCTATTTTTTCCTCCTTGCTAAAACTTTGTAAATTGTCATAAAACGGAATAAAATCAATGTTTACTTCGTGAAAAAATTTTCATAGAAACTGTGTAAGTAGTGAATTCTCTGCTACAAAGAACACAGGTTATGATTGGGGAGAATCTAGAGAATTCTGATTTTTCAAATGCACGAAACTCATTCAAGCACCAGTTAGTAACATGTATATGTACTCTTTGCGTACATTAACAGAAAAAAAAATCCTGGATGCATGAAACTCCCTGTGCAGCAATCTCTAGAATGCATGAAATTCATCCAAACAGCGGTTAATAATTGATATATATATATATATATGTGTGTGTGAGTACGCTTCGCGTACATTAACTGAAAAAAAAAATCCTGGATGCACAAAACTTGCATTTCTCTGACTTCGGTTTTTCGAAATAGATAAAATGCTTCAGGGATTCAATCCAGCATCGCTGAAATGTTACATAATCACAGAAGATCACTAATTATAATTAAAATATAGATAAAATGCTGAAGTGATTACAAATTAATCACTGAAGCATTTTATCTATACTTCAAAACATATTTGTTTTGTTTCTCATTTCCAAAATAATTTTCATTCATATTTACTTATTATAAGCATGTTATTTAATTTTACTGACTGATTGATTTATATTTAATAATAAAAGTTAAAATGTTTTGATTTAAAAACAAGATGGCTAACTGAGGGTGAATCCCTAAACTTAGCCGCATCATCAATGAGTTAGCTAATCAAGCATTTAGCTCTTACAGTTTGTTTAAAAGGTACACACAAAAGCAAAAAATATGATTTTTTTTTTTAATCCTTACCATCACTGTTGAAATGCTGAACCAATTTGAATCTAATTGTGACAGTGTATTTATCTTGCAAATATCATTGAGGAGTTTTTATACAGGGACATGCAAAATCAAAACGTCATTGATAAGATTCAAATTACTAAGCCAATTCAAACCTAATTAAGCCAAAGTATCAATCGATGAATTCATTAATCAAATATATTGGGCAAAATCCTAGAACAAGCAAAACATCCGATTTGGCTATTTTTTTTACGCACGTCAACCAAAAAATCGGCAACCTCCAAATTCTACCCAATCAGAACGAATGCTTTTTAAGCTTAAGCAAGCAGATACTTACACACTGCTTACGGCAAGCTTTATTATACAATTTTAACATAAATTTTATTTCGTTTTACAATTATTTACAAAGTTTCAGCAAGTTTTTCTTCACGATTTTCTATTTTTACAAACTTTTAGCAATATTTCGTCTGGATATTTCAATTTTTACATACAAACATTTAGCAATTTTTTCCTCCAGATTTTTCTATTTTTAATAATTTTTAGCTATTTTTTCCTCCTTGCTAAAACTTTGTAAATTGTCACAAAACGGAATAAAATCAATGTTTACTTCGTGAAAAAATTTTCATAGAAACTGTGTAAGTAGTGAATTCTCTGCTACAAAGAACACAGGTTACGATTGGGGAGAATCTAGAGATTTCTGATTTTTCAAAAGCACGAAACTCATTCAAGCACCAGTTAGTAACATATATATGTACACTTTGTGTACATAACAGGAAAAAAAAATCCTGGATGCATGAAACTCCCTGTGCAGCAATCTCTAGAATGCATGAAATTCATTCAAACAGCAGTTAATAATTTATATATATATATGTATATATGTGTATGCTTCGCGTACATTAACTGAAAAAAAAAATCCTGGATGCACAAAAATTGCTATATTCCGCACTCCCTAGAATGCATGAAATCCATTCAAGCTGCGGTCAGTAATGTTCGCACAAAAATCGGTTTACAGCAATCTCTAAAGTGCTTAAAATACATCTTATCATATAAAATCAACAAAAATGCACTTACCGTTATTTCTTATCCTTCGTTTTTTTTTAATATTTCACAGGATTTATCCTTTATGACATAAAACACATTTCATAAACATAATTCAACAAATCTGACACACAACAAACCAACCCACAGACAATAGAACTCTATTATAGAATATTCTAATCTGTCAACCAACCAATCAAATCTAATTCCCTCAAAAACCAGCTCAATTTTCAGAGCCATGCATTCTGCTCATGCTAGAACCAAGCACAGAAGGCATGGAAAAAACGTAAGAAATAAACCGGTAACAAGAAAACTCATTTATCGCTTCGCTAAATTCGATGACGCCAAGCGTCTCGCTTGTTCTAGGATTTAACCTATTTTTCTTAATTATCTGTCTTAGTTTGTGAATAAATTTTTGTAATGTCAGTTGAAACTGATCTCTCGTACATAACGATGCATCACATTTTTTTAATGTTTTTTTTTCTACACCATGATGTTGCTATTTAACAACATTATTTTAATTTTAAAAAGAAAACAAACAACTAATAAATCAGTAAATATGAACGTTTTGCACTCCTGAAACCCCCCCCCCCCCCAAAAAAAAAAAAAAAAAAAATATATATATATATATATATATATATATATTGTTTTAATTTCAGGGTAACTGAAGAAAAAAAAAATCCTTCTATAGCGTTTCTATTTTTCCATGCGCTGTGAAGATTTTTTAACGGGTTCAAAAACAAATTTCACAAATACTTCTAACTTAATTAACAAATATTTCAAAAATATATTTTTAATTCCATGTTGTTTATGTATGAAGAAAGAAACAAAAGTTTGGTAAACTTCTATCTCTGTTTAAATAGTCTATTTCAAGAATAAAAACATTCGGTAGAATGCATAGCTTTGACAATACATAAACAAAAATGAAGAATACAGTACCTTTTTTTTTTTTTTCAATTTCTTATATTTGGTGCAAGATACTACTGAATACTTTGCTACAAGATTTGTTTAAAGATATTACCCTCTCTCATGATTTTTAGCACTTTCCAACCTAGTTGAAAAGTGCTTATGACTTCGGTTTGTCTGGCCGTCTGGCCGTCTGTCCGTGCTCTAACTCCCGTAAATATGCTCGGATTGCTCTGCAATTTTTATATGTTATTGTCGTTATCTATGGCACGTTCCCTATTTCAACTGAAGTGTGTAGCACTTATAGTTTTCTTACAGGGACACTCAAAAGAATTCCGTTACATTGCGGTCTATGGGGAAAAATCATTTGCGGTTTATTTTAAAAATGTTTCACTATTGTAAACGCATTGAAATTTATATAGATCACTAAGATGCATTATAAGAAGCTTAATATGGAATAGTAGGTGTATAGCACTTAGAGTTACTTTACAGGGACAGTCAAAATAATTCCGTTACATTACGTCTATGGAGAAAAATCGTCTGCGGCTTATTTAAATAATGTTCCACTATTTTAAACGCATTGAAGTTTATATATATTACTAAGGTGCATTACAAGAAGCTTACTACAGAATAGTGTGTGTATAGCAGTCATCGTTCATTTACAGGGACACACAAAAGAATTCTCTACTGTCTGTTAACAATAATTCCTGGAAGTGCGTTTTAAGTTACTAAACGCGATTTTAATCTTAACTAGCTTTTTGTCTATTACGTGGTGTGTATAAATTCTGTAGATCCTATACAGGGCAGCACAAAAGTTCGCGAACACATTTCCGTTTATTGACAGAAACTCCAGAAGGAGAATTTAAACGGTGCTACGCGTTTCCTAACTAAACTAAAATTTAGCATCCTATGTATATATACAAATCTATAGATCATATACAGGGCTACATAAAAGTATTCGGATATTTTTCCGAATATTGTATATATTGAAAATTCCTGAAATTACGTTTTTAAATATGTTATGCGTTTTCCAAATTGTTTACTTAGATGTCATCTTTCAGCTTATTAAATGGTAATGATTTGTAAAATTATTTTAGAAGCGTTGGAAAGTGCTACATAATCTATGCTTGACGCATGATTTTTCGTTCTTGTTAGGTTTCCAATGCCACGTCTACCATTGCCCCGAGAACTGACGACTGATTTCGTGATTTATTAAGTAAAATCTATATTTAACATTTGAAAATAAACTTTCACTAGAAAAAAAAAACAAAAAAAAAAAACAATGGTAGAACTTTGCATTTCTCTGACTTAGGAAAATAAATATTAGAAGATAAATACATATTTCTTTATTATCTGTTTTTAAAATGCAAATTTAAGAAATGAAATTGAAAAAAAAAAGGTACTGTATTCTTCATTTGTTTATATAGCTGATCAAATATACGCATTTCACTGAATGTTTGGATTCTTATACTATGAAACAGAAGCTTACAAACGTGTTTTTTATCGTACATAAACAACATGGAATTAAAAATATATTCATGAAGTATTTGTTAATAGAAGTTAGAAGTATTTGTGAAATTTGATTTTCAACACTTCAAAAAATGTTCATAGCAGCGAATCGCATCGCACACGAAGAAAACAAACTGATGATTGATTCATTTTGAATGATTCCTTGTAACACAAATTAATTGATAAAAAAAAATCTTAATCTTTTTTTTTCCTTTAAAAAATCACAAATTAAATATAAATAACAATTAAATTGTATATGTATAATTATAAAATATTTCAATATTTTAATCAAGGAATCTAAATATTTTTCGACTTAATGAAGATTTTGATATAAGAAATTCTTTATTATAACAAAAAAGAAAAATATACAAACAATAATTTAATTTAATACATATATATTACATATTAAAAATTGCATTAAAAACTGTTTTCGTATTAAAAAAAAAAAAAAATCTAAATAGTTCTTCAGCCAGATATGATTGCGAAATCGCCTTTAACTATAACCGTGATACCCATGAATATCCTGACCGCGCAGGAATAAAAAAGGGTGAAAAGGCCGAAAATCTTTAATGTTAGTCTACCAGAAAAAGCATAAGAAAAGAGTCCGATTTTGAAGCTGGATTATATAAAAAACAAGAGTTTTCCTACGTTAGCTCAAAATCTTACTCTCTTCATCTAAAAGCGATTAATATAATATATTAATTTAAAAAAAATCGTTCCATACATTTTCGAGATAACACCTCTGTGCCCATTACACCATTACATTTTCCATTTTCGCTTAAAAATTGGTTTCCAGATCTCAAAATCTACTGCATGTAGAAATCTATAAATTTCAGGATAGAGTTAGGCCATAGATATAAGACTAATGTGAAAAAATCGAAACGGTATGCCTCATATTTACTGAGATATTAAATGTCGGCGTTTCGATTTTCCTTTGATGTCCTGCTAGCTGTATATATGAGAGTGACGGAATCTTCGGTTTTGGGCTTACGGTTTTCGGTTTTTCGCTGCGTCACTCAAGAGACTACCGTCTCTTATGATTTAACCAACAGGCTTGAAATGCGTGAATTTTGACTAGAATTAATCATTGAATGTAAAAATGATTTATTTTTAGATCTAATATTTATATCGTTTAACATTTTAAAATATATACATAAATTAATCTTACCTTATTCACAAACTTGCAATCCCGTCTTCAATAATGACTACAGCATGAAAAAACATGCGTGCTACTTGTATAGCAACTAAGACCAGAAATGATTTCAGTACAAGTCCATTATCTTATCGTTAATCTATAGATTAGTAACATCACGTGACTGATTGCGATAACATTCGATATAAGATTTACTGATAAGAATACATTTCAATTCATTTCTCCCAAAAGCAAGTGTATGAGTTGGTTGTAAGATCCAGGTAAGTATCCTTACTTTATATGCTTAAAGTTATAATATATGAATAGATATAATATTAATGTATTTTTTTGAATATGTATGGTAGGCAAAAAGGAATAGGTAAGCAAAAAAGAATAACTATTATTGCATGTTTCCTCTAATTTATTTTAAAAATAATTATTTTAAAAATACATACTAACAATTTATGCGATGAGTCACACAGCATGATGGGACGATATATGAAATTTATTTTTATATTATACAAGCTCCTATATACAATTCATATGCGTGAGCAAGATCATTTTTAGACTTTTTCACTCTTACCCTCTATAGGCTATACTTTTAAAATAGTAGTATTCGAATACTCGTAAAATGTAATTATAGCTTAGTAATTTTCTAGTCTTTTAACTATGCCGTTGAAGGAGTATTGTCATATTTAACTAACAGGCTCGAACATGCGTGAATTTTGACTAGAATTATTCACTGAATGTAAAAAAAAAAATGATTTATATTTAGATCTAATATTTATATCGTTTAACATTTTAAAATCCTATTAAAAGTATATACATTAGTATGCTTGTGAAAGGCCTATTGTTAATACGAAACGTTGTGTGAAGTGTCCTGTTTTAGGGTTAAAAGTTTCGTGAAGGGGTCTGTTTGAAGGAGCCTGTTTCGAAATGACTTAAGAACGCACAATTTATTCCTAAACATTCAACTCGATTCGTTATATATGCTTTATTAAGTATTCAATAAAAAAATAATAACTAAGAAATAAAATTAAAAATAGTAATTAAGAGATACCCTTAAGAATTCTTGCGATAAGAGATTGGTTTTAATTAAATAGGTTAATGAATCTAATTCGATACAAGTCTTGTTAAAACAGAGATTATAGTTAAAATACACATTAATTATACAGTATTACACTGTATTACACAATGCGCTACCTCACCTATATTATCACAGAAATACCTTCGATAAAATTTAGACTAACAATACACACCTAAAAAAATATATACAGAGTACCCAGAAAATGATAGGAATGAATGAAAAATTTTAACGTAAATTATAAAATAGAATCTACAATAAGTGACAATAAATAAATATGAAGGAAAAATCATGAGTCATGGTAAACTTTATGAAACACTTTCCAATGCTATGTGACTATCGTTAAGAATTTGAAATAAGTGAATTAGATTTAATAATTCATGCTGGAAATGTATTTAAAAAAAAAATTAGTAGCTTCGCCTACTTTTAAATCATTCAAGACATATGATGAAGGCTTGGCTGCTGTAGAAAAGCTTAATACTTGTATCTTAATGAATCGACCTATTTATGTCGGATTCACAATTTTAGAATTATCTAAATTAGTTATGTATGATTTTCATTACAATTTTATAAAGAAAACATACAAAGATCGTGCAGTTATACTCTTTACGGATATAGATTCCTTAACTTATCATATTCAAACACATAATATTTATAAGGATATGGAGCACCATCATGATTTTTTCGACTTTTCTGAATACTCGAAATCCCATCGTCTAAACCGCACAAGTTTCGAACCCACAAACATATAATCAGACTTGTCATTTTATAACCAGGACGCTAACCACAGGTATAAGTGAGCCCCCGCTTATTTTATAGTCACCACGCTGACTATTGGGCTTAGTAAGCCCCAGGCTAATTTATATCCACTACGCTAACTACAGTAAAACCTCTGAATAACGGACACCTCGGGAGCACAGAATTTGTCCGTTATTTGGAGGTGTCCGCTATTGAGAGTTAAAAATGTACCAATATACAAGTTTTGGTGATCACAAATGTGTCCGCTAAATAGAGGTGTCCGCTATTCGGGAGTGTCCGTTATGGAGGTTTTACTGTATTGGGCTTAGTGAGCCCCAGGCTAACTTATACACACCACGCTAACTTTTGGGCCTAGTGAAACCCCGCTTATTTTATAGTCACCATACTAACCACAGGGCTAAGTGAGCCCCCGTTTATTTTATAGTCACCATGCTAAGTATTAGGCTGAGTGAGCCCCAGGATATTTTATAGCTACTACGATAACCCCAGGG
Organism: Maratus michaelseni; assembly: GCA_963931845.1. Lineage (NCBI taxonomy): Eukaryota > Metazoa > Arthropoda > Arachnida > Araneae > Salticidae > Maratus > Maratus michaelseni. The sequence goes on from OZ007599.1 coordinate 30,876,186, forward strand.
CTAAGTGAGCCTACCGCTTATTTTATAGTCACCACGTTTACTACTGGGCTGAGTGAGCCCCAGGATATTTCACACCCACTATGCTAACGAATGGGCTGAGTGAGCCCCAGGCTATTTTCTACCCACCACGTTTACTGGGCTTAGTGTGTCCCCGCTTATTTTATAGCTACTACGATAACCCCAGGGCTAAGTGAGCCTCCCGCTTATTTTATAGTAACCACGTTTACTACTGGGCTGAGTGAGCCCCAGGCTATTTTATACCCACCACGCTTACAGGGCTAAGTGAGCCCCCGCTTATTATATAGTCAACACGCTAACTACTAGGCTGATTAAACCCCAGGTATTTTATACCCATCACGCTAACTACTGGGCTGAGTGAGCCCCAGGTTATTTAGTCGCATGAATATGATTTCCAAGCTATATGTCCTAACTTGATTTAGACCATTGCCTATAGTAAGATAAAGCTGCGAAGTAAATTGGTAAACTATATGTACATTTCCCATGAAAACTCACTTGTGTTTTCTTAAATATCTGCAGAAATCAGCATAGTTTATTAAAATTATATACATTCTCATTAGTTTATGAATCTACTAACTTGTAATATCTATATGGTAACTTGGATTATTAGTATTCCCACTTAAAAATTTCTTTTGTAGATTTAATATGATAAACACTAACATGAGACTGACTAAACTTTTACCATTTTCATTTCAACTTAGTTTTAGGAAATTTATCTACATAGCTTTAAATTTTACTGTTTAGTAAGTCTATTATTTCAAAGTTTTATTTTTTAGTTCTAATATTCAAAACATATTCATATCGTTTTTCATAGTAGGTATCAAATTAATTTAAAGCCATATTAAAAAAATATATATACAAATACTATTCTTACCTAACACGCCAGCTAGCTAAGCACCCAACCGTCTCACACTAAGACTCTGAGAAAAGTAAATGCTTGTTCAGGGCCTTATCAGCTAATATAATCACTGATAAGATTTGATCACGTCACTGGTGACGTATTGAATGATACCACATGGTCACGTGATATCACTTAATCAGTGACGTCACATGTCACGTGATCAAATCTTATCAGTGATTATATTAGCTGATAAGGCCCTGAACAAGCATTCACTTTTCTCAGAGTCTTAGTGTGAGACGGTTGGGTGCTTAGCTAGCTGGCGTGTTAGGTAAGAATAGTATTTGTATATATATTTTTTTAATATGGCTTTAAATTAATTTGATACCTACTATGAAAAACGATATGAATATGTTTTGAATATTAGAACTAAAAAATAAAACTTTGAAATAATAGACTTACTAAACAGTAAAATTTAAAGCTATGTAGATAAATTTCCTAAAACTAAGTTGAAATGAAAATGGTAAAAGTTTAGTCAGTCTCATGTTAGTGTTTATCATATTAAATCTACAAAAGAAATTTTTAAGTGGGAATACTAATAATCCAAGTTACCATATAGATATTACAAGTTAGTAGATTCATAAACTAATGAGAATGTATATAATTTTAATAAACTATGCTGATTTCTGCAGATATTTAAGAAAACACAAGTGAGTTTTCATGGGAAATGTACATATAGTTTACCAATTTACTTCGCAGCTTTATCTTACTATAGGCAATGGTCTAAATCAAGTTAGGACATATAGCTTGGAAATCATATTCATGCGACTAAATAACCTGGGGTTCACTCAGCCCAGTAGTTAGCGTGATGGATATAAAATACCTGGGGTTTAATCAGCCTAGTAGTTAGCGTGTTGACTATATAATAAGCGGGGGCTCACTTAGCCCTGTAAGCATGGTGGGTATAAAATAGCCTGGGGCTCACTCAGCCCAGTAGTAAACGTGGTTACTATAAAATAAGCGGGAGGCTCACTTAGCCCTGGGGTTATCCTAGTAGCTATAAAATAAGCGGGGAGACAGTAAGCCCAGTAAACGTGGTGGGTAGAAAATAGCCTGGGGCTCACTCAGCCCATTAGTTAGCATAGTGGGTATGAAATATCCTGGGGCTCACTCAGACCAGTAGTAAACGTGGTGACTATAAAATAAGCGGTAGGCTCACTTAGCCCTGGGGTTATCGTAGTAGCTATAAAATAGCCTGGGGCTCACTCAGCCTAATACTTAGCATGGGGACTATAAAATAAACGGGGGCTCACTTAACCCTGTGGTTAGTATGGTGACTATAAAATAAGCGGGGGTTCACTAGGCCCAAAAGTTAGCGTGGTGTGTATAAGTTAGCCTGGGGCTCACTAAGCCCAATAGTTAGCGTGGTGGATATAAATTAGCCTGGGGCTTACTAAGCCCAATAGTCAGCGTGGTGACTATAAAATAAGCGGGGGCTCACTTAGCCCTGTGGTTAGCGTCCTGGTTATAAAATGACAAGTCTGATTATATGTTTGTGGGTTCGAAACTTCGACTCCCTTATGGGTGTTCGGCGATGAAGCCGTTCGACAGTCTCTACGGCTCATCAGGTGTCACGTGGGGAAGTATCCTTTGATGGTGGGAACTTCCGCCGAATCGTAACGACCTCTGTCGTCGACTCTGGGGCAATGAGATGAGGAGGCGTCGCTGGAACGCGAACCCTCTGAATCGATCGTAGCGACCTGGTGAGACAAAGCCATGGTCTGCGTTATAAATCCCTCAGGATTTGGGCACGATGAGGAGTGGGCTCGCTCGGCGCCGTGAGGGCGCCGACGGCGCCTATTAGTTTTATATCCTTATAAATATTATGTGTTTGAATATGATAAGTTAAGGAATCTATATCCGTAAAGAGTATAACTGCACGATCTTTGTATGTTTTCTTTATAAAATTGTAATGAAAATCATACATAACTAATTTAGATAATTCTAAAATTGTGAATCCGACATAAATAGGTCGATTCATTAAGATACAAGTATTAAGCTTTTCTACAGCAGCCAAGCCTTCATCATATGTCTTGAATGATTTAAAAGTAGGCGAAGCTACTAATTTTTTTTTAAATACATTTCCAGTATGAATTATTAAATCTAATTCACTTATTTCAAATTCTTAACGATAGTCACATAGCATTGGAAAGTGTTTCATAAAGTTTACCATGACTCATGATTTTTCCTTCATATTTATTTATTGTCACTTATTGTAGATTCTATTTTATAATTTACGTTAAAATTTTTCATTCATTCCTATCATTTTCTGGGTACTCTGTATATATTTTTTTAGGTGTGTATTGTTAGTCTAAATTTTATCGAAGGTATTTCTGTGATAATATAGGTGAGGTAGCGCATTGTGTAATACAGTGTAATACTGTATAATTAATGTGTATTTTAACTATAATCTCTGTTTTAACAAGACTTGTATCGAATTAGATTCATTAACCTATTTAATTAAAACCAATCTCCTATCGCAAGAATTCTTAAGGGTATCTCTTAATTACTATTTTTAATTTTATTTCTTAGTTATTATTTTTTTATTGAATACTTAATAAAGCATATATAACGAATCGAGTTGAATGTTTAGGAATAAATTGTGCGTTCTTAAGTCATTTCGAAACAGGCTCCTTCAAACAGACCCCTTCACGAAACTTTTAACCCTAAAACAGGACACTTCACACAACGTTTCGTATTAACAATAGGCCTTTCACAAGCATACTAATGTATATACTTTTAATAGGATTTTAAAATGTTAAACGATATAAATATTAGATCTAAATATAAATCATTTTTTTTTTTACATTCAGTGAATAATTCTAGTCAAAATTCACGCATGTTCGAGCCTGTTAGTTAAATATGACAATACTCCTTCAACGGCATAGTTAAAAGACTAGAAAATTACTAAGCTATAATTACATTTTACGAGTATTCGAATACTACTATTTTAAAAGTATAGCCTATAGAGGGTAAGAGTGAAAAAGTCTAAAAATGATCTTGCTCACGCATATGAATTGTATATAGGAGCTTGTATAATATAAAAATAAATTTCATATATCGTCCCATCATGCTGTGTGACTCATCGCATAAATTGTTAGTATGTATTTTTAAAATAATTATTTTTAAAATAAATTAGAGGAAACATGCAATAATAGTTATTCTTTTTTGCTTACCTATTCCTTTTTGCCTACCATACATATTCAAAAAAATACATTAATATTATATCTATTCATATATTATAACTTTAAGCATATAAAGTAAGGATACTTACCTAGATCTTACAACCAACTCATACACTTGCTTTTGGGAGAAATGAATTGAAATGTATTCTTATCAGTAAATCTTATATCGAATGTTATCGCAATCAGTCACGTGATGTTACTAATCTATAGATTAACGATAAGATAATGGACTTGTACTGAAATCATTTCTGGTCTTAGTTGCTATACAAGTAGCACGCATGTTTTTTCATGCTGTAGTCATTATTGAAGACGGGATTGCAAGTTTGTGAATAAGGTAAGATTAATTTATGTATATATTTTAAAATGTTAAACGATATAAATATTAGATCTAAAAATAAATCATTTTTACATTCAATGATTAATTCTAGTCAAAATTCACGCATTTCAAGCCTGTTGGTTAAATATAACATACACTAATAAGATTCGTTGATGATTCATTTTCTCATATAGGCAATAGTAGCAATCATTTCACATACTACAAGTGTAAAGTATGCAAAATTTATGATTCTGCTTTATAATACCTATTCATTCTGTATTCTACCCTATGCTTTATCCATAACGTTATAATATCCCGTGGTTTTAAGAGATAAGCGAACACGTTTAGTTCTTTTAAGACATGCATGCAGTCGATCAAATTTGGATGAATTCCAGTACATTATGGTTTAAATATTTAGGTAAGATACATTTTTTTCAATATTAAAAACAAAAATTTTTTAAATAATGGCCTAACTAAATAGTACAATATATATTTTATAAAAACAAAGTCAAAAGGTTAGTTATTCATTCCTCAAAAGAAGTTTTTAAGTTAAAATACTAAAAACTCAATTTAGTATAATTTTTCTATACAAAAAAAGCATAGACTAATGTAATTTAGTTTTATATTATTTAAAATTCATATATCTTATAGGGGCCCCTGTATATTTTTACCTTAAGCTGTATCAAATTCATTTAAACACAGGTACATTTAAACAGGTTTAAATTCATTTAAACATCTGTTTACCTCAAAATTCTTAAGGGTACCTCAAAATGGCTATTTCATAGTTCTTATTTTTCATTAAATACACAGTGAAGCCTTTTAAAACTTAATAGATTTTAGCATATATATATATATATATATATATATATATATATATATCACCATATGTATATATGAAGAGTAGAACCTATATAGGACTACACGAAATAATTCGTATACATTGACGGGTTTAAATAGCTCATTTCATACATTTACCTATAAAAAATGTGTCAGAACTGTTTAAATTTGAGAAAAAGCCCAATAGCCGCATTTCTTATCGCGAGTGATTTACCGTGTCAAAGCAAGATCTTCGCTTATCTGCTAATATGACTCATTGTGATTCAGCGATATGCATGTCGAGGGGATACTGGATAGCCTTCGGTTTTTCTTAATTTCATTTCTAAAATATATTTTGAACGTTAAACTAAAAATACATTCGTGTAAAACTTATTTTTATATTGTATGAATACGTACTCATTTGAGAATAGCACTCTATTTCTTAAAATAACTGGTCAATCATAGTATTTTTACAGGGTACGTGAAGGTGCCCTTTTCATTCAAACATGGGATCTTGGATTTTTATGGAAGGTCAGTATCCCTCGTATTTCTGTCGCCATAATATAACATGAATCTATTGAATTTATTTTGCGAAGGTAGCTTAATATCTATATCTATGTATTTTGAATCTATCGATGCGCAAGCTGTACTTTTAGCCTAACTTGAATTGAAGAAAAAAGGCGAAAGTATAAATTATCTGATTTTATGAAGGATTCTTATGCATAATTGGATTTTTGTGAAGGAACCTTTTTATTCCGAAAGGGAACCCCTACAGTTTTTGTGAAGGGCCTTTTTTTTTATTCGAATAGGGCATGTATCTCATTTATTTTATGAAGGGATCCTATAGTCTAATGCGTGTTTACACTTTGAAGGGGGGGAAAAAGGGGGGGGTCAATGAACTGAATGTATGAAGGGATCTTATGCATAATTGGTTTTTTGTGAAGGATGCTTTTTTATTCTAAAGGGGATCTGTTCACTATTTTAATTAACTATGTACTAGCTGATAAAATTAAATTTTGTTCACATAACATTTCGATAATGTTCGAAAGTGATTCATAAACTATACCGCTACGCATGATTTTTCATACTTGTTTATTTATTATTTTATATATACGTTAAAATTCTTTTGGTATCACTCTGTATTTTTTTGTGGAAAGTGATTCATGAATTATGCTACTATGCATGATTTTTCATTCTTGTTTATTTACATATACGCTAAAATTCTTTTTATATCACTCTGTATTTTTTGAAGTGTGTATTGTTAGTCCATCGAAGAACCCCTCTGGGTAAAAAAAAAAAGGAGGGGGGAGGGGAGGGGCGAGCTATTAAATTTAGTGCAGTATAATTCATACGGGACCCTGTATTTTTTACTATAACCACCGTGGTGATTCCTGGGACCAGGAAGTTTTGACTCTAGGTCACTTCTAGCCAAAAGCTCACACCTTAAGGCAAAATTCATTTCAGTTGAGAGTTTATATCTTAGATTACTTTCAGTTGAAAATCCTACTTTTAGCGACTTTTAAAACTAAAAATTCTATTTTTTGGCAATTTTTAAATCTAAAAATCGTAAAATTTTCTTAAGTTCTACAATTAAAATTAATGAATGGCCATTTTTAATTTATTTCATTCACTTCTACTACATACACTCATATTCAAACTGCATACTCTCGTTTAGAAAAAAAAAATGCTTCGAAAAATGTCTAAGTTCCTCAATTAAAATTAATGAATGACCCTTTTTAATTAAACCATTATTGACTTTTAAAATTCTCCTCTAACATGTATATCGAATACCCTACTCTCGTTGAAAAAAAAAAAATCTCGCGAAAATTCTTAGGTTCTGCAATTAAAATTAATTAATTACTATTTTTAGTTAATATTTTTAATTAATTAATCATTCACTTCTACTGCATACACTCATAATCAAACTGCATACTTTCGTTGAAAAAAAAAAAAAAAAAAAATTGCTTCGAAAAATTTCTAAGTCTCGCAATTAAAATTAATTAAATTTCTAATTCACTAAAATAAATCCGTTGAAACACACCTCGTACTCTAGTAGGAAATTCTCCGCGAAAAAAAAAAAAAGATTGCTTCAAAAAAATTTCTAAGTTCCCTAATTAAAATTAATTAACACTAATCCTTAATTAATCCCCTTATCTTAGGTGGTGGAGGAGGGCACTTCGGGAGGAGGTGCTGCACTTTGGGAGGAGGAGGAGGTGCACACTTTGGGAGGAGGAGGAGGTGCACACTTTGGGAGGAGGAGGAGGAGGGCACTTCGGGAGGAGGAGGAGGTGCTGCACCTTGCACCAGTTCCACACTCCACCTCCTGGGGTCGGACGCTCATTTTCTCTCTACTAATGGACCTCGTGATGCTCGCAATTTATTATTTTAACCGTTTTTAACGAAATTCTGTAACTTTAGAAGACTTTTTCTTTGAATAGGCAATAGAAATGCATAAAATCGTTACAAAAATGTTAAAGTTGCAAAAAGGATAGATGCAAACTATCAGATATGAAAAAAGAGCTGAATTCAAAAACTGACGTCGGATGAGAAATCGTCTTATATTATAACGTAGTCTTCAACTTTAATTTTCTCAAAATACCTTTAGCTCAGACATCAACCTAAACAAGAGTTAAAGTTATTGTAGGACCCGATAAAATATTTTTGTTCTTGTTTTCATTAATATATTGTAAATTTGGTACATTCGTGTTATAGCGGCCTCCAAGTATGAATCGCCAAGCGACCAAGATTGATTGCCAGATTATAAAAAATGTGTGACATAATAATATATGCACTGTTAAAAATAAATCCGTTAATTCACGGGAAAAGTACTGGCAGCGAAGTTGCCGGGCTTTTTCCGTTCCGTTAGTAGATTTTCCGTTTTGAAAGATTGAAGAAACGGTAACTTTCTGTTATGAATGACCTCGGTTTAAAAAAAAAAAAATTCTCGATCTGTTTGTGCTGCCATCTGTTGACTATAACAGGAGTACTTAATTTAATATTAAGTACTCACTGGTACAGATTTCCTGGCTGCCCTTGGGGTTCGAACTAGGGATGACAGCGACATGAGCCGAGTGTTTTACCTCAAGACCAGCGCGCCCTTGCTAGAATAGGAGTTTGAAAGGATCATAGGGGATTTCTTCAAATCGCTGCTTGGAACTTAAACAATCTGGGGTTTAGAAACCTAGCAACTTTGAAATTAAGTGGGGGGATATTTTGTTATAAGATTATGATTGAAAAATTTAGTATTAATAGAGGATTGAAACATGAATTATATTAATTCCTAATTTGATTGTTAGATGCAAAATATGAATATTATATTTTGAATTAAATTCGATAAAGTATGTTTGCTTTTTTGAGAAAATCGATTTTTTTTCAACTATTATATATTTTTTAAATGTGTTCTGTTAGAATATATTTTAATTGAGAGTGTCTTTTATAACTTTAAAAAGCAAATTACGAATAATAGCAAAGGAATGAGAAAGTTATTTGTTATTTTTTTTTTATTCGGAAGCATTATTTTTGTTTGTTGCTTTTTTGCGTAAAATCGATTTTTTTCACTTAATTTAACTATTATATATATATATATATATGTATATATATATATATATATATATATATATATATATATATATATATATATATATACTAAGCTATTTGTTTAGAATATATTTTAAGTGTGAATATTTTTTTGTAACTTTAAAAAATAAATTGCTAATAATTTTAAAAGCATGGGAAAATTAATTGTTGCTTTTTAAATTCGAAAGAACTATTTTGTTCTTTTAAATAAACTCGAATTTTTAATTTATTGAATTTTTAGTTTTTCTGTGCTGCAACATGTCAGTTTTTTAAACATTGGAAATAAATATGCAGCAGATAACGGAATATCTCCGTTGGCCACTTTCTTCTCCTTCTGTTCCGTTGTTTTCAGGAAATATGAAGAATTTTTCTGTTTTTTAACGGAAAATGCCCTTCTGTCGTGAAAAGGGACTTTTTCTGTGAAATTCAGGAAAAAAAACCCGTGAATTTCAGATTATTTTTAACAGTGTGATATATATATATAACATTTCTTGACGTATGTGGCCAAGTTATCGTCATATATGATGCATATATGGTGTATATATATATGACATGTCTATATGACGCATATACGACATATAAGACGTAAATAATATGTGTATAATGACGTATCTGGCACATGTATTAGTGTTTGGAATTTATATATGCGTATACAGGATGCATATATATAAGCTTTGTGATAATCTTGGCTAAATCATAACGGCAACCTTGGCATAATCATAATTGTGGGGGCCGCTATAATACGACGGTGATTTTTTTTTTTTAAGCTTTCGGAACATTTTCCCAATGGTTATTGTAATTTGTTAAATTATAATTTTTTAATAATGAATTTAAAACTATACATTCATACGCTAACGTCGAATTCTCGCCAAGCTTGGCGACTCGGAGCGAAAAATTGCCAAATTTCGTGACCAATTTTGATGATCTTGATGCTCACAATTTATTTTTTATTTTTTTTCTACATCCGTGAAAGGATTCAATATCGTAGCTCAAAATAGTAAATTTAAAAAAAAATTATAAACTTCGATTTCTTATAAATAAATAAATAAAAATCCTAATAAATTTGTTTGCTAATAAGTGAAAAAGAACATACGTTATAAGATGGAAAAATCAAATCTAAACAGTAAAAAATAAACATTCATTCGTGATGCCACTTGAAAGAATATATTTTTTAGGAATAACAATGGAGTCATTCTTAAGAATCAGTCACGGCTGTGAACAAAATATTAAAACAGCCCAGCCCGAATATAAAATTTCTAACAATATTGCATTTAATACACACCTTCGGTTGCCTTAACTTGTCATTTTTAAAGAATATTTTAATGGATGGAGTTCGTTCAGATCGCTATATTGCGAATGAGCTCCATGGTCTATATTTTAATGAATCTCAAAGGAATTAATCGGAAACATTTATAATTAAACATTCTTTTTGAAATCGTGAAATGATAGCAAAAATGTTTTTAATTTTGTATGTTTTATACTGCCATTGAGCAAAATGATTGCATCCATTGTCTATATTTTAATGAATCTCAAAGGAATGAATCGCATATTGTTTACCATCGCTGATTGCTGGGTGATACGATTTTCAACGCAAGATATATCGAAAAAGATGCATATTTCGATGTAGTTCATCTCTCAAGTTGTATTTTGTTTCTGACAATCTTTCTAAAAAGGTTAATCTTATGCAGATTTATTGAAAAAATTAAATCTCTGAAAATTAAAATAAAATGGCTGACTTTAACGAAAGATTATCGGGATCCGGATGAGTTCACGCCAGAAGTGTTATACACTTAACGCTATTATATACATAATATAGATAGATAGATAAGTAGATAGATATAGATGTGACGTCATTTAATCTTATTTGTAATTCTTAATATTTTTTATTTCATTTACATTTTTCACGTGAAAATTTTTCATTTGAAAAATAATTGTTGAAGAAAAATTATTATTCCAGGTTTTGTATTTATTGGTAACGATAATGCTTAGCAACGTAAAATAGTTAATTAAATTTTACAAGTAAAATATTCATTAATTCTCTATGAAAATAATGAAATTTTAAATTATTAAGAAAAATATTTGAAAATAATAAATAACGCTTTTCTGGGTTATAATTCATCTATATGCAAAGATACAGGGTCATTAAATCCTCCGTTTTGACGTTTACTTCAGCCAAACATTCACACACACAATCGCATTTATAAAATTATTAGGATTTCAAATGAAATTAATACATTTCTTGTCTTTTATATCACGTAAAATAATTAACAATCTTTCAACGATGTTAAAACTTTACTTTTCGAGCTTTTTTTGCTTCAAATGCATTTATTATTTCATTATAATCAATGGAAGGCGCTCGATGATTTTCATTTGATAGTATGCTTAAATTAGACACCCTCTGTTGCCCCATTGTACTTCTTAAGTAAGTCTTAATTTGTTTTAATTTGCTAAAACTTCTTTTACCTGAGGGAACAGAGACAGGGAGTGTCAGAAATATTTTTAATAAAATAGTCAAATTAGGATATATTTCCTCAAGTCTGTTTCTGAAAATAAGTTTTAAAATATCTCCTATCGGGGCAGTTTTAAAAGTTTTATCAACAGTCATTGTGTGCAACTTGAAACTTTCGATTTCTTCCACGAATTCTTCTATGTTCAGATCCTCTCTATAAATGCTTGCCAGCTCTTTAGATTTTCTCTTAATATTGTTAATGTCCGATTTCTCAATTTCTCTCCCATTCAGAAAGCTGAATTTATTATTAATATTTTCGAGAGCCTGAAATCTTGTATTTAGTTCCTCTGCAACCCTATCAAGAATTTCCAACAATGAATTTCTAAACAAATCTTCTCTAGAAAATTTTGTAACTTCATCTTGACAGTCTTTATCAAACATTTTTTTTTTTTTTTTTTTTTCCTTTTCCTGACATCTTTGAAATTTGCTGGCAAATTATTATCTTTAGCCATTATTTTGGCCTCGGAAATTGCATCGAAAACTATATTTTCTCTCCTGGATTAAAAAAAAATTCAACAATCCATAAATATGTTTTACTGGCTATGTCCTGTGTTTGAAGAATTGTGTTTATATGATCTATTTTTTTTTAGAATTCTATTACAAAAGCTTAAAAAAGCGATGAAGTCATAGTTGTTACTACGTTTCTTTATGCTCATTGCTTCGATTACTAGCCATGGCACCCTGGGCGGGATTTTTTTTTTGCACAAATGTTTTACTAAGTATTTTATTTTGCGTATATTTTCCACACCTTTGTTTTTAGTATACCGAACAGTCGCCTGATCTCACACCCTCTAAGCTCCAAGAGTGGATCTAGATGGGAAAAAAAATTGTAGCAAAAGTAATGGGGAGGAATTTTCCAGTTGTTGCCTAGAACGGCAAAAGGCATAGAAATGGTAAAAAAAGAGGAAAAATAATTTTTGGGGATAATAAAGGCTTTACTAGCCATGGCGCCCTGTGCGAGATTGTTTACTGTACCTCTAACAAATGTTATACTCCTTTTAGAAAATGATTTTACTAAGTTTTTACTTTATGTATTCCCTTTGTTTTTATTGTCCCGGCAGTCGCCCGACGGTCCGACCTCGCCCATAGCAAGACGGGAAAAAAGAAAGCTCCACGTTGCACAGCGAGAAAGAAAAAAGCAATAGAACACCCTTCTTGAAATTTTTTGCAGGGAATCGCTTGGCAATTATCCTTGTTGGACACTGGACAGTGACACAGAGACATGAGACTGACCTTGAAAAAAATGTTAGTGATTCTTATTACACGGGAAGTGATTTCCCCGATAGATAGAAGACATAGACATCTCCTTTGGACATGGTGTATTTGGAATAGGACAAAAATATCCCAAGAGAACAGTTCTTTCTTCTTATTCATTTGCTATCTAGTATTTTATGCGAATATTTTTATCTATTTGTCAATTTTAATACATTTGGTTAAGTTTTTTTTTTCTTTTTTCCCGGCTACGAGACATTTTTATTCAAATTTTACATATATATATATATAGTGTTTTGTATTAAACGACAAACGAAATCTTCATTTGGCGCCCCCTTCGGCTGGCGTCCGAGGCACATGCCCCCTCCGCCCCCCCCCCTTAGTTTCGACCCTGATCATAAGCTCTTAAGACATTTTAATTTGCTATTTTTGGAATCGAAAATATTTATTATTAAGTTATGACTTATATTTATTACTGACTCTGCGATGGATTTTACCATTTAGAAGTTACCTGATAATGAGGAAGCTGCAATAAAATTGTTTCAAGACTTCAAAAATTTGAATAAAAAAAGTTTTTGTTAAAAAAAATTAATTTTAAAAATGAAATGTTTCCTGCAATGCTAAGTGATATTTACAATTTCATGCCTGCAGTTCAAATTGAGATTTATTTTATTAATTTATTGTATAGTATTTATTTGTTCTTTCAGTTTGAGTATATATTTGTTTTGATTTAATAAAATAGTTCGTGCCGTCTGTAATTTTCAAATGTTATATTTTCTAAATTATCGCTTTCGTACTAAACAATGTAATTTTTTTTGCAAATGTTTCATTTCACGTGAATTTTATTTTGCGCCAACTATTTACGCTTGGCTACAATGGTGATGGTATAACGAAAAAGTACCAATTAATGAGACAATAAAGGGGGGGAGCGGTTCAGGGGGGCAGAGCCCTTGAAATAAAAAGTGTTTGATATAGTAAAAAATTCCACAAAAAAAAAGAATTTTTTTTTTTTTGGACTGTCAGTAAATGTGATCGTGTTTCAAGTTACAATTCAAAAGAGCTGAAAATCCCCTGACACTACTTTAAATTTTACTTGCATTTAAAACTGAAATGCATGTTTTCCTTATTAAATCCATGTTAAAAATATTCGAGCATACACTTTGTGAAATGATTATTAAAAACATATTAATGGAATACATTTGTCAACCTCGAGATATGAGAAATTTGAAAATCCTTAAATGACTGAAGAAATATGTGGATGAAATCAGATGACATAAAATAATTTGTGAAAGTAGGTTCGCATACTCTATTAAATTTTGTTTAAATATATTTAGTTGATGTTGATATAATAATAATTTTAAAAAGCCAATTATTTGGAAAGTGTTATCTAATACTGACTGCGGAAAAATTATCTCAGAAAGAGCACTGGAAATAATTTCATTTTTGTGAACTTGCATGTTAAAAACCAAAGAATTCACATTATTGTATCAGATGTCAATGTGTTTAACCCACTACCAACCACTATAAAGTTTTATTAAAAAATTTGCTTCATACCAATATATTATTATAAATTGCTCATAATTCATTATCTTAATTGGTCATTTTGCTGTTTTTTTTTAGAATAGTGTAACACATATACTATATACGCATACATTCTTTTAATTTCAAGTTAAAAAAATTATAGTGTGCAACAGAATTCATAATAAAGTCAAGGTGTGTCGTTGCTACCAAGTTGTGCCGTTGCCTAAAGTTGGCAGCTGCCTTTGCCTACAGCAATACATTTTTATTAAAAATATTGCTTCATACTAATATGTTATAAAAAGTTGGTCACAGTACTAACAAAACTGAAAAGAAAAAGCTTTATTAGTTTAAAAATTGCAATACAGTGTGAAAGCACACTATCAGTAGAAACGATTTTTTTTTTTTAAAGAAAAAATAATTACAAAAATAATTAGATATAATCAGACAAACAAAAGTAGGACTTTCATGAATTCTTTTTGAAATGAATAAAATCATGGAAATTCACATTTTAATTATTTATGAAATAGTTCAAAGCCCTGAGCATTTACATTTTTACAGAGACAGAGCTATAATGTCACATATTTTTTATATAAATTGTGACTGGTAACCCAAAAAATATTAATTAGTTAAATAAGAAAACGAGGTCGTTCTTGATACAAACAATTTATTTTCATAAGAAAAAAAAAAAAAAAAAAAAAAAAAAAAAAACAGACAATAGGGCAATTTCACACCATTAGCAGGAAATGGGCTAAAAAAAAAAAAGATTGAGGAATAACGCTCTAAATATTTGCTTCATTGTCAGAAGAATGAAAATTTTAATTGCTTTTAAGGGTCTTCTCAAAATAAACAAATAAATAAATAAATAAATAAAAATTCCCCCGTTAAATTTTCTGACACATTTAAGGACACATTTTTAAACCTTAAAAGCATAACTGCTTTCAGACATGACTATAAAAATGATTTGCAATCGAATAGTTCTTTACACTTTTCAATAAATTCATCTTGAGTTTTAAGTGATAGTTGTCTCGTAATGATATTTATCGGATTGTCCAGTGCAGACATTTAGTTCAAAACACCGATAGCAGTTTCTGAAAGATCCTTGTTCTTTATCGAAACAAGAACGAAAAACCATGCGTCAAGTATAGATTATGAAACACTTTCCAACACTTCCAGAATCCCTTAACAAAACTTCCCTTTTTAATAAGGGGAAGGATGATGTCTTGAAAACGCATAACACATTTGAAAATCCAATTTCAGGAATTATCATCAATTTTCAGAAAAATATCCCAATTCCTTTGAGCAGCCCTGTATAGGATCTATAGATTTGTAGATATACACTAACAACAACAAAAAAAATACCGGAGCCTTAATATTCTGCAGTACTAATAACCGTAGCGTGCCCCCCCCCCCCCCTCCAACATCACTCCGATCAGCATATTTATATTTCATACATTATATGTATTTGCAAAATTTTAAGCAATTTTTTTCTTTAGCAAAATAAAAATTTTAAATGTATCTATCTGCATTTACTTAGTTATCAATTATTCCACTTTTTAGTTATCACTCCGGCCAAATTGAAATCTTTGCCTAATTTTATAGTTAATTAATTTCAGAATTCTGCGATTAAATAAAGTAAGGATTGTGATTCGAAAATAGTGTTAACACAAAAAAGAATACTTTGCAGCTATGCATTTTTATGAAAAAATGAATGAAATTTTCAAAAATTAATATTTATATGTTGAAGAATCGAACAAAGATATGAACTTCGATATGGGAGGAAAAGGAAAGGGTCATTTAGGCTTCGGTTTTTCGGAAGCGCTTTTACTGGGCTCCGGAGCCCTCTATTTATGGGCTCCGGTGAATTCCGACCAATATTTAAATATTTACTAAAAGCGGAGAAGTACCGGAGCTAGGCTCCGGTGGCCTCCAGCGCAATTTAAGCCCTGTGCATAGTATGGTAAACGTTAGTTCAGTTAGGAAACGTATAGCACATTTGTAAATCCCCCTTCAGCGATTTCCGTTAATAAACCGAAATGTTCTGGAGATTTTTTTGTGCTACCCTGTATATCATGTATAGAATTTATACACACCAAGTAATAGGCAAAACAATTAGTTTAATATAAAAACGCGCTCCACAACTTAAAACCATTCCCAGCAATTATTGATTTTAGACAGTACTGTAAAAATTCTTTTGTGTGTCCCTGTAAATGAACGATGAATGCTATGCACGCCATAGTCTATAATAAGCATCTTGTAGTGCAGCTCAGTGATATATATCAATTTGAATATGTTTGAAATAGTGTAATATTATTAAAATAAACCGCAAATGATTTTTTTCCATAGACCGTAATGTAACGGAATTATTTTGATTGTCCCTGTAAATGAACTATAAATGCTACCAGGGACTGATCGTGAGAGTCCGTTTGGGAGGGGCGATACATGGTTACGTATAATCAGCATAGTATAACATAGTATAGTAATATCTCTGAAAACCGGAACCTCTCTGTAAAGATAAAATTTCCTGGTTCCGACGGCAGGAACAACATACAGATAAACCCGTAAAAACAAAAACCTGTCTAAAACGGAATGTTATTCTGACGTTTAGTGATTTCATTTCAACGGGTTTTACTATGTGTTATCAATATAGTATGTTAATTTTTATAATTATTTATAAGTCATAATTCCTGTTGGTTAATATAAATGCTATTCATTCTATTCATTCATACTATTCATTCACAAAAACTATTCATTGTGTATGTAAAAATACTGTGTAAAAAATTAAATAGTATGTAAAAAAATGTATAATACAGTGAAACCTACCAAGTTCCACACTTTGCCTGGGAATAGGATGTATGCAATGGAATTGACAATAATATTATCGCTTTAAAAGTTAAGCGTGGTCATAAATAATATATACCTCCCCCCCCCCATATATATATATGTATATATATATTGTAACTCATCGCACTAGATAATTGATGTTTATTTTATATTTTAATTTAGAAACTTTGCATTTTAACTAATTCTCACTAAAGTTTTAAACTCGTGCATAATTGAATGTTTTATTAAAATAAAAATTAAACATAACGAACCAGTATATCAACGGTTTCATGAAGTTCTATATAGCGGGACTCTGTTTTGATTAAAATCTTGCTTCTCCTAATATGTAGCCATGTTTTTTATCGCCTCAAAGTTGAAGAAAAACCCCTACACTGTGATCTCTCAGCACTAAATTTTTCGAAAACAAGTCCCAGAGATAACTATGGAATAGGTCTTATCTTTAGACTTGGGTGAAATCGAATTCTGTTCTGTTCTACTCGACAGTATTCCAAGAACGCTTAGTCCCCTTCGAAATGTGACCCCTTCGAAACCCCCCACAGTCATAGATGTGTCAATTGAGTCATAAAATACAACAGAATGACAGCCTGGTGGCGAATTTCCCTTTGTGAGACTCATCCGAATGTAAGCAAATGAGAGGGATTACAAACGATACTTTTCAAAAAGTGGTTATTTATGTATGGCACAAAATTTCTAGAAACCATAATGATCAAAAGGGGATTAAGTTCAAAGATTTAGTTCCTGTTGGTGAAATAATTATAGGGAGCAGTTGGGAAATATTTCACCTTCAGTTTTCGTCCTTTCATTTCTTTGTCTATCTGTGAAACTTGTTTCATAAACAAACGAATTCCATCCGGTACTGTTTATAGCGAAAGCAAAAATTTGTAAAAAATAATTTTTTATCATGGTGGTCGTCAAGGGCGGATCCAGCCCTTGATTCAGGTGGGGGGGGGGTGTCACATTTTCTATAGACCTTTTAATGAAGCATTTTTCAAGTAGTGTAAAATCTGTTAAAACAAAACCTGTCTATAACGGAAAACGTCATGGTTCCAATGAAAATAATGTAATAATCAACAATGTACCTGCTAAAACGAAAACCTGTCTAAAGCGGAATTCTTTCTCGTCCTGTGCAATTTCCTCTTAGTAAGTTTCAATGGCGTATCCAAGTGAGGAGGAGGACTGACATGCTGGTAGCCTCTTCCCCAAATTAAAAAATATATATAGTTTAATTACTAATGTTTTTCAAAATGTAGTGAATCATGAAAAGGTGGAATCGAAAGGAACCAGAAAAGTATTCTGTTTTAGACAGGTTTTCATTTTTAAATGTTCATCCTTTAGCATGGGCTATGAAAATTTCTTTTTAAACTAGGTTTCCGTTATAGACAGTTTCCATTTTTACAGGTTTTATTGTATAAAACATGATATTGTAGTGACTAAAATTGCATTGTTAATTTTTATTACATTTTAAAACATTGTTAAATTACTTACTTGCGCTGTTTTTAATTTTTAGAGTGTTTAATTTAAAGGATTGCATCTAGTCATACGGTAGAAAGAAATGGTGTTTTGTATACTTTTTTTAACTAAGCAAGCAACATTCTTTCAAATTTGGCGCTTTAAGCCTATTTTCGGAACGCGACAGTCTCGGGAAAAGCCATGATTAGGAAGCGATCGACTGTAGTTCCAAATGTATCCCATTTATGAGAAATTGAAAAACGCTGTTCGATTCTTAGATACATAAATAGTAAAGTCTGCAAATGTCATGCTACAAAATGAGTTCGTACATGTGTTGCATGGAGGAGGAGGGGGGGGGTAGAGGTATGATAATACCCTTTAATAATGTTAAATTTACGGTTTATTTCGGTTTTATTTATTCTTATTTATGTTATTATTTAATAGATAATTTTCAATATTCTTTTAAACTGTAACGTATATATTTTTACATATGCGATTCACGGTCGGTCACAAAGGGGATGCGGCAAGTGCAATGTACTTGGGCCCCGCACTTATAGAGATCACCAATGAGACAAAAAGATTTATTTTCTACCTTCTGAAAAAATAATTAGACTCTTAAAAAAGTTTGCACAGAGGTCCGAACCTTATAGGGCAGGGTACGATATCTGAATGGCTTTATATATATTTTTTAAAAACTTGTAGGACTTCAAAAATGTTTCTTGCGCCAAAATGAGTAACCTTTAATGTGGAGACTAATGTGAAGAACAATAGTGTTTAAGTGCATATTGTATAAGTGCATTTTCTCCATTCAACATTAGGAAACTTTCTGACACTTGTAAGGACTCATTTTTAACTTTTTGCACTCCAACGGCGAGTCTCATTTACCACGTTATTCTTTTCATCAACTCAAACGATGAGTCTCACTCACCATCTTTATTTACTTGAACAATTAATCAAGATTTGTACCAATTTAAAAAAAATATATTTTTTTATAACTTTGGTGACAAAGGCTGTAAAATTCCATTATCTTATTTTCAAATGAATTTTTTGAAAATTCTGCTGTGAATGCAAGATTACAGAATCAACATTAGTGTATTTAACATTACTTGTGCCTAAAGAATTGAACTTTAAAATGTTGCAAATTTGTTGGTTCCCCATGAAAAAAAAAAAAAAAAAAAAAAGCTTGGGGTGCAAAGGGTTAAACGTAAAAGCATAAAATTAGCAAGTAAGTAATTTGAAATCAAATAGCGTTTTCAATTTTCGATAAATGTGTTAAATGTTGAGTTATAAGTGTAACTGGTGACTCATAGCGATCTTTCTCAGGCCGTAGCGCCCAGATATTCGGTTCAAAACACCCCTTTTGCAAATATTTAAAAAAAAAAATCCTTTGAATTTTTTGAAAAATGGAAAATGCTATTAGATTTCATAGGAATAAAAAATAGAGCCCTATAGATCACCATTAATGCTTTTGTGGAATGTACGGTAGAGATATTTCCAAACTTGTACTTCCAGCTTCCAGTCTCCATTGCAACGGCAGCAAGAAGCTTCTGAACTTTGCGATCATTAAAATCGTATTTAAGAAATACAATGAGTGAATGGCCTAACACAGCAACAGCTAACTTATGACACGCGTGCCATAGGTTGCACGTGGCAATATTTTAGGCATGGCAACGATTGCGGTTTTAAATCAAAATACAGGGAAATTACAGAAAGTAAACAGATTTAGAAAACCTGAGCTTGTCTGAATTCGATTAATATTCAATATGGGATCAAAAATTTATCAGATGAAGAGAAGATTTAGAGATAGACATTATAATTGAAAATAAAATGTCGATGAAATAATGTCAATTTAGATTTCAATTTCAACTTTGCAAAGTTGTTTAAAGAAACTCGAATTTGCCTTTCAATTATTTTTTTTCGGATGCGAAAAGGTTCGTTATTCCTGGTTCTATCTATTCACTGGAACATAAAAATATTGATAGACATAGTTCTAGACAAATTTTCAAAGATATTAAGAAGACTGCATTTAATATTGTAAAAAAGTGTATATATTTTCATGCTATAATTTTCTAAATATAAAGTATGAAATTGAAAAGTCAGATACTTTTCATGAAACGTTTAATTTATTGATTTAGTCAAAACTGTATCTTAAAAAATTGCATGACATAATTTTGATTTATCCAATCTATTTTTTTAAAAAGCCGGTAATTCTAACTAAACAAAATGTGAGTTATTAAATATATTTTACCTTTATTTATTTAAAATTAATTTTTAAAAAAATTGCCTTTTTATCAAACTTTTAGACCAAGAAGCTTAGACGATACTTAACGAAGTACAAGCTGTGTAAACAAAACCTGTCTATTACAGTATTCTGCCTTAGAAGAGAAATATTTTTAGTTCCAGTGAAAATAATGCAGTATAATTATGTATGTTAAGACGAAATCTTAAAAACGTAATTTTTTCCAATGCCACTGCGATTTCGTAATAGCAGGTTTGATTGTATAAGAGATCTATTATGACAAAAACCTGTTTAAAACGGAATTATCCCCTTTCACTTGTAATTTTATCTTAGTAAGTTTAACTGTATCTCAGTCACATACCCTCCCCCCCCCCTGCTTTCCGAAATGATGTCTGATATACACTACTAAAGGATCTTTTACTGTATTAAAGTATAATATAAATTTACGGTTTAACTAATCTGACACCATTGCAATAACAGTCAATCCTTAAAAAATTAAATCTATTCATGCAATTTAAATGTATTTCATTAAATTACAAATTCCAGTTTTCGCTTTTTGCGTGAAAAACGAGTAATGATGACATCAGCATCAATCTTATTATCATGATGAACATTCATAAGAGCTAATACAGTGATCCGCTCTTCATCCATAGAAGAACGAAGCGTTTCCCAATTAGCAGTGTTCTATTGTACAATAATATAGGACATAGTATATTTCAAAATGTGCTTAGCATAAATTTTTTCCACCATTGTAAACTTTAGAAGTAAACAAGCAATATAGGGAATTAAAAGTTTTATGTAGCTTTCCGAAATTTTGGACTGACACTATACAATTGAAATGAACAATGACAGAATAAGAATGGTACTTACACCTATGCGGCGCCAGCGCATTTTATTAGTTTGCACACGCCAGTGAGAAAAATAGACAAGGAATTAAATGCCCGGGGCCTTGTAATGAATAGGAACCAAGGACCTGATCGAGAAAAAGAGGTCTTAGAAAAAACACTTGAAGCTCTTCCTGGTAAAATCAGAATCTTCACACTGATCAGTTTGAGCAGGGTTATCTTGGGAGGGGATTTTCTGTTTTCTTCTTGTAAGAACTAATTGTCTGGTCCAGTGTTGAATTCAGACATTTTTCTCCGGAAGGGATTTCTGCAACTCCGGGGGGGGGGGGGGGGGGTGGAGATATATATTTTACAGTTCCTGGGGGAAACTGCACTTTTGACATTTAAAAGATTAAAATTTCAAATCCTCCTGGCGGGGGATATTTCAATGCTCCGGGGGGGGGGGGGGGCTCGAGGGGATTTCTCCTCCGGGCCACCCCCTGAATTCAACACTGTTCTGGCCCTGGGGTTCTTTGCCTGAGCTTAAATAGAAACTATCTTAAACAAAAACTTTCATGGTCCCGGTAAGATAAAAAAAAAATCAGTTATAACAGACAATATACCTCTTAAGATGGAAGCTTGTCTAAAATGAAAAATTTTCCCTGTCAGTTGCGATTCTATATTAATAAGTTTTACTGTTTTTTTTTTTTTTAATCATTTTCGCACCACTAGTTTTATAAATCTAAAGATAAAACAAGCTTTGCACTTTTCAAATCATTGCAGGTAAAGCAGAATGATTAATATAAATGTTATAAAAATTAATAGTCACCTAGAAATGCCAAGGATGAATTTCGTCGTGTTTTATAAATATATAAAAATACAGCAAAACCTGATAAGACGAAATTGCAATGGACGATGAAATAATTCCATTTTAGACAGATTTCCGTCCTAGTATATACACCATCTACTATAAATATGTTGTTCTCACCGGAATCATGAAATATTTCGTTGAAGACGGGATTCCATTATAGGCAAGTTTTGTTTTCACATGTTTTACTGGATATGTATTTATAAGTTCGTTGGCCTTAAATTTAGATCTACTGTATTTGTATTTCCACAAACACACAGAAGAAAAAGTAGTTTTCTGAGGAATTTCCTTTTATTGATTACTATGTTGGCTATAAATATGAAGAGCTTGGAGCCGAAGTTTTTCGGGTTCGATGCTAATGTAGTCTGAGCAGGCTAGCGATAGCAAAATTTTTGTAGTTATTGCACAAAAACGGTAATTTGTCTATCTTCATTCAAACTCCTAACTGAAATCGTTTTTGTTTATTTGCAATATTGTAAAAAATTACCGATACTTGAAAAAATAAAGTAAAACCTCTAAAGACGAAACCTGTCAATAACAGAATACTGCCTTAAATGGAAAATTTCATGCCTCCGGATAAAAGAATATAAAACATTTAAAATGGACAGCGTACCTATACTAAGATGAAAACATATCTAAAATGGTATGTTTCCTTTCCCTTGCGATTCGGTTCTAGCAATGTAAGTTTACATCATCTATTGATTTTTAAGAGCTCCTGGGGGGGGGGGGCATGACCTCCATGACCCCCCCCCTTGGATCAGCCATTGCCTTATAGGCCCTTACAACCCCTTGTCGGCACCATGACGGCATAAATTACATTAATACAGCAGTCACTGGATATATTACGCCTCACTATGTCACCTTTTCTGATATATCGCCTTTTTCACCTTCTATCCTGGAAAATAGTAAATTTTACTTTAACAGCAGTTTTAAAATAGCTTATATATGACTATATTATAGCTATTAGAATAAACGCACTTATTTATCGTTATTATTTTTAAATATTGTAATATGCCTGTGAAGCAGTGGTGTAGTCGGGGGGGGGGGGGGGGGCGTGGGAGGACGGCGTCCCCCCACTTGTTTTATTTTATCTTATATGTCCACCTATTTTTGATTTTCAGGGGGACCGAAGGACATGGGAGGACGCAGACTTTTGAAGAGTATTAATTTTTTTAAAGGATAAGCACGTAAATAAATAAATTAACAATTTAAAAAAATAAATCACTAATTTTTAATACTTTCCAAAAAAGGTGAAAAGTGTCTAGGAGTTCGGATGGTTTATCTGTTCTTACTCTAACTTCCGTTAAATTTGCTTGAATTGCGACAAAACTGATGAATATTTTTGATGCTCATTGCAATATTATCCCTATAGAAAATGGTGTATATATTCGAAACCATCATTTGACGGCAAAAACGGACTTTCGGGACCAATGTAGAGAAATACTAAAATATTCCTATGCATACAGAATCTTTGTAAAAAAGAAGCAAAAACTGATCCAAGAAACCTCAAAATGTAAAGCTATGCCAAAATTTAAGTCTTTTTTTTTTTTTTTTTTGTTTCTTTGTTGCATGACTACAATATTTTTCTTGCACTCTACATGCCCGGAAATGAAAAATGCAGTAATTTTCAATCTTGTCAATGTACAGCTGGTTCCGGTTTAATGTTATTCTATGACTATTTCAAAAACAGAAATTGCAAAAAAAATTATAACGAAAAGCTCGTTGCGCAAATTAGAGTTGCTGAATTCCGAATTATTATGTGCGTACCCCCACTTTTTTTTCCAGCACTACATCACTGCTGTGAAGTATTATTTTGGTAACAAATGTAAAACATCTTGTTTGTTATGATCGTTCTTAAATTTTTATTGTCCTCGGTTGTATTGCTCTTTTTTCGTGTCTTCCGGAATGCGCCGTGTAATGAAAGCTTGTGTTTAAAATATATAACATGCAATACAATAAACAAAAAAAGAGAGGATGAAATTCGATTCGTTTCTTTTTATCTTTTTACAGGCTGATAGAACATCTACAGCAAAGTGCATCATCTTCGGTCTCGCTTTCTCCTAGAACTCCTATTATAGGAGCCCTCCTCTTATCTCAAGCCATCCGAGACCTCTCGCAGGTGTCGTCTGTAATATTTATAGCTGTGGCGGACGTTTCAGATTCGAGGTCCAGTGGGGTGTAGTAATTAGATGTCAATGCTATGGTCCAGTTTATGCTTTTTTGGTAGAATTCTTATCTATTAGAAACTCATTAAAAGGAGGAAATATAAGGTTCCTTGTATAGTGTCAACTTCGATTTCTAAATCCCAGTCGTCGATCCAAACAAAAACTCTCTTTTAACCTCTCTTACCAACTTCCGGTTATTGAGATGGCAGATTGAAGGCAATTCTATCCCCGCTCAACTATGCTATTTCTATTGTATACGAGCCTCATTTGTAAACATAAAATCCTGACACTTGCAAAACATAATTATTAAAGGAATTTGTAATCGAGCAGTTTTTTTTCCGATAAATGAATTGCACCTTGAGCTATAAGCGATAATTGTCTCAGAACTTCAGTATTATTTCTTTCTTGCACTGTCGACTCCGGAAATTCTGTTCAAAATACCAACTTTTATAGCATTTTCTGTTAAATCTTCTGCCCTTACAGAGAAATGAAAAACACAGTTCGATTATATGGTGAATGAAAGATCTAAAAAAAAAACTGTTTGATTACATATTTTCTGAATAAGAGAACCGGTCAATTTTATGCATTTGAGAACAAAAAACAACAACAAATATATTAGAAAATAGGCACTTTGGATTCGAGAACAGCCTGAACGCTGTGGATTGTTAGTAGAGTCCTGCAACGGGTCAGGATTACCTGCTTTTACCCGTAGCCGACACAATCCGGGCGGGTTGGCGCTATATTTTTTCGGTGCGGGTCGGGTTCGGGCTGACCCGATTTTTCAACATAATATCCAAAATATTTTTTTCAGGTTTTTTAAAAAGCGGACATTTCCGTTTACCGAACACTTTTTCAATTCCAAACGCACACATATTTGTTCGATTTTACCTCTGAATAGTGGACACACCGTCCAATCTACACACATGTAACATTTGTATCTGCGCATAAACTATCACAAATACGATACATGTGATTTTGTGCGTATCAAAAATGAAATGCCGGTAGAGAGAAGAAAGTACGGTCCTTAATTGTACCGCAAAGAAAGAATAATCTTTGAGCACATTTTTTATATACATTTTATTTCTCATGCTGTAAATTGAATACATACTCCTTCATATTCAAATACGTATTTATTTTCATCTGAAACAAAGTTCTGATCCAACTTTTTGTGAAAATACCAACAACCCGACTTGCAAAAAATTTAAATCTAACACGCAAGAAATACGCTATAGGGTAAATCCGACCCACAGAAAGAAAATTAGAGTTACCCCGACCTGAAAAAATCAAATTAGGGACAACCCAACCTGATGCAGGACTCTATTCAACGATCCGGAGGTGTTCGTTATTCAGAGGTGTTACTATATTTGAATATTAACGAATGGTTGTTTCTTTTTCGATATAAAAGATAAAGTTGGTATATTAGAGATATAATTGCAGATTACTTTTCATAATTAACACGTGATTTACTTTCCTTTCATTTCTAGTTCGGGTCGGGTTGCGGTTTGAAGTACTTCGGGTTCAGGCTGGGTTGCGGTTCGAAAAAAAAATTTTCGTTGGGTTCGGGTCGGGTTGCGGTTGCGCATGCGGGTGATTTCAAACATTTCTTGAAATAGTATAACAACATTAAAATGTACTTTAAAAAATTATCGCACATAGACCATAATATATAGAATTATTTTGAGTGTCTCAGTAAAAGAACGAATGAATCAAATTATACCTAAATATATACAACTAATTCAGTATAGGTTACAAATATATTTGTCAAATTTTAAATTATTCGGAAGCTTTTGCTGCATTTATAATTGCACAGACGGGCATATACAGACGTGAAAACTTTTTTCTGCTCTAACGTTTCAATAATATTGTTTTGCTTATAACTATTTTAGTTTTAGGGTGCAAAACGTCCATATAGTCGGAATTTAATTTTGTTCATATGGGGATGGTGGTGGAGATAACTTAATGCTAAACTAGCCCTGCCATATTGTTCTGCTTATAACTTTTCTGCAAAATGGGTACAAAACAACCATGCATCAACGGTGATTGAAAGGTTTAATTAGGATTTATAAATGATAATAATTAAATTTTTAGCTTATAACTTTTACAGTTTATTTTAAAAACTAAATTAGTAAGGTTCTTTTTTTTTTTTTTTTTTAGAAAGGTTTTCTAAAATACAAATGCAACACAATGGGTTACTACGCAGGTAGTTATAAATAAAAATTTAAAAGTATTCTTTAATCTTAGCCACTCTGGCGCGGATGTAAATACTGCCAAAAGAGACTATTGTTACATTACATGTTCCTAAAATGTGTTCTACCGTAAAAAAGCTACACAATCATTAATTTATAAAATTGAACTTCCTGATGCTAAATATTATGTAAATATATAGGGGGAGATTGTGGTAAAATCGGGTAGGCGGGTCAAATCGTGTACTCTGTTTTCTCGCTAATGGATGCTGTCCTGTGGATAGCGACTCATCCACAGGATCTCAAAAATGTATTTTTTTTTTTTTTTTTTTGCCTTCTTTTCGCTCTTCAAATAAATCCAGCCTGACAGATCGATTTAGGTAAGTAAAACATTGTTTTCTACAGCTTTCACAAGATATTTTGATGCCAAGTAGAAGTCTGTATGTTCTGCTATTCAGGAGAATGACCCTGTTGATTTTTTGCCGTCTGTTGGGGAAATATTTTTAGATTGAACTCTGGAATGAATTGTTTCCTTACTTAACAGGTGGTGAAGGATAGATACAATGCTCAGTCTACAATGACTGGTTATACATGGGGAGTGCAGCACTATGTAAATGCAGCACTAAGTAAATGCTGAGAAAACCATTGCAAGACAACACTAAAAAATGCTTGAAAACCTGAAAAAAATAGTTACTGGCCTTAAAAAATGTATATATATGTTTTATAGTTTGATTCAAAATTTATTACAATAGAGCTTTTTGTTACTGGAAGTGTAAAAACTTAAGTTCTTATTAGTACCGGGTTTTACCCTACCACCAAAATTCAGGGCTGTTTCAGATGATCCTAGAAAACGCCTTTTCCCAAATAGAGAAGAATTTTCCTGCGGTGTGGTTTTCCAATAGCCCAGATGTCTCCAAACACTTTTGTGAGTATTCCGATTTTTCCGCCTTTCTAGACTTTTATCAACAAAGGTGTTAGGTTTCTGACTTTAACAGAACATATATTGTATATTTATAATTAATTTAATCAATTATATGTAATAATTATTATATATTACTGTATCCTGATATATATTTTTCTTTTTCTGTAAAAATTCTGTATGTGATTGACATTGGAATTTCTCTGATCCGATTATATATTTGGGGAATGTTCACGAGATCTTTGGGAAAGTACTAATCCGGCTTTGGAAAATATACTACAATGGGCACTGGATTCCTAGCGAGCTGGAGTTCAGAGAAGAATGCAAGGGTGGAATGGTCGTGAAGAAACGATAATAATCTAGGGGTGGAATTTTCGAGATGTTTCGACAGATATGGAAACTCCGTGAATGAAGAACCACAGCCCCGTTTATTTGTAGTGTGGCCTGGAGAGCGAGAGACGTGGCACTCTTGGAGGTGCAACTAAGAGTGTAGGACGCCACAGTCGCTGGTGTGCCGTGAAGAGTGTAGGAGGTGTATCGTTGATGTGTAGCGGAAAGCGTAAGAAGCGAGAGTCGTCAGTGCAGAGTTAAGAGCGCAGAGCAGTGTATTGAATTGCAAAGAGAATGTGAATCGGACAGTTTGGTCCAGAGTAAATTAATTACTACGTAGAGGGAATGTTATCTACGAGTTATGCATATGAAATATAGTTAAACATGCGTTCGGGGAGTTTTCCATTCGACAGTCACATACGGCAAATGACCATTAAGCTATATTAACTATTAATAACTATCACTGTAACATTTTTCTTGCATATTAATTTAATCAATAAATTATTAATTGGTTATTTATATGAGAACTTTTTTTCCAACGTCCGGTATCAGTTTATTACCGGTGGTGGCAGCAAATGCCATAAAACTGAGGTATCAATTCTAGGAGAATTATTACGATGACCGAGCAAGGCGACGAAACCATAACAAAAGGAAAACCGTTGGGTACCATGTTTTACCCTACTTTCCCCTATTGTAAATCTTTACAACAAAATTATCACGTATAATACGCACAGTCGACCAAAAAAATAACACTCCATACATTTTAATCTTCAAACTGTCACAGGGAAGGGAAAAAAACGAAAAATCATGCAACGCAGCACAGATTGTGAAACACTTTTCAACTCAATTTGAATAATGTTAAGAAATTTAATTTTTCTTCATATAATGAAATGATATATCTAAATAAATATTTAGAAAATAAAACACAACTCAGTAAAAATACATTTTCAACAATTGCTGTCCATAGTCGGTGTGCGAATTCTTTTGTTTAACCCTCGTAAAACACTAAAAATTAGTTAAGTTTTCAGTGGCGGAATTAGTTGTAATTTTGATGGTTTTAAAACTACACGATTTTTTTTTTTTTTTTAAATTCAGATTACAATTCATGTTTTTTTCCCGAAAATTAATTAAAAAATATATATCATTTCGAAATAAATTTTTGAAAAAAATTATGAATTGTAACCTATCAATTTTTTAACAGAAATCGATTGCAAGTAGTGCTTGAGTTATGCTTATAAAACTATCCACATTGCAACGATTACAGATGAATTTAACATTAGGTATCCAGCATTAAGACAACCCACTAAGCTTATTTTATAACATAATTTGAAATAAAACATAATTTCTAGCCAACTACATATTTTCGTTTTTTTAAAAATAATTTTAGTAATTAAAATGTATGGAGCTGTACGCAATTCTTATAAAATAAATAACTGATAATCCACAAACATATTTAAAGGTTTAATAAACAGATTGAGCAGACAAAAGTTGTTAAAATAGCTAGGATCTGTGTCTCTGTGTGTTAGATAGCACAGTTTATATGGATTCCTGATAATTTTTCAATCTAGGATTTAACACGTTAATTCTAAAAATAAATATTTACCAAATCCGCCCAATAATTATTGGGCGGATTAATATTTAGCGGATTAATAATTATTATGTCTTCATTTAAGTATTTGTAACGTAAATGTTCTTTTTCCACGGCCTCCGTATGGCTATGTTAAAATTTTAAAAAATCAAAAACTTGTGAAAAATAAATCGATCAAGTAAGAGTATAACTCGAGCTCAAAGGGTTCCGTACATTAAATTTATTAATTACTATTTATTAATTAATAAACTCCTACTACCCCTAATTTTTCATAATTTTAGTTTCAATAAATTCGGAAATAGGAAGGCGGGGGGCCATATTTTTCCAGTATACTTTCGACGATATCTCTGAAAATATAACAGTACCTAAAATTAAAACAAATATAGTTTTGAGTTCGATGTTACGAGATCTTTCGAACAATATACCCCGACGCGATAATAGAAAGAAAGTTTTTTTTTTTCAAGTAACTTAATTAATATATCGGCTAATTACCAACAATTGTTTTCGAAAACCATTATCAAATATCCTTGGATGAGTCTGCGTCGATAGATACTTCGAGTGCCCGTCAACTCCTCCGCTGACAGACCGAAAAGTAAAATTTGTGTGTAACAGAAAATATGTTTTTCTAAAAAACTATGTTACCTAGAAAAATCGCTATAGTTTTTCTGCAAGGTTTAAATAAACTCCTACTATCCCCAATTTTTTCATAATTTTAGTTTCGGTAGATTCAGAAATAGAGGGGGGGGGGGGGGCATATTTTTGCAGTGCATTTTCGACGATACCACTGAAAATATAAAACCTAAAATCAAAACAAATATATTTGTGAGTTCGATATTACGAGATCTTTCACACGATACACCACATGATTAAAAAAAAAAACTTTTTTTTCAAGTAACTTAATTAGCCCCGTTTGAACTTTCCACGTCCCATAGTTTAAGAGAAAAATGGCTCTGACAGACGAACAGACAGGCATAGGAGTGATCTTATAATGGTTCAGTTTTTACCTTTTAAGTACGGGACCCTTATAAAATAAAAAATATCTAATATAAGGTTTTTAAGATTTTTTGCATATTTTTATAAAATAGATTTTTTTTATTATTATTTATTTATTTAGTACCTTTTTGTGAAAATGACCCTTATGTATCTTTTGAAATTATCGATTCAATTCGCTCGCATGATTTTAGATTGTAGGTGTTTATATATATATATATATTTTTTTTTTCCAAATAAGCTTGAAAACGAAGGACTTTTCTGGCAAAAATGTTGTAGATCCTCTATTTAGAGTTTTATCATTCAAAGATGCACAGCTGAACAAAAAGTTTTTTTTTTTTTTAATCAACGCACAATTATTGAGGCAGTTAATGTGAGAATTTCTCCGTCAGACAAGACAATACACCAAAACCCAAAACTACTTCTCTGACACCAGGCCGCCCACAGAGAGGGGGAGTGGTTGAGCTGGTACAAATTAGCAGCCAATCAGAGCCCAGAAGAAGTGAGGTCCATAAAAATAAAAAGAGTGTTACCATTCAAAGTATTAACTTGACTCAGTAGAGTTTTAATTTCATCTCGATTTGAAAGATTTTTAAAATATTGTGAATTTAAATATCGTGAGTGATTTATTGTGAGTTTCTTCTATTACATTTCAGAGTTTCTGCCTGCCCATTCATTTGTGAAAGGTTAGATTTTTTATATTTTATTTTTTATTTTAAATATATATTTTTTAATGCTTTGCGAAGTGTGGATGTTATTGGACCCGACTTGAGAATCGGGTCGGGTCGAGCTAACGCTTTTTTTTTCGGTGCGGGTCGG
Source organism: Maratus michaelseni (assembly GCA_963931845.1). Classification (NCBI taxonomy): domain Eukaryota; kingdom Metazoa; phylum Arthropoda; class Arachnida; order Araneae; family Salticidae; genus Maratus; species Maratus michaelseni. Next base: position 30,907,452 of record OZ007599.1, read on the forward strand.
GTTGACTGTAACTGTTTCGGATTAGGTTTGACACGATTTTTCAAAAGAAAATCCTGAATATTTTTCAAATGAAAAAAGCTATATACAAGTAGTTTCGGGAAATTTTACTCTTAACTAAAATTCTCTGAAATTCCGGTAATCAAATCTTCTGTCTAAAATAATTAAAATATGGATATTCTGATAATAAGAATATTAATTTGGACAATTAATTAAATTTATAGTATTGAATATAAGTCTAGAGTATAAAAAATTTGATAAAATACAGAAAAGAAAGATATCATAAACAAAAAAATTCACGATCCGAACTTTATATATGTTACACTGTAAAAAAAAAAAAAAAATCCTGAAAAAAAAAAAAAAAAAAAAAACGGAAATTGTACTGGCAATCGGGACGCCAGTACTATTTCCGTAATTTAACGAGAAAAAAATTCCGTAAATTCCAGGAAATTTTCCGTGATTTCTGAAATACTATCCGTTTTTAAATTTATTTTTCATAACAGATATCTTCCGTATTTTTTAGAAATTTTTATGTCGTTAAAATAAATTTTATAGAACCAAAAAAAAAAAAAGGTACTTCTCAAGGACAAACATTTCTACTTCTTTCTCTTTTTTCATTTCTGAGTGAGTTTTCAGAAAATTACCAACCTTTGCCATGATGAGAATCGAACCTGCAATCTTCCGTTTAATAGGCTAACCCTAGACCACTACGTTACGACCGGGTGTACGCATTTTTCTCATATGTTGTTGCTCATTTTAATTGCTTTTTATGATGTAAAAATTTGATGGTATTATGGATTTTTTTCAGAGTTTCAATCATGAAGATGTTTCAATGTTTTTAGTATTTTCTTTTCATAACTTTCAATATTTTGTTTCATTATTTGATGCCCTATAACAGATGCTTTACACTCACGCACGGATGTTTGGCGACTTTTGGGTTGGCGCGGTTTCCAAGACCGCGACAAATCGATAACTTAATACAATAGCCAGGTTACTGTAAACGGAAAAAAATCCCCGAAATTTGGCGACTTTTTTCCTTTTTATAACGGATTAAAAAAAAAAAACTGTGCGTGACTGTAAGACATCATAGCCCAGATAAATTTTAACTTATTATGTATTATATAAGTAAAACATTGTATTAAGAGTATTGATTGCTTATTTTTTCAATAGTACCAACATTTTCTTTTTTCGAACATATACTTTTTCAAATTATTTGGTCTGATGATCTATTTATCAATTCCAATAAAAATAATAATTATCTTAAGCAGACGTATTTATTACATGCTATTAAAATAAATTTTCGTTATCTCTTATTTTAAAAAACTTATGTAAATTAACAATTTTATAATAAATTACATTATTATACGTGAGGTATGCTGAGAACTTTCGTGTACGGTTCTGTTAAACTGAATAGTTTTAAAAATATTAAAGCGAAAAATTAATTTTTAAGGACAGTTTCGAAATTAATGATCTTGTGATAGGTAAGTTTAAATTTGGACTTATTGATTTAGTTTAAATTAATTTAGTTTAATTTATAAAATTATAAGCTAAAGAGATAATTATAAACTTCCTTTTTATAAAAGTAAAGAAAAAATATTAACTATTTTTATAAATTTAAGGAAAAAATTACTTGCAGAGATATTATGTTATGAAACCTTTAAATAACCCAATATTGCCTCACATCAGAAAAATTAAAATAAAATTTAAAAAAAATTGTGAAAAAAAATCCTAATTTTCAAGCAGTATCAAAAAAAAAAGAAGAAGAAGAAGAAGAAATAGATTAAAAAAAAAAAAAAAAAAAAAAACACATATTTTTCTCTGATAGATTATAAATAGATATAGATTACTATTATTTTCGCAAAAAATTACCGTCCAGACATGGCCCCGGTTAGAATGGGCCAGCGTATCGAGCTGGGTCAGACCTGGATCCTTGAAGAACTCTAGTAAGTACAACAATCTTAATTTGCATTTCAAACAAGGAGATTTCTGTACGCAAACCTCTAAACGGTATTTACAGAAATTGCACTGTTTTGGAAGAAATACGGACATTGTACTGTTTTGAAAGAAATACGGAAAAAATCCATTAGATTTACGGAACACTTTCTGTATATTTACAGACTTGAAATCTCCTTTACGGAACTAATGTCATTTACGGAAATTGTACAATTGTTTTTAAAAATGAAACTTCTCCGTAAAATTTTACGGAAAATCTCTTGTATTTTCCTGAATGTTTTTTTAGAGTGTACGATCAATATGATTAATCCGGTCATTATTAATAATAACCGGTTATTATTAATAATGACCTGATTAATCATATTGACCGTAACATATACATAAATTATTTTTATTATTATAATTATTTTATTCTATTTATTTATTTATTTATTTTAAATGTTGTTAAGACTGGATTAGAAATAATGTAATACATAAGACGCACTTTACTAAAAGCATGAAACTCTATATAGTATTAGCAAAAAAAAAAAAAACAAAAAAAAACTACCTTACCAAAAGCATAAATCAGCAAATGTTAGTGAAATCATGAAGTTGATATTTTTAAAATATCGAAATGCAAAATAAAATGCAACAATAATGTCAAACGAGTCCATATATTAATAAGAAGCAATAGTCTATACCCACATAGAGCTGGAGAGAAAGATTAAAAAAGGGAAGAAGGAAAAAATGTTGAAATATTGTACATTCAACACCAGACCCGCTGGAAATTTTACAAGTTTTATATAAAAAAAAAAAAAAAAAAAACACCACAATTTTTATTTAAAACTATTTTACTTATCTTTTAAAATTATTTTTGTATATTTAACATAATTTATTTAGAAATTTCTAGTGCGAATCGACAATTATTTTTTTGGTACGGGTCAAAATGACCCGTCATCGCGGATCTAATGTTAACAGTTTAATGTGTGAAAGAAATGTAGAGTGAAGTGTGTTAAAATGTGTTAATATTGAAATTGGAAATGCCATACAATGCTAAGTAAGTACAAAGATAAGGGAAGTAAATAAATAAAAAGAGGAAAAGGATTTATATATAAGATTAAAAATTCCAAATTAAAAATGAGATGACATATTATATTAAAGAAAAAAGCACATGCGTATTTCAAGTGATAAAGAAGAAGAAAGCAATAATGGTACCATATCTACAATATGCAAAAAAATTGAAGATTGAAAGTTAATACAGAAGTATTGCGCAAATGCACTTGTAATTAATACATTAAGTGAATTAAAATGAAATTTAAAAATGTGCAAAGCTAAAAACGAGCTGTAGGGGGTAATCAAGTAAATTTACATTTTACTTGATAATAAGAGTACCCTTAAAAATGCTATAAAAATAATTGAAGTATATATATATATATATATATATATAATAGGGTGATCTGCGAAATGTAAATTTGTTGATATATTTAAATAATTACTGGATGCTGAAATAATACAAACTTGGATTTAATCCATTGAAGATACTTAATTTTACAATATGCTATAATAAGTCTTTTAGAATGTACCAAGATTAACACTTAAAAACAAGGACGAAAAATCATGCATCAAGCATAGATTATGAAACACTTTCCAACACATCCAGAAAACTGTAAAGAAACTTCACTGTTAAATAAGGTAAAAGAAGATGTGTAAGTAAACAGTTTAGAAAACATATACCACATTGAAAAATACATTTTTCGGAATTACTTTCCATTGTAAAAAAAAGTAGTTGAATTATTTCTTGCAGCCCTGTATAATATCTGTAGATTTGGATATATAAAACATAGCATTATAAAATTTAGTTCATTTAAAAAATTCACATTTAGCAATTTTTGCCAATCACTGGAAATGCACTTGAAATCTTTGTATAGCCCTGTATATTATCTAAATACTTTTGTACAGACCAAATTATTCAGCTAAAATTTAATTCAGATAAAATACGCATAAGACAACTTAAAACTCATTTCCAGCTATCACCAGTTGTAAACAACGCTGTATTTTGTTCTTTTCTATATGAATATAATTTATATTCCACAAACTTATATTATTATACTAAATATAGTTCAGCAGGAATATCCGTAACACAATTAAAAACTACTCTTAAGCCATTCACTCCCACAGTCTGTAATACTTACGATTTCCCTTGTACAAACCCTCTATATGATCAACCGAATTTATACACACCATGTTATATGAAAAAAATTAATTAACTTAAAAAAGCAAACCAAACTTGAAAACGCACTTATCACACATAGACTATAATTATCTCACGTATACTGTAATCGAATTCTTTTGTGTGTCCAGAGCCTGATTAAGGTCGTCTGCGGCCCAAGGCCCAGCAATTTTTTGGGGCCCCCTCGAATTAAAATAGTAGCTAGAATTTTTTTTCGAGGATTATTATTAGAAATTGTTAATATACTTTCAATATTAAAAATGTATTGCTGTATTAAATCTTTCTTTGGTCAAAGGGAGGGGGATTAAAGGTCTTTGGTAATGACCCCCATGACCTCCCTTTGGATATTATATGACCTCTCTTAACAAAACGTTTCAATTAAAAAAATGTTATCTTTTCTTCAATAAGATCATTAAAAAAAAAAAACCTGCATACATGTAATTTTAAAATAAAAAATGAATTATGATAAATTGAAAAGACTGATTTATACTACTTTTCGTACCATTTAAAATGCTATTTCAACAATAAATGTAGGTGCCATTCACGAATTGAAGGTGTTTTTCTTTTTAAAACAAAATTAGGATCAGTTGGAGCAAAATAAAAAAAAATTCTAACTGACCATTTTTTTCTAGTTGTGAAATTTTGAAAGTGTAATTCTTTAAAAGTTAATTGACAGGACTATTTCTCTGATTTAATCTTGTTTCTCACGCCCCCCCCCCCCCAACTTAAAAAAAAATACTTTTGCCTTTTAGTATAGTAGCCTTATATATTTAATTTGCCTTACAATCTCCGATGTAAGAATGTTGTTACATATTACCGGAGTTTATTTTTCGAACAAGAAATCGTTCAAAGAAGTGAAAAGATTATTTTGTGGGAGGTCTGGTGATCAGTATATGCTCTCTGACTAACCAATTAACCGAATAATACAGTTATTTGGCAATGATCATTATACAATAAACTGAGATGCTGAAATGAGTTTTCGTGAACATGATTAAGCATAAGAGCGTGTCTAGAAGTTGGAAGAGATGGTCAAGCGTGTTTAGAAGTTGGAGGAGGACAATCTAAACATTTAATGTTAGTTCAGAACAAATAAATACATTTTTAGATTTTTTCTTTTCGAAATTGCATAAGCTTTAACTGGGGGTTAATTCTGTATTTATGTGTTATATATATATTTTTTTTTTGTCAGAGGGGCTCTGCCCTTCTTGAAAAAAATAAAATAAAAAAAAAACAGAAAGAAAAGAGAAAAAACACCCATAACATCCCTGACGAAAAATTTTTAAAATTCATAGAGATACAACTAAATGTAAATATATTGCTTGAAGATGCGTAAAAACATACATAAAATATTTAAAAGCACATTAAAGTCCTTTTAAAAAATTCAAAACGTTTTCAACCGAACTACTCGGTCATCATCAGTGAAAAACTAATTGTTGAGTTGAGTTGTTGTCTCTTTGCGTTTTCTTGCTTGCCCCGTTTTGAATTTTTTAAAAGGACTTTAATGTGCTTTAAAATATTTTATGTATGTTTTTACGCACCTTCAAGCAATATACTTACATTTAGTTGTATCTCTATGAATTTTAGTTATTAAACAAGGTGAATTTGCACTGAAATTTTAACTTTTTATTGAAAAATTCTTAGTTCTTTTTTTAATCTTCTTTAATGTTTAATAATTTTAAGTTAATTTGGAAAAAATAAATTTTATATATCTATTTTTTTCTTTCACAGAAATATCAGAGATAAAAAAAATTTAGTTAATTAAATTTCAAAATCCCCCCCTCTTCCCCTGTTGTCGGCAGGGCCTGATCAAGTGTGGGACCCGGGGCACAAAGACCATGTCGGGGTCCCCTTTCTCAAGAAAGTTGCATTTTAAGCATGACAAATACATTTATGTACAGTTTAAATTTTAAACCATAGCTTTAGAAAAAAATAATATAGTATAGACAGATGTAAACATGCATTAAAAAATTAATGAGAATATTGTTACTCAGAATATCTCAAATGTTACTAAGGCATTGGCGAAAAAACTTTAGGTTATATATCTTGATTTGAGTAATGGATCAAATTTTCAAATTGAAATATCTCATTTTGGATCTCATTATCTGATTTTTGACGAGAAGTTCAAAAATGTGGCTTGGCACTCTCTTGCCCCAACCCCCTCAAATAGAAATTTGCATTAATTTGTATCTTCAGAGAGTGGAAAAAAATGCATTTTTTTTTGGGGGGGGGGCTGAAAATGTGTGCCTTGGGCACATGCCCCGTGTGTCCCTCTGATACTGACGATGCATTGCCGGCGTCCATGTTGAGGGAAAAAAAAAAGACTGTTCTTTTAATAAAGGACAAATTGTCGTCACTGTAACTATGACAGTGTTCGGTTCATTTGCACTTTATATTTATCCCCCTATTTTCCGCTCCATTAAAAAAAAAAAAAAAAACCCGAAAGAAAACAACTTCGCACCAATCCCAGTACAGTATTTACCTCGTAAACCCATCCTGCGCAATCATCACTAAATACCACCCCTTCGTCATCCCTTGTTTACGTTCTCGCACATCCCACTTCAGAAAACAATCAAACTTCAATCAGTGAGCGTGTAGGAAAGATACAGTTAAAAGTGGCCAAAGATTTTAAGGAGTTATACAATTGAAGACGTCAGCTTTAAGGTATGTAGTACATCTTAAATTATCTTATATTTAACCCTAAAAGGGGGCTTTCGGCTCGAATATATTGAACATATAATTCATTATATGTATCGAGATGAATAAGAGAGAATTTTTTTTTCTTATTAATACGGAATACATTACACAGGGCCGGGGCGCAAGGGGTGAGGCAGATAAGGCAGACACCTCAGGGCGCACCCTAAAAGGGCGGCATTTGGCCCCGCAGATATTGAACATATAATCCATTATATAAATATATATAAACTTAAGAAAAAAATAGAGAGAATTTCTTTTTTCTTATTTTAAAATAAAAATACGAAGTACATTGCATATCATTACAGTCAAAGAAATTGCATACAATTACAGTGAAAGAATTCCGGTTACGATGTTTTAGTCTATTTTAGTAAATTTTGTTCTCGGCGATTTTTGAATTATTAGTGATTTTTGACGAGATCTTTAGCGTTCTCTTGCGTTTCGCGGAGATTTTCTGACATTCGTTAAAGAAATTAATTCTGTTTCAAACTTTCAGCCTAATATAGTAAATTTCGCTCTCTGCGATTTTGGAATTTGTAGATGTATTTATATTTAATGAGATTTTCAATGCGATTTTTAGCGTTTTACCGCGTTTTGCTGCGATTTTTTAACATTCGTAAAAAAATTCGGTTTAAAACTTTTAACCTAATTTAATAAATTTGGTCCTCAACGATTTTTGAAGTTTTTGCAATTTTCAATACGATTTTTAGCATTTCCTTGCGTTCTGCGGTGATTTCATCACATTCATAAAAGAAATTCGCTTTGAAATATTTAGTCTAATATATTACATTTTGTCTTCCGCGATTTTTAATGCGATTTTTAGCGTCTTTTCACGACGATTTTTTGACATTCGGAAAATAATTCCTTTTAAAATGTATTTGCCAACTGAGTAAATTTGCTCCTCTGAGATTTTTTAATTTTTAGCAAACATTATGCAATTTCTAGAGTTTTTTTTTGTTAGGCGAATATTCTACTTTAGTGAAATGAATCCGGTTGCAAAGGTTTAGCCCAACATAGTAAATTTTGTCCTGTTTTCAATAAAGTTTATTCGGAGTTCGTACAACGATTTTTGAATTTTAAGAGTTTTTTTCGCGTTTTGCGGTGATTTTTTGACGTTGTTAAAAGGAATTCAGTTTCAAAGTTTTAGTCTAATATAGTAAATTTTGCCCTCCTCTATTTTGGAATTTGACCGATTTTTTGCGTCCTGCGGAGATTTTTTAACATTCGTAAGAGGCATTTGGCTTTGAACTTTTAGCGTCATGCAGTAAATTTTGCTCTCCACAATTTTTGAACTTTTAATGTGATTTTATTTTCAACTCGCTTTTTTTCGCGTTCCTTGGCAAATTTTGACATTCGTAAAAGAAATTCTGTTTAAAAATTTTAGCCTAATATAGTAAATTTTGACCGCTGCAATTTTTGAATTTCTAGCGATATTTACTGTTTTTTCGCGATCCGCGGTTATTTTTTGAAAATCGTGAAATAATTCCTGTTACAATGTTTTAGTCTACTAATTAGTAAATTTTGTTCTCTGCGATTTTTTTTATTTTTAGCGATTTTTAACGTTTTGCGTCGATTTTTTGACATTCGTAAACGGAATTCGTGTTCAAACTTTTAGTTTTATGTATTAAATTTTGTTCTCCGCGATTTTTGAATTTTTTGTGATTTTTAATGCGATTCTTAGAGTCTTTTCTAGCTTTCAAGTTTTGCGTTGAATTTTTGGACATTCGTGAAAAATATTCAGTTTCAAACTTTTAGCCTATCATAGTAAATTTTGTTTTCCTCGATTTTTGAAATTTTGGGGATTTTTATTGTAATTTTCAATGTAATTTTTAACATTTTTTGCGTTTTGCGGGATTTTTTTAATATTTATGAAAGGAACTCGGTTTCAAACATTTAGCCCAATATATTACATTTCGTGTTCAGCTCTTTTCAATGCGATTTTTGGCGTTTTTTCACTCCGATTTTTGACTTTCGGTAAAAAATTAATGTTAGAATGTATTCTCATACAGTAGTAAATATTGTCCTCTGCGATTTTTGATTTTTTAGCAAGTTTCTTTTTGCGTTTTGCAGCGATTTTTCCACATTAGTCAAAGGAATCATATTTTCATCTTTTAGCCCATAGTAAATTTTGTCCTCTTTTCAATAATGTTTATTCGGAATTCCTTCGATTTTTGAATTTTTTGTTTTATTTTTAGAGTTTTTTCGTGTTTTGCGGCATTTAAAATATATATATATATATATATATATATATATATATTTAATCTCTTAGCCCAATATACTAATTTTTGTATGCAAGTTTTAGAGTTTTTCCGCAATTTGCTGCGATTTTTCCACATTAGTAAAAGAAACCCGGCATCAATCTTCTAGCCCAGTATAGTAATTCTTTTCCCTTTTCAGTAAGGGCCCCACCAGTGGCTGAGAGGTTGTGCTCTCGAAGCTGGTAGACGGGAGGTGCTGGGTTCGATCCCAATAGCACCCGTCGGCCTAATCGTTCGGAGTTTTCGTGGTTTTCTTCGAGCCGTGGATTTATCCATGCGTAAATACGGATTAGGTTCCCTTAGAAAGACCCCCACGAAGGGCACTCCCCCCCGGGCCTATATCCCTAGTGTAGATAATTGGCCGTCAATAATCAACCCAACCCTTTTCAGTAAAGTTTAATCGGAATTCGTGGAGCGATTTTTATAATTTTCGCGATTTTATATTACGATTTCTAGTTTTTTCTCGCTTCGTGCTATTTTTTCATGTGCCCAGGCAACGCCGGTCGGAGTAGTTAGTTAAATTATTCTAGCGATGAAAATACAATTATTTTTTAATATTAGGGAGATATAATAAACAATTTTGACAAAGAAAATTCAAGGCGAATTAGTATCGAATTATTTATTTCACTGTTGATAGTTGTGTTTTTATAAATATTACTGGTGTAAAATTAAATCCTCATGTATATACAATTTCAAATGATCATGTAATTTTCTATTCAGATCTTAATTTTTCTATTTAATTTCTAGAATATATGCGTAGTTTACGTTAGTATGCTTATCATTTTAGGCTTGATAATGTGATTGCTTTATAATATTGATTTCCGTATTATAATAAATGACTTCGGCAAAGAAAAATCAAGGAAAATTAGATCTTGAAGTTTTGTTTTATTTTTAATAATTATTTTCTTTTAAATACTACTGATAGGGGATTTTATTTTTGTGCATATTATTTCAAAAATATTACAACTTGTTATTGATATAATTATTTTGCTATTTGAAATTCTATGCAAATATTATACGTAATTTGATTGTTTTTTAAGTGTTTGACACGTTTTGGCTTAATAATGTATATTTTAAACTTAGCTTCCACCAGATGTAACTGTTTTTTTTCTAATATTCATAACGTCGATACAATAAATGCATTTTCCAAAGGAAAAGCAAGACGAATGAGATTTTGAAGCGTCAGTTTAATTTTTGATAGGATGCTTTCTTGTAAATATTACTAGAATATGATAGCATCTTTATTCATTTAATTTCAAGTTAACTGGTGTTACTTTTGAAAAATATATGCAAAATTTTTTAAGTAATTTAAATATTTTAAATTTCTTAACTATAAATTAATTTTACATATATTTGTTTTCTTTTAAATAAATTATAGTTAGCATATTAATTTACTTATTCTTAAAAAAGTTTGAGAAGTGGTGAAAAAACAATCACCGCATAGAGGCGGAAAAATAATGCTCGCCTCAGGCAGTAAAATGTCTAGCGCCGGCCCTGCGGTGGTTAGTATATGGGGCCATCCATAAATGATGTCACACTTGGAGGGGGGGAGGGGGTTCATGAAATTGTGACAGTTTGTGACAAGGAGGTGGGAGGGGGTAAGAAGAAGTGTGACATCACACATTTTGATTTAAATAAAATCATTTAAAATTAGCAGAATAAATTTTAAAGTTATTTTGAAATTACCAGAATTTCAGGGTATTTTTTAATCGGGGCTAAAACAACTTTCATGTGATTTGTTTTTACTTATATTCCTTTCTTTTAAAAAAAAAATCAATTGCTCCTTCATATAATATTTTATTACCATTGTATATTAATTATATTTTTTGTTGTAAACCTTAATCTTTTATCATACAAAATAAGTGCACGAATCATTTTTATTGTTATGCTCACAAATGTCATTAAAATGCATAATTAAAGTTTAAAAGTAAAATTTGAAATAGGATCTATAACGTAGTGCTTTGTTTCTGAACTGCAAGTATATGTTTATGTAATACAGTGTGACATGTGACAAGAGGGGGGGAGGGGGTATGGTGAAGTGTGACACTTTGTGACAAAGGGGGGAGGGGGGTACAAAATATTGAAAAAAAGTGTGACATCATTTATGGACAGCCCCTATAGTAAAAGTAAGAATGCAGTATTCTGTTTTTGCTGTAAATTGTTTCGAAACGTATTTGGAGGAAAATTAGCTGCTGAAAGATAAATGAACATGTATTACACTCATTAATATTCACATATAAATATTTTTATATCTGAAAAATATTCTAGACTTTTCATTTGAAAAATTGGTTATTTCTAACCCGATACGCAAGAATCAGCATCCAGCCGGAAACATTTAACGTTAACCCGACTCGAACCCGGCGCTTAAAACGGGAAAAAAATAACGTCAACCTGGCCCAACTCGATACAAGACTCTCGAAGTAAAAAGCCTCGCAAAAGTTATCGCACTCGGCCTCACTTTCGCTAAGGACGGCTCTGATTCTACTGGAAATATTTTGGAGTTCTTCGCCACTCATATTGTTGCAAGCATCGATTTTCTTTTATTTAAGAACATCTGCATTATGTATTATCGTCAACGTTTCATTTTTTTCACTAACTGACAGATTTACATTTCTAATTTGATATTTGGTCCCCATTCGCAATGGTCATTTTTTAATTAAGCATAACTCAGTCAATTTTGAAAATATAAATTACACAGTTTTTTAATATTTTATTTATTAATTAATTTATTTTTGTGTAATGATCTTATTGGGAAAAAGGGAAAACTTTCTATTTGATTAAAATTTTTCTAGAGGGGTCCTAAAAAGTTTAAAAGTCTATTTCATTTACATAATCTTATCTCCTACCTTATTTTGAACACATTTGCAATTTACATTGCTTGCTGTTCTGAAACTGATAACAATTTAAAGCGTGTCTCAACCTTTTTGGGACGCTCTGTAAAATTTTCGACAGAAAATGAGAAAAATTGCCTTGAATGTCAAGTACCTTGGAAGAATGATTCCCCCCCCCCCTCCTCTTCTACCTCCGTAAAACAGCCAATGTACCCTTTTAACAATTTTACAATGAACTTTTTTAGTTTAACAATGTTGTATTTCCTCATTTCTGAACTAAACCATATTTAAATATTTTCAAGTATTTCCTGCGATGTTTTTAGCATATTCCTATTTCATTTCTATTTTTATAGTATATCTTACTAACTTACATGTAGCTAATTGGCTTAATTTATATACGAAACTTTTAAAGAAGTAACCAGATTGAACAACAAAGATCATATGCCCCCCCCCCCCCCCCCAAACAAAAAAAAATAAATAAAATAAAAATAAAAATAAAAATAAAATAAATATATAAATACACAAATACTCAAATTTCTCATTTCTTAAAAAGTTATAAAATGTGACTCTTTTTAAAAAATCGCATAAAAATGCAAATATATAGAAAGAAAGCGTTGAAAACAGATTAAAAGATTGTTCATTATTTCTCCCAAATAAATAAACACTACTGGTTTTACATCCGCACCATGATCACGTCACTACTGAAAAGCATATAAAAACCTGATTTATGTGTGAATCATATTTTCGCTTTTCATAGTCGACGATGATATGAAAATGAGCCAAGAATATAGTTTAATCCGGTAAGGGGCCGTGCCATCGTTTGTGAATAGAATGAACATGAAAATTACATACTAAGAATTCTTCGTCTTTTTTTAGGTAGATTTCGTAAGAAATACTACCTATTACATTCTCACCTAAGTTGGAAATTTTGAAAAAATTTTGCAGATCTACGCCGATCATGACTCCCAGAACCCAAAACCACCCCCAGTTCAAAAGTTTATCTATCTATCTATCTATCTATCTATCTATCTATCTATGTCACTTTTTTCTGACCACGATAACTGGAAAAATTCTGCATAAATCTCTTCCAAACTGATACATAAAATCAAGGGTCATAAAATCTCGGTAAAGTTCGTTAATGGGCAAAATCGAACCAAGGGGGGGGGATGGGAGGGGGGCTTTTTGTGAAAACAGAAAAACCCTCATAATTTCTTTATTATTATACGTATCGAATCCGTTTAAAGTTATTATTACTTCTAGGAAAAGGGCCGAAAATTTATGTATGACAGATTTTTGATATAATTAAAAATGGCCCCAAGGAGGGGAAAAAAGGGGGGTTTCAGAAGAAAAAAAATCATAGCTTCGTCAATTCACAAGATATCAAATCCGCGTAAATTTATTATTAATCCTCTTAGTATTATCTAAATCTTTTATATTGACAAGTTTTTTATAGGACCAACCGTTATAGCAAAAAAAATTAAAAACGAAAAAAATCCCTGCCGGCTCCGCCTGCAAACAAGTTATTTTTCGAAGTAGGCGGTTCCAACTCCCGCATCTTTTCGAAACTGATACATAAAATCAAGGGGCATAAAATCTCGGTCAAGTTCGTTAATGGGCAAAATCGAACCAGGGGGGGGGGGGGGGCTTTTTGTGAAAACAGAAAAAAACCCATAATTTCTTAATTATGATACGTATCGAATCCGTTTAAAGTTATTATTACTTCTAGGAACAGGGCCAAAAACTTATGTTTGACAGATTTTTGATATAATTAAAAATTGCCTTAAGGGGGGGGGAGGGGGGTTTTAGAAGAAAAAAAATTCATAACTTCGTCAATTCCCAAGATTTCAAATTCGCTTAAATTTATTATAAATCCTCTTAATATTATCTAAAACTTTACTATTGACATGTTTTTTATAGGACCAACTCTTATAGCCAAAAAAAAAAAAAAAATCCTTGCTGGCTCCGCCTGCAAACAAGTTTGGTTTCGAAGTAGGCGGTTCCAACTGCAGCGTCATCGCAAAAAGATCATTTCTTCCGCAATTCCCGACAAACAGGCGCCCCACGGTCTGCGTCTTCGAAATTTACCTGTGCCTGTAGGCCGAGCCGTCAGGGATTTTTTTTTTTTATGAAGTGCCGCATTTTTATCTATTTATTTATTTATTATTGATACCCATATACTACGGCGTGTTAGCGTCGTTATATTTAACTTTATTTTCGTAAATGATTTTGATATTTATTTGAAATAGATGTCTTTTATTAATGCAAGATATCTTTTAGTAATGGAAAAATGGCGCTACGATTATTATTTATTAAATTTGAAAAATTACTTTTAAAAGCCAATGAAAACAAATCTTGTTTCAGTTTAACTATGTAAGAGAACATAATTAGATGTGAAGGATAAATTTGTAACAAAATAAATAACTAAATAATATTGGAGCTCCAATACGTTTAAGTACTAAGAACCATAGCGCATCCTCTTGTCTCCTCCATCCACATATTTGGTATTTCATATATTATATGCAAATTTAAGGCCATTTTTTCTTCAGCAAAAGAAAAAATTAATATATTTTAAATATATTTATCTCTCTATATATATCTAACTGTTTGTATATATAATATACTAGCCGGTCTTCGCCCGTCTAGACGGTCGCTTCCGAGTGAGGCCTCAGATAGTGCAGTGTATCGCCTTGACTTCGCTTAGGGCTCAGAAAGTGTATTTTACATGCAACCAGAAAATCATAAATAAAATACTTTAAATTAAAAGTATACGAAAATAACTAATAAGAATATAAAAAAGCACTGAAATAAAGATTTTGCGACATAAATATTTTTTTTTCATGAACACCCTGACAAAATAACACTGGGCCCTACCCATGATTCTCAAAGGTGCGGCCCAAGTAGTTCTTTGTATCTGGGTCCCACTCGGAAGCGATCGGCTAGACAGGCGAAGACCGGCAGAGTTATATATATGAGAAATAAAATGAGACACATTAGTAATATTTTTTTATTATATATCATCGACTGAAAAAAGAATGCTGTCGAGCCGGATTCGAACCAGCGACCTATGGATTTTTGATTACGCCGTTTTCTACAGTCCACCGCTCTGCCAACTGAGCTATCGACGGACATAACCTTTGATTCGTTTAACACATTACAGAAAATTCCAAATGAAACTCTTTTAGTTTTAATGGCTTTCTTACAATTTCTCTCAACCTAATTATATGTATGAGAAGAACAATTAGACACATATGTAATATTTTAATTATATATCATCGTCTAAAAAGAAAAATTCCGTCGAGCCGGATTCGAACCAGCGACCTATGGATTTCTGATTACTCCGTCATCTACAGATTCCATCGCTCTGCCAACAGAGCTATCGACGGACACTCCGTTTGTTTCGATTAACACATTAAGTAAACTACCAAATGAATCTCCCTTTTTTAAAACGCATTCTTACAACTTCTCTCAGTGTATTTATATGCATGAAAAAGAAAATTAGACACATATGTAATATTTTTATTATATATTATCCGAAATTTCACGCTCCTAACTATAACTTCTACTGAGATATGACAAAATAGCGTAAAACATTCGACCCGCATTTAACCCCCCCTTAGTTTCTGAATTTCTAAAATCGCTGAAATACGTGTTTAACTATCTTTTTAGTAGATTTGTTATCCTGAGTTTCATGATTCTGCCTAAAATTTCTACTGAGATATGGTAAACTGACCTAAAATATTTGACCTCCTATTTAACCCACCTTAGTTGCTGAATTTCTAAAATTGCTGAAATACATGTTTGTCTATATTTTTTGTAAATTTGTTATCCCGAATTCCGAGCTCCTAACTAAAAATGCTGCTGAGATATGGCGAACAGGCAAAATGACCTAAAACTTTCGACCCCCCATTTAACCCCCATAATGAATGAATTTATAAAATCGCTGAAATGCGTGTTTAATTATATTTTTAGTAGATTTGTTATCCTGAATTTCACATTCCTACCAAAAACTGCTGCTGAGATATGGCGAAAACGGGAAATGACTAAAAACTTTCGACCCCCCATTTAACCCTCTTAGCAGTTGAAGTTTTAAAATCGCTGCAATTTGTGTTTAAGTAACTTTTAGTACATTTGTTATCCTGAATTTCCCGCTTTTAACCAAAACTGATGTGTTGTTGAGATATGGCGAAAAGGCAAAATGACCTAAAACTTCAGACCCTTTTTTATCCCCTTTAGTGGTTGAATTTCTAAAATCGCTTAAATACGTGTTTAATTATTTTTTTAGTAGATTTGTTATCTTGAATTTCATTATCTTACCTAAACCTGTTGATGAAATATGGAGAAAATGTGAAATCAACGAAAATTTTTGAATTTTAGGAACCTCGATTATCCGGAACTATTTTTTTCGGACTCTCGAAATATTCGTTCTGATAAAAGGTATATAAAAATTTTCGAAACTGTTTATTTTAAGGAAAGAATATAAAGGACACTAAAAAAAAAAAAAAATTGCATAAAGAAGGAAGTCGATCGGATAATGAGTTGCCGAGATATTAGTAATCCTATTTTCCACACTCTTCGATTTTTCTTGATACTATATTTCATTCAAATTTCAATTCAAAGATCTATTTTAATTGGAAATAAGACGCTTAATCCGATGCAGTAGACGGTTAGTTAATAGGATTATCATTTTTGGAGTTATAAGGATGTTTCTTTTACGCAATTCAGTAATTCAGCATTTAAAGTTTAGGACATCATCATGCCACAATTTTAAACACTCTATCTACCGAACAAATTGAGATAGAGTCTTGAAATTTGGTATGTCCTTAGAATGCAATAGTGCGACAAAGCCTATTGAATTTCAGTAACCTTACTATCCAGAACTATTTTTTCGGACTATTGAAATATTCATATCCATGATGGGTTAAGTATTACGGTGGCCCCCAACGACTGGTTTTTATATTAAAAAGATATTCTGCCCTAATGCTATTTAGTGACAATAAAATATCAATCATATAAATAACATTAAAGTACGTGCATACCTATGTCCATAATGAAATTTCACAACGATACACGTTTAAGAACCATGGGGCACCGTGACAATATGGTATGAGTTTATTTAGAAATCTTTTAAATCGTAGAGCAGAATAATATATTTATTGATAAAGATTCGCGAATGTAGTAAAATAATAAAACTAGAGTGGAAAAATTGACCATCCAACTGAAGGGTACGTGTGTATATGCAAATAAACAACTTCCCGTGCAAAATTGACTGCGAAAAAAAGATTTTGTAAAAACTTTGTGAAAAATTAAACATTGTACGCCTTTGTCAACACAGTATAATCACATTGTAAAGCTGTTCGAAGAGAAGCATTATTTTGAAAATATCCAATAATACTTGAAATAAAAACTTTATAAAAATTTAAACTTTGTCAAATTCGAATACCAGTGAATCCCTGAAACAGACACTATCTGGACCGCAATTTCAAAATTATTGTTGGCTAATTTTTTATTTTTATTTATTTATTTATTTATTTTTTTATGAAAGTATCGACAAATTTGTTTCTAAGCATACAAAAATAATTTTTAAAATGCATACAAGATTCTAAATAATAAAAAAAGTTACATAGACAAATAGTTACATTTGGCTATGTAACTTATACTATACTTTGTTTGCCATACTTTAGAAAGCCGTAAATTCTTGTTACTCAATATTTCTAAATCTTTCACTTTTTTTGCAGACTATACCTAAGGCATCATTCTCCACACTTACCAATTATGATTATCTATTAATCTTTTCAGTTTTATTTGAGACTAAAGTATAGCAATTCAATCCTTGTCTATTATGAAATTTTCTTCTGAAATTAATTTGAGTTTCTTACTTGGTGAGTAGCAATATATTTTAATAATTGCACGACGAACCGGAGCGATATTTACCATAATTTTACTAATCGGAACAATATTCGTCATAATTTCACGAACCAGATTATCGTACCAGTTTGCCTCGGTGCATTTCGAGCTCTAGTGGTATGAAATGTCAATAAAAAGTGTTTATATGCATCCTGAACATTAATGTAATTGACAATTAGCTATTATCGGATAAGATATGAAAAGTAATTTCATTTAGGGTGAAATCCCCAGTTATTGACACCTACCCCAGTAACTGACACTTGAACAAAAATCTAACTCAAATAAGCATTTTGTTGTAAAATTCTGTAAACTAATGTTATCTAGTGGTAAATGAAACACTTATTTTTATTTTGGAGTCTATTTATTCACCACTAGAGGGACACGAACGTATTTAATATGGAAGAAACTATTAAAAATACAAAATGTGCCATTTTGAAGCAACCATCTTATATCTAAAATTAAGGAAGTGTTTTTCTAATCTATTTGTAATGCAACCATCCTAAACTTTTTTCTTAAAGTTATACTTGTAGAAATTAATTTAAAGATGCCTATGATATATTAGGGCCATGATTTAGGGTTTATAGTTATATTGTTTAGCTTAATAGGGGTGCCAGTTATTGATTTCTTAGAATTTCATTTCACCAGTCTCTGACAGAGGTGTTAGCCATTGGTTATATTAAAGAAAGTTGAAATATATTATTTGAACTGTTTAAAAATGCATAATAATAAATTAAATTTATCTTGTAGTAAACACCATTAAAGTTAAGTTGTTTTACCAGTGTCTGACACCAGATGTCAGTTACAGAATGATAAATGTCAGTTATTGAATATCTGCAACAAATAAATGCAGTACTAAATATTACTGATATATACTCTTACTATATACTCTGCATTCAGGGCCGGCGAGAGGGGGGGGGGGGGGCACAGGGGGCAACTGCCCAGGGGCCCCGGACCAGATTGAACGGAAAAAGAAGAAATTATATAATGTTCCAAATCTGAACTTGCACGTACATTTTCTTTCTTTTACAAACAAACTTAAAAAAAAAAAAAAAAAAAAAAAAAACATTTCCTGGAAGTTTTTAACAAAGTTATTGAAAACTCCGGTCTCATCTCTTGTCCTATACTGATGGAGCAAACTGTCACGTCACGTCCTTGATCATTCTTTTTACAAATAAACAGGCACCGAGAAACTTCCTCTTTTCCTAGAAAGGACCAACCGCAGCCTATATACCTTGAGGCAAAAGAGCCTCTGGGCTAGAACTCCATGTCTCATTAGGCATTGTCGTTTTATCAGGGATTAGCTTTCAGTAATTCACAGAAGGCGATAAGGGGTACAATTATATTGGACACTAAGCTGAAAAGTGTCCTGTAAAGACAGATTTTGTATTATGTATATACATATACTATATATGTAGAGGAATGGGAGAGGGGCCAAAATTTCCAAACCCGGGCCCGGCCCTAACCGTACTGGGCTTGGCAAAGTCAGGAGCCCAGTAGTCAGCTATTACAGACCTTTGAGAAGAATAACAAAGTTTAACTTTTAAAATTATTTGAAAAAGAAATATTTTTAAATAAAATTTTAGTTTATGTTTTAATCAAATTCATTTTTTCATTAAAGATCTTTGTCAAATTTTGAAAAAGTAGGTATTGGTAATTATAATTTTTCTTACTGGAATTGCAATAATTTCTACTATTACTTCCTTCAACCAAAGCAGATGCTCGCTTTCTTTCTATAGCCCCCATTCTTTATAAATTCCCCAGATAGAAAAAATTTTGGAAGCTGTAAATTCTATTTAAAAAATAAATCTCATTTTAGTGTTTTTTTTTTTTGGGGGGGGGGGCTAAACGCGTGAAAAAAAGTGTGGGACGCAAGGTTCAAAACTTTAATGCTCTATTTTTTTTAATTCAAAGGTTTAAAAAAATGCTTTTTAATTTCATTCGGGACCCCAATAAGCGGGGACCCGCGTGATTACACTAGCAGCCATCCCCTTATGTTCAACCTGTTGTTCTTTTTTAATAGGTTTCTCTTATCTCTATAAATTACAAATCTAATTATATAAATTATATTTTGTAATTATTTAATATAGTAGCGGAGCTTCGCTGGCCAGTTTCTACCCAAACGAACCTGGGTTTGGAGGCCGCACTGCCTTCGACAGTATAGACCTGCGCGGGATATCCCTGCTCTGATCTCGAATATAACGAACCTGAATTAATGCGATTTATCTTTTGATCCAGATTAAAATAAAAAAACTGCAGCATCGTCGTTCACGTTGTCATAGGAATCAATTTCTTCCTATTATAGTGTCAAGTTGTTATTCTTCCAACTTCAGTTTAATCATGAAAGTAGTTAAATCTACCGAACAGTTCTTCAGTTTCAGAAAAAAATGTGAAAAAATAACCGCAAAATGCGAAAAGGTAAAAATTACACAAACAACTCAAGAATAGTAGAGAGTAATATTTACAATATTTAGCAAAAAAAAAAAAAAAAAAGAAGAAAAGAAAAGAAAAAGAAAAAAGAAACTCGACTCTTTTTACGAATGTCAAAATCCACAAAACGCTAAAAATCGCATAAAAAATTCACAAAATATTAAAAAATCCCAGAGAACAATTTTTTTTAAATTGAACTAAACGTTTGAAACCAGATTCCTTCTACAGATGCCAAAAAATCACCGCAAAACACTAAATTGTACCCTCTGCGATTTTTGAACTTTTAGCGATTTTGTATGCGATTTTAAGCGGATTTTTTTTCTTTTGCGTTTTGAGGCGATTTTTCTACATTATTAAAAATAAGTCCGGTTTTAATCTTTTAGTCCACTATAGTAAACTTGTCTTTTATTCTATAAATTTTATTCGGAATTCGTATAGCGATTTTTGAATTTTTCGTAAAATTTTTTATGGGATTTTTAGATATTTTTCGCGTTTTACGGCGAATTTTCGTCATTCATAAAAAGAATCCTGTTTTAATCTTATAGCCCATTATAGCAAATTTTGTCTTCTATTTAATTTTTGCGATTTTCAGAATTTTTTCATGGCAATTTTCCACATCAGTAAAAGTTTATTTCTATTAGCCGAATATAGTAAAATGTGTTCCCTTTTAAATAAAGTTTAGTCGGAGCTCGTGCAACAGTTTCTAAAAATTGCGAAAATTTTAAAGTATTTTCGCGTTTTAAACGATTTTTTGACCGGCCTGGGCAACGCCGGGCGGGTCAGCAAATATGGATGATAAAGACAGATGTTTGTGTGCCTCTCTGTCCATTCAGAGTTTTCTGAAGTCACTGTAGGATGCAGAGTCACTAGATTTGAGAGGAAGGTACCTGTATGTCTCAAGTTATGCAAGTCGTTTTGGGATTACGACAATTTCACGTATATTATCAATCAGTGGTATGAAAGGGTGCGTCAACTACCTCTTTAACCACAAGGCTGCCAGTAACTCTTAAGCGGACTGAACTATTTGCATTTACGCAAATTTCTTGGTTGAGATAGTCCCTTCAGAGTTGCAGAGCAATGATAATAAATACCACATGTTCTTCATCTTTAGAAACTAAAAATGATTATTTTAACTTCCGTAAAAGGCACTTGCACACCTGCACTCTTTCTCTGTTTTGTTAAAATATTTCCTTTTTTAGAAAGCTTCTATAACGTTATCTTTTAAACATGAGTACTGAAATAGGAACAAATTCTATTTGAGACGAAATTGTTAAATTTTAAACTATTATATTAAGACTATTTTTTAAACATTATTATTAAAAGTGAATGAACTTAGGATTTATTATTAAGCTTGAATGTTGGATATTGTTTCTTGAAAACACTTACACCCGAAATAGCTGATAAATTTTCAACTAAAGCGTTAATGCCTTTAAGATTTAACACCGTTTTCACACATCTAATTAATGCCCAGTTTTTTTTTTTTCTCTTATATCTTATGTTTTTAAATAATGTAGAATGTATTTCTCACACCATCATTGAAGATTTATTAGGATAATAATAAAAACATTTTCTTTTATTATTAATTAAGGGACATGTTTTGTGCTAATACTAACCTAGAATGGATTTATGAAGACTGAATATCATTGCATCAATGAATCATTACGGATTGCATCAAAGTTCTTTTTGTAAAAAAAATTTCAATTTTTTTTTTTTTTTTTTTAGTCTGGTGTTTAAGTAATTCCACAGGCACTTTTACCTTAAAACATTTGTTTGAGGGAGAAGAGTCAAGGGATAATATACTACACATGAATCTGGAAAGGTGTTAATCAATTTCAATCTATTAGGCTAATAAATGGAACATTGACATAGGAATATTGTACAAAGTCGCTTCTAATATATGATTTCATTAAGTATATTTTGGACAAATACTTTTAATGATTTAAAGAAAAAAAAATACAGACTCTGCGTTACATTTCAGACATGCAAGATATTTGGTAAAAAATAAAAATATAATAATAATTAAAAACTAAAACTTAGAAAGCATTAAACTGTATAAACATGCGTAGTTACTTTATCAAGTTGTGAAATTTTAAGTTGAATAAAAAAAGGGTAAAGATAAAATAATTTATGATACTATGAAAATTGATTGTTGAAACTGAAATAAAATCAGTTGACTACATAGATATTCTTCAAAAATTCTCTCAACGAAGTCATCGTTAAAATTTTTCTCAGATTTTCTGTAAATTAGAATAATATAATTATTGTAAATTATAGTAATGTTTTTATATGACAAGCAATTTCACTTCGAAGTACCAGAAAAATACCACTATTTACCACTTCGAATTATAATGAAAAATTGTTTCACTTCTGTTTGTCAGATTTATGTTCATTCGCACTCTGAATGTCTGAATTTCGGTAAAAATACTTGTGTAATAATGAAATTTGGTTGTGTTGTAATGCTCAGATGAGCCGACATATATATTGTAGTAACTCCTCTATACCGACCCGATTAAAGATGGTGAGTGGTAGCGAGATCAGATCATTGGTAAAGAGAATTATCTTGCATAAATTAAAAAATAGGATTTATTGCATACCAATATTAATTCTAATATAAATATGTACAAGAAAGTTAATTACAGCATTTAATTATTTTTCGTGAGTCAATCGCTTATAAATTAATGACCTCTTGACTCCAAGTGTAACTGAAACAAACAAAAGTCTCTAAACATTACAGTCAGTCGTGACTACAAAACAAAGTTCATTCGGACCAAGGCTCGTCCGTTCCTTCTCTTCGGAAGATCTACTAATACTCGTTAATTCTGAGTCTAAGAACTCTCACTCTCGCACTTGGTGTGCTTTTTCACTTCGCTGGGATTTTCACCGGATACCTGCTGTATCAATTCTAGAGGTCGGACCTCACTAGCGCTTACACCACGCTGAGTTCGAAACTGACGTTTCCTTTTCCCTTCTCCACAGAGTCAACACTCTCCTTTTCGATCTCTCCAAAAACTGTCCTCTCTTACTTTTTCATTCTCGCAGGAGAACTTCTTCTGGGGGCGGGGGCTTTGTCGAGGCGGGCCCCTCGAAACTCTCCAGTCTCTTAGCAGCCTTGAGATCCCTCTGTTTCGTTTTCACTAAGTCCGTCATTGGACGTTCTAAGACAAAGGGCAAAGTTTCGGGCGCAAACCTAAAAATCGTGTGCAGAGATCGCTTCTCTCGCAGATGAACTCTTTCCCACGAACTCGGCAAGGATCAAAGCATAAGACCCCTCTTTGGGTAACGCCTTACCACTTCATCACTGTCCGAACTTTCCGCTCACAGTACAATAGAATTCGGCGTCTGCTAGTCTTCAAGGCAAAAATAGCGAGGGAAGGTATGCAGTTAAGTGTACTCACAGGAAATGCTAGAATGACACATAGTGCAGCTGGATGTCGAAGCTCAATTCTTTACAGCACCCCCTCCTCAAACGATTCTTAAGGGTGAAACACTAAGAATCTCTAAGAGTCGGATAAAGAATTGCAAGCTCAAATTACATCAGAGTGGCAAGAAATAAAACATACATGAATAAGATAATACTACCTTCCTTTTTTTTCCGCGCTCTGATAAAAAATCATGAACATATAATGAAATAAAACACAGTGAAATAAAAAATAAAAAATCTTAAAATAATTATATACAAAAGTTTATCAAGAAATCTCCTTAAACTCGACTCAGACAATCAACATGCGGAATGTCTTTGCCTGCGCGATGAGAAATGGCATAATTATAAGGTTGCAGAGCTAAGGACCACCTTAATAACCTGGGATTATTTCCAGAATTTCTTTTTAGAAATACCAAAGGATTGTGATCGGTTTCGATAGAAAAGTTTTGTCCATCAATATAATGGCTTAACTTTTTTATCGCAAAAATAATTCCAGCACACTCTCTTCAGTGGCGCAGAAACTTTTCTCACTATCAGCAAATTTGCGACTTAAATATATTATGGCGTGCTCTTCCGATCCCTCTCTTTGATCCAATACCACGCCAATACCTAAGTCACTAGCATCAGTTTGTACTATGAATTCTTTCTGAAAATTAGGAGCGTATAGCACCGGTTCTTCAGTAAGTTTCATTTTCAAAGTCTCAAAGGCTTTTCCCATTTCGTCGCTCCATGCAATCTTTTCTTTTTTATTTTTCCCTTTAAGCGCCCTCGTTAATGGTTCTACAATCACTGCATAATCTTTTATGTACCGGGAATAATATCCAGCCATTCCCAAACATCTACGAATTTCAGTTTTCGATTTCGGAACCGGTAATTCCTTAATTGCCCTTACTTTCGCCTCAGCTGGCCTCCGTCTGCCCTCCCCTACAATATGCCCAAGATATTTTACGGTTTTCTGAGCGAACTTGCATTTCGCCAATTTGATTTTTAGTTTCGCGTCATTAACCCTTTTTAATACTGTTTCTAGATGACGCATATGGTCCTCCCAACTGTCTGAAAAAATCGCCATATCATCTAGATACGGTAAACAGAATTCCTCAAGCCCTCTCAATACTATATCCATAAATTTTGAGAACCTGTAGGATGCATTCAGGAGTCCAAAAGCCATGACCAGAGGGAAATAGGACCCAAAGCTTGTAACAAAAGCCGCTAATTTTTGAGCCCTCGGGGTCATTGGAATTTGCCAGTAGCCCTTCGTTAGATCTAAAACCGTAATATATTTAGCACTAGAGACTTTTTCAACTCTTTCTTCAATATTGGGTAAAGGATAAAATTCTACCTTTGTGATGGCATTTAGTTTGCGGTAATCTATACAGGGTCTCGGGTCTTTTCCTGGTGTTTCCACGAGAATAATCGGAGAGCTATATTCAGATTCGCCTTCTACTATAAGATTTAACTCTAACATTCGCTTTATTTCTTTGCGCAATATTTCCGTTTGTCTGGGTGATGTTCTGTAGGGTCTCGAACGAACGGGTTTTAACTCCGACAATTCTATGTCATGCTCGATTAGATCGGTACGCCCTGGGTCATTCGAAAATACAGTCCCATAACGATCCAATAAATTTTCCAATTGTCTCAATTGCTCGGAAGTGCATCTAGTTGTTAAATCACTCTCTCTTACGACTTCATCGAACTTATAAACTTCGGAATCGGCACAGGGAAAAACTATATCTAAATCTTGTTTATCCTCAACCTCGTTTATCACTCGCGTTAAGATGTTTACTAACTCCACCCGTTTTTTATAAGGCTTTAATAAATTCACATGATAAATCTGGGATTTTTGTCGCCTCCCAGGAACATTTACAATATAATTTGTTTCCGAGATTTCGATTCAATTTTTCCCGGTCCTATCCAACTTACTGACATTTTGTTTGGTTTACTGGTCGCCAAAACCAAAACCTCATCTCCCACGTTAAATTTTCTTTCTACCGCCTTTTTGTCAAACCAAAATTTCCTTTTTTCGCGTTCAGTAGTCATGTTCTCAACGGCTAAATCCTGACACCTTTTTAATCTATTCGTGAGGTTAAACACATATTCCGTCACTAATTCATTTTCCTCCGCCTCTCCCATCCATTTTTCAAACAATAAAGTTTCCGGGGTCCTCAAATTTTTTCCGTGCACTAGTTCAGCGGGGCTGAAACCAGTCGAATTATGGGGCACCGTTCGTAACGCTAACAATGCATAAGGCAAGTTTGCTTCCCAATTCGACCCGTTTTCTACACATAGCACTTTCAAAAGCCTTTTAACCGTTCTGTGCCATCGTTCAACACTGTTACTTTCAGGTCGACACACACTTGAGTTTCCTATCTTAACTCCGAACTTTTTAAGAAAGGCGGTCGTTAAATCGCTAACGAAGCTCCGGCCCAGGTCTGTCTGGATTTTTCTTGGAAATCCTAATCTACTGAATATCATCATTAGGGCTTCGATAATGGTCTCAGACCTCATATCTGACACTGGTATAGCCTCAGGGTACTTTGATGCTAAACATACCGCAGTGACCATGTATTTGTTTCCTTTGTTTGACTTCGGTAAGGGCCCGACGAGATCACAGCTTAGTTTCGAAAATATTTCACCCACTATTGGTACTAGCTTAAGTGGCGCTTTCTTCTTTTCCCCTGCTTTTCCGATTCTTTGACACGGGTCACAAGATTTGACAAAATCCTCAATTTCTTTTATTACATTAGGCCAAAAGAAATACCGCAATACTTTGTCTTTGGTTTTCATTTCCCCTAGGTGAGACGAAATTCCTTCATGACACGCGCCTAATATGTCAACACGAAATCTCAAAGGAACAACCACCTGGGTTCTCTCGTTCCCGCGATTATCCTTCGTGTTTCTTATTATCAGAGAATTTCTTATTTCAAAGTGAGACTTTTTAACTTTAGCCTTATCTCTAATCTCTTTGAGTGATGGATCGCTGTCTTGTTCCATTTTAAAATCCTCTCTCCCTATCTTAGCCAGATTCGTAAATCCGTCTTCGATCAATAATGGCAGCAAACCTCTGTCTAAACT
Source organism: Maratus michaelseni (assembly GCA_963931845.1). Lineage (NCBI taxonomy): Eukaryota > Metazoa > Arthropoda > Arachnida > Araneae > Salticidae > Maratus > Maratus michaelseni. Next base: position 30,934,215 of record OZ007599.1, read on the forward strand.
ATCCAACTCGATGGGGTTGTCTATCTCCTCACCCTTTTCTTTAGAATTCAACGTTTCCGTTTCACCGTATTCGCGAAAATTTGCTTCTGCTTCTTCTTTCTCTTTCACCGAATTCAAAGTTTCCGCTTCATCGCGTCGGTGAACATTCTCCCCTTCCTTATCGGAAAGCATAATCCGCTTATCTTCCAACTTTGGAGTATGGTCAATTTTTTTTTTTTGAGCGCGCGTCAGAACTGCATTTACTAACTCGGGTTTCATGTTCGCCTGCTCTAATAACTTTTGAGATTGATTACCCAACAAATAATAATTCATATCTGAACCTCTATTATTTACTCCCGCTTTCGTTTCAATAACCCCCACGCCTTCAATTTCTAAAGTGACCTCTGCTATGGGTAAACAGTATAATTTACTGTCCAGCGGAGTCTTAATCCAAACGTGATCTCCATTCAATTTATCTTGACTGACTAAATCGTATGCAACCAAATCAATATCACTCCCTGAATCCCTCAAGGCAGTTGCCCGAATTCCATTCACTAATACTTTACTCAAATAAGGGGAGAAGGCTTCTCCAAGTGTCGGCTTACTATTTAAGTGACTGACCCGTGCAGCCTCTTTCTTTTTAATTTCCGGACAATTTAATTTGTAGTGACCACTTTGCAAACACGCGTAACACTTGACTTCTCGCCTTTTTTCGAACGCCTTTTCCCTTTCTTTATTATCATTTCGATCCCTCCAGTTAAAGTTAGTCTCCGGATTTCTGTTTCCGTTTCGCCCATTTTCAAAAGTTCTGGGTCTTTCAAATTTCTTCTCTGTCGGTGGCTTAGGATTCCACGTTTTTTTAGAAGGGCGTTTGATCGCTTCGTACGCATCTAAAAGCCTTACTAATTCTTCGGGATCTTTAATCTCCGCCCAGTTATCTATAAAATGTTCGCGCATTTCTGGAGACGCTCTCCGTTTGATTTGGTCCGTGACATGCAAATTTTTCAAACCCTCAAAATCCGAAACTTGTAAGCATGACAGCCATCATTCTAAAAAACTATTAAGTTCAAAGATCAGGTCCTTCCAAACTGAATTAGGATTTCGGGGATGCTGACTAAATTTTTGTCTGTACGTCTCTGCATTCAAACGATATCGTTCTAACAATTTTTCTTTCACATATTGAAAATCATCAATTTTGTCTTCGGGTTCTCTCAAAATTAACTCGGCCATTCCCACAGGTAATAATGATAGTAAGTTCGTCACCAACTCATCCGAATTTAGATTACATTTTTTTGCCTGTCTCTCGAATAAATTCAAAAACAACGAAATATCCGAATTCTTTTCATCAAAGCGATGCATAATTGTTTTTAGGGGTAAATGATTCGTTCTAACTGAGATGCTACTGGATGCGGTACTCCGGTCATCTGACTCTTGTGTCGCTTTTAACCTAGCTAACTCATGTTCGCGTTCTTTTTCTTTTTCTGCTTTCTCCCACAATCTTTCTTTCTCTAACTGAAGTCTATCATTCTCTTCCTTCTCCGCCAATAACTTATTTTCCCTGTCTTTTTCTAACAGTTTAATTTGCGCTAAGGCTAGCTCTTTATCAAATCCCTCTGACGACTCTATTTTTTTTATAATTTTCGGTACAGTATCATTTTCCTCTAAAATGACCTCAAATTCGTAAGCTAACGTTTGCAAATCAGCTTTCCTAAAATATTTAAGCTCCGACATTTTTAAAGTTTAAAATTAGAAATTATCTTTCCCACAAATATAAAACAATACAATAAGATTAAATCAAATCCTACCAAGTGCGTCAAAATATTACCAAAATATACGCTCATAAAAAAGGTACGCTTAGCAATAATATAGGAAATATGCAACATATAAAGATAAGCAACTCTATCCTATCGTCCACATTCACCTTGGTATTTGGTTATAAAATACATATGGGATCAATTTGACACAAAACAACAATTTCAAATTCAAAAAGTACAGTAAAAATATTTTAAATTGCAAAAGTCTCATTCAATTCCCTTTTTTTTTTTTTAAATCAGTGGTGGTCTTAATCTCTGCATCCACTCTTAAAAAAAATTTAGAATAATTCACAAAAAACATATAAAATCAGCTCTGTTATCGTAAAATATGAAATGCGTTCGATACTTTTTTTTTTTTCAATGAACTCTCATTTATAGATTCAGCTAAAATTTTGTAACACTGCACAACTCTCAGTTTGCATTAAATTAATTCAACAATAATTTAATTTTTAACTACAAAATTTGTCTATTAAATAAGTTACAGTAATCTCGGAAGTATCTCATCATACTTTTTTTTTTCTACCGGAAAAATTTCTCAAAATATTTACTCTCACAAAAATAAACATACAACTTTTTTTTTTTTTTTTGAAGCCTACAACACCTATATAAACACTATTAACACTTAAAGCCACTCTGAATATAAAAAGAGCTTACCTCCATTACTAAGAGTCTTTCAGGGCGTCAGAAGCACAGACTTCAGAGATTCTCAGGAGCACAGACGGGGTTCTCTGTCACACTTTTCGGATGGGGGAACACTCTCCAGAATTCTTGGTAGATTTCTCTTTCTGATGGGGGAACACTCTCCAGAATTCTTGGTAGATTACTCTTTCTGATGCTGTGTTGATCCACAGGGGCGTCTAAGGAGACTCAGGTCACAAGTCACAAGGAGACTCTCTCTTGGAGCACTTTGATGATTTAAATTTCAGAGTCCACTCTTTGTCTTTAGAGAAAGTCATTAATTTCTGCTAATTAATCCATCACCGCAAGCCACCAGTTGTAGTAACTCCTCTATACCGACCCGATTAAAGATGGTGAGTGGTAGCGAGATCAGATCATTGGTAAAGAGAATTATCTTGCATAAATTAAAAAATAGAATTTATTGCATACCAATATTAATTCTAATATAAATATGTACAAGAAAGTTAATTACAGCATTTAATTATTTTTCGTGAGTCAATCGCTTATAAATTAATGACCTCTTGACTCCAAGTGTAACTGAAACAAACAAAAGTCTCTAAACATTACAGTCAGTCGTGACTACAAAACAAAGTTCATTCGGACCAAGGCTCGTCCGTTCCTTCTATTCGGAAGATCTACTAATACTCGTTAATTCTGAGTCTAAGAACTCTCACTCTCGCACTTGGTGTGCTTTTTCACTTCGCTGGGATTTTCACCGGATACCTGCTGTATCAATTCTAGAGGTCGGACCTCACTAGCGCTTACACCACGCTGAGTTCGAAACTGACGTTTCCTTTTCCCTTCTCCAGAGAGTCAACACTCTCCTTTTCGATCTCTCCAAAAACTGTCCTCTCTCACTTTTTCATTCTCGCAGGAGAACTTCTTCTGGGGGCGGGGGCTTTGTCGAGGCGGGCCCCTCGAAACTCTCCAGCCTCTTAGCAGCCTTGAGATCCCTCTGTTTCGTTTTCACTAAGTCCGTCATTGGACGTTCTAAGACAAAGGGCAAAGTTTCGGGCGCAAACTTAAAAATCGTGTGCAGAGATCGCTTCTCTCGCAGATTAACTCTTTCCCACGAACTCGGCAAGGATCAAAGCATAAGACCCCTCTTTGGGTAACGCCTTACCACTTCATCACTGTCCGAACTTTCCGCTCACAGTACAATAGAATTCGGCGTCTGCTAGTCTTCAAGGCAAAAATAGCGAGGGAAGGTATGCAGTTAAGTGTACTCACAGGAAATGCTAGAATGACACATAGTGCAGCTGGATGTCGAAGCTCAATTCTTTACAATATGAATCCATTTTTGCTCGCAAACGCATGAGATTGGCAGATGCTGTTATTCAGAAGCCATGTTGTTCGGGAACTGAATAGCTTTTTCATTCTTCGTTAAAAATAGAAGGCCTATCAGAAAAACTTGGTGAAAAATTTCGTTTTTAACAGAATTTCTGGATGCGGCAGCCCGATAAAGGTCGTTGTGAGACAACAACTGCTTATAACTCAAGATATTCCTTTCTCGAAAAATGAAAAAATATATATTCGATTTCAAATCACTGAAATGTGCTAGAGTTTTGCATTATTGAATCGGGATTTTTTTTTTTCCTCCAGAAGCGCCTTAAAAGCAAGGTTCGTGATTTTTTTTATTAAAAAAAATAAATAAAAAAATAAATAAATAAATCGAATTTTTTTTTAATACGGATTTTTGTTTTATTTAATTCAGATTATTATTATTATTATTTAAATACACATTTTAAAGTAAAATAACCTCAGAGTAAACATACCTGTATGCTTACTCTGAGAAAATAACCTTTACAAAATCATTAAAATTAAAAACTAAAATAGCTCTTTTAAATTTATTTGAAAAAAAAATACTCATTTACTTGGTTGATTTGAAATATTTTAATCATATGAATGATTAAATATTACAGTTACAAAAAATGGAGCAATAGAAACAGATTTAATTTTAAAAGGTGAATTATCTTTTACTTTTGAAAACATGAAATAAATAAAACGAATTATTTTGTGTTATATGATCACTTGCTTAAACTGCAATTTAACCAATATAATATTCACTTAATGAATTTTGAGAATGTATTATACATACATAAAGATGATCTCTGATGATGATTATATGTTACAAATTTCAATGGATCTGAAAAAAAAAAAATGTATTCTTTGTTATTAAAATATTTGAAAAGAAACCAATTTTCCAGCTGAGTTCCTGAGCAATTACTGAGTTTAGACTGAATCAAAGTTGGATTTATTTAATTTAAATTTAAAAAAATTAAATCAGGTTTTTTTAAGACTATAAAAACTTTAGTTGTTAATTAGCTTACATTTATAAGTAACTAAAATTTAAATTATTTTTAACAGGAACAAAAAATCATGCGTTAAGCATAGATTATGAAACGTCTTCCAACACAATCAGAATACTTTAACAAAACTTCATAGATTCATAAGGTGAAATGTGATATCAAAGTAAACAATTCTCGAAAACGTATGTCATATTCGAAAACCCAGTTTCAGTAATTAAAATTAATAATTGAAAAATATCTGTTTTTTTTTTTTTTTTTTTTTTTTTTTTTTTGTACATGATCAATAGATTTGTATATATGCCACACAATATGCTAAAATTTAGTTCAGTTAGGAAACGCACAGCAAAGCTCAAAAATTCCATTCTTCAATTTCGGTCAATGAAAGATAATGTACTCGACATCTTTTGCGAAGCCCTGTATATGATCTATAGAATTTATATACACCAAGCAATATGTAGAAAATTAGTTACATTTAAAAAAGCGTGCCACAACGGAAAAAACTCTTCTAGAAATTAATGTTCACAGACAGTACTGTACTGAATTATTTTGTATGTCCCTGTAAATGAACGATAAATGCTATGCTCTCTATAATCTATGATAAGCATAAAAATTGTAATATAACTCAGTGATATATATCAATTTCAATATGTTTGAGATATATTAACATCATTAAAATACACCGCAAACAATTTTGCCTCATTCGACCCCATGCGATTTCGACCGTAATGTAAAAGAATTCTTTTGAGTGTGCCTGTAAATGAACTATAAGTGCTACATACTTCATTTTCAATACCGAACATGCCATAGTTGACCTCAATGACATATATCAGTTGCGGGGAAATCCGAGTATATTTACGAAAGTTAGAGCTCGGACGGACAGACAAACCGAATGAATAAACACTTTTCAACTTTGTTGGAAAATGTTAAAAATATACATAGAAACATTTCAGACTATTACAATCCATGAAATCCTTTTATTTTCCAAACCTTTGCATAAAACTTACATCACAATATTGAACCACTTGTTATTTACATGTGGAAGTAATGAGATATCTACATAAATTTAATTAAAAAAACTTTTGAATGGCCTATATTTATTTATTCTAATGTTTCCCATAGCCTCACAGAATGTCTCCCTGTTTTCGTATTAGAAAAATTACATAAGATTTAGATGTTTTTTAATAGATTTAATGTTTTAATAATTCATTAATCTTCTAACGTTTTTCACCTAAGATTCTTTATTTTTAAATTGGGATTTTTATTTTAAAGTGTAATGTTTGATTTAAATAAAATTAAAAATCATGGATTTTGAGTTCTCAGTCTCTCCGTTTCCTTAAATTTACAAACTTTTTATTACTATTATTTTTTTTCAAAACATAATATTTATTACAAAATATCTTGATCTAAATTTGAAATAAAATTTTTACTAAAGTTATTTTACATCAATGATTAAAAAAAAAAAAAAAAAAATCTTAATCTTAATCATCTTGATCTTAAAATCAATCTGATTTAAATCAACAAACCCTGCTTAAAAGTGGTGTGAATTTGTTTCCCATATTCAATTTAAAAAATCGAATACATTATTTTTTTTTTATGAATTGTTATATTTTACGTGCATTTTGAAGAGGTTATGCTTTTTACAATTAAATTAAGTAAGCTAAATTAAATACTAAAACCAGTGAAACAGAACGTATGTAAAGCGGAAAACTTTTTTAAACGGAAAATTTTATGTGGTCTCGGTGAAAATAATATAAACTATAAGGAATAGTGTACCTGCTAAGATGAAAACCTGTCTATAGTGGAATTTTATTCGGTATCTTGTGAGTTCGTCTTAAAAGATTTTACTGTTTAAGAGTTTTAAAATTATAAATATGCCTGAAAGAAGAGAAAAAAAAAACACATTTTAACATAGCTAAAAACTTTTTACTTCAGTTTGTCTGTCTGCCTGTGCTTCTATTTTCGTAAATATGATTGGATATTCACAAAATTCATGCTCTGATAATGAGGTTTACTATACCATTCTTCGCTATTGAAAATGAAATGTATTTTAAAACATTTATTATTATTTTAAACGGGACATATGAAAGAATACCAATACATTATCGTTTATAGGTGGTTTTACCATTTTTTCCAGAAAAAGACAGAAAACAGAACAAAAACAGAAAACAAATATGCAATGTACTGTGTGCAGTATTTATATGTCCTAGAAAATACCTCATAATTTTTTTTAAATAATACAGTGAGCAAAGCCTTTGTCTTATATGTTACATCATATATATACAGATTTTTTTTTTTGTTTCATTTTGTTAATGTTAATTTTGTATTTCTATATTTCCTATTAGGATAAAGTATATTAACATTACATTCATCTTTTTTACTGATTTGTTTTAATAATTATTATTTTTTGATGATTTATATGAAAGATTATAGTTGTTTTTGCTTATGATATATATATATATATATAGTACATTAATTAATTTTATTATCTAAAATGCCCACCCCGCATTTTTTTTTTTACAGAACTGAAAATGAAACAATTTTCAGCAATTTAAAAGCAAAAATTTTTTTAATGATTATTTATTATTATTGTTTTAAATCAGTTTCGCGCATTGTTTTGTTTTTATTACATAGTTAAATCAATTGACATAATATATATAGAGTAAATTCTGGCTTATTTAGAAGTGAAAAATTCGAACAAAATAAAATAAAGAGAGAGTAAAACAAAACATTGAACATAAATGACTACATTTTGCAAACTTAAACTTTCGAAATTTTACCTATAGTTTTTTCACTAATTTGACCATGTTTCAAAAAATATATATTCTCAACAAATTATGCACTTAACTTAAAAAAAAAATAAAATAAAATAAAATAATAATAATAATAATCCTTAACGACAGCTATTTAATTAACACATTAAAAATAATCAAAATGTAAACACATAAATAGTATTAAAATAGCCATAAATATCAGACCGCAATAGATTTCACCGAAGATAGTGAATACAGTCCATTTTAAACGTTTGTTGAAATGAAATTCATAGTTGCTAATGTTTTTATCAGAATTTATCTTGAAGTGTTAAAATATTACTCTTTTAACACATAAAATATTAAATTAAGCAGATATTTCAGAAATATTTTGGCAACTAAGGCGGAAAAAAACATCTTTTAAGAAGAGTACGAAAAAAAAAAAAAAAAAATTTAAAAATTTAATTTTATGAGGAGATTTTTTAAATGTACGGTGCATTCTTCTACGCCCATATCTTTAATATTGGTGAGGAGAATTAGAGAGCTGACTGAGAAACCCCCTTAAGGATATTTTCAAATCCAAACTAGCTACTTTACGAAATATTTTTTAATTTACTTTTGTTCGGAAACTTGTGAAATTGGCAAGTGTTCTTAATTCAGAAACTTTGTAATCAAAAGGCGTTTTCCATTTTTTGGTAAAGGCCAAAGATCTTTCAAAAAATACAGCCAAAGTCAGCGTTTTGAATCGAATTTCCGACGCCGCAGCACAAGAAAGGAGAAAAACGTGTTGTCACGTAGCAAGAATCCCTTATAACTCGATAAATAATTTATTTATCAAAAAATGGATGACATAAAATGGATGACAAAAAATGGATTCCAAATTGTTTCAATACCCTGCTAATTTTATGCCTTTACGTTTAAAAATGAGTCACAAAATGCGTCAGAAAGTTTCGTGCTGTTAAGCATATTATTTGAGAACCATCTTAACGGAATCTTGGGATATCATTGATGAGGAAATAAATAAACAAATGTTCTAAAAAAATATTTTTAACATAATACATTTCTTGTTATTTTTTAGGCCACACGAAATTTATTATGGTTTTTGCTCATGATACAAAAAGCTGAATTGTTTAGTTATAATTTTTATAAAACTTTTATATGCAGAATGATTTTTTTTTTAAAATTTCTGTGATTTGCACTTTGAAAACAGTAGAGGCTGTGAAGTTTATCTACAAGAGGAACTGACATTGAAGAATGAATAATAATGGATGGGAGGGGGGTTGTGATACAGATATAAGTTTTATTGGTGTGGGGGGGGGGGGGGTAACTACGTTTCTGCAATTTTTAGCGTTTTTTTCTTTCGTGTTTTAAGACCATTTTTTTTAACATTCGTAAAAAGAATCTGTTTTCAATATTTTACCTTAATATAGTAAATTTTGTCATGGGAGTTTTTTAATTTTCCGCGAAATTTTTATGCCATTTTTAGCGCTTTTGTTGGTTTGTTTTTTTCGTTTTGCGGCGATTTTTTAACTTGAAAAAAGAATCCGGTTTCAGTCTTTTTGCTTAGTATAATAAATTTTGTTCTCTCTGATTTTTGAATTTTTTGCAAAATTTTTATTTTTATTTATTATTTTATTTTTTTTATCTTTTTTTATGGCGACTTGTTGCCATTCATAAAAAAAAAAAAAAAAAAAAAAAAAAAAAAAAAAAAAAATTCGTTTTAAATCTTTTAGCTCAATATAGTAAACTCTGTTCTCTACGAATTTTTATGAGATTTTTAGAGTATCGCGGCGATTTTAGGACAATTTTTTCTGAAACGGCCAAAATCTAAATTTGGCTAATGTCACGATTAAATACAAGTTAGAAGAATACGTATACATAAGTACGTTGTTCCTAAACACATTATGAAGAAGATGTTGAAAATTTGAATTTAATCTGGGTCGAAAAAAAAAAAAAACCCATGATAGCTCAAGGTTCGTTTGATTCGAGACCAGAGCGGATGTAGATCGCACGGGTTGCCGAAGGTATTGCCAGGTTTCTTCTAGGAAAAACTTGTCAGTAAAAGGAGCGAAGCTCCGTTGGTATTGCTATAAATGAAATTAATATGGAAAATTCAATATAAATATTTCTCCAAACTCTGAACGGAAGGCCCGATTATTTATGTATTTATTATTTATTATTATTATTGTTATTTATTTATTTATTTATTTATTATTTATTTATTTATTTATTTATTTATTTTATTTCATTTTATTTTATTTTATTTATTTATTTATTTATTTATTTTATTTATTTATTTACTTTTTTTTTTTTGGGGGGGGGGGGGTGTCTTGGAACACATTTCTACGGCCTAGATTCAGTAAATCTCTGATAAAATCTCGCTTGTAAGATAATGTTATGCAAAGGAGATTTTGTACAAGGAATGTCTAATTAAGCTAATTATAAAAAAAATGAAATATCTATGTCTAAGGTGCATTCACATCTGTCTTTGTCTATCTTTATCCAAATTTGTAAACGTTTACGTGCAATAGATTTAGCTTAGCCTCGTCAATTAAAAAAGAAGCAGACAGACTAACAGACAAAAATCTTTATTTATTATTTTTTTTTTTTCAAAATACTTTTACTTAATGTAAATTTATTATATTTTATAAATACTTATATAGTATTTATCATTAATTTGAACAATAGACATTATGCCCTATTAACCCCTTTTGACAAACGTCACTTAAAGAAATTTTTATCTTTCATCATCGATTATTCAGATTTTTTTTTTTTATCCCATTTAATTGCAGAAATTCTTCCATTGAATAAGACTGATAAATTTACTGGTATCAATAATCAAGGATTTTGATAACCTTATACATCACCTATACGGGACGGGACGCTCGACGTTCGTCGTCATGGCACCCTAATATAACGTTGTATTGATTTTTATATGTCAATTATGAGTTTTGACATTAATATTCGAAAATATATATGTATACCTATATGAATACAAATACAGTCAAAATCATGTTTCAAAGCAATTTTTGAAATATGAAAATTATGAAAAGTTGGTCATGAGGTAGCAATTGATTATAATCAAAGATGAATCTCATTTATATAGGGGGAGTTACACATTTCTTAATTCTTTAACACCTGATAGAAATTAGCTGAAATTTCCATTTTTGTTTCGAAATGTGTCAGAGACATTGGGTTTGTCAGGCGGGTAAAATGTAAAATTTCAGAATACCTTTGTCTTTGAATAAATTACTTTATGGCAAGATTCGAGCAAAGTTTGATAATCACTTTTTAAATTAATAATGTTTGTAAAGCGGAGTTTGATTCAATTAAAGGGTGTGGTGCTGATTCAAATTAGCGACAATTGATGTTCTACTTTTAATAATAAAAAAAAAGAAGCCTGATTTGATTCTACATTGATTCATATAAGCGACGGAATTCCATACCTTTTCTTGTAGGGGGCCCGTACTTTTGGTCTGCCCAGGGGCCCGGTGAAACCTGTCACCGGCCCTGTCTGCATTACTAATAATGCAGTACAAATTACTGAATCCAACTTTCTATAGTAAATATTAATGTATTTTGTTTTTATAATAAAGAATAAAGTTTTTTTTTAAAGCATTTTAATCTTTTAAAATAAAGTGTCAGTCACTAGTTCACTTTGTGTCAGTTATTGGTGTTTCAAAATAGGGATGGTACCAGTTACTGAAGATATTGACCATATTCAGGGCCGGTGACAGGTTTAACCGGGCCCCTGGCCAGACCAAGAGTACGGGCCCCCTACAAGAAAAGGAGTGTAAATCCGCCGCTTATACGAATCACTGTATAATCAAATAAGTTTTCTTTTTTTTTTAGAATTAAAAAAAGAACATCAATTGTTGCTTATTTGAATCACCACCCCCTTTAATTGAATCAGACTCCGCTACAAAGATGATTAAATTGAAAAGTGGTTATCAAATTTTGATTGAATCTTGCCATAAAATAATTTATTCAAAGGCAAAGTTATTCTACAATTTTACATTTTACCCACTTCACAAACCCAATGTCTCTGACACGTCTGCAAACAAAACTGGAAATTTCAGCTAATTTCTATCAGTTGTTAAAGAATTAAGAAATGTATCCCTCCCCCTATAAATATGAAGCATCTTTGATTATAATAATTTGGTACCTCATGACCAACTTTTCATGTCTCAAAAATTGCTTTGAAACACAATTTTGACTGCATTTGTATTCATAGGTATATATATATATATATAATCGAATATTAATGTCAAAACTCATAACGGACATATAAAAATCAATACAACCTTATATTAAGCAGCCATGAATGACTTCGCGACGAATGTCATGTATAGGTGACGTATAACGTTCTCAAAATCTTTGATTATTGAAACCAGTAAATTTGAATAGAAAATTTTGTTTTATTCAATCAAAGAATTTCTGCAATTAAATTGGACAAGAATTTCTTTTCTGAATAATCGTTGATAAAAGATTAAAAATTCTATAAGTGACGTTTGTCGAAAGGGGTTAATAATGTAAAATGTCTGTTATGTTCATAGTAATGAAAAATATAATAAATTTACATTAAGTAAAAGTATTTTGAAAAAAAAAATTAAGATATCTGTATTAATAAAAAAGGTTTTTGCCTCCCCCCCCCCACTCCAAATAATGTTTTATCGTCCCAACCCCTTTCAAAATTTTGAGAAATATTTATATTGAATTTTCCATATGAGTTACATTTGTAACAATACCAACGGAGCTTCGCTCGCTTTACTGGTCAGATTTCCTAAAAAAAAACTGGGGGTGGGGGACTTATATAATTTTGGCAACATGTACCCGTGCGAGATGCGCCCACTCTGGTTATTCTGGTTTTTTATTTCGACCCAGATTAAATTCAAATTTTCAACATCTTGTTCATAGGTCGCTATAAGAACAGATTTCGTATTCTTATAACTTGTATTTAATCATGACATTAGCAAAATTAAGCGGCAATTTTTCTGTTTCAGAAAAAATTGTCAAAAAATCGCATAAAAAAGCGTAGAGAACAGAATTCACTATATTAGGCTAAAAGATCGAATTTTTTTTACGAATTTCAAAAAATGGCCATAAAAAAAACTAAAATAAAAACTGAAAATTGCATTAAAATATGACACAAAAAATTTAAAAATCAGCGAGAGGAAATTTTATTATAGTAAGCACAAAGATTGCAGATTCCTCTTACAAGTTAAAAAATCAACGAAAAAAAAAGAAAACAGAAAATGTTAAAAATCGCACAAAAAATTCGCGGAAAATTAAAAAAACGCCCATGACAAAATTTCCTATATTAGGGTACGTAAAATATTGAAACCAGATTCCTTTTACAAATATAAAAAAATGCCTTAAAACACGAAAAAAAACCCTCTAAAAATCGCATAAAAACGTAATATCCCCCACAAAACTGGCTTTTTTTTTGCGCATTTCTTTAGACATAGTTATCTTCCTCTCAAACCTTGGTAACTCTGCATGCTACAGTCACTTCAGAAATCTCTGAATAGACAGTCTGACACACAAACATCTGTCTTTATCATCCATACTTGCTGATCCGCCTGGCGTTGCCCAGACCCGTCAAAAAATCATACAAAACGCGAAAAAACTCTAAAAATTGCAAAAGTTAAAAAAAAATTGCTACACGAGTTCTGACTAAACTTTATTAAAAAGGGAGCATTTTACTATATTCAGCTAGAAGATGATTTCACTGATTGAGCTTTTACTGATGTGGAAAAAATCGCACCAAATCGCGAAAAAATTCTGAAAATAGAAAAAAAAATTAAATAGAAGCGGACAAAATTTGCTATAGTGAACCATAAGATTGAAAGAGGATTCCTTTGATGAATGACGAAATTTCGCTGCAAAACGCGAAAACTATCTAAAAATCGCATAAAAAATTCACAAAAAATTAAAAAATCGCTGTACGAATTCCAAATAAAATTTATTGAACAGAATAGAAATTTACTATATTGGGCTAAAAGATTGAAACCGGATTTATTTGTAATAATGTGGAAAAATTACTACAAAACGAAAAAAAAAAGAAAAAAAAAATCCGCTAAAATTTCAAAAATTGCAGAGGACACAATTTAGTATAGTGGGCTAAAACATTGTAACCAAAAATATTTCATGAATGTTAAAAAATCACAGCGAACGTTAAAAACCGCGTTGAAATTCATATTAAAAATTGCTACAGATACAAAAATCGCGAAGGACAAATTTTACTATATTAGGCTAAAAGTTTGAAATACAATTCCAATTACCAATATCAAACATCGCCACAAAACGCGAAAAAAAAAGCTCAAAATCGAATTAAAAATCGCTAAAAAATCAATTATTGCGGTGGACAAAATTTACTATAGGCTGAAAGTTTGAAACCGAATTCCTTTTATCAATGTCAAAAATCGCAGCAAAAGGGGAAAAAACCCCGCTAAAAGTCGCATTGAAAGTTAAATTAAAAAAAATCTAATAAAAAAATCCAAAATCGAGCTTTGATGAGCATAACTACAGATACAGAGGTTTCAGTCTTTTAGCCACCCATCAGCACTTGAGAGGTTCTGCTCTCAAAGCTGGTAGACATGGAGGTTCATAGGGTTCGAATCCCATCGCGATCGTCGGCCGCATCATTAGGAGTTTTCTGTGGTTTTCTTAGGACTTTGGGTAACCTTGTGGTAAAACGGGTTAGTTTCTATTATAAATACCCACATGGTGGGTATTTATAATAGCATTGAAAATACAATTGAAATACAGTTGAAAACCCCCTCGGCGTATCCCTCGCGTAGATAAACGGCCGTAATAAACAATACCGTCAATCCTTTAGCCCAATTTAATGAATTTTGTCCTCGGCAAATGTTGAATTTATCCCGAATTTTTCGTGATTTTAGCTTTTTCTCGCGTTAAATCTATCGCGATTTTTTTTTTCTTTTACATTCGTAAAAGGAATCCGGTTTTAATCTTTTTGCCCAGTATAATATATTTTGTCCCTTGCGATTTTTGAATTTTTTGCGAATTTGTTGTGTGATTTTTAGTTTTTTACACGTTTCGCGGAGATTTTTTGACATTCATAAATGCAATCCGGTTTTAATCTTTAGCCTAATATAGTAAATTTTGTTCTCGGAAATTTTTAATTTTTTACGAATTTGTTATGTGATTTCGTGCATTCCATGCGGATTTTTCCACATTCGTAAAAGGAACATTCTTTTAACTGACTATAGTAAATTTTGTCCTCTACGATTTTTGAATTTTTCTAGTTTTTTGCGCATTTTGTGGCGATTTTTTGACATCTGTAAAAGGAGTTTGGGTTCAATCGTTTAGCTTTTTTTTTTAATATAAAATATTTGTCCTCTGTGTCTTTTGAATATTTTGCGAATTTTTTATGCAATTTTTAGCGTTTTGTGGCTGTTTTTTGACATTCGCCAAATGAATCCAGTTTAAAATTTTTTGCCCAATATAGCAAATTTTGCTCTCTACGATTTTTGAATTTGTTGTGTAATTTTTACCTCTTTTCGCATTTTGCGGCGATTTTTTCACATTATTTTCTGAAACTTGAGAATTCTTCGGTAGATTTAGCTACTTCCATGATTAAACTGAAGTTGGAAGAATAACAACTTGACACTATCATACGAAGAAATTGAATCCTATGACAAAGTGAACGACGATGCTGAATATCTTTATTTTAACCTGGATCAAAAGATAAATCGCAATAATTCAAGTTCATTATATTCGAGATCGGAGCGGGAATAGCCCACACGGGTCTACACATTCGAAGGCAGTGGGGCCCCCAAGCCCAGGTTCGTTTGGGAAAAACTGGACAGCTCTGCTCTGCTAGTACATCAAATAATTACAAAATAGAATTTATATAATTAGATTAATAACACTGGTTTACAAATTTAAACATTTTTATATACATTCTATTTTCTTATTATACCACTTCTTACTAATGGAAGGCGGTATTTGAAAAAAAATCTATCTCGTCACATTTTAAAAAATTTTACATTTTTCAATATTCACATTTTTAATTCTATAATATCTATCACGTCACATTCAACTTACCGGCATTGGCAACTTGGGTTCTATATTCTCTCTTCTTGTGGTTTTGTGAACTAAAGTGGTTTTGTTTTTGATAAAATGTCTAATAGAGTGTGTAAATTAAATTATGGTCGTATTTGTTACGTTTGTGGACTATTTATATCCGCAAAAAAGGAAGATGGATATCGGAATGTTCTAAAACAGTATATGTGCATTATTTTGGATTCTCAGTGATTAATAAAGATAAAAAGTGGGTCCACATGTTTTTTGTGAAAGCTGTAGGCTTACTCTTATATGCTGGGCTTCGGGAGAAAAAAGAATCTTCAATTTCGATCACCAATGCTGTGGAGAGAACCTTTAAATCACGAAAATGACTGTGTTTTTTGTTTGACAAAAACTGCAGGCTTTAATTCAAAAAATAAACATAAAATTCAATATCCTGATATTCCATCAGTCTCAAAACCGATATCACATTCTGAAACTCTGTCACATCTCGTATGTCAAGTGCGAGTCGCCAAGATACTGACGATCTGTTTATGGAGGATGAAAATGACTACGAATTCGTAATCGAAGATGATAAAACGCCACATTTAATAAACCAAAATTAGTTAAACGACCTTGTGCGAGACTTGCAGCAATCTAGATCTAAGGCAGAGATTCTTGCCTCTCGTCTACGACAGTGGAACTTATTGAAACCAAATATCAAATTAACTACCAAAATCGAAGTCAAATTTTCAGCAGTTATTTCACCAAAAAGGACGGTCGTCCATGAATTCTTAGGAAATCATAAAGATGAAAATTATGAAAAAAATATTGCTGTTTTATTAAAAAAACTATCATGCAATGGGTGTGAACATGTCTCTGAAGGTACATTTTCTCCATTTACACCCGGATTTTCCCCTGAAAACTTGTGCGCCGTGAGTGACGAGCAGGGCGAGCGTTTTCACCAAGACCTTAAACTTTTTGAAGACAGACACAAAGGTTTTTGGGACGAAAGTATGTTAGGGGACTACTGCTGATCTATCTTAAGAGAAACACATCAGAAAATTATAAAAAGAATAGTAAAATCAATCATTTCTAATTTTTTCTTTTTATATTTCATGTTATTATTTTTTTAAGTATTTAATAAATATTTTTTTAACTAGACGTGACAGATTTTTTTTCAATAATTTTCCCGTACTCAGTGCACTAGAATCTATAAAAAAAATACACATTTCGGCAAAAGTATGTAAACCGTGTAAACCAGTGTAATTTATAGAGATAAAAGAAACCTATTAAAAAAAGAACAACAGATTGAACATAAGGGGATATGCTCGCGACCTACGTTATACACGGCCAGTGCATGACGTTTAAAACGTCACATGCAGTGGATCATTTTTGCACGGTGATTGGTGCAAAGCGGCGCGCCCCCCGTTTTGCACCAATCGTCGTATAAAAATTATCCACTCCATGTGACGTTTTAAACGTCATGCACCGGCCGTGTATAACGTAGGTCGCGATATGCTGCAAGCGCAATCACGCGAGCCCCCGCATATTGGGGTCTCGAACGAAATTAAAAAGCATTTTTTAAACTTTTGAATAAAAAAATTGAAGCATTAAAATTTTGAATCTTAGGTCCCACATTTTTATTTAGGTGCCCCTTTAAAACACTAAAATACCATTTTATTTTTTAATATAATTTAGAGCCTCCAATTTTTTTTCTATCGGAGGACCTTTATAAAGAACGGTAGCTATGGTGGCCCCCGCAAATGGGGGATATGGGTGGTGGTTGCTATGGCACTGAAAAAATACAAGAAACAAAACTGAAAAGCTATACAAGTAATATTGAAAATTAAAGGTTTTATTGAAAGATTCTTTATTATCTTTGGAAATATGGAGCTTTAAGTATAATTATGGAAATAATCTTCACAGAATTTGGGAGATGGTTAGAGGTGCTATGGTCATATTTCGCAAACGTGGGTTAAACAAACCGGGACCTCCGTTTAAAGTGGAATTCGACCCAGTACACACATCCATGCCTGATTGGGATTCAAACTCAGCACAACGCCCCAACTCCAACCACTAGACAAGCAGGTGGGCTTGGATCTGAGAGAAATACTTTGAACGACATATCATTTTGTTACAGGAAATCAATGGGTGTCTTTATTTTTTATTCTGAATAGAAGTTTTATATGTCTGTTGTTTTTTAAAATTTTGACTCCGAATCAAACAAGAAAAAAAGCTGTCAGATTGCAAGCTTTTCTACAAAACTGATCTTTATCAGACAACGAGGTTGACCTTTTCAATTTATTTTTTAGGAAGGGGAGCTCGGACCCCTGAACCACCTACGTTGCTTGGACATATCAGGCACTAATCTGCACTCTCACATTAAAATACCCTTTCCTTTAATTAATTCAGTTTTTGTGCAAGAAACTTAACCCTCAACATTATTACAGTTTTTGATAGAAAGGGAAGAATAGTATCTTTCTATGTGGAAGCACAAGTTATGATTATGGACCCCAGTTCGGATTTTCAGGAAAATAAATCTATAACCAGGTCAGAAAAAACGCGTTGTCAAGTGAATTACAGGAAAATTGGGGAGCAACTTTATATCACGCTTCAAGTTTTATGGAAGCAGAAAACATGACCATCAAGATTTCAATTTTCATTAGACATATATAGTAGGTACAGGACTAGAGCCCAGAAATTCTAAAGGGTGGAGGCAAGATTTTGAATATGATCTTAACTATCATCTTAGCATAGTGAATCTCATTTATAATTTAACATTTTAAAAGTTTAATAAAATGTACTATATTATTTCTAATTTCAGAGATTTTCTTTCTTTTTTCCCCTTCAAATAATAATGATTTAAGTTCGCTCGCCAGAAATATACTTAGAAATTGTGAGGTAGGGGTCTACATGGGCCCGCGTTCGAGTTCGGGCCAATTTTCATTCACGAGATTCGGGACGGGACCGGGCCTTTTATTTTTCTGCAGGCTCGGGCTGTACCTAACTGTTTTTGACAGAGTCGGACCAGACTTCTTTTTTCCGAGCCAAGCTGGGCCTGGACTTTATTCCTCCTAGAATTTTTCACGGACCAAAATTTCCAGGTCCGTGCAAAAATCAGTAAAATGAAGCCCGGCACAACAATTTTTGTAAAAAATGCACAGATTTTTAAATGGCTATCATTCTACAATTAAAATTCTATTTGTAGAATAGCACATACATTTCTAGGCAAATTTAAAATACAGTAAAATGTGTGAAATAGTACATGTCTATGATGAAAACTTGGAAACCAATCTTAAACTGCAAAATGTCTTGATACATTCAACAAGAATATAATACATATACATAGACGATGTACCTGCTAAGAAGGGAACCTATTTATAACCGATTTTTCTCCTTTTACTGAGTCTCTTCATTTGAATGTAATTGTCTAGGTCAATTTTTTTAATCAGTGTCAATCAGGTACGTAATTGTCTAAAAGGTCATTAATGTTGTTGATATTTTGCATTGTATGCATTTCGAATAAAATTTGAAAATAAAATCAATGCATAAGTGTGCTTTTTGCATAATTTTTATTTTAAAATAACATAGCTTCAGAAAGATAGGCATTTTTTTTGTAGAAATTCAGTCAAGCCGAGCCGAGCGAAAAAAAAATTACGGACTCGCCCTTTTTGTAAGGTTAGGGCCGGGCCCGGGCTTTGAAATTTAGGCTCGTACAGACCGCTTTTGTAAGGTACGGTATAGATGTTGCCGAGGAAAGGGGCCCCTCGGCCCCTCCCCTTCCCAAGTATATAGATAATGCAAAATCCGTTTTTACGGCACTCTTTTCAGCTTAGTGTCCGATATAGTCCTGTGAAACTTAATCCCTAATAAAAACGACTGCCTAATGAGACTTGGATATTATAGAACAGGCATGAGTGATGGTTCTATTCTAGTCCAGACGCTCTTTTGCCTCGGTTGGCCCTTTCTAGGAAAACAAAGTTCCCCCATTCCTGGTTATTTGTAAGGTGAGAAGAATGGCACATACATTCCCGTCAAGGATGTGACAATTTGTTCCCTTGATACTGGACAAGAGATAAGACCCGAGTTTTCAATGACTTCGTTAAAAATCTTCTAACGTCTAAGAAATTTTTTTTGTTCTTTTTAGTAAGCTTGTAAAAGAAAGAAAATGTGCGCAAGTTCAGATTTGGAACAATATATAATTTCTTTATTTGTTCCGTCGGTCCGGACCCCCTTTGCTGCCGGGCCCCTGGGCAGTTACCTCCTGTGCCCCCCCCCCTCTCACCGGCCCTGACCATATTTATGACAAAAATTAATTTTTAGGAAAAAAAATCAAAATTTTGTCAACAATAATTTTTGAATGTATCTTTACTAAAACAAAGATGCGTATAAAATAGATTTCAAACTTTGTAATAGTGATTTGAACAAGAAAAAATCCTTGAAGTGGCAGTTATTGGAGGTTTCACCCTACATCCTGAACTTTTAAAATAGTTGTTTGATTCAAAAATTAATTTTTAGGAAAAAAAATCAAAATTTTGTCAACAATAATTTTTGAATGTATCTTTACTAAAACAAAGATGCGTATAAAATAGATTTCAAACTTTGTAATAGTGATTTGAACAAGAAAGAATCCTTAAAGTGGCAGTTATTGGAGGTTTCACCCTACATCCTGAACTTTTAAAATAGTTGTTTGATTCAAAAATTAATTTTTAGGAAAAAAAATCAAAATTTTGTCAACAATAATTTTTGAATGTATCTTTACTAAAACAAAGATGCGTATAAAATAGATTTCAAACTTTGTAATAGTGATTTGAACAAGAAAGAATCCTTAAAGTGGCAGTTATTGGAGGTTTCACCCTACATCCTGAACTTTTAAAATAGTTGTTTGATTCAAAAATTAATTTTTAGGAAAAAAAATCAAAATTTTGTCAACAATAATTTTTGAATGTATTTTTACTAAAACAAAGATGCGTATAAAATAGATTTCAAACTTTGTAATAGTGATTTGAACAAGAAAGAATCCTTAAAGTGGCAGTTATTGGAGGTTTCACCCTACATCCTGAACTTTTAAAATAGTTGTTTGATTCAAAAATTAATTTTTAGGAAAAAAAAATCAAAATTTTGTCAACAATAATTTTTGAATGTATCTTTACTAAAACAAAGATGCGTATAAAATAGATTTCAAACTTTGTAATAGTGATTTGAACAAGAAAGAATCCTTAAAGTGGCAGTTATTGGAGGTTTCACCCTACATCCTGAACTTTTAAAATAGTTGTTTGATTCAAAAATTAATTTTTAGGAAAAAAAATCAAAATTTTGTCAACAATAATTTTTGAATGTATTTTTACTAAAACAAAGATGCGTATAAAATAGATTTCAAACTTTGTAATAGTGATTTGAACAAGAAAGAATTCTTAAAGTGGCAGTTATTGGAGGTTTCACCCTACATCCTGAACTTTTAAAATAGTTGTTTGATTCAAAAATTAATTTTTAGGAAAAAAAAATCAAAATTTTGTCAACAATAATTTTTGAATGTATCTTTACTAAAACAAAGATGCGTATAAAATAGATTTCAAACTTTGTAATAGTGATTTGAACAAGAAAAAATCCTTAAAGTGGCAGTTATTGGAGGTTTCACCCTACATCCTGAACTTTTAAAATAGTTGTTTGATTCAAAAATTAATTTTTAGGGAAAAAAATCAAAATTTTGTCAACAATAATTTTTGAATGTATCTTTACTAAAATAAAGATGCGTATAAAATAGATTTCAAACTTTGTAATAGTGATTTGAACAAGAAAGAATCCTTAAAGTGGCAGTTATTGGAGGTTTCACCCTACATCCTGAACTTTTAAAATAGTTGTTTGATTCAAAAATTAATTTTTAGGAAAAAAAATCAAAATTTTGTCAACAATAATTTTTGAATGTATCTTTACTAAAACAAAGATGCGTATAAAATAGATTTCAAACTTTGTAATAGTGATTTGAACAAGAAAGAATCCTTAAAGTGGCAGTTATTGGAGGTTTCACCCTACATCCTGAACTTTTAAAATAGTTGTTTGATTCAAAAATTTACAATGGTGTAGGGAGGGCTGAAAAAAAAAAAAAAGGTAAATGCTACGACTAGTCGTAGTCGTAGTTTTTCAGTCGACTAGTCGTAGTTTTCCAGTCGTAACGCGACTGGAAAAATACAACGAACACTGACTGACCTTGAGTAAATGAAAACCTCGGGAGCATGTCTGGAAGAAGGGAAAAAATGGGTATGGCTGCATAATGACAACTGGTATAAGTGAAAAAAACAGCGAAAATTTTCAATGAGTGTTTCAATGTTAATAAAAGTAAGTAAATGAAATGCATGGTATGATATAAAAATAGATATAATATTATACCAAACCACTGAATAGAAAAAAAAAAAGCATCTGCGATTCAAATGTAAATCAGAAAAAGTAATTACAAATTCGACATACAATAACGCACAATGCAAATTTAATTTTTGCAACAGTTTGTTAAGTAATAAACTTTCTAAAACTTTGTCAGCAAGCCATAATTGCATGTGAAATTATCAAAAATAAACATAATAATATTAATTAGAAAGAATCCTAAGAACGCAAAGACAAATGATAAAGGTTAAACATTGCTAAGAAAATGGGAAACATTTGTAAAGGGAAAAGCATCAATCTTATATAGTGTAAAAGGATAGCTCAAAACACTGCTTAAAACATAATTGATCAAGTAATTCATCTTGCATTCCACCCCTACCCAAATATATGTATATATATACATTTTTAATTTTTACACCGTTATATAGGAAAAAAAATCTACTTTGAAATGCAGTTTGTTTAAAACTGTATCTTAATTGGCTGATTTATTATGGCTTAAAAAAAATGGTGTTTTTCACTTTTTTTCGTGCTTAATGGTTGCCATTAGTAATTCTCTTCCCTCTTGTCGACCGCATATTATCGTTGATTAAAGATTGAAATTACTATTATTAGTTAGAAATTAATACAGACACCTTGAAAAGTAAAAGAAAAAAACTTTTACTGATTTTATATAAAATACAAAATAATAATAATAATAATAATAATAATAATAATAAACGTTTTGATGAGCGATAATTTTACAAATTAAAATAATTTAATTTAAAAATTAAAGGAATGTTTCTGATACATAAAAATATTTTTCAGTTGTGACTCAAAACAATATGTGGCTATTTATCGTTTGCGCCAGGATTATCACGTCAATTTATGATGAAGTTTCGCTTGCTGTTTTAAATGAAAATTCTAAGGTTTATTTTATTGACACGTCAGGACTGGCAAAACATTTTTACCTAATGCAGTTAAAAATAATAAGATCGTATAATATGGTTGCGTAAGCTGTTGCATCTTCTGGAATCGCAGCTTTGTTATTTGATCAAGGTAGAATAGCACATTCAAAATTCAAAATACCGCTGAATTTGAAGGAAACATCTACGTGTGCCATTAGTAAGCAATCTGACCTTACTGAATTTATAAGAGAAACGAGGTTAATAGTCATCTGGGATGAAGAACTCTTGATGAGTAAATTAGTATTTGAATCTGTAGACCGTACGCTTAAAGACATAAAGGACAATGATTCGCTATTTGTTGGAATAGTAAGTTGTATTTTCTGGCGATATATTTTGCCTTGATTCAAACATATAGAATAAAATTCTTTTATTAAATTTTGATGCTAATCTTACGTAATCGGGTCCATGTCAAGGGAGAGTTACACATAAATGATGTTGTGTCAATAATAGGGTTTAATAATAATAAAAATCTATATTATAAACTAACACATGTCAGATTATTGCTGAAGACATTTTTATGGTAGCAACGAACTGACTAATAAATTTCATTTTCACTGCATCTTTTTAAACTTCTAAACATCGTACAATTTCAATTTCTACACCGTCGAATAGACAAAAAACTGCAATTACTTTAAAAACTAATTTGAATTTACTGATTTTTTTTTTGAATAATTTACAGGCATAAATTAATTTTAAATCTATCTCTATCACGTGCAGTCTGATTGCGAAAGATTAATCCGTTTGCATTTAAAACAATATAAATAGTTCCGCATTTGTTCCCGGTTAATATTACAGAACGAAATTAAAATTTCATCAAAAAATAAATGTAAATAATAATATAATATAATAAAATGAAAATTTAATAGACATGTTCTCGAACTACGCGCTTAAGCAGTTGAAATTTTTAGAATAAAAAACCTGCAGTAAGCAGCGAAAGCTTGGATGATTCCTTTGGTCATTAACTCCTGGCATGCGGCTAATACAAAAGTATCGCTTTATTAAATTTCGAAATTTTATTTGAATATATTACTGTTATTTTTCTTATACAAATTGTTTTCTACGTTGTTAATTAATCAGTTTAAAAAATATGTATTAAATGTGAAAAATGTATTAGAATTAGAAAAAATGGTTTTCGCCTATGTTCTTTAACCCGGGAAGCCCGGGTTCGATTCCCTAGTGTATATAATAATATCTTTGAATTTCAAAGAACATTAATCAAGTTCTCGGAACATTCTAACCAAATCTCCAAAGAGATAATTAGTAATAGAGTGTAGACAGAATACCACAAAGTTAATAAATTAACACACACACACACACACATATATATATATATATTAAGGACATTTAAAAAAAAAAATGCATACAATGTTTGGAAGATAAAATGTATCTCATGACCAAAATTTATATATATATATGTATTAATATAATAACAATATATATATATATTGAATGGAATTTGCTGAAATTGCCAAAGTGTTTTATTTCTAAATGAGGAAAAGTGTAATTTGTAAGAGAGTGAATGAAACAGTTTTCATAAACCTAATTCAGAAGAATCCTGTAATCCACTACACAAAAATAGAATAAAAAAGAATAAAGTTTAAGATAACAATAAGCATGCAGCAAGTCGTGCACAACTCGTGACTGTAGCACACTCTCAAAAACGCCATTGAAAAAGCATTCAAAGATGTGAACCCCCGCTGTATTTCATACTATGAATTCGAATAAAAGGTAGAATTCCCCATTTTTAGTAAATTAAAAAGCTTTTTGAATCTCTAGTGGATACGTAAAATTAGAAAAAAAAAATTAAAATGGACATTGTTTTAGTATCAAAATTGTTTATAGGAAAATTATGTAATTTTGTTTTGTTGGAATTTTTGTAAAAGGAAGAATATGATCTTATAGTGATAGAATTTTTTATACCTCACAAATTTGACAGGGCTAATAGTCTATCCAAGTAATCAACCCTATTCATAAAAAAAGGAAGCCGAAGCAAGGGATAGTAGTAGAAGAATGTATGTTTCGCTCCAGCAGGCTAAATGCTAATGGAGCCGGAGCCGGAAGTAGCAGGTGTGGACACCGGAAGTTCTGTGAACGGTGAAGGTCACCGGAAGTCGCAGGTGTGAATAACAAACAGGTTAAGACAGGAAGTGATCCTGAAAGCGGAAGTAAGACAAAGGGATTAGGAGATAAGGACAGGATGAGACGTATTTTTTATGGGTTTTAATCAGATTCTTTCTTGACAGGGAAAATTTTTCTACACCAGATGTGCTGATGTCTCAAGGTTAGCGGAAGGGACAGGTGATGATAACAGACATGTTTATACAGGAAGTGATTCCGTAAGTAAGGCCGGAAGGTAATTGGAGATAACGTTTGGATGTTCTACATCAGATGTGCTGACCACGCAAGGTCATAGGAAATGACAGATGTTGATAACACACAGGATGGAACAGGTATCTTTAGACAGGAAGTAATTCCGTAAGTAAGACCGGAAGGGATCAGGAAGTGAAATGTGATAAGACTTTCTGACTTTATAAAAGTTTAATATGATTTTTTTTTCTATAAAAAGGGTTTTAACTAGATTCTTTCTTGAGAGGGAAAAAAATTTAGTTTTTTTTTTAAATTTTATAAAAGTTTTTTTTTTTTTTTTTTTTTTTAAGTTTGTAAATAATAGATCTTAATGATATAATAGGTGCTTTGATGTAATACAAATTGTACCATAAAATGGAAATAATATTAGCACAATACCAACAGTGGTTTTAGTCAAGTAGAGTTGAGTTGTAGGAATCCTGCTATAAAAATATTATTAGCAAAATGATGATTTTTTTTTCTTATTTAAACATTAACTTAAATGTGAATGAGATTAAAATAGATGTGAGGGCTAAATTTTTAGAGATTTAAGAAAATTCACTGTAAGTTATGTTAGGGTTGTTAAAGGAAAGGACGTGATCGACTTTGACAGTATTTTTCTAAAAGTTTTCAGTGTGATAAGGGAGAGAGGGGGAAGGCTTAATTTTTTTCATACATGTGAGGGAAAAACGGTATCGCCCTCTATCGTTGGGAAAAGGAAGTGTGAAAAGAAAAATGAAGATTGAAAAGAAGGTTATCTTTGAGTTTCGAACCCGGGAACAAAATAGTCTCATGGTTTGATCATTGACGAGGGGTTTAATGATCAAGCCATGGGACTACATCGTTGAAATGCGATGTGAGCTATTTGTGAAAAAGAAATTACCTGATCTTGGTCGTGTCTTAAGAATCATGTGACATTAAAAAAATAATAATAATAAATAAATAAATGAAGCGTAGTTTGAATCGAGCTTGATATAGCTACATGAGAATGTTTATTAATGAAAAAAAAATAATTAATTCAAGTCTTTGAGACTAATCTTTCATAGAAAAAAAAGATTTGTTATACTTTCTGTTACATTATATCTTCCGTTTTTTAAGTTTACAAATTTGTGGAGTAACTTAAATAATAGTTTTTATGATACTTAAACAATATATTTTTTATTATTATTTTTTTTAATTGACTTGTAATATAGCTTTTTTTTTTCTTTTTTTCTTTTTTTTCTTAAAAGGGTACTGTAGAATAACTTATGTCAAAATTACTACATCCTTCTTTAGTTAAATATGTTTCACATAAGACATGACAAAGTGTCTTAGAAACATTTCATTTTGGAGTTAAGTGATTAAACAAGAAAAATATTATTTATAAAAACACAACACATAAGACCAGTGACTGAGAGGTTCTGGTTTTAAAGCTACTAGACGTTTGGGTTTAAACTTCTCTCGCGCTCGTCGACCTAACCGTTCGGAGTTTTCTTCGAACCATGTCAATACGAGTTAGGAGCCCTTAGAATAACCCCTAGAGTGACCTATATCCCAAGCGTAGATAATCGGTTTTAACAAATAACCAACCATCCACAACACATAAGACATTTTAGATCATTTTAGATTATTACATTTAGTTAAGAAGTGATTTGACGTGCAAAATATTATTTATAAAAACATACAATAAGAGAATTTTAAAGATTTTTTTTCCTTTTAAATGAACAATTTTTAGTGACTATTTAACTTATTAAAGAGAGCGGGTATTTTGTTTAGAGTTATACGATTAAAATAAATTTTCAATAGATTTGACTTTATACAACCAACATTTAAAAAAAAAAAAAAGGGAATGGAATCTAGTTTTTATAAATTAACGTATTTCAATTTTACAAATACTTCACACCCCCTCTTTTTCCCCTCTTTTGGTAGACTTTATACACATAAGACATAAAAAGCGTTTTAGAATACATCATTTAGAAATTAAGCAATTTGATAAGTAAAATATTATTTATAAAAGCAATAGATACAAAAGTAATAAAGATTTTTACTTACAAATGTACGAACTTCTGATAGGTAAGACTTTCTAAATCATTGTGCAAGAATTAAGTGGTTATTTAACTTATAACATTATAGGATGAAATAATCATGTGACGTATTTTTAAACCAATAAAATGTCAATATTTTTAAACCAATAAAAAGTTAGTATTTTTTACACGAGCGCCCTCTATTACTATATAAATTTCAATGAAACGAGTTCATAACATTCTACTGTGACCTGGTATCGTTGTAATAGGTTGTATTTTTCGTTAAGTTAGTTTTCATTTAAGTTATTATGGAACGAGTTATGAATTCTTATGTTGGTGACGTAACTACCTTGGAATGTCAACACTCACCACCAAAGTTAAATAATCAAGAGATGGATTCTACACTTTTATCCAAAGAAGGGCTCGTTTCGAATTATGAAGTGAAACCCACCTCATCAGGACTAAAGAAACAGAAGTTACCCCATGTGTGTAAGACGTGTAACAAAGCATTTCCTCAAAAAGTTAACTTAATGTTTCACATGAAATGTCATTTAAAGGAAAAGTCTTTTCGTTGTGAGGTGTGTGCTGAAGTTTTTTCACAAAAGAGTGATTTACGTAATCATCAAAAGATTCACAAATCGCCCAAACAATACAAGTGTAGTGATTGCAACGAATTGTTTTCAAGAATGGCTGACTTATTGAAACATAAGAAGACTCACAAGTCAGGAAAACAACATTCATGTACAAAGTGTAGCGAAATGTTTGATTGTGATTCAGATTTAGTACAACATTGTGATACTTTACATAAAGTTTTACCTAATGTGAAGAAGTCACCTGATTTGCTATTTGAAAAAGTGAAGCATTTTAAAAGACAACATGATGTGCGAAATATTTGTACTAAAACTATCATTGTGTCCAATGAGATGAATCAAAAAGACTTTCGTTCGTTTTTTAACAGTGTTCGATCGGATGTTTTAAACGAATTAAATTACCAATTACAAATGAAAAAGTCAATAAAATGGTATGCAGCCGCTAAAGTGGATGTCTACCGTGAATCACAGGATGGTGACTTAGAGAGAGCAACCCCCTTTTTCCTTTCCAAAAGTGAACTGGAATTAACAGAACAAAACATACATGTACATGTTGAGAATGCCTTTCTAAAGCTGTACAATGGCTTTGAAGATTTCACAGAACGTGTGTTTAATTGGACATTACAAAAAATTTTGAAATTAGAATTGATTACAGCTCAATATGACAGGCTTATTTGATTTGTATTACTTTAAATGATTAATAAATAGTTTTAATATGAAAAAGTATAGTGTTTTTTTTTTTTTTTTTTTTTTTAGTTGATGTAAATTACTTTGAACAGTTTGACAATGCAACATAAACTACTGTTTAACATTTTGAATGTCTTAGACAAAATGGGAATGAATTTGTTGAAATTATGTAAAACATGATGAAATAAATGTGATGTATTTATTATATGTTACTTAAACTACAAGAGAAATGATTGGAAATGTGTTATTTTAAATCTATGATACTTTTAATCACTAACAAAGTAAGACGTAACGTTATGAATCATCGATGGGTTTTCCTTTGAATAGGTATTAATCTTACTTATTGATAAGAAAGTTGAATTTTTCTCTTCGTTTAAACAATGACACTGCATGTTTTGATAATTTTCTCTCAACAGTCAACATCAATGTTTTTAACCTAGTTAAGAAATTTTTTAACTTAAACCGTCACGGAGTTTATCCTAGAGAAGTAAATTTTTATATTTAACCTACATATAAATTAAATGATTAACTATAACCATGACTGTTTTTAAAATCTAGATAAGTAGACGTTTTTATGAAACACATCCAGTGTTCTGCTGATTTTTATCGAGATTACATCAGTTAGTGAAGCAGATTAAATTGTATAAAAATATTTTATGAAATGAATATGCGATCCCATGAAGAAGTGTTTCCACCTTCAAAGCGTCCACGCTTAGAAAAAGCTATGGAAAAATCAAATACTTGTGAGAAGGAGTTAAAAGACCCAAGATTAAAACTTTCTAAAATGGACAATGACTGCGTAACTATATCACGTGATATCTCCTCTACTAAGAACTTACCAGATGTGAAACCTGAGATCGCTATGAAATTTTCAAACTTTACCGGTGGTTACGATGCAACATCTTTCGAGAATCCACATCAAGAGTCAGTTTTTGCCCAGGACTATTTAAATACATTTTTCAAAGACATGAATTTTGAAAATTTAGATTGTTCTACCCCCTTAACCTCGCTAAAGGATGAACCCTTTCAAGAACCTACGAATAATATCTTACAGACTACTGTTAAACATGAGATGAACGAGCTACAAGCAAACAGCCTTTCGCAAGCAAGTGGTGAAATACAAAGCATCACTACACCTACATTTGCCACTAAAAGTGACAAATTATACAATTCCAATGTGTTTCACAAAGAACTAAGTGACTGTTTCTACTTAACTTTGAAGTTAAAAAATAAACAATATTCTATACATATACGAGAATTTAAACGCAATGTATCTACTAATGAAGAAATCCCAACCAAAAACGGAGTTAATATGGATATTTATAGCTGGTATGAGTTTCAATATAAAATCCTTGCATTTAATTTAAGATACAAAAGTGCATCCTTTGTTTCTAATAACACGATTTTAGTGTTAAATCAAGATTCTATGATGCGAATTAAAAATTTGAAGAATTTTTCTCATGTTGACTTAAACGAACAACAAATGGAAAAATTAAAAGAAAGTACCTCACACTTAAATACTGTACTTTTACAACATATGTACACAAAACTATTACCCTTTCTCATTAAACAGAAATGTGTGGTGAGTAACAGATCCACAGAAAAAGAACCTGTGTTATGGTTTAAACTTAATACGTGTATCGAGAATAATATGGTAACAATACTTAACCAGTTGTATGAATGTACAGGATGTATTTTTCGACATGCAAGTCAAAGCCTTCACTCATGCTTCGCATTTAATAATAAGGAAAAATTTAATCAACTAGGTGAAGCTTTGTTAATGCTCATCGATTTCGATTATGTAATTTCAACGTTTTTGAATGGAGTTTATAGTGTTAGTGAACACTTTGTACATAAGCTTCATGAACAAACTGTTTATAATGAATTGTTTAAGACAAAATAAATGATTTGTTTTGTTAAAGATCTGTGTGTGTTTATTTCTACAAAGTGTCTCTGTGTGAATTTATTAGTTTTTTATCTAATCGAACTTTTAAGTGAAGAGATGTAATTTAACTTTTTTGTATATTCCAATTCAAAAATTTCAACACTTGCAAAAAAGATTAAACTATTGAAAAAAAAAATATTCACGTTAGAAAAAAAATTTTGAAAAAATTATTAGTTAACAAAAATAAAATAAAATAAAATAAAATAAAATAAAATAAAGTTAACAAAACAGCTTAAAAACATTAAAGTTAACAAAAAGTTTATAAATGTTAAAAGTTAACAAAAAAAAAAAGTTATGTTGAAAAGTTAAAAAAACAATGAAAAGTAAACAAAAATATAGTTTTTAAATTAAAATTTTTTAAAGTCTTCAAGTTAATCAAAATTAACTTTTTACTTTTAACTATTGAGAGACTATGATCTAACTGTTTATCCTCGCAACCAACTGGTGCATATCAACTATATACTCTATATCTGCATATGCGCAGAAAAACATAGACATTTACACTAACGACTTTAAATTCGACTTTAAATTCGTTAAATTTGTTCGACTTTAAATTCTTTGCCAACTTTTAAGTTTAATTACTATACACAACTCGATTACCTTTCCCACAAAACACCTTTCAGAAACAAAACAGAAATTAACACTTACCGAAAAACACGTCCACTTTGGGTGTTAGTCTTCACTCAACTAACGTTTCTCCCTTATCTTTGCTAGGGGGCGCTGCAATCGCCGCTAGAGGCGTTAGTAGTCTTCAGGTGTGTTATAAGAATAAACTTTAAATCCAACTTACACTCGCTCAGTCATTCTTGCTTCTCTCTACCTTGCTAACAACCGTTTGCTGCTGGCTCATTGTTTGGTTGTTTAAACTTGTTGAATGATGTCATCATGTGTTTGTCTAAACTTGTCCAGTCTTGTTTTTATGCAGTACGTCTATTTAGATGAGTCATCACTCGCTTATCTTGGTTGACTTGTCCAAACTTGTTTTTGTGTGGCACGTCTATTTGGGTGAGTCATCGTTCGCTTATCTTGCTTTACTTGTTTGAACTTGTCTAGTATCCAGCACCTCATGTCTTTTGTCATAGCTTGAATATACTTTACACCAATCACTTAAATATAAAAGTCTTGTCACAACTTACTTAAACTTTGATAAAAATACTAATTATTTATAAATTTCATCAAATTCTTATTTTTCTGATACATTTACTATGTAATTTTCGTTCAAAAATATGGTAAAGCCCGATTTTAAATCGAAGTCTAAGATAAATTCCCCAAATTTGTAACATTTTAACACAAATAATAAATATTGTAAGCACCCAGTACATACAAGTTTTGTAAAAATAATATTACTTATAGCTAACTCGTTATGTCCCATGATACAAAACTTCAATATAGCTAAAATCAGCATTAAACGAAAGTCTAATAACGTGTCTTTATATATTATTTTGAAATGTAAAGCATTATATCTAAACGAATGATATAAGGAGTAGTTAGAATAGTTCTTGTATTTTTCGTTTAGATATAATGCTTTACATTTCAAAATAATATATAAAGACACGTTATTAGACTTTCGTTTAATGCTGATTTTAGCTATATTGAAGTTTTGTATCATGGGACATAACGAGTTAGCTATAAGTAATATTATTTTTACAAAACTTGTATGTACTGGGTGCTTACAATATTTATTATTTGTGTTAAAATGTTACAAATTTGGGGAATTTATCTTAGACTTCGATTTAAAATCGGGCTTTACCATATTTTTGAACGAAAATTACATAGTAAATGTATCAGAAAAATAAGAATTTGATGAAATTTATAAATAATTAGTATTTTTATCAAAGTTTAAGTAAGTTGTGACAAGACTTTTATATTTAAGTGATTGGTGTAAAGTATATTCAAGCTATGACAAAAGACATGAGGTGCTGGATACTAGACAAGTTCAAACAAGTAAAGCAAGATAAGCGAACGATGACTCACCCAAATAGACGTGCCACACAAAAACAAGTTTGGACAAGTCAACCAAGATAAGCGAGTGATGACTCATCTAAATAGACGTACTGCATAAAAACAAGACTGGACAAGTTTAGACAAACACATGATGACATCATTCAACAAGTTTAAACAACCAAACAATGAGCCAGCAGCAAACGGTTGTTAGCAAGGTAGAGAGAAGCAAGAATGACTGAGCGAGTGTAAGTTGGATTTAAAGTTTATTCTTATCACACACCTGAAGACTACTAACGCCTCTAGCGGCGATTGCAGCGCCCCCTAGCAAAGATAAGGGAGAAACGTTAGTTGAGTGAAGACTAACACCCAAAGTGGACGTGTTTTTCGGTAAGTGTTAATTTCTGTTTTGTTTCTGAAAGGTGTTTTGTGGGAAAGGTAATCGAGTTGTGTATAGTAATTAAACTTAAAAGTTGGCAAAGAATTTAAAGTCGAACAAATTTAACGAATTTAAAGTCGAATTTAAAGTCGTTAGTGTAAATGTCTATGTTTTTCTGCGCATATGCAGATATAGAGTATATAGTTGATATGCACCAGTTGGTTGCGAGGATAAACAGTTAGATCATAGTCTCTCAATAGTTAAAAGTAAAAAGTTAATTTTGATTAACTTGAAGACTTTAAAAAATTTTAATTTAAAAACTATATTTTTGTTTACTTTTCATTGTTTTTTTAACTTTTCAACATAACTTTTTTTTTTTGTTAACTTTTAACATTTATAAACTTTTTGTTAACTTTAATGTTTTTAAGCTGTTTTGTTAACTTTATTTTATTTTATTTTATTTTATTTTATTTTATTTTTGTTAACTAATAATTTTTTCAAAATTTTTTTTCTAACGTGAATATTTTTTTTTTCAATAGTTTAATCTTTTTTGCAAGTGTTGAAATTTTTGAATTGGAATATACAAAAAAGTTAAATTACATCTCTTCACTTAAAAGTTCGATTAGATAAAAAACTAATAAATTCACACAGAGACACTTTGTAGAAATAAACACACACAGATCTTTAACAAAACAAATCATTTATTTTGTCTTAAACAATTCATTATAAACAGTTTGTTCATGATGCTTATGTACAAAGTGTTCACTAACACTATAAACTCCATTCAAAAACGTTGAAATTACATAATCGAAATCGATGAGCATTAAAAAAGCTTCACCTAGTTGATTAAATTTTTCCTTATTATTAAATGCGAAGCATGAGTGAAGGATTTGACTTGCATGTCGAAAAATACATCCTGTACATTCATACAACTGGTTAAGTATTGTTACCATATTATTCTCGATACACGTATTAAGTTTAAACCATAACACAGGTTCTTTTTCTGTGGATCTGTTACTCACCACACATTTCTGTTTAATGAGAAAGGGTAATAGTTTTGTGTACATATGTTGTAAAAGTACAGTATTTAAGTGTGAGGTACTTTCTTTTAATTTTTCCATTTGTTGTTCGTTTAAGTCAACATGAGAAAAATTCTTCAAATTTTTAATTCGCATCATAGAATCTTGATTTAACACTAAAATCGTGTTATTAGAAACAAAGGATGCACTTTTGTATCTTAAATTAAATGCAAGGATTTTATATTGAAACTCATACCAGCTATGAATATCCATATTAACTCCGTTTTTGGTTGGGATTTCTTCATTAGTAGATACATTGCGTTTAAATTCTCGTATATGTATAGAATATTGTTTATTTTTTAACTTCAAAGTTAAGTAGAAACAGTCACTTAGTTCTTTGTGAAACACATTGGAATTGTATAATTTGTCACTTTTAGTGGCAAATGTAGGTGTAGTGATGCTTTGTATTTCACCACTTGCTTGCGAAAGGCTGTTTGCTTGTAGCTCGTTCATCTCATGTTTAACAGTAGTCTGTAAGATATTTTTCGTAGGTTCTTGAAAGGGTTCATCCTTTAGCGAGGTTAAGGGGGTAGAACAATCTAAATTTTCAAAATTCATGTCTTTGAAAAATGTATTTAAATAGTCCTGGGCAAAAACTGACTCTTGATGTGGATTCTCGAAAGATGTTGCATCGTAACCACCGGTAAAGTTTGAAAATTTCATAGCGATCTCAGGTTTCACATCTGGTAAGTTCTTAGTAGAGGAGATATCACGTGATATAGTTACGCAGTCATTGTCCATTTTAGAAAGTTTTAATCTTGGGTCTTTTAACTCCTTCTCACAAGTATTTGATTTTTCCATAGCTTTTTCTAAGCGTGGACGCTTTGAAGGTGGAAACACTTCTTCATGGGATCGCATATTCATTTCATAAAATATTTTTATACAATTTAATCTGCTTCACTAACTGATGTAATCTCGATAAAAATCAGCAGAACACTGGATGTGTTTCATAAAGACGTCTACTTATCTAGATTTTAAAAACAGTCATGGTTATAGTTAAACATTTAATTTATATGTAGGTTAAATATAAAAATTTACTTCTCTAGGATAAACTCCGTGACGGTTTAAGTTAAAAAATTTCTTAACTAGGTTAAAAACATTGATGTTGACTGTTGAGAGAAAATTATCAAAACATGCAGTGTCATTGTTTAAACGAAGAGAAAAATTCAACTTTCTTATCAATAAGTAAGATTAATACCTATTCAAAGGAAAACCCATCGATGATTCATAACGTTACGTCTTACTTTGTTAGTGATTAAAAGTATCATAGATTTAAAATAACACATTTCCAATCATTTCTCTTGTAGTTTAAGTAACATATAATAAATACATCACATTTATTTCATCATGTTTTACATAATTTCAACAAATTCATTCCCATTTTGTCTAAGACATTCAAAATGTTAAACAGTAGTTTATGTTGCATTGTCAAACTGTTCAAAGTAATTTACATCAACTAAAAAAAAAAAAAAAAAAAAAAAAACACTATACTTTTTCATATTAAAACTATTTATTAATCATTTAAAGTAATACAAATCAAATAAGCCTGTCATATTGAGCTGTAATCAATTCTAATTTCAAAATTTTTTGTAATGTCCAATTAAACACACGTTCTGTGAAATCTTCAAAGCCATTGTACAGCTTTAGAAAGGCATTCTCAACATGTACATGTATGTTTTGTTCTGTTAATTCCAGTTCACTTTTGGAAAGGAAAAAGGGGGTTGCTCTCTCTAAGTCATCATCCTGTGATTCACGGTAGACATCCACTTTAGCGGCTGCATACCATTTTATTGACTTTTTCATTTGTAATTGGTAATTTAATTCGTTTAAAACATCCGATCGAACACTGTTAAAAAACGAACGAAAGTCTTTTTGATTCATCTCATTGGACACAATGATAGTTTTAGTACAAATATTTCGCACATCATGTTGTCTTTTAAAATGCTTCACTTTTTCAAATAGCAAATCAGGTGACTTCTTCACATTAGGTAAAACTTTATGTAAAGTATCACAATGTTGTACTAAATCTGAATCACAATCAAACATTTCGCTACACTTTGTACATGAATGTTGTTTTCCTGACTTGTGAGTCTTCTTATGTTTCAATAAGTCAGCCATTCTTGAAAACAATTCGTTGCAATCACTACACTTGTATTGTTTGGGCGATTTGTGAATCTTTTGATGATTACGTAAATCACTCTTTTGTGAAAAAACTTCAGCACACACCTCACAACGAAAAGACTTTTCCTTTAAATGACATTTCATGTGAAACATTAAGTTAACTTTTTGAGGAAATGCTTTGTTACACGTCTTACACACATGGGGTAACTTCTGTTTCTTTAGTCCTGATGAGGTGGGTTTCACTTCATAATTCGAAACGAGCCCTTCTTTGGATAAAAGTGTAGAATCCATCTCTTGATTATTTAACTTTGGTGGTGAGTGTTGACATTCCAAGGTAGTTACGTCACCAACATAAGAATTCATAACTCGTTCCATAATAACTTAAATGAAAACTAACTTAACGAAAAATACAACCTATTACAACGATACCAGGTCACAGTAGAATGTTATGAACTCGTTTCATTGAAATTTATATAGTAATAGAGGGCGCTCGTGTAAAAAATACTAACTTTTTATTGGTTTAAAAATATTGACATTTTATTGGTTTAAAAATACGTCACATGATTATTTCATCCTATAATGTTATAAGTTCAATAACCACTTAATTCTTGCACAATGATTTAGAAAGTCTTACCTATCAGAAGTTCGTACATTTGTAAGTAAAAATCTTTATTACTTTTGTATCTATTGCTTTTATAAATAATATTTTACTTATCAAATTGCTTAATTTCTAAATGATGTATTCTAAAACGCTTTTTATGTCTTATGTGTATAAAGTCTACCAAAAGAGGGGAGAGTGTGAAGTATTTGTAAAATTGAAATACGTTAATTTATAAAAACTAGATTCCATTCCCTTTTTTTTTTTTTTAAATGTTGGTTGTATAAAGTCAAATCTATTGAAAATTTATTTTAATCGTATAACTCTAAACAAAATACCCGCTCTCTTTAATAAGTTAAATAGTCACTAAAAATTGTTCATTTAAAAGGAAAAAAAATCTTTAAAATTCTCTTATTGTATGTTTTTATAAATAATATTTTGCACGTCAAATCACTTCTTAACTAAATGTAATAATCTAAAATGATCTAAAATGTCTTATGTGTTGTGGATGGTTGGTTATTTGTTAAAACCGATTATCTACGCTTGGGATATAGGTCACTCTAGGGGTTATTCTAAGGGCTCCTAACTCGTATTGACATGGTTCGAAGAAAACTCCGAACGGTTAGGTCGACGAGCGCGAGAGAAGTTTATACCCAAACGTCTAGTAGCTTTAAAACCAGAACCTCTCAGTCACTGGTCTTATGTGTTGTGTTTTTATAAATAATATTTTTCTTGTTTAATCACTTAACTCCAAAATGAAATGTTTCTAAGACACTTTGTCATGTCTTATGTGAAACATATTTAACTAAAGAAGGATGTAGTAATTTTGACATAAGTTATTCTACAGTACCCTTTTAAGAAAAAAAAGAAAAAAAGAAAAAAAAAAGCTATATTACAAGTCAATTAAAAAAAATAATAATAAAAAATATATTGTTTAAGTATCATAAAAACTATTATTTAAGTTACTCCACAAATTTGTAAACTTAAAAAACGGAAGATATAATGTAACAGAAAGTATAACAAATCTTTTTTTTCTATGAAAGATTAGTCTCAAAGACTTGAATTAATTATTTTTTTTTCATTAATAAACATTCTCATGTAGCTATATCAAGCTCGATTCAAACTACGCTTCATTTATTTATTTATTATTATTATTTTTTTAATGTCACATGATTCTTAAGACACGACCAAGATCAGGTAATTTCTTTTTCACAAATAGCTTACATCGCATTTCAACGATGTAGTCCCATGGCTTGATCATTAAACCCCTCGTCAATGATCAAACCATGAGACTATTTTGTTCCCGGGTTCGAAACTCAAAGATAACCTTCTTTTCAATCTTCATTTTTCTTTTCATACTTCCTTTTCCCAACGATAGAGGGCGATACCGTTTTTCCCTCACATGTATGAAAAAAATTAAGCCTTCCCCCTCTCTCCCTTATCACACTGAAAACTTTTAGAAAAATACTGTCAAAGTCGATCACCTCCTTTCCTTTAACAACCCTAACATAACTTACAGTGAATTTTCTTAAATCTCTAAAAATTTAGCCCTCACATCTATTTTAATCTCATTCACATTTAAGTTAATGTTTAAATAAGAAAAAAAAATCCTCATTTTGCTAATAATATTTTTATAGCAGGATTCCTACAACTCAACTCTACTTGACTAAAACCACTGTTGGTATTGTGCTAATATTATTTCCATTTTATGGTACAATTTGTATTACATCAAAGCACCTATTATATCATTAAGATCTATTATTTACAAACTTAAAAAAAAAAAAAAAAAAAAACTTTTATAAAATTAAAAAAAAAAAACTAAATTTTTTTCCCTCTCAAGAAAGAATCTAGTTAAAACCCTTTTTATAGAAAAAAAAAATCATATTAAACTTTTATAAAGTCAGAAAGTCTTATCACATTTCACTTTCTGATCCCTTCCGGTCTTACTTACGGAATTACTTCCTGTCTAAAGATACCTGTTCCATCCTGTGTGTTATCAACATCTGTCATTTCCTATGACCTTGCGTGGTCAGCACATCTGATGTAGAACATCCAAA
The DNA here is from genome assembly GCA_963931845.1 of Maratus michaelseni. Classification (NCBI taxonomy): domain Eukaryota; kingdom Metazoa; phylum Arthropoda; class Arachnida; order Araneae; family Salticidae; genus Maratus; species Maratus michaelseni. Next base: position 30,972,844 of record OZ007599.1, read on the forward strand.
CGTTATCTCCAATTACCTTCCGGCCTTACTTACGGAATCACTTCCTGTATAAACATGTCTGTTATCATCACCTGTCCCTTCCGCTAACCTTGAGACATCAGCACATCTGGTGTAGAAAAATTTTCCCTGTCAAGAAAGAATCTGATTAAAACCCATAAAAAATACGTCTCATCCTGTCCTTATCTCCTAATCCCTTTGTCTTACTTCCGCTTTCAGGATCACTTCCTGTCTTAACCTGTTTGTTATTCACACCTGCGACTTCCGGTGACCTTCACCGTTCACAGAACTTCCGGTATCCACACCTGCTACTTCCGGCTCCGGCTCCATTAGCATTTAGCCTGCTGGAGCGAAACATACATTCTTCTACTACTAGGGATATTTTGTTATAACAACACATTAATTGTTCAATATTACACGAATTGAATTAATTATTTCTCTCTATTATCTTATCTCACAACAAAAACATAAAATATAACAAACAAACAAAAAAATATCTAGTAAAAAAAAAACCCCAAAAAGTTGAGCATCTAAGTAATGTAATCTACAAAAGAGTACTGTTAGACTACCTACTCTAATACCTATGAGTATAGATGTAAAATCAACTTCAAATATTAACATTCTGTATTTTAATTATAGAAAATTAGTGTAATACCAAGTAAAAATAAAATATACAAAAAATATCATTGAAACATTATGTTTGTGTTAAAAAACAAAAAACGAAATGTGAAAGGTAGTGAGAAAATGAATTACTCTAAACATATATAAAAACAGTAATAGCTGTTTGAATTTGTTTATATGGGGTCATATTTAAAAACTCCAAAGTGACTTAAAAATGTACATTTCAATATATTTTTTAATGTCAACATTAAACAGTAATTGGACAAACTAATGAATATGTAAACATAATTCTCATCAGAAAGTCTAAAAGATGAAGAAAATTATTATTTAATTTTAATATATTTGTTCCATACATTTCTTGTTTTTTTCTATGCTATGGTTGGTCATTAATTAAAAAATTATCAGTCGTTTCGACATTTCACAACTTTTTTTGTCACCTCACGATGAATATATTTTCTCACTTACGTATAATTTTAAAAAATCTACTTATATAATATATAAATATACCTTTGAAATCAAAATACGACAAACAAGTTCTTTCAGCTAAATCTGATCAAATATATATGTGTGTGTGTGTGTGTGTGTGTGTGTGTTTGTATAGGAAACTTCCGTAAGAAGCAGGGCCGTAAGTATAATAAACAAACATGTCTTTAATTTATTATTATTATTATTATTATTATTATTATTATTATGGAGAACGTAACTTTTGCGGGATGAACAACGCTCGTGGCGAATGTCTGAGTGGTGCACTGCGTGGCATGAATGGTGCACTGAAAGTCAGGTGAACTACAATATATAGATTAGGGAGAAAATTCTGTCCTCTTTCGCCGAACAAATTCCCCAGATACCCTGTTGTTTCCTGACAGCCCCTACGAGCGAATGGAGATGACAGGGAAGGAAGTTAAAACGTGTTTGAAGAAACGCGAAAAACTGAACTTCAAAAATGGGACATTTCCGAACTCTTTTCAGAAAAAATATCTTCCCCTCAAAAACGATTAGGCCCCTAATTACAAGATTTCGTCCAAAGATGTTCGAGGTGACTATTAATTTCAAGATGACACTTCTCTAACCATTAAGTAAGAAAAGCAATAAACTAAACCATTAAGATAAATCCTTTCTTGTTGATTATCTTTCTTGTCAGTTCAACTTGGAAAATTACATGAAATTATATTTCTTCAGCAAAGTGGTCTTTTTACGTTAGAAATTTTTTTTTAATGCTTGTATTTTATATGTGTCTGAAAGAGAAGTCAAAAATTGGTATAGTTTTCTGACAATTAATAATGAATTTGCAACAATCTTCTTTGCTAAAATAATTAAGAAATGTTTTATCTCGCATGTTTAATGCATTGATGAAAATAATAATAATAATAACTATAATAATAATAATTATACTACTACTAATAATAATTATACTAACAATAATTATATAGTATTATTATAGAGAAATCTTTGATAAACACGCTGAAATAGACAGCTTTTAAATCGAAGAATTATTTAAAGAGATTTTTAATATTAATGTCGGCCAGAATCGTTCCATTAAAAAAGTTTTTTAGGAACAAAACAATGCATAAAAATATATTTTATTTTTATCTTTATTTTTTTGTAGGCATATACTTCTCAAGCTACACTGAGAAAAATGACACCTTCAAATCTGAGCAAATCGATGTTTTCATTTTGTTATGAAACTTTTTGTTTCAAATAGGACGACCCAATGATTTCAATTCTGAAATACCAGAAATACTCCGAATATTTAAATATGGACATATACAAAGCTGAAAACATAGAGGCCAGTTTATAACTCATTTTTGAAACATGGACATACTCAAAAATGATTAAAATCAGTTCAAACACATTTTTGAAACATGGAAATATTAAAAACTAAAGACATAGATGTCAATTTATATTCATTTTTGAAACATGGACATACTCAAATATGAGTACATTATGTTTTATTCTTGAGTGTGTGCATGTTTACAGAATTGAGTATATACATGTTTCAAACTTGAGTCATTTTGATTCAAAGCTATTTTGACTATGTAACTATTAAAGTACTCAGATTTGAGTACTTTTTGCTCAGTTTTGAAAATGACGGTTTTAGAGTGTAGCTGTGTGAAAACTGCGCTTATTTTTTAAATTTTACTAATTCTTTAGAGGTCTTTTTTTTTTTCAATTTTTATTCAAATTTTTATTATTTCAAGATATTTTTTTTTCATATTTAGAAAAGGTCATTTTTTTATGTTGTTGCCAATTTGTAAAACTGCGCAAAGAATTATATTTCATCTCAAATAAAAAATGTATTTACACGTAATTTGGAATCATTTCAACAATCACACGGAAAGAACAACAAACAATGTTGAGGGCTTCCACTCCAAAATGAATAGCAGAGGATATCCTATATATTATGGATATCTATTCCATAATAAATTTAATAAAGGATGAAGAGAACGAGGGAACTATGCGAATGCTCAGAGTAGGGAGCTCAAGAGCACCAGCATCGAAAACTAAATACAGAGAATTAAATGAAAAGATTGCAAGTTTAAAACGTAGTTTGATAAATGACACCATTGATTTACATAATTATATTAATTCAATATCCTATTTAATACATTTGGTTGACTAGTCCTGTTTTGTTTTTCGAAATAAATACATTCTGTCTGATTTTCTGTCTATTTGATATGTACTATATTTATGAAATGATTATTTTGAAGCATAGTGAAGATTTTATACATAACTAATAGGATAATTAACGATATATATATATTTTTTAAATGGCAGTTTTTATTATGAGTGTCTACTTTGTGAGAAGTTTAAATTAGTGCTTGTTTTCAAGTAAACATTTTAGTAAAATTTATCATTTATATTATATCACATAACAATAAGACACGGCATAAAATAAATTAAAAGTACACAATTTCGAAGCAAATCGTGATGTTCTATCTAAATGATATCTATCATCCACCTACATATAGGGGGGTTCGTCAGAAATTGACCGGTGGCCAATATTTTTTTAATTCTACAATGGAAAATGAATGCGCAGTTGCTGACGAAATTTCAATTTGCAACAATTATCATAAATATAAATAATGTAGAAAATGAATAAGGAAAAAGTTTCCGAATTACTAAACTCATACCTCTTTTATATATATTATATTTAGGAAATTTACAGAAAAATGTTTAACAATTTTATTGGAAAAAAGTAATTGGATAAAAGTCTATTAAACAGTTAATAGCAGTGAAAATACTGTACTAAAAATATGAAATTAGCCTCACATTATTTTAAACACAACATCCAGAAAAATGCACGAAAAATACAGTAATTAAACTAGTGATACCACATAATACCAGCCATATTCAATGCCCAGTGCACGTTCCTACTGTTTGGGCGCGAAAAGTGGCAATTTCTAGAACTTGTCTGTATTTAATTTCTCATGAAGCTAGATAAGTCGCTTCAATATTTTATTGCAATATTTTCACTTTTCTAAGGTTATTAAAAGAGAGGAGAGAGAGAAAACATATTTTATAGGAAACAAATTATTTTAAAAAAATTAAAAATTACTGAAGCATTGAAATCCAAGCTGTCTTCTTTCTGACATATTCACAAAGTTATTGTTAATGCACAAAATAAGCAGTTATTCTTCTTCATGGACTAAGGAATCGGAAAGCATTTTTCATATTTTTATAAAGACAAAATACCATTCAGAATATGCCGTCCAAGTTGGCGTTTTAAGCCGATCTGGATTCTACAACCCGGGAAAAGTTGTTTTGAGACAGCAATTAATTAGAACTCAATATGATATACAATTATAGAAAATGTAAAATACTGTTCGATTTCAAATTACCCCAATAGTCATGTCTGAAAATTCCTCACATTTATGCATAAAATGAGTCAGTGAATATATCAGTTTTGAGTTACTGAGTGAGGAAAAATATTTAACAAGTGGGTAAGTGTGATCGAAGATCGCTCAAAGGGTTTCGTTTAATATTTCTTTCAAAACACTTTATCCTTTCTTTAATAAATTCAAACAAATTTCATTTATCAACAACAACAACAAAAAAAAGTCATGTTTTTTATAAAATAAAAATTTACCGGTCTATTTTTTCCTTTTTTCGAATATCTAAACCAGCCGGATAGCGGTCCAAGCCCGCTATTATATTCTGTCATAATAATATCCGTCATACGGACTAAATGCAATATTTAAAAAAAAATTTCAAAATTAAACAAATTGTACACCTACAAAATGTTAAAATATGAGAATATTTCCATAATCGGATTTTTATCACGATTCAATATGTTTCTCAAACTCATATATTTACTATTCTCTATTATTTATAGTGATACTAGCTTTGTATTATTCTCAAACATTTGAAAAATTAGTTAAACTTCCCATATGACGTCAGATTTTCTTTTTAATTAGCTAATGACGTGATATTAATCTGCTTTGTGTACTTACACATCTCATACTCCTTGTATTATTGAGAAATCTTAGACATTTTCCGTTTTATTACGACTATGACGTCAATCAATTTTATTTCATATTTATCTTTTTTTCAAATTGGTGAAACTTTTTATTTCATTTTCATTTTTCACGTGAAAATCGTCTGATAGAAAATTAATTATTGTAGAAGGAATTTCATTGTGGATTTTTAATTTTTGGCATCGGCTATAACCAAAAATAGTTAAATTTAATGTAACAAGGCTGTTAGAATTTTGGTTTTTATCTCTATTTATTAAAATAATACGAATTTTTCAAATTTTAATATTTTGGGCTCTTCACAGCTGATATTCTTTTTTATACACAAAGTTTCAACTCTGTAATTAACACAGTTTTCGAGAATGGCTCTGTGACGGACAGACAACGGAGCGGGAGTAATAGGGTTTCGTGAGATGAACGAAATCCTAAAAATGTGATCATAAATTATTCCTTCTTTAAGAACCATTTATTCTTCTCGGAATATGAAAATTATTACCAACATTTCGTCTTTCAAACAAACAAAAATACATGTATCGTATTTGTGATAATTTATGCACACATACACTCGCACATGTGTGTGTAGATTAGGAAGTGCCCACTAATCAGAGGTATATTTAACGAATATTTAGGAATTGAAAAAGTATTCGCTGAATAGAGGTGTCCGCTTTTCGGGAATTTCCATTATGGAGGTCTTATTGTATATAGATTTTTAACCTGAAAAAAATATCGTGAAAATTACTTTGAAAAATCTCGTCAACCCGAACCCAACTCGCAAGAGTCAAAATCCGAAAAAGTCCCGAGCTCGAAACAATGAAAGTCAACCCAAACCCGGACCCGACCCGCGACGAAAATATATAGCGACAACCCGACCCGAACCGCGAGTTTGGTCAGGTACGGGTAACCCGACCCAATTGAGAATTCTAATCCAAACCGCTGAATTTTATTTACTGTTCCTTTTCATTTGAGGGGCTAGGGGGGGGGGAGAAAATGTTGATTTTTCAATGCTTTTTTTTTTAAGAACTTTCTTTTTTTTTATCCAGTTCTACGTTTCTCCAAAAATAATAAATTATTTGTAAAACACCTTAATACAATCAAAGAAGTTATATTTATTCGTAAATTTACGAAATTAGTAGAAATTCTTATTTGGATATCAAGAAATCCAATATATATATTTTCTCTATAAAGACAATAAATTACCTTTGATAAAATAGTGTCAAAGTCTATTTTCAATAGATTATAACTCAACATGTAATAAATTTATCAATAACTTAAAATCGCTGTTTGATTCCAAACCATTCGCATATAGTTATGGCTGCAATTTTAAGCATTTAATAATAAATAAATACATACATAAATAAATAAATAAAAGACAACGGAACGGATATGTATTCACAGATGTGTATACGTATATATGTGATAAATATTTATATGTATATGTAATAAAAAATGTTTAAAAATCTGAATTGTATTTTATTTCAAAAACAATAAAAACGTAAAAGATGCTTCCGAAAAATTTTTAACAGGAAAAAAGGTAATGTGAGAATATAGATTGAATATATACGCGGAGTAAGATAGATTGGTACTTCGGTGATTTGAAACATTATACGTATCAAGTAAAGTTACTCCCTAATGACAATCATTCAACTAATCGATTACTAGTTTTGGGGGAAGTTTGGAGCGTGCAGTGCGGACGGAATGAGTTTGGAGGAGAATCAAAATGGCCGGCTTGGTTTTTTTTTAGGATAAAAAAAAGTTCTCTTTCAGGAGCTTTCGTCAGGTATTTTCCTACCGGAAGTATTTGATTGATAGAGACGAATTACTGCTTCGGCGAGTCCGGACTTTACCGAGGGGGGGAGAAGGTGCCTTTATCGTTCATTTATAGAGATGCAAAAAAGAATTCGATTACAGGACTGACTATCATCGATAATTGCTGCAAGTGCGTCTATTGCTGTGGTATGCATTTTTAAAGTTATCTCATTTTTAGTGTATTACGTGGGTATATATAAATCCTATAGATCATATACAGGGCTGCACGACAGAATTCGCACACATTACTGCGTATTGATTTTTATTGAGTTGTGTGTTTTTTTAATTGGTTTTTTAAATATCTCATTTCATTGCATGAAAAAAATAAATTTCTTAATAATATTCTGTTTCTGTTGGAAAGTTTTTCATAATCTATGCCCGATTTTTCGCTTTTATTTTATTTTAAAAGAAACATGTGTTCATTTAGAATGCAACAACAATAACTCTTTAAAAAAAACTTTTGTTACTATCATTATTAGTAACTCACAATGGTGTAGCTATAGCTCCCATCCCTGAGTTCATTGTTTATTTAATTAATCATGACCTATACTTTCTATCTTCTATTCTACTGAGACCCCCTGCTGAGACCCCCCCCCCTTCCCCAATGAAACAAAATCCTTGAACTGAAAAAAAGTATAACTTTGTTTTCTATCGCACAATAACTAAAATTTAAATATGTCGCAACCATGTTGTTTTAAGCCTTTGAGAATAGTGTATGAACATAATCAAATTTAATTTTAGACGTATAGGTAGTTAGTTACATGTTATATGTTAACCCCTTCGTGACGAGCGTCCGTTACAGAATTTTTAATCTTTTACCACCGGTTTTTCAAAACAGATATTTTCGCCTCATTGAATCGCAGAAATTCTATGATTAAATAAGGCAAAGCTTACAATAAAAAATAACTGGTGGAATAATCGAGGATTCTGAGTTTATGCGGCACGTATACGTGTCGCTCGTCCCCAAGGGGTTAACGCAAGTAAAATACGACAATCAAAAAGTGAAAATAAATAGGGACCAGGTCCTTCTAAGCCAAGATGGCCCTGCATAGTATAAAGAGCTTTGAAAAGATATCAAACTTTTTAAAATTGCCTAACAAAATATATATTTTGCTTATTTTTATTCTGTAAAAAATTCTGAGCCGATTTAAAAATCATGCTGAAAAATTCACAATAGTATCTATCTAATATTATTAAAAAATATAATTTTTCATGATAATCTATAATATTGTTTTTTTTTTTTTTTTCTAATTTATTCAGTCTATATGGATAGGCATAAAACTGTGTTTTATTATCTGTATAATAGCAATGAGATAATAAAATACTTAGATTATTTTTGATGATTAATTAATTATAATTTCAATACATTTTATCGATTTTCAAATTTGAATGAGTTTTAAAATACTTTTTTCATTCTATAAGATATAGTTTTGAAATGATTTTAATACGTGTTATGGAAATACCTCCATTCTGAAGTATTATACGTAAATACTACTTTCATTTTTAAACAAATCTTACGGATGGGGATAATTTTTTTTTTTTTTTTTTTTTTTTTTTAGTACAACATTTTGAAAATGTTCTTATTTTTTACTGCGTTATATTTTTCTTTTATAGCGTTATATTTTTCTTTTATTGTATTAAGGCTTATTTTATAATTTTCTATGAGTTAAAACCGGCTTTGAATATTTGACATATTTCTATGTAATTTCAATTATGTAAATATAACAAATCATAACACTTTGTAATTATATACTTTCTTTTAATTGCTAAAAGGTGTAACATAAAAAGATTATAAACAGTAAAATAAGTTTTATTAGACTGTTGATATACGTTTCAGCTCAATCTGAACCATTATCAAAACAAACAAAAATATTCTAGAAATGCACGGTCTATGAAGTTATTTGAAACGCAATCATTTCATTTTTCACGTACTTTTTAAAAATTACGCGCGTTGTTTTTATTTTTTACCAAAAGTATGTGAAATATTAAATGATTGCTTTTCAAATAACTTCATAGATCGTGCATTTATTGAATATTTTTGTTTGTTTTGATAATGGCTCAGATTGAGCTGAAGCATATGTCAACAGTCTAATAAAAAAATATTTTACTGTTGATAATCTTTTTATTTTACAGCTTTTAGCAATTACAAGAAAATATTCAATTATGTATTTAAAAACTTATGGTCAGTCAAAGCAGACACATTTTTTTAAATACTTTATGAATCTTTAAATGGTGAACGCCCATCATCCCCTTAATTCTGCTCGTCAGTAAATTTCCCGATTCTCCTCCCTAATGTTAATCCTTTGGTTGTAGGATGCATGCGTATATTTAAAATATCTCCTCGGGAAATCTATATTTTAAACTTCTGTTTCCTTTGTTCTGTTCTTAAAGGATGTCTCTTTTTTTCTTAGTTGTCAATTTTTTTTCTAAAATATATACTTAATTTTATGTGAAGTGTTAAAATCTTAATCAGCTTCGCTCAGATTTTAACACATAAAATTATAAATTAAGCACATATTGAAGAAATGTTTTGATAACTAAGGAAAAAATACGCAACCTTTTAGAAACAGTACAAAGAAAACAGAAGGTTAAAATATTAATTTCGTGAGGAGATATTTTAAATATACGAACGCATCCTAGGCCCTTAGGATTAAAATTAGCGAGAGGAATCGTGAAGTTTACTGACTTTTTTTTTTATCTTCTTATCGCTGAGTTTTAATAGCACTTCGAAAAGAATATGCCATCATCGCGTGTGAACAATAAATAGTTCTTCGCACAGAGTCCTTCTCCCCGGAAAAAATCTGTCACTTGGGATGTCAACATAAATACCACTGAATCAGACCACCGACTTTTGTTTATCCATTCCCCTCTAAACCGAAGCTGAGATATAGCTCCAAATAACATCTTAAAACCTATATGAAGGGATGTTGGTACACCATCTGAGATATTCGCAGTAGCTTTACCAAACCGTCTGCTTGTGGACTTAAAAATTGCCCGTGTTTTCTTTTTTCAAGACTTCTCTGACTTGCGGTGTATGACAAAGAAAATTGCAGATTAGCGTTTGATGTTACAAAATCTTAAATTATTTTGAACTAGGTATAAGAGCATTTTAGATCCTTCAGTTTATATAACGTATTTCTGTTTATGTAATGTTTTTATTCTAAATTAAATCCTTCAAACGAGATAGTAAACTGACACATTGTATCTTATTTGACTTCATGTTATTTATTATGTGATATTTTGATATGAATTGTTTGCACGCTGCTATAGTTAATCTGTCGTTTTTGACAATTTTTCATTTTATATCCATTAGGTAATAAGAGAGGTTTTATGTTCGTTTACAAGCACTGTTGAATGTGCATGATGTGTATGTTACCTGCTATTTATCATTTGTTTTTAACTCTTTTACGGGCATGTAATTATGCTTTTGTATTGCTAAAAACTTACCCGAATTTACTAACAATTTAAATATTAATAAAAAAAAAATGCAATTTGAAAATATTTTTCACGTCAATTATAAAAGCAAAATTTTATTTAAAAATTCAGGTGCAAATTTTGATTTTAATTAAATAGTACAAATACTTATACCACCGCTTTTTCAAGAGCTAACCGAAAATTCGTTGTACTTTTTTTCTTTGTATGCATGTTAACTAGTCCTACCATTGAGCTACTTTTAGAGAGCAACTAAAAACCAGCTCACTCTATAGGCGATATCGTTTTGAATTTTCACGCTATTTGACTGGCTTTTCTATATGAGTTGCTCTATAGAATTCACTTTTAAATGATGAAAAGAATCTTTGTTATCTTTCGCGCATGCGCAGATAAAAAATATTTCATACAACTGCTCATAGTTCATCCAATCTATACTAATATTATAAAGGAGTAAAGATTGTTTGTTTGTTTGTTTGTAGGGGGTAATCTCTGGAACTACCGAACCGATTTCAAAAGTGATGGTGGCAAATTGATGGTGACACCCCCTGCTCCAACATAGGCTATATTTTATGTCGGTGCCACTAACACCAGGGGGTGCAGGAGCAAAAAACGCTCTAAAATTGCGATTTTTTAGCTATCAGACTGGCTATCAAGCCCTGAGAGCTTGCCAGCCGGTTCTGTATGTATGTATGTATGTACGTACGTAATGCGATAACTCTTCATAGAAATATCCGTTTTCCTTCAAATTTTGTTTATAGGTTCACTGTGTTAAGGCGCTTCCCTGATTAGTTTTCGGGATTGATTGGTTAAGTACAAAGGGGGGGAATGGGGGGCTAATTCCCGCCCCCCCTTAATTTACATAAATGGGTTTTTCATGCAGAATTATTCCGTTTTCCATCAATTTTTTTTATAGGTTCACTGAGTTAAGGCGCTTCCCTGATTAGTTTTCGGGATTGATTAGTTAAGTATAAAGGGGGGGATCGGGGGGCTAATCCCCCCTTAATTTATATAAATGGGTTTTTCATGCAGAATTATTCCGTTTTCCTTCAAATTTTGTTTATAGGTTCATTGGGTTAAGACGCTTCTCTGATTACTTTTCGGGATTGATTGGTTAAGTATAAAGGGGGGAACGGGGGGCTAATCCCAACTTAATTTATATAAATGGGATTTTCAAGCAGCATTATTCCGTTTTCCTTCAAATTTTGTTTATAGGTTCACTGTGTTAAGGCGCTTCCCTGATTAGTTTTTCGGGATTGATTGGTTAAGTATAAAGGGGGGAACGGGGGGGGCTAATCCCCCCCTTAAATTATATAAATGGGTTTTTCATGCAGAATTATCCCATTTCCTTCAAATTTTGTTTATAGGTTCATTGGGTTAAGACGCTTCTCTGATTACTTTTCGGGATTGATTGGTTAAGTATAAAGGGGGGAACGGGGGGCTAATCCCTCCTTAATTTATATAAATGGGTTTTTCAAGCAAAATTATTCCGTTTTCCTTCAAATTTTGTTTATAGGTTCACTGTGTTAAGGCGCTTCCCTGATTAGTTTTCGGGATTGATTGGTTAAGTATAAAGGGGGGGAAAGGGGGGATACACCCACCCCCTTATTTTATATAAATGGGTTTTTCATGCAGAATTATTCCGTTTTCCTTCAAATTTTGTTTATAGGTTCACTGTGTTAAGGCGCTTCTCTGATTAGTTTTCGGGATTGATTGGTTAAGTATAAAGAGGGGAACGGGGGGGGGGGCTAATCCCCACCTTAATTTATATCACTGGGTTTTTCATGCAGAATTATCCCATTTCCTTCAAATTTTGGTTAAAGGTTCACTGTGTTAACACGCTTCCCTAATTAGTTTTCGGGATTGATTGGTTAAGTATAAAGGGGGGAACAGGGGAAAATCCCCCCCTTAATTTATATAAATGGGTTTTTCATGCAGATTTAACCCATTTCCTTCAAATTTTGTTTATAGGTTCACTGAGTTAAGGCGCTTCCCTGATTAGTTTTCCGGATTGATTAGTTAAGTATAAAGGGGGGGGGGATCGGGGGGCAAATCCCCTCTTAATTTATATAAATGGGATTTTCATGCAGAATTATTCCGTTTTCCTTCAAATTTTGTTTATAGGTTCATTGGGTTAAGACGCTTCCCTGATTACTTTTCGGGATTGACAAGTTAAGTATAAAGGGGGGAACGGGGGGCTAATCCTCCTTAATTTATATAAATGGGTTTTTCAAGCAGAATTATTCCGTTTTCCTTCAAATTTTGTTTATAGGTTCACTGTGTTAAGGCGCTTCCCTGATTAGTTTTTCGGGATTGATTGGTTAAGTATAAAGGGGGGAACGGGGGGGGGCTAATCCCCCCTTAATTTATATAAATGGGTTTTTCATGCAGAATTATCCCATTTCCTTCAAATTTTGTTTATAGGTTCATTGGGTTAAGACGCTTCCCTGATTACTTTTCGGGATTGATTGGTAAAGTATAAAGGGGGGAACGGGGGACTAATCCCTCCTTAATTTATATACATGGGTTTTTCAAGCAGAATTATTCCGTTTTCCTTCAAATTTTGTTTATATTTTCACTGTGTTAAGGCGCTTCCCTGATTAGTTTTTCGAAATTGATTGGTTAAGTATAAAGGGGGGGAACGGGGGGGGGGGCTAATCCAACCTTAATTTATATAAATGGGTTTTTCATGCAGAATTATCCCATTTCCTTCAAATTTTGGTTAAATGTTCACTGTGTTAAGACGCTTCCCTGATTAGTTTTCGGGGTTGATTAGTCAAGTATAAAGGGGGGGGGTATCGGGGGGCTATCCCACCCTTAATTTATATAAATGGGTTTTTCATGCAGAATTATTCCGTTTTCCTTCAAATTTTGTTTATAGGTTCATTGGGTTAAGACGCTTCCCTGATTACTTTCCGGGATTGATTGGTTAAGTATAAAGGAGGAAACGGGGGGCATATCCCCCCTTATTTTATATAAAAGGGTTTTTCATGCAGAATTATTCCGTTTTCCTTCAAATTTTGTTTATAGGTTCACTGTGTTAAGGCGCTTCCCTGATTAGTTTTTCGGGATTGATTGTTTAAGTATAAAGGGGGGAACGGGGGGCTAATCCCCCCCTTAATTTATATAAATGGGTTTTTCATGCAGAATTATCCCATTTCCTTCAAATTTTGTTTATAGGTTCATTGGGTTAAGACGCTTCTCTGATTACTTTTCGGGATTGATTGGTTAAGTATAAAGGGGGTAACGGGGGGCTAATCCCTCCTTAATTTATATAAATGGGTTTTTCAAGCAGAATTATTCCGTTTTCCTTCAAATTTTGGTTAAAGGTTCACTGTGTTAAGACGCTTCCATAATCAGTTTTCGGGATTGATTGGTTAAGTATAAAGGGGGGGAACGGGGGGATACCCCCCTTATTTTATATAAATGGGTTTTTCATGCAGAATTATTCCGTTTTCCTTCAAATTTTGTTTGTAGGTTCACTGTGTTAATGCGCTTCTCTGATTAGTTTTCGGGATTGATTGGTTAAGTGTAAAGAGGGAAACGGGGGGGCGGCTAATCCCCACCTTAATTTATATAAATGGGTTTTTCTTGCAGAATTATCCCATTTCCTTCAAATTTTGTTTATAGGTTCATTGGGTTAAGACGCTTCTCTGATTACTTTTCGGGATTGATTGGTTAAGTATAAAGGGGGTAACGGGGGGCTAATCCCTCCTTAATTTATATAAATGGGTTTTTCAAGCAGAATTATTCCGTTTTCCTTCAAATTTTGGTTAAAGGTTCACTGTGTTAAGACGCTTCCATAATCAGTTTTCGGGATTGATTGGTTAAGTATAAAGGGGGGGAACGGGGGGATACCCCCCTTATTTTATATAAATGGGTTTTTCATGCAGAATTATTCCGTTTTCCTTCAAATTTTGTTTGTAGGTTCACTGTGTTAATGCGCTTCTCTGATTAGTTTTCGGGATTGATTGGTTAAGTGTAAAGAGGGAAACGGGGGGGCGGCTAATCCCCACCTTAATTTATATAAATGGGTTTTTCTTGCAGAATTATCCCATTTCCTTCAAATTTTGGTTAAAGGTTCACTGTGATAAGACGCTTCCCTAATTAGTTTTCGGGATTGATTGGTTAAGTATAAAGGGGGGAACAAGGGAAAATACCCCCCTTAATTTATATAAATGGGTTTTTCATGCAGAATTATCCCATTTCCTTCAAATTTTGTTTATAGGTTCACTGAGTTATGGCGCTTCCCTGATTAGTTTTCGGGATTGATTAGTCAAGTATAAAGGGGGGTATCGGGGGGCTATCCCCCCCTTATTTTATATAAAAGGGTTTTTCATGCAGAATTATTCCGTTTTCCTTCAAATTTTGTTTATAGGTTCACTGTGTTAAGGCGCTTCCCTGATTAGTTTTTCGGGATTGATTGTTTAAGTATAAAGGGGGGAACGGGGGGGCTAATCCCCCCCTTAATTTATATAAATGGGTTTTTCATGCAGAATTATCCCATTTCCTTCAAATTTTGTTTATAGGTTCATTGGGTTAAGACGCTTCTCTGATTACTTTTCGGGATTGATTGGTTAAGTATAAAGGGGGGAACGGGGGGATAATCCCCCCTTATTTTATATAAATGGGTTTTTCATGCAGAATTATTCCGTTTTCCTTCAAATTTCGTTTATAGGTTCACTGTGTTAAGGCGCTTCCCTGATTAGTTTTCGGGATTGATTGGTTAAGTATAAAGGGGGAGAACAGGGGGATAATCCCCCCCTTAATTTATATAAATGGGTTTTTCATGCAGAATTATCCCATTTCCTTCAAATTTTGTTTATAGGTTCACTGAGTTATGGCGCTTCCCTGATTAGTTTTCGGGATTGATTAGTCAAGTATAAAGGGGGGGTATCGGGGGGCTATCCCCCCCTTAATTTATATAAATGGGTTTTTCATGCAGAATTATTCCGCTTTCCTTCAAATTTTGTTTATAGGTTCACTGTGTTAAGGCGCTTCCCTGATTAGTTTTTCGGGATTGATTGTTTAAGTATAAAGGGGGGAACGGGGGGCTAATCCCCCCCTTAATTTATATAAATGGGTTTTTCATGCAGAATTATCCCATTTCCTTCAAATTTTGTTTATAGGTTCATTGGGTTAAGACGCTTCTCTGATTACTTTTCGGGATTGATTGGTTAAGTATAAAGGGGGGAACGGGGGGCTAATCGCTCCTTAATTTATATAAATGGGTTTTTCAAGCAGAATTATTCCGTTTTCCTTCAAATTTTGGTTAAAGGTTCACTGTGTTAAGACGCTTCCATAATTAGTTTTCGGGATTGATTGGTTAAGTATAAAGGGGGGGAACGGGGGGATACGTCCTTATTTTATATAAATGGGTTTTTCATGCAGAATTATTCCGTTTTCCTTCAAATTTTGTTTATAGGTTCACTGTGTTAAGGCGCTTCTCTGATTAGTTTTCGGGATTGATTGGTTAAGTGTAAAGAGGGAAACGGGGGGGCGGCTAATCCCCACCTTAATTTATATAAATGGGTTTTTCTTGCAGAATTATCCCATTTCCTTCAAATTTTGGTTAAAGGTTCACTGTGATAAGACGCTTCCCTAATTAGTTTTCGGGATTGATTGGTTAAGTATAAAGGGGGGAACAGGGGAAAATCCCCCCCTTAATTTATATAAATGGGATTTTCATGCAGAATTATCCCATTTCCTTCAAATTTTGTTTATAGGTTCACTGAGTTAAGGCGCTTCCCTGATTAGTTTTCCGGTTTGATTAGTTAAGTATAAAGGGGGAAACAGGAAGGGGGGGCTAACCCCCCCCTTAATTTATATAAATGGGTTTTTCATGCAGAATTATCCCATTTCCTTAGAATTTTGTTTATAGGTTCATTGGGTTAAGACGCTTCCCTGATTACTTTTCGGGATTGATTGGTAAAGTATAAAGGGGGGAACGGGGGACTAATCCCTCCTTAATTTACCCCCCAGGGGGATACCTTCTTTAGGTATTCACGGGCTTCGAAACCCTGGGCACCTGAGCGATCTTTCTCTTTTCGTTTTTCCTCTCCATTCTTTTATCTAATCTTTCTTCTTTGTTTCACTCTCATTGTGGTTTCCTCTTCTGAGGTGAGGGCGATTCTGCATGAGCCGATATCATCCTGTTTATATCGACTCATGGAGAATTGTAAACCACCCATGCGTTTGCCGTGCGTGGCGACCCGTGTCCCTGGAAAGGGGGATCCTGGCAGTTGAGGGAAACCAACACACTGCTTTGGCCTCTGCTTCAGGTAGACGGGAGGTGCATATTGGTCCCGTATGCATCAATCGGCTGGTCAGCTGACTTGTCTGTCACTGGCTTGGGATCAAGTGAGCGGGCACATACTAGTCATTTCGTTAAAGGTGGAAACTGAAATAGGTGCGTCTTGTGAACGTATAGGCCCTGGTTAGCACTAGTGCACGAATGTGCATTCCCTTGTTGGGCTCGGTAGTGGGTGGTGCGGCCGGGGGTCTGAATTTTTTTTCTCTTTCTAATATGGATGGAAATACTTCAAATACTACTATTTCTCTCCCATGTGGAGAGCAACAAACTGTGCATAATGTTTCATTCACACGTTTTTTTGTAGTTCATCGCACTGATAGTGTCTCAAATAGTTCTTTTAAGAGAACTTCTCCATTTCTTATTGCAAAAACATTTCAGTCAATTTTTGGCGATGGTCATTCACTTAAAAAAATGCAGTCTGGGGATTTGCTGGTGGAGGTTTCTTCAGCGAGTCACTCAGAATTTCTCTCAAATTGCAAAGAAATAGGTTATTTTTCTGTTTCTGTTCAGGCCCATCAAACTCTCAACTCAAGCCGTGGTGTAATATCAGAACCAGATCTTTTACTCTCTACGAAAGATGAACTCTTGTCTAACTTAAAAGATCAAAATGTTATAGACGTACGCCGTATCACTATTCGTCGTAATGAGCAAGTACTTCCTACAAAGCACATTATTCTGACATTCAATAGCCCTACTCTACCAACTAGAATTAGAGCTGCATACCTGAGTTGCCCCGTCCGGCCATATATTCCTAACCCTCTCCGTTGTTTTAAGTGCCAGCGTTATGGCCACAGTAAAAATACCTGTCGTGGATCTGTTACATGTGCAAGATGTTCAGAAGCCGGCCATGAGAGTAACTCATGTGAAACATCCGAACGCTGTATAAACTGCAAAGGTGACCATGCAGCATATTCTCGCTCTTGTCCAAACTGGATACGTGAGAAAGAAATTCTTACCATCAAAATCACTCATAAACTTTCTTATCCTGAAGCTCGAAAATTGGTTGAATCTAGAACACCATCTGTAGGAGTCTCTTATTCTAGTCTATTCAAGCAACAATCAAAATCCGTAAGACATATAAGCACACAAACTGAATTCTCTTTACCACCAAATGATTCATCTGTTACACTAACTAGCACTATGAAGAAAAAAACCAGTAGTATTGGTGCTTCCGCTAGAATAAGACCTATGCCTGCACTAAAACTTTTGCCACCATCATCCGAACCTGTAAAAATAGTATATTATAATAGTCATTCTAGCCAGTTCATTAAAGAGGATACAGGTCAAACCTCTTTTTCATCTGCAAACAATTCGAAAAAACCTGTTTCCCCAACACAAAAAGCAAAACCCAAATCATGTACACAGAATGAGAGAAAGAAAACCTCAACCCAAGCCTCTTCACAGTGGAAAACTGTGAAGGGCAAAAACAACAAAAAATTTTGTCTTGACACACCGCTTCCTACTACAAAGGATTCCAAACAGCTGCTGCACTATGCAGAGGTAGATGTGAAATCGGAGACCTACAGTTCAGACTCAAATGATGATAATGCTGATAATACTGTTTTTGAGGTATTCGAACCTACGTAATTTTAAATATATTTCTGCTTGAAACTTTGAGCATTTTACCAATTTTTTTAAAGATTTTCTATTTTAATTGTGAAAGCTTGTGTTTATATCTTTTAGACATTGTGTTATATTTTCATTGAATGATTTTAATTATACATTTATCATCATATCACTTTTTTCATGTAAATATGTTATTTTCATTCATTTTGTTTTATGATAAAGTTTTAAGTCATTTTTAAATTTTAATTTGGTGTTCTTATTCTAATCTTTTTTTCGCGCTATTTGATTTATACACTGTATGACTATATCTGGATGGGTAAACCCATCCAGATGATTATCTCATTAAGTTTAGTTTCTTTTTTAGCTTTTATATTTCAATTTGACGTATGTCATTTAATCTTTTTTGGCGCAGCATGTCCCTAAAGGGACTTTGTGCCATAAAACCCTAATCAACCAACCAACCAACCAACCCTCCTTAATTTATATACATGGGTTTTTCAAGCAGAATTATTCCGTTTTCCTTCAAATTTTGTTTATAGGTTCACTGTGTTAAGGCGCTTCCCTGATTAGTTTTTCGGGATTGATTGGTTAAGTATAAAGGGGGGAACGGGGGGGGGGGCTAATCCAACCTTAATTTATATAAATGGGTTTTTCATGCAGAATTATCCCATTTCCTTCAAATTTTGGTTAAATGTTCACTGTGTTAAGACGCTTCCCTGATTAGTTTTCGGGATTGATTAGTCAAGTATAAAGGGGGGGTATCGGGGGGGCTATCCCCCCCCTTAATTTATATAAATTGGTTTTTCATGCAGAATTATTCCGTTTTCCTTCAAATTTTGTTTATAGGTTCATTGGGTTAAGACGCTTCCCTGATTACTTTCCGGGATTGATTGGTTAAGTATAAAGGAGGAAACGGGGGGCATATCCCCCCTTATTTTATATAAAAGGGTTTTTCATGCAGAATTATTCCGTTTTCCTTCAAATTTTGTTTATAGGTTCACTGTGTTAAGGCGCTTCCCTGATTAGTTTTTCGGGATTGATTGTTTAAGTATAAAGGGGGGAACGGGGGGGCTAATCCCCCCCTTAATTTATATAAATGGGTTTTTCATGCAGAATTATCCCATTTCCTTCATATTTTGTTTATAGGTTCATTGGGTTAAGACGCTTCTCTGATTACTTTTCGGGATTGATTGGTTAAGTATAAAGGGGGGAACGGGGGGCTAATCCCTCCTTAATTTATATAAATGGGTTTTTCAAGCAGAATTATTCCGTTTTCCTTCAAATTTTGGTTAAAGGTTCACTGTGTTAAGACGCTTCCATAATTAGTTTTCGGGATTGATTGGTTAAGTATAAAGGGGGGGAACGGGGGGATACCCCCCTTATTTTATATAAATGGGTTTTTCATGCAGAATTATTCCGTTTTTCTTCAAATTTTGTTTATTGGTTCACTGTGTTAAGGCGCTTCTCTGATTAGTTTTCGGGATTGATTGGTTAAGTGTAAAGAGGGAAACGGGGGGGCGGCTAATCCCCACCTTAATTTATATAAATGGGTTTTTCTTGCAGAATTATCCCATTTCCTTCAAATTTTGGTTAAAGGTTCACTGTGATAAGACGCTTCCCTAATTAGTTTTCGGGATTGATTGGTTAAGTATAAAGGGGGGAACAGGGGAAAATCCCCCCCTTAATTTATATAAACGGGTTTTTCATGCAGAATTATCCCATTTCCTTCAAATTTTGTTTATAGGTTCACTGAGTTATGGCGCTTCCCTGATTAGTTTTCGGGATTGATTAGTCAAGTATAAAGGGGGGGTATCGGGGGGTTATCCCCCCCTTAATTTATATAAATGGGTTTTTCATGCAGAATTATTCCGTTTTCCTTCAAATTTTGTTTATAGGTTCACTGTGTTAAGGCGCTTCCCTGATTAGTTTTTCGGGATTGATTGTTTAAGTATAAAGGGGGGAAGGGGGGGGGGCTAATCCCCCCCTTAATTTATATAAATGGATTTTTCATGCAGAATTATCCCATTTCCTTCAAATTTTGTTTATAGGTTCATTGGGTTAAGACGCTTCTCTGATTACTTTTCGGGATTGATTGGTTAAGTATAAAGGGGGGAACGGGGGGATAATCCCCCCTTATTTTATATAAATGGGTTTTTCATGCAGAATTATTCCGTTTTCCTTCAAATTTCGTTTATAGGTTCACTGTGTTAAGGCGCTTCCCTGATTAGTTTTCGGGATTGATTGGTTAAGTATAAAGGGGGAGAACAGGGGGATAATCCCCCGCTTAATTTATATAAATGGGTTTTTCATGCAGAATTATCCCATTTCCTTCAAATTTTGTTTATAGGTTCACTGAGTTATGGCGCTTCCCTGATTAGTTTTCGGGATTGATTAGTCAAGTATAAAGGGGGGGGTATCGGGGGGCTATCCCCCCCTTAATTTATATAAATGGGTTTTTCATGCAGAATTATTCCGTTTTCCTTCAAATTTTGTTTATAGTTTCATTGGGTTAAGACGCTTCCCTGATTACTTTCCGGGATTGATTGGTTAAATTATAAAGGAGGAAACGGGGGGCATATCCCCCCTTATTTTATATAAAAGGGTTTTTCATGCAGAATTATTCCGTTTTCCTTCAAATTTTGTTTATAGGTTCACTGTGTTAAGGCGCTTCCCTGATTAGTTTTTTGGGATTGATTGTTTAAGTATAAAGGGGGGAACGGGGGGCTAATCCCCCCCTTAATTTATATAAATGGGTTTTTCATGCAGAATTATCCCATTTCCTTCAAATTTTGTTTATAGGTTCATTGGGTTAAGACGCTTCTCTGATTACTTTTCGGGATTGATTGGTTAAGTATAAAGGGGGGAACGGGGGGCTAATCGCTCCTTAATTTATATAAATGTGTTTTTCAAGCAGAATTACTCCGTTTTCCTTCAAATTTTGGTTAAAGGTTCACTGTGTTAAGACGCTTCCATAATTAGTTTTCGGGATTGATTGGTTAAGTATAAAGGGGGGGAACGGGGGGATACCTCCTTATTTTATATAAATGGGTTTTTCATGCAGAATTATTCCGTTTTCCTTCAAATTTTGTTTATAGGTTCACTGTGTTAAGGCGCTTCTCTGATTAGTTTTCGGGATTGATTGGTTAAGTGTAAAGAGGGAAACGGGGGGGCGGCTAATCCCCACCTTAATTTATATAAATGGGTTTTTCTTGCAGAATTATCCCATTTCCTTCAAATTTTGGTTAAAGGTTCACTGTGATAAGACGCTTCCCTAATTAGTTTTCGGGATTGATTGGTTAAGTATAAAGGGGGAACAAGGGAAAATCCCCCCCTTAATTTATATAAATGGGATTTTCATGCAGAATTATCCCATTTCCTTCAAATTTTGTTTATAGGTTCACTGAGTTAAGGCGCTTCCCTGATTAGTTTTCCGGTTTGATTAGTTAAGTATAAAGGGGGAAACAGGAAGGGGGGGCTAACCCCCCCCCTTAATTTATATAAATGGGTTTTTCATGCAGAATTATCCCATTTCCTTAGAATTTTGTTTATAGGTTCATTGGGTTAAGACGCTTCCCTGATTACTTTTCGGGATTGATTGGTTAAGTATAAAGGGGGGAACGGGGGGCTAATCCCTCCTTAATTTATATACATGGGTTTTTCAAGCAGAATTACTCCGTTTTCCTTCAAATTTTGTTTCTAGGTTCACTGTGTTAAGGCGCTTCCCTGATTAGTTTTTCGGGATTGATTGGTTAAGTATAAAGGGGGGAACGGGGGGGGGCTAATCCCCACCTTAATTTATATAAATGGGTTTTTCATGCAGAATTATCCCATTTCCTTCAAATTTTGGTTAAAGGTTCACTGTGTTAAGACGCTTCCCTAATTAGTTTTGGGATTAATTGGTTAAGTAAAAAGGGTGGAACGGGGGGATAATCCCCCCTTATTTTATATAAATGGGTTCTTCATGCAGAATTATTCCGTTTTCCTTCAAATTTCGTTTATAGGTTCACTGTGTTAAGGCGCTTCCCTGATTAGTTTTCGGGATTGATTGGTTAAGTATAAAGGGGGAGAAAGGGGGGATAATCCCCCCCCTTAATTTATATAAATGGGTTTTTCAAGCAGAATTATTCCGTTTTCCTTCAAATTTTGTTTATAGGTTCACTGTGTTAAGGCGCTTCCCTGATTAGTTTTCGGGATTGATTGGTTAAGTATAAAGGGTGGAACGGGGGGATACACCCCCCCCCCCTTATTTTATATAAATGGGTTTTTCATGCAGAATTATTCCGTTTTCCTTCCAATTTTGTTTATAGGTTATTTCGAGAAGCAGAGTTTTGTCATATTTGTAAGAAAACTTTAGATGAGAAACGTACACGCGACCATGATCACCTGTCAGGTGCGTACAGAGGAGCTGCACATGTGGAATGCAACTTGAACCATAAGCAGTGTAAAACAATTCCTGTTATATTCCATAACTTGAAAAACTATGATGGTCATCATATTATGACAAAGCTTGGAAAATTCAAAGATCATGAAATCGATGTTATTGCTACTTCTATGGAAAACTATATCACCTTTAAAATCAGAAAGCCTACATCTCCTATTCAGATGGTGTTTATAGATTCTTTCCAATTTTTGCCTACGTCATTGGAAAAACTTGTTAAAAACCTTCAACCTGATCAATTCACTGTACTTGAAGAAAATTTCCCCAAAATAATAATTTATCTTTTCTTATACGGAAAGGGGTTTACCCCTATGATTATTTTACTTGTTTGAAAAATTTACTGAGAAGCAGCTTCCTCCACCTTCTGCCTTTTTTAATAGTTTAACCAATGAGCCTATAGGTGAAAAGGAATATCAACACGCCCAGAATGTATGGAAAACCTTTGATATCAAGACTCTTGTTGATTATCACAACCTTTATGTGAAGACAGATGTTCTACTACTTGCTGACGTGTTTCAAAACTTTAGGAAATTATGTCAGCAGTATTATGAAATTGACCCTGCTCACCTGTTTACAGCACCTGGGCTAGCATGGCAGGCTTGTTTGAAGATGTCTGATACACCTTTAGAGTTACTCAGTGATATAGATATGTTGCTTATGGTTGAAAATGGAATACGAGGCGGCATTAGCATGATAAGTAAAAGATATGCCCGAGCAAACATCCCTGGTACGCCCGATTATAAGAAAAATGAGGCATCCAGCTACATCATGTATTGGGATGCCAATAACTTATACGGGTGGGCTATGAGTCAATTTTTACCCTACGGCGGGTTTGAATGGTGTGAAACAAGTCATATCACAGAAGAGTGGGTTCTATCTCTATCTGATAGCTCCGAAATTGGGTATCTTTTCGAGGTAGACTTGGAATACCCGAAACATTTACATCCTTTGCATAATGAATACCCTGTCGCCCCTGAGAGAGTAACTGTGGAGGATAAGATGCTGTCTTCTCATGCAAGAAGCTTACTTAACAACAGAAAATTCTTGGGAATTCCTAAACTTATACCAAATTTAAATAATAAACGAAATTATATAACCCATTATCGTAATCTTAAATTTTATTTAGAACTTGGTTTAAAAATTACAGCCGTGCACAAAGCTTTAAAATTTAAACAGGGACCATGGTTACAGAAATATATTAATTTCAATACCGAAAAAAGGAAAGAAGCAAAATCTTCTTTTGAGAAAGACTTTTAAGTTAATGAACAATTATGTTTTTGGTAAAACCATGGAAAATCTACGAAAAAGAAGAAATATTGTGCTTTGTAATGGTGAAAAAAGAACCAAAAAATTAGTAGCATCGCCTACTTTTAAATCGTTTAAAACTTATGATGAAGACTTGACTGCTGTGGAGAGATTAAAAACTAGCATACATATGAACCGACCCATCTATGTTGGATTTTCTATACTCGAACTAACTAAACTTTGTATGTATGATTTCCATTACAATTTTATAAAGAAAACATATAAAGATCGTGCAGTTTTACTCTTTACGGATACAGATTCCCTAACGTATCATATTCAAACCAATAATATCTATAAGGATCTGGAGCAGCATCGTGATTTTTTTTACTTTTCTGAATACCCGAAATCTCATAGTCTATTCTCTGAAAATAATAAGAAGACGCTCGGAAAGTTTAAGGATGAACTGAATGGCGAATTAGCCCTTGAGTTTGTCGGACTGAAATCAAAAATGTACTCTCTAAAATCTGTTAAAGACGAAAAGAAGCGTGCAAAAGGCGTGTCTACGCAGATTGTTCGGCAGAAAATTACACATGAAGACTACTTGGAGTGCCTCCAACAACAAAAAACAAGTATGGAGAAACAGGTAAGGATTGCCCAAGATGACCATCGCCTATATACATTAACTCAAAATAAAATTAGCTTAAGTCCCTTTGACGACAAGCGTTATTTATTGGATGATGGGATCACCAGTTATGATTATGGCCATTATGATATTAATACCGTTTGTAATAAAGAAGAAAATGTTGATTTGTACTTCTAACGCAAAATCGTGATGTATATTTTGATCTGTAAATATCTTTATGTAAATTATTTTGTTATAATAAAAATTGTTGATTTTATTATTGAGTACTTTTTTAAATTTTTTAAGTAATGTGAAACTTTTTCTAAAAGAATTTTTTTTTTAATTTTAGAAACTTTTTAACTAACTACCGCATATTTTTTTTTCGTTATAAAAACATGAAAAATATTTCTAAAACTGTGATAAACAAGCAGATAGTCACACACACATACAAAGAGAACTATTTGTCACGCACACATACACACACATATATACACACATAAAGAGAACTATTTGTCACACACAGACACATACATACACACATAAAGAGAACTATTTGTTACCCACATACATACACACACACATATACACACACAAAGAGAACTATTTATAATAACTATAAGACATATATGCTTTTTAAAACATACTCTTACACACAAACCTTTTTAATAAAATATCAGATGTACCAACCAGGGGCGCAGCCAAGGGAGGGGTTTGGGGGTTAAAACACCCCCCAGAGATAAAACAATTACAATAATTGCCGTTTATATGAATCGAAAATAAAGTTAAATTTAAATTTTTTGGCCTTTCCGCCTTGGCGGAATCCGCCGCTTTGCGTTAAATGAAATTCTATTCAACAATGTGATTTAGTTAAATGGCGAAAATTCTACTTAAAACTGTGAAAGCGCATATTACATGCATCGGTAACCGAGAACTCTGTAGATAAACATATACAGTTTACATCTGAATTTGAAAATAATAACCAACTGTCTTTCCTTGATCTCATGGTTTACCGCGAAAATGACTCATTTCAAACCACAGTTTTTCGTAAACCATTCGCAGTTTCATTACCGCCACACCGTCTTTCATCTCACCCCCCGAATCAAAAATTGGCTACTTTTAATACCTATGTTCATCGCGCCTTAAAAATTTGTTCATCTGGGAGTTTACTCAAAGCGGAGTTAGACCACATTAAATCAATAGCCATTGACCGGGGTTATCCTGTTGAAATAGTTGATTCAATTCATAATAAACTAATTAAACGTACGCATTCCAATGTTAACAATGTTCGCAATGAAAATTTAATTATACTTCCATATTATCCGAGAATAAGCCATCAAATATCTACAATGTTGAAAAGATTCGACTTTAAAATAGTTTATGCACCGTTTAACAAAATCAAATTTACAGACCTCAAACATCCAATAGACAGATTTTCACATTGGGTAATTTATAAAATATCTTGCGAGCATGATAAAATGTATAT
Organism: Maratus michaelseni; assembly: GCA_963931845.1. NCBI lineage: Eukaryota > Metazoa > Arthropoda > Arachnida > Araneae > Salticidae > Maratus > Maratus michaelseni. Next base: position 30,998,836 of record OZ007599.1, read on the forward strand.
AAGTCAAACCAAGAGACCCTTTAAGGTCCACTTAGGGGAACATCAAACTGTGTTAAAAATTGTGACATTAAACGTTCTGCAATAGCTAACCATTGTTGGTCTGAAAATCACAATTTTAATGTTTCAGAGGGTTCAATAATTCAGAAATGCTCATCTATTTACCACCTTGATTTCTGGGAGGCTTATCACATATGGAAGAATTCAGGCAGCTTAGTTAATGATATGTCCAGTACACCAAATTTTTCAAATGTCTGGCTACCTTTCATTTAATTCATTATCATCGTCCCCCCCCCCTTTCTTTTTACTCCTCCGTACAAAGTGTTTCAAACGTCTGGCTACCTTTCACTTAATTCATTTTCTTCGTTCCCCCTTTTACTCGCCTTCGCACTTAAACTTTCCCGGTCTGGCGGAGCGTTCCTATTGGTCTCTTCGTCACATGTGTTTTTCTGACTCCACTGTTGTTTTTGACGAGGTCGCCGCCATTTCATCTTGGCGCGTGCGAAAGACGCAAGCAAATTGACATGGCTTAGGATTTTAAATCGGTTTTAATCTTTTGAATTGGCACTGATGATGGAGCTTTTAGGGGCTCCGAAACAGCTGTTTGCCAATATATATTTTTTAATTTGTGCTATTTCACGTTGTACATTTATTTTTTGATACTGGTGTGTCCTCATCATCAAAGACCCAAACTTTGTTTTGAGACTTAGTCAGCACATCATAACAGTATAGCCAGGTTTCGTCACCACTGCCACACGTACGCTTTGAGTTATATAGTATACAGTGGGCCATTTCTTAATTGCATTTTTGTCTTTGTTCCATGTTCGAAACAATAACAGGCCATCGAATTCCAGGGAAAAAATAAAACATACACTTTGTAAGTCTCTCTCAGTTTCAAACGGCTTTTTTTTTGCGTTTTTTGCTACCAAGCTATGTGCGAACCCAGGAAAAAATCTTTTCAAAAGTAAGAATTAATAAAAGTACTTTAAAGTTATAAAAAGCTATTTTTCGATTGTGACCAGATTTTTGCAATCAGTGTTTCTTTCGAATCATTTGTTACGTAGGGGGTCTGTACACAAATTTAAAGACTATACTTCATTTGTCAAACTATTCAAACTCTTTATGCCGAGAATTTGCATCTTAAAAGTAATCTCTATACTAAATTTCAAGTTTCTAACACTAACAGTTTCAACTAAATCATAATTTAGAACGCGTTTAGAAAGTTTTCCGCTCATTTCATCCTTTTAAATTTTGAAATTAAAAAAAAATGTTCTAAGGAAGCATTTACTACATAAAAGTAATCATCATGGCAAATTCCATACCAATTGTATCACATAAATCGCAATTTTAGAATGTTTCTTACTCTTGCAACCTTTCAAATTTCGAATTAAAAAAATAAATTCTGGGAGAGCATTTACGTCTCTTAAGTTACATCCATATAACATTTCAAGACTCTAGCCCTAAAAGTTCTAATTATATTATGATTTAGAACAATTTTAGAACGTTTTTTGCTCATTTCACATTTTTAAATTTCGAATTTTTTAAAAACAGTTTTGAACGAGTTTTTACATCCCAAAAGTTATCACCATGCCAAATTCCAAGCTCCTATACCAACTGTATCACACAAATCACAATTTTAGAACTTTTTTTTTTTTTTTTTTTTTGCTACTGCAAACTGTTCTAGGCTAGCATATAAGTCTCTAAAGTAACAAACATGCCAAATTTCATGTTTCTAGCCCTAAATGTACAAATAAATTGTAATTTAGAACGTTTCCTGCTCATTTTCCCTTTTTAAATTTTTAACTTTTTAGAAAACATTTTTAGTGAGCATTTACATCTTTTTAAAGTAACCGCTAGACCAAATTTCAAATTTCTAGAATCAACAATATCGAAGAAAGTGCAATTTTAGAATGTTTTTTTGTTCTTGCACCCTTTTGGAACTTGATGTACCGAAAAAATTGTTTGGAAATTGTTGTATAAAATATAGCCTATGTTAGAGAGGAGATGGTTAACAGAATTTTGACACCATTATTAAGGTTCCATACTTAAAAAGTAAAAACGAAACTATTATAAGATCACTCATGTGTCTTATTCTTTTGGCGCTCAGCAGGGAGTTAATGGTAATCGACGCAGAATCATCTAAGGGTTGTTGTTAATGATTTTCGAAAAAAATGTGTCTGTAAGTAGCTGAGATATTAATTAAAAACCCATCTAGAAAACAACGGCATGGATCAAAACAGTGTTGCTACTTTGCGACCTACTTTTGAAGCGCGCTTGACACAATGCTAAGATTAAACTTTGTACAAGATCTTTGCTTTAGGTAAGACGAATCATGATAGTCAACATTTTTCATACCAACTGAATTCAATTATTGAGGGCAAATATTGAAAAATAATTCATAGAATAATTCTAAGACATTAAGAGTAAGTAATTTTGAGACAACAATCGCTTATAATTCAATATATAATTCATTTATAATGAAAAACTTTTTTGTTAACAAATCACTTGAATTATCATGCCTGCATATGTTTTCATTTTTGAAAATGAATCGGAAAGTTTCGCGTTGTTCAGCATACTTTTTTTAAATGCTTTAAAATTGTCTACTATTACGACAAATATTATTGACAAGTAACTTTTCGTGTGAAACTCAATGACTTCTTCCGAAGCGTGATTGGTTCTCTGCCAAGTTTAAACTTTGTACAAGGTCTTTGTTTTAGAGGGAGATACATTCGTTGTTTCTCATTCCAATACCAATAAAATTAAATTCTGGCATGTAATATTGTTTTAGGTATGTGACTATGTGAGCATATTGTCTTTGAACAGTTCTGATATTTTGTGTGGTACGCGAATAAAACTCGCATATGGCCAATTACTTTTTAAATCCGTTCTGTAGTTCCAGAATTAACCCCTGCAAAAAGAACAAATGTTGCTGTTTAATAATATTAGTATAGAACGACTTCAATTCAAACTCGGATATTTTTAGAGAACTTTAACAATAAAATATATTTTAACGAAATTTTCATCAGATTTACATTAAATAATGCGAAATTCGGTGTCATGTAAAGTACTGTAAGGGCACAGTAATTTTGTCTACAATAAAGTGTTTAATATCAACTACATCACAAAACATCGATTACCTTAATTGAGTTGTTATATTTGGCAAACAGCAAGGTAGGTAAGTCTATTGAAAATTTTATTAAAATTGCTTCATTATTATTAAAGTTAGGAATAAGAATTCGTGATTCTCTTGTAATGAAACCTTGGGGATTTTTGATTGAACAAATGGATTGCAACTCTGTTATTTTCTATGTAAAAATTATTTGCTGTACTGTGCTCTTCCATCTTAAAGTTTGCCCCTCATCATTTTTAAACATTTTATAAATCTAATTTAGTTTTGTGTTATTTCATTGGTGAATTTTATAGTTTGTAACTCTAATATTGTAAACGCTGTTTAAATGAACCATAACCAACGTAATTGCAGAGAAAATCATTATGATTTCATTCATTTAACCCTTTCCGGCACAGTGGTCCCACTCCGGGCACACCTAATTTTAATTCAAAACTTGCATTCCGCACCAATAATATTTTAATAAAATTTTGCTTATTCAATGAAAGCTTAAAATAAGGAGTTCTAATTTTCTAAAAAAGTCGTTTGTAAATTCCGGTGTCAGTCAGTAATTTCGCATTTTACGAACATAATTTGTCTGCGCCGGAAAGGGTTAAAAGACTGATTCCATTAACTGGTGATTCATATAACCCGCGACTACCTTTATCAGAAACTCAAACCTCCCCCCCCCCCCCCCCTAGCACCGAATTCTGGCTGCGCCACTGGTACCAACAAAATGAGATGAAAAGATTATTGCAAGAAAAAAAGGGTTGATTCTGAACAATGCACTATCGGTTGCTTGGTTGCTCAGCTGCGGCTGCGCCTGTGGCCGTTGAACTCTCATTATCCTACTACTCCCGGCGTTGCCCAGGCCCGTCATAAAATCTTCTAAACGCGAAAATACTTTAAAATGTTGGCGATTTTTAGAAACTGTTGCACGAGCTCCGACTAAACTTTATTTAAAAGGGAACACATTTTACTATATTCGGCTAATAGAAATAAACTTTTACTGATGTGGAAAATTACCGCTAAAAATTCTGAAAATCGCAAAAATTAAATAGAAGACAAAATTTGCTATAATGGGTTATAAGATTAAAATAGGATTCTTTTTATGAATGACGAAAATTCGCCACAAAACGCGGAAAATATCTAAAAATCCCATAAAAAATTTTTACGAAAAATTCAAAAATCGCTATACGAATTCCGAATAAAATTTATAGAATAAAAGACAAGTTTACTATAGTGGACTAAAAGATTAAAACAGGACTTATTTTTAATAACGTAGAAAAATCGCCTCAAAACGCAAATAAATAAATAAATACATAAATTCCACTTAAATCGCATAAAAAATCGCTAAAAATTAAAAAATAGCTGAGGGTACAATTTAGTATCTAGTGGGCTAAAACATAGTAACCGGAAATATTTCACGAATGTTAAAAAATCACAGCGGAACACGAAAAAATGGTTCCGCTCTCAAAGCTGGTAGACGTGGAGGTGCTGGGTTTGAACCCCATCGCGCCCGTCGGCCGCATCGTTCGGAGTTTTGCGGGGTTTTCTTCGGACTTTGGGTAACCTTGTATAAATATGGGTTAGTTTCCCTTATAAAAACCTCTCCATGCTATGGGCCCATCTCCTCGGCGTATATCCCTCGAGTAGATAATCGACTCTAATAAACAAACACCATCAATCTTTTATCCCAATTTACTGAATTTTGTCCTCAGCTAATTTTGAATTTTTTATGATTTTAGCTTTTTTTCGCATTAAATCTGTCGCGATTTTTTTAACATTCGTAAAAGGAATCCTGTTTTAATCTTTTTGCCCAGTATAATATTTTGTCCTCTGCGATTTTGAATTTTTTACGAATTTGTATGAAATTTTTAGATTTTTTACGCGTTCCGCGGAGATTTTCTGATAATCATAAATGCAATTCGGTTTCAATCTTTTATCCCAATATAGTAAATTTTGTTCTCTGCTATTTTTAATTTTTTACAGATTTATTACGTGATTTTTTCTACAATCGTAAAAGGAACATTCTTTTATCCGAATATAGTAAATTTTGTCTTCTAAGATTTTTGAATTTTTTGTGAATATTTTCTGATTTTTGTAGTTTTTTTCTGATTTTTGTTCGCTTTTTAACACTTTCCAACCTAGTTGAAAAGTGTTTATGACTTCGGTTTGTCTGGCCGTCTGGCCGTCTGGCCGTCTGGCCGTCTGCCGTCTGCCGTCTGCCGTCTGTCCGTGCTCTAACTCCCGTAAATATGCTCGGATTGCCCTGCAATTTTTATATGTTATAATCATTATCTATAGCATGTTCCCTATTTCAACGGAAGTATGTAGCACTTATAGTTTTTTTACAGGGACACTCAAAAGAATTCCGTTACATTGCGGTCTATGGGGAAAAATCATTTGCGGTTTATTTAAATAATGTTTCACTATTTTAAACGCATTGAAATTTATATATATCACTAAGGTGCATTAGAAGAAGCTTAATATGAAATAGGGTGTGCATAGCACTTATACTTACTTTACAGGGACAGTCAAAAGAATTCCGTTACATTACGTCTATGGAGAAAAATCGTCTGCGCTTTATTTAAACAATGTTTCCCTATTTTAAACGCATTGAAATTTATATAAGGTTCATTACAAGAGACTTACTACAGAATATTGTGTGTATAGCAGTCATCGTTCATTTACAGGGACACACAAAAGAATTCTCTACTGTATGTTAACAATAATTCCTGGGAGTGCGTTTTAAGTTACTAAACGCGATTTTAATTTTAAATCGCTTTTTGTCTATTACGTGGTGTGTATAAATTCTGTAGATCCTATACAGGGAAGCACAAAAGTTCGGGAAAACATTTCCGTATTATTTATCTCCAGACGGAGAATTTTAAACTGTGCTACGTGTTTCCTAACTGAACTAAAATTTAGCATCCTATGTAGTATATATACAAATCTATAGATCCTATACAGGGCTGAATAAAAGTATTTGGATTACTTAGATGTTATCTTTTAGCTTATTGAAGAGTATGATTCGTAAAATTATTTTGGAAGCGTTGGAAAGTGTTACATAATCTATGCTTGACGCATGATTTTTCGTTCTTGTTTCACCTTTTGCGGTGATTTTTTGGCATCTGTTGAAAGAATCTGGTTTCAAACGTTTAGTTCAATTTTAAAAAATTGTTCTCTGGGATTTTTTAATATTTTATGCGATTTTTAGCGTTTTGTGGCTTTTGACATTCGTAAAAAGAATCCAGTTTCTTTTTTCTTTCTTTCTTTTCTTTTTTTTTTTTTTTTGCTAAATATAGTAAATGTTATTCTCTACTATTCTTGAATTGTTTGTGTAATTTTTACCTTTTCGCATTTTGCGGTTATTTTTTCACATTTGTTTCTGTAACTGAAGAACTGTTCTGTAGATTTAATTACTTTCATGATTAAACTGAAGTTGGAAGAATAACAACTTGACACTATAATAGGAAGAAATTGATTCCTATGACAACGTGAATGACGATGCTGCAGTTTTTTATTTTAATCTGGATCAAAAGATAAATCGCAATAATTCAGGTTCGTTATATTCGAGATCGGAGCGGGGATATCTCGCACATGTCTATATTGTCGAAGGCAGTAGGGCCTCCAAACCCAGGTTCGTTTGGGAGAAACTGGCCAGCGAAGCTCCTCTACTATATTAAATAATTATAAAATATAATTTATATAATTAGATTTGTAATTTATAGAGATAAGAGAAACTTATTAAAAAAGAGCAATAGGTTTAACATAAGGGGATGGCTGCTAGTGCAATCACGCGGGTCCTCACTTATTGGGGTCCCGAATGAAATTAAAAAGCATTTTTTTAAACCTTTGAATAAAAAAACGGAGCATTAAAGTTTTGAACCTTGCGTCCCACACTTTTTTTCACGTGTTTAGCCCCCGCCCCCCACCTCTCCCCCCCAAAAAACACTAAAATAAGATTTATTTTTTAAATAGAATTTACAACCTCCAATTTTTTTTCTATCTGGGGACTTATATAAAGAATAGGCGCTAATGAAAGAAAGCGACCATCTGTTTTGGTTGAAGGAAGTAATAGTAGAAATTATTGCAATTCCAGTAAGAAAAATGATAATTACCAATACCTACTTTTTCAAAATTTGACCAAGATCTTTAATGAAAAATGAATTTGATTAAAACACAAACTAAAATTTTATTTAAAAATATTTCTTTTTCAAATAATTTTAAAAGTTAAACTTCGTTATTCTGCTCAAAGGTCTGTAATAGCTGACTACTGGGCCCCTGACTTTGCCAATCCCAGTACGGTTAGGGTCGGGCCCGGGTTTAGAAATTTTGGCCCGTGCAGATCTCTATTGTGAGGTCCGATACAGATGTTTGAGGGGCCCTCTCCCATTCCCCTACATATAGTATATGCATATACATAATACAAAATATGTCTTTACAGGACCCTTTTCAGCTTAGTGTCCAATATAATTGTACCCCTTATCGCCTTCTGTGAATTACTGAAAGCTAATCCCTGATAAAACGACAATGCCTAATGAGAAATGTAGTTCTAGTCCTGAGGCTCTTTTGCCTCAAGGTATATAGGCTGCGGTTGGTCCTTTCTAGGAAAACAGGAAGTTTCTCCATTCCTGTTTATTTGTAAAAAGAATGATCAAGGACGTGACGTGACAATTTGTTCCCTCAGTATAGGAAAAGAGATGAGACCGGAGTTTTCAATAACTTTGTTAAAATCTTCTAGGAAATGGTTTTTTATTTTTCAAGTTAATTTGTAAAAGAAAGAAAATGTATGTGCAAGTTCAGATTTGGAATATTATATAATTTCTTATTTTTCTTTTTTCGTTCAGTCTGGTCCGGGGCCTCTTTGCTCCCGGTCCCTTGGGCAGTTGCCCCCTGTGCCCTCCCCCCCTCTCGCCAGCCCTGCATAGGAGTCTTAGTTTCGACAACCTTTCAATTCCGAATCCCACTCTGAGTTAAAAGTTCTACTCTTGAGAGTCGAGATAGCTTTCTAGCAGTGAGTCGACAGTTCGACTCACTTAGAAGATGCCGAGTTTCAGAATCGACTCTTCGACTCTTAGGCCATCTCTAGAAACACGTGATAAATTGCCTAGCGTCGGATGTCCGGCAACGGATATTCACCCATGCAAACAACATGAATCAAACCAGAATATCATCTCCTTTATTCCATCAAAATTACAGTAAAATTGGATTGAAGATAGCAAAAGGCACGTGCTAAAAAAATAACAACTAACTGCATAAGAGGATGACGTCATCCGCTTCGAGGAAAACACGGGACAAAGAAAAAAATAAATTGAATAGATATAAAATAATTATGAATATTGTAAAGAATACACTTTAGGCTACACATGAAATGTCATTGCTTCTATCGATCGATGGTGTATTTTTCTTCTATACCTGCGGTTTCCAACCTTTTTTTCTCATACGTACCCCTTGCTTAGATTTTTCATTTATGCGTACCCCTTCTCACATAAACTGTCCCAAAATATTTTTGTTATTGTTCATTAGTAATGTTCTTGTGCTAGTTAGCAATGTTAGATGCATTTCTCTACAGAATTCCAATTTTCAACCCCTTATACATTTTAAACCACAACGCAATATCAACATAAAGTCATTCAAAACATTAAATATTAGCTAAAGATTTCAAATTAAGCACTCACAAAGAAGAGGTGAAACTGCACTCATGGATACACGTTAAGGTGTTTATGCTAATTCTGACCAGTTGAACACTAAAATGATGACATGTTTTCAAATGGGTTTAAAATGAAATTGTCGAAACATAAGCTACGATACGATTCATATTTTATCTAGATATTTCTAAAAGTATTAATAAGAAAAGGAGAGACACATGCAAATTCGCAAAATGTTATTATGAGTGGGCGGAGATAATGGCAACAAATGGTCAACCCATTTCTAAATTTCGGTATTTTCCTTCATTTTATGCGAATAGCCTATTTTACTTTTACAGAACTGCTTGTAAACAAAAAGTTCGGAGATTTGTTTTTCTGTCTTCATTTTAAGTTTTATTTTTTGCATTATCCGCCTTTACCAATGTAATTTTCAAGTACCCCCAACTATTGCACTACGTGCCCCCTAGGATACGCGCACCCCAGTTTGGGAACCGCTGATCTAAACATTTAAATTTTGTTTTTTAACCATAAATAAATAAACCCGTGCGGAGATTTATCCTTTTTGTACTATTTGTTTTGTATAATGCGGTATTTTATTTTTGTGGCAACATTGATTTGAGGAAAACCTTCCATTTTATTTATGAAAATAATGCCGATTTAATTTTTAATTAACTGCAATTTTTAATTAAAAAAATATGTTTTAACGAAATATAAGTGTATTATGTCAAAAGCCGGTTCAAAAACCTTTCGAATGATACCTTATTTATTGGTGTGCGTTTTGTAAAAGTATACAAAAAGGGACGTTGACAACAGAAATAATATAGATGATTGAATTATTTGAATTCCCAATAAAGCTTAATAAAGATCTTAACACTTGCCTCTATTCAATTAGTAGAAAACAAATCAAAATAAGACATTGATAAAAATCCGTGCTTCCTATTCCCATACGAAATACTTTTCTGTTCACGTCCGTCCTTGTAATCACTTTGTCCTGCACCCCAATGACTAGTTGAAAACAGATCAAAGACCGACACATTTATGGAATAATGCGCATACCATATCCGCGGGAACATAACACCTATTTCCTTGGATTTCCCCCCATTCTCGAAAACGGACCTGGAATTTTGTTTATAACACAAAGTTCGTTCACTGTCTTTTCCAAGGACCTACGACTGCGATACGAAATACGATATAATTCTTTCAATGAAGCAGACGCAATAAATCCCCTGCATTGCTAGCTTCACGTAAATAGAGCACCTTCGTTGCGAGTCTCTGAATTCACTTCTAATAACTTAACTTTAGTTCATAAATGTTATTTATTTACATAAGCTACAGGCAGAGTGCGTCAGAAAATGTATACACACTTTGAATGATTGAACTCCAGTTTGAACTCCAGTTTTTATTCACATAGAATTAATATTTAAATTGAAAAGAATCTACATAATTTGTATAACCGCTCCTCCTACCGCACATGTTCAAAATATGACCGTTCTTGGTCCATACACTGCTGATAACGGTGGGCTCTTGATTCACAAACTTCAACGAACATTTCATTGGGTGTTGTTTTCTTAATCGGGGTCCCGGAATATTGTCTATGAACATCCATTCGTTTCAAACTTATCTTTTATCCGATGAATTGGAAGTCGCATCTGCCTGAAGATATTGTGTTTGTATTTCTGCTACATTTTCGTATTACAATAGTATTTAAAATAAATTTTCGTTTTATAAAAGTTGCTCTACTCATTGTTTCCAATTCATTTCACTTTGAAAAGAAAAAAAATTAAAAAGATATGACCCGTTCAACAATGTATGTATACATTTTTCTGACGCGCCCTGTATTTAAATGACTGCTTTAACTTTTTATCTAAATTTCTTATTTTATTTAAATTGCTCCACATAAAAATGCTCGTAACAGTATCCCCCCTGTACGTATAAAATTTTTGAATGGAGTGATTTTTTTTTTTTTTTTACTATCGTGAAATACTCAGGGCCCGACTTAGACTGCCTGGGGAACCCCGGGTCAAGCATCAATCTTGGGGGCTCCTTTCTATCTATACATACAGATTGTTTGTGAATTATGACTAGTACTAAAGTGACTAGTATTAAACATGATACGTATTGTACATATACATAAATTTTGTACCAGATAATATTCACACCTGTATACAGGTATCGCATCAAAGAGGGCCACAACTTTAAGAAAAATGCTAGCAGGAAAATGAGTAGGAAACTAGTAGAAAAAAATGATGGATTGGTTGACGGGAGTATTTGTTTGCAAACTTTCCCTTTGCTTATCTACGTATGTCCTAATTTGTCTAATAAGAAAAATACCTCAATGGGTCATCCTAAACTTGCCTCGTTAAGAGGAAATCGTGAATAATGAATTAATCTTGAAAACAATGGACTTCTAAGTTTTTATAATAAAATTGTAACTATTAGTTTTCGAATGATGTAGCTCTTTTTTTCGGGGTGCGGGGGGGGGGGGGGCATGGCGTAATGGAAGCAGAGAGGGGAAGGAGAGGACCCTACTCCTTTCCTGAATCTTTGAAAATGTTTTTGGTCAAAAGATAACTTTTGGCAAATTTTAACCATTTGGCACCCTCTTAACAAAAATCCTGATGACTACCATGGGGGCTCCCTCAAATGTTTGTCGGGCTAAGTTGCCCCGCACGCCACTGCATTAGTCATGCCCTGGGAATACTCTACTAACGAAGAATTCAATTAAAGTCGTGAACTAGAGGACCGCTAGTAAACGCTTAGCAGTGGGAGAATCAATCTGACAAGTCCATATACCTGCCCGTTGTGATTACTCCAGGGCACCCAAATTAATAAGTCTCTAGGGTGGTGCGTCTCAACAACTTATAATAGACGTTAAGATTCGCTTATATGCTTTTTGCTAAGAAAGTCGTAAATCATTCGACTGGCCTTTCTTTTCCAAAGGGTCTGTGGTTATCAACAAAAGAAAGAGGCGGTAATAAACCTGTCAGAGATGTTCTCTGGTGACTCTTGACCTTTAAACAAGCTAGGAAGGCTGAACGCATGGAACAGACCGTCTGATCACATGAAAAGAGCCTTTTTATCGCAAGAAAGGGACCGCTTATCAAAACGAAGTATGTTTTAACTTTAAGGCTGTTTACACGCAACACTTGCTTAAAAACTCGCAAATCATTCCCCTTGACTTTCTTTTCCAAAGGTTCTGTGGTCATCAACCAAAAAAGGGATTCTCAACAAAAGGAAGAGGTGGAGATAAACATGTCAACGACATCCGACACTGAACTCTGACCTCTAGATTCTAGAAGTCGTAAAACATGAAAGGGAGCGCCACACTGCAAGAAAGATTACGCTTAGTACATACCTAGTGTGTTTTAAGAGGCTATTTCACTGAACTGAAAAAACCAAGTATGCGTATTGAAACGATAAATGTTGTCACTGATAAGTCGTATCCGAAAGAGAAAGATAGACACTTAAAGACCAATGATATATATTAAAAGCTTGTAACTGATAACAGAATGCTCATCCCACAAGATAAAATTATACCCATTTACCGAGTTCAGAGATGAGAGGGTGAAAAAAATCTTTATCGATCCCAAAACCATAATGGTTTTTAAAAATCTTTATCTTTATGATTATATGCCTAGTAAAACAAATTATTAGCATCTATTTACATCATTTCAGAAGGGCAATTTTAACACTTTCTTCTCTTCTTTGCTCTCAAAATGAAATTTGCAGCTTTTTATCCTACAAGTTGCATACAAACAAAGGCAAGGTTTCACACAACATTAGGCAGTCTTTCTTTACGTACTGTATAATTACTTCTATCAAGATTTTCTATCCATTTTGTTTCGGATTATTCGTGCTCAGTTCAGCATCAATCTATCGCAGCCGGAGTTGGGGTTGCCTTAAGACTCGGTTATGATTGGCTGAACCGGTTCTGATTAGCTTGGTTTTTCGACTGAACTTGAATTTGAGACCCAAATCTGCGAGGATGCGTCAGCCTGTGTTATAGGAGCTCTGTCTCCACATTGAGTAAACGGAATAAGTTGCGTTTAGTGCACAAACTTGCAAGTCAGCCTGAGATATAAATCTTCCTATTCTTCTTGAATCAATTTGTGGTCAGGTACAAAAGAAAGGGGTGGTGTCAATGGCTGTCAACTGTTTTCGCTTTCACCTCTGAGAAAGTCGCAAAACAAAAATCGTAAAAGATAAAAAACCACAAGAAAAGAAACTGACCTAAATCTACGCACTGTTCGAGCCTTAACGGCTGAACCTGATACCTGGCAAGGTGGCAAGGACGCCCATATGATTAATTTTGAGGGGGGGGGGGGGGGCAGCTGAGAAAAATCTCAACTTTCTTCAAAGCTATCATATATTTTAATAAGTATAAGGTATTAAAATACAGAAAAAATTGTCATTGTAAAATCCTAGTTTTATGTTTTTTCGTGAAGTTTCAATCGAAAAAAAAAAAAAGAATTTTACTGATTTTTAAAAAATTCCATTATAGTTTAACATTATTAGAAATGATTATGAGACCACTAAAAACAAAAACTACATTTTATATGAATTAAATTTAATTTATTTTTCGTTAATGAAGAAGTTTCATCGAGGCAATACAATTACTCTTTAGTACGAGTACACCATTCTATTACTATAGTACTTCTCAGAAAAGTAAATTGTAGATTTGTTTTGTTTTTTAATTTAAATCTATCTCTAACCAATTCATATCTTTAATTCGGTCTTCATGGACGCTAAATAAGCATTGATAAGACGCTCTTCAGCCCCTTGCGAGTACTAAATGATCTTTCTACAGTGCATGTTGAATGAATTGTCATATCATTTAATATTGAGATTATAATCTTAAGTGAAGGAAAAAGTATAGTTTCTGCGAGAAGACCATTACTCAGATAGTTTCTTAATTTCTTTCACAAACATATGTTTCCCATATTCTAAAACGGAATTTGTGTCCGATCTCGTGTTTCCCGTTTTATAAAAAGAAAACTATTCGAAAGGACTAATTAAAAACTTATCAAAATAGAACCCGATTTAAAAAAATCCCTGACGGCTCGGCCTACAGGCGCAGGTAGATTTCGAAGACGCAGACCGTGGGGCGCCTGTTTGTTGGAGAATTGAGGAAGAAATTACCTTTTTGCCATGATGCCGCAGTTGGGACCACCCACTTCGAAATCTAACTTGTTTGCAGGCGGAGCCGGCAGGGATCTTTTTGTTTTTATTTTATTTTATTTTACTTTTTTGCTATAAGGGTTGGTCCTATAAAAAACTTGTCAATATAAAAGTTTTAGATAATATTAAGAGAATTTATAATAAATTTAAGCGGATTTGATGTCTTGTGAATGGACGAAGTTATGAATTTTTTCCTCTAAAACCAAACTCAGCATAAGCAGCATAGCAGCACCACCTGTAGGGAAGTTTACACCAAAACCTAATCAGCAACTGCTTATGTCAACGTCTAACTGAATGTGCAGTTTTATGAAAATGCGTGCGTTTCAGTTCTTGAGATATAGCTATAGTGGAAATCGTAAAAAATGCAGCATAGCAGCGCCACCTGTTGGGCGATTCACACGAAAAACTAATTAGCACCAATTTATATCAAGGACTAACTGAATATAAAAGTTTTATTAAATTCGTGCATTAGTTCTTGAGATAGCGCGGCCAAAAATTTTTGTCACACACACACACACACACACACACAGAAACAGAGAGAGGCAGACAGACAGACATTTTCTAAAAACACTCAAATCGTGTTCTGGACCTTCTAAAACGTACAAGTCTGTCGAAATTTCCATGAATGCATTACTTTCTTCTTTCAAAGATAGAAGAAAGTAAAAAAAAAAAAAAAAAAAAAAAAAAAAAAAAAAATCATGGTTATGACAAAATGAATTCCTAACAAATATACCTGCTAAGGCGAAAACTCGTCTAAAACTTAAATTTCTTCCAGTTTCTTCTGATTTTGTCTAGCCAGGTTTTACTATGCTTTGTTTTTGCAAGATAAAGTTAAAAGTTTCATGTCTTGCAACAAATTTATATTGAAAAAAAGTTTGACTAGATCAAAATCTAGTAGGGGGGAGGGGGGCTACAGCCCCTCTTGCCTCCCTCATATGTGCTCTCTTGGTACCTGGTATAGAGGCGGGCTTTTTAGCATTTTCGAGTGTATTGTTTTTCTTTAACTGCAGCATAGGTTTAATTTTTTTTAAACGACATAGAAAGTCTTCTTGGAAAGCTAAATATTTAGGCTACAATTGCGTTTTTACCAAATTTTAAAACGTCAAACAGTTTTTTCGCGTTAACACACTAAACATGAATATTTAATAAGCCTAAAATGACGCACTTATATCGCATTAAAATTAAAAATATGAAATAAAACTTGAAAAGGGAGCGCATAATTTAAATGTACAGGTTTTAAAAGCTGCAAAAATTACCCAACTCGAGCAAAATGCGAAATAATGACCTTCTAAATATCTTCCGTGGAAATAACATTAGCCATTGGGTCTTGGAGAGTTAGTGAGGTAACCTTGAAGTTCTTTGGCCCTCCGCAAGAGAGCAGTGATTTGGGATACAAACCTAAACACGCAACTAACAGATTTCGCTACTAATTACCTAAAGGGATATAAACGAACTGCAATCCTCTGTATACATGATGGTACACCAAGAAACTTAAAATGTGGCAATGAAAAACGATAGTAAAATCTGTATTTTCCGCCAAAGCAAACTTCACATAACTTAGTTGCCGGGCACAAAACATATAAAAAAAGAAGAACTGGTTGGACCTTACAGAATTCTATGGAAACATATATCAGAAGTGCATTTGAGAAAACTTACGCACACCAATTTGTGATATCAGATGCAGATACAGTACGTCCAAACATTACAATATCCTAAATAAAAGGACTTCATCATGTAATATATTTGTTTTTCATGTAATATATATATATTTCACATTCGATAAAACATTATTTTCAAAATATAAATGCATTCTTACTAATAAAAAATACCATAGTACTTTTGATGATATGAAGATGATGCACATTAGATAAAGTGCTAGCAATAGAAATTTCTTTATAATCATACTAGTAAATATTTCTCTTTAATGTTGCATTTATAGACGGGCCCTTTAAAGGTGCAGGGACCCCCCCCCCCCTTCTCTCTCTCTCTGTCTGAGGCTCTTCTAATAGGTTTTTAATAAAACAAAATTGTTCTCTAAAATACTTTCATCATTAAAAAAGAAATAAATAAATTTAACCACTCTTAAAAATTTGCTTTCCAGTCAGGTCCCGATCAGGTCAAAGGGAGGTCCAGGGTCTGATATTTATTCGGAGCACTCTTCCTATACTGTCACAAAAAATTAATCTTTTCCTATGTCTTAGAAAACAAATATGAATATATAAAGGTCAATAAACTATACTTTGGACAAAAGGCGAGTTAACGAGTCCCACTTTCTATATATGAATTCAAAATTTTAATTTTCTAACAGAGTTGAAAAATGTTTATGAATTCGGTTTGTCTGTGTGTCTGCCGTCTGTCTGCATGTCTGCCTGTCTATCTGTACTCTAACTCGTATAAATATACTCGGATTGACATGCAATTGATGTATGTTTTTAAAGTATATCATGCCATGTTCGGTATTGAAAATGAAGCGTGTAGCATTTACAGCTCCTTTGCAGGTACACTCAAAATAATTTCTTTAAATTACGGTCTATAGGGAAAAATCATTTGCGGTTTAATTTAATGATGTTACAGTATTTCAAACATATCGAAATTGATATATATCACTGAGGTGCACTACAAATGGCTTACTATCGATAGCACATATATAGTTCCTTGTTCCTTTACAGGGACACCCAAAAGAATTCCGTTACATTACGGTCTATGGGGAAAAATCGTTTGCGGTTTATTGTAATAATGTTTCACTATTTCAAACTGATTGAAATTGATATATATTACTGAGGCGCATTACATTGTTTATTTACAGGGACACACAAAAGAATTCTGTTAAAGTACTCTCTGTTTAAAAAAAAAAAAAAAAAAAAAAAACTGCTGGAAATGCGTTTTTAAATTTAACTAATTTTTTGCGTATTACTGAGCGTATATAAATTCTAAAGATCCTATACAGGGCTCCACAAAAGATCCAGAGCACATATCCGTTTATTGGTAAAATTTGCTGTAGGAGAATTTTCAGCTACGTTTCCTAACTGAGCTAAATTTTAGAATTCTAATATGTAGTATATATACTATCTTATATAGAACTGGACAAAAAAAAAATTGAATATTTTTTTCGAATATTGCAAGTAGTTCCTGAAAGTGAGTTTTCAAATGTGTTATACGTTTTCCCTATTGTTTTCTTAGACGTCATCTTTCACATTATTAAAAAATATAGTATTTTGGTATTTTGGAATAGTTGTATATTTGACGTGAATGCATATATTGTTAAACCATAAAGTTTTATTAAATGAATTTCTAATTTTGTTTTGTTTGATTGATCTTTAAACGCTACTATTTGAGAATAAAAGACAATAATTAAAAAAACAACAACATGCATTTCGTATAGGATATGAGATATGATGTACATTTGATAATTTGTTCGCTGGCTTGCAATACTTTAAATAGTTTCCTCCAAAAAAATTTAAAACTTCTTTTAATAATTACAATCTCCAATATTTCACAATAAATTTGAGAGATTTAAAATATTTTTTTTTGTTTAATTTTTTAGCAATGTAGCTTAAATTATCTAAGCATGGCAATCATCTCTGAGTATAAGAGGTACTAGGACGAATTGCGATTCTAAACAAACATCAATTAAAACTATTATATATTTCAAAATAAATAAATAAATAAAAATAAATTTACTTCCAATAATACTTGTGATTTCTGAATCGTTAACAATGACATTGTTTAATAAATTAAAATGGGGCCAACAGTTTTATTCTATTTTTAAGGGAGGGGGTGGATAATAAGGCCTATTGTATCTTTAATGCATTCCATTTTCTCTACGAAATTAAAAAGGATTTAATATGGATATATGTTTTGTGTATTCGCCTTAAAATACATGCTACATGCGTTCTCGATAAAATTTTCATATTTTTTAAAACAAAGCGTAAATTTTAATTGATAAAATTGAAATACTATTTTATACATTTGAACACATATATTTTTTAAACACCTGCTCCAAAAATAAGGATTAAATTTCCAAAACACAAATGTTTGCATCCTTGAAAACCACAGCAGTAAAAATGTGTATTTTTATTGTGAAAACTGCAAAGTATTATTATAAATGTATCAAAATTAAAACAGATCAAAATGCACATTTTGTACTTTCTTTTCAAACTTTACATTAAATGGGATATGGTTTTGTGCTTAAAACTAATATTGTAAATATTTTCTAAACGTAGAAATTAATGTAGGCGATTTCTTTTCTTTTTTCATTCCTTTTCTTTCTTTCTCCCCCCTCCCCCATTTTTTTTTTTTTGGGGGGGGGGTGAGACTTAAAAGTTTGGTGTTTGTAAAGGTGATATTTTAAATCTATTGCAAAAATTTCTACTGATTACAATCAATATTGTGTACTTTTAGAGTATAAAAGATTGATATAAAAATATATGTTCATCTAAATATTTATTAGGTATATTATGTATTCGTATAAATTTAAAAACAACATTAAAGACGCCAGAATATGTAAACAGGCGTCTTTAACGTTGTTTTTAAATTTATATTATACTGCACCAAGTAGCATCTTAATAATTACTAGAGGAACCCGTCAAAACTTGACGAAATAAATACTATAACAATATCAGTAAAATAATCTTCTTTATTATTTAAGAAGGGGTGCGTATGAAAAAGCCTTTTAAATATTTTATTTTAAAAGTTATTTGCCCCAGTGAAATACAGTACCATTTCCGATGCAAACTCCAAACAAACTATCCGTAAACAACTGTTTAATGCAAATAAATTCGACATTACCGCCATATTCACCACTACAAAAAGAAAATTTCATGGACCTATGAAGTATCATACAAATAGTATATATTCCTACGTCCATATCATATTCAGTAAATAAAGCACACATCTCTCTCCCTATGATAATGCAACCGAGTGAATTTCTATGTGCATATGCATTGCATCTGTTCAAAGGCACCTTCGAAATTCAACGTTAAAAAAGATTTAAAATGTTTAAATACTAAAAAGTTTTAAAATGTCCTCTTTAATCATTGTTCGTTTCAAATCCATATTTTCTATAATGCATCCATTGTTTTAAGCTAATCAATTTTTATGTAAAGATGGAGAAATTTTTTTACAATAATAATATACAATCTGCAGATGATGCAGATTTTTGATGTTTTCAAGTATAATTTATTTGTATGTTTTTTTCGGTGCCTTTTCATAATCATGGTTATCCCTTTTCCACAGTCGTGATCTTTTCCCTCTTATACAGTGATACGGATCTTTAAAATAATAATAAAATACTATTCCAAGCATATTCTGATGCAACACATACATCAACATGAATTCAACATGATATAAATTTAATGTTGAACATAAATTGAAAATCGTTTTTTTTTTGTTTGAAAGATTTCAGTTTAGCGCCAAAATGCTCTATCTTATGGTTAATCTAATTTTGTTATTATTTTCTTCACTTTTTATGTTGGTTAGGGAAATCAATTTCTAATTTTGGCAACTTTCCCAGGTGCTATTTTATATTACTGAAGCAAACTGGCGGCCATTGTTGAGATAAATTTGAAAAATAATTCATGCTTGAAAATTGTTTAAAATGTTGTTAAATTAAGCAGCAGTTTTCAAATAAATTTCATTCGAAAGTTAACATTTTTATAATTGATGATGTATAAATTGAAATTGTACGGTATTTAGAAGTGATGTAAGCGCGATAAAAACAAAAGCTATAGCGTCGTTTGTTGTCACAATCGTTATACATTCTACTCTTCATAAGGAAGAATTTAAAAATCGTTTAAAATTACGTCATGTTGACATAATCCTATAAAATTTTCTCTTTAGATTTATCAATGTAAAAATGCATTTCAAGATAAGCATAGCGTCATTTTTACAGGCGCAAACTGTTCACACGTACTTTATATACGTTGCTTTTATGCTTAACCACCATGTATACAAATAAAAATATATTTTGTATTTAATTGTACTGAAAAAAGGGCATCCGCCGTATACCCTGTCCAGAAGGTGGCTCGTACCGCGACCTACGTAATACGTAATAATACCTCGTACTCGCTTGTTTTTCAGCTTCAAAGTTTGAGAAACATTGATCGTATTTTTAAACACATTAAATACATATGCCCTTCAATTTCATACGATTTATAAGAATTTTGATACTTCTCCGTTATCCGGTCGACCACTTTCCATTAAGAAAATAACCATCGCCAAACTATAGGATTTTAACGCCAAAAAAGTATTATCGTGGCGTCAAAGTCACTTTACGTCAAATGCATTACACGTGCTTGTTATCTCATCAAGTAATGTTTAATTCGACGTTTAATGTATTTTTATTGATGTTTTACTGATTTTTCAGTTAAATCAGTAATTAAAATATAAATTACATCTTCGACAACATATTAAAAGCAAAAAAGCATTGAACAAATGTTGCGATGCGCAGTTACGTACAATAGATCAATTTTAACTGACGTCACAAACATTTATCCAGCAGTCGAGAGAGATAATTAAGAAAAATAATTTAATTAAATAAATTTCCAAGGTTATTTTTGTTTCTATTTTCATTAATATATTGTAAATTTTACTGTTTAAAGTTACTGATAAATGATACTTTAGTGAATTGGGCTTTTCCAAATTTATTTCTTTTTTCTTTCTTTTTTTTCTTTTTTTTTTTTTCTGAGATTCTAATGGCAAAACTTCTTCCATTTGTTTATTGGGCGCTACAGTTTGGCGAATAATTTGGTGATAGTTTTTTATATGGAAAGTGGTCGATGGGATAATGGAGAAGTACCAGAATATTAACTAAGCCCGAACTAAGAAAAAATTTCCGACCAAATAATTGTATTTTGTTAAGAATTAATTTTTCTTATTTTTAATCTCCGAAAGAAACAATAATCATGGATTTAATTAATTTTCCAATATGCGGCACACCCAAACAATTTTGATTAAATCGGCACAGATGTCGCAGTCGCATCGTGGTTTCTTTTTGGCGCCAAAATGGAGATTTTTGCTTTGTATGGCAACTTGGTGTTAATAAAATTGAATACGTGTGTAAATAAATAAAATACAATAATTTAAAATTAATTAATTAATACAATTAATTGCATGTGTTTAATAAAAATAATGTGTGAAAATTGGGTTTTCTCGCCAAAATAGCGCAAAAAATAAATCGCGCCAATCCCTGTGCGTCTGTGGCTTCTGTTCCATGTAAGAGTATTTTTTATTTAATAAATAAAATTTATTAACGTTTAAAAACAAATTTATGAGTAATTTAATATATTTTAATCTTCTTGTATTAGTTTTAATGTTTCAGCAAATGTTAAAAGTAAATAAATTGGTGACATTGATATTTTTATAACGTATTCGATCTTTGTTTACAATTCTACTTTGCCCAGATAGCTTGAAGTTACGGTCAGAGTCAGACTTCAATTTTATGAAAAGTTGCAGCATCCTCTGGCGATTGACTTTATGGCGTCATAGCAGAAGTAAAATTTGAAACTAAAATTACTGCTAATTAATAAAATTTTCGAACAAACGAATGTACGATAACAAATCTGTGTCCAAATATCTTTCATTTAAAAAAAAGACTGATGTAATTTGATGCAGCAGTTTGTTCTCACGGACTATCGAAAAAAAAAATTAGCGTTTTAAATATATTATAGATGTTAAAATATTACCTAGTTGATGTTAGCTAATGTCAAAAGATTGAACCACAGAGTTTACAGAATAAACTCTATGCCTTGCAACAGTGGGAGTTCTTGACTTTATGACGTCAGAAGCAGCAGTAAAAGTTTAATTGAAAATTACGGCTAATTAATTAAATTTTCGAACAAACGAATTCACGATAACAAATCTGTGTCCAAATACCTTTCATTTTAAAAAAGAATGGTGTAATTTGATGCAGTAGTTTGTTCTCACGGATTGTCGAAAGAAATCGCTTAGCGTTTTAAATATATAGATTATGCATTCGTATCTGAATTTTAAGCCATACAAAATGTTTGTTTTTGGATTGAACAAAAAAAAAAAGGAGTCTGGCTTTAAGGTATTAAAGCCAGGTATTAATGCACGTCATGGGCTGGTTCCCCTATGAGCAAGTTCATCGTCTGTTGTAAATGCATTACATTACTTTCACAAGTACTGTTATCCTCATTTTACATAGATCAACATTTTATTTTGTTTTGTTTTGTTATACACGGGATTCCGTTATAGGCAGGTTCTCTTTCTCAGGTTTTACCGTATTTTAATTTTATTGCTTAGAAATGCATCTACCCATCTTAAAAATAAATAAATAAATAAATAATATTTAAAAAAAAAATCAATTTTAATTGTGGAATAATAGCGAATAAATACGTGCATTTTTTGAAAAAAAAAAAAAGGCCGGGCTAAATTTTACTGATATTTTTACTGGACAGGCCAGAGCTCCAATGATTTTCATATGAGCTGAGACTGAAAATTTCTACCTGTTTAGATATCAGGAAGAATGCAGTCCAGCCCCTACGTGGGCCGGAAAATAAATCTAGACCCGGCCCATCAGAGCCGTCCTTAGCGAAAGCGAGGCTGGGTGCAAGAACTTTTGCGAGGCCCTTCACTTCCAAAATTGTCTATCCCCTCTCATCCCCACAAATATTGACAATTTAGCTGATTTTTTAAAAAATTCATTTACCAGAAATTTCTAATAGTAATTGTTGTCTTATGTAATAACAGACATTCCGTGATTAAATAAAGGGAAGATGACTATTCGAAAATTCTGGGCGCTTTATTTTGGGGGGAGGGGAGGGAATATAGTACTTTTTATTGCATGTTTATACACTCTTGTGAATTTCCTTTCATAATACTCGAAATGGACTTGGACTATTTCTTTTCCTGCAGATTTGTGCCGGGCCGGGAATTCATTCTTGCCGTGTCATGTTGGAGCGACTTTTTTTTTAAAGATATAAAATAGTGATATTATACAGTCGTTAAAAGAAAGAGAGAGCGAGATAAAACCCCCATACTGTTTCATTATATCAAATTAACACAGTGAGATGCGAAATGTAATGTTCGACTGGTAATTGTGTCTACTTTTCGAATTTCAATACAGATATTGAAATATGAGTTATCTACATATTAAAAAGTTTTTAATTTGAATTTTCAAATGGTAAGACCTACTTTTAACACCATATTTTTTGTTCCTTTGATTAAAGAAGCACTGAAAAAGGCATCGATTTTATACCTTTTCTTAAATCTTCGTGCAGTAAGATGAGGTCAAAGTTTCAGGATGCTAATGCTTCACGCGACAAAATTTCATTTATATGTTCCCAAAAATCATCAGACTTTTTTTTAATAAAAAAAAAAATATGAATTATGAAAATTATTAATAAATTCAATTCATATATTTTTTTATAAAGTAGGAATTATGATCTACAGTTTCTTTTACACAATTCGAACCACAATCGTCAGAAACATGGGTCTGCAAATTTACAGGTCGCTGCCATAATTAACTTTTGAGATATAAATTTTAGATTTTGACCGTCTCCTGTTACCAAAGAATCCAAAGAAAAGAAAATATTACATTGTAACCAGAAAAATAAGTATGGTATTTTCTTACATATAAAATGAGCTTATTTTTGAATAACAAGTTCTGTATAATTTTTATGGTAAATAATTCAATGTTCCTGATACACCTCCTTGCAAGGTATTAATCTTATATTTCTAAATTTATGAATAAAAATATAATACAATATATTTTTTAGGGCGGACTTGATTCATGTATGGGGATTAAAGTATGGTATTTCAAATATGGTATCAAAAATGGTTGTTATCATTTGAAAATTTAAAGTCAACCCAATTTGTAATATGCAGACGACCTATATTGCAAAATTTAAATTCATATTAGAAAAGTAGACAAAATTCCCAGTCGAAACGCATCTTTTGCATGGGGCGATTTGAAGATTCAAAAGTATGGGGTGTTCTTTCTCCTTCTCTTACACAGAATTAACGGATTCTTTAGAATTTCATTTTGGCTTAATAAATTAAAGAGAAAGGTTTTTAAAAATCTACTTTTTTTTTCTTTAGAGCTTAAAAATAATGACTTTTTTAATCATCCTTTTCTTTCCTTCTAAGCTATTTAATTTTAATGGGTCTCCATTTGAATTAATTGCCTTATGTAACCACTGATATTGCAATTCTACATACCATGGCTTGCGGGCGTATGTATAGTCAGAAAAAAAGTTGTACTGTAAAATGTTTGCTTAAATATGTATCCAATAGTCTTTTAAAGAATTTTAATTGTAGGATAATACTGGTTAAGAAAATCGGAATTTTTTTCCCTAAGAAACTTTAAATATTTAGTTTAGATTCAGGATCTGAGGAAAGGCAGCCAATGGGGGGGGGGCAATAGGGTTCGATCCCCCTCCGAAATTTCTAATAGGATGACTGTAAATATGCCTTTAATAATCAGTCATGATTCAGAAATTAAAATTCAACTCTAACATCTCTTTTTTGTTTGATTCCTCAGCACGTTTCAAAATGAATGTAATTCGTAAGAAATTCCCAAAAATTTTATGGATGGGAATCTCCAAAAGCGAAATTTGAAAGATGTTATTTTACAACAACGTAATATAAATGGTCCAAATCTGAACTGAAACTCTTAAAGCATGCAGTAAAAATTTTATTTTAAATACCCGTAAATTTACAAATATTCTGCAAAATAGTTGCCAAATAAAAACACTAATTTGGTTTCAGGATAAAATTTTCTGTTTTGATAACTATATCATTGAATTATTCGAACTCACAATAAAATTTAATAAACCTTTTAACTTTCTTCCTCTCCAATAAATTATTAAAAAGTAAATATAAAAAAATTATAATAAGAATAACATTTGAAGCGGTTTCTGCTCACTTGCCTCCTCGCAGTGTTTACGCGGTGAGACACAGGTATATGCGTATGGAAAGAGACATCGAGATTCGTATAATAAAAAGATAGACTTGATTATAGAACAAACAAAACAAATTATGTTGCTATATTTCAATTAATCATTAAAATAATAGTGAGCAGTTTTTTACAATTATCATCAGCATCAACCTCTTAACCGCAACATTCAGTTCATGCGCATCTCCAGATTTGTTGTGCGCCTAGGCTAGAGTATAACAATGCTTATATATAAGCTTGAAACAATTATTCTCTTCTCGAGCGTCGCGAATTATACCTCTACTGAACATTTTATTGACAAAACAGTTTACATTTTATCAATAAGAATGTTTATACATATAAATGTTATTATGAAATAAATAATTCAGAACAAAATGAATAATAAACATTCAGCTACTTTGTATTACATTTGCTTTTCGAACGCGAGGCCCTCTTAGGCGCGAGGCCCTGTGCGGCCGCACCTGTCGCACACCCCTAAGGACGGCTCTGCGGACCATGTAGGTCCGAACTTCTAGTAAAAGTAATCCCCAAACTAAGCTGGGACCAAGTGTCGGGAAGGAAAATTCTGCCGGGCCCATGAAGACCCTTACATCGAATAGCTAAAAAATTAGTTCACAGAATTTTGTAAATTTGGATGATAAAGTTCTAATTTATTTACAGAGAAAAAAAAAAAAAAAAAAAAAAAAAAAACGAGTTTTTAGTGAATTTTGTTCACTTTCATAGATGAGTTTGAGTTGAGCGAGTTCGTTTGAAAAATTTTCAATTTGAACATGAACTTGACTCACTTTTGAGAAATTGAACTTGAGTTCAAATTAGTTCGGTATTTTTTTTTTTTTTTTTTTTTTTTGTGAGTGTGCCCAACACTGATCTACGGGTGTTTCGGTGTAATACCAGCTCCTTATACATGCTATAATAATTTATTTGTTTATAATTTGATTCTCATCATAATCAAGCATCACATACAAAAAAAAAAAAACAGTTGTTTATAGTTTATTTACAAAAAAATGCAATTTTTGACTATGATGGGAAAAACCTGATGTAATTACATTCTGGACTTATAAGAGGTAATTTATTGTCTATAACGATTTTCAGATAAATTATTGTCTTATAATGAGTTTCCGATAAATTATTGTCGTATAATGATTTTCAGATAAATTATTGTTTATAACGATTTTGAGATAATTTAATGTTTATGATTAGCAATAAGTATATTATGTCAACATTATGTTGCAATCTTTTTTGATGATGTCATTTGTTTTTAAATGTGAACCTTCATGAAGGTTTTTTAGTCTTGTTCTTGCTCTCTTGAGAGAAAAATTTAAAAATGAACATGGAAAGTTCAGCATTTGAAGCTGAAGTAATTATGAACAAAATAGTTCATCCTGATTTTTGAATAATTCTTCATTTTTTATTCATTTAATAATAAACTACGTTAATCTGCGTTAATCTACGTAGTGCTCTCCCACCTCCTGACTTTGTGTATAAAGATTTTTTTTTTCTCGTGGATACACATATCTTTTTCAACGGGATTGCAGGACGCCACTGGTTTCCGTCCTCCTAACCAGGAAACGACGCCGTTAATGTTAATAATGAAAAAATCTAAATAAGCAGCAATCGAAAGAACATAGTGAAACCTGGTTTTTAACGCATAAATAATTGTCCTCGTCTCCCCGTTATCGAGATACAAAGCCTTAAAATTTGCTAATTTATTTATTTAATAGGATGGAAGGCGGAGTTAACATTAGGTTGTTCCGAAAGTTCCTCCGGTTTGGGAAAACCAATTCGTACCGGAAAATTCTGCCCGCCAATTATTAGACATTAGATATCAGAATTAATGTCTATAAGAATTAAATGATAGAATTTTCCGGTGTGAACTAACTTTCCCAAACAGAAAGAACTTACCGAACAACCCAATATTAACACCGCCTTTCATCCTATTAAATAAATAAATTAGCAATTTTTAAGACTTTATATATATATCGATAACGGGGAGACGAGGGCAAATGATTTATGCTTAAAATAAGCTCTTTCGATTGCTGCTTACTTCGATTTTTTTCATTATTACTCTAAGGCGTGGTTTCCTGGTAAGAAGAATAAATCTGTCATCAAGCTGAATAGAAGCAACAAGCTGGAGATAACGGATGCTAAAAGAAAAATAATGCAAGGGATGAGGACGAAAAAATTTCCTATTTCTGTTGACGAGAATACGCTGGACTCCAAAAATGATCTGTGTAAAATAAAACTATAGTAGGATAAATCATCGAGGATATTTTTAATGTATGAAAGTCTTTGGAAACTTCATGTAAGATAACTGAATAAGGAGACGGAAATTTAAAACAACTGTATTTCGTTTCTAAACATCCTGTGTTTTTTTTTCGTGGAATTCTAAAGAGAATCTGTAGTAAAAAGAAAATATTTAAAACTAGACCGAATAAGTTGTTGATTCTATTTTTACCAATTCAATGTTCTAAGAATTTGTATGGCATATAACTGAATAGAGGAAGAAACTGTTTAAAATTTGCATCACTTTTACATGACATTCAAGTAACTGGTATTTAGCTCCCTAATTTCTATTCTTAATTATAATCATCATCTTCATTCAATTTTGGCTGTAGACATATAAGAGGCGGTGCTGAAATTCAATGACTTATTCGAAAAATATGATACTTATATCTCGATTATATATGATTTATATAGAAGAAAGTTTTGTGATGGCCACAACATACCTTTTTAACATTTTCCAACATAGTTGAAAACTGTTCATGAATTCGGTTTGTCTGTCTGTCTGTCTGCCGTCTGCCTGTCAGCACTCTAACTCGCGCAAATATATTCGGATTGACATGCAATTAATATATGTTAATCAGGTTTACTAAGACATGTTCGGTATTGAAAATGAAGTGTATAGGACTTATAGTTTTTTACAGGGATACTCAAAAGAATACCGTTACATTACGGTCTATGAGGAAATATTATTTGAGGTTTATTTTAATGATGTTACACAATTTCAAACAAATTGATTTTTATATATATCACTGAGGTGCACTACAAGAGGCTTATTATGGAATGTGGTGTACGGCACTTGCAGTTCCGTTACAGGACACTCTAAAGAATTCTCTTACATTACGGTCTATGGGGAAAAATCGTTTGCTGTTTATTTTAATAATGTTTCACTATTTCAAGCATATTGAAATGGATATATATCACTAAAGTGCATTACAAGAGGTTTACTATAGAATATTGTGTGAATGACATTCACCGTTCATTTACAAGGACACACAAAAGAATTCGCTACTGTCTGTTAACAATAATTGCTCGAAGTACAACTCATTTCTTGCCAACTTACTTGGTGTGTATAAATTCCGTAGATCATATACAAAGCAGCAAAAAGTTCTCGAGTACATTTCCGTTTATTGGCGGAAAATACAGAAAGAGAATTCGTAAACTGTGCTACGCCTCTTCTAACTGCACTAAAATTTAGCATTCTACGTAGTATATATATATATATATATATATATATATATATACAAATCTGTATATCATATACAGGGCTGCACAAAATAATTCGGATATTTTTCTGAATATCGTTGGTAATTCCGGAAATTGTGTTTTTATATATGTTATGCGTTTTCCAAATTATTTACATTATATCCTAGATTGTACCCTGACTGCCCACCAGTACATTAGAAAGCCATCACAAAAGAATCTGTCGACCTTGTTTGCCTACTTGCTGGAACAACCAAAACTGCTTCAAAAAAATAACAGATTGTATGTTTCTGCTTAGAACGTAATCAATACTTATTCATGCTACCTCCATTGGACTTAGTGGAGGTTGAGGATGAAGTGGACTTCTAATATGCATAAGACCTTTACACACTACATAAACTCTAACCTTGACAATTTAGTTATTCTTAATGGCATCGTACAGTGTTATTTAGTATTTTTAGCATAATTTATCATTGTTTACTCTAGTATTATTATTCATTCAGTATTGTTCATTTAGTATTTACTTCTATCCATTATTATTATCTACTTCAGCCTCTTACATTATTATTACAGGGTAGTATTGTTGCTCAGTATCACATAGTAGTATTTAGTATTGTTCAGTAGGATTGGTAAATTGTATTTTCAGAATTTGTATTTTTTAAAGCTTGTATTTTCAGAATTTGTATTTTTTAAGCTTGTATTTTCAGAATTTATATTTCAGCATTACATAGTATAATTATTGCTGAATATCACAAAGTATAATTTAGTAATGCTCAGTATAATTAGGTAAACAAACCTGCTGGGTGGGGCTGGTTGAGCTTAAGCAGAAAGGTAAGTCTGCCCTCCCGGTTTGACCTTGACCTTGTTTACTTAGATATCATCTTTCACCTTATTAAACGGTAAAGATTTGTAAAATTATTTTGGAAGTGTTACATAATCTATGCTTGACTCATGATTTTTCGTTCTTGTTGTTCTCAAATTAGTTTCTATCACTTTGGATGAAACTAGCTTGCTTTTAAAAAGGCGTTAGCGAATGTAATCTACGACATTGGATATTTTTCTTATAAAGAAGTTATTTTTGTTGTCGGTCTTCGTTTTATGAATGTTAATTACCATTATCAGAAACAGCGAGATCTTGTACTTTTGACATTTGCTGTTTCTGAAGAAAATGCAGCACTTGCATTCTTTTAGTAGTTTTTTTTTTTTTAATTTACACCAACACATTAAAAATCCTTGAGGTATACCAAAACGTGACTTCTTTTCTGTCTTGTGCTGTAATTTACAAATTTTGTGCCGCCACTATGGTCACAGTAACACTTATATACGCATTACAGTTACAGAACTGCTAAATGAGAAGTCAAAAAGGAAAAAAAAAATTGCTAATGACTGTAGTCTAAAGAGACGAAATACATCTATCAATGTCAAAATAAAGCCGAATGATAGCAGTAGTTACTACCTCTCACACAATGTTATTTCCGCACATTCAACATCCAGAGAGTGATATATAATTTATATTGTGTGAGTAATATGTATTATTATATTATTCTATAACTTTCGAGTAAAAAAAATATAGTGACACAAATATTTCTTCCTTTCTTTCGTTTTTTTAAAATTATTTCTTTTAGATGTGTCTTTGTGTTTGAAAACCTTTCATTCTTATTTATTTCATTAAATTCATTTTAAATGACATTTTAAGACACAAAGATTTTGTTTTATTTTTAATCAGTTTTAGGTGCGTTTGTAATTATATAAATACTTAGTGCCTATAGTCGTCGTCTGGCTCGTCCGTCTGTCCGTCCGCATATAACAGCGCAAAAACTACCCAACCGAATGGTTTGAAATTTAATACATATTATCGTTGCAGAATTTTGTCGAATCATTTTAAATTTTATCTAATCAAAACAAAAAGATATTAATAAAAGTTTTCTTTATTCTATTAAATCCTATCTATATCTATATCCTCTCTATTCGTAATCTATGTAATAAAAGTGCAAGTCATGTGATTAAGGAAAAAAATATGGGCAAACCACTTCTTTTTCATATGCCAAGCGGCCATTTTTATCCAAAATTATTTTTTCCAATAAAATTTGCATAAAAGTTACATATTTAGAAAGATCGTTCAAAAAAAATTGTTTGCTTGAGAGATGAGTTACATTAAAAAATGTATACATTCTGAGATAACTTCAGTGGAAATTGGGTTAACAGCTGAATATCTCAATCCATTAGAGTAAATAAACACGGGAGATTCGTTCATTATGAGTCATAAAAATATTAAACCATGTAGGTAATCATTCGCAAAACAAGATCTCCATGGTGAATTTTCCAGGCTGTCTGGTGTAGAAAAAAAATAACGCGGGATACGTAATAAGAAAAAACAGGAACGAAAAATCATAAGTCAAGCATAGATTATGAAACACTTTCCAACACAGCTAGAAAACTGTAACGAAACTTCACTCTTAAATAAGGTGAAAGAAGATATGTAAGTAAACAATTTAGAAAAAATGTAACACATTGAAAAATACAGTATTCTAAATTATATTCAAGTGTCAAAACAGTAGTCAAATTATTTTGTGCAGCCCTGTATATGATCAATAGATGTGGATATATAGTATGATAAAATTTAGTTTAGTTAGATTATTCACATTTAGCAATTTTCGCCAATCGATTGAAATGCACTCGAAATCTTTTGTACAGCCCTGTATATTATCTGAAGACTTTTGTACATACCACATATTAAGCTAAAATACAACTCAAAACTCACTCGCAGCAATTACCAACCGTAAACGACAATGTATCTTTTTCTTTGGGTAGCCTTGTATAGATGAATTTATTTCTATTCCACAAACTTCTATTAGTCTACTAAATATAGTTCAGCAGGTAAATGCGTAAACACAATTAAAAACTATCCTTAAGCAATTCACTCCCATATTCTGTAATACTTACGAATTCCTTGGATAGCCCTGTATATGATCTACCGATTTCATAAGCACACACGTACTATGAAAAAATTTAGTTAAACTTAAAAACGGAAACCAAAGTTGAAAACGCACTTATCACACATAGAGTGTAAATATCGCACATGTAGTGTAATCAATATATTTTGTATGTCCCTGTAAATAAACGCAATGCACACAAGAGTGCAATTTATAGTGCACCTCAGTAATGCATATAATTTTCATTATGTTTGAAATACTGAAATATCGCACTAAAGTACACTGCAAACGATTTTTCCCCATAGAACGATGTGTAACAGAACTCTTTTGTTTGACCCTGTAAATGAATAATAAATGCTTTGCACCTCATATTCTACAAAAAGCATGTTTTAATGCGCTTCATAATTATATATCAATTTCATTAGGTTTTAAATGGCGTAGCGTCCTCAAAATGCACTTGAAATGATTATTTCCCATTGACTGTAATGTAACGGAATACTTTTGACTGTCCTTGTAAAAAAAAAACTATAAGCGCTACACACTTCAGTTCAAATAGGGAACATGCTATAGTAAACGACAATAACATACAAAAAATTCAGGGCAATCCAAGCATATTTACGGGAGTTAGAGCACGGACAGATGGCCAGACGGCAGACAAACCAAAATCATAAACACTTTTCAACTAGGTTGGAAAGTGTTAAAAAGGCATGCTCGTTTCGCTCATAGCAAACGATATAATTCATTTTACTGAAATAATAAGAATGTTTTTTTTACACTGTGGAACTAGTTATAAAACGAACGCATACCATTTGCCACGTTTAACGTACAATTTCCAACTTGTTTCTAAATGTGTCTGTGTTTGAAAGGTTTTCAAACACCAGTTCTGAGTTACTCATGATTTCGAAAAGCGTTCTTTGTCTTTAGAAACCTCAGAAACCAATATATTTTCGAGATTTAAAGAATCATTTATAAAAACAAAGTTTTTTTTTGCTGCCACACATTTTCGGAAACGTTTATGAGTAGTATTTTTAAGTGCATTAATCAGTTTTCTCTTACCAGTATATCGGCCTGTAGGATGCTATTCTCAATCAAATTTTAGCTGCGTAACTGATTGTATATATCACTGCAACTCCTTATACACTTTTTAGAACACTTATTTTGTCCCCTTTTTCAGTACACTTTGAAGCGTACTTTTTGGAATAGTTTTTAGAATACTTCTGAGAACACTTATTTTGTTCAACCCGCTTTGTAGTACAATGTTTGAAAGCGATGATTTCACATGTGTGCCCAAATGTGCTCCCAATCTGTTCTCAGATGTGTTTAGATTGAACAAATATCCGGAGCAGAACACTTTCGGAACAATTTCTATTATAGCGGGCCATATTCGGAACACATTTCAGTACACATTAAGGTTACTGGAACAGTTTTTTTTAATCAAAGTGTTCCAAATGTGTTCCCAGTGTGTGCTGGGAATTTGCAATGATCCAAGCGTAACAAAATAATATTAATTTTAATGGTACTCTTTATGTTCTTAATTTATCTTGTTTGCCTGGAAAGTATGTTTGTTGAACATGAATATGTTTACATAAGAATTGTTAGCATTGTAATATTAAGTTAAGCCTATTGCTGTATTCTTAGAAGAAGAAATCTGGATATTGCTGAATTTATTTTATTGTTCAGTCCAATTTTTTTTAAATATCATTTCTCACATAGATTTTACAAAATAAATTTTTCATAATAGCTAATTCTATACTAAATTAATTAATTTTATATTTCCTTTATGATAATGCCGATTTAATCTTTAATTAACATCAATTTTCGATCAAAAACATGTTTTAACGAAATGTGAGTGTACTATGTCGGAAGCCGGTGGAAAAACCTTCCGAATGATATCTCATTCATTGTTGTGCGTTTTGTAAATTCATAGAAAATGGGATGTTGACAACATAAATAATATATCAACTACTACGCTACACTTCCCAAAAACAATAATACAGAGAAAAGTTCCAAGTTGGCACCTGCACCCCGCGGAGGAGACATCACAATTACAGGTATGCATCGCCAAGAACAGTCACAGACCCTCGCAGTATCCAACGATCTACACTGATGGGTCGCGCACTGAAACTGGCGTGGCCGCAGCCTTCTGCGCCATGGTAAATGGAGTGCCGACCTATGAGTGGGCCTCCAGAATTGGAGACGATAACTCAGTATATCAAGCTGAACTGTTTGCAATTCTGAAGGCTTTGGAATGGATTGCTGCCTCCCCCACGCAGGAAAATTTTAAAATTTTCAGTCATAGTCTTTCTGGACTTCAAGCAATTTTTGCCTTACGGACAAAACACCCTCTCATACTGGAAATTAAAATCAAACTTCACCAGCTGTACAAAAAAGTTACCCTTGGCCACGTCACTGCACACATTGATATCGCAGGCAATGAGCTGGCGGACAGCCTTGCAAAAGAAGCCACCAAACGCCAATCAATAGACTTCTCTCTTCCGGTACCCCCATCTTTTATTCGCAGAGAACTCAAATCTAAAATACTCCCCAACTGGCAAATCTACTGGGACACCTCCACAAAAGGTAGACACACTTACAACCTAATTCCAAAAGTTTCCAGAGAGCTACTTAACCTCGCTCCCTATACAAGTGCTTTCTTATCCGGGCATGGCCCGTTTAAAAATTACCTCTTCAAATTTAAAATTTCACGAACCAATGTGTGCGAGTGCGGCGATAGTGGTACCCCCATGCATTATTACTTCTCCTGCCCACTGACTGTTGCTTGGCATCTTAGGCCTGCTCCTTCTAACCCACCTCCTTCTTGGCTGCTGAACATAATTACGCGTCCCATCTTAACTCATAAACTTTCAGAAATTTACAAATTACTATTAGACCTATCTAACAGAACTTAATCATTCAAAGCAGTTTTCTTTCTCCATAAATTAATAATAAATCGCTTATTTTAGTCATTAACGTAATCATTCCATCATTTTTTATCTGCTTAGCTTTCTCTTTTAGCTATTTTGCAGCTTAATTGTTTCTCTCATCCGCAAGTAATGTTCTCTTCCTAGCAGGGGCTGAGTCCCCATTAATTATCTATTCTTATCGGGAACCGCAAGTCTGGTCAGCAAGCAACGTATCGTCACCTCTAACACAAAGTGCATCCAGCCTCCATCCAGTGTGAGGATTTCAGCGCAATTGTGTGGCGCTCCTTGTCGCGTGGGAATCTCACACTGGCACCTCCACATCTCAAGTGCCGTCATTTACGAACTGTACAAATGGTACAGTCTTACCTAAGAACTGCACCCTTTTACTAAATAAGCGGACTGTACAACTGGTGCAGGCGCACCTGTGGACCTCGTCCACCCTGTCTGTCGCTCCTTGTCGCGTAGGAACGCTGGTTCCAGCGACAGACCCTGTAATTTTTTTTTTTTTTTTTTTTTTTTTTTTTTTTTTTTTTTTTTGTGTGTCTTTAGTTTCTGCCACCTGTCGCGTGGGGCTTTGCCCGGCAGGACCCGCCATGGCGAAGTCTGTACTGCCACGTTTAATCCCTGCGTGCCGGGGAGCTAGCCGGGGAAGACATTAAACGCTGAACGGCTGGGTTCGCCCTCAGCCGAGTGGTCTTCCTCAGGCATTAAATTTAAAATTAAAATATATAATCAATGGACCCGTGCGAAGATTTCGCACTGCAGTTTAATAATTTTAGCAATATCTAATATTTTTTAGATGCAAGTGTAAACTTTAGAAGAATAATTAAGCACTAAAAATATCTGCAAACAGCATTAATCAAGCCAAAATATTATCTAATTTATTCCATCAAACTTACAGTAAAAACTGACAGAAGATAGCAAACGCAATATATATATATATATATATATATATATATCTCGTATTTTAACTGTATTAGAGGGTAACATCATCTGTTTCGAAAAAAAAAAGCATTGGACAAAGAAAAAATAATTAAGCATTTGAATTTAAATTTTGCTTTTTAATCATAAAACTAAAATAAACTCATGCAGCAACTGTGCTTCACTTTATCTTTATTGAACATTTCTTTAAATAATCATTGATGCGGTATTTTATTTTTGTAGTAAGAAACACCTTTCATTTCATTTAAGAAAACAATGCTGATATAATTTTAAATTTACAGCAATTTTACATCAAAAACATATTTTAACGAAATATGAATGTACTATGTCAGAAACCTGTTCAAAATCCCTTCATATGGTATCTCATTTATCGTTCTGCATTTTTTATTTGCTTAAAAAGGGATGTTGACAAAAGAAATATAACATATATGATTATTACTTCTTTTTGCTTTTATTTATTTATGCTTTATAGAAACAAACAAACAAAAAAAAATGTTAAATTGTAAAAAAACAATAACAGAGTTTTAACACTATACGGTAAAACTAACAGGCGCCTCCGGCGCCCTCACGGCGCCGGGCGAGCCCACTCCTCATCGTGCCCAAATCCTGAGGGATTTTTAACGCAGACCATGACTTTGTCTCGCCAGGTCGCTACGATCGATTCAGAGGGTTCGCGTTCCAGCGACGCCTCCTCATCTTTTGCCCCAGTGTCGACGACAGAGGTCGTTACGATTCGGCGGAAGTTCCCACCATCAAAGGAGACTTCCCCACATGACACCTGATGAACCGTAGAGACTGGCGAACGGCTTCATCGCCGAACACCCATAAGGGAGTCGGGTCATCCACCTGATGTCCGGCATCCCTACGGCCCTTGCTTTCCCGCGGAGTAACACTATACGGTAAAATTAATCTTGCAAAATTAGTTTTGTGACGGTTTTGAAGTCCAGGTTCCAATATTTTTAATCGTCATTTCTTCTGTTTATACTGCTTATTACATTGTCTCTCGATAATACCTGAAAAAAAAAAAATTCAAGTTATCATCAAAATTTGATCACTTTCTTATACATTTTGATATATATATATATATATATATATATATATATATAATTTTTTTGACAATGTTTATCCCATCTTTGTATGAGTTTTTCTTTTACAATTGTGTTTTTTTATACATATATTAAATATTAGACACCAGAAATTTTAAGATAGATTTTTAACTTTGTTCAGCAACATAGTTCACGGGAAATTTACTGGATTAATATTTCTATATAAATATAGTGGTGGCGAAGAAGTTGATTTATTTATTAAAAGTTAAATAAAAAGTGATGGAAATTTTGTCAGGTATAATAGAGAGACACAGTCAGTGTAATAACAGTGAGATAAGCAGTGTATAAAGAAGAAATGACGTCATAAAAAAATAAAAAGCCTGGGCTTCAAAGTCGTGTCGGAACTAGATTAGTAAGATCAATTTTGTCGTACACTATTAATACTTTTGTTATTATTATTATTACTATTATTATTATTATTATTATTATTATTTACAATTTAACATATATATATATATATATATATATTATTTCTATAAAAGATAAATGAAAAATCATTTCAGCAGAAACATGATATATTACAAACAATGGTGTTAAATTAACCAAGTAAAGCTATTATCAAAATTCTGAGGCTAAAAAACTAGATTTTTTTTTTGGTAATATATACATATAAAGTGGAAATGATTATATATATATATATATATATATACAAAAAAAGAAATGTTTATTATTTTACATTCTTTAACCCATTCGGGACCATGGTCGCATATATGCAACCTCAAAAAGAGCATACAGAATTTGTTTTAGGCACCAGTAAAAAATAAAAGTAATATTTGCTTTCTCTAATTAGAGCATTTTTGTGATAGTTTAAGTAAAGGTAGCTTTAAAAAAAAGTGGTGCCAACCGAATAAAATTTGTGTAAAAGCCGCCGGTCCCGAAGGGGTTAAGAAAATATAACTTATTTTTGAGAAACATTTGTAAGAAATCAATTTTTCCAGAAAAAAAACCTGAAAAAAACTTTTGTTTTCGACATTTCAAAATTTCCGGAAATTTTACATCTCTAAAAAAAAAAAAAAAAAAAAAAAAAAACAGTAGTTTGCAGCGAGAACCGACGCTACTGTTCACATTATTTCAGGGGGTAATGTGTCATTCTACAAATCACGTGATAGTAACTTGTTTCTTTTGTGCAAAATGTTTTCTTCGGAACAATTTGTGAGCTGCAGTGTAAAGTGACGCACCGCATCAAATCAAAGATTTTCTCCATTGACACTTGCTGCTAAAATCAAGTATTAACACACCAAACGTATTAAGTTTTTCACTCTTAGCACTTGTCTATTTACTCGTTATTAGGTCTTCACGTTTTTCTAATTATTTGGAATTGCTTTGGTTGCAGATTTATTTATTGTTTACATTAGAGTTCTTTTTGTGTAATTTTCTAGATTAAAAAATTAGACAACCCAATATAATTAACAATCAGCAGAACTCAATTCAATTGACATATTAAGATTGTATTGGAGAATTAAGTAAACAAATATATTGGTAAATACAATAAATCCTCCATAACGACATCTTTATTTAGAGGAAATTTTTTCGATTCCCCACACCAATATACAAGGTGATTAGAAAATGAGTATACATTTGAAAAATTAATAATTCACGGAATAATGTAGATACAGAGGTAAAAATTGACACACATGCTTGGAATGACATGGGGTTTTATTGTAACCACACACAAAAAAAAAAAAAATGTTAAAAAAATGTCGACATATGGCACTGAACAGCAAAACGTCAGTGACTCTGCCTGAGAATCGTGTATAAAAGGGAGCTGTAATGAGAGAGATAGAGAGAATCAGATGCACCAGCAATCGCAGCATGTTGACGTTACCAGAAAAGAATCTGCCGCGATCGACCGACATCAATAGGCATGCTAAAAGACAACACCCAACGCCAATTTCTCACCATAACTACAGATATGCTGCACAGTGCTGTGCACAACATTGTCCCTCGGCTACAGCTATTGTTGCGGGATGACGGTGGACATGTTGAGCATTCTTTCTGAAGAACATCGTCTTTGCTTTGCATTAATTTGTTATGCTAATTATTGCTTTTCTTATCACACGAAGCGCCATCTGTCGGCCATTTTATGAACTTTTTTGTATATACAATAAAACCCCATGTCATTCCAAGCATGTGTGTCAATTTTTACCTATCTACCTACATAATTTCGTGAATTATTAATTTTTCAAATGTATACTCATTTTCTGATCACCCTGTATTTACCTCTGAATAACGGAGAAATTCGGCGCTCCAAAGGCACGCAAAATTCATTCGTAATTTCTGTTCTAATTACGTCATCTTTATGAAAATTAGATTTCTGTGTTCGCCGTAAAAAAAAAAAAAAAATACGTATACATGTGTTCATTTCAAATCGATAAATGCTAAAAATTCGAAAAAAAAATCGCTAAAAATCGAAAAGATCGCTAAAAGTTGAAAAAATCGCTAAAAATTGAAAAAATCGAAAAATCGCTAAAAATCGAAAAAAAATCGCTAAAAATTCAAAAATCGCCGACCGTCAAATTTACTATATACTCTAAAAACGACCTTTTCAAAACTGAGCAAAAAATACTCAAATCTGAGTATGTCGCATAGTCAAAATTACTCAAGTTTCAAACATGTATATACTCATTTCTGAAAACATGCACACACTCAAGAATAAAACATCATGTGCTCATATTTGATTATGTCCATGTTTCAAAAATGAGTATGAACTGACTTCTATGTGCTCATATTTGAGTATCTCCATATTTCAAAAATGAGTTTTCACTGATTCTAATCATTTTTTAGTATGTCCATGTTTCAAAAATGAGTATGAACTGACCTGTATGTGCTCAGTTTGAGAATGTCCATGTTTCAATATTCTGAGTATTTCTGGTATTTCAGAATTGAAAGCATTGGGTCGTCCTATTTGAAACAAAAAGTTTCATAACAAAATGAGAAAATCGATTTACTCAGATTTGAAAGTGGCATTTTTCTAAGTGTAGTGGGCTAAAGCATTCTAAAAGTAATTCTTTCTCAAATGTAAAAAAAAAAAAAAAAAAAAAAAAAAAAAAAAAAATCAGCGCAAAAAGAGGCTAAATGCTTGAAAAAGAATTTCTTTTGTTAACGTTAAAAAATCACCATGAAGCGCAAGAAAATGCTAAAAATTGCATTCAAAATCGCAAAAACTTCAAAAATAGTGGCGATCAAAATTTACTAACTTAGGCAAAAAGTTTAAAACCGACCTTTTTTCCTTCTTTACGAATGTCACAAAATCGCAGCAGCACGCGAAAAAACGCTAAGAATCAAATTAAAAATTTCATTACATAAAGCTAAAAATTCCAAAATTGCAGAGGACAATATTAGGCTAAAAGTTTGAAACAGAATTCCTTTTACGAATGTCAGAAAATCGCCGCAAACGGTGAAAAACGGGAATATCACACTGTTAAAAATAAATCCGTCAATTCACGGTAAAACTACTGGCAGCAAAGTTGCCGGACTTTTTCCGTTTTGAAAGATAAAGGAAGGGAAAACTCCGTTTGAAGAATCGGTAAGTTTCCGTTATAAATAAACTCGGTTTAAAAAAATGTCATCTCTATTTGTGCTGCCATCTATTGATTATTACGGGAATATTTAATATTTGATATAATGGAAGAACATTTTCTGCCAGACCTGAGGGACTGCGGACGACCGGGGATTGAACTGGGGACTTTCGTGGCTTGAGCCGAGTGCTTTACCGTAAGACCAGCGGGTCCTTGCTAGAGTAAGAGTATGAAACGATTATACGGGATGTCTTCAAATCGCAGATTGGGACTTAAACAATTTGGGGTTTAGAAAACTGGTAATTTTGAAGTTAATTGCGGGGATATTTCGTAATGAGATGATGGTTGAAAACTATAGTATTAATAGAGGATAAAAACATGAATTATATACATTCTTAATTTGATTGTTAGATGTAAAATATAAATATTATATTTTGAATTAAATTCGATAAATTTTTTTGCTTTTTTGCGAAAATCGATTTTTAATCAACTATTATGTGTTTTTTAAATGTGTTCGTTTAGAATATATTTTCAGTGTGAGTGTTTTTTATAACTTTAAAAAATAAATTGCGAATAATTTTAAAGGAATGAGTTTAATTCGAAAGCATTATTTTTGTTTGTTGCTTTTTTAAATAGAATCGATTTTTTTTCACTTAACTTAGCTATTTTTTATATATATTAATCTGTTTGTTTAGAATATATTTTAAGTGCGAATACTTTTTAATAACTTTAAAAAATGAATTGCAAATAATATTAAAAGAATGGAAAAAATTAATTTTTGCTTTTTTAAATTCGAAAGCACTATTTTCTTGTTGTTGTTTTAAATAAACTTGAAATTTTAATTTATTGAATTTTTAGTTTTTCTGTGCAGCAACATGTCAGTTTTTGAAACACTGAAAATAAACATGCAGCAGGTAACGGATTATCTCCGTTGGCTGCTTTTTTTCCGTTCCGTTGTTTTCAGGAAATATGAGAAAAATTTCTGCTTTTAACTGAAAATGCACTTTTGTCATGAAAAGGGACTTTTTCTGTGAAATTCAGGAAAAAAATTCCCGTGAATTTCAGATTATTTTTAACTGTATACTGTAAAAAAAAAATTCCGTCAATTTACGGATAAAGGACAGGCAGCAGAGTTGCCGGAATGTTTTTCGTTTTTTGAGGAATGTTCCGTCTTTGTAGTCCATAAATGGCGCGATACAGACGCGAAGGAGTTGAAGCGCATGTGTGGCGATCAAAAATACTGCAATCCCATTAGATGATAGATTTTTACATTAATAATTCCGTATTTGAACCTCTGTAATCTTAAAAGTCTAAAAAGTTTACAGTTTAGGGTTACAGTTTATGCCCCTTTTGTGCACAATTGAGTTTGCAGTTTTTATGCATAAGTTGAGGTGCCAAATACGCTCGGATTTTGTGCACTTTTTTGCAAACTTTTTCTAGCTGAGTAGCAACAGATATACGGGTAGATTCCATTTTTCTAACAAAACGGAAACTTTCTGATCAAAATTCACGGAAGACAACCTGTCAATAAACGAAATTTTTTAACAGTGCACATAAAAATCGCTTCAAATTTAAAAATCGCCGAGAACAAAATTTGCTATACACTGATAAAAATTTCACCGTTGGATTACGGGAAAAGCTTGGCAGCACAGACTCCAAGATTTTCCTGTAATATTACAGTTTGTACCGTAATCTATTTAGACTGTATTAGACCGTAAATAGCAGTAAATTTCAAGAACGTATCTGACCGTAAACCACAGTAACTTTCAAGAACGTATCTGACCGTAAATAACCGTTACTTTCAAGAACGTATCTGACCGTAAATAACCGTTACTTTCAAGAATGCATCTGACCGTAAATAACCGTTACTTTCAAGAATGTATCTGACTGTAAATAGCCGTTACTTTCAAGAATGTATCTGACCGTAAATAACCGTTACTTTCAAGAATGTGTCTGACCGTAAATCACAGTAATATACAGGGTGTCCCAAAAGCCTCCGTACAACTTCAAAATTTGATTTAAAAAAATAATAGGCCTACTGCAAAAATATTTACAACAGTACACAGAGTAACTTAAAAAGTTTTTTTTCTATTACCTTAGTATACTTGTACATGAGATCCTTTCGTTGCACGAAGAATATCAAGTTGATATTCCAATTCCCTTCACGTGCGTTTCAGCATGCTAACATCAACAGTAGTTACAACTGTTTGCTGAAATAAAATGTTGAATTGAAGATGTTTGATGAATGAATGAAGAAATGTTAGATGAATAAAAGTTAATAGTCTCATGGAATTGAAACAAAAGATCCAAACAGCAGTAGCTACTGTTGATGTTAGCATGAAAAACGTTTGTGGATTGAATTGAAATATCGTCTTGATATTCTTTGTTCTACGCAAGTATCTCATTTTGAAGTTTACTAAGGCTGTAAAAAAAAACTTTTTAAGTTACTCTATGCAATGTTGTAATTATTTTTGCTGTAGGCCTATTATTTTTTTAAAAATAAATTTCTGAAGTTGTACGGAGACTTTTGGGACACCCTGTAGATTATAAATTATCGTATATGACTGTAATATCAAGATTGTAAATAAGCATAAATGCCCATAATTTTCTACTCATTTACATATATCGCTGTAAATTGCAGTAGTTATCAGAACTGTAAATGACCATGAAATAGTTATTTCAAGAATTCGTATGATTACTTCCAACAGTAACTGTATATTTATACATAGGATGTCAAGAAATGCAACATTTTATTTCTGTATAAGAGATAAATAGTATAAATTGCAAAAATGTCCATAAGGTACAAAATTTCAATTCTATACTTTTCATCTCCATGGAGATATTTCTAAAATTAGTTTTTATACATTCTTTGTAACCAAACAGGTGGCTTCAGTACCTCCAAAAACCAGGAATTATCTCAATTTGCCATGCAATTCGAAACGTGAAATCTAATCATTATTGGAGAATAATGTCTACAAATCTGATATTTAAATGTATTGATTAATAACAATGTGTTGATGTAATTGATGGCACATTAAATCTTAGTTTGTAAACAGATTTCACTTTTCAAATTGCATGCAAAGTGAAGCAAGTCACAATTTTTGACTCTCTGCAACTTCATGATGTTTGGAGATGATTAAAACCAATCCACATTTTTGCAGATTACATTATTTATCCATCTCATATAGATACAAAAATAAACTGTATAGCTTTTTTTAGACAGCCTGTATATTTAAAACTTGATAATATTTCTAAGATTATTCTACCACTACATATATATGGTGGTTTGCATATAATTTTTTTAAACAATTAGCAACTTTCTCAATATTACATACTTTTTCTATTTACAACACTATACAGCTTACAAAATAAAATTATATTTAGCACTGAAAAATGACATGTGTATAAGTTTTATTAAACGTGATTGTTTCGTATTTCCGAAAAAAAAAATTACGTAAAACTTCATATACAAGTGTAGTAATTTTTGCCAACATCTAAGTAAAATAAAAATTAACAGAGACTTAAGCATTATTAACCAGGCAGAGTAACAAACACTTATCAAATTTGTTACAAATCACAGGCTAAATTTGCCCAAACCATAACACAATATCAAGTATAACCTTTAGCTCAACAATGCACA
Organism: Maratus michaelseni; assembly: GCA_963931845.1. Classification (NCBI taxonomy): domain Eukaryota; kingdom Metazoa; phylum Arthropoda; class Arachnida; order Araneae; family Salticidae; genus Maratus; species Maratus michaelseni. Next base: position 31,042,232 of record OZ007599.1, read on the forward strand.
CCTTTGAAAAATATAGAAAAAAAAACAGAAATTTTTTAGTACTTATCTCTTATTTAATATCATACTCTGAATATTTACGATTATGTATTCGTAACAACAAATGAACTTATTCATGATTTTTTTTTAATGTAATGAGGAAGGTGATTGTAATAAACTTTTGCATAATAATGTATCAAAGACATAATTTAATGAATATCAAAATGTTAAAATTATTTCTATTTCTTTCAATATAACTTTCGTTTTAAGTTTTTTGGGAATCACTTTGGTATTTATCTGCTTGCACATTCTTTTGCATTTTGATGCCTGGGTTCTTTTGGTTTCTACCTAACCCAAGTGAGATTAATGTCGTTTTAGCTAATAATGCAGGAATAGAGAGTATAATATTTGCCTTTTTAAAAAATCACAAAAACACTTCAGTTTTGTGTTAAACATTTTACTTGGAGATAGTGTAAAACATGGATTTATTTGTAAAAATGTGAAATTGTTCAGGATCATCAGAGAAAAAAAAATTCTTGGTTGAAAATACTACAGCCAAAATAAACTATATGTAAAAATGAAAATAACTTAACCACTTCAACGGCCATTTAGATAAAGAAACAGTGTTATTACCCCCGATTTAACTCGGGTCAGCTACTGTGGTTAAATAATGAATGTTTACATACTGGGAAGTACTATACAGATTTTCGTGTTTTGGGAAGGACAGGATAGAATGCTGAGTCATCAATTTCAGTAACATCCTGCCTTTTGTTCTATGACTAATTTATAAATGTCCAGAACACCCTGAAATAATGAACAATTTCATCAATTTTCCAAAACTAAAAAAACTCTAAATCTTACTTTCAGGAAAAATTTTAATATAACAAGGAATGATCTTCTAAGAACTGTTCAAGAAAAATCTTTAAAATATGTCATCATACATATTAAAAACAAGCATTTTTTTAAATAATTTAAAAAAATTCACAGACAAAAATAAAAATTTTAATTCAGGAACTCTGAAATTATTTATTTTGTACATATTTTACATAAGATAACGACAGGTTTTTAAAAATACGCCATCTAAATGCTGCTAATTTTGTCATCAACTTCCTGACTTTATTTATATTACATGATTCTGGATTTTTCTTTGCTTTTGAACTTTTTTCAGGATTGATGTCCAAAAAAGCTCTGAAAATAAAGAAAAAAATATTAATAGTATCACATCTTTTAAAAAATAACATTATTGTAAATACATCAAGCCATAATCGAATGAACTAATCTCGTAATTATCAAATTATAACAGATTGCAGATATTAAACTCCTCAATAACACGTGCATAGAATGTCTACAAAATAACATTCATGAAGAAAAACTTTTTGTGCTTTATAAACACTTTACTGTTTTTCTTATCTTTAAAGCCAGAACAAAATGGATTAATTAGCATATATGACAGAACTCAATAGCCCACTAGTGTCAATGAGTGGTAAGAAATTTCATTTGAGCTCATTCATTACTGAATACATGTTATCTAACAGGTTATAAGTAACATTTGTTGTAGGCAACTACACTGCACCATGATTTTAAAATTTTTGATTTGATTACCAAGATCTGCAAAGTATGTGAAGAAAATAGTGTTGACACTAGACCAAAAGTTCTTTTAACTGATCGACAAATTTTGCATTTTTTCTTTAACTGATTGACAAATTTTGCATTTTTTTCTTTAACTGATCGACAAATTTTGCATTTTTTTTCTGCAACTGATCAACAAATTTTGCATTTTTTTTTTTTTTTTTTTTTTTTTTGCAACTGGCTAAAGGATTTCATTATTTTTTCCCACAATCAACTGACAAATTTCGTGTTTTTCTCTCACGATAAATCGACAATTTTTGTATTTTTTCCATGCGACTGATTTAAGAATTTCGTGATTTTTCCTTGCATTCAATTGACGAATTTCGCAACATTTTTTAGATTTTCTCCTCAATTAACTAGCAATTTTTCCGATATTTTGTCGTACCAATCGAGGAATTTTGGAATTTTTTTCGCCACTAACATGCCTTTTTACACTCAACTGATTGGCAAATTTTGAGATATTTTCCATCAACTGATAGACAAATTGTGGCTTTTTCTTGTGACTGATTAGCAAAAATTGCAGTTTATTTTCCACGAATGGTCAATGAATTCCACATTTTTTCCCGCAACTGGCAGAAGAATTTAAGGGTAGTTTAAAGGATCAAAAGAAAGGAAAATTTAAAAAACCTGGTCATAAAAAAAAAAATAAAGTTTTTGATTTGTTGGAATTTTCCAAAGTTTTTAGTTTTGTCTTAGTATCTTAAACACTATTATGCCAAATATAAAGTATCTAGAACTGTAAAGTAATATAGGACAAAATTAGCACTCGCCATTTGGCGAGTAATACTGAAAATTTGGGGACTGACTTATTACCACCACTGGCCAAACTTAATAGCCACACTCACCAACTGTGATGATTGAATGGAAACAGATTTTTTTCCCGCTGTCGCTCGTCGAATATCGAAACCATTTGGCGAATTTCACGATTTTTCCCCTGAAACCATTTGACGAATTGTGATTCTTTTTTCTCGAAGCCATTCGACAATATTCGCCCCCCTCCCCTGAAACCATTTGACGAATTGTGATTCTTTTTTCTCGAAGCCATTCGACAATATTCGCCCCCCCCCCCCCCCCGAGACCATTTGATGAATTTTGCGAGTTTTCTGCAATTAATTGTTGAATTTCGTGATTTATCGACTATCAATTAACGAATTTCACGATTTTTTCCATGAGCGTTCCACAATTGTACACTTTCTTTCCACTGACGTTCGATGAATTGCGCACTTTATTTGTCAAGTATTTTTTATCAAATATTTGTAAATTTGTTATTGGCCAGTGCTTATGAAATCTGGCGAGTAAAAAAAATCCATGTACTGGCCAGTGGGCAATGAGTAAAAAAGTTAATTTTTACTTATATAAAGTAATACTTCAGATCAATAGCACCTTTCTTGGTTGCACTTATGATATCCCCCATTCCTCATAAATTAGTGCTTGTCTAGGAACCTGAAACTTCTAAAAGAATCACGAGACTTGGCTACATTTTCCAAATGTGATGTTTTTGATGGGTTCTGGATTACAAGACAGAATTAAAGTATCATCGCCCTTAGTAGATTTCGTACCATCTTCATGTTCACTGAATCTTGTTGGAGCTAATGCTTTATTCTGAACATGGACAATTTTTTTTGGCATCTACTCACAGATGGCAAATTTCACAGTAACTCTTGGAATCTTGTGGTGGTGATGATACATTAAGTATTAAATCTTTATGTGGTACCAGATCGTCTGCAAAAGTAGATGCGACAAAAGCCTTGCTCAACGGTTATCTGTTAATTTATCCGGGCTTACAGTGACTGATTTCTCTTCATCCAAAATATGACTGTCAGAAATTTTTTTATTAAAATCTAAAAGAAAAGAAAATCTCCCCATATTTCTTGCATATTTATTTGGGTGCAAAAATGCTAATGTAGTATTAAACCGTACAATTTGACAGGTAGTCATATTCTTTAACTCAACTATGTATGAAAATGCAATATATTTATTACAGATGAATAACGACGAGTGAAAAATAATAAAAGGAAACATGACATAGTTATAGAACACAGGTATAAATGTACAGCAGTGTTAATGAGTAGATATGGGTGCCTGTGTGAAAGCTAAGACCAGGAGTTCTCCAATGATATGTCAGAAGAGGGGGGGGGGGGATATGAAAATTTAACAAAAAGTATAAGTTAAAGGAGAAAAATTGGAGGGGAGACGGGAAGGTGAAGTAGGAGAAAAATAAGTAGGCAATGGCCTAAAGATCGCACCTGAATTAAAATGATCCTACAAACAGGAAAATTTGCCAAAAACTGGACAAAAATAAATCAACTGCGTGTCCAGGGACAACAGGGGGGGGGGGGGTGAGCAAGACTAAACGGTAGAGCACTAAGGAAAAGACCTATCAAAAGATATAATACATGATGGAGTTGGAGAGTTGTTGAATACGAAAATTTGAATAATTAAATAATCTTAATAAGCATGTTAATCTAACATTCATAAAATTAATAGATAAAATGTTTCTTTATAAGCTGGGAGGCAAGCAATAATTATACAATGAGCTTAGTTAAATGTGAATTAAAATAAAATTTAATTTAAAGGTATTATAACTCTGTAAATTATATCAAGGGTATTAATACTCTACATGAATGCTTACAATCCAGTGTAACAGATAATTAAATTATGTGCCCATAACTTTACATAAAATACATTTAATACAGGATAAACAATAAACAAAAGAAATTAAGATCTATTTAAACTGTAACTTTACTTGTGACTTATAAATAACATTCTCTTTGTTACCATGTCTACCATATACATTTCAATTTTCCATTGTCCAAGCGCTAATTCGCTAATTGTACTAAAACTCATATTATAAATCATTACTATCAGTGGCCAATTAAAAATCAGCTTTAAAACAAAACACAAATAATGAAAAGCTGGAATACCATTGGTCGGGAAAGATTCTTAAAAGTTTTGCCCTATCTGTCAAAACTGTTTGGATTCGATACACTTTGGGTTCTTTTTAAATAGACTCGCTAACGCTCGCAAAACCCCTGTGAATTGCGAAGCGATTCTCATTGAGACCGCTACGCGGTCCCACCTCGCTTTGCTCGCCCCTTTTGATTTTTGCAGTAATTCTAGCCGGAATGAGTACTACCATGAATCATTTGAACATATGAAATTGACAATTTAACTCATTAAGTGAATAACTCATTAAGTAATTGACATAATTACATAAAAAAGGTCTTAGATTGCTCATTTAAATCCACGCTATCTATATTAAGGCGAGAAAGCACAAATTTTAGATTTCAACTTGGGAGGGGATGGTTCAGTTGACAAAGTCTGGCTTGTTAAAGATATGAGAATCGAAAGTAGAGGATGGTTTTTGAGTCATAATTCCTGAACCACTGAACCGAATGAGATGTATAAGTACTCAAATTAAACAAAATTTAGAACAGGTTTCCAGCTTACCCCAATCCGGAGATAATAGTCTTCAATTGATGATCAAACTTTTCAGCGATGCTACGTTGTTCATGGAAAGAGTGGTTCCACCTAAAATGATACAATATATATATATATATATATATATATATATATATATATATATACCAGGAAATATTTATTTGAATAATGTCAATTAAAGGTCACAATTCAATATTTGCATTAGTATGCACTATGCAGCGATCGGAAGAGACTGTATGTTTAGTATCCACTTCTGTTAAATTAACGGCCACTTATTACCGAAGTTTGTAGATTTAAATACTTTTATATTTATACATAAGTGTAAAAAAATTCATTTTAAATTATTATATTTTTTGTTGTTTTCTAATATTTTGTATTATTTTTTAAAAAATATTTTCTTTAACAAGAAAATATTTACAACTTTTTTTTTACTAAAAATTAAAGTATCAAACATTAAATGCTATTTTTCGGTTAGCCGGGCACCAGTGATATATATGCATGTATATATATACACACATATATATACATATATGTATGTATGTATATATATATACATATATATTTATGTATGTACATATATCACTAGCGCCCGGCTAACCGAAAAGTACCCATTAAATATTTACTTCAAAAGGACCTAACATTGCTGTACATAGCAATTATTTATAGTAAAGGTATTAATACTGAACAAAAATCATTTTTAGAGTTTCTGAAGGATAAATGACGCGCAGATGTACATTAAGTAAATTTTCATTTTTCAGCAATTGTGCAGGTTTTTTTTTTTTTTTTTTGAGTATTTTAAAAACGAGTGCTTAAAAAAATGTACTGACAAAACAATATAGCAGAATAAAGGGTACTTTTCGGTTAGCCGGGCGGCAGTGATACATGTACATATATAAATACATATGTACAGGGCTTGAATTTCAGGGCGGGATTGCGGGATTCGCGCCGAAAATTTTGAAATCCCGCCCAAAGAAGTATCGTGGGCGGGAACCTCCTGCCTAAAAAATTCAATCATTTTCAGGAGAAATTTGCGTTATTTAATTACCTGCAACTGAACGATAAATTTCGTGATTTTTTTCCCACAACCGATCGACGAACTTTCTCTTTTTTAAGCGATAGATCGACGAACTTTGCGGTTTTCCCGCGACAGATCGACGAACTTTGCATTTTTTTCGCGACAGATCGACGAACTTTGCATTTTTTTCGCGACAGATCGACAAACTTTGCATTTTTTTCGCGACAGATCGACGAACTTTGCGTTTTTTTCGCGACAGATCGACAAACTTTGCGTTTTTTTCGCGACAGATCGACAAACTTTGCGTTTTTTCTGCGTAGATCGACGAACTTTGTATTTTTTCTGCGACATATCGACAAACTTTCTGTTTTTTAAGCGACTGATCGACAAACTTTCTGTTTCTTAAGCGACAGATTGACGAACTTTCCGCTTTCTCTGCAACAGATCGACGAAATTTGCGTTTTTTCCACGTAGATCGACGAACTTTGCATTCTTTCCACGACATTTCGACGAACTTTCTGTTTTTTAAGCGTAGATCGACGAACTTTGTGTTTTTTCTGCGACAGATCGACAAACTTTCTGTTTTTTAAGCGACTGATCGACGAACTTTGCGTTTTATCTGCGATCGATCGATGAACTTTGCGTTTTTTCCGCGATCGATCGGCGAACTTTGCGTTTTTTCCGCGATCGATCGACGAAATTGGCTAATTTTTTCTTTCAACATATTCGTGATTTTTTTTGTATTGTTATATAATAGCGGTATGTATAAAAGCGGTTCTAGGCCAGCGGCGTAACCTCTGTATGACCTCTGTGCGCTGTGCAGCGTCATGAAGGCATAAAAGTGACTGTGCGGTGGAGGAGGGTGATAAGGATGGTTTATTAGGGGTTTATTTTAATTAATTTTAATTGGGAAACTTAGAAAATTTCGAAGCAATTTTTTTTTTTTTTTTTTCGCGGAGAATTGGTGGACGAGGTGAATGTCAACGGATTTATTTTAGCGAATTAGAATTTTTTTTTTTTTTTTTAATTTTAATCGGGGAATTTAGAAAATTACAAAGCCATTTTTTTTTTCAACTATAGTAGGGTAGGGTGTTTGAAAATATTTTTCGAAGTCTGGTTTGTGAATTGCATTTAAAAATAATGGTCATTAAAATATTAATTAATTTTAATTGGAGAACTTAAGAAATTTTTGCAATTTTTTTTTAAACTAGAGTAGGCTATTCGGTATACATGTTAGAGTATATTTGAGGTGAATTTTAAAAGTTAATAATGGTTTAATTAAAATTGGTGATTAATTTTTATTGGAGAACTTAAGAAATTTTGGCGAATTTTTTTTTTCTTAACGAGAGTACGCAGGTTGAATCTGTAGTAGAATGGTAGATGCGAATGAAAAATAGTAATTAAAATTGGTGATTAATTAATTTTAATTGGCGAACTTAAGAAATTTTTTGAAGCAAATTTTTTTTTCCACTACAGCACGCAGTTTGAATATGGGTGTATGCAGTAGAAGTGAAATAATAATTATTTAAAAATGGTAATTAAAAATTATCATTCATTAATTTTAATTGGCGGACTTAAACATTTTTGGGACAGACGGGTTTTAATGAATTCGATACAGGTTTTGGTAAAAAATATAGGGTCCCGTATGAATTATAACTGCACTCAATTCTAATAGCTTCCCCCTCCCCCTCCCTTTTTTACCCTGAGGGGCACTTCGATAGACTAACAATACAAAAATTTGGGTCCTATTTAGGATCCCCTTCACAAAAATCAATTTAACAAAATGGGCCCCTTCACAAAAATCAATTTTATAAAATGGGCCCCTTCAAAAAATTCTATTCTATAAAAATTTACTATTTATTATTTTATTATTTTGTGATGTTTTAAAATGTGTAATTTGTAAACAAACAAGTTCATCAGAGAGGAAAACTTCAGCAAAAGGATTTAAAAAAGTTTTTGTTTATAAATGCCTGGTTCAAATTTGATTACCTGGATTGCAATTTTCATTACAAAATGTTATTTTTCCCAAAAATAACCTTTACTTTTCACTAAATAGGCCTAAGGGGAAAAAAAAAAAAAAAAAAAAAAAAAAACCTGCATTGAACTCTGCTAACATAACAATATGGCAGAATAAAGTTTTACATATGACCTAGATGAAAATTAATCATTCATTTTTTTTTACTTATTGTAACAAGAAATTTTTCTGTTTACAATTTTTTTTACTCAAAATTACAGTATCAAACATTGAATATACTTACCTCTAAAGTATCTAAGATTATTGACATTGCAAATATTATTTATAGTAAAGGCATGATACTGAACAAAAATCATTTTTAAGAGTTTCTGTATGATAAATGAAGTGTAGTGTTACATTAAATGACATTTTCATTTTTCTGCGATAGTGAATTTTGTCGTTCGTGGTGATTTTTTTGAAAATTTTAGAAACGTCTGCTTAAAATAACACATAATTTGTTATCACAGGATAAAATAAAATTTGTCAGTCAATCGAACAAAAATCAATTTGATAAAATGGGCCCCTTCAAAAATACAGTTCTATAAAAACTTACTATTTATTATTTTGTAATGTTTTAAAATGTGTAATTTGTAAACAAACAAGTTCATCAGTTAAAAAACTTTAGCAAAAGGATTTTAAAAAGTTTTTGTTTATAAATGCCTGGTTCAAATTTGATTACCTGGATTGCAATTTTCATTACAAAATGTTATTTTTCACAAAAATATAACAAATTTCACAAAAATAACCTTTACTTTTCACAAAATGGGCCTAAGGGAAAAAAAATCTGCATCGACCCCTGCTGACATAACAATATAGCAGAATAAAGTGAAAAATTTGATTAACTGGATTGCAATTTTCATTACAAAATGTTATTTTTCACAAAAATAACCTTTACTTTTCACTAAATGGGCCTCAAGAAAAAAAAACCTGCATCGACCCCTGCTGACATAACAATATAGCAGAATAAAGTTTCACATATGACCTAGATGAAAATTAATCATTCTTTTTTTACTTATTGTAACAAGAAATTTTACAGTTTACAATTTTTTTTTTACTCAAAATTACAGTATCAAACATTGATTATATTTACCTCTAAAGTATCTAAGATTATTGACATTGCAAATATTATTTATAGTAAAGGCATAATACTCAACAAAAATAATTTTTAAAAGTTTCTGTATGATAAATGAAGTGCAGTGTTACATTAAAATGACATTTTCATTTTTCTGAAATAGTAAATTTTGTCGCTCGTGGTAATTTTTTTGAAAATTTTAGAAACGTCTCATTAAAATAACACATAATTTGTTATCACAGGAAAAAATAAATTTGTCAGTCAATCGAACAAAAATAAACCCCTTCACAAAAATCAATTTGATAAAATGGGCCCCTTCAAAAAATTCAGTTCTATAAAAACTTACTATTTATTATTTTGTGATGTTTTAAAATGCGTAGTAATTTGTAAACAAACAAGTTCATCAGTTAAAAAACTTTCAGCAAAAGGATTTAAAAAAGCTTTTGTTTATAAATGCCTGGTTCAAATTTGATTAACTCGATTGCAACTTACATTACAAAATGTTATTTTTCACAAAAATATAATACATTTCACAAAATGGGCCTCAAGAAAAAAAAAATCTGCATCGACCCCTGCTGACATAACAATATAGCAGAATAAAGTTTCACATATGACCTAGATGAAAATTAATCATTCTTTTTTTCAGGGATGCAAAAATCTACCACTAAATGTTTAGTATTCTTCGCCTAATAAGAACACTGATAAAATTTAGGCGAAGTATACTAATAAAATTTGATGTAGAATACTAATAAAATTTAGTGGTGGGAATCAGCCCATTGGCGTCTAGATTTTTGCACCCTTGCCTTTTTTACTTATTGTAACAAGAAATTTTATTGTTTACATTTTTTTTTTTTTTTTTACTCAAAATTACAGTATCAAACATTGAATATATTTACCTCAAAAGTATCTAAGAATGTTGACATTGCAAATATTATTTATAGTAAAGGCATAATACTGAACAAAAATCATTTTTAAGAGTTTCTGTATGATAAATGAAGTGCGGTGTTACATTAAATGACATTTTCATTTTTCTGCGATAGTAAATTTTGTCGTTCATGGTAATTTTTTTGAGAATTTTAGAAACGTGTGCTTAAAATAACACAAAATTTGTTATCACAGGAAAAAATAAAATTTGTCAGTCAATCGCAGGAAAAACATTGTAATCTTAGTCATCCTGTCACTTGAAAATATCTAGAAATTTGTTAAAAAATGTTATATGAAAAAAAATCCGTTAAGTTTAACAAAAATTAAGTCAGAAGTACACAAGCAAATTTGGCTATAATTATAAAATTCTTGACACCAACAGATCCTGAGATGCGAAATATGCCTTCCTCATCTCCTCCCAAGGAGTTTAAGATTGAATTTCTTTTTTAAAATATATACTGATATCAGTTGATAAGATTTTTTAGTTGCTGTTTAAGAATACAAAATTATTACTACTTAAGAATAAGAATCAGCTAAGCTCAGTCCAAATATGGCCCATAAAAAACTATTTTGAATTTGCTTAGTAAATAACAAATATACACAGAGTTCAATCATAAGATAGAAAATTAAATTGCAGCATTAAAATAATTTAACTGATTGTACAGTTGGTTGGGTTGTATGCGGTTTAATGGCACAAGGTCACATTAGAGACAAGCTACACCAAAGTAAATTGGTAATCCAGAGACCAGGCAAAATCAAAGATATTATAACAAAATTTGCATGTGCATTGCATTACGAGTATAAAGTACAATTTATAAAATAATGAATTTTAGTTTAGTGCTTTTTATTTTCTCATTATTTTGTTGTGCTTCATAAAATCAGTTTTCAAGCGTATATCATTACTCTTTTACTACTGTTTTATATAAAAAATGTTAATATAAAGCATTAAGGAAAATTTTAAAGCACAGAATTCATATAGCATTAAAATTTTATCTGTTAACCCCCCCCCCCCCCCCCCCCCAATTCGCAAGTCATAGTTTCTCGTCGACCAAAAATGAGACTTTTAAAAAACTGTTTTCAGTGAAAAAGCTGAAAACTTTAAGAGGTTTGTTTATATAATGTTTTCTAATGCAATTTCTATCCATAAAACAAATATTTCTTGCTGTAATTTTTTATATACATAAACATTGATATTAAAATTAATTTAGAAATTAATAAGGTTAGATAACCAGACATATAAATACCTGAATTAATCCGGTACTGGAACAGTCAGGCCAGGATCCTAATACTGTAATCACTGAATAGGCCAATCACTGTATCTTTATATTCATGGCGTCCTCGCTCATGTGATAATTAATTTGTTAATAAATTAGGAGGTATTTCCAAGAGCTACATGCCAGCATGACTGGAATTGATCATATTTTTGTTCATACATAGAAGCAAAAAAATACGGGACATGAAAATGTTTTCTACCAAAACAGACGTCTTCAACATTCTTATTGCTTTTCCTCGTGTGCAGATAAACAAAACAAGCATCAAACATGGCGCGCGGCGTTCGTTGCCATTTTCCAAAATCAAACTACTGATATGAGCTGACTGTAATCCACTGTTGGATTACGGTTTGCGGTAGCGAATAACGGTGATTTACTAAAATTGTCCGTGATCTGCCGTACAAGACAGTAACAGCCTGTATTTCTTTCTCTCTTGGCCGTAAATGCCTGTTGGACCAGGGATAATCCTGTAAAAATGATCAGTTACGGTCAATGACAGAATTTTACTGGCAATAACTGATTTTTAACGGGTAAGCGCAATATTTACAGTAATACGGTAATATACAGTAAATTATACAGTAAAGCACCGTAAAGCAACAGCTATTTTTAACAGTGTAGTGGACTAAAACATTGTAACCGGATTTCTGTAACTGTAATTATATGCAATGTCCTCCGTATTTTTATTCTAAAATAAGAAAAAATATAAAACATATAATGAATTATATGTTCAATATAAATATATATCTAAGCCAAATGCCGGCCCTTCCAGGGGTGCGCCCTGAGGTGGCTGCGTCATCTGCTTCACGTCTGGCGCCGGCCCTGGGTAAAGTTATATTTATAACAGATTAAAATTTCACAGAGTTCGGGTGATAAGAACTATTTTGTTGTTGATGTTGTTGTTAGGTTAATGGAAACAGACGCGAAAACAAAAACAAAACAAAGAAAAAGCGAGAAGAAAACATATTTCTTATACAACGACATATATCAATATTTTTTCACGAAACTTTTACACGGGCTGAGAAACCGTCATATTTATAAACGATAAAAATTTCAAAGAGTTCGGACAACAAGAACTATATGTATGTATTTAAATTTTGAAACAATTCACTCTAAAAAAAATCCGTGAAAATACAAGAGATTTTCCGTAAAATTTTACGGAGAAGTTTCATTTTTCCAAAATTTCAGTACAATTTCCGTAAATGACATTAGTTCCGTTAAAGAGACTTCACATCCGTAAATATGCAGAAAGTTTTCCGTAAATTTGATGGATTTTTTCCGCATTTCTTTCAAAACAGTACAATGTCCGCATTTAGAGTATTTACTAGAGTTCTTCTAGCATACAGGCCTGGCCCGGCTCGACCCTCTGGCCCATTCTAACCGAGGCCACGTCAATTTATTGTGAAAAGAATAGTAATATTTATATTTTTTAATGAAATATTTAGAAATTTATTTTATTTTTATAAATTACATATATATATATATATATATAATTATAATATCTATGAATTTCAAAAAACATACCAAGTTCTTGTATCATTCTACTTAAATCTCCAAAGAGATAATTATAATGATAATGTGTAGACAGAATACCACATAGCTAATATATTAACACGTGCAATCATAATATTACCATAGCTTGTGCTTCAATGGTAATTGGCCAAAAATACTGAAAACATGAAGAAAATTTAAAAAGAGAGAGAGAAAAAAAAAATAATAATTTGGAGTTGCTATCAAGTGAATACAAATGGATTAAGAAATGAAATATGAACCATATACAATGGAAAATTGGACAACAAGAGAATTAAATCAGAATTGGATATGAAAAAACACATGTAGATATAATCATCAGCCTGGATGTACCCACATGTGTTTTAAAAAATAATTCAGTATTTCATAATTCTACTGGCATATATGCTAAGATCAGTAGAATCACCCAGGTATACTGAACTATTACCAGAAAACAATTGGAAATATTAAAATTTGAAATAATAAAATTGGAAATAAAAAACCTGTAAAGAATAGATAAAATATTTTACTCTCAATAATTATCCAGAATCCTTAAACATCACAAGTTCTCCATGATACCACACGTCCACATGGCACACATCATGAAATATCTCATACTTGTTGACATAGTCGAGTTGAGAGAAATTATTTGAAAGACAAGTTGAGTGCACATCTTTTGAAATATTACCCTAACTATGACACCCCAACACAAATTGATTCAAAAACACACAAATTTATTCTTGTGATAATACACTAATAACAAAATTATATCCGTGAATATACAAATACTCCATTCAATTTTAATCCCTAAAAGTAAAATAAATATACAAGCGATAGCGCCCTCTATAGGTAAATTAAATATAATATTAACAATATTATCAACATCTACCTGACAAGTAAGGTGCCTCCAACTATTGGTATGATAATTATTTAAAATTAAGATTGAGTTACATATCCACTATATTAGGTTTAATTATATATATAAACATTAAAAAACAATACTCCTTGTAGTTTTACATTAAAATCGTACAAAATCCCACTATATGAATAAATTTACCCAGAATTAAATCCATCCTACACAGCATTTCAAATATTCTTAACAAGAGTATGTATTATGTAAAAGAGATATTTTTAATACAAAGTGCTGGTGCTGCCATCTGTGTTAATCCACTTATATATATATATATATTATAGAATTTATATAAAATAATTAATGTTTTATTTTACTTCTACTTAAATATATTATAGAATTTAGAGATTGATTTAAATATCAAATTAAATATATCATAAACAATTTAAAATATCTCAAAATTTATTTAAAAAAAAAATTAAATTAATAGTATTACTACTGTGTTTCAATCTTTATAATGCAATGCAGTATTTAAAAGACATATTAAAATTAAACTTTAAAAAAAAACAACAACACTATATATATATATATTGCATATAGATATGTTTGTGATTTATAATCATCAATGTTATCCATGTATAATTTTATGTGTTTTTTTGTATAAGTTAATTTATATATGTTTTAAAACTGAACATCAGTAACACTTAAAACAGAGGTGATCGGCTAAACGCACTATCACAGACTATATAAAGTGTATATAATGTTCAATCAATTAATAAATGTCCTTATACGTTTTAATTGTATTTATGTATGTTATAATTGTAATTTGCTATATCTTTTGTTATATGTTATCGCACACTAAAACAATAATTTTTTGTTATATGTTATCGCACACTAAAACAATAAATGTTATTTAAAAGAGTTGATGATTGAATTTATCATAAAAATTGGATAACCATATATTTTTGCTTGATCTCGAATAAATCTAATATTTTTGTTTTTATTTATATCTGAGCATAGGTATTTTATACGATGAAGATAATTGATAATTATATTTTTATAAACTGATTTATGTAAACATGAAGCAAAATTGGTAAAAATATTTACTTTAAATGGAAAATCAAATCTCTTATCATAAATATCAAAAATTAATTTATAATTATCATTAATATTCATTTTTAAGTCAAGAAAATTTATATTATTATTAATTAAATCATTTTCGCTTAATTTAAGCTGATTAGGATAAAAATTGAGTGGTGATGTGCAATTTTTATCATTGAAATAAAATATGATAATGTCATCAATATAGCGATAAAATACATAATCATTGTTCGGACTAATATTTCTTTCATAATAATATAAGTAAAGGTCAGAGAGAATACTAGAAGCAGTCCCGCCCTGCGGAATTCCCTGGCATTGTTTATAAATAATATTGTCATATATGATGTAATTATTATGCAATGTAAAATTTAGTAAAGTTTAAAAAAAAATTTACGGAAATATGTTCTTTTAATTTTAATTGAGATTTAAATTCTTTAAATAATATACACATTGTTTTATGTAAGTCTTTTATATCAATGTTATATATATATATATATTTAAATCTACTTATTTTTTTCTTGATAGTACTTCAAATTTATGATTTTTTTTTCACTATTTATTTTTTTTAATTTATCTTGTTTAATGTGAGGCAATATTGTGTTATTTAAAGGTTTCATAACATAATATCTCATAACATAATTATATCTATGCAAATTGGTATTAAACTAAACTGTTTTGGCTTACAAATTTATGAATTACGCTAAAATTTATTATTTTATAAATTATAATTTTGCAAAGTTTACAATATTTTCCTTAAATTTATAAAATTAGTTAATGTTTTTTCTTTACTTTTATAAAAATCAAGTTTTTAATTTTATAACGGTTTTAATTTATTTCGTTAATTCATATTTTTATAAATTAAACTAACTTAATTTAAATTAAATCAGTTAGTCCATATTTAAACTTACTTATCCCAAAGTCACTATTTTAAAATCCCCCCCCCCCCTTTAAAAAAAAAATATTTTTTAAATGTAATGTTAAAAATATAATGTTTAATAGAACCATACGCAAAAGCTCTCAGCATAGCTGAAATATAAAAATTTAATTTATTATAAAATTGTTTATTTGTTTAAGTTTTTTTAAATAAGAGATTAAAGAACATTATTTTAATAGCATGTAATAAACAAGTCTGATTAAGATAATTGTTGTTTTTTATTGGAATTGATAAATAGATAATCAGGCAAATAATTTTAAAAAAAGTATATGTTCAAAAAAAAAAAAAAAAAAATGTTGGTACCACTGTTGAATTCAGGGGGTGGCCCGGAGGGGACATTATCCCCCGGAAAATTGAAATGACCTCCCCCCGGAAGATTTGAGATTTTATAGTTTTAATGAGCAAAAAGTGCAATCCCCCCCCCCCCCGTCCCCCGGAGCCACAGAAATCCCTCTCGGAGAAAAATGTCTGAATTCAACGCTAGTTAGTACTGTTGCAAAAAGAAGAAATTATTACTCTTAATACCATTTTTTATGCATATAATACATAATAAATTAAAATTTATCTGTTATAAGGCACCAAATAATACAGCAAATTATTGAAAATTATGAAAAGAAAATATTAAAAACATTGGAAAAATCCATCTATAGATGAAACCAAGTTTTTATCATAAAAAGCGATTCAAATAAGTTACAGCATTTGAACGAAAACTGCGACCGGTCATAGCGCTGTGGTCTGGGTCATCGGGTTAGTACACGAGACGTTATGGGTTCGAATCCGCTCGCGGCAAGGGTTGGTTAAATTCTGTTAACTCACTCAGAAATGAAAAAAAGATGCCGAAATGTATCTGTCCCTTATAAGGTTGTCCTCACGAAGTTCTATTTTTTTTTTTTTATGTCCTATAAATTTTATTTTAACGACATAAAAATTTCTAAAAAATACGGAATATATCTGTTATAAAATGGAAATTTAAAAACAGATATTTCAGAATTCACGGAAAATTTCCTGGAATTTACGAAATTTTTTTTCCGTTAAAATACGGAAATAGTACTGGCGTCTTGATTGCCAGTACAACTTCCGTTTTTTTCAGGATTTTTTTTACAGTGAACCACACGTAAAAATACAAGAAAATGTCTTCTTAGAGGACTTTTACCACTAAATATCAATATTTTTTCGCACAATTTTGTTCCTTTAAAAATATAATTCCATACAAAATCGGATTAAAGATGTAAAATCATACAAATTTGAGGTTTGTTTAATATTATTATCATGTGCTCGGACAATGCTCGGGTCAGCTAGTAAATAAATAAAAATGACTAAATGTATTTTACAACTATTATTATTATTATTTTACCAATTTTACCATTTTTCTTCTAGGAGAGTTTCAGTTTTGTTCTGTTCCTTGGTGAGTTCTAGACGGTGAAGTAAACTAATTTGATATTTATCACATTAAGTGAAGATATGATATTTACATTAGACTATTTTAAATTTATTTAAAAAAAAACAATTTAAAAAATACCCCATGAAAAAGTTGAATCAATAAATTAAAGTGTCATTGCGATTTTGAAAGAAAAGCAGAATTTTTGTTTTGCTATATAAACCTGTTGTGGATTTTCAGAAAACATGCAAAAACAAAATTGTAAAAGGAAATATCGTCTGGAAGTACTTTTTGTTCTTTCAAAGCCTTGAACTGTTCCTCTTTTCTTTCCCCTCTCTCTTTTTAAATAACAATACCATTTTGGTAATCATTTTTCAATTTCCCTAGAAAACATTTTTTCATTTTCTTAGTGACAAAGCATAATACAAGGATATTCTGCATTTTAGGAAGATTTCGTAAGAAATACTACCTATTTTAATTATTATATTTATTTACCTTCTTTATCAAAATGGAACTGTTTGCGTTTATGAATCTTTGGTTCATTTCATCACGTGATAATAATAAATAAATAATAAAAGCGTTGGCCACCTAGTATTCAAAAACTAAAACCGTTCGTTTCTTTGTTATTTTCTATGTTCTACGTTTGAAAGCTGAGTGTTTAATTTGTTCTCTCCGCTGTATTAGTAAAAGGTATGTTACGTAACATATATTGTTTATTTTAGGAAGTATAGTGATTATTTCAAATTTATTTATCATGTAGATTAAATTTATCTGTTTTTATCCGTTACATCGTTTAATAATTTTTTTAATGGAATTCGAATTATATTGTAAATATAATATGCCTTTAAATTTTTTTTTATTAATAGTTATAATAATTATTATATTACAGTTTTTATATTATATTAATCTAGCAACAATATTTAACCAATCACATCATCACATTAATTTCCCGTTGTGAACACTACAAAAATTCACAAATAAATAAAAATTCCAGTAACGATACATGTGGTTACTTTTAAGACGTAAATACCCGCTATGAACAATTTTGAAAAAATTCGAAATTTATTAGGGTGAAATGAACGAAAAACGTTCTAGATTACGATTTATTGGAAATTGTAAGGACTGTGAAATTTGACATGGCTGTTACTTTAAAGATGTAAATGCTCGAACAAAACAGTTTTTAAAAAATTCGAAATGTAAAAGGTTGCATAATTTTTTTGTACATCTTTTTGAATTTTTAAAAATTTAACTGGCCGCCATTTTGAAACAAGATGGCGGATGAAGCTGTCTCGGGTCGAAGCGAACTCGGTCGAGAACTTGGTATGTCCTATGCACATACTCAGTCACTTCCAAATCGGTTCATAAATATAAGAGTTACCGCATGACATATGTCAGATATATATTGTTGTGAGCTCGGGGTTCGAAAGGACTGATGCCAATATATAAGAACAATAAAAAGGCTTTATTCACTATAAACAGTGCAATACGATGACAAATATCTTCTGAAAATTACAAGATATTCAGTAATCTTCAAATCCAATAAAAGCGCAGCAAAATTTCACACAGAAACAATGCGTTCAATACGACGTATCAACGACAAAATCGATCAGAGTAACACAGTTCTCAATGCAAAGCCTCTCGTATGAATTCAATCGCAGTTGACAGACAACTCACCCACTGAACTGGTGGAGGTCCCTTATATAGACTTCAGAGATCTTTCCAGATTATTCCAGGGCTTCCTAATGCTAGAAATTACTAGAAGGTCCTTCAACTCTCGATAGAGTACTCCAAACGTGAAAGGATCCCAATGTAAATGTATAAGGGGGGGGGTAGCACAAAAAGTCGCCAAATCCGTCGCCAACTTGGCGACATTTGGCGATATATCGCCAAATTTGGCGACAAAAATAAGTCGCCAAAACCATCGCCAACTTGGCGATAAACCCATTCCTTGGCGATTTTTCCATAGAACTCATTATAAAAACCGATGCTGTAATGTTGTTTTCCTTGCAAACCATCTGAGGCGATTAGCATTGAGTTACGTGATGCTCAATAGGAAATACATTAATAATACTGCAATTTTCACAATAATAAAATAAAATAAATTTAAACAAATGGAATATTTACAGATATATACAAAATTCATAACATTGCCCCCCTCTCAAGAACTGCACGTCCCGGGCAGTTCAACCCTTGATCGGAAAGCAAACCCGTTGCCAACAAATGCTATACTATTCAAAACACTTAAAGCAAACATGCAAAATAACCATTAAACACATTCATAAAGCTGAATTATACAAAATATACACTTATTTAAAAAAAAAAATTAAATTAAATTAAAGCATAGACATCATTACATACAAGTATTTAAATAATAATAACATTAATAATGATAATGCTAAGCAAAAGAAATTATTACATTAACTTATATACAAGACCATGGTCATACTAATTTACATTATTTACATTACACTATTTACAATCAATGAACTAAGTACTATGGCCATAGTATGGAGCCAGCCTGTCGTAATGAACGACTCTAGGCTTCGAACTTGGTGACTTTCGGATCCGAATTACGACATCGTTCAGTCTGTTTAGGACTGTATAAGGACCGTCACAGTGCGATTGCAGTTTGGGAGAAAGTCCTTTACGTCGAGTCGGATTATAAAACCAAACCTTGTCACCTTCTTTGAATTGATGTCCCGTGGCTTTCGTGTCGTACCTGGTCTTCATCTTCTCCGTTTGTATATTGATCCGCTCTCGAGCCAAGTTGTGGACGTCTTCAAATCGTGCCTGGAGATTCTGCACATATCCCTCTGGCGATGAAGGCGCATCTGGAGGGCGACCAAAAAGCAGATCACAAGGTAGACGAAGATCACGACCGAAAAGCATCTGAGACGGGGAATAGCCGGTCGTTTCATGGACGGCGCTGCGATAGGCGAGGAGAAACAAGGGAAGTTTTTGGTCCCAGTCTTGTTGGTTTCTTGAAACTAGCAGTGAGAGGTTGTTGAGGATGGTACGATTAAACCTCTCAACCATGCCATCCGACTGTGGATGTAAAGGCGTCGTCCTAGTTTTGTCCATTCCGAGAAGTTGACAGAGACCCTGAATCACAGCAGAGATGAAATTTCTCCCCTTGTCCGAATGCATTTGAAGGGGGACTCCATACCTTGATATCCACTGGTGTACCAAGGCATCCGCAACCGTAGAAGCTTCTTGATCAGGGATGGCATAAACTTCAGGCCATTTCGTGAAATAGTCCATGACAACAAGAAGGTATTTGTTGCCATCAGCACTTCTTGGCAGAGGACCTAGGATGTCAAGGGCGATGCGTTCGAAAGGTGCTCCTACATTGTAGAGATGTAGTTTTCCTCGGCTACGTTTCTTGGGTCCTTTCCGAGCTGCACATGCATCGCACGATTTGCACCATTGTTCGACGTCAGCTCTCGCTTTTCCCCAGAAGAAGCGCTCGCGGACTCTGTGTAATGTTTTCATGATTCCAAAATGGCCTCCGGTGGAACTGTCATGTAATTCCTTGAGGACCTCGGGGATTCGGGATCGAGGAAGAACCAACTGCCACCGAGATGTCTTCCCATCTTCCGATTCGAATTTTCGGAACAGGACACCAATCCTGACGTGGAGGGAGTTCCAAAGAGCCCAATATTGCTTCGTCGTAGGACTGTAAGTCGAGATGTCTTTCCAACTGGGCTTTGTGCTAGAAGATTCTAATAACTCCAAGATTGGTTTGATGTCAGAATCTGCCATTTGATCTTCTCGGATCTTCTCATCACTCCAGGGATCTGGTGGCGTTGATTGTGAAGTCTTCGTCTGGCGTATGACATATTCGGGATTATACTTGCTCTCAGCTCTGGAACAATAGCGACAACTTTCAGGACACGGTCTTCTTGATAGGGCATCGGCGTTTCCATGCGATGAGCCTTTACGATGCCTGATGTCAAAGTCGTATTCCTGGAGTCGTTGTATCCATCTGGCTACTTGGCCCTCTGGGTTCTTAAAATTCATCAGCCATGTTAGGGATGCGTGATCAGTGCGAAGGAGAAATTTCCTGCCATAGAGATAGTGATGGAAGTGTTCTATGGCTTTCACTATAGCTAATAACTCCTTACGAGTGACGCAATAGTTCCGCTCCGGTTTCGATAAACATTTGCTCCAGTATGCTACGACTCGTTCTTGGCCATCTATTTCTTGGGAAAGTACAGCGCCGACACTTTCATGGCTGGCATCCGTGTCCACAATGAATTGTTTGTCGGGGTGTGGATAGGTAAGAACTGGAGAGGATGTGAGAGCTTCTTTCAGTCGCTGGAAGGAATTGTCGCATTCTTGTGTCCATAGAAACTTCTGCTTGCTTTCAGTGAGCCTATGCAATGGTCTTGCGATGTTGGAGAACCCCTGGACAAACTTTCTGTAATAAGTGCATAGTCCCAGAAAGCTTCGCAACTGATGGACATTTTCCGGACGCTTCCAGTTCTTTACTGCGGACACTTTTTCAGGATCTGTTCGAACACCTTCAGCTGAGATGATGTGTCCTAAATAGTTTACTTCTCGTTGGAAGAACTTGCATTTCAAAGGGTTCAGCTTTAAATTCGCCGCTCTTAGCTTCGTTAACACTTTTCGAATATTTTCAAGATGTTCTTCAAACGTGCGGCCACCAATGATGACGTCATCTAGGTAGATGAGACAAGCTTCAAAAGTCAGGCCTTTTAACACTGTCTCCATGAGGCGCTCGAACGTTGCTGGAGCATTGCAGAGCCCGAACGGCATAACTTTAAATTGCCAAAGTCCTTGTCCAGTAGTAAATGCAGTCTTCTCTTTGTCATCAGGATGGATCTCTACCTGCCAATATCCACTCTTCAAATCCAGTGTGGAAAACCATTTATGTCCTGAAAGAGTATCTAGCGTGTCGTCTATTCTTGGTAGAGGATAGCTGTCCTTCTTCGTGATATCGTTAAGTTTACGATAATCCACACAAAATCTTGTGGAGCCATCTTTCTTTCGGACCAACACGATGGGAGAGGCCCACGGACTTGATGACGGTTCGATGATGTCACTATCCTGCATCTGTTTTAAGAGCTTAGACACCTCTTCTTGTTTAGCGAACGGCAAACGTCTGGGATGCTGTTTAATCGGTGGATGGCCGGCAGTATCAATTCTATGCCGTGTCAGTGAAGTGCGACCAATATCACTCTCGTTTTGAGAAAACACATCCTTAAATTCCTGGAACAGTCTTTCTGCGGCATGTCTCTGTTCAGGAGATAAATTTTCATTTCGTCCAATTTCAGGTGTTAAACTTGTAGGTGGCTCCGACAACAACAAGCTCGGGTCTTTGCATACACAGGTGACTGGAGCACAGGTTGCAAGCACTTCACCCTTCTGGATAATTCTAGACTTTTCACTTACGTTTGCAATTCTCACGGGTATCACATCTCTCGACAGATCTACCAGCGCTGATGCTATTAGCACTCCCTTTGGGCTCTTCTCAGGATATCCAGTCAAGCCATACTGGAAAATTCTTTCGTTTCCAGTTACCCCAGGTATCATCATTTCGGTTCGAGGAGGGATGATAACATCTGCCTTGGCTGTGATCCGTTGAATGGACCCGGACTCATTTCCAAGTTTAAAAATAGTGACATCTTCTTGAGCAGACCGTAACTCATTATTCTTAAAATCCAGTGTAAATCCATGCTCTTTTAAAAAGTCCAGTCCGAGTATGAAAGGATCTGAAATATCGGCCACATAGACTGTATGATGGTAAGCGGCGTTCCCAAACTTTATTTCCAGTGTCATTCTTCCAAATATGTCGATCTTTTCTCCGGTCACAGTTTGAAGGATAAGACGTGGCGGGGTCCAGAAGAGTTTTTCTTTCAGCCGCTGAGCTAGATCTTTCCGAATGATGGTCACATTGGCTCCTGTATCGATGATCATATTACAGGGCAAATCATTCACACTTCCGACTAGAAAAACTCCGTTTTCGCCGCAACTTCTTGCAGAAATTTCACATACTTGAAAATGAGGCTTCTTAAGATCTGGCAACCTCCACCCCGTGAGATGACCATTAATCAGTTTTCCTGCTCCTCCGTTCGCGGGTGAGCTATTACCTTCAGTGCTGGGTCGTCTTGGGCAGTCGATTTGGATATGGCCTTCTCCACCGCATTTCCAGCACTTGATCTTCCTGTAAGGCTTGTTGGCCATTAAGGAGTTCATCTGTCTCATTATGTCCTTCATCTGCTGCTGTAAGCGCTCCACAGCTCTATCCGACGTCTCAGGCAGGTTGGCTGCTCGCACAAAGTGTCGATCTTTCCTAGTAGCTTGCTGGGCTGCCTCGAATTTCAGAGCGTAAACCAATGCCCCTTTTAGATCATTGAGATCTGCAATCCGGAGTGCTGTCTGGATCTCAGGGTCACGCACACCATCGATAAAATGTTGCAGAGCTAAACTTTCTCTAATTACAGTCGGACAGCCAGGATAAGCAAGGTGGGAAAGTCTCTCGACATCCGTAGCAAGCTCTTGCAGGGATTCAGTGGATTTCTGCTGTCGAGATTTGAGCTGGAGTCTGCTATATTCCTTCATGCATTTCTCGCCAAAGCGCAATTCTAAGGCACTGACGAGCGTTTCAAAATCCAGCGGTTCATTTGCAGGCAAAGTCTGTAAGACGTCGGCAGCATCAGCTCGTAGAGAAGCAGCTAACTGGCAAGCTTTTGTCTGGGAATCCCATCCATTGGCGTCCGCTACGATCCCAAATTGTGTCTTAAAAACTGGCCATGAGGATTTTCCGTCATAGGTCGAGAGTTTAATAGAGACCCGAGGAAGCATAGCTTGATACTTGACATCTTCGGGATAGTTTTCGGCAGTTATCTTTTGTTTCTTCACATTTTCCAACTCCTTTTCTACACTCTCAATCCTTTCTTCTACGGTTTTGGCTGTCCTTTGAATTTCTTCTACCTTTTCTTCTACGGTTTTGGCTGTATTTTGAACTTTTTCTTCTATTTCTTGAAATCTTTCTTCAACTTTGTTTTCCACGCCGTCAATTCTGTCATTTAAAGATGTTATTTTATCCTCTATTAGTTCTTTCAACTCACCAAGGTTGGTTGACATATCCTTCTTCATATCATCTTTTAACTCACCAAGGTTCGCAGTCATTTTCTCATCCATCGCTGTCATATCTTTCTTCATTTCTTCTTTCAACTCGCCAAGGTTGGTTGACATCTCAGCCTGATTCGCAGTCATTTTCTCATCCATCGCTGACATATCTTTCTTCATTTCTTCTTTCAACTCGCCAAGGTTCGCAGCTAATTTCTCCAATAATTCTTTCAGTTGACCCTCCATTGCTCTGGTGATCGGCATTCAACCCCACTCCTGACACCAAATGTTGTGAGCTCGGGGTTCGAAAGGACTGATGCCAATATATAAGAACAATAAAAAGGCTTTATTCACTATAAACAGTGCAATACGATGACAAATATCTTCTGAAAATTACAAGATATTCAGTAATCTTCAAATCCAATAAAAGCGCAGCAAAATTTCACACAGAAACAATGCGTTCAATACGACGTATCAACGACAAAATCGATCAGAGTAACACAGTTCTCAATGCAAAGCCTCTCGTATGAATTCAATCGCAGTTGACAGACAACTCACCCACTGAACTGGTGGAGGTCCCTTATATAGACTTCAGAGATCTTTCCAGATTATTCCAGGGCTTCCTAATGCTAGAAATTACTAGAAGGTCCTTCAACTCTCGATAGAGTACTCCAAACGTGAAAGGATCCCAATGTAAATGTATAAGGGGGGGGGGGGGTAGCACAAAAAGTCGCCAAATCCGTCGCCAACTTGGCGACATTTGGCGATATATCGCCAAATTTGGCGACAAAAATAAGTCGCCAAAACCATCGCCAACTTGGCGATAAACCCATTCCTTGGCGATTTTTCCATAGAACTCATTATAAAAACCGATGCTGTAATCTTGTTTTCCTTGCAAACCATCTGAGGCCTTTAGCATTGAGTTACGTGATGCTCAATAGGAAATACATTAATAATACTGCAATTTTCACAATAATAAAATAAAATAAATTTAAACAAATGGAATATTTACAGATATATACAAAATTCATAACAATATATATATATAAGATGTAAGCTAGGCATAACCAGAAGGGACAGAAAGAGAATAACTTGGATAAGAAGTCAGACGAAAGTTTTTGATATCATTGAGAGAATTAAACGGCGTGGAAATGGGCTGGGCACATTGCAAGAAGACAAGACAATAGATGGAGCACAAACACCCTACAGTGGTATCCCAGAGATGTAAAACGACCAAGAAGACGAACTCAAGTAAGATGGAGTGACGAAATCAGAAAAGTGGCCGGTGTTAATTGGATGACTAAAGCACTAGACAGGCAACAGTGGAAAAATCTGGGGGAGAACTACATCCAGCAGTTGATTGAAAACGGTTGATGATATATATATATATATATATATATATATATATATATATAAATCAACATTCGAACGGAGTTGTGGTATGGGGGTCTGGGTGTCATGGTCGGTGAAACTATGCCAAAATTTTTTGGAATTGCTTTCCTCCGAACGGCTGCACGTTTTGTAATGAAAGCTACCTAAAACGTTCCAAACTTAAATTTCTGCGACACTGTTGGTGCTAAAAACTTGAAAATTTGCATGGTACTTATTTTTAAAATGTATATGTTCTCAAAGGATGGTCTCTAAAAATTTCGAAATTTAAAGGATAAAATGAACTGAAATTGTTCTAAAAACGATCTAGGTATATCGCGAATTTGAAACTCTTAAAACTTGAAACTTGTTATGATTGTTACTAAAAGACGCAAAGACTCGCAACAGAACAATTTCTAAAAAATTTGAAATCTAAAAGCATGCAGGAACAAAAAAACATTCTAAACTTGCGATTTCTGTGTTACTGCTGGGGCTAAAACTTAGAAACTACGCTTGGTGTTTACTTTTAAGATGTAAATGCTCTGTAAGAACGGTTTCTAAAAAAAAAAATCGAAATTTAAAAAGGTGAACGTTAAAAATTATGATTTGTTTGGAATTGTTTAGGGCTATCGAAACTTGAAATAAATAAAACTAGATATTCTTTCCTCAAAATAGTCGAAAGACTTTATGCAATTTAAATGCAACACACCGGGTTACTACGAAGCTAGTAATTAATAAAATATTTATGAGAATAATTAATTATTGTCATTATCACAAAATCAATATTTTAATTATTTCATGTAGAAGATTTAAACTTAAAGCACTGAATTTTAAAAAAGTACAGTTTTCTAATTTTTCAGACAATGGGTATAGTTTAGAGACGCTGCTAGTATAAAAGAAATCAATTCTTGGAATCATATTACCAATTACAATTAATAAAAGTCAAATTTCCTGAAACAACTTGATATATTACTTATAATAATTTGTAATATAAATATAAAAAAATTAAAAGGCGTGTTAAATATTTTGAATACTAAATAAAATTATTTCAAAATAAAAGTGCAGAATTGGCTTTGCAGATTTCATACTGTTTCATTGGGAAGGTAGGGGAGATATAATACACTTTTTTAAATAACTTTAAGACTTACTTTTTCTTATAAAGTAATCTTTAATTAATTAATTTTTTAAGTGAATTAAAAAAATAATCATTCAAAATGTATCCCAATTATTTTGAATTGTTACTATTGTATCAAACCTCCCTATTACTTAGAAGATTCAAATATGCGAATTTCAAACTACAGCACATTCCTCCAAATAATTCTTGAGTTCTGCTTAAAAAACTATCCGCATTGCAATCTGTTCTGCAAAGATTCCAAATGAATTTAGCATTAGGAATTCCAAACTACCTTCATAAGTCTTACTACATGATCAAATGACTTCCCATTTGGTATTTAAGGTTCATTTGAACGAAAATGCGAAATGAGATGTTCAAATGAAGTGTTTGGATTGAAAATTTCTGAGTTTGCTATGCAATTTCAATATCCACACGGCCCTTAAGCTTATTTTTAAACATAAAGTGAAAGAAAATAGAATTTACAGTCGATTTCCAGTTGAATTTCTAGTCGTCATTATCTTTGCTTTTTCCTGGAACAGTTCGGAGTTTAAATGTATGCGATGTTCTTTTTTTTTTAAATTTTGGGCTATTGTACAAATTTCGTAGCTAGTCAAAAAATAGTGTTGAGAAATGACGTGAAAAAAAAAAAAAGCTATTTACAAAGATAATAAAAAACGCCTCACGGGTCGCGTAACCTTTATATCCCGGCAAGGTAAACGGTTACTAACTAGAATACTCAACTAGATTATTTCAAACCAGTAAATTTTATTTAAAGCTAACTCTCCACGACTCTCAGAAAAAATTTCATGAAAAAACATAAAAATTACAGGCAGCAAGTTGTCAGAACAGCATTGTGATTGGAAAAGATTTTTTTTTTTTTATTTGAAAAAAATTCGTGTTTTGACTGGAGAATTTTATGAAATTTTGAGCTTAATTTAGAATATTTTATGTTTTGAGAATAAAAAGACAGACGTAAAAACGCTTATTCTAATATGAAAAAGTTCTAAAGAGCACAGTAGCCAGAACGCACCTGTGATTTGCCGAAAATGCAGCGTTGAAGTATATTGAAGTATTTCAAGTAGATTGAAGTATTTCAAGTAGATTGAAGTATTTCAAGTAATTTAGTTTGGTGTGTTTCCCGTATTTTGAGGGTAAATGGGCAAATCAAAGTGGATTTGTTTGTCTTTTAACGAAGTATAATCAACGGAAAATTTGTTCTAATTACGGAATTTTTGAGAGCGTAGAATACTGCACGGTTCTGCACATGGACTAAAAAATTCTATAAACCCGAACTAGTCCAAAAAAATTACTCTACACGCAACCCGACGAAATAATTTTAGTCGACACGCAACCGGACCCGAAACCTACAAATATTTTTTGTCGGCAAGCAACCCGTCCTAAACCCGACAAAATAAATTTCGTCGACACGCAACCCGACACGAAACCGACAAACATCAACCCGAAACGTACACTCGTAAGTTTCCATCCCCAACCCCCGAAATGAAAAAAAAAAATCCGTATCAGATCACCCCCCCCCCTCCCAACTATGAAAAAAGTAATATAAAATTATATGGCTAGTATCAATTTTATGTTTTAAGTAAAAAAATCAATATATATATTCGTTAAATATATTTTGAAGTTTCTTTGGAGAGATGTGGTCAACTCGAACCCAAAAATATTAAAAATATAATCCCAAAACAGTTAAAAATAGCTCGACTCGAACTCGACCCGCAACGAAAAAAGATTAATACCAACCCGACCCGAGGCGTAAGTCGGGCGGGGTTCACATTGCCTGACCTGATGCACGCTATCCGCAACTCGACCGGAACCCGAGCAAAAAAAATTCGTCTTTTGCATTTCGACCCGAACCCGAAATACTTCAACCCAAGTAGACCCGAAACTCGCAAATCGATCTTCAATTTAATGTAAATATGGAAAAATGGTATATTATAGTACAGGGTTATTCTAAATGATGGACCCATTTTCAAAAAATTGTATTTATTAAAGTACAAATCCAAAATGAACAATCTTTATACCAATGAAAAGAGGAAGTTTCAAAGTTTTTTAAAGACATTATAAATGTTCAATGTGTCCACCGTTTGCTGCACGGCAAACATCTACGCGATAGAGGAAGAAAGCAGAAAACCTTGTGCTCCATAGTAGCCATCTCACTTACAACTGACACTGAAACGAAATCGCGGCCTATTGCTACGAGACCTCTACCGGCCGCCTCTGGAACCATCACCGCTTTGAAAGCCGTGCAATCAGTAACAGCAGATACGCTTTCTCATGTGGGGGATGAGTTTGGCTATCGCGTAGATGTTTGCCGTGCAGCAAACGGTGGAGACAATGAACATTTATAATGTCTTAAAAAAAACTTTGAAACTTCCTCATTTCATTGGTATAAAGATTGTTCATTTTGGATTTGTACTTTAATAAATACAATTTTTTGAAAATGGGTCCATCATTTAGAATAACCTTGTATATAACCATATCTCCAATAACATAGTATGGTTATAGTATATATAACCATATCTCCAAAATATATATGTAATAGTACATATCCATACCTCCAATATCAATTTCTTATTTTATTTAAAAAAATAAACATGTAATTTGTTATTTATATTGAAATAGTATATAGATTTTTATCTAAAACAATATTTTTTTTTTTGAAAAATCGGGTTAATACAAACTGGACCACAAGATTCA
Source organism: Maratus michaelseni (assembly GCA_963931845.1). Lineage (NCBI taxonomy): Eukaryota > Metazoa > Arthropoda > Arachnida > Araneae > Salticidae > Maratus > Maratus michaelseni. Next base: position 31,071,632 of record OZ007599.1, read on the forward strand.
AAACTCAAAAACCGATTCGAACCCGAAACAATTAAATTTAGTCAAGAAACTTTGAAAAGAAAAAAAAATGAACGCCAACCCAACCCGACTCGAGTCGGGTCGAAATTCAAATGTCCAAATGTTTTCCCCGACGACAATTAAATTTTGGCGCCAAAGCCTGGAGGGAGGAAGCAGTCATGCTCGACAAGAGGGTATTTGTCCCTCCCCCCGAACCTCCTCTAGCGCTGCCCTTGATTGTAAGTCACATGGGTGGATCTACCTAAAACTCCCTGCGATATTGTTTTTGGACTTCTTCTTCCAATAGTATTTTGAAATAAATTTGCTTTTTTCAAAACTTAATCTTGGTTCACTCTTTATTTCCAATTCACTCATTTCAGTTCACTCGTTTTTCCACTTTGAAAAGAAAAAAAAAATTAGAAAGTTATGACCTGTAAAACAGTGTATGTATACATTTTCTGACGCACCTGTATACACATGTTTGTAAAACAAATCTAATACATGTAATTTTCGTAAATTAATATAAATATAGATTCACTTGTATTTAGCTATAAATACGGTAACAATAATCTTACTGTTATAGAACGCTACTTCAGAAAAGACAATAATAAATAACGAGCCAGTTAAGTTTTTTCTTTCTTTTTATTTATTTTTTATTTTTTTAAAATATAAGTATGTCTAAAATATCCAAAATAGAAGGCTTGGCATATACAAAAAGATAATGAAGCACAAGTATTAATTTAAAATATTTCAAGTGGTTCAATTCTCTATTTACGAGTTAGAATATAATTGAAAGCTGGAAAAACTACATTAAAAAATGCTTTCTCATTTCCTTTCGTTGGTTCTTTTTTTTTTTTTTTTTATAAATATTTTAAAGGTACTGAACAACTTTTACAAGATGCAAACTACAGTAATCAACTATGCTATATAAACAAGTATTAGAGCACCGGCGGATTTCTTGAAATTTCGTAATTATTATTCTTTAACGAAAAAAAAAAGACTTGCTTTGCAGGTGTATTCAAGGATCAGTGGCGCCATTTTTTTTCTGTATTTTGAACTGCAACGAGAGTTTACGGGCACCGATAGTAAACTGAATGACGTCCCTCCCGCCTCCATAAGTGTGGTATTAGTAAATAAACTTTTTAAATGAGCCGGTGTATTTTGAAAGTCGGCAAATGCATTTTATGTTATTGCTAGATACTATTTAATAAGTTTTGTATTTGAATAGATTTCGAAATATTCGTAAGAAGTAATAGACGTATATTATATTTTTTGTGGCCTTATGTCATGTAAATGTAATATGCAATCATGGTTATCGGTCTTTGCTGAAAACAATCATGGTTTTGGTATGCGCCAGTGGCCTTCTCTTATTTTCAAAAGCAATTATTTATTGAAAACGTCGATTTTCTTTGAATAGAATATAATTATAATAACAAAAAAAATGGATATTTTATTTTATTTGCTAATTTATTTTAATTAAATATTTCATTTTTCTTTAGATAAATTATAATAAATCAAAAATAATTAAAATTTATGGGAAAAATGGAGAGAAATTTCCATTTATGCTAACCATTGACCGTATTCTAATGAAAAAAGGGACTTACCTTTCTTTCAAAATCAACGTTTATCTGTCAGTCTACGGTCTGTCTATGCGTCTGTCTGTATGTCTGTTTGTCTGTCTGTCCGTCCGGCCGTGCTTTAACTCGTGTAAATAAACTCGGATTGTCACGCAATAGATATATGTTATTGATGTTCACTATGGCATGTTCGGTATCGAAAATGAAAGTGTGAGGCTTATGGGTACTTTACAGGGGCACTCAAAAAATTCCGTTAGATTACGGTCTATGGAGGAAGATCATTAGCGATTTGTTTTAATGATTTGGTCTTAATAATGCGATTTATTTCAATGATGTCCTACTAGTAGCAAATTTATGCTGATATTAAAAGATGTTTATTTCATAAAACATATATTAACATAAAACATAATTTTTATGTTAATTTGTAATAAGATTCACCTTTAATAAACTTTTTAACTAAATGGACGTGCCCCACTTTTAAAATTAACGGTTTAAATAATCATTTTTAACACTTTCTAACATAGTTGAAAAGTGTTTATGAATTCGGTTTGTCTATTTGTCTGTCCGTGCTCTAACTCGCGTAAATAGACTCGAATTGTCACGCAAATGATATATGTTATTGATGTTCAGTATGGCATGTTCGGTATCGAAAATGAAGTGTGTAGCATATATAGTTCCTTTACAGTGACACTCAAAAGAATTCCGTTATAGAACGGTCTATGTGGAAATATCATTTGCGGTTTATTTTAATGATGTCATGCTATTTCAAAGATATTGAAATTGATATATACCACTGAGGTGCACTTCAAGAGGCTTACTATAGAATAGGGTGACGCAAAAGAATTCCGTTACATTACGGTATATGGGGAATAATCGTTTGCGATTTATTTTAATAATGTCTGCCACTGAGTTGCATTACATGGGGCTTATACTATTAATACTGTGTGCATAGCATTCATCGTTCATTTACAGCAGGCATGTCAAGCTCGCTTACCACTCCGGGCCAAATTAAGCATTATATACAAAGCCGCGGGCCACATAAAAAGGTAGATAATATTATTACCATTGCACAGAATAAAATGTTAAAGACATATTCGTACAAAGTTCCAAATTATTATTATATATAATTTATATTATTTTTCAAAAACATATTCTAAATTACTTTCCAAATCTATAAAATTTAATTTAATTTTCTAAATTGTTACTCATTTGTCTTAAAATTGATTGTACGCGCTGGCCTGTTAATCTTGATCTAACAAAGGAATAGCTGTCAGTCTTCCATGTTTTCTTCTAGTAAAAAAAATAAATATATTTTGAATCAGAAAATTTATGTAATAGAATGTCTGTGGTATGTATGCGCTACTTATTTTATATTGCATTTATTAAATACATTTTATGGTTCAAATTATGTTTATTTGACTTAAAAAATGAGAAAAGGTTTGGCAGCTAACGCAAAGATGTCATATAAAATTGCGCTACCGAACATAACGAAAATATGTCTACTTGCACACTACGCTTTAAAAAATCGGTCGACTGATGAATAATTATAGAAATTTGGAAACCACATATTTTTGCTTTAATTTGGAGTCGTACTTAATTTTGATAAACTGGGGATATCAATTGAGATTGATTACTTGATTATCAATTATTGATTTCAACATCAATCATTAAAGGTTAATCATATAGATTAAACTGATTTTCATATTTCTTGAAATCCAAAAACTTCTTTTGAATTCATTTTTAAATATGTTTTTAGTATATTCTAAAAATATCCTTTCCGATGAGTTTTGTAATAATTCCCGGCAACTTTTAAAATGAAGTACATTGCAAAAAAGTTTTTTTTTTTAATCCAAGTAACAAATTATATTTGAAAACGCTTATACTATCAAATAACAAGATAGCATTATGAAATTTGCCAGAAGTTTAATCAGGTACTTTGTAATTTCAAATAAAAACTCCAAGTACTTTGTCTCTTGGCAGTCTTTTAACAATCCAGATTCATAATTTGTTGATTTAAAACTTTAACTTTATGATGGAAAGTCTTAAAATATTGTGTAAGAAGGTAGATCTGCTTTTCTTCACTACCACACTATAAAAAAAATTCTCAAACTGACAGAAAAAAATCTGTCAATTTTGGCGCTAAGGGCAAAACCGTTTAATTTACAGAAATTACCTGTATATTTTCTTTAAAACAGCTTTTTACTGTGAAAAATAAAACAAAATCTGTAAAAATTACAAAATTCATATTTTTTACAGGATGAAAACTGTTTTTCTTTAAAACAGTTCTTTTCTGTAAAAAAATACAATATTTTTTTGTCAAAATTACAGATTTTTTTACAGTGCAATATTTTCAAGATATTTTTTATATTGACGATGATTAAGCCTACGCGTAAGAATATAATATAAATTTATAAGCGCTATAAGTTTTTAAGCACATATCCGACATCTATCCACTATATATGAGTAATAATCATTTAAATCTTTTTAGTAATGGTACTTATGCTTCAAAAATTTTTAACTGCTCTAGACATTATTTCTTCAATTTCGTAGCGAATGGTTTCGACTCGCGGGATACTTATTGTAATAAAGACATTAATTAATTTTGTAAAGCAAATGCATTTTCTTCAATAGGGTTGGTGAAAGCACTTTAATTCTCTTTTAAGAAGTATTAGTATCAATTCTGACAGTTTAGCTTTCCAATGTTTAGAGAGATTTTTATTAGTTTTCTTTATTATTTGTGCTGTAGGCCCTCTTAATGTTACACTGTTTTCAAACTCCAGCAGTGTCTACACATCAAACATAAAATTTCAGTTTTCTTTTGACTATAATTGTATTGTAAATCACCTTTAATCCTTTCAGGGACATTGGTATGTTTATGAAACCACTTAATTTTAATTCCCAAACGCCACAGTGGCACCAGAATATTTGTTAAAATCTTTTCTATTTAATATGAATGTGAAATAAAGCCTTTTTTTATTGTGATGTTTTTTTACTGCGATGTTCATCTTCTGTTCTCATCATATTTATTCATAATGCTAAATAGCTTTAATATGTTTTTCCTTTATAAATCCCGAAATCTATGAGAGTATGTCAATAAAATGTGTATATCAATAAAAAATGAAATAAAAGAAAAAAGCAAAACATCACGCAGGATTCATTAACAACGACACACTTACTAACCTAAGTAATAAAAATAAATAAAGAGCCTAAATCCAAAATCCATCTGTTCAACTAAAACCCAAGCGCAGAACCTGGATGAGATATTCGGTGTTTTGTGTGTGTACAAAAGAGATAATTCGAATCAATTGCAAAGCAACTCATTTAAAGCTATTTAAATTCATATTTTGACTTTTTAAAAATTTTAAATTTTCTTAAGTAGCTCCAAATTTTATTAATTTTAGAATCCATTTCTTTGTATTTAATATATACAGCATATTATATAGTAAAGCAGTGTAAAATCGAAAAGAGTAGTAAAACTATATGTATTAGTGTAATGTATTAGTAAAATAGTGTTCAAATTTTAGGAATCGTTAAATTTTCAGTCTCAAGATTTGGCGCTTTCGTACGTTCCGATTGGTTATATTTGTATACACAATTTTTTTTTATGCCAAAATATAAAATTGAGTTACATTTGTTTATATACATCACTGTTGCTAGATGAGCGGGATTTTTTTAATTCAAAATGTTACCACATTCTGAAGAAAAATATTCCCCTTATTTAATGACACAATAAATAAGACAAATATTACCATTCAAAAATAGTGGTAGTATTCTGAATTAACTAACAACTAAAAGAACTCAAAAATTAAATTAAACACCTGTAAAATGCCAAAGGCTTCGCGGGCCACAGACAAGGTGTCGGCGGGCCTGTTGTGGCCCGTGGGCCACGTGTTTGACATGCCTGATTTACAGGGACACACAAAAGAATTCGGCTTAAGTACTGTCTATTAACAATAATTACTGAAAGGGCTTTTTCAGTTGCGGTACGCGTTTTAAAATTGAACTCATTTTTTTGCCTATTATTTGGTGAGTATGAATTCTATAGATCCTATGCAGGGCAGCACAAAAATCTCGAGCACATTTCCGGTTATTCCAGAAGGGGAACTTTAAACTGTGCTATGCGTTTCCTAACTGAACTCAATTTTAGTATTCTATGTAGTATAGATACAAATCTATTTATCATATACAGGGCTGCACAAAAGATTTCGGATATGTCTCCGAATAGTGTTGGTAATTCCTGAAGTTGGGTTTTTTAGATATGTTATACTTTTTACAATTTGTTTACTTAGATATCATCTTTCACCTTATTAAACGATAACGACTTGTAAAGTATATTGGAACAGTGTTGGAAAGTGCTACATAATCTATGCTTGATGCATGATTTTTTGTTCTTGTTTCATACACATTTATTAGTTAAATATCAATGAACAAATTATCTAAAAAATTCGCACCCGTGGTGGTCAAAAGTTCTGAGATCACATATACTATGCACATTTTAATTTTAGCTATCACGGGGGACCTTCAAATACAGGGGCTCCCTGTTTTTTCTTCATATTAGCCGCTCAATATTTGCTTGAATGCTGATAAGTTATTAATTGATGTAAAAAAAGAAAATCAATTGTTTTTCATCAATGCTAATACAAATAATAATAATAATAATAATAATAATAATAATAATAATAATAATAGAAATTGTATAATGATTATTTCGTCTTTTTAACACTTTCGAACATAGTTGAAAAGCGTTTATGACTTCGGTTTGTCTGTTCATCTGTCCGAGCTCTAAATACTCTCGCATTGCTCTGTAATTTTTATATGTTATTGTCATTTACTATAGAACGATCGTCTTTTAGAATGAAGTGTGTACCATTTATGCTTTTTTTACAGGAACTGTCAAAATTTATGCGTTAAATTACTGTTATATAAGAAAAAAATGTTTCAAAAGCATTTTAATTATTTTACATCATTTGAAACATAATGAAATTGATTTATATTTATGAAGTGCACCAAAACATGCATTCTATAGAATATTGGGTACAAGCAGTCATTATTCATTTTCAGGGCCACACAAAATATTTCTACCTATATGATCTACGGGGAAAATTTGTTTGTAGCGTATTTTAATTGTGTCACACTATTGCAAATATAATGAAACTGATAGACATTACTGAGGTTTACTGCAAGATACCTGCTGTAGAATATGATGTGCCATGTGCATAACATTTATCGTTCATTTACAGGGACACACAAAAGATCTCGAATACAGTACTGTATCTGAAATACTTGTCTATATTAGCAATAATTGTTGGAAGTACGTTTTTAGTTATGGTATGCATTTTTAAGTTTAACTAAATTTTTTGCATACTACAAGGTGTGTATAAATGCTATAGATCATACACAGGGCTACACAGAAGAATTCGTAAGCAATACTGAGTATCAGCGTGAATTGCTAAATATTGGTTTTTAATTGAGTTATGCTTACTCAAAGTGAATTAAATTGACTATGCTTACAGATGATTGTAGAATATAAATAAAATCATATACAGGGCCACGCAAAGAACTGGATACATGGCCGCCTGAAGATCATAATTCGGGAAATGGGATTTCAGTAGTTTGAAGCGTGTTTGAGCCTGAATTAAATTTTGGCTTAAAATGTGGCATATTTAAAAATCTGTAGGTAATATACAGGGCTTTACAAAATAATTAAAGTATGTTTCTGTATATTGGTAGAAATGAATTGGTAAAGATGAATTTTCAACCTATTATGCGTTTTATACTAAACTAAATTTTAGTATACTATGTAGAGTATATATATCAAATACTGTGGCTGCACAAAATAATTGGAGTTTTTTTAGTCTGTAAATGGTAATTGCTGAAATCTGGTTTTCAAATATGTTATGTGTTTTCTAAAATGTTTAGTTACGTATCTTATTTACCTCAATAAACAGCGAGGTTTTTAAAAAGTATTCTGTAAGTGTTGGAAAGCATTTCATAATCTATGCTTGACGCATGATTTTTCTTTCTTGTTAATTTTCTTATTTGGTAGTTATTTTAACTTGAAACTTTTACGTAAAAATTTTTTTTGAGTCTGTGTTTATACTATTTTATCAAATAAACAGGATTCTTAACAGCCGCTTATAGGGACCGGGACCAGATAATTTTTACTGGTTCTACCACGGACCTATTTGTACTATGTCTATAATGAGTTTGAGTAGTCATATAACCATTACAATTTAAACAACGAATCATAACTTCTGCTTTTTATAATTCAGTAAAGGTAATGTTTAGAAATTATTATTTTTAAATCGGCATTATGAAATGAACCGTATTTTTTGTTATTCACACAAAGCTCTAGCTTTTCCAAACATGATTCCATGACCCATATTCATATGGGTGGAAAACATATTCTGTACATAAAAAAGATTTAAAATGGATTATTAAAAACAAATAATGTTGATTTAAAAAAAATCTTACAACTACTACAAAATTAGTAAACGATTACCATTATGAAGTTTACAAGCACTAAAAATTTATTAGTAAGATTAGTTATTAAATAGTTTTTTGATAATTTGAATCTTGGATACGTTACCGCAAAGTAGAAACTTGAAAAAAAAAAAGTTTTATCACTTTCTTGTTTAGATCCAAGGGTAGATGTTCTTTGAGAAAATATTTTCCTATAGAGAACAGAAACAATTGCAAGAGATGAATTTTCCAACTAAATATTTAATTGGAAAATCTGAATTTTTAAACGTATACGTTTAATTATACGTCATTAAATATATATATTTAAGAAAAGGGTTCTGTAATCTATCCTTGTATTTCAGAAGCATTATTGTACTTTATTTAAGGTTTACATATAATAAATGAGTAAAAATAAAATATGCACAATTCTTGGAGGTTATTTTTCCACACATGCTCATATGAGGTTACCATGCACGAGGGGCTTGAACATATAAGACTTCGAAACAGTCGCCTTAGCGGCAATTGAGGGCTGTGAATTTATTTCTAGAACACGCCATATAATTAACAAGAACAAAAATCATAAGCCAAAGTCAACTTTCCAATTTGGAAAACGCATAACAAATTTGACAACCAAATTTCAGCAATTACCTTCAACGGTCAGAAAAATATCCGAATTCTTTTGAGCAGCTCTGTATATGATCTATAGATTTGTATATATATTACATAGCATGATAAAATTTAGTTCAGCTAGGAAATGCATAGCACAGTTAAAAATTCCAATTCAGCAATTTCCGTGAATAATCAGAAATGCATATTCGATAAAGGATCAGGATCCATTAGCCATGTTTTTGGCCCATCAAATAAGACTAAAACTCGACTTAATTCTTTCACTTTTTAATATTAGAAGCTTGATTTCAACAATAGTTTTTGCATTTTCTTCACATTTATATGACTTACGCAAGCTCAAGCTTATTCGCATATAAAGCATTATTCGTAGTTTTTGATAAAAAATACCCAATTACTCAATTATTTATATGAGCGCAATCGTTCCACACTTTCTTCTTTACATATGTTACAAAAAACATCAAAATGTACAATATATGTAAAAATAAAATTGTTTCAAAGCTGCGCTCATAGTAAAATATTAAAAAATATATTAAAAATTGAGGTAAAATGAGGAGAAATTGCGTTATTTTACATCAAAAACTTCTAATAATACGAACTTTGAGCTTGTGTAAAGTTATATAAATCCCTACAAAATGCAAAAAACATTTTTGAAATTGTACAGGATAAACCTTCCAATATTAAAAAGTGAAATAATTAAGTCAGTTTAACTAAATCGAATTTTAGTCTTAATTCATGGGCCAAAAACGCGGCTTATGAACCCCGATCCTTATTACTGTATTACTGGGGGGGGGGGGGGGAGAGGCTCGAAAGCCAAAGCACCGCGACCAGAGGTCTATTGTACTATCCCCCCAGGTCTCCTAATTTTGAACCAATTCCAGATGAGAGATCTGCATCTGGATTGGCACCCCCAGAGGTAGCGCTTATACAGAACTTGGAGGACTTTGGAGCCACGAACAGATTTAATGTGCACCAGCTCCCATTAACGTACACGGTCCCACAGCAAAGGCAGACGAGAGAAGATAGACGATCCACCCTCCCAAACATTGACCGTGGTCGATGCTGCTTGGCTTTCGGCGATCTTACGAGAGCCGAGCTTTACCGTCCGCCCCACTGCGGGACGCCACCCCGATCCTTTGCTGCTGCCCTGTATAGGATCTATAGCATTTATACACATCAAGAAATATGTAAAAGTAGAGAGAAAATGGGGATCCGACCCCAGGAGGAGCTTGGAGCCGGAGGAGGGAGGAGGGCTCCTCCTCCCGAAGTGCCCTCCTTCTCCCAAAGTGCTCTCTTCCTCCTGAAGTGACCACCTCCTCCCGAAGTGTCCTTCTCCACCACCTAAGATAAAGGGATTAGTGTTAATTAATTTTAATTGCGGGACTTAGAAATTTTTCGAAGCCATTTTTTTTTTTTTTTCGCGGAGAATTTTCTACTAGAGTACGAGGTGTGTTTCAACGGATTTATTTTAGTGAATTAGAAATTTAATTAATTTTAATTGCGAGACTTAGAAATTTTTCGAAGCAATTTTTTTTTTCAACGAGAGTAGGCCATTTGTTATACATATTAGAGTATAATACAGGTGAATTTTAAAAGTCAATAATGATTTAATTAAAAAGGGACATTAATTAATTTTAATTGGAGAACTTAAGAAATTTTGGCGAGATTTTTTTTCCCTCAACTATAGCACGCAGTTTGAATAGGAGTGTATGCAGTAGAAGTGAAAGAATAATTAATTAAAAATGGTCATTAAAAATGGTCATTAATTAATTTTAATTGGCGGATTTAAACATTTTTGGGACAAACAGAAGGGTTTTAATGAATATGATACAGGTTGTGGTAAAAAATATAGGGTCCCTTATGAATTATACTGTATTCAATTTAATAGCTCCCCCCTCCCCCTCCCTTTTTCACCCAGAGGGGCCCTTCGATAGACTAACAATACGCACTTTCAAAAGTATAGAGTACTATAAAAAGAATACTTTAACGCATATGTAAATAAACAAGAATGAAAAAGAATGCGTAGTGTCATAATTCATGAATCACTTTCCAACAGGATCGAAATGGTATGCGAACAAAGTGTAATTTTACCATCGAGTGCATAGTGAATTAAAAATAGTGAACCGATCTCCTTAAAAATTTCTCCTTTCACAAAAAATCCAATGAATTATTATGGAAACCCTTCAGTTCATGGAGCCCTCTTTTTCCCCCCTTCGAAGTGTGAACTCGCATTAGACTATAGGAAATGCGCCTTCATAAAATAAATGAGATACGTACCCTATTCGAAAGAGGCCTTCACAAAAAATTGTAGGAGGTCCCTTCACAAAAATTGAAATGCGTGTTAGAGGAATCATATGATATAAGAAAATAATTAATATATTTTTTTTTAACTGGGCCCTCCTCCGCCCGCTATATTTTATATAGCGCCCCAGTATTTTTGCAGCAAACTCTTTTTTCAAGAGTGTATGAAAACTGTTAGGCTCATATGAAAAATTCACACTTAGGCAAAAAAAATGCAACTTATGAAGAAAAAAAAAATATTTTTTTTAACTGGGCCCTCCACCGCCCGCTATATTTCTTATAGCGTCCCAGTATTTTTGCAGCAAACTCTTTTTTAATTCAATGTTTCATATATGAAAACTATTATTCTCATATGAAAAATTCGCACGTAGGCGAAATAAATGCAACTTATGAAGTAAATAATAGTTATTATTTTTTACTAAAATTATTCAGATCTAATATCTAATTTTTAATTATTAATTATCTAATTTTTTATGTGAAAATTAAATTCTCTAACCTTTCCATGCTACACAAGTCCAGGCAGGCTTTCTTATCGCTATTGTCATCGGAGGTAATCCCCAATACTGAGTCACTGATAACAGATTGTATGAAGCCCGGTTTAAGGGCTTTTCTCAAATCCAAAACAGGCCACTTTCTGACACATTTTTAAATTTCATTTATGATCGCAAATGCATGATATTGGCAGATTTCCTTTTTCAGAAACTATATGTAATCGAAACATTTTTTCATTTTTTTATAATTCTTCAAAAGATATGAATAAAGCACATATGTTTTACACTGAATACATTATTTAGCATAGCATGCAAATAAAATCTAGGAACTTTTCGAATAAACGTTACTAACATATTCTAACATATAAGAAATAATCGCATGCCTCAGATTTTTTTTTTTTTTACTAGTGAATCAATAACACTTTTTTTTAATTAGAATTCAAAATAATATGATAGGAATGAAATATTTGTTTAAAATTTTGTGAGAAATCTATACGGTTTAGTTTTAGATCGACACTACCTTACATATTAATTAGTAAAACAAAATTCAATTTTATGCTTACGAATACAGAAATTTTAATAATACTGCTTGAAAAAGATTTTTAAGTAAACTATATTTCTGTTTATTGAAACTTTACACTAATATTTTCTCAAGAATTTATACTAACTGATACAGTGACAATTAAAAAATATTAATTACTTATGCAAGAAATTATGTATTTGGAGGTTTGCCTTTTTCATTCAATATGTAAACTTATAGCATTGATTGCGTATGTTATGAAAAGAAAACATATGCAAATAATTTTACTTAAAATAAATACTTTAAGATTAGAATTTACATTTAACTTACCCTATAATACATATGCAAAAATTTTAATTAACATAAATAGTTTACACCAATGTGCTTATAACAGCACGAAAATAAATTCATGAATAATAATAAGTGCAAACTATGTCACTATAATGTGGGCATATTTTAAACTGTAATAGGTTAACAGTTATATTATATGGCATAAAGATATACATATGAATATATCATTTTACTCCGATATAAAATAAGCAATTTTAAAATAAAACATACATTATTAAAAACACAATTTAAAATAAAACATAATTATTAATAAAACATATATTATTAGGCTACAGCGTGACCATAAATTAAAAGAGGTCCCATTTTTTTTTCCTAAAGGGCTCATTTTTCTAAAGGCCCCTTTGAGCGTAGTGAGACTAGTTCTATACGAATATATTTTAATATATATATATATATATATTATATACTATAAAAAATTAATTAAGATACATACATATTTGCAGAATTATAAACAAGAAATCACATTACCTCTTATTTTATATTCAGAAAACGGAGGAGGATTCATTCCCCACCGAACTAACTTGATATATGCCTTAGAGAGATAACACATACTTATGCTTATCGCATGACTAATAAGTGTATCACCCCCTATTCACAAGTAGAATTTCGTGTAAAGTTCTTCTCAAATACATACAGACCCCTTTCTGACACATTTTTAAATTTATTTTTGTTCGCAAATGCATGAAATTGACAGATTTTCATACTGAGTCACTATGTATTCGATACAAGTTTTTCATTTTTTGGTAAAGACAAAATATTATCAAAGTCGGCGTTTTGTTATCGCATAAAATATATTAACAAGTCCTGTAAAAATATATTGACAAGACATGAACTATTAATAGATGATTTAAAACATATTGGTTATAAAAAACATATATATATATAAAATTTTTTTATCGTTACCTAAAATTTTCAAGCACGATTTACTGGACTTCATCCAAATTCAACTAGATTCTTCACCACGTGGTTTGATGACATCACTGATCGCGATAATATTCTAGATAAGATTCACTGATAAGAACACATTTCAATTCATTTCTTCTAAAGCAAGTATACGAGTTGGTTGTAAGGTCTAGGTATGTAGATATATATAGTAGGTAAGTAGTAATATATTTTTAAAGTTATAAGTAGTAATATATTTTTAAAGTTATTTTTATTATGTGTTAAAAGAAATGGTTATTTTTTCTTTACGTAGGGCAGTCAAAATTAAAACATAAACTATTAAATTTAATCTTTAGTAATACAAAGATTTACACCTACAGAAACGCAGACATCCTTTTCGTTATATTCATGCAGACTTTAAGATATATCACATATGTTCTTTCTTTTACCATGATACATATGGATTTTTTAAATGTATGTCACGTGACTATTTAAAGCGAGATTGATACTTAAAACCATTAATATATGTGAATTCTTTCGTTTAGCTCTGTATAGATGCTACTCACCAAATATATATTTATATATACTAAAATCTGTAAAGTTTTAAAATGCTTCAATGATTATTCAATGAAAAATACTAACTATGAAATATTAATTAAGATACATGCTAATGTTTAAACTTAAAAAAAATTTTGGGATAAGAGATAGATTCATTAACCTATTTAATTAAAACCTAATTCGATACAAGTCTTGTTAAAACAGAGATTATAGTTAAAATACACATTAATTATACAGCATTACACTGTATTACACAATGCGCTACCTCACCTATATTATCACAGTGTCCGACCACTGTTTATATTTCTTTTGTTTCATTATTCTATTGTAGAATTTATCTTATTTCTTTATATAATTAAATTAATAAATATCCGACGTTTATATATGTAAGTAACATCTTAGAGATACTTTCCGCAATAACCAATATGACAGGAACGTAGCGTGGTCGACTCTGAAAATTAAGTCATAATAAACAAGAATCAAAATTTAAGTTATTAATTCACTTTTATTAACATCTAATTCACATTTACTTAGATTAAACAATATTCAAAATAAAATATAAAATATCGTGAATTTAATATGACTGGGATGCCCTAAACAATATTCAATTTAAAATTATTCCCTAACAGGATTGCTCGGAACAAAAAAATTTAACCCTTATATAACATTCCACTCACCTGGTTTTCTCCGTTAGGGATTCGCACTCAGTCTTCTGCCGTCATCTCATTCCTTAATCGACGCGGCTTCCCAGGCTTTCCTCGGGAAGTGGCTTTCCCTATTCTTAGACAGTATTAGTTCTTTTCACTTCATATTTTAGTGTATCAAAGCCTTACTCTTTAAGCCTTACATTTTTTCCTTCCTCTCTCCCGGACTCTGAAAATCCGAGTCAAAAACAGAGAGAGAAAATTATCACACTTCCTCGCTCTAAGAAATGTTCTTCAGTCTGTTCTCTCTTCCCCAAAGACTCATCCTCTTTCCACAAAGTTCCCCGAGTGTCCGTTGATTTTTCAGAGTGATCTCTCTCTAACCGTCCACGCCTTTTTGTTTTCCGCATCCCCCATTTTCTTACCATTCTTATTGGCCAAACACTAAATCCTAGCTCCCCTTTTTACACGCCTTGTTACATCATTTGTACCTCACCAGACTCCAAATATCAAAACATTCTTTCCACGCTTACATAATCTCTCTTGACAAGTATATTGCTCTGTTTACTTCCCTATTCTTAGACAGTATTAGTTCTTTTCACTTCATATTTTAGTGTATCAAAGCCTTACTCTTTAAGCCTTACATTTTTTCCTTCCTCTCTCCCGGACTCTGAAAATCCGAGTCAAAAACAGAGAGAGAAAATTATCACACTTCCTCGCTCTAAGAAATGTTCTTCAGTCTGTTCTCTCTTCCCCAAAGACTCATCCTCTTTCCACAAAGTTCCCCGAGTGTCCGTTGATTTTTCAGAGTGATCTCTCTCTAACCGTCCACGCCTTTTTGTTTTCCGCATCCCCCATTTTCTTACCATTCTTATTGGCCAAACACTAAATCCTAGCTCCCCTTTTTACACGCCTTGTTACATCATTTGTACCTCACCAGACTCCAAATATCAAAACATTCTTTCCACGCTTACATAATCTCTCTTGACAAGTATATTGCTCTGTTTACTTCCCTATTCTTAGACAGTATTAGTTCTTTTCACTTCATATTTTAGTGTATCAAAGCCTTACTCTTTAAGCCTTACATTTTTTCCTTCCTCTCTCCCGGACTCTGAAAATCCGAGTCAAAAACAGAGAGAGAAAATTATCACACTTCCTCGCTCTAAGAAATGTTCTTCAGTCTGTTCTCTCTTCACCAAAGACTCATCCTCTTTCCACAAAGTTCCCCGAGTGTCCGTTGATTTTTCAGAGTGATCTCTCTCTAACCGTCCACGCCTTTTTGTTTTCCGCATCCCCCATTTTCTTACCATTCTTATTGGCCAAACACTAAATCATAGCTCCCCTTTTTACACGCCTTGTTACATCATTTGTACCTCACCAGACTCCAAATATCAAAACATTCTTTCCACGCTTACATAATCTCTCTTGAATGTATATTGCTCTGTTTTTTCGTATACCACGGAGGTCCCTTTCCACGAACAGAGCCCCCCAGATTCACAGCTAAATTCCTAGCATCTGGTAATCCCTTTAATGTTCTCGTTCTGTCGATTGACATAAAACAGTGTCTTCGCGGTGGTCTTCTAAAATTCTCCAACACCTCTGTGTACCTCCCACCATCGCTGCTTGCTAGGTCAATAACCTGACAACAGAAATACCTTCGATAAAATTTAGACTAACAATACGCACCTAAAAAATATATACAGAGTACCCAGAAAATGATAGGAATGAATGAAAAATTTTAACGTAAATTATAAAATAGGATCTACAATAAGTGACAATAAATAAATATGAAGGAAAAATCATGAGTCATGGTATACTTTATGAAACACTTTTCAATGCTATGGGACTATCGTTAAGAATTTGAAATAAGTGAATTAGATTTAATAATTCATACTGGAAATGTATTTTTTTTAAAATTAGTAGCTTTGCCTACTTTTAAATCATTCAAGACATATGATGAAGATTTAACCGCTGTAGAACGACTAAAAACTAGCATTTTAATGAACCGACCATTCATGTTGGATTTTTTATTTTAGTATTATCTAAATTAGTTATGTGTGATTTTCATTACAATTTTATAAAGAAAACATACAAAGATCGTGCAGTTTTACTCTTTACGGATATAGATTCCTTAACTTATCATATTAAAACCAATAATATGTATAAGGATATGGAGCACCATCATGATTTTTTCGACTTTTCTGAATACTCGAAATCCCATCGTCTAAACCGCACAAGTTTCGAACCCACAAACATATAATCAGACTTGTCATTTTATAACCACGACGCTAACCACAGGGCTAAGTGTGCCCCCCCCCCCCCCTTATTTTATAGTCACCATGCTATTGGGCTTAGTGAGCCCCCGCTTATTTTATAGTCACAATGCTAACCACAGGGCTAAGTGAGCCCCCGCTTATTTTATAGTCACCATGCTAACTATTGAGCTTAGTGAGCCCCCAAGGCTAATTTATACACACCACACTAACTATTGGGCTTAGTGAGCCCCCACTTATTTTATAGCCACCACGCTAACTACAGGGCTAAGTGAGGCCCCTCTTATTTTATAGTCACCACGATAACTACTGGGCTGAGTGACCCCCAGGTATTTTATAGCCATTACGCTAACTACTGGACTGAGTGAGCCCCAGGTTATTTAGTCACATGAATATGATTTCCAAGGTATATGTCCTAAATTGATTTAGACCATTGCCTATGGTAAGATAAAGCTCGGAAGTAAATTGGTAAACTCTATACATTTCCCTCGAAAACTCACTTGTATTTTATTAAATATCTGTAGAAATCAGCATAGTATATTAAAATTATATACATTCTCATTAGTTTATGAATCTAATAACTTATAATATCTATATGGTAACTTGGATTATTAGTATTCACACTTAAACATTTCTTTTGTAGATTTAATATGATAAACACTAACATGAGACTGACTAAACTTTTACCATTTTCATTTAAACTTAGTTTTAGGAAATTTATCTACATAGCTTTAAATTTTACTGTTTAGTAAGTCTATTATTTCAAAGTATTATTTTGTAGTTCTAATATTCAAAAGATATTCATAGCGTTTTACATAGTAGGTATCAAATTAATTTAAAGTCCTATTAAAAAAATATATATACAAATACTATTCTTACTTAACACGCCAGCTAGCTAAGCACCCAACCGTCTCACACCAAGACTCTGAGAAAAGTGAATGCTTATTCAGGGCCTTATCAGCTAATATAATCACTGATAAGATTTGATCACGTGACATGTGACGTCACTGTTTAAGTGATATCACGTGACCATGTGGTATCATTCAATACGTCACCAGTGACGTCAGAGATCACGTGACTAGGTCATAAAAGAACCAATTGCTAATTGCAATTAACAATTTACCTTTAATTGATTTTAATAATATATATAGATAAATTAATAGTACATGTGCTATGTATTACGAAATAATACATAGAAAAATCATATATTAATTTATCTATATATATTATACAAATCAATTAGAGGTAAATTGTTAATTGCAATTAGTAATTGGTTCTTTTATGACCTAGTCACGTGATCTCTGACGTCACTGGTGACATATAGAA
The DNA here is from genome assembly GCA_963931845.1 of Maratus michaelseni. Taxonomy (NCBI): domain Eukaryota; kingdom Metazoa; phylum Arthropoda; class Arachnida; order Araneae; family Salticidae; genus Maratus; species Maratus michaelseni. Next base: position 31,089,638 of record OZ007599.1, read on the forward strand.
TGATACCATATGGTCACGTGATATCACTTAAACAGTGACGTCACATGTCACGTGATCAAATCTTATCAGTGATTATATTAGCTGATAAGGCCCTGAATAAGCATTCACTTTTCTCAGAGTCTTGGTGTGAGACGGTTGGGTGCTTAGCTAGCTGGCGAGTTAAGTAAGAATAGTATTTGTATATATATATTTTTAATAGGACTTTAAATTAATTTGATACCTACTATGTAAAACGCTATGAATATGTTTTGAATATTAGAACTAAAAAATAATACTTTGAAATAATAGACTTACTAAACAGTAAAATTTAAAGCTATGTAGATAAATTTCCTAAAACTAACTTTAAATGAAAATGGTAAAAGTTTAGTCAGTCTCATGTTAGTGTTTATCATATTAAATCTACAAAAGAAATGTTTAAGTGTGAATACTAATAATCCAAGTTACCATATAGATATTATAAGTTATTAGATTCATAAACTAATGAGAATGTATATAATTTTAATATACTATGCTGATTTCTACAGATATTTAATAAAATACAAGTGAGTTTTTGAGGGAAATGTATAGAGTTTACCAATTTACTTCCTAGCTTTATCTTACCATAGGCAATGGTCTAAATCAAGTTAGGACATATACCTTGGAAATCATATTCATGTGACTAAATAACCTGGGGCTCACTCAGTCCAGTAGTTAGCGTAATGGCTATAAAATACCTGGGGCTTAATCAGCCCAGTAGTTATCATGGTAGCTATAAAACAGCCTGGGGGTCACTCAGCCCAGTAGTTATCGTGGTGACTATAAAATAAGAGGGGCCTCACTTAGCCCTGTGGTTAGCGTGGTGGCTATAAAATAAGTCGGGGCTCACTAAGCCCAATAGTTAGTGTGGTGTGTATAAATTAGCCTGGGGGCTCACTAAGCTCAATAGTTAGCATGGTGACTATAAAATAAGCGGGGGCTCACTTAGCCCTGTGGTTAGCATGGTGACTATAAAATAAGCGGGCGCTCACTAAGCCCAATAGTTAGCGTGGTGGGTATAAATTAGCCTGGGGGCTCACTAAGACCAATAGCATGGTGACTATAAAATAAGGGGGGGCACACTTAGCCCTGTGGTTAGAGTCGTGGTTATAAAATGACAAGTCTGATTATATGTTTGTGGGTTCGAAACTTGTGCGGTTTAGACGATGGGATTTCGAGTATTCAGAAAAGTCGAAAAAATCATGATGGTGCTCCATATCCTTATAAATATTATTGGTTTTAATATGACAAGTTAAGGAATCTATATCCGTAAAGAGTAAAACTGCACGATCTTTGTATGTTTTCTTTATAAAATTGTAATGAAAATCATACATAACTAATTTAGATAACACTAAAATAGAAAATCCAACATGAAAGGTCGGTTCATTAAAATGCTAGTTTTTAGTCGTTCTACAGCGGTTAAATCTTCATCATATGTCTTGAATGATTTAAAAGTAGGCAAAGCTACTAATTTTTTTAAAAATACATTTCCAGTATGAATTATTAAATCTAATTCACTTATTTCAAATTCTTAACGATAGTCCCATAGCATTGGAAAGTGTTTCATAAAGTATACCATGACTCATGATTTTTCCTTCATATTTATTTAATGTCACTTATTGTAGATCCTATTTTATAATTTACGTTAAAATTTTTCATTCATTCCTATCATTTTCTGGGTACTCTGTATATATTTTTAGGTGCGTATTGTTAGTCTAAATTTTATCGAAGGTATTTCTGTGATAATATAGGTGAGGTAGCACATTGTGTAGTACAGTGTAATGCTGTATAATTAATATGTATTTTAACTATAATCTCTGTTTTAACAACACTTGTATCGGATTAGGTTTTAATTAAATAGATTAATGAATCTATCACTTATCCTAAATTTTTTTAAGTTTAAACATTAGCATATATCTTAATTAATATTTCATAGTTAGTATTTTTCATTGAATAATCATTGAAGCATTTTAAAACTTTACAGATTTTAGTATATATAAATATATATTTGGTGAGTAGCATCTATACAGAGCTATACGAAAGAATTCACATATATTAATGGTTTTAAGTATCAATCTCGCTTTAAATAGTCACGTGACATACATTTAAAAAATCCATATATATCATGGTAAAAGAAAGAATATATGTGATATATCTTAAAGTCTGCACGAATATAACGAAAAGGATGTCTGCGTTTCTGTAGGTGTAAATCTTTGTATTACTAAAGATTAAATTTAATAGTTTATGTTTTAATTTTGACTGCCCTACGTAAAGAAAAAATAACCATTTCTTTTAACACATAATAAAAAGTACTTTAAAAATATATTACTACTTACCTACTATATATATCTACATACCTAAACCTTACAACCAACTCGTATACTTGCTTTAGAAGAAATGAATTGAAATGTGTTCTTATCAGTGAATCTTATCTAGAATATTATCGCGATCAGTGATGTCATCAAACCACGTGGTGAAGAATCTAGTTGAATTTGGATGAAGTCCAGTAAATCGTGCTTGAAAATTTTAGGTAACGATAAAAAATTTATATATATATATATGTTTTTTATAACCAATATGTTTTAAATCATCTATTAATAGTTCATGTCTTGTCAATATATTTTTACAGGACTTGTTAATATAATTTATGCGATTACAAAACGCCGACTTTGATAATATTTTTCTTTACCAAAAAATGAAAAACTTGCATCGAATACATAGTGACTCAGTATGAAAATCTGTCAGTTTCATGCATTTGCGAACAAAAATAAATTTAAAAATGTGTCAGAAAGGGGTCTGTATGTATTTGAGAAGAACTTTACACGAAATTCTACTTGTGAATAGGGGGTGATACACTTATTAGTCATGCGATAAGCATAAGTATGTGTTATCTCTCTAAGGCATATATCAAGTTAGTTCGGTGGGGAATGAATCCTCTACCGTTTTCTGAATATAAAATAAGAGGTAATGTGATTTCTTGTGTATAATTCTGCAAATATGTATGTATCTTAATTAATTTTTTATAGTATGTATATATATATATATATATATATATATTAAAATATATTCGTATAGAACTAGTCTCTCTACGCTCAAAGGGGCCTTTAGAAAAATGAGCCCTTTACGAAAAAAAATGGGATCTCTTTTAATTTATGGTCACGCTGTAGCCTAATAATATATGTTTTATTAATAATTATGTTTTATTTTAAATTGTGTTTTTAATAATGTATGTTTTATTTTAAAATTGTTTATTTTATATCGGAGTAAAATGATATATTCATATGTAAATCTTTATGCCATATAATATAACTGTTAACCTATTACAGTTTAAATAAAATATGCCCACATTATAGTGACATAGTTTGTACTTATTATTTATTATTCATGAATTTATTTTCGTGCTGTTATAATCACATTGGTGTAAACTATTTATGTTAATTAAAATTTTTGCATATGTATTATGGGGTAAGTTAAATGTAAATTCTAATCTTAAAGTATTTATTTTAAGTAAAATTATTTGCATATGTTTTCTTTTCATAACATACGCAATCAATGCTATAAGTTTACATATTGAATGAAAAAGGCAAACCTCCAAATACATAATTTCTTGCATAAGTAATTAATATTTTTTAATTGTCACTGTATCAGTTAGTATAAATTCTTGAGAAAATATTAGTGTAAAGTTTCAATAAACAGAAATATAGTTTACTTAAAAATCTTTTTCAAGCAGTATTATTAAAATTTCTGTATTCGTAAGCATAAAATTGAATTTTGTTTTACTAATTAATATGTAAGGTAGTGTCGATCTAAAACTAAACCGTATAGATTTCTCACAAAATTTTAAACAAATATTTCATTCCTATCATATTATTTTGAATTCTAATTAAAAAAAGTGTTATTGATTCACTAGTAAAAAAAAAAAAAAATCTGAGGCATGCGATTATTTCTTATATGTTAGAATATGTTAGTAACGTTTATTCGAAAAGTTCCTAGATTTTATTTGCATGCTATGCTAAATAATGTATTCAGTGTAAAACATATGTGCTTTATTCATATCTTTTGAAGAATTATAAAAAAATGAAAAAATGTTTCGATTACATATAGTTTCTGAAAAAGGAAATCTGCCAATATCATGCATTTGCGATCATAAATGAAATTTAAAAATGTGTCAGAAAGTAGCCTGTTTTGGATTTGAGAAAAGCCCTTAAACCGGGCTTCATAGAATCTGTTATCAGTGACTCAGTATTGGGGATTACCTCCGATGACAATAGCGATAAGAAAGCCTGCCTGGACTTGTGTAGCATGGAAAGGTTAGAGAATTTAATTTTCACATAAAAAAATTAGATAATTAATAATTAAAAATTAGATATTAATTCTGAATGATTTTAGTAAAAAATAATAACTATTATTTACTTCATAAGTTGCATTTATTTCGCCTACGTGCGAATTTTTCATATGAGAATAATAGTTTTCATATATGAAACATTGAATTAAAAAAGAGTTTGCTGCAAAAATACTGGGGCGCTATAAGAAATATAGCGGGCGGTGGAGGGCCCAGTTAAAAAAATATTTTTTTTTCTTCATAAGTTGCATTTTTTTCGCCTAAGTGTGAATTTTTCATATGAGCCTAACAGTTTTCATACACTCTTGAAAAAAGAGTTTGCTGCAAAAATACTGGGGCGCTATATAAAAAATTGCGGGCGGAGGAGGGCCCAGTTAAAAAAATATATTAATTATTTTCTTATATCATATGATTCCTCTAACACGCATTTCAATTTTTGTGAAGGGGCCTCCTACAATTTTTTGTGAAGGCCTCTTTCGAATAGGGTACGTATCTCATTTATTTTATGAAGGCGCATTTCCTATAGTCTAATGCGAGTTCACACTTCGAAGGGGGGAAAAAGAGGGCTCCATGAACTGAAGGGTTTCCATAATAATTCATTGGATTTTTTGTGAAAGGAGACCTTTTTAAGGAGATCGGTTCACTATTTTTAATTCACTATGCACTCGATGGTAAAATTACACTTTGTTCGCATACCATTTCGATCCTGTTGGAAAGTGATTCATGAATTATGGCACTACGCATTATTTTTTATTCTTGTTTATTTACATATACGCTAAATTCTTCTTTTTATAGTACTCTATACTTTTGAAAGTGCGTATTGTTAGTCTATCGAAGGGCCCCTCTAGGTGAAAAAGGGAGGGGGAGGGGGAGGGGGGAGCTATTAAATTGAATACAGTATAATTCATGCGGGACCCTATATTTTTTACCACAACCTGTATCATATTCATTAAAACCCTTCTGTTTGTCCCAAAAATGTTTAAATCCGCCAATTAAAATTAATTAATGACCATTTTTAATGACCATTTTTAATTAATTATTCTTTCACTTCTACTGCATACACTCCTATTCAAACTGCGTGCTATAGTTGAGGGAAAAAAAATCTCGCCAAAATTTCTTAAGTTCTCCAATTAAAATTAATTAATGTCCCTTTTTAATTAAATCATTATTGACTTTTAAAATTCACCTGTATTATACTCTAACATGTATAGCAAATAGCCTACTCTTGTTGAAAAAAAAAATTGCTTCGAAAAATTTCTAAGTCTCGCAATTAAAATTAATTAAATTTCTAATTCACTAAAATAAATCCGTTGAAACACACCTCGTACTCTAGTAGAAAATTCTCCGCGGAAAAAAAAAATGGCTTCGAAAAATTTCTAAGTCCCGCAATTAAAATTAATTAACACTAATCCCTTTATCTTAGGTGGTGGAGGAGGACACTTCGGGAGGAGGTGGGCACTTCAGGAGGAGGAGGCCACTTCGGGAGGAGGAGAGCACTTTGGGAGGAGGAGGGCACTTCGGGAGGAGGAGCCCTCGTCCCTCCTCCGGCTCCAAGCTCCTCCTGGGGTCGGATCCCCATTTTCTCTCTACTTGTAAAAAACAATTGAAAAACGCGTATCACAACTGAAAACGCACTTCGAGGAATTATTGTTCATAGACAGTGCTGTAACCAGATTCTTTTGTGTATCCCTGTAAATGAATGATCCCTGCAACTCTAAGTGGTCTTTAAGACTTCTTGATCGACAGATGAATTAAAGGCTAAATTAACTCAAGAGATACTGTTTTTGTACTAAACTTTATGTAGTACAGGAGTTTTATAATAAAAATTCACCTGTTCAGAAGTTTCTAGGGCTCCAAATGAAACAAAAGTGTCTGTAGTTAAACTGAAAGTTACCACTTAAACTGTAAAAATTAAAAAGGCAGCGGTCTGTGCGACAGCTAAAAACAGTTAAAGGGTCATGGGACATATAAAATGTCAAAAAGTGATAAACAGTGACATTTTGTCAATTTATATCTTAAAAAAATAGATTACAAAACATAATTTTTGAAGGTTGTAATAGATACATAATTTTTCTTTAATTTCATATGTTATTCAGATAATAACGGAGGAAATTAGTTGCTATAGAGGTTTTTAAACTTTTCTTGCAAAAAAATTTAATCACGGGTTGAGCGCATGATTACAAAATATTTTCTGCATGTAAAACAAATTTTTTGGTATATAATTATATACGAGTTGTAATTTTCCAACTGGACGAAAAATATCCGGGCCAGGATTCAAACCTAGGATTCAGAGCATGGCAGCTTCAGCCAATGGATCCTAGGTTCAAATCCTGGCCCGGACATTTATCGTCCAGTTAGAAAATTACAACTCGTATGATTTCTTTACCAATTTGAATAATTGTGTTAAAATTAATCTAATATAATAATATAGTCTTGTGATTACACTTCACCTGAAAAAAAAGTATTTATTTGTACAATTTTTATTTTTTAAAGACAAAACTGAATCCTGCTATGCCCATCATATTCTATAGTAAGCCTCTTGCAGTGCGCCTCAATGATATATATCAATTTCATTATGTTTCGAATACTGCAACATCAATAAGATAAGCCGAAAACGATTTTTCTCATTACACCGTAATATAACGGATTTATTTTGAGTGGTCCTTGTAAATCCTATATTCTAATACGATCAAATCTTGTGTGTGTGTGGTTATATATATATATATATATATATATATATATATAGAAGCTAATCAAAGTGATTTATGAGCCAAATAGGCTTTTTTTTTCTTTTTCTCTCTCTCTCCTTTTAAATAATCTTCATATTTTCAGTATTTTTGGCCAATTACCATTGAAGCACAAGCTATGGTAAAATTATGATTGCACTTGTTAATTTATTAACTATGTGGTATTCTGTCTACACATTATTATTAATTATCTCTTTGGAGATTTAATTAGAACTAGGGGGCTCAGCCCCCTACTCGCTAACGCTCGCCAACCCCCCGTGAATTGCGAAGCAGTTAACATTGAGACCGCTACGCGGTCCCAGCTCGCTTCGCTCGCTCGCCCCTTTTTATCTTTCAGCAATTCTAGCCGGAATAACTTCTACCATAAAACATTTGAACATATGAAATTGACATTTTTTTTAAATGTAAAAAAGTTATTCTCCGTTGAAAACAGAGCTAAAAATGCATTGAGTTGGCGTATAAATGAATGGGCATATAAATCATTTAAATACTATAAAAAAAGATCTTGGAAACATAATTAGTTTAAAACTTATTGCACGACAATTTTTTTTTATTGTAAAAAAGTAATTCTCCGTTGAAAACATAACTAAAAATGCATTTAGTTGGCGCTACGAATGGACATATAAATCATTTAAATACTATGAAAAAAGATCTTGGAAACATAATTAGTTTAAAACTTATTGCACCTATAATATTGTACAGCGCGGCTTAAATTCATTAGGGGAAAAAAATTGATTATAGATTTTTACAAAAAAAATTATTTTTTACTTCAATTTACAGCAACAGATGGCGGCATGCGCCATCTAGACAGTTGATTTTTTTTTTCGATTTTTGCGTGAGTGAAATTGGTAAATGAATTCTAAATAAGAGTTGAGAATGCTTTTGAAATTAACGATATTACTCATAATTAAAATGAGGAATCATCTCAGACGCTTTGGATTACGTACATATTATTTTATTTTTAATAATTGATAGTCTGAGTTTCATTCTATGGTTTCACTGCTCTCACAATGTCCGCCATATTGGAGGTGGAGCTGATCTAACACAATCTTGTCTGTTCATTGGTCTGAGCTCTGGAAACTGCGGTTGTTGCCAAACCATAAGCTACAAATTCAGCACTATTTCCGCGCCACGTAAGACAAATATATATATATATAGATGTTACAAAAACTTGATATGTTTTTTGAAATTCAAAGCTATTATAATTATATATATATATATATATATATATATATATATATGTGTGTGTGTGTGTGTGTGTGTGTGTGTGTGTGTGTGCAAATTTTATCTTTAAAACGGCTCTAACGATTTTGACGAAATTTTGTATCCTACTGTTTTGAGGCAATAGAAAACTATTGGACTATGTCACATGTTCGAGAAAATTCAATTAGTTGTCATTTTGGGTCACCATGGGACATGGTCAAGCTAATTGTATCTAAAAAACGGTTCAAGCGATTTTGACTAAATTTTGTATCTTTACCATTTTCGGGCACAAGAAGACTATTGGGCTGGGTCACATGTTTCGAGAACTTTCGATTAGGGGGTCATTTTAGGGTCAACGTGGGTCAAGTCAATTTTATCTAAAATACGGCTCTAACGATTTTGAGTAAATTTTGTATCCTACGAGTTTCGGACACGAGAAAATCATTGGTCTAGGTCACATGTCCGAGAAAATTCGATTAATGGGTCATTTTTGGGTCACTGTGGGTCAAGCTATTTCATCTAAAAAACGGCTCAGACTATTTAGACTAAATTTTGCATCCTATGGTTTTCGGGCACGAGAAGACTATTGGGCTAGGTCACATGTTCGAGAAAATTCGATTAGTGGGTCATTTTGGTCATGGGTCATTATGGGTCAAGCCAGTTATTTTTATCTTAAAAATGGCTCATAGGATTTGAACTAAATTTAGTATCCTACAGTTTTAAGGATACTATTGGGCTGGGTCACGTGTTCGAGAAATTTCGATTAGTGGGTCATTTTGGGGTCAACGTGGGTCAAGTTAATTTTATCTAAAATACGGCTCTAACGATTTTGAGTAAATTTTGTATCCTACGAGTTTCGGGCACGAGAAAATCATTGGTCTAGGTCACATGTCCGAGAAAATTCGATTAATGGGTCATTTTTGGGTCACTGTGGGTCAAGCTATTTTATCTAAAAAACGGCTTAGACTATTTAGACTAAATTTTGTATCCTATGGTTTACGGGCACGAGAAGACTATTGGGCTTGGTCACATGTTCGAGAAAATTCGATTAGTTGGTCATTTTGGTCATGGGTGATGATATTTGAACTCAAAGCTAATTTTGACCAAGCATAGCTCGGTCTTCCCTGCTCGTGAACTATAAATGCTACACACTTCACTTTCAATACCAAATATGCCATAGTAAACCTCAATAACTTATATCAATTGCATGACAAACCAAGTACATTTACGCGAGTTAGAGCAGGGATAGACAGATGGCAGACAGATAAGCAGACAAACAGAATTCATAAGCACTTTTCAATTATGTTGGAAAGTGTTAAAAATTGATGTTATCTCTTAACTAATGTCACAGACATTTTTACATTTACTACTGTGGGCAAAAAATAGTAAGACTTTGTTCATAATTTTAAAATTCTTAATTTATTCTTCCAAATCTATTTCGTCCCCCTCAAAGTAATCCCCCCCCTGGCCCCAATACACTTGTGCTAACGTTTCTTCCAATCCTCCAAACAGTTGTTAAAGTCAATTTCCTGTATAGCCTTCAATGCACGTGGCGATTCACGTTTAATGTCTTCAATTGACTCAAAACGGTTTCCCCGGAGCGGTCGTTTGAGTTTGCTGAATAGCCAGAAGTCACACGGAGCTAAATCAGGCGAGTACGGTGGTTGCGGCACGATATTGGTTGAAAATTTGGCGAAAAATTCACGAAGAATTAATGCAGTATGCGACGGTGCATTATCGGTGCATCTTTCAAAATTGTTTTCACTGATCTTCCGATATTCCAACGATGCCAGTAAGGTCTCTGACTGCTAATCGTTGATTCTCAAGCGCCAATTCCTTGATTTTGTTGACGTGTTGATCATCAGTTGATGTTGATGGCCGTCCTGGACGTGGTTCGTCGTCAACGCGTTCTCGACCCTCTTTGAATAATTTGTACCAATCAAAAACACTTGCTCGCGACAAACAATTATCACCGAAGGCCTTTTGCAACATTCTGAACGTTTCGGCTCCAGAAATTTGATTCCGCACACAAAATTTAATTGAACTTCTTTGTTGAATAATTTCACTCATTGTAAAAATCGCCGAATGCACTTTTTGTACTTCAGAGAGACAAGCGTATACTAAACACTAATGATTATTTTGATGTGACATTTGGCACAGATGTCACTGACAGTCATACCAACCTAGAAAAAATATTTCGACGAATGGGTTTTCGCGCGAAATTTAATTTTAAAAGTCTTACTATTTTTTGCCCACAGTAGTATTTCATCTGAAAGCTTTACGCTGATCTTAGATAAATACGCACAGGGCCAGTTAGTATTTTGTCAGAGGGATTATGTATATATATATATACAGTCCCTGGCCAAATTATTAGACGCAGTTGTTTTTATTATAATTTGTTAAATATCTGGAAAGATACATGGGGAATTATCTTGAAACTTTAGGAGTGTAAACAACATGATCAACATCATATATTTCCGAGAAGATTTTTTCTTGAAACCCCATAAGGGGCGGTCAACAAATTGAAGAAAAACGAATACGTTTTTGATAACCCTGTAAAAACCAATATCACAAAAGCGTTGAAACGGTATCACACGCTTAGGAGGCTTATTGTAATAATTTGGGTTCATTTTTATGAAGATAGCATGTATACTCGAAGAGAAATTCAGGTTTTTATAAAAACAGTCCCAAATTTTACTAAGTTTTTTGCTTATAATTTGCAGAGTTTTTAATATAAAAACAAGTTATTTTCAGAAAATATGACAAACAAAATTATACACAATACCCTGCAATCAGAATTAAAAAATAATAAAAATTGCATGAAAAATGAGCAGGTTTACTAAATATTTTTTCACTGCGCATGCGCGAATTCAATCAAAATATACTGTGCATAATATATTAGCCAAATATATACACCAACTTTTATGGAAGTCTCAAAAACATAGCTTGAAAATTCTGATACTGATCGTCGATAGAATAAGCTCGAAATTCGCTGTTTCCAAAAGGAAGCAAAAAGATGAGGGGTTGTATCAAATATAGAATGAGAGACGCTTCATTCTTATTATGTCAACTTTCAAAAGCTAGTCTATTTGGATACAACCCCTCATCTTTTTGCTTCCTTTTGGGAACAGCGAATTTCGAGCTTATTCTATCGACGATCACTGTCAGAATTTTCAAGGTATGTTTTTGAGGCTTTCATAAAAGTTGGTCTATATATTTAGCTAATATATTATGCACAGTATATTTTGATTGAATTCGCGCATGCGCAGTGAAAAAATATTTAGTAAACTTGCTCATTTTTCATGCAATTATTATTATTATTTAATTCTGATTACAGGGTATTGTGTATAATTTTGTTTGTCATATTTTCTGAAAATAACTTGTTTTTATATTAAAAACTCTGCAAATTATAAGCAAAAAACTTCGTAAAATTTGGGACCGTTTTTATAAAAACCTGAATTTCTCTTCGAGTATACATGCTATCTTCATAGAAATGAACCCAAATTATTACAATAAGCCTCCTAAGCGTGTGATACCGTTTCAACGCTTTTGTGATATTGGTTTTTACAGGGTTATCAAAAAGTATTCGTTTTTCTTCAATTTGTTGACGGCCCCTTATGGGGTTTCAAGAAAAAATCTTCTCGGAAATATATGACGTTGATCATGTTGTTTACACTCCTAAAGTTTCAAGATAATTCCTCATGTATCTTTCCAGATATTTAACAAATTATAATAAAAACAACTGCGTCTGATAATTTGGCCAGGGACTGTATATTGTATATATATATTAGTTATTTTCGTATAGTTTAAAATAAAGTATTTTATTTAAATTTCTTTGTTTGCAACTTGTAAAGAAAATCGAAAAAGTAAAAAACGGCGTGCATAGAGATCAACCTGAGCTATCCAATTATAAAAAAAAACTCACTTAAAAATATCGAAATACAAACGATATAGTTTAAAAAGTTCATCCCATAGTATTAACATTAGCGAGCGGGTGTTTTTGTGTAAGTGAAGTAGCCTCGTAAAGGTTAAATAGAGATGCGATAGTCTTAATAAACGGCATGTGTCTAGAGCTGATCCTATGCCACAGCTTCTTGAATACCAGGCATAAATGTTGACTGCAAAATAATGGCACTCGTAGGCGTATTTTATTTTAAGCGCTTTTGCGGCTCCTTGAATTTGAGTCCCACTGTTTCTAAACAGTAATCATTGCCTCATTTTCTGAAATGCAATAAAATGCAATTTCTGAGCCCCAAGGGAAGTCAAGACAGTACGCTGCAGAATGTTTGGGCCCCAATCAGAAGCGACCGGCTAGTAGATACAAAATTCTCCTTTCATTTCATATGTTATTCAGATAATAACGGAGAAAATTAGTTATTACAGAGGTTTTTAAACTTTTCTATCAAAAAATTGGAATAACGGGTTGTGCGCATGATTACAAAATATTTTCTGCATGTAAAACAATTTTTTGGTATATAATTATATTTGAGAGTCTTGCGCTTACACTGAACCTGAAAAAAGTATTTATTTATAGCATTCTTATGTTTTAAAGACAAAACCGTATCCTGTTTAGTATAAAATATTTAAAAGTTTAGCAATATAACACTGAGAAAGTATATGATTTCAACAAAACGTAGGTGAAAATGTAAGTTCATTTTATGGATCCTATCAGACACTCTATATCCCAAAAATTCCATGGAAAAATATCGAACAATTTTTTGAACTACCTTATGCCCCAAAATCACATTCTGAGAAAAGGACTCCCTCTTTCAAAATATTCCATATTTAACAACTATTAAGAGTGTCATTCATTTTGTTTTAAAGTTTTCAGAAAGGACTACTCTTTATTATATATATTTTTTCAAAGATCGGATGTTTTGCGGGTTTAAAAGACCCCTCCAGAGGCTACTGGAAAACACCCGCTTGCTAATGTTAATCCTGTTGGAAAAATTCTTTTAATATCTCGTTTGTATTTCAATATTTTTAAAAGATTTTTTTTTCATTGAATAGTCGAGGTTGATCTCTAAGCAGACTGTTTTTTACTTTTTAGGTTTTGGCTACGGGTTTTTTTAAGGAGGATTCTGTCCCTTTCGAAACCGGTACCGAAAATAAAAAAAATCCTCATAAAAAAAAAAAAAAAAAAAAAACTTGTAAAGAAAATCGAAAAAGTAAAAAACGGCGTGCATAGAGATCAACCTGAGCTATCCAATTATAAAAAAAAACTCACTTAAAAATATCGAAATACAAACGATATAGTTTAAAAAGTTCATCCCATAGTATTAACATTAGCGAGCGGGTGTTTTTGTGTAAGTGAAGTAGCCTCGTAAAGGTTAAATAGAGATGCGATAGTCTTAATAAACGGCATGTGTCTAGAGCTGATCCTATGCCACAGCTTCTTGAATACCAGGCATAAATGTTGACTGCAAAATAATGGCACTCGTAGGCGTATTTTATTTTAAGCGCTTTTGCGGCTCCTTGAATTTGAGTCCCACTGTTTCTAAACAGTAATCATTGCCTCATTTTCTGAAATTAAATAAGGCGAATAATAGATTTGACAATACTGGTATTCAAATTAAAAAGTGCTTTAAACCATTCTCATAGGGCAATTAATTATTTATTATTAAATTTTGTATTAAAATAATATACACGGTGATTCAGAATTGGACTTCAAACGTTGGTAGATCGACAAACAGTTTTTGTACTGGAAACCACAGTCGTAATCCATTTATTCAGTCAAAAATACAGGGTATCTCTTTCCAATCCAAACTAGGATTTTTGTCCATAACTTTAATGAAGATATTTTAACAAAATTTGCAAAGGATTGCCTTTATTTGTGTGAAATGTAAAAATATCACGAGATGTGTTAGAAGTGGCTACCACCCACAATTTTACAGAAACCACTGTCAGCCTACTTCACGTGTACATAGAAGAAATTTCCAAAAAACTGTATAGGTAGAGATAGATAACAAAACTGGGTATAGGTCAAGTTACCCCATTGATTTGGGTTACTGTCAATATTTGACAGAATTCTGTGGTGTAAAAGAGATCCTAATTTATTTTTATGTTTAATTTCAAGTCAAAATACTGAATCACTTTTTTGTAAAGTGTACGGTGTAGCGTAGAAGAGGATTCGCTTCGCTCATACTAATTATTATTGGGAGAGGGATTAAACTCTAAGCTACAGCTTACACTTGATTTTACGTTTTTTAATGATTCTTACATACTACATGCATTTTGACACAATTATTCAGATTGGTAAAGAAAACAACTTATTCAACTGATTCTTACAATAGTTATAGCAATTACAAAAGTACTTCGGATAACTTAACAAAACGAATCATTACAATTACGAACTTGAAATTAACTTTTTAAATAATGGTAACTTAAACCTTAAAGAAAAAGTTATTTTTAAGTATTTTACAAATACACAAAACTCTATTTAAAATATAGATCTTGAGGTACGGTTCACTTACGGCGGAGCATTATGCATGCAGAAACTTTTTTAACAGTTTTTATATGTAATCAACCATAATCTGTTTCTTAACATTTTCCAACATAGTTGAAAAAATTCATGCATTCGGTTTGTCTGGCCATGTATTTGTCTGTCGCTTGTCTGTCCGACCATGCTATAACTCGCGTAAATATTACTCGAATTGCATTGAAATTGATTTCCGTTATTGGGGTTACAGAGACACTCAAAAGAATGCCAGTCCATTATGGTCTATCGGGGAAATCTTTTTCAGTGTATTTTAATGATGTTACACTACTTCAAACATATTGAGATCGATATACATCACTGAAGTGCACTACAAGATGATTACCATCGAGTGTATGGCACGTGCAGCAAATATAGTTCGTTTAGAAGTTCATTGTAATGCATTCCGTTATATTATGGTCGATAGAGAAAAATCGTTTGCAGTGTATTTTAATCATATTACACTATTACAAACATAAAAATGAAATTTATACACCCAGGGAAAAGTTTTGTTGAATCAACAAAAATTTGTTTGGCCCAACAAAACTTTCCGTTTAAATATGGGTCAATGGAAAATTTGTTTGAATCAACAAGAAAAATATTGTTGATTTTTTTTGCAATTTCGTGTAAACAACAAATTAGAAAGAGCGAGCTTCTTAGATAAAAATTTTGTAAATGCATTTCTTACCCTGATTGATTTTTTTTTTTTTTTTTTTGTAAAAAGTTATTCTGAAAAGTAAATTTGGGGGCAACTTTGTATTTCTTTGGGTAAGCACGGGCTTCCCGGGACTATTCGGTAAACAGGCCCTGCATTAGCATGCAAATTTTTGCGGCAAACATGAGACGAAAATACAAAGCCCAGCATACGGCAACATATAGTTAATTTTTAATTAATTTTCAGCAGTGAATTACGCCTGTAAAAAGCAGGATAAAAATTCACTGGTTATTATTCAAGGATTACAGGCATAATTCACTGCAGAAAATTAATTAAAAATTAACTGTGTTGCCGTATGCTGGGGCCTCAGAGCGCTATTCTGAGCACCCGGGTACGATTCCCGGCTTGGGACATTTTCTATTCTGTCGGTTTACATTTGAAAAAAGGCAGGATAAAAATTCACTGGTTATTATTTAAGAATTACAGGCGTAAATCACTGCTAAAAATGATTTAAAAATTAATCCGTGCATTAGTTCTTGAGATTTAGTTGCAGTGAAAATCATGAAAAAAAATAACATAGCAGTGCATAAAGTTTTATTAAATTCCGTGCATTAGTTCTTGAAATAGAGCGCCCTCAAAATTTTTGTCACATACAGACAGTCATTTTCTAAAAACAGTCAAATCGTGTTTAAGACTTTCGTGTTCAAAAACCAGAAGTTGAAATTTTCATGACTCCAATACTTTCTTCTTGTAAAGATAGAAGAAATTAATGAATGGGATAGGGGGATTTTTAAAACTGCCTTGGTCCGTCCCAATTAAAAAAGTTTTAATTATCCAAAAATTGTGTTAATCCTTTAATTATACAGCTATAAGTCAAATAAACCAAGTTACGTGAGAGAGTTATGGCTACTACACATCAGTTTAAATTTTGTAAAAGCAACAAAATTTTGCTGGAATTAAAAATTACAAAATTATGGTAAAATTAAAAAAACAGATTTTGTTAATTCAAGTAAAATGGATGAAATTTTGTTAAAATTTTGTAAGAGTGTTAACAATATTTTTTCTCAATGCAACAAAACCAACTTTTTACTTCAACTAAAAATTTTGCTTGAACAACCAAAATGTACTCAACAAAACATGTTTGTTGTTTTAATCAATTCCTTTTTCAGGGTGTGGTATGAAAGAACAAATTGAGAGGGTTCGTATAAACTATCTTTAACTTAAAAAATTAGAACCACCCTAATGGGTATAAATATTTTCGTAAACAGTAATTTTCTCTGAATAAATAAACGAGGAAATAATTCAGAGTATTAACGACCTTGATACCGCCAGTGCCAGATCCTTAGTTATGGAATAGGCGCCAACATTCCAAAATTCCTGTCTTGCAGCAAAAATAAAATAAAACAAAGCTAAGAAATACATAGAAACTGCAGGAAAGTTCTAGGCAAGTTATAGAAAATAACCAGGCTACTACCTAAACATATACATTAGGGCTAAAGGATAAAACCCCTTTATTACCAGAGTTTTGTCTACTACGGGGGGTGATCGTAACATTTCCTAGTTGAGAAGAATAATTAGAGTAATGAAATTTTAAGGACATAAAATGAAAAAAAAAAAGGATTACTCTAATTATAAGAAACATATTTTTATATAAAAAAACGATGTGGTGTTTTTCACCATGCAGAAACTATGCACTGATGTCTTATTTAGCCGTTTCCCCATTTTTAACACTTTCCAACATAGTGATATAAATGCTACATGTGAACATGTATAAGGTTCACAAATAATGTTCATGAATTCGGGTTGTCTGTCTGTCTGTGCTCTAACTCGCGTAATTATATTCGAATTGTCAAAATCCCACTCTTGGGAGATTTGAACCAAAAACTAATTAGCACCATTTCACATAAAGATAGAACTTCATATGAAATCTGTTACTATATTACGCAGTAATTCGTGAGTTAGAGCGCCCGCAAAATTTGTGTACAATTAGACAGACAGACACCAAACTCACGGAAAGACGTTTCCTAAAATCAGTCAAATCCTGCTCAAAACCTTCTAAAACGCATAAATATGTCGAAAACCGGAAGTCAAAATCTTTCACGAATCCAGTACCTTTTCCTTGTATAGATAGAAGAAAGTAAAAATTTAAATAATATTTTAAAGTTTACTTCGTAACCGAGATCATGAACAATTAATTAGCTGAGTCCAAAAACTAAGCTAGATTTTTTTCGCCAATATGTAATTTCTAATATATTTCAAGAAAAAAGTCCTTCCGGCCTGTACTGGGAGGAAAAGGTAGTTTCCTATATCTTCGTTTTAAAATTTTAGCTAATGTTACACGAAAACAGCAAGTTAAAATGCAAAGAAACGTTTACAAAAGATTCGTTAATACTGAATTTGAATAAGAAATTCGCCAAATTATTGAGCAATAGCCAAATTAGCTTCATTTATGAAGACTTATTTTGGTCGCCAAATGTCGCCAATTTTGTCGCCAATGTCGCCAATTTTGTTGCCAATGTTGCCAATTTTGGTGCTAACGGATATGAATATATAGTTTTATGCGTATGATTGGGAAAATTATTACAACAATGAAAGAAAATAATTTGCGAGTAATCGCGTTAATGTGCTGTTTTATTTCAAAATGTCAGCCACACTAGAATTTCAAACTGCTCTATCTCAGCCATTCTTTAAGATAGAGGTAAACCAAAAAATGCTCTGGAATCCTTGTATCAAGGCCTAACACGTAATTAAAAAATAAATTTGAATTTTTAACTTTTTTGTATATTTATTTTAGTTTTAAATTTTTAAATGGCCGCCATCTTGAAACAAAATGGCGGACCAAGCTGGCCAACGAACTCGGTCGAGACATTGGTTAGCTTAATACACACAATTAGTTTCATCAAAATTGATTTATAAATACGAGCGTTATCGTATGACATAGGTCAGATATATATATGTATATATATATATATATATATATATATATATATATATATATATATATATATATATATATATATATATATATATATATAGATCAACATTTGAACGGAGGGTGGTTTTGGGGTCTGGGGATCATGATCGGTGAAAATATATCGAAATTTTCCGGAACTGCTTTCCTCCGAACGGCTGCAATAGGTAGCTTTATACTTTTAGGTAGCTTTCAATACAAAAAAGTATAAAGCTACCTATTGCAGCCGTTCGGAGGAAAGCAGTTCCGGAAAATTTCGATATATTTTCACCGATCATGACCCCCAGACCCCAAAACATATATATGGATATATCTATATATATATAAATCAACATTTGAACGGAGGGTGGTTTTGGGGTATATATATATATATATATATATATCTGACCTATGTCATACGATAACGCTCGTATTTATGAATCGATTTTGATGAATCTAATTGTGTGTATTAAGGTCACCAATGTCTCGACCGAGTTCGTTGGCCAGCTTTGTCCGCCATTTTGTTTCAAGATGGCGGCCATTTAAAAATTTAAAACTAAAATAAATATACAAAAAAATCAAAAATTCAAATTTATTTTTTAATTGCGTATTAGGCCTTGATACAAGGATTCCAGAGTATTTTTTGGTTTACCTCTATCTTAAAAAATGGCTGAGATAGAGCAGTTTGAAATTCTAGGGTGGCTGACATTTTGAAACAAAACAGCACATTAACGCAAATTACTCGCACATTACTCGCAAATTATTTTCTTTCATTGTTGTAATAATTTTCCAAATCATACGCATAAAACTATATATTCATATCCGTTAGCGCCAAAATTGGCGACATTGGCGACAAAATTAGCAAAATTTGTTAGATTTGGCGAAATATCGCCAAATTTGGCGACCAAAATAAGTCTTTATAAATGAAGCCAATTTGGCTATTGCTCAATAATTTGACGAAATTCTTATTCAAATTCAGTATTAACGAATCTTTTGTAAAGGTTTCTTTGCATTTTAACTTGCTGTCTTCGTGTAACATTAGATAAAATTTTAAAACGAAGATATAGGAAAGCTACCTTTTCCTCCCGGTACAGGTCGGAAGGACTTTTTTGTATTGAAAGCTACCTAAAACTTAAATTCTAAAAAAATTTCATTATGACCAGGGCCTGATTACCGCAGGGGCAAACGGGGCAGCTGCCCTGGGCCCCCATCTCAAGGGGGCCCCCAAATGACAAATTTTCGTAACCCAATGTTTATGTTCCTGCATATAAGAAAAAATGAAAAAAATAGAAAAAAAATACTTTTCATTTTCTTTATATAAGATCTAAGATTTGCGGGATCTACAATCAGCTGATCAACCAACCCTTGTACTTAAACTGGAGGTCAGGGTAGTTCCAAATTTTCCAGGAAATATGTTAACACCATTACAAGGCTTAAAAAAAACAAGTGAATTAAATTAACCAAATACATATAATATATTTTTGTAATTGAAAATATGTTGACGATTCCATAATTAATTTTAAGAAAATAAGACTATTACAATATTGATATTGCATATTGTATTTGCATGTGAAATGTATAAAATGGAATTTTCTGATATTTATATTTAACAATAAAAAATTTTCTGTGTATATATGTGTTTATCGAAGAGTTTTTTTTGTAATTTTATCTTTAATTCCATAATTATCCATGTTGCATCTAACTCAATGCATCATAACAACAGGTGATTCATTTTAGTTGTGCATTAATTCTTAAAAAATATTTTATGTTTCCTTAAAACATTACATAAATTTTAAGATATTTACTTAAATTTTGCTCTTCTACTTGTTAAATAAATTTTTTTCTTTTTGCATTTTCAGTTCACAACCTTATAAGATGTTATTCAATTTGCATTTGTTTTAATCGATCTATTTTTACATAAAGTAATGATGAATTTTACTTACTGTCTTGTTACCTGGTGTAAAGAATAAAACGACTGATTTTTAATATTTAATTTGGGGTCAGGTTGGGGTAAAATCAAGCTTTTTTTTAAAAAAAAGAGAAGGTGCTAAAACAAAACAAATATACATATTTTTAAACTTTCGGTGCATTTTATATACATTTGATTCATATAGATTAAACATGAAGCATATAAACATTCAATTTTCTTTGATTGTTTTCTCTCAGTGATGCATTTAAAACAGCATATTTTGATACCATCACTTTACCCCATGGTGAAAGTAGTTCTAAAATTAGTGTATATTTAAATAAAAGTATGTAAATATTATTTTGGAGATAAAAATACATTGCAATAAATGTATCTTAATTATATTTAAAGGTACAAATGCACAAAAAATATTTTTCACATATTATTTAATTAAAGAAATTATGTCCACAGCTATCAAAATTAGGTTCACTTAGTATGTTAATTTTTAAGAAATATTTTATGTTCCTTAACAACATATTACATAAATTTTAAGATATTTCCTTAAATTTTGCTCTAGTACTTGTTAAATGTTAAATTCACAAATAATTTTTTGCATTTTCAGTTCATAACCTTGTAAAATGTTGTTTAATTTGTATTTGTTTTCATCTACACACTTTGACCTTGAAGGGAGGTGGGCTTTGAGACCTATAGCTACAAGGCTGTCGTCTCGAATGATCCATATACATTTATTTATTATTCACAGAAACATATACATGAATTCTACAATTACATACATCTTGACGAGATAGTACAAGGAAACATGACAGCACAAGAGACACAACCTGGGGGTTCCACACAAAGTGTGTGTGCAATGGAACCAGTGGGAATTGAACCCACAACCTCGTACACTCGCAAGCGATTAGTGGCGTGGTGCCTTAACCACTCGGCCACGGAGGCCCCTGATCTACCCATTTTACATAAATAAAGTAATGGTAAATTTTATATACTGTCATGTTACCTGGTGTAAAGAATAAAATGACTGATTTTTGATATTTAAATTATACTTCTTAATATAATATTTTTCTAAATAGAATATTTATCAGACAGTAATCAGTTTTTCTGTGTTAATACTGAAAATAGCTGACAAGTAAGTGAAGTATATGTGAGTTTGCAGGTGTCATTTCCAGGGTTTTTTTTCCTTTTTATTTTGTGGAAAGTAAAGGTTATTTTTATGAAAAATAACATTTTATAACAAAAGTTGAAATCCAGTTATTTAAATTTGAACTAAGCATTTATTAACAAAAACTTTTTAAAATCCTTTTGCTGCAGGTTTCCTCTCTGGCGAACTTGCTTGCTTAAAAAATACACATTTTAAAACATCACAAAAAGTAAATTGTGAGTTTTTATGGAATATAATTTTGTGAAAGGGCCTATTTTATTAAAAGGAATTTTGTGAAGGGACCTGTTTTATTAAATAGAATTTTGTGAAGAGTCTCCAAATTTTGCCTGGATCAACCCTTGATTTGTAAACAATGGTAAATTCATTCGTGCTTTGGTAAAAGAAGACAAAATGCCTGAATAGTTTTTGGTTTTATTTATTGCTATCTAAAATCGTTTCTTGCAAATGACTAATGTATTAACAATGAAATTTTGTGTCTTATGTAGCATAATCTTATCTGATTGGGAAAATTTCAGCCCAATCCAACTAGTAGAAGCCAAGATATCAAATCAGAATGTATAGTTTTAAATTTGTTCTATAATTTCAAAAATTATAATGTATAAAAACGTTTTATATGTGCAATGGGTACTTTTCCATTAGCCGGGCACCAGTTAAAGGGCAAAACTGGGAAATTTCATTAGTGGCCAGTAGTAGCAGTTTTATAAAAACTTTCCACTTTCTTTAAACTAGTGGACACATTTTTATTTAAAAGTTCTAAACACTAAACTTTTATTAAAATTTCAATTAGTATTAATCTAAAATTAAATAGTCCAAATAAAAAATGTGTTATAAACATATTTCAACCAGCAAAAATAGAATCCTTGATGAAATACAAAAAATTTTTACTCTTTCCTTGTAAGAAAGTGGCCCTGTAGCTGGTGGTTAGTGCTAATTTTGTCCCTTAACACCAGTGATATATATACACATCTATACACATATATTTATATGTATATACACATGTGTATATATATGTGTGTATATGTATAGAAATCACTGGTGCTCCGGTAATGGAAAAAAACTGTGTAATGTTATCGTAGCAAAAATATTGCATATGAAAATTTTGGTATAGGGGGCCCCCCAAAAATTGAAGTTTGCCCCGGGCCTCAAAGGAGCTTAGTCGGGCCCTGATTATGACACGAAGATTATAAAAGAGCCCCTGATCTGATCGAAGTAACGTACACAAACGCATTCATATTCACATGCATATGCAGACATATATAACAGGCATATACATACATTTTTTAACGCTTTCATACAAGCAGATAAATTCATGCATTTATGCACGTGTACACTCTAAAAAATAAATGCGTAAATTTCCACATTAAAACAAGTACAGGGTGTCCATAATTAAACGACCCTACTTTAAAGTTGTCTACAGACGAAACTTTTGCTCAGAAAGTTGTAGAATTTTGTGAAGGACATAATGAAGGAATGAGATTTTGTTTAAGTGAAAAAAAAGGTTTGAAATTTTGCCACCAGATGGCGTTTTTAATTAATTACACATTTAGCATATATTTACGATAGTTACATATTTTTTTGCAAAAAAAAAAAAAAAAAAAAAAAAAAAAAACATGTTCCACATAACGGCCATTATTTTCTGCTACCATCTGGAAACGTAAGATAACATATGTTCCACAGTTGACCGCTGTGTGTTCTGGGAAATACTAAAAAAAAAGTCGCAAAAAAAGTTTTGTTCGACATGCTTTGTTGCAATAAAATTTGTAACCCATCGTAAATGTATGCTACATGTGTAATTCATTAAAAAACGCCCTCTGGCAATGAAACTTTAAACTAAATTTTTTTCGCCTTAACCAATTCCCATGCCTTCATTATGTGCTTCACAAAATTTCACAACTTTCTGACCAATAGTTTCGTGTGTAGACAACTTTAAGTTAGGGTCGTTTAATTATAGACACCCTGTACTTTGATAATACAAAAATGATTTGTCTATATGTATAAAGTAGTGTTAAATTGCCAAATACACAGCATGTGCGTAAATTTTAAAATACACATAGTCCTGTACATTTTGATGGTAACACTTTTACGTGCTTAAACCTGTAAAAAGTTATTTGGTAATTCTGAAATACACAGATTAATGTATAAATTGCACATGAGTACGTAAATTTGTGTGTAATATTTTTTCTTACACATATTTCTGTATAATATTCTATTCTTAAATATGTTGCGGGGTAATATGCAAAATACACAAATTTTTGTGCAATATGCAAAATACACAAGATTTTTGTGTACATAGCTTAACCTTATACTATTTGGTGTATAAATTGTGAACTAATTTTTTTTTTTTTTTTTTTTTTTTTTTTTTTTTTTTTTTACTTACAAAACAAAATTGCCTAAAGAACAAACTCATATGCTTGTTCTCTTTCCAACAAATTTGTTTTCATGGACATATATTTTTAACAAATTTACATCTCTATGAATTTCAGTAATCACTTTTTAAAGGCACATTTACATTAATGGGAAAAATTCTCTATTTAATTTAATCTACAGTAAACAAGCATACTTACCCGCAATGGGATACGAATTAAAGAACTGCGAGTTTCCAGAGAGTACCACATTGACAATTCAGATACGAATACACAATCCGTTTTAACCACTATCATTACTTATTTTAGATACCTTTTTTATCTAACATAGGCCAGGTGTCAAAGTATATGGAAAGTTATATTCGAAAGAGGTTGGCTTTTTCCAACTGAGTATAGTTCTGAAAATTTTACATCTTTTCTGTACATAATTTTGAATATTTCGCTTTTTTATTTCATGTTTTATAAAAGACAAATTTTAGCCTTTCAAGTGTTACATGCATAAAAAATGTATTAAGAGTAATGATTGCTTTTTTTTTCCAGATTTTTTTTCATGTTAACATATACACTTACACACTGTCTTTTAACATTTACACAGATATTTATGAACACATAACTATGTGTAAATTACAATAACGTCAATTCGGGTAAATTCATACATTTTTTTACATTTACACACTGGCATGAGTAACTAGAAGTGATAACAAATTACACACTTCCATTCATAAACTAAACACACATAGAAGGTAGTATAATAGAATTCTTTTGTGCGGCCCTGTAAAATAACTATAAATGCTACATGCATCCCCCTTTCAAGAAAAACCATGCTGTAGGTGACTACGTAATCCTGATTGAAATACCTGTAGCCGTGACATATCGCAAGAAGATTTCAGCAGAGATGCGATTACTAAAACTTTCTAAGCTCTTTTTATCCTTATCTGGGAGACAGGATCTTTAATTCTACACCAGTTGAGGTTTCATGGTCTTTGCGCCGCAATTGAAAATCATGCTTTTCAAGTAAGAAATAGCTTATTTTAGGTTTCGAAGAGAATATTTCATCATTTAGAAGTTAGAATTCTCACAATTCTAAGCACTTTTCAACTAAATCGTGAATTTTAATTAAATATAATAAAATGATTCCATATAAAGAGTAGTGGTGGGGGGGGGGGGGCACCGTAATACTTACCCATCATGGATATGCATAACATAAAATATGAAAATAAAACATGTGTAAACTGTTTATAAAATGCATTGCGATTCGAATAAAATCGTGGCTTGATGACGTCCTAAACTTTAAATGCTGTATTATTGAATTGCGTAAAAGAAACATCCTTATAACTCCAAAATTGATAATCCTATTAACTAACGGTTTACTGCGTCGGATGAAGCGTCTCATTTCCACTTAAAATATATCTTTGAATTGAAATTTGAATGAAATACAGGGTCATGAAAAATCGAAGAGTGTGGAAAATAGGATTCCAAATATCTCGGCAACTCATTATCCTATCGACTTCATTCTTTATGCAAAATGTATGTATTTTTATTGTCTTTTATATTCATTCCTTAAAATAAACAATTTCGAAAATTTTTATGTAACTTTTATCAGAACGAATATCGTCTCATTATCTAATTTTATAACTGAAAGCATATCATCAAACATTATAGATGAAGATTCTCTAGATAGACGTCCAGACATTTTATAACGAGGATCTTGACGAAAATTTAAGAATAGAAATGATACATTTCTCGGAATTAGAAATGTAGATATCCAATGCTGTCAAGATGCTGTGAAATATGTATATCAATGATAAACAATTAATATCTGTTTTCCCAAATGTATATACTGCACTGCAATTATATCAAGTAATACCGCTTACAAACTGTGAACCAGAACGATAATTTTCCAAACTCTAATAAAGAACAAACTACGTTCGTCTATGCTAGACCCCAGGCTTGTTGGTTTAACACTAATGACACTAGAAAATGACATCACAGAACGCCTTGCATTTGATCATGTCCTGCAATCAGTTGAAAATTTAAAGGCAAGGAATTTGTTTTAAGTAACTTAATTTTTAGTAACGAGAATCTAACAAAAAAAAAAATCCTTGACGGCTCGGCCTATAGGCACAGGTAGATTTCGAAGACACAGACCGTGGGGCGCCTGTTTATTGGGAATTGCAGAAGAAATGGTCTTTTTGCCATGATGCGGCAGTTGGGACCGGCCACTTTGAAATCTACCTGTGTCTGTAGGTGGAGCCGGCAGGTTTTTTTTTGTTTTTAATTTTTTTTTCTGTAAGTGTTGGTCCTATAAGAAACTTGTCAATATAAAGGTTGTAGATAATATTAAGAGGATTTATTATAAATTTAAGCGGATTTGATATCTTGTGAATTGACAAAATTATGATTTTTTTCTTCTTAAACCCCTATTCGCCCCCCCTCTCTTGAAGCCATTTTTAATGATATCGAAAATCTGACATACATAAATTTTCGGCCCTTTTCCTAGAAGTAATAATAACTTTAAACGGATTCGATACGTATCGTATTTAAAAAGTTATGTTTTTTTCTGTTTTCACCCCCCCCCCCCCAATTTCGATTTTGCCCATTAACGAACTTGACCGAAATTTTAAGTCCCTTGATTATATGTATCAGTTTGGAAGAGATTTGAGCTGAATTATTGAAGTTATCGTGTCCATAAAAATGATATAGCTATATAGACAGATAGATAGATAGATAAAGTTTTGAACTTTTTTGGTTTTTTTTTCTGTTTTCAACGCCCCCCCCCCCCGTTTCCCCCCATTTTGCAAATTAACGAACTTGACCGAGATTTTATGCCCCTTGATTTTATATATAAGTTTGGAAGAGATTTGGGCAGAATTATTGAATATATATATAATGTAACTAATTAATTTCTATATTTAATTAATATTAATTTTAAATCCTTAGCATCTTAATTCTTATATTTTTTATTTAAATTTGATTATAAATTAATTTACGTAATGTTGCATTTCTGGCAGAGCTATTTAATTATGGCTATGTCACTGCTATGTATAAATATTTATCTGAATCATTAATCAATAATTATTAATTTCACCATTTTACATATCATTTTTTACATAGAATTTTTCATTAATACATCCATTTTTATGTTAATGTAATTGAATATTTTATCAACATAATTTCATTATTTAATTTTATTTATATATATTTTTAACTAATAGTTATCATTCTTCAGACAGTATTTGGTTTACTCTTTAACTAATAATTTTAATCCACTGCTTTTATTAAATCATAAAATATTCACTAATTTTTCTGATAGATAGCAGCACCATGGTTTGAGTTTTGCTTTGCTGTACAATAATATTCCATGGTCAATCATCTTTTAAAACTTATTTTAGCAACATGTAATGATTTTCTGCAATTCATTGCCTGTGTTATGTGATGACTCCTGTATATCTGGTAACTGTTGTGCTCTTTTCCCTATATCCTTTTTTAATCCAGTTGTATTTTGAACTTTATGATTAAATTTTATTGATTTTCTCTTTTTTATGGAGTAAGGTTTCTCTCCTTTTTCTCTCTTTAAAAAAAAAAATGTAATTGAATAATTTATCAACATAATTTTATTTATTATTTAATTATATTTATTTATTATTTAACTATCAGTTATCATTCTTTAGACAGTATTTCTTTTAATCTTTAAAACAAATAATAGTAATCAAATGCTTTTATTTAATCATAGAATCTTCACTAATTTTTCCATAGATGGCAGCATCTTAATTATTCATTTGAAAACATGTTTTGTGTTCTATTTTAAATTTTCTACAGAGGGAGCTGATTCTATATTGGTTTATGTTTGGCTTTGCTGTACAATAATATTCCTTGCTCAATCATCTTTTAAAACTTATTTTGGCAACATGTAATGATTTTTTCCAATTCATTGCCTGTGTTATGTGTTGATTCCTGTTTGGATCATGTATTCTATCTGGTAACTGTTGTTTTCTTTTCCCTATATCCTTTTTAATCTTGTTTTATTTTGAACTTTATGATTATACTAGCAAGCTACGCCCGCTACGCTGGTCAATTTCTTATAACGAAATTTTAATCCAACAAAATATTGACATTTCATAATTCACTTTTATATTTTAACAGAATAATAAGGCTACTATAATTTGTGACTCGTGCTATAGCCAATATACACGCCAGGACACGTCGCCCTTATCATTATTTTTTTACGCATGAAGGTTTCGCTATGGTACTCCATTGTGAAATTTGGTAATTTTTCAAATTCAATATTTGAAAAATGGCATAATCATTACATTTGAAATTTATATCAAGAAAAATACAATTTTTTACCTTTCAAACGCAGTTTGCCTAACAATTTTCTGACAAATACTTTTCAAGCTATTATTTTTTTTCAGTAACTTCAAAAGTTTCATTTTCCGAGATTAATCTGTGGCAACAATTAGCGAAAAACCCAGTCGTCAGAAAAGCATAGTTTTTTATTAAAGAGGCTGTTGGAGCAGGGATTGTCACCACCAATTTGCCACCATCACTTTTGAAATCGGTTCGGTAGTTCTAGAGAGTCCATAGAAATTGTAATTTAGAATGGTTTTAGAACGCTATTCACTCATTTCACCCATTTAAATTTCGATTTTTTTAAATTTTGTTTTTAGAGAGCATTTACATCTTATAAGTAACTACAATGCCAAATTTCATATTTCTAGCTCATTCAGCATAACAAAAATCACAATTTTTGAACGTTTTTCGCTCCAGCAGCCCCTTGGAGTTAGTGACACCGACATAAAATATAGCCTATGTTGGAGCAGGAGTTGTCACCATCAATTTGCCACCATCACTTTTGAAATCGGTTCAGTAGTTCCAGAGATTCCATAGAAATTGTAATTTAGAATGTTTTTAGAAAGCTTTTCGCTCATTTCACCCTTTTAAATTTCGATTTTTTTTTTTTTTTTTTTTTTTTAATTCTTAGAGAGCATTTACATCTTATAAGTAACTACAACGCCAAATTTCAAATCGGTTCGGTAGTTCCAGAGATTTCATAGAAATTGTAATTTAGAATGTTTTTAGAACGCTTTTCGCTCATTTCACCCTTTTAAATTTCGATTTTTTTTTTTTTTTAATTCTTAGAGAGCATTTACATCTTATAAGTAACTACAACGCCAAATTTCAAATCGGTTCGGTAGTTCTAGAGATTCCATAGAAATTGTAATTTAGAATGTTTTTAGAACGCTTTTCGCTCATTTCACCCTTTTAAATTTCGAATTTTTTTTATTTTGTTCTTAGAGGGCATTTACATCTTATAAGTAACTGCAACGCCAAATTTCAAATCGGTTCGGTAGTTCTAGAGATTCCATAGAAATTGTAATTTAGAATGTTTTTAAAGCGCTTTTCGCTCATTTCACCCTTTTAAATTTCGAATTTTATTTTATTTTGTTCTTAGAGGGCATTTACATCTTATAAGTAACTACAACGCCAAATTTCAAATGGGTTCGGTATATCTAGAGATTCCATAGAAATTGTAATTTAGAATGTTTTTAGAACGCTTTTCGCTCATTTCACCCTTTTAAATTTCGATTTTTTTTTGTTTTTTTGTTTTTAGAGAACATTTACATCTTATAAGTAACTACAATGCCAAATTTCAAATTTCTAGCTCATTCAGTATAACAAAAATCACAATTTTAGAAAGTTTTTCGCTCCTGCACCCCCTTGGAGTCAGTGACACCGACATAAAATATAGCCTATGTTGGAGCATGGGTTGTCACCATCAATTTGCCACAATCAATTTTGAAATCGGTTCGGTAGTTCCAGAAATTCCATAGAAATTGTAATTTAGAATGTTTTTAGAACGCTTTTCGCTCATTTCACCCTTTTAAATTTCGAATTTTTTTTATTTTGTTCATAGAGAGCTTTTACATCTTATAAGTAACTACAACGCCAAATTTCAAATCGGTTCGGTAGTTCCAGAAATTCCATAGAAATTGTAATTTAGAACGTTTTTAGAACGCTTTTCGCTCATTTCACCTTTTTAAATTTCGATTTTTTTTTTCTGAGAGAGCATTTATATCATATAAGTAACTACAACGCCAAATTTCAAATCGGTTCGGTAGTTCTAGAGATTCCATAGACATTGTAATTTAGAATGTTTTTAGAACGCTTTTCGCTCATTTCACCCTTTTAAATTTCGAATTTTATTTTATTTTGTTCTTAGAGAGCATTTACATGTTATAAGTAACTACAACGCCAAATTTCAAATCGGTTCGGTAGTTCTAGAGATTCGATAGAAATTTTAATTTAGAATGTTTTTAGAACGCTTTTCGCTCATTTCACCCTTTTAAATTTCGAATTTTTTTTTATTTTGTTCTTAGAGAGCATTTACATCTTATAAGTAACTACAACGCCAAATTTCAAATCGGTTCGGTAGTTCTAGAGATTCCATAGAAATTGTAATTTAGAATGTTTTTAGAACGCTTTTCGCTAATTTCACCCTTTTAAATTTCGAATTTTTTTTATTTTGTTCCTAGAGAGCATTTACATCTTATAAGTAACTACAACGCCAAATTTCAAATCGGTTCGGTAGTTCTGGAGATTCCATAGAAATTGTAATTTAGAATGTTTTTAGAGCGCTCTTCGCTCATTTCACCTTTTTAAATTTCGATTTTTTTTTTTTTTTTTGTTCTTAGAGAGCATTTACATCTTATAAGTAACTACAACGCCAAATTTCAAATCGGTTCGGTAGTTCTAGAGATTCCATAGAAATTGTAATTTAGAATGTTTTTAGAACGCTTTTTGCTCATTTCACCCTTTTAAATTTCGAATTTTATTTAATTTTGTTCTTAGAGAGCATTTACATCTTAAAAGTAACTACAACGCCAAATTTCAAATCGGTTCGGTAGTTCTAGAGATTCCATAGAAATTGTAATTTAGAATGTTTTTAGAACGCTTTTCGCTCATTTCACACTTTTAAATTTCGACTTTTTTTTAATTTTGTTCCTAGAGAGCATTTACATCTTAAAAGTAACTAACAACGCCAAATTTCAAATCGGTTCGGTAGTTCTAGAGATTCCATAGAAATTGTAATTTAGAATGTTTTTTGAACGCTTTTCGCTAATTTCACCCTTTTAAATTTCGAATTTTTTTTATTTTGTTCCTAGAGAGCATTTACATCTTATAAGTAACTACAACGCCAAATTTCAAATCGGTTCGGTAGTTCTAGAGATTCCATAGAAATTGTAATTTAGAATGTTTTTAGAACGCTTTTCGCTCATTTCATCCTTTTAAACTTCGAATTTTTTTTAATTTTTTTCTTAGAGAGCATTTACATCTTATAAGTAACTACAACGCCAAATTTCAAATCGGTTCGGTAGTTCTAGAGATTCCATAGAAATTGTAATTTAGAATGTTTTTAGAACGCTTTTCGCTCATTTCACCCTTTTAAATTTCGATTTTTTTTTTATTTTGTTCTTAGAGAGCATTTACATCTTATAAGTATCTACAAAGCCAAATTTCAAATTTCTAGCTGCTTCAGTATAGAAAAGATCGCAATTTTAGAACGTTTTTCGCTCCTGCACCCCCCTGGGGTAGTGGCACCGACATAAAATATAGCCTATGTTGGAGCAGGGGTTGTCACCATCAATTTGCCACCATCACTTTTGAAATCGGTTCGGTAGTTCCAGAGATTGCCCCCTACAAACAAACAAACAAACAATCTTTACTCCTTTATAATATTAGTATAGATTTCACAGTTTTTTTTTCTCCTTTTTATGGGTAAGGTTTTTTAATACTTTTTTTTTTAACTTTTTTTAACTTTTGATTTTTTCACAGTTTATTTCTCTATTCTGGTGTGGTAGTCCCAAAATCATATTCTTTAGCAATGTTATGTCTAATATGATGATGAAACCACACATTTTATTTGTGGTAATTTAGGCATTTGGGACCCGACGTTTCTGTTCAAATTCCACTTTTTCGATTATTAATTTAATTACTTCTTCTTCTTCTTCTTCTTTTTTTTTTTTTTTTTTTTTTTACTATGTATATGGAATCCATATTCAGAGTGTTGGGGGAACACTATTGTTGTCAATCAATTATTACATTCTAATCATAATTTCATAGTTTTTGTTGGTGTTTTCGGTAAGGTTTCATTAATGGTTATATATATATATATATATATATATATATATAACCATAAATGAAACATTATCATAACACCAACTGATACAATGAAATAATAATTAAGTATGTAATAATTAGATGACAATGAAAGATTCCCCAGCACACTGAATATGGAAACAAAAACATATTAAAAGAATAAGAAATTAAATTAAAAATTGAATAAATGGAATTAAATGAATGAAATGAAATGAAATTTGTGGAATTTAGACAGAATTATCAAGTCCCAAATGCCTAAATACCACAAATAAAATGAAATGAGATGTTCCATCATCATATTAGCCATACATTGCTAAAGAATATGATTTTGGGGCTACATCTCATAAACAATGAAGCTAACCTGTGATAAAATAAAAAATAAAATACAATATTAAAAAGGAAAGAAGCCAAACTGAAATTATACAGAGAAATCATTAAATAGAGTCAGAAAGTATAAAATCCATAATGATGAAAAAAGATACCTGTGCTCCACAAGAACCAGCATGAAACACAACATAACTAGGGAATGAATTGCAAAAAAAAAAAAATCATTACATGTTGCCAATTTTAGAAATGTAAAATGCTTTACAATGTTGCCATAAATAATAGAATAATATGAAAATTGCAAAGCTAACAGGAACATTAGTGCTGCCATCTATTGTTAAAAGTGAATATAATCTGAATAGAAAGTATTGGATGGAAATTAATGTTTAATAATTAAACCAAATTACTATCTTAAATGATAGCAATTAGTTAAATAATAAATAAATGAAATTAACTAATAAATAGAATATCGAATTACAATAAAGTAATGGATGTATTAATGAATAATTCTATGTTAAAAATAAGTAGTAAGATGGAAAAATTAATAATTAAAGCAACATAAAAATATGTACCATTAAATGACAAAAAAGATTAAATAATTGTACAAAAATGCAACAACACATAAATTAAATTAAAATAAAATACTAAATATTTGAATTAAGATACAAAGAATTTAAATTAATATTAATTAAATATTGAAATGAATTAGTCACATACAATGTTTCTTCATACAAAGTTAAAAAAATTATAAACACTTAATATAAGTTGTAAGGGTAGAACGTTTAATAAAAATACAAACTTATTATATTAACACTGTAGAAAAGTATACATTATATTAAAAGTTAATATGATATTGTCCACCGTAGGTATTAATCCAAATCATTAGAACAAAAACATTCTTAATATTAATGAATATAAATTTAAATAAATTAAATAATGAATACGTAAATTTAACTAAATTAATATACATATAAAAAAAATCACATCGCAGTCCATTATAAAATGTGTAATATCAAACAATTGTGTAAATCAAAATGCTCCCATTATTATTATTATTTTTTTATTAATAATATAAATTAACCATGCGTATTATTCCATACAACTCCGCCACACACCTCCTCAATCCAACGTCTACCCACCCAACCGTCCTGTTATAATATATATATATATATATATTTTTAATAAGATTATATGATTTTTTATACATTTTTTAACGCATGTGTTAATTTGGTTGTAAAGATCATATAAGAACTGACTATATATTAAGGAATATATGAATTTTTTTGGAAAACCATGTTGTAATGCATCATAGATAAGTTTTTTTATATTGTTGTTAATTAGTTGAGAAGAACATAAACTTTTTATTCTATAAATATGATTAAGGAGTATATTACGATATACAGAATTATGTAGACATGATTTAAAATTAGTAAATGAATTAACTTTAAATTTAAATTCTTTACGTTTGTGAAATATATCAATTATTGTTTTGTTTTCTTTAAGTGTAAATTTAAGATCTAAAAAGTTAATAGTATTGTTAGAAAGGAGGTTTTCCGTTAATTCTAAATTAGTAGGATAATCAACTGGAAATATAGAAATATTAGTGTGATCAGTGGCAATTAAAATTATGTCATCAATATAACGATATAAATGTATATTACTGCTAATAAAAGTACGTTCATAATGATACAAGTATAAGTCTGAAAGTATGCTAGATGTACATCCCCCTTGTGGTATACCGACTTTCTGTAAATATAACGTGTTATCATGCATTATATAATTATTATATATAATGAAATTTGTTAAAGTTTTAAAATAAGCTGTATCTACATGAATTGGTAAATTAAGTGAATGATGATACTTATTAAATAATGCATTTATAATATTATGTAGATCTAATAAATCTATATTATTAAATAGATCTTTGAAATCATATGTCATTATTTTGTTAACACATTTAAGATTTTTCAAAATATTGACTATTTGATAGCTATTTTTTATATAATGTGTATTATCAGTGGATGTTGTCAGTGTATAAATTTGATTGAGAATTTTTAATAGATGTTTATTGGCTATATTATTATATGTATTGCATCCTATAGTTACAGTCCTAAATTTAATTGGATTTTTATGAAATTTGGGTATAAGAACTAAATAAGGATAGTTAAAGTTAGTAGAAGTGATATTTAATAATTTATAATAACTGTGAATTTTACGATTGTTTACAATTACATTTTCATTAGTTTTTTTAAAAGAATTGTTAGTAGAAATACAGGATGTAAGTAGTTGGTGATAATAAGCTTTACATATGGTTGCATAATTATTAGGAGATTTGTCAATATATGTTATTACATAGTTATTTTGTAATTTAGTAATTTGCTGGAACATATGTTTTGTGTTAATTTTAACCATATGCGATAAATTATGTTTTAAAGACGAACTTAATTTTTCAATAACAAGTATTTTCCATTGATTAAAATATTCAATAGGTTTACTATATGAGATTGAAATTGTATAAATAAAAATGTCTATATCGTATGTAAACTGTTTTATAACAGAATTTACATTAAATTTAGAAGGAAGTCTATATTTAGTACCATAACCCATTAGTTTTCGTAGTTTATAATCATTCCCAATATTAAGATTACCAGTGATTATATGTCCATGATCATTATTAATGAATTTTTTTAGAGTGGGGTCATTGCATTTACACTGAAAAGTACTAGCATCAGATGTATTTTTTGAAAATGCATTATAGTTAAAAATCTTTCTTCCGATTGTATTAGGATATTTAAATGTTTTTGAAATTTGAAGATTATTTATAGGAAAATAACAGTTTTTATCATTAATTATAGAATTAATATTAATTTTATTAAAGATTTGATTTGAAAAAGTTATAATCATTTGAGTATTAGTGTTTTGATTTTTTTGGTTTTTATGTAAATTAATCATGAAAAGATTAGCTCTTGTTATAATTAGATCATAAAAAATATCAGAGAAATGATTTGAGTAAGATTTACTAAGAAATACATTTATATATTGTACTATCTATTATATATATATATAAAGTATTGAACTGGAGGTGGTTTTGGGTTCTGGGAGTCATAATCGGCGTAGATCTGCAAAAAATTTTGAGAAATTCCAACATAGGGGAGAATGTAATAGGTAGTATTTCTTACGAAATCTACGTGAAAAAAAGCATGAATATGTAATTAAATTTATTTGGGTAAATAAAAAGATGTATTAACATTATTTGAAATGTAGTCAGTTTTTATACGCCTGGGATATTTCTGTTTTCTTTTAATGTTTATAAAGTATCTAAGAATTGGTATGTGTTTAAACAAACTAATTAAGAGCATTATTGAAGATAACAAAAAAAAATTGATTGACAATATACATATTTCAATTTTCAAGATTTGTATTTCAGGATTAAAAAAAAAAAAAAAAACTAAGTTGTGTGTGGGCGGGGTGGGGGGGTGGGGGGTGGGAGGGGGGTAAATTTTCAGTGTTTTGGAGAGGGGTCACAAAATTTCCAGTAGCAAAGGAATGGGGCCCCAAAATTTCCAGCAGCCCCGGGCCTCAGAAATACTTAATCCGGCTCTGTATCATGAGACCTGAAGTAATGCTAAATCTGCCAATTTACTTTCTTTCATTTTTTTTTCTGACGGTGTACGGTGGAGTCTGTGGGACCCAAAATAATATTGAGATTGTACAATTTCACTTTTTTTCTAGTACACAGCAATAGCAAAATTTTAGGTTTTTGCCCTTATCTCAACTTTGGAGTTTTTGCATCAGTGCAACATAAAATAACTGCTTTTTCAAGTCCCCCAGAAGTCTTCACGGGCCGACATTTGTAGACCTGGGCCCAGCCTGATCCCAAAGGTTTTTTTTGGCCCAGTATGAAAATTAAAAGTTCGGGCCATACAAAAACTTTGTTAGCCTGGCCCGGCATAAAAGCCCGAATCTTGGAGACCGTGCAGACATCTATTCCCTAAATTGTTTATTTTCTGATTTTTGTTTTCTTAGTCGGATTTTTGGTCGGATAACAATGAAAGTGTGCATTTATTTTTTGAAGGGCACAGGAAATGAAATAAGGCATAAATTGTAAACTTTTCTTATTCTTTGATGCGTGGGTCAGTGTGACCTTAAGTAATGCTGAATTTGTAAATCCCCCCCCCCCCCCCCACTAAGTCTTTCAGACCCGAAATAAAACAAAAACTACCAAACTTTTGAATGTTTTTCTTTGTCCTCAAGGATGCAGAATCCAAAATAGAAAAATCCCTTTGACAGGTTTTTTCTATAGTTTAATATAGTAAGATTTATTTTATCTATAATTACCCCATGTATAATAAAAATAATTCCCATCATCCAGCTTTCAACCACTGACCATATCTATAAGATGGGCGTGACAGCACATACATTAACAATCCAAATGAAATGTTCAGTTAATAGTTACTTTGTGTTCCCTCTAAGTCAATATTTAAGGATGCCCATTCTAAAACTGGCAAAATGTACACTTCCTTTTATAATAACTAAGGGATCCATCTCAGGCTTCCCGGATTGGGGTTACAGAGCATGATTTAAAAACCATTTTTTAAGGTGAAAACCATTTTTTTCTAACTAATAGATTTTTACATTTAATGTATTATTTTATTGTTCGGCGCTACATGGTTTGGAGACAAGCGTCTGGTACTGAGTTGTTTATCCTATATTTTTTTACTGGCGAGTGGCAACTAGAGTTTTTTGCTGTCTACCAGATATTTATCAAATTTGTAAAGCTCTGTTAATGAAACAAATCGTAATTTTCAAATAAATTTAACAATTAGAATATCCATAATGTATAAAATATTTATGAGAATAATTAATTATTCAAATTATTTACTGTCGTTATCACAAGATCAATATTTTAAATAATTTTTGATGAAGATACGGAATTTTAGATAATTACATTTGTAAAATTTTGAGACAAATGGGAATTATTTGATTGCCGGAGAGTGGCAGATTGACAGAGCAGATTCTATTACTAGGTATCATTCAGAGTAATTAACTTTTTGTCAGAGATTTTATTTTCTTAAAAACAAAACTCCAATAAGAAACGTTATCATTTCTTTGACTAATGGTTTTAACAAATAACTGTTTAAAAAAATAAATTGTATGAATTTTAATTTTCCACTGCAAGGCCTCCATGTCAATTTTTCAACTACAGTTTAATACACCTCATTTAAACACAATATAGATGAAAACATTTTAGAGACTAATGTATACTATGTACATTAAACACATATAAACACTTTATTTTCACAGACAATATAAAATAATATTTTATATAGTGTGAGACAGAAGAGATATTTGATCTGTAAAAAAATATATATATAAATTTTGGTATTTTGAAAGAATGCCTTATAAAAAATTTCACAGCTAGAACCTTACCAGGGGTCTGTTCAAAATTTTCTGCCAGACAGGGTTGTTAAAAATCATACCTTTAAAAAAAAATCTCATTTTTTTTAAAATCAGATTTTTTTAAATTTAAATCGGATTTTTAAAAAATTTAAATCAGATTTTTTTTATTAATATTATTTGCGTACTGTGAATGAATTTATTTATTTTCTCTGTATACATTTACACATTTCTATTAATTTCAATACAATTTCTGGATAAGAATGGAAACTAATTTAAATAAAAATAAAAAATTGTTGCAAACAAATTTACTTAAAACTTAAAATCGGATTATTCTACTATTAAGTTAAATTGTTATACATATACCTATGTGTGTTGTGTGTATAAATTTCTAGTTAATAAATTAAGAAGTTATTCAATTTTTCATTAATGTACTACTCCGTTAACATATGTTACATAATGACATAATAAATGCAACACAGAATTCTAAATGTATATGTGTATTTCAACTAATCCAGATCTACTAATACTGATGTCATATTTATCACATAGACTGCAAGATTTTTGTGTTCTTTCATTATCTCCATCATTTCTACACTACATGATATTTATATTGTTTTCACACCTTTCCAGAAATAATATTTTTTTCTGTAAAATAAAGCCATATTGGATCTTTCTTTCTGCTAGTCATTTTTCTCAGGTATCAACCTATCCAAAATCTCCCGGAAATGTACCTTAGTATTAGTGAATGGTATTCTTGTCCCAACTTGTGATTCACACTGTACTATACTAATTTCATACTATGCTATATACTATACGTTTTTTCTATGCTTATAACTATATTATACGTTTTTTCATTTATACGTTTTTTTCTTGCCCCCTTTTAAAACGTATAAACGGTGCTTCACTGCATTTTATACATTACTGCATTTGTTTTGTTTTATATATTAGTGAATGGACCCTGTTATATTTATTTCAATAAAAATTCAATAAAAGCGGACAGCGACACGTGTCTTAGACTCCCTTGCACCCGTAAAACATTTCTAAGTGGACTTCACTTTAATCACTGATTGATAAAACTGACCTTACAGATTACGCCCCTAAAATTCTTGCATACCTTGTTCCATAGCTTGCAGCTGAGCACGCGTGTTTTAAAATAGTGAAACAGGATGTATCTTCCTACTTTACATAACCATTTGTAAGTAAACATTTGAAAATAAGTGAAGAAAATAAAGAACTGCTCTATTCTAGCAATGCAAATTCTAGAACAATTCGCAAAGAAGTGAGCAATTTGACTTTTATGAAATGGAAGAAACAGAACCCATGGCTCATTCAAGATGATAATTTGTTGCTATGCACTATATGTAAAGAATTCGCAAAGGCACCAACTTCTTTCTTTCTATGGATATAATTGCTTGATACTCTTTTTTTGTATGCATGTTTGTTTTATAAAAATAATAAGTTAAATATTTTTCTATTATCCAAATATTGTTGTTCAATCAGGTTTTACACATTTATAGAAAGCTAGTTTTTTTTTTTTGTTTTAGTGATTAACACAGAGATAAAATGTTTAATATGTACAGCCCTCCTCACATAAAAATAAAAACAACATTATTGTTAACATGGTTGTGAAAAAAATGAGACAATATGATATAACATAAAATTGCAACCATGAATTGTGGTACGGCACCTAGAAAAAAAACTGTAGGCATTATTTGATGCCTTACTTAGAGTTCTTAATTTCTAACCCTGGTGCTAAATATATAGGCATAGCATCAGTGGAGGAGAGGGCACAGGCAAATTTCCACTACTTTTTCTGAAATTTTGCATTTATAAATATAACTACTTCTATTCAGAAAAAATGGTGGAAGTTTGTCTGTCTCTCTCTCCTGATTTATACCTATGGCTAGATATCATACTAATAAAAGAAAGTTTCGCTCTGTGTGTGTGTCTGTTGGCGATGGCTAGGAAAATCTAGCAAACCTAGAAGGCTGCAAATTTAGATTTAGGTAGTCCAAACCCTCTCCTGGTGCAACATTGCGTCAGAATTTTAATATTTTAATTACTTTCTGAAATATTAATTAAAATGCACAAAGAACTCTCATTAAAAATACGCTTTTTTCATCGGTTGGTTGGTTGTGTAGAATATCTTCTCAGAACACATTAAATAAATCAGAGTGACGTTGCATAGATAAGGACTTATAACGAAATAGTGCCAACATTGATTGCAGTTACCTGCATATAGCCAAGCTAATACAGCGCCATCTACTCACGGCAAATTACATAAACGCCACCTGTTTAAGACATTTACAGGCACGTTTTTCTTCATTATACTTATCTGGGTTTAAGGTTTTTTTAAAACAGGACATATATTATTATGATAGAGACTACTATTACAGAAAACTTTATTTAACAGATTATTTGTTATATATTTGCGGGAATGGTGAGGGGTAGGGCTCTAATTACATTTAACAATTTTAACCCGTAGCGTTTAATTATTGTTTTATATACAGAATACCGCTATTTTAAATCTCAGTTTCTCAGTAATATCTCAGTAATAATGTTCCGAACTTCTCCATTTAGTTCCATTTTTACTAAATTATCGTAAAACACAGCATTCATTGCTTCAAGGTGTATTTCTAAAAAGCAATTAGCAGTATTTCCGAATAATAGCCTAAGCCAAATTTCAAAATAAGTTCCTAGCTTAACCAAATGAATCAATCTTTAAAGATGTATAGTGATCCTCCTAATTAGTTATTTTCTGAAGGTCACTTGAACATTCGCCATCCCCCCCCTCCGGGGCCCCCTTCAAAGTTTTCTCTAACTATTTCCCGTTTCCATATCTCAGCAACTATCTTTCCTATTTCAATACAAGTGATTCCAAACATTATAATTAACTTAATAGTTACCCTTTATAACATTAAACTAAATTTATGAGTAGTGGTTACCACTATTTCTGAATAATAGTTTAAGCCAAATTTCTTATTAAGTTCCTAGCTTAACCAAACGAACGAATTTTTAAAGATACATAGCGGTTGTCCTAATTAGTCATTTGCAGAATGGAACTTGAACATCCCCTCCCCCCCCCCCCCCCCGAACCCTCCTTCAAGGTTTTTTACCTAACTATGCCCCGTTTCCATATCTCAGCAACTATCTTTCCGATTTGAACGCAAGTGATTCCAAACATAATTAACTTAATAGACACCCTTTATAACATTAAACTTAATTTATGAGTAGAGGCTACCACTATTTCCGAATAATAGTTTAAGCCAAATTTGTAATTAAGTTTCTAGCTTAACCAAACGAACGAATTTTTAAAGATGCATAGTGATTCCTAATTAGTCATTTGCTGAAGGGAACTTGAACATCCCCTCCCCCCCTCCCCCCGGTCCTTCCTTCAAAGTTTTTCCTCTAACTATGCCCTGTTTCCGTATCTCCGCAACTATATTTCCGATTTTTACGCAACTGATTCCAAACATTATAATTAACTGATTAGTAACCTTCTATAACATTAAAGTAAATTTATGAGTAGCGGTTACCACTATTTCTGAATAATAGTTTAAGCCAAATTTCTTATTAAGTTCCTAGCTTAACCAAACGAATGAATTTTTAAAGATGTATAGTGGTTGTCCTAATTAGTCATTTGCTGAACGGCACTTGAACATCCCCCCCCCCCCCCGACTCCTGCTTCAAGGTTTTTTACCTAACTATGCCACCTTTTCCATATCTCAGCAACTATCTTTCCGATTTGAACGCAAGTGATTCCCAACATTATAATTAACTTAATAGACACCCTTTATAACATTAAACTAAATTTATGAGTAGAGGCTACTACTATTTCCGAATAATAGTTTAAGCCAAATTTGTAATTAAGTTTCTAGCTTAACCAAACGAACGAATTTTTAAAGAAGCATCGTAGTCCTCCTAATTAGTCATTTTCTGAAGGACACTTGAACATCCCCTTCACCTGGCACCTCACTCATGATTATTTTCTCTAAATGTGCCTTATTTCAATAACTCGGCTATAATGTTCCCATCTTCTCGAAACCAGCTCGATATTGTCACACGCCTATTATACAGTACCGCAGGCAACGTTTACCTGTCTCAGAGGTTCTTTCCGAAAGAGGTTGCTCCCCTGGCGGTGGAAGGGGGAAATAAAAAAATTTCCGGAGCGTGCGAGCGTGCCCGGTATACGGTGTCGGATTCATCGGAAACCTTGGCCAGAGTTT
Organism: Maratus michaelseni; assembly: GCA_963931845.1. Taxonomy (NCBI): domain Eukaryota; kingdom Metazoa; phylum Arthropoda; class Arachnida; order Araneae; family Salticidae; genus Maratus; species Maratus michaelseni. Next base: position 31,131,581 of record OZ007599.1, read on the forward strand.
CGTTTTTTAAAAGATCTCAGTTTATTCAAGAAAAAATTTTAAGATTTTATAAGTGTTAAAAATCTTTCTTGTTTTGAAATTCTAATGTTGGCAGCTATATATCTCAATGAATAATATAATAAGGTGTAATATAATTGGAAGCTACTGTACCATCAGCAAATATGAACATTTAGAGATTATTGATGATCTTTGCATTCAAATCTATAATAACAAAATCATTCCAAGTCATTTATTAATCTTGAAATTTCAAAATTTGAGATTCAGTGTTCATACAGTCCTTGGAAGTGCTTTAAAATCTTTTGAATTTTTTAGAGAGCAAAGAAATTCTCAGACAAAATTAAAATAGAGAAGCTGAGTGGAAAAAAAAAAAAAAAAAAAAAAACTTACGTTAAATAATCCACTAAATTAGTTGCGAAGGACAAATATGTATTTAACAGTGTTGCTAATTTAGTATGTTTTTGTTATTTAAAAAAATTACTGTTATTTCTTAATAGCAATATTTGCTTTAGTTAATAGCAGACTTTTATGATTAAACTAGCGGCCCTCCCTCGCTTTGCTTCGGGTTAACCTTGAAAACCTTCATCTCTTTGTGTTTACTGTAGACCTTTTTAATGTGTACAATAATTAGTACATTATTTTGATAAATCTTGTAGGGTTCAGCCTGCGTTTGCAATGTATAAGCGGAAAAAATGAAATTATTTACGACATCACATTAAAAACCTAAAAAATAACAGTATTTCTCCACTATTTCTACACTTTCACATATTAAAACTACAATATGGTTATCACTACATAGTATAAAACAAAGTCGCTTTTTCTGTCCCTATATCTGCATGTGTATATGATGGTATACTGGGACTATATACATATTACTGTATATGATGGTCTATGGATATACATATAAACCTTCCTCTTGAATCACTCTATCTATTAAAAAAAACCGCATCAAAATCCGTTGCGTAGTTTTAAAGATTTAAGCGTACATAGGGATATAGGGACAGAAAAAGCGACTTTGTTTTATACTATGTAGTGATTTATCTGAAATTACAAAGCAAAACATATGGTTATTATACATATAAACCTTCCTCTTGAATCACTCTATCTATTAAAAAAAACCGCATCAAAATCCGTTGCGTAGTTTTAAAGATTTAAGCGTACATAGGGATATAGGGACAGAAAAAGCGACTTTGTTTTATACTATGTAGTGATGAAGCAAAGTTAAGAAAAGCGGCAGATGCTTTTTAAATTAAAAACCATGCTAAATTGTCAACACTGATCTCCAACTATAATAAAGAAGCAAGTTTGTGTGTGTGTGTGTGAGTTTCTCGGTTATGTTCTGAAGAGACCGCTGCACGCAGTGCTACAAAAGTTGGTGGGAAGGTACCTTTATGCATGTACTTTTGCACCTCGAAGCCAGATTTTGGGATTTTTGAATAATTTTTTTAATTAAATTTTTTATGCAATTTTTAGTGTTTTTTCACGTTTTGATGCGATTTTTCCACATTAATAATGGGAATCCGGTCCCAATCTTTTAGACCAATATAGTAAATTTTGTCCTCTTTTCAATAAAGTTTATGCGAAATTCGTACAGCGATTTATGAATTTTGATGATTTTTTCCCTTTGACGCTAAGAATTTTTTCTAGAATGCTTGATTGGTTTGATGTTTGCGCTTCCATTTCAGCCTCAGATACGATCAGAATCGTCATTTTTTTCTCTTTTTAACTTGGAGAAAGTTGATAATTCTTTACAGATAAAAAATCATGATTTTAAATATGCGATTTTTAGTGTTTTTGACGTTTCGCTGCGATTTACCCACATTAGTAACCGGAATCCGGTTCCAATCTTTTCGCCCAATATAGTAAACTTTAACCTCTAATTCAATAAAGTTTATGCGAAATTCATACAGTGATTTTTGATTTTTTGGCGGAGATTTTCCATCGACACTAAGTAATTTTGCCAAGAACGCTTGATTGGTTTGATGGTTGCTTCCATTTCAGCCTCAGATACGCTCACAATCGTCATTTTTTTTTACTCTGTTTAGATTGGAGAAAGTTGATAATTCTTTACAGATAAAAAATCTTAATTTTAAAAGAGAAGGGCGGATTATTTATTAACACGAGTTTTTTATTAGATTTTTTTTCTTTTAGTTTTATTTTTTAACATTTTTTTCATGTTTAGAAGCGTTTTTTGTTTCAAATGACGTCATAAAACGCCAGTACAAGTCAAACACAATTGGAGGGCAGTTGTGATGGGTAGCTGACAGAATTGTAGGCACAGCTGGAAGTCAACCGGGCAATTGTGATTGGCTGATGAAATGGTCGTCAGCTGATTGCAATTCGAACAGCGAGTTCTGAATTTTTGCGATTTGTTTTATGCAATTTTTAGAGATTTTTCATGTATACGTCATTTATGTATTTGATTTCAGAAATGAACAACGATAACTTACGCACCTTCAAGCAATATACAGTCGAACCTCGTTAACACGAAATTGAAGGGACTGTGAATTTTTTTCGTGTTAACCGTCCTAATAGTGGGTCCATCTATGTTACATATAAAAACTAACTAAACTAATCTACAAATATATCCCTGCTCATAAAATCATAAAATAATAGTAAATAGAAAATTTCATTAACAAATTAATTATAATTTTTTAGGCAATAAAAAATTTATTTTCTTGCTAATCTTTTTTTTTTTTTTTTTGCCGTTATTGATGTTTGCTTAAATTTTTGTAGAGTAGTTCTTTTAGGAACGTATGGACGTCATCTAATTTGTCCAAAGTTGTCTAATTTGTCCAAGCATCCTATTGCTCCATAAGGAAACGTTGTAGTGTTTTCAATGCTGTGGTAGATTCATTTAATGACACTAAACTTTTCCGTTCTGTGTCAATTTCATCAACCTCGTCCGACACTTCAATGTTATCATTTTTTTCAGCAATTATTTCTTCGTCTGTCATTACATTCGAAGTCAGCACTCGTCTATGCAAATGTATTCAGAAAAAACAATGTCTAAGAAAGAATTTCCCGTTTTTTGGCTACATATCTTTTTGTAGACAATTCTATGAGGCTCTTTAAATCTTGTCAGTCATCCGTTAGAACATATGAAATCGCTCGCACCGAGAGCATCAGCAAAAGCCTTTGCTTTCTCTTGCAAAACTGCAAAAGTTAAAACAATATTCTGGCTTCTTGCCTCTTTCATCCACCGCAAGAGAGCAATTTCAATTTATTCATTCTTTCTTTTACACATTCGTTTTCTTACTGGTTTGAATTGACTCACAGCATAAGCGCTTCTATCTTTTCACGATTCTTTAAAATTGTAGAGAAGACCAATTGTAGAAGAATTGTAGGTATCCCATACTTCGCTGCATTTTCTGATATTTTCAGCACTTTATGATTAACTTCATTTTTTTTGCTTTGTGTATAAAGATATAGCTTGCTGTTTTTGGCTCATCTTTCACAGAATTCTACAGAGCAACTGCGAACAGAGTTTCAATTGTGTTAGTCAAGTAGTGAAGTAAGGATTGTCACTCTGACAGATAGGTGAATTCGGAAACTGGGTTTATGCCACTCTCAATATAGTCAACCGGGTAATAGAACAATTACTTTTAAAAAAGAAATTCCTTCACCCAAACTTTCATTGTGATTGATCAGTAGCTCATATGGTTAATGTGGGAACATTTGCGCACATCAGAGATCAAAGAAAAGCGGGGATTAGTCAGGAATTCAGTATTTCACGATTTTCTGAAAACCTTTTCAACTTTATCTTTTTCAAACCATGAGAAATTACCATTTTAATAAGAGGATGTGGCATGTAAGTTTGAAATATAGGAAACATTGCGCAGGGATTTTTTTTTTTTTTTTTTTTACATTGGAGCAAAAAAAAAAAAATTCGCCTTAAGCGGGATTTTCCGAAATTTTATTTCGTGTTAAACGAAATAATTAACATTGATTTTCAGACTCATCTGACGGGACCTCAGTATTATTTCGTGTTAAGCGGGATTTCGCGTTAAGCGATTTCGTGTTAACGAGGTTCGACTGTATTTACATTTAGTTGTATCTTTATGAATTTTAATTATTAAACAAGGTGAATTTGCACTGAAATTTTAACTTTTTATTGATAACTTACAGTTTTTGTATGTAAAAAAAAAAGCCATTTTGTTTCTGTTTCAAAAGTTAATAATTCCAAATTTTTTAACGCCGTTGATTTAATTCTGTGTGGGGGAGAGGCGAGTGTTCGATTGCAGTTTAAATATCGTGTTAATGCTCTGATCGAAACTCCCTCGTTCCCCCCCCCCCTGCCTCTAAAATCAGAACTATTTAATTATTAGTCCGATTTGAACGAAACCTTTTATAAGTTCCCCAGGTACTAGATAAACTTCGGTATAATTTTTTCAACCCTTGGTTACCACTACTTCTTAATATTAAGGACCAGCGAGGGGTATTTTCTCGGGTTCTATGGGTCCAATTTCAATGAGAATTATTTCATTCAAATTAACACGAACTAATTAAGATATAGATAACTAATTAAGATACAGATTTGTCGCCCCCTGGCGGTAGAAAATGGAACTAAAAGATTATGCAGCGCGTGCGCAGCACGCCTGCTAGGGATACCTGCTAGGGATACCTGCCAGAGTTTCGATCGGATAGAGTTTTATTTAGAACAGAGCACGCCCCTAGAGGTGGGAAATGGAAATAAAAGATTTTGCAATTAAAATTGATGCGATTCAAACAAAGAACCCGATTTCAGCGAAAATTGATTCATTCGACTTAAAGTGAACAAATTAAGATATAGATTACTAATTAAAACATAGATTTGGCGCCCCCTGATGGTGGAAAGTGGAACTAAAATATTTTCTGCACGTGCACAGAACGCCTTTTATACGTTGTCGTAAGCAGCGGGGACACGTGCCGGAGTTTCGTTCGGAAAGAGGTTTGTTTAGAACAGAGTGCACCCCCTGGAGGTGGAAAATGTAACTAAAAGATTTTGCATTTAATCTTGGTCCGATTCAAACGAAATCTTTCCTGACATTCTTCCGAGGTCTCCCAGGTACTAAATAAACTTTGGTATCATTTTTTCTGCCCTTGATTACCACCATTTATGAATATTAATATCCAGGGAGGATGATTTATTTTCTCGGGTTCTATGGGTCCAATTTCAACAGGAATTGGTTCATTCAACTTAACATGAACTAATTGAGATATAGCTAATTATTTTAGACAGATTTGGTATTCCCTGGAGGTGGAAAGTAGAACTAACAGATATTTTGCGTGTGCAAGGAAAGCCTTCTACACGGTGCTGTAAGCAGCAGGAACGAGTGCCGAAGTTTCGTTCGGAAATAGGTTTATTTAGAACAGAATGCTCCACCTGGTGGTATAAACTGGAACTAAAAGATTTTGCAGCGCGTGCCTAGCACGCCCACTATACACGGTATCGTAGGCGGCGGGGACACGTGTTGGATAATTTGTTTATACGAAAATGCATCTCCCGGCGGTGTAACTAATATATTTTCCTGCGTGTGCACCAAAAATGGTTAATTTTATTGAAACCACAAAAGAAAGTTACCGATTTGATAGTCCCAGACAACGAAAAAGTTTAATTTTCCCTCATCCTCGAGTATTAAGAAAAGTATTGGAATATTTGAATCGGAACTCACAATTTATTTTTCTGATTCTTAAAATGCGAATTTTGTGAAAATCAAACGGTAACTTTTTTTAAATTTTGACCAAAAACTGACCCGTTTTGAATCAAATGATCCAGACATTTGAGGAGGCGGTATTAAATTTACTTCCGCTTCGGGTCCATCTCTCTATTTAATTTCCGAAAGACAAAGAGTTAACAGTGGAAGGGTTTCGTGCAGTGATTTTTAAGAGTGACTTCGCATTTCGTATTATGCTTTGACGGGACCGGACAGTGCCGGGCGGATCTGCTAGTATTTAACAGGGAAAATTATGTATTGTGTAATGTCTGTGATAACAATGCAAAACTATCACATCTACTTTTGTTAGACAAAAAAAAACTGATTGTCTATATTTTTTTTCAGAGGCTTTCTCATAACACTTCACATTTAAGACTTTACTAGTGTATGACATGCATCTGAAAACCGGAAAAAGAAAAAAAAATAATCACACATGGTAATTTTTAATAGTACCTCAACAGTTTAGTATTTTGTAGTAAATTTTCATTTTCAAAATTTCTGGAAAGGTGCTTGATTATTTTTTTTCCTGAGGAAGGAGTATGAATCTTGAGATTATAAGATTTTTTAAAATTCTGTAATAGGCACATGTTACAATAAATATTAACTTCCAAATGATCATATTAAGCAGGTATTGAAAATTACTACTTGTCTTTTATTTGATATTTTTTTATGAGGCCATTATATCTGAAATTTTGTTTAATATTGCAGGAAACGTTCAAGAAAACGGGAATCATCGTATGAAGAAAGCAGTTGATGATTAGAAATGATGATGAATCTCCAACGAAAAAAGTAATTGTTTTTACCTTTTACAGTATTTCACTAAAATATTATGTGAACAATATTTATTTATAATTTAATTTTTTTAATTTAGTAATGAAAACTATTGCTAAATAATAAATAATGTTTTTGAAAAATATGCTGTTACAGGATGTTTTAAAAAGAATGACCCCATTATAACTGTCAATAACTTTGTTGTAAACAGTGATTGCGGAAAAACACTTTAAACACAATACGGAAGAAAGCTCAAAGTTTTTTTTATATACTTTACAACTGTTCTAAATGACATTTTTTAGACACATAGAAAACATCCATGAAGTAGTATATCTTACACCAGCATGTTTGTATGGACATTAATGTTGGTGTATTCTCTATCCACATCTCCAGTTTGTATACTGTTGCATGCAAAGAAGGCATATCCCCATTAAAAGCAGTCACAGGAAGGTAATCACAATGCATTCACAATATCTAGACATCAAATGGATTATCACTTGGATGTTTTCTGTGTGACTAGGAGCGACTTAGAATAGTTATGGCAGTTCGTTTACTTTGTATGCAAAGAAGGTATATCCCGATTAAAAGCAGTGATAGGAAGGCATGCACAAAACATTCACAATAATTGGGCATGAAATGGAGTACCACTTTGATATTGTCTATGTGACTAGAACTCACTTAGAATAGTTATGAAATGCACATACATAACTTAGGGCTTATTTCTGTATTGTGTGTAATGTGTTTCTTTTGAACATTTTTTACAATGAAGTTATGATCATTTGTAATTAGGCCATTCTTTTCGAAACACTGAAAAAATAATGCTTTTTTTTTTTTTGCAATTATTGATATTTTGAGAAAAATATGATAATAATAAAAAAAAGCGGTTTTGATTGCCCTCAACCCTTCAAGCTTTTTTTTCTCTAACTATGCCTCATTTCCATAACTCAGCAACTAACTTCCCAATTTCAATGCAGCTGATTCCAAACATAATTAACTTAATAATCACCCTCTATAACATTAAAGTGAACTTATGAGTTATAGTATTTTAATATGAATATTAAATGAAACCCTTTGTGCGATCTTCAATCACACTTACCCTTTTGTTAAAGAAATGATCTGGCTGTCGGCAAACTTTTTTTACAGTGTGTGCAGGGCTCGAAATGTACCAGAGCAAACCGGAACGGTGTTCTGGTTCGTGAAATTATGGTAAATATCGTTCCGGTTCGTACAATTATTAAAACACATTGTTACAGTTCGAGAAAAATATTAATATTTTCGTTCTAGTCCAGGTTCATCCAAATAAAGATAGATAGAACGTGCAGTAATGCACTTAACATCACTGTGATAAGCCACCACACATACCCACGGCTGTAAAGCGATTGCTATAGTAACCTTTTGAGAAAACGGAACTTTTTATATACTTGACTAATGTACATTTAAAAAAAATTATATATTTCTAACTGACCTGCCCGACGTTGCCCGGGTACGTGATAATAGCCTTAAATATACGAAAAATCAATGTTGAATGATTTATATATTTAAACGAAAATCTTTCCAAACGGACATAATAATTATTTTGCTATCGACAGCTAAAAAGTGTTTTTTTCTCAAATATTTTTTGTTCCACATCAAGTCATTTAATTTTAAAGAAAACAGTTCTTAATGTCCAAACGCTTTGAAATTTTTGCGAGTTATAAATGTACTCAAGCCTGTGAATAATTTTCGTGCTAAAACCGATATTTCGTTGCAAGATTTTTTCGCCCAAACTTTTTTTTTTCTTGTACACATTGAAGTCCTACGGGATTTATTTTTTTCAAACTGATTATTTTACCCCTAAATGTCATTATATATAAACCAAAATTTTACTGGAATAACACCTGAAAGATTATTGGTATTAAAGTACATTAATTTGATTCTTTGGAGTCGAACGAAGCCGCAGGAATTCGTCGATAGCTTCAGAGCCCCGAGCCCAACTCTTTCCTCATTTCGAGGTGTTTACTTCGTTCATTTTTCCTTTTAAATTTTTCCGATTTCAATTTTTCAGAATTTGTTTTCCCTTTCTTCCTGGCTTCAGCTAGTGTCTCGGTATAAAAGGGACGTAGCAGGAACCATCACGCGAAACGTCGCGCTCCGCGATTTCTGCGGCGGTCATTTGTAAATACATTTCAGGTATTAAAATTTTAGAGCAGTAGCGCAAAAAGAAAAAAAGGTTATCAGTGTAAGTAAAAGAGCGCCGCGTTTACAATACTTTTTTTTTTTTTTTTTACTTATTATACCCTCCTCCGTTAAATCTCAAACTTTCTAAACCGAATTCATAGTCTATCATTAGCTAAAAGGTTAGTGTATCTTATTAAAATTTCAGAGCTATTGTATAAAATTAAATTGGCGTTTTTTTAATCAAAATGTGTATAACATTAATCCTAAGGGTATATAAAATGAAATTCGTCAAAAGTGACTATTGGAAAAGATGTTTTTCAAAGGTTTAATATTCGTATTTTTTGAAAATGACAATTTCTTTTTAAAGTTGAATGAACATCCGTTAAGCGTGTGTTATTTGTAATTTCGTATTGCCATTAAAAATTCCGCAGGCAGAACAAACATTGCGCAAAACACGGAAAAGTGAAAGTAACTTACGGAAACGAAGTTTTTGAAAGGATTAATATTGATAATTTTAAAACCGAACGACGGTTTTATAAAGAAAAATCGATGTAGATATGGTTTGGTATCTTTAGTTTGTTTGTATTTTAATTTTCGAAGCCGATGCCGATTTTTAAACATCGCACAAAAATACTAAATTCGCGTAAGTGACTTTCAGAAACCATTTCTATTTGGAAGTGTTAATATTCATATTTTTCGAAACGAATCGTAGATTTGAAAAGGAAAGAACGTAGATATAGGCTGGTATTTTTAGTTTTTTCACATCTTAAACAGAAGCGCTGATATAGATTTTTAAAGATTGCAGAAATCGCGAAACGACGTATGGAAAAGAACGATTTTGGAAAAGTTAATAATTTTTTAAACCGAAGGCTTTGTCATAACCGGAAACGAACGTAGATGTAGTTATATGTCTCTGGTTTGTATCTTTTTTCATTTACGAAGCCGGTGTACAATTTTAAACATCGCAGATAAAATGAATTCGCAAAAGTGAGTTTTTTAAACGAATTTTCTTCAAAGGGAATATTTATATTTTTAAAACGGATTGCAGATTTTGAAACGGGAATAAACGTAAATATGTTCTAGTATTTATTTTTCCCTAATTTGACTAGAAGCGCGGATACGGATTTTTTAAAATCGTAGAAATCGCAAAATGACGTACAGAAAATAAGTTTTTTTCAAAGGGTTAATATTTTTTTAAAAAACAAAGGCGGCTTTTTGATCAGAAAGGTATGGTGTTTAATTTGATGTAAGACTAGTTGCATACCGCACTCGTCCAATACTGGACACGACAAGGCTATTAACCTATTCCGGACAGTTGCTATAGACCCCACTCAATAGACCGAAAAGGGCTGGAGCAGGTCCGGTTCCTTTTCAGGTCCAAAAGCTACACCCGATGGTTCGCACTTTGTTTTTTGTATTTTTGGTCGCTTCGGAAAGCTCTGAACTGAATTTTTGGTCGCTTCGGAACTGAGCATGCGCGGCGTTTAACGATTTGCAAATAAAGAATCCTTTTTCGATGAGTTTTTAATTAAAATATCGGCTAATTATCTAAAATGGAAAAATCCGAGCCTCAGGTGGACCAGGATCTACCTTGGACTATCCTAACCGAATTTTCAGAGTTCTACGTGCGGTAGATTTCGCTAGCCATCGCACATGTGCGCAGACAGACAGGCAAACAAACTCTCATCTTTTATTAGTATAGATACAGAATTTAATAGAACTATTTTCTTTACAGGATTAATTATTGCAATAAAAATTTAGTTTTTTTTATTTGCGAGAAATACATAGTTAAAAGGTATATAATTTATTTTATAAATGGGAAAAAAATTCCAAGGGTAATGATATAAATTATAATATTTTAATATTATATTGTCACGTTAACTTATGTTAGTTACTGATAATTTACATAGATTGGTTTTATTTGAGGAATAGTTCCTGAAATTAAGAACAAATATGATTAATTCGTCATACCACTAGTAAAAGAAGAAATCTCTACTGATCTTGCCATATGATGAAAATTTTCTCGTTTTGTGTGTAAATTATGGAAACGTAACAAGCAAAAAGCTCAAAATAAATTCACCTTAATGCAGGTTTAAATAAAAAGTGAAATTCCAAGCCCGAAATATAATTCAATATTTTACCACAAAAAAGCCCCCAAAATAAAATTAACTGTTACGTTACTTTAGAGCAGTGGTTCCCAAACTTTTGGGCTCGCGGAGCCCTTTTTGGGAAGAATTTCTAAGGCGGAGCCCCTTAACCCCACAGTACTCTATGGTTTACAATTAATGTTTTTTTATGCATACAGAGCAGATAAATATTTGATAGATAAGAGTACGGACCAGTAGTTTCGAACATGGAGCCAAGGTTCTCAGTTTGGCCCTTTTCTTGATACAGAAATTCTGAATCCATACTAGAAATTTTGAAAATCAAATTTTCTATTATTTAATCCTTTAACAGTTTTATTTATTATTACTATTATTGGACACAATAAATTAAAAATAAGGACTAAAAATCACTTTTTTGTATTAAAATAGCTGCCTTGTATAACCGAGATATGTCCGCCAACTACCGCAAAATTTAAGGTTTAACCATAAATTTTGCGGTAATTTGTGGTTTCGTTGCGGTAATTTGTGGTAATTTGTGGTTTCTGAAAGATTTTAGTAACGAAGAAAACAAACTCTTCTTACCCGAGCGACGTTCCAGCAATACTGTTAAGTGGTTAATGACATCCATTTTTAAAATACAAAATATTCTTTCGGGATTTCCAGTATGAACTCGGAATTAAAGATCAAAATGGTAACCCTGTCTGGGCCATGCATTGCATTGGGGATTACGTGAAACTATTATTATTTATGGCGAAAACCACACACACACAGTAAAAAGATAAGTTGTACAGTTTTCATTTACAAAGAGAGACTACTGCATAATCTAAACAGGCTACTCGTGAAAAGAAAGAAAATGCGTAGGCCCAGTCGCCCATGAGTAATTATATAACACGTTTTCGCTAGTCCTGCCCACTCTTAATAGAATCGTGCGATTTTTTTCGTTCTTCTTTACGTTTCTAGTACTTCTAAACATGCATCGATAACGAATCGCCTCTGAGATTCTTCTTTTGAACCATTTTTTAAAAATACATTTGGAAGCAGAACTTCGTTTAAGTGGGCCAGGCAAAATCTATAACCTGTATTATTAGGTGCAGCATCGTTCACTTTTTTTTTTTTTTTTTTTTTTTTTTTTTTAAAGTATTTAGCTATTAATTATAGTTTTGAAAAAAACTTTCTTTCACCATTGTTTTTACCTCAAAATAGATAGATGGTTAAAAACTACACACGTTAAAAGAACTGCAACTACTAGAAAAACTTTACTAAGAAAACGGGATATATGGGTGGAGTTAAATTTATATCAGGACAGGTACTCATTCACGAAAAGTCTAAGCAAGGAGTGGAGCTAAGCAAAACTTTAGATTGTTAGTGTGATGACAAATGTAAAGAACTAATATATATATTTTAATTGCTACAGCCTTATTTCTGATAGGAAAATGTGGTATTATAACATGGGAATCTTAGCCAATGCCGAGACCGACTGAAACAAAATTTTTAAGAGTGGTTAGAGTGAAACAAGATGTTAAATAAAATGCGTTTATAGCAGCTTACATTACTTTAAAAATTAAGTACAATTATGTAAAACAGCATAGAAAATTTAAATTACTAATAATTAATAAAAAAATAAAATAAACAGATTAAAGGAATTAAAGTTACAAAAAGAAAAAAGAAAACTATATACACAACGTATACAAATATTAAATGAATCTAATGAGTAGTTTATGAAATGATACAAGATGTTACAAAAAGAGACAAACATTTAATCGCCATTGTTATACTATGAAAAAAAGTATAGAAATTTAAATATACCAATAACATAAACAGATTAAATAAATTAAATTTATAAAAAAAGAAGTATATATACACAATATACACAAATGTAAAATGAATGTAATGAGGGGCTTTAAATGATACAAGATGTTTAAGAGACAAACATTGTTTTACTATGAAAAACATTATAGAAAATTTAAATAATTAAAAATTAATACAAATAATATAAACAGCGCCTTTGCTCTTTCGATTCACGTTGTGCATTCGATTCAGAATGCTATTTCTTCCAGCTTATTTTGAATCGAATTTTTAAAACACATTAAATGCAGAAACATAAAATAAAGTAGTTCAAACCAAAAATATTATATAGAAAAAAGATACATGTATAATGCAAATATTTATGTGATTTAAAAAAGTATATTATAGTATTTTTCAACCCAGTGATAGATGTAGATATTTTTGACACACACACACGAACAAAAATCCCGACATACTTTCGAAAAATTTTCCCTTGCAATTTACTAATTTCTTTCATGTTTTGTTTATTTTCCTAGAACGCCGCGGAGCCCCTGAAAAGTATAGGCGGAGCCCCAAGGGCTCCGCATAGCACACTTTGGGAACCTCTGCTTTAGAGAATTGTAATCCTAGTCTAAAATGAAATTCCTACTTTGAAGGAAAATATAACAGATGGCAATACATTTAGCAATTTTCAGCTAAATTCTCGCTACGGGCTTGGCGATTAAAGGTATGCGCAGTGTGAAACAATTAACTGTTGATGTTTTTTTTTATATTCGATACTCATATTTCATACAGTGATCACGATCCTACATCCAACCTCTTAAGTTTGGGTGACTAAATAAAAATGACAGGCCACACATTCAAGCTTTTTAATTTTAATCTTTTGATATAACGAAGATGCAAGCAGCCTGAATTTAGGCCTTACCGGAAACACGTCATTTGTTTACACTCCGCTTATTGTCATCGGCAAAAGAGACGTCGTTCTAAAATGACGCTACGTAAACGTAGCGGTTTTACATATCTAACTTGTTGTGCTCTTTATTATTTCGAATCTTGCATGCGTTTCTTAAAAATGTTTTTGTATGGTTAGAAATAAAGTTGTATATACTTTGAAAGAAAAAAAAATAATCAACAATAATTTTGAAATAGCGTTCCGGATCATGATTTTTTCCCTTTCCAGCCCAGAGTGTCTGCAAATAGCATAAGTACAGTTTGGGAAAAGCACTTGCAAAGTAAAAAAATCAATTGTAGTCTGTATTGAAGTACAGTTTCAAATTGACCCTGTTCTAATTTGAATATTTTCATATGGTTTCTTTTAATATAGTCAAAATTATATATATATTTTTATAAATATGAAAAACAAAAAATGTATCAATTTCTTGAAGTTTTAAAACTGATCGCTCCTTGTAAGAAAATAGAAATAACTGCATTTATTTTTATGGTTTTTTACAGTTTGGACCTCCCACGTCTTAGCTTAGCAGATAAAAACGGTCTACATGAAGGAAATTGTATCAATGATACTACAATTGAATTTTACCTCAAGTAATTCCTTTCTCTCTCTCTTTTTATATATATAATGTATATATGTGTGAGTGTGTATTAAAAGAGTAATTTAATATTAATTTATTCAATGATGTGATATTTGCTCTGATTCCTCCAGATTGCATTCCCTGGTCTAAATTGTTTCAGAAAACATAATTTAATCAATATCTGCTCTATGCTGATCCATTTTCTGAACTTCCAATATTGGTTCTTCACATGGCCCTCCTTACCATAGTTCTATGGGCCATACCACTAGCAGGGAAAAAAAGTAGGACATTTTGGAAGCTGGCATTACTCAGCTAGTTCATTAGTTTAACCAATCTCTAGCAGTGACTTCATAGTGTTTGCCAGTGAATCTCTCTCTATATATAAAATAACAGATGTCTGCCTGCCTGAACGTGGAAAGCACCGTAATTATAACACCTAGGACTCGGAAATTTTTGTCATGTGTAGATGCTGTCACCGGAAAGTGCACCTCGCAGCTGGATTTTTAAATTTCAATTTGGATTTTATTTTAAAAATTAAAACGTGCATATGGAATCTTGGGTTCGAGGCTATTTCATGCTCTCCGTGCAACGAAGCAGCCAGCCAATGAGAGCAGGTGTGCATATGGGATGATCCAGGATTCAGAGACGGCAGTTCATGTTCGCAGCTTACGCGGCTAGCCACAAATTCCAATGTTTTGTTTATATTTGAGATTTATTTTAAAGAAAAGGGATATATTTTGGGATAGGTTTACGTAAGTTAGTTTCGATTGTATTCATTCTTCGTATGCGTAGTTGCCCCCATATATTATGTGTTTGGTAATAATATATCTTGCACTTTACTGAATGTTTTCATAGCGTTCACATGTCAGCTCATGTTCTTAAATGAAACAAACTGTTTTCAATAACAAATCTTAATGAATTAATTTAATCTCACACTTTACTTCTCGGGAACTAAAAATGTAGTCAAAAACAGTAACAGAAAGATTGTAAATTAACAAACTCATATTTAAGATATAACTTTAAACTGATATGCCTCATCAACTGTTGTCGAAATCAATATAATGGAAATATTTCTTAAACATTATGAGTTTGCTAAGAAATGAAAACATTCAGTGAAGTGTAGGATATATTTTTTCATCAAAACAATTTAATTTGTAAGTATGAGGTAAAAAAGAAAAATCACCGTTTTCTCACATGAGTTTCATCAGAAAGTAAAACATTAAGTAAATATAAAATGTACAGTTCTACAATTTATCGCATGTTACGAGTTCACCGTTCTCGGGAACTAAAAATGTAATCAAAAACAGTAACAGAAATAATGATTGTAAATAAGAATTAATAAATAATCAAAAATTTCGCATCATTGAATTAACAAACTAATATATAGAATAAAATTTTAAACTGATATGCCTGATCAACTGTTGTCGAAATCAATATAATGTAAATATTTCTTAAATATTATGAGTTTGCTAAGAATTGAAAACATTCAGTGAAGTGTAGGATGATGTATTTTTTCATCAAAACAATTTGATTTGTAAGTATGAGGTAAAAAAAAAATATCACCGTTTTCTCACATAATGAGTTTCATCAGAAAGTAAAACATTATGTAAATATGAATGATTTGCACACTCTAAAATTGGGAGGAGTGAGAAGTTGACTCTTTGGAAGAGTGAGAGGCATTTTCACTCTTTTTGGAGTGAATTTTATAAAAATACACTCCTTAAAGAGTGGAATTTTCCACTCCCTAGAAAGGAGTGAAATATGTCACTCCGTTGTCGAGAGTGACTGTCTTACTCCTTTGACAAGAGTGAAATATTCCGCTCCGTTAAAGCGTGAAAGCCTGGCTTTATATAATTTTGTCCATATTTATTTATTGAGAGAAACGAAATTATCCATTTTTCTTTTTCTTTTTAGGTAGACTTCGTAAGAAATACTACCTATTACATTCTCCCTATGTTGGAATTTCTGAAAATTTTTGCAGATCTACGCCGATTATGACCCCTAGAACCCCCCTCCCCCCCCCAGTTCAAAACTTTATCTATCTATCTATCTGTCTATATAGCTATATCATTTTTATGGACACGATAACTTCAATAATTCAGCTCAAATCTCTTCCAAACTGATACATATAATCAAGGGACTTAAAATTTCGGTCAAGTTCGTTAATGGGCAAAATCGAAATTGGGGGGGGGGGGGGGTGAAAACAGAAAAAAACATAACTTCTTAATTACGATACGTATCAAATCCGTTTAAAGTTATTATTACTTCTAGGAAAAGGGCCGAAAATTTATGTATGACAGATTTTTTATATCATTAAAAATAGCCTCAAGGAGGGGGGGAGGGGAGGGGAATAGGAGTTTAAGAAGAAAAAAATTGATAACTTCGTCAATTCACAAGATATCCATCCGCTTCTTGGAAAACACGAAAAAAAAATTGAATGCACTTAAAATAAAATTTAATATAACAAAGCATACCTTTTATTATACACGTGAAATACCACTGCTTCGACCGATCGATGGGGTCTTTTTTTTCTTTTAAACATTTCAATATCAATTTTGCTTTTTAACCATAAATATAAAACAAACCTATGTGGAGAATATATATTTTATCTTTTTTGTACTACTATTTATTTTTTTAATCATTGTTCAGCACTATATAATGCGGTTATTTTATTTTTGTGGCAACACTAATTTGAGGAAAAATCTTGCATTTCATTTATAGAAACAATACCGATTACATTTTTAATAGCAATATTTAATCAAAAACCATGTTTTAACGAAATGTGAGTGTACTATGTCCGGAGCCTGTTCAAAATCCTTTTATTTTGTATCTCATGAATCATTCTGTGGGACTTAAGTGTCTGAATCTGAAATTTCAGACACCATAGATGTCTGAATTTAATACGTCTAAGTGTCTTACTATGATCATTGTATAAACGAACTGAGACACATATCTGAATAATGATGATATGTCTGAAATTAAGACATTTAGAAAGTCAGACATTCAAGTGTCTGAAAAGTGATATAATACTAACATATGCGTAATGACTGTGTTACAATTGTATCTTTATGTATGCCAGCGCCATCAGGGAACGTTTTGAAACAGATAAAATGTGTTTAAAATACTTTCCTGACACTAAATTTGGTATTACTTTAGAAAAAGAGTTTGATTAGAGCATAAAACGTGTGTTAAAATTGTACAAATTTGCTTACTCAGTTATTTTTAGTGTATTAAGTAGTTAAATAATTTGTTTTCACAAAACAAAATTCTCCAAAAATTACATACATTGGTGGATGTACACGGGAGGGTTGAGTGAAGGGTTGCCTTTCTCTCCTAAATTCTGAGATGTATAGTTTGAAATACAAAGAAATGCTGATAGAAAGATAAATTCAGACTGTAAATATAAAACAAACTAACAATTTTGTGTCAGAACTCTATGTGTAGAACAATATTTAAACTTTCCGATATAAAAATACAAAAATTTAACAATTCAGAAACATTAAATATTCAAAAATTGTTTCCAGCATTTTTTTTTTCCAATCGGAGAATTGAAATAGTTGATTATTTTTTTCGTTAGAAGGTTTCATTCCCCCCCCCCCCCCCCCAGCCCCGTTTCAGATAAATTTTAAACACATGAACAGGGTAAATGAAATTAAAAATTGACTTCTACGGTGGATTCAAGGGGACGGAGCCCCCCCCCCTCCTCCCCTCTCTGACGAAAAAATCTTAGTCCCTTATTTTCTTGGTGTTTAATTATTATAAATTAACAGGGGAATAGTAAGTTTTATCATTTTTAAAAACAATTTAATATCATATTTTTAAAATAATAATTTTTAGCTGATATTTTAAACAGAAACGGGATTCCAAATTTCCAAAAGCGATCGCAAAATTCCAATTATGATGTGATACTGATTGATCTCTATGATGTTTAACAACAGTGATTTCAAAGTTGTGTATACAAAATAGTGACCACTCTAGTATACTAATAATGTATGAAAATACAGATTAGGTTATAAAGGCTTTCAAAAGTTAATGGAGGAATAATATTTTGGATTTTTACATCTAAAGCAAAAATCTGAAGTATGAAATTGCTTTTAAATTCTTCAAAATTCGAAATATTTGCAAGTGTTACGTCAAAATCTTTTTTTAAGCTATTTTACCTCTCTCTCAAAGAAATAATAACTATAGTAATTATATTTAGCTAACTGATTAATTTAACGCCAGAAAATGAAAAGTTTCTGTCTGCTAATAAAAAAATTTAATGAGTCAATTGGGTCAGAGATCACATCGTTGGAAATGCTGACGTAATTATTATTTTTTTTTTTTAACAGACCGCAGGCGACGATCATGTCCTGTTCATGTTCTTTGTTGGCAGACGTGTATGGCGATTGGTTGATGTGCTATTATTTCGAGTTAAACGTTTGTTCAACGAATTCGTTGTTTGAAAAGATGTTCGTATTCTTAAGTTTTGTAGTGAAAATTGTGATTATAATTTATTTTCCTTTTGTGCGGATTACAAGTCATTTTCTTCAACAATAAGACGATATAAACCCAAGAAAATGCTCTTATGGTTTATAAAATGTTATAATTGTTAATTATTTTTGAAATTATATTCATTTTTTTCTGTTCAAGATTGTGCAAGATTGTGTTGTTTCAAGATTGTGCAAGATTGTGTTGTTTCAAGATTGTGCAAGATTGTGTTGTTTCAAGATTGTGCTTTTTAAATATTTTATTCTTATAAAATCCGACTGGTGAGTTTTTTTTTTTTTGCAGTCGGATGTGTGTGTGTTTTTTTTCCCTTTTCAAAAGGAATAAATGGGCAATTTTTTATCAATGAAGACATATATTTTCGACAAATCGCGTTGCAAAACAGTGCTTTTTTTTATGTTTTGCCAGAAATGTGCAACTGCCTTTTATCTATTTATATGTTATATTTAAATAAATATTAATTACGAATATGGAAATGACTGAATTATCAAATGTAAGTACGATTATAAACAACTAGTAATTTTCGTTTTCAAATAAAGCTTTTGTTACTTATGTAATATTATTTAATTACTATTTAGATTAATTTGATCAGAATAATATGTATTTATTATATTTGCATCTTTTTAAATCCAATAAATATATTTTAGTGTTAAAAGATATGTGTGTTTTTTTTGATTTTTAAATAAATTCATATGATTTTCAAAATTAACAAATTTGTTTAATATATCTTTAGATCATCACTTATCAATAAAAGTTTTTTATTGTAAAGAATCCATATTATTTATTAACTCACAGGATTGATTTTATTGCTTATGTATTCAACACACAAATTAATCAACAATTTTCGTATTATATTTTTTCCACCAACCTGTAAAAAAAAAAAAAAGTTCAGAAATATATATTTTTTTATGTGATTATATGTTACTCTGACTGCAAAAATATCAGTAATATTATATTTTTAAAAAATCCTTACATTAAAATATGCCTTTAAAAAAAAAAAAAAAAAAAAACTAACAGAAAATTATCAATTTTTTTTTTTAACACTTTGATATGTTACGGAATTTAATGCTGCTTTGATCAATATGCGGAATTCTAAACATTTTCTTTCGCGGTCAAACACTTGTTGTGACCTATTTGTTATATTTTATAATTAGAGATGTACAATTTTCTTTGAGCTTTTTTTTCTTTTCTGTTTTATTTGGTGGTGTTGGGGGAGGGGGGGGGGGGTTGATTTTTGTTAAATCTAAAAAAACTTCAAACTGGCTAATTTTTTTTTTTTTCAATTTGAGAATATGAACTTAAAAAATTCTTATAAGTACCACATAATATATCTTGGTTTAAAAGCAAATTTTAATTGTAATAAAATAATTGCATAATCCATTTATATCTTCTAATCTATATAATTGACAGTTAAAAGAATCAAATTATTGCGACTTTGTGATTATTATTAATAAAATCAGTTTTCAAATTTACCTTTTAGTAAATAGTAATAATTAGTTAATAATTGTATTATAAATATATTTTTCACAGCTTTAATTTAATTTCCTCTAAAATAAGTAAACAAATATATCATTATTTACTTTGATTTATTCCTCGAAACTTTAGCTTTCGGTTTTGCAAAATTGAGATATTGAAAACAAATTTTAATATATATTTTTGTAATTATTTTTAGTAAAAAGATTAAAAATATAAAATATAAAAAGCTAGACTTTTACCTATTTACATTTTTGTATATTTGTGGTCCAAATATTTTTCTAAGTTTCCTTGTTGTAATAAAATTCGCTATATAAATTTACTGGTTCTATTATTTTTCTTTCTTTGTTTGTTTGTTTCTCTTTTTTTTTTTAACTTTAGACTGTTTAACTGTGCTGTACAAGATCTAAAATATAGGGTTTTTTTGTAAATTTTATATGTTTTTATATAATATATATATAAAGTTTCCCATAACATAAACCTGGTTTTTATATATTTAAATGAAAATATGAAACTTTCAGAGTATGAAAAAAAGCTATAGTTGCTATTATTTTATTATTATTATTATTCTCATTATTGAACTGTTCTATTCAAGTCTTAAAACAATACAAAACTTACTTAAAGGAAAGAAAGTTGTACTTTCTACTAAAAAAATAACTATATTGTACAAAATATTTATATCAACTTTAATTTGATGATCCTTTAAAACAATTCAGCAGAAGTATTTAACAGTTATCCATCTGAAAAATGCTCCTTTGAAGGATAAATAGCTAATTTTGATGAAAAGTTGCATTGTTCTTCTAAAACAAAATTACAGTTTTAATCTAATATTGCAGTGTTAAATTTTCATTCTAAAATTATTTTTTTTTTATTTTTTTTTTTAATGGCCATTTTAATGTGCACCGCGAATGAAGTCGTTGCCGAAAACAGTATTCAATGACTTCATTCGTGTAATCGGGTGGTCCAGAAAAGTTATAATCAATATTGTACATACTTTTAGCGTAGAATGAAGTTGAATACAAAGAATATTATATATAAAAATATTTTTTATATGCTCAGTAATCGAATGAATTTAATTTTTTGCGATAGTATGTGAAGAGGGCGGGGATGGTAGTCACTGTCCCTCGAATTGTTTTAGTGCACATCTTCTATGCTATGGCAAAAAATTAAACACTTTCATGCTTTAGAATACATATACAAATTTGGCCATAAAGCAAAATTGGGTTTCTTCCATAAGAGATTTGATTATAGCACGGGCAAACTGGGCCGTAGCCATGGCCACTCTGAATTTAGGGGTTCTCAAATTTAGTATGCAATTTTCGTAAAGCTGATATTTTATATCTATTTCGACGTTGCAAGACTATAATCAATATTTTGAACATTTAGAATAGGATAAGTTTAAAAACGAAAATATATTTATCTAACTACAGTAAAACCTTTCAATAGCGGACACCCCAGGACGTTATTCGGAAGAGTCCGCTTTCTGCAAATAGCAGACAAATTCTATGATGATGCGGTGTCCACTGTTGAAAGATTTTATTGCATTTAGATAAATATATTTTTTGTTTCTAAACATATCCTACTCTAAAAGTTCAAAATATTGATTATAATCAGTACAAAATCGAAAGAGATTTAAAATATCAGCTTCACAAAAATTGCATACCAAATTTGGGGGCCCCCTCAAATCGGGGGAGGGGAGGCATGACAGAATTTACCCATGCTTTAAACAGGTTCTGCTTCCGGAACAAACCCCAGCCCTGCTCTATGGTCAAATCTTTTCCCATTTATTCAGGATTCACTGTGGTCAAACATGTACTGTTTTTAATGCTAAAAAAAAGTGTGGTCAGAAATGGCTACCTATTGCTCACAAAAAACACAAAAAGGGCTGCGATTCAGACGTTTCAAGTGTCTGAAATTCAGACACATTTAAGTAACTTAAATTTTTAAGACACTTTAAAGTGCCTCTTTTTTGAACCATCCCTTTCAGACACTTAAGTGTCTGAATTTCAGGCATTTCAGTTTACAGTGTAGTACAGTAAGTACTATGTCAGTAGCTGCTTCAAAAACCTTTCGAAAGGGGCTACCTCATTTGTTGTTGTGTGTTTTGTAAATTCATAGAAAAAGGGATGTTGACAACAGAAATAATATGTATGATTTTAGAATAATGGAACTTTGAAAAATAGCGCTAATTTACTGAAAAGTACGGTCAAAAGATAAGAGTTTATATTTAAAACAAAAATTAAAGTGAAATCACACATTGTTAGTCATAGAATATCCATATTAAATAGTTATTAATAAAACTTTTAAAAAAACTAAAATACAGTAAACAATAATGTTTGATTAGATTTAAATTCATTAGCAATTAATACAGAGATCTAAAGATTTAAAATTTGAATTACACATGAAAAAAATATAACGTACTTCACAGAAATTATTAAAATACTAAATACAACTTAATGGGTATTTGAAAAAGAATGAAATAATATTAACTGATTAAGATTTTGGTTAATTACTTGCCCTTATGGGCATTTTAAAACTATCATATCTTTATAAGTCATGCAATAAAAGCAAACACGATTGTGATAAGCTTGGAATAAAATATTTTATTTTATTTCTGTCAGTAATCTAATTTAATTCATTATGTAACTCTAATTGAATTTTTCCTTCAGAGTTCAATTACTGTTACAAACTATGAATTAAATAAATATTGCTAATAAATTATTTTATTCCAATCTTTACCATGCTTGTGTCTATTTTCATTGCATGCTCTAAAATATATGATTCTTTTAAAATGCCCATAAAAGAAACATAAAAAAAATAATTCACTCCATAAAAAGTGAACATTCACTCCTATGAAAGAGTGGCTATTCACTCCTGTCAGGAGTGAGAAACCCACTCCTTTTGCAAGAGTGAATAGTCACTTCTATGAAAGAGTGGATAGCCACTCCTATGAAAGAGTGACTATTCACTCCTATCAGGGTAAAAAAACCCACTCTTTTTACAAGAGTGGATAGTCACTCTTCTGAAAGAGTGAGTATCCACCCCTGTTTAGAGTGAATATTCACTTCTTGGGAATGAGTATTCACTCTTTCAGAGAGTGAACAATTTCACTTTTGCCTAGAGTGAATAGTCACTCTAAAGAGGTTGGGCAAATTTTGACTCTGCGATAGAGTGAATATCCACTCCTCCGGAGTGAATAGTCACTCTTTCTTATTTAGAGTGCAGAGCTGTTTCAAAATAATTATATAGAATAAGTCTTTAAAAATGTCAAATCAATGTTATTTCTGGCCGAGTTTTTTAAAAAATAATTAAAAACCATTTTAATTTGTAAGCATGAAGTAAATAAAATCACCATTTTGTGTCAAATTTTGAGTTTTATAAGAACCGCCCAAGAACAGACATGCAATGTGGTATAAAATGCATATATTGTCATCGCCCTCTTTATAATTATTTTTGCTGGGGTTTTATGGGCGATGTTATACACTTTATATATAGAAAGAGCTCTGAAAATCATTTCTATTTACTTAATGTTTAACTTTCTGATAAAACTCATAATATGTGAGAAAACGGTATTTTTTTTTACCTCATATTTACAACTCATCAAAACAATTTAATTTGTAGGTTATGAGCTAAAAAAAATCAGTTTTCTCACATAATGAATTTCATCAGAAAGTAAAATATTAAATAAATATGAATGATTTGCGAAGCTGTTTCAAAATAATTATAAAGAATAAGTCTTTAAAAATATAAAATGAATGTTATTTCTGGCCGGGTTTTTAAAAAAATAATTATAAACCATTTTAATTTGTAAGCATGAAATAAAAAATAAACACAATTTTGTGACAAATTTTGAGTTTTATAAGAATCGCCCAAGAACGGACATGCAATGTGGTATAAAATTTATGTTGTGATGGATCTCTTTATAATTATTTTTTTGTTGAGGGTTTTTGGGCGACGTTATTGAATATTTGATAGAAACAGCTGCGGAAATCATTCATATTTACTTCATTTCTGATAAAACTCATAATATGTGAGAAAACGGTGATTTTTTTTTTACCTCATATTTACAAATTAAATTGTTTTGATGAAAAAATACATCCTACACTTCACTGAATGTTTTCATTTCTTAGCAAACTCATAATGTTTAAGAATTATTCACATTATATTGATTTCGACAACAGTGGATGAGGGATATCAGTTTAAAGTTATATCTTATATATGAGTTTGTTAATTCAATGATGCGAAATTTATGATTATTTATTTATTTTTATTTACAATCTTTCTTTTTGTTACTGTTTTTGGACTACATTTTTAGTTCCCGAGAACGTTGTAACATGCGATAAATTGTAAAACTGTACATTTTATAGTAAAGTGTAATATTAATTTAATTCATAAGATTTGTTATTGAAAACAGTTTGTTTCATTTAAGAACATGAGCTGATATGTCTAGCGCTATGAAAATATTCAGTAAAGTGCAAGATATATTCTTACGAAACACATAATATATGGGGGCAACTACGCATACAAAGAATGAATACAATCAAAACTAACTTACATGAACCCCAATTAGCCAAAAATATATACCTTTTCTTTAAAATAAAACTCAACCATAAAGAAAACAATGAAATTTGTGGCTAGCCGCCTTAAGAGCCTACGCTAGTCACGCGAAAAAACGCGCAAGCTAATGTTAAGTCTATGGGAACGTTCTTGCGCAATTTCTCGCTCGCATTTTAATTTTTTTAAATGATTTTCTTTTGCATAGGATAGCTGAGGTTGATCTCTAACGTTGTTAGTTTTTACTTTTTTGATTTTGGTTACAGTTTTTTTTTATAAGCGGACATTTTCAATTTTGGAACCGGTTGGAACCGGTTCTGAAAGTGAAAGTTCCCTTATATAAAAAAACTGTAACCAAAATCGAAAAAGTAAAAACTAACAACGTTAGAGATCGACCTCAGCTAATTGAAATTTAAAAATCCGGCTGAGAGGTGCCTTTCCGGTGACAGCATCTGCACATGACAAAAATTTCAGAGGCCTAGGTATTTTAATTACGGTGCTTTCCTCGGGCAGGCAGACAGAATATGTTTGTGTGTATTGAAGTTTGTATAGATGTTTGTGTGTGTGCAGTTTTTAATAAAGACAGTTGCATTTTTACCGCGACCCTTTCACGAAACACTTTTTTCTGCGAACCTTTCACAAAATTAACATTTTCCACAATGCTTTGACGAAATTTTCATTTTTTCTGCGATCCTTTCACGAAATTCAAGTTTTTCCTGCGATCATTTGACGAAATTTGCTTTTTTTGTGATCCTTAATGAAATTCGCGTTTATTCCGCATCCTTTTGTCGAGATTCATGTTTTTTCAGTGATCCTACGACGTAATTTGCGTTTTTTCAGCAATCCTTTGACGAAATTCACGTTTTTCCTGTGATCCTTTGGCGAAATTTGCGTTTTTCCCGCGATCCTTTAATGAAATTCGTATTTTTCCGTGATCCTTTGACGAAATTTGCTTTTTTCACGACCCTTTGACGATATTCGTGTTTTCTCTGCTGCCTTTTGACCATATTCAAGTTTTTTCAGCTATCCTTTGACAAAATTTTTGTTTTTTTAGCGATCCTTTGGCGGAATTCGCGTTTTTCTCGCGATCCTTTAACGAAACAGTATTTTCCATTCAGTTCTACAATTTATCGCATGTTATCAGTTCACCCTTCTTGGGGACTAAAAATGTAGTCGCAAACATTAACAGGAAAAAAGATATCAAATAACAATAAATACTCAAAATTTTCGCTTCATTGAATTAGGCCTAAGCTTTGAACTGATATGCCTGGCACTATCAAATTTTCCAGTAAAGTGCAATATGTATGTTTTCACTAAGATTTCTTATCAAATTCATAATATATGGGAAAGAGGACAGAAAAGATTAGTAAAACAAAAAGAACTGAATGGAAAATCCCAAAATTAATCCCAAAACTTTTAATTAATCCCATCGCTTTCGTACAGTCTTTTAAACATGTAATTTCAATGCCAGACATAAAGGCGACTCTATCCCTAGATTAAAATAATAATTAAAAGCCTATTGATAACCGAAGAATCTGAGCTAAGATGTTTAAACTGCATTATGGGTAATTAAAGATTTTCTATTAGAGTGCCGGCCAGCTATTATGGGAAAAGCAGGCTTCGCCCGTCATCGGATCGGGACATTAGATGTAATTAAGAAACCTTTGTATATTTGTAATATTTTTTCAGGAATGACGAGATGAGGGGGGGGGACGACTTTTTATTAAATATCGCATTTATTCTACATCAACTTGCTCTCACCACTAGGGGGCTATATCTGTTTCTATGGGCTGGATCACGATGGGGCATGGCTCTTTCAGAAACGCTTTCATGGCGCTTTTAAGAAACATTTGTATATTTGTAATATTTTTGCAGGAATGGCGAGATGAGGGGTGGTGGTGGTGGGGAACGACTTTTTATTAAATATCGCATTTATTCTACATCAACTTGCTCTCACCACCAGAGGACTATATCTGTTTCTATGGGCTGGATCACGATGAGACGTGGCTCTTTCCACTCAACATCGATACTGCTTACCGATTTTAGTTTAGATTTTCACCACCAGGGGCGCTTTCCAATCTCTGGTTCTATGGGCTGGATCACGACCGGGTATGACTCATTCGACTCGACATCGATAACCTTAATGACTTCAGTTATGTTCGTATAGAACAGATTCCTCTGGCGGTGGAAGGTGTAACTAAAGGATTTTGCAGCTAACTCGGGTTCTATGGGTTACATCACGACACGGTTTGGCTCATTCGACTCGACATGAATAGAGCTTACCGATTTTAGTTCTGAGTTTCACCACCAAGGGGCGCTTTCCTATCTCTGTTTCTATGGGCTGGATCACAATGGGGTATGACTCTTTCCACTCGACATCGATAGAGCTTACTGATTTTAGTTTGGGTTTTCACCACCAGGGGTGCTTTCATATATCTGGTTCTATGGGCTGGATCACAACGGGGTATGGCTCATTCGACTTGACATCGATAGCCTTAACGATTTCAGTTATGGTCGTATAGAAAAGATTGTGTCCCCTGGCGGTGGAAGGTGTAAATAAAGGATTTTTCAGCTAACTCGGGTTTTATGGGTCACATCATGATAAGGTTTAGCTCATTATACTCAACATCAATAAGAGCTTACCGATTTTAGTTCTGAGTTTCACCACCAGTTGGCGCTTTCCTATCTCTGGTTCTATGAGCTGGATCACGGCGGGGTATGGCTCATTCGACTCGACATCGATAGAACTTATCGATTTTATTTCATTTTTTCACCACCAGGGGTGCTTTCTTATCTGGGTCACAGGGTTGGATCACAATGTGGTATGGCTCTTTTGACTCGACTTACAGTAACATTAGGGAGTGTGCATGGCACGCTCAGTGTTTGCTGTTTAAGGTAGTGGGGGTCCCCAACATTTGACTTGTTTAAAAATAAAGAAATTTTCAACACTGATTTCAGGTATATTTAAGGTTGCTGGCACGGGCAACGCCGGGCCGGTAAGCTAGTAACAGATAAGATTAATGGTGCAAAAGTGATGTCCAAGGCTAATCAGATTTTGTATTTGTGATTACATTATTATAATATATATAATATAACTATAGTTGTAAACATAATTTTTAACTTAGTGTTAATCATAAATTTTAAAATAGTTATTATTTGCGACACCAGTAGTACATTATTGTTGAGTGTCACTCACTAGATAATTTAAATGCTTTTTTTATTGTTTTAAAGTATAAAATACACTTTCAATTTAAGCCTTATTGCTTACTACTTTATTGATGTGTATTATATGTGGAATTTTCATATTTTCTCAATTTTTCTATCAGACTGCTTCTATTTCTCAAACTATTGCTCCAAACCATTCCATTTTCTGAAAATTGCTGCTCCAAAACAATTTTTTTGCAATCACATTGCTATTTTATTGTAGTAAAAACTTTAATTATTCCTTCTTAAAATATTCTGTTTTGTATAAATTTATTTAAATGTTCTTAAATTTCTTTATTTTATTAGTGATAAAGCCGAATTTCTTTATTTTATTAGAGTCAAAGTTGTATTTATTTCACTATGTACTTTTCTGTCATCTCAAAAAAATAGTAGTTCACTTTTGAGTGACTGCCAAAAACAAGTAATCATTTTTGGAAATGTACAATGATGGTGGCAATAACCAGTGCTATGGCTTTCACTTTTATTGCTCTTACATCACTTCTAAACATCGCATCATTTCAATTTTTACATCATCAAATAAGAGAAAAAAACGCATTTTGGAACAAAATTTATTTGAAAACAGTAGCTGAATTTAATAGTTTGTTATGGCTTTTAAAATAATTTTCGAGCATGAATTTCTTTTTAACACTTTCCAATAGAGTTGAAGCGGTTTCTGGATTTAGTTTGTCTGTCTGTCCATGCTCTAACTTGAGTAAATATACTCAGATTGCCATGCAATTTCTATATAGTATTGATGTTTTCTATGGCATGTTCTGTATTGAAAATGAAGTATGTAGCATTTATAGTTCGTTTACAAGGATGCTCAAAATAATTTCATTACATCTATGATGAAAAATCATTTGTAGTGTATTTTAATAATGTTGCACTATTTCAAACATATTGAAATTTATATATATCACTTAGGTGCATGAAAATATACTTACTATAGAATATGATGTGCATAGCGTTCATCGATCATTTACAGGGACACAAAAGAATTTGGTTACAGTACTATCTATGAACAATAATTGCTCGAAGCTATTTTTCAGTTGTGGTACGCATTTATAAATTTAATTTTTTTGCATATTGGTATGTATAAATTCTATGGATCCTATGCAGGGCTGCTGCACAAAAGATCTCGAGTACATTTTCATTTATTGACAGAAATTATTGAAGGCAAATTTTTAACTGTGCTATGCATTTTGGAACGAAACTAAATTTTAGCATGCTTTATAGTATACAGGGTGTTTCTCTACCAGACCGACAAACTTGCAGGAGGTGTAGAGGGCACAGAGAGGACTCAGAATCACATAGCAATCGAAAATGCTGTAGTTGCGAGCTAGGGTTCAAAGAAACAGAGAAAAAGAACAGAAACAGCAACACATTAATGGGACAGAAAACATTTTATTGAAAGGTTGCACTACAGAAGGTGTTTGAAATTATGACCAGAAGTAGTCAGGCAGGCTTCTTCTTCTGGGGGTCAAATGAAAAGTTTGATGTACGAGTTCCTTCAGTTGAAGATATCGCTGCTCGAATATCTGTAGCTACCGGGAGGATACGAGACATGCCAGGAATCTTTCAGAACGTAAGGGGATCTATGCGGTACCTCTGTAAGCCTGTCTCACGACTTCTGATCGTAATTTTAAACAATTTCTGTAGTACAACCTTTCAATAAAATGTTTTCTGTCCCATGAATGTGTTGCTCTTTCTGTTCTTTTTCTCTGCTTCTTTGAACCATAGCTCGTAACTACAGCATTTTTGACCCTGCATTGCTATGTGATTTCGAGTCGTCTCTGTGCCCCCTACACTTCCTGCAAGTTTGTCGGTCTGGTTGTTAAACACCCTATATATACATATCTATAGATCATATACAGGCTTCACAAAAGAATGTGGATATTTTTCTGACTATTCATGGTAATTGCTGAAATTGGGTTTTCTAATATGTGTTATGCATTTTCCAAATTGTTTACTTGTATATCATCTTTCACTTTATTAAAATGGGAAGTTTTGTTACAGTATTCTGTAAGTGTTGCATAATCTGTACTTGACGTGTGACTTTTCATTCTTGTTTAAATTTATCTCAATAAATGAATGTTCGTTACAGTAATGCAGGCTTGCCAAGTCTCCCAATTTTGGCAAGTGACTCCTCAATTTCATATGTTTTCCTGCACTCCTAATTTTCTTATACATTTTTCAATATTTTGTTATTTTATCCCCAAATGTACTGTGATTCACAGATAAAAACTGCAAATCAGGTACTTTAGTATGATTGATCATTAGAATTTTATGTAATAAGCTACACTTAGACTGATTATAAGGGTTGAATCTTTAAAACTTCGTGACTTTTACTGTGGGCATGATTTATATTAGCAATAATTTGTTTGAATTAAAAAAAAAAAGATCTTTACTGTTGTTTTGTAAGTAATTATATTTTAACAATTTGAGTAAGAGTGAAGTGTCATAAATTCTGATTAAATGGGGCATATCAACTCAGCATATTTTGACCTACTGTACTTCTTTTTAATCTTCAACAGTAATCACGCAGTATTTACATTTAAATGTACAAAACATGCTTACATTTAAAAAATAATAAGTTTCCATAGAAAATGTAATTCCTGATTTTTGGATTTCAGATCTTGGCAAGTGTTATAATGTAAAGTAGCTAGCACAGATACGTTGCCACAATTAGCACTTGATTGTCCAGAGCAAATTAAAAATCTTTCC
Organism: Maratus michaelseni; assembly: GCA_963931845.1. Taxonomy (NCBI): domain Eukaryota; kingdom Metazoa; phylum Arthropoda; class Arachnida; order Araneae; family Salticidae; genus Maratus; species Maratus michaelseni. The sequence goes on from OZ007599.1 coordinate 31,162,064, forward strand.
CTTTCCTTTTTTTTATTGTCTCAGTGAAAACGAAGACTTATACACAGTGCGATATTACTTTGCTCCATATATAGCTACGATGGATATTAAAACCTTTCATCAAGCATAACTCAAAAAAATATTTGACGGATGTCGTTCCAATTTTCACAGCAAGTACCTATAAAGGTAACAACGACACCTATTTATTACTAAGAATAAATTGCAACCCGTTTGGAAATTATATTCAAAAATAGATAAAAAAGCACAATTAAAGTACATACGTCACGAAAATTTAGTACGTGCGTCATTTTCACCGGTGGGAGATTTTCGTAATTAATCAGATTTCAAAAGTCCATGGAGCATAGAGCAAAAAAATATGCACGCCCTAATATTCAGCACAATGAAAGATATTTCAATTTAATAGAAATGGAAAATTAATCTGGAATTTTTTCTGTTTGAAAGAAAAAATCACAATAACTTAGTATTAGAAATTTGACACAAATCTCACCAATACCAGCTTTTATATTTCGCATGAGTAAATTAGAAACAATTCTTTGATGTTTAAGTAAAAGGTTTTGATTTATGGCGTTATTCCTTCTTATTTTCTGTTTCTTTTTAGTATTTTAATTGAAATTGGTGAAAGGCATGTATTTTAAATTAAATGAATGAAAGACATGTATTTTTAATCTATGTATTTCAAATGAAATGAGTGAAAAGTTTATATTTAAATGAAATGGATGCAATATGAAGATATTATAGGAACAATATTTGGCGATTTATCAACTGCGCCAGGTTAACATAAAAGTACCAATATATCAAATAGTATGTGAAATGAAACAATTATTTTATATCCACCCATTGCACAAGAAAAATAGCTAATATTCTGTATTCAGAGGCAAAAATTCCATATCTTGTGTCGGTGGATTTAGCGAGTTCTTTTTTTGGTGATAAGTGTTTGGATGTGGTTGTTGCGATCTTGAGTCTGTGGGTTACTTTTTCTAAATGTTATTTTTTTACATATGTAATATTATGTAAACATACTTTTTGTAGCTATTTCTCTATTTTATATATATGTATATATTAAATTGTAATGGCAGTTGGCAGTTGGGAATGAGATTTTTACCTTTTATCTGTGCTTTCGGAAATATTAAAACATTAAAAAAAAGATGGTACAGCTGTCGCAGACGCACCGGAGTATCTTTTTGGCGCCAAAATGGCGATGTTATACCTGGGCAACCCAGCGATTTTAGCGAGATTTTGCTTCGCATAGCATTTCGTTCAAGCAGATTCTGTGGATTTTATATTAAATTAAATATTATGTGTTTTATAATAAATTAATCATTGTGTGTGTTTTATAATAAAATAATTTGTGTGTGCTTATAGTAAAAATTGTGTGTGTTTTTTAACATAATAAAATCAAATTAGCATGCTGTTTTAGCAATCTAGGCCTAAAGGGTACCCAAAAACCTGTTTTTTTCGCCAAAATGGCACAAAACAAAAATTGCACCAATCCCGGTGCATTTGCGACAACTGTTCCCGATTCCCACAAATTATTTTCTGTAAGTTTTTTGTTCGTTTATTAATTGTTTACAATTTGCCCTCCTGACAGTAACAATTATTTATCACAAAAATGCCTCTTGGATTGTTAACTACGTTTGTTTATGTATTTTTAATACTTGCTATAATTTTGAAAATGGCGGTAAAATTTTATTTTAGTATCATACTTATTTTTTTTAAGATGGCGCAAAAAATGGTTTAATAAACGTACGTTTGTAAATATTTGAAAAGCATGTTTTTCTGCTCTCTATAAAAATTTGGTAAGATGCTAAAACTGCTTTTTGCCACCATGTTTAATTTTTTCGCCAATTGCGCCAACCGGCACAGGATACGGAACTTTACCCCATTCAGATACACAGGCAAGGTTGGTTTCAAACAAGAGTAATGCTAGCAACAATATTGTTTTAACTCTATAAGTGTTACAATAATGATATTAAATGCTCTGATTGGCTTTGGGCCTGATTACGGAAGTTTCTCCTAGAAAAAAACTGTAGAAGAAGTCTTTTACGTTTGTTTCGGATGAAGCTCGGTCAACAAAGTATTAATTAATAATACAAACAACACTAATATAAACATGGAGGTAAAAATTTGAATTCAAATGTACATATTTGGTGCCCCCCACCCCCACCCCCCAAAAAGAAGAAAAAAAAGAAGGAAAAGAAAGTTACAGCAATGAATTTAAAATGGCGTTAAGCCAAGCTTTCTGACATAAGCAATTAGCTGCAAACCCGATTAGGAAACTTTTACTTAAGACGCTACTTCACTCAGACGAAAACACACGCTCGCTAATGTTAATCCTATGGAGGAAATATTTTAAGATATCTCGTTCGCATTTCAATATTTTTAAATGATTTTTTTTTTTTTTTTTTTTTTTTTTTGCAGTGGATAGCTGAGGTTAATCTCTATGCACGCTCCTTTATACTTTTTCGACTTTTGTTGCAGTTTATTTATTTATTTATTTATTTATTTTTAGTGAGGATACTTTCACTTTCGAAACCGGTTCCGAAAGTGAAAGTATCTTAATTAAAAAAACTTGTAATCAAAATCAAAAAAGTAAAAAGGAGCGTGCATAGAGATTGACCTCAGCTATCCAATGCAAAAAAAAAAAAAAAAAAAAAAAAAATCATTTAAAAATATTGAAATTCGAACGAGATATCTTAATATATTTCCTCCATAGGATTAACATTAGCGAGCGGGTGTTTTCGTCTGAGTGAAGTAGCCTCTTAACTATAACATGTATCTAATAGCCATAAGGATGCTTCCCAGTTATAGGGACCTTAGGGCTTTTTTAAAAAGCGTGATGCAATTCGGGTTTAAGAAGTTGAGATTTACTGCCAACTATGAAGATAAAACTGATGAATTATTATGCTGGTTTATGCATGTATTTAAAAAAATGCATCTGATTACACTTATTAGATAAATTACTTATGTTTGCATTTAATAACAGATAACCGGCTTCTGTATATTAAATGAATTGTGCAAATATTGGAAAGAGGTGGCAAGAGGTAGAGAGATGAGTAAAGAAACGGGTAGACAGACGGGTAGTGAGATAGGTAAAGAGACGTGTAGCGACATAGATAGGCTTATGGGTTACGGGTAGGCTTTACGGTAGCGAAACGAATAGACAGACAGGTAGCGAGACTAGCAAAAAGAGGTTTGACAGAGGGGTAGTGAGATGGGTAGAGAGACGGGTCATGAGACGGGTAGTGAGACCGGTAGAGAGGTATGTAAAGAGAAAGGTTGCGAGACAGGTAGCATGGTGGATAGAGAGACGGGTAGAGAGATGAGTACAGAGACAAGTTGGGAAATGGGTAGTGAGACGGGTAGAGAGACATGTAGCAACATAGATAGACTAACGGGTAGCGAAACGAATAGCCAAACGGGTAGCGAGACAGGAAAAAGAGGGTTGATAGAGAGGTAGCGAGATGATCACGAAACAGGTAGAAAGACGAGTAGTGAGACTGGTAGACAGGCATGTAGAGAGAACGGTTGCGAGACAGGCAACATGGTGAATAGAGAGATGAGCACAGAGACGAGTTCACAGACGGGTAGAGAGAAGAGTGTATAGACAGACAGACGTGTTGAGAGACTGGTTGTGAAACGGGAAGCGAGACAGGTAGAGAGACAGATAGACAGATGGATAGCGAGATGGGTAGAAAGACAGATGAATAGTGAGATGGGTGTACAGACGACGAGAGAGACAGTAGACAGATGGGTGCGGAGATGGGTAGAGAGACAGATAGCCGAGATGTGAGATGGATAGACAGACGGGTATCAAAATGGATAGAAATACGGCTAGACATACGAGTAGTTAGACGGGTAAATAGAAGGTTTGACAGACGGTTAGAGAAACAGATAGGCGGGTAGCGAAACCGGTAAAGATATACAGATACAGGTAGCAAGACGTGTAGAGAGACAGCCAGACGAGTAGTATGACGGTAGACAGACAGGTAGCAAAGTGTGAATAGAGACAAGGCTACACATATGACTATTTAGACGGGTAAACAGACGGTTAGAGAAACAGATAGACGGGTAGCGAGACCGGTAGAGAAATATACAGACAGGTGGCGAGATGTGTACAGAGACGGGTAGAAGAACGAATAGGGAAAGAGACAAGTTGTAGAGAAAGAGACAGACAGACAGGCAAAAGAAAAGTCTGGGGTTTGGCGCAGTAAAAGCGCAGGGGGCAGAGCCTCCTAAAATATAATCAAGAAGTACACAATATTGCCAAAGGTGACCGGTCACTTGCGATTTTAGGCGTTTTGTTAACTATCTAGAAAAATACATGAGGAATTAACCTGAAACTGCAGGTGTGTAAACAAAATAGTACAGATTATATATTTCCGCGAACATTTTTGCACGAAACCCCATAGGGGACTGTCAACAAATTGAAAAAGAACGAATATCTTTTGAATAACCCTGTAAAAACTAATGTAGCAAAGGCGTTCAAACTCGAGATTATTAATAAGTGGCTTATTGTAATATACTGTGTTCATTTTTATGAGGATAGCATGTATACTCGTAGAGAAATTAAGGTTTTTATAAAAACAGTCCCAAATTTTGCCTAGTTTTTTGTTTATAATTTGCAGAGTTCTTAATATCAAAAAAAGTTCTTTTCAGAAAATATGACAAACAACATTGTACATAATTCTCTGCAATCAGAATTAAAAAATAATAAAAATTGAATGAAAAATGAGCAGGTTTACTAAAACATTTTTCACTGCGCATGCGCGAATGCAATCAAAATATAATTTGCATAATGTATTAGCTAAGTATATAGAGCAACTTTTTTGAAAGTCTCAAAATCATAGCTTGAAAATTCAGAAAATTATCGTCGATAGAATAAGCTCGAAATCCGTTGTTCCCAAAAGGAAGCAAAAATATGAGGGGTTGTATCCAAATATAGTAGTACGTGCAATATTGTGTACGCTATCTTGGCACTAATCAACAGATATTTGATTCAACCCCTCATCTTTTTGCTTCTTTTTGGGAACAACGGATTTTGAGCTTATTCTATCGACGATAATTTTCAGAATTTTCAAGCTATGATTTTGAGACTTTCACAAAAGTTGCTCAATATACTTAGCTAATACATTATGCATATTATATTTTGATTGCATTCGCGCATGCGCAGTGAAACAATTTTTAGTAAACCTGCTCATTTTTCATCCAATTTTCATTATTTTTTAATTCTGATAGCAGAGTATTATGTACAATGTTGTTTGTCATATTTTCTGAAAAGAACTTTTTTTTTTATATTAAGAACTCTGCAAATTACAAGCAAAAAAACTAGGCGAAATTTGGGACTGTTTTTATAAAAATCTTAATTTCTCTACGAGTATACAAGCTATCCTCATAAAAATGAACACAGTATATTACAGTAAGCCACTTATTAATAATCTCGAGTTTGAACGCCTTTGCTAAATTAGTTTTTACAGGGTTATCCAAAAGACATTCGTTCTTTTTCAATTTGTTGACAGTCCCCTATGGGGTTTCGTGAAAAAATCTTCACGGAAATATATAACCTATACTATACTGTTTACACACCTGCAGTTTCAGGTAAATTCCTCATGTATTTTTCTAGATAGTTAACAAAACGTCTAAAATCACCAGTGACCGGTCACCTCTTTGGCAATATAGTGTATCTGTTAAGTTTAATTTTGAAATATATATATTTTTTCAATTTCGTCGAAATGGAGATTTAATGTAAAATTTATCTTTACAGAAGTCATCGAAAGATTTTTTTATGTACTTTAACAGGAATTTAGGCAACAGTTTTACAATCGGGTTTGTAGCAAAGCATGTTATCAATGTGGTTTGAAGTGTGCGAGTTCCTATAAATAGTTATAAAAAATAATAGTTACGTAAAATAGGAGGAATTTTTTTTTCATTCAAATGTAAATATTTGTTACAAAAAATGTTGTAAATTAAATTAAATTTACGTTAAGCCACGCTTGCTAAAATACACTATTGGCTCCAAATCCGATTACGTAACTTTAAACAGCTTGGTGTTTTAAAAAAATCGGTGGTTTTGTTTTTAAGTTTTGCGCAATTCACGCTTAAAAAAGTTAGATTCCTTGCCAAATGTTATAAAAACAAACCTGATAGACGTTACTTATTTTCTATTTTTATTAACAGTGTATATGAATTCATGTATGATCTTTTCTAATTCTATAATTTAACTTTCTCTTTTTCATTATATTGTAATTGTAAATTCTATGTTCTTAACAATATCAGTCAGACTAATCCGTTTGAGGTCCACACAAGTCCTAGTATTAATCTTCTGTAATTGCTTTTTAATCTACTTTCAAGAACTGCCATCATGGCTATAATGGGCTTTAAATTGTATGTGAATACCACTAAAAATTTTAAACAACACTTTTGTGCCAATTATGTCATTTATTTAGCTATGGACATGATTACAGAAGATTAATCATAAGACCAGATTATCTATTAATTATGGTACTCTGGTACTAAACTGAAATCTGTCAATGAAAAAACAGTTTTCAATTTCTAGACTCCCCCACCCCCAGATACATTAAAATTTTATATCTGTTTGATACTGAACATGTTAAAATGATTGACATGTAAATTTTATAGTTAAAAATATGTTTTTAAGTAAAAAATGACTAGATTATATTTTCACATTATCTCTTCCCCCCTCCCTCAAACTTTTTAGGTAAAGAATCTCCCTACAATGATTTATCATGTTGAAGTGATAAAGTTCTTTTGAAAGTCTTGTAGTAGAAAATTTAACATCAGCCACAAACTTGTTCTTCACCTTTTCTAGATCTTTAAATTTTATTTCAAACCTTAGAGATGTTTTTCATCATTCTTGAATAATCTACAAAGGAATTTTTATATTTTATTTCCTTTTTTGGTTAAGAAATCAAATACCTTTTAACACTAATACTGACACTCCCCTCTATCTAATCACCTATCTGTTGATATTATTTTCTTCTGCCCTGTCTTTCTTCACAAGCAACAAAAAGGTAGTACCATATATTTCATAAACAGTTTCTGCAATAAAATGAATGTCAAATTTAATTAGACATAGACCTGTGTGTGATTAGAAGATTTTTAAGCCTGCAATGTTTTCCCAAGTTTGTCTGATGAAATAGACTCCTAAAAACCTTTTGTTCACATGAAGTTTTCGATTTGATTTATTTATTGCACTTAATTCTCATCAATGCAATTTCTTTTCTCTTAAAAGGGATAAATTTTCTATAGAATACTCAAATAGAGATACTTCAGATATTAATATTATTGTTATTTATTTTGTTTTTTCATAGAATTATTCTAGAAAGTTCCTGATATTTTAAGTTTAAATGATTATATATTAATTTCTATGGCATTTAAGTTTGTCGAATTGATTTTAGATATACATTTAATCAAAAATTGAGGCCAGACATTCAGGAAAAGACTTACATCTGCAGTCCGTTTTTCTACACTAAAGTCTTAATGGAGCTAACAAGTACAGACAATAATAGGTAATATAAGTTTCTAATGTTGATTTGCATATATTTATATATTTCATACTAATGCTGTTCTTTTAGTTTTATCCACTAGTAATATTTTGTATTTGTCAGAGATTAGAAATTATATAAAAATTATATACATTTTTGAATTTTTAATCATTTATCACTTGGTAAAGTTTTCTCTTATAATTTCAGTTTTTTAAATTTATGAGCTAAGTGGTTCATTGGTCAAAATTTGTGAATTGATTAATTTGCTTATCTGTTAACAGTGGTCAGATTCAACCAGTTTGGTAGAACTGGTTCCCAATATTTTGTTGAGTTTGGCAAACCAGTTGTTAAGATGGCTCTCGTAACATTTAAATAACAAATTTACATTTCTTAAAATATTGATTCACTCAATATTGTATTCTAAGCATAATACATTAACATTTTCTTATTTATTTCATCTTTGTGTTACATCTAAGAATCTCTCAAGATAAATGCGCTGGTGATCCATAGAGTAGCTTTAGTGACACGTACACACGAAGATAAGCTCAGATTCGAAGATTTTGTTCCATGTTTCATACTATAGACTCATTTTCGCCCCCAAAAAATTGCACAATTAATCAATGTTTTTAAAGAATTTGCATATTATATTTTTAAACTGTGCTAAATTTTATTATTGATATTAAATGCCATCTTTCCCAGATATACACATTGTTGGAATAAAAATAGTATTACAGGCATTTGTGACTAATAGAAGTTGGCATTGATAATGATCTCGGAGAAACGGTGACAAAACTGAATGCCAAACATGCATTTCCTGAAATCCAAAAATTGCAACTTATTGCTTTTGTGACTGATAACAGTTGCTTTATCAATAATATTTAAAATTTACATTAAAGAAATTTAATTTCTTGCCAAAGCAAGGGTATAAATAGGAGTGTTCGACAGCCAAGGAGTCACACAATATTAAAAACTTCATCAATATCTTGTGTTGGTTTTACATTTTTAGGGTTGATAATAGCCAGCTGCTTGAAACTTTAGAGGGTGAGCTTTAATTTCTGCAAATTTGTATTCTGCTTTTAGTTATTTTCTTTTGTCTATAGTAGAAGAAAGTATTGTAATTAAAAAAATATATATTTCCAGTTTCAATGGATTTACACTATAAGAGTTAGACATCTCAAAAAACATGTTTTTACAAAATGTCTGTCTGTCCATGAGTCTGTATGTCCTCTATGTATCATCGAAAAGTGTATGAAGTTATGCGTAGAATTAAACTTCATATATATGTTTTTGGCAATGGCCAGCAGGTCCCAGTTAAAATTAAGGACATTCTGCCGGAAATGGGTGCAGTGATAGCGATTTTTGTGCCATTTTCTTTATTGTATCATCGGAAAGTGTACAAAGTTATGCCTAGAATTGAACGAAACTTCATATACAGGGTGGTTATAATTAAACTTCCCCTATAAACAGCATCCTACAGCGCAAACGGGTGAACGGAATGCAACGAAATTTGGTATATAGACTATACACGACATGCGTTCACGGAATTAAAAAAAAAAACAAGAAAGAAAAATCATGCTTCAAGCATAGATTATGTAGCACTTTCCAACGCTTCCAAAATAATTTTACAAAACATACCGTTTAATAAGCTAAAAGATAACATCTAAGTAAACAATTTGGAAAATGCATAACATATTTAAAAACATAATTTCAGGAATTTCCAACAGATACAATATTCGGAAAAATATCCGAATACTTTTATTCATCCCTGTATAGGATCTATAGATTTGTATATATACTACATAGGATGCTAAATTTTAGTTTAGTTAGGAAACGCGTAGCACAGTTTAAAATTATCCTTCTGGAGTTTCTGTCAGTAAACGAAAATGTGTTCGCGAACTTTTGTGCTGCCCTGTATAGGATCTACAGAATTTATACACACCACGTAATAGACAAAAAGCGAGTTAAAATTAAAATCGCGTTCAGTAACTTAAAACGCACTTCCAGGAATTATTGTTAACAGACAGTAGAGAATTATTTTGTGTGTCCCTGTCCATGAACGATGACTGCTATACACACACTATTCTGTAGTAAGCCTCTTGTAATGCACCTTAGTAATGTATATAAATTTCAATGCGTTTAAAATAGTGAAACATTATTTAAATAAACCGCAGACGATTTTTCTCCATAGACGTAATGTAACGGAATTCTTTTGACTGTCCCTGTAAAGTAAATATAAGTGCTACACACTTCCGTTGAAATAGGGAACATGCTATAGATAACGACAATAACATATAAAAATTGCAGAGCAATCCGAGCATATTTACGGGAGTTAGAGCACGGACAGACAGCAGACGGCCATACGGCAGACAAACCGAAGTCATAAGCACTTTTCAACTAGGTTGGAAAGTGCTAAAAGTTCCAAAATGCCAACCAGCGGGAGCCTTTTCCGGAAAACATTAAATTTAACACAATAAACGGCCAATACAGAATACAGTTTTTTAGTTACAGTTTAACAAAATACAGAAGTTTAATTATAACCTGTATATGTTTCTGATTATGGCCATCAGGTCCCAGTTGAAACAATAGAGATATTGTTGTGTGATTTGTTTTATTATTAGAAAATGTATGAAATTATGCATAAAATTGAACGAAACTTCATATATATGATTTGTCTATGAACATCAGATCCCACTTAAAAATGAAGATATTCCCCGAGAAAAGGACACTATGATAATGATTTTTTTGCAGTTTTAAAGAAAAATTTGTGGATATTTTTCAACGAAATTTTATATTCAGATGTAATGTTTATAAGCTGAGGTTTGTATAAAATTTTGGAGACAATCGGCCTCAAGGTGACTCTGTGATAGCGAAATCTGTTCGATTTTTGGGCAGTAACTGTTGGAAAAAAAACATACTAGATCACCCAATTGTCTACTCTAGGCTTAATTTGCATATTTGTAATAAGCAAAATTTTTCACGTTTTTTGATATGTTATCCATTGATCAGACTTCATTACAATTTTTTCACCCCCCCCCCCCCCCTCCTACCATATGGTTTTAAAACATTTATTGACAAAAAACTTTAATAACAGATGTGTAAACTACTCATTTTTTTGTTTCCAAAATGCATAATAAAAAAAAAAATTACAATTTTGAAGTATTAATATGTATGGGTGGGAGAAAGTTTTAGGATTGGCATATCTAACTAGTATTGTGTTGTCTTGATGCATTTTCTTGAAGAAAATGCTATCATTGAAATGAGGTTGTCAAATATTCCTCGAATAAATGGCATTAATATATATATATATATATATACCGTATATACTCGTGTATAAGTCGACCCCCCCAATTCTTACGCAAAATTTTGAAAAAAATTTAACACATTTCTGGTAGTATGCTGAAAAATAATTTGTAATCGAGGATAAAAAAAAATAAAAATTATAAATTTTAATTAAATTACTTTTTTTTTTTTTTTTTTTTTTTTACATTTTTAATCAGATTTTATTTTTTAAATTCAATGTTTTAAAACTGCATAATTATGTAAAACTGAAGAAGCTTAAACTATTCTGAAACCTATTCACTACAATTTAATAATAAATAAAAAGAAAAAATTCCCTGAAAAAATTATCCAAGCCTTATTTACAAGGGTAAACAACTTCTTAGAATGCTAAATTATAGTCCTTCTTTGTCTTGTAGGACTTTTAGGAGAGAAATCTAGAAGTATTCTAGAGTTGAACTCTTTTTAAAAAGGGGATTAAAATGTTGAAATGAATGCCCCTGTATTGAAGGGAATTCTATCCCAAGAAAAAATGGGGAAGAAACAATTACAGGGACATTATTATTACTTTTTTTTATCATAGGGAAATGACCATTGTCCGCTTTTATCTCTCTCTCCAACCTAGACCGGGTGACTCCGGTATTCCACTCTGCTATTTCACATTTCTTCCGGAGTGTGAAATATTCTTTATTTTTATTTATTTTTTTATTTTTTACTAACTCGTATATACACTATATTTCCAATGATGACTGGTCACTTGCGATTTTAGACGTTTTGTTAAATATCTGAAAAGCTACATGAGGAATTATCCTGAAACTTCAGGAGTGTAAACAACATGATAGATTTCATATTTTTCCGCGAAGATTTTTTCCCGAAACCCCATAAAGGGCCGTCAACAAATTGAAGAAAAACAAATATATTTTGGATAATCCTGTAAAAACTAATATTGCAAAAGCATTCAAACTGTAGATTATGATTAAGTAGATTATTGTAATAATTTGGGTTCATTTTTATGAAGATAGCATGTATACTCGAAGAGAAATTCAGGTTTTTATAAAAACAGTCCCAAATTTTATCAAGTTTTTTGCTTATAATTTGCAGAGTATTTAATATAAAAACAAGTTATTTTCAGAAAACATGACAAACAAAATTGTACACAATACCCTGCAATCAGAATTAAAAAATAATAAAAATTGTATGAAAAATGAGCAGGTTTACTAAATATTGTTTCACTGCGTATGCGCGAATTCAATCAAAATATACTGTGCATAATATATTAGCTAAATGTATAAACCAACTTTTATGAAAGTCTCAAAAACATAGTTTGAAAATTCTGATAGTAATCGTCGATAGAATAAGCTTGAAATTAGCTGTTCAAAAAAGGAAGCAAAAAGATGAGGGGTTGTATCAAATATAGAATGAGAGACACTTCATTCTTATTATATCAACTTTCATAAGCTAGTATATTTGGAAACCCCCCCCCCAGGCCCCCTGGGGTTCCTTTAAGATTTTTGCCCTAAATTGTTAATATCTTGTACCATTTTTGTCTGATCCTCTTAGCTTTTGGGGCCCTTTCTCCATTTAGCTTTTCCCCCATTTCTACGTTTAAATTAAGATACTGGCCCCCTGGGTCACGGCAAGGGGCCCATTGAAGTTTTTGTTTCCTAAACTGTCAATAACTTACTCCCTCTTAATCCGATTTTCTTAGTTTTTGGATCATTTTCTCCATTTAATAACTCCCCCATTCCTACTTTCCAGTTAGGATTCTTCTTAGGGCCCTACACAAAAACTATCAGTGGCTCCTTTTGCGCTCCCTACTATAACTTTCTTAAAAATCGTCCGATTCACTAGCTATTTTTTCTAAAAACTTCTTTGTACTTCCAACTACTACATAAATGACAAAAAAAAATGGAGAAGATCTGGGGCCCTTGGTCCCTATGAAGTTTTTATTCTTTAAATTGTTAATAACTTTCCCCCCTTTTAATCAGATCTTCGCTTTTGGGGCCTTTTCTTCATTTAGTTATTCTCCCATTTCTACATTCCAGTTAAGACTCTCAGACACGGTACTGGGCCCTTTAAGTTTTTCTTCTCTAAAATGTTAATAACTTGCCCCTTTTAATCTGATCGTCTTCGTGTTTTGGGGCCTTTTTCTGTTTAGTCAATTTCCCATTTCTACATTCCAGTAAGGACTCTGGCCTCCTGGAGCCATGAACTTTTTGTACGCCATGCACCCCTCCTTTCTAATTATGTCACCATCTCAATGCATAACTTTAAAGTTGAGTCTACTACTCTTCCCAGGCCACAACCCTCATATTTTTATTGGAGCCCTAGGGCCATTTTTAAGCATTTCTTTAAAATTTTATTCTAAAGATTAATTTATACCACATGCTTAATTTCAACTAATTAAAGATCTAAAGCGTTAAGTACTAGGACCTTTTAAGATGTTTTCCTCTTAGGGTCCTGCTCAAAACTATCAGTTCCCTATTGTAGCTCCCTTAAAAATTGTCCGATCCACTAGCTTTTTTTTCTAACAATTTCTTAGGACTTCCTATCAAATTTTCATTAATCAGTCAACATTAATTTTCTTTAGATAAGATTTAAAGATTTTGTAATAAATAAAATCTCTTACCTGCGGGTTCGTGATGGGATGCTTAATACAGGTATCTTGATCATATCCGTCAGTAAGGCTCACACACACAAAATACAAAGTCTTTAAATGAAAAAACACAACATTTACTAACGTTAACAGAACACAACAATTAAAATTATAAATCCTTTTCTTAATGATTCACAGAAGCAACAATCATTACATCTTTTTCCATTGGTCTCAAAGACCCAACTGCTTAAAATATCTCTCTGCAAAAGAAAAGAAAAATTAGTATTCAATAGTTCAAAGTACAAATTCAAAAACGAGTCCTCGTGGACGGAAATGAAAGTCTTAATGAAATGTAGAGGCACAGTCTGCGGTTTTCAGAATTCTTTTCTTCACATTCCCCCCTTTGAGTTCACTAGGGGACAGAACTCAACTTGAGCCAACCCCAACTTGCAGTCTATCGGGAGGACGTACTGTTCGCCCTCGACGAGTAGACAGACAGGTTTGCAAAGCGGGAGCATCCCGACTTTCTCCTTCCCCACGCACTTCTAGAGGACAGAGTTTTTTCAAAGGTCGAATAAGCACTCCAGAAGCTGTTTTTACCTTGGCCACTCGGACAACACCGTCTTTGCTAGGGTAAAGTTCTAGAATTCTGCCAAATAGCCAATTTATTCTGTTACTGTTGTCAGTCCATATGAGCACAACATCGTCGACACATAGGGATTTAGTCTTTTTACTACTAAATACGGAACACTTGAGCGAACCGAGATATTCATTTCGGAATCTAGATCTTAAATCATTCTTAATTTTACATCGGTAGATGTATCGTTTATTCAGTTTCTTTGGATCGATGCATTCTAATTCAGGAATACCTATCTCTGTTATTTCTTGCAAAAACATAGATGGCGTTATCGGCTTAAGGTCTTCATTATCATCAGAAACATAAGTTAGAGGGCGTGAATTTATTATCCCCTCACAATCGCAAAGTACGGTCGATAGTTCCTCGTAATTAAGAGATGTTTTCCCTACCACTCTTCTTAGCATTCGCTTCAGGATTCCGACGAGTCTCTCCCAAAAACCACCCCACCAGGGCGCAGAAGGTGGTATGAACTGCCAGTCTATATGTGAAAAAACGCTGACAGATTTTAGTTTCTCAAAATCAATCTTGCTAAATAAATTACGACATCCAGTAAAATTGGTGCCGTTATCAGCGTATATTACTGAAGGACGGCCTTGTCTCGCAATAAATCTTGTGAGTCCAAGAATAAAACTGTCTGTTGAGATATTATACAATAGTTCGAAATAGACTGCTCTAAAAATTGCAGACGTTATTAATAAAATCCACACTTTGGATTCATCTTTCAAATAAAGAGGACCGCATAGATCCACCCCTATTATTTCAAAAATAGCCGCTTCTCGCACTCTGCTTATCGGTAAAACACTTTCTTCAACTTCCGGGGGTTTCGAGGCGTGTTTCTTGCATACAACACATTTACTAATCACGCTTTTAATAGTCTTACGACTTTTTAGAATCCAATATTTTTCTCTTAGCACGGTCATCAAAAATGATACACCGCAATGACCAAATTCTACGTGCTTCGAAAATAGGAGTTGTTGTACAACGTGGTGCTTTGAAGGTAAGACGACAGGTAACCTAAAGTTAAATTCATCTTCTCGATGAAAAATTTTAGTTTTCACACGGATAATATCTTCCGAATCTGTAAAAGTGCGTAAGCATTTATATCTTTTATCGTTCATATTTTCAAATGATTCCTTTTGTACTAACTTTAAAATAACTGTTTCTGCCTTCTGAATTTAACTGTTAGTCAATTGACCGAATATTCTGTCGTTACTACCCCTTTTCGAATTTTGAATAAATCGCAGAATCCAACCAGTGATTCGCAAAATTTTACTGTACGATGAATAGCGATTATAAAATTGGGGGATAAATTCATTACTTTCTAAATTAGAGGCAGTTACAATTGTTTTTCGTTTTTCTGTATTTACTATTTCCATGATAGGCAAAATGTTAGACTTAGGCCAGTTTTCTTCGGAATCCAAAAGCCATGTCGGTCCTAACCACCACTGAGACCTAATAAGGGATTTCGCACAACAACCGCGTGACGGCAAATCTGCTGGATTCATATGTCCAGGTACGAAATTCCACGAAGCGGTGGATGTAAGTTTTCGAATTTCCCTAACTCTGTTTGCTACGAATGTAGCCCAAGGTCCTTCCCGTTTTATCCAATATAACGCGTCCATAGAATCTGACCAATAGAACGTATCAATATTTTCTAGTTTCAAATCTGCTTTAATGCTATTGGTCAATCTAGCTCCAATGCAACAAGCTAGTAATTCTAGACGCGGAATCGAAATGTCTTTTAACGGAGCTACTCTAGAACGGGCCTGAACAAGTTGACAGGTGACAAAATTCGATTGCTCATTTCTGAGAAAAACGCATGTAGCATAAGAAGATTTTTTCTCGCATCGCAAAAGGCGTGTAGAGATAATATTCCCATTTTTACTGAAAAGTCAGATAATTTTCAAGGTATTTCAAGATTTTCTAAATCCTTAATTTGGTTACTCCATTTTTTAAATTCCTTAACTATCTCATCGGGCAATTTGGAGTCCCATGAAGCTTTCATTTTCCAACATTTCTGTAAAAGCAATTTTGAAGTTAAGGTCACGGGACAACTGAAACCGATGGGATCGAATATTTTATGCGTTAAGGACAAAATCGTTCTTTTTGTGATGAGCTCATTCTCAACTTTAAAATTCCGGAAATCACACGACAGCGTGTCCTTTTCGGTATCCCATATTAAACCAAGTAACGGAATTTTTATATCATTCCCATCGTTCAAATAACCCTTGTCATTATTGCCTAATCCAAATTCCTCGCATTGATTATAACACCAACCATGAAGATCAAATTGTGCTGATGCCAAAAGTTTTCGTTCTTCATTTCGAAAATACTCTAACTCTTCCCTCGACTCTACACTGGCTACACAATTGTCTACATAAAATGATTCTTTAAGTTTTAGAGCAACATCTTTAAGATTTTCAGGAGCCTGATCTAAGTGATATGTAAGAGTAGCAGCCAAAAGGAAAGAGCTACAACTAATCCCAAAAACCACCCTACAATGTCTATAAATCTCAAAGTTTTCGGAATTCCCATCTCTCCACCAAAGACAACGTAAATAATCCCTGTCTTTTTCATTTAGAGATATCTGCAAAAATGCTTTTCGAATATCTGCTACAACCTCTATCTTTCCTATTCTAAATCGACTTAGGACGGAAGGAATTAATTCAATTAAATTAGGTCCCTTTTCTATACAGTCATTTATGGACACGGAACCCCTAACATGTGCTGAACCATCGAATACCAGTCTAATTTTGGTTGTAGACGTAGGCTTGATTACCGCTCTATGAAGGAGATAGTGGATCTTAAAAGGGTTAAATTTTTCATCACAATTCACTTTTTCAATGATCCCCTCCTCTTCCCATTCATCCAAAACTTTTTCGTAATCTTTCAGTAAACCGCAAGAATTAAGATTTTTAATATTATTTTGAAAGCGTTTTTCCGCTAAATCTTTATTACTAGGAATAGGGGGGTGTTCATTTATCCAGGGGAGACTAACTTTGTATCTACCGTCATTTTCTCGGCTTACGGTTTCTTTAAAATGTTGCATAACCAATTTTTGAACTTCTTCCTTAGATTGTTTTTCTGCCTGATCTACTATGCCTAAGGAATCTAGATTCCACAAATCCGTAATTTTTGCATCATTTACTAATTACGAAAGGACCAAAAGAGAACTATCCCTTTCTTTATCATTAATTTTCCCCATAGTAGTCCATCCAAGTGACGTTTGCATCGCAACTAAACCGCAAGAAAGATTTTCAATTTTCCCCATAAACAAATTTCCCACAATATCTGCTCCTAACAAAACATGTATTTCGTTAATATCCCGTTCATATAAACAATTTTTACTTTCCAGGCAGATATCGCTCAAAAAAATATTTTTTTCTTTTAATTCAGAAATACAATAAAGATTTCTAATCTTAGGAACAGTAGCGCAAATTTTTTCTTGTTCCATGACCTCAATTTTGATATTTTTTCCTCCCCTAAAACCCCTTAAATCTATAGAATAGCAATTATGATCAACAGTTGTTTCGGTACGTCCAAAAAGCCCATGCGTGATTTTTACTTTTCTTATACCTTCTAATTCCATTTTATTGGCCACAAAATTTGAGATATAAGATTTTGATTACGCTGTGTCTAAAAAAGCACGCACTATATATTCAAAACCGTTATTCCTTATATAAATACACAGAGTTTGTAAATAAATTGTGCTCGACAAATTTTCGTTCGAAAAGAGAGTAGTGTCCGACAGTTCAGTTTTTTCTTTCGTTTTTTCATTTGTTTTTGCTTTATAGCAAAATAGCACCTTATGGTTGCCTTTACAATGACAGCAGACTATTTTTTCTTTACAAAAACGCGATAAAAGTTTCTTCATTTTCAGACACTTAAAACATGCTCCCTTTTTCATTAAAATACTTTTTCTTTCTTCAATAGTTAAGCTAGCTGCGAACTGACATTTGGATGAGCAATGTTTTGAAGTGTTGCAAAAAACACAATTCGATAAACTTAATTCTTCCTCCGTATTAGTCGCTATTAAATCATTCACAGTCGGATATATTTTATGCTTAGCTCGCGAATCGTAGATGTTCTTATCGGGAAAAACGTGAGTTTTCCGGCTATCTTCCTTAATTGCATTTGACACTAACATCGCTTTCTCTCTAGCATGTAAACAAGATGATAAAAATTTTATCAGCTCTTTAATTTCGTAATAACCTTTCTCATTTTCCGATTTATGTAATTCAATGAGAAGGTCTTGAGGAATTGTTTTCAATATAGTGGTACACAATACACTAGATATTTCTTCAATATTTGTACCGAGACTTTCTAAACTTCTAAGTTCAACAGATAATTTGTCGAAATATTTTCGAAAAAGGTATATATCTGCCAAATTTCGTAACGGCTTCGTTGCCAAAATGTTACTCATATGAGTATGAATCAGCATTTGTTTATTGCCGTATCTATTTTTCAATAGTTCCACTGCAGCATCGTAATTCTTTCCTGATATAGGAAAGCCTTCAATTGTGCTTAACGCCGTAGTTTTTAATTGAGCTCGCAAATAGTTGAATTTATCAATTTTATTCAATAAACTGTTATTATGAACGGAAGATTCAAAACAATTCCAAAAAGTAAGCCACTCATTCATATTCCCATCAAATATTGGAATACTTAATTTAGGAAGTTTTACACATACAGAATTCTCTCCTCTATTATTAAATGCAACGTCCGAAGCCTTTTCGTAATTTACTTCTTGTTTTGACTTAAAATTATTTAAAAGTCCTGTTTTTATTTCTCTTATTTTTCTATTTGCGCGCGATTTCCAAGAAATTACGTTTTCAGCATACTTTTCAGCTGCTTCCAATTCTTTTTCTAAATCATCTGGATTAATCAATAATTCTAAGTTATTGTCCGTAGTTTTTAAAGACCTAAATTTGTCTGTAACCGATTCGACATACTCTTCTAATTCTTCAGCAGACACATCTTCTAACTCTATTGAGTTTTCGATTTTGCTTAATGCTTTACTGACTGCTGATCGTAAAATAGTTCTTCTTTTTTAAGAACGTCTAACGTTTCTGGTTGAGACATATTTGTGTGTGTGTGTGTGTGAGTCGAAATGATATATAGTTCAAATCTTTTTAATTCGATTTTAAATCTTTCCCAAACAATAATCTTTCAAAATTTTCAAAGCTATTTCTTATTTCAAAAAAAGATTTCAAACTATATTCTAAACTATTTCATAATTCACAAATATTTACCCACACTATACATCCCGGCAGGGATGCCATGTCAAAATTCTCATTAATCAGTCAACATTAATTTTCTTTAGGTAAGATTTAAAGATTTTGTAATAAATAAAATCTCTTACCTGCGGGTTCGTGATGGGATGCTTAATACGGGTATCTTGATCATATCCGTCAGTAAGGCTCACACATACAAAATACAAAGTCTTTAAATGAAAAAACACAACATTTACTAACGTGAACAGAACACAACAATTAAAATTATAAATCCTTTTCTTAATGATTCGCAGAAGCAACAATCATTACATCTTTTTCCTTTGGTCTCAAAGACCCAACTGCTTAAAATATCTCTCTGCAAAAGAAAAGAAAAAATTAGTATTCAATAGTTCAAAGTACAAATTCAAAAACGAGTCCTCGTGGACGGAAATGAAAGTCTTAATGAAATGTAGAGGCACAGTCTGCGGTTTTCAGAATTCTTTTCTTCACACTTCCAGCTACTATCTGCATGAAAAAAAATTCCCAGACTCCAGCTGCCACCAGTTTTGAATATTAATCTCCTTCTTAGGGCCCCTGGTGCAGCTTCTTTAAAATTGATCCAATTCTCTTGCAGCTTTCTTTAACATAGTTATAGGGTACTTCGGCTGCTTTATAAACTACTAAACATTTCTTTAGACCCCCAACTACCACCTTTTCTTTGAATATTAATCTTCTTTTTCGGCATTAACTTAAGTTTACTCACTACAGCCGTAAATTAAAAATCGCATTATTGTTAAAGATAAGGGGTTAAGTTTAGAAAAAGGCGGGGTATTTCATCCGTAAATAAAATATTGTGTTAATGGTAAAGAAAATTCGTTAAATTTACAGGGAGGCATATTCCACCGCCTGGGGGCTCATTATTTTCTTGGGTTTTATGGGCTCGATTTCAGCAGGGTTTGGGTCATTCGACTTGATATGGAAAACTTGAGTGTTTTTTATTTATTATCATGGACTCGGGCAACGCCGGGCGGGTCAGCTAGTAAATTAATAAAATTTTCCTGCATTCTAAATCAAATATTTTAACATTTAAGAATTTTTTTCATGAATCATCCGCATCTCCCCCTCTCTCTCTCTCTCTCTCTCTCTAACGTAATTATGGTTGATTGGAATGAATTGAAAGAAAAATTTCAGGAGAAAGCTAAGAGACTACTGGAGAAAAGGCAATCTCTATTAAAATGGTGACAACTCAACAAGAATAATTTTCCTACCCTTGCTGACTTAGCACGGAAGTTTTTGAGGGTATCAGCGAGCTGTATCTGCAATGAGTTATTATTTTCAGAGACAAGAAATATTTGTTAAAAAACAAGAAATAGATTGTTACCAGACAGTATTAAGAAGCTCATCATAACATGTGTTTATTAAATGTTGTTATAGGTAAAAAATAAACCTTTTTTAAAGATCATTAATTCCTATGAATATTATTATTAATAAATAGCTTTCTTTCCCACAGAATTTTTACAAACATGAGTCACCATACCATTTTTTATTTTTCCCAACTTTGTATATGGAAACCTATATAGAAAAGAAGTTTTCCAGTTGCACAAATTTCTATCTTAAAAATCTTTCAATTAGAGGAGCTCGAAATCTGCAACTTTGTACGTTTTTACAAAATGCAAAGATAAACTTTTGTATATTTTAAAAACTAATACAGATAAACAAAAATATGTCCTAAGTCTCTAAATGTTCTTTTTATTTCTGGCTGGCTGTCATTTCTCCAATTTCGCGACTCTCTATCTGATAGACTAATTGAGATAACACAAAACGACTTCTACAGTATGTAGAGAAATCCTTCCTTGCCTTATCGCATATGAGTAACCCCTCCCCCTTTTGCCCCACAAAGTGTCAAAAATGCAAATTTTTGGAAATGTTCGAAAATTCAAATACAGTTGAGTCGCTGTATAATGAAATGCATTGTTCCGGTCAAAAAATTCATTATATAAAAAATTCATTATAAAGAGAATAACGAAAAACTCCATATTTAATGTGTAAATTTTGAAAAAAAAAATTGTTTTTGAGGTATTTAATTAAGATTTTGAACTTTAAATATTAACTTAATATAGTACTTTTTACTTTTTAAACAGTTTGAAAATGAAAAATAAACATTTATTTGTAAGGATAGTAAAAAAATGTATGAGGAAAAGTTACATTTGTTTTAAAGAAAGAAAGCTGTAATTTTAGGTTGTTTTGATTTCAAAACTGTTACACCCTTGTAAAAATTTTACCACTTTAACAAGGAATGCAGAATTATTTAAGAAAATCACTTATGATCATTAAACTGAAAATGTATTATCTTTAAAGCACTAACAGTGCACATAAAGGCTTAAGTAAATATATTTCAATAAACAGATCAACAAGTTTTATACGCTCAATCGACGCCATTTTGAAGATCAATAATGATAAATAAACTGATTTCGCAAAAACTTTTGCGAAAATGAATTTATTAAGCAAATTAAAGAACAAGGTAGAGGTACTCAGCTTTAAAAGATAAACCAGGAATCAGTGGAGGAAATTCGATTGATTCTACGTGGTTTGAAGCTTTACCTGAACAAATGAAGAAAAAATCCCCCAAAAAATTTGTTGTATGGAGATAGGTCTTTTGCTATTTGGAGGTTATTTTTAATGTAATCATGGGAAAAATGACCGTTCTTGCTAAAAATTCGTTATATAGAGAAATTTGTTATATGAAAGTTCATTATAAAGAGACTCGACTGTGTCATAATCAGGGTCGTATTTATGCATGTGCCACAGCAAGGGGGGGGGGGGTATAATTTTGAAGCCGGAAAATATTTTGAATTCAGAAAAAATTTTACTTTCTTTTATCTGTACAAGAAGGAAGTCTTGGATTCATAAAAAGTTTTGACTTCCGGTTTTCGATGGATTTATACATTTTAGAAGGTCCTGAACACGATTTGACTGTTTTTAGGTTTCTGTCACGAAATGTCTGCCTGTATGTGACAAAAGTTTTGCGTACATTTGTGCTGATTAGTTTTTGATGTAAATCGCCCAACAGGTGGCGTTGCTCTGCTACATTATTCATGATTTTCACAATAGCTATATCTCAAGAACTAATGCACCGAATTTCATAAAACTTCAAATTTTGTTAGACCTTGAGATAAATAGATGCTGAATACGTTTTGGTGTAAACAGCACCCAACAGGTGGCACTACAACTGAAACCACAAAAGAAAATTACCGATTTTATCATCTCAGACAACAAAATATTTTCCTTTTTACTCATCCTCGAATATTAGGAAAACTATTGGAGGTATTGATTCAAAACTAGTAGTATATACGTAGTTTATTTTTCTGCAATGTTTGTGATAATCGGACAGTAACTTTTCTTAATTTTGGTCAAAAATCTACCCGCTTTGAATCAAATTACCCAGACATTTGCGGGGTTTATATGGCATTTACTTCCGCTTCAGGGTCCGTCTCTCTGTTTACTTTCCAACAGATGAAAGGGTTACCAGAGAAATAGTTTCATTCAGTGATTTTTAGACTATTTTCGTGTTTCGCACTATTTTTTATAGGACCGGGCAACGCCGGGCAGATCAGCTAGTACTGAATATATACCAAATATTCAGTGTGTTCCTAATAGAGATCTATAACCGCAGGTAGTTTTAGTTTTTACTTTGCATGCAAAAATTTTCTTAAATTCTACATCATTGCAAAAATTCATATTGAAAATCAAAGCTTTCACAAGACTTTGTTGAACATAAAAGTGTATACAAGTCACAGTTTAAAAACCACTGGTATAAATGATTATATTAACTTTAAAATCTATGATTCATGATGCATAAATGTTTTGCTCTTTATTTCTGATTATATATAAATATTAAATAATTTATGCTTTCAAAGGGGAAAATTGGCCGAATCTTGGCTGAAGAATACAGACTTGTTTTCGAAAGATTTCATCTTGATGCCTATCCATGAAGAGATTCCCCGCTTGGCTCCGCTTGGCCCGTCGCCCACAGTCAAACATTGGTACTTAGTTATCATATGTTATCTATCTAAAATACAAAAGGTGCCTCTGAGTAAGTAAATATATTTAATGTGATAATTAAAGTTTATTTTTATTTTATAAATTCAATAAAATGTTACTTATATTAAAATAAATATGTATATTATTTATATTTCTTTAAATCTTTAATTATTTTACTGTATCATATGAGCTTATAAAATAACGTATTAGTTGTGGTTGAATTTTTTATTCATTGTGATGGAATTTTTAATTTATTTGGCTATGAACTACAGTTAGTAAGAAAAAAGTAAATACCCCACCAATTAAATCACCAAATTTCAATCCCACTACAGAAAAAATTAAAATAGCTATTCAATTAGAAATCAGTTCTTCTTTAAATATATATTATATAAATCAATAAGTTTATGGAGCCATCTCCATATCGAAATAGTGACAAACATAAAATTTTTCAATGCTAACATCCAAATTTGATTTCATATTTTGATTACAGTAAATTTAAACTTTTGATGCCAAACAAAAAGTCATTCAGTCAAAAAGCTTTAATATTATAAAGGTGTAAAGTTTTAACCTCTTAACATTAATTTTATATTTTTTCATTCATATCTCCAACAATAATTATTTTTGTCACTGATTTTTTCTATCGTGTTAGTATTAACCAACCAAAATATAATTATGTGATTCTCCTACATTTTATTATTATTAATATATATATATATATATATATATATATATATATATATATTGTATGTGAATTATGAATCATGAAATTAATATTAAAGAATATATGTAATGAAATATGTAAAGTTTTAAAATTCTTGGTACTTAAATTATACCATGTCGGAAAGATACACCACATCATCAATAGAGACAGTAATACTATTTACAGTAACCCTTATTTTTTAATCTTCCTACATTGTAACTGCATAGTTAATAGTATAGAGTTGTCATATTAAAGGCGATTGCAGAAGTATTTTTTTACAATCATATAATAGGATATACACATATATCTCTTTATTAATAAAAGAAAGATGTTTATCTGCATGTGTGTCTGTCTGTTTGTTGACAATGACTAGGGAAATCTACCACACATAGAGGTCTGCTAATTTGGTTCTATATTGCCAAAGACAGGTTCCAATATTTCTGAGACTCAAATTTCTCATTTTTTAATAATTATTTGTGATATTAATTAAAAACCCATATCGAGTGCTAATGAACAAGCTTCAATTTTCCTCAGTTTCCCAGCCTCATGATCGCTTTCATGCATGTTCAGGAAAAACATAGGTATTTTAGGTACAGAGCTTGGAGACAGGAGGAAAACATTTCATTTTTTTCGCATTTAAAATAGAGATGGTTCCGTGTCTGAAGAAAATAAAAAATAAATAAGGAAACCTACAGTTAGCCAGTACTTTTCATTAAAAAAATATAAATATTTACTATTTAAAAAAAAATCTGAAGGTCTTTTTCATATTTTCTTTTTTTGTGTGTGTGTGCATTTTAAAATTGCAGTCGTTGGGTGGAGTTAAAATATGTATTTAAATGGTATTTTTGTGACAATGAGGGTGTTTTTCATTTTTAAAAAATAATATTTTCTATTTAAAAACATTATTTTCTAAAGGTTGTTTTCAATTTTTCTTTGTGTTTTGCGCCTTTTAAAATCACAATAGCCAGGTCTCGATAGAGTTATACTATTTTTTTTTTTTATAATCATTGTTGAGCACGATATAATGCAGTATTTTAGTTTTGTGACAACATTAATTTGAGAAAAATCTTTCATTTCATTAAAAAAAAAATGCCGATTTAATTTTTAATTTACCGCAATTTTTAATCAAAAATCATGTTTTAACGAAATGTGAGTGTACTAATGTCAGAAAGTGGTTCAAAAACCTTTCAAATGATACCCCATTCATTGTTGTGCGTTTTGTAAATGAATAGAAAAAGGGATGTTGACAACAGTAATAATTTATGTGCGTGCGTACATGCATGCGTGCAGTTTTGCAAATCATGCTTCTTTTTGCTGGATTTTTGTGAAGATTTCTTCCTCAATTCAATTTTTTCTTATTTTAATTTCACTCATTTTCTTGTCTTATAATGCACGATAGCCCAAATCATGTGTTATTTTAGATAATTATAGCTTATACATGGATGAAATTGTACATTTTTTGTGATAGCTGTAGTAATTTGTGCCTGATACTGCTACAGTACCACAAATATTTCATTAATTCATTTCTCTCCCTCCCCCTCCAATCTGTTTTAACTTATCTTGGTCATATATTTTATTTTCTTCAACATTTTTTTTTAATATTATTCAAACAGGTATGTGGTCATTTTTCAATTGTATTTTTATTCCCCCATTTGTTGCATGATTGTTTCTATGTTGTCTTTTATGATTATTATAGTATACATACATATATATCACGTCTTAGTAGGTGACAAGAATCACATTTTTTTTAAAGAATTGGCTGGTAGATAAAATAACTAACACTCGGGGGGGGGGGGGGGACTTCATTAAACTAACATTTTCTTTTGTCCAGTTGATGATACTGTTGTAGTTGTGCGTCCACAGGAGGAGGTCCCGTGAAACATAAACTTATTGAACTTCCTACATGGCTTCTAGAGAATACCGAGCATCTCAAATTCTACCAAAAATCTGTCTCTTTCATCTGAGGACCTGCTTTTATATTTTATATTCATATAGGGGAGATGGGGGATGAATGGGACATTTTCACAAAAATATTTGTTTTAAATATTTTATTTAGGTTATTATCAATATTATATATCACATGTCATACATTAAGTGTTTGACTACATCTTATGCACAATATTTATTCAAGATTATTATTATACAGAAATATAAATGAAATTAAAAGAAAAGTTCTTCTATGTCCCAACCATCCCCACTGCAGGAATGAATGGGACACAAACATTCTTCTCCCCATATTCAATGTTAAGGACTAAAAGCTGACAAAAATGCCTCCTTGGCAAAAGCTGAGAGATTATAAATTGTAATATGATCTCCAGGATTATTTGTTAGCGAATCATCTTGGACTCCTCTCAGCTTTGTCTTAAAAGGCCCATAAACGGAAGCATTCAATGGCCGAAGACAATGGCTACAATGAGGATGAAATGTTAAAAGAATAATTACCATAAATTATTAATTTATCAACTTATATAATATTATTTAGTTAATAAATATATTTTTCAGCATCCTCTAGGGATGAATGAGACAGTTCCATTCATCCCATTTGAAATGTCCCAATCATCCCCATGATGCATATATTCAATTGTCAGCCATTTTGTCTCAAAAATTATTTTGTCAGAATGGTTAATATACATTCATTTTAATTACCAATATTGAGCCTTGAAATAAAAAACTACAACATATCTTAATTTTTTATATTGCATAAGATATTTAAGTAACTTTAAATGTAAAAAAAAAAATACTTTTAAGCAGAGTTTTCAGGAAATGCAAATTTGAAGAAAACTGAAAACAGCCATGTGCTCTTGCTTTTGGTTCTGAAGCACACTATGGTAGTGAAATCTATGAGGATATGAAGCAACTAAAAAAAAGTTTATTGCCTTAAATATTGAGAACGTCCCATCCATTCCTTGTCCCATTCTTCCCCCATCTCACCTATCTGATTTTTCTCAGCGGGAAGGGGGGGGGAGAGGGCGGCGAAATAGTCAAATATGGGTGTAATTTCAACAGCCATTTCTAAATTTGATGTTAATTGGTATTTATGATCTATTCATAGTAATAAATGTCAGACAGATAAAAGTTTTAATTATAATTTATGATCTAAATATAATCATCAATTTATATATACAATTTATATATACATATGTATATTTGAAATATTTGCTCTTTATATGATTTTGTTATGCTGTACTTTTATTTCTAATAACGGTGGATTTTATAATTATAAACGAATTTTATTAGATGATGATAGATCTGGAGCTACAGAATGTAATGCTGCTACTCAATCGCAACAAAATTCAAGTAATAGTAACATTACTGATGAAAGGTAAATTGATATTTTATTAGTTTTATTTATTCATTACTTTCTAATGGTATAGAGTTTTAAATAACCTACATTCTTCATACAGTGGAACCACTATAACTTGACACCTGAATAGAATAGCTTATCTATCGCGTTAACTCGACATTTATTATTCATCTTGTTGGTACAAGGTTTACCTCAATTAAAAAAAACTCACTAACTTGACGTATTTTAAAGAAACCTGCATAGGTCAACTGCATTTTGAACTTTTCTATTTCAACTAAACTTTAGAATTTGAAACTCCATTGATCATTACTTTCAATTTAAAATTATTTGTTTCTGTAATCCAACTTTTCTATTGCAACTAAACTTTAGAATTTGAATCTTCATTGAGTATTATTTTCAATTTAAATATTATTTTTTTTTATAATCTAACTTTTCTATTGTAACTAAACTTTAAAATTTGAATTTTCATTGATCATTACTTTCAATTTAAAATTATTTGGTTCTATAATCCAACTTTTCTTATTTTACCCAAAATCACTCTAGTTGTATTTAAGAAACATTCTTCCATTCATTATTTTTACTTTGTCTCACCACAAAGCATCGAAAAGTTGTTGAAGTTATATACTGCTTTCCATTTACACAGATTGTTAGAACAATTGATGAAACAGCACCAAAAAACTGGCATATATAAAAAATGGCTAATCTTCTATAATCAGGTTCCACACATTTTAGCTTCCGAGTATTTGAGTAAAATTAGCTAAATTCTTACAAACAAGGAATTGAGAAGCTACCTTTTCCTTACGGTACAGGTGGAAAAAACTTTTTAAAATATAAAATGATTATTATTTTGTTTTTTTACTGAAATGTATTATTAAAAACCAGCAAAACTCATCCTTGAAATCCACTCATGCATATTCTTTATTTTTAACGTTACTTATAGAAATATAGTTATATAGGAAATTTTAATTAAGGATACTAATCATGTTAAAAGAAAACAAATGAAAAAATTAATTTTTTAAATAAATATTTTAAAAACAAATTGTATTTAAGTTATTAATTCATTATAAAGGAAACTTTGTCTTTTTTATAGAACATTACTTTGAATTTAGGGATTTCAAATGAAAAGTTCTGTGCTATGTCTTCTACTGTCATTTTGTATATGTTAAAAATTAATTTGAAAGTGAAAGCAGTATATTTATTTTTAGACCCTGCATAGTCTTCTTCGATTCTGCTTATAAAGAGAAGACTTTGGATGAGAAGAAATTGGGTGTAGCCAAAAAATTAAAAAAGTAAGTATTTTTCTTAAACAGTTTATTTAAAATTCATATTATAATCCATTAGATTGGTGTAAAAGTGTGTCCCATTTTCTTGACCAAAATTGAAGAAAAATTGTATCTACCAAAAATTATGTTCAATCAATATAATATGTGTGATTCTATTTGATGACCTTTATCACTTTAGTGGCTCCATAATCCCGTGCTGATAAAATATCGGAAGTTTCTGGCTAAAAAACTGATCCAGAAGATTTTTCGTCTTCCAAGATAGTAAACTGTTTACCATCTGAAAATGTTTTGAAGTGATTTAGGTAGATGATAATCGAAGTGCACAAGGCTGATAGAGTACGGTTTATGAGACAAAGCAAATCAACCAAGTTATAAAAATTTGTATCAGATGGCCAAAGACACCAGCATTATCTGGATGAATGTACAATGAATGCTCTTTGTGTTAGCTAAATCAGGCCACTTCTGGTCAATTTCTCATATTAATTCATTTAGTTATGAACAGTATTTCTCCAAATTAATGGTCTAGTTTTTAAGTAACACAGTATATAATAATAAACTATTTCAGTTCCACCAAATGCATAGCAAAACCTTCTTTGGATGTGAACTTCTTTTTCGCTGGCTGAAGGGGCATTACCAGGCTTATGATAGGAAATATGTACACCTATTCTTATTAACGGACATGCATATCTCTTATTACTTCTATCTTTTATTTATCCTTTACTAAAACAAGAGATAAAATCCACTTACCTCATCCTTTTCCCATCTTTATGTCTTTAATAGTCCATAAGTACATTCATTAAGTTTTTCGTATTTCATATTTATCGTTAGGGCTGAGTGATGTCTGGAATTAAATCCAGTAGAACCTAGATTAACCGACGTAATTGGGACCGAACCTACATCGGATAATCGAAATTTCCAGATAATCGAAAATTTATCAATAATCATCTAGTTTAACATGTAACATTGTCAATGAACTGCTATGATGACTATTTAAACTGCTAAATAAAAATCTAAATTCAAATTATGCATGAAAATAAATTTATTTTGAAACAAATTATTTAGGCATGCCAATCTTGAACGAACAGTAAGCGATATGACATTCATTTCTCTTCTCTCTTTTGAAATTCTGCAGCTGTGAAAATTTCTTTTCGTGATAAGATGACAAAAGGGGTTTCATTCCCTGCATTTTCTTACAATCAGAGAGTGTAATAACATTCTAATTAGTGCTCCCTATTAAACGTGTATACGAGTATACGTATAATACGTATTATACGGGGTGCAGATTTTAGATACGTATGATACGACCAAGGCGGTTATACGTATTATACGAAACAGCATATACGGTACATCGTATTTAAGGATCTTACAATAGCGGTTAAACGTATAAACTTTTAAACGGTTTTCGTTGATTGCTTAAAAAATTACGCCTTTCTCCTGCTTGTCTGCGGATCAGAGACTTTGAACAGCCGCTGTGCAGTCAGTACTTGGAAAAAAAAAATCGGAATATATTTTTAGTTTAGATTTTGTTTCCCCCACCCCTCAAATCTAAACTATTAATTATGAAATGATTTAATGATTACCTCTCGCATATCTGTAACACACGGACATAGCTTTTTAGGTAGATTTCGTAAGAAATACTACCTATTACATTCTCACCTAAGTTGGAATTTTTGAAAAATTTTTGTAGATCTACGCCGATCATGACTCCCAGAACCCAAAACCATCACCAGTTCAAAACTTTATATCTATCTATCTATCTATCTATGTCACTTTTTTATGAACACGATAACTGGAAAAATTTTGCATAAATCTCTTTCAAACTGATACATAAAATCAAGGGGCATAAAATCTCGGTCAAGTTCGTTAATGGGCAAAATCGAACCAAGGGGGGGAAATGGGGGGGCTTTTTGTGAAAACAGAAAAAAACCATAATTTCTTAATTATTATACGTATCGAATCCGTTTAAAGTTATTATTACTTCTAGGAAAAGAACCGAAAATTTATGTATGACAGATTTTTGATATAATTAAAAATGGCCCAAAGGGGGGGAAGGGGGGTTTTAGAAGAAAAAAAATCATAGCTTCGTCAATTCACAAGATATCAAATCCGTGTAAATTTATTATTAATCCCCTTAATATTATATAAAACTTTTATATTGACAAGTTTTTTATAGGACCAACCGTTATAGCAAAAAAAAAAAAAAAATTAAAAACAAAAAAAAATCCCTGTCGGCTCCGCCTGCAAACAAGTTATTAATCGAAGTAGGTGGTTTCAACTCCCGCATCTTTTCAAAACTGATACATAAAATCAAGGGGCATAAAATCTCGGTCAAGTTCGTTAATGGGCAAAATCGAACCAAGGGGGGGGGGGGGGCTTTTTGTGAAAACAGAAAAAAAACCCATAATTTCTTAATTATGATGCGTATCGAATCCGTTTGAAGTTATTATTACTTCTAGGAGAAGGGCCGAAAATTTATGTATGACAGATTTTTGATATAATTAAAAATTGCCTTAAGGGGTGGGGCGAGGGGTTTTAGAAGAAAAAAATCATAACTTCGTCAATTCCCAAGGTTTCAAATCCGCTTAAATTTATTATAAATCCTCTTAATCTATACTAATATTATAAAGGAGTAAAGATTGTTTGTTTGTTTGTTTGTTTGTTTGTAGGGGTAATCTCTGGAACTACCGAACCGATTTCAAAAGTGATGGTGGCAAATTGATGGTGACAACCCCTGCTCTAACATAGGCTATATTTTATGTCGATGCCACTACCCCAGGGGGGTGCAGGAGCGGAAAACGTTCTAAAATTGCGGGTTTTAGAAGAAAAAAATCATAACTTCGTCAATTCCCAAGGTTTCAAATCCGCTTAAATTTATTATAAATCCTCTTAATCTATACTAATATTATAAAGGAGTAAAGATTGTTTGTTTGTTTGTTTGTTTGTTTGTTTGTTTGTAGGGGTAATCTCTGGAACTACCGAACCGATTTCAAAAGTGATGGTGGCAAATTGATGGTGACAACCCCTGCTCCAACATAGGCTATATTTTATGTCGATGCCACTACCCCAGGGGGGTGCAGGAGCGGAAAACGTTCTAAAATTGCGGGTTTTAGAAGAAAAAAATCATAACTTCGTCAATTCCCAAGGTTTCAAATCCGCTTAAATTTATTATAAATCCTCTTAATCTATACTAATATTATAAAGGAGTAAAGATTGTTTGTTTGTTTGTTTGTTTGTTTGTAGGGGTAATCTCTGGAACTACCGAACCGATTTCAAAAGTGATGGTGGCAAATTGATGGTGACAACCCCTGCTCTAACATAGGCTATATTTTATGTCGATGCCACTACCCCAGGGGGGTGCAGGAGCGGAAAACGTTCTAAAATTGCGGGTTTTAGAAGAAAAAAATCATAACTTCGTCAATTCCCAAGGTTTCAAATCCGCTTAAATTTATTATAAATCCTCTTAATCTATACTAATATTATAAAGGAGTAAAGATTGTTTGTTTGTTTGTTTGTTTGTTTGTTTGTTTGTAGGGGTAATCTCTGGAACTACCGAACCGATTTCAAAAGTGATGGTGGCAAATTGATGGTGACAACCCCTGCTCCAACATAGGCTATATTTTATGTCGATGCCACTACCCCAGGGGGGTGCAGGAGCGGAAAACGTTCTAAAATTGCGGGTTTTAGAAGAAAAAAATCATAACTTCGTCAATTCCCAAGGTTTCAAATCCGCTTAAATTTATTATAAATCCTCTTAATCTATACTAATATTATAAAGGAGTAAAGATTGTTTGTTTGTTTGTTTGTTTGTTTGTTTGTTTGTAGGGGTAATCTCTGGAACTACCGAACCGATTTCAAAAGTGATGGTGGCAAATTGATGGTGACAACCCCTGCTCCAACATAGGCTATATTTTATGTCGATGCCACTACCCCAGGGGGGTGCAGGAGTGGAAAACGTTCTAAAATTGCGGGTTTTAGAAGAAAAAAATCATAACTTCGTCAATTCCCAAGGTTTCAAATCCGCTTAAATTTATTATAAATCCTCTTAATCTATACTAATATTATAAAGGAGTAAAGATTGTTTGTTTGTTTGTTTGTTTGTTTGTTTGTAGGGGTAATCTCTGGAACTACCGAACCGATTTCAAAAGTGATGGTGGCAAATTGATGGTGACAACCCCTGCTCCAACATAGGCTATATTTTATGTCGATGCCACTACCCCAGGGGGGTGCAGGAGCGGAAAACGTTCTAAAATTGCGGGTTTTAGAAGAAAAAAATCATAACTTCGTCAATTCCCAAGGTTTCAAATCCGCTTAAATTTATTATAAATCCTCTTAATCTATACTAATATTATAAAGGAGTAAAGATTGTTTGTTTGTTTGTTTGTTTGTTTGTTTGTAGGGGTAATCTCTGGAACTACCGAACCGATTTCAAAAGTGATGGTGGCAAATTGATGGTGACAACCCCTGCTCCAACATAGGCTATATTTTATGTCGATGCCACTACCCCAGGGGGGTGCAGGAGCGGAAAACGTTCTAAAATTGCGATCTTTTCTATACTGAAGCAGCTAGAAATTTGAAATTTGGCATTGTAGTTACTTATAAGATGTAAATGCTCTCTAAGTACAAAATTAAAAAAAAATCGAAATTTAAAAGGGTGAAATGAGCGAAAAGCGTTCTAAAAACATTCTAAATTACAATTTCTATGGAATCTCTAGAACTACCGAACCAATTTCAAAAGTGATTGTGGCAAATTGATGGTGACAACCCCTGCTCCAACATAAGCTATATTTTATGTCGGTGTCACTAACTCCAGGAGGGTGCAGGAGCGAAAAACATTCTAAAATTGCGATTTTGTTTATACTGAAGGAGCTAGAAATTTGAAATTTGGCATTGTAGTTACTTATAAGATGTAAATGCTCTCTAAGAAAATTTTTTTTTAAAAAAATCGAAATTTAAAAGGGTGAAATGAGCGAAAAGCGTTCTAAAAACATTCTAAATTACAATTTCTATGGAATCTCTGGAACTACCGAACCGATTTAAAAAATGATGGTGGCAAATTGATGGTGACAACCCCTGCTCCATCATAGGCTATATTTTATGTTGGTGTCACTAACTGCAGGGGGGTGCAGGAGCGAAAAACTTTCTAAAATTGCGATTTTTTTTATACTGAAGGAGCTAGAAATTTGAAATTTGGCATTGTAGTTAGTTATAAGATATAAATGCTCTCTAAAAACAAAATTTAAAAAAATCGAAATTTAAAAGGGTGAAATGAGCGAAAAGCGTTCTAAAAACATTCTAAATTACAATTTCTATGGAATGTCTGGAACTACCGAACCGATTTCATAATTGATGTTGACAATCCCTGCTCCAACAGCCTCTTTAATAAAAAACTGTGTTTCTGACGACTGGGTTTATCGCTAATTGTTGCCACAGATTAATCTCGGAAAATGAAACATTTGAAGTTACTGAAAAAAAAAATAGTAGCTCGAAAAGTATTTGTCAGAAAATTGTTAGGCAAACTGCGTTTGAAAGGTAAAAAATTGTATTTTTCTTGATATAAATTTCAAATCTAATGATTATGCCATTTTTCAAATATTGAATTTGAAAAATTACCAAATTTCACAATGGAGTACCATAGCGAAACCTTCATACGTAAAAAGATAATGATAAAGGCGACGTGTCCTGGCGTGTATATTGGCTATAGCACGAGTCACAAATTATAGTAGCCTTATTATTCTGTTAAAATATAAAAGTGAATTATGAAATGTCAATATTTTGTTGGATTAAAAGTTCGTTATAAGAAATTGACCAGCGTAGCGGGCGTAGCTTGCTAGTATTATCTAAAACTTTTATACTGACAAGTTTTTTATAGGACCAAATCTTATAGCAGAAAAAAAAATCTCTGCTAGATCCGCCTGCAAACAAGTTAGGTTTCGAAGTAGGCGGTTCCAACTGCCGCATCATCGCAAAAAGGTCATTTCTTCCGCAATTCCCGACAAACAGGCGCCCCACGGTCTGCGTCTTCGAAATCTACCTGTGCCTGTAGGCCGAGCCGTCAGGGATTTTTTTTTTATTTATAGCATGGACATTTCGCCAAAAACATTAGTATTGCAGAACACAAACTTACATTGACTTCATATTTTATACTGACATTGATCAATCAAAACTCCTGGGAAGTTTCATAATCTTATTTTTATTTTAAAGCACCCCACGGAGGGCACTCCCCCCCCACCGGCCTATATCTCTAGTACAGATAATAGGCCGTAACAAATAACTAACTAAACATCCTTTTATTTTATTTAAGAATACTTTTTTCCACATTAAAAATATTTTGAAAATACGTTTTACAGCAAAAAAGAAAAGAGAAGGTAAGTCATTTTAAGCTTGTATGATTGCGTTCTGAAACCTGCAGTGACGATTATTTGTTAGGCTATAAGTAATCGAAATTTTTAGGTACTAACACAAAAAAAGAAATTTGTCAATAATAACAACAATTCTTAAAAAGCAATATCTTGTAATGCACATACACTTTGTATAAAAAATACCACGAGTGTCATGGTTAAAAAATAAAATTTCGTTATACATTAACACAGAGTAGTAAACATTAGCACCGTGGAAAGAACAACATTTGACCTCCTGGACGCAATTTGAGTAAACGCACACAAAAATAAATAAATATATATTTAAATTACGAAAAAATATACTTAATAAGGATTAACAATAAATCTGAAACGTGTATATTATCCTTATTTGCACAAAAAGTCTTTTTACTTTCGTTATATATTTACAATAATCGTTTATAGGGAAAATAACAAGATTCCATGTATGAAACATAAACAGATTGCTAAAGTAACGCCACCGATTTCCAACTTGTTCTCTGTTCAGTGACGTAACACTGATGAGATCCATTGGCATTAAAAGTAAGTACGATGCTTGAAATGTACGTATACTTGAATTAAACGTATACTTGAATTATACGTTTAACGATATACGTTTATACGTATCCGGATACGTTTAAACAATTATTTTAAGGTATACGTATTTCTTAAATACGTATTATACGTATATACATATATCGGTTAAACGTATAACTGAAATACGTATCGCATCCGGAGCACTAATTCTAATGTTGTGACACTCGGCAGTACGGTCTTACAAATTTCGAAATGGGTAGTGTTTTTGTTTAGAACAGGGACGGACCACAGGGGATGGGGGGAAAGAGTACACTTATACCGAGATCGGAGCTTGCAAGAGCTCGAGCTAATTTCAAAGGAATTCTAAGAAATTGGAACCAAAATATTTATATGTACTCATAGTTCGGAAAGGAACGCTTGCATACACAAAGAATGTGAAAGTAAAAAAAAAAAAGGTCCGGAAACCGACGTCAGTTTACGGAGAGATCCGGTTAAACGAGGGCCGGATAATTGAGGTTCTACTGTATCATGATAAATCGGCATCCTTATATCATGATATTCCAATATATCGATATTGTGACAAAGTAGTAAAATATCAAGTTATGTATGAGACTCACATTATCGATATTGAATATACTAGGGCACCCAAACTGGGCTTCTCGGTATAGAGAATAATGTGAAAAACATTTATTGAAAACTCTAGATTTTTTTACATTTATTTTTATTTTTTCAGATTGCTCCCTAGCAACACCAAAGTGCATTTTTATATGAAATATGTCAATTATATATTCAAATGTTTTTTTTCAATTTATTAAAAGGCGGTAATTTTGTATTGGGCTTGTGCCAGAAGTTAATAGCCGAAGAAATCGCTAAAAATATCATTATCTACAGCAGTTTTTTTTTATTCTGATAATTTCAACGGTTTTAAAATCTTATTTCAATTACACGTCTATTAAATTTGTGTTTCATTTATACTATTTTATTTATTGCTTAGTGAGATTGTAAATTCATTATTGAATATTAGCTGGAAACAAATGATGAAATTTTTATATTGTTTAAAGTGCAAACGGATTAATATTTTGTAATTGTCTGAAAGCTGGTGTTGACCGTCTGGTGTTGGCTGTCTGAAAACTACCCCGTGGTTTGGGGTAATTTCCAGGTAGCTATATTTGTGCGGCTATTTAAGGGACTTATTTGATCACCAACTACATTAATTAAGATACACCTTTGTAAAATGTTATTAAATTAGAAATCCAAATTAGAGGTTTTGCAGATGATTCTAAATACATTAAAAAGACTTAAAAACGCATTTGTAACTGTACACCCAAAATCAATTTATATTTTCAGGAATAAAAGTTTGTTTTATGGTACTTTTTTACATAAATAGTTTAGCTACAGTAGCTACATTTGTTTTACATAAATTTGTGTAAACCAGTAAAGAATTTCAGATTTTTTAAACAGTTCTAAAATGCTGAAAAAAATATAAATAAAAATCAACACAAATAAGAATATAAACCTAACACAAATTTTGTTAAAAAAATGTATATATAATTTAGTAGCCTAATTATTTTTCATATTGCAATTAAATTTTGACATGGCTAATAATTTTAATTTTCTTTGTAAAAAAGTTTCCCGTTGTACAATTCTTTGACATCTTTAACAGCTTCAACATTGAAAGGATCAACCTACTGAGTCTCAATATGTCCAAAAATCAAAAAGGACCTGGCAACAACTTCAACTTGATCTTTCTTTGGACACCAATATGGGTCATCCCCAAGCCAGTTAAAAAATTTCTTTTAAACTTCCAATCTCATCTTTGCAGAACAACTTTTGTACCTGTCCCAGATAGAATGTTTGGTCATAATATACTGCATATATATTTGATTCTGAAATGAATCTGTAAGATGCTATATCTTACACTTTCTTCATAAATATCTCTATCTGTCGGGCATTATGAGGTAAATTTTTCTTAAATAGCCCTGTGGTCTCATCATGACTTAGCATAAAGCCCTCTCCACCCAGTATTTGCATTTTAAGTTACAGATGGTCTTTGGAAGTTGTAGTTTAGTATGAAACTCCCCATAAATCTCTCAAAAACAATTAATTTACCATGTAGTACCGCTCAAAACACGTTTTGTAACACATATTAGTGTCTGGAAATAACCCTGAAGGCTGTCTGATAATTACCCCAGTGTTTCTGGAAAGATACACTTTTTAAAAATTCAATTTTCTCCCAGATGGACATCCAAATAATGTTACTTCTTTGTTTGCAAAAAGATAACATACACTAGTATCCAAACATGAAGTAGCACTTGGGTTAGTGTTGTTACACCCAAGAAATTAAAATTTGAAATCAGTAAAGCAAAAAGCTAAACAATAATTTTTTTTATATCATTTAGGAAACCAATTTTGTACAAGACGTAGTAAGCTGCTAATTACTAAGAAAATACTAATTGAAATAGGAAAATAGTTGATTTTACTAAAAATAAAAGTGTTTTGGCCAGATTCCAATTAGAGTTTTAATGCTGTCTGTTAATTACCCCCAGATTCCTCTGTCTGAAAATTACCGCGGCTATCCTAAAGATGTTTGGTATCTACAGAATAAAAAATTTCTCAAAATTATGTCATTTCCCACATAATCCTAATAAGTATTCAATAAAATATTTTTAAATGATTGTAGTAAATTATACACTATTCTTGAAAGCATTGAACAGTTTTGATGTTGAAAATTATGTCATTCTCAAAAGAAAAGACGTATTTTCATCCATGAAAATAAAATATTTTACTAGGATTGTGTCAATATGATGCCATATTCATTGGCTTTTACTTCTGCTCATAAATGTACTGCATAAGGAAATTCTTTGATTAGTACACAGTAATATAGTCAAGTTTTTGGGATATGTACCATTTATTTGGATTTTACATCACTGCTTCAAACATGTTTTGGGAATTGGAAAGCATGCAGGAGAGTCAGCCTCTTAGTAATATAAAAACAATAAATATTAGCTGATTTCATGTCCTTTTCCATGTTTGTCTATTAAGGTAATGTAACATAAAGAAGTGTAAAAATAATATATATATATATATATATAACCATTAATGAAACATTACCATAACACCAACAAAAACTATGAAATTATGAATTAGTATGTAATAATTAATTGACAACGATAGTATTCCCCAACACTCTGAATATAGATACCATATATTTATTTAAAAGAAGAAGAAATTAAATTAAAAATTGAAAAAATGAAATTTGTGGAATTTAGACAGAATTTTCAGGTCCCAAATGCCTAAATACCAATAATAAAATGTGTGGTTTCATCATCATATTAGCCATAACATTTCTAAAGAATATGATTTTGGGATTACCACACCATAATAGAGAAAATTGTGAAAAAATCAAAAAGTTCAAAAAATAAATACAATATTAAAAAGGAGAGAAACCTTACCCCATGAAAAAGAGAAAAAGCAGTAAAATTTAATCATAAAGTTCAAAATACAACTGGATTAAGAAAGATATAGGGAAAAGAGCACAACAGTTACCAGATATACAGGAGTCATCACATAACACAGGCAATGAATTGCAGAAAATCATTACATGTTGCTAAAATAAGTTTTAAAAGATGATTGACCATGGAATATTATTGTACAGCAAAGCAAAACTCAAACCATGGTGCTGCTATCTATCAGAAAATTAGTGAATATTCTATGATTTAATAAAAGCAGTGGATTAAAATTATTAATTAAAGATTAAACCAAATACTGTCTAAAGAATGATAGCTATTAGTTAAAAAATATATAAATAAAATTAAATAATGAAATTATGTTGATAAAATGTTCAATTACATTAACATAAAAATGGAAGTATTAATGAAAAATTCTATGTTAAAAAATTAAATGTAAAATGGTAAAATTAATAATTATTGATTAATGCTACAGAAAAATATTTGTACCAAGCAATGACATAGCCACAATTAAATAGCTTTGCGAAAAATGCAACATCACGTAAATTAATTTATAATCAAATTAAAATAATAAATTATAAGAATTAAGCTGCTAAGGATTTAAAATTAATATTAATTAAATAATGAAATTAATTAGTTACATATAATGTTTATGCAAACAATGTTAAAAATTAAATACACATGATATAAGTGGATAGGGTAGAACATTAAATAAAAAATAATACATGTATTATATTAGCATTTAAGGAAGTATACATTATATTAGAAGTTAATATGATATTGTCCACAGTGGGCATTAATGTAAATACAATTAATCAAAAACATTCTTAATATTAATGAATATAAATACATTTAAATTAATTAATGAATATGTAAATATAACTACATTAATTTGCATATAAAAGTATCAAATCATAGTCCATTATAAAATGTGTATTAGCAAACGTATGTGTAAATCAAAATGCCCCATTTTTTAAAATATAAATTAACTATGCGTTTTTTCTAGACAACGCCGCCACACCTCCGTAATCTAACATCTACCCACCCATCCGTCCTATTACATATATTTTTTTTTATATAATTATTTTCCAATTTTATATGTATTTTTATACATTTTTTAACGCATGTACTGATTTGGTTGCTAAGATCATTTAAGTACTAATTATATATTAAAGAATATATGAACTTTTTTGGAAAACCATGTTGTAATGCATCATAGATTAGTTTGCAATTAGTTGAGAAGAACATAAACTCTTTATTTTATATGTATGATTAAGGAGTATATTACGATATACAGAATTATGAACACAAGATTTAAAATTAGTAAATGTATTAACTTTAAATTTAAATTCTTTACGTTTGTCAAATATATCAATTATTGTTTTGTTTTCTTTAAGTGTAATTTTAAGATCTAAAAAGTTAATAGTATTGTTAGAAAGGAAGTTTCCCGTTAATTCTAAATTAGTAGGATAATCTACTGGAAATATAGAAATATTGGTATGATCAGTGGCAATTAAAATTATGTCATCAATATAACGATATAAATGTATATTACTGTTAATAAAAGTACGTTCATAGAGATACAAGTATAAGTCAAAAAGTATACTAGGTGTACATACCCCTTGTGGTATACCGACTTTCTGTAAATAAAATGCGTTATCAAGCATTATAAAATTATTATATATAATGAAATTTGTTAGTTTTAAAATTAGCAGTATCTATATGAATTGGTATATTCTTCAGACAAAAATGGGGCAACTCTTTTGTAGTTGTTTTAAGTAATTGGAATTTTCACATTTTAAAAAGCAATCACAACATGGGTTTCTTTTCTGCTGGATCTTTCAAATTTAAAAATTACCTATTACTTGTATTAAAATCAGCCTAAATTTATTATATACATATCCTTTCATTTTTTTGTTTTTAAATAGGCATTACTTTTTGTTTTCACAGTTACTTGAAACATCTATGGCGAAGTACCCATAAATATGAGACTTGTAACTGGAGACAATTGAAATCTTTCAACACCACATGCCCCCAACAAAATAATAATTATGACTGTGGTCTTTTTTTACTTCAGTTTGCAGAATGTTTTCTTCAGGTGTGTATTAATTTACAAAAACTTTTATAAATGTTTTATAAATTAATGTTCTTTTATTTCTTATAATATTTGAAATATTTCATGCTAGTTGTTTGAAAATTGCTCAATATATCATAGTTAACAACTCCAATAAAATTTCAGTAGACATTTAAATTATAAAACAACTCCCAAACAATAAAAAAAATCTCAAATCTATGGGTGTTTCTGACTACAAATTACTATATTCTTTGGATGACTGCCAAAAAACAGTAGTTTCGAATAAAATTTATTTGTAAACTCAATTTCATTTTTTTTAAATAATTTTCAAGCATGATTTTTTAAAAATGTATCTCAACATTGAATTTTTTTTGCTACAGTAATGTAAAATAGCTAGTAGTAACAGATGAGTTGCCACAATTAGCAGTTGATTGTCCAAAGCAAATTAAAAAGTGTTTTTTTTCTATTACATTAACTTCCATATTTGGGTCCACACTTCCAAACATTGTAATAATAGCTACAAGGTTCTTTAAAATGAATGTCAATATGACTAAATATCCTAAACAACATTTTTGCATCAAATCACATTTTCTCAAATATGCCATTGGCTACAGACCCAATTACAGAAGATTAACCATAAAATCAGATTAGCCTATAAAACATGGAACTATGGTGATAAACTGAAATCTATCAACAACAACAAAATAAATATATTTTTTTAATAACGTGAGATCAACACTTCATCTCTCTCTCTCTCTCTTTCATTTTTCATTTTTGTGATTCTTTCATATTGTTTGTCAGAAAAATATTAATACAGGCTTAACGCTGAAATTTTTGAGACAGGTACTATATATGCCAAAATAAATATTACTTGAATATTTAAATTTGAATTATTTTATGTCTGCAGACGATAATTTGCGACAACAGTTGCAATTTAGCTATCATAGAATAAATTTTGAAAGACGAGAAAATTATATTGATGTGAAAGCATTCTTAAGCTATGATTTTTAATTCCGACTACATCAAGAAGAATACCTCCAACGTCTACAACTAGCATATAGAAATGAACATCTCATGCCACTCTTTTCGGATGGTATGCGGAATTTAGAAGAAATTCTCTCATGTATTAATAACACACTAGAAGACCTTTGTCAGATGTAGTTCCCAGAAAATGTGTCGATTGTATGAAAAATGTCAATCGATGATAATTGCTGTACTTACCAAATGATACAGAAGTAACTTAACATTGGATCCGCTGCTATATATAAAATTATTCATGAAGACTGCATTTGAAAAAATTAGTTTGTCGCTGAGACCACTATAATTTAACAGAACACCAAAAAGCAGATCATGTTAGAATAAGTACAGAGACACTAAACATACTTAATGATGGTGAACACTGCATTATTTCTAAAATTTTAACTGGTGATAGGACTTACATACCTTTTTTTTGACATTCCATCACATCAAGAAACTAAAGCATGGCTTTTGAAGATGACCTCAAAGCAACAATGATGAAAAGACAATGAATGAGTGCTTATTTTTATGCAAAATCTGCAAAAAGTCTTTACTTTTTTATGTCCTATTATTTCTTAATTTAGGGGTAAAAAGTCTTCTGCGTTTCTGTGAATTTCCAATTTTTAAAAAAATTTCATCTAAATTTCTCTTTTTCTGAAAACTTACTTCCCGCTCCCTCCACAGTACAAAAAGTTTAAAATATTTAAAACTCTTTATTTTTTTAAACTTTTTCTGTTCTATTTATTATTTTATCCTAACAATAAATAATCTATCGTATAAATTTTGTTAAAATTTCACCAAAATTTCCCTTTTTCGAAAAATTCTTCCCCTTTTTGCCCCCCTCCTCTTACTAAGCACACAAATTTAAAGTC
Organism: Maratus michaelseni; assembly: GCA_963931845.1. Classification (NCBI taxonomy): domain Eukaryota; kingdom Metazoa; phylum Arthropoda; class Arachnida; order Araneae; family Salticidae; genus Maratus; species Maratus michaelseni. The sequence continues at coordinate 31,204,957 of OZ007599.1, forward strand.
TTTAAAACTCCTCAATTTATTTTTTTGTCCTATTTGTAAATATTTAGCAAGGTAAATGAATAATAAGTCATCTAATACCCCCCCCCCAAAAAAAAAAAATAAATAAATAAATAAATAAATAAAATAAAATAAATAAATAAATAAATAAATAAAAATAAATAAATAAAAATAAATAAATAAAAATAAATAAATAAATAAATAAATAAATAAATAAATAAATAAATAAAAATAATAATTTGCTTTTCACCCTTTGCTTCTTCACCAGTTTACCTAGTTAAACAAACATCTTTAAAAGTATTGTTTCTTCTATTTTAACTTTTTCTGTTCTATCTGTTACATTTTTACCTGAAATTGACGTTTCCCTTTTGCCCTATTTCCTCCCCCCCCCCCTAAACTTACCAAGTACACAATATTTAAAGTCTTTGATGCTCTTTAATTTAATTTTTTTGTCCTATTTGTAAATCTCTAGTAAGGTAAATAATCAGTCATTTAATAACCCCCCCTCCTCCGAAAAAGAATCTGCTTTCTCCTTTCCTCCCCCCAACCAGTTCACAAAGTTTGAAATCTTTAAAAGTTTAAATTTTTTTTCACTCTATTTGTTATTTTATTGCAACAATAAATAATGAACCATCTAAAATCCTCCCCTTCATTCAAAAATGCCGATCCTTTTTCTTTTTTTTTTTCATAGCACACAAAAGTTTTGAAATCTTTTTATTTTTTTATGTCCTATTTATAATTTTTATTAACAGTAAATAATTAATCATCTAATAAACTTCTTACCTCCCATGAAATTTCTGAATCTCTTCATTGCCCCCCCCCCTCCCCCACTAAGCTCACAAAGTTAATAATCTTCAACACTCTTTAATTTTTTTAAACTTTCTCTGCTCTATTTGTTATTTTATTGTAACAATAACAATAAATAACCATTTAAAATCCTCCCCCCACTGGAAATTGACGGTTGCCTGTCCTCCTCTCCTCCTCTTTCTTACCACACAAAACTTTTAAAACTCTTTCTTTTTTTTTTCTTCCCCAATTGTAAATCTTTAGTAATGATAAATGACTAAGCAATCATCTAATCAGCCTCTTTCTACCTCCCCAAAAAGTTGTACTTATCTCATTTTGCTCCTTCCTCCCTTCCCCAGCTTACAAAGTTTAAAATATTTGAAACTTAAAATTGTTTTTAACTTTTCTGTTTTATTTGTTTCTTTATTATAACAATAAATAATCGCTCATGTAAATTTCTCCTCCGAAATTTCCCCCTTTTTCCTTCCCTTGTACAAAGTATACAGAGTTAAAATAAAAAAGATGAAGTTTTTTAATATTTTATCTGCAATTATTTTCCTGACCTATTTGTAACTCTATAGTAGTGGTAAATAATCATCTACTCTGACTCTCTTCCCCCCTCCCCTGCCCCCAAAAAATCTGTACTTCTCTGTCCTTTAACCCTCATTCCTCTTACACTTTGCAGTGACAATATAGTTAAATAACCATCTGAATTCCCCTTTCCAGAATTTTGAATACTCTTACCCCGTCTTATACCTGAAAGTCCGTTAAACTTCCAATATGACATCATACTAATTTTCCTTTTGATTCTCTAATGACATCGTATTAACCTGCTTTCTGTACTTACACATACTCCTTGTATTATTGAGAAATGTTTGAAAAATTTCCGTTAAACTACCAATATGACGTTATATTCATCTTTTTTTAACGCTTTCCAACCTAGTTGAAAAGTGTTTATGACTTCGGTTTGTCTGGCCGTATGGCCGTCTGCCGTCTGTCCGTGCTCTAACTCCCGTAAATATGCTCGGATTGCTCTGCAATTTTTATATGTTATAGTCGTTATCTATAGCATGTTCCCTATTTCAACGGAAGTGTGTAGCACTGATAGTTTTTTTACAGGGAGACTCAAAAGAATTCCGTTACATTGCGGTCTATGGGGAAAAATCATTGACGGTTTATTTAAATAATGTTTCACTATTTTAAACGCATTGAAATTTATATATATCACTAAGGTGCATTAGAAGAAGCTTAATATGGAATAGGGTGTGCATAGCACTTATAGTTACTTTACAGGGACAGTCAAAAGAATTCCGTTACATTACGTCATGGAGAAAAATCGTCTGCGGTTTATTTAAATAATGTTTCCCTATTTTAAACGCATTGAAATTTATATATATCACTAAGGTGTATTTCAAGAGGCTTACTACAGAATAGTGTGTGTACAGCAGTCATCGTTCATTTACAGGGACGCACAAAAGTTCGCGAACACATTTCCGTATTATTTAACTCCAGACGGAGAATTTTAAACTGTGCTACGCGTTTCCTAACTGAACTAAAATTTAACATCCTATGTAGTATATATACAAATCTATAGATCCTATACAGGGCTGAATAAAAGTATTCGGATTACTTAGATGTTATCTTTTAGCTAATTAAACGGTATCATTTGTAAAATTATTTTGGAAGCGTTGGAAAGTGTTACATAATCTATGCTTGACGCATGATTTTTCGTTCTTGTTTTTAATTGTTGAAACTTTCTATTTCCTTTTTCATGTGGAAATCTTTCATTAGAAAATTAATTATTGCGGAAAGAATTTTATTGTGGAATTTTAATTGTTGGCAACTGCTATAACGAAAAAAATGTTTAAATTTAATAGGAAATGGCTTTTAGATTTTTTATTTTTTATTAATTAAAAATTAACTATACATTATTTTGATTCCAGATTACTTCAGTTGTCTTGGTCGTGTTTTAAGACAATATACGTAAAATTTCACAACTCTTGCTTCTAAACTGTTGATTTGTATATAAATGCAGACAGACAGACAGACAAATTTTCCTTTTTATTTATTAGATAACAGGCAGAAAACAGCCAATAAAGCTTTTGTGAGGTTTTGGCTTGAATTTTTCGCTTTTATTACGGGCTGTTCCAGGCCGGACAGCATAGAAATTTCAGTCCGTACCAACCAGAAAAATGTAGTGTTTATTCTGGGAAGAAAAGTAAAAACAGCAACATGGCTTAATTGAAAAATTGGAAGTACCACACAAAAATAGTATTGTGCAGTCATAAAATGGCACAGTGTGATTAAATGTGCAGTCAAAGAATCCCAAATGTTTTATTGGCATTATTTTCCTTTAGAAAAAATAAAATAAAGTATTTGTGGCAAACAGATTCCTTCAGAAACGACGAAACAAACTTACAAGAGATTGCAGAGCACACTCATAACTAACAATTTTTGCATAGAAAACCAGTCTATTTATTCAAGAAGAAATCTGATATTTATGCAGACATTTAGCAATAATGGTAATAGTTTAACAAAATTTTCAACAGCCTTACCTTTCTTTATGCGAAATATGAAATCATGAAAAAGGCTGGAAATGCATATTAACATCGTATAGAATTTAAACTAGTTTCATTTCGAAATATGGACTGCCTAGATCAGCACTGTTTGGACTCGAATGATGATAACTTCCATCAATTCTTGTGACATTGTTGCATTTGACATAAAGCAAGATATGTCTATTGAATTCATTCTTTAAAATAACTTCAAAATTTTGATCAAGAATTCGTATTTGGCTTGGAGTGAAACATTTCATGTTTTGGATTGAACAAACGGATTGTCTCCTTGGTTTCCTACGCATTTTTTTTCGTATTCTTTCACCCTTTAAAGTATTTCTTACGAAATCTACCGAAAAATCTCTGTAAATTTGAAATATTTTTGAAAATATGATAAATTTTGGAAACATTGTTTGAGTAAAAATTTCAGAGTTTATTGCAATTTTAAAAATACCTAAAATCTAGGAAAACAATCGTTGAAAATCCAATATGTTGTCATAAAATTTCTATCTTCTGGTGGTGCAAACCGAAATTTGATATTTTATTATGTAATGAATTACCTGTTTAAATTTTCCCGTAGGGTTAACATAGGATTTTATGATCTGTGAAGGAAAAAAAAAACCTGTTTCTCCATTTTATCTTAGAGATGGGCTGAAATATGTGGTAAAACATTAAATACTAAATTGTAAAAATCATATATTTTGCTTTAAAAAATGTGCTATATTGTATCACTTCTTTTAATTGTTCATCTAAAATCATTAAAAACTACTAGCAGCACATGTTTTTGTGTCATTTTACTATTTTGGAATGCATCTTATAAATCAAATCATTGAAAACAAACAGTAAATTAGGTGTTATTTTTGGTGTGTAGGTGAAGTAGCCCCTGTATTAAATCGTATTTAGCAAGATGCATTAGTGTGGTTCATTTATATAGCATTTATTGTTTTTTTCTTTTCTTTTTTTTCATATAAGAATCTATTCTTAGTTATTTACAAGACTATTTAATTATTATTGTTTCAGAACCCCTTTACAAAGTTTGAAGATCCGATCGACGTAACAGACTGGTTCAATCAAGATAAGATTACCGAAAAGAGAAAAGAAATGAAGTCAATAATAGAAAACTTTATAACAAATCCTTGCATGTGAACATCCATGCTCTATGATTTCAAGCTTGTAAACCATAATCATAAGGAGAGGTGTTTTGTAAATTATATCATTATTAGAAAACAATTTCTTACTGCTTTGTTTAAAAATATGTTTGTATAACTGTAAAACTGTATAAAAATGATTAAAAAGTTACTTAAAATAGTTGTATTTATTATACATGAAATAATTTTAAAACATTGGTATCAAAACTGTTTTGAGTATGAACACTTATTATATGATGCAGTGGCATGCCAGCATATGTTTTCTGGGTCATTTCACAGAATTTTGATAACCATGAGTTGCCACAACATTTTTGGATCATATATGGATATCTATATAGAATTGAAGTTAAAATACATTTCCAAAAAAGTACTATCTTAAAAATCTTTTAAATTATAGGGATTAAAAGGATCAAAGGCTTATAAAATATTGCATATTTTCTGAACTAGTAGAGGTAAACAAAAAGTTCATGGTGATTTGAATTCTTCACACTTTTTCTATTAGGTCATGTAAATGCCATTGATTTATCTTATTTTTATTTTAATTGAGAACTTTAAAATACAATATGTACAAAAATATTAGTCAAAAGACTAGTTTTGAAAAAAATTACATCTCATGAAGGGAAAGAGATACAGTATGTATTTTTTTCTATATGTTATTACTACCTCCAAACATGCTCAGGGAAAAAAATGTTATTGTTGGACTGCAGCATTCATTATTTCTTTATCACATATTTTGCATGCATGTGTATACTAATGACACTGTTAGACTGCTCTGTGAGCAAGAGTATGCTGTTGAGTCAGAAGCTAAATCATATTCCAGCTATGTAAATAAATTTTTTCTTGTTTGTGTTATTAAAATTTTTAATGTTGATCTTCTATGTTTACACTAGATTAATTTTAACACAATTATTCAAATTGGTATAGAAATCATATGAGTTGTAATTTTCCAACTGGATGAAAAATGTCCAGATCCTCCAGATTCGACCGGGATGGCTCAGTTGGTAGAGCATGGCAGCTTTAGCCAAGATATCCCAGGTTCGAATCCTGGCCCGGACATTTTTCATCCAGTTGGAAAATTACAACTCATATTTCTATGTTTAATCTGTCTGCCTTATAAACCAACACTTATCTCTTTTTCGTATCCACCCCCCTCCCTTAATTTCTAACAATTTAAATGTTAAAAATTTTCTAAAATCAGCAATTTGACAACTTTTAACTCAAAAAGGGGAAGCACTATTCATATACAATTTGGCAAGGGAAGAGGGAACTGTCTGTAATCTGTAAGTTTCCTTCTGTTTTTGCAACTAGTCTGCGAGATACAGAATCTTAAAATTGGAGAAATGACAGCCAGCTACGAATAAAAAGTACATTTAGAAACAAGAAATATTCCATTAAATAAATTTTCTGGTCTTAGTTTTAAAAACATTTTCTGGGCTTCACTGTACTTTTAACTAATTAAAAAAAAAAAAATTATTCAATAAAGGTTTCTTGTTTCTAAATGTCCTTTCTATTCATGGCTGGTAATCATTTCTCCAATATCTCGACCAATTGTAAAAACAGAAAATGCCAGCAGAAGCAGTGTCAGAATTTCCATGATTTTTTTTTGAGAAGGGGGGGGGGGGGGTAATGGTCTCCCCGAAAAAATGACCAAATTATTTATATATAATAGAAGTCTACAGGGACCTGGAGCTTGGGAAAAATTTCTTTCATTAATCACATGCTTAATTTTCTTCTGAATTTCATTCTTCCTGGGACGAGCTCGGGCCTTACATTTTTTCTGAAGATTTGAACTAGAATGGGCCTGTATTTCATTCTTTTCTCAGTTTTATTTCGACAGATAATATTGTGACAACTTTTCTCCTTATTTAGTAGCAGTAGCGCAGCCAGAATTTGGTTCTAGGGGGGGTTTTGAGTTTCTGATAAAGGTGGTCGCCGGTTACATGAATCACTGGTTAATGGAATCAGTCTTTTAAATGAATGAAATCATAATGCTTTTCTCCGCAATTAAGTTGGTTATGATTCATTTAAACAACATTAGAGTTACAAACTATAAAATGTACCAATGAAATAACACAAAACTAGATTAGATTTATAAAGTGTTTAACCCGCCAGTGCACGGGTTGCAAAAACGTTGTTCATAAAACACATACATGCTTGGGTCTCACAGACCCAAGCCGTGCACTGGAGGGTTAAAAATGATGGGAGGCAAACTTTAAGATGGAAGAGTACAGTACAGCAAATAATTTTATATACAGTACAGTCGCTGAGTTTCACACGAAAAGTTACTTGTCAATCATATTTGACGTAATAGTAGACAATTTTAAAGCATTAAAACAAAGTATTCTAAACAACGCGAAACTTTCCGATTCATTTTCAAAAATGAAAACACATGCAGGCATGATAATTCAAGTGATTTGTTATCGAACAGTTTTTCATAATAAATGAATATATATTGAATTATAAGCTATTGTTGTCTCAAAATTACTGACTCTTAATGTCTTGGAATTATTCTACGAATTATTTTTCAATGATTACCTTCAATGATTGTCAATACCTTCAATGATTGAATTCAGTTGGAAATGAAAAATGTTGACTCTCACTATGATTCGTCTTACCTAAAGCAAAGATCTTATACAAAGTTTAATCGTGGCATTGTACCAAGCGCGCTTCAAAAAGAGGTCACAAAGTAGCAACAATGTTTTGATCCATGCCGTTTTGTTTTCTAGATGAGTTTTTAATTAATATCTCAGATAATTAGAGACACATTGAAAATCATTACCAACAATCCTTAAATGATTCTGCGTCCATAACCCTCAACTCCCCGCTGAGCACCAGAAAAATAAGACACATAAATGATCTTATAATAGTTCAGTTTTTACTTTTCAAGTATGGAACCTTAATAATGGTGTCAAAATTCTGGTAACCCTCTCCTCTCTAACATTGGCTATATTTTATACAACAATTTCCAAACAATTTTTTTCGGTACAACAATTTCCAAAGGGGTGTAAGAACAAAAAACATTCTAAAATTGCGGTTTCTACGATATTGTTGATTCTAGCAATTTGAAATTTAATCTAGCGGTTACTTTTAAAAGATGTAAATGCTCACTAAAAATGGTTTCTAAAAAGTTCGAAATTTAAAAAGGGGAAAGGAGCAGTAAACGTTCTAAATCGGAGATGAAAGTGATCGTAATTTTTGGTGCATTTAAGTTCATCGAAATAACCCTAGGTTCCCCTCCTGATAGGAAACAGTCCACAGCAAACAAAAAACCAGTACAATCAAAGACGCATAATCACGTGAAAACTTTTTTTTTTATTTCCGGACACATCGACACATCTGGAAAGGGCGAGGGTGGTCCTCTTTCCGCCTCTAAATAATCGACCTTCTTGTTCAACAGTTAGAGAAGATCTGATCTAATTTTTCAGATACATTTTCACCAACACATAAATGAAAATATGCTAAACACTACATTTTCTCACCAGGCACTCAAGGTTTTTTTTTTTTCTGAGAAAGCCAGACATGTGTTAGCAGGGAACACAAAAATGTTGATATTGCATATCTGATGCCGGAATCAATTTATGCAAAAGGGCGCCTGCATTTAACACAAGATAGGAAGAAAGACAAAACAGCATATGTTAAAGTCATCTGCAGTACCTTAAAATAACAAATTGAAACCACAGAGAAGTTACGTACAGGTACATTTCGCCAGCCCGGACCTATGGAGTTGAGGAAATTCAGTAATGCCATTCGTTAGTACTCCGTTAGTACCGGTAAGTACCGAGAGATTTTCGTTTGTACCGCTTCCGTTACGGAGTAACGGACGATTCTTATGTGCGATCTCCGGGCTGGAGAAACATGGGGTTTCCAATAGGAAAAAAATTAAAGTTTCCCGATCGCACTCAAACTATAGGTGTCGTTAGTACTCCGTTAGTACCGGTAAGTACCGAGAGATTTTCGTTTGTGCCACTTCCGTTACGGAGTTATGGCCGATTCTTACTCCGGGCTGGAAAAAAGTGGCATTTCCCACAGCAAGGGTAAAAAATTCTCCGACATCGCACAAATTGTCCGTGTCGTTAGTATTCCATTAGTACCGGTAAGTTCCGAGAGATTTTCGTTTGTACCGCTTCCGTTACGGAGTAACGGACGATTCTTATGTGCGAGCTCCGGGCTGGAGAAACATGGGGTTTCCCTTAGGAAAAAAATTAAAGTTTCCCGATCGCGCTCAAATTATAGGTGTCGTTAGTACTCCGTTAGTACCGGTAAGTACCGAGAGATTTTCGTTTGTACCACTTCCGTTACGGAGTTATGGCCGATTCTTACTCCGGGCTGGAAAAAAGTGGCATTTCCCACAGCAAGGGTAAAAAATTCTCCGACATCGCACAAATTGCCCGTGTCGTTAGTACTCCGTTAGTACCGGTAAGTACCGAAAGATTTTCGTTTGTACCGCTTCCGTTACGGAGTAACAGACGATTCTTATGTGCGAGCTCCGGGCTGGAGAAACATGGGGTTTCGCATAGGGAAAAAATTAAAGTTTCCCGATCGCGCTCAAATTATAGGTGTCGTTAGTACTCCGTTAGTACTTGTAAGTACCGAGAGATTTTCGTTTGTACCACTTCCGTTACGGAGTTATGGCCGATTCTTACTCCGGGCTGGAAAAAAGTGGCATTTCCCACAGCAAGGGTAAAAAATTATCCGTCATCGCACAAATTGCCCGTGTCGTTAGTACTCCGTTAGTACCGGTAAGTACCGAGAGATTTTCGTTTCTAACGCTTCCGTTACGGAGTAACGGACGATTCTTATGTGCGAGCTCCGGGCTGGAGAAACATGGGGTTTCCCATAGGAAAAAAATTAAAGTTTCCCGATCGCGCTCAAATTATAGGTGTCGTTAGTACTCCGTTAGTACCGGCAAGTACCGAGAGATCTTCGTTTGTACCACTTCCGTTACGGAGTTATGGCCGATTCTTACTCCGGGCTGGAACAAAGTGGCATTTCCCACAGCAAGAGTAAAAAATTATCCGACATCGCACAAATTGCCCGTGTGGTTAGTACTCCGTTAGTATCGGTAAGTACCGAGAGATTTTCGTTTGTACCGCTTCCGTTACGAAGTAACGGACGATTCTTATGTGCGAGCTCCGGGCTGGAGAAACATGGGGTTTCCCATAGGAAAAAAATTAAAGTTTCCCGATCGCGCTTAAATTATAGGTGTCGTTAGTACTCCGTTATTATCGGTAAGTACCGAAAGATTTTCGTTTGTACCACTTCCGTTACGGAGTAACGGACGATTCTTATGTGCGAGCTCCGTGCTGGAGAAACATGGGGTTTCCCATAGGAAAAAAATTAAAGTTTTCCGATCACTCTCAAATTATAGGTGTCGTTAGTACTCCGTTAGTACCGGTAAGTACCGAGAGATTTTCGTCTGTACCACTTCCGTTACGGAGTTATGGCCGATTCTTACTCCGGGCTGCAAAAAAGTGGCATTTCCCACAGCAAGGGTAAAAAATTCTCCGACATCGCACAAATTGCCCGTGTCGTTAGTACTCCGTTAGTACCGGTAAGTACCGAGAGATTTTCGTTTGTACCACTTCCGTTAAGGAGTAACGGACGATTCTTATGTGCGAGCTCCGGGCTGGAGAAACATGGGGTTTCCCATAGGAAAAAAATTAAAGTTTCCCGATCGCGCTCAAATTATAGGTGTCGTTAGTACTCCGTTAGTACCGGTAAGTACCGAGAGATTTTCGTTTGTACCACTTCCGTTACGGAGTTATGGCCGATTCTTACTTCCGGGCTGGAAAAAAGCGGCATTTCCCACAGCAAGGGTAAAAAATTGCAAACAATATGTGAATTATTCAAGTTGTGTTAGCAAATTCCGTATATTAAAACTAAAAAGTATACATTGCGATATAAATTTCTAAAGCTTGAGAAATATTATTTATTATACAAATTATTGTAAGTAGTGATTAATAATGCACTTAAAAATGTTTGACCACTCTGTTATAAAAATTACATAAATGTTTATTGTTGTTGAAAAAAAAGTAATGTTTTTTTTTTCTTTCTATTGTTTCTTTTACAGAACTGATTTTGTATTTAATATATAAAATGAAATTTTTTTCCGTTTGTCTTTGCTTCTATACAAATGAGCAGTTTGAAAGCCTGAATTGTGAAATTTTACGTTTACGTATATTAAAACACGGCCGAGTCAACTAAAGTTACCCGGAATCGAAATAATGTATAGTTAATTTTAAATTAATTAAAAACCAAACATCTAACAGACTTTCCTATCAAATTTAAACATTTTTCGTTATAGCAGTTGCCAACAATTAAAAGTCCACCATAAAATTCTTTCTAAATTTATCTAATTAGTTTTCTAATAATTTTCTAGTTAATTTTCTATTGAAAGATTTCCACGTGGAAAATTTAAACTGAAATAAAAAGTTTCAACAATTGAAAGAAATATTAATATGACGGATATAACGGAAATTTTCAAACATTTCTCAATAATACAAGGAGTATGAGTATGTGTAAGAACAGAAAGTGCGTTAATATAACGTCATTAGAGAGTTAAAATGAAAATTAATATGACGTCATATAAGAAGTTTAACGGACTTTTTCAAATGTTTGAGAATCTTTATCATTATGTGTAATAGAGAAAGCAAGTAGATATGACGTGAGCAGGTGAATATAACTCCATATGAGTTTCAGGAATGTATTGAAACATGATAAAAACCGATTATGGAAATATTGGCATATTTTAACATTTTGAAGTTCTCTATATGACATGTTTAATGTTCAAATTGATTTTTCACCACAAACATTCTTAAAATCCCTGATAAAGCCAGGTACTTCAGCTAGTTTAATATATATTTCTTATATTGTCAGATGTAATGAAATAGATATGTTGGAAAATACCAAACAGTTAATAACAATTTAATAATATTCCAATTGAATTTTTTATTGCAATAAAATATTTATACAATATTCATATATATATATATCAACTAGCTGTTACCCGTGACTTCGTTCACGTATCATTAAAAGAAGAATAAATGCATTAATCAAGCAAAATATGTCATTCCCGATAATTAGAAACGTAGATAATTAACTAATTCTTTATCACATTCCATAGGAGACAATACAGTATTTTTATGTTATAGAGGCCTTGACATAACTAAATTTTTAAAAAGTGAAATTTTGTGACAAATAATCACGAAAAGGAAACTGCAACCAATGAAAAAAAGCGGGCCAAATAAAATCGTGGAAATCGGCGAATTATATAAAAACATATGTCAAGTTTACCTGGTAAACCATTTTACTTTTAACGCCTTTGTGAAACGTTTTAATAGCAATCCTTCAAAGATAATGGAAATAGTACATTATTTCGCATTTCAATTCTTGTGAATAGGGAGCAATTATTGTAGACCTAAATGTAAGGAGCTTAAATTTGCCTCCTTGATTTAATCTATAACTGAAAAAAAATCTTTTTTTCTAAATGAAAATATGTTGGGAGACGATTTTTGTTCTCCAGAATAAATTGATTCATGAAGTTTGAATATGTAAAAATACGTTTTTATTTTTAAAAATTTTACTGTAATCAAGATTTTTTTTTTCTTTCCCCATCTATTCAAATTGAAAATAATTTTTTTTCAGTTTTAATGAGAAAAAATACATTAATCCGTTTTATTTCTTCTTTTTTATCCACAAAAATTTAATAATTTAGTTGCCATTTTTAGAGAAACTTCGTTAAAATTTACAAATAAATAAATAAATAAATAATATAAAAAATAATAATAATAATAATAATAATAATAATAATAATATCTCGGAATTTAAATCATTTTTTTTTTAAATTCTGAGAGTTTATGACATCCTCGGATGAATGATAACCGGTGTTAAGTAAATCACGTTGCGTTCGACAATCTGAAAGGAGTAGTTGCGAAATACAAACAGGCGGTCAGATTTTAATATAATAGATTCGTATTTATTTTTCTTTTTCTAATAATCATGGTGTGGTTTTTGGCAAAAAACTCTCATCTGTATGTAACTGATATTCATGCTTAATAATTGATATAGATAAAAAAAAAAAAAAAAAAACATTTCAATTTTTCGTTTTAAATATGTTGTGAAACTAATCTACTTTCTATACTTACTGATCCGTGTATTATTAATGTACGGAATTAATTCCTGCGCCTTGTAAAACACATTTGAAAATTCCCGTTTTATTTCAAATATGACGTCACATTTTCCTCAGAGAAATCTCTTTTTAATGCCATATAATTCTTGTTAATTTTCTTTTTCTGGCAATCAGGACGTAAATTTTAGCGGAAAACTCACATTTGTATGTAACTGGTACTCAAGCTAATTATTAATCAGTATCGATAAAAAATATTTCAGTTTTTCATCTTAAATATTACGTCCATTATCTATCTACTTTCATTATACATTGATATTCATGTTCCTTGTGTTATTACGACTATTTGAAAATACATGTTTTATTTATGATGTCATATTTGTCCAAGCCAAGGAGTATTCTTTTCATAGTTCCAGGGTCCAAGCGAAATCTATTTTTAAGAATATAATTATTGCTCATTTTTCTTTTTAATTATAACGCAGTTTTTTGACAAAAAAAGATCTTTTTAATGTATAACCGATATCCATACTTCATGTATAATAACAAATACTTCATACTTTTGTTTCAAACATCACGGAAATTTATCTTCTTTTGAATTCTTTTTCATTTTCATTTTCACGAGAAAATCGTTCAATTGAAAATTAATTGTTGAGGAAAAATTATTTTTCCGTGTTTTTATTTATTGGCAACGATCAAAGCGATAAAGTAAAATGGTTAAATTTTATGGGAAAATGTCCATTTATTCTCAATGAAATAAATGAAATTTTTACTTATTAAAGAAAATATTTGAATAAAATAAATAACACCTACCGTATGTTCATTTGAGGGTTATAATCAACGTATATGCAAAGATACAGGATCATTAAATGCTCCATTTTGACGCTGGCTTCAGCCTAACATTTGCACACAATCAGATTTATAATATTATTAGGATTTATTTCAACGATTCTTATGATCAATTTATTTCAACTCAACCCTACCCCGGAAAAAAAAAATCCACGATCCGTAATTCAACCAGAGACCATAAATGAAGGAATCAATATTTTAATGTAATTATAGAAAAGTAGTCTACAATTATATCTCTAAATTCAATTTTAGTTTTTAACTAGAAAAAGGTATATGTATATACTCCATTGATATTCAAATATATAGATTTCCACCTGAAAAAATATTATGAATGCTCCTTTGAAAAATCAGATTAATCCGATTACGACCCAAACCGAGTCGGCATCGGGTAAAATCAGGTTAGCCGACTCGATGCGCGACTCTATCTGCGTGCAATCGCTTTTCTGTGTACATTCCTGTAAAAAGATATACAGATACACACTGACTAGAATCCTGTATCGCGTCAGGTAAAACGATTTTACACGACACGGAAAAGTAAATATTTAAATATTGTCATGCAACCAATATCCTTCCAACCCTTTAAAAAAAAAGTAAACAGAAGTGAAGAAAAGACGGAAGGAATGGTGTTTTGTTCGGAGGAGTAGGATGTGGACTGCATCCGAATATATTTTGGGTTTTTTTTAAGAAGTAATGTGGTTTAGGTGGAATTTTTATGAATATTAGTGAAAGTGTACATAATGTAAATAATATTGTAAATACCAGCTCTCATTTTCAATAAACTGTGTATTTAAAATTTAAAAAGAAGAATTTGTGCGTCATTCGGCTGTCATGATATTACAGCACGCTCTCTTACGAGAACCAGAGTTATTTCTACGATTTAAAATAATAAAGTATGTGCTTTGAATCGCAGTGTTTGGATTACAAAATAGAGGTGAGCTATTTATTTATCATTTGATTGTGTAGTAAGATACTGTTAACTTTATTCGAAAATGTTCAAAAACGTAACTAAAGCAGATTTACTTATTGTTCTGCAAGAAATAGGCGAAGAAGCTGATGCGAGTAAGAGAGTACCCGAATTAAAAGATTTGTTATTGAAATCTAAAGAATACTTAAAGGATAAAGATTTCGTAACTGAATTTTTATCGACTACGGTTTCAGAAAGAAAAAATGGCGAGGAAGTTAATAGATTGCGTTTACAACAACAAATGAGAATCGAGAATTTATCGCATAACGAAGGGGAAAATAGTACGTCATTATCACTAGATAAATTAATTAAAGCAGTTCAAGTTTTAGTAATTCCAGTGCCCAAGAAAAATGAAACATGGAATCTCTTTTTTGATTCTTTAGAAAGAGCGTTTAAGCACAAAAATGTTCCTAAGGAATATAAATCGGAAATTTTACTAAAATTAGTAGGTGAGAAAGCAGGAAATGTTCTTGTTTATATTGATGATGAAGAACTAGCCGATTATGATAAAATTAAATCTTTAATTTTGAAAGAATATGAACCGTCCCCATTTACCTGTTTACAAAATTTTAGAAACGCTAAAAGATTACCTGGTGAAACCCATCAACAGTTCGGTTCCCGATTAAGATCCTGTTTGTTAAATTATTGCAGAATTCGAAATGTTAAAGATTTTGACTCACTTATTAATTTAATAATATCCGATAAAATTTTTGAAACTTTGGATAATGAGCTCGCAACTCACATTGCAGTCAAACAAGGAGAAAGTTGGCTTTTGCCCGATCAGTTATCGAAAGACTGTGACATTTATTTTACCGCAAAAGGCAGGTCTTTTGAGGAAACAAAATTTGAGAAACGATCTATTTATCGTGAAGTGAATAACGAAAATACTAAGTATGTTCCCCCACAACTAAGAAAAAATCAAGTTATGTATGAGAACAGACACTTCTCAAAATCGCGTGATTGTTACATTTGTAATTCCCCATTACATCTAGCAACATTTTGCCCAAACAGAAGAAATAAGTATGATAAATCTTATACTCAAAATGATGATCAGGGTCAGAGAAAACCCAAAATGCAACAAGATACAAATAAATTGAATCCAAATAAAAATAATAATGCAGTAGTCACTAATGTTGGTTCCATGCATTTACACATGAATGATCAATTAAACGAAGTTACTCTTTTTCCTTTAAAAAATCATTATTTATGTAGAAGGAAAAGAAGTAGAAGCGACTCTGGATTCCGGTACCCAAATAAGTATTTTAAATACGTCATTAATTCCTAATCTGAAAATCGAAGCTAAAGGTAGTATTTTGTTACAATCTGCTTTCAAAGAAAAAGTACAAGCAAATTTAGCTACTATACCCATCCATTATAAATTACCTAACAGGGGAATTTATGTCACTTTAAATACGCTTTTTGCTTTCACTGAAAACTTAAATGTCCCCTGTATAATAACTCCAGACGTGTATAATGCTTTGATTGAACTTCAAAATGAAGAGTTGTGTAATAGTCAATTGCAGGAGTTCGAAGGTCACGAAGCTAAAAATAGCTCAGACGCCCCACTGGCGAAAGAGGAACTAAATGTTTGTTTTATTTCTTCAGGGAATAAACAAAATGATCGAAATGATGAATTTTCAGAGTTTAACAAGTTTTGTAAAGAACAAAAAGATTGCGCAACTTTAAACAATGCATTTAAGGACGCTAGATTAGGAAAAAATAATTTTTTTATACGGGATAATTTGTTGTATCATAAAGAAACTATTTGCGGTGATAAAATATATCAGCTAGTGTTACTGGAAAGTTATAGAAATAAAGTGTTAGAGTTAGCTCATTATTCAATTTTTGGAAACCACTTAGGGATGCGAAAAACTAAAGAAAGAATTAAATTATCTTTTTATTGGCCGAATATTTCAAGAGATGTAGAAAATTATTGTAGAACATGTAAGAACTATCAGTTAAAAAGCCCTGAGAAACAAACAGATAAAATTCCGATAACACCTGTTGTCCGCGCACCATATCTATTTCATACTGTAAATATTGATTATATAGGTGAAATTATTCCGCCGTCAGGAAGGAAGCATAAATATTGTCTTACCTTAATTGATCAAAATTCTAAATGGCCGGAAGTAGTACCATTACGGAGTATCTCTGCGAGAACGGCATGTGATGCTTTATTAGATATTTTTATGCGCACCGGAATTCCTGAAGTTATCTGTTCAGACCAGGCCACTAATTTTAAATCTGCACTGACTAAAGAATTTGAGAACCGGTTAGGGGCATGTCCTCGCTTTTCAACTCCATCATACCCCGCTTCGAATGGATTAATTGAAAAATTTAATGGTGTGTTTAAACAAATGCTACATCATGTAATTCGTACGGATCCTATTAATTGAGATAAACATATTCCTTTTCTGCTTTTTGCCTACCGTGAAGTGCCAAATTGCACAACTGTAGTATCACCGTTTAAGCTCATGTATGGTCGGGAAACTAGAGGTCCCTTGGCAGTACTAAAGTCATCATGATCAGGTGAAATCCCCTTACCATTGAATCTTAGTAATTCAGCAGTAGACTATTTACAAGAATTAAAAATAAATTTGGAAAGAGCCGCTGACATTGCTTCTTTAACTGCTGCAGAAAAACAAGAAAATTACACTCGCTATTTCAATCGTCGAAGTAGAATGAAAGAATTTGAAAAAGGTGATTTAGTATATATACTTATCCCCGATTCTACCAATAAATTGTATGCTAGGTGGACAGGACCCGGAGAAATACTTGAAAGAATAAAACCACATTCGTATAAAGTGAAATTACCTGATGGGGGTGTCAGACATGTTCATGCGAATAAAATAAGGAAATTTAACGTAAGAGTACAGACTGTTGGGGTCATTTTTGAAGACGATGTAGATTTTGGTGAAATTCACCCAACACCAATTAAAGCTAATACTTTGAATGAAAATAACATAGAAGTAGACCTTAGTCATCTGGAGGTTGATAAACAATTAGAGTTAAGTAAACTTCTACAAAAACATACACCATTATTCTCAGGCAAAATTCAAGTTGCCAACGTTGGAGCACACAAAATTTGTTTATTACCAGGTGCGGAAAGAAAGAAACCATATATTTATAAAATTCCGGAATCGCTAAAAAATGAAGTGGATAAACAAATAGAAGAGTTAGAGCATCTAGGACTTATAGAAAAAAGGTGAAGCTGAAATACCTTATCCGGTTGTATGTGTCGAAAAGAAAGACGGTAGCATGCGCTTATGTATAGATAAAAGCTCACTAAGGTGCAACAAAACTGGTCGACTATTGAGCGTGAAGCTTATGCGGTAGTGTGGGCATTAAAAAAATTTGAAGTTTATGTGTTTGGTGCGGAAATTGAACTAATAACTGATCACAATCCCTTAATATATCTTCAGAAATCTGCACCTCAGTCTGCAAAATTACAAAGATGGGCCTTATCTCTACAAAGATATAATATAAATATTTCTCATTGCCCAGGTGCAAAATTAAAAAATGCAGACAGTCTGTCACGACTAGTTACTGTATAAGGATTATTTAAGTGATACTTTCTTTTGTGTTTAATTTTGGTATGCAGTATTATATCAAGTCGTCTTTCCATCTGTTTTGAATTGCTAGTGTTTTTTTTTTATATGTTTATTATATATTCATTATAACTATTATAACAAGGCTTCTATACATCTGTTTTGAATTGTTAGTGTTTTTTATATGTTTATTATATATTCATTATAACTATTATAACAAGGCTTCTATACATCTGTTTTGAATTGTGTTTTTATGTATATTTTATGCTGTATAGTTGTATGGTTGCTATTTGTCAGATTTTGCTTCGCTTTGCGTAGCACAATCTTATCGGGGGGTGGGAGGGTGTCATGCAACCAATATCCTTCCAACCCTTTTTTAAAAAAAAAAGTAAACAGAAGTGAAGAGAAGACGGAAGGAATGGTGTTTTGTTCGGAGGAGTAGGATGTGGAATGCATCCGAGTATATTTTGGTTTTTTTTTTAAGAAGTAATGGGGTTTAGGTGGAATTTTTATGAATATTAGTGAAAGTGTACATAATGTAAATAATATTGTAAATACCAGCTCTCATTTTCAATAAACTGTGTATTTTAAATTTAAAAAAAAAAAGAATTTGTGCGTCATTCGGCTGTCATGATATTACAAATATTATTGAGTATATATTGATTTTTTTTTTACTAAAAAGAGAAAATAGATACTAGAGATATAATTACAGGCTACTTTCTTATCATAACATTGCAATATCTATTAATTTCCTTTAATTTCTGATTCTGGTAGGATTTAGGTTGACGAAAATTTGTTTGATGGGTTCAAGTAAGGTTGTGGATCAACTAATTTCATTTTGTTTAGTTCGGGTTCCAAAAGGTTGTACGGTTGACTTGATATAGAATTCTCGTTTTCGGATTTGGTATAACTCGAACTGCGCAGGGCTTTAATACTCACTCAGTTATTTAAATTAGAGATGAATTGTAGGTGGCCAAATGATTTTTATTTAAAGCATAAATTTCGCAGCTTTTCAAAGAATATTTTTGAGAAATGACGTGAAAAAATAGTCTTTATAAAGGTTATTTTCGAAACACCACACTGGTCACCTGAAATTTATAGAGGAGCAAATCGACAAAGGAAAAAGTTTCCACATAATTTTGAGCATTACCTGAAAGGAAAATCTGCACTTCATACTCTTCTTTCACCTTCTTAATAACAGGTAATTCAATAACAAAGATTTCCCGTGCACATACATAGAATATACACAGTGTCAACCACTAATTATGAACAGCCTTCCTGTTATGAGTCCTAGAACTGCGGCCTACCTCATCCTCTAAAAAATTATCAACGTGTAAAATCCCGATTTTTTTCCCAAAATGCGGTTCGTGTTCGGAACGTGTTGACTCTATATTTTAATGTCGGAGGTAACTGAAAAGAATTAACTGACAAGTGATTACCGAAAATGCACGAAATGACAAAAATTATTTAAATTTGCTAGAGAAAGTGTAATTGTGAAAATTAGCAATTAAACGTTACATCCAACTACAGGCAACAGTCCTGCCCGTCCAATAAATATAATTTGCGGATCCATAAATTTTAATTAAAGCCAACTAACACAATCTGATCAGAGCACATAAAAAAAAAATTCGTTGACTCACAGGTCGAAACTGGACTTAAACCCAATTTTATTTAATCTGAACTCGAAATACTTCAATCCAACTGGACTCGAAACACGCAATCAGATAAAATTGATTTACAATTTAATGTAATTATGGAAAAATAGTCTGTAATTATACCTCCAATGCCAATTTTATCAAATATGAAATAATAATAATATAAGGAATCACTCATATTAAAATAATATAGTTTTTCGTCTGAAATAGAGTCTTGGAATGAGTTGTACACCACCCGAACCCGGAATCACCGAACAAGATAAAAAAAATTTCGTTGACCGAAAACCGGAACAAATTTCTTTCGTCAACCCGAACCCGGCCCAAGACAAAATTGTCGTTGGAGGGAGGTGGGGGGGAGGGGAGGGGGCACCGTAATATTTACCCATCATGGATATGCATAATATAAAATATGAAACTAAAACATGTGTAATCTATTTTTGCAATTCGCATGCATTGCAATTCGACTAAAATCGTGGATTGATGATGTTGTAAACTTTAAATGCTCTATTACTGAATTGCGTAAAAGAAACATACCTATAACTCCAAAATTGATAATCCTATTAACTAAAGATTTACTGCGTCGGATGAAGCGTCTCATTTCCATTTAAAATAAATCTTTGAATTGAAATTTGAATGAAATACAGGGTCATGAAAAATCGAAGATAGTGAAAAATAGGATTACAAATTTCTCGGCAACTGATCGACTTCATTCTTTATGCAAAAATTATGTTTTTTTATTGTCTTTTAAATTCACTCCTTAAAATAAACCATTTCGAAAATTTTTATGTGATTTTATCAGAACGAATATTTCGAGAGCCCGAAAAAAATAGTTCCGGATAATCGACGTTACTGAAATTCAATAATATTCTTTCCATTATTGCTTACTAAATCCATACCAAATTTCAAGTCTCTATCTCAATTTGTTCGGGAGATAGAGCGTTTACAGACACACACACAAACACACAGACAGACGGACAGCAACATTTTTTTTTTCTAAAAATATGTTTTTCGAAATCTTTAGTATCTTAAACGTGTAAATCCGTCAAAATAATTTTTCCAATTTTCAAAATGATTACAATACTTACCCTATACTACGTATGATGGGTAAGTAGCAAGAACAAAAACATCATGTATTACGGCATAGATTCAGAAACACTTTCTAAGACTATCGAAATTTGTTAAACAATTTCAACATTGTTAGTATAAATAATGAAATGAAATATCTAAATAAACATAAAAAGAAATACAATGCAGTAAAAATTCATTTATAGCAATTGATGTCTAGCCGGTAATGTATGCAAATTATTTCGTGCAACCCTGTCTACCACCTCATAATAAACTAAAAATTAATTACTTTTGAATCGTGTTACGTTAATCGTGTTACCCGACCCGATGTAAGACTTTACAAACAAGTCAAAAAAATTTTCTCGACGACATTTACATTTGGACACTGAAGGGGGGGGGGGGGGGGGGGGCAGGTATATCGGAGAATTTTGAAACGCTCGGACAAGTAGAAGTAAATATATTTTTTTTCGATGAAAACGGTAAAATGCGGGCTGTTTCGGTGCGCTTTGGCTCTTGTTTTCGCTACTATATATGGATATTTTCTCCGAAATTTTAAAGATAATCTGTACACAGTTATATTTATAACCTATTGAAATTTCAGAAATTTCAGACGATAAGAACTATTTCGTCTTTTTTTTATGAGAAAAAATCCGGCACGGGAAAAAAAAAAAAAAAAAAAGTAAAAAAAAAAAAAAAGCGAGAAGAAAGCATATTTCCAAACTAGATATAAATAGATATAAATTGTCAACTAGATATAAGTATTTTTTCACGAAATTTTTACACGCGCTGTAAAACCGGTATATTAATAACCGATAAAAATTTCAAAAATTTTGGACAACAAGAACTATTTTTTAAACTATAAAACGATTCTAACTGAAAAAAAAAACAAGAAAAAAACCCCCAAGAATAAGTTGGATGAACCAAAGGTGGCCAGTGTTCCTAAAGTAGCCCACCCCTCAATAGTAATATTAATTTAATTTTTAGTCACAAAATGTTGCTACTGCATTGTCAGTGATATAGTATCTGCAGTGCTCGTGGCTAAATTTAAAGAGATCACCTTAATACTCCGACATTTTATGCAGTCATTTCACTTTTGAGGATTAGTCCTTCTAATTTCCAGGTAAGAAGATATTTTAATTTACACGTGTTTAAATTCATAGAACATTGAGTTATGGTACGTTTTTTGAAAACTTCTTTCTTTCTGTTTAACCACATTTACTTCAATTCTAAAAAAAATATCAGTTTAATACTTTTACGTCGTGCAAATGGCGACCATACGCATGTTCACAGAGTGGCCACCTTAGAAAACAAATGTAGAAATCAGTATATTAAGGGTGATTGTCAAAATTTCTACATAAATATCTGAAAAAAGCTATTACCATTAAAAACAGGTGTGCATTTGTTAATGTCTGTAAATTTACTATTTATTGTCCATTTTACCAATTTTCATTCAGACATTATTTAAAAAACATGGTCAAAAATTTTCATTAAAAACGTCCCCCATTTAAAAGATGTAAAAACAGTTTCTGATAAAAAATCTTCACCACTCCACAAAAGCGCTTTCGCCCCAGCTGGAGCATCATCAGTTGTGATCTTCAATTCTCTGTCTCTCCGCTATATATATGACTGCTGGTTGAAGAGCCCCCTATCCTTCCTTAAACTTATTACCTTTGAACTTATTACCTTTTATTGTTGACAACAGAGATCACTCAAATGAAGTCAGTAACTCCCAGAAGAAAATCTCTGAAGTACCGCGCACAAAAGTGCTTCAGGATCTTTTTGTGTCATAAGATAAGAAGATTAAAAAGAAAAACTCGAAAGATATCAAAAGAAAGATAGGATCGTCAGAGCATAATATTAAGCAAAATAGTTTACCGAGTATTTTTTCACATTTTAAAAGTGATTTCAGTGCATGGGCCAACTTTGGGACACTATGCGCCAAATGTGGCCCACAAGCTACAATTTTGAAATTGTATTATAAAAGTAATTAAAATTTATTTTACAAAGAAAAGTATACTTGTATGTGTTAGAGATAAATGTAAAATTTCACAAACAAAAATTCAGCCCCACATACACCCAACCAGAAAATTATAAAATATCCTCAAAGCTTAACTATGGCCAGCTTTGTCGCACCTTACCTTGTATCTTACGAGCGCTTTTGAGCTTTTGCTACTAAATATCAATATTTTTTTCACAAACTTTTCATTTAAAAATATAAATTCATACAAAGAAAATTTGTTGAAGACGCAAAATCATACAAAAATCGATATTTTTGTTAAGTTATTAATAGGGGCCCAGGCAACGCCAGGTGGGTCTGGAAATTGAATAATACAGTAATACAAGTTAATATTTACAATGCATCAAACCAATTAGGAAGCAAGGAATAATGTTTATGGGCATAGGAAAAGGAAGGGCTTATGGGACTCAAGCACTCTTCATTTAAGTAAAAGCAATTTTTAAGCAGCACAATTTGTTAAAAACGTATTCTTTTCTGTCTTAAATGTTTAACTATTCATCTATGGCAAAAATAATCTGTAATAATAATAAAATGTACCATAAATCTTAATTGTAATGAAACTAGTAAATCTGCAGATCAGGGACCTCAAACGTCAGTTCAGATGTTTTATTTTCAGATAGTTTCATTTAATATTTAAAACATTAAACCAGCAGCTCCATTCTATTTTTCATATTTGCATTATTAAGTTCTACTAATATAATATATCAAGTAGTTTCTGTTATTGTAATTCTGAATTGTAAAGAGAAATACGATTTCATGCACTAATATTCCAAGACACTACTATTTTTTTTTCCCCTAACATATATCTCTTCCCCCATCTTTCCCAATAATTTGATATTGATATCTTAATCGCTAAATGTATTTGAAAATGAAAATGACTATTTAGTTTTATTAGCAGGATTCTACAAATTCTTTTATTAGTAGGATTCTACAAATTCTATTCGTCAGTAAAAAATATTTACTGCTCTCCACCCTCCGTTGAAAAAGTTTTCAAAATTTTTTAATTAAGGCTAAAGAGTTAGTTGCAAACCACTCGTAAAAATGATGAAAAGAAAACAAAAAAAAACGAAAAGAAGTCAGTTTTTTATATTACATGAACGCTTTTAATAAAGAGATGATACTATTGATTCCATGGCTACTTTAGAGTACTGCTCCAGGTCGGGTAACTCGACCCGACCAGCGGTTGTGGTTTTGGTTAGAATTATGCATCGGGTTGTGTAACCTGATTTTAACAGCACCAGATTCGGGTCATTAGCAGTTGGCGCTATTTTTTTTCGTTGCAGAGTAATTGCTTAGGATTAGGTTTGAGTTTAATTCTTGCAGGTCGGTCTGGAGTTAACACGATATTTCAACAGAAAGTCTGGAATACTATTTTAGATAAAACCTTAAATATTTCAATATGAATGATTCTTTACAAGTTCATTTATCGAAAAAAATAATAATTTAATGTTAGATTGCAGATAATTTTTTTTTCGTAATTGCATTAAATTGCGGATTTATTTTCGTTGATTTCGGTTTTTCTATCGTGTTCATCTTGAAGTATTAGGGGTTCGGGTCGAATTGCAGATCAAACATATAAGAATTTTATTTCGGATTTGAGTCGAGTTGTGGGTTAGCGAACATTTTTTTCACGCTCCAATAGGTTTATAGGTTAATTTTAAATAGATATTGTGGGCTCAGGTCAGATTTAAACAGACCCGCGCAGTACTCGAGCATTTGTCGAATAGGCGCATTTTTTAGTTAGTTTGTTTGTTTCTTCAGTTGTATGAATAAGTATTTTCTGTTTCCTGTTATTTCTGTCTTCTGTTCTGTACAGTTTATTTTTGTTGCTGTGTTCAACGAATTGTTTGCAGTTTGTATTGGGTTTTGATTTCTGCTGGTCGGGTTCGGATTAACCCAATTTTTTAAAAGAAAGAGCAGAATATTATTGGAACTATATATTTGAATGTGAATGAGTATGTATTCATTATTGTTTTATATAAATAATGAAATTCATATTGAAGATAGAATTTTAAACAAATTCACCATAATAAAAATTAATTTGTTTATTTCCGACTTCGGGTTCATCTCAGGCCAGTTTTCCCTGTGGTATAATCTGATCCATGCAGGACCCAATTTCATAACATATGCAGTCTGTGCAAAATGCATTCGGCTGATATTGGGTGCGGGTAACCCAATCAGGACTGTTTAACAAAGAGAAATTTAAATCTATCAATACACACATGGAGAGAGAAAATGTCATTTACACTTCGTTTGTTTGCATGTTTGTTTGTTCGTTCGTTGTCCCCGTCCATTACGGGGTCACGAAAGCGGAAATAAAATGGTACTAACAAAAATATTACTTACCGGTACTAACGGAGTAATAACGACACCAATAATTTGAGCGTGATCGGGAAACTTTATTTTTTTTCCTATGGGAAACCCCATGTTTCTCCAGCCCGGAGCTCGCACATAAGAATCGTCCGTTACTCCGTAACGGAAGCGGTACAAACGAAAATCTCTCGGTACTTACCGGTACTAACGGAGTACTAACGACACGGGCAATTTGTGCGATGTCGGAGAATTTTTTACCCTCGCTGTGGGAAATGCCACTTTTTTCCAGCCCGGAGTAAGAATCGGCCATAACTCCATAACGGAAGTGGTACAAACGAAAATCTCTCGGTACTTACCGGTACTAACGGAATACTAACGACACCTATAATTTGAGCGCGATCGGGAAACTTTATTTTTTTTCCTGTGGGAAACCCCATGTTTCTCCAGCCCGGAGCTCGCACATAAGAATCGTCCGTTACTCCGTAACGGAAGCGGTACAACCGAAAATCTCTCGGTACTTACCGGTACTAACGGAGTACTAACGACACGGGCAATATGTGCGATGTCGGAGAATTTTTTACCCTTGCTGTGGGAAATGCCACTTTTTTCCAGCCCGGAGTAAGAATCGGCCATAACTCCGTAACGGAAGTGGTACAAACGAAAATCTCTCGGTACTTACCGGTACTAACGGAGTACTAACGACACCTATAATTTGAGCGCGATCGGGAAACTTTAATTTTTTTCCTATGGGAAACCCCATGTTTCTCCAGCCCGGAGCTCGCACATAAGAATCGTCCGTTACTCCGTAACGGAAGCGGTACAAACGAAAATCTCTCGGTACTTACCGGTACTAACGGAGTACTAACGACACGGGCAATTTGTGCGATGTCGGAGAATTTTTTACCCTCGCTGTGGGAAATGCCACTTTTTTCCAGCCCGGAGTAAGAATCGGCCATAACTCCATAACGGAAGTGGTACAAACGAAAATCTCTCGGTACTTACCGGTACTAACGGAATACTAACGACACCTATAATTTGAGCGCGATCGGGAAACTTTATTTTTTTTCCTGTGGGAAACCCCATGTTTCTCCAGCCCGGAGCTCGCACATAAGAATCGTCCGTTACTCCGTAACGGAAGCGGTACAACCGAAAATCTCTCGGTACTTACCGGTACTAACGGAGTACTAACGACACGGGCAATATGTGCGATGTCGGAGAATTTTTTACCCTTGCTGTGGGAAATGCCACTTTTTTCCAGCCCGGAGTAAGAATCGGCCATAACTCCGTAACGGAAGTGGTACAAACGAAAATCTCTCGGTACTTACCGGTACTAACGGAGTACTAACGACACCTATAATTTGAGCGCGATCGGGAAACTTTAATTTTTTTCCTATGGGAAAACCCATGTTTCTCCAGCCCGGAGCTCGCACATAAGAATCGTCCGTTACTCCGTAACGGAAGCGGTACAAACGAAAATCTCTCGGTACTTACCGGTACTAACGGAGTACTAACGAATGGCATTACTGAATTTCCTCAACTCCATAGGTCCGGGCTGGCGAAATGTACCTTTACTTTTACTGTTACAATGAAAAATCTGGGAAAATTTTTAGCTCTAGGAAGAAATGATTACTTTCGAGATTAAAGAATAAAAAGATTTTGAATGCAGACATTAATTCACATAGAGAAATTTTAAGATAGAAAAATTAAATTTTAAAATAAAACATAAAATATATATGATTCTATATCATAGCCATAGGCTGGAAACATGAAATTTGGCATAGAGGCAGGCTTTAGAGACTTAAATGCTAGTCCAGAACAGTTAGCAGGAGCAAAAACATGTTATAAAATTGCGATTTGTGCTATACAGTTGGTATAGAAGCTTGGAATTTGGCATGGTGATAACTTTTGGGATGTAAATGCTCTCTAAGAACGATTTATAAAGAAATTCTAAATTTAAAAGGATGAAATGGGCGGAAAACGGTCTGAAAATGATCTAAAAACAATTAATTAGGAATTGTTTGTGCTAGATATGTGAAATTTGGCACGGCTGTTATACTCTAGAAATATAAATGATCATCCGGAACAGTTTTTTTTTAAATTTAGAAATGTAAAAGGTTGCAAGAACAAAAAAGTTCTAAAATTGCGATTTGTGTGATACAGTTGGTATAAATGCTTGGTGTTTGACATAGTGGTTACTTTTAAGATATAAACACTCGTTCAAAACGGTTTTTAAAAAATTAAAAAAATTTTAAAGTGAAATGAGCAAAAAACGTTCTAAAAATGTTCTAAATCATAATATATTTAGAACTTTTAGGGCTAGACTCTTGAAATTTTATATGATGGTATTTAAGAGACGTAAATGCTCGCCCAGAATTTATTTTTTCAATTCGAAATTTAAAAGAATGCAAGAGTAAGATGCATTCTAAAATTGTGATTTATGTGATACGATTGGTGTGGAAACTTGGAATTTGGCATGATGATTACTTTTATGTAGTAAATGCTTCCTTAGAACATTTTTTTTTAATTCAAAATTTAAAACGATGAAATAAGCGAAAAACTTTCTAAATTATGATTTAGTTGAAACTGTTAGTGTTAGAAACATGAAATTTAGTATAGAGATTACTTTTAAGATGCAAATGTTGAGCATAAAGAGTTTATTATAAATGGGAAATTTAAAGGTGTAAAACAACTGAAAACAATATAAATTACGATTTATTTAGAACCGCACGTTATATCGCGCCTTTAGAAGACGATCTTTTTTCGATGCTAAAAGTAACTAAACGTCTGTATTTCGACACAATCTTTTAAAAGCATCTCGGAAGATCAAATTTACAGCGCCTACAAAAATTTTGAAACGCTCTGATGAATAAAAGTATTTAAAAAAATCTGAGAAATTTTCGATAAAAATGCTAAAAGAAAGTTAGGTGCTGTTTCGGCGTGGGTTAGCTCGGCTTCGGCTCATGTTTTCACTATTAAATGTGACTAAGTCTATGATTTAGTCTTTTTTGATGTGACTCTGTTCTCTTCGACTTTAGTCAAAGACTTACAGTGTCTCACAAAAGTGATGGGACACTTGTGCTTTATAAAAAGAAACTGCAATAAAATAAATAAACAAACATGTGCAAAAATTTTTTGAGTGTGTTTCATATTTAAAGTTAGTAACAATTATTACATAACATACATTTTGTCAAAATATTAAAATATTAATTTAGTAAAAATACAATTGTTCAGAACGGAGCAAAAAATGGCTCACATAAGTGATGGGACACTTACTTTTCCATCAAATATTTATCCAAAAATTTTACTTTTTAAAAGGTTTTAATATTTTGTTGGATTTCCTTTTACGTTTAAAACATGATTTAATCTTTTTGGGATGGATTCGATTAATTTTTTTTGTGATTTCTGGAGTGATTTTACCCCATTCTTCTTGAAGCACCGATTTTAGTTGTTGTTTTGAAGAAATGGTGTGTTTGCGAATTCTTGATTCCAATTCTTGCCAAATATTCTCTATGGGATTTAAGTCTGGAGATTGTGGTGGTGTTTTTATTATTTCAGGACAGTTATATAGCAGCCAGAGTCTAACGTTCAGAGCAGTGTGCTTGGAGTCATTGTCCTGGTAGAATTTAAAATCGTTATGAAGGTTCAATTTTCGTGCTGAAGATTTCAAATTTTGCTTTAAAATATCAATATACTTGTACTGATCCATTATACTGTCAATAAAAACAAGATTACCAACTCCAGCGGACGACATACACCCCCATACCATAACTCCTCCTCCACCATGTTTTACTGTTGGTACCAAGTTCTGTTTGCGAAATTCTTCCCTGGGTTTTCTCCACACCAAGATTCTACCGTCAGAACCAAATATATTAAATTTACTCTCATCAGCAAATATAACTTTATTCCAGTAATCAGAATTCTTATTTATGTTGGATTTTGCGAAAGCTAGTCTGAGTTTTCTATTCTTTTCACTTACGAAGAATTTTTTCCTGGCTACTCTACCGTGATATCCAGCAGATCGAATTACCCTTCTAATAGTCTCAGGATTAACAATTATTCCATATAATGCTTGTAAATCAGCAGCAACTTTTGAAGCACTAATTCTTGGATTTCTTTTAATATTTCGAACGATAATTCGCTTTATTCCATTGGATAGCTTTGATGGTCGGCCAGGTCTTCTTTTATCCTGAATCATATGATTCTTTTTATATCGTTTAATGATATTGAAAACTGTTGAACGACTCAAGTTAACAGTTTCAGCAGTTTTTCTAATAGATTTTCCACGTTCAATATGCAAATTAATAACTAATTTTCGAATTTCAGGCGAAGTTTCTTTTCGTTTAGCATTCATGGCTACACAGAGCTAAAAACACAAAAATTCCAAAAGAAACTGGAGAGAAATACTGCAGACGATTTTATAAATTATTGCCAATTGCTTTTAAGTAAAAATAAAACCCCAAAAAATATTTTTATTGCTTATTTCAGACGATTTTTGTTGCATATATAATGGTGTCCCATCACTTATGTGAGCTATTTTTTGCTCCGTTCTAAACATTTGTATTTTTATTAAATTAATATTTTAATATTTTGACAAAATGTATGTTATGTAATAATCATTACTAAATTTAAGTATGAAACACACCCACAAAAAAATGTGTACATGTTTTTTAAATTTATTTGATTAGTTTCCTTTTGTAAATCACAAGTGTCCCATCACTTATGTGAGACACTGTAGATTTATTTCACGGAATTTTAAAAAGGGGTTGGATACAGTTATATTTAGAATCGAATAAAATTTCAGAGAGTTCGGACAATAACTTTTTTGTTGTTGTTGTTATTTTAAAGGACCCGTTGCAAAAAAGGAAAAAAAAAGTGGGAAATTGTACGCTAAACGAGACAAATGAGGTGCGTTCATTTTATAACTAGTTTCACAATTAAAAAAAATTCATCATCATCATTTCAATGAAAGGAATTATGTAGTCTTCTAGGAGTTAAATGAGCATGCCTTTTTTTTTTCCTTATTATGTATGCCACGTTTTCAAATGCAATTTTTTTTTTCACCATGGAGATCTTGCTTTGTGAATGATTACCTCCATGGTTTAATATTTTTATGACTCATCATGATCGAATCTCCTGCGTTTATTTACTCTAATGGATTGAGATATTCGGTTAACCTAATTTCCACTGAAGTTATCTCAGAATCTATACATTTTTTAATGTAACTCATCTCTCAAGAAAACTTTTTTTTTTTTTTTTGAACGATCTTTCTAAAAATGTCACTTTTATGCCATTTTATTCTAAAAAATAATTTTGAATAAAAATGGCTGCTTGGCCTATGAAAAAAGATGTGGTTAGCCCGTATTTGTTTTCCTCAGTCACATGACTTGCACTTCTTTTATTATATAGATTACGTAGGATAGGATTTAATAGAATAAAGAAAACTTTCATTAATAACTTTTTAAGCTTTGATTCGATTTTGATAAAATTTGAAATGACTCGACAAAATTCTGCAACGATTCTATATATTAAATTTCAAACCATTCGGTTGGGTAGTTTTTGCGCTGTTATATGCGGACAGACGCACGGACCAGGTGCTACGTTACGACTATAGGTGCTACGTTATTTGAGAAGAAAACATTTCTTTTACAGTTCGATATCAAAAATTTTCCATGGTCTGTAAAACCATTATATTTATAACTGAGGAAAAATTTATAGAATTCAGACAACAGGGGTTATTTAAAAAAAAAAAAAAAAAAAAAAAAAAAAAACTATGAAACGACAGACCCTTACGAGGGAAAAAAAACAAACAAACAAACAAGAAAGCGTCTTTTATTTAAAAATGCTTTTATAACTTAAAGCGTCTGTCAAACACTTTTACTATGACAAAGTGACGCAGTCCAAATGACCAGTTTTGACTTAACCGATGTATGTAATATGCGCTTTCACAGTTTTAAGTAGAATTCTCGCCGTTTAATTGAATCACATTGTTGGATAGAATTTGATTTAACAAAGCGGCGGATTCCGCCAAGGCGGAATTTTGATTCATATAAGCGGTATTTATAGTAATTTTTTTAGCTCTGGGGGGGGGGGTTTAACCCCCAAACCCCCCCCTTGGCTGCGCCACTGTTTAGTAGAGAAAGTGCACAATAAAACGTTTCTTTGTTTTTGCCTTTCTCAATACACTATATGATCAAACGTCACTGGACATTTTCAATTTTACTCATATTTGTCGAATATGTTAGAGAAATACTTACGCATTCTTCTGAAATTTCATGAATACAATTTGAAGGTTTGATCTTTATGGCAATTAGCATTAATTCAATCAAAAACAAAATTCAACGAACCTGTAAAATAAATGCTTGAAATGATCTGTACGTCTAGCACATGACTATAGATGTTGTGCAATATTTGTGTAAGAATAGCACGTATAATGGAAAGATAAATGTTTTTTTTTTTTTTTTTTTTTTTTTTTTTTTCAAGAAATTTCCATATGCTTTGGTGTATAGCATGCATAACATAGGGTTTTCAATCCAATTTAACGCCACTTTCAGAAAACTTGACAAAGTACGGTAGAAACAACATGCTACATTTACAATATAAATGTATTAAATATTTAATTTTTAACAATGCATGTGCTAAATTTAACAAAACATTTTTTGCATATTGTAGCAGTCAACTATATAAAGCAACTCTTATTAAAAAAACAGAAAAAGCTAGTCGAATGTTGTGAAAATTTCAAAAGATATCCGCAGTATAGTCAGCAGAATTTCAGTTGCTTTTCATAAGTAGTTGGATGATACAGAATTTTCCACTAATTGTCATTTTTAATTTTAATAGTCTTTTATTTATCTATTGTGGTTATAGTTCTGGGAAAACCATTAGAACAAGCCCATTCGAACAAAAAAGGAATGATCAGAATCAAAGCATCTAATCCCACAGCTAAGCATTGCCATTCGTTAAATAGTAACTCCTTTTTTGGAAGTCAGTTAATAAAAAATGACAAAACCCCCTTGTCATCTGGCTACTTTTCAAAGGCAACTCAAATTCAGCTCACTATATCGCCTATTGCCTTTCTGAATTTTCACAATATTCGACTGTCCTTTTTATATAATTTTTACTGATTATTAAACTTACTGATTATTAAATCTATTATTATTACTTATTATTACTACTTATTATATATTCTGACTACTAAATTATGCACAAAAAGTATCCTATTTTTAGTGTGTACATAGTTAAAAACTACTTCTTACAAACGCTCATATTCCATTAATTATTTAATATATTTATATTCTAAATGTAGTATGATGTTTCTACAGTACTTTTTCAATTTTTCTGAAAGTAGCATTTTGGTTAAAAACTCTGCTTGCTATAATAAAAAATGCATAAATTTCTTGAATCTTGTAACAAAAAAAAAATCTTTATATTTCCATGAATATACATGTTATTCTTACACAAATGTTGCACAAGATCCATATATAGTCATGTGCTAACAAGTACAAATCATTTCGAGCATTTTATTACTTTTCCATCATACGTAGTAGGTAATCGTTTTGAAAAAAAAATGACGGATTTACACGTTTCAGACACTGGAGATTCCGAAAAACATATTTATAAAAAAAAAATTTGCCGTCCGTCTGTCTGTGTGTCTGTATGTGTGTCTGTAAACGCTCTATCTCCCGAACAAATTGAGATAGAGATTTGAAATTTGGTATGTACTTAGTATGTAATAATGAGAAGAAGCTTATTGAATTTCAGCAACCTCGATTATCCGGAACTATTTTTTCGGACTCTCGAAATATTCGTTCTGATGAAAGGTATATAAAAATTTTCGAAATTGTTTATTTTAAGGAATGAATATAAAAGACAATAAAAATACATAAATTTTGCATAAAGAATGAAGTCGATCGAATAATGAGTTGCTGAGATATTTGGAATCCCATTTTCCACACTCTTCGATTTTTTATGACCTTGTATTTCATTCAAATTTCAATTCAAATATATATTTTAAGTGGAAATAAGACGCTTCATCCGACGCAGTAAACCATTAGTTAATATTTTTACAAATTTTGGAGTTATAAGGATGTTTCTTGTACGCAATTCAGTAATAGAGCATTTAAAGTTTAGGACGTCATCAATCCACGATTTTATTCGAATTGCAATGCATTTTATAAATAGTTTACACATGTTTTATTTTCATATTTTATATTATGCATATCCATGATGGGTAAGTATTATGGTGGCCCCCAACGACTAGTTGCCGAAACGTCAGTTGAGGCTCACTGTGGAGACCCGAAAATTTTTTGGTTTCTGTCTGTCTGTACCGCGATAACTGCAGCAAAAATGATCCGATTAGTTTGATTTTTGGTAGGTGTGGGTGTGGTACCCGGAATTAGCTGTATAGTTTTTAGTTACATTGGGTTCACTCGTTCGGAAAATATAGAACATTTCTTTTTAGGTTATAATGCTTTCCTATATGGGAATTCAGACGATTTTGAAATTTTCCATTCGTTGAAAATAAAATGGCGCATTTGATTAATGTATTGAAACGGTTAGTTATGAAGGCTAAAATTTATCAAGTCTGGTCTTAAATTATTCAAATTAATTTAAAATTTTGTTAATACATTCGTCAGATTTTTTAAATTAGGTGTATAATTTTTGGTGCAATTTTATACATTTGTTCTAATAATATAATACATTTTATTTTATCATTTTTTGCAAATTTTAAAATACATTTATTTTTAATTTCCTCTTTAATTTAACCGTAACCTAACAACTATATTTCAAAGAATATCAAAATAATAAAATTCAAATAACTCAGACTATTTTGCTACAATATTTTATTCGCAAAATGAAATATTTTTGGGTGATTTTAATATTTTATTGAAATAAATGAGAATTTATTTTGATACAAGTTACCTTTTAACTTACTATAGAATGATAGCCGAAACATTTCTACATGCGATATTATTCATTTTCTGGAAGAGATGTGGATTTTTCGTGGTTGAAAATTAGTATTATTTTTCAAATAGGATATAATATCTCGTACAACAAGATGGTTAACCTAAAGAAATTAGCATAGTAACACGCATCCATACAGCCTGAAATAGCACAATTACTGGAAACTGAGATAAAAAGTTATCACAAAAAATATTTTATAGCGTCAAATCACGGTTGTTATTTAGTGAATTGGCAGTGGGCACGATTAATGAATGATTACCCATTAGGTTTGAAAGTTTCCAAATAAGCCTATTTTGGGGAGATTTTAGTATGTTATTGCCATCGAGTTAGATCAGGATGTACTAAGGTAAAATAAATATTATAGAATGACCATCAAAACTGTTTTTCCGAAACAAAAATTGTAATAACACTAGATTTCTGAAATAGATATAAGTGAAATATAGTAGATTTAGTTTACATTTCCATAAGTAACTTTTGTACACGAGATATTATTCAAATTATCTATCAGATGCGAGTGTTTCGTGGTTGGTAGGTAAACAAATAATTGCTATTTAGGTATTAGGATAACATGAAATTATTTTCGAAATTTTTGTTAATTCTATTAAAACCCCTTTGTAGAACGAAATCCAAGATGTACTAGAATCATTTACACAAACAATAGGAAACCACGAATATAAATTTAATAAGATTACGGAGGGTTCAGGGGGGCAGAGTCCCCCTGAAGAAATGTATGTTTTAATCTAAAAAATAGAATAAGAAGTTCATAAGAATGTCAGAATATTATTGCATAAACCGTGTTTAATTTAACGTTTCTATTTTCTGAAACTTTCGAATTATTTTATATGCGTATAAATATATATGTAGTAATTTAAAAAAATTAATTTGCCGATTGTAAGATGTTAAATATTATGAAAAGTGAGATTAAAAAACATTGACTTTCAGAGCTGACGTTGAGGCTCCTGATCTGTAGATTTACTAGTTTTACAATGTGTTAGCACCATATAGAAAAAAAAAATTCATTTTTTATTGAATTAATTGTCATTCCCACTTATTGTTTTAATTATCAAAACTTCACTGAAAATATCAGGCTAAACACATTCTTTATATTCCTGAAATCAGCCGTCGGAAGTAGCAAAATTACAGTACTTTTACTTACCCATCATACGTAGTATAGGGTAAGTCTTGTAATCGTTTTAAAAATCGATTTTTTTTTTGACGGATTTACAAGTTTCAGACACTGGAGATTCCGAAAAACATATTTTTAGAAAAAAAAATTGCCGTCCGTCTGTCTGTGTGTCTGTAAACGCTATATCTTCCGAACAAATTGAGATACAGACTTGAAATTTGGTATGTACTTAGTATGTAATAGTGTGAAGAAGCTTATTGAATTTCAGTAACTTCGATTATCCGGAACTATTTTTTTCGGACTCTCGAAATATTCGTTCTAATAAAAGATACGTAAAATGTTTATTTTCAGGAATGAATATAAAAAACAATAAAAAAACAAATTTTACATAAAGAATGAAGTCGATCGCATAATGGGTTGCCGAGATATTTATAATCTTATTTCCCACACTCTTCGATTTTTCATGACCCTGTATTTCATCCAAATTTCAATTGAAAGATATATTTTAATTGCAAATGAGACGCTTAATTCGACGCAATAAACCGTTAGTTAATATGATTATCATTTTTTGAGTTATAAGGATGTTTCTTTTACGCAATTCAGAGAGTATTTAAAGTTTATGACTTCATCAAGCCACGATTTTAAACATTCTATCTACCGAACAAATTGAGATATAGGCTTGAAATTTGGTATGTACTTAGAATGTAACAGTGCGACAAAGCCTATTAAATTTCAGTAACCATAGTTATCCGGAACTAATAAATTGTTACCACGGAAATTAAAAAAATACAGAAAATTTATGAAATAATACAGAATTAGCTAAAATGTCAATAATATTGAGTTCACGCAATTCAGTAATAGAGCATTTAAATTTGATGACGTCATCAAGCCATTATTTTATTCGAATTGCACTGCATTTTATAAGCAGTTTACACATGTTTTATTTTCATATTTTATATTAGGCCTAATCCATGATGGGTAAGTATTACGTTGGCCCCCAACGACTAGTTTACTTATCTGTCATACGTAGTATAGGGTAAGTCTTGTAATCGTTTTGAAAATCGAAAAGAATTTTTTGACGGATTTACACGTTTTAGACACTGGAAATTCCGAAAAAAATACTTTTAGAAAAAAATATATTGCCGCCCGCCTGTCTATGTGTGTGTCTGTAAACGCTCTATCTCCCCAACAAATTGAGATAGAGACTTGAAATTTGGTATGTACTTAGTATTTAATAATGGAAAGAGGCTTATTGAATTTCAGTAACCTCAATTATCCTGAACTATTTTTTTCGGACTCTCGAAATATTCGTTCTAATAAAAGGGATATAAAATTTTTTGAAATTGTTTATTTTAAGGAGTGAATATAAAACACAATAAAAAAAAAAACATAAATTTTGCATAAAAATTGATCGAATATTTAGTTGCCGAGATATTTGTAATCCTATTTCCCACACTCTTCAATTTTTCATGACCCTGTATTTCATTCAAATTTCAATTCAAAGATATATTTTAATTGGAAATGAGACGCTTAATACGACGCAGTAAACCGTTAGTTAATAGGATTATTAATTTTGAAGTTATAAGGATGTTTCTTTTACGCAATTCAATAATTCAGCATTTAAAGTTTATGACGTCATCAAGCCACGATTTTATTCGAATTGCAATGCATTTTATAAATAGTTTACACATGTTCTATTTTCATATTTTATAATATGCATATCCATGATGAATAAGTTATTACGGTGGCCCCCAACGACTAGTTACAATAGTTTGAAGCAATAACCGACGCTACTTTTAACGCTACTTCAAGGGGAAAAAATGTGCCATTCTGCAAATAATTTAGCCGAAACTTAGCTCTTTTGTGCAAAATTTATTCTACTCAACAATTCATGAATCTCAGCTGATGTATGTGGTCGCTTTATTTAATCTCTTTGTATTTAATCCGTGTCTTCAATTTTCGGTGTAAAGTGAACCTTTTGACAAAATCTCAAAGTAGTGCAGTAGTGGTTACTTTTTAAACAAATAGTTGTAGCTACAATAAAAAAGTAGTTTTTCCGACCCCTGCCTGAAATTGCAGAAGAATTTGTCAAGTATTTTTCTAGATATCAGACAAAACATCTAAAATCGAAAGTATCTAATGACTTCTGGCCATATAGTTTAGTTTTATATGTTGGTTAATCACATGAGAGATAGGCTGTGAATGACTAATTTTTCTTTTTAAATCCTACATGTACTCAAATCTTATGTTCAAATCTCAATCAAATCTTAGACAGTTTAAAACCTTTCAAGGGCAAGTTTTTTTTTTAATGTTGAACTCACGCTAGAATTTATTAGAAAATTAAGGTAAAGCAATTTTATGTTTTCTTTTTACACCAAACTTGTAAAATTAAATTTAACATCTGGTATAAATTTGCATTAAAATTAAGTGGTATAAAATGTATCGCACCGCTTTTCAAGGGGTTAAACAGACAAAAAGCTTTTAAATAGCTAAACAAGAATACTTATATATATATATATATATATATATATATATATATAGAGAGAGAGAGAGAGAGAGAGAGAGAGAGACTTTTTTCATAATATGAAGGTATTTTTACCAGAACCAGAATCAGGGACTGATTTACAAATTTGGGGACCCTGGGCACAGATGCTTATGTTGGGCCCCCTTGCACTGAAGCTTACAGCGGTCTCGAGTAAAAAAAATATATATCATTGACAGCGGTAATTATTAAGAAAACCACTACTGACTTTAATAATTCTGTGATATTTAATGATTTTTTTTTTATAAATTTTCTTCTTAATTTTTTAGCTGTAAAAGTTTTTATATCATCCTCATCATCAATCTTTAGTCTTCTATCTTGCTGACATTTTTTCGAAATCGGTACCGAAAGTGAAAGTATCCTAATAAAAACACCTGTTAACAAAATCGAAAAAAGTAGAAAACGGCCTTCGAAGAGATTGACCTCAACTGATCAATGGAAAAAAAATCTTTTAAAAATATTGGAATGCAAACGATATATTGAAAAAAAATCTGCCATAGAAAAAATATTAGCGAGCGGGTGTTTTCGCGTGAGTGAAGTAGTTAGTTTTTAATGAAAAAAAAACGGATTTTTCCACATTAATTTTGTTTTTTAATAGTTAAAACTTCATCAGATTTTGGCCAATAATTGAAAAATATCTTCCGTAGCATTTGGGAGCCCCTGAAAATCGAAGGACAAGGGCCCGTGCCCCGAATGCCCTGCCGTAAATCAGGCACTGACTAGAATTCCACACAATATTTAAACATTATTTAACAAGTGAAAAGTACAAACATGCGCAACAAATCAAACCAGAACAAAATAATAAAACTAAAACGGCTGTGGCTATAATATAAAAACAACAGCCATGCTATGGAAAGAAAATTTTGCAGTGTAAAAAAGTCCTTCCGGCCTGAACCGAGAGGAAAAGATAGGTTTCATAGTCCATGTTTTTAAAAATGGAACTTATTTTACTCAAACACCCGAAGCTAAATTGCTTGGAACCCGATTATAGAAGATTCAATCCGGTTTTCGTTAATACCAAATTTGAATGCGCATTTCAGCATGACAGTTACAGCATAACAAAAATCAGATTGCTCAAAATGTCAGCCAACCTAGAATTTCAAACTGCCATATCTCTGCCATTTTTTAAGATAAAGCCAAAACAAAAAATGTTCCGGAATCCATGTATTACGATCTAACACTTAACGGAAACAACTTTTCCAATTTATAATGTTTTATATTTTTTTAATTAAAAAAAATAAATATTTAACTTGCCGCCATTTTGAAACAAGATGGCGCATGAAGCTGTCCAACGAACTCGGTCGAGACCTTCGTATGTTCTGTACACATGATTAGTCACATTCATATCTGTTCATAAATATGGGAGTTACAGCATAAAAAATATCAGATTGTTTCAAAATCTCAGCCACATTAGAATTTCAAACTGCCATATCTCAGCAATTTTTTAAGATATAGCAAAAACAAAAAATGTTTCAGAATCCTTGTATAATGTTCACAACACTTAACACAAACAATTTTTTTCAGTTTATAATTTTTTTGTACATGTTTTTGAATTTTTAAAAATTTACAATTTTTTAACTGGTCGCCATTTTGAAACAAGATGGCGGATGAAGCTGGCCAACGAACTCGGTCGAGACCTTAGTATGTCCAATACACATACTCAGTTACATTCAAATTGGTTCATAAATAAGAGAGTTACAGCATGACATATATCAGATATATATACAAATATAATATATATATATATATATATATATATATATATATATATATATATATATATATATATATATATATATATATATATATATATATATAAATGTGGCGGCCGAAGATGCACATGGCCAAGCCAGATGCCCACTTGAGACCAGATTGCTTTTGAGGTCCTGGGAAAATGACTCATCTTCAGATGGTCTGAGCGAAGCCCGGGCAAAATCTTCAAAAAAGTGCCAGATGGCCCTCAGCTTTGATGCAGAGAGGATCTCTGCGGAAGACGTTCCTACGTCTTTTTATTAAATTTTAGGGCGTTGTCCCTCATTTTATCTATCGGCTACTTTTAATAGTAAGATAGCTATCAGAGCCATTTTCATGGTTTTATATGTTCTAACGTAATTCATTTGTAAATATTCATCATTTCACTTGTAAACCAGAAAGTAATTAAATGTTTAAATTACTAGAAAAGGCATTAGAGTACGTCTTATTTAATTGGACTACTTTTTCTCTCTACCTTACTGTTCTCACAAGTATTTTGGGGGCTCGGCCGGGATGTGAACTCCGGCTGCGATTTGAATTAATGAACATTTGAATTACTGGACATCTGAATTACTGAACATTTAAATTACCGGACTTTTGAATTAAAGGACTTTAAAAGGACTCTGCTACGACGGAAAGAAAATCCAGGAGTGGTGAGCAGTGGTTTATTCTCTTCTTCGCTTTACGTCAACAGAGAAATTCTATCGGAGGAGTAGAAATCTACGGAGGCTCGAATCGACTTTCCCCTCACCTTTTATCGCAAAGGATGACACCCTGATCTCCTTCAAGAGAACGGTGACAGCTCATAAGTGCTTTTTTTTTCATGAGCTTCATCTAACGCGTGTGATTCCAATGATGTGTAGCAAGAAAGGCTCATAGTTATTTTTATTTCATGAGCTATATTTTTTTCCGCGAGTGAAACAGTGTTTTTCAGAAAGAAAGCTCGTTGTGGGTTTTTTTTACGAGCTATTGGGTCGCGAGTGCTAAGCATAATTTTGTTTGTCTTCAAGCGTATGGTATATTATTAACCATATTTTATTAATTTTCATTATTTGAAATTTATGTATTTTAATACCAAAGGATTATACTATGAAGTAAGTACCTTTTATATAAACATATATTTTTATATGAACGTATAATATTATTTTGAATTTATATTCAAATAAAGAGTTGAAAATTAAAGTATACTAAAATGGCCCAATTAGCACGAGCGAAAAAAGTTGATTTAATTACTGTTGTGTCCGAATTAGGATTAGAGGCACCGGAAAATGCGACGAAGCCAATATTAGTCGATTTAATAGTTAAGTCTGCATGCTACGAGGAAGAATTAGTAAAAAATTTACTATTAGGTATAACTGCGGAAAGAGAAGAGGCAGAAAAGAAATTATTATTAAAAGAAACGGAAGATCGTGAATATGAGCTAAAAAGATTAGAATTAGAAGTAGCTTCAAAAAGTAAACGAGATGATTTTCCAGTATCTGCTAGTATCGCTAAAAGCCCTGACGTAATAAAATTGATAACTAAGTACAATAATCAGGAAGAGATTAGTATTTATCTCACGCTGTTTGAACGCCAAATAAAGCGTTTAGGGGTCGAAAAGGAGGACTGGGTTACTTATCTCCTAGGTTTGTTGCCGCTGGAAATTGTTAACATAATAGGACGCGAGAAAGAAGAATTTTCGAATGATTACGATTATATCAAGAAATTACTTCTAAAAAGATTTAAGCTCAGCCCCGAGCAGTTCAGGCAGAAATTTTTTTCTCATAAAAAAGAGAATTCGGCTTCATGGAGGGATTTTTCTTTTGAGCTTAGTAATTACCTGGAAGAGTGGCTTTTAGGACTAAAAATTGTGACTTATGAGGATTTGAAAAGTATTTTAGTTATTGACCAAATACGAAAGAAATTGCCGCTTGAAATTAAGGAACATTTTGTGGATGAATTGCCCAAAATTACTGACGTTGCCGATTTCATAACCAAGCTTGATGATTATGAAGCAGCACGCAACAATATTAAGAAGAGCGCGGACAGTAAAAATTCGAATAACGAAGGAAAAAGGCGTTTTGCTCAAAACACTGAAAATAAAAGTTTCCACCGCTATAATAACATTCCGCAAAATAACAGATATGAAAAGAACCATTTCAATTATCCTAGAAATAACCCTAACCCTTTTAAAGCTAAGTGCTTTTACTGCAACGAATACGCTACACATAAATCAAATCAATGTCCCCGCAGAAAAGAACAACAAACAAATTTTGGACACAAAGAAATCGGACATAAGACTGACCAGAGCTCTTTAAACTACGTGAAAACTGTTAATACTGCCGACAACAATACTCGTCCTTCGGATAAGATTTTCAAAACTATCGAAATTAAAGGAAAAACAGTAAATTCAGTGGTAGATTCGGGATCTGATGTGACAATGGTCAATAATAGCTTCTATAGAGCGCTGGGGCGTCCCGAATTAAATGAAGATGATGTGAAATTAACAGGGATTAGTGGAAATGGAGTGAGGCCTTCAGGTTTTTTCAATACCGATATTTTAATTGATAACATTGTTGTTAATTGCGATGTTTACCTTTTAAATGACTTACAGTGTGATATGATACTCGGAAATAATTGTTTAAGTAAACTAAATTTGGAAATATCGGATTTCGGCCTAAAAGTTACGGGTAAAAGAAGTAATGAGAAAAAGTACACGGTTAACTTGGTAACTGTTGTCCCGCAGTCCAACATTTCGTCTAGCCAAATGGACAATAACACGAATGATCCAGACCCGTTAGCTGATTACCCAGATGTGTCTACGACCGAAAACCCTTTAACAGATACTCCTGAAATTCAATCTGTTTATTTAGCAGAAATAGCAAACTCTGTTAATGTAGGTGAAATCGATCTGACCCATATAACCAACGGTGCTGTAAAAGAAGAACTAATTAATTTAATTGAGCATTACGTACCAAAGAAAACTAAAAGCGTTGATTTAAAAGTTAACTTAATTTTAAGTGATGACATACCAGTTAAACAAAGACCCAGGCGGTTAGCATTTTCGGAACAAGCATTTGTTGATAAACAAATAGAGGAATGGCTTAATCAAGGCATAATACGAGAAAGTTGTTCTAGTTATGCAGCCCCGATAGTCATAGCTAAAAAGAAAAATGGTAACTTCAGGTTATGCGTCGATTATCGAAAGCTGAATAAAAAGATAATTAGGGATAATTATCCTCTTCCAGTGATAGATGATATTTTGGATAACATCGAGCAAAATAAAGTGTTTAGTACGCTAGATTTGAAAAACGGATTTTTCCATGTAGAGGTTGATGAGGACAGTAAGAAATTCACTTCGTTCGTTACTAATTATTCTCAGTACGAATATAATTTTATGCCTTTCGGGTTGAGTACAGCTCCTCAGCATTTTCAACGATACATATATGCATGTTTAAAAGATCTGATTAGGGAGAAAGTTATTTTGGTGTACATGGACGACATTATCGTTCTTGCACAGTCTGAAGAAGATGCGCTTTTGAAACTGAAACGTGTGTTTCAAGTAGCTTCCGAGCATGGCCTCGAATTTAATTTTGCTAAGTGCCAATTCTTGAAAAGAAAAATCGAATTTTTAGGATATATAGTTGAGAACGGAACCATCCGCCCTTCAGAAACATTAACCTTAGCTGTTAAGAAATTCCCTGAACCGTGAAATAAGAAAGAGATCCAAAGTTTCTTAGGACTGACTGGATATTTTAGAAAATACATTGCCAGTTATGCCAAAATCGCTAAACCTTTGAGTGATCTTCTAAAAGCGAAAATGAATTTAATTTCGGACCAGATCAAAGAGAAGCTTTTCAAACTTTGAAAACTAGATTGGCTAGTAAACTGGTTTTACACATATTTAGAAGAGGTGCTGAAACGGAATTGCATACTGATGCAAGCAGTTCGGGTTTTGGAGCAGTAATGTTACAGAAAGATGATTATGGAAATTTACACCCCGTTTATTTCATGAGTAGGAAAACAACACCTGCCCAAGCCAAATATAGTAGTTATGAACTAGAAGCGTTAGCAGTCGTTGAGGCTTTAAAG
This sequence comes from Maratus michaelseni, assembly GCA_963931845.1. Classification (NCBI taxonomy): domain Eukaryota; kingdom Metazoa; phylum Arthropoda; class Arachnida; order Araneae; family Salticidae; genus Maratus; species Maratus michaelseni. The sequence continues at coordinate 31,248,428 of OZ007599.1, forward strand.
AAATTCCGAACATACCTGTTAGGTAATAAATTTAAAATAGTAACCGACTGTTCAGCTTTTCAGAAAACATTAGAGAAAAAAGATCTTGCCCCAAAAGTAGCAAGGTGGGCATTGTTTTTACAAGAATTCGATTACCAGATAACTCACCGACCGGGTAATCAAATGAAACACGTTGATGCTCTAAGCAGTAACACGGTTTTAATTATGACGCGTTCACAGGATGAAGTAACGGTGAAAATAGCCAAGGCGCAAAACGAAGATGATTATATTCAAACTCTTAAAACATTAATCGGAAAAAAGGAAAGTAAAGATTATTTGATTAGGCAAAACGTTGTGTATAAGTATGAAAATGAGAAAGAGTTAATTATGGTACCAGAGGGTATGCAAAAAGAAATAATTCGTGAAGTACATAACAAAGGTCATTACGGTGTAGCCAAAACCGAAGCAATAATTAAACAAAATTTTTACATCCCCAATATTCGAAAACAGATAGAAAGCGTTATAGGAAATTGCGTTGAATGTATTTTGTATAATCGAAAGAGAGGGAAAGGTGAAGGACTGCTAAATCCTATTCCTAAACAAAACTTTCCTCTTCAAACTTATCATGTAGATCATCTAGGCCCAATGCCGTCGACCAACAAAAATTATAACTTTATTTTCTCCGTGGTAGATGCGTTTACTAAATTTGTGTGGTTTTATCCAGTTAAGACAACTTCTGCTAAAGAGGTGATAGAAAAGTTAAAAAACCAACAAATTACATTTGGAAATCCGGAGCGAATAATCAGTGATCGTGGCCCCGCGTTTACCTCGAATGAATTCAAAGAGTATTTGGAAAGCGAAAAGATCGAACATGTCTTAATAACAACGGTAATACCAAGGGGTAATGGTCAGGTTGAGCGGGTACAGAAGACCCTCATATCTATTCTAAGCAAACTTTCCATCGATGACCCAACAAAATGGTACAAATTTGTCCCAATAGTTCAGAAAATCATAAATAGTACGTGTTCACGAAGCACCAATTATACGCCTTTTGAACTATTAACGGGAGTAAAAATTAGAGATAAGACAGATTTAAAAATAAAGCAGATTATTGATGAAGAGTATGAGAATGCGTTTGTAGAAGAAAGAGAGAGCAACAGAGATATCGCGAAGCAGAACATACTAAAAATCCAGGAAGAAAATCGCAAAAGTTTCAATCGCAAACGAAAAACAGCGAAATGCTATCAAGTAGGTGACTTAGTTGCAATTCAAAAAACCCAATTTGGAGTAGGAACGAAGTTGCGTCCAAGATTCCTTGGTCCTTACAAGATAATTAAAGTAAAAAATAATGACAGATATGATGTTGAGAAAGTAGGTTATCAAGAAGGTCCAAGAATAACCTCCACTGCTGCAGACCACATGAAACCATGGGCTTAACATGACAAGTGTGCATTCAGTGGTGTTTTTTTTCTTTATCTGTGTTTTATTTGTGTTTTTATTAACAGTTTTTCGTAAATGACTTGTATCTAGAAAACTTTGTGTACAAACTATATAGGAAAGTTACTGACTGTTCTACAGTATCAAGAAACTTTAGTTTCCATGCAAAACAACAACAATTGACTTTTTTTTCATAGCCTATTATTCAAGGACTAGATGAAAGAATTTGATTAACCTTATATTAATTTTTGCTAGTGTTTTTCTAGTTGCTATAGTGTTTTCACATTGCTATTATTTTGTTTCTTGTTTTTGTTTATTTTTATAGTAGCTTACAGGTGATCATCTGTGAGGACACAGACCTGTCAGGAGGGCCGAATGTGGCGGCCGAAGATGCACATGGCCAAGCCAGATGCCCACTTGAGACCAGATTGCTTTTGAGGTCCTGGGAAAATGACTCATCTTCAGATGGTCTGAGCGAAGCCCGGACAAAATCTTCAAAAAAGTGCCAGATGGCCCTCAGCTTTGATGCAGAGAGGATCTCTGCGGAAGACGTTCCTACGTCTTTTTATTAAATTTTAGGGCGTTGTCCCTCATTTTATCTATCGGCTACTTTTAATAGTAAGATAGCTATCAGAGCCATTTTCATGGTTTTATATGTTCTAACGTAATTCATTTGTAAATATTCATCATTTCACTTGTAAACCAGAAAGTAATTAAATGTTTAAATTACTAGAAAAGGCATTAGAGTACGTCTTATTTAATTGGACTACTTTTTCTCTCTACCTTACTGTTCTCACATATATATATATATATATATATATATTTATATTCATTAGAATATCGTTCTATTGCAGCCATCAATTTGATGTCATCTAATTACAGCCCAAATTTTGGCATATCTTATATTTTCATAATTACCAAATGCATTATTTTAATGCTGCCTATGCGCATATTTTGATGTATTTCTTGTATTTCAATAACATCATTTTACGTTGCTGCATTCTTAACTTTTTGTATTTTTGCTATTGAAATAACATGTTGATTTGGCCGTTTGCATTGTTTTTGTTTGTGTCAGAAAAAGTATGGTCATCTTGCATATTGAACTATTTGGTTTGTTCATTAGGTCTTCATTTTTAATTAGTGATTTGACATGGCTCTTTGGTATTGTGATTTCAATGTATATGGTCAGTTTCTTATGTTTCAATGGTTAAATTTTACTTAAAGTTTTATCTATACTAATATTATAAAGGAGTAAAGTTTGTTTGTTTGTTTGTTTCTTTGTAGGGGGTAATCTCTGGAACTACCGAACCGATTTCAAAAGTGATGGTGGCAAATTGATTGTGACAACCCCTGCTCCAACATAGGCTATATTTTATGTCGGTGCCACTACCCCAGAGGGGTGCAGGAGCGAAAAACGTTCTAAAATTGCGATCTTTTCTATACTGAAGCAGCTTTGAAATGTGAAATTTGGCGTTGTAGTTACTTATAAGATGTAAATGCTCTCTAAGAACAAAAAAAAAAAAAAAAAAATTCCAAATTTAAAAGGGTGAAATGAGCGAAAAGCGTTCTAAAAACATTCTAAATTACAATTTCTATGGAATCTCTAGAACTACCGAACCGATTTGAAATTTGGCGTTGTAGTTACTTATAAGATGTAAATGCTCTCTAAGAACAAAATAAAAAAAAAAAATCGAAATTTAAAAGGGTGAAATGAGCGAAAAACGTTCTAAAAACATTCTAAATTACAATTTTTATGGAATCTCTAGAACTACCGAACCGATTTGAAATTTGGCGTTGTAGTTACTTATAAGATGTAAATGCTCTCTAAGAACAAAATAAAAAAAAATTCGAAATTTAAAAGGGTGAAATGAGCGAAAAGCGTTCTAAAAACATTCTAAATTACAATTTCTATGGAATCTCTAGAACTACCGAACCGATTTGAAATTTGGCGTTGCAGTTACTTATAAGATGTAAATGCTCTCTAAGAACAAAATAAAAAAAAAATTCGAAATTTAAAAGGGTGAAATGAGCGAAAAGCGTTCTAAAAACATTCTAAATTGCAATTTCTATGGAATCTCTAGAACTACCGAACCGATTTGAAATTTGGCGTTGTAGTTACTTATAAGATGTAAATGCTCTCTAAGAACAAAATAAAAAAAAAATTCGAAATTTAAAAGGGTGAAATGAGCGAAAAGCGTTCTAAAAACATTCTAAATTACAATTTTTATGGAATCTCTAGAACTACCGAACCGATTTGAAATTTGGCGTTGTAGTTACTTATAAGATGTAAATGCTCTCTAAGAACAAAATAAAAAAAAATTCGAAATTTAAAAGGGTGAAATGAGCGAAAAGCGTTCTAAAAACATTCTAAATTACAATTTCTATGGAGTCTCTAGAACTACCGAACCGATTTGAAATTTGGCGTTGTAGTTACTTAAAAGATGTAAATGCTCTCTAAGAACAAAATTTAAAAAAAAATCGAAATTTAAAAGGGTGAAATGAGCGAAAAGCGTTCTAAAAACATTCTAAATTACAATTTTTATGGAATCTCTAGAACTACCGAACCGATTTGAAATTTTGCGTTGTAGTTACTTATAAGATGTAAATGCTCTCTAAGAACAAAATAAAAAAAAAATTCGAAATTTAAAAGGGTGAAATGAGCGAAAAGCGTTCTAAAAACATTCTAAATTACAATTTTTAAGGAATCTCTAGAACTACCGAACCGATTTGAAATTTGGCGTTGTAGTTACTTATAAGATGTAAATGCTCTCTAAGAACAAAATAAAAAAAAAATTCGAAATTTAAAAGGGTGAAATGAGCGAAAAGCGTTCTAAAAACTTTCTAAATTACAATTTCTATGGAATCTCTAGAACTACCGAACCGATTTGAAATTTGGCGTTGTAGTTACTTATAAGATGTAAATGCTCTCTAAGAACAAAATAAAAAAAAAATTCGAAATTTAAAAGGGTGAAATGAGCGAAAAGCGTTCTAAAAACATTCTAAATTACAATTTCTATGGAATCTCTAGAACTACCGAACCGATTTGAAATTTGGCGTTGTAGTTACTTATAAGATGTAAATGCTCTCTAAGAACAAAATAAAAAAAAATTCGAAATTTAAAAGGGTGAAATGAGCGAAAAGCGTTCAAAAAACATTCTAAATTACAATTTCTATGGAGTCTCTAGAACTACCGAACCGATTTGAAATTTGGCGTTGTAGTTACTTAAAAGATGTAAATGCTCTCTAAGAACAAAATAAAAAAAATTCGAAATTTAAAAGGGTGAAATGAGCGAAAAGCGTTCTAAAAACATTCTAAATTACAATTTCTATGGAATCTCTAGAACTACCGAACCGATTTGAAATTTTTTCGTTGTAGTTACTTATAAGATGTAAATGTTCTCTAAGGACAAAATAAAAAAAATTTCGAAATTTAAAAGGGTGAAATGAGCGAAAACTGTTCTAAAAACATTCTAAATTACAATTTCTATGGAATCTCTAGAACTGCCGAACCGATTTGAAGTTTGGCGTTGTAGTTACTTAAGCTGCGTTTTCACTGGTCGACCCAATGATCTAAAAATCCCAGCGACCCAAGTTCTTAACCTAAGAGCGTTTTCACTGGTTACTGAGAAGCCCTAACGCCAACCAATCATAGACAAGGTTTTACTGCGCAAGCGTCGGAATTACGGATCGATATCAGCTGTCAATGATTATAAACATAAACAAATAATTATTTGTTACTCTTGTCATGTTAATAACAAATATTTTGTATAGAAATAATCGAAAGTTTTGACTAGTTTTCGCTGTTAGAGGTCTTAAATATCCACAAAAATATTAATCTCTTGTTAATAAATCAATGATAACTATTAATTTTTTTTTTGTGGTTTCAAAAAATAAAACTCTGTATTTTATAAATAATGACGATCATAAGATTTCGAAGTCACTCAGAATTAAGTGGAAGCTCATTTTATCTGAGAGTATTTTTTGTGCCATATGACTTGTATATAAAAAATTATATTTCTGCTTTACACAAGTTAAATTAAAAATCTAAATGTATGTTTTTTATATTTACTTCAGTGCTCTACACATTTTATTTGTACATGTGTATAAAATTTTGTACCAGTACAGTTATACTTTTGAAATAAATAAAAATAATTATCATTTATTTAAAAACACAGAAGTAATTTTCCCTTCTAAGAAACAGTGATAAGTGGAACCCTTTCACTCACTCCAGGGCCCTTCCAGGATTGTCATTACACATGAGGCTTCTTCAAAGTACATGCTATTTAAGCATGTATCTGTTGATCACACTGGCAGCTTGTTTTATCATAGAATCACTACAATGTAGAATTATCGAATGTTTTTTTTTAAGTTGCATCTACTTTTTGTGATACACCCCCCCCCCCCCCCAAAAAAAAAAAAAAAAGTCTTCACAGTAAAATGCAAAATAAATGTACAAAAAATTGTAAATTTTTTCTATATGATTGATTCCACATCAAAGTTTGATGCAGGTTTTTTTTTTTTTTCTCTCTCATGGGTACTTTTTTTTTTTTTAATTAGTTTTGAGAAAAATAAAATGATGTACCAAAAAATCAAGTTGCTTTTAAATTCAAACTATGCTATATATATATATATATGTTTTCCTGCTAAAGTTTTCCTTTTTGGTGAGCTTATTTTGTTTGCAAATTACAAATTTTAAATCCCAACAATTTAAAAAAAAAAATTAAAGTGTTCGCTTTTATAAAAAATATAATTTTGTGAAGGGCTTCTTTTATTAAGAATAATTTTGTGAAGTGGTCCCAATTTTTGCCAGGGGCAATCCCTGATTTTGCAAATAGATCACAAAAAAGGGTACTTTTATGTTAGCCGGGCACAAATCTTATCAATAGCTTTTTTTCCCCCCTTCAGCCATAGCACCTTTTATTTTTCATTTACTTAAATTAAAAACAATGCCTTGATGTTGAAATAAAATATTTTTTTTTTTATTATTATTCCATTTATTATTATTATTATTTTAAATAAATGAGTGAAAGGCATAGTACTTTAAATATATATATTTTAAATGAAAAATTCATATTTTAAATAAAATGAATGATAAGTCCATATTTCAAAAGAAATGAATAGAATACGAATAATGGTGATAACAACAATATTTAGCAATTTATCTCATGTGTTAGGCTGACATAAAGTACCCAAATGTGTTGTGAATTTGAACAACTGGTTCAAACAGTACAAGGCTTACACTATTCAGTGTCTCTTCATCCGTAACATGCAAATAAGTACACTGAGTTGCCCTAAGATAGTTTAAAAATTAAAATGGGAGAAAAGTGGGAGAGTTGTTACTGAATAAGTATAAAAGTAAAAAGTTTTAAAAAACATTCTTTTAAAAGCATTTAATGCTTATAATTAAAATCACGCTTAATTTCAGGATTCTGTTTATTTTGTTTCAAAAAACTTCTTTTACAATGCATTAATTTGGCATGGCTCCAACAATGGAAAATTCACCGCTTTGATTTACACTTGATAAAAAGTGTGAGTTACTGAATTTATTGAAAAAGCATTTTTTGCTTTCTTTTTAAGAAAACAGAAAAGGCAATAAAAGCATTTTTTTAAACTGTGCATCCTTGATTTCTAAATTTTCTCAATAAAAAATTATTACTTTCTTTATTTTTTATTTATATTTTATTTTCTATCTTTTAGTGTTTAAAATATTTCTATGCTGCAATTTCACAGCTAGTTAGCATATTTTAGTGAGTGTGGTTTGGTTCATAATAAACTTTGTTATTGTAACCATAAAGACTATTTGGTGATTTATCTACTGTGGCTAATAGAAAAATACCTTAAAATTCATTTATCATTTTATAATTAAGGTGAACAATATATATATATATCAGGTTTGAAAAGCTTAGTACTATTATATTTTTTTATAAACAAATATTTTCTTGTCAGAGGGGCTCTGCCCACTCTATGCTAATACACGTGTCTTAATTTAAAAGAAAAAAGTACCAGGGCCCTAAAATTCTGCTGCACTAACAACGTAGCATAACACTCCCTCCATCCACATATTTGTATTTCATACATTCTTTGCAAAATTTAAAGCATATTTTTTCTTCAGCAAAAAAGATCTTTTTAAAAATATATCTATGTATATAAATAGCTGTTAACTATTCCACTTTTTTGTTACCGCTACTTCCGAAATCCCCTTTGATTACATTCGCTTAATCTTGACATGGCTTAATCGCAGAATTTTGCTATTAAATAAGGTCAATATTACTATCCGGATTTAGTGGTAACACAAATAAGGATTAGTTGGTAACTATGCATATATATATACAGTAAAATCGAATGAATGAACAAATAGCAAAAACATTTATAAAAAAAAATTTCAGAAAATCTTTCTCGCTAAGCATTTTTTTTAACAACCAACAATATACAACATACACGAATATTCTGGTGCACAATATTTATAAGCTCTGGCTAATATTTAAGTGTTCACTGAAAATAAAGAAGTACCAGAGCTGAGCTCCAGCATGAATTAAGCACTGCTAATACGTTAATTATAAAAGTAACATATCTTTACATGCTCTCAAATAACTTTTAAAAGACAGTTTGGTAGGAAAAGAAAGTTTTGATTGCTAGATATCTGGTATTCACTTATAAAATTGATGTAAAATAAATATCCCAATAATATTGAACATCTGGTGCAATTCAAATCCATCAAAGCAAAATAATCTGATGATTTCAAATTATAAACAAGTGTCTTTGAATGTTCAAATGTACAATTCTTAAAATAAAAAATAACGCTAAGGGGCCATTCAAGTATTATATAAGCAGTAAGGAGGGGTTCAAGGTTTGATTATTTTTGTTGACAGGTGGGAGTGGGGTCACGACAATTCTTATGAAAGCATTACACAATGAAGCAACTAAATCGCAGCAACGACAAAAAAAGAAGCATGATGGGAAATGAGCATTCTGCAGTCCGCTCGGAACTTCAAACATACAACATTTCTATGATTCCTGTTAAAATTTTTAGTTATGATGCCTAATTAAGTTAGGGCCTATTGTTAAGTTTTATTGTTCAGTGCGATAAATAACAATATATTAAAACCATTTTGCATTCTTTAGATACCACAACTGATATATATGCCTATTTATATAAATTTGTAAGATTAATAGTGTAAATTAATGGTAACTGTTTTTTCTTGGCAAACAGTGTTGATGTACAAACCCAGGTAGCACAGCAATATCGGAAACAGCGATTTTGCAATATCGGTAAACACCGGACCGGTCGATATTGCATGGCTAGCTTTTTTTCCAATATCAGCCTATATCGGGACCCATTATTGACAGATATTGGTGAACCCCAGACCGACCGATATTGGTGAACGTCAGACCAACCGATATTGGCCAAAACTGGATTCAACACTATAAAATGGCAAATCTTTTTTTTTTTTCTCATCTAGGGAGATATTAATTACCTGCAAAATACAGTCGAACCTCGTTAACATGAACCTCAAGGGGAATCAAAATTTTGTTCATGTTAACAATAATTCATGTTATCAGTATCAAATCTTTGTACTCATTTTTATAGGGGACTATGAAAATAATTCATGTTAAAAGTAATTCACGTTAAGCATGTTCATGTTAACGAGGTTTGACTGTATTAGAAATCAATAACTCTTTACATTAGGAAAAAAAAGATTTTACCATTTTATATTGATGAGTCCAGCTTTGAATTAGCTAATCCATGTATATATAAGCATCTGAAATGCCACATGGATTAACTGTTTTGTTAAAGGCCTCAGTTTTTATTATTATATCCATTAGATATAATTGTAATATTAAAGATTATGAATGAAATAATACTAAAAAAGCATTTTATTAAATTTAATATTAATAAAATAATTTATTCAAAATTTTATAATAGCTACATTTTGATGTTTTTTTCTTTTTTTCAGTTTCAGTGTTCTATGTGAAAACATTAAAATGTAAAAAAGAATTAAATGTTACTTTTCTCATTAAAACTAAAAAATTATATTATATTCATAATAATTTGAATTTGTGGAAGTGGTAAGATTGAAAATTGTAACATACAGCATTTTTTTTTTTTTTTTTTTTTTTTTTTTTTTTTTTGCCATATTACCAATTTTTTATATATATTTTTTCACATAATCAATAGAAATATTTAACCATTATTAAAAATTTAAGAAAAATAACATGTAGCTGTAGGAATTTATTCTTTTCTGCTCTTACCATAAATATAGATCTTCAGATTTATTTAATTGTATTTATATAAACTTTGAAAAAAAAAAAAAAAGTAATCTTCTGGCAAAATTTAATTGAAAACAATTCGTTAAAATTACTTATGTAAAAATCCACCTGTTGTAAAACTTTTAAAATTGAATTACTTTATATTAAAAATTATCAAAAAATTATTAGTTTCAAATTTTTTCTTTGAAAAAAAAATTATATCTTATCTTTAGGACTATATTTATTCTGAATCAGAGACTCATGTATACAAGGGGATAAACACTCGGTTGGAATTCTATATTATTCAGTGAATATCATATTTTTCATTAAATTTTAATAAGTTTTAATTGAAATTACTTTTTAATGGCAATTTTAAATAGAAAGTGCCACTGAAATGACCATTTAAACAGTCAATAATATTTTACAAAGGCATTAAACAAAGTCAGGAAAGCTATTCTTTTCTCGAAATTATGTACAATTAATGCATTTGAAATAGAAATTTTAAAAGAGCTTAGCTTTCAAATATCACAATAATTTATGTATGTTTTACTAAAATTCCAATTTTAATTGGATTTTATTAATTGTTTCACAAAGCCTTTAAAATTAATTTTTAATGATTTTAAAGATTTGTAAATTTATTTTATAAATAGTATTCTATTAAAATATCTCAAACATGGAACACTAGTTTTAAAAGTGCTAAAACAAAACTCAATTATTATAAATAAATAAAACTTCCTAAAAATTGAGTCATTTGAGCCAGGTGGCAAAGCAAGACACTTTGCCCTTACCTTATATGGCAACTTTCCTTTTGCAATTCTTTTCTGGAGAATGATTGGCGTTAGGCTTAAGGGGACTCTTCACTGACACGAAAACAACTGCTCGCTAATGTTAAACCTATGGACAGGTTCTTTTCTAATTTAAATTTGAATATTTTTAAACATTTTTTTTTTTTTTTTTTTTTTTTTTTTTTTGCATAAGATAGCTGAGGTCAATCTCAACTATCCAATGCAAAAAAAAAAAAAAAAAAGAAAAGAACCTGCCCATAGTTTTAACAAGCTAGCAGGTGTTTTCGAATCATTGAACAGTCCTCCTTAATGTCTTCTGATCGCTAAATGACCTGCTGTCGTGAATAAGATAAATAAAACATGGCAAAAAATTACAGACCATTGCGGGGGTACAGCCCCTGCATTCATTTGAAATCGCAACATATCAAATTAAACTTTTTTTTATTCACAAACTATCACTATTTATATTATCATATTACAAGCAAATTTTCTCCAAGTCATCTATTTCTCGTTCCTATGTTCTCCTTCTTTTCCTTTGAAAACAGTTTCCATCCCAATTGGCAGATCTCACAGGACTTTTTCAATGTGGCTGGAGTTAACAGTTGTTTTTGCTTTATCAAACTTCATTTTCACACTCACTAGAAAAGTAGAATGAGCAAAAATCAAAATTTGTCCAAGTGAATTTTCATCATGAAAATTAATAACTTATTACTACTTATACTATGCTTACTTATTTTCCTTTTTATTTACAAACTATGTAATGTAAATGCTAGATTTGAATTTAATAGTAAAAAATTATAGCTTGAAAATTATTTTTTTTCAACCGAAATATTTAACCAAACTTGTGTTAATATATTTTATCTTTTTGACTGTCTTCACTCTGAATCAGAGTCTGAACTTACTGATTCTAGATTTTTCTGCATAATATGAAGCCAATCTTCTGAACATACAATAATTATTTATAGAGATATAAAGAAATTATAGTGAATAAGAACAACAAAGTACCTAAAATTACTTAATTTGCAGCAAGACTTTTATAAAAATGAAATGGTTACCAATGAAACACAGAATAGTTCAGAATGCAATTATCAAAATTTGGTTTTCACCATGAAAACCAGAGTTAGAAATGTAATTTCTTTAATTTTAATGTATGAATGATAATCAAAATAGTTTTGTTTAGCTTTAGTGTGTTTATAGTATAAATGACACTTATTAAGTGTGTGGGATAGGGGCACTACAACAACAAAGTACCTAAAATTAATTAATTTGCAGAAGTATTTTAAAAAAAGGAAATGTTTACCGATGAGCCAATGGATAATTCAGAATGCAACTATCAAAATTTGATTTTTACTATCTTAAAACCGCAGACTAATCGAAACTAACATGCTATTTTTAGGAAAACGTAATTTAGCTAAATAATTTATTATATATATACATATATAAAAAAAAGTTTGTTTCCCCATCGATATTATTTTTGACGTTACTTCAATAAACTTACTCCCATTTTCTTCTTTTTCGGCACAGAAGCGATACTCCTATTCTTTCAATAGATTGTAGATCTTCAAGGTAAAATTTCAATCCAAAATATTTTTAAAAGTAGCAGCTAGCACAGAGGAACATCTAATTTTACGTGCTTGCAGAAGATCACTCATGGTAGTCGTTTGTTACACAATAAAACTACACACTCGTGATCTTCAAAGAGCAATCAAACCCGGGGATATCCATCAGACATTCATTTCTTCATCTGTTTCACTTTTCATAGATTGAGATATTAGTTCTTGGCAGAAGTGACGTCAAAAATAATATAAATGTTCCCTAGAAAGTAGTTTTTACCAAAAGCAGAATATGGTTAAAAGTGTGATGTATGTCATAGAACAATGGGCTTCTTTACAGAACATTTCAAATTCTCAATTTCAGTGAAATGTATCATTCAGTCTTAGTAAAAAAGTACAAAATTCATCACTGGATCACCACAAAAGTGCAAAGTTTGTCAGCCTAACATCATAAAAAAAAAAAAAAACCCTGCAAAATTCTTCAATCATTCATGTAAAAAATAGCAAAATTCATAAATCAGCAGACTTATATAAAACCAAAAACTTTCTGTGCACATAAATATTGGGTCAAAAACTTTCTGCAAATCAATTTAATGTTTAATAAAATTAACAATTTATTAATTTTATCTTTTTGACTGTCTTCATTCTGAATCTAAGTCTGAACTTACTGATTCAAGACTAATAAGTGATAAACAGTCTGTTGGGAAAAATATTATGTTCTAAAAAAAAAAAAATAAAAATAAATAAAATCAATAATTTTGAAATATCTCAAGTGATAAAAACTAAAAGTGTCTTCAAAGAAAAAAAAATCAACCAAAATCAGAAAAGTACAAAGAAACTCCGATAGACATCAACCTCAGATATTTTATGTAAAAAAATCATTTCAAAATATTAAAATGTAACGAGAAATTTCTAAACAAAACTCCCCTGGTTTAACATTAGCTTGCGAGCATCATTCCATTATTAAATAATGCAAAGTTTAAATTTTAGGTGGGATTAAGACACCTTTTTATGCTAGAAGTGTGGCAGGTTTATTTCATACAGAAATTAAATAGGATTTGAAAAGTTTAAATTTCTAAGTTATGCAGATTCATGATCACTATAAGTTTTCAAACTTACCATATATATACAGACATGAAAGTATTATTATTGCAATATAACATGCAGAAATAAATATCTGTGAAAATTACACAATGTAATTGATTTAAAGGTATATGTAAAATAAATATGCAATTAAAGTTAAAAGACATTAAAATTAAAACCACTACTGTTTTTATTCACAACTATTTTCTGTTATTCATGCTATATTATGAGTTCAAAGTTCAAACACATCCTCATGCTAAAATTTCTGCACTATATTAGCATAGCTACTCAAACTGAAACAAACTTTGCGGGAAGAAAACACTCTAAAGCAAAATCGGAGATATCATCACAAAATTTGCATGCATTATGAGCACAAAATAGTTAAAAAATTATATATATCAGTTTAACGCTTTTTAAAGAAATGCTTTTTTTAAAACTATTTCTATTTCTTATTTTAGTACCCCCCCCCCCCCCCCCCACCCACCCAACCTTCATTTTACATTTGAAAGAATATTCGCTAAAACTGGGAACACTAGAAAAAAAACTGAGCACACATATTAATTATTTTGTTACGCATCTTAAAATCAGTTTTTAAACTTATATTATTAGTTTTATATTTTAAATGTTGCATATGTTACAAGGAAAATTTAAAAGCACAGAATTTGTACACCATTACAATTTTATCTAATTTATTTTACTCAAAATCATGCATAAGCAAAAAAAAAAGGGGCAGGGGGTCTACTATTTGTTTATTTTTTCTTATAAAGGAACGATGGGGTATAAAATTACTTACGGGTATACTTGAACGACCCTCTAAGGTCACTTGAGAGATGACATCACCGTACAACTTTTGTTTTATTCATGTTCGACGAAAAATATCTCTTCTCCATCAGAACCACCAGCAAAAAGGAAAAGTTTGCTAGAATTTACCAGAAAATGCATATCACCAAAATTTGACAACTTTTCAATTTTTCTTAGCAGGAAAATTTTCCTTTTTTTTTATTTTTTGCAGACAAAAGCATAAATTGATTATTTTTTAGATTTGTGTGATAAATGTGCCATATCAATGTATATTTTAAATATTAATACTAGCTGACCCCCGGCTGGTGTTGCCGGGCTATAATAAATTTTAAAAGAAACATCAAGTTTTTATTATCTTTAACCGGATTTTGTATGACATATTTTAAAATGAAAAATTCGCAAAAAAATATTGATATTTAGTATAGGTGCAGATTCCTAAAATTTGGAAGGAGCCAGTGGCTCCTAAACCCAAAAAATCCAGTGGCCACAATTGTGAAACAAACGCATAAAAACAATAGTGTTTATATGCAGTAAAAAACTAAGCAAAAAACTCAGGAATTCAAAGTGTAAAGTAATTTATTTAATATACGCACATGTACAACAAAATTTGATTGTTAAGTGTAATATAAATCTTAAATCATGTATAGTCAGTAGATAAAGTTGGGCAAGATACGGTTTTAAAAAAAATTGTTCAAATCTAAGCAATCATGATAGCAGGGAATATTAGAAAAAAATATTTCTTATTTTGATTTTGCCATACAAAAGTACATATAAAAGAAAATCTGAATGTGTGAGATTATTTTGCACTATAAAAATCAAAACACACTTGAAGCATTTGTTTTTCAATATATATTTTTTTAAATCACAGACTATGTAAAATTATCCGACTCAAACTGTTACGAATAGCATTGCTATTCGAGTATATTTAATAGTTTGCTATGTTAAACAGATCATTCTGAAATGTTATTAAAAAGATACTAATAAAGTTTGTTGTGTTTTGGTCTTAATTAAAAAAAAAAAATCGAAATTTCACGATGGTGACTGGAAATACCAGAAATTGGTCACATTTAAATCACATGGCGACTTAAACACCGAAAGTTAGTGGCCACAGCAAAAAATTTAGTCGCCACGTGGCGACTGGCGACCATGAATCTGCACCTATAATATTTAGTGATAAAAGCACTCATTTTCTTGTTTACGTATGGTCGTTTCATAGTTTTAAAATAAAAAGCTCTTTTTGTCCGAACTCTTTGAAATCTTTATTGGTGATAAATAAACGGTTTTACAGCCCATGTAAAAATTTCGTGAAAAAATATTGTTAGCTAGTTGTCATTCGAAATGAAATATCACACAAAAGCATTGCTCAATTAATAACAAATCATACATGATAATGTGTGCCAATTCTTAGAGATGTCTATTTAAAAAAGTTGTATATGATTGCAATTGATTCAAATTTCATACAAAGTTTTAAATCTTCATAAAAGTTTCAGCATGAATGGAATAACAAAAAAGATTGAACTCTAATATATAGTACATCTGCAGGTGAAATGCATAAAAAAAGAAAAATAGAACAGCAGAGTTTTCTTTATATAGCAAAGTTAACAAGTTTAGTAGTATATATATTCGCCTTTAAAAGAGAACATGATAATACAAAATACATTGGCTTATTTATTTTAGAGAAAGTTTGTTTACATGCTTGAATAAACATGAAAGTTCAAGTATTAACAAAACTGGATTGAAGTTTGTCTTTAACTAATTTTCAATTTAAATATCAATGGTATACAGTAATGGCTACAGTAAACAAATCTTTCTTAATACTTATAATTAATTTAAATGAGAAAAGAGAAATTTAATTCTAAATTGGCGAAAAACATATCAAATAAGCATATATAATAAATTAAAATCAATGAAACAAGTATATTTAATTCATTATGAGAAAGAAATATCCATAATATATATTTTCATTTACTTTTTTTTTTTTTTTGCATTGTTGACATTCAATAATAAAATAATTTTGAGAACTGCACTTTATACATCCATTATTACATCCGAAACGAAATCCTTACACGAACTATATATTTAGTATTTTAATATTAATAAAATGCATCTGAATCATTACCAAAAACAGATATTTATAGTACAAAAAAAGTGCAACAATCTATACTGGATTGCTATTTACTAAACGGAAAGACATTAATAAAATATATAAACTTGTTAAGAAAACTCACTATTTTGCTTCAATCACAAAAAATGGAATTTATTTTTGTAAAAGCTGAATAATTCCAAAATAAATATTTTTATCCGCCGCCATTATGTATGAAAAAGCTCTTTTCTAATTGGCTGAGCTTGGGTAAGACGGGCTTAGGATTGAGTACTGATCAAACCTTCAAAATCGCTACCTAACTACCTAAAATCTTGGGTTTAGGTCGAAAGTTGGGTAAATTAGGCCTTGGGTCGACCAGTGAAAACGCAGCTTTATACGATGTAAATGCTCTCGAAGAACAACAACAAAAAAAAAATCGAAATTTAAAAGGGTGAAATGAGCGAAAAGCGTTCTAAAAACATTCTAAATTACAATTTCTATGGAATCTCTAGAACTACCGAACCAATTTGAAATTTGGTATTGTAGTTACTTATAACATGTAAATGCTCTCTAAGAACAAAATAAAAAATAATTCGAAATTTAAAATTGTGAAATGAGCGAAAAGCCTTCTAAAAACATTCTAAATTACAATTTCTATGGAATCTATGGAACTACCGAACCGATTTCAAAAGTGATGGTGGCAAATTGTTGGTGACAACCCCTGCTCCAACATAGGCTATATTTTATGTCGGTGTCACTAACCCCAGGGAGGGGGGTGCAGGAGCGAAAAACGTTCTAAAATTGCGATTTTTTTTTATACTGAAGGAGCTAGAAATTTGAAATTTGGCATTGTAGTTACTTATAAGATGTAAATGCTCTCTAAAAACAAAATAAAATAAATTCGAAATTTAAAAGGGTGAAATGAGCGAAAAGCGTTCTAAAAACATTCTAAATTACAATTTCTATGGAGTCTCTAGAACTACCGAACCGATTTGAAATTTGGCGTTGTAGTTACTTAAAAGATGTAAATGCTCTCTAAGAACAAAATAAAAAAAAAATCGAAATTTAAAAGGGTGAAATGAGCGAAAAGCGTTCTAAAAACATTCTAAATTACAATTTCTATGGAATCTCTAGAACTACCGAACCGATTTGAAATTTGGCGTTGTAGTTACTTATAAGATGTAAATGCTCTCTAAGGACAAAAAAAAAAATTTCGAAATTTAAAAGGGTGAAATGAGCGAAAACTGTTCTAAAAACATTCTAAATTACAATTTCTATGGAATCTCTAGAACTACCGAACCGATTTGAAGTTTGGCGTTGTAGTTACTTATACCATGTAAATGCTCTCTAAGAACAACAATTACAAAAAAATCGAAATTTAAAAGGGTGAAATGAGCGAAAAGCGTTCTAAAAACATTCTAAATTACAATTTGTACGGAATCTCTAGAACTACCGAACCGATTTGAAATTTGGTGTTGTAGTTACTTATAACATGTAAATGCTCTCTAAGAACAAAATAAAAAAAATTCGAAATTTAAAAAGGTGAAATGACCGAAAAGCGTTTTAAAAACATTCTAAATTACAATTTCTATGGAATCTCTGGAACTACCGAACCGATTTCAAAAGTGATGGTGGCAAATTGATGTTGACAACCCCTGCTCCAACATAGCTATATTTTATGTCGGTGTCACTAACCCCAGGGAGGGGGGTGCAGGAGCGAAAAACGTTCTAAAATTGCGATTTTTTTTTTATACTGAAGGAGCTAGAAATTTGAAATTTGGCATTGTAGTTACTTATAAGATGTAAATGCTCTCTAAAAACAAAATAAAATAAATTCGAAATTTAAAAGGGTGAAATGAGCGAAAAGCGTTCTAAAAACATTCTAAATTACAATTTCTATGAAATCTCTAGAATTACCGAACCGATTTCAAAAGTGATGGTGGCAAATTGGTGGTTCCCTGCTCCAACACCCTTTTTAATAAAAAACTATGCGTTTCTGACGTCTGGGTTTTTCGCTAATTGTTGCCACAGATTAATCTCGGAAAATGAAACATTTGAAGTTGCTGAAAAAAATAGTAGCTCGAAAAGTATTTGTCAGAAAATTGTTAGGAAAACTTTGTTTGAAAGTTAAAAAATTGTATTTTTTTTTATATAAATTTCAAATCTAATGATTATGCCATTTTTCAAATATTGAATTTGAAAAATTACTAAATTTCACAATAGAGTACCATAGCAAAACCTTCATGCGTAAAAAGATAATGGTACACTCTAAATAAGAAAGAGTGACTATTCACTCCGGAGGAGTGGATATTCACTCTATCGCAGAGTCAAAATTTGCCCAACCTCTTTAGAGTGACTATTCACTCTAGGAAAAAGTGAAATTCTTGACTCTCTGAAAGAGTGAATACTCACTCCTGAGAAGTGAATATTCACTCTGAACAGGAGTGGATACTCACTCTTTCAGAAGAGTGACTATACTCTTGCAAACGGAGTGAGTTTTTTCACCCCTGATAGGAGTGAATAGTCACTCGCTTAGGAGTGACTAAAATTCTTGAATAAAAGAGAAACTCATTTTACACACACACGCTTGTTCGCAGGCGGTCACCCTCCCAAATTCTAACCGAGCTCGTTGCTGCTTGGCCTCTGCGCTCGGACGAGAGCTGGTACCTACAGCATGCTACAGCTGCTAACGATATAAAAAAGTTCTTATTACATTATTTTAGCTTTGTTTCTTTTGTGATATGCGAGTACACTTATTAAATTTGTGTAAGAATCACAAATATTTACGGTGTTTCTCAACTGTGTAAATAAGAAAACTGAAACTTTCTTTTTGTATCATATAATACAGAGACTGTTCGCACATTTTTTAGACAAATTTGATAAATGATTTTAAAAAATGGAATTATTTTAGAGAAAAAAAATATGACAACAACTTATTATGTGTAATTTATATTATCTTCTGATACTTTCAAATTTATTCTTATTTCAAGATTGCGCAAGCAAAAAAGCTGTGAATGGGAAGATGCGTTTTTTTTTTTCTTCCGAACAGAAGTATGCTAATTCGACAGTCTAAAATGATTGCAAAGCGCATAATATAAAAACTTTTTAGTGCGAAATAAACATAACAATTGATTGGAAAGTGCTATTCCAAAAATCAGTACATATACATAGTAAAAAGATACCAGATGAAAAAAAAAAAACAGGAAAAAAAAAGAGCCCATTTCAAGGCGGAAAACGAAGTTTCAGGTAAGGATTTATGACTATCGCAAATTTATCTTACAATGGGAAAATAAAAATAAGAATATTGGACAAAAATGTTACAATCAATTCATTATATTATTAAGAGAATGTGTTACATCCGATATTTACAGAAAAAATGCCATTTTCTTTACTACATGATTTTTAAAGGGTGAAACTGCATCAAAGCAAAGCTACTGCTCATAATTTAAAAAACTACTGCTGTATTCGTTGAAAACATTAAAAACTCACACAGGTATTGTACTTATCCCTTTCAACATATTCCTCCAGTCACCTGACGTTTCTCTTATAGTTTATTGTGCATTTGGTCTGCTGAAAAGAGCTCTTTCAAAGGGCAAAACCTCCACGATTGATTGAATCTGGAAAGTTTTTAAAGAGGCATGGGAAGCAATAACCCTGTAAATTTTACAAAAAACCTTCTACCATCGAAAGCATTACGCAGAATTAGAATCAAGAAACAAGATTATCATACAGATTATTTCAGAAAGCAATATTCATATTTTAAACGTTAAAAACAACAACGCGGAAATCGTTTAAAAAATGTCGAACATCCGTCTGTACATTTCCGCTATGACAAAAATTCCATTACAACAAAGCAGTTATTTATTTATTCATTCATTTTTTTCTTGCTAATAATGTTTCCATAATTAGAGCCCGATTAAGATTGTCCGAGGCCCAGGGCCTGTTTATCAAATAGGCCCGTGAAGCCGAAGCTTACCCACTGAAATACAAAGGTGCCCCCAAATTTACTTTTCAAAACTAATTTTTAGGGGGGAAATTTCAGTCAGGATAAAAAACGTATTTTTTTTTCTTAAATTATAGCTGTTAAATTTTTCCTAAGACTATTACCGACACATTTATACTCTTATTTTTTCTTTTTTCTTTTTTTTTTGCTAACTATAATAAATGGTATAAAATCAGTGATTAAATGCAACGTTTTTCATTTCATACATAACATTTTCAACATAAGAATGTTTTACATTTTAATTTCAAACGTGCTGAAAATAACAAAAAATTTAATCTGTATAATTATATTTTGTTTATATTCATAAAGAGGTTAGAAATGATATAAAATATGTAGAATAGGTTATTTAAATAAACAGGAAAATAATTAGCATTCAGAGATATTAAATTTCTGTTTATAAAATAGAAGCAAAATTGTGTTGCAGCTAAGCATAAATTTACTTCAAATATTTGTTTTCTCTGCCCTGTTCTTAGTACTGGCAAATCCTGCAATTTGTAAAGCATAAAATATATTTCCTGTCCATAATTCTACCGATTCATTTATTATTTCAATGCCTTTTTCAGTTTTTTTAAAACTTTGCTACTATATATAAAGAATTTCATTTTAGACGTTTCGTTTCGATAACGGGGGATCTGAGAGCTGGCGCCATCTTGTGGTTTTGTTGGAAAAAACTGTTTTTCTTCACACTCAACGGAGTGAACTACTCACTCTTGTCAACGGAGTCAAACAGTCACTCTCGACAACGGAGTGAGATATTTCACTCCTTTCTAGAGAGTGGAAAATTCCACTCTTTAAAGAGTGCATATTTATAAAATTCACTCCTAAAAGAGTGAAAATACCTCTCACTCTTCCAAAGAGTCAACTTCTCACTCCTTCCAATTTTAGAGTGTAAGGGCGACGTGTCCTGGCGTGTATATTGACTATAGCACGAGTCACAAATTATAGTAGCCTTATTATTCTGTTAAAATATAAAAGTGAATTATGAAATGTCAATATTTTGTTGGATTAAAAGTTCGTTATAAGAAATTGACCAGCGTAGCGGGCGTAGCTTGCTAGTATATATATATATATATATATATATATATATATATATATATATACACAATATCATTAATTATCTCTTTGGAGATTTAAGTAGAATAGAACTTGATATGTTTTTTGAAATTCATAGATATTATAATTATATATATATATATATATATATATGGATATCTACTTATAATAAAATCTGAAGGCAAGAAACTGTCTGTAACGATTCCGGGGGCGACCACTCTGGTCTGCGAATTGACCATAGTTAAACGCCATGTTAGGCGTATTGAAAAACCTATGTTACATCTGATTCTGCTGTTAACATATTTCTAAAAGCATATTAAAGATTTTAAATATTTTAATTTAGTTTAAAACCTTCCAAAACTATTTCATATAAACCATGTATATCAACATTTCTGTAAACAATTTTTTCTGTAAGTAGGATCTCTCCTCAATTCAGACTTTTTCTCCAAATAGCGTCTCCATTAAACTTTAACCTTAATATTTAAAATAAAAATACGATGGTGATTGTTAACAGCTATAATTAACATTAAGGCCGTATACAGAGGAGGAAGTCATGGGGGCCCGGACAACATCCATAATTAAATCAGTCAAACAAAATTTTTATTTTTGTCTGTTGATGAAAAAAAATTGCTAAATAATAATAATTTGGGGAATTTTAAGATTTTTCGTCTGTAGCGCATGTGGATGCAGTTGTGATGGAAAATTCAACATCATATAAGTTGTTTTCACTTTCTATTACATAAAAATCAATTTAAAGGGACCGTGGACCTACATTTGTGCAAAAATCAACCCAAAAATCGAAAATTATTTTTGTGCATATAATTTTTCTTCAGTTTGTTCTGAACCATTTGCGAAAAACCGCATGTAGCTGTGACTACTTTTCGCAAAGTTACAAGCGTTTGAATTTTGTACACAAACAATTTTTTGACCCTTACTGATTTTTCAACGATTTCAGATTTTTTAAGTGCTGTGAGCGTCTTAGTTTTTGATCAAAATTCACGAATTTGATAAGGTAGTATACTGATATTGTGTACAAGGAAACTAAGCATATGCATTTTGAAATTCGACTTCATTAAGATAGTTAAATTTGATTTTTAACTTGTTAAAAGGCAAAATCGATAGGAAATTCAGAAAAAAATCTCTAAAAAATTAACGATACAAGAAATAAATGCTTAGATTTTTTTTTTTTGTAATATAGTTTTAAGTGATTAAAATTCAAAAGCAAGGACATATCTAAAAAATTAAGACGCCCGGATCATTTTAAAATTTCACTTTAAAATTTTAAAATTTTAAGAAAATCTTAAAATTGCAAAAAGATTGGAAATTTATTTTAATGTGTTTTATACACTTATGATGAAATGTATACATATGCAAAAAATTGTATATCTCTATGATGAAAATTAAAAAAAAAAAATTAACATCCACCGTTCCCTTAAATTAGACTTGCTAACATTTTTTAATTGTACATATTTTAAAAATGAAAATTGTATTACCTTTAAGGTTTAAGTTGAGTGAAATCTAATTTGCGAATAGAAAAAAATCAGGAGACAACCACTAATCAGAAGGTGATCGCATGACAAAAGTTTTTTGTGCTTGATGGAGAAATACCAAGTTCTGTTGATACGAGTTGTGCATTTTCCCTTTTTTATGATTTTTTAAGAAGTGTTTTCCTTATATTCTTCATTACACCAGTTTTTGTAACAATTTTTGCGTGAGTGTTCTCTTTAAGTTTCGTTCATTTTCGATTTAAAAATAATCTTCTTTTCATCCCAAAAATGTTATACACTGCAAAAAGTATTTATACATAGCAAAGGATCTGAGACCAATACATTGTTCTACTACTTCTTTAGATTCTGTAGTGAAAATTTAAGATTGATAAAAATTAAAAAAAACTCAAACATTGAAACAAAGCATTAATTCTATAGGTTTTTTTTTTCTCTAAAATATTTTTAAAATTTCACATATTTTCAAAGATTTCAAATTTAAAGAATTGCTTGGTTGGTAAAGTCCTTCATGAGCATAAATAAACAAGTAAATAATTCTTCTGTGAAACATAAGGCTGGCTTAAATGAATTAAAAGAAAGAGAGAGAGAGAGAGAGAGAGATTTTTAAACATGTCTTTTTTTTATCGCATAGAAGATTGCTAAATAAATACTGTTGTGAAAAATGCAGAACACGTTCATTTCTTTTAGATTTACTTTTACAAAATTTGTTCAATGTCCATCCATGTTTTTTAAAATTTTTCTTTCGGCCCCCGAGGATTCATTCAATTATTTATTGATTGATTTATTTAGAAATTTCTGGGCGAATCTTTGAAAAGCTCCTATTAAAAATAAACACGAAAATTGAGCGGGATGTAATCCGACTTTGACTGGCAAACGGATTAAAAGTATCATCTGCTATTGACAAAATCTCTTTCAACCTAAATGGTTTAATACTACTGCCAAGGTATTTTTTTCCTCAATTTTTTGTTCTTGTAACTTATATTTTTTATAATTTAAAAAAGTATTGAAGAAAGAATTAAAAGGTTCATAAAGTGTATTACTACACTGCAAAAAAAAAAGTGTTGATTTTACAGTATAATACAGGCATCCCAGCTGCCAGTATTATACCGTAAAATTAACAGTCATAAACAGTAAAATAAGCCGTAATACGCTGCTGCGCATTGCTTATTTTACTGTTTATTACTGTTAATTTTACGGTATAATACTGGCAGCTGTGGGGTGCCAGTATTATACTGTAAAATCAACACTTTTTTTGCAGTGTATAGTGGCGTAGCGATTAAAAAATTATGGGAATGGGGGGGGGGGGGGTTAAGCAGTCATTTAAAAAAATAAACAGTTAGGACTATCAATAATTAATAAAGTCTTTACGAGAATAATTAAACGTATAAACATATACAATTATTATTAATCAGATCAGATGCAGATACATTTAATTATCAACAGACATCAGGAATATACAAAATAAATTTCAATGATAACGAGGAAAATGCTGTTTGGGTATGACAAAAAGGAGAATTGAAGACAGAGTGAAAGGACACAGACGAGATGTAAATTGAAATAAATCTGCCACAGCATCAGCCAGATTACATAATAAATATCCAATCGCAATAGACTTCAATAATGCCGAAAAATGAGCACGTTTTTAATAATTTAAACTACGCATTACAGAGAGAAGCCATTAGAAATAATGACTGCAAAAACGCACATCCTTTATTGGGACGTTTAACGTAAAATTTCAAACTTGTTTTCATTAAATTTAGACAACGTCCTTAAAGTAGTTTAAAAATGTCTTTTTTTTACAATTAAATTTGAAAAAAAAAAAAAAAAGTTGGAAATTGTACGTTAAACGTGACAAATAATGTGCGTTTGTACTATAACTAATTTTACAATGTAATTTAAAAATAATTTTAAAAATGTAACTTTTATGCAATTTTATTCGAAAAAATATCTTTGAATAAAAATGGCCTCCTGGTATAGGAAACAAGTTGGAAATCGTACGTTAAACGTGACAAACAATGTGCGTTTGTACTAGAAATAATTTTACAATGTAAAAAAAAACATCGTTATTATTTCAGTGAAATGAATTCTAGTGTCTATTATGAGCGAAATGAGCATGACTTTTCTCTTATTACGTATGCCACGTTTACAGATGCAAATTATTTTTTCGACACCAGACAGCACTGCAAAATTCACCATGGTGATCTTGCTTTGCGAATGATTACCTCCATGGTTTAATATTTCTGTGACTCACGATGGACGAATCTCTTGTGTTTATTTACTTTAATGGATTGATATATTCGACAGTTAACCTAATTTCCATTGAAGTTACCTCAGAATCTATACATTTTTTAACATAACACATCTTTCAAACAAACAATTTTTTTGAACGATCTTTCTAAAAATGTAATTTTTATGCAATTTTATTCGGAATAATTTTGAATAAAAATGGCAGCTTGGCATATGAGAAAAGAAGTGGTTAGCCCGTATTTGTTTTCCTCAGTCACATGACTTGCACTTTTATTATATAGATTTGTATGATGGGATTTAATAGAATAAAGCAAACTTTTATTAATATCTTTTTAAGTTTTGATTCGATTTTCATAAAATTTGAAATGACTCTACAAAATTCTGCAATTAAATTTCAAACCATTCGGTTGGGTATTTTTTGCGTTGTTATAGGATGCGGACGGACGGACAGACAGACGGACCAGAGATTACTAAAGCACCTAAAAAGAAATGGTCAGCCGTATTTGAATTTCTTCAGTCACATAACCTGCGTTTTTAGGTGCATTTGTAATTATATAAATACGTAGCACCTATAAGTCGTCATCTGGTCCGTCCGTCCGTAAAAAGGCTATTATAAATAGCAAAACTTTTGGCGATTTCTTCGTCTAGTCTCTGGCATGCGGCTAACGAAATAATAGCATTTAATACATTTCAAAACTTTATTTCAATAAATTTAATATAAATATACATTTTAATATTAAAATACATTTTGGTATTGTTAGAGAGCAATCTAAAAAAAAATTTAAAAAAAAAATTAAATGAGAGAAATTTATTAGATTAAAAAAATGGTTTTCAACTACTGTTCACTGTGCTGTACCCGGGATTGTACTAAATAAAAACTAAATGACCTAAATCGAAATATATCATTGAAAGTGAAGATCTGACCATTTTAAATTTATTTTAGAAAATATTACTATTCGGTCTAGAAATTAGAAGCTTGATTGCTTAAAAGAAATTATCATTATGTATTATTTCTCTTGTCAACATCCCTTTTTCTAAGGATTTACGAAAAGCAGAACAACGAATGAGGTATCATCCGAAATGTTTTTGAAGCGACTTCTGACATAGTACACTCACAATTCGTTAAAACACGTTTTTTTTTTATTAAAAACTACTGTTAATTAAAATTTAAATCCGGTATTCTTTTCATAAATGAAATGAAAGGTTTTCCTCAAATGAGTGTTGCCAGAAAAATAAAATACCGCATTATAGGATGCTCTACAATGGTTATAAAAAAATAAATAGTACAAAAAAGATAAAGTGAAATTTCTCCGCTAGGGTTTATTTTGTATTTATGATTAAAAAGGAAAGTTGAGAAATGTTTAGAAGAAAAAGATGTCATCGATGGATTGAAGCAGTGGTATTTCACGAGTAGAATAATATACATGCCTCTTTAATATTATATTAAATTGTATTTTAAATGCATTCAATTTATTTTTCTTTGTTTCATGTTTTTCAAGAAGCGGATGACATCATCTTAAAATGCAGTTAAAATACGTTTGTTAATTTTTTTTCCCTCTCACGTGTCTATTTTAATAAGTTTTTACTGTAACTTTGTTGGAATAAATGAGATGATATTCTGGATTGACTAATGTTGTTGGCAGATTTTGTTTTATCTTTGGATATTTTTTTTAAGATGTTTAAACCTGCATCTAAAAATATTGATAAAAATAGATATTGGTCTAATAGATATTGGTAAAAATTATTAGACTGCAGGGCGAAATCCTCGCACGAGTCCACTGGTTTTATAGATTTCTATAGTATATTTTCTGGAAATGGTTTAAATTATTGCTTCCATTTTATGTGCCGCGGAATTTTTTGATAGATTTTTCGGTGTTTTGTACTTTTTATATTTCTGTTAGCAGTTTAATTCTAAGTGTACTTTCAATTTCCAAACCGGTGATGATCACAGACTCAGATTTCATTGCAACAGAAATCTAAATAAAAAGAAAACTGCCCAGTTAAACTGAGGGTATTAATCTCACAGGCTATTTGTATATTATACTCTTATATCAAAGAATTTGAAATATGCCACTCGAAAAATGAACAAATCGACAATATATTGAAGGGGCTCATCCCTCCGTTCCCCCTTATAATTAACCAATGAACTCCCGTAGCTAATCAGAGAAACGCTTTATAACAATGAACATATATACAAAATTTAAAGAACATCGGATAATTCTGCATGAAAAATCCATTTATATAAATTAAGGGTGGATTAGCCCCCGTATCCTCCTTTATACTTAACCAATGAACCCCCAAAACTAATCAGGGAAGTGCCTTATCACAATGAACCTATATACAAAATTTGAAGAAAATCGGATAATTCTGCACGAAAAATTCATTTATCTAAATTAAAGGGGGATTACCCCCCCTATCCCCGTTTATACTTATCCATTAAACCCCCCAAACTAATCAAAGAAGTGCCTTATCACAATGAACCTATATACAAAATTTGAAGAAAATCGGACAATTCTGCATGAAAAACAATTTATCTAAATTAAGGGGGTTAGCCCCCCGTTCTCCCCTTTATACGGTTTTTGTAATTGTCACCGCTACTTTTCAAAAAGCAATTTTCAACTTACTTTATGGCAGAATGTGTAACAATTGTCTCCGACTCAATAAGGTGACGGTTATTATTTGTATTTATTCGTGACAAAGTAAAAACCATTCTTACCCTGGCTATGTGCGACTTCTTCCGAGTTAATAACTGACAGCAAAGATACATACCAAAAATCGATTTTAACTTTAACTCTGCATTGCTATTATTTCTTAGGTCTATTAGGTTAATATACTTATGGATATACTTATGGATATCCCCTTTATATCCAATGAACCCCCAAAAGTAATCAGGGAAGCGCCTTATCACAATGAACCAATAAAATTTGAAGCAAAACGGTTATTTCTGTCAAGAGTTATCGCGTTGCGTACATACGTACATACATACATACGTATACGTACATACGTACATACAGAACCGGCGGGTACATTAGCTGTCAGGCTTTGATAGCCTGTGAGCTAAAAATACCAATCTATCACTTTTGCCACTGATTTCAGATATCCTATTAAAAAAATAATCAATTAAAAATACTGAAATGCAAACGAGAAATTTAAAGATAATTCTTCCATTGTTTTAATATTAGCTTGTGAAAGTCGTATGCTACCATGCGACTAAATGTTAGCGACTAAATTGACACAGCGGACGGAGTTCTGAATAATGTCAAGAAACAAGTACGCGTTTGTATGCCAACGTAAAGATTTTTTTTTTCGGAATAACGTTATTACATTATCCAAGTTTTCAACGACAAATCATTCAAAGAAATGGGAAGACTGTTTCGTGAAACATCTGGTACACTATGTGCTATCCGATTCACCAATAATCGAATAATGCAGCAATTTCCTAATGATGATACATTGATCGGACGTACTGAAATGAGTTTTTGAGAACCTGATTAAGTATGCACTATGCACATGCGTGTCTAGGAGTTGAAATAGGTTCAATTTGAACGTAATACGTTTTTATAACTTCTTTGTACTTTTTTGTTTGCGAAATTTCACTACCGTTCTTTTGGGACGCTATGTATATTATAAAGGGGTCATTTAATTCATCTGATTGCTACAGTTATAATTCACGGCTCACTTCGTGCAGATACAAACAGATAGAGAAATATACAGCATTTATTGGCAAATATAATTTATATTTTCTATTATGTTTATTTAACTATAAGATAATAAATATGCGTTTATACTGAATGACCTGTACTTTTAATAACAAACCAATTTATAAAGTACGAAATAATAGCTCTTCTGCTTCTGATAAATCGGTTTTAATTATGTTAATTTTTATTATTATTTAAATTATAAAAAAATTGATACGAACGTACTTACGTAATAGCATGTGTACCTTTTAGGTAGCTTTCATTACAAAAAGCTACCTATTGCAGCCGTTCGGAGGAAAGCAATTCCAAAAAATTTTGGTATATTTTCACCTATATGACCCTCAGACCGCCAAACCACAAAGTCAGATATATTTATATATATCTGACATGTGTCATGCTGAAACTCTCTTATTTATGAACCGATTTGGATGTAACTGATTATATGCGTATAGGGCATACCAGGGTCTTGACCGAGTTCGTTGGCCAGCTTCATCCGCCATCTTGTTTCACAATGGCAGCCAGTTAAAAAAATTAAAATTTTTAAAAATTCAAAAAGATGCACAAAAAATTTTATAAATTGAAAACTTTGTTTCTGTTAAGTGTTAGAACGTGATAGAAGGATTCTGAATTTTTTTTTTGTTTTTGTTTTGACTATGTCTAAAAAAATGGCTGAGATATGGTAGTTTGAAATTCTAGGGAGTCTGACATTTTGAAACAATCTGATTTTTGCTATGCTGTATCTCTCATGCTGAAATTCGCATTCAAATTAAGTATTAATGAAAACCGTGATTGAATCTTCTATAATCGGGTTCCAAGCATTTTAGCTTCTGGTGTTTGAGTAAAATGAGTTGAATTTTTAAATACATCTACCATGAAAGCTACCTTTTTCTCCCGATACATGCCGGAAGGACTTTTTTTTAAATATCACTAATAAACCACAATTTTATTAATTTCTATCGCTTATCTAAATATTTATAATTTCTTTATTAAGTCATTCAAAATGTCAGATGAAAACTAAACATTTTACGAATTGGCTCTATGAGAATCACTTTCAAATATTTATCATCCTTTATCATTTATCTTCATAATTATTA
The DNA here is from genome assembly GCA_963931845.1 of Maratus michaelseni. Classification (NCBI taxonomy): domain Eukaryota; kingdom Metazoa; phylum Arthropoda; class Arachnida; order Araneae; family Salticidae; genus Maratus; species Maratus michaelseni. The sequence continues at coordinate 31,277,996 of OZ007599.1, forward strand.
GACCCATTATTAGTGTTATATTATTGATTGTCGTATCGGTTTTCAAAGTTGAAATTATGGTTGTTGGAATAATTGAAAAATTATCTATAAAACTGTACTTGTCTGATAAATCCTCATGTTTTCAAATAAATGAGAAAAATCGAATTTTGAATTCTAAGTATTAGAGTCGCATATTGTGTTTTTTGTCTGGTGCATGTCTGGCAGTACTTCAATAATGCGAAGAAATGTGTGGCAAGTTAAAAATCTGATATAACCTTGAGTTATAAATTATATGATTATAAAATTATACGAATCATTGTTTTTCACCAAAATTTTCTTTCAAAAGTACGACCTGCGTAAAATATGAGGGGGCGTAAATGACATGAGCAAATAACGGTATTTTTTCATGCTCTCTCAATCAACGGGGGTAAAGATAACAGCGGATGATTGATCCGCATTTTTGTACTGGAGCGGCTCAAACCGGTCTCAAAATAATAACAATAATTTTAAAAAATTGAAAAAATAAATAAATAAACGAAAAAATATATTTTTTAACGCACAAAGGATTCTGAAATAAAGAAATTCTGCTAAATTGACAATTAACAAATTTATGCTTAGATAAGTTAGAGGTATATAAGTTTGTAATAATCAAATTATAGTACAGTATTAAGTTTAAAATCAAATGATGTAAATTTTTAATAATTAATATATCCATAAGTATATTAACCTAATAGACCTACGAAATAATAGCAATGCAGAATTAAAGTTAAAATCGATTTTTGGTATGTATCTTTGCTGTCAGTTATTAACCCGGAAGAAGTCGCACATAGCCAGGGTATGAATGGTTTTTACTTTGTCAGGAATAAATACACATAATAACCGTCACCTTATTGAGTCGGAGACAATTGTTACACATTCTGCCATAAAGTAAGTTGAAAATTGCTTTTCGAAAAGTAGCGGTGACAATTACAAAAACCGTACGCACCTTGGGTATGTCATACCCGGCGCGACTGCTCCCGGGTTAAATTGGCTTACAAGCTAATGAAAGCTTATGTAAATTTTATAAGTTTAAAAACTAAGCAGTATTATGTAATTTCGAACTGTGACATGTCAAAAACAATATTGCACTGAAAAAAAAAATGGTTTTACAGTATAATAGTGGCACCCTATCTGCGTATTATACCGTAAACAATTTTTTTTTTTTTTTTTTTTTTTTTTTTTTTTTTTTTTGAAGCGTGCAGCACTTTATTATATTTTATATCTAATTTATGACATTGAAGCTTTAAGAAATGTATTAATTGCAGTTTTTCCATTAAATGTTTGTTTCAATGTTAAATTGGCTTACAAGCTAATGAAAATTAATGTAAATTTTATAAGTTTAAAAACTAAGCAGTATTATGTAATTTGAAACTGTGACTGTCAAAAACACTATTGTACTGAAAAAAAAAATGATTTTACAGTATAATAGTGGCACCCCAGCAGCGTATTATACCGTAAACAACATTTTTTTTTTTCTTTTAAGCGTGCAGCACTTTATTATATTTTATATCTAATTTATGACATTGGAGCTTTAAGAAATTTATTAATTGCAATTTTTCCATTAAATGTTTGTTTCAATGAGTGTGATAATATCTCGGAATCCCATGTAAAAGAATATTCTAATCTTCCTTTTGATAAATTGGGTTATCCCGAACCCGATTCACAAGAATCAAAACTAAATCCGGAACCGAAAAAACTAGAATGAACCTGACTCGAACTCAACCCTTCATCTGGACCCAACCACTGAATTTGACTATTCTGATGCATTATTGCTTCAGAAATCCAGAAAAAAAAAATATGTATATATATTGATAAGTAAGTGCAACTCCTTTTTTTTTTAAATTTATATTTAGTAAATTTTCTTCGTAATTATTTTCTATTTTCCATATACATCTCCTTTCACAAATTTATTGAAGAGTTTCTAATTGTTTCTAATTGTAAAAAAAAAAAAAAAAAAAAAAAAAAAAAAAAAAACTTGAAAGTAACGAAACAGTGGTTGAAACATTTCCCAGCAATTGGGGAAATATTTAAATACGTACACTATTCAATTGCAACAGCATAAAATTATCTTCCAAAAATTATCATCCAATATATAAAAGCATCATTACACTGCATTTGATTACATATAACAATGTTAAACATATTTAATATAAATAATAAACAATCTAAATATTGCATAAGCGTCTTTTGTTTATTGTTTTACTATAGCCAGAGGACCCGACGAAGGGCATCTTGATACTTATTTGTAAATGTTATGTGAATGTTGAAGATATCCACCCACTAACGAACACATATCCTATTGAAATAAAATACCAGGGGAGAGACATCCTGAAAACGGATGCTGATGTCCGGTCCCTCCTTTGGTCACAAGCTGTTAGATCAGATTTCAAGCTTTTCTCAGCCCGATATTTATGATACCCCTGACGTACTTGGTTTCCCGGATTACAAAACGTACTGCCCGTTGTACAGAACATAAATGAAAACCCTTTATTTTTAATTGAAAACTGTAAAAGATTTTTTTATATTTAATCTATATTTTTTGATTGCCCACTAATACCAAAAAGCATTTTTATAGGGTTGGTTGATTGTATAGGGTTTAATGGCGTAAGATTCTTTTAGGGACATGCTGTTTCGAAATAAGAGTTTCGACAACAGAGGAAATCACCTTCACAAAGTTATGCTAAAATCGAGATATTAAAATTAATATAATAAAAAATAAAAAACAAAGCGTAACAGGAAATGCTATCTGGTTGGTTGATTTTATGACGGACGATTATCTACACGAGGGATATAGGCCCTGTAGGGAGTGCCCTCCGTAGGGTCTTTCTAAGGGGTCTGTCGGATTCCCTCTAAGTTCACCCAACTTCGAAGAATAATCCGGTATTTTTAATATGCTGCCACCACCGATATGACTACGTGATATCGGTCACGTTATGAGAGGGATGTTGAGAAGAAGACGAAAGCATGTAATGATACGTTGTCATAATATTCCGAAAATTTGGGTTGAGTGGTTGAATATTGGGATGCGGTCTGTAGATGAATCTAAGAGCGGTGTTAAAATTAAAATTATAGAGGGCGTTGTACCTCTTTCACATAGTGACTGTTCAGACTCTCTGGTTTTTAATTTTTAATTAATTTAATCTCGCGTTTTTATGTACATATTTGTGTTTATATATATTCTGATGATGATTTGATGAACAAATCGAAACATGTAAATTTTAAATTTTAACATCTTTAATGTTTATGTTTGACGTCTTTTAAGCAAAATAAAAGTGTTTTAATGTATATTTAAAAAAAGAAGAACTCTTTCAATTAAACTTAAACTAACACTTTATTTACAATATTTACACTTAAAACTCGGATATAGCTTATCCGGTTCGACATTACATAAAAATACAGAAAATACTTTCTGTGTACTGCTAGGCTACGTTAATTAACTCAGATCAGAGATTACTATTAATCTCAGGAACACTTTCTCACTTCGCTCCAAAAGATCTCTCTCGATAAACGTGTCTCAGAGCGTGTTCAACACATCTCTCTCCCAACAACCTACACGCTTCAGTCCTACGTTCCAACTAACTCACTCCCTCCGGTCAACTCTAGAGCACCCTTTGTCAACCGGATTGCTCCCCTCTCTCTGCCAGGTGTTCCGTTTCCTTGACCGAAAATAATCTCCTTTTGATGGATCTGTCCTCTTATAGAATGGGTGAAATCTCTCTTATCTATGAACTTACCATCACAAAGGAAAAACTTCTTCCATTATATTAAACATTCTTTAAACACCCATAATGTCACCCACCTACTCAGATTATTTTCAATTTCATTCATTATTTCCTACTCAGAAGATTTTAGTTAAGAAAGCCTTACAGTACACAGCAGATACACACACAATAAGATAATCCCATAACAATAGTTTTTAAGTCTGCAGCTGCCAGGGACCTGACAGGGTCCTAACCCGTATTTACGGCAAGGTTCGAAGAAAAGAAATGCTATCTGGATTAGGTTTCATATCTAGATATAGTCATACTGTAAGTGTAGAAATAAAAATTGTGAATAGTAAAAAACAGAAAAAGCATATAAGTCTGATGATACTTAAGATGTTAAGTGGCTAAATTTCAAAATAAAAACTTGCATGTGTAAAAAATGTAAATGAGGGGTTTCTCCGATGAGGTTTAACAATGTGGGTGATGAATAATTAACCTTTATTCTCCAGTAACATTTTGCTACTTGTGACTATTTTTTTATTCGATTTGTACCACTTTCAATAAATAAAATATTTAAGATTATTTTGACAACATGTGCAAGAGAAATGTACTATAAACTTTACCTCTTGAGAATAGTGGTACAAATGGAATATAAAAATTGTCGCCAGTGGAATCCCTGCATTTCTATTCCGGGGGCGTAAGGGTTGAAGTAAATTCTATACAAGTGTCATAAGTGTGGACCAGGGGTTGAAAGTAGTGAAACTACAGTACTCACTACTTTCTACAGTAGTAGTGCAGTGCGCTACATTTTTAACTTCGTATAATAGCGAGTTTTTAATAATTAATCATCAGTAAAAATCAGTAGTTTGTAGAGAAAACTGACGCTACTTTACGTTACTTCCGGACATAAAAGTTTTATTCTAAAAATCACATGGCCGTAAATTGCTTCTTTTTTCAAAAAAATTTCTGTTCAATAATTTCGATACCTCAGCTGCAGTGTATAGCAATACATCGCATTCAGTGATGATCGGCATTCAGTGATTGCTTTGTTTCGATGAGTACGATGTCTCAGCGAAGTCATTTGACAGATTCAGAAGCTTGGAGAATTGTTGGTAGGTTAGAAGGGGGCCAAACTCAAGCTGAAGTAGCGCAAGCCATTGGAGTGTCACAAAGTGTCACTTCCAGGATCTGGAACCGTTTTTTGGAGAGTGGATGTGCAGGCTGAAGACCAGGGCAAGGTCGTAGACGGGCAACAACGCCCAATGAAGATCGGTATTTAGCGTTAACAGCTCGGAGACACCGAAACATGAACGCTACTCTTCTCCAACAACACATTCGCTCGGCTACAGGCACCACGATTTCAACTCAGACTGTCCGAAACCGGCTCCATGCTGTAGGTCTGTATGCTCGCCGACCGATGGTATGTGTTAGATTAACATCAAGGCATCGTCGCGACCGCAGGGAGTGGGTAACCGAGCATGTCAACTGGAGGAGAAATGAATGGAGCAATATTCTGTTTTCTGACGAGTCCCGTTTTTCTGTGCATCCAGATAATAGGCGTATTTTCATCTGGATAGACCGTGGCAGTAGGAATAATCCTGCGTTCGTGCACGAAAGTGTCAGATTTGGCGGTGGAGGAGTGTTGGTGTATGGTGGCATCTCCATTGACGGGCGCACTGACCTCTACATCATTCGAGATGGAGCTCTGACTGGTCCCCGATATAGGGATGAGATCCTCAGACCTATTGTAGTCCCTTACGCTGCAGCAATCGGAGATAACTTCATTTTAATGGACGATAACTGCAGGCCACATCGTGCAAACCTGGTGGAGGATTTCCTTTTCGAGGAAGGAATCGTTCGAATGGAATGGCCAGCGCGTTCTCCAGACATGAATCCAATCGAGCACGTTTGGGACGCTCTAGGAAGACGAGTTTCTGGCCGCCAACAACCCCCACAAACTCTCCAAGAACTGGAAAGGGCTCTTCTGGAAGAGTGGGGCAGAATACCCAACTCGTCATTAATAGCCTCATTGAGTCCATGCCTCAAAGGTGTTCAACGTTGCTGGCCGCCCGTGGAAACCATACCCCCTACTGAAAATGATTTTCTTTGAAGAAAACACCTTTTCTTATTCTTTTTTTCTCATATGCACAAATTGTGTTTTTTTCCTTTTGTACACAAATGCGCAATAAAATGCATTTTTTTCTGCCAAACATGTGTAATTTATTCTCATATAACCTACTATGTCTGTCGACCATGTATCAATCAGCTAAAAAGTTTCCCAGATACAAAATCCACCTAAAACTGCAATATCCTTTAATTGTTTTGAGCAGTGTATATAAAACTTTAAGTAAAATTTAACCATTGAAACATAAGAAACTGACCACATACACTGAAATCCCGATACCAAAGAGCCCTGTCAATTTACAAATTAAAATTGTAGTCCTAATAAAAGTAACATTATTAATTCAAATTAAGAAGAAGAAAAAAAAAATTAAATAAATAGAAAATAAGGAATGAAATATAAACCACACGAGTATATACACAAATAAAAGCTTATAAAGTAATTTACTTTTTCAAGGGCAAGAAAATCACATTTATAAGCAAAGAACGATTGTTTTCTGTATATGACACCAGCTTTTGCTAAATATAGTGCCATATCTTGCCCGAACAATCGCTGAAACAATATTGAATAACAAGACCTTTACAATGGAATATTATAAATTATACATACAATCTGAAAAGGAGTGTGAAAAAGAATTAAAAAAAATTAAAAAATATATATATTACTTATATTAATAATATCCCAAGATATTTAGTATATTGTGAGCACATGTACAAAGTTGTATCCAAAAGAAGAGGTTAAATTCACAGTTAAATAGAGAATCCTTCAGATCATAAATTGTAACCTACAGTTACAGTTATTTTTATTTAACTAAATAGATTACAACATTTTAAAAAATGTAGAAAAAAAATTATGATATACATATAAATAAAAACCATTAATTATTTTATTTTAATTTTAATTTAATAAATTAAAATATATAATATTACTTGATAATTTGAAAGTATTTCATAGATATTATTACCTCCATACTAAATTTCCAAGTTTTAATATTTTAAATAAGCTATACTACTGCTATCTATTGTAAAAATATTAGACTATTTTAGCATACTATCAAATACATTGCTGCTGACATCTGGTGTACAGATATTCTACTAAAACTTTAATATTGTATGTATAATTACTTATATGCAGCTGTAATGTAGTGTAAATATATTAATTTTACTAGTTAATATTAATGATATATATAGAGAATAAGAGTTACTAGTATAATATAATTTATATTTTAACTAACCCATTTAAAATATATCTTAATTTAACCCATATATTACAGTATAATACTGGCACCCCAGCTGCCAGTATTATACTGTAAAATCAACATTTTTTTTTTTTTTTCAGTGAACCAATGCAATAATGCTGTAAGAATATTAAATAAAAATTTGCCGTATATGCTTGTGCATAAATGTGTTATATAAAAGATTAGTCCCTATCGTTCATATATATAGCTCTGTTTTCGTGCCATCCGAAAAAATTAGATGCAATTTAATCGCATATTTACTTTCTGGACACATGCAGTGTAATTAAAATATAGTAATCATGATAAAAATCCAATTATGGAAATATTAGTACATTTTTATACTTTGAGAGACCTGGACTCATTTTAGCTATTTTTACAATGAATCAATATGTATGCGTGTACATTAAATTTTCTCTCGTTTTCAGGTCCCCAGACTTCACCTTTGTAAAACCAGGATCTAAGTTTTTATTTATTGTTATATTACTATTTATTTGAACTCACAATATTCTGTAAAGTGTTCAAAAAGTCGAGTGGACACCCTCCAGATTTTTTTTTACGTAACTGTATTTAATTATTGATTGTATCATGTATACATATATATCTAAATTTCGCTAAGAAATTTGTAATATGTATATAAGCTAACATTTTGTGGACAAACACAAACCATTTTCTTGCATGTCATCTGATTTTTTTTTCATTTCTTCAGTTATATCGCACTTATTTCTTTGTATCCCAGCAGACGCGAAATAACGAAGTGTCACTTCATTATTTAATCCATGTCTTCAATTTTGAGTGTAAATCTTTGACAAAACATGAAATTGGCGAAGTTTTGACTACTTTTAAAAAGTAGTTTTAGTCGCTATTTTTTTTAAAGCAAGTAGTTGTAGTTAACTACCTTTTCGATAAAGTAGTTGTAGTTGTAAGTTTTTCTGATTCCTGGTCTGGCCAATCAGTTAAAAGATGATGAATAGCGAGGAGTTCGAAGTGACAGTGAGGACGTATGGGTGCGTCCTCCCGAAGCTAATGATGCTTATGACTTATGAGTTATTCTTGAATGACCCATTCGCAGACCAGTCAACAGGACATCGATGTTTCCAGAAGCCAATCGATAGTCCAGAAGCCAAGTCGCGATTGTAGGTTTAATAGAATGCCATTTGTCATTAAATGCATTTTCATATGGAAATATATACTTAATATTTTAAATAAAGTTTTGAAATTTATTATAAGCGATACTTTCGTATTAGCCACATCAATTGAATAGCCGAAGAAATCGCCAAAAATGTTGCTACTTTCAGCAACTTCTTTTTTTACTCTTTCATACTTTATTTCAGTGTTAAGCACGTAGTTCGATTACCGAGATGTTAATTTTGCGTTTTATTTATGTTATTTTATTTATTTATTAATTTATTGACCAAATAATTAAATTTGCAAAAAAGAGGAAATGGATTGCTTAGAAAGTTGCCACCGTCGATAGGATGTTAGCGTTGAGGATACTTTTTTGTTATATAATATAGATTAAGAAACAATGAAAATCGATAAACAGTTGAAGGGGTCGAGGATAAAAAAATGTTGGCCCTTCCTAGGCTAAACGCAGAAATTAGATGAATTCCAAACTTTCTAAACGATAGTATTTGGTGTTTCATGTGTATCAAAAATAAAAATCGGAAAATTCTCTCTTATCTATAGCAATGTCTCATAGCTGGTTATTTTGTTTAAGGTATTTTGTCATTACTTCAGTTCTTTAGTCAGATGGATAAATATTTTTAATGATATATTATGGTAGGATTTTTTCTTTTTACTAACACTCAAATGTATTCTCTCTCAAATGCATTCTATGTTTATACTATTGTGCTTTCTTCCATCTCAAAAGAAGAAAAAACCCATAGATATTGTACACTGTGAAAAAAAAAAAAAATATATATATATATATATATATATATATATATATCGTACACTGTTTCTTGCTTGCAAGGTTTACGAAAATGATGTAATAAAACACCTTTCGAGTTCCCCACGATTCTGAAAAGCTTTCCTTTTAAAACTAAAAAAAAAAAAAAAAAAAAATTAGATTTCCGAGATTTAAAGAAGCGTTTACGAAACACCGGTTTTTTTTTGCTGCTCATAATTTGTGAAAAATTTCCGAGCAGTTTATACAGTTTATTGACACTATTCATGTGACGTCACAGTGAGAATCCCGTGGTGTAAAAATAGCGGCTAGCGCGTTTGTTTACCTTATTGCGTCATTTGAATAAGCATAAATAGAGGTAAATGCATGGGAAAATATTGAAGATCTATTTTATATGAATTATTTTCGATATATATATATATATATATATATATATATATATATATATATATATATATATATATACATATTAATTAAAATCCATATACTTATTAATTAAAATTAATTTTTTTTTATTAATAATGTATAAATGCATGCATAAATTCTGCTATGCAGCTAAAAAAAAAAAACTTTACTTGAGAATTAGTAAGTAACTTTATTCTCCTAGCAGATAGTTTTCTTACATAAAATAAGAAATATAAAAATAAGAATTTTTAAAAATTAGATGTAGAAATCTGATTGGATTTCAACTTAAGGGTAAGACCATTTTGACCGGTTCAAAATTTCGAAATTTTATTTTTCGTTTAAATAGTACTCTTTATACACGTGTGAAAATCAATTTAAGAGTAGAAGTAGAGCGTGAAAAAAAAAAAAAAAAAAAAAAAAAAAAAAAAAACAGTAAGGAGAACTTTAAACCTTTTTTTCTCAGAACAGCATTTGAAAAATCAATGGGCGCTCTAGCTCTGTCAATTTTTAACCAATCAAGTCGGATTGCTTTGAAAATTAATCGTCACATATTTTTCTAGCGAAATAAGTAGGATTTTTTTATTTGTGTGTGTGTGGAATAGTACGTCAGGTGGTTAAAAAACTGAAATGCACCCGTGATTATGGAAAAATAAATAATACTTTTTTTCTTATAATTAAACAACTATCTAAATAAACATATTAGCCTTATTTTAACAAAGTCTGTCTCTCTAAAGAAAGGATAAATAAATTCAAGGACAAGAATTGGAGCGTTAACCGGAAAGAAAAACAAATCATCCTCTTCATAACAGGAATGTTTATTATTATTTCTAGCATCGTGTACTTTCAAAGATCTTATAGAGTGTATTCGCCGAATAACTATTCCATATAAATATTAATAAATCACTGTCCAAGAGGATCCCCCCCCCCCCCCACACACACACTTTACTGTTTTTTCATAAACAGTTACTTGTATTTACTCTTCAATTTTCAAATACTTTCATACAAAATATTTTCTCTAATCGGCGTAATGCATCTTTTTTTTTATGCAGTTTGTTTTTCCTTCAGATAGCTATACCCCCCTATTGCACTCACCCCCACTGTCACTGCAACCCATTCACTAGACTATGAATCATCGTGACACGTTTCATCACTTTTATTAAAAACCAGAAACGCTGCCGTTGATCTTCTTTAACACAATCTTCCTAGCAACGTCTCTGCAAATCAGAGGGCTTAAAATCAAGGAGAGCAACAGGTGGCGTTCCAATCGGATGCAACTTTCTAAGATAGAGACACACATCCCTCAAACTTCTGCTTTCTGCATGAAAAGGAAAACCTCCGGACTGATGCGCGTATTTTGAAAGAATCCCTTCCGAATCTGCTGGTAAGGTAATGGTTTTATTCTGTCATTCGTTTTAAGTTTTTCACTGCGAAGCTTATCTTGGGCGCCGGAAGTGACAGTAGAGGAGAATCATTGCTCCTCTTTGAATTTAAAAATTAAATGTACACAAAGGAATTCGTAAATATTATTGACTATGGGAGTATATTATTTAATGGTACCTTTTAACTGTGTTATTCATTTTTCTGCTGAACTATATTTAGTATACCAATCAGGGTTAGAAATTAGGAATTCTAAGTAAGGCGTCGAATGACGCGTGCAGAATCCAAACTGCATTTCATGGTTGCAATTTTATGTTATATCATATTTTCTCATTTCTTTTCGAACCCATGTTAACAATAATATTGTAATTATCTTTATGTGTTAAGAGCAAGGGGGCTGTACATATTAAACATTTTATCTCTGTGTTAATCACTAAAACAAAATAAAAACTGGCTTTCTATAAAATTTTAAAACAGCATTAAACTACAATATTTGGATTCTAGAAAAATGTTTAAAAAATTCTTTTTATAAATCTAATATGCATACAAAACAGATTATCAAGCAATTATATCTATAGAAAGAAAATTTGAACTTTTAGATACAACCAGGTTAATTAAAAAACAAATAAATTTTATGACTGAAAGTACATCAGAAAATGAAAAAAAAAGAAGCAAATAAATAAACTTTTGGATACCAATTAATGTATATTTGTATGGCATTTAAAATTATTGATTTCTATATAAATTCTTTTTTTTTTTTTTTTTTTTTTTGAAGGAAAATTGAACAAAATAAAAACTGGCTTTCTATAAAATTTTAAAACAGCATTAAACTACAATATTTGGATTCTAGAAAAATGTTTAAAAAATTCTTTTTATAAATCTAATATGCATACAAAACAGATTATCAAGCAATTATATCTATAGAAAGAAAATTTGAACTTTCAGATACAACCAGGTTAGTTAAAAAACAAAAACATTTTATGACTGAAAGTACATCAGAAAATGAAAAAAAAAAGAAGCAAATAAATAAACTTTTGGATACCAATTAATGTATATTTGTATGGCATTTAAAATTATTGATTTCTATATAAATTCTTTTTTTTTTTTTTTTTTTTTTTGAAGGAAAATTGAACAAAATAAAAACTGGCTTTCTATAAAATTTTAAAACAGCATTAAACTACAATATTTGGATTCTAGAAAAATGTTTAAAAAATTCTTTTTATAAATCTAATATGCATACAAAACAGATTATCAAGCAATTATATCTATAGAAAGAAAATTTGAACTTTCAGATACAACCAGGTTAGTTAAAAAAACAAAAAAAAAATTATGACTGAAAGTACATCAGAAAATGAAAAAAAAAAAAAAAAAAGAAGCAAATAAATAAACTTTTGGATACCAATTAATGTATATTTGTATGGCATTTAAAATTATTGATTTCTATATAAATTCTTTTTTTTTTTTTTTTTTTTTTTTTTTTTGAAGGAAAACACTGAAATTTTAAAAGATTCTTTATACAGTATCTTATTTTAGGAGCAAATAAAGAAGGAGAAATATTAAAAAAAAAAAAAAAAAAAAAAAAAAAATTCTAACTCTGGATAAGTTGAAATAACAAACATAATCTAGGCCTTTTTTTAAATTATTATTATTATTCAAAAGTATATTTTTAATTATGAAAATTATTAATAAATTTCTATTAAAAATATGTATGAATTAAGTTTCACATTAATTTATACATTAAAGAGTCAGCATTTTCAAAACATGGCTATACAAATTTACATTTTATTCTTATGAGATTTTGAGATACAGAAAAATTTTACTTTTCAGTAGTATAAGAAGGCTGTGTCCAGTTATTGTTTGCATGCACAGAAAAGAAAATAACCCGAAAAGTTGTACACAATTTTTAAATTTAATATTTATTTAATTTATATGTATATTTTTTACACAACCTTTTTTTTATGTTATTATTTGAATCATCTTGAAAGATCTTAATTTTATATATAAAAATTTATGATTAAACACAAGGCACATTTTCTTTTGTAATCATATAAATATTTAAGAAACATGCATAAACTATTTGCTTTTCTGGTCTGAGTTGATCCAAGAATTTAAAATAAAGTGTCAAAAGCGGGTTTTACCAAATGGGAAAATGAAAGGTGGTACAATTTTTAATGTGTAGAAGACCTCTGAAACAGCATTTAATAGCAAGAATGAAAGATTTCAAACAAAAGGTAGAATTCACCCTTTTTTAAAAGCAACTTTGAAAATTATCTAAATTCATGCAAAAATGCAAGGAAAATATTAGAAGCATATGAAGGGGTAGGAAGGGTCTGGTAAATATAATCTCCAGACATTTTGTCTATTCTTGAACTTGTTTCTGAACTGCTCCTGAGAAACAAGGGGGGGGGGGGGTGCTCTTGAACAGCCAAACCCTCCAGAATAATATTTGTTTAAAAAAATTAATCACTGTACTTTGCACAAATTCATCAGATTTACACCTTTGTCAAACTGTCTTACATCCTCTTTTTTTTTTTTTTAATTCCATGAACCTACACATCATACAAATAACCCAATTTATTGTTAATTTAAATTTGTTTCTTGTTTGTAATATTTTCTAAGTTATCAAAAGAAAATAACAATAATAACAGTCATATTTCACTTATTGTATAAATGTATGAGTCTATATTATAAGAAATTGTCGATGTTGATTTGTATTAAGGAAAAAATTGTCCACCTTTTTCTCTATTTCCTGTTTTCATGCCTGCAATAATATACATTATTTCCAAAAGAATTAGCAAGGTTTCTTTTTCTTTTTCTTTGTACTTTCTTCTATCTTTAAAAGAAGAAAGTATTGGATTCATGAAAATTTTTTACTTCCGCTTTTCGAGGGATTTATACATTTTAGAAGGTCCTGAACATGATATGACTGTTTTTTAGAAAATGTCTGTCTGTGACTCTGTCTGTCTGTCTGTATGGGACAAAAATTTTGTGGGCACTCTATCTCTAGAACTAATGCACGGAATTTAATAAAACTTCAGATTCAGTTAGTCCTGTTATAAATTAGCGCTGATTCGTTTTTGGTGAAAATCGCCCTGCAGGTGGCGCTGCTATGCTGTATTTTTTGTGATTTCCGCAATAGCTCTATCTCGAGAACTAATGCACTTATTTTCATCAAACTTCAGATTCAGTTAGACGTTGTCATAAGTTGTTGTTGATTAGGTTTTGGTCTAAATCTCCCAGCAGGTAGCACTACTATTCTGCATTTCGCAGGATTTACACAATTTTAGTAATAGTCATATCTCAAGAACTAATGCACAGAATTTAATAAAACTTTCGATTCAGTTAGATCTTGATATAAATTGGTGCTGATTCTTTTTAGTGTACATGCAAAACTTGTGTGAGATAGAAGAAAGTTTTGGGATTGGCACATCCGACTAGTTAATATGTAACTTCCTCTATTTTTTATTATAAATTTAATAAATAATGGAAGCAAGTGTCAAAATTAAATGTACACATGTATAAATAATGTTAAAAAGAAATTCTTAAAAAACCTCATTAAATAGTCAACAAAAGCCGAATAAATAGTGAATAAATACATTTTTTAATGCTAATAGTTGTTAATATTTACTCAGTTTCAATATTGGAAAGTTGTGCATTAAATTTACTTTTAAAAATACTGACAGTTTGTAGTAACATATACAGGCGCTGCATGTGCCACGGCTTTTTAAAACCTAAATAACAACTTTTAATGATATCCTTATTTAGTGGTAATATAAAGGTGTAATAAACATCAACTTGATGAAAAAAAAGACTCATTAGAATTAATATAACATGTCATGGATGGTTTGTAGTCACATAAAAGCATGGGCTGTGTGTACTTTATACGGTAACACTTTTTAATACCTAAATATCAACTTTTGATATTCTTCTTTAAAGCAGGCTAGTAAAAGTAAAAAAAAAAAAAAATAATAATCCAATTTATATTTTTTAAAGAAAGACAAAGAAAATGTAATAAATGACACCAGAATATAGGCAGCATATATTCCATATGAAAATGGTGACTTACCAGTAAAAATAACAAAACAGAGCAGCAGGAAAATTTGAAAACTTCAACTTCAAACATTAATTGAACACTGAAGGGTCTTTGGGAAGAGGAAAAATGAGGTGCAGGTCATTATTTAGGAATTTACAGCTCTTTTTTCACTGAGTTGCACACCCAGTATGCTATTCATGATTTTAAATGTTAATATAAGCAGGATGATAATAACATTATACTTTGAGGCATTTTATAATCATTATAATAGATACCAAAAATATTATTTTTTTTCAATATTATTGATTATTTTAAATGAGTCAACTCAGCTGAAAGTTATCTAATTATTATTTTTGAATGCTCATCTGTGATATTTTCTTGGTATTCCACATTCTACTACTTAACTCTGTTTTTCTTTCTTCTCTTTAGGGGTCTCATTTTATTGAATTGTGTTGTAAAAGGAAAACGCCACTTATATTTCTTCAGAATATTACAGGTAATTGTTAAGTTTAATGCATGATTTCTGCCTTTTGTTAGGTTTTATTTTTACCTTACTTATTGTTGGAAAAAAAAGAAAGAGACACACACACACCATCCATTTTAATTTCCAAATAGTTACAGAAAAACAGAAATAGCCCTTCAACTGGAAATTGTGCCTTTTTTAAAAATTTATGTTAAAAAAATAAGCTTAGGGGGTTTGTTTTCATACTGCAATTGTACAAAAATCTGAAATTTTCAATACCAACACCTAATTTTAACTTCCTATTTTTGGCTCTTTCAGTAAATTTTACCTTGGAGTACCAAATAGGAAGTCATTCAGTCAAGTAGTTTAAGAATTATGCAAGTTTAAAATTTAGAACTCTTAATGTTAAATTTATTTGGAATCATCGCAAATCAGATTAGAATGTGGATAGTTTTTTTAAGCATAACTCAAAAACTACTTTGCAAAATGAGCTGTCATTTTGAATTGACACATTTAAAACATCTAGAATTTTTTTTTTTGGAAAATTATATATATATTATTATATGCATATATATATATACATATATTTAAAAAAATATATTCATTAACAAAAATTATATTATTTTCATAAGGTTTTATTTAACTTGCAACGATCGTCTTTCCAGTTTAAAATTTGTACTCGAACTTTAACTCACTTTCAAATGTCCGATCGAAGTTAAATTTTACATACTGACTTTAATCCGATGACAATGTAATAATATTATGATTTTCGACGCTTACCATCTTAATAATACTCATATTAGAGGATAACACAAAGAAATTCGGATAGATTACGGTCAACAAGTTTAAGAAAAAGTTTTAGATTAGATAACATAAACCTTCGATGGTTGTGTTTTTTAACTTTTATAATTACGTTTTATGTATTTTTAACGCTGAATAAAAAAATTACCTTCACTTTTAACCATTATGTCAAGATTTTTCGCAAATCGCAAATTTCAAGGTTAAAAAATAGCGAAAAATCTGATACTATAAAATAGATGTAAGACTTTTTTATTCAGTTTAATTTTATTTAATTCAATAATTTATTCAATTTTTTGGCTTATACTGTTTTTTTTTTACAACTAAATAGCTCAGGGGTCCGATGAAGTTGGGAGGGGAGGGGGGATCAATTTTAACTTTGAAATTTTCGATTTGAGAAAAATCCTGATGTGATGGTTTAAAATGAAAGTCATTTTCGGATTCAACGCTAAAAAATACATTAGAATCAATTTTCAAAAGCTAAAAAACATGGCACAACCCAAAATTTGAAAGACAGTGTAATCTAACAGCATTTTAAAATCCTAATTGAGGCTGTTGTTTTTCGTCCTTTTATTTAACAAATATTCTGTTATTTTTATCCTCTTATATGTTCAGTACAAATTGTATATTTTGCTTTAATATGTCAGAATGATTATAGATTTCATATTTATATTAGATTGCAATGTTAATTTTGCTCTCAACTATTTTTTTGATATATCTGACGATTATTTCTACTACATTTGTGAATGATCCCTATTTCGCAACAAAAAATATACACCAACTTTAAACAGCTATTACTCGGTCAGTTTTAATCGTAGATGAATGGGACTTTTTTTTATCTTACTTGTTAGTGTCAGAGTAAATTTTTACTAAATATCACTTATAGGACCGGGGGACCATATAAAAATTTAACTTTCGTATTTTTTAATAAATGTTTTTCTTGACCCAAATCGCTTTAAAAATAATTGTTTACCTTATTTAAACCATTTTTGTAATTGGAAGTACGCATCTAGGACCAACGATTGCGAAAATAAAGGTCGGTCAGGTTATACGTGGACACCCTGTATATGTAAATCTACAGATTATGTACAGATCTGCACAAAATAAATAGACTACTTTTTTGACTATGGGAAAGTAATTTCTAAAACGTGATTTTTAATTACTTACGTATCTTCTTTCACTTTATTTAATGGTGAAGTTTCGTTATAGTTTTTCGGATGTGTCGGAAAGCGTTTCATAATGGATGCAGGATTTTTTCATTCATGTTTTTCTTTTGTCTGAGAGAAATAATCTAGACTATTGGAAAGCATTTAAAGGATGTTGCCATTTTAAATTAAAAAAAACATAGAAACGTGTTTAAGAAAATATTCAGTAAACTTTTGATAAAGGGGATTTTCTATCTGACTCTCAAAACATGCTTAAAGGACAGAGCTTTTCACAAATATATTGAAATTCAATTCGAAATGCTTTAACGCAATCATTTTAAAATACAATCATTTGAAAGCGTATGTCAGGCGATTAAAAAAATAAATAATGAACTTAGATCAAAATCTCGACAAAGCCCGGCAGGTAAATTTGAAATAAAGGGGATTTTCTGTTTGACGTTTAAAATGATGCTGCTTCGAAAACACGTTAAAATTAAATTTTAAAGACTTTAAAATAATAATTTTAAGATACAAACATTTTAAACATATGTCAGATGATTTAAAAAATACATACATTATAAATTTAGAACAAAATATCGAGATCTCGATAAAGTTTGGTAGTCTAACTTGAATTCAAGGAGATTTCCATCTGATAATTAAAGGATGTCGTTTTTGTAAATATGTTAAAATTAAATTCTAAAGACTTTAAAACAAAAGTGAATTTTAAAATATGAACATTGTAAAAGGTATACCAAGTAATTAAAAATAATAATAAAGATAATGCACTTAGAACAAACTCTCGAGCGATACCTCGATACAACTCCGCAGATAAATTTCACATAAAAGGGATTTTCTATCTGACGCTTAAAAGATGCTGCTTCGGAAACATGTAAAAGTTAAATTTTAAAGACATTAAAATGATAATTTTAAGAAACGAACATTTTAAATGTATTTCAGATGATTTAAAAAAAATAATATTATGAATTTAGAATAAAATATCGAAATCTCGATAAAGTCTGGTAGCCTAACTTGAGTTCAAGGAGATGTCCATCTGACTCTCAAAAGTTACTAAAAGGATGCTGTTTCCGCAAATATGTTAAAATTTAATTCTAAAGACATTAAAACAAAAATAAATTTTATAATATAAACATTGTAAAAAGTATGCCAGGCAATTAAAAAAATAATAAAGATGTACTTTGAACAAACTCTCGAGCGATATTTGGATGCAGTCCGGCAGATAAATTTCACATAAAAGGGATTTTCTATCTGACACTTAAAAGATGCTGCTTCGGAAACATGTAAAAATTAAATTTTAAAGACTTTAAAATGATAATTCATAGTCATCAGTAGCTATCAATGAACAACTGTACCAATTTTTATCTCTGTAGCATTTATAATGGCGACATTAAGTAAATAAATTTGAAATTTAAGTGATTTTTTTGCAGAAAATCTGTCAAAGCTCCGGTTTCCTGACTAAACGGATAATCGAGGTTCCACTGTATATACCTGTAATTTGTAGAGAATTTTATGTTCTTTAATTTATGTCAGAGTAATTTTTTCATGAAAACCGACAGTTTCTGAGATATTTGTAAAAAACTAATAAAGTACTTTATTTGCCCCCCCCCCTCCCCTCGCTCACCTCCTATCCATCATGACTTTTTACATAGTCATCAATGAACAACTGTAGCAATTTTTATCTATAGAGTTCATTATGGCGACTTTAAGTAAATAAAATTGAAATTAAAGTGATTTTTTTTGCGGAAAATCCGTCAAAGCTCCAGTTTCCTGACTGACGGATAATCGAGGTTCCACTGTATATACCCTTCATTTGTAGAGAATTTTATGTTCTTTAATTTATGTCAGAGTAATTTTTTCATGAAAACCAACAGTTTCGGAGATATTTGTAAAAAACTAAAGAAAGTAGTTTATTTCCCCCCCCCCTCCTCCCACTCACCTCCTATCCATCAAGACTTTTTACGTAGTCATCAGTAGCCATCAATGAACATCTGTACCAAATTTTATCTCTTTAGCATTTATTATGGCAAACTGCTCAAAAATGGGCTAATTTGACTGGACTACAAGGGACGGGTAGGATTCGGGAAAAGCCTGGTTGTTACCTGACCCGACACTAGTCCGAATCGTAAAAATAAATAAATAAATAAAAATAAATTCACCCCGACCTGAAACAAGCGATGGAAAATAGAAAGAAATAAAAAAAAAAAAGACATAATTCGAACCCTGGGTCAGGTCGGGTTTTGGGGGGGAGGGGGAGCGGATTATACGATACGTTGAAAGATTTTGCTCCAAAACCGCCAAAAATAATAAAAGATAACTGCCTCCATTTTTCTGGTCTCATGGAAATAGAATCACACATTTTCAGTTATGATCCAGACAAAAGGGAGTTTTTCCAGACACAAGCCAGACATGCACTTTAATAATAGATTTCAGACAGAGTCTAATAAATTAAATTTGGAAAGTACACATTTACTTAAGACTTTCGCTTTCCTGAATATTTCAATAAAAATTAACATAAAAGGAATAAATGCAAAGCTCATTAAAGATTTTCGTTTATGCCTATGCGTATGAATTCTGCGAAGAAGATTTGTGCTGTGTAAAGATTTGCGTATGGAATTCTGCGAAGTTGGAAGGATTACAAATCCTTCTTCTCGCCATTACTCCAACTTCTCATAATTCATTTGCGATAATACGCATAAAATAAAATTATGTATTTTTATTTAAAAAAATCGATTTAGAAAGACGTTTGTGCCTGGATGTTGAACCAGAAAAAAATATTTTAATGATTTTAATTTAAATTCATTTTGATTCTGAATTTTGATAAAGATTTTTCTCAAATATATTTTTAAGGGGAGCCTCCATTTTGTTAGTTAAAAAATTCGTTAAAATAAAACATTTTTTTGCATTCTTGAAATGTGCAGAATATGTTCCTGAAACGATTTTAGATTAATGATATTATTCACGAATTTACGGTCTTTTGAAAGGAACGGTATGTGTGCTGAGTATTTCACATACTAAAAAACGTCAAACTACTTTTTTTCTTTTTTTTTCAACCACATGGTACATCTTAGCATTCGAAACAATCAACCGATCTGTCAGATTTCTGACTTCAATGAGATGCATGTTTAATGTAAATTACTATTTAATTAACTTTATTTTCTTTCTTTATTATATTTATCTGTTAATCCATTCAAATTAGCCCATTTTTGAGCAGTTTACCATAATAAACGCTGAAGAGATAAAATTTGGTACAGTGGTTCCTTGATAGCTACTGATGACTATGTAGAAAGTCCTGATGGATAAGAGGTGAGGTGAGGGGGGGGGGAATAAAGTATTTTTTTTTAATTTTTTACAAATATTTCAGAAACTGTTGATTTTCATGAAAAAATTACTCTGACATAAATTAAAGCACATAAAATTCTCTACAAATGACAGGTATACACAGTGGAACCTCGATTATCCGTCAGTCAGAAGACCGGAGCTTTGACGGATTTTCCGTCAAAAAATCACTTTATCCCTTTAAGACCTAACCTACACAATTGTGTAGGTGATCCTAAGGAAAAAAAAACAATTTCCTCTTTCCCTGTGATTTGAAGCTTAGCCTGCACCACACAATTGTGTAGATCCTCCTTGACATAACCTGACAACGTATTTTTTTTTTAAATATTTCTTCTCAATCAAATAGAATTTTTATATGCTTTTAATTTCTACCAAAACTCTTCAGGTCTTAAAGGGTTAATTTCAAATTTATTTACTTAATGTCGCCATAATAAATGCTACAGAGATAACAATTGATACAGTTGTTCATTGATGACTACTGATGACTGTGTAAAAAGTCCGGAAGGATAGGAGGTGGGCAAAGGGGGGGGGGAATAAAGTACTGTTTTCAGTTTTTCACAAATATCTCAGAAACTGTTGGTTTTCATGAAACAATTACTCTGACATAATTTAAAGAAAACAAAGTTCTCTACTAATGACAGGTATATATATAGTGAAACCTCGGTTATCCGTCAGTTAAGAGACCGGAGCTTTGACGGATTTTCCGCAAAAAAATCACTTTAATTTCAGTTTTATTTACTTAATGTCGCTATGATAAATGCTACAGATATAAAAATTGGTACAGTTGTTCATTGATGGCTACTGATGACTGTGTAAAAAGTTCTGAGGGATAGGAGGTGAGTAAGGGGGGGGGGATAATGTATTTTATTTAGTTTTTTACAAATATTTCAGAAACTGTTGGTTTTTATGAAAAAATTACTCTGACATAAATTAAAGAACATAAAATTCTCTACATATGACAGGTATACACAGTGGAACCTCGATTATCCGTCAGTCAGAAGACCGGAACTTTGAAGGATTTTCCGCAAAAAAAAAATCACTTTAATTTCAAATTTATTTACTTAATCTCGCCATAATAAATGCTACAGAGATAAAAATTGGTACAGTTGTTCATTGATGACTACTGATGACTATGTAAAAAGTCCTGATGGATAGGAGGTAAGCGAGGGGAGGGGGGGGGGGGAGAATTAAAGTAATTTTTTTAGTATTTTACAAATTCTCAGAAACTGTTGGTTTTCATGAAAAAAAATTACTCTCACATGAATTAAAGAACGTAAAATTCTCTACAAATGACAGGTATATACAGTGGATTCTCGATTATTCGAACGCCTTCTAATGCACCGTCCACTTCAGATGAGGATGATGTGTCAAGAAAAAAAAAAGAACATTATGACTTAGTAAATATTTGCTTAATGATAAATTAGGACTTTCATTGTTCTCTATTATGTTTTGTCGCACTTACAAAGTTTCATGTGAAATAACATTTTATTAATGATAAATATAAATATTTGTCTGCAGTACCAGGGTGATAACAACAGGACAAGGAAGAAGATGAGGTGATGATTATGAATCCTAACGAACCATCCACTTTCATAATTACATAATATTTACTTAATTATAAAGTAATATGTAACTACTTTTAGTTTTCTCCGTGTTTTATATTCGCATTTATAATATTTCACATTAATAAACATTTTATTAATGATGAAAATTTATCTTTCATAAACTAACTTACCCGGCATTATTTCATTCAATATTGCAGTATTGGAATGTTTACTG
Organism: Maratus michaelseni; assembly: GCA_963931845.1. Taxonomy (NCBI): domain Eukaryota; kingdom Metazoa; phylum Arthropoda; class Arachnida; order Araneae; family Salticidae; genus Maratus; species Maratus michaelseni. The sequence goes on from OZ007599.1 coordinate 31,300,337, forward strand.
TTTTCTTTTCTTTTCAACAATATTCAATGAAATTTGAATAGACATTAAGTAAATAAATTTGAAATTAAAAGGATTTCGGCGCATACGTAATTCTTTAATTTAAAAATAACTGCAAATTTTTAAAGTTCTTTCCGTGTTTAATTGGTCCTTGTGTTAATTGTTTTTTTTCTTAATTCCTTTGTAAATGTTCGGTTTTAATATCTGCTTACCACGCTAAACATGAAATGTTCACTCACTGCTGGTAGCCATCTTGGATAGAACTGAGAAACACAATTTTTAGAGAGCTCTGATTGGTGGATTTCGAGCTGATATCTATCGTAAGAGATACAAACAGCCATAAGTTAGCGATTGATGAAGTTACCAGATGCAATCGATCACACGGACCGTTTTTGATATATTTCCTCTTGAAAAACGTGTCGAGGGAAATATCTGATATTGACTATGATATGACAGTACGTCTGATAGCAGTTTAACTATGAAACCTTCAAGTTTTTGCATCATTAGAAGCACCTAAAATAAGTAACAACATTTGAAAAATGGCCGTGTCCTATCATAGCGTAGTGGTCGAGCCCGCCAGTTTGCTAAACGGAAGATTCCGAGTTCGATCCTCTTCGTGGCAAGTGTTTTTTATTTACTGAAAACTCGCACAGAAATGAAAGAAAAAAAAGAAGTGTATCTATCCCTTATAAGATGTTCCTTGAGAAATAACTTTTTTTTTGGTCCTATAAAATTTATTTTAAAAATATCTAAAAAATACGGGAGATATTTGTTATAAAACGGAAATTTAAAAACGGATATTTCAGAAATCACCTAAAATTTCCTGGAATTTACGGATTTTTTTTTTCGTTAAAATACGGAAATAGTACTGGCGTCTCGATTGCCAATACAATTTCCGTTTTTTTTACAGTGAATAAGAAAAACGCTTGTGTATAATAAAGATGAAACGGGCTTAGTCCAAGCCCGAACCGGGGACGAGTTTGTGCTCGATTTTTATACCAGTCTTTGGGCTCGGGCGGACTTCGTCTCAAAGTGAAAATTTTATTTCTTCACAAATTGAAAGAAGGGAATTTCTGAACCGGCTTTTGACATAGTACACTCACATTTCATTAAAACATGTTTTTTTTTTATTTAAAATTGCAGTTAATTAACAATTAAATCAGCATTGTTTACATAAATGAAATGAAAGGTTTTTCTCAAATCAATGTTGCCACGAAAATAAAATACCGCATTATATCGTGCTCAACAATGATTATGAAAAAAAACTAAATAGAACAAAAAAGACAAAGTGGTTTATTTTATATTTTTGATTAAAAAGCAAAATTGAAATTGAAATGTTAGAAGAAAAAGACAGCATCGATTGATCGAAGTAGCGTTATTTCCCGTGTGGCCTAAAATGTATGCTTTGTTATATTAAATTAAATTGCATTTTATATGTGCTCATTTTTTTTTGTTCCGTGTTTTTCCAGAAGCGGATGACCTCATCCTTTAATGCAGTTAAAATACGATTGTTATTTTTTCCCTCGCGCGTGCCTTTTGTTATCTTCGATCAGCTTTTACTGTAAATTTGATGGAATAAATGCGATGATATTTTAGCTTATTGTTTGCAGATATTTTTATCCTACATTTTTTTTTTTTAGAAGTTTAAACCTGCATCTAAAAAAATATTAAATATTGCTAAAAAATATTAGACTGCAGTGCGAAATCCTCGCACGGGTCCACTGGTGTACAGTAAACCCTATTAAAATGTGACCTGCCTTTAATGGAATCCTGTCTTAAACGTAAAAATTTCAATGTTCTTCTATAAGGATACCGTGCAATTGTACCTGTAGAGATGAAAACTTGTTTAAAATGGAATTTTTCTCCATCTTGCATTTCTTTGCTCAGCATGTTTTAGTATACTAAATAAACACAACAACCTTATACAGTAAAATCTGTGAAAGCAGAATCACTGTGACAATGAATTTTTACTATTAAAACAGAATTCCGTTATAAACAGGTCCGTCTTCACAAGGTTTACTGAATAAACTACAATAAAACCTGCGAAAAATGAATGGCTATGAGTCACACTCACACACACACATTACACACACAAAAATCCGTTTTAGACGGTTGTCCATCTAGACTGATAGATTTGTAAGATATTCTTTTCGAAGGGACTATAATTTATTTCCGTTATAGACAGGTTCTGTTTTGACAGGTTTTACTGTATTAAGTTCCACTTGATGCAGACTAAGGAATAACAGTGTACGAAAAGAAATTAAAAAAAAATTGTGCATCCTGAAAAATCGGGACTTTTCCCGTCCCGCGTTTGGTTACCTGGAACAGGTCTTGGAGTCCCTGAAAATCGGGACACCTGGAAACACTAATAACAACAGAAGTAATAGGTAATGACAAAATAATAATAAGCGTAAACCGAAAGACATGTCCTATTATTAGTGTTAATCTCAAATCCTATAATAAATTGACAAGGTTAGAATTCGTACGAGTGCTTAGTCTTGAATACTTTTTTCAAGAAATAATCTTTGTTTTATTTAATTTCAAGATCTTGTCATTAAATAAAGCAAAAATTAATTTTTAGAAGAAGTGGTTTAAAAGTAAGCACCCATGAATCTTAAATATAATAGCGAAATTCAAACTTACTATTCAGATTTTTTTAGTTCCTAATCCTAATTTTTCTCCTGTCGCTTAAATGGAACAAATTTAATAAAATGGGCTGAGAATAAACCGAGCGTAATAATCAACTCATCCATGCTGCGTAAAAGAGTTTCTTTACTTTAAAACTTAAGCGTGGAAAATTTCCCTGAATTCCAGAAAATACATTTCAATGCATATTCTAGCAACTTGGAAAACAGCGGCTGTGATTTCAGACGGTATTATGAGGTAAGTTTTGTAAACAGATATTGCAAATATGATCAGACGTTAGATATTGTTTCATGCACGTATATATATATATATATAAAGGCATAACCGTGAATAATGCAAAACAACGCAGTTTCGTAAATAAATAATAAAAATTAAATTGACATTTGACATAGAATTGCTTTGAGACTTATAAGTTACAAGGCTGTTTGTCTCGAAGGATCCATATTTTTTATTCACAGAAATATATACAAGACATTGACAAATTACACAAATCTTCTGCTTGACAAGGAAGTTATAGACACCAGGAAGTAGACAGCATTAAAGACACATACACAATGATATCCATGCCATACCAGGATTCGAACCAGAGCTCTCACCGTGACGGTCACCTCCGCTACTAACCACGATGTCGGGCCGGCAATAAAATGGATGTTGATTCAAGAAAGAGTCAATCAAATCAATTTTCAATGTGAACAGATTCACTAAGATGAACTAAATATGATTTCATCACAATTTCTCAACTTTATATATACACTATTAAATTTTATGTTTATTATTATTATTATTATTATTATTGGGAAAAATACTGTTTGGTTTTAAAAATACTAAAACTTAGCTATCCAAATGACAAAGATGAAGATTTACTGTAATCTAACGAATACTATAAAATATTGTTACTCTTATTAAAAATTTAGTGATATTATAAAAGCTTCTTTAAGGCTCTTCCTTAATTCAAACTGCCTATTTACTGACACATCATTCCTGAATTCATGTTTGATCATAAACGCATGCAATTGATAGAAACTGAAATCCAATTATCTTTTTCATTTTTCGATAACGACATATTACACTAAGGCAAAAAATACCTCCTTCAACTAGAATGAAAAGCTTAGACTGTTTCTAAATACCTAAACTAGAAATATAGAAGTCCGACCTATGCGAATTAGGGTAGGCAACTAAACTGAATAGACGAAATGAGATCGAGAATTACTAGTCTCTTTTTTTTCTAGGTGACGAAACTATAATGAATCGTTTAAATTGCGAGAAATTTTCACTTTATTTCTGGAATGGATTTCTAAACTAGCATTATAGTTACTAAAACTAGAGTCTTGTGTTTGCATCTATTTGCAGACATTTTAAAATAAGTTTGACCACGAGAATATAGGAAAACACTCTTGAATTCTAACAGGAGACTCTAGAACTCTCTGGCAAAGGGAACTAGAATTTATAGGGATGGCATGGAGCTATTTTTTCTAGAACCACAATTTAGATTCTAGTTGAGGAGGGCAGATTTTCACTTTATTATTTAATCCGTGTCTTCGCTTTCTAATGTATATGGAATCCTTTGACAAAATCTGAAAGTAGCGAAGTAGTGACTTACTTTTGAAAAGTAGTTTGTAGTCACTTTTAAACAATTAGTTATAGTTAACTACATTTCTATAAAGTAGTTGTAGTTGCAGTTCACTTACAATAAAAAAGTAGTTTTACCGACCCCTGATCATGCATTTCATTAAACCTTAACTTAAAAAAAAATCTGAATAGCTACTGTTAGTTGTTTTAAAACCTAAAAATAATTTCCTACTAAAATGTAAAGAAAATTCGATTCCGAAAGAAAAGGGCTTCCACTTAGCTATCGCGAATATGCGATATTTCAAAAGAACGAAGTATGAATTCCTTCCGGATTTGGTAAGTGGCGGGTTTGCTCCTACCTATTCTGTTCATCTAAATTTTTCACTGCTTTAGTTTTTTGACAGCCGGTTCCAGACGGCGAAATTATTACGTACATGCATTTTACAATGGTTTGCAGGCAGACGATAAAAAATAAAATAAAAATAAAAATAAAATAAATATCAAAACTCGGAAAAAGATTTTTGAACAGGATTGCGATAGTCTTTGAGGAAAGCACCTCAACTCCTTGCTTGAAACTTTATTTGAATTAAATTTTCTATCTGACACTCAAGATAGGTTCAAAGAATGCTGTTTGTCGAATATGTTAAAATTAAATTTTAAAGCCTTTAAAATAATAATATTCAGATTAAAAAAAATAAAACAAAGATTTTTTTTTTCTTCAAGATTATGAATTTACAATCAAATTTCGAACAAAATTTCCAGATCTCGATAAAATCTAGCAGTTAAACTTGTGTTAAAGGAGATTTTCGTACTGGAGTCTGAAAATATGCTTGCAGGTGGATGCTTTCGCAAACAGATAAAAATAAAATTTTTAAGACTTTTTAATAATAAAGAATTTATTGTAACTATTACTTTAATAGTGATTATTTTAACTTTAATTAATATTTTAATAATAATTTTAAAATACAAAGATTTTAAAAGATATCTTAGACGATCTTCAAAAATAATAAATGTAGAACAAAATTTTAAGTGAGTTCTCGGTATAACGTAACATATAAATTTGGAGTTTATGCAGATTTTATCTGATGCTCAAAAAGATGCTTAGAAGAGGATGCTGCTTTCGGAAATATGTTCAAAATGAAATTCTAAGGACTTTGAAACAAAAATTTTAAAATACAAACTTTTTTTTTTAAATCTCAGAAGATTTTTTTTTTTTTTTTTATTTCTGCAATAAGGAATTTAGGCGGAAATTTTGAGCAAGATCATAGTAATGTGTGGCTGGTCAGCATGTATTTTATTATTTAAAAATGAATTGAAAATCTTTTTATATCTAAGTGATAAAAAATGTCGTGGGTTTCGACATTTTTGGGACACAACGTGGTTAACCCTTCGGGGATTAACGGTTGTTAAAAGTGCCAGTCAATTTAAATTTGACTATTATTTTGTCTTAACAATTATTTTTGTTACTATCTGCTTTTTATTTTAAACATAATACGTTTCAATCTTTAAATTTAAATTAGGCGCTACTTTTCGGAACCATTAACTTATGATTAAAAAAAAACTGGAATGCTGTTCAGTCAATTTATTCCTGTTGCAATACGACATTTTCCAACCGTCTTCAAAATTTATTCCTAAGTCTATTGCCCTATTAAAACCACGCAAAATAACTATATTTGTTAGATTTCAGTAAATGTCATATAATTGTTAAATTTCAATGAAACTTAACTTATGTGATTTTGGATAAATACTTTTAATTTTTTTAATCTAAAAGTAAATTTTCTCCAACATTTAAAGAAAATTCGAAGCCAAATGTGTTAAAGGTTTTCACTTAGCTATTTCGAGTATCCTAAATTAAAATATTATATATATATATATATATATATATATATATATATATATATATATATATATATATATATGGGTTCTCTCCCCTATAACGCGAAAACACCCGCTCGCAAATTTTAATCCTATGCGGCAATTATTTTCTAATATCTCGTTTGCATTTCAATATTTTTAGAAGTTTTTTTGTTTTTTTTTCTTTGGCATTGGATAGCTGAGAGCAATCTCTACAACCGCCTTTTTTTTCATTTTTCGATTTTCTTAGCGGATTTTTTTACGAAGATACTTTTACTTTCGAAACCAGTTTCAAAATTGAAAGTATCTTCGTAAAAAAATCCGCAAAGAAAATTGAAAAAGTAATCAATGGCGGAAATATAGATGTTTGAGAAATTTTTTTGACGTTCATGTAGTAGCTAGAGTACCTAAGAAGTTGTTAGAAAAGAAAGGCCAGTGAATCGGACGATTTTTAAGGGAGCTATAGTAGGGGCCAAAAGGAGGCAAATGATAGTTTTGAGAAGGGAAAAAACAGTAAGGAGAACTTTAAACCTTTTTTTCTCAGAACAGCATTTGAAAAATCAATGGGCGCTCTAGCTCTGTCAATTTTTAACCAATCAAGTCGGATTGCTTTGAAAATTAATCGTCACATATTTTTCTAGCGAAATAAGTAGGATTTTTTTATTTGTGTGTGTGTGGAATAGTACGTCAGGTGGTTAAAAAACTGAAATGCACCCGTGATTATGGAAAAATAAATAATCCCTTTTTTCTTATAATTAAACAACTATCTAAATAAACATATTAGCCTTATTTTAACAAAGTCTGTCTCTCTAAAGAAAGGATAAATAAATTCAAGGACAAGAATTGGAGCGTTAACCGGAAAGAAAAACAAATCATCCTCTTCATAACAGGAATGTTTATTATTATTTCTAGCATCGTGTACTTTCAAAGATCTTATAGAGTGTATTTGCCGAATAACTATTCCATATAAATATTAATAAATCACAGTCCAAGAGGATCCCCCCCCCCCCCCCCCCACACACACTTTACTGTTTTTTCATAAACAGTTACTTGTATTTACTCTTCAATTTTCAAATACTTTCATACAAAATATTTTCTCTAATCGGCGTAATGCATCTTTTTTTTATGCAGTTTGTTTTTCCTTCAGATAGCTATACCCCCCCCCCCCCCCCATTGCACCCACCCCCACTGTCACTGCAACCCATTCACTAGACTATGAATCATCGTGACACGTGTCATCACTTTTATTAAAAACCAGAAACGCTGCCGTTGATCTTCTTTAACACTATCTTCCTAGTAACGTCTCTGCAAATCAGAGGGCTTAAAATCAAGGAGAGCAACAGGTGGCGTTCCAATCGGATGCAACTTTCTAAGATAGAGACACACATCCCTCAAACTTCTGCATGAAAAGGAAAACCTCCGGACTCTGATGCGCGTATTTTGAAAGAATCCCTTCCGAATCTGCTGGTAAGGTAATGGTTTTATTCTGTCATTCGTTTTAAGTTTTTCACTGCGAAGCTTATCTTGGGCGCCGCGAAGTGACAGTAGAGGAGAATCATTGCTCCTCTTTAAATTTAAAAATTAAATGTACACAAAGGAATTCGTAAATATTATTGACTATGGGAGTATATTATTTAATGGTACCTTTTAACTGTGTTATTCATTTTTCTGCTGAACTATATTTAGTATACCAATCAGGGTTAGAAATTAGGAATTCTAAGTAAGGCGTCAAATGACGCGTGCAATTTTTTTCCTAGAATCCAAACTGCATTTCATGGTTGCAATTTTATGTTATATCATATTTTCTCATTTCTTTTCGAACCCATGTTAACAATAATATTGTAATTATCTTTATGTGTTAAGAGCAAGGGGGCTGTACATATTAAACATTTTATCTCTGTGTTAATCACTAAAACAAAATAAAAACTGGCTTTCTATAAAATTTTAAAACAGCATTAAACTACAATATTTGGATTCTAGAAAAATGTTTAAAAAATCCTTTTTATAAATCTAATATGCATACAAAACAGATTATCAAGCAATTATATCTATAGAAAGAAAATTTGAACTTTTAGATACAACCAGGTTAATTAAAAAACAAATAAATTTTATGACTGAAAGTACATCAGAAAATGAAAAAAAAAGAAGCAAATAAATAAACTTTTGGATACCAATTAATGTATATTTGTATGGCATTTAAAATTATTGATTTCTATATAAATTCTTTTTTTTTTTTTTTTTTTTTTGAAGGAAAATTGAACAAAATAAAAACTGGCTTTCTATAAAATTTTAAAACAGCATTAAACTACAATATGTGGATTCTAGAAAAATGTTTAAAAAATTCTTTTTATAAATCTAATATGCATACAAAACAGATTATCAAGCAATTATATCTATAGAAAGAAAATTTGTACTTTTAGATACAACCAGGTTAATTAAAAAACAAAAACATTTTATGACTGAAAGCACATCAGAAAATGAAAAAAAAAAAAAAAAAAAAAAAAAGAAGCAAATAAATAAACTTTTGGATACCAATTAATGTATATTTGTATGGCATTTAAAATTATTGATTTCTATATAAATTCTTTTTTTTTTTTTTTTTTTTTTTGAAGGAAAATACTGAAATTTTAAAAGATTCTTTATACAGTATCTTATTTTAGGAGCAAATAAAGAAGGAGAAATATTAAAAAAAAAAAAAAAAAATTCTAACTCTGGATAAGTTGAAATAACAAACATAATCTAGGCCTTTTTTTAAATTATTATTATTATTCAAAAGTATATTTTTAATTATGAAAATTATTAATAAATTTCTATTAAAAATATGTATGAATTAAGTTTCGCATTAATTTATACATTAAAGAGTCAGCATTTTCAAAACATGACTATACAAATTTACATTTTATTCCTATGAGATTTTGAGATATAGAAAAATTTTACTTTTCAGTAGTATAAGAAGGCTGTGTCCAGTTATTGTTTGCATGCACAGAAAAGAAAATAACCCGAAAAGTTGTACACAATTTTTAAATTTAATATTTATTTAATTTATATGTATATTTTTTACACAACTTTTTTTTTATGTTACTATTTGAATCATCTTGAAAGATTTTAATTTTATATATAAAAATTTATGATTAAACACAAGGCACATTTTCTTTTGTAATCATATAAATATTTAAGAAACATGCATAAACTATTTGCTTTTCTGGTCTGAGTTGATCCAAGAATTTAAAATAAAGTGTCAAAAGCGGGTTTTACCAAATGGGAAAATGAAAGGTGGTACAATTTTTAATGTGTAGAAGACCTCTGAAACAGCATTTAATAGCAAGAATGAAAGATTTCAAACAAAAGGTAGAATTCCACCTTTTTTAAAAGCAACTTTGAAAATTATCTAAATTCATGCAAAAATGCAAGGAAAATATTAGAAGCATATGAAGGGGTAGGAAGGGTCTGGTAAATATAATCTCCAGACATTTTGTCTATTCTTGAACTTGTTTCTGAACTGCTCCTGAGAAACAAGGGGGGGGGGGGGGTGCTCTTGAACAGCCAAACCCTCAGAATAATATTTGTTTAAAAAAATTAATCACTGTACTTTGCACAAATTCATCAGATTTACACCTTTGTCAAACTGTCTTACATCCTCTTTTTTTTTTTTTAATTCCATGAACCTACACATCATACAAATAACCCAATTTATTGTTAATTTAAATTTGTTTCTTGTTTGTAATATTTTCTAAGTTATCAAAAGAAAATAACAATAATAACAGTCATATTTCACTTATTGTATAAATGTATGAGTCTATATTATAAGAAATTGTCGATGTTGATTTGTATTAAGGAAAAAATTGTCCACCTTTTTCTCTATTTCCTGTTTTCATGCCTGCAATAATAGACATTATTTCCAAAAGAATTAGCAAGGTTTCTTTTTCTTTTTCTTTGTACTTTCTTCTATCTTTAAAAGAAGAAAGTATTGGATTCATGAAAGTTTTTTACTTCCGCTTTTCGAGGGATTTATACATTTTAGAAGGTCCTGAACATGATTTGACTGTTTTTTAGAAAATGTCTGTCTGTGACTCTGTCTGTCTGTCTGTATGGGACAAAAATTTTGTGGGCACTCTATCTCTAGAACTAATGCACGGAATTTAATAAAACTTCAGATTCAGTTAGTCCTGTTATAAATTAGCGCTGATTCGTTTTTGGTGAAAATCGCCCTGCAGGTGGCGCTGCTATGCTGTATTTTTTGTGATTTCCGCAATAGCTCTATCTCGAGAACTAATGCACTTATTTTCATCAAACTTCAGATTCAGTTAGACGTTGTCATAAGTTGTTGTTGATTAGGTTTTGGTCTAAATCTCCCAGCAGGTAGCACTACTATTCTGCATTTCGCAGGATTTACACAATTTTAGTAATAGTCATATCTCAAGAACTAATGTACAGAATTTATTAAAACTTTCGATTCAGTTAGATCTTGATATAAATTGGTGCTGATTCTTTTTAGTGTACATGCAAAACTTGTGTGAGATAGAAGAAAGTTTTCGGATTGGCACATCCGACTAGTTAATATGTAACTTCCTCTATTTTTTTTATAAATTTAATAAATAATGGAAGCAAGTGTCAAAATTAAATGTACACATGTATAAATAATGTTAAAAAGAAATTCTTAAAAAACCTCATTAAATAGTCAACAAAAGCCGAATAAATAGTGAATAAATACATTTTTTAATGCTAATAGTTGTTAATATTTACTCAGTTTCAATACTGGAAAGTTGTGCATTAAATTTACTTTTACAAATACTGACAGTTTGTAGTAACATATACAGGCGCTGCATGTGCCAAGGCTTTTTAAAACCTAAATAACAACTTTTAATGATATCCTTATTTAGTGGTAATATAAAGGTGTAATAAACATCAACTTGATGAAAAAAAAGACTCATTAGAATTAATATAACATGTCATGGATGGTTTGTAGTCACATAAAAGCATGGGCTGTGTGTACTTTATACGGTAACACTTTTTAATACCTAAATATCAACTTTTGATATTCTTCTTTAAAGCAGGCTAGTAAAAGTAAAAAAAAAAAAATAATAATCCAATTTATATTTTTTAAAGAAAGACAAAGAAAATGTAATAAATGACACCAGAATATAGGCAGCATATATTCCATATGAAAATGGTGACTTACCAGTAAAAATAACAAAACAGAGCAGCAGGAAAATTTGAAAACTTCAACTTCAAACATTAATTGAACACTGAAGGGTCTTTGGGAAGAGGAAAAATGAGTTGCAGGTCATTATTTAGGAATTTACAGCTCTTTTTTCACTGAGTGGCACACCCAGTATGCTATTCATGATTTTAAATGTTAATATAAGCAGGATGATAATAACATTATACTTTGAGGCATTTTATAATCATTATAATAGATACCAAAAATATTATTTTTTTTCAATATTATTGATTATTTTAAATGAGTCAACTCACCTGAAAGTTATCTAATTATTATTTTTGAATGCTCATCTGTGATATTTTCTTGGTATTCCACATTCTACTACTTAACTCTGTTTTTCTTTCTTCTCTTTAGGGGTCTCATTTTATTGAATTGTGTTGTAAAAGGAAAACGCCCCTTATATTTCTTCAGAATATTACAGGTAATTGTTAAGTTTAATGCATGATTTCTGCCTTTTGTTAGGTTTTATTTTTACCTTACTTATTGTTGGAAAAAAAAGAAAGAGACACACACACACCATCCATTTTAATTTCCAAATAGTTACAGAAAAACAGAAATAGCCCTTCAACTGGAAATTGTGCCTTTTTTAAAAATTTATGTTAAAAAAATAAGCTTAGGGGGTTTGTTTTCATACTGCAATTGTACAAAAATCTGAAATTTTCAATACCAACACCTAATTTTAACTTCCTATTTTTGGCTCTTTCAGTAAATTTTACCTTGGAGTACCAAATAGGAAGTCATTCAGTCAAGTAGTTTAAGAATTATGCAAGTTTAAAATTTAGAACTCTTAATGTTAAATTTATTTGGAATCATCGCAAATCAGATTAGAATGTGGATAGTTTTTTTAAGCATAACTCAAAAACTACTTTGCAAAATGAGCTGTCATTTTGAATTGACACATTTAAAACATCTAGAATTTTTTTTTTTGGAAAATTATATATATATTATTATATGCATATATATATATACATATATTTAAAAAAATATATTCATTAACAAAAATTATATTATTTTCATAAGGTTTTATTTAACTTGCAACGATCGTCTTTCCAGTTTAAAATTTGTACTCGAACTTTAACTCACTTTCAAATGTCCGATCGAAGTTAAATTTTACATACTGACTTTAATCCGATGACAATGTAATAATATTATGATTTTCGACGCTTACCATCTTAATAATACTCATATTAGAGGATAACACAAAGAAATTCGGATAGATTACGGTCAACAAGTTTAAGAAAAAGTTTTAGATTAGATAACATAAACCTTCGATGGTTGTGTTTTTTAACTTTTATAATTACGTTTTATGTATTTTTAACGCTGAATAAAAAAATTACCTTCACTTTTAACCATTATGTCAAGATTTTTCGCAAATCGCAAATTTCAAGGTTAAAAAATAGCGAAAAATCTGATACTATAAAATAGATGTAAGACTTTTTTATTCAGTTTAATTTTATTTAATTCAATAATTTATTAAATTTTTTGGCTTATACTGGTTTTTTTTACAACTAAATAGCTCAGGGGTCCGATGAAGTTGGGAGGGGAGGGGGGATCAATTTTAACTTTGAAATTTTCGATTTGAGAAAAATCCTGATGTGATGGTTTAAAATGAAGGTCATTTTCGGATTCAACGCTAAAAAATACATTAGAATCAATTTTCAAAAGCTAAAAAACATGGCACAACCCAAAATTTGAAAGACAGTGTAATCTAACAGCATTTTAAAATCCTAATTGAGACTGTTGTTTTTCGTCCTTTTATTTAACAAATATTCTGTTATTTTTATCCTCTTATATGTTCAGTACAAATTGTATATTTTGCTTTAATATGTCAGAATGATTATAGATTTCACATTTATATTAGATTGCAATGTTAATTTTGCTCTCAACTATTTTTTTGATATATCTGACGATTATTTCTACTACATTTGTGAATGATCCCTATTTCGCAACAAAAAATATACACCAACTTTAAACAGCTATTACTCGGTCAGTTTTAATCGTAGATGAATGGGACTTTTTTTTATCTTACTTGTTAGTGTCAGAGTAAATTTTTACTAAATATCACTTATAGGACCGGGGGACCATATAAAAATTTAACTTTCGTATTTTTTAATAAATGTTTTTCTTGACCCAAATCGCTTTAAAAATAATTGTTTACCTTATTTAAACCATTTTTGTAATTGGAAGTACGCATCTAGGACCAACGATTGCGAAAATAAAGGTCGGTCAGGTTATACGTGGACACCCTGTATATGTAAATCTACAGATTATGTACAGATCTGCACAAAATAAATAGACTACTTTTTTGACTATGGGAAAGTAATTTCTAAAACGTGATTTTTAATTATTTACGTATCTTCTTTCACTTTATTTAATGGTGAAGTTTCGTTATAGTTTTTCGGATGTGTCGGAAAGCGTTTCATAATGGATGCAGGATTTTTTCATTCATGTTTTTCTTTTGTCTGAGAGAAATAATCTAGACTATTGGAAAGCATTTAAAGGATGTTGCCATTTTAAATTAAAAAAAACATAGAAACGTGTTTAAGAAAATATTCAGTAAACTTTTGATAAAGGGGATTTTCTATCTGACTCTCAAAACATGCTTAAAGGACAGAGCTTTTCACAAATATATTGAAATTCAATTCGAAATGCTTTAACGCAATCATTTTAAAATACAATCATTTGAAAGCGTATGTCAGGCGATTAAAAAAATAAATAATGAACTTAGATCAAAATCTCGACAAAGCCCGGCAGGTAAATTTGAAATAAAGGGGATTTTCTGTTTGACGTTTAAAATGATGCTGCTTCGAAAACACGTTAAAATTAAATTTTAAAGACTTTAAAATAATAATTTTAAGATACAAACATTTTAAACATATGTCAGATGATTTAAAAAATACATACATTATAAATTTAGAACAAAATATCGAGATCTCGATAAAGTTTGGTAGTCTAACTTGAATTCAAGGAGATTTCCATCTGATAATTAAAGGATGTCGTTTTTGTAAATATGTTAAAATTAAATTCTAAAGACTTTAAAACAAAAGTGAATTTTAAAATATGAACATTGTAAAAGGTATACCAAGTAATTAAAAATAATAATAAAGATAATGCACTTAGAACAAACTCTCGAGCGATACCTCGATACAACTCCGCAGATAAATTTCACATAAAAGGGATTTTCTATCTGACGCTTAAAAGATGCTGCTTCGGAAACATGTAAAAGTTAAATTTTAAAGACATTAAAATGATAATTTTAAGAAACGAACATTTTAAATGTATTTCAGATGATTTAAAAAAAATAATATTATGAATTTAGAATAAAATATCGAAATCTCGATAAAGTCTGGTAGCCTAACTTGAGTTCAAGGAGATGTCCATCTGACTCTCAAAAGTTACTAAAAGGATGCTGTTTCCGCAAATATGTTAAAATTTAATTCTAAAGACATTAAAACAAAAATAAATTTTATAATATAAACATTGTAAATAGTATGCCAGGCAATTAAAAAAATAATAAAGATGCACTTTGAACAAACTCTCGAGCGATATTTCGATGCAGCCCGGCAGATAAATTTCACATAAAAGGGATTTTCTATCTGACACTTAAAAGATGCTGCTTCGGAAACATGTAAAAATTAAATTTTAAAGACTTTAAAATGATAATTCATAGTCATCAGTAGCTATCAATGAACAACTGTACCAATTTTTATCTCTGTAGCATTTATAATGGCGACATTAAGTAAATAAATTTGAAATTAAAGTGATTTTTTGCAGAAAATCTGTCAAAGCTCCGGTTTCCTGACTAAACGGATAATCGAGGTTCCACTGTATATACCTGTAATTTGTAGAGAATTTTATGTTCTTTAATTTATGTCAGAGTAATTTTTTCATGAAAACCGACAGTTTCTGAGATATTTGTAAAAAACTAATAAAGTACTTTATTTGCCCCCCCCCCTCCCCTCGCTCACCTCCTATCCATCATGACTTTTTACATAGTCATCAATGAACAACTGTAGCAATTTTTATCTATAGAGTTCATTATGGCGACTTTAAGTAAATAAAATTGAAATTAAAGTGATTTTTTTTGCGGAAAATCCGTCAAAGCTCCAGTTTCCTGACTGACGGATAATCGAGGTTCCACTGTATATACCCTTCATTTGTAGAGAATTTTATGTTCTTTAATTTATGTCAGAGTAATTTTTTCATGAAAACCAACAGTTTCGGAGATATTTGTAAAAAACTAAAGAAAGTAGTTTATTTTGCCCCCCCCTCCTCCCACTCACCTCCTATCCATCAAGACTTTTTACGTAGTCATCAGTAGCCATCAATGAACATCTGTACCAAATTTTATCTCTTTAGCATTTATTATGGCAAACTGCTCAAAAATGGGCTAATTTGACTGGACTACAAGGGACGGGTAGGATTCGGGAAAAGCCTGGTTGTTACCTGACCCGACACTAGTCCGAATCGTAAAAATAAATAAATAAATAAAAATAAATTCACCCCGACCTGAAACAAGCGATGGAAAATAGAAAGAAATAAAAAAAAAAGACATAATTCGAACCCTGGGTCAGGTCGGGTTTTGGGGGGGAGGGGGAGCGGATTATACGATACGTTGAAAGATTTTGCTCCAAAACCGCCAAAAATAATAAAAGATAACTGCCTCCATTTTTCTGGTGTCATGGAAATAGAATCACACATTTTCAGTTATGATCCAGACAAAAGGGAGTTTTTCCAGACACAAGCCAGACATGCACTTTAATAATAGATTTCAGACAGAGTCTAATAAATTAAATTTGGAAAGTACACATTTACTTAAGACTTTCGCTTTCCTGAATATTTCAATAAAAATTAACATAAAAGGAATAAATGCAAAGCTCATTAAAGATTTTCGTTTATGCCTATGCGTATGAATTCTGCGAAGAAGATTTGTGCTGTGTAAAGATTTGCGTATGGAATTCTGCGAAGTTGGAAGGATTACAAATCCTTCTTCTCGCCATTACTCCAACTTCTCATAATTCATTTGCGATAATACGCATAAAATAAAATTATGTATTTTTATTTAAAAAAATCGATTTAGAAAGACGTTTGTGCCTGGGTGTTGAACCAGAAAAAAATATTTTAATGATTTTAATTTAAATTCATTTTGATTCTGAATTTTGATAAAGATTTTTCTCAAATATATTTTTAAGGGGAGCCTCCATTTTGTTAGTTAAAAAAATCGTTAAAATAAAACATTTTTTTGCATTCTTCAAATGTGCAGAATATGTTCCTGAAACGATTTTAGATTAATGATATTATTCACGAATTTACGGTCTTTTGAAAGGAACGGTATGTGTGCTGAGTATCATGAGAGACGGTAGTTTCTCGAGTGACGCAGCAAAAAAACGAAAACCGAATGCTTAATACCGAAGATTTCCGTCACTCCATACATACAGCTAGTTTGAGTTCAAAGGAAAAGAGAAAAGCCGACATTTAATATCTCAGCAAATATGAGGTACATCGTTTTGATTTTTTGACAGATGTCTTATATCTCCGGTCTAACTCTATCCTGAAATTTATAGATTTCTACATGCAGTAGATTTTAAGATCTGGAAATCCATTTTTAAGTAAAATGGGAAGTTTTTCGCTCTGCATGTAATGGTGTCATGGTGTAAGACAGCGTATCTCGAAAACCGCCCGAAGGATTTTTTTAAAATTAATATATGATACTAATCGGTTTTATATGAAGTGAATCCACCTATCCGCTTAAATAGGAAAACTCTAGTTTTTTATATAATCCGATTTAAAAAAATGGGACTATTTTCTTAAGCCAAGCTGTACAAATGCAATAGAGTATTCACTACCTTCTTCCGCCGGGAATTACAGTTAAAATTTGATGTACGGTTGCCGTTATCAATAAAGCTTGTGACCGGGCTAATTATTTATATTTTTTTAAATGCAAAAACAATGAATTATATACTCTAAACATGTAAAACATATGTATTAAATTCAATTGGGGTTTATATGTTTTCTCTTTTTGTTACAAAGAAATAATTTCAGATTTTAAACATGCATATATTCGAAAAATTATTTAGATTCCTTTTTCAAAATGAGGAAATATTTTTTAATTACATGTATTCAATTTTACTGCTAAATATAATAAATCTTTCATTTTCTAATGATAAAATATTTTTCATTTCTTTGTTTCTTTCGCAACGAAGACAACCAACCAACTATTATCGTATCAATGCGCGAAGCACAAATTAGCGAGAGGCATTTGGGGAAAAGATAGGCACAGAAAATCAAAGATATTATACTTACTATTAGGTATTTTGTTTATTTATTCATTGTTTTTTATTTTATATGACTTGATGGTTCTTTTTAAAAATTTCGTTTTGGTAAGGTGCTTAGTTTGTCTTTGTCAGAGCAACTGCCAATTACATGTTTTTATGGCTTTAAAATATTACTTTTATGTTATTTTGTAAAAGAAAATGCAGAAAGTTAGTTCTGAATTAAGTGTTTTATGTTATACAATGGATAAATAAGTTCTTAATTACTTTAAATCCAGAGTTTGAAAAGTAAACAAATAGTTTTTTTTTCTTTTTCTTATTGCATTCAGGGGTCGATGCAGGTTTTTTTTCTTGGGGCCCATTTTGTGAAAAGTAAAGGTTGTTTTTGTGAAATTTATTATATTTTTGTGAAAAATAACATTTTGTAACGAAAGTTGAAATCGATTTAATCAAATTCGAACCAAGCATTTATAAACAAAACCTGTTTTAAATCCTTTTGCGGAAGTTTTCCTCTCTGGCAAACTTGTTTGTTTACAAATTACACATTTTAAAACATCACAAAATAATAAATAGTAAGTTTTTATGGAATAGAATTTTGTGAAGTGGCCCATTTTATCAAATTGATTTTTGTGAAGGGGACCATTTTATTAAATAGATTTTTGTGAAGGGACCCTAAATAGGCCCCAAATTTTTCCTGGATCGACCCCTGGCATTACCTTATTGCATTCATATTGCCAGTATTATTACATTGTTATCATTTTTTTTTCTCATTACATTTACAAACAGTTGTGTGACAAACTTCTATCTTCATGAATGTTTTGCATTTACTTTATATTAATTTTTCACATTCATTTTTTAATAAGCTTGTTAAATAGTTTTCAAGCACTATATTGTTTCAATGTCAAATGTTACATTAAAAATTGTTAAAAAATACAGTAAAAAAATTGCTATTTGCTCGCGAAACTTAAGAATATAATCATTTTAACCCACATAGATTTTTTTAGCTCTAAAATATTACTATACAATGAATAAATAAGTTCTTATTTACTTTAAATTCAGAGTTTAAAAAGTAAACAAATAGCTATTTTATCTTTCAATTTTTCTATCATTTACCTGTGACTTTAAAAATCATTTAAAATTACTAATTTAGAGGTATGAAATACCTTATATGTGCTTAAATCACAGAAAAAATACAACTTTAGTAAGTATATTGCAGGGCTCTGTTTAAGAAGAATTAAGAACACCTTTAAAGGATCCTTCACAATTTTTTTTAAATCTTAAAACAGTATCCTTCACATTTTTTTTTCATTTTAAAACAGGTTATTTCACATTTCTTTTCATATTAAAACAGGACACTTCACAAAACTTTTTCCTACCAAAAATTAACTCTTCACAAATTTAATCATCTTAAACATTTCCCAATTTTTGTATAAAATACTGTTTACTGTTGACTGTAATAAGTGTTTGTTCTTCAAAGTAAATTCTGAAAAATTATTAAATTTCAACTGCTGCTAATACATTTAATTTTTTGATTACAACTTACATAAATATCCATATTTTACATAGGGTTTCTTGTACAGAGGTGTATTTTGAAAACATATAGAAGAAAGAAAAAATTTTTTTTAGAGAAAACCGCTGTTAATTTTTTCGCAATGATTTTTAATAGTCAGATCTTATAAATTAAGTGTTGGTGAGTGCAAAGTTTGAAATTGTCTGAATATGTTGAAAACAACATAGGGCTCTAAAACTATTTACTTGCATAAGTTTATTAAAAATGAATTTGAAAAATTAATATACAGTAACAGCAAAACATGCATGAAGCTTCACAAACAGCTATAGACCATCAAAGTATCAAATAAAATGAAAATTTTGAAATGGAGAACCATCAATTCAAAATAAATAAAAAACAATAAATAAATAAACAAAATACCTGGGGGAGGGGGGGGGAGTATTTTATCTATTATAAATTGCAGCTTGTATTTTCAAATAATTTGGAAGGGCGGATAAAATTTTATCATTTAAAATATTAAAAAAAATAATACCTTCTAAACTAGAATTTTATTATCAATTTTATAGATGATTTTCTTTGGACGATTACTCTCTATGAGAGAAAAGTTCTACTTTTTGTATTTGTTCGCCACAGTATATTTTGTTGTTTTTCAGCCAGTCTATAGAATTCTTTGCAGGAGTGCGGTTTTCAACAGGCATGTGATGTTGAGCATTGGCTATATATAGGGCACTATTCGATTGCAAATTTGGAAGAAGTTTTTCCAACACTCATTTTTGGAAGTTTTCGTAGTTCATTTGCATGGGATTGTCACCCCTTTTTGTCGACGCTTTATACAGTAGTTGAGCATCCGTAAGGAAACACGTTTCCTCATTTTTACGCTCGAGTTAAGACCTTGTACAGCTAAGTACATGGCCGTTAAAGTTTTTTTCTGTAAATAGTTAATAACTTTCTCCTTTTAATTCGATGTTATTCGTTTTTGGGTAAAGGTGAAAATAGGCACTCGCCAATCACCACTCGGCAATAAAACTTGAAAAACTGACTTGAAAAATATGGAGAAAACCGACCAAATGCAGGATTTTCTGATTTTCTTTTTTTCCCATGTTCGTTTGACAAAATTCATGATTTTCCTCGCCAGATCGACGAAAATAGTGATTTTTCTGCACCAGATCGATGAAATTAATGATTTTACTGCACTAGATTGGCGAAATTTATGATTTTTATGCGCCGATTAAAGAAATTCGTGATTTTTATGTGCCCGTTCAGCAAAATTTCTGATTTTTACATGCCGTTCAACAAATTTTTTTATCTTTATGTGCCCCGTTGACAAAATTTGTGATTTTTACATGCCTGATCGACTAAATTCATCATTTTTATATGCCCGATGGATGAAATTAATGATTTTTACATGCCGATCAATGAATTTCTTGATCTTTATGTGCCTGTTTGACAAAATTCATGATTTTCATGCACCGATAAACAAAATTCATGATTTTTACATCTGTGTTCGACAAAATTTATGATCTCCCCCTCCCTGATCCACAAAATTCATGTTTTTGCTGTGCCTGATTATTGAAACTCATCATTTTTACACACCCGATCGACAAAATTCATGATTTTTACACACCGATCAACGAAGTTCAAGATTTTTATGCACTTGATCGCCGAAATTCATGATTTTTTTCATGCTCGATCGATGAAATTTCATTTTTCTGAACCTGATCGATGAAATTATTGATTTTTATGTAAACGTTTGATGAAATTTGTGAATTTTATGCACCTACTTGATGAACTTGTGATTTTTAACCACCCACTTGATGAATTCGTGATTTCTATGCGACTACTCTACGAATTGGTAATTTTTATGCGTCCGTTCTACAAAATTCATGATTTTTTCGTGCCTAATCGATGAAATTCATAATTTTTACGCACCGATTGATGATTTTTATGTGCCTGATTCATAAATTTCTTGATTTTTATGCATCCGTTTGATGAAATTAATGATTTTCATGTGCCGATCAAGGAATTTCTTCGTTTTTATGTATCTATTTGCTGAAATACGTGATTTTTATGCGATCGATAAACAAAATTCAAGATTTTTACGTGCCCAATTGACAAAATATATGATCCCCCCTCCCCCGATCGACAAAAGTCATGTTTTTTCTGTGCTCGATTGATGAAATTCACAGATTTTTACATACCCGATCAACGAAATCATGGTTTTTAAATACACTATCAACGAAATTCATGATATTTTCATGCCCGATTGACGAAATTAATGATAATGTCCATGCCCCAATTTGACCCCCCCAAGGCGGGTACTTTTTAAAATTTTGCACACACCCTTCATGTGATATATTGTTGTACTTAGTGCGTTAGATCTTCAATTAGTCGAAATTAAGCATAGGTAATATAAATTAATCATTATAATGAATTTTTAAAGAAATTTTTTAAAAAGTGCCCTAGGGGCCCAATAAAAATGTGAGGGTGGTGGCCCGGGGATAGGAGTCCGAGACTCAACTTTAAAGTTATGCATTGAGAGGGTGACAAAATTAGGGGTGTGAAAAAGGCATGGCGCACTAAAACTTCAAGGGCGCCGACCGGGCCCCAGGTTCCTAACTGGAATGTGAAAATGGGGGGATAACTAAATAGAGAAAAGACACCAACGAAGGCTTGAAGTCAGCTTTACGGGAGGGGATGTAAATATCCGGGGAAAAGATACAGGAATCTATACTGTCAAAGGTAACCGTTGACACACCCCTTCTCGCTCCTAATTGAAATACCCGTAGCCGTGACGCATTCCCAAAACGAAGAAGATCGGATTAAAAGTGGGCAAGTTATTAACAATTTTGGGATCAAAAACTTCAAGGGACACTGTACCGGGCCCCAGTGGGTCAGGGTCTTAACTGGAATGTAGAAATGAAGGAATAACTAAATGGAGAAAAATTTTAATAATATTCTGTTAGTGATTGGCTGATTGACTGTGTTGGAAAATGTTTCATAATCTATGCCGGATGCATGATTTAGCGTTCTTCTTTTAACTTTATACAACTAAACAAACATTTAAGAGGACATTCTCTTTATTATATTTATTTAACAATAGAAGAAATAGGTTACAATTTGTATATCATTTGAAAATCTGAACATTCTTCCGTCTCAGTTAAAAAACGAAATCGACTGAAAAAGAGAAGAAAATGTTCTGGCCGTTTTGAGTAATTTATTTTTTAATCGCCTATTTCAAAGTAGCAAGTGACGGATAGTTATTTTTAGCTTTATTCGAGTGCTTTCAAAACTTTATTATTCTGCTGTAGCTCTTACTCGATTACATTCTGTAAAATATAGTGACAGTGTTTTTGCAAATACAGGCTTTTCAGTATATAGAATTATCTTCAACTGAGCGGTTCTCTTCTTCTTCATCAGTTTCACTGGAAATGCTGTTGAAGTATTTTCGTTGCTGTGATTTTTTAAAACATCAAAAGAGCCTAGATGTAGCTTTTTCTTGTTTGCTTCCTATTTTGAAAATGCCCCAGCAACTTCGACTTTTTGTTGCTCGCTTTTTAAATGCCACACTATTGTCACTCGACAAAGAATAACTAGTTTTCAGTGGTAAATATTCTTTTTCAGCTTCGTGTTTGCGATGCTTAGTTCTGCAACGAATCGAAATTATAACGACGAGAGCAATAATTATAATAACAACAATCGACGAAATCCCACCATAGCAACTGCCCTGTGTTCTAATACGTAACTAAAGCCGTTTTTCGTAATTTTCTCCAGAAAAATTGGCCAGGTAAACTCAGAATAAGTTTCCAGAATTTTCTGGAATTTCTATTTCTTTTCTTTTTGCAGAAAATTCTGTAACTTCAAAGTTCTTATTCGTTTTATTCATATCTCTAACATTTTTATCCAAAGATCTCGTTCGTACAAGTGATTTTCTTCCATTTGTAGAGGCAAAATCTTCATTTTAGGTAGATTTCGTAAGAAATACTACCTATTACATTCTCCCCTACGTTGGAATTTTTGAAAAAAATTTGCAGATCTAAGTCGATTATGACTCCCAAAACCCAAAACCACTCCCAGTTCAAAACTTTATATATCTATCTATCTGTCTATCAATCTATCAATGTTACTTTTTTATGGACTCGATAACTCCCATAATTCTGCACAAATCTCTTCCAAACTAATACATAAAATCAAGGGGCATAAAATCTCTGTCAAGTTCGTTAATGGGCAAAAACGAAACAGGGGGGGGGGGAAGATGGGGAGGCTTTTTGCGAAAACAGAAAAAAACCCATATATTTCCCCCATAAATATTATCTAAAACATATATATTGACACGTTTTTTATAGGACCTACCCTTATAAAAAAAAATGTAAAACATAAAAATCCCTGCCGGATCCGCCTGCAAACAAGTTAGGTTTCGAAGTGGGCGTTTCCAAATGCCGCATCATGGTAAAAAGGTCATTTCTTCCGCAATTCCCAACAAACAGCCGCCCCACGGTCTGCGTCTTCAAAATCTACCTATGCCTGTAGGCCGAGCCGTCAGGGATTTCTTTTGTTACATCTTTGGGAAGAGGAAGCAAATCGCGTTTTGATCTATTTATTATATGTTTATGAAGGAATAATTGTTTTTCATCATTATTTTTAGTGAAAGCTTCTAATTTTGACAGATGATTTTCTATATTCTTCAAATAACTCGTGAGTGAAATTCTGTGATTTTGCAGTCTGTTTGGATTTCTACTCGACTGAAGTCTATCCCTAACTTTTTTAACTGCACTGACTATATCTGGTAACTCATACTCTTCTCCGTTTTCAGTATTCGCGTTTGTGTCTTGTTTTCTGAAAGACAAACATTATTTCAAGATAAATATCTAATGCTTGGTGTTTCAATTATTTTAAAAATTTCTCTATCTGCAGCATTTTTATTATTGTTATCATTATGATTTAATTTTAACATATCACCTTTTGTATCTTTTGATAGATTATTGACATTTTTATACACTTTCAAATGTAAATTGTGTTTATTTTGCGTTGAACCCCGCTTTTGTTTTTAATATTTATTGCGAGGCATCACATATTGTTGATCGGTTGTTTCTAAAAGGCTTGGATATTTCTTGCGATGAAGTTCATTTCTTGTACTGGAAGGTTTATTTGTTGTCGAAAAGGATTTAATAAACTTGTTCTTTCTAAAAGGTATTGCTGGAACCTCTTTTGTAGATTTACTGTTTTTCATTCTATGTTTAGCTGGAGCAACTTTTTTCCCGTTTAATGTTCTTTTCCTTTTACGATTCAATTGACGTTTCTTTTGAACTATAATCCTTTTCCCGACATAACTCAATTCATGGACTCCAACAGTTTTAGTAGAATCATAAAGGTCACTGTTATGAGGTGTTACTTGAGTGCTACTCACTAATTCATTCATGAAACTATCCGAATTCACAAAAGTGTTAATAATTTTTCCTTCCAGATTCAATGGTAAATATTGCACAATGTTTTTTTTTTTTTTTTTGGGGGGGGGGGGGGGGATTGCTTTTGCGCCGTATCTTTTTGTATTAATTTCTGTTCTTGATCATGAATTTTTAATATTTTATAAATAGAGAACGCAGCATTGAAAAGTTTATCTCTGTAGCTACCTGTTGTTGAAATATTATCCTGAAAAAACAAGCAACAGTTACATGTTGAAACAAAATGAACTTTTCTAATAAAATAAACAAGATATTTCATAATGTTTTACTTAAACAATAGAAAAGAAAAGTTAAATATGGGGAAGCAAATCGCGTTTTGATCCATTTATTATGTTTTTTTCCGTCTAAATTGCAATTTATTATTCCCATTAATTAAATAGATATCCCAATATATTTCTGAGCACAGTGGCTGAGAGATTTTGATCTCAAACCCATGTCGCACTCGTCGGACTAGCCGTATGGAGTTTTCCATGGTTTTCATCGAACCGTCCGTAAATACGAGTTGGGTTCCCTTAGAAAGACCCCCACGGAGGGCATCGGCGAACCCCCCCCCCCCCCCCCCTCCTTCCTCGGCTTATATTCGTCGCGCAGATAATCGGCTTCTGTAACAAAAACACCACTCCACTCAATATACTTCTATGTAAGAAAACAATATTGTGCATTCACAATCTATACTACCACAATGTTCTAAGAATTAATTTCGATTCATTATCAATCTCATTCTCGAATATGTCTTTCTTATCTAGTACTAGCTGAACCACCCGGCGTTACCCGGACTTGCGATAATAACCTTAAATAAATCTCAGATTTGTATGATTTTATATCTTTAATTCAATTTTGTAAGAATTTACATTTTTAAATGAAAATCTTTCCAAACGAACCTCGTATTCGGGGACCCACTGCATTCGACAGTGTACACTGGACTGTTTTTGCAAACGAACCTCGAATTTGCATAATTATACATTTTTAAAAGAAAATCTTTCTAAATGAACCTTTGATTTGAGTCCTCGCTGCCTTCGGCAGCGTACACCTGGGCGTGTTACGCACACTCCGGACTGTTCTTGTAAACAAACTTCCTCAAATTTGTATGATTAAAACATAGCCGCTGAGTAAATCTTCCATTACCGAAGAATTCAAACCTCAGAACACACAACTGTTTTGATGTTAATCCTATGAGAATATTTTTAATTTTTAAGATGATTTTTTTACCCTTAAATCTCATAATTTCAGAACCAAATTTATACTCGATGATTAATTACAATGTTAGTATATTATATTCCAATTTCAGAGTGATTGTTTAAAATTAAGTTTATTTTTTCAGTAAAAATTTGTCTAATGCTCACCCTGTGGGCAATAGAAACATAAACAAAAACAAACAAACAACAACAAAAAAAAACTAAAGTCGCGAAATTAACTTTCGGAAAATATTTTTGTTTTAAGGCTTAATATTAATATTTTTTAAACCATTCGAAAGAAAAATAAATGCTAAATAATTGGTTATTTATTTTTTTTTTTCGTATTTAAAACAGGAAAATGGATGATGATTTTTAAAGTACGCGGAAATAACGAATGTCGCGAAAGTCACTTTCGGAAAAGAATTTTTTTTAAAGTGTTGTCATTAGTCCAAAGTCATAAACAGCACTGGACTTTTAGTAACTCACATTCAAACTTCAAAAAAAAAAAAAAAAAAAAAAAAAAAAAAAAAAAGAAAGAAAAGAATTGTAAGTGTGTAGCTTTGGTTATACACAGGCGTGTAAAAACTTTAAGGACTGTAAAAAATGTTAATTTTTCTGATAAATTTCACATCAGATGAAAAAAAGTTTACTATAATGTGTATCATAAAAGTTGAAAAACTAATTAAAAAAATCCAACCAAATTTATCTGTAAGTATTTTATTACGAAAATAAATTAATTATACAAAAAAAAACCCCTCTATTTTCGCCTGTGTAAAAACTTTAAGAACAGCAAATTAAAGAGAATGCAGTAATAAAGAAACAAGTATTTAATAAGTTGTGGACACATATCTGTAAGTATTTATCTGTAAGTATTTTATTACGAAAATAAATTAATTATACAAAAAAACCCACTATTTTCGCCTGTGTAAAAACTTTAAGAACAGCAAATTAAAGAGAATGTAGTAATAAAGAAACAAGTATTTAATATGTTGTGGACACACCATTGCTTTTAATGACCACAAATATTTTAATATCCTTCATTGACATTATTAATTTTGGCACAGTAAGGCAATGGTTTTCTACCATTCCTCTTCAATCGTAGATCTGAGTTCTGATGCTGAAGACAAATGGCTTCAATTTTTGTAAACTCGTATTGTGAAATCTTCCCACAAGTTCTTGATAGGGTTTAGATCAGGACTATTACAAAACTTCAATATTTTTCTTCTGGAACCAGAATTTTGTCAAAAGGTTTCTGTTGGATAGGTGCATTATCTTGCTGATAAATTCATTTTTTCCATGCCTAAAAATATTGCAAGAGGTGAAAGATGGGTAGAAACAGTTTTTAGATATGCTTTTGATTTAACTTTTTCTGAAAGACATGCAAGTGACCACCCCGCGCCGTTCAATGAAAAGCAGCCCCATGTAATAAAGGTTCCGTTTTGAGAAAAATTCTTTTTCTTTTCTCAAATCCATAGATATTTTATAAAGTAGTTATTCTTTCTATGAGCTCAAATCACGCCAATAATTAATAATACTTCCAGCATCAGAACCATCTAAGTTCCACACCCCACTTTTTTTAATAAGAGAAAATAACCTGCAGCCATTTGTCGTCCCGAGTCATCACTTGTCGTAAAAACTGCAAATGCCGGGTTTCGTATGTAGTCAATAAAGAGGATATGCACAATGCACATGCACAATACTGCTGCGCATTGGAAATTCTCAGATCGAGTAATAATTGTATTGCAGATTGTCTGTTTTCTTGCATACATTGAACCCAATTGTTCGTAAAATTTCTTTATTTGAGAATTTTCCAGTTGATGCTAACTTTAAAACTCTTTTTTCATCGCTGGGTGACAAGGCTTTTGGTTGGCCTCCAGCGTTCTCTGTTTTTTTTTCCATACTCGTATTTTAATTTTAAAATATTGTTGATGACGGTTTTTAGATCTTTCTATCTTTTTTGCAATAGACCGACAACTCATTCCTGACAGGGCAAAAGACTCAACAACACCTTTTTCATATTCAGTGAGTTTACTAGCTTTTAGCACTATTATAAAATTATCAAAACTCTTAATAGAAAGCATAAACAAAATTCACCATACACTGTAAAAAAAAAAATTCCTGAAAAAAAAAAACGGAAGTTGTACTGGCAATCGAGACGCCAGTACTATTTCCGTATTTTAACGGAAAAAAAATTCCGTAAATTCCAGGAAATTTTCCGTGAATTCTGAAATATCCGTTTTTAATTTTCCGTTTTATAACAGATATCTTCCGCATTTTTTAGAAATTTTTATGTCGTTAAAATAAAATGTATAGGACCAAAAAAGGTACTTCCGAAGACAACCTTATAAGTGACAAATACATTTCGGCATCTTTTTTTCAATTCTGAGTGAGTTTATAGAACTTAACCAATGCTTGCCGCGAGCGGATTCGAACCCATAATGTCCCGTGTACTAACCCGATGACCCAGACCACTGCGCTATGACCGATCGAAGTTTTCGCTCAAATGCTGTAACTTATTTGAATCGCTTTTTATGATGCAAAAACTTGGTTTCATCTGTAGATGGATTTTTCCAATGTTTTTAATATTTTCTTTTCATAATTTTCAATAATTTGCCGTATTATTTGGTACCTTATAACAGATAAATTTTAATTTATTATGTATTATATGCATAAAAAATTGTATTAAGAGTAATAATTGCTTCTTTTTGCAACAGTACTAACCAGTGTTGAATTCAGACATTTTTCTCCTGGAGGGATTTCTGTGGCTCCGGGGGGGGGGGGGGAGGCATTTCAATTTTCTGGGGGATAATATCCCCTCCTGGCCATCCCCTGAATTCAACAGTGGTACCAACATTTTCTTTTTTCGAACATATATATTTTTTAAATTATTTGCCTGATTCTCTATTTATCAATTCCAATAAAAACAACACTTATCTTAATCAGACTTATTTATTACATGCTATTAAAATAATGTTTTTTAATCTCTTATTTAAAAAAACTTACGCAAATAAACAATTTTATAATAAATTAAATTTTTATATTTCAGCTATGCTGAGAGCTTCTGCGTACGGTTCTGTTAAACATTATATTTTTAACATTACATAAAAAAAAAAAAAAAAAAAAAAAAAAAAAAAAAAAAAACATAAAATTTTTAAATTAATGATTTTGGGATAGGTAAGTTTAAATATGGACTAACTGATTTAATTTAAATTAAGTTAGTTTAATTTATAAAAATATGAACTAACGAAATAAATTAAAAACGTTATAAAATTAAAAACTTGATTTTTATAAAAGTAAAGAAAAAACATTAACTAATTTTATAACTTTAAGGAAAAAATTGTAAACTTTGTAAAATTATAATTTATAAAATAATAAATTTTAGCGTAATTCATAAATTTGTAAGCCAAAACAGTTTAGTTTAATACCAATTTGCATAGCTATAATTTGCAGAGATATTATGTTATGAAACCTTTAAATAACACAATATTGCCTCACATGAAAAAAGATAAATTTAAAAAAAAAATCATAAATTTGAAGTACTATCAAGAAAAAAATTAAGTAATTTTTTTTTTGTTTTTTTGTAATTTATAAAAATAAAATAAATTTCTAAATATTTCATTAAAAAATACAAATATTACTATTCTTTTCACAATAAATTTGCATGGCCTCGGTTAGAATGGGCCTGCATGTCGAGCCCGGCCAGGTCTGTATCCTAGAACTCTAGTAAATACAACAATCTTAATTCGCATTTCAAAAAAGGCGATCTCAACCTTTAAACGTCATTTACGGAAATTGCACTGTTTTGCAAGAAATACGGACATTGTACTGTTTTGAAAGGTGTACGGAAAAAAATCTATCAAATTTACGGAAAACTTTCTACATATTTACGGATGTGAAGTCTCTTTAACGGAACTAATGTCATTTACGGAAATTGTACTGAAATTTTGGAAAAATGAAACTTCTCCGTAAAATTTTACGGAAAATCTCTTGTATTTTCACGGATTTTTTGTAGGGTGTACACAAGAGTTTTTAACGTGCAAATCAATAATACAGTGGTGGCCAAAAGTGTGGACATTTTTTGAAAGTTTCATGTTTTTCAACTTTGTGTGCTTGTAGAATATATTAATTTCACTTAAATACAAACGTTTATATATCAAATTGAAGGTAATTTAATGTAAAATTTAATAATAAAAACAGTATTACAATATCTGTATTACAAAAAAAGTTATGCAACTAATAGTAAGATCTATCTTAGATTTGCATTTTTTTAAAGTGATACTTACACAATCAATACTTAGTAGGATAACCCTTATTTTTTAAGACAGCTTCCCAGCGTATTTTCATCGAGTGAACGAGTGTTTGGAGTTCATCTTTCGTAATCACATGGTGCCAAGAATCAATTATAGCTTCAATAAGTTGTCTTTTATTGTATGGCCGTTTTTTTCGTACAAGAATTTTCAAACGTCGCCACAAATTTTCAATTGGATTGAGATCAGGGCTGTTTCCTGGCCATGGTAATATATCTATGCCTTTATTTTGAAACCATGCTTTGCATACTTTTGCTGTGTGGCATGGAGCTGAATCCTGCTGAAAAATAAATGGTGCGTTGTTGGGGAAGAGATCCCTGATGGAATGTATCAATTTTGGTTCCAGGACAGTTTCGATGTATTTTTTGGCATTCAGGATGCCATCAATCACTTGAATTTGGCCCACACCATCTGCAGACATACATGCCCATATCATGACATTT
This sequence comes from Maratus michaelseni, assembly GCA_963931845.1. Classification (NCBI taxonomy): domain Eukaryota; kingdom Metazoa; phylum Arthropoda; class Arachnida; order Araneae; family Salticidae; genus Maratus; species Maratus michaelseni. Next base: position 31,330,790 of record OZ007599.1, read on the forward strand.
GTTGGATTTTTTGTAGTTGCTTCAATGCAATCAGGATGAAGTGCTTCTCCTACTCTACGTCTCACGTATTTTTCACCATCACCACCAAAGAGCGATATTTTACTCTCATCGCTCCAGATTTCTTGCTTCCATTAATTTTCTGACCATTTAATGCGTTCTTTTGCCCACTTAACTCGTTTTTCGCGTTGCTTTTGATTTAAGTATATTTTTTCCCTTGGAATTCTAGCTTGTAGTCCAAATCCTGATAACCTTCTTCTTATTGTTCTTGAACTTACTGCAATACCCGCTGCATTCATTTCACATCTAATGGCATCTGATGAATTTTTTCTATCTTAAAGGCATAGCCGTTTAATTTTTCTATCGGCAGTAGCACTTGTGCATTTTTTTCGGCCTGATTTGGCCTTATTTTCCACTGATTTCGTTTTTTCATAACGTAAACAGAACTTTCGTACACCAGAACAAGTCACTGAACCACCAACTTGTCTTGCAATTTCAGCATAAGAGAGGCCATTTTCTCTCAATATGACAATTCGGCTTCTTTTTGTAGATGTCCAATTAGTTCTTCTTGTTTATGACATTGTTTAAAATTAGTTTAATAAAAAAAAAAGGACTTTAAATATTCAAAAACAGCAATACTCTATTTAATTGTACTAGTATGCATCATTCCGCAAAATATTTCCACAACAATAACCCTTTTACAATCCAAATAACCTAAACTATAGTTACAGACATTTGATTGGTCCTCAGAACAGTGTTTGTGATTGGCTAGTACGCTTTTATTACAAAACACGTCCTTATTCAAAACGATTTGTGTTTGTTTGTTCTACTAAAATGAGCATAACTTTTTTTGTGATACAGATATTGTAATACTGTTTTTATTATTAAATTCTACATTAAATTAACTTCAACTTGATATATAAACGTTTGTATTTAAGGGAAAATTAATATATTCCACAAGCACACAAAGTTGAAAAACATGAAACTTTCAAAAAATGTCCAAACTTTTGGCCACCACTGTATACCTGACATTTCCATAAAAAAAATAGCGGTGTCCTTAAAGTTTTTACACAGGAGAAAATAGCGTTTGTTTGCATAATTGTTATTTTTTCGCAATAAAAGCTCACAGATACATTTTATTGGCTTTTGTACTAATATTTGAACTTTATGATCAACGTTAAATTTCTATTTCAATTATCTCATTTTAAATTCATCAAAATTTTTGCAATATTTTGTTGTTCTTAAAATTTTTACGTTCACTATTTAATAGTATCAATAATGTATCAGAAGCTCAATTCAACTACCTCTGTAGCTTATTTGAATTATATTGAGTATAATATCATAACTAGATATAACTAGTTCAATTTCATTTCTGAAAAATGCAACACTTGTAACAATAGTATACTGAGAAAATAGCCGAATCAACTTTTTTTTTTTCAGTGTTAAGTTTAGCAACTAAAACATACAATAAGCACCACAGAAGATGCAAAAATCTTATGCAAAATAAAGTGTTAAGCAAATGCTAAATATTTAAAGGTTTTATTTTTTTATTTATTTTTATTTTTTCTGATTAGAGGCCTTCATAGGCTCGAGGTTTTACATGACCGCTCCTAATGCATTTCCTAAGGACGGGTATAAGTAGGGTATAAGGGGCTCTGTAAGTGTTTTATAATAAAAAATTCTGCCCATTATAATACTAATATATGCCAATTTCGAACACATCGTAATTGATATCTATCACTAAAGTGCATTACAAGAAGCTTAATATGGAATAGGGTGTGCATAGCACTTATAGTTACTGTCGGATTCCACTTCTCCGTCCACACAACTTCGAAATAAATCCGGTCTTTTGATATGCTGCCACCACCGATATGAATACGTGATATCGGGCACGATACTTGATGTATATTCAAGAAAAACCTAACTCGTTAGACTACGTCAATTCATTCCGCACTGAGATTTCTATTCATCTCACACCCGCTCTCTCTTTCTTTCGAGAGATACCGTTAAACACACGTGGCTCAGATCGTCAACTCTCAACGACCTTCCACCTTCACTACCACGTTCGAACTAATTTCATCTCTCGTCATTCCCCAGCGTACCCGCTCTCTCTCTACGGGGCTGCTGTTTTATTTCCAAGGGTCGCTTGACAACCGTTCCTCCCTCTTGACTGATCTGTCTTCCTAAATAAAAGAGTGCACTATCTTTCTTATCTATCAAAGACCACATTGCAATGGAAATACCTCTTTCATTATGTCCAACTCGCTCCCCTCCGGATTAAGATTTTTCTTAAGAAAGCCTCTAACGGTACACAATAGATACAGATACAATACGCTAATCCCTTAAGAATAGCTTTCAACTCTTGCAGCTGTGAGAGAAACCTGACACCCCCCACCTTAGCGGAAAATATGCCTTTTAGGGGCTAATTTTCCTCAAACTATGTAATGTCTGAGAAGAGTTCAACAGTTCCTTGATAGGTTCTTCATTACTACAATTACATAAATATTTCAAGGTGTCTGAAAATTTAACTACTGACATCTCTAATGAACCATATACTAATGTGATAACTACAGAAAAAATACACAATATGCTAATACACTTTTATAAACACAGGATGTACATACAATTATAAATACACAAAAAAAATAAAGTTACACTAGTATTATGTCATTTCAATGTCAGTCCTTAGGCTGAGATTGCTGGAGGCGGTACTACTTTTCCCTTCCAGTCCTTCCTCGTTAACTTAATTGGTACATCCCTTTTCGTAACGCACCCGCTTGAATGGCTAACTTCTGCCTCTGATGTCCCAATTAAATCTTCCTCTAACCAATCAGGCACTTGCCTGTCCAAATCCTCTCTGTACGTGATGAGAACATTGTACAATTTCTGCCTTATCTTACCTCTCTCCGGTTTACGACCAATCCGATTTTTCTCCATTTCTACCAGTTGGATAGGACCCATAAATAATTCCTTATTTTTCCTTAAGATTGCTTTTATGTCCCCAATTTGAATATTTGTTAACCCTTTTATCTCAAATCCCTTCCTGTCTTTATTTTCCGGTTGTTCTCTGTCTAACAACAGATTTTTCCTACAGTCTTCAAACTCCCTGTCACTATCCAAGACAATATCGACTACTTTATTTTTAGCCATAAATGCTCTCATTTCATCTTGATACACCAGTTTCTTACTTCCGTCCCCTAACTCAACTATAACTGCAGGTCGACATATTTCATCTTTCTCCTTATTACTCACATTCATTTCCCTCGTTAATCGACATTCTACACATGATTCACAATATATTTTAGCTTCCTTCGCTATATTTTCCCAATAAAATGAATGCTCGATTCTTTCTAACATTTTCTTAACCGTCTGATGTTCTCCATATAAGGAGGTATGTGCTAGTTTTAGAATTTCCTCCCTTCTAATTTTAGATATTACTAATTGAGCTACCGTTTCATCTACCAATTTCTCTTTATGATATAATAACCCATTAACAAGATAGTAAGACCCTTTATCATTTTCAGCTAATTCCCAAGCTTTCTCTAAATCTTTACAATTCATTTGGGATTCCTGAAATACATTTAGACTACTTTCCGTAACTTGATTAATCTTACTTTTCTCTCCCTCGGCTTTTTCCTTCTCATGAGTTTGTAAATTTACCGATCTCGTTTCTACGACATAACGGTTATTATTATCATTTCTAATCCTTTCCCCTTCCTTCACTTTGTTCCTACTATCTTCCTTACCTTCCCTTTCTACCGATTCTTTTAATGATTTCTCGTTGTTTAACCCAGACAATTCATTAGCCACGTCAGGATGTAAAATTACATGTTCCTTACTATTATCAATTATCGCGCAAAGTACATCCTGATGAATTACATTAGTTTCTTCGCGTTTTGGAATAGCTAAAGGTAATTGAATTAACGGCGATTTAACTGCCTTGCCAAATATCCCTTGTAAATAGATGCTACCAGCCCCTCTTAGTTTCTCTGCTGGTACTAAATCTTTATGAAAGACGCTAATTTCGCAACCAGAATACACTAATCCTTTTGCTATTTTCCCATTTACACTAACCTCCACTTTCTCGAGTTTATTTAACTTCTCTCCAATAACTTTAGTTCTTCAATTCCCTTTTGCTCCGATTCTTACCATATTCGCTCCCCTTGGTAATTCTTTAATTCCTCGCACTGAGACATTATTCATACTAGCCCTTGGTTCTTGTTATTAATTTGATTACTTCCCTCATTATTTCCTTTTGTACAAAATCGCTGTACATGGCCTCGTTGAGAACACTTGAAACAGATAGGCGTCGTATCATTAGGTTTCTTATATTCCGGTTTTCTACCCAAAAATGGACTAACTTCATTATTCCCATTTTGTCTCCAATTACTACTAAATCCCTCATCTTTTTCTCTTCTAGAATTTCCATTATTTACATACCTTTCTTTATCTTTATAACCCTTATAAGTTACCGCATAAGATTTTTGTTTAGCATCAAAGAAATTATAACATTCCTTAGCAATTTTAGAAACTTCTAACCAATTACTGTGCTGAGTTAATCCAAAATGCGTCGCGGTTTCCTCGTCTAAAGCAGTTAACAACTTATCCGTGACAATTAACTGATTAACCTTCTCATACGTATCTGCACCTCTAATCTTACAATAATTTTCCCACGTTGCTATTAAACGCGATACAAATAATACATGAGTTTCATTTTGATTCCTTCTAGCCTTCTTAAAGTTTTCCAAACACGCCTTCGGTGTCGGCTCGTGTTCCCTTAGAACTAATTCCTTTAATTTCTCATAACTCTAAATTTGTTCCCTAGTCGTGTATATTAGCAAATTATCGGCCTTATCCCCTAGCATATTTAGTAAAATTTCGGCCTGCTGGGTTTCCGGTACATTTTTTGTTTGGAATGCTCGTTCTAAACTGCTAAAAAACAGATTCCATCCCTCAGTCCCTTCTGGAACCTTGATAGACAAAGTTTTAACACTTTTAATCAATTTCTCTAGGCTACTCTCAGGATTAGATTCTCTAGTCCCATTAGCGTTATTAGCCGAACTTTGAATCTTTATCCTTTCCAACTCTAACTCATGTTCCAATCTCAATTTTTCAGTCCTTTCTTCTCTATCTAACTTTTCACGTTGTAACTTTTCCTCCCTTTCTACCTTTTCCCGTTTTAACCTCTCATCCCTTTCTAACTTTTCCCGTTGTAACTTTAAATTTTCCTCCCTTTCTAACGTTTCTCGTTGTAACTTTTCTTGTTCTAACCGTTCCGTAACAATAATACTAGATAATTCCATAACGGCCCCCTCTTCATATTCGTCGCTCTCCACAATCTTTTTCTTAAGCTTAAACCTGGTATCATCTTCCGAGACCTCAATTCCTAACTCTTCACATATCGCCTGAAGATCCACCCTTTTTAATTTTAGTAAGAAAGCCACATTTTCTACTGATAATTATTACCACCCTACAATAATACTTAAGCACAATATCAAATTAATATTTCCTCAAATCCTACCCTCATAAGTTACCTCCACATATTATACTATTTAACATATTTCAAATAAATAATAATAATTGATAAATTTCCTTAAACAACGTTATCCCACAATTTGCTTCCAATAACCAAGTAACAATAATTTCAATTTGATTAGTATGCAATACAGATTTTAAATTTATCATAAATAATAAAATACAATTTACACAATAATACTGATTGATACGTTGCAATTTGAATAAAACACTGATGCCAATCACTACATAAAAATATCCACCTAACAAAAATTTGCATGAAATACACATAAATTCCTAAATTTAATCTCAATAAAATATTTCAATTTCAAAATTAGTTCTCACATTAAAAAGTTAATCACAGCATTTTTTTTTTCTCTGGGCCTTCAGTTCTTCCTTGAAGGTTATTTTAATTTAATTTAAATTCTACACAAATTTGCTTTCCTCATTTACTATCAATATTTCAAACTTAAAGCAAACAATATCACTTAATTTAAATATTACTGTAATAATAATTTAAATTTAAGAAATTTCAATTATTCCTTCCAACTATTAACACAATGCATTAATTTTAATCATTAATCTTATCCGTTTAAAACAATTAGAAAATCACTTCTAGTAATTAATATAAGATCCTTTTCTTAAAACAATAGTGTAAAATGGTTGTTAATATCTCATTTGATTTAGACCAATATTGCACATAAATTATCATAAATTAACCACAACATTAACTTAAATTACCATCAATTATACACAATAAAAAAAAAGTAGGTTCGAGAATGTCAGTAGAGTAAAATGATCAAAACACCTTACCTCATACTTCATTCGCTGGGGCAATTCTCTGCTCACTTTTCCACAGGGTAAATCTTGCACTATCGGGAAACAATCACTGTAACTTGAATCACTGTGTACACAAACACTACACACAAACACTGGAACTAACACTACACACAGCACCAACACTTCCGCTGGACGATCCGGCAAGGCACTCTGTAACAAGGCTAGCTGGCATTGGTCTACGATGATAGGGCACACACACTTCCGCTAGACGATCCGGCATAAACTGACTGTAACACGGCTAACTGGCACTGGTGGTCTACGACGATAGGGCACAAACACTTCCGCTGGGCGATCCGGCACAAACTCTCTGTAACACGGCTAACTGGCACTGGTCATCGGTGATTCAGATCCCGTCGCTGCCAACATTGTCGGATTCCACTTCTCCGTCCACACAACTTCGAAATATATCCGGTCTTTTGATATGCTGCCACCACCGATATGAATACGTGATATCGGGCACGATACTTGATGTATATTCAAGAAAAACCTAACTCGTTAGACTACGTCAATTCATTCCGCACTGAGATTTCTATTCATCTCACACCCGCTCTCTCTTTCTTTCGAGAGATACCGTTAAACACACGTGGCTCAGATCGTCAACTCTCAACGACCTTCCACCTTCACTACCACGTTCGAACTAATTTCATCTCTCGTCATTCCCCAGCGTACCCGCTCTCTCTCTACGGGGCTTCTGTTTTATTTCCAAGGGTCGCTTGACAACTGTTCCTCCCACTTGACTCATCTGTCTTCCTAAATAAAAGAGTGCGCTATCTTTCTTATCTATCAAAGACCACATTGCAATGGAAATACCTCTTTCATAATGTCCAACTCGCTCCCCTCCGGATTAAGATTTTTCTTAAGAAAGCCTCTAACGGTACACAATAGATACAGATACAATACGCTAATCCCTTAAGAATAGCTTTCAACTCTTGCAGCTGTGAGAGAAACCTGACAGTTACTTTACAGGGATATTCAAAAGAATGCCGTTACATTACGTCTATGGAGAAAAATCGTCTGCGTTTTTTTTAAATAATGATTCACTATTTTAAACGCATTGAAATTTATATATAGCGTGCATTACAAGAGGCTTACTACAGAATATTGTGTGTATAGCAGTCATCGTTCATTTACAGGGACACACAAAAGAATTCTCTACTGTCTGTTAACAATAATTCCTGGAAGTGCGTTTTAAGTTACTGAACGCGATTTTAAATTTAACTCACTTTTTGTTTATTACGTGGTGTGTATAAATTCTGTAGATCATATACAGGGAAGCACAAAAGTTCTCGAACACATTCCGTTTATTGACAGAAACTCCAGAAAGAGAATTTTAAACTGTGCTACGCGTATCTTAACTATGAACTAAAATTTAGCATCCTATGTAGTATATATACAAATCTATAGATCCTATACAGGGCTTAATATAAGTATTCGGATATTTTTCCGAATATTGTATATGTTGGAAATACCTGAAATTACGTTTTTAAATATGTTATGCGTTTTCCAAATTGTTTACTTAGATGTTATCTTTCAGCTTATTAAACGGTAATGATTTGTAAAATTATTTTGGAAGCGTTGGAAAGTGTTACATAATCTATGCTTAACGCATGACTTTTCGTTCTTGTTTTGACATTACATTTACTTTATGTAGATAGACAAATTTTTAGTGTCGTTTTTCCACAGCCCCATTTTGCATGCAGTTGTAGCATCTAGCAATTACTGTATTGCATAATTAATAACAGAAAATAGAAAAATAATTTACCGATTAAGCATAAAAAACCGTATAAAAGGGGAAAAAAATATTATATATGCTACTCGTACATCTATACATATAATACGAATGATAAATTCATAACAATACTGATGTATATAAAAAGGGATGCACATAATTACGGTTATTCAACGCAACTTCTAAAGCCACATATAATGTAAAAAATGCAACAATTACCTCATTTATAACAAATGGGAAAGCTGAAGCAGTATTGATTGCTGTGATGAAATATTATTTTATTGATAGTTCTAGTTTGATGAAGCATTTTTAAAGTACAAAGAAGAAAAATTTAAACTTTCATTTATATATATATTTATATATATATATATATATTATGAACTAAAAGATTATCATGTTTGTGAAATATCGATTTCTGAAAATAATGTATTTTATAAACAATCAAAATCAGTAAGTGTTATAAAAGTGATTGTGGAGCCTAAATAAATTACGAACATAATAATTAAAATTTGTTTCATTTTAATTGTTGAAAAATAGCATTGTTTTGGAAAAAGTTGGATTATTGCACGTTTTGAATGTGACATCCATTAAGCAATTTAAAACTCGGCTAAATTAGTAACTGCAGCGCAGCAGGTTAACTCGTGTGTTTAAAATTCAGAGAGCTTATTGGACCACTGTTGAAAGTAGCTCTTAAAAGAATACCGAATTCGAAAGAAAATACTCTAAAAACAACAACAATAATATTTAAAAAAATGTAAAAAAAAAAAAAAGCACTCAATTTTTGATAGGTGATATGCGCGATTGAAACTCGTAAAGATTTATTTAAAAAAAAGTCATTAGTGCAAAATAGTCATATCATAAACTTAAAACAGCTGTAATAAATTCTTTTAAATGAGGAAGCCTTGGGCCTCAAATGACCAATCCTTTTTTTACGTTCTTGGGAAACGTCGCAAAGAATACAATACAATTACTAAACAGATGTGGTACCTACTAAGACGATGCTCCTCCTAAAAAGAGAATAAAAATATAAACGGAAATTTCCTTTGATTCCTTGTTATTTCGTTTTAGCAAGTTTTACTGTATAAGTTTAAAATATAAAATTAATGGTTTAGTAATCATGAATAGTACTAATTTTGTAAAAAAAAAGATAATATTTATCTTTTTGTAATTTTTAACTTTTCTGAATTTCTATGGAGGTATTTCAATTCTTTATAGGTGTAGCTGAAGTTGGCGGGTCGACCTTGTGATCTACGAAAAAAGAACTATATTAATCCATTGTCTTGCCGTAGTCCGTTAAACATCTGCGAGATTTTTAGGTAAGTATCCGTATTCAATGTCTTTCTTTTAGGTAGCTTTCAATACAAAAAAGTATAAAGCTACCTATTGCAGCCGTTCGGAGGAAAGCAGTTCCGGAAAATTTCGATATATTTTCACCGATCATGACCCTCAGACCCCAAAACCACCCTCCGTTCAAATGTTGATTTATATATATATATATATATATATATATATATATATATCCATATATATATATATATATATATATATATATATATATATATATATATGTGTAGCATTTTGACGAGGTTGAGATATTACGATGAATAATATTCGATGAAAAGATGGCAGTCCTTCAACGATATAGCAAGTTGCAGTCGATATTAGCGAGTATGGCGAAGTAGAAGGCAATGAAATGAGTCCACCAAAGTCAATAAATCCAGCCAATCTCCAGACAAATAATTTTATTAGAAGACGAACAACACAGAAACAATTCCCAAAGGTCTAAAACTTATAGCCCTCGGGCTAACGTTGCTTCACTTCATTGAATTAAGATGTTACTGGGCCAGTTGAATATTCTACGGACATAAGAATACCAGACACATATTTGTTTAGCTTCCGAAAACGTCAAAAATCTCGTGCTCCGACCGATGCGACCTGGTTTTGTTCCTTCAGCGGAGACATACAGTATTTACGTCACGAGCGCACAACCCAATGAGTGAGAAGCTAGCTCCAGCCTAGCGAATGAGGTAAAGAATCCCGTACTTGGGTGCGGATAAATTTTGAAGTTAAAATCCCAAGCGCGCGAAAAAATCAGAGCAATAATAATAATAATAATAAAAAGAAAATGGCTTTTAAAAAACATTCGAAATGAGAACGCGTCTCAGAATTTTATAGATTGGGGAACTGATAAAAGCTACGAATGATCTTATATTTTAGATTAAGATTTGGAATAAAATAATTATTAATATACGGATATTTACTTTTAAAAGGACTTTAAATAGGAATAGATATTATTAAGAATTAAGGAAATACTGACTATGACAGAAGTTAGATTAATTTTAAAATATTAATGCGAATAAAATGGAAGGATACGAAGGAAATAAATTTTTATATAACATATATATATATATATATATATATATATCTGACCTATGTCATACGATAACGCTCGTATTTATAAATCGATTTTGATGAAACTAATTGTGTGTATTAAGGTCACCAATGTCTCGACCGAGTTCGTTGGCCAGCTTGGTCCGCCATTTTGTTTCAAGATGGCGGCCATTTAAAAATTTAAAACTAAAATAAATATACAAAAAAATTAAATATTCAAATTTATTTTTTAATTAAGTGTTAGGCCTTGATACAAGGATTCCAGAGCATTTTTTGGTTTACCTCTATCTTAAAAAATGGCTGAGATAGAGCAGTTTGAAATTCTAGGGTGGCTGACATTTTGAAACAAAACAGCACATTAACGCGATTACTCGCAAATTAATTTCTTTCATTGTTGTAATAATTTTCCCAATCATACGCATAAAACTATATATTCATATCCGTTAGCGCCAAAATTGGCAACATTGGCGACAAAATTGGCGACGTTTGGCGAAATATCGCTAAATTTGGCGACCAAAATAAGTCTTCATAAATGAAGCCAATTTGGCTATTGCTCAATAATTTGGCGAATTTCTTATTCAAATTCAGTATTAACGAATTTTTTGTAAACGTTTCTTTGCATTTTAACTTGCTGTTTTCGTGTAACATTAGCTAAAATTTTAAAACGAAGATGTAGGAAAGCTACCTTTTCCTCCCGGTACAGACCGGAAGGACTTTTTCATTATAAGCAAAATTGAACCTAAAGATCAAAGATAAACTAGTCCTCACAATTTTTTTTTTTTTAAGAGCTTGAACAGATTTTTTTTAGCGAAATTTTAGTGACATATGAAAAGACATCATCACATATTTAACCAGAATTTTGAAAAAAAAAAATAGTTTTATACTTTTTTCCTCAACACATTGGAAAAAAACAAAGCTTTGAACCATAATATATTTTTCTTCCAGTTCAATAAACATGAAATATTTCGTTTCAGTGTCGGTTAGATTGTTATTAATGGAATATAAGAAGAAATATTCTGATTCTGGAGACTTTGCACGGTCAGCGTTCGTAACATAAAGCAGTCGTGGTATATCCCTTGTCTATTCTCGCTTCTGTTTGAAGTCTTTTTTTTTTTTCAGAATTACTCAAAAACAGTTTTCATGTCCTTTTCCCATAGTCGTACAATGATATTTTAAAAGAGTAAGAATTGTGACTTTTACAGATTTCTGACAGTTGTTTGATATAAATAACAAATTTGCTATTTTAAACAGATTTGTAGGTACACGAAAATCATGAAATGCTGTCATAAGAGAATATTTAATATTAATACTCATTCCTATTAAAAAGGGATTTTTAAATAAGAAAAATAATTTTGATTCAACTTTAAAATGTTATTGCGTGCTTTCGCAAGCTTATCTCTAATAAGAATTTTTTATTGACCCATTTTTAACACTTAAACTTTACATTAGTGCGAATTTGCGCTGACCAAAATTTCAAATGTCTCCCATGACCTCCGCATTTTTTGAAACCATGCTTTCATTTACTTGCGTTTATCATTAAAAAATGAAATGTTTTTTAAAAATAAATATTGCAGTTCGATTTCTAATTAAATTTCGTATAAGAATCATGTGTTATATTTCATTACCACTATATTGCAACTCCAGTGTGATTTAATATATATATATATATTCTTTTAAAGGAGTAAGCCTTGAGCATCAAATGACGAATCCTTTTTAAGTTAGGAGTGTAGAAGGCCATTATGAGAACGCTTTTGTGGGGGTGAGAGAGTATGGTGGTGGTGGCGGCGGCGTACACCCCCACCACTTTTCAGGGTTGATTTTGGTGGTGGTGGAGATAAGAGGCGGGATAACGACAATTTCACGGGTACTATCAATCAACACTGTGAAAGGGTGCGTCAACTACCTCTTTAACCATAAGGTTGCCAGTAACTCTAAGCGGACTGCGCTATTTGCATTTAGGCAAATTTCTTGGTTGAGATTGTCCATTCAAAGCCGCAGAGTGATGATAATAAATACCACATGTTCTCCATCTTTGGAAACTAAAAATGATTATTTTAACTTCCGTAAAAAGGCACCTGCACACCTGCACTCTTTCTCGTTTTCTTAAAATATTTGCTTTTTATAGAAAGCTTCGAAAACTTTATCTTTTAAACATGAGTACTGAAATAGGAATAAATTCTATTTGAGACGAAATTGTTAAATTTTAAACTATTATATTAAGATTATTTTTTAAACATTATTATTAAAAGTGAATGAACTTAGGATTTATTATTAAGCTTGAATGTTGTATATTTTGCAATGATAATTCAGCAGGGGGGGGGGGGGGGACAACACGAATATATCAATTTAGAAATTATTACATAATTTATGCCCAGTTTTTTTTCTTTTTTTTAAACTTTCATTTTATTTGCCCTTATATCTTGTTTTTAAATAATGTAGAATGTATTTCTCACACCATCATTGAAGATTTATTAGGATGATAATAAAAACATTTTTCTTTTATTATTAATTAAAAAACATGTTTTATGCTAATACTAACCTAGAATGAATTTATGAAGACTGAATATCACTGCACCAATGAATCATTACGGATTGCATCAAAGTTCTTTTTGTAAAACTTATTGTCAACTTTTTTTTAGTCGGGTGTTCAAGTAATTCCATATGTTTTAACATTCAGAGAATTTATCAAGAAAATAAGAAAAATAGACTTAAGGTGTTGATTTACATTATTTAGACTTTTATTTCAAACATGTATTTCATTTTATAAACAGGCACTTTTACCCCAAAACATTTGTTTGAGGGAGAAGAGTCAAGGGATAATACACTACACATGAATATGGAAAGGTGTGATATCAATTTAAACCTAATATGCTAATAAATGGAACATTGACATAGGAATATTGTACAAAGTCACTTCTAATATACTCGTATGATTTCATTACATATATTTTGGAAAAATGCTTTTAATGATTTAAAGAAACAACAACAACAAAAATACAGACTTCGGTTATATTTCAGACATGCAAGATATTTGATAAAAAATAAAAATCTAATAATAATTAAAAACTAAAACTTAGCAAGCATTAAACTGTATAAACATGCGTAGTTACTTTATCAAGTTGTGAAATTTTAAGTTGAATAAAAAAGGGTAAAGATAAAACAATTTATGACACTATGAAAATTGATTGATGAAACTGATATAAAATCAGTTGACTGCATGGATATTCTTCAAAATTTCTCTCAACGAAGTCATCGTAAAAAATTTTCCCAGACTTTCTGTAAATTAGAGTAATATAATTATTGTAAATTATAGTAATGTATTTATGAAAAGCAATTTCGCCTCGAAGTACCAGAAAAATACCACTATTTACACTTCGAATGAAAATGAAAAATTGTTTCACTTTTGTTTGTCAGATTTATGTTCGTTCGCACTCTGAATGTCTCAATTTCAGTAAAAATACTTGTGTAAGAATGAAATTTGATTGTGTTGTAATGCTCAAATGAGGAGACATATATATGAATCCATTTTTGATCGCAAACGCATGAGATTGGCAGGTGGTGCTATTCAGAAACCATGTTGTTCAGGAACCGAATAGCTTTTCCATTCTTTGTTAAAAATAGAAGGTCTTTCAGAAAAACCTGTGAGAAATGACGTTTTTAACAGAATTTCTGGATGCGACAGCCCGATAAAGGTCGTTGTGAGACAACAATTGCTTATAACTCAAGATATTACTTTCTCGAAAAATGAAAAAATATATATTCTATTTCAAATCACTGAAATGTGCTAGAGTTTTGCATTATTGAGTCGGGGATTTTTTTTTCCCCTCCAGAAGCGCCTTAAAAGCAAGGTTCATGATTTTTTATTTCATTTCTTCATTTTTATTTACCTCCAATAAAGTTCATACATACCAAATCCACTTTGACACGTAAATTAGATTAGTACTTAATTTGTCGACAAACTTTTTAAATAAATATTATGTAGATTTCGTAAGAAATCCTACTACCTAATATTTTACTACCTATTACATTCTCCCCTAAGTTGGAATTCCTGAAACATTTTTTTAAATCTATACGCCGATCATGACTCCCACAACCCAACCAACCCTAGCTCAAAACTTTATATATATATATATATATATATATATGTCTATATCACTTTTTTATGGACGCGATAACTTCCATAATTCTGCACAAATCTCTTCCAAAGTGATACATAAAATCAACCGGCATAAAATCTCGGTCAAGTTCGTCATGTTCGTTAATCATTATTTTTTTGTGAAAACAGAAAAACCATCATAACTTCTTAATTATGATACGTATCGAATCCGTTTAAAGTTATTATTACTTCTAGGAGGACCAAAAATTTATTTATATGACAGATTTTTCATATCATTAAAAAAGGCCTCAAGGTGTGTGTGTGTGTCGGGGGGGGGGGGGGAGATTTAAGAAGAAAAAAATTCATAACTTCGTCCATTCGCAAGATATCAAATACGCTTAAATTTATTGTAAATCTTCTTAATATTATCTACAATTTTATATTGACAAGTTTTTTATAGGACCAACTGTTACAGCAAAATAAATAAATAAATCCTTGCTGGCTCCACTTTACCGGCGCAGGTATATTTCGAAGTATTAAAAGTATTAAAAAATAAATAAATAAATAAATAAATCGGATTTTTTTTATTTATTTAATTCGCATTTTTTAAAATTTAAATCAGATTTAATTTTTTTTAATTACACTTTTTAAAGTAAAATAACCTTTTTACAAAATCATTAAAATTAGCAACTAAAAAAGCTCATTTAAATTTATTTGAAATAAAAATTTACGCATTCACTTGGTTAATTTGAAATATTTTAATCATATGAATAATTAAATATTACAGTTACAAAAAATGGAGCAACAGAAACAGCTTTAATTTGAAAAGGTGAATTATCTTTTACTTTTGAAAACATGAAATAAATAAAACGAATTATTTTGTGTTATATGATCACTTGCTTAAACTGCAATTTAACAAATATATACTATTCTATATAAAAAATATATACTACTTTAAATTACACATTTAATAAATTAAAAATCATATGCACCCTTCATTACTAATAGCTAAAAATTTTTAATACCATTTTTTTAATTAAAAATCTTAAAATACAAAAGATAATTATATTTATAAAACAAGAAAACCGTTACGAATGAAATTTTAAACATTCTATTCCAGATTGGTACAGAATTTCTTTCAAAACATCTATTGCGGATTATATACAATATTCTGGAATGCATACAATATTCATTTAATGAATTTTGAGAATGTATTATACATACATAAAGATGATCATAATTATATGTTTCAAATTGCAATGGATCTGAAAAAAAGTTATTCTTTGTTATTAAAATATTTGAAAAGAAACCAATTTTCCAGCTGAGTTTCTAAGCAATTACGGAGTTTAGACCAAATCAAAGTTGGATTTATTTAATTTAAATTTAAAAAAAAAAAAAAATCTTTTTTTTTCTAAGACTTTAAAAAGTTTAGTTGTTAATTAGCTTACATTTATAAGTAATTAAAATTGAAATTATATTTAACAAGAACGAAAAATCATGCATTAAGCATAGATTATGAAACACCTACCAGCACAATCAGAATACTGTAACAAAACTTCATAGATTCATAAGGTGAAATGTGATATCTATGTAAACAATTCTCGAAAACGTATATCATATTCGAAATCCCAGTTTCAGTAATTAAAATGAATAATTAAAAAAAATCTGAATTTTTTATTTTTTATTTATTTACTAGCTAACCCCCCGCGTTGCTCGGGCCCGAGATAATTACAATCTCAGAGAAAGGTGTTAACCCCCTTCCTCCCCATACCCGCAAATATAATGAATAATTTGTTCAAGAGAACCACTGTCACGTACATTAAAAAAAGACACATCAAAGATCACATCATTAACAAAAGAATTACATTTTTCAGATAATTAGAACATAACGAAGACGCTACGCTAAAATAGCCGGCAGATGACACCCCTTCCCGACCTCAATTTCAAATCTATATCTTAATTAGTTCCTAAATATTTATTCATTAGTAAAATTTGGCAATTATTTCCTTTCATTTTCGCAAACTAAATGAGAGGGATCGGCCAGAGAAACAGATATCTTTGTAATTCAGTTTTTAAAGAAAGCCGATCCCTGTCAGAAAATTTCTCGGATCGTTTTCACTGGCGCCGAAAGATATTTGGCAGTTTTTTGCGTAAATTAAAAAAAAAATACCAACCGAATTTTTCAAAAATCACATAGTCAGATACAGAATATTTTTTTACATATGCTCAGAAATTTGCAATTTGATATCTCAATTAGTTTTCTTAAAATTCGCTAATTAGTTAAATAATTTCGAATTCGTTCATTTCCGGTTGCAAATCCAATGCACCTGTCCGCTTCTTTCGCCATTTTGATTTAAAAGATGATATTTTAGAAGCGATGGTTAATGAGAATCTAATTAATATCTAGGCTAATTATCAAAATATTAAAATTCTGAGGCTCAGGTGCACATGGTCAGACCTTGGACTATCCACACCTAAATTTCCAGCCTTCTAGGTGGGCTAGATTTTCCTAGACATCGCCAACAGACACACACACACACAGAGACAGACACACACACACACACACACACACAGAGCGAAACTTTCTTTTATTAGTATAGATTTATTTATTTTTGTGTATCCCTGTACATGATCAATAGATTTGTATACATGCCACATAATATGCTAAAATTTAATTCAGTTAGGAAACGCACAGTAAAGCTCAAAAATTCCATTCTTCAATTTCGGTCAATGAAAGATAATGTACTCGACATCTTTTGCGCAACCCTGTATATGATCTATAGAATTTATATACACCAAGCAATATGTAGAAAATTAGTTACATTTAAAAACGCGTGGCACGACGGAAAACACGCTTCCAGAAATTAATGTTCACAGACAGTACTGTACCGAATTATTTTGTATATCCCTGTAAATGAACGATAAATGCTATGCTCTCTAT
This sequence comes from Maratus michaelseni, assembly GCA_963931845.1. NCBI lineage: Eukaryota > Metazoa > Arthropoda > Arachnida > Araneae > Salticidae > Maratus > Maratus michaelseni. Next base: position 31,348,298 of record OZ007599.1, read on the forward strand.
AATCTATGATAAGCATTTTGTAATGAAACTCTGTGATATATATCAATTTCAATATGTTTGAGATATATTAACATCATTAAAATACACCGCAAACGATTTTGCTCCATAGACCGTAATGTAAAAGAATTCTTTTGAGTGTGCCTGTAAATGAACTATAAGTGCTACATACTTCATTCTCAATACCGAACATGCCATAGTTGACCTCAATGACATATGAATTGCATGGAAATCCGAGTACATTTACGAAAGTTAGAGCTCAGACGGACAGACAAACCGAATTAATAAACACTTTTCAACTTTGTTGAAAATATATTATAAAATATTGTATAAAAATATACATAAAAACATATCAGACTATTACAAGCCATGAAATCATTTTATTTTCCAAATATTTCCATAAATAAACTTACATCAGAATATTGAACCACTTGTTATTTACATGTGGAAGTAATGAGATGTCTATATAAATTCAATTAAAAAAACTTTTGAATGGCCTATATTTATTTATTCTAATGTTTTCCATATCCTCGCAGAAAGTCCCCATGATTTTGTATTAAAAAATTTACATGAGATTTAGATGTTTTTTAACAAATAAATATTCATTAATCTTTTAACGTTTTTCAGCTAAGATTCTCTATTTTTAAATTGGGATTTTTATAACAATATAATAATAAATATTATAATTATAATAATTATATTAATACAATAATAATAATAATAATTAAAGAAGACGGATCTAAGAATTACTACATAGGCATGACCAGCAGGAAATTTAATTGCAGGAAAAAAGAGCATATAGCTGATATTAAATACAATAGAAAAACTACAGCCCTGGCAAGATTATATCAAGAAGAAACCATCCAAATAAATTTCAATGAAAGTAAAATAATATTTCCCTCCAGTCTATACTATCCATTCATAATAAGAGAAACCATAGAGATACTAACGCACAAAAATACAATATGTAACGATGCGGCATATTTTAATTTACCGAAACTGTGGCTAGAGTTACTCCATGGTCAAAGATATGAAAATAAACAACCAAGTAAAAAATAATAGATAACGTGAGTAATTTTTAAAAAATACATGAAAATAATAACTTCAAAGCCCGTGCAGCTTTAGAATATTCTCATTTTGTTTTTGAAAATGACTCGGAAATTGTCGAAACATGTAAAACAACCAATAAAAGTTATTTTAATTTATATTATGTTGTTAATTTTACACCTTTAGCATTTAAAAGTAATATATTGGGATTTTTATTTTAAAGTGTGATATTTGATTTAAATAAAATTAAAAATCATGGATTTTGAGTTCTCAGTCTCCCCAACTCCTTAAATTTACAAAGTTTATTATTATTATTATTATTATTATTATTTTCAAAACATAATATTTATTACAAAATTTCTTGACCTAAATTTGAAATACAATTTTTACGAAAGTTGTTTTAAATCAATGATCTAAAAAAAATCAGTTTAATCTTAATCATGATTAAAATCAAGCTGATTTAAATCAACGAACCCTGCTTAAAAGTGGTATGAATTTGTTTCCCACAGATTCAGTTTAAAAAATTCGCACACATTATTTTTTATGAAATGTTATATTTTATGTGCATTTTGAAGAGGTTATGCATATCACAATTAAATTAAGTAAGCTAGATTAAATACTAAAACCAGTGAAACAGAACGTATGTAAAGCGGAAAACATTTTTAAACGGAAAATTTCATGGTCTCGGTGAAAATAATATAAACTATAAGGAATAGCGTACCTGCTAAGATGAAAACCTGTCTATATAGTCAAATGAAATTTCTCGAAATTCCTGCTGTAAATTCAACATTACAGCAACACAATTACTTGTACCTGAAATGGTTAACAGTTCTTGTTGTGACAATTTACATAGCGAATCCTTGTTTCAATTTTAGCAATAATTTCCTATTTTCACTTTTTTTTTTTTTTTTTTTAATGTTAATTTTGTATTTCTATATTTCCAATTACGATAAAGTATATTAACAGCACATGCATATTTTTTACTGATTTGTTTTAATTATTATTTTTTTAATGATTTATATGAAAGATTATAGTTGTTTTTGCTTATGATATGTATATAGTACATTATAATTAATTTTATTATCTAAAATCTCCACCCCCGCTTTTTTTAACACTTTCCAAACTAGTTGAAAAGTGTTTATGACTTCGGTTTGTCTGGCCGTCTGTCCGTGCTCTAACTCCCGTAAATATGCTCGCAATGCTCTGAAATTTTTGTATGTTATTGTCGTTATCTAATAGCATGTTCCCTATTTCTACTGAAGTGTGTAGCACTTATAGTTTTTTTTTTTTTTTTTTTTTTTTTTACAGGGACACTCAAAAGAATTCGGTTACATTACGGTCTATGGGGAAAAATCATTTGCGGTTTATTTTAATAATGTTACACAATTTCAAACAAATTGTAATTGATATATATCACTAAGGTGCATTACAAGAAGCTTACTATGGAATAGGGTGTGCATAGCACTTATAGTTACTTTACAGGGACAGGCAAAAGAATTCCGTTACATTACGTCTATGGTGAAAAATCGTTTGCGAATTTTATTTAAATAATGTTTCACTATTTTAAACGCATTGAAATTTATATATATCACTAAGGTGCATTACAAAAGGCTTACTACAGAATATTGCGTGTGTAGCAGTCATTGTTCATTTACAGGGACACACAAAAGAATTATCTTCTTTCTGTTAACAATACTTCCCGGAAGTGCGTTTTAAATTGCTGAACGCGATTTTAAATTTAACTCACTTTTTGTCTATTACTTGGTGTGTATAAATTCTGTAGATCCTATACAGGGCAGCACAAAAGTTCGCGAACACATTTCCGTTTATTGACAGAAACTCCAGAAGGAGAATTTTAAACTGTGCTACGCGTTTCCTAACTGAACTAAAATTTAACAACCTATGTAGTATATATACAAATCTATAGATCATATACAGGGTTGAATAAAAGTATTCGGATATTTTACCGAATATTGTTGGTAATTCCTGAAATTACGTTTTTAAATATGTTATGCGTTTTCCAAATTGTTTACTTAGATGTTATCTTCCAGATTATTAAACGGTAATGGTTTGTAAAATTATTTTGGAAGCGTTGGAAAGTGTTACATAATCTCTGTTTGACGCATGGTTTTTCGTTTTTAATATACAGATTTGAAAATGAAACAATTTTCAACAATTTAAAGCAACATTGTTTTTTATGATTATTTATTATTATTGTTTTAAATCAGTTTCACGCATTGTTTTGTTATAATTACACAGTTAGATCATAATACATATAAAGTAAATTCTGGCTTATTTGGAAGTGGAAAATTCGAACAAAATAAAATAAAGAGGAGTAAAACAAAACATTGGACACTGCATTTTGCAAACATAAACTTTCGAAATTTTGCTTATAGTTTTTGCACTAAATTGACCATGTTCCAAAAAATGTATATCCTCAACAAATTATACACTAAACTTAATAATCCTTAACGACAGCTATTTAATTAACACATTAAAAATAATCAAACTGTAAACACACAAATAGTATTAAAATAGCGATAAATATCAGACGGCAAGATTTCACCAAAGATAGTGAATACAGACTCTTTTAAAAGTTAGTTGAAATGAAATTCATAGTTGCTAATGTTTTTATCAGAATTTATCTTGAAGTGTTAAAATATTACTCACAGCTCGTCAGCTCTAACTCATAAAATATTAAATTAAGCAGATATTTTAGAAATATTTTGACAACTAAGTCGGAAAAAAACATCTTTTAAGAAAAGAAAAAAGAAAAGAAGAAAGTACGAAGAAAAAAGAAAAAAAAATTTAGTTTTCTAAGGAGATATTTTAAATGTACGTTGCATTCTTCTACGCCCATATCTTTAATATTAGCGAGGGGAATTAGAGAGCTGATTGAGCAACCACTTTAAAGCTATTCTCAATTCCAAACTAGCTACTTTACGACATATTTTTTAATTTACTTTTGTTCAGAAACTTGGGAAGTTCGGAAATTGGCAAGTGTTCTTAATTCAGAAACTTTGTAATAGAAAGGCGCTTTCCATTTTTTGGTAAAGGCTGAAGATCTTTCAGAAAAAATAGTCAAAGTCACCTTTTTGAATCGAATTTCCGACGCCGCAGCACAAGAAAGGGGAAAAACGTGTTGTCCCGTGACAAGAATCGCTCATAATTCGATAAGTAATTTATTTATCAAAAAATAGAAAACTTATTTGGATTCCAAATTGTTTCAATAGTCAGGCCTACTAATTTTATGCCTTTACGTTTAAAAATGAGTCACAAAATGCGCCAGAAAGTTTCGTGCTGTTTAGCATATCATTTGAGAACCACCTTAACGGAATCTTGGGATATCTTTGATGAGGAAATAAATAAACAATTGTTCTAAAACTGTTTGTACAATTATATTTTTTACATAATACATTTCTTGTTATTTTTTAGGCCACACGAAATTTGTTATGTTTTTTGCTAATGATACAAGAAGCTGAATTGTATAGTTATAATTTTTATGAAACTTTTATATGCAGAATGATTTTTTTCTGTGATTTTTACTTTGAAACAGTACAGGTTGTGGGATTTATCTACAAGAGGAACTGACATTGAAGAATGAATAATAATGGATGGGAGGGGGATGTCTTACAGATGTCTTTTAATGAGAAAAAATGTTTCTTCGTTTTATCTCCATTCGGGGCCCGTATATCAATGATTGTTTGTAAAAAGGAGCGAGAAAGGGTTGAATCTGGCTACCTTTCTTATTTACAAGTCGCCAGGCTGTTAATTGCTTTTCCGTCTCCCTCATATCCCCCTCTCCCGTGAAATAGACAGTCACTCATAAGAGAGTGGCTGGCCGTCTGCCGTCTGGCCGTCTGTCCGTGCTCTAACTTCCGTAAATATGCTCGGATTGCTCTGCAATTTTTATATGTTATTGTTGTTATCTATAGCATGTTCCCTATTTCAACTGAAGTGTGTAGCACCTATAGTTTTTTTTACAGGGACACTCAAAAGAGTTCCGTTTCATTACGGTCTATGGGAAAAAATCATTTGCGGTTCATTTTAATGATGTTGCACAATTTGAAACACATCGTAATTGATATATATCACTAAGGTATATATATATTATATATATATATATAGATAGATATATATATATTATAAAAAGTCTATAAAATGTCTTGTGATGTTAACAGAATTTTGGATATTTATTGTGAGTAAGATATTTTATCTATTCTTTACAAATTTTTTATTTCCAATTTTACTATTTCCAATTGTTTTCTGGTAATAATACAGTATACCTGGATGAATATACTGATCTTAGCATAAATACCAGTATATTTATGAAATACTGTATTATTTTTAAAACACGTGTGGATACATCCAGGCTGATGATTATATCTACACGTGTTTTTTTCATATCCAATTCTAATTTAAATCTCTTGTTATCCAATTTTCCATTATATTTAGTTCATATTTCATTTCAAAATCCATTTGTATTCACTTGATATCAACTTCAAATTATTAACATTTTATGGTTTATTATATAATTTTTTTTCTCTCTCTCTCCCTTTTTAAATATTCTTCATATTTTCAGTATTTTTGGCCAATTACCATTGAAGCAAATGCTATGGTAAAATTATGATTGCACTTGTTGATTTATTAACGATGTGGTATTCTGTCTACACTTTATTACTAATTATCTCTTAGGAGATTTAATTAGAATGTTACAAGAACTTGATATGTTTTTTGAAATTCAAAGATATTATAATTATATATATATATATATTATGAACAATAGATTATCATGTTTGTGAAATATCGAGTTCTGAAAATAATGCATTTTATAAACAATCAAAATCAGTAAGTGTTATAAAAGTGATTGTGAAGCCAAAAAAAATTACGAACATAATAATTAAAATTTGTTTCATTTTAATTGTTGAAAAATAGCATTGTTTTGGAAAAAGTTGGATTATTGCACGTTTTGAATGTGACATCCATTAAGCAATTTAAAACTCGGCTAAATTAGTAACTGAAGCGCAGCAGGGTAACTTGTGTGTTTAAAATTCAGAGAGCTTATAGGACTACTCTTGGAAGTAGCTCTTAAAAGAATACCGAATTCGAAAGAAAATACTCTAGAAACAACAACAATAATTTTTAAAAAAAAGTAAAAAAAAAAAGCACTCAATTTTTTGATAGGTGATATGCGCGATTGAAACTCGTAAAGATTTATTTAAAAAAAAGTCATTAGTGTAAAATAGTCATATCATAAATGAGCTCATAAAAGTCAATCATAAAAGAGCTGCTAATAAATTCTTTTAAATGGGGAATCCTTGGGCCTCAAATGACCAATCTTTTTTTACGTTCTTGGGAAACGTCGCAAAGAATACAATACAATTACTAAACAGATGTGGTACCTATACTAAGACGATGAATCTCCTAAGAAGAGAATAAAAATATAAAACGGAAATTTCCTTTGATTTCTTGTTATTTCGTTTTAGCAAGTTTTACTATATAAGTTTAAAATATAAAATGAATGGTTTAGTAATCATGAATAGTACTAATTTTGTAAAAAATAAGATAATATTTATCTTTTTTAATTTTTATTTTTTCTGATTTTCTATGGAGGTATTTCAATTCTTTATAGGTGTAGCTGAAGTTGGCGGGTCAACCTTGTGATCTACTCACGCACGAAGGAAGGACTATATTAATCCATAGTCTTGCCGTAGTCCGTTAAATATCTGCGAGATTTTTAGGTAAGTACCCGTATTCAATATCTTTCTTTTTCATTATAAGCAAAACTGCACCTAAAGATTAAAGATAAACTAGTCCTCACAAAAATATATATTTTTTAAAGAGCTTGAACACACACACAACACAGATTTTTTAGCGAAATTTTAGTGACATATGAAAAGACATCATCGCATATTTAACCAGAATTTTGAAAAAAAAAAAAGTTTCATACTTTTTTTCCTCAGAACATATTTGGAAAATACCGCATATAGAACACCATAATATATTTTTCTTCCAGTTCGATAAAAATGAAATATTTCGTTTCAGTGTCGGTTAGATTGTTATTAATGGGATATAAGAAGAAATATTCTATCTGATTCAGGAGATTTTGCAGGTCAATAGTAACATAAAGAAGTCGTGGTATATCCCTTGTCTATTCTCGCTTCTGTTTGAAGTCTTTTTTTTTTTTTTCAGAATTACTGAAAACAGTTTTCATGTCCTTTTTCCATAGTCGTACAATGATATTTTAAAGGAGTAAGAATTGTGACTTTTACAGATTTCTGACAGTGGTTTGATATAAATAACGAATTTGCTATTTTAAACAGATTTGTAGGTACATGAAAATCATGAAACGCTGTCATAAGAGAATATTTAAGATTAATACTCATTCCTATTAAAAAGGGATTTTTAAATAAGAAAAATAATTTTGATTCAATTTTAAAATGTTATTAACAAATTTCTACTGCGTGCTTTCGCAAGTTTATCTCTAATAAGAATTTTTTATTGACCCATTTTTAACACTTAAACTTTACATTAGTGCGAATTGGCGTTGACCAAAATTTCAAATGTCTCCCATGACCTCGGCGTTTTTTGAAACCATGCTTTCATTTACTTGCGTTTATCATTAAAGAATGAAATGTTTTTTAAAAATAAATATTGCAGTTCGATTTCTAATTAAATTTCGTATATGAATCATGTGTTATATTTCATTACCACTATATTGCAACTCTAGTGTGATTTAACATATATATATATATTCTTTTAAAGGGGTAGGCCTTGAGCCTCAAATGACGAATCCTTTTTTAAGTTAGTAGTGTAGAAAAGCCATTATGAGAACGCTTTTGTGGGGGTAAGAGAGTATGGTGGTGGTGGTGGCGGCGTACACCCCTACCACTTTTGAGGGTTGATGTTGGTGGTGGTGGAGATAAAGAGGCGTGCGTCGTCACTTTTGAGGGTGGATTTCAGTGATAAGAAGCGTATTACAGTACGATAAGTGATGTTCGCCACTTTTGAGGGTGGATTTTAGTGATAAGAAGCATGTTACAGTACGATAAGAGGTATTTTTGATGAGATAAGATTTTTTGACTGTGTTAGAGTAGGGATTCATGATAAAAAGGGAAAATAATAAGAATTTAAAAAATAAATTAAACAAAAATAAGAATGAAGAACTGGGACTTAAAAAAATTCACGCGATGTTCTTCTATTTCTAACGCATGTGATTCATGTCTTGAAGTAATATGCATTGTTCCTATGAAAAATACACACATGAATGTATAAAATTTTGTGCGAAATATAAACGGTTTATTTTTAGATCGACACTACCTTACATATTAATTAGTAAAACAAACTCAATTTTATGCTTATGGGTATATAAATTTTAATAATACTGCTTGAAAAACATTTTTAAGTAAACTATATTTTTTTTATTGAAACTTTACACTAATATTTTCTCGAGATTTTATACTAATTGAAACAGTGACAATTAAAAAATAATAATTACTTATGCGAGAAATTATTTGTTTGGAGGTTTTGTCTTTTTCATTCAATAAGTAAACTTGTAGCATTGATTACGTATGTTATGGAAAAAAAACAATATGCGAATAATATTACTTAACATAAATAGTTTAAAGTTAGAATTTGCATTTAACTTACCCTATAATATATATGCTAAAAATTTTTATTAACATAAATAGTTTACACCAATGTGATTATAATAGCATGAAAATGAATTAATGAACAGAAATAAGTTCAAACTATTTCACTATAATGTGGATATATTTTAAACTGTAATAAGTTAGCAGTTAAAATACTATATGGCATAAAAATTTACATATGAATGTTTTATACTAAGATATTATTTATTCCTAGAAGTAATAATAACTTTAAACGGATTCGATACGTAAAATAATTAAGAAATTATGGTTTTTTTTCTATTTTCACAAAAGCCCCCACATTTCACCCCCTTGGTTCGATTTTGCCCATTACCGAACTTGACCGAGATTTTATGCCCCTTGATTTTATGTATCAGTTTGGAAGAGATTTATGCAGAATTTTTCCAGTTATCGTGTCCATAAGAAAGTGACATAGATAGATAGATAGATAGATAGATAGATAGATAAAGTTTTGAAATGGGGGTGGTTTTGGGTTCTGGGAGTCATAATCGGCGTAGATCTGCAAAAATTTTTCAAAATTTCCAACTTAAGTGAGAATGTAATAGGTAGTATTTCTTACGAAATCTACCTAAAAATTAACACATACTACTTACGAATGATTTATTTAACGTATAAAAATTTCAAAGCTGTAGAACAATTTAAGTTCTTGAGAAAAAAAAATACGATTGTCGAAAAAAAAACGAGAGAGAGAGAAAGGGGGGGGGGGCTTATACCTTAATATCAATATTTCTGCATCAAAATTATGCTCGGTCGTTGGACATACACTTTATATACTATGTAAAATTTTCAAAATTTTAGTACAGAAATAAGTATTTTAAAAATAAATAAAGAAATATGCTCAATATTTATCTCTGAGCATTTTTTCAGTGCAAATTTGACCTTACTGCGCATGCCTCAACTTTTTTGAAGGGTGGATAAAGCTGCAGGTAGAATTTTAAAAAATCAAGAGGGTTGGGGAAAGAATAGCTCACCTATTGGCGTTCACAGCTTACAATCCTAGCCCTAGGAAATACTCATTATAAATTCTTCTTCATTTTATTTTTATCCCCCCCCCCCTTCCTGGAGGGAGAATCCATTCTTCCAAAGCTTTGTTTGAGAGAGGGGTGAACAAAAGTGAAAAGGAGGGATGCACTTTCACTTTTTTGAAGGCTTGAAAGGGAGGGATGCACTTTCACTTTTTTGAAGGCTGGAAAGGAAAATGGGTGTGGGGGGCAGTTCTCCCCTCCTATAGAATTTGAAAAAGAGTCGTTTTCTGGGGAAGAAAACATATTTATTTTACAATCAGAAAACAGTATTTCTGACTTAATTCTTACGCGGGCTGTGAAACCTTTATAGTTATAACCATTAAAAATTTCAAAGGGTTTGGACAACAAAAGCTTTTTTATTAATGTTTTCTTACGAGCACTTTTATCACTAATTATCAGTATTTCTTATTTGGGGTTCATTTAAGGTTTTATCACGGGCCCGAACGCCGGGTGGGTCAATTAGTTTATTTAAAAAGTTCTAAGCAATTGACAAAATTTCACACGAAAACTTTTCTGTGTATAATAGTAAAAAAATTATGTAAATCGAGTAATTGATTTTAGAGCTACATCAAAAATTAAATAAGTTTAAAATTTTAAATGAAGAAAAAATTAATGTGTTTATGAATGTTTCATATGTAAATATACTACTTGCTTTACATACTTTTCATATCTAAAGTAACATTCACCCATTTCAGGGGGAAGGGAGAATTATAAAATACAAATACATAAAAAAACAAATTTTTCACTCCTGATGGACCAGCTTAGGTTAATCAAATGAAATTTATTCAAAACTGAAATTTTTATGATTTATTACTTCAAATAAAAACGGATATTAGTGCTTATTCCATTTAAGAGCACAGGAATTTCGGACCCCCCCCCCCCCCTCCTTCTTCCTCAGAAAGACAAAAGTGACCGAATTACAAAAGCGTTATATGCATCTGGAGTTTATATTTTGATATTCTGCATCTAAAAACATTTTTCACTGAGACCATGACAAGTTTTGAGATACGTTTATGCCCCCCCCCCCACCCTCCTCTGAGCCTAATTAAAAAAATCATACTTCTCTGGTGTTATATATCGAGAAACTGCACCTTCAAAATAAGTATCAAAGAAGCTTGTAGGTTCCCTCCAAAGGGGTGGGGGGGGGGGATCATCCGATTTATATTTATAAAGTATTTTGCCAAAAGGGTATAGCCAAATTTCCTAGTAAAATATGTCCTTGAGTCAACCAGATCGAGTCCTTCATAAGACGATAGCCCTTCAATAGCCAAAGTTTCGCCAAGTTTGAAGCATATATCTCAAACCCATGGGCAGTTATGACTCTTTATGTGCGTTTCCGAAAAAGGTGCATTGTGAAGAAAGCAGTGATCGAATTTCCCCGAAAAAAAATCAGGGATGTGTAACATTAAAATACAAACAGTGGATATTATTTCCAGATTTGTTTCTGCAAAATAACCAGTTTTATTAAATATTTCTTGTTTTTAATGGAATTTTTTAATTAAGAATGTATCAAAATTTTTCAGTGACCACCTTCATGTTTTTACCAAAAATACTACGAAGTATGATGTATATTTGTGTGAGTTTCAACTCTCTACGATGGGTGAATCCTAGAAAAAAAAATTTAAATGTGTTCCAGTGGCGGGAGTTGCAAGTTGTGTTATTACAAGTTCATGCACAGTTCTATGTACGGTTTACGTATGTAGTTATGTTGTTGGTGGCAAACATTTGAAGGATACCATTGTGTTTTGTTAGTTGACAGTTGACGGATTTTTTAAAATAGTTTTTGGCTCAGTTTGATATAACACAGTTGTTGATTAATCAAAAACAGTGCTAACACATTGAAGAAAACAATCGGGGAAAACTTAAACCAGTAAATTTTAGTAAACATTTTTCCCTTATTTAAACGCTGTTGTCACAAAAAAAATACTGTATTCAATAAGAATGAAATTTCTCTTTATTTTTACTGGTGGAAGATTATCCCGTTGGTAATCAGACTCTGAACAGGAGACATGAATGCACGTCTTTTGGAGATCTGTAATTCAGCACATGGGCGGTGCTTTTGTGTTTCGTATGTTACATTATATCTCAAAGAAAATACACAAAATTCACATTTTTACAATTAGAGTACTATGCACATTAATAGTTCGATTAGAAACAATACCACTATTACATACATCTTTTTTATAATAGAAACACAAGGTGATAAATTTTTTTGTTAAATAATGTAAAAAGCAAATGTAGCGCCCATAGGCGGAGCTTCGTGTTTGAAAGACGAAAAGCAATGTTTTAAGTAAAACTGCGCAGAAAACTAAAAAATTAGTCAACTGTCAACAAACAAAACAAAATGCTTTCCTTCAGATGATTGCCACCAACAGCATACTAGTAGCTACATGCGTAAACTGTACATAGAACTGCGCATGAACTTGTAATAACACACGCAACTTACTGCTTCCCTCATCCCTGGAACACATTTTTAATTTTTTTTTCTGTGATGCACCCACTGTAGAGAGTTGAAATTCACACCAAATATACATCACACCTCGTAGTATTTTTGTTAAAAACATGCAGGTGATCACTGAAAATTTTCGATATATTCTTAGTTAAAAAGTTCATTTAAAAACAAGAAAAATTTAATAAAACTGGCTATTTTGCAGAAACAACTCTGAAAATAACATCCACTATTTTTATTTTAATATTACACATCCCTGATTTTTTTCGGGGAAATTCAATCACTGCTTTCTTCATAATACACGTTTTTCCAAAACGCACATAAAGAGTCATAACTGCCCATGGGTTTGAGATATATCATAGAATATAGTTCTATGAGATATATGCTTCAAACTTGGCAAAAACGTATCTCTATCTATCGATTCATGTAGAACTCGATCTGATTGACTGGGGATACGACAATTTCACGTATATTATCAATCAGTGGTGTGAAAGGGAGTGTCAAAGGTACAGTTGACAGCATAGATAAGGATTTTTGAAAAAAGTAGAATCGCCACCATTTTGAGTCCCAAGTACTTTATTAAATACTTGTGGATTTTGGAAGCATACAACCGGAAATAAGTCAATTAGAGAATGATGGATTTCTTATTCAAACAGCACACAATTTCTGTTGATCTTTTCCTCTATTCATTAAATAGATAGCCCCTTAAGATACCCCTTATGGACATCTGGTTGTTTCCAGGAAACGATCCTTTCATTGACATCTGGTTTCCAGAAAAAAGATGTTTTTATGTCTCCTAAAATGTTTGCAAAAAAGTCAGATTTTTAACAGAAAATAGGAATTACTTATCAACAATTTTTGTACGTTTCTTCTCAGATTAGACTTTATTTTAAATTATTATTTTCTTTATTTTTTAGAAACGATGCATTCAAAACCGAAGCTTTACTTAAAAAATAACTATATTTGTAAGGTTTAATAGATTAATTTTAATTCATTTATTTATTATTAAGTTATTAAACGATTTCTGTCTTAGGATCCCTTTAATTGGGCTGTAGTTCTCAGAAATTCGGTTCAAAACACCAGTTTTGACATCGTTTAATAATAAACTTTTTATCTTTACTAAAAAATGAAAAATCTATTAGACTTCATAGTTTCTGAATAAGAGTACCTTCCAATTAGAGTCCTGCATAGGATTACATTACCCGCACCCTACTCAAACGGTTCGGGTCCTACCTATTACACTCTCCCCTAAGTTGGAATTTTTGAAAAAAAAATTGAAGATCTACGCCGATTATGACTCCCAGAACCCAAAACCACCCCCAGTTCAAAACTTCACTTTCTATCTATCTATGTCACTTTTCTAAGGACACGATAACTTCAATTATTATGCATAAATCTCTTCCAAACTGATACATAAAATCAAGGGGCATAAAATATCGGTCAAGTTCGTTAATGGGCAAAATCGACACAAGGGGGGGAAGGGGGGGGGGGTTGTGAAAACAGAAAAAAAACCTAACTTCTTAACTTCTTAATTATGATACGTATCGAATCCGCTTAAAGTTATTACTTCTATGAAAAGGGTCGAAAATTTATGTATAACAAATTTTTGATTTAACTAAAAATGGCACCAAGAGGGGGGGGAGGGGTTTTAGAAGATAAAAATTCATAACTTCGTCTATTCACAAAATATCAAATCCGCTTAAATTTATTATAAATCCTCTTAATATTATCTAAAACTTTTATATTGACAAGTTCCTTATAAGACCAACCCTTATAGCAAAAAAAAAAAATCCCTGCGGCTCTACCTGCAAACAAGTTAGATTTCGAAGTGAGCGGTCCCAACTGAGGCATCATGGCAAAAAGATCATTTCTTCCGCAATTCCCAACAAACAGGCGCCCTACGATCTGCGTCTTCGAAATCTACCTGTGCCTGTAGGCCGAGCCGTCAGGGATTTTTTTATTATGCATACAGTTTTAAAATTTTTAAATGGAAAAAGAATTAAACAGAAAATGATGTTTTATTATTTATATGCGATAAAAAATTTTAATAGCTTGGTGTATTTCTTGAAATATTTCATATGGCTTGATTGTAATAATAAAACAATTTTTAGTATATCTAAATTATAATAGTGTAATTTTTTCTACAGCAAAGAAATTCATAAACATTTTATCTAAAATAAAAACTTATTAGTCATTACTACTATATTAATGTACATTTTAATTTAAAATTTTATTTTAGCAAAAAAGTTATGAAATTGCATTTTATTCTTTTAAGTTCAGATATATCAAATTGATTTTCTCTAAGTCAGGATGGTATGTTAAATTATTTCCATTAAAATACAAAAAATGTACTTCACTTTTCTACTCAAGGTTTATCCTTTCTTACATTCAAAATTCGCGATAATACTTACTCTTTCTCATAATTAATAGCGAAATGTTTCCTGAAATAACCTTTAATCAAGTAACTTTTAATTGTGAGGAGTTTGTGTCCCTAGTGCTGATTTTTTTTTTTTTTTAAATGAGTCTATGTTCTGAAATCAGTCTCCAGTCTTAAATTATAAATTATATACTCGTGTATAAGTCGAGGAATTTTAGACAAAATTTGGGAGCTGAAAATGGGGGGTCTACTTATACACGAGTAAAAAAAAAAAAAAAAGAAAAGAAAAGAAAATAGCGGAGTGAAATACAAGAGTCCTATTTTTTCCGCAGATAATTGGTGAATGTGCAAGTCTTTTATTTAATCACATATGGGTATAGGTTGGAGAGACAGATAAAAGCGGACAATGGCGATTGATAAAAAAAAAAAGCCCAACAATATAATGTCTCTGTAATTGTTCTGCACTCATTTTCTCTTTGGATAGAATTCCCTTCAATGCATTCCTTTCAACATTTAATCCCCTTTTTAAAAAGAGTTCAACTTGAGAATGCTTCTAGATTTCTCCCCTAAAAGTCCTACAGTACAGTACAAAGAAGTACTATATTTTAGCAGTTTAAGAAGTTGTTTACCCTTCTAAATAAGGCTTGAATAGATTTTTCAAAGAAAAAAAAAGTAAATAATCATTAAATTGATGTGAATAGCTTTCAAAATAGCTTAAGCTTCTTCAGTTTTACATAATTATACAATTTTAAAATGTCGAATTAAAAAAAAGGAAGTCTGATTAGAAACGTGAAAAAAAAAAAAAAAGTTTACTGGGAAAATTTATTTATTTATTTTTTATCCTCGATTACAAATCATTTTTCAACATACTACCAGAAATGTGGTTCGACTTATACACGAAAATTCAATTTTTTCCAAAATTTTGCGTAAGAATTGGGGGGGGGGGGGTCGACTTATACACGAGTCGACCTATACACGAGTATATACGGTAAATTAAAGCAAGAGGCATGGTTAAAGTAGTAATAAATGTATTTGTTTAAAAAAATCATTGACAATTGAACCAGCATATACAATATACTACACAAAATTCTAACAACTTACTCAACCGGCATTAAAAGCCTGCACAGAAACTGATAACAACAATATGAATGAAGGAAGGCGTAAATTAAAAAATATATCTATATTACAAAGGACAAACGTGTCCGTGCGTAACGCTGACGTCATTTTGCGAATGGCAACAGTTGACGAGGAAATTTCGGTTTTGCGATTTTTACTATTGCAATTTTTTTAATTTCTAAACATCTCACATTTTTAATTTTTACACCGTTAAATAGGGAAAAAAATCTACTTTGAAATGCAATTTGTTTGAAAACTGTATCTTAATTCGATGATTTCTTATGGCTTTTAAAATGAAAACAATTAGTATTTTTCAATTTTTTAGTGCTTAGTATGGTTGCCATTGGTAATTTTTCTTCCCCTCTTGGCGACCGCACATTATCGTTGATTAAAGAATTGAAATTAGTATTATTAGTTAGAAATTTAATACAGACACTTTGAAAAGTATAAAGAAAAAAAAACTTTTACTGATTTTATATAAAATGCAAAATAATAATAATAATAATAATAATAATAATAATAATAAACGTTTTGATGAGCGAAAATTTCATAAATCAAAATAATTTAATTTAAAAACCAAAGGAATGTTTGTGATACATAAAAATATTTTTCAACATAAAAATTGTAATTTAAAACAATATTTGGCTATTTATCGTTTGCGCAAGGATTATCACGTTCAAAAATAAATTTATGGTGAAGTTTCGCTTGCTGTTTTAAATGAAAATTCTAAGGTTTATTTTGTTGGCGCGCCAGGACTGGCAAAACATTTTTACTTAATGAGTTTTTAAAATGATGAGATAATATAATATGGTTGTGTTAACTGTTACATTTTCTTGGATCGCAGCTTTGTTATTAGATCAATGTAATAGCACATTGAAAATTCAAAATACCGCTCAATTTGAACAAAACATCTATGTGCGCCATTAGTAAACAACCTGACCTTACTGAATTAATAAGAGAAACGAAGTTAATAGTCTGGGATGAAGCCCCCTTGATGAGTAAATTAGTATTTGAATGTGTAGACCGTATGGTTATGGACATAAAAAACAATGATTCGCTATTTGTTGGAATAGTAGTTGCATTTGCTGGCAACTTTAGACAAATTTTGCCTTGATTCAAACATATAGAATAACATTCTTTTATTAAATTTTGATTCTAATCTTACGTAATCGGGTTCATGACAAGGGAGAGTTACACATAAATGATGTTGTCAATAATAGAGTTTAATAATAATAAAAATCTGTATTATAAACCAACACATGTCTGATTATTGCTGAAGTCATTTTTATGGTAGCAACGAACTGACTAATAAATTTCGCTTTGACTGCATCTTTTTAAACTTCTAAATATCGCACAATTTCAATTTCTACACCATCGAATCGAAAAAAATAACTGCAATTTCTTTGAAAACTCTGTTTGAATTTACTGTTTTTTTTTTATGATTTATGGAATGCTTTCCAAGCTTGAATTAATTTTAAATCTATCTCTATCGCGTGCAGTCCGATTGCGGAAGACTAATCCGTTTGCATTTAAAATAATATAAATAGATCCGCATTTATTTCCGGATAATATTACAGAACGAAATTAAAACATCATCAAAATATAACTATAAAAAATAATATAATATAAATAAAATGCAAATTTAACAGAGATGTTCTCGAACTACGCGCCTAAGTAGTTGAAATTTTCAGAATATTGAACTTGCAGTAACAGCGAAATCTTGGACGATTCGTTTGATGGCCGTTAACTCTTGGCATGCGGTTAATACAAAAGATTTATTAAATATCGAAATTTTAATTGAATATATGATTGATATTTTAGTTATAAAAATTCTTTTTTTACGTTGTTATTAAGTATGAAAGATCTATTATAATTAGAAAAAAAATGCATTTGATATGTTCTGTAACCCGGGAAGACCGGGTTCGATTCCCTAGTATATAATAATGGTAATAACCTAATAACTGTACATTTTATGTGAATGAAGATAACCTCGTGATTGTGTCAGAAAGTAGACAGTTTGGATTAGCGAGAAACATTGCAAAAAACGAAAAAAAAATATCCTGAATTTATTTGGCAAAAAATCTTATCAATATTCGATGATATATTACCATAGCAGTAATCGGTGAGATATCTCACAATACTCGGCTGCAGGTATTCGGCCGAATCATTCGGCTAGCTAGACTTCAGTATTCGGCTAACCGAATATCCTGCAAAAACGCCGAATATCGAATAGCGGTCGAATATTCGTCCATCCCAAGGACGACTTCAAATGGAATTTGCGGGTTCTGTTCGGGTACAACCCGACCCGCGCAGAACTTTACTTCAAATCCCATGCGTTTACGAGCAAAAATAGATTCAGGAATGTCAGAAACTACCCAGTTTGGATTCGAAAACAGCATAAAGCTTTTTATCAAATCATTGCTTTATGACGCATTTATTACTTTTAAAGTATACATTAATACAATCATATTTTTCTATACACATATAATCCGCAGAACGATGAGTGAGGTATCATTCTAAAGGTACACAGAATAATTCAGTTGCAATACTGTCTATGAGCGGTGCTTCTTAGAACTGCATACATTTATTTTTATTATTATTATTATTATTATTATTATTATTATTATTACTTATTACTTGGTATATATGAATTCTATAGATCATACACCGGATTGCACAAAAGAATTCGACTATCTTTCATTTATTATCATTTCGTTTTTTCATACAATGAAAACCATCGTAGTTCGTCCTATTCTTTTGTTTGTCTTTGTAAATGAAGATAATACTGCGCACTCCTTAATCTACAGAAAACATATTGAAGTGCATCTCAGCGATCTTTTTAAAGTTCATATTGTTTGAACTATCATAACATCATTAAAATGCATCGCAGACGATTATTCACAATAGATCATAATGTAATGGACTCTTTTTGTGTGTCCCTACAGACTAACTATAAATTATGGATATTTTATAATCTTGACAAATAATTTTTTTAGTACACCTCAGTGTTTCATATTAATTTCATTATGCTTGAGGTACTGTAACATTATTAAAATGCATCAGAAATGCTTTTTCTCCATAGACCGTAATGTAATTAAAAAAATAAAAATGTCTATCTTTGTAAACGAGCTTTACATTTCATTTTCGATACCAAGAATTCTATAATAAATATCAAAATATAAAAATTTCTTGCAATCCGAGAATATTTACGAGGCATGTACACCGAGACAGATATACAGTCATACAAACCGAATTCATAATGTTGTAAAGTGTTAAAAACGAGTTCACATATTGACATTTTCCATGGTTACAAACATTTTCTCAACATTCCAATATTTTTTTATATCTTAAAATCTTCCTCCAATCTCTTTAAATCCAATATCTTTATTAAAATCTTATATATAATATATATATATGTTTCATTTATGGTTATATATATATATATATATATATGTGTGTGTGTGTGTGTGTGTGTGTGTGTGTGTGTGTGTGTGTGTGTGTGTGTATGTGTGTATATATATATGTGTGTGTATGTATGTGTGTGTGTTGGTGTTATATGGTAATGTTTATGTTTCATTTAAGGTAAAGCTAGGATAGTCTGCGCACAATTCAAAAGAATAACAATAAAAATCTAAATATTAATTTTTTGCTAAACTATCCATGAATAATTTTCACTTCATTTGTTTTTTATGCATTTCCATTGCTATTTTGTTGTTATGTTGTAATTTAATAGAACAGTTGTAATAAAATCAAGAAAAATATTTTGCGCAATCTGTCCTTACAGGGTTGGTGTGATTGCGCACATGGGTAGGAGAGATTGTTACTAATAATAACTACAATTAAATTGTTAACAATAATAATTACACTTAAATGACATTGTTGTAAGGTTTTTTTGAACAAATATTATTGTGTTAGGAGTGAATATTTCAACCTAATGATTAAAGAATCAGAAAAATGAAATAATTTTAAAAACGATTAAAAAATTTGAATCAGAAAAAGCAAGTCCAGATAAGATTACAAAATAACATTAAGTTACTTGAAAACTCGTTTAACTTAAAATTAGTCCATTTTCATTTTTCATTTTTATGCTAATTTACCAATAATCTGCGTAATCTCTCCTAGCATAGAAACTAATGGGAACGACGCGCCATCTCTCCTAAGTAGCAGATGCGCAAACTCTCCAATTTCGGTAGGAGAGATTGCGCGGCCTTTTATTTAAACATGGCCGCTACTAAAACGAACCGTTGATGTTCACATTTTTTGTCTAGATTAGTAGCTTATGAGAAATCGTTTAAGTTTAAAATATTTTGTACTATTGACATTGTATAGAAATTCTGACGAATAGCTATGAACATTCAAGCACTTACTTTGGGAAAACAAAACAAAATAGCAATGCTTTATCTTAGACGCTCAAAACAATCAACGTGCACTTTCAAGTAGACACTCTACTACTGCTGTTGTACAACTACCTGGAGTCGCTGCTCCCTCACTCTACTCCTTCCCGCCAAACCTCTATATGCGCAATCTCTCCGACCGCGCCATCTCTCCTGGCTTTACCTTATGGTTATATATATATTATTTATTATTTATTTATTTATTTATACATTTATTTATCAAAAAACCTTTGAAAATTAAACAATCAATTTTCTATATAAATTCAGATTTTGGAAAGTTCACTAACCCAGTCATTCAGGCCCATTTTCATTGCATTCAGCCGTACAAAAACACAATGAAAACACATGACTATGGAAACGGTGCTTTTGAACAACTGACACAGGTTTTGTATGCCATTGTAGCGCTGCGTCATTGTCACCTTTTACAAATGAAAAAAACTACGCGGACCGTAATAGAGCAATTTATCTGCGTTAACGAAAGGAGTTTTGAAGGAAACAAAAATAAGGTAGTTACAAAACTTCGCCGAAAAAGAGTCTTTGTGGTGTTTATTCTTTTTTCACTTAACTGCATAAAAGAAACGGAGTTCATTACTTTTAAAGTCTCATACCGATAGGACAGATCTTTGCTAAAAGAAATGCAAATACAAAATAACTTTATCAACGTCCAAATTTGCAGAAGATGCTGAATAATAATAAAGAATAACAATTGACTTAGTGAAAATGGGGGCTAACACACTGGTATCTGTCATTTGTAAAGAACAAATAATTTAAAACACCATGCTGTGAGTACTCACTGATCATTCTACAATAATAATCTTCTAAATAAATGACTGAATAAGCTTAAAACAGATGTGATTATACACGTTTAGGTATTTTCAATTTCGCACAGTTGTTCACCTGTAACATATGCTTGTAACATGCGCATACTCTTCAAAAGTAACTCTTTACCGATTGTATAGTTCTGAAAGTACCGCCGAAATGTATATATGTAACGCAAAAGAAAAAATAGTTTTAGTTCATTAGGAGACAAATATTTTCGTATTACTACAGCTTCTCAAAAACGAGCAAAAAGAAAATGAATGCGCAAGGAGGATGTTGGATCCTGGACACCCACCGCCAGAATCAACAAAAAAATATTTCTTGAAAAATGAAAGGTTCAGAAAATTAAAATCGAAGATAATTAACGATGAAATTAATTTAACTCAATATTTAGAATCTGCAGTTAGCTTTAGTCCACTGAGAGATTAATAAATGTTGCGAATATTAATTGAAAAATAAAATATCATTTCTTTTATCTGTATTATTATTTTTTTTTTTTTTTTTTTTTTCCAAGTATTACTTATGGAATTGTTTTTAGACTTCGTCCGCCAAATATATTTGATGGGTGAAAATATTATCAAAGGAAAATGAAATAAAAACATTTTCTCAACTATATTTAAAAAAATAATGTATTTATTCTATTAAAATTTGACAGTTTTTTACAAATTGGGAAAATTTAATAAGTTCTATAAGTCTGTAAAAATGATGCCATTACGTGATTCAACCAGGAAAATCTTGGAAGAACGAAATGCTTTCGGCAAATGATCTACATGTGCACTTTTATTGAGAAAACTTAAAAGTACATTAAAAATATGATTTATTATTTAAAATTTAGCATACGAGAAATTAACAAGGTATATATTTAAAAAAAAATAACATCGGGTTACCACGCAACAATATACATATATAATAATAAAATATTGGGGGGGGGGGATTGTTTTACCCAGAATTCATATCTTATTTACTTCAAAGGCTTAAAAATATTCTACGATAATCTCTCAATAATTCTTTTCGGTCGTTCCGTCAACATTGAGGATTGTATTGAGTGATGGATAACTAAAAAAGTAACACATTTAAAAGTGAAAAGTTAAATTAATTATTTTTTTTAATTTTGCAAATTTGATAATTAACTTATTTTTGAATGTTGATTTTCATTTTTCAAAAAGTTAAAATTTGGATTCCATTTAACTTGTACGGTAAAATCTACTAAGACAGAATTGCAAAGAATAGCAAAAAAGAAAAAGAAAATCAGTTTTAGTATCTACATCATTTGTTATAATTTCATTGTAGTCAAGCGCCAATTTTAAATTCTTGTTTTTTTTTTTTTTTTTTTTTTTTTTTTTTTTTTTTTTTATCTAAATGCGATTACAAAAAAAAAATTCCCTTTTCAAGAGTGCAAAATTTTCTGATACATTTTTAAACATAGAAGCATGATTTTACTTGCAGTCATAATTATTGCAGTTATTTGCAAACGAACAGTTGTTTTCATTTTTCGATAAACGATTTACATCTTCGAAGCGCAGTGGCGTAGTGGTCAGCAAGTTTGATCACCGTGCTACAGGTCCAGAGTTCGATTCTGGGTTGGGCAAGTATCACTCAGCCTTTTGTCCCTTCGGGGTCGATAAAATGCGTGCTACGCTTGCTTGGGAAATAAACACTGAGCTGACCGCTGACCGGGACGGGACATATGCAAGTACTAGCTTTACCCTAGCCCGGTGTTTCCCGGGCCCGAGATAATAAATCCGAGATAATAAATTTAAACAAAATCAAGTTTTTATTATTTTATTTCTTTAACCTGATTTTGTATGAAATTATATTTTAAAATGAAAAATTCGCAAAAAATATTGATATTTAGAGATAAAAACGCTCTTTTTTTTTTTTTTTTTTTTTTTTTTTTTTTTTTAACCGAGGGTTGTTTTATAGTTTTAAAATAAAAAAATTATTTTTTTCCCGAACTCCTTGAAATCTTTATTGGTGATAAATAAAACGGTTTTACAACCCGTGTAAAAATTTCGTGAAAAAATAGTGTTATCGAGTTGTAAAAGAAATGTTTTCTTCTCACTTTTTTGTTTGTTTGTTTGTTTTCACGTCGGCTCCTTTAACATAGCAATAAAAAAATAGTACTCATCTTCCGAACTCTCTGACATTTCTATCGGTTATAAATATAACTGCATCCAAACTCTCTTTAACATTTTGCAAAAAAATATGCATATTTGGTAGTGAAAACATTAGTTCTTAAAAAAAAAGCTTTTGCTATTAACCTCAGAGCAAAAATAATTTAGAAAATCTATGCTTTCAATGCAATGGTACGGCTTCATCCGTTTTCAATCACCCTTTACAATCTCCCTAGTCTAAACAGGTGAGAGTTGGTTAATCAACCAGGTTTCCCGTTTCTGAGGGTAGAAGCCATAAAAAAAACGATGACGCATGTGCAAAGAGACGATTTTCATGTGGATTTGACAGAATGAGCTTTTCGTTTTAAATATATAGATAGCAACTCAGGGCCCATGGTCAAGAAAACAGGGCTGGACATTGTCAGCCGTGATCTTTAATGGATCGTAGCGCCACAGATTTAGTTTTTTTTTCAATTACATCTTAAGTAAAAAGCAATTGTTGTCTTAGGACGGCAGTTTTTTCCCTTTTCTACGTTGTCGCCTCCTGACAGAGCTTAATTTGCGCCGGAGCCCACTAGAGCTGAGCTCCGGTACTTCTTTGGTTTTAGTAAATATTTAAATATTGTCCAGAATTCACCGGACTCATTAACATTGCGCTCCGGAGCTCAGTGAAATAATGCTTCCGAAAATTGAGTCCTAAATTACCCTTTCGTTCCCCTCCCATTTCCAATCTTTTAATAAAAACACTTATAAGTGACGTAATGTGTCGCTCACGTAAGAGAGGGAGATGAAACAGGCTGGATTTTTATATCAGTCTTCGGGTTTGGGCAGGCTCAAGCTCAATCTGTCTTAAATTCAAATTTTATTTATTTCCATTTCAAATCATTTTAATGCTATTTTGATCAGAATAAAGAGTTAACAGAAATAGTACTTTTTCTTTTCTGCATAGATGCAAACTATTCATTTTTTGTGTTAACACTATTTCCGAATCATATTCTTAAGCTTATTTAATCGCAGAATTCTTCGATTAATTAACATTAAGATTAGGAAAATGTGTCTGTTTGGAAGTAGTAAATAACTAAAAAGTGGAATAGTGGATAGCTATAAGTATACGCAGATAGATGTAGTATTTGAAATTTTTATTTTGCTCGATAAAAAAACAATGCTTTAAATGTTGAAAATAATGTATGAAATATAAATATGAAGATTAGAGTGACGACAGAGGAGGGTGGGGGATACTCTACGGGTGTTACAACTGCAGAATATTAGGGCTCTGGTACTCTTTTTCTTAGAAATTAAGCCCTGCCTCCTGATATTCGGTTCAAAACGTCAAATTTGACAACAGTTTTCCTGAAAAATTTACCTAAAACGGAAAACCATTTTGATTACACAGTTTCTTAAGAAGAGCACCTGCCAAGTTTATGAGCAAAAAATTAAATCAAAAGTTTGTCAGAAAGCAGCCAGTTGGATTTTAAGAACAGTCTTCAATATGTAGTCTTATATAAGATTCGGATGAGAGAGAAAGTTAAATAGAAGATTATTTAGCTTCAAAATTAATAACTGCTCTTTATATATAAATATATTAAAAGAAGAAGGGAAAAAATTTAACCATGAGTTCAGTGATAAACCATTATTGCTGTGACTATCTATGTATTAAACAAAACTTGTTTCAATTTTAGCAATAGTTTCGAAATTTTAATTGTAGAATGCTAGTTCTATATCTCTGTATATCTCCAATAATAAAATAAATTGACTGCATGCGTTTTTGCCACTTATTTTTTTTTTAATTATTAATATTTTAAAAGTTCATATAGATTATTATTATTACTATATATATATATATATATATATATATATATATATATTATATATATATATATATTATATATATATATATATATATACATATATACATATATATATGTACTTGATTATTATTGTTATGAATCAGCCGAGCAAAAATTTTTGTTTTATTATTACACAGCTAAATCTATTGCCATAATATATAGAAAGTAAATTCAAGTTTATTTAGAGATAGGGTATTTGGACAAAATAATAAAGAGAAACTTAATATATTCAACATGAATCGTTATACTTTAAAAACTTAAAATTTTCTAAATATTACTTATAGTTTTCGCAATTAATTCACCGTGTTTCAAAATGATGCCTTCTCAACAAATTGTGAATTAAACTTAAAAAAAAAAAAGAAAAGAAAAGAAAAAGATATAAAGAAAAAAAAATAATAAACGAGAGATATTTATGCAATATATTAAAATTTAATCGAAATATAAACAATAAATACAAATAGAAATAGCGATAAATATCGGAAAGCAACATTTCATCGTTGGCAATGAATGCAGTTCATTTAAAACGTTTGTTAAAATTCATAGTTGCTAATATTTTTGTCACAATTCACATTAACGGAATTTTGGAATATCAATAGTGGTGAAAAAATAAACCAATGTTTTTTCTTTTTGTTATTTTTGTTCTGAAATGCATGAAAATATCAGTTTCTTTTTTCAATAACTATTCAAACAAACTTTTCTTTTCATTTTTCGGTAAAGGAGAGAAGATCGTTTAGCGCGGGAGGGTGTTACATTTTTAGGAGAGGTTCTACTAAAATTTAGAATTTTTTTTTTTTTTTTTTTTTTTTTTTTAATGGTTTTGTATTTAAAAAGAAAAAACGAAACCAATATAAGATATCTCCTGTGTCCGACTGTCAGAGCCCTTTTTCTCGTAAACTATAGGACGTGGAAAGTTCACAACTTGCGAAAGTTATATAAAACCTTTTTAGCCACATATTTTCAGAATATCAGATTATTAGCCAATCACAAATATGTTTAGAATAAATTTAGGGGTCTAATTAAGTTACTTAAAAAAAAAGTTTTATTTTTGTGTATCGTGCGAAAGATCTCGTAATACCGAACTCAAAAATATATTAATTTTAATTTTAGGTATCATATTTTCAGAGATATCCTCGAAAATGCATGGCAAAAATATGCGCCCACCCTCCTATTTCCGAATCTGCTGAAATTAAAATTAGGAAAATATTAGGGCTAGTAGGAGTTTATTAATTAATAAACTTGATGTACGATAAACTTTGACCTCGAGATATATTTATTTATTTATTTATTATGCGTGTGTGTTACAAAAAAAAAAAAAAAAAAAAAAAAAAAAAAGATAAACTACCTTCGGACTTTCAACATTAAATTTATTGACGTTTCACTTTTACATTTAAATTTTTTGTGTGTAAAAAACAATAGTAATACGCCTTGTGTGACGGGGAGTAATTGCAAGTTACTTCCAATCGTGCGACCGTTTTTCTCCGATTATAAGCATGTGAAAGAAACTGAGTCGACAAATTATAAAGCCTATACCGATACTATTTACTTTTAAAAGTTGATTTTTTTACAAAATGGCGGGCATTTAAACAAAAAAAAATTTTTTTTTTACTTTTTTTTTTACATTTTGCTAGAAAAAAAAAAAAAAAAAAAAAAAAAAAAAAAATGAAAATTTTGACTCACAGAAATAACAGTAAGAACTTAAAGATTTTTTTTTTTTTCGATTATGATATTTTCAACTGGAATACGTATTAGCATAAAAATTCTGGCACATTTATGTACTCATTTTTAAACGTAAAAGCATAACACTTGTAGGCAGGACTATTGGAGAGATTTGAAATCGAGTAGTTTTTTTTTCATTATTCGACAAATGAATTATATTTTGCATTATAAGCGATTTTTGTCTTATAACCAACGACCTTAATTAGGCTGTCGTGTTGGAAATTCGGTTCAAAACACTAGCTTTGACAACGTTTTCTGAAAGGTCTCCAGTCTTTACCAAAAAAATGAAAAATTATTTCGATTTCATTAGTTTCTGAATAAGAGAATCTGCCAGTCTAATGCGTTTACAAGCAATAATGATTCAGGAATGTGTCACAAAGTGTGTTAACAAGTTTGGATCTGAAAACGGTTTGGTCATTTAAAAGTTTCTTCTCAAAATGGTTATTTTCTGACGAATTCATGACTTTTAAACAAAGATAAAGATATTTCACAACGAAAGTTCACCATTTCGGATAGTAGACGATACCCCATTATTTATATTTTCTTTCCTTAAAAAAATGAATAAAATTAGTTGCCCTTTAGAGAAGAACTAATAGAGTTGACCTTTAGAGAAATTTCGTTAAAAGTTACAAGAAAATTAATATCTCGGAAAATAATTAAATTTCTGATATAGCTATTACGACATCCTCGGATCCATGCGAATAATTGGTGTTAATTTCACCACACTGCGTTCTATATTTCAGGAACAGTAGCTGTGAAATACAAACTAACTGGCAGATTTTAATATAAAAATGTCGTTTTTAAAAATAGTTCTTTAAAAGCTGAAATACTATAAAGGAAATTCATCGTAACTCATTTTACATTGACTTGCAACCCAACCGGGACACGACAAATGATTTTTCGCCGACGTTTTTAATGTTACAGCTATTTTATTAAATAAAATTTTTGTTTCAAATATTTATATATTAGCGTGTATGCATCTTGTAAAATTTTCAATGTATTGCAAATAATATTTTTAAATATAAAATCTTGTATTATAATGTTTTTAAATCGATATTTAATAAAATTTTAGACGCACCGAGTCCGTTTAACGTTATTCTCATTTTTATTTCCTTAGATGAACAATATTAATATTTTCAACATATTTAGAATAGATTTTTATCTGTAAATACATGAAAATTTCAGGAATTACTATTAAGGCTGTTCACAAATCCACATTGGCTACTTTATGACATATTAATTTATTTGTGTTCGCAAAAGAATGAAATTGAAAGGTATTCTTTATCAGAAATTTTGTAATCGAGAGACGTTTTCCATTTTAAGGTAGAATATATTTCAGAAAATACTGTCAAAGTGGGCGTTTTAAACCGAATTCCCGACTCCGCACCACGAAGAAGGGGAAAAACGTGTCGTCACGTGACATTAATCGCTCATAACTCGAAAAGTAATTTATTTATCAAAAATTGAAAGACTCATTTTGATTCCAAATCGCTTCCATAGTCAATACTGCCAATTTTATGCCTTTGCATTAAAAAAATGAGTCAGAAAAGGTGTCAGAAAGTTTCGCGTTGTTCAGCACATCATTTGAGAACCACCTTAAAGTGTTTACAGTATACAACAGTATTTTTATTTTTCCTATAAATGTGAAAGATTTTGAATCTTAGTTGTATTTCGATGGCGACATTTTCGTGACCATTGTTCCGAAACTCGACTTAAAACTTTAACGATATTTTTTTTTAAGATCCTCTGCTTTTATAGAAAAAAGTCTGAACGATTCCTTGGTAATTCTTTGAGTAATAATATCAGCAAATTTTATGCACTTAAGAATAAAAATAATTTCCAGAATATGTCCGATAGTAACGAGTTAGGAAAATGTAGTCTAATGCTTACTTAATTGGGGTTCAACCAAGTTTTAGTGCACATTTTCATATTTTCTCTCTTTTTAGAAAAAAAAATAGAAAAAATGAAAAAGTAAAAAAAAAAAATAAAATAAATAAATAAATAAAGGCAAGAGGTTCTAAAAATCAAGTTCTTGAAATATGAATTAAAATTACAAATAAGAAGATTATATATATATATATATATATCAAAAAAAGAATGAAAAAATTCTCCGCTCAACTATTCGAAACTTCGCTGTGTATGAGTCTTCGTTGCACTCAGACAATTACACTTAATACGTTACATAACATCTATGCAAAATTGCAATTGATATTGATGCAATATTCAATGCGCGTAAGAATAGAGTGGATGGTTTCAGTGTAGATACTGCTGAATTACATATGAATAAATTCTCCAGTGTTGTTCTGCAAATTCTTGTCGCAGGAGAACCGTTGATCTTTCAGTGATTTTAACTACGATTTCCCATCGAAACGTTTCAGAATCTCGCGGTTCTTGCTGGCCACATGTGGACTAGAGTTGTCCTGGAGCAGCACTTTACCTATCATTAGCTTATTTTGATGTCCTGCTTAGGCTTAAGCAACGTCTTCCAGTAGCGCGAAGAAATTTGATAAGAGCTCTTTGCGGTGATTTGTAGAATCCGCCATGCACACGATCACAGAAAACAACTTTCGAAGAACACCACGTCATCCGTTGACAAACACACCGCGCCCTGAATACAAGGCCTGTGCACTGATAAAAATGTTGGCTGTCGCAGGCGGATTTTTTTTTCAGCGTTTAAACGCTTCCTCGAACTTCAACACCAATTCATTTTTAAACGTAAAAACATGGCATTTACAGGTCTAACTATTGAAGCGATTTGAAATCGAATAACATTTTCCATTTTTTAAATAAATGAATTACTTATCGAGTTATAAGCGATTTTATTCATGAGAGGACCAGCCTTTTTCTTTTCTCATGCCTGTTCAAATATTTGGTTCAAAACTAACTGTGCTTTCTGAAATAAATGGAAAACGTCATTCTATTACAAAGTTTCAGAATAAGAATACCTGCCAATTTCATGCGTTTCCGAACAAAAATTAATTGAGAAATTCGTCAGAAAGTTAAAACCTTAAATTATACTATAATTAATAACCTTCTTAATATTCCTAATAATTAATAACCTTAAATTGTGAATTCTACATTTTTACATGCTGCCACGATATCATACTGTTGAAAAAACATTGAATCCATCACTTTCAATTTGTTCTGATCTTCTCACCGCAGGTTAAAAACAGGACGACAGAGGAATGTAGTGAGGGAGCATATAGCAAGTTAGTTTCTTTGCGCCGTATACCTTAATTAGCGGAAGCTTTAATGGGATTTCACAGTAGGCGGTGAAAGATAAGAAATTTTCATCTGTAGGGTTGCGAATCTCAGAGGGGACGCTGATTAACATCCCCATGATATATGCCCCCATACGTCATTTTGATGACGTCACAGAAGATATCACATCACAGAAGACGGGGACTTAAATCAGGGGGCACAAATCCAGTACTAGAACATTTTATTTCGTCGAGAATTCCTGATTTACGACCCCATGATATAAGCCCCCATACGTCCTTTTTATGTCGCAACAAAGGGGATTCAGATTTCATGTAGGATAGGCAACTAGAGTTTTGCACGGGCAGGAATTTCCAATCCGATCCCGGTGCAAAAATTTAATGTTCGACCCCAAAAATTTTTGTGTTAAAAAGAAATAATCTTGCGTAATCACGTGTTCAACGTTTTCTGGCGTTTCCATTACCTGCGATTTTATTTTGTTAAGCTGATCATAATTATCAGACCAGAAATATAATTAGTAAGGTTCACTGGGTGAATTAGTCCTTCCAGCTTCTCCAGGATGGCATAATTGCAAGATCATTGGCGGCTTCAGCCAGGATATCTTGGTTCGAATCCTAGCCTGGACATTTTTCGCCCACTTCGAAAAATTAAATCTCATATGATTTATTTACCTATTCTAATAATTGTATTAAAAAAAAAAAAAGATTCTTGTATAATTACGTGTCCAGCGTTTTCTGACGTTTCCATTACATGCGATTTTATTCTTTTGAGCTAATTCATAAATATCAAACCAGATTTATAATCAAGAAAGTTAACTGAGTGAATTAGTCCTTCCAGCTTCATTCAGGATGGCTCAGTTGGTAGAGCACTGGCGTCTTCAGCCAGGATATTCCTGGTTCGAATCTTGGCCTGGCCATTTTTCGCCCATTTAGAAAAATTAAATCTCATATGATATATCAATTATTCTAGGGAAAATCGGGGAAATGTTTTGCAATAAAGAAAGTAAACATTGTTTACGCAGACGGCATAAAGCTGTTTCTATCCCACTTGCTACAAATTAGAGGAAGATATTGTTTGTGAGGCATGATTGTGAATAGATTTTTTTTTCCGTAAATTGTTTTAATAGTTCCATATTCAAAATTAGCAAATTTTGAATTTTGATTATGTTTTTGTCATTAAAATGTTAAATGTAGCATTATTATTATTTTCCTGCACACTAACACACTAAATAAATTAAGTATGTAATTTCATATATTGGACTGGACAATAATCAAATGCTTATATATATTACAATTCTTAAAAAAAAAAAAAAAAAAAAAAAAAAAAAAAAACTGTGAATTTTGTAGCATTTTGTAAAATAATTAATCAAACAAAACTTAGGATTTTTTTTATTTATTGTATAGTAAAAGAAAAAAAAATGTTAAAGAATATTTACTGCTGTTTTCAAATCCAAAGAAGCTACTTTCTGCTAGGTGACTGCCTGGGACAAGAAAAACAAAGCGGGTGGAAAATACACAAAATAAAATACTTAATGATAACTTGATATATATATATATATATATATATATATATATATATATATATAATTGAAGCACATGCTATGGTAATTTTATGATTGCACAAGTTAATTATTAGCTATGTGGTATTCTGATTACACAATATCATTAATTATCTCTTTGTAGATTTTAGTAGAATGATATTAGAACTTGATATGTTTTTGAAATTCATAGATATTATAATTATTTAACATTCTATAAAATTATGCTGCATTGCGCAAATTGGTATGGAATGGTTTTTACATATTCTTTTCAATATTCTTTTCAATTATAGCTGGTTGAAAGTATTGAGTTTTATGATACCATAATTTAGCCTAGTTGGCACATAAATCACTTTGATTAACTTCTGTTTAAAATGCATAGTTAGTATAGCTGCATTGCGCTTTTAATGGTGTATTTAATAATAATTTAATAATAATAATTTTAGAATATTACTATTATTTCTTGGTATCATTTGTTTATCTATTGAAATTTCAAATGCATTTTTTTTTAAATCTTATTCAGGTTCTTTTAATTTTTTTTTTTTTTTTTTTTTACCAACATTAATTTTGTATTGACTTATGAATGCTAGGGGATTCTATATTGTTGTTTTTTGATGTTAGCTTGCTTAATGGGACTTTATGTATATATGTATATAGTTTTATAATATAGCCTTATTATATTTAATCAAGTATTAAAAAGTCAATCTTATTATTTTTATTTTTATTTTATTTTATTTTATTTTTTATGGATATTCAAGTACTTTATAACAATAAGGTTGATTCAAAACATTTTTATCTTTAAATATATTTTTATATGTATCTCTTGCAATTTCTATTGCTTTCAAACAATTATGGCAGTTATTAGTAAAATGTTAGATACTGGCAATTTAGGCCTTGGTGGATCCAGGACTAATGCTCGGTACAGGAAGATTATTAGGGATCTTCCTGGATCGTTATCAGATAACCTATTCTATTGTCCCAAGCCTGTACTATGTTTTCGTGAGTGTGAATCAAAGCGTTGCCTTACATGTCCATTAGCTGATAAGTCACAGATTTCAAATAACAATCTTAATTTGGTAAAATTTTGCAAAGCATACAATGTAATCTATTCATTGAAATGCAATTCGTGTAATATGGAATATATAGGACAGTCTCGACAAAAATTACATAAGCGGCTAAATTTACATGGTTCTCATATTGATAAATATAAAAAATCTAAATTTCAAACAACTCATAATATTGAATATACTCATTTCAAAAATCATGATTTTAAAAATATTACTATTAAAATACTTAAAATACAAAAAAATTTTACTGAACGACTTTTTCTAGAATCTAAATATATAAGACATTTTAATACTACATATCCTTATGGATTAAATCAATTAGTATACAAAAAATCACATCCTGTATTTTCAGATTTAACTAAATAGGAAAATTATAAAAATCTTTATTCCGGTTTAAATTTTTCAAACATAAAAAAAACTTCAAGATCTGGTAGAGGTAAACATAATAACAAAAAATACACTGATGATATTGTGATTCAAAAGGAGCTTGATGATCTTGAGGCAAAATTTTGTAATGATTATTGTTGGCTTGATATAAGAAAACATGTTTTTAGTATAAAAAAGAAATATTTGAACCAATATTTCAAGGTATTTAAAAAGAATCAATATTCTCCACATTTTTGTGATATCTTTTATGATATTCTACATTATAGAGCAAACCTATTAAATACATGTCTTTCTAATAAACCTAAATATAAAACTAATAATACACAATTAATTATAAATTTTTCCAATCATGTATTTAATAATATCAATTTACACAATATAATAAACAATATTACTAACAATTTTCCAATAAAAAATTTTACCATTCACAAGACATACAAATATAATCGCACACTTGGACGTAAAATTTTTAATTACAATTCTTTTGCAAAACAAATGGTCTCTTCAAATAATTACCCATGTTATTGTAATGACCCAAAATATCAAAAGTACATAAATACAACACATGGTCATATCATTACTGGTGATCTTAATATTGTAGAACAACCTATTTTACAAAACTTAATGCATAATGGAACAAAATTTCGCCTTCCATATAAGTGTAATATCAAATCCATAATATTGCAGTTTATTCAAGATATTGATTTATTTATATATAAAATTGCTATTGATTACAATAAACCAATCGAGTATTTTAGTGAATGGAGATTTTCTGTTATAGATAAAATGAAAAATGAAATTATAAAAAATTATCATCATATTACACATGCAGCTTTTAATAATATAAATAAACATATATCAGAATTACAAAACAAATTTATAATTACTTATGTAGATAAATCTCCAAATAATTATGCTATCATTTGTAAAGAATACTATAAAGTGTTAATTCACAATGCAATCAACACAAGTAATATTTTTAATAAAACTAAATTAAATATTGAAGTAAATAATAGAAAATTATTCAATTATCACAAATTACTAAAAATCAAATGTAATAATTTAAATTATCCTTATCTTGTTATAATTCCAAAATTTCATACAAATCCTATTAAATTTCGCACTGTTACCATCGGGTGTAACACATATAATAATAATGCAAGTAATTTACTACTTAATATTTTAAAGCAGATATATGATATAACGTTAAAACATAATAACCAACATTGCCTAAAAAACAGTTTTCAACTCATTAATAAAATACATAATATCAATCCGGTAAAATTCATAAAAACATTGGATTTTAATGATTTATTTAATAACATTGATATAAAAGACTTACATAAAACAATGTGTATATTATTTAAAGAATTTAAATCTCAATTAAAATTAAAAGAACATATTTCAGTAAATTTTTTAAAAACTTTACTAAATTTTACATTGCATAATAATTACATCATATATGACAATATTATTTAAAAACAATGCCAGGGAATTCCGCAGGGCGGAACAGCATCTAGTATTCTCTCTGACCTTTACTTATATTATTATGAAAGAAATATTAGTACGAACAATGATTATGTATTTTATCGCTATATTGATGACATTATCATATTTTATTTCAATGAAAAAAATTGCACATCACCACTCAACTTTTATTCTACTCAACTTAAATTAAGCGAAAATGATTTAATTAATAATAATATTAACTTTCTTGACTTAAAAATCAATATTAATAATAATTATAAATTAATTTTTGATATTTATGATAAGAGATTTGATTTTCCATTTAAAGTAAATTTTTTACCAATTATGCTTCATGTTTACATAAATCTGTATATAAAAATATAATTATCAATTATCTACATCGTATAAAATACTTATGCTCAGATATAAATAAAAACAAAAATATTAGATTTATTCGAGATCAAGCAAAAATATATGGTTATCCAATTTTTATGATAAATTCAATTATCAACTCTTTTAAATAACATTTATTATATCATTTAATTATTAACACTGTAGGTAATAAATTTTTGTTTTAATGTGCGATAACATATAACAATAGATATAATATTACAATTATAACATACATTAATACTATTATAACATATTAGGAAATTTAAAATTTGATTGAACATTATATACACTCTGTATAGTATGTGATTGTGCGTTGCCGATCACATATGTTTAGGGTGTCTTTGATGAGCAGTTTTCATACATTTATAATTTAACTTATACAATAACACATAAAATTATACATGGATAAGATTGGTTATTATAACTCACAAACATATCTATTTGCAAAGTGTATAAATATATATATAGTTTTTTATTTTTATCTATGAAATTAAATTTAATAAGTATTTTTAATTACTGCATAGCATAAATTTGATTGAAGCACAGTAGTAATAATAATAATTATTTAATTTGATATTTAATTAATCTCTGAAATCTAAAATATAATTAAGTATAAGTATAAACAATACATTAATTATTTAATAACAAGTCTAAAATATATTTAAGTAGAAGTAACAATAAAAAATTAATAATTTGATTATAAGTTTATAATATATATCAGTGGTTTAACACAGCTGGCAGCAAAGCACTTTGTTTTAAAATAATATCTTTTTTACAAAATATGCTCTTGTTAGGAATATCTGAAATGCTGTGCAGGATGAATAAATTCTGTGTATATTTATTCATATTGTAGGATTTTATTCGAATTTAATGTAAAAACTACAAGGAACTATTGTTTATTAAAATTTATATATTGATTAAATCTAATGAAGTGATTATGTTAATAATAATATGGATATGTAACTAAATATTAATTATGAATAATTATAATACCAACAGATGGCGACACTTTACGTTTTAGTTAGTTGATGATATTATAGATATTATTTTTAATTTAACTATAGAGGGAGCTATTGCTTGTATATTAATTTTACTTTCAGGAATTAAAATTAGATGGAGTAATTATATATTCACGGATATAATTTTGTTATAAGAGTATTATCAACAGAATAGTTTTGTGTGTTTTTGAATTATTTTGTGTTGGGGTGTCATTGATCGAGTTGTGTTTAAAAAAAAAAAAAAAAAAAAAAAAAAAAAAAAAGAGCTCTCAACTTGTCTTTCAAATCATTTCTCTCAACTCGACTCGAATGTCAACATGTTTGATACGTGCCATGTGGAATTGATCATTATGCAGAAGTTGCTATATTTTGAGGATTCTGTATCATTCTTGTGAGTAAAACATTTTTTCTACAATTTAATGGTTCTAATTTCCAATATTATTTCAAAAATGATATCTGGTGGTAATTTAGTGTGGTGATTTATAAAGATTTTAGGATAATTGTTGTAAGTGATATATTATATATTTTTTAATGTTTTTTATTTACATTTTACATATTTCCAATTTAAAATTTTTCCAATTGTTGTCTGGTAATAATTCAGTATACTTGGCTGATTCTACTGTTCTTAGCATCATGCCAGTAGAATTATGAAGTACTGAATTATTTTTAAAACACATGTGGGTGCAGCCAAGCTGACGAGTACATCTACATATGTTTTTTCATATCCAATTCTTGATTGGTTCTCTTGTAGTCCAGTTTTTCCACTGAAAAATGTTCATAATTAATTTGTTAATCCATTTGTGTTTACTTAATAGCAACTCTAAATTATATGTATTTTTTCCCCTTTCTCTCTCTTTCTTTTTAAATGTTCTTCAGGTATGAGTAAATTTGGCTAATTACCATTGAAGCACATGCTATGGTAATTTTATGATTGCACAAGTTAATTATTAGCTATGTGGTATTCTGATTACACAATATCATTAATTATCTCTTTGTAAATTTTAGTAGAATGATATTAGAACTTGATATGTTTTTGAAATTCATAGATATTATAATTATATATATATATATACAGTGGAATCTGTCTAAACCGGAATCTGTCTAAGCCGGAAATCTGTCTAAGCCGGAAACATTTCAGAGTCCCACACTTTTAAACATAGAAATTTTCGAGAAATCTGCCTAAGACGGAAACAATCTGTGTAACGCGGAACCGGACATTCATTCTGGGGCCGCAGGTAGAAAATTTACCTTTTAAGACGGAAGAAAATTCCGCTGTGAAATATAAATATAAAGAAACCTAATCTTTTCATAATGACATTTATTGTCCAGTTTCACTCCCAGAGGTCAAAAGAAGGCCTCACTGATTGCTGCAGTGGTTTGGGGATATTAGCATGATTCTATTATTGTATATGACTGAATTGTTGAACAATGGGACACGGGATTTCTGACAAGTTGATTCTTCCGTTTTCTGTAATGTAAGAAGATCTGTTTAAAAAGAAAGGGCTGCCACATTTGCACCTTATGGGGGATTTCAGCACACTTTCAACATCTCCTGAAGTATTTTCGCCCCTCGTCAATTGTTAACTTTCGTTTGTGGTATAATATACAAAAAGGGCTGATTTCTTCCTTGAATTTCAGACAAAAAGGCTATTGCCACAACTTTCCGAAATATCTACTAGCTCTTTTCAATAGGTAAAGAAAATGCAGACTGTGAAAGTGTACACAACTTTAGTTTGTGTTTAAACCAGGAAGTACTAGGAAGACAATATCGTTGTCGTATACACTCTTATATTATAAAGACTAGATTCGTTATATAATTTAAGTCATTATTCCTAAATGAATTAATAAATCAAATTCGTCGAATACTTTATCCTTAAAAGACAAAATTGAAATTATTAAACTCGAAGAACAAAATATCCCACTTAAAAGCTT
This sequence comes from Maratus michaelseni, assembly GCA_963931845.1. Taxonomy (NCBI): domain Eukaryota; kingdom Metazoa; phylum Arthropoda; class Arachnida; order Araneae; family Salticidae; genus Maratus; species Maratus michaelseni. Next base: position 31,385,869 of record OZ007599.1, read on the forward strand.
ATGTGAAGCTCTTAAGAATTTAACGCTTTTACAAAATTTTTACATATATGTAGAGCGAAATAATTATGAAATAATACCAATGTTAACTGAAATACAATGTGCTACCGAAAAAGAAGCGATTAAGAAAAAAAAAATAAACAAACAACAATATTCGATTTTTTTTCTAAATAAGTTTCAGGTAACAGAATTTTAAGGCATTTATTAAGGAAAAATATAACTGTTTTTTTCACCAAAATCTGTAGTTTTGATTTATATACCAGTGTGTTTGTGTACTATCAATTTGTAGTGTACATTAATATTACTATAAATATATACTGAGATTTCATGTTTATTTAATTAAAAAAGTTAAAAGATACGTTAGTTTTACTTTTTAGCCAAAGAAATGTTTAATACTCTGTCTATAAAGTTTCTCTGTCTAAGCCGGAAATCTGTCTAAGGCGGAATTTTATTTCAGTCCCAAGCGATTCCGCCTTAGACAGATTTCACTGTATATATATATATATATATTTTTAAGAACATATCAATTGCGGAGGTGTAGAAATATCTCACTCAGGGTGAAATGGCTAGTAAAACCGCCCCTGCTCTTACCCCCCCCCCCCCCCCCCTTCCCACAAATTATTTTTCCTCGTCATTTTGCCATTTCTAAACCAAAAAAGCCAATTTTATTTTATTTTTAACATTTTCCAACCTAGTTGAAAAGTGTTTATGACTTCGGTTTGTCTGCCGTATGGCCGTCTGTCCGTGCTCTAACTACCGTAAATATGCTCTGATTTCTCTGCAATTTTTATATGTTATTGTCGTTATCTATAGCATGTTCCCTATTTAAACGGAAGTGTGCAGTACTTATAGTTTTTTGACAGGGACACTCAAAAGAATTCCGTTACATTACGATCTATGGGGAAAAATCATGTTCTGTTTATTTTAATAATGTTACGCAATTTCAAACACATTGTAATTGATATATATCACTAAGGTGCATTACAAGAAGCTTAATATGGAATAGGGTGTGCATAGCACTTGTAGTTACTTTACAGGGACAGTCAAAAGAATTCCGTTGCATTACGTCTATGGAGAAAAATCGTCTGCGGTTTATTTAAATAATATTTCACTATTTTAAACGCATTGAAATTTATATAGATCACTAAGGTGCATTACAAGAGGCTTACTACAGAATAGTGTGTGTATAGCAGTCATCGTTCATTTACAGGGATACACAAAAGAATTCTCTACTGTCTGTTAAGAATAATTCCTGGAAGTGCGTTTTAAGTTACTGAACGCGATTTTAAATTGAACTCACTTTTTGTCTTTTACATGGTGTGTATAAATTCTGTAAGTTCTATACAGGGAAGTACAAAAGTTCGCGAACACATTTCCGTTTATTGACAAACTCCAGAAGAAGAATTTTAAACTGTGCTACGCGTTTCCTAACTAAACTAAAATTTAGCATCCTATGTAGTATATATATAAATCTATTATAGATCATATACAGGGCTGAATAAAAGTATTCGGATATTTTTCCGAATATTGTATATGTTGGAAATTCCTGAAATTATGTTTTTAAATATGTTATGCGTTTTCCAAATTGTTTACTTAGATGTTGTCTTTCAGCTTATTAAACAGTATGATTTGTAAAATTATTTTGGAAACGTTGGAAAGTGTTACATAATCTATTCTCGACGCATGATTTTTGGTTCTTGTTTTTTTTACATTTAGGTTACGGGCGTAGAAACTGCGTGGTCGGGTGACTGCACGGAAACCTAAAAAATAAAGTGTGGAAAATTCACAAACTAAAAAGTAATATCTTAAGGTGATTCTTAAATTCCTTGCTGAACAACAGGAAACTTTCTGACTCATTTTTAAACGTAAAAAAAATAAAATTGGCATGTCTGACTATGGAGATGATTGGAAATTGTAAATAAATTACTTATTGAGTTAAAACGATTGTTGTCACCCGACGACCATTTTTCCCCTTTCCCGCTTTGCCGCAACAAGAAATTCTATTTAAACCGCCAACTTTGACAGTATTTTCTCAAAGAAATTCCTGTCTTTACCAAAAATAGAAAACGCCATTCAATTATATAATTTCTGAATAAGAGCATCTCTCAATTATTTGATTTACACTCAATTACTATTAAACGTAATCACCGGAATTTAATTACATTTACTTCACCGAAAAAAGATAATTCACAGCGCTGTATTTTTAAAATAAGATTCAGATTCCCATACAAATTTAGTTACTGAAAATTATCTATTTATTATTATCATGAGAGACGGCAGTATCTCGAGTGACGCAGCAAAAACCGAAAACCGAACGCCCAAAACCGAAGATTTCCGTCACTCTATATATACGCCTAGAAGGACATCAAAGAGAAATCAAAACGCCGACATTTAATATCTCAGCAAATATGAGGCATACAGTTTTGATTTTTTCACATTAGTCTTATATCTATGGTCTAATTCAATCCTGAAATTTATACATTTCTACGTGCAGTAGATTTTAAGTAATTTATGTAAATGATTATTTTGCGTCATATTATCCACTTGAATACATCACCCTTTGTTTGGATACTATGACGCAAAATAATCATTTACATAAATTTTACTTATGATTTTGCATAGCGTGGCACAAAAGATAAATCAATTTATTGAAATAAATACATTTCAATGCATAAGATACGCTCAGTGAAAGTAATATATTTAACAGTGTATTGGAAAATTATAAGCATTTTTTGTATGTGTAAATATACTTTAGAAGACAAACCAAAAATAATTTAATTTTAATTTTAAAACAATACTATTAAATTCATGTGAAGGTGTCACTCAAATTTTGATATAATTTCTTTTAAAACCCATATTTTGAATTCAGGAGAGATGTGAATGAAAAAGCATCAGCGAATAAATTTTATATATCTTTTCATGTCAAAAATAATAATTGCATCTGTGAATGTAAATAAAACAAAAAAGAAAATGATTATTATTATTTTTTTTTAAATTATTAACATAGCGTCACTCAAATTTGATATCATTGCTTTTAAGACGCATATTTAAAATTCTTAGAGCCAAAAGAAACTGCTGCGTCACAACTTTTAACCCGTTAAGGGTGTACTGATTTGATTTACACTCAATTACTGCAAAACGTAATAACAGAAAAAGATCATTTCAAGAATCATATGACAGAAAAAGATAATTTTCACCGCAGTACATCATTTAAAACTTATTTACAAACAAAGAATTACTTCGTTCAGGTAAACAGCTTTTTTTCAGGAAAAATAAAAACCCCAACTGTCCCACGACCCACTAATGATTACCAGATGTGCTTACTGATTGCTTACTTACTCTGATCACCTGTGGTGAAGAATCATTACTAAAGGGTGTTGAAATTTTGATATTCTCCGGTAGATAACGCATATGTAAGGAATTTATTTCCTGTAACGTATACGTTAATAATGTCTAGAGAGGACTCAAACTCAATGCAAATGTTTAGGTAAAAACGTCAACGGTAATAACGTCAACGGTTAAAACGTCAACAGGTAAAATAGTCAACGGTAAAAAGGTTGGTCAAAATAAAGATAATACATTACTTTATTGAACATAAAATTGAGATATGTTATTTATCGGTTTCGGATTGGGTTTTGACTCTTGCGTGTCGGATTTGGGGAGCATGGGTATAGGAGGGGAATCCCGGAAAAAATCACTCCGCTAAAAATCACCCCGGAAAAAATCACCCTCGGAAAAAAGCACCATCGGTAGAAATCACCCGCGGAAAAAATCACCACGGTAAATATCAGTAAAAAGGTCAACGGTAAGAATAAAGATAATACATTTATACATTACTTCATTGAACATAAAATTGAGCTATATTATTTATTGAGATATATATATATGTTCAGCTATAGAAAACCGATTCTATATTTTTTCAAGTAAAGCACGTGTATCTGTGAATATGTCTAACATTAAAAGCATTATATTATACATATCTTTATACTAAAGCATACAAATAAATAGGAGTTGTGTACTGCATAAATATTCGCTGGACGGAGAAGTCGGCTATTCATTATGGGATCATTGAAAGGGGGGAAGGTTAAATAAAAAATACAATCTATATAGTTTCTATCAAAACACTACATACAGCAACTTTTTTATATTTATGGGAACTTTGACCGAGGGTATTCTTTGTGGGGGGGGGGGGGGGGGGGCGATGAACATTAAATTAAAGACAAATAAATGACATTTTTTAATTCTTTTTTTTTACCTTTACAAAGGAGGAGGGGGCAGAGTTAAAGGGGAGCAACAGAAAATATAATGAGTCAAAATTTGGAGATTTGGTAAAAAAAAAAAAAAAAAAAAAAAAAAAAAAAATGCAACGTACGAAATAAAAATGTTTTTCCAAAAGGTGATTTGAAAGAAAATTCAGGATCTAAATTAAATGGTTATGGTAACTGTAAAAAAAAAAAAAAAAAAAAAAAAAAAAATTCCTAACTGACAACTAGAGACTTTAAAAGCATGAATTTTTCATTTTTTTCATTTTTTGACAAATGAAGTCTGAGTTATAAGTGAGTTTTTCCCCATGATGACATTTATCGGGCTGTCGCGTGCAGAAAGTCTGTTCAAAAAGAGAACTTTCACAACATTTTCTAAAAGACCTTTTTCGAAAAATGGAAAAAACTGTTCGACTTTATAGTTTCTAAATAAGAGCATCTGCCAGTTCCATCTGTTCCATGGGTTTATAAACGAAACTGAATTCAGAAATCTATCAGAAAATAATTAATTTGTATTCCAATATAGTTGAAAAGATTATACGATTTATCTATGGGCAAGTGTGGCATTTGTCCAGAATCCTTCATAATTTAGTGTTCAAAAATTAGAAGTAGTTGCAATTTTATTAGTATACTTTTATTTTCTACTTTATTCGAAAAACACAAAAGACATTTTAATATATTTCATGTGATATCTAAGTATCCTCTAATAAAAGTATTGTTTTAACTATATTTGTCATACAGTATTCACAAATGTACTACTTTACTAAATGTACTAATTCTAATCATATGTCCATGTGACATAGGGGGGGTAAAAAATTGGATTTTCAAGATTTAATTTGTCATTTGAGCAGCATGATTGTGAAAAGCAAAGTAATAATAATAATAATAATAATAATAATAATAATAATAATAATAATTTTATGATATATAATGCTTTCGTATGTGTTATTGATAGAATCTGTATGATAGCGACCCTGTTTTTACTTATATTAAAAAAAGAAAAGAAAAAAGAAGATATATTTACACTTATTCATATCTGTTATTTTAATTGCATTTAATCTACTGATATTTGTGAATAATTTGATACTTGTACTGAGCATTAGCATCTTTATTCATATATAGTTGCAGCTTTACAAAGAATTTTTGGGTCTAATTGTGAGGGATTTCAAAGAAACTTTTGCTCGCATCTTAGAAGTTCTTTGTTTTCAGAAAAAAATATGTTAGGTAAATACGTACTAAAACCAAAAACACTGGCATAACAAAACAATAATAAAAAAAAAACGTAAATAATTTTATTATTCAAATAACAAGAAATCGAACACTGTTTCTCTCTCTCCTATAAGGGCTTCGTGTCTTTTGAAAGTATATTATCAAGTTGATATCTTATAAGCCAATTTTTGGCACACAACTTTCAGAAAAAGATCGGTATCGGGTAGAAAATCAATTATAAATTTGGGGGATCAATTATAATATGTATAAGAAAAGAAATATATTTTCAAATCTTTTGCAACTAAATATCAATACTATCTGAAATTTACATTAATTTAGTAACAACATCAGTTTTGAATTTTTTCTATTAAGTCTATGTGCATTAGAACAATATTTCATAAAAGTTTTTACAAACACGTGTAAACTGTTTCACCTAGTTGATGAAATCCTGAAATGCATTTTATAAAGTTCTGTTTTCCTTCTTTGTGTATGTCTGTTATTTTTATCTTCAAATTGTTACTGCTTCGTCATATATTTAGATATTTAAAAAGGATTTCTAGTTGAATATTATACCACGTGTAAAAGATTTAAAAATCGGATTTTTAATAACATTTTATTTATTTATTTTCTTTCTCCCGCTTTTAAAATTTAAATATATTATCATTCATGATTTTTTTTCTCCTGGGGTTGCTTTTTTTTTTCTCTTAAACTCTCTATTAGACGAAAACTATCCCTTCAGGCTCTTCTCAAATCTAAAAAAAGCCACTTTCTGACACATTTCTAAATTCATTTTTGTTCAGAAACGCATAAAACTGGAAAGTGTTATTATTCAAAAGCTTTGTAATTGAAAGAATATTTCCATTTTTTGGTAAAAGTGGAAGATCTTTCAGAAAATACTGTCAAAACTGGCGTTTTGAACCAAATTTCCGACGCCACAGCACGAGAAAGGAGAAAAACGTGTCGTCACGCGACACAAATAACTTTTAACTCGATAAGTAATTTGTTTATCAAAAATGAAAATCTCATTTTAATTCCAAATCGCTTCAATAGTCAGGCCTTCCAATTTTATGCCAATGCATTTAAAAAATGGGTCAGAAAATTTGTCAGACAGTTTCTCGTTGTTGAGCAGGTCATTAGAGAAATCACCTTAAAAACAGGGTTCTGTTCCGATCCCCCTTTTCTTTTCTTCAATGCTTTTCAATATATAGGGGAGATGGGGGATGAATGGGACATTTTTACAAAAATGTTTATTTTAAATATTTTATTTAAGTTATTATCAATATTATATATCACATTTCATAGATTGAGTGTTTGACTACATCTTATGCACAATATTTATTCAAGATTATTATTATACAGAAATGTATTATGAAATTAAAAAACAATTCCTCTATGTCCCAATCACCCACACAGCAGGGATGAATGGGACATAAATATTTCCCTCCCTTTATTCAATGTTAAAGACTAAAAGCTGAAAAAAATGCCTTCTGGGCAAAAGCTGAGAGATTGTAAATTGTAATATGATCTCCAGGATTATTTGTTATCCAATCATATTGGACTCATCTCAGCTTTCCCTTAAAAGGCCCATAAACGGAAGCATTCAATGGCTGAAGACGATGGCTACAATGAGGATGAAATGTTAAAAGAATAAACCATAAATTATTAATTTATCAAACTTTTTATCAAAGCTTTTTATTTATCAAAGCTTTTGGTTCTGAAGCACACTATGGTAGTGAAATCTATAAGGATAGGAAGCAACTAAAAAAAAGTTTATTGCGTATAATTTTAGAATTAAAAATTCTGTTGAAAGTAACAATTCACAGAAATTTGAATGAGGTTATGTGAAGTAATGAGCTTCAATAAAATAACGTTAAAGGGTAGAATAAAATGAGTCTTTAAAACAAATTGATATATCGAATATAAAATTGGTTACCTCAAAAAAAAAAAAAAAAAAAAAAAAAAAACTGAAAGTTTTTGTCAGTATCAATAGGTTTTTGTACATTGTATCCCTACGAAAAAAATTATTTTTTTTTATTAAATTTTTGGCGATTTAAATGGTAATAATTTTTAAATCTGGCATTGCTGTATTTTTTAGTTGCGGTAAATTGCCCGAAACTTTTTCGATCATCCATGTAATTACTATCCTAAAATCATTTATTTTTTTATTCAAGATATACTAATAAGCACGCATCCATTTCAGAATCATAATCGGATTCTGATTCTGAAGGGCTGCGTGCTTATTGGTACATCTTGGATAAAAAAATAAATCATTTAAGAGAGTAATTACATGGTAGATCGAAAAAGTTTCGGGCAATTTACCGCAACTAAAAAATACAGCAATGCCAGATTAAAAAATTATTACCATTTAAATCGCTAACAATTTAATAAAAAAATAAATTTTTTCGTAGGGATACAATGCACAAAAACCCATTGATACTGGCGAAAAACTTGCAGTTTTTTTAGTCAACTAATTAGGTAGATTTCGTAAGAAATACTACCTATTACATTCTCCCCTAAGTTGGAATTTTTGAAAATTTTTTGCAGATCTACGCCACTTATGACTCCCAGAACCTCGCCCCCCCCCCCCACCAGTTCAAAACTTTATCTATCTATCTATGTCACTTTTTTATGGACACGATAACTGCAATAATTCTGCACAAATCTCTTCCAAACTGGTACATAAAATCAAGGGGCATAAAATCTCGGTCAAGTTCGTTAATGGGCAAAATCGAACCAGGGAGGGGAAATGGGTGACTTTTTGTGAAAACAGAAAAAACCCCATAATTTCTTAATTATGATACGTATCGAATCTGTTTAAAGTTATTATTACTTCTAGGAAAAGGGCCGAAAATGTATGTATGACAGATTTTTGATAGCATTAAAAATGGCCCCAAGGGGGGTTTAAGAAGAAAAAAAAATTATAACTTCGTCAATTCACAAGATATCAAATCCGCTTGAATTTATTATAAATCCTCTTAATATTATCTAAAACTTTTATATTGACAAGTTTTTTATAGGACCAACCCTTATAGCAAACAAAATAAATAAATAAATAAATAAAATAAAATAAAAGACATCTAAACTTAATATTCCTTCTTCGGCGTAAAAGAAACAACATACATACATGTTTTTTTTTTTTCTTTGTTCTTTCTTTCTTTTCTTTTCATTTTTTTACATGTTTTTAGCGTGATAATTCATATATTTAATAATAATCTCATTAAGGCATAAGAGGCGCAGACGACCCAACCTATTTTGAGATAACCTCACACCAATGGCTTTAGGTATGTTTTGGCGTCAAAATTAGCACCCCCCCCCCCCCTCCCCACAAATGCACACATAAACTGACGTCTTAATTCAAATGAGCTGGGTATTCCACAATTCCTTAATGATAATGCAAGTTATAATACCAAGACTCTAATTTTTTTAGATATTGCTATGTAAACTTGGTGTAAACTTTACCTTTGAAAGAAAATTTTAAAAGTAGATAATTTCTTAGCATCCGAAATTGCGAATATCTAAAAACTCTTTATAAACGGTATCTCTTTCAGCGTTTTAAACAACTTCTGATTTACAAGTTGAAAATACTCATGTGTCATGTAATTAAAATATATAGATAACTGATAAATCCTTGAAAATTCTACAGGTCGTATCACAAAAAGAACTGGTGGAAATAAGAAGTAATGAGAAGCCCAGATGTGTTTGTGTTCAATTTTTCAGTACTGCTATAGTCAATAGTTTAGGCGTTTCTAAGAAAACAAATTACTATTTTGGAGCGGTTTCAAGTTATTTATATGGGTTCGTTAGTTTCCTATGACTGGTTTCTTTGGTGATACCAGATGCGAAACTTTTTATTGATTGTATCGTATTCTGAAGTCTTCTTCTGAAGTGATCTATGCTTTCTTCAGGACGAAATAGAAATCGGATGTGAAAGAATTTTTCATGATATACCAAATTACTATTTCGGAGCGGTTTCAAGTTATTTATATGGGTTCGTTAGTTTCCTATGACTGGTTTCTTTGGTGATACCAGATGCGAAACTTTTTTTGATTGTACCGTATTCTGAAGTCTTCTTCTGAAGTGATCTATGCTTTCTTCAGGACGAAATAGAAATCGGATGTGAAAGAATTTTTCATGATATACACTCGGTTTCAGCGTACGGGCGTGTATCAAGCAAAAATTGTTAAAAACAATTGTTATAGCAGATAAGTGTTAACGGAGGAAAAGTGCGAAAACAATTCACTGCACTTAAAATAACTTTTCGTTTAACTGTTGTTCTTTCCATATTCAAAGGTGAGAAAAAAATACTTTTATTTTATTCCAAGATGCAGAATATAACTAGTTTCAATTTAAATTTCGTCAGAGAAAATATCAATTAAAGAAAATTTTGGAATAGTAATCCTTTGTGTAATTACACGAGTCATACATTACACAAAATTATTCCTCACTCGGTTATTCTTAATTGTTTTACTTATGTTTAATGAAATTATAAGCTACATAGCAACATATTACATATCTTCAAATTTTCAGATCAAGTAAAAAGAAAAATAACTTTGCCAATAAATTTGATCTTTTTTTTTTTTTTTTTTTTTTTTTTTTTTGCTATATTTCCTTTTTTTTTTTTTCAAGATTTCGTGTAAGAAAGAATGCCTATACGCACAAGGCGCATGCGGTAAAAAAAAAAAAAAAAAAAAAAAAAAAAAAAGATGTATACTAAAAAATTAGTATATGTATTTTTTTCCTGTTCATCAGGCAGTTAACTATTTGTGTTTTCTTTGACTTTCATTTTTATTAGGGTTTCGTTAATTTCACGAAACCCTATTACTCCCGCTCCGTTGTCTGTCCGTCACAGAGCCGTTCTCAGAACCTATATAACTTACAGAGTTGAAACTTTGTGTATACATAACTAAATATCTGCTATGAATCTCAAAATATTAAAATTTGAAAAAATCGTATTATTTTAATAGAGATAAAAAAAAACCAAAATTCTAACAGCCTTTTCCTATTAAATTTAAACACTTTTCGTTATAACAGTTGCCAACAATTAAAAATCCACAATAAAATTCTTTCTACAATAATTAATTTTCTATTGAAAGATTTCCACGTGAAAAATGAAAATGAAATAAAAAGTTTCCATAATAGAAAAAAAAAAGAAAGATTATGGCGTCATATGGGTAATAAAATGGAAATTTTCAAAGATTTCTCAATAATACAATGAGTATAAGTATATGTATGTACAGAAAGCAGATTAATATCACGTCATTAGAAAATTAAAAAGAAAATTAACTTGAGGTCATATTTGAAGTTAAACGGATTTCTCAAATGTTTGAGAATAATACAAAGCGAGTATCAATATGAGTAATAGAGAATAGTAAATATATGACATTATAAATAGGTGTTCATTTGTTAATGTCTGTAAATTTACTATGTATTGTCCATTTTACCAATTTTCATTCAGACATTATTTAATAAACATGGTCAAAATTTTTCACTAAAAACGTCCCCCATTTAAAAAAATTCCCTGACGGCTCGGCCTACAGGCACAGGTAGATTTCGAAGACGCAGACCGTGGGGCGCCTGTTTGTCAGGAATTGCGGAAGAAATAACCTTTTTGCGATGATGCGGCAGTTGGAACCGCCTACTTCGAAACCTAATTTGTTTGTTTGCAGGCGGAGCCAGCAGGGATTTTTTTTTTTTTTGGCTATAAGAGTTGGTCCTATAAAAAACTTGTCAATATAAAAGTTTTAGATAATATTAAGAGGATTTATAATAAATTTAAGCGGATTTGAAATCTTGGGAATTGACGAAGTTATGAATTTTTTTCTTCTAAAATCCCCTCTCTCCCCCCCCCCCCCCCCCGCTTAAGGCCATTTTTAATTATATCAAAAATCTGTCATACATAATTTTTCGGCTCTTCTCCTAGAAGTAATAATAACCTCAAACGGATTCGATACGGATCATAATTAAGAAATTATGGGTTTTTTTCAGTTTTCACAAAAAGCCCCCCCCCCATCCCCCCCCCCCTTGGTTCGATTTTGCCCATTAACGAACTTGGCCGAGATTTTATGCCCCTTGAAATTAGCAAAATGTTAATAACGTTATATATGTACAGCCCCCAAAATTGGCCCCTTCTGGCTATTGCTTAATTGATTTGCAATCTTAAACTGAAATATCTTCAGGTATTGTCATTCACAAACTAAAATCGAATTGTGGTTTCCAGTTTTTGATAAAAGTAAAGTAAATTTCATAAAATCTGTGAAATTTGGCTATTAGGATTAAATTTCTGGATAATACTGATCAACAGAAGTAAGTGTGTATGATCACTTTGTGTGTATGTCCGCAATATCGAAAAAAAAAAATTAAAAAAAATAAAACAAGGGCTTTCAAATATTGTTTGAGTGCAGCACTAACTGAAACTCCAAAATTTTAATTGATATTTTTTATTGCTAATAATAATAGTAATAATAAAAATTTTCTTACTAAAATAAATTTTCTGCACCATCAAACATTAGGATAAAATTATTTTCGATTTTCGAGGATGTTTTAAGCTCAACTAATTTTTAGTATATTACGTAGTTTAAATAGCCATCTATAGACGTGAATGTCTTAAAAGTGCATTTCGAACTGTGTTAATTATTTTCCAGCTGAAATATATTGATTATATTCTAAGGAATGTTTGTAGAATATAATAAATTCATATAGAAGCCTTCTCCCAGAGAAATGAGGCACATTGCCGTTTATGAATGATGATTGGCAGAGCTTAACAAATGCGGTCGCCAGGTCGCCACTGGCTACCAAGTTTTTTGATCTGGTGATCAAAATGATTGGATCTTTCGGGGTGATTTCTGTAAAAAAAATTGACATGCACAAATGGCATTTTTTCTCTCCCCTACTCCTACTCGTGCGCGACAAGCAGTGATCTTCCTCTTCTCTCGTACTTTTAATGGAAGAACTAAATTTAAAAGGCATTTTCCAATTCGTGCACAGAAAACACAATTCTTTTCAGCTATAGCCAACTAATATGTGTCACGTGATTGGAATGTGAGGGAGGGAAGATATTTCAATAAAACACTAAGCAATAGTGTCAATTCAATCTCTGAGGCATCAAAAATTGGATAATATGCTAAAAAATGCTCGAGTTTTTTTTTTTTTTTTTTTTTTACGTTTCAAATCTGATTTATGTCTTTATATAAGTTGTCAACATAATATAAGTGATTATAAGTTTTATAAGTTTCATTAGAAAACATAGTTTATGTTTTCTTTCTAAATTATGTACTATTTTAAACTACGTAACTAATAATTCTAAACTATGCTTGTTATTATTTTTTCTCAATTAATTCATAAAAAAACTCTCATTTTTTTTGTTTTTAAATCGATGAAAGGGAAGCGGAGGGGGGGGGGGGTTATAAAAGTTTTTTACTGGCGACTATTCTTTTTTTTTTCTGGCTACCAGATTTTATCAAGTTTGTAAAGCCCTGGTGATTGGTGTAAGTGCAATTTTAGTTATGCTATCAGTGTTACTGTTGAAATAAATGTTATCATATTCTGTGAAATACATTAATATCTAAAGATCATACACTGTAAAAAATGACCGATGTTTCTTATTTTATGAAAATATGCTATAACCACGAACGAAAATATAATATAATCTTCTGAGTTATCCGGAATTTCACATAGCATGTTACATTGTCTTTTGAATCCTCAGAAACGAATACATTTTCAAAATTTAAAGAATAATTTATAAAAACAAATTATTTCTAGCTGCCCGAATTTTTCAGAAACGTTTCCGAAGGGTTTTTATAGTGTATTAATTAGTGTCCTAAGGCTGGAATACCTGTTTTTCGAATGTTATCCATTCTGAAGTACACGTTTTCAACCGCATAAGTTAATTTATACATGAAAGAGTAAAGAAATAATCTTAATTTTAATGTTATTGTTAACTCTGTTAATTTTGCATGTTTGTCTGTTAAACATTGTTTTTGAGCATCAAAATGTTTACTTGAGAATTGATAGCATTCGAAAAACAGGTATTCCAGGCTGAGGACACTAATTAATACACTATAAAAATCCTTCGGAAACGTTTTTGAAAAAATCGGGCAGCTAAAAATAATTTGTTTTTGTAAATTATTCTTAAAATTTTGAAAATGTATTCGTTTCTGGGGATTCAAAAGACAATGTAACATGCTATTTGAAATTTCGGATAACTCAGAAGATTATATTATATTTTCGTTCGTGGTTATAGCATATTTTCATAAAATAAGAAACAGCGGCCATTTTTTACAGTGTATGCAGGACTGCACAAAACAATTCGAATGCATTACAGTCGAAAATTGTTGGAAGTCAATTTTAAACTGTGTTATGTACTTTTAATTTTATCGTTGAGTTAAGTTTTAGTATACCATGTTCTACATAAAAACATAATGGCTGCATAAATAAATTCGAATAGCATACTGCCTATGGGTGGTAATAGTTAAAATATATTTTTCAACTGAATTAAAAATCTTCCCTGGACCGGCCGCATGATTTTTCTTTGTCCTTTGGTTACAGCATTCTGCGTAGTCTGAAAAAAAAAAAATAACAAGAACGAAAAATCATGCGTCAAGCATAGATTATGTAACACTTTCCAACGCTTCCAAAATAATTTTACAAATCATACCGTTTAATAAGCTGAAAGATAACATCTAAGTAAAGAATTTGGAAAACGTATACCATACTTAAAAAAAAAAAAATTCAGAAATTTTCAACATATACAATATTCGGAAAAATATCCGAATACTTTTATTCAGCCCTGTATATGATCTATACATTTTTATACATGCTACATAGGATGCTAAATTTTAGTTCAGTTAGAAAACGCTTAGCACAGTTTAAAATTCTCCTTATGGAGTTTCTGTCCATAAACGGAAATGTGTTCGCGAACTTTTGTGCTGCCTTGTATATGATCTACAGAATTTATACACACCACGCCGTAATAGACAAAAAGTGCGTTAAATTTAAAATCGCGTTCAGTAAATTAAAACGCACGTCCAGGAATTATTGTTAACAGACAGTACAGAATTCTTTTGTGTGTCCCTGTAAATGAACGATGACTGCTATACACACAATATTCTGTAGTAAGCCTCTTGTAATGCACCTTAGTGATATATATAAATTTCAATGTGTTTAAAATAGTGAAACATTATTTAAATAAACTGCAGACGATTTTTCTCCATAGACATAATGTAACGGAATTATTTTGAGTGTCCCTGTAAAAAAACTATAAGTGTTACACACTTCCGTTGAAATAGGGAACATGTTATAGATAACGACAATAACATATAAAAATTGCAGAGCAATCCGAGCATATTTATGGGAGTTAGAGCACGGACAGATGGCCATCCGGCCAGACGGCAGACAAACCGAAGTCATAAACACTTTTCAACTAGGTTGGAAAGTGTTAAAAATAAAGCGTTCAATCTGTTATTTAAATATATTTATTCATATACTATATATTTATTATTTATAAATAAATATTTATCTAAAAACCAATTTTATTCTATTAAGTGGCTAATTTTACTAGAAAGCAAAAATGACGTAATTTTTTTCATTTGACTTGTCTGATGTATAAATGCTTTTTTCTTTTAAACAGTAATTTGTAATGTATAAATAGTTACAGGGATAATTAACTTCTGCGTAATCAGTGGAAATATGCTTTAAATCTTTTTCAAATTCCCAGCTCAACAATATGAAACTGTCTGAAATATTTTCGTCTTATTTTTAACTGTAAAAGCATGACATTAGCAGGTTTGACATTTGAAGAGATTTGGAATCGAGTAGTGTTTTCCATTTTTTGTTAAATAAATTGTTTATCGAGATATAAGTGATTATTGTCACATGATGACAGATTTTTCTCCTTCCTTTACCGTGCTATCGTGTCCGGAAATTTGATTCAAAACGCCAATTTCGACAATATTTTCTGAAAGATCTTTTTTATTTTTCAAAAAGGGAAAACGCTATTCAATTACACAGATTCTGAATAAGAACACCTGCTAATTTTATGCTTTTCTGAAAAAACTTGAATTCATTAATTAGCTCTTTTCGATTTGAGAAGAGCTTTAATAAATTACTGAGAAATATTTTCAAAAATCTTCATTTTATTATACACAGGCTTCGATCATGACTAATTGGGGCCCTGGACAAAGATAAATTAAGGGGCCCCATTCGAATCGTTGCAACATTATTCAAATCGAACTGATATGTGTAATGCATAAACAATATTATCATACCTTGGATTTTAAATAGAAGAAAATTCTTAGCCCCGTCAATTCTAAATTAAGTACTTCAATTAATAAAAATACTCTTTTTTTTCCTTAGTACAGAACAAAACTCCTTTATATAACTTTATAAAATTGTTATATTACTTTAAGATGAATTTAATAATTTCAACTTATGGAAGAGTATCAAATATGTACATGTAAATATGAGTTAATCAAGCTACTTTTTTTTTTTACATATTTTTAAGTTGTACTACACACAACACAATATCAAATCAAATAGATTCTACTTCACAAGTAGAAAGTGTTTATTTCCATAAATCTAGAAAGATGGTAATTGGGTTGAGATTAGATAAGATGGTTGAGATTAGTCCACTAACATCAAAATATAACATTTTACTCAGGGATATCCTCATGGTTTCGCCCTGTACTTATTTAATTTTTCTAGGCGTGGAGTGGGTATAGACAACAGGTGCAAACTAGAGCCCTTTAGGTTTGAGTAACAAAAGGGCTTAGGTTTGAGTAACAAAAGGGCTTAGGTTTGAGTAAATAAGATATAAACTTGTATTATGATTTTGACAGACTATGTCAGGTAAATAGAAAGACCTTTAGGATAGAAATATGAAATTCATTCATATCTCTTTGTATTTAAAGAGAGGAAAATGGTTTGTAAACTGTATCAAAATCCAGTAATGTGTTTCAACCGGTTTCAACAAAACTTATTGCAACTAAGGAATGCAATTAATATTGAAATACCCTGAAAATCTCCCGATTTCTAACATTATTTCTACATTCTAACATATTCTAAAATTTTTAAATCATAATATATATCTATTTATTTATATATTCATATATATATATATATATATATATATATGTATATATATATATATATATATATATATATATATTGAAAAGCATTGAAGAAAAGAAAAGGGGGATCGCAACAGAAACATGTTTTTAAGGTGATTTCTCTAATGACCTGCTCAACAACAAGAAACTGTCAGACAAATTTTCTGACCCATTTTTTAACGCATTGGCATAAAATTGGAAGGCCTGACTGTTGATTTGGAATTAAAATGAGATTTTCATTTTTGATAAACAAATTACTTATCGAGTTAAAAGTGATTTGTGTCGCGTGACGACACGTTTTTCCCCTTTCTCGTGCTGTGGCGTCGGAAATTTGGTTCAAAACGCCAGCTTTGACAGTATTTTCTGAAAGATCTTCTACTTTTACCAAAAAATGGAAATATTCTTTCAATTACAAAGTTTTTGAATAATAACACTTTCCAGTTTTATGCGTTTCTGAACAAAAATGAATTTAGAAATGTGTCAGAAAGTGGCTTTTTTTAGATTTGAGAAGAGCCTGAAGGGATAGTTTTCGTCTAATAATAAATTCGTCTAAAAAAAAGCAACCCCTGGAGAAAAAAAATCATGAATGATAATATATTTAAATTTTAAAAGTGGGAGAAAGAAAATAAATAAATAAAATGTTATTAAAAATCCGATTTTTAAATCTTTTACATGTGGTATAATATTCAACTAGAAACCCTTTTTAAATAAATATATGAGGAAGCATTAACATTTTAAAGATAAAAATAACAAACACACACAAAGAAGGAAAACAGAACTTTATTAAATGCATTTCAGGATTTCATCAACTAGGTGAAACAGTTTACAAGTGTTTGTAAATACTTTTAAGAAATATTGTTCTAATGCACATACACCATTTTAATAGCAAAAATTCAAAACTGATATTGTTACGAAATTACGAGTTGTTTTGGACACTGGGTTTATTTCTTTACGGGTGTTCACGAATTTCTCATTTTATTACACAATGCGACATATTAAAATATAACTCATTTTTATATGTAGGCATAGCCGGATTAAGGGGGGGCTACAGCCCCGGGCCCCAACCTGCCAGGGGGCCCTCAGCAGTGGCTTAAGTCGTATCAAAGTTTCGTTTTTAAAATGACTTAATTTACAAAAAAAAAAAAAAAGGTAATCATAGAAATGGTGAGAAAAAATTCATTTAGTCCTCCAAGTCTTTTTTCTTTTTCTAATTCTAAAGCTTTGAAAATCCGATATAACTGTTGCTATCCTTTTCGTATTTTAACCCTCTTTCCCCGAGACAAACGAAGAAAAACAACTTTATTTTATTTCCCTCTTCTACTTTGCAATCTCAAAAACACATGTGCTTAGCATAAGTTTTCCAAGAAATTACTAACGAGCACAGGACCGATTCCCTACTGTGTGACATCTACACTTCCAAAGGACATTGGCCAGTAAGTACCTTTCAACAGTGCGCAAGTGACCATGGTGAAATCGCCTTTATATCGTTTCCTCTCCTGCACAAAATCCATGAAAAAAAAAAAAAAAAAAAACATAGAATAGAAGGGTATGTTCAAAGGGGCGACATGCAGTTCCACGAGGGGTGAAAAAAAACTAACGAATATATAGGGCACTAACATCTAGGGTTTTGCCCCGCATCTAGTTTAAAGCTCCGCCTTGACCAATAAGATACAGGGGGAGCAGATTAGAGTGTCTGAAAGGGGGGGGGGGGCGGTGAGGGATTTGACGCTAAATGATGTAGAGGAGACGTATGTGAATGAGGTGGGGGCCCTAGGCTTTTAGCGACAATAGAGGAAGTAAAGGTTGTAAACTTGTTCTGTTGTTGTTTTTCTTAGAAATTCTCCAACCACATTTCCAAGAAAATAAGTAGGATTCGGACAGAAATGGTTTTTGATCATGCAGTAAATTGAATATATACCCATTCATTGAGGATTTTTTTTTAAGAATTAAAAATCTTTGTTTACATTCATTTGTAAACCAAAAACTCAAATGCGGTTTCTTTTGTTTATGTTTTACTTTTTGGTATTTTTTCTTTTCTTTTCTTTTTTTTTTTTTTTTTCTTTTCCAGACCGTAAAATAGCGTTAAATGCTTCATTTAACCGATGAGTAAAATTTCAAAACAGAGCGTAATGACAATATAAAATGAAAAATGGTATCTTCATAATAAATTTTCCAGAGAAAGAAAAGAAAATGTTTCAATGTGAATTGTTTTTCCAGTTAATTAAAAATATTTTACGTACAAATTAAATGTATATTTAGAATTTTCAATAATATGAATTAGAGATGGGAATGCTCGAAAAAAACCCGGAAACTTTGGGGAAAAAAACTGTTTTTTTTTTTCCGGTTTTTTCCGAAGGTGTATTTTTTAATTTTTCCAATGAAATTTAATTTATAAAATAACACATTCAAAATGTTATTAGGGCTGCATTCTGATATTTTTTTATGTTCAGTGTCTCACATGAAAATGTTAACTATGAAAAATATGATCTGTAAGCAGTTTAGGAAAAACTTCAGTCCTTTAAAGGACCCTTTACAATTTTTTCACCTTAAAACATAGAACCCTTCACAAAATTCGGAACATTTTTCAATCTTCATTCTGAATTCTGTAGAAATGTAACAATTTTAGAATAACAAAACCTGTCAGGTAACAGCTGAAATCATCAATGAATCTATCATCTAGTTGCATATATGTATGAAGGATCTTAATAAAAAGAACCTAAATATAATGGGAATTCGCAAAATTTTGATTTTATTTTTTATGACAATTTTGTCACATTTTTTTTTTTTTTTAATAAGGCAATATTTTTTATACAATGGTTTACAAAAACAAGATCGCATGAAAAAAATGTAAGCAGACCCATGCAACTACTCTTGTTAAAAATGAAAGTGCAAAATTTTTTCAATAATACCAATAGTTTAAAAATTGAATATAAAACTTGAAACATGCATTTATTTTTACTGGCATAGCTGCGATTTTTCATGTAATCAGATGATAATCTCCAGAAATATTTAACTATTATTAGAAACAAATTCTTTTTTAATAACATGCAATTGAAATTATTTAGTCTTTTCAAACTTTTGTATCTTCTCTTCCTTTTATTTAAAATATCGATTCTAAGACTTATCTAACTGTATAGATATTTTTTTAATTTAAATGCATACAAACAAACTTTGCAAAGAAAATGTAAATTTTCTGATAAAAATTGTTTTCAACTAAATATTTCAAAGTATTAAAAAATCCACCTGTTTTATAAATTTCATTAAAGAAATATACATACGTATATATATTACTTTGGTATTAAGAATCTAAAACTTAAACTAAAACCAAAACATATAGGGTTAGTTTAGGTTTAGACTGGAAAGCTTATACCAAAACTAAATATATGGGAAATGAAAATTCTATAATTGTAAGGAGAAAAAAAAATGCAATATTGTAAATCAGTATACATTTTTAAGGAATGGAAGATAAAATGATAATATTTATAATGTCACAACTACAATAATTTGTTTCTTTCAAATGGTATCATTTATATACTTAAGCAATACTATGTTGAGGTGATATTTAATGCAATTTAAATTTTCTTTCAAACTGCAGTGTTATTGGTTGAAACTCATAAGCTTTTTTGTTGTTGTTGTTGTTATTTTTAAAATTTTCTCTACTGATAATTGAAGAAATGCAACTGAAAAATCATTTCAACATGGACATGATACAAATAATGGTGTTAAATTAAGCAAGAAAAGCTACTGTGAAAATTCTCAGACTGAAAAACTAAACTTTTAAAAGCTGACTTTTTTTTTTCTTTTTTGTAATATATTCATGTAAAGTAAAAAAAAAAAAAAAAAAAAAAAAAAAATATTTTTTAGTATGCAGAAATTTAAAAAATGTTTATTATTTTATATTTTTTAAGAAAATGTAACTTATTTTTGAAAAACATTTGGAAGAAATAAATTTTTTCAGAAAAAACTGTTTTTTTTTCCGCCACTTCAAAATTTCCGGAAATTTTACATCTCTAATATGAATATAATACATTAACATTTAAAATGCAACAAGTCTATGCAATAGTTTGATATCAATTTTAAATGTGATTGATTATTCTTTAATGACATTAAAAATATCAAAGGTCTTTACCACCTTTAACTCGTTGTTACATCAAAATGAATTACTTTCAATTATTCTCAATTTCCATGCAATTAAATATATATTGCAAGCCACATCTATGCAACATATATATATATATATATATATATATATATATATATATATATATATATATATATATATATTTTTTCAAACGTGAAAATAAATTTCTAATTATACAAATCTATACGTTATCTATACGTTAGAGTAGCTAAGCTATTTTCGATTTAGTTACTGAATTAATATATGCATATATATTTTAAAATATAAAAGTGACTGAATTAATAGATGTACATATATTTTAAAATATAAAAGTTCAACTTTGTAACCTATTTTCAGGGCAAATTATTTATATAGGGATGTGAGTAATAGTGATTTGGCCGAATACAGAATATTCAGTAACAATTTGAGGCCAAAAAACAACCTTTTTTTTCTCCAAAAAAAATATTTTTTTATTATACATACAATTTTAAAATAAGAAAATAATTAAACAGAAATTTGTTTTTGTTTTTTTATTTATTTATGTGATTTAAATTTCCAATAGCTTGATGTATTTCTTGTAATACTTCAACTAGCTTGATGCTAACAATAAAACAACTTTTACCACATATAAATTATAATAGTGCAATTTTATCTACAGGAAAGAAATTCATAAACATTTTATCTGAAAAAAGAACTCATTAGTCATTATCACTGTTAAAGCATTTTTGAATTTATATAATTTATTTTAGCACAAAAAATTAAGAAATTGCATTTTATTATTTTGTTCTTAGATAAATCAAATTGATTTACTCTAAATCAGGATGGCATGTTAAGGGTGGTTCTTAAATGACCTGCTCAACAACGCAAAACTTTCTGACACATTTTCTTACTCATTCTTAAACTCAAATTGATAAAATTGGCAGGCTTGATTATTGAAGCGATTTGGAATCGAGATGAGTTTTCCATTTTTTGATAAATACATTACTTATCGAGTTATAAGCGATTCGCGTCACGTAACGAAATGTTTTTCACTTTTCTCGTGCTGCAGCGTCGGAAATTCTGTTCAAAATGTCGACTTTGACAGTATTTGCCTTTATAGGAAAAAAAAAAAGGAAATCGTCTTCTGATCACAAAGTTTCTAAATATAAGAACACCTGCCAATTTCATGCGTTTCCGAACAAAAATGAATTAAAAAATATGTCATAAAGTAGCTAGTTTGGATTTGATAACAGCTTTGTGTTATTTCCATTAAAATATGAAGAATGAACTTCACCTTTACTATACAATGATACTTTTATCCTCTCTTAAATTCAAAATAAATGATAATATCTCTCATAATAAATAGTGAGATTTTTCCTGAAATAACCTTTAGTTCGAAATAAATTTTTTTGCGAAGATATTTGTGTCCCTATAGTGATCAACAAATTTCTAAGAATGAGTATTTTCTGAAACTAGACTTTCTATCTTAAATTACAAATTAAATTAAAGCAATAGATTTGGTTAAAATAGTAATATATATTTGTTTAATAAAATCTTTGACAATAGAACCAGCATATATACAATATAAAACAACACAAAAGTTCTACAATTTACTCAACATGCATTAAAAGCATGCTCTCAAACTGTTGGAACAATATGAATTAAATAAATCTAATATATATATATATATACATATAATAAATGGTAGTATACGAATAACTGTAATTTTGCGCAATTAAGAAGGAATATAACTTCATAAATGTGTTAGAAAATAGACAGTTTGAATTAGAGAGACCAAATGCAAAAAAATATTTTTATTTAAATTTTTTATCCTGAATTTATTTGGCGAAATATCTGTAATACTCGTCGAGATATCAGCAATATTCAGCGAGATATCTTACAATATTCGGCTGAAACATTCGAACAACTAGCCTTCAGTATTCGGTTAAGCGAATATTCACAAAATGGCCGAATACTGAATAGTGGCCGAATATTTGTCCCATCTCTAATGTAATATGTGTGTGTGTGTAAATAAATAAATAAAAGTATGTAAGCATATAACAGTTAAAAGACAATACAGAAACATCATACACAAATGGGGGAATAAAAATCAAAAATTGAAATAGGAATACATACCTGTTTGAATAACATCCAAAAGAGGGAGAAGAAAAAATAAAATTTATGACCAAGATAAGATAAATCAAATTGAAAAAAAATAAGTGAATTAATGAAATATTTGTGGAACTTCGTAGCAGAATCGTCGGGCCCAAATTACTATATAGATTCCACAAAAATTTTAATATTTCATTCTTGTACATGCTAGAATAAGCAAAAATAATACAAGATTTGGGCAATCGCACATTTATAGACCGGAAAATGAAAGAAAATATGAAATGAAAAAGCTAGAAGTGAGGTAGATTTCCTCATAAGAAATCAGGAATACATGCGTAATATATATATATTTATTTAAGCCACTTGATTTCATATGAGAAGTATCAAAATACATGTAGGGAGGAAATGTACAACTTTTTATATATTTAATAGCATAGCAATTATTTCTTTTATTTTTAAATTTTAAGTAAGTCAAAAGCTAACTGGAAATATCAAGAAATTTATTATACTTGGTATGTATTTCCATTTTATATAAAAGGGTGAATAACTTGATTACTCAAAGAAAATGCTGATGTTTCAAATTATATTAGATTTAATTTAATATCATTTTAAACTGAAATGATTTTTATGCTAGATAAAAACGTGTTATTTAAAAAATTTGCTGCACTTAGTTATTTTACAAGCCTAAGGAATTAGTTTAGATTATGTTATGTTCATCTTCGATTGTCATGCATTTTTACATAATTGTAAAATTGTAGAAAAATTATGTAAAATCCCCCCCCCCCTACCCCAACCACCACTGTGACTGGAGTTTGGAGTTGTTGAGCGGGGAAATATATATATATTACATTTTTCGGTAACGGCAGAACATCTATCTGAAAATGTTGTCAAAGTTGGAGATTTCAACTGAATAACCAGGAGGCGAGTATGTGGGAGAGGAGAAAAACTGTCGTCATTCAACGATTTTCCTAACTTAAAAATTGCAATTCATTTTTTCTATGTTCAAATCAGAGCAGCAGAAAGGATCATGCGAGTGGTGCCCCCGCACCAGGCACCGTCAATTGGGGTAGGCGTAGACAGGCTTCATCGGCGCCGTCAGTCAGTAATCATGGAAAGGTACAGAATTACAATTTAAAAAGAAAAAATCCACACGGGTATTACAATCAATTGGTTTTCTCGAGAAATAAATCTTCATTTCTCAAAGTAATGAACTTCGATGAAAAATGTAAAAAAAAAAAAAAAAAAAAACATAGCTCACGGCTAGATCTTTCGTAAAATAATCCTTTGAACAAATATCTCTATTTAAAGCACTCTAAAAAAACTCAAGTGATTAAATGTAAAAGTACAATAATATTAAAAGTAAAAAATAAAACGTTTTCAAGAATGTTATGTATGTAAATTCAGCTTTTTAACACTTTCCAACATAGTTGAAAAGTATTTCTGATTTCGGTTTGTCTGTCCGTGCTCTAACTCTCGTAAATATACTCGGATTTCCCTCTAATTTCTTCATGTTTATTAACATTTACTACAGCATGACCGCTATAGAAATGTAAGTGTGTTAGCATTTATAGTTTTTTTACAGGGATAGTCAAAAGTATTCCTTTACATTACGAACAATGGGAAAAAATCGCTTCAAGTGCATTTCAATTATGTTATACCACTTCAAACATAATAAAACTGATACGTATTGATGTATACTAAAACATGTATTCTGTAGAATATGGGGTGCAAACCATTTATTATTTATTTACAGGGCCACACAAAAGAAATCCGCTACATAATGCTGTAGGGTAATCTTTAAAATTCTCTAATTTTTTTAAAACATTTTCTGCTCTGTTACATTATTTTAACAATACATAAACGATCACAAAATTTCCCCCTCCACGCCATTTTAAATTGGCGTTTCTCCTTTGTTCTCCCCCCCCCCTTCTTACCAAGCACAAAAAAATTAAAGTCTTTAAAACCCCCTAGTTTAAATTTTTTGTCCTATTTGTAAATATTTTAGTAACGTGAAAAAACAGTCATCTAATAAACTCCACCCGCAAAATCCGAAAAAAAATATATATATATAAAAAAAATAATAAAAATAAGTTTCTCCTCTTTAACCTCTCACCCCTCCCCACTCCCCCTTCAGCTCACAAAATTAAAAATCTTTAAAAGTCTACGTTCTTTTAAAAATTTTCTGCTCTATTTGTTACTTTATTGTAACAATCAATAATTAACCATCTGAATGCCTCCCCCCCCCCCCCCCCCGTTTCGAATCTTTCCTCTTAGCATACAAAATTTAAAGATTTTATTTTCTGTTCTATTTAATTTTTTTATTTCCACGAAAAATAATAAAGAATTAATCATCTAAGAAACCTCCTACCAGCCCCATACAGTTTCTGCTTCACCTCATCCCCCCCTCCCCCCCCGAAGCTCACAAAATTAAAAATCTTTAAGTGTCTTTAATTTTTGTAAACTCTTTTTGCACTATGTTACTTTATTTTAATAATAATAATGAATATTCATTTAAAATACTCCCCCCCCCCCAAACCACCCAAAATTGCTTCTCCCTCTGCCCTTCTATTTTCTACCACAAAATTTCTTTACTCTTTAAAACTTTCATTTCTTTTTTTTCTGCCCCAGTTATAAATATTTGGCAATGATAAATAACTATAGGCAATCTTCTAACAAACCTCTTTCCCCCCAAAATATTTTTCCTTCTCTCATTTTGATCCCCCCTCCCCCCTCTCCCCTCCCCAGTTTCCCAAGTTTAAAAATCTTTAAAACTTTTTTTAAAAACTTTTCTGTTCTGTTTGTTTCTTTATTGTAACAATATAATTGCTCATTTAAATCCCCCCCCCCCCCACACACACACATTCCCGATTTTTTTTGCTTTTTCCTTTTCCCTTCCCAGTACAAAGTACACAAAGTTGAAAAATATACAAGCTCTTCAATATTTAATTATTTTCCTGCCCTACTTATAAATCTATAGTAATGATAAATAATCCTCTAATTGAACCCAAAATTTATATATATAAAGCTTTTAAAGTAAATTTAAACTCATCTTCGATATTTCAAGTGACAAACAGCATGTTATTCCATATTCATCATGAGAAGTTTGTGGAGTAAATATTAATCTTTTTATGCTTGTATATCTTTTCTTCTATTTCCAACTAGACATTTAAAAAATATACTTTATAATAAACAAGAGCGAAAACCCATGAGTCAAGCATAGATTATGAAATATTTTCCAAGATGTCCAGACTACTTTAAAAAAAATCCCTTTTTATAAGGTGAAAGATGTCTAACAATTAATTCATAAACAAGGGATTACAGTAGCGGGAACATTAAATAATTAACAATGCAAGGTCAATGTCAAACCGGGCGGGGAAGTCTACCTTTCGGCTTAAGTTCAACCAGCCCCACCCAGCAGGTTTGTTTACTATGCGGCAAAGCCTTAAAAGATAATTATTAAAGTTGAGAGAAAATAAATACAAAAAAATTCTAATAGCTCACTTATTGAACGATAAACAATTAATAAATCCGATAATGACAAAGAAAATAATCAAAGTTTGAACAGTAGCATATCGAGTGTATAAAAAGACATATTTGGAGGGAAACTTGAATAGTCGAAAAAATATCTGAATACTTTTGTGCAGCCCAGTTTATGATCTATAGATTTGTATATATAGTATGCTAAAATTTAGTTAATGTGGGAAATGCATAGCACAGTTGTAAATTCCCTTTCAGTAATTTCTATCAATAAATGAAAATGAACTCTACAGCTTTTGTGTTGCCCTGCATATCATTTATAGTATTTATACACAACACATCTACGCTACACACTACATTTTCAATACCGAACATTTCATAGTATACCTCATTGGCATTTATCAATTGCATGACTATACATATATATTTACGCGAGTTAGAGCATGGACAGACAGACAGACCGAATTCATAAGCACTTTTCAACTATGTTCCGAACTCTTTTGTGCAGCCCTGAATACGATCTATAGATTTGTATATAGACTTAATAGAATTCTAAATTTTAGTTCAGCTAGGAATCGCGTAGCACAGTTTAAAATTCCCTTCTGAAATTTCCGTCATTAAACGGAAATATATTCGAGACTTTTTGTGCTGCTCTGTATAGGATCTGTAGAACTGATACACACCAAGTAATCGCCACAAGATAAGTTCAATTTAAAAACGCGTTCAGCAACTGAAAAAGCACTTTCAATCAACAATTATTGTTATTGTTAACGGACATTACCGAATTCTTTTGTGTGTCCCTGTCCATGAACGATGAATGGTATACACACAGTATTCTATAGTTAATCTCTTGTAATGCACCTCAGTGGTCTATATTAATTTGAAATAGGGAAACATTATTAAAATAAACACGAAACGATGTTTCTCTGTAGACCGTAATGTAATGGAATTCTTTAGATTGTCCCTGTAAAGGCTACGCTCTTCCTCTTCAATACGGAACATGCCGTAGTAAACTTCAATGACGTATATCAATTGCATGGCAATCCGAGTCTAGTTACGCGAGTTAGCACGAACAGACAAACAAACCGATTTCATAAACACTTTTCAACAAAGTTGGACAGTCTTAATAAAATGATTTTAGCCGTATAATTAACTGCTAATTAATACTCGGTAATTAATCTGAAAACTGACTAAGTTTATCATTTTTTTTAACACTTTCCAACACTGTTGAAAAGGGTTTATGAATTTGGTTTGTCTGGCCGTCTGTCTGTTTGTTCGAGCTGTAACTTGAGTAAATATAGTCCGATTGTGTAGAAATAACAACTTTACATTTTAATTTATGATTAAACCCTCACCAACTATGTTTAAACATATCTCTGCGAATTTTTATGATAATATGCTGAAATTTTGTATATGACCTTATTAGAGTATTATTTCGGGGCACAATTTACTCACTGAAAAGTTTTTGTACGGGAGACGTATAAAAAATTTAATTTTGTATTTGTTCAAATTTAATTCCCTGAATATTTTAACCGATTTCACAAAATTCTGAAAAAAAACAACAACCTAGTATCAGTAAATTAACCAATATAGGGGGGCACGAAAAATTGAAAATGCTCTGGGCACAGAAACTTGCTAGTCGTGCCCTGTATATATACAAATAGATAGATCATATATAGCGATTCACAAAAGAATATGAATTATTTTCCAACTATAGATGGTAACTGCCGAAATTGAATTTTCGAATGTGTTTCTAAAATGTTTTCTTTGACATCATCTTTCCCCTTATTAAACATCGAAGTTTTTTGTTACAATATTCTGAATGTGTTGGAAAGTTTTTCATAATTGATGCTTGATGCATGATTTTTCTTTCTTTTTTTCCAGTTAGGTTTTCCATTTAAACATATTCATAGGTACTTTATGCAATTAGAATTTTAATCTCAAAAAAATATATCCTATTTTACTAAAATCAGATTTTTTTTTTTTCCAATTCTGTTTTTTTTTTTTTTTTTTCTCCTGTGTTAAAATACTGAATCAATAATTGCACATTTCTAAAACAAATAACAATCTTTGTTTCTATGCAAATACAGTTTTCAAAGATAAATATCCAGCGTAAATTAAAATGATCGTTATAATATTTTCTTCTTTCAACCCGATAAAAATTCAGCAGATAAAAGATTATCAAGGTGACCTTTTAGCATAATACAAACACCCCTCATTCCCGCAATCTCCACAAGACAGATGTAACTTTTTCCAGGAAGTGCTGGTCAGTATACAGGCCGGCGACACTCGCCCACCCATTTCGAAAAGGGAAGCAAGCATGTTTCCCCCCACGGTGTTCGCTAGGTAACTCCCACACACCTCCTATTTTGGGGGCTGAAAAAGTATCCTACCCTCCCGAAATTCGTTAGCTTTCCCCCTTTAGCGCAACCGAAATACACCGGCAGAAAATAAACAAGTGCGCAATTTTGCTTCGTACAACTCCCCTAGTGGGGGTTTAGTTGAGTGTTGAATTGCTCCGCCCATAAGGTGAAGACAGGGGGGAAGCAAAAAGAGGAGCACTTGTCCAGCCGTCCAGTCGCTCGAGTGTCCTTCTATGTCCTCAAAGGTCATTGAGAAAGTTTTCGGGGAAATTAGATAAAAAACTAGCGGAAGTTATCCTCATAGGGGCTCTTGCATATTCTGTAGTGTTGTGTTAAAAGAGGGATATTTGGTTTCTTTTTAAAAAGGTTAATATTCTTTACACAGATACAAACATTTTTGCTTTTATTTGTATAGATAACAACATTTTTCTTTTTCGAACAACGTCATTAAATAAATTTAAATCACTTTTTTTTTCTTTCCACAAGTCTTGTCTGAATTGAAATTAACTCGAATCTTTTTAGAAAAATAAAACAACAAAAGTTGAAAATTTTAATTTTTAACCGTGATTTACTTTTTTTTTTAAAATAAAAATTTAAATAAAATATTTTATTACATTTATTAGTTAACAATAGAAAGACAGGATATTTTACTTAAGTTTTATAAAAATATTTTAGACCAGAATTTTTATTTAAAACTATTTAACATATTTATTTTACTTTATTTTTCTTTGTATCTTTTAAACTTATTTTATAAAGAAATTTCTGGTTCGAACTGAAATATATTCACTCGATAGCTGTCAAAATGACCGCTCACCGTCCTTCTAGTGTTAATACAATAGAAGATCCTTATAATGCAATTTCCCATGTAACGCACAACTTCTCAGATGTAAACAATGAATTTTGCAGTTAAGAAGCCCCTGAATTACTGTAAAAATTGCTACTCTCTAGAAAACTGAATTTGATACATTAGTTCAACTTTATCTCATAAATTCAGAACTTTTCAATGATACAATTGCTATTATCGCAATAAACATTTTTGAAAATCAGTAATATAATGAATGATTTGGTACATGTATAGTTGGACAATGTTTATACAGTAAATTAAACAATGTGGAATGATATATAAAATGCAAAAATTTATAATTTGGATAATTCCAGGTGACAAGGAATGCAGTATAAAGATACTCTAATGTATTTTTATATGTTTCAGACTTATTTGGCCATATTTACAAAGTAAATTTAAAGATGTGTAAAATGTGATCCATATAACGCACAACCTTGCGTTTTTAGGTTTGCATTACAGTCGAACCTATGTTTAATGCGAACACTCAAGGGGAAATTTTTTTTGCTCGTGTTAAAAGTAGTTCGTGTTATCCGAACTTAAATACATTACATACAACTGGACGGGGTAATCGGAAACAGTTCGTGTTAAAAAGTAATTCGCGTTAAGTATGTTCGTGTTAACGAGGTTTGACTGTATAAAGATCTTCTACTGTATATATTTAAATATAGTATATATAAGTATGAAAATCTAGTATATATACTAAGTATTTAAGTATGATTCTATTTTCTAAGTTGCTGTGTATTATTGAGGTTTTCTGTAGAACTCTTCCTATTGAAATTTTAGTTTATTTACAAGGACACATAAAAAAATAAAAGAATTCTGTTACATTGTCGTCTACAGTAAGAAGTGTGTGAAAAAAAGTTTCAGTGTATTTTAATAAAATTATACTCTAGCAAACATACTGAAATTGATAAAACATAATTGATTATTGAATCCGGCAGGAAGGGAAAACGTTAAATTTCATATTAGAAGTATTTAATATAGTTTTACATTATTATTACAAAGTATTAATGTACATTTTGTTATTGTATGCTATTAGCTAATGAAATTAATAATTTGCAGTTTTTATAATTTCTATAATTACAAACTAATAATTATAATTTTATTAATTAAAGCATAATAAAAACATAGATTTTGTCTGTAATAAAAGAACTAATTGTTTTGAAAGGAAAAATTGTTGGTTGCTATTCTGTATTTAAACAAATGGGGTAAAAAACATAAAAATCCGATTTTTTAAAAAAATGATTTAAATAATAAAAAAAAAGAAAATCAGATTTTTTATATCCTAGTTTGAGGTCTAATTTTCGGTTTTTTCATAATTATTTTACCCCTTCAGCGGCTGTGAAGGATTGCTGTCAAAACTGGTCGGCAACAGATGCTGGGTTCAAACGCCTGCCGAATTCGTCGACTTAACCGTTCGGAGTCTTCTGCGGTTTTCTTCGAATTTTGTTTTAAAGACAGGTTAGGATTCCTTAGAAAGATCCCCCCGCCGGCCTACACCCCCTCCTCACCCCCCGTGTAGATAATTGGCCATAACAAAAACAACAACACACAATACGTATTTTAACGATGAGACGTTTCATTTGTATGACACGAGTGAATTCTTAATTTATATGTTCAAACTAATAGAGTTCGAAGTTTATTCCGAAGAAATAATTTTTTCTCCCTCTCGGTTTTTCGACGTGCTTTACTCAATCAAGACGTGTTTAATTAATATATGTTTTATGACAGCATGGTTAACAAAAAATTTACACCTGCAACACGGATTTTTTAAAAAAAATCCCATATTTGGTGTTTTTAATCGCCATATTTATTGGAAATATAAAATATGTGGCAAATGAATGTTTTAGATATAGGATGATACATTAATTAGTATGTACTGTCGTGGAAAAAAAAAGTAAACATCCCGTACTAACTCGGCAACTAATTATAATAGAAGAAAGTTACTAGTAGCAAACGATTGGAAATAAAGTCGACTTTTAAATGATTTATATAAAATTTGCTTAGGATGCCATCTACAAATCAAAACCAGGCAAAACTTTGTTTTTTCAGTGGCAACATCCAATTTTGACTATATATTTTAAATCATCGGTTCAAACAATGCCTAGAAACGAAATTTCTATTCATTTGGATAATAAGTTTTTTAATTATAAAATTTCGAAATTTAGAGATTCTTATGTTAATTTACATATTCATATTTTTATTAATATCTTCTGAAATTATAATCCTAATGTGATAATTTTGTGTGTGGTTGTAATACTAAAAAGCCAAAACATAAAAACCTTAAATTTGTAAGTATATATATAAAAAAAAGATTTATGTTTATTATGTCCTGCTTTATGCGTATTCTCAATTTCAATTTTTTCTTTCCAATAGTTTTCGAATAATCATTAAAAAACGTCAAAATGGTAGTTTACTATAATATGCAGAAAAGCATGATTTTGAAAAGTATATTTTACTCATTTTATTGAAATATTTGGGCTGGCAATAGTCGAAACGTATTAAACGAGTGAAATGGTCCTATTGGCAAGAAATAATACGTTAATAGAAGTGACATAATCCTTCTGTAGCATTTCAGTAATCGAGTACCGAACTTCAATTTCGATACAGCCCCTAAAATAGGCTCATTTTAAAATAATTAATATCTCGGAAACTAATCGTACGAATTTCATGAAAATTTGGATTTAGGCTAAT
This sequence comes from Maratus michaelseni, assembly GCA_963931845.1. NCBI lineage: Eukaryota > Metazoa > Arthropoda > Arachnida > Araneae > Salticidae > Maratus > Maratus michaelseni. Next base: position 31,418,028 of record OZ007599.1, read on the forward strand.
TAAAGGGTGAAGAATTGATTTATAGCGTCAAACTTGGGTATTGCTATGGAAAAAAATGGTTTCATTTTGATATGTAGATGGCCCCCTAAACAAATTTTATATACATAATTTAAAAGTAGAGTTTATTTCCAATCGATTGTTAACTTTCTTCATTACTCGTTTACTTTTTTTCCCATAACTGTACAGTGTACATATGTCTTTTTAAATTAACAGTATTTTTTGTTTAATTCGTTTTTAGGTCACAGGCTATCAAAGCCTGAGAGCTAATGTGTCCGCAGGTTCTGTATGTAAATACGTATGTATGTACGTAACGCGATAACTGTTGATAGAAATATCCGATTTGCTTCAATTTTTTTTTTCTAGGTTCATTCTGATAAGGCGCTTTCCTGATGAGATTTGGAGGCTCATTGGTTAAGTATAAAGATGTGAAACGGGAGGGGGGGGGGGGGGGGTTATTCCCCCGTAATTAATTTTTCGAGGGGCATTATTAATTGAAATAAGAGTATTATTTTCAATTAGTGTGATTAGCCTGTGAGCTCAATGCCATCAGTTTAACTGGGCACTTTTTCTTTTTATTTATTTAACAATATCCCATATATATATACCGTATATACTCGTGTATAAGTCGAAGAATTTTAGACAAAATTTGGGAGCTGAAAATAGGGGGTCGACTTATACACGAGTAAGAAAAAATAAAAATTACGCAGTGTCATATTTTTTTCGCAGATAATTGGTGAATGTGCAAGTCTTTTAATTAATCACATATGAGTCTAGGTTGGAGAGACAGATAAAAGCTGACAATGGTGATTGATAAAAAAAATCTCAATGTCTCTGTAATTGTTCTACACTCATTTTCTCTTGGGATAGAATTCCCTTCAATACAGGGGGCATTCCTTTCAACATTTTAATCCCCCTTAAAAGGTTTAACTCGAGTTCAACTCGAGAATGCTTCTAGATTTCTCTCCTAAAACTCCTACAATACAAAGAATATTTTAGCAGTTTAAGTAGTTGTTTACCCTTGTAAAAAAGGCTTGAATAGATTTAAAAAAAAAAAAGTAAGTATTCATTAAATTGATGTGAATAACTTTCAAAATAGTTTAACCTTCTTAATTTTTACATACAGTGAAATCTGTCTAAGGCGGAATCGCTTGGGACTGAAATAAAATTCCGCTTTAGACAGATTTCCGTCTTAGACAGAAAACTTTATAGACATCCCATCCCGTTCACAGAATATTAAACATTTCTTTGGCTAAAAATTAAAACTAATGTATCTTTTCTTTTTTTTTTTAATTATTATTAAATAAACATGAAATCTTTGTATCTATTTTTATATATTTATAGTAATATTAATTTACACTACAAATTGATAGTACACAAACACACTGGTATAAATCAAAATTACAGGTTTTAGTGAAAAAAAAAAATTTTTTTTACCTACATAAATGCCTTAAAATTCTATTATCTTAAACTTATTTAGAAAAAAAAAATCGAATATTGTTGTTTGTTTATTTTTTTTCTTAATCGCCTCTTTTCCGGCAGCGCATTGTATTTCAGTTAACATTGGTATAATTTCATAACTGTTTCGCTCTATGTAAAAATTTTGTAAAAGCTTTAGATATATGTCATTATGAAAAGATTAGGTTTCTTTCCATTTATATTTACCAACAGAATTTTCTTCCGTCTTAAACAGTAACTTTGCTATCTGGGACTCCAAAATGAATGTCCGGTTCCGCGTTACACAGGTTCTTTCAGTCTTAGACAGATTTTTCGGAAATCTCTATGTTTAAAAATATGGGACTTTGAAATATTTCCGCCTTAGACAGATTTCCGCCTTAGACAGATTTCCGCCTTAGACAGATTTCGTCTTAGACAGATTTCACTGTAATTATACAATTTTAAAAAGTTGAATTTAAAAAAAAAGTCTGATTAGAAATGTAAAAAAAAAAAAAAAAAAAAAAAAAAAAAGTTTACTAATTTAATGAAAATTTATTATTATTATTATTATTTTTTTTTTTTATCCTTGGTTACAAATCATTTTTCAACATACTACCGGAAATGTGGTTCGACTTACACACGAAAATAAATTTTTTTTCCAAAATTTTGAGTAAGAATGGGGGGGGGGGGGATCGACTTATACACGAGTATATACGGTATATAATAAAAAATTTCCTGATTTGCATAGGATATATTTGCGTCGTCTTATAACGACTTTTATAGATTACTAGTAAAACCCGCGACTTTGCTCGCGTAATTGATGGCCTAATTTTATAAGAGGAAATTTTACTGCCACAGATAATTCAGAAATTACTAATTAAGCCACACTAATTAAGCAAATTTCTGTAATGACTATATCACAGAAATTGCAATTTTAAAACTTTTCTATTCCTGCTCACATTAAAATTTCAGAATTTTTAAAAAACTGTTCTATGGATGCATTTGTGTCTCGAACGTAACAGCCATGTAAAATTTCCAATTTCTATCCCTAACAATTTCAGATAAATCATTGTTTAGAAGGCTTTTAGAACTTTTTCAGCTTACTTCACTTTTTTGAATTTCGATTTTTTTTTTTTTTATGGAACCCGTTTTTAGCGAGCACTAATCTTAAAAATAGCCTCCATGCCAGATTTTCATTTTATACCAGCAGCAACACTAAAATCGCAATTTTGGAATGTTTCTTGCTTCGGCACCTTTTTTTTAATTTCGAATTTTGTAAAAACTTTTCTGTGGAAGCATTTACGTATAAAAAATAACAGACATGTTAAATTCTAAGTTTTTATCGGTAACAATTTAGAACAAAAAAACATAATTTATAACCTTTTTCCGCTCAGTTTACACCTTTAAAATTCGAATTTTTAATAGATTGTTTATACCGAGCGTCTGCATCTTAAAAGTTACAACTATAATAAATTTCCAGTTTGTAACCCGAATAAATCCAATTAAATCATAATGTAGAACGTTTTTAGAAGGTTTTCCGCTCATTTCAGCCTGTTAAATTTCGATTTTTTTAAAAACCGGTCTTAGCGAGCATTTGTAACCACCATACCAAATACGAAGCTTCTATCACATAAATTGCAATTTTAGTACGTTTTTTTTTTCTTTTTTTTTTTTCGCTCCTGTCCTTTTACATTTTGCATTTTTAGTAACCTGTTCTGCGTGATCATTTACGTGAGTAACAGCCAGGCGAAATTTTAAGTTTCTGGCCTTAATAGTTCCAAATAAATCCTAATTTAGAACGTTTTTAGACTGCTTCTCGCGCATTTCACTCTTTTAAATTTCGATTTTTTTTCAAATTGTTCTGTGCGACCAAATCAGCATCAGCCATGTAAAATTTTAAGTTTCTACCCCTAACAATTCCATAGTAATTGCAATTTAGAACGCTTTTTAAACGCTTTCCGCTCATTTCACCCTTTGAAATTTTGAATTTCTTTACAAACCATTGTTAGAGAGCATTTGTATCTTAAAAGTAACTGCCATGCCAATTTTAAAGTTTCTAACCCTGTTAATAATAATAAAAAAAAATTAAAAAAATCGTAATTTAGAATTTGTTTTCCTTTTTCACCCTTTTAAATTTTGATTTATTTTAAAAAACTGTTCTGTGTGTGCACTTGTGTCTTAAACAGTATCAGCCATGTTAAAGTTCAAGTTTCTGTCCTTAACAATTCCATAGAAATCGAAATTCAGAATGTTGTTAGAACAGTTTTCCTTCATATCACTCTTTCAAATTTCGAATTTTTTAAAAACTGTCCTTAGTAAGCATGTATATCTTATAAGTTACTATCTTGCCCAATTTCATTTTTAACATTTTCCAACATAGTTGAAAAGTGTTTATGATCCGCTCTCTAACTGGCGCAAATACTGTCGGATTGACATGTAATTAATATATGTTATTGAGGTTTACCATAGCCTTTTCGGTATTGAAAGTCAAGCGTGTCCATTTATAGTTCCTTTACAGGGGTGTTCAAAAGAATTGCGTTAAATTAATTTATGATCAAAAATCGTTTGTAGTGTATTTTAATGATGTTACACTATTTCAAACATATTGAAATTGATATACATCAGTAAATGCACTGCGAACTGATTACTATAAAATAGGGTGTGCAATAAGACGTATATTGTTAATTTACAGGGAGACAGATGAAAATTCGATTGCTGTACTCTGATGATACTATGAGCGATAATTGTTTGAAGTTGTGGTTTAAATTTAGTAATATTTTGCGTATTACTTGGTGTGTATAAATTTTATAGATCATTATGCACGACTGTCCAAAAGAATTCATGTGCATTCCCGCTTCAGTGCCGAAACTATTATTTTTTTCGCACTCGGAAAACATGGTTAATTTGTGCCTCCGCGCAAAGAAAATTTAAAAGAGAATTTTACTAAGCTTCTAATAGCCGACTTATTTTAAAATTTAAAATATGTAATTATAAAATACGTAATACTAAAATTCGTAATCAGATTTATCAAATATTCGTTTATTAAAACCTTGAAAACGGAATCGGAAGGAACCGAAAAATATTTCATTTTATACAGGTTTCCTTCTTTGCAGGTATAATTGTTGATAATTATTTTTGTTGAAGATATATAACTTTTTTATTTAAGACCGGATTTCGTTATGGACAGATTTCCTTTTCATAGATTTTACGGTAGTATAGATGGTACGGTTATTTAATAGATTTTGCAGTATTACAATTTACGTTAAAAGTCACAGTGACAAGAGCGAGACTATAATAGTCACGCGAAGACATTCGCAAGGTAATAATAAACCTGTTGGAGCGTTCTTGATAAATATCTCGCTTGCGTTTTATTACTGTGGAATATTTTTTTTCATGGGAAACCTGAGGTCGATATCAAATGTTGTGCTTTCGTACTTTTTCCAGTTTTGTTACTTTTTTTTATATTCGGACACTTTCATTTTAAAAAAAACTGTTTTGGAACAGGTTCTGAAATTTAAAGTATCCTCATGTTAAAAAAATTCAACCCAAATCAAAAAAGTATTAACGCACAGCTTTAGATTATTAGGTATCATATGAAAAATAAATAAATAAATAAATAAATAAATATTAAAAATCAAGCGAGACCTCCAAAAAGAATGCTCCCATAGGTTTAACATTAGCGTGCGACTGTTTTCGCGTGAGACTGCATCAGTGCTAACGTTAAACCAATGGAGGCGTTCTTTTAAAAATTTCTCGCTCGCATTTTAATAGTTTTAAAGCGTTTTCCATATTGTTATATTAATATTTCACCTAATTAAATAATGAAGTTTCGTTTTTGTATTCTGAATACGTTGAAAAGTGTTTCATGATCCATGCCTCGCATGATATTTTGTTTACTTTCTTATTTTATTTTATTTTTATTTTTTGTCATGACCATAAGACTATATAATACAGGTGAAATTAAATGTGGTGATGTGAAGCTTATACTACAGTGAAAAGTTGGCTAAGGAAAACAAAATACTGCAAAGAATTTACACTTTTATCCTTGAATTTAAACGAACATAAAAAAGAAAAAAAAAACTGCATTTTTATTAGACTATATTTGCATTGTTATTACTTAATGTCATATTTAGATATTTTTATACTAGTTAAATTAAGTTTGAAATGACCTTGAAATATTATACATATATGAGATTTGTTAAAGAAGAAAAAGGAATGAAATTAACAAAGAAAATAAGTCATTTGAACAAACATACCTATATATTATGTGATTAACCTACCATGGTACATGAAAAGCAAACATTTGTCACACATTTCGTATTCCCAGAAATTACGTATATTTAAAACAGAAAAATATCTTAGGCCTTTAAATAGTATTTTTTGCAAATTGTATGCTTTGACATATGCAAACCCGATTTGGACATGTCAATATTTCGAATTCGTGAATGAACTTGGGGGGCGGGGGAGAAAAATACCATCCTTAATACTAAGGTGCACGCTTTCTAAAAATAAAATAAGAAACTACAATTTCTAGCAGGAGTGCTTAGTTTGTTTTTATATACAGATAAATTAAAAAAGCAGTTGGAGCGTAGGCAATTAAATATAAGTAGTAATGTTTGCAAATTGCATGCTTTAAGGCGGTTCACAAAGTTCCTGCTCAACAACGCGAAGCTTTCAAGCTCGTTTTTAAACGTCAAGGCGTAAAAGTGCCTGGCTTTACTACTTCAGCTATGTGGTATCTATTAGCGTTTTCCATTTCTTGATAAATAAATTGCTTACTGATTTGTAAGCGATTATTGTCGCATGACGACAAGTTTTTCCCCTTTCTCGCGCTGCTCTGTCAGGAATTCAGCTCAAAACACCCGATTTGACACTATCTTATGAAAAAAATTTTGCTTTTACCAAAAAATGAGAAACATCATTCAATGACATAATTTCTGAATAAGAAAACCTGTCAATATCATACATTTTCGAAAGAAAAATAATTCAGAGGTGTGTCAGAAAATAACTCTTTTGGATTTGAAAACAACCTTAAAATTTAAGATGAACATAATTTGGAAAGTTTCTATAGATATTTTGTCTGATAGAAAAAAAAAAAAAAAAAAAAAAAAACTTTAATTAATTATTTCTAAGCTTAATTCCTTAGGATTCATTTCATTTTTAAATTATATTTAACTAAATCTAATACATAATACATCTGCAAAATCAGAATTTTCAGTAAAGCTTTTCATTATATTATATAAATGATCATAGAAAATATAATGAATTTCTGCTAGTATAAGAGTAAACAGCTATTGCCATTCTGTTATTTCTCATTCTTCTTTTGCAAAAATATTCATAGTAATTTGTGGCTAAAGAAGAATCAAAGAATGATTGCAAAATGTTAAGCACATTTGACTTCGTATTTCTTCAATCATACTACTTATTGATAATTATTATTACACAGACTTGCTGCCTTTTTAAATGGCAATAAATTATATTGATATTACTGCATATTCTAAATATATATTTAATTTGTATGTAAGATTATTTTTACTGAACTGAAAAATTAATTCACATTGAAACATTTTTCTTTTCTATTGAATAAAGGTATCATCCATCATTTTGAAAATTGACTCATGAGTTAAATGAAGCATTTATAATGCTATTTTACACACTAGGACGGAAAAGAAAAGAAAAGAAAAGAGAAACCGCAGTTTAATTTTTGGTTTATAAGTGAATGGAAACAAAGTATTTTATTCTTAAAAAATAACTTTGGAATGGCAACTATTTTCATCCCCACCTCCACGATTAAACTTTTCTTTTTTACAATTTAAAATGAAAGTACACATTTTTAAAAATTTACTCCGAAAAAGGTATTTATTTTAATATATTTCTAAATACAGTCGAACCTCGTTAACATGAACCTCAAGGGGAATCAAAATTTTGTTTATGTTAACAGTAATTCATGTTATCAGTATCAAATCTTTGTACTCGTTTTTATAGGGGACTATGAAAACAATTCATGTAAAAAGTAATTCACGTTAACCGTGTTCATGTTAACGAGGTTTGACTGTAAATAATAGTTTTTTGTGCATTTCTGTCACAATTTCTGGTTTATTTCCGTAGAAATGGAACGCCTGTCACGATTTCTTGGAAAATACAAGTAACCAGACTCCTTTCCTCATGTACATGTGTCCATTGTCCAAACACCATTACAGAAAGTCGCCACAATATCACCCTTTTCCTTTAACGTTTAAGGCGGAGCTTAAGTTTTGGCACGGGGCAGCCCTAGATGTTTTTTTGCCCTTTCTTCCTTTCTTCGTTAATTTTCGTTTTCACCTCACGAAAATACTCCACAATATCTAGAAAACTCAACTAAATACAACCAGTTAATGGGGGACAAACGAGCCGCTTATATGGGGCAATTTCCGAGAAACTACAAGAGGAAATGGGGAAAGAAGCCTTTCCTGCCAGGGATCTGTCCAATCCTTATGTTGTTTACAGGGGTTCGCGCGTTTACGCCTTTTTAGTCGGGAGGGAGGGAAAAATGCGGAGATGGTTTAGTTAAAGAGGGGGCAGTATGCAGCTCCGCAATTCCCCCTCTTTAACTAAACCATCTCCGCATTTTTCCCTCCCTCCCGACTAAAAAGGCGTAAACGCGCGAACCCCTGTAAACAACGTAAGGATTGGACAGATCCCTGGCAGGAAAGGCTTCTTTCTCCATTTCCTCTTGTAGTTTCTCGGAAATTGCCCCATATAAGCGGATGGTTTGTCCCCCATTAACTGGTTGTATTTAGTTGAGTTTTCTAGATATTGTGGAGTATTTTCGTGAGGTGAAAACGAAAATTAACGAAGAAAGGAAGAAAGGGCAAAAAAACATCTAGGGCTGCCCCGTGCCAAAACTTAAGCTCCGCCTTAAACGTTAAGGGAAAAGGGTGATATTGTGGGTGACTTTCTGTAATGGTGTTTGGAGCAATGACAATGGACACTTGTACTTCAGGCTATTAGCCGGAAGCGATGAGGAAAAGAGTCTGGTTACTTGTATTTTCCGAGAAATCCTGACAGGCATTCCATTTCAAGGGAAATAAACCAGAAATTGTGACAGAAATGCACAAAAAACTATTATTTATTTAGAAATATATTAAAATAAATATCTTTTTCGGAGTAAATTTTTAAAAATGTTTACTTTCATTTTAAATTGTAAAAAAGAAAAGTTTAATCGTGGAGGTGGGGCTGAAAATAGTTGCCATTCCAAAGTTATTTTTTAAGAATAAAATACTTTGTTTCCATTCACTTATAAACCAAAAATTAAACTGCGTTTTCTCTTTTCTTTTCCGTCCTAGTGTGTAAAATAGCATTATAAATGCTTCATTTAACTCATGAGTCAATTTTCAAAATGATGGATACCTTTATTCAATAGAAAAGAAAAATGTTTCAATGTGAATTAATTTTTCAGTTCAGTAAAAATAATCTTACATACAAATTAAATATATATTTAGAATATTCAGTAATATCAATATAATTTATTGCCATTTAAAAAGGCAGCAAGTCTGTGTAATAATTATCAATAAATAGTATGATTGAAGAAATACGAAGTCAAATGTGCTTAACATTTTTGCAATCATTCTTTGATTCTTCTCTAGCCACAATTTACTATGAATATTTTTGCAAAAGAAGAATGAGAAATAACAGAATGGCAATAGCTGTTTACTCTTATACTAGCAGAAATTAATTATATTTTCTATGATCATTTATATAAAATAATGAAAAGCTTTATTACTCAATGAAAATTCTGATTTTGCAGATGTATTATGTATTAGATTTTGTTAAATATAATTTAAAAATGAAATGATTTTTATTCTTGATAATTTTTTTTTAACTTGCTGCATTTTATTCTTTAGAATCCTAAGGAATTAAGCTTAGAAATAATTACTTAAAGTTTTTTTTTTTTTTTTTCCCCATCAGACAAAATATCTATAGAAACTTTCCAAATTATGTTCATCTTAGATTTTAAGGTTGTTTTCAAATCCAAAAGAGTTATTTTCTGACACACCTCTGAATTATTTTTCTTTCGAAAATGTATGATATTGACAGGTTTTCTTATTCAGAAATTGTGTCACTGAATGATGTTTTTCATTTTTTGGTAAAAGCAAAAGTTTTTTCATAAGATAGTGTCAAATCGGGTGTTTTGAGCTGAATTTCTGACAGAGCAGCGCGAGAAAGGGGAAAAACTTGTCGTCATGCGACAATAATCGCTTACAAATCAGTAAGCAATTTATTTATCAATAAATGGAAAACGCTATTAGATACCACATAGCTGAAGTAGTAAAGCCAGGCACTTTTACGCCTTGACGTTTAAAAACGAGCTTGAAAGCTTCGCGTTGTTGAGCAAGGACTTTGAGAACCGCCTTAAAGCATGCAATTTGCAAACATTACTACTTATATTTAATTGCCTACGCTCCAACTGTTTTTTTAATTTATCTGTATATAAAAACAAACTAAGCATTTCTGCTAGAAATTGTAGTTTCTTATTTTATTTTTAGAAAGCGTGCACCTTAGTATTAAGGATGGTATTTTTCTCCCCCGCCCCCCAAGTTCATTCACGAATTCGAAATATTGACATGTCCAAATCGGGTTTGCATATGTCAAAGCATACAATTTGCAAAAAATACTATTTAAAGGCTTAAGATATTTTACTGTTTTCACTGTTTTAAATATACGTAATTTCTGGGAATACGAAATGTGTGACAAATGTTTGCTTTTCATGTACCATGGTAGGTTAATTACATAATATATAGGTATGTTTGTTCAAATGACTTATTTTCTTTGTTAATTTCATTCCTTTTTCTTCTTTAACTGATCTCATATATGTATAATATTTCAAGGTCATTTCAAACTTAATTTAATTAGTATAAAAATATCTAAATATGACATTAAGTAATAAGAATGCAAATATACTCTAATAAAAATGCAGTTTTTTTTTCTTTTTTATGTTCCTTTAAATTTAGGGATAAAAGTGTAAATTCTTTGCAGTGTATTTTGTTTTCCTTAGCCAACTTTTCACTGTAGTATAAGCTTCACATCACCACATTTAATTTCACCTGTATTATTTATGGTCATGACAAAAAATAAAAATAAAATAAAATAAGAAAGTAAACAAAATATCATGCGAGGCATGGATCATGAAACACTTTCCAACGTATTCAGAATACAAAAACGAAACTTCATTATTTAATAAGGTGAAATATTAATATAACGCTTTAAAACTATTAAAATGCGAGCGAGAAATTTTTAAAAGAACGTCTCCATTGGTTTAACGTTAGCACTGATGTAGTCTCACGCGAAAACAGTCGCACGCTAATGTTAAACCTATGGGAGCATTCTTTTTGGAGGTCTCGCTTGATTTTTAATATTTATTTATTTTTCATATGATACCTAATAATCTAAAGCTGTGCGTTAATACTTTTTTGATTTGGGTTGAATTTTTTTAACATGAGGATACTTTAAATTTCAGAACCTGTTCCAAAACAGTTTTTTAAAAATGACAGTGTCCGAATATAAAAAAAAAGTAACAAAACTGGAAAAAGTACGAAAGCACAATATTTGATATCGACCTCAGGTTTCCCATAAAAAAAAAAATATTCCAGAGTAGTAAAACGCAAGCGAGATATTTATCAAGAACGCTCCAACAGGTTTATTGTTACCTTGCGAATGTCTTCGCGTGACTATTATAGTCTCGCTCTTGTCACTGTGACTTTTAACGTAAATTGTAATACTGCAAAATCTATTAAATAACCGTACCATCTATATACTACCGTAAAATCTATGAAAAGGAAATCTGTCCATAACAAAATCCGATCTTAAATGAAAAACTAAATATATCTTCAACAAAAAGAATATCAACAATTATATCTGTAAAGATGAAAACCCAGTATGAAATATTTTTCGGTTCCTTCCGATTCCGTTTTCAAGGTTTTAATAAACGAATATTTGATAAATCTGATTACGCATTTCAGTATTACGTATTTTATAAATACATATTTTAAATTTTAAAATAAGTCGGCTATTAGAAGCTTGGTAAAATTCTCTTTTAAATTTTCTTTGCGCGGAGGCACAAAATTATCCATGTTTTCCGAGTGCGCAAAAAATACTAGTTTCGGCCCTGAAGCGGGAATGCACATGAATTCTTTTGGGCAGTCGTGCATAATGATCTATAAAATTTATACACACCAAGTAATACGCAAAATATTATTAAATTTAAACCGCAACTTCAAACAATTATCGCTCATAGTATCATCAGAGTACAGTAATCGAATTTTCATCTGTCTGCCTGTAAATTAACAATATACGTCTTATTGCACACCCTATTTTATAGTAATTAGTTCATAGTGCATTTACTGATGTATATCAGTTTTAATATGTTTGAAATAGTGTAACATCATTAAAATACACTACAAACGATTTTTGATCATAAATTAATTTAACGCAATTCTTTTGAGCACCCCTGTAAAAGAACTATAAACGGGACACGCTTGACTTTCAATACCGAAAAGGGTATGGTAAACATCAATAACATATATTAATTAACACATGGGCTGATAAGTTCACGGTCTGGCACACAGATGGCGTTGCAATCGTCGAACCGATGTTTTTTTAGTAAATACTAACCTTTAAAAGGTAGCAGAAAAAATAGCATGACGATTCTCAATGTGGATAAAACGTTAGAGTGGTTTCAGTTGAACGACTTTGTTGATAAACAAAAAAATAGATAAACAAGAATTTCAAGAATTGTTATTTGATGGGAAAAACATCGTTCAAACAAAAGCTTGGCTTGATAAGCGTTATCCGGACACTGCACCAGGTAAATCAACCATTATTGACTGGTTTTCTGAATTTAAACATGGTCGTACGGACACCAGTGATGCACCACGCAAAAGAGGTTGTTACTCCGGAAAACATAAAAAAAAAGTCCACAAAATCATTTTGGGGTACCGTAAAGTGAAGTTGCAGGAGATAGCCCAGACTCTGAAGATATCCAAGGAACGTGTAGGTTTTATTTTGAATGAACATTTGTCTATGAAAAAGCTGTTGTCAAAGTGGCTGCCGCGCGTGTTGACTTTTGACCAAAAACAACAACGAGTTCTGAACACTGTTTGGAGCTTTTTCGTTATAAAATTATATTATTTATTATTAAATTATTATTATTATTCATTTACTAAATTAATATTATTAAATTATTATTATTAAATTAATATTATAAAATTATTATTATAAAATTATTATTATAAATTTATTATTATTATTATTAAATTATTATTATTTATTATTAAAGTTATGTTATTTATTAAAGTTATAAAGTCATAAATTTATAAAGCTTTGTTAAAAAGTTGTGTTTTCTTTATTAGACCGGGAACTTATCAGCCCATGTGTTACATGTCAATCCGACAGTATTTGCGCCAGTTAGAGAGCGGATCATAAACAGTTTTCAATTATGTTGGAAAATGTTAAAAATGAGATTGCTATCAATTTGTATTGTTTATTGTAAGTAGTAGAAAAACAACAGTTCTGGTTCAACAGGAGGCCACACTGCGGCACCGTGCCACCTCCTGTGCCCAATTCAAACGCCCCCTAGCGGGACAAATGGCGTTTTTTAGAGTTAATTTTATGCTATAACATGAGGGGTGAATGTTAGATCGACTAGATTATCATACTATAAGATGAAGATTAAATTTATATTTGAATTTTGAACAACCATTACCTTACTGAGTATTATTAATTAAGCAAAACAATGGAAAATAACAATTTTTAAGGAAAAAGTTGATTTCTTTAAATTTTTTTTCAATTATAAGATCACAATATCAACTTAAAAGATAACAGTTAATCATGCATTTGAATTTTGAATAATCAAAACCTTAATGAGTATTATTAATTAAGCAAAACAATGGAAAATGTCAATTTTTAAGGAAAAAAGACTGATTTCTTTAGATTTTTTTTTCCGCCATAAGACAATGATTCATTTTTATTTGAATTTCGAATAATCAACACCTTAATGAGTATTATTGATTAAGCAAAACAACGGAAAATATCAGTTTTTAAGAAAAAAAGGGGGGGGGGAATTCGGGTGACAACCAGGGTGCTAAAATTTAAGTGGCGAAAATAGACAAAATGCTTGACTAAAACTTAAAAGCTTCTATAAAAGATATTGTTCGTAGAGCTGCTTACAAAATCTTATCCTGGCTGCTGTGTAAATATATCACACAAATTTTAACTCAAAAAATTCCAAGACTTTTTATCAAAATTAGAAAAACATTAAAAATGGAGTAGCGTTTTTAATACAATCTAAGTATTAATAACTTTCAAAATTCTATAAATGAGTACGGCAAAGCATATCACAACATTATTTGTCTTTTCAATTAAATATTTGCCCGCCTAATATGAAGAAAAACCGAAAGAAAATCTTAGCTCTTTTCTTCTGGACCCTAGGCTTCAGCCTACTCAGCCTAATGGTTAATCTGCCTCTGAACAGGATTCTGATAAAAACAACTCTTACAGGAAAATGAAATTAAAAATCCGTCTGAAGCGGCCAGATAAAATTACTAAATTGGGTTTATTTCTAATCTTGATTTTGTTTTTGTTGGTGAAATTAGTACTTAACTTCGAAACCTACCTGTGTCTGTAGGCCGAGCTGGCAGGGATTTTTGTAATATAATTTATATAAGTTATTGAATCTTGCAATGGCATTGTTCGGTATATCAAAAATGAAGTGTGTAGTGATCATCGTTCCTTTACAGGGACACCCAAAATACTTTTAGGCAGACCTGTACAGATCTATAATTTTGTATACATTACTAATTATTCTAGGATGCGAACATTTAATTGAGTTAGTAAACGTACAGCATAGTTGGAAATTCTCCTTCAGCAATTTTCATCAATAAATGGAAATGTACTCGAGATCTTTTGTGCAGTTCTGAATAGGATCTGTAGAATTTCTACGTAGCAAGTAATAGGTAAAAAATTGGTTAAATATAAAAACGCGTAACAACAATTGTAAACGCACTTCCGGCAACCATTGTTTCAATGCAGTAATGTAACCGAACTGCTGGGTAACGCTAATAGTCTCAAAAATACACAAAAAACGCCACTTAAAAGTTTTTGCAATATTACTTGCAATTCGATTTACTGTTTAATGTTTTACAAATCTGATTATTTACTTCTTTTTTTTTTTTTTTTTTAAAGGGAAAACAAAGAGCTTAATTAGTGATAAAGTGTTTGAATCTGTTTCATAATACATGCTTCACATTTTTCTTTCTTGTTTTTTGTTATGATTTCGGAAAAGCTTCTTAGACATTGCAGAATATGGTGCTGCCATATAGATATGGAAAGGAGGCGTTAAATCTCTAAATCGTGTTATTCGTTTAAATATCAAAGAAATTCGATTGTAAATATACATATTTTTAGTTATGAGCGAAAACATCCACCCATCAGAGCTTAAAGAGTAATGTACACAGTCGGTAAATCAGTAATAATGAAGGCGGGCGCCATTGAAGGCTGCCTGCTCCTAGCCTAACCTACGGCGCCTGGTGCGAGGGCACTACTCGAACCACCCATGTCGCCATTCTGATTTGAATAACATTAAAGAAACTGAGCATTTTTATCAAATTAGATTTGCATTATTAATTTTTATTACATTTAAATTTTTTTTTAAATTAATTATACTTATATGAAATAGAATTTTTTATTTTTGTATTCATCCTTTAATTTTATCCTAATTAAGCTTTTTATTTTCACTTCGAAAAAAAACAGTTGTATAATTTAATAAGATTGGTAAAACATTTGGTTCTGCAAGAACTTTTTAATTGTATTTATTTGAGTATTTTTGAGCCTATTAGCGTTACCCAGGAGATACCACGTGGAGGTTGGCTCAATACATCTCCCATAATTTATTTTTTCTTTTTTTTTTTTTTTTTTTTTTGTATAATTTCAAGAAATTACAATATTTAAATAAAAAAAATTCTGGGTTACATAACATATAATAACAATATAATATTAGTTAATAAAACACATAAGATACACATAGTTACAATATAATATTAGTTAATAAAACACATAAGATACACAGTTACAATACAATATAATACTGCTACGCTAATTACTACGCTTTCTTCTTATAATGGTGTGAGGCAATTTTTAAAAACTGGATTCTTGTTATCTGACTGCTATTGTATGATTGTAATGCTTTGTCGAGGGCATCTTTCTTCTTTTTGAAACGCAAATTTGTTGTTGTTTTTGGTAAATTTACACTATTGAGACGGACATACACGTCAGTCTGTATGAATTTCAGTACATTTACGAAAGTGAAAATGCTAGGATGTGGCGATGTAAATTGGGAGTTGTAATAGGAATGAAATGATTCACATGCGTTCGTCGTGCGTTCGGATTCTGTACTGGGACAAGACCATAAAGTAGGAGGAAATTGGGCTTCATCTGACATATACGTTTTGTCTAAATAGTCCGAAAATTTGGCGACTCTTTCATCTGAGGGCTCAATTGCCATGAAGTCATTGACGAAGCTTTCCATGACTTCTCCAGAGTCCAAAAAAGGAAGCCCGAATAGTTGATGTAACCACTTACCTATTGTTGAATCGGGATCCTTATACTCATTACTGAGTCCCTTTGTTTGGATGTTCCTGTACCACGCTTGAGCTAGGTGAAATCTGCAACCAACTATGTTTATAGCAGGCCAGATGTGTTTTACAGCATCATGAATTGCAGATTCAAAGTCCACAACGATTTCTGTAGGGGAAAAATTGGGGTTTTTAGTTGTGCACAAGTTTTTCAAATACTTGAACATAGTTTCATAGGTAGAAGTTTGCTTATTAGGCAAGAGAAAAAAAACCAATGGAATATAATTTCCATTTTCCAACGTGTGAATCGTGAAAAGCTGGTAGAAATGTTTCACGCAGTAAGTGAATGTTCCATCTCCAAATATCTTCCTTTTTGTGCTTAAATAAGCCAAATTTGTTTCTGTAGAAAATGCGATTATATTGCTTCGATTATCATTTACTTGAATCATATCTTCTCCTTTGTGTGATGTTACATTTATTTGGTTCAACGATTCATGAACTTCTTGCTTAGATTTTGGCAAGCGGGGAATACTTTTTCTCTTGGCCCTATAA
The DNA here is from genome assembly GCA_963931845.1 of Maratus michaelseni. Taxonomy (NCBI): domain Eukaryota; kingdom Metazoa; phylum Arthropoda; class Arachnida; order Araneae; family Salticidae; genus Maratus; species Maratus michaelseni. The sequence goes on from OZ007599.1 coordinate 31,434,620, forward strand.
AGGTTTACCTTTAAGCACTTTAAGTCTTTTGTTGTGAAATTATCAGAAAGATCTCTATTCTCTTCCATTTCTTTGAAAATTAAATTTTGGGGCTTTTGGGATAAATCTTCTGTTGTCGCTTTTCTCTTCAATGAATTTGAAAACATTTCCCGTTCTAAATTATGGCTCTCTTCATGATTATGAATCGCATTTTCTTTTAAGATTGTCGACATACTGTCATCTAAGCAAAGTTTTGCAGCGCAACTTTTCTGGATACAGCGCCATGTATTCCCTTCTATCGCTTCATATGCTTTATAAAATTTATATCCAGAATACAAGACTAATGTTTTGCCTCGTTGACTGTACATGACTTTAACTTCATTAATCTGCTGCATGATCGCGTTTCTAAAACAAAGGTAACTATAAAGAAAAATCTCCGTTTTCCTACGCGTCTACTACAGATGACTTCTGAAAGAAAAGTGGCTGACTGATCATCGACTGACCGGAAGTTTAGAAATTTGATAGCTAGTCTTGGTTGGGGGACGAGCAAGTAGACAAAGTGTAAAGATGCATCTATTAACTTGGCGAAATTTTGGAAATAGATAGACTTCTTGAGAAAAACTGCGAACTTATTGACATTAAATTCTCCCCCTCACTTCCGCAAAGTTAAAGATAATTATTTTAAAATTGTGTAAAATTAATAATTGCATTTAATATTACATTGTTAATACTTAAAATTAAGAATTATGAAACAATTAATAATTAGGGAAATAATATACATTTTTATTTTTTAATTACTAAAATGATAATTAATTTAGTATTCATTCTAGAAAGAAAAAGGGAAGGGTGCTATTTCCCAAAAAAGGACACTAGTTCAGTAGAAAAGAGAGTTATTTCATGAGGAAATATATTAGTAATGTGTTTAGTAACGGAAAAAGGAAAAAATGTATATACATTTTTTAATAAGGAAAATAAAATTAGTTAACGATTTCTTTTATGTTATTTATTCACAATTTTTGATTCATGCTTACCACTTAAAGACATAAAATTGGCATGCCTGACTAATGAAGCGATTTGGAATTGAAATGAGTTTTCCATTTTTTGATAAAGACGTACATACCTTATTAAATATAAATACCTGTACAGTCATAAGCAATTTTTGTCACGTCTTTCCCAATTCTCGCGGTATCCACTCCGGAAATTCAGTTAAAAACGCCCACTTTGACAATATTTTCTGAAAGATCTTCTGCTTTTACCCAAAAAACAGAAAACGTCTTTCGAGAATATAGTTTCTGTATTAACAATACCTGCCAATTTTACGCGCTTCCGAACAAAAATGAATTACATGTGCCTGAAAGTTTGTGTTATAGAACAGCCTTAAAATAAATATTATTTTAAAATGAACTTCCACTTTTTGATTAAAAAAAACGCCGGAAATTTATTTTGTGTTGATGCATAATAGGTATGTGTTAGTGATTTTTTTGTAAGCACACAATAAGAAAATAATTATTTACGATTTTCTCTCTTAAATTAAAAAAGGAAATATTTGAGAAAATAAACATTTTTATTGTGTTGCTTTTAAAAGATAATCATAGTGAGAGAATGTGAGGTTAAAAAAAAAAAAAAAAAAAAAAAAGACCCTGAAATTTTGTTTTTATTCTTAGGAAATTAAAAATATAATGTTTTCGGGACAAAAGAAAAAAATATGCACATTTCTTAAAATATATGCATCATCTATTACTAATATTATAAATAAGTAAAGATTGTTTTTTTGTTTGTTTGTAGGGGGTAATCTCTGGAACTACCGAAGCGATTTCAAAAGTGATGGTGGCAAATTGATGGTGACAATCCATGCTCCAACATAGGCTATGTTTTATGTCGGTGCCACTACCCCCAGTGGGTGCAGAAGCGAAAAACATTCTAAAATTTAGATTTTTTTTATACTGAAGGAGCTAGAAACATGAAATTTGGCATGGTAGCTACTTATAAGACGTAAATGCAAACAAACAACTAAGAACAAATTCTAAGAAAAATCGATTATAAAAGGGTGAGATGAGCGAAAAGCGCTCTAAAAACATTTTTAATTACAATTTCTATGGAATCTCTGGAACTACAGAACCGTTTTTAAAAGTGATGGTGGCAAATTGATGGTAACAGTCCCTGCTGTAACACAGGCTATATTTTATATAGGTGCCACTACCACAAGGGGGTGCAAGAGCGAAAAATGTTCGAAAATTTCGATTTTTTTTATACACGAACCAGAAACTTGAAATTTGGCATGGTAGTTACTTATAAGATGTAAATGCTCTCTAAGAACAGTTTCTAAAAAGTTCGAAATTTAAAAAGGGTGAAATGAGCTAAAATGTGTTCTAAAAACATTCTAAATTACAATTTCTATGGAATCTTTGAAACTACCGAACCGATTTTAAACGTAATGCTCGCAAATTTATGGTGACAGTCTGGTGTCGCGGTTATATACCGGGTTCTATGTCCCGGTATGTGACATCAAATATAACACAGGTTATATTTTATGTCAGTGCCACTACCCTCAGGGGGTTGCAAGAGCGAAGAACGTTCTAAAATTGCAATTTTTGTTGTACTGAAGAGATTAGAAACTTGAAATTGGGCAAGATAGAAACTTATAAGATATACATGCTCACTAAGGACAGTTTCTAAAAAAAATCGAAATTTAAAAGAGTGATATGAGGGAAAACTGTTCTAACAACATTCTAAATTTCGATTTCTATGGAATTGTTAAGGACATAAACTAGAAATTTAACATGGCTGATACTTTTTAAGACACAAGTGCACACACAGAACAGTTTTTTTTTTTAAAGAAATCGAAATTTAAAAGGGTGAAAAAGGAAAACAAATTCTAAATTACGATTTTTTTAATTTTTTAATTTATTATTATTATTATTATTATTATTAACAGGATTAGAAACTTTAAAATTGGGATGGCGGTTACTTTTAAGATACAAATGCTCTCTAACAATGGTTTGTAAAGAAAGTCAAAATTTCAGAGGGTGAAATGAGCGGAAAGCGTTTAAAAAGCGTTCTAAATTGCAATTACTATGGAATTGTTAGGGGTAGAAACTTAAAATTTTACATGGCTGCTGATTTGGTCGCACAGAACAATTTGAAAAAAAAATCGAAATTTAAAAGAGTGAAATGCGCGAGAAGCATTCTAAAAACGCTCTATATTAGGATTTATTTGGAACTATTAAGGCTAGAAATTTCGCCTGGCTGTTACTCACGTAAATTATCACCCAGAACAGTTTACTAAAAACGCAAAATGTAAAAGGACAGGAGTAAAAAAAAAAACTAAAAAAAAAAATGTACTAAAATTGCAATTTATGTGATACAGCTGGTGTAGAAACTTCGTATTTGGTTTGGTGGTTACTCTTAAAATGCAAATGCTCGCTAAGACCGGTTTCTAAAAAAATCGAATTTTAACAGGCTGAAATGAGCGGAAAACCTTCTAAAAACGTTCTACATTATGATTTAATTGGATTTTTCGGATTAGAAACTGGAAATTTATTATAGTTGTAACTTTTAAGATGCAGACGCTCGGTATAAACAATCTATTAAAAATTCGAATTTTAAAGGTGTAAACTGAGCGGAAAAAGGTTATAAATTTTATGTTTTTTTTCTAAATTGTTACTGATAGAAACTTAAAATTTAACATGTCTGTTATTTTTTATACGTAAATGCTTCCACAGAAAAGTTTTTACAAAATTCGAAATTAAAAAAAGGTGCCGAAGCAAGAAACATTCCAAAATTGCGATTTTAGTGTTGCTGCTTGGTATAAAATGAAAATTTGGCATGGGGGGCTATTTTTAAGATTTCAGTGCTCGCTAAAAACGGGTTCCATAAAAAAAAAAAATTTCGAAATTTAAAAAAGTGAAGTAAGCTGAAAAAGTTCTAAAAGCCTTCTAAACAATGATTTATCTGAAATTGTTAGGGATAGAAACTGGAAATTTTACATGGCTGTTACGTTCGAGACACAAATGCATCCATAGAACAGTTTTTTAAGAATTTGAAATTTTAATGTGAGCAAGAACAGAAAAGTTTTAAAATTGCAATTTCTGTGATATAGTCATTACAGAAATTTGCTTAATTAGTGTGGCTTAATTAGTAATTTATGAATTATCTGTGGCAGTAAAATTTCCTCTTATATAAAAAAAAAAGCCATCAATTACGCAAGCAAAGTCGCGGGTTTTGCTAGTAATCTATAAAAGTCGTTATAAGACGACGCAAATATATCCTATGCAAATCAGGAAATTTTTTATTATATACTGTATATACTCGTATATAAGTCGCCCCCCCCCCCCCCCCATTCTTACGCAAAATTTTGGAAAAAAAATTAATTTTCGTGTGTAAGTCGAACCACATTTCCGGTAGTATGTTGAAAAAATGATTTGTAACCGAGGATAAAAAAAATAATAATAATAAATTTTCATTAAATTAGTAAACTTTTTTTTTTTTTTTTTACTTTTCTAATCAGACTTTTTTTTTTAATTCAACTTTTTAAAATTGTATAATTACGTAAAACTTAAGAAGGTTAAACTATTTTGAAAGTTATTCACATCAATTTAATGATTACTTACTTTTTTTTATTTTTTATTATTTTTTTTAATCTATTCAAGCCTTTTTTACAAGGGTAAACAAGTTCTTAAACTGCTAAAATATTCTTTGTATTGTAGGACTTTTAGGAGAGAAATCTAGAAGCATTCTCGAGTTGAACTCTTTTAAAAAGGGGATTAAAATGTTGAAAGGAATGGCCCCTGTATTGAAGGGAATCCTATCCCAAGAGAAAATGAGTGTAGAACAATTACAGAGACATTGAGATTTTTTTTATCAATCACCATTGTCCGCTTTTATCTGTCTCTCCAACCTAGACTCATATGTGATTAATTAAAATACTTGCACATTCACCAATTATCTGCGAAAAAAATATGACACTGCGTAATTTTTATTTTTTCTTACTCGTGTATAAGTCGACCCCCTATTTTCAGCTCCCAAATTTTGTCTAAAATTCTTCGACTTATACACGAGTATATACGGTATATATATATGGGATATTGTTAAATAAATAAAAAGAAAAGTGCCCAGTTAAACTGATGGCATTGAGCTCTCACAGGCTATTCACACTAATTGAAAATAATACTCTTATTTCAATGAATAATGCCCCTCGAAAAATTAATTACGGCGGAATAACCCGCCTCCCGTTTCACATCTTTATAATTAACCAATGAGCCTCCAAATCTAGAATGAACCTAGAAAAAAAAATTGAAGCAAATCGGATATTTCTATCAACAGTTATCGCGTTACGTCCATACATACGTATTTACATACAGAACCTGCGGGCACATTAGCTCTCAGGCTTTCATAGCTTGTGAGCTAAAAACGAATTAAACAAAAAATACTGTTATTTTAAAAAGACATATGTACACTGTACAGTCATGGGGAAAAAGTAAACGAGTAATGAAGAAAGTTAACAATCGATTGGAAATAAAGTCTACTTTTAAATGATGTATATAAAATTTGCTTAGGGGGTCATCTACATATCAAAACGAAACCATTTTTTTCCATAGCAATACCCAAGTTTGACGCTATAAATAAATTCTTCACCCTTTAATTAGCCTAAATCCAAATTTTCATGAAATTCGTACGATTAGTTTCCGAGATATTAATTATTTTAAAATGAGCCTATTTTAGGGGCTGTATCGAAATTGAAGTTCGGTACTCGATTACTGAAATGCTACAGAATGATTATGTCACTTCTATTAACGTATTATTTCTTGCCAATAGGACCATTTCACTCGTTTAATACGTTTCGACTATTGCCAGCCCAAATATTTCAATAAAATGAGTAAAATATACTTTTCAAAATCATGCTTTTCTGCATATTATAGTAAACCACCATTTTGACGTTTTTTAATGATTATTCGCAAACTATTGGAAAGAAAAAATTGAAATTGAGAATTCGCATAAAACAGGACATAAGAAACATAAATCTTTTTTTTTTTTTTTTTTATACTTACAAATTTAAGGTTTTTATGTTTTGGCTTTTTAGTATTACAACCACACACAAAATTATCACATTAGGATTATAATTTCAAAAGATATTAATAAAAATATGAAAATGTAAATTAACATTAGAATCTCTAAATTTTGAAATTTTATAATTAAAAAACTTATTATCCAAATGAATAGAAATTTCGTTTCTAGGCATTGTTTGAACCGATGATTTAAAATATATAGTCAACATTGGGTGTTGCCACTGAAAAAACAAAGTTTTGCCTGGTTTTGATTTGTAGATGGCATCCTAAGCAAATTTTATATAAATCATTTAAAAGTCGACTTTATTTCCATAATCGTTTGCTACTAGTAACTTTCTTCTATTATAATTAGTTGCCGAGTTAGTAGGGGATGTTCACTTTTTTTTTTTTTCCACGACCGTACATACTAATTAATGTATCATCCTATATCTAAAACATTCATTTGCCACATATTTTATATTTCCAATAAATATGGCGATTAAAAACACCAAATATGGGATTTTTTTTTTTTTTAAATCCGTGTTGCAGGTGTAAATTTTTTGTTAACCATGCTGTCATAAAACATATATTAATTAAACACGTGTTGATTGAGTAAAGCATGTCGAAAAACTGAGAGGGAGAAAAAATTATTTCTTCGGAATAAACTTCGAATTCTATAGTTTGAACATATAAATTAAGAATTCACTCGTGTCATACAAATGAAACGTCTCATCGTTAAAATACGTATTGTGTGTTATTGTTTTTGTTATGGCCAATTATCTACACGGGGGGATGAGGAGGGTGTGTAAGCCGGCGGGGGGATCTTTCTAAGGAATCCTAACCTGTCTTTAAAACAAAATTCGAAGAAAAACCGCAGAAGACTCCGAACGGTTAAGTCGACGAATGCGGCAGGCGTTTGAACCCAGCATCTGTTGCCGACCAGTTTTGACAGCAATCCTTCACAGCCGCTGAAGGGGTAAAATAATTATGAAAAAACCGAAAATTAGACCTCAAACTAGGATATAAAAAATCTGATTTTCTTTTTTTTATTATTTAAATCATTTTTTTTTTAAATCGGATTTTTATGTTTTTTACCCCATTTGTTTAAATACAGAATAGCAACCAACAATTTTTCCTTTCAAAACAATTAGTTCTTTTATTACAGACAAAATCTATGTTTTTATTATGCTTTAATTAATAAAATTATAACTATTAGTTTGTAATAATAGAAATTATAAAAACTGCAAATTATTAATTTCATTAGCTAATAGCATACAATAACAAAATGTACATTAATACTTTGTAATAATAATGTAAAACTATATTAAATACTTCTAATATGAAATTTAACGTTTTCCCTTCCTGCCGGATTCAATAATCAATTATGTTTTATCAATTTCAGTATGTTTGCTAGAGTATAATTTTATTAAAATACACTGAAACTTTTTTTCACACACTTCTTACTGTAGACGACAATGTAACAGAATTCTTTTATTTTTTATGTGTCCTTGTAAATAAACTAAAATTTCAATAGGAAGAGTTCTACAGAAAACCTCAATAATACACAGCAACTTAGAAAATGGAATCATACTTAAGTACTTAGTATATATACTAGATTTTCATACTTATATATACTATATTTAAATATATACAGTAGAAGATCTTTATACAGTCAAACCTCGTTAACACGAACATACTTAACGCGAATTACTTTTTAACACGAAATGTTTCCGATTACCCCGTCCAGTTGTATGTAATGTATTTAAGTTCGGATAACACGAACTATTTTTAACACGAGCAAAAAAAAATTTCCCCTTGAGTGTTCGCATTAAACAGGTTCGACTGTAACGCAAACCTAAAAACACAAGGTTGTGCGTTATATGGATCACATTTTACACATCTTTAAATTTACTTTGTAAACATGGCCAAATAAGTCTGAAACATATAAAAATACATTAGAGTATCTTTATACTGCATTCCTTGTCACCTGGAATTATCCAAATTATAAATTTTTGCATTTTATATGTCATTCCGCATTGTTTAATTTACTGTATAAACATGGTCCAACTATACTTGTACCAAATCATTCATTATATACTGATTTTCAAAAATGTTTATTGCGATAATAGCAATTTTATCATTGAAAAGTTCTGAATTAATGAGATAAAGTTGAACTAATGTATCAAATTCAGTTTTCTAGAGAGTAGCAATTTTTACAGTGCGGGACTTCTTAACTGCAAAATTCATTGCTTACATCTGAGAAGTTGTGCGTTACATGGGAAATTGCATTATAAAGATCTTCTATTGTGTTAACACTAGAAGGACGGTGAGCGGTCATTTTGGCAGCTATCGAGTGAATATATTTCAGTTCGAACCAGAAATTTCTTTATAAAATAAGTTTAAAAGATACAAAGAAAAAAAAAAAAAGTAAAATAAATATGTTAAATAGTTTTAAATAAAAATTCTGGTCTAAAATATTTTTATAAAACTTGAGTAAAATATCCTGTCTTTCTATTGTTAACTAATAAATGTAATAAAATATTTTATTTAAATTTTTATTTAAAAAAAAAAGTAAATCACGGTTAAAAATTAAAATTTTCAACTTTTGTTGTTTTATTTTTCTAAAAAGATTCGAGTTAATTTCAATTCAGACAAGACTTGTGGAAAGAAAAAATAAGTGATTTAAATTTATTTAATGACGTTGTTCGAAAAAGAAAAATGTTGTTATCTATACAAATAAAAGCAAAAATGTTTGTATCTGTGTAAAGAATATTAACCTTTTTAAAAAGTAACCAAATATCCGTCTTTTAACACAACAGCACAGAATATGCAAGAGCCCCTATGAGGATAACTTCCGCTAGATTTTTATCTAATTTCCCCGAAAACTTTCTCAATGACCTTTGAGCACATGCAAGGACACTCCAGCGGCTGGACGGCCGGACAAATGCTCCTCTTTTTGCTTCCCCCCCTGTCTTCACCTTATGGGCGGAGCAATTCAACACTCAACTAAACCCCCACTAGGGGAGTTGTACGAAGCAAAATTGCGCACTTGTTTATTTTCTGAGTGTACCTAGAGGAGTAGGCTAATCCCCATCAGAGCCGTGCAAAACGGGGGACGAAGGGTGTGGTTGTCCCAAGCGCGGAAATTGAGGGGGCGCCAAATTTATACAACCAACCACGTTTCTTTCTTCTGTTTTATAAAAAAAAATATGTATACACATATTGAAAATTTTTGTGACGAAAAAATACATTCTCAAATTAGCATGTGGCTTGTGTTTTGGAATCAAAAAGCGGTTGCAAGCTATTATATTGTACTATTAGATACATTTTTTTCCACATCCGTTTTCCAGACCTCCTTTGCCAAAATATAAATGCAACATTCTCGATATATAATATTATTTTTTTGGAGATTATATATATATCTACATATAATATTTACTTGTTAAAATTAAACCTTTCAAAATTATAAAAGTAATGCGAAATGTGTATTCAATAGAATATATTTGTGCAAAAAGTCGAAGGAATTAAGAAGTTGTTAGGAAAAAAAAGTGAATTGGGCCATTTTTAAGAGAGCTATAATATGGGGCACAAAAAGGTCCAACAGATAGTTGAGAGCAGGGCCCTAACATGAAAGCATGTTAAAAGGTCTTGGTATTTAGTGCTTTACATTTTCAATTAGTCGGAATTAAGCATAGGGTGAGAATTAATCATTAGAATTAATTTTTTTTAATTAGAAAAAAAGGGGGGGATGCTTAAAAAAGGGTGCTACGGTACCAATAAAAATATGAGGGTGTTGATACAGGGAGAGGAGTCCTAGGCTCAACTTTTTAAAAGTTAAGCAGTGAGAGGACACATAATTAGGGGCTGAAAATGCATGGCGTCCAAAATGTCCAAGGGACGCCGGACCGGACCCCGGGGCGCCAGTGTATTAAATGAAATGCAGAAAGTTTGAAATAATAAAATGGAGAATGGGTCCCGAAAACAAAGAAAATCGGATTAAAGGGGGAAAAGTTATTACCAATTTAGGGCATAGAAACTTAAAAGGGCCCAGGGAAGTCGGACCTTAAAAAATTAAAAATCTAAGCCCCAGGTACACCCAGACCTGTCTTGGACTATTCTCGCCCGAATTTTCAGACTTCTACGTGTGATAGATTTCGCTAGCCATCGCACACAGAGACACACATAAACGCACACATAGACAGAGCGAAACTTTCTTTTTTAGTATAGATCATAAGAAGATTTTAGAAAATGCAATTGTTTTATTTTTCCTTTATCTTTAACCCCTTTTTGACGAGAGTCCTTTACAGAATTTTTAATCTTTTGCCATCTGTTTATTAAAACAGAATTTTTTACCTAATTGAATCGCAGAAATGCTAAGATTAAATGAGGTAAAGTATACAATTAAAAATAACTGGTGGGAATAATCGAGGATTCTCAGCACATTCAGCAGCATGTATACGTGACCCAAAGTGTTAACAAATGCTTTTATTTCAGCTTGTGCTTGAAGAAAACCATTTTTTAACTGTATATTTTTAAATGGATTGGGGAAAAAATGTGTTCGATTGTTTGTGAATTATTCATCGTCATCTTGTTACCTTATTAATTTATTTTAGTTGATTTCTTATGAATTTCATTACTTAAACAGCTTTACACACTATTCTTTTTTTTTCCTTATTTATGCATTTTTAGGGTTTCGTCCATCTCACGAAACCCTTCCCGCTCCGTTGTCTGTCCGTCACAGAGCCATTCTCAAAAAGTATGTAACTTACAGAGTTGAAACTTCGTGTATAAATCTGAATAGCAGCTGTGAAGAGCTCAAAATATTAAAATTTGAAAAATTCGTATTATTTTAATAAATAGAGATAAAAAACCAAAATCCTAACAGCCTTTTCCTATAAAATTGAATTTTTGTTCATTATAGCAGATGCCAAAGATTTAAAATCCACAATAAAATTCTTTCTAAAATAATTACTTTTCTATCAGACGATTTTCACGTGAAAAATGAAAATGAAATAAAAAGTTTCACCATTTGAAAAAAAGATAAATATGAAATAAAATTGATTGTCGTCATAGTCGTATAATAAAACGGAAAATGTCTAAGATTTCTCAATAATACAAGGAGTATGAGTAAGTGTAAGTGGTCAAAGCAGATGAATTTCACGTCATTAGAGAATTAAAAAGAAAATCTGACGTCATATAGGAAGTTTAACTAATTTTTTAAATGTTTGAGAATAATACAAAGCGAGTATCGATATAAATAATAGAGAATAGTAAATATATGAGTTTGAAAAACATATTGAATCGTGATAAAAATCCGATTATGGAAATATTCGCATATTTTAACATTTTGAAGGTGTACAATTTGTTTAATTTTGAAATTATTTTTTTAAATATTGCATTTAGTCCGTATGACGGATATTATTATGACAGAATATAATAGCGGGCTTGGACCGCTATCCGGATGGTTTAGATATTCGAAAAAAGGAAAACATAGACCGGTAAATTTTTACTTTATAAAAAACATGACTTTTTTTTGTTGTTGTTGTTGCTAATGAAATTTGTTTGAATTTATTAAAAAAAAGATAAAGTGTTTTGAAAGGAAAATATTAAACGAAACCCTTTGAGCGATCTTCGATCACACTTACCCACTTGTTCTTTTGTACCTTTTACTAAAACTCTATGCGTATGGGTTAAATTGTTTAAAAAATGCTCACATTAATTTATTTAAAATGATTCTAAAATTCCCAGTTCAACAACGCGAAACTTTCTGATGCATTTTCTGACAAATTTTCAAACGAGCTTAACAATGACAGTCCTGACTGTTGAAGCGATTTGGAATCGAATAAAGTTTTCATTTTTGAAAATAATACTTATTGAGTAATAAGCTATTATTCTCAAGTGACGACAAGTTTTACCCCTTTCTTGCTGCCGCATCCTGAAATTTGGTTCAAAACACTTACTTTGACAATATTTTCTGAAAGATTTTCTGCTTTACCCAAAAGTGAAAAACGTCATTCGATTACATAGTTTCTGAATAAGAACACCTGGCTATTTAAAAAAAAATTGAATTAAAAAATTGTCAGAAAGTAGTTCCTTTGTATTTAAGAACAGTCTTAATTAGATTTATCATATTTTGCACAAAATTAACTTATTTCATTAAAAACGAAAAATTCTAGCATATATATTTAGAACTTTTATTTCGCTGTCAAGATACGGATTGAACTAGGAAAGTAAATTTTGTAAACAGTTTGAAATGTTAAATATTTTTAAATCAGAAAAAAATGTTTTTCGTAATAAAAATGTATCTCACAATTGCATTTTGTAACAAAATTTGGCGGCCTGCACAATTACAAGTTACGCTTGCTAACTTCCGTGCAGACTCCGCTCGATGATGCTACTATTACGAATGAGTAAAAGCACTTATTTAAATTATGACAATATTTTGTGTGGTTTAGAACGTACAAGTCGTATAAGTACGAACTGTGAAGAGAAACTTGATACTAGAAGAGAAGAAAAATCCCTATTAAAGAAGTTTTCCAAATTTGAATGTGTATTAATGTGTACACTTTGATACGATATTTTAGAGCGATTCGACAAAGTAGATGCATCCTTTAAAAAAATAATGCTTTATCTTTTTAATGGTTGCAACTATTTAGAATCGCTCTTAACCCTTTATGTCCTGACGGTACTTTAATGTACCATTAAAAAAGCTTGTTATAAAATTCTTTTAATACATCTATTAGCAGTAATACAATTTACAATGAGTTACAGATACTTTACTTTATACTTTTCCAAAAGATGATGCATAAAACAAAAGTGTTTTTAAAAGGATGGTTTATCTTTCATTGCATCTGTTTAGTTTTTTTTTATGTCTGAAGGTTGGAAGTGGATGGTTTCAGTTCTTAAATATTTTCGTATTTTTATTGTAAGGGAATTATATTTGTACATGACCTAGTTCTATAAAATACTTTAAAAAAATTTTATATAAAAAAAATGAGTAGAGTTATAAATATTCTTCAAAATCCCTATAAATAAATATTTCGTTCTTTAATTTTAATTGACAATATCCTTTTAAAATTTATTGATCTTCAAAAAATCAGCAAAAATACTTTAGAAGATGAAATTTTTATTATTTCATAATTTGGGACATAAATGGGTATTTAAATATACGTATTTAAATAAAATAATTAAAAGCATGATTAAATATACAAAAAAAGAAAGTGTGAGTAACATAATCAATTTTAAAAATTTGTGTTTAAGGATTAAAAAAAAAATTGTGTGTGTGTGTGGGGGGGGGGGGGGGGGGGGTTCCAGTAGAAAGGGGGAGAGGCCCAAAATTTTCAGTAGCCCCGGGCCCCAGAAATGCATAATCCGGCTCTGTATGTAGGTGCATGAAAATTTCAGATAGTATTAATATTTAGTTGCAAAAGACTTAAAAATATATTTCTTTTCTTATACATATTATAATTGATCCCCCCGAATTATAATTGATTGCTACCCGATACCGATCTTTTTCTGAAAGTTGTGTGCCAAAAATTGGCTTATAAGATATCAACTTGATAATGTACTTTCAAAAGACCATATGCCCTTATAGAAGAGAGAGAAATATTGTTCGATTTCTTGTTATTTGAATAATAAAACTAATTACGTTTTATTATTATTATTATTATTATTGTTTTGTTATGCCAGTGTTTTTGGTTTTAGTACATATTTAGCTAAAATATTTTTTTCTGAAAACAAAGAACTTCTAAGATGCGAGCAAAAGTTTCTTTGAAATCCCTCACAATTAGACCCAAAAATTCTTTGTAAAGCTGTAACTATATATGAATAAAGATGCTAATGCTCAGTACAAGTATCATTCACAAATATCAGTAGATTAAATGCAATTAAAATAACAGACATGAATAAGTGTAAATATACCTTCTTTTTTCTTTCTTTCTTTTTTTTTATATAAGTAAAAGCAATGTTGCTATCATACAGATTCTAGCAATAACACATACGAAAGCATTATATATCATAAAGTTATTATTATTATTATTATTATTATTATTATTATTATTATTATTATTACTTTACTTTCCACAATCATGCTGCTCAAATGACAAATTAAATCTTGAAAATTCTATTTCTTACCCCCCCTATCTCACATAGGCATCTCACATGGACATATGATTAGAATTAGTACATTTAGTACATTAGTATATTTGTGAATACTGTATGACAAATATAGTTAAAACAATACTTTTATTAGAGGATACTTAGATATCACATAAAATATATTAAAATGTCTTTTGTGTTTTTCGAATAAAGTAGAAAATAAAAGTATACTAATAAAATTGCAACTACTTCTAATTTTTGAACACTAAATTATGAAGGATTGTGGACAAATGCCACACTTGCCCATAGAGAAATCGCATAATCTTTTCAACTATATTGGAATACAAATTAATTATTTTCTGATAGATTTCTGAATTCAGTTTCGTTCATAAGCCCATGGAACAGATGGAACTGGCAGATGCTCTTATTTAGAAATCATGAAGTCGAACAGATTTTTTCATTTTTCGAAAAAGGCAGGAGGTCTTTTAGAAAATGTTGTGAAAGTTGTCTTTTGAATAGACTTTCTGCACACGACAGCCCGATAAATGTCATCATGAGAAAAAACTCACTTATAACTCAGGCTTCGTTTGTCAAAAAATTAAAAAAATGAAAAACTCATGTTTTAAAGTCTCCAGTTGTTAGCCGGGAAAAAAATGTTTTTTTTTTTTTTTTTTTTTTTTTTAATTTACAATTATCCTAACCATTTAATTTAGATCCTAAATTTTCTTTCAAATCACCTTCTGGAAAAACATTTTTATTTCGTATGTTGCATAATTTGGTTTTTTTTTTACCAAATCTCCAAATTTTGACTCATTATATTTTCTGTTGCTCCCCTTTAACTCTGCCCCCTCCTCCTTTGTAAAGGTAAAAAAAAAGAATTAAAAAATGTCATTTATTTGTCTTTAATTTAATGTTCACCCCCCCCTACCCTCGGTCAAAGTTCCCATAAATATATAAAAGTAGCTGTATGTAGTGTATTGATAGAAACTATAGATTGTATTTTTTATTTAACACTCCCCCCTTCCAGGGATCCCATAATGAATAGCCGACTTCTCCGGTCAGCGAATACTTTTGCAATACACAACTCCTATTTATTTGTATGCTTTAGTATAAAGATATGTATAATATAATGCTTTTAATGTTAGACATATTCGCAGATACACGTGCTTTACTTGAAAAAACATAGAATCGGTTTTCTATAACTGAACATATAGTATGTATCTCACATATTATGTATCTGAACATATATTTTTAAAAGCGCTGAACTGGCAACACTGGTGTTTTCGCCTCAACGCGTCACTTGCGCCCATACATTCCTATATAATAAATGATTGTTACCGTTTCCTGTACCAACCCTTAAAGTTTATACCATGAATTCGAGATCACCCTGTATAAATATTTTATTTATATAGATGTATTATTGATTTTTATATAAAAAAAATTGCTTGTGAAAGAGTAAATAAGTTGCCAGAAAAATATGCTGCCAAATTTTCTTCTCTTGCCAAGGACCCTATACTGAAAAAGTTACCAAATAAATAATTTAAATTAAAAAAAAAATAACATGAAAATATGTATACCCGCATGTCTACAGGATACACAGACAAAGTGGTATGCGTTATTAAAATGGTATGTATAGTGGTTAATCATTGGCGTCCTAAGTTGGAGGTGGCTCATCTAAAAAATTGAACAAAAAACATATCATAGTAAATTTAACGTTACATTTTTCTGAGGTTTGGGGATGAAAAAGAGGGGGGGGAGGAATTTTAAAGACTTTTACATGTAAAGGAGGCAAAAACCTTAATAACACCTGTAATAAAATAAAAAGTAAGCAAATATTAATTATTTTAAGACAAATTTACTTTGGAGATGGAATTTTGTTTAAAGAAATCCAGAAAAATTAAACATTTGAAGGGGCGCCAAAAAAATCTTCAAAGGGCGTCATGGCGCCCGCGGGAGCCAGGTTCACAGTCCTGCTCTATAGCATCGATATAAAAGTGCGAGATGCAGTAGCAATTTCAACCTTGCCCTTTTGTGCAAACTGATTTTAAAATGTGTAATTGATATTAATTATCAATCCCAAAAATAGCCGTCAACTGTCGCGATAGCGATGGATGAGGCCATGGTAAAAGAAAATTACACAATTAAAACAGAAAAGTATGGCAACCCGATTGCAAAAAATAATCGCCATTCGTAATAATATCATTCAATTTTCCGTAACTTGCTAATATTTGTAAACCAGGGCACATTACCATGTTTTTAAAGCCGCGAAGTCTGAACGGGGGTTGACGAGCATAGCTCAAAGGTAGATTAGCCCCTTAGTATTGCAAAATTTCCCCAAAAATATGTATCCAGTATTCTTTAAAAGAATCGTTAATTGTGTGTTTGGCAAAATTGGATTTTCTGTAGAAACTGAGTAGGCCGGATCGGACTTGATTTAATTAATTTTGTCATGGGCCGCGCCGGGTCCGAGTCGAACTTTTAATTTTACACTGCTCCCGGATCGGACTGGAAATTCCTGCCCGTGCAAAACTCTAGTGGCCTATCCTACATGAAATCTGAATCCCCTTTGTTGCGTCATAAAAAGGACGTATAGGGGCTTATATCATGGGGTGGTAAATCAGGAATTCTCGACGAAATAAAATGTTCTAGTACTGGATTTGTGCCCCCTGATTTAAGTCCCCGTCTTCTGTGACGTGATATCTTCTGTGACGTCATCAAAATGACGTATGGGGATGCATATCATGGGGGTGTTAATCAGGATTTCGTCGAAAGTAAAATGCTCCAGCACTGGATTTGTGCCCCCATTTTTTGTGACGTCAAAATGACGTACGGGGGCTTAAATCAGGGGGACATTAATCAGGCTCTCAATGAAAGGAAAATTCTCTATCACTGGATATGTGCCCCCTTCTGATATGGGGATATATATCATGGGGGCATTAATCAGGATTTCTTGAAAAGTGAAATGATCGAACACCGGATTTGTACCCCCATTTTTTGGGACGTCAAAATGACGTATGGGGGCATAAATCCTGTGGACGTTAATCAGGCTCTCAACGAAACGAAATTTCTCTAGCTTTACATTTGTGTTCCTTTCAGATATGGGGGCATATATCAGGGGGACATTAATCCGGATTTTGTGAAAAGTGAAATGCTCAAGCACTGGATTTATATCCCCTTTTCTTGTGACGTAAAAATGACGTATGGGGGCATATATCATGGGGATGTTAATCAGGCGCCTCATCTCAGATGTGTGCTCGAATATGGCGGATTTGATGATTTGGTTTTTCGTGTTTTATCACTATAATCATTTCATTTCCGGCCGACGTTATCCGTTCTTTTTCCCCCATATTGCTTTGCCCTCCCGTAAGACTGTCATGGACCCGATTGACTGAAGGGCATATTTTACTAGGAAACCTGGCTACACCCTTTTATCTTCTAAACTCGTGATAGATTCTGAGATACGTTTTGGCAGACCCTTCCCTCTCCAGCGTTACCGGGGGGGGGGGAGGAGTTAGTTTCAAAGAAAGTCCAAATGAAATATTTTAGAGAATCAAAGTTCGTGTAAAATAGAATTTAAAATATTTAATTAGTAATAAGTTAAATTATAGTATTTTAATGCAAATTTAAAATTTATTTGAAAAATTACAAACAAAAATCTAAATTTTAATTCTAAAAATCAGCATTTTTATATTTAATTTAAGTATATAAAGTCACTTTTAAAAAATGCTAATTTTGTGTTGTTTGTATTTACCTACAAGTTTACTTTCATGACAAAGATTTTTTTTTTCTGAATTTTAGTTCCAGGTCTCGAGACGGTTCACCATCGGGGTGGTGTCACACAGCTCGCTCGTTCCCCCTTTTTTCCACTTTAGATAAAAAACAAGTTGGAAATTGTACGTCAAACGTTACAAACGAGGTGCGTTCGTACACACGTTTTAGAATTAAATTCATGATATCCCGTGCGTAGAACGGGTTAAACAGCTAGTTAAGTATATATTTTATGACACTGTTCATACAAATATCTTAACTAGTTATATAAATATTCAGATATATATGTATCAGCTAGTTATATAAATATTCAGATCTTGATGATTTTTAATTCTGTGAAATGAATTGTATCGTCTGCAGATTAATTTCTGTCATAAAATAAGTATCTCGGTCGCTTGACGATTAAACTTCGGAAGCTCCTATAACAAAAGAGCACAGATTAAAAAAAAAAAAATTCAAATTTCTTAATAAATATTTTTATTAATATCTCCTAAAGTTTTGATTCGATTTTAATAAAATTTGAAATGTCTCGACAAAATTCTGCAAAGATAGTATATTTTAAATTGCAAACCATTTGGTTGGGTAGTTTTTGCGTTGTTATATGCGGACAGACAGACAGACAGACGGACGGACCAAACGACGACTATAGGTGCTACGTATTTATATAATTACGAACGCACCTAAAAAAGGAGGCTATTCTCAAATCCAAATTGGCTACTTTAAGACACATTTTTTAATTCACATTTGTTCAGAATCGCTTGAAATGGGCATTCGTTCTTATTCACAAACTATGTAATCGAAATACGTTTTCGATTTTTTTGGTATATTCAAAAGATCTTTCAGAAAATATTGTCAAAGTTGGCATTTTGAACCGAATTTCCGGACATGACAGCGAGAGAAGGAATAAAAGCAGATTGTCACATGACACGAATCGCTTATAACTCGATAGGTAATTTATTTATCAAAAATACGGAAACTCATTTCGATTCCAAATCGCATCAAGAGTCAGGCCTGCCAATTTTATGCCTCTGCGTTTAAAAATGAGTCTGAATTTGTGTCAGAAAGTTTTGCGTTGTTGTGCAGATCATTTGAGAACAACCTTAAAAAGAAGTTCGTGGGAATTCAAACTCCGTGAATGCATGCAGGGGATTTATATAAGCCTCCATTTTGACGCCTGCTATTATTTTCGACTTTCAAAAGTGCATTAAATAAAAATATATATAAATATCAGTGGCGCAGTCAGAATTCGGTTCTGAGGCGGTCCATATTTCGAAATGAATGTAGTTGAAATTCTATACGATGTCACCGACTGAATTACTATGCATTTCGAGCATTTTTCGTGATTCCGTATTTCGCATAAAGAAAGGTAAGTCTATTGAAAATTTTGTTAAACTATCGACATTATTCTTAAATGTCTGCATAAATATCAGAGCTCTGCTTGAAGTACATAAACTTTGTGTTATGGTTGAATAAATGGACTGCGACCCTGGTTGTCTATACAAAAGTTGTTAGTTGTAAGTGTGCTCTGCCATATCTCTTAGAGTTTGTTTTGACTTTTTTGGAACAATCTGTGTCGGATTCCCTCTAAGTCCACCCAACTTTGAAGAATAATCCGGTAATTTTAGTATGCTGCCACCACCGATATGACTACGTGATATCGGTCACGTTAATGAGAGGTATATTGATAAAAAGACGAACTATTTCACTTAAACTTAAACGAACAATTTATTTACACAATCTTTACAAATAACAAGACAATATTTACACTTACAAACTCGGATATAGCTGATCCGGTTCAACATTAAATAAAATACAGAAAATACGTTCTGTGTACTGATAAGCTACTCTATACCTCTCTCATGCTACGTTAATTAAGTCAGAGTTACCAGAGATACTATTAATTTCACCAACACCTTATCTCTCCACTCCAAGAGATCTACCTGAACCCACGTGTACCAGAGCTCTCCCTGGACAACCTACACATCCTCCTCACCGCGTTAAAACTAACTCAACTGTCTCTGCAGTTCTTACGAGGCAACCCTCCGTAAACGGTGCTGGTTTTCCTGACCAGACCGGTTTCGTCCACTTGACAGAACGCAATCCCCTTATGATGTATCTGTCTTCTTAGAGAATGGTGAAGTCTGTCTTATCTATGAACTTGGAATGACAATAGAAAAACTCCCTCCACTATACTAAACATTCTTTCCACTCATCTCAGATCACTCCCTTACTCAGATTAAGATTCCAGATATGAAAGGAACGTTAGTTTAAAGCTTACAGTACACAGTAGATAAGCACACAAAAAGATAATATCACATAACAATAGTTCTAAACCGCAGCTCTCAGTGAAAGCCTGACACCCCCACCTTAGCGGAAAATATGTTATTTAAGGGCTAATTTTCCTCAAAACTATGTAATATCTGAGAAGAGTTCAACAGTTCCTTGTTAGGTTTCTTCATTATTATAATTACATACACATTTCAAGGTGTCTGAAAATTACCTACTGACATATCTAATGAACCATATACTAATGTGATAATTGTAAAAAAAATACACAATATGCTAATACAGTTACACAATACACACAAATATATATATGCAAAAAAATAAAGTTACACTAGGATTATGTCCTTTCAATGTCAGTCCTTAGGCTGATATTGCTGGAGGCGGTACTACTTTTTCCTTCCAGTCCTTCCTAGTTAACCTAATAGGTACATTCCTTTTTTCAGTATATCCGCTTGAATGGCTAAATTTTGCCTCTGATGTCTTAATTGAATTTTCCTCTAAGCATTCAGGCACTTGCCTGTCCAAGTCGTCTTTGTACGTGATAAGAACATTGTATAATTTTTGTTTTACCGTAACCCTCTCCGGTTTAGGATCAATCCGATTTTTCTCCGTTTCTACCAGTTGTATAGGACCCATAAATAATTCCTTATTTTTCCTCAAGATTGATTTCATATCTCCAACTTGAATATTTTTAACCCTTTTATTTCAAATCCCTTCATGTGTTTAACTCCCGGTTGTTCTCTATCTAACAAAATAGTTTTCCCACAGTCTTCAAACTCTCCGTCACTATCAAAGACAATATCAACTACTTTATTTTTAGCCATAAATTCTCTCATTTCATTTTGATACACCAGTTTCTTACTCCCGTCCACTAACTCAATTATATAGGAATGTTGATCTGTTTCCTCTTTCTCTCTATCGCTCACATTCATTTCCCTCGTTAACCGACACTCTAAACATGATTCACAAAATGTTTTAGCTTCTTCCGCCATGTCTTCCCAATAAAATGAATGCTTGATTCTTTCTAACATTTTCATAACCGTGTGATGTTCTCCATATAAGGAAGTATGCGCTAATTTTAGAATTTTCTCCCTTCTAATTTTAGGTATTACTAATTGAGCTGCAGTTTCGTCTACTAATTTCTCTTTGTGATATAATAACCCAATCACAACATAATAAGACCCTCTGTCCTTTTCCGATAATTCCCAAGCTTTCTCTAAATCTTTACAATTCATTTGGGATTCCTGAAATATATTTGAACTGCTTTCCGTAACTTCATCAACCTTACTTTTCTCTATCTCTGCTTTTGCCTTCTCATGACTTTGTAAATTTATTGACCTTGTTTCTATGGCATAAGGGTTATTCTTATCATTTCCGCGATCCTTTCCCGTTCCTTCACTTTATCCCTACTACCTTCCTTACATTCCCTTTCTACTGATTCTCTCAATGATTTCTCGTGGTTTAATCCTGTCAATTCATTAGCCACGTCAGGATGTAAAATTACCTGTTCCTTACTATTATCAATTATCGCGCAAAGTACATCCTGATGAATTACATTAGTTTGACCGCGTTTTGGAATAGCTAAAGGTAATTGAATTAACGGTGATTTCACTGCCTTACCAAACTGAGTGCTGAGTTAATCCAATATGCATCGCGGTTTCCTCATCTAAAGTATTTAACAACTTATCCGTGACAATTAACTGATTAACTTTTTCATACGTATCTGCACCTCTAATCTTACAGTAGTTTTCCCACGTTGCTATTAAACGCGATACAAATAATACATGAGTTTCATTTTGATTCCTTCTAGCCTTCTTAAAATTTTCCAAACACGCCTTCGGTGTCGGCTCGTGTTCCCTTAGAACTTATTCCTTTAATTTATCATAACTCTCAATTTGTTCCCTAGTAGTATAAATTAACAAATTATCGGCCTTATCTCCTAACATATTTAATAGAATTTCAGCCTGCTGGGTTTCCGGTACATTTTTTGTTTGGAAGTCTCATTCTAAACTGTTAAAAACAGATTCCATCCCTAAGTCCCTTCTGGAAATTTGATAGACAAAGTTTTAACACTTTTAATCTATTTCTCTAGGCTACTCTCATGATTAGATTCTGTAGTCCCATTAGAGTTATTTGCCGAACTTTGAATTTTTAGCCTTTCCAATTCTAACTCATGTTCCAATCTCAGTTTTTCAGACCTTTCTTCTCTATGTAACTTTTCCCGTTGTAACTTTTCCTCCCTTTCTAACTTTTCTTGTTCTAACCGTTCCGTAACAATAGTGCTAGATAATTCCATAACGGCCCCTTCTTCATATTCGTCGCTCTCCACTATCTTTTTCTTAAGCTTAAACCTGGTATCATCTTCCGAGAATTCAATCCCTAACTCTTCACATATCGTCAGAAGATCCACCTTTTTTAATTTTAGTAAGAAAGCCATACCTTCTAGCGACAATTATTACCACCCTACAACAATACTTAAGCACAATATCAAATTAATACTTCCTCAACTCCCCCCTTCATAAATTACCTCCACATATTATAATATTAAAAATTATTTCAAATAAATAATAATAAAATGATAAATTTCCTTAAACAATGGTACCCCACAATTTGATTTCAATTACAAAGTAAAATAATTTCAATTTGATTACTATGCAATACTGATTTAAATTTATACAATTAAATAATAAAATACAATTTACACAATAATACTGATACGTTGCAAGTTGAATAAAAAATACTGATTCCCATCACTAAATAGAGATATCCACCTAACAAAAATTTGCATAAAATACACCTAAATTCTTAAATTTAATCTCAATAAAATATTTCAATTTCCAAAATTAGTTCTCACTTTAAAAGGTAAAATCACAGCCCTCCCTTTTTTTCTTGGGCCTTAAATTCTTCCTTGAAGGTTATTTCAATCTAATTTAAATTCTACACCAATTTGCCTTCCTCATTTACTATCAATATTTCAAACTTAAAACAATATCACTTAATTTAGATATTACTTTCATAATAATTTAAATTTAAGAAATTTCAATTATTCCTTCCAACTATTAACACAATACATTAATTTTAATCATTAATCTTATCCGTTAAAAAAAATTAGAAAATCAATTCTAGTAAACAATATTACATCCTTTTCTTAAAACAATGGTGTAAAATGGCTGTTAATATCTCATTTGATTTAACACAATTATTAAATTGCACATAAATTATCATAAATTACCCACAACATTAACTTAAATTATCATCAATTACACAAAAAAAACAGTAGATTCGAGAATGTCAGTAGAGTAAAATTATCAAAACACCTTACCTCATACTTTATCCGCTGGGGCAATTCTCTGATCACAAGTGGATCCACGATGATTTAAATATTTCGCACTTTAGAGTTAGTTTGATGAAATACACATAAGTTCACTTCACTGTAACGACGATAGAGCACAAGCACTAGTTCACTTCACTTAACGACGATAGAACACAAACAATATAGCTCACTTCACTGTAACGACGATAGGGCACAAACAATTCCGCTGGACGATCCAGCATAAACACTCTGTAACACGGGTAGCTGGCACTGGTCTTCGGCGATTCTATCCCGTCGCTGCCAACATTTGTCGGATTCCCTCTAAGTCCACCCATCTTTGAAGAATAATCCGGTAATTTTAGTATGCTGCAACCACCGATATGACTACGTGATATCGGTCACGTTATGAGAGGTATATTGATAAAAAGACGAACTTTTTCACTTAAACTTAGACGAACAATTTATTTACACAATCTTTACAAATAACAAGACAATATTTACACTTACAAACTTGGATATAGCTGATCCGGTTCAACATTCAATAAACACAGAAAATACGTTCTGTGTACTGCTAAGCTACTCTATACCTCTCCATGCTACGTTAATTAACTCACAGTTACCAGAGATACTATTAATCTCACCAACACCTTATCTCTCCACTCCAAAAGACCTACCTGAACCCACGTGTACCAGAGCTCTCCCTGGACAACCTACACATCCCCCCACCGCGTTAAAACTAACTCAACTCTCTCTGCTGTTCCCACGAGGCAACCCTCCATAAACGGGGCTAGTTTTCCTGTCTACATGGGTTTCGTCCACTTGACAGAACGTAATCCTCTTATGATGTATCTGTCTTCTTAGAGAATGGTGAAGTCTGTCTTATCTATGAACTTGGAATGACAATAGAAAAACTCCCTCCACTATACTAAACATTCGTTCTACTCATCTCAGATCACTCCCCTACTCGGATTAAGATTCCAGATAGGAAAGGGACGTTAGTTTAAAGCTTACAGTACACAGTAGATAACCACACAAAAAGATAATATCACATAACAG
This sequence comes from Maratus michaelseni, assembly GCA_963931845.1. Taxonomy (NCBI): domain Eukaryota; kingdom Metazoa; phylum Arthropoda; class Arachnida; order Araneae; family Salticidae; genus Maratus; species Maratus michaelseni. The sequence continues at coordinate 31,459,163 of OZ007599.1, forward strand.
TAGTTCTAAACCGCAGCTGTCAGTAAGCTTAACAATCTGTATTCACATTTTTTTAAAGGGAAATAATAATTCCAATAAAATATTTGTGATTTGATGATTGCACATTTAATGGCACACATATTGTGCCATTTTATGATTTCACAATACAATTTTTGTGTGGTATTTCCAATTTTTCGATTACGCCATGTTGCTATTTTTAATTTTCTTCCCAGAATAAACACTAAATTTTTCTGGTTGGCAGACCTACCGTATGGACTTAAATTTATATCCTCGGACTTAAATTTATATCCAACCTGGCCCAGCCTGTAATAAAAAGCTAAAAATTCAAGCCGAAACCCAACGGAAGCTTTATTGGCGGTGCTCGGCCTGTTGTAAAAGCTAGAATATCAACTCAATGCCGGTACGGGAAGTTCCTTTGTTGCGTAGTTTATGAATTCAGCCAGACCCAATTTTCGAAAAACATGTCAACAGTTCTTAACCAACATTAAAGTTTTTTTAAAAGAATATTGCTTGCATTTTTATGTAAATTTTTTAAGGTACAGCAGATTATATGTCCACAAGTTATGGAATACGGAATAACAATACTAATGATCACTTAGAAACAATAAAATGAACACTCATTGAAAAATTTGTGTAGTTTAGAATTTAAAAAAATCATGGTTAAAGAAAATCATAATTTTATAACTTTATAGAGATAAAAAAAGTATATTTTGGGAAATATTTCTCTGTAATTTTTTAAGGATTTAGTTAAGGCGGTTATCAAATTCCTTGCTCAATAATGCGAAACTTTCTGACTCATGTTTAAACGTAAAGGCATAAAAGTGACAGTCCTGACCATTGAAGCGATTTGGAATCGATTGGTGTTTTCTATTCTTTATTAAATAAATTACTTATCGAGTTATAAATGGTTGTTGTCACGAGACGACAGGTTTTTCTCCTTTCCTGAGCTGTCATTCTATTAAAGGCTAAGATGCTTTACACTCACGCAGAAAAAAAAAATTAATCGGTTAAAAATAGGAAAGAAGTCGCCAAATTTAGGGGATTTTTTCCTTTAATGGCAACCTAGCCATTGTATTAAATTATTCGTTTGGCGCGGTCTTGAAAATCGCGCCAACCAAAAAGTCGCCAAACTTATGTTTATATGTTTGCATGAGTGTAAAGCTTCTGTTCCCTATTAAATAGTTTCTTAATAAGAACAACTGCAGATTTCATGCGTTTCCGGACAGAAAAGAAAAATGTATCCTCAAGGAACTTCTTTGGACAGCCTTAAAAAATGTGCAATACAAGTTTTCTTTTTAGAAGAAAAAAAAAGCCACCTCGACGCAAGATGGGGCCAATTTTCTTTCATTAGACTCCCGCTGTGCCTGGAAAGACCTAGCCGTACTAGCCGTAAGGTCGTAAGGCTATAAAAAAGTAGCCCTGGCCCGGATTCAAGTTTAACGAAGAAAATTTCCCGTGAACTAACTATAACAACGGGTTATAATTTATTTAGTTATACAGTAAAGCCTGTGAAAACGGAATCGTTAGGGACAGGAAAAATTAGAATAATTTTAAATAACTTTCCGTCTTATAAAGCATAACTATATGCATTTCTCCCGCAGGTAGAGTAAAATTTTCCGATTGAAGACAGGATTTCATTAAATGCAGGTTCCATTTCCGTATGTTTATTATAGTGTAAAAATTCCATTTTTGTAGGCGATAATACTTTGCTTTTTAGGAACTTTTAGCATTTTCAAGCACTGAAAATGCGTTTTACCATTTTTCGATGGTTAAATTTCATTTCGGAAATAGGAACAAAGAAATAAATGCAATTATAAGACTCCCTAGTATACAGCAGTGTGGTAGGAAATGTTTATTCATGTAGCCTGAACTTATTCGGAATAGTGAATCTGAATATCCCTAAGTGTTTTCCTTTGATGTATTTTAGTATTAAAAAACCAAATCACCCTTTCGATGCTTGGAATCTTAACTGCTTGACCCCCCCCCCCCGTAATCATAATCCATCAGTGAATGTAATTAGGAAGGAAATGAACAACCATTATATAGTTATGTATAGCATTTCAAATCAACAATCAATCTTTTCTCTGACGTGTTCTTCCTGTAAAAAGGAATTCGCATTTTGACTGTCTATGTAAAGAATCAAAAAGAAGCCGAAACTGCTTTTATTGTTTTTAAAATAAAATACAGTAAAGAATTTTTAACATAAAAATAGTCAATTATATGAAGTAAAATAAAGTTTTATTTATTACAAATATTTTTCCCTCTCAACAAAGCTAAAATTCCTGAAACGTTCACTATTTTCGTTTTTATAAGTAAAAGGATGAAATTTACAAACATAACTATGAAAGTGATTTGGAATCAAATAACGATTTTCAGTTATCGATAAATTTCTTCCCTTGAGTTATAATCGATCGAAAATTTACTTTATAATATTGTGTGAAATGAAATTTGTTTTTATAGGGAAAATAAAAATAATATTGGTTTAGGCGTAACTGGACTTAAAAACTAGGGAGGGGGAAGGGAGAAAGAGTCTCGAGGCTGTTTTTGTAAAAATTGTAGCCCTCTCCCTATCATCGCGTGCACAAACACATTTAAATTAAATGCTTAAATTTTTTAATATCTAAATGAAGTTTTAAATGTTCAACCAAATACAAAAAAAAAAAGAGTAAATAAATAAATAAATAAAATTAGAGTGGGAAAATCATTAATTAAATAGATTTACACATTTCACAGGAATATTTAAAAATATTGAGTGCACGACCATTATATATTTTATGTCTGATTCCATTACGAAAAAGTTCAAACAAATTTAATAAAAATTTGTCAAGGCCCTAGGCTTTCGAAGAATTTTTTAAAATGGTGGGGTTATGGATGTGGTTGAGATAAATATGTTTAAAACTTTCAGCTAAAATGGCAATAAATGATAGAAATTTGTAAAAAAAAAAAACTGTCTCAGAAATTTTGCTGTGATGCATTTTTGGATACACGGTTTAATTTTAGCTTAAGAATTTAAAAATTGACATTGTCCTTAAATTAAAAAAATTTTGAGCTGTACCTTTTCACACCATTTCAGGTGAAGAAAAACTGGAACGAAAACTCGTGCATCGGTTATAGATTAGGAAACATATTTAAATCAAACACTGATTTTAATTTGTTTATTTTAATTTGACACATTAGGTTGTCTCCCGCTTAAGGACCCAATAAAAATATTATTAATTACTTTTAAAATATTAAATACAAATTTTTATACAATTTGTAGTATCTTGATGAAAGAATGAAGGAAAAATTGCCATGTTTTAGATCTGTTTTTTTTTTCTAATATTATCGGATGCTATATAAATAATTTAACTTCAATTGAAAAGAATTTAAATTAACTAATTACAGTTCGTCCTGTAGAAAATTTTAATTTTTTATAGTTTAAATATTATTAGTAATAGCTATGTCTTACGTTTAAAAAATAAACTGCTCTACTCAATGAAACCTTGACTATCTTTATCAAGAATCTTTTAATTTATAATAATAAATAAATATTTAATGCAATACAAAGAATGTGGATACTACTTTACTAAACAGCATACAGCCATTAGAGTGAAAAAAATGTTCAGACCGGGTTCGATCCCGGATCCCTTGGTATAGCGCACCATGTGCTTTACCAATTAAGCTATCCAGACGACATCCGATCTAGAATTCTCTCACTCTTAAGATGGAAAGACAATCATGAGCACAACACCGTTGGCATGCATGAGATAAATTAAACACAGTATCGGTGAATATTTATACACTAATTAATTTTTCAGCAGAGCTGAAATTATGCTGTAAATTAATGAAATACAAAGAATTTGAATACTACTTTACTAAACAGCTGACATCCATTAGAGTGAAAAAATGTCCCGACCGGGGTTCGATCCCGGACCCCTTAAAAAAGCCCACCAAGTGCTTTACCAATTAAGCTATCCAGACGACATCCGATCTAGCGATCAAGAGTGACAGAATGCTAGATCGGATGTCGTCTGGATAGCTTAATTGGTAAAGCACTTGGTGCGCTATACCAAGGGATCCGGGATCGAACCCCTGTCTGGACATTTTTTCACTCTAATGGCTGTACGCTGTTTAGTAAAGTAGTATTCACATTCTTTGTGTTTCATTAATTTACAGCGTAATTTCAGCTCTGCTGAAAAATTAATTAGTGTATAAATATTTAATGCAGTTTCATTAATATGATTTATTTTCCCACAGCTATTCAAATCATTTATCGTGAAATCCTTAGTATCTGCGATATCTGATTTTTCTGCCAATTCTCTAAATTTGAAATTATGTTCTTTTCTTGATTAAATTGAAAATTTCAAAAGAAAACCTTTTATATCAATTTTTTTAAATGATTTAACATTTGATTTTAGAGGTTGAGTCTTTACCCCTTCTTTGGACAATTACTGTGTATTGTCATTTGACATTTCTCCTCCGAAACTGACAGGTTTTCGAAACAAGCTACAGTAAAATAAGCAAACAAATACTTTTTACCAGCTTATTAGACTCTACTGAAAACATTGATCTTCAGATACGCGGTAGCTTTACCGCGTTGTCATGAGCTAAAATATTTTAACAGCCATCAGACTTAATAAACGGGTTTTATCTCTGAGCTTTGTTGTAATACATAAATCTTTTATATAACTAAATTAAGAATTAATAAAATTATATATTTTTAGACATTTTTTATGAAATCTTGCTGTCTCAAGAAAACCTGATTTCATCCATATTTTCCTCTTGGGTTCAAGATATTGGGATTCCATTGTGTTCAAGAGCCCTTAAATATATCGTGTTACATATTTTAGTTAAAAGTAAATAGCTGCTTATGCAGGAGAATTATAATTTAAAAGAAGAAATGAACTTTTTTCTAATTTTAATACGCAATCTCTTGTGCGATTTGTTTATATAGAAGCCTACACTAATAATAAATAGATTTTGTCCTCCTGGACCTCAGTAACTTTTGCAGTGAAAATTAGTTCACTGAACATTTTAATATTTTCTTTGTGACTTCAACATTACCTCATAATTATAAATAAATTCATCTTCAAGATAGAATCTATATATATTGGTTAACATTTTCATAGAAATCTGAGTACAGAATTTTTTCATAATTCAATACTTTTTGTGATTTATTTTATTTTATTTTATTTTATTTATAAATCCAAGTCAACATTTTTGGCCACCAGAGTCAGCAAATAAGAGAAAAGTTAGACTAGTATTAATGAAATGCTGTAACTGGCATCCAATTTTTAAATAGCCGCTTATTCAACTTCACACTTTGCGTATTGTTTCTTCAAATTGTTAAGATATAATCTAACCCATTCGAGAAATATTTAAGATCATCCTGTCATATGATTAATTGCTACAAATAATCCGCGTTTTTTTAATGAAAATATTTTATGCTAAATATTGAATATTTTTTATCTGTTTTAGTTTCTGTTAGTTTCACGTGTTTATATGAATTCACTATGCTTTAAAACAGACACTTTAGGGCATCAGATATGTTCATACCAATATGCATACTGACATGTCATAGATAGACTCACCATTGTTTCATGTTGACTGCTGAAATAAAGTGTTAAAAGTAGAAATAATTTGTATCCTATAATTTGAAGCACTTATATTACCACCCCCCCCCCAAAAAAAAAAAAAAAATTGGTTTAAAGCACTTGATTTAAATCATATCGAGAATAAAGAATGAGGTACTTTGTTATCAGCAGCATGTGGATTCAACTACAAATCGTAGACCGGATTCTGTTACTATTAAAATTATTACACTCTTCGTAATACAATTATTATGGACGAAACGATTTTGATAGTGCATATTTGTACTCTGATATATCAGTAATATATTAGTATATGCTACCTTTTTTTTTTTCATATTTTTTGCACTAGAATTTGAAAGGTCTATGCAATACTACAACACTTAAAACCTTTACAAAAATATTACCTCCAAATCAACAAATCAAAACATATTCACGGACTCCTTCTTTTGAATAAATGCATGGAATTTGCAGTGAGGGGCCGTCCATAAATGATGTCACGCTTGGAGGTGGGGGGGGGGGGGTTAAAAAATTGTGACAGTTTGTGACAAGGGGGTGGGAGGGGGTAAGAAGAAGTGTGACGTCACACATTTTGATTTAAATAAAATCATTTAGAATCAGCAGGCTACATTTTGAAGTTATTTTTAAATTACCAGAATTTGAGGATATTTTTTAATCGAGGCTAAAACAACTTTCATGTGATTTGTTTTTACTTATATTCCTTTCTTTAAAAAAAAAATCAATTGCTCCTTCATATTAATATTTTATTACTATTGTATATTAATTATATTTTTTGTTGTAAACTTAATCTTATTTCATGCAAAATAAGTGCACGAATCATTTTTATTATTATGCTCACAAATGTCATTAAAACACATAGTTAAAGTTTAAAAATAAAATTTGAAATATGATCTATAACGTAGTGCTTTGTTTCTGAACTGCAAGTATATGTTTATGTAATATAGTGTGACATGTGACAAGAGGGGGGGAGGGGGTATGGTGAAGTGTGACACTTTGTGACAAAAGGGGGTAGGGAGGGGTAAAAAATATTGAAAAAAAGTGTGACATCATTTATGGACAGCCCTTGACGACTGTTGAAGTAATTTGAAATCGAATAGCATTTCGCATTATCGATATCATATTGAATTATAATTTATTGCTGTCTCAAGACGACCTTTCCTGGGCTCTAGAATCCCGAAAATCGTCTTAAAGCGCCAGCTTGGACAGCATTTTCCGAACTATTTTTGTCCTTATAAGATGAAAAATGCTATTCGATTCCTTAGTTTAAGATTTATTAATAAACAATAAATCTACTATCTTGAAACGAAAGAGCCAAAATAACTCAAGTTGAGCCGAAATCCACTCATCTTACGATTTGAAAGTGAGCTTCTCATGAAGAGTTGAAACAACTCGAGTGATCGAGTTGTTTTTAAGCAACTCATGATTGAGTGATCTCTATTTTACTCATACTTGAGTGAAATCAAATCAATGAAGGTTAAATCCAGTAGCATTTGAGTGATTTATAACTAAGTCATACTTGAGTGAAATGAAGTCCTTTAAGACTAAATCCAGTAGCACTTGAGTGATCTGCAGCCAACTCATATTTGAGTGAAATGAAGTAATTTAAGGCTAAATCCAGTAGAAAAAAAAGAAAAAAAACCTTGAGGGATTTCTAATCAACTGACTAAATAAAATCAAGCCATTTAAAATGAAATTCAGTAACCTTTAATTTATTTTTATCAACGAAATTCAAAATAACACAGAATTCTTGCCACGTTTTCAAATAAAAATAATGATAAATAACTACCTTATTTTATACTCTATAAAAATTATATTTTATTATTTATACCTCTGATATATTTTATTATTTATAGCTTCCGAATTACAAGTTCTTTTCTAGAAAGGAGGGGAAGGGGAATTGAAATTTATGGTAAAGATGTAATATTTTATTGTAAAATAATAAATTTCATAAACAGATTATATTAAAAAAAAAAAAAAAAAAAAAAAAGTAAGTTGCATGTTGAATGTATACATATATGTGTACATTCAACAATTAAGTGAAAAGTGTTATTTTATATTTATTTATTTTGTTGTTGTTTATGAGCTGCTTGAAATATATACCCCCCCCCCCCCCCTTGATCCAAAAAGAGAATTTTAAAGGAATACTTGAATAGATAAGAATTCATGCTGTTTTAAATACTTTAATCATGGGTTTTTTTAGTATATATAATGATTATGTTTTCTATGCAATATTATTAGATATATTGCATGATATTTTTCAGTTTATATCAATATTATCATTAAATGTTTTAATCCTAATACTAATAAGGAATATTCACACAGTGAATATACGGGAATGGAGATATTTACCTTATTTTTAACAACATATGATAAAAAAATATGGTATTTATACAGCTTCACAAATCAAGTATATTTATTTTAAAATATTAGAAAAACAGTATATATGCTAATAAAGCTACTTTTCAAAAGTTTTCGTCAAAATGAAATAGATATTCTAAAGCTTTTCTTATATATTTGTGATACATTTCAAATAATCTAACTCTCAGCAACATAAAATGACTAAAACTTATGTATGCGCATTCGAAAAACAAGGCAGGTCCATAAAAATATCCAGGAAAAATTTCTTCAGACTGAGAATAAAATAAGAAATATTATTTGTTTACTTTAAAACAATATTTTTAAAGTCAGACAAGTCAATTTTCAATTTATAGTATTATGAAAGTTAGAGTTCTGAAACATCATTAAAAATATATATATAAACAAACGCACAGTACCACCGAGACATTTTCTTTAAAAGATTAAATTGCTACTAAATGCTATTTATAAATCATATTTATTGAAACAACATTAAAAAAACTTAAAATGAGAGGCAAAGGATTTGTATAATTATATTTTAGAGCATTTTTTAATATTTATCCTTCCAACTCAAAAGATCTCTAAATGTTCGTTCGTGTAAATAGTCCTAAATGTTAGGGTTAAGACATATTTGTTAAAAATATTGATATAAACTGAAAAATATCACGCCATATATAAAATAACAATAAATATAAAACAGAATCATCATAAAAAAACATGATTAGAGTATTTAAACAGCAGAAATTCTTACCTTTTCAAGTATTCCTTCTTTAAAATTGACCCTTTGAACAACGCTAATAATACTTCAACGGTCAACAACGTGCTGTAGCCGTGTAAACTACACACACCAGACGACCAGACGGAGGCCAGTTGTCCCGAAGGCGAAATGCTTGCCTCCACTCGATGACGTCACACGCCTGTCGTCTGCTCAGCGAATGGTCACGTCAGCCGCATTGGCATTTCCGCTCGCCAATGATTGCTTTTTTTTTTATCGAGATGAGTTGTTTAGTATTCGCTCTTCTGGAGTGCATTAGGAAAATAAAAATTCAAATCAAGATGAGTGAAACGTTTAAAAATCAACTCATTCACGATCCAATAAATTACAGCTCTTTTCTGAGAAGCCAAATCCACGCTTTCGTTTTAAGAGAGTATTGTATACGAATAAATATATTTCGTAAAAGAATGAACATTCAAATCGGACAACGGCAAAATGTTGCAACTAAAGAACAAGAAAGAAAAATCATGCTTCACCCATAGATTATGAAACCATTTCCAACACTTCCAGAATAGTTAAACGCAATTTCATCTTTTGATACGATGAAAGAACTAAACACATAATACAGTTGAAAAAGCAATTTTAACTATTACCACCCATAGACGGTTTTGTATTCAAATTTATTTGTGCAACCTTTATATTTTTATACAGGACCACAATACTAGAATTAATTCCGAGAAAATGCATAACACTGTTTAAAATTAAGTTTCAGCAATTTCCGTCCATAGAGTGTAATATACTCGTATTGTTTTCTGCAGCCCTGTATATGATCTATAAATATTTATATATACCACAATATGCTAAATTTTATTTCAGCTATAAGACGCATAGCATAACTAAAAACGCACTTCCGACTGTCACCATATCCATGGACGGTAATATGTCCGATTTATTTAGAGCAAGCCTATATTTAGCTTTTACAGGCATTCCTTAGAATAATCTAATATAGTTTAGCAATAAAGTAAATAGCACAGTTCAAAACGGCAATGTCTACAAATTCTTTTGTGCAGCCCTGTATGCTATTAAACTGCAGATTTTTTTTTTTTTTTTTTTTTTATAAACCGACGTAATATACTAAAATTTAGTCAAGCTTAAAATAACATAACACAGCTGAAAACCTGTTTCCAGCTTGGATAGTACTGTAATCGAATTATTTTGTGTCGCTTCAAATGACCGACAAATCTTACTCATACCATGTTCTTTAGAAAATATGTTGTAGTACACCTCACTAACACAAATCGAATATATTATGTTTGTAGTAGTGTAATATCATTACAATACATTCCATAATGTAACGGAATTTGTTTGCGTGTCCCTGTTTACGAAATATAACTGTTACAAACTGCATTTTCAATTGAGAATGTCCAATATTAAACTTTAATATCATATTCCGATTACATGAAAATATAAGTAAAGTATATTTACGACTGTTAGAGAACGGACGGATAGCAGACAGAGATTAACTGAAACGAATGTAAGAAAATGCCCCTTGAAGTCGTTTTTTCTTCCTTAAAAATTATTTGTTTAGAACATTTTCCGAATTCAGTTTATATTTCTTCCTTTTTCTTTTCTTTTTTTTTATTTATTTTTATTTTCATTTTTTTTGTACTTGCTTGAACTTCAAGATAGTTTAAATAATGCTTTTTTACCCCTTTTCCTGTTGCTATATCTTAAAAAAGAAATAGAGCAAAAATTTTATTTATTTTTTTTAAATAAATTCACTAGCTCGCGCTTTCTATCATGCTTAAAAAATCTGTGAGGTTTCTATAATCAGGTTCGGTGTTCACGGCAAAATAACACACTGTAAAGGATTTTTTTTTTTTTTAAATCAGGAATTACAGTTATGAAAACTACTTTATCGAAAATGTAGTTAACTGCAACTACAACTAGTTGATTTGAAAAGTAGCGACTACAAATCACTTTTCAAAAGTAGTCACTATTTCGTTACTTCCAGATTTTGCCAAAAGATTCAATTTATACTCGAAATTAAAGACGCCGATTAGATATTACAGTGATACCTCGTTATATCGCGTAATATGACCTTGTTATATCCCGTCTGCCCGGTACAATTAAATAAGTGTGATATAATCGGAGCAATTAAATTTTTAAGAAAGATAACATGCAAAAAAGTTTTTTGTTTGTCTCCAAAATGTTAGTTTATACACCTATTATAAATTTCTTAGTGAAATTTTGAGAGATGCATATATATATACAGGGTGATTCTGAATTCATCATCAATATTTGGTGGGGAGGTAGGGAATATGAAAAGAACACTATTTCACATAGGAAAGCATGGGCGCAGACGTCATGTAGTAGGGCAATATGAATCCGGTTAAATGATGGAAAGAAAACATAACAAGAAAGTGGTAAGAGAAAAAACATTTATTTGTGCATCTTTTGTACAGACTTACAAGAGGTGCTCGAAATTCTGACCATTTGCTAGAGTACATGCCTCACAACGACGTTGCATGGACAACCGAACTTTCTGGAATATGCCTGGCGTTTCCCGGATGTTTGCGGCGGCAACCGATATGCGTGCTACAAGGTCCATAGCACTGGCAACAGGGGTCTCGTACACCATGTTTTTCATAGCACCCCATACAAAGAAGTCTATTGGAGATAAATCCGGTGACCGTGGTGGCCAACAAACCGGTCCACCGCGACCAATCCATTGAGCTCCAAATTTTCTGGTCAGGTAACAACGCACATCATTTGCGAAATGTGCTGGAGCGCCGTCATGCTGGAACCACATTCGCCGGAGAATAACAGCAGGAACCTTGTTCATAAGACCCGGTAACACAGTCTGAAGAAATATGAGGTAGTTTGCGCAATCTAAACGGGATGGTAGTAAATACGGTACCAGCAAACAGTCGCCGACGATCCCAGTCCACACATTGACGGCAAAGCGTTGTTGCGCAGCTCTAACTCTCGTACCGTGTGGATTCTGATAAGCCCACACATGCGAATTGTGTGTGTTGAAGACACCTTCACGAGTGAAGGACGCTTCATCTGTGAAAAGAACATACGTTGGGAAATTGGGATCAACGGCTATTCTCTGCATGAACCACTGACAAAAAGTAACACGCTTGGGATAGTCCTCTGCTATCCTTTCATATCAATCCACATTCGTTCACATTCAAAATTCTTTCACACTCTTTCACATTCATTTCATTCTTGGTTCATATAATAACTGTCATGTTGATGAGAGTTGATTAAAATTTATGACTAAAGATCTTTATGCCTGGTAAATCAGTTTTAAGTATTGTTTTTTGCGTGTTTAGAAAAAATGTTTTGGGGATTTTAACTTTTAGATTTCAATATTTTAGTTTTTGATTTGGAATAGGTTTAACTAAATATCCTTTCATATCAATCCACATTCGTTCACATTCAAAATTCTTTCATACTCTTTCACATTCATTTCATTCTTGGTTCATATAATAACTGTCATGTTGATGAAAGTTGATTGAAATTTATGGCTAAAGATCTTTATGCCTGGTAAATCAGTTTTAAGTATTGTTTTTTGCGTGTAAGAAAAAATGTTTTGGGGATTTTAACTTTTAGATTTCAATATTTTAGTTTTTGATTTGGAATAGGTTTAACTAAATATCCTTTCATATCAATCCACATTCGTTCACATTCAAAATTCTTTCATACTCTTTCACATTCATTTCATTCTTGGTTCATATAATAACTGTCATGTTGATGAGAGTTGATTAAAATTTATGGCTAAAGATCTTTATGCCTGGTAAATCACTTTTAAGTATTGTTTTTTGCGTATTAGAAAAAATGTTTTGGGGATTTTAACTTGTAGATTTCAATATTTTAGTTTTTGATTTGGAATGGGTTTAACTAAATATCCTTTCATATCAATCCACATTCGTTCACATTCAAAATTCTTTCATACTCTTTCACATTCATTTCATTCTTGGTTCATATAATAACTGTCATGTTGATGAGAGTTGATTAAAATTTATGGCTAAAGATCTTTATGCCTGGTAAATCAGTTTTAAGTATTGTTTTTTGCGTGTTAGAAAAAATGTTTTGGGGATTTTAACTTTTAGATTTCAATATTTTAGTTTTTGATTTGGAATAGGTTTAATTAAATATCCTTTCATATCAATCCACATTCGTTCACATTCAAAATTCTTTCATACTCTTTCACATTCATTTCATTCTTGGTTCATATAATAACTGTCATATTGATGAGAGTTGATTAAAATTTATGGCTAAAGATCTTTATGCCTGGTAAATCAGTTTTAAGTATTGTTTTTTGCGTGTTAGAAAAATTGTTTTGGGGATTTTAACTTTTAGATTTCAATATTTTAGTTTTTGATTTGGAATGGGTTTAACTAAATATCCTTTCATATCAATCCACATTCGTTCACATTCAAAATTCTTTCATACTCTTTCACATTCATTTCATTCTTGGTTCATATAATAACTGTCATGTTGATGAGAGTTGATTAAAATTTATGGCTAAAGATCTTTATGCCTGGTAAATCACTTTTAAGTATTGTTTTTTGCGTATTAGAAAAAATGTTTTGGGGATTTTAACTTGTAGATTTCAATATTTTAGTTTTTGATTTGGAATGGGTTTAACTAAATATCCTTTCATATCAATCCACATTCGTTCACATTCAAAATTCTTTCATACTCTTTCACATTCATTTCATTCTTGGTTCATATAATAACTGTCATGTTGATGAGAGTTGATTAAAATTTATGGCTAAAGATCTTTATGCCTGGTAAATCAGTTTTAAGTATTGTTTTTTGCGTGTTAGAAAAAATGTTTTGGGGATTTTAACTTTTAGATTTCAATATTTTAGTTTTTGATTTGGAATAGGTTTAATTAAATATCCTTTCATATCAATCCACATTCGTTCACATTCAAAATTCTTTCATACTCTTTCACATTCATTTCATTCTTGGTTCATATAATAACTGTCATGTTGATGAGAGTTGATTAAAATTTATGGCTAAAGATCTTTATGCCTGGTAAATCACTTTTAAGTATTGTTTTTTGCGTATTAGAAAAAATGTTTTGGGGATTTTAACTTGTAGATTTCAATATTTTAGTTTTTGATTTGGAATGGGTTTAACTAAATATCCTTTCATATCAATCCACATTCGTTCACATTCAAAATTCTTTCATACTCTTTCACATTCATTTCATTCTTGGTTCATATAATAACTGTCATGTTGATGAGAGTTGATTAAAATTTATGGCTAAAGATCTTTATGCCTGGTAAATCACTTTTAAGTATTGTTTTTTGCGTATTAGAAAAAATGTTTTGGGGATTTTAACTTGTAGATTTCAATATTTTAGTTTTTGATTTGGAATGGGTTTAACTAAATATCCTTTCATATCAATCCACATTCGTTCACATTCAAAATTCTTTCATACTCTTTCACATTCATTTCATTCTTGGTTCATATAATAACTGTCATGTTGATGAGAGTTGATTAAAATTTATGGCTAAAGATCTTTATGCCTGGTAAATCAGTTTTAAGTATTGTTTTTTGCGTGTTAGAAAAAATGTTTTGGGGATTTTAACTTTTAGATTTCAATATTTTAGTTTTTGATTTGGAATAGGTTTAATTAAATATCCTTTCATATCAATCCACATTCGTTCACATTCAAAATTCTTTCATACTCTTTCACATTCATTTCATTCTTGGTTCATATAATAACTGTCATGTTGATGAGAGTTGATTAAAATTTATGGCTAAAGATCTTTATGCCTGGTAAATCACTTTTAAGTATTGTTTTTTGCGTATTAGAAAAAATGTTTTGGGGATTTTAACTTGTAGATTTCAATATTTTAGTTTTTGATTTGGAATGGGTTTAACTAAATATCCTTTCATATCAATCCACATTCGTTCACATTCAAAATTCTTTCATACTCTTTCACATTCATTTCATTCTTGGTTCATATAATAACTGTCATGTTGATGAGAGTTGATTAAAATTTATGGCTAAAGATCTTTATGCCTGGTAAATCAGTTTTAAGTATTGTTTTTTGCGTGTTAGAAAAAATGTTTTGGGGATTTTAACTTTTAGATTTCAATATTTTAGTTTTTGATTTGGAATAGGTTTAATTAAATATCCTTTCATATCAATCCACATTCGTTCACATTCAAAATTCTTTCATACTCTTTCACATTCATTTCATTCTTGGTTCATATAATAACTGTCATATTGATGAGAGTTGATTAAAATTTATGGCTAAAGATCTTTATGCCTGGTAAATCAGTTTTAAGTATTGTTTTTTGCGTGTTAGAAAAATTGTTTTGGGGATTTTAACTTTTAGATTTCAATATTTTAGTTTTTGATTTGGAATGGGTTTAACTAAATATCCTTTCATATCAATCCACATTCGTTCACATTCAAAATTCTTTCATACTCTTTCACATTCATTTCATTCTTGGTTCATATAATAACTGTCATGTTGATGAGAGTTGATTAAAATTTATGGCTAAAGATCTTTATGCCTGGTAAATCACTTTTAAGTATTGTTTTTTGCGTATTAGAAAAAATGTTTTGGGGATTTTAACTTGTAGATTTCAATATTTTAGTTTTTGATTTGGAATGGGTTTAACTAAATATCCTTTCATATCAATCCACATTCGTTCACATTCAAAATTCTTTCATACTCTTTCACATTCATTTCATTCTTGGTTCATATAATAACTGTCATGTTGATGAGAGTTGATTAAAATTTATGGCTAAAGATCTTTATGCCTGGTAAATCAGTTTTAAGTATTGTTTTTTGCGTGTTAGAAAAAATGTTTTGGGGATTTTAACTTTTAGATTTCAATATTTTAGTTTTTGATTTGGAATAGGTTTAATTAAATATCCTTTCATATCAATCCACATTCGTTCACATTCAAAATTCTTTCATACTCTTTCACATTCATTTCATTCTTGGTTCATATAATAACTGTCATATTGATGAGAGTTGATTAAAATTTATGGCTAAAGATCTTTATGCCTGGTAAATCAGTTTTAAGTATTGTTTTTTGCGTGTTAGAAAAATTGTTTTGGGGATTTTAACTTTTAGATTTCAATATTTTAGTTTTTGATTTGGAATGGGTTTAACTAAATATCCTTTCATATCAATCCACATTCGTTCACATTCAAAATTCTTTCATACTCTTTCACATTCATTTCATTCTTGGTTCATATAATAACTGTCATATTGATGAGAGTTGATTAAAATTTATGGCTAAAGATCTTTATGCCTGGTAAATCAGTTTTAAGTATTGTTTTTTGCGTGTTAGAAAAATTGTTTTGGGGATTTTAACTTTTAGATTTCAATATTTTAGTTTTTGATTTGGAATGGGTTTAACTAAATATCCTTTCATATCAATCCACATTCGTTCACATTCAAAATTCTTTCATACTCTTTCACATTCATTTCATTCTTGGTTCATATAATAACTGTCATGTTGATGAGAGTTGATTAAAATTTATGGCTAAAGATCTTTATGCCTGGTAAATCACTTTTAAGTATTGTTTTTTGCGTATTAGAAAAAATGTTTTGGGGATTTTAACTTGTAGATTTCAATATTTTAGTTTTTGATTTGGAATGGGTTTAACTAAATATCCTTTCATATCAATCCACATTCGTTCACATTCAAAATTCTTTCATACTCTTTCACATTCATTTCATTCTTGGTTCATATAATAACTGTCATGTTGATGAGAGTTGATTAAAATTTATGGCTAAAGATCTTTATGCCTGGTAAATCAGTTTTAAGTATTGTTTTTTGCGTGTTAGAAAAAATGTTTTGGGGATTTTAACTTTTAGATTTCAATATTTTAGTTTTTGATTTGGAATAGGTTTAATTAAATATCCTTTCATATCAATCCACATTCGTTCACATTCAAAATTCTTTCATACTCTTTCACATTCATTTCATTCTTGGTTCATATAATAACTGTCATGTTGATGAGAGTTGATTAAAATTTATGGCTAAAGATCTTTATGCCTGGTAAATCAC
Organism: Maratus michaelseni; assembly: GCA_963931845.1. Classification (NCBI taxonomy): domain Eukaryota; kingdom Metazoa; phylum Arthropoda; class Arachnida; order Araneae; family Salticidae; genus Maratus; species Maratus michaelseni. The sequence continues at coordinate 31,475,885 of OZ007599.1, forward strand.
TTTTAAGTATTGTTTTTTGCGTATTAGAAAAAATGTTTTGGGGATTTTAACTTGTAGATTTCAATATTTTAGTTTTTGATTTGGAATGGGTTTAACTAAATATCCTTTCATATCAATCCACATTCGTTCACATTCAAAATTCTTTCATACTCTTTCACATTCATTTCATTCTTGGTTCATATAATAACTGTCATGTTGATGAGAGTTGATTAAAATTTATGGCTAAAGATCTTTATGCCTGGTAAATCAGTTTTAAGTATTGTTTTTTGCGTGTTAGAAAAAATGTTTTGGGGATTTTAACTTTTAGATTTCAATATTTTAGTTTTTGATTTGGAATAGGTTTAATTAAATATCCTTTCATATCAATCCACATTCGTTCACATTCAAAATTCTTTCATACTCTTTCACATTCATTTCATTCTTGGTTCATATAATAACTGTCATATTGATGAGAGTTGATTAAAATTTATGGCTAAAGATCTTTATGCCTGGTAAATCAGTTTTAAGTATTGTTTTTTGCGTGTTAGAAAAATTGTTTTGGGGATTTTAACTTTTAGATTTCAATATTTTAGTTTTTGATTTGGAATGGGTTTAACTAAATATCCTTTCATATCAATCCACATTCGTTCACATTCAAAATTCTTTCATACTCTTTCACATTCATTTCATTCTTGGTTCATATAATAACTGTCATGTTGATGAGAGTTGATTAAAATTTATGGCTAAAGATCTTTATGCCTGGTAAATCACTTTTAAGTATTGTTTTTTGCGTATTAGAAAAAATGTTTTGGGGATTTTAACTTGTAGATTTCAATATTTTAGTTTTTGATTTGGAATGGGTTTAACTAAATATCCTTTCATATCAATCCACATTCGTTCACATTCAAAATTCTTTCATACTCTTTCACATTCATTTCATTCTTGGTTCATATAATAACTGTCATGTTGATGAGAGTTGATTAAAATTTATGGCTAAAGATCTTTATGCCTGGTAAATCAGTTTTAAGTATTGTTTTTTGCGTGTTAGAAAAAATGTTTTGGGGATTTTAACTTTTAGATTTCAATATTTTAGTTTTTGATTTGGAATAGGTTTAATTAAATATCCTTTCATATCAATCCACATTCGTTCACATTCAAAATTCTTTCATACTCTTTCACATTCATTTCATTCTTGGTTCATATAATAACTGTCATGTTGATGAGAGTTGATTAAAATTTATGGCTAAAGATCTTTATGCCTGGTAAATCAGTTTTAAGTATTGTTTTTTGCGTGTTAGAAAAATTGTTTTGGGGATTTTAACTTTTAGATTTCAATATTTTAGTTTTTGATTTGGAATGGGTTTAACTAAATATCCTTTCATATCAATCCACATTCGTTCACATTCAAAATTCTTTCATACTCTTTCACATTCATTTCATTCTTGGTTCATATAATAACTGTCATATTGATGAGAGTTGATTAAAATTTATGGCTAAAGATCTTTATGCCTGGTAAATCAGTTTTAAGTATTGTTTTTTGCGTGTTAGAAAAATTGTTTTGGGGATTTTAACTTTTAGATTTCAATATTTTAGTTTTTGATTTGGAATGGGTTTAACTAAATATCCTTTCATATCAATCCACATTCGTTCACATTCAAAATTCTTTCATACTCTTTCACATTCATTTCATATATATATATATATATATATAATACAACCCATATACTTAAATATAGTTACTTAAAAAAAAAATCCGGAGTGACTCCACTCGACTTTTCAAATATTTTACAGAATACTGTGAGTTCAAATAAATAATAATGTAACAAAAAAAAAATCCCAGTTTTACAAAGGTAAAAGTTCTGGAAACCAGAAAACACGAGAAAATTTTTATGTACACGCAATCATACCCACATACAGATGGTGTTGGTGTTTATAACGGCCGATCACGAGGGAGAGCCCGAGGAGGGAGTGTCCTCCGTGGGGGATCATTCCAAGGGCACCTAATCGATATTTACGCAAAGTTATCGAAGATTCGCAGAAAAATGAAGAAAACTCCGAACGATTAAACCAACGGGCACGATTGCGTTCGAGTCCAGCACCTCCCGTCTACCAGCTTTGACAGCGGAACCTCTGTGCCACTTGTGGGGGATGTACACATGGAATCATTGTGAAAATAGCTTAAAAGGATTGAAGGCAGCTTAAACTGTAAAAATATGCCAATATTTTCACTATATGTTTTTATCATAGTTACAATACTTTCCTTAGACTGTATGTGTATGGAAAGTGAAAATGTGATTAAAGTACAGCTTTTTTTTGGGGGGGAGGCATGAAAACATAGCTCTATATGCGAATGAGGGATATAACCCGGTACTCTTGTATAGAACATATTTATTCAGTATCATACACTGTATAAATTTCCTTTACTACTGTAATTATTGTATTGGGATATAAAATTACCGTTGACATGTACAATAAAATGTCCAAATAACGAACATCTCAGGAGCGCGAAATTTGCCTGGTATTTAGATTTAAAAATGTACAAATATATAATGCTAGTTAAAATTAAAAACATTAAAAAGTTATTTTCCCTGAATAACAAATTCATAAAATATACTAAGAAGATATATTTTGTTGATTATTTGTATCGTGCATTGTTCTTTTCATGTTTCTCCCTCTTTCCTGTCCAGAACTATCAACTAAAATATTTTAATTAGTGTTCTTCGCTAATGTTATATATCTATTTATAAATTACTTATAGGTATATTAACATATACATATTTTTGCTTGCGAAAATTTCACTTATGGTTTAGTAAAGTATCTTATTTTTTTAAAAAGAACTTGTAACCTTTTTTTTTTTTTTTTTTTTTTTTTTTTTTTTGCTGAAAAAGTATAATCCCCAGTTTAATACTAACTATTTTAATTACTTTTTTTCGCTAATAGCATATATTTATTTATAGATTATTTATAAGTATGTTAACATATACATACTGGAAACTCAAAAATTATTATTACATTGCTGTTTTAATTTGTAAATCATTGCATGGCAAATTTTAGGTAATTACAAATTTACAAATAAAAAAAGCAATATAATAATAATTTTCACGTTTGCCAGTTTGACTAATTTAAGCACCAGCTTACATTAGACATGTGATCTCGTGATGTGGGTTTATCATTTTGAAAAATTTTGCGAAAATAGTTTTTTATTTATCATTTTGATCTGGAAGAAGATAGTATTAGAGCGCATGAAACATATGTCATCTATATATTAAAAGGTATTTTTAAGCATTTTGTGTTATGTTTTTATCACTTTAAGCAGTAATTACCCCCTTTTTACATAAAATTTACCTATTATATTTAATAAAAATAATTTTATTGAAGATTTTAAATTTACAGAAAGTGTACTTTTTTATTTAAGACTTCCAGATTTAAAACCTCCATAAGCGATCGAAACTTAATGACCTAACAATGTTTTTTCTGGTGTTTTCAGTGATTATTGTATAAATTGATCGTTTCTGAAAGAAATAAAAATAAATAATACAATAATTAAGCGATTTGCATAAAAAAATTGGTTTTTCTTCTGAAATTAACATATCAATAGTATTTTTATTTTTTATTTTTTGTCAAAGGAGAAATTCCATTTATAGTATAGCTCCTGCCAAAACTACTAAAAAAGTATTGAAATCACTTCAGTAGTTATTGAGAAAAATATACATGAATGTTAGCCAATTTACATCTCATTTCGCAATTATTAGTACAATTTTTAAATATATTAGTTTTAAAAGAAAAAAAATATGAACACTTTTCCTCAATATTCTGAAGCTTTTAAACTTTATAAATGTAACTTAAAATGCTTGTATACCTGTCTATTACATTCTATTAAAATCATAAAACCATCCTGAAATTTAAAATCGTGCTATTTGTTGACCTTGAATTCCCACTAGAATCAAGACTCACGCAGTCTCATTTGTTCGCTCCTCTGCTTCCCCCCTCCCCTGCCCTGTCACTTTATTTTCAACCTTCTTAATTCTAATTTGTAGTTTTATTCACATTAAATAATAATAATACTATGTCATATTAAATACTACTTCATATTTGAAATACAATATCGAAATATCAAAATAACAAACAATATTTCCTATCATTTATGAATCATTTCTGAAATATACTTAAAAGCATGAAAAAAATGCATTATTTTAGTTATTAATTTGTTCGTATTGGCTAAAGCTCCAAAATAGAATTTTTACAATAATTACAAGTAATTACGGAAAAATTGTGAAGGTCTTAATAAATTAAATAAAATAATAATAATAATAATAATAATAATAAAAACACTTACATAAAAATTGGAGGTAGGATGGACTGATAACTTGATCTGTTCTGCCTTCAAACTCTTGATTAGCGATTTAGGCAAAACTTTGATATAGAGTTGTGAGCTTAATGTTCAACAAAGATATTAAGTATGGGTACTCCTTTTACTCAAAATTTTGAGCTCTACAACATTTTTATAGACAATGATTTTGATAGAAATGGTTATTTTGAGATACTTTATTTTAATGTTAAAAATAAATAAATAAATAAATAAAAATAAAAAACTTGTTTTCCGATTATAAATTTGTACATAGCGGTTAAAGCTCACCTAGTACGAGGCGGAAATTTTAGTATGTTTATTACAGGCTTAAACTAAAGGGATTAAAACAATTTCCAGCTTTCCCCTAATTAATTCTGCATTCAACCCCCTAACCACTGGGCTATTGCAGTTTTGGTGATATCGAGTCAATTTGATTCGCAGATTTTCCAGTCTAGAGTAAAATTTGCATACGTACATACAGAAGAAATTTTTTGTACTTCTCCATTATCCCGTCAACCACTTTCCATTAAAAAAAAAAAAAAAAAAAAAAACTATCGCCAAGCTTCAGGATTTAATGCCAAAAATGCATGATCGTGTTGGTACATTCACTTGACGTCAAATGCGTTACACGGGTTTGTTATCTCATCAAGTGATTTTTAATTCGACGTTTAATGTATTTTTAATGATATTTTACTGATTTATTAAATATTTCGTTTATTAAAATAGCAAAGTACGTCTTCGACACCATGATATTAAAAGAGAAAAAGCATTGAAATTTTTTTTTGCTATGCGTATTTATGTACAATAGATCAATTTCAACTGACGTCACAAACATTTATCCAACAGTCGAGAGAGATAATTAAGTAAAATAATGTAAAAAAATAAATACCCAAGATTATTTTTATTTCTGTTTTGATTAATATATTGTAAATTTTATGGTTTAAAGTTACTGATAAATGATACTTTAGTAAATGGGGCTGTTCCTAATTTTTTTTTTTTTTTTTTTTTTTTTTTTTGAGATTTAAATGGCAACATTGCGTTCCATTGGTTTATTGGGCGCTACATTTTTTCGAATAATTTGGCGTTAGTTTTTCTTATGGAAAGTGGTCGACGGTATGATGGAGAAGTACCAAATTTTTTAATATACATAAAGGAGCAATAATTGTAAGATAGTGGAAACAGATAGAGAAGAAAGTTTTTGTACACATGCTTTCTAGCAGTCTATTTACTCTTTCATACCCAAAAATATTTTAATTCAAAATTTTCACATTTTATTTAAATGCATACAAGTACAAGTACATTTTATAATACAAGTACATTTTATAATACAGAAGCAATATGTTCAGTGTATACATAACCAAGCCATATTATTTCATCAGTTTGTTTATTTGTTATATATTTATTATTTATTTATTTATTTAATGGCTATTTATAATATTTGGAAAAATACTTACTTTGTTAAGCCAAAATTGTGCAAGACTGAAGTAAAGGTCATATAAATAATTAATAATACATAACTAAATATGCATAATGATGATGAGATAATTTTTTTTCTTGAATTATTCAGTGAAACTTGCCTTATAAATGTACACTCATAATTTGCAGAAAAATCTTAAAATAACAAAGTTTTATTTCATATTTAACAATACTAAATAACCAAAAAAAGCTTGATTGATACATAAATTATTTGGTAAAAATATAACGATCGCCACTGATATCAGCACAATCTTGAATTTTTTCAGAAATAAATTTAGACTTCCTTCCTGAGAAAACATAATTTGAATCCTATTAACCAGAATTATATATTAAAATGGGTACAGAATGATATAAAAATTTTTAAAAACTTGAATTTTACACCTACATCTTAGCTAAAAGTTTCATTGTTTACATCGGAAACAATGTACGGATCTTGGGTATTTGTGGATTTTAGGGTGGCAGATTTGAGTCTACTGTATACCATTATATATCTATATGCATAAACATGCATCTTGATCATATAATCATATAAAATAATCATAAAAAAAATAATTGCATTTATTGTACTTTTTGTTTCTACAAACTGTTTCTTTATCCTAAATCTTCTAGTCTTTCTCTGCATATTTAAAAATGACTTATTATTATTTGTATAAATACAAAACTTTAGATCTTTAATCTGCATTAATTTTACATGCATTTTTTCTTACCTTTTTCTATATTTTGTAGGTATATTTTTTATGTACCACGTAAATAGTTTTTATGAATTATTGCACATATTATTCATTTATATTCAAATTTCAGATCAGTTGCAAATTCATTTGTCTTCAAATAAATGAAATTTTTGCAACTACTCGGTATTGGCCGAGTACTCAGGGCCTGATTAAGGCACAGGCCAACTAGCCCGCGGCCTTGGGCCCACTGCTGTTGGAGGCCCCAAAATGAATAAAATAATTTGGAAAAAATTTCTTAAAAATGAAGTTTTCTGCAATTATTTTCTAAAAAACAAAATAAAAATATTTTTCCTAACTTGACAATGGACCTTATGCACGTGACCTGAGTTCGAGGCTAAAATTCATCTGCTGGCGGTATTTACTTTTGAATATGAGCATAGCGTTCTATGGAGTATGCATTATTAATGATCTTTTGATAAAATGATCTTTTCTGCAATTATTTTCTAAAAAACAAAATAAAAATATTTTTCCTAACTTGACAATGGACCTTATGCACGTGACCTGAGTTCGAGGCTAAAATTCATCTACTGGCGGTATTTACTTTTGAATATGAGCATAGCGTTCTATGGAGTATGCATTATTAATGATCTTTTGATAAAAATATGGCAAAACAATTCATTGTTGTGGTAGTAGGTATTTAACATATTGTAATATAAATTCTAAATGTCGTTCTTTATCCAGAATTTTTTTCTAATTTGGAAAATTTCGGTTAAATTTTATGCACGCAACCTGGGTTGAAGCTAAAAGTCGTCTGCTGGTGTTGTTTGCAGCTGCGCATACTGCGGTATTGTGGAGGTACAGTTGCTAGATTATTCGATCACGATACCGCCATCTCTGGCGTGTGACATCACCTGCATAAGGTCCATTGAATCATAGTGTCTAATAATAATCCTTGAAAAAATTTCTAGCTACTATTTTAATTTGAGGGGCCCCCAAAAAGTGGATGGGCCTTGGGCCCCACCCAGACCACCTAAATCGGGCTCTGCGAGTACTTGACTAAAATTCGGCTGAGTACCAAGCACTCGGCAAATCGGCCGAGTACTAAGTATATACCGAGTACTAGGCACAGGTTTAATTCAAATATAAAGTGTTAAAATTTCCTTGTAAAACTAAAACAAATGTAAAATATAATACAATATTTACATTATTTTTTACCAGTAATGTTTTTTTTTTTCATCTTTTTGAAACTGTACTTTTCCCAAAGTTTATGATTTCAGTTTATATGATTATCTGTCTTAGTGCTCTATGATATTTAAACATGTTATCAGTGATATGTGGGTTCTTCTCTGTTATAGCGGCCCCTACAATTATGATTACGCCAAGTTGCACCTTTAGTACTGCATTCTTTAACACTCTACTTTATTTTTAATATATATATATATATATTTAAAAAAAAAAAAATGGGGGCATTTTGATTTACACAATTGTTTGATCATACACATTTTATAATGGACTGCGATGTGTTATTCTTATGTATATTAATTTAGTTAGATTTACTTATTCATTATTTAATTATTTTAAATGAATTTATATTCATTAATATTAAGAATGTATTTGATCTAATGATTTGGATTAATACCTTTGGTGGACAATATCATATCTACTTCTAAGATAATGTTTACTTTTATACAGTGTTGATATAATATGTTTTAATTTTATTTAGTGTTTTTATTTAATTTAACTTTGTTTAAAGCCACATTTTTGTGACTAATTCATTTCAATATTTACTCAATATTAATTTTAAATTCTTTGATTCTTAATTCAAATCTTTAGTATTTTAATTTAATTTATTTTAAATGATGTTGCATTTTTAGTACAGTTATTTAATCGTTGTTGACATTTAATGGTACATTTTTAATGTTGCATTAATTATAAATTTTTTCATATTACTATTTTTTTATAACATAGTATTATTAATTTATACATCCATTACTTAGATATTATTCAACTTTCTATTTATTAATTAATTTCATTTATTTATTATTTAACTAATGGCTATCATTAAGATAGTAATTTGGTTTAATTATTAAAAACTAATTTCCATCCATACTTTATATTTACTTTTACCACTAGAGGGCAGCACTATTTTAAGTTGTTTTTTATTATTAATTTTTCCATCTTAATACTTATTTATAACATAGTATTATACATTAATACATCCTTTAATGTAATTCGATTTTCTATTTATTAATTAATTTCATTTATTTATTATTTAACTAATTGGTATCAATTAATTTAGTAATTTGGTTGATTTATGAAACATTTATTTCCATCCTATTCCTTCGATTCAGATTATATCCACTTTTTTTTTTTTTTTTTTTTTTTTTTTTTTTTTTACTAATAGATGGCACAATTAATGTTCCTGTTTATTTTATAATCCATTATATTTTAACATTATTTCTGGCATCAGTGCAAAGCAATTTATATTTCTAAGCAATTTATATTTCTAAAATTGGCAACATGATATGATTTTTTATGCAATTCATTCCCCAGTCATGTTGGAGTTTTCATGATGGTTCATGAACTGCAAGGTATCTTATTTATATCTCTATTCATCTTTATGGATTTTTTTATAAGTATGGTTTCTTTCCTTTTTTATATTGTATTTTATTTTTTATTTTATCACTGATTTGAATCATTTTATTTGAGATGTAGTCCCAATATCATATTTTTTAGCAATGTTTGGCTAATATGAAGATGAAACATCTCATTTTATTTGTGGTATTTAGGCAATTGGGACTTGATAATTCTGTCTAAATTCCACAAATTTCCTTTCATTTAATTCATTTATTCCATTGATTCAATTTTTATTTAATTTCTTATTCTTTCAATGTTTTTTGATTCCATATTAAGTGTGTTGGGGAATCTTTCATTGTCAACTAATTATTTCATACTTAATTATTTCATGGTTTAAGTTGGTGTTATGATAATGTTTCATTTATGGTTATATATATATATATATATATATATATATATATATATTACATAATTATTTTAATATTTTAATTGAATTATTTTAATATTTTACTTTGTAAGCATTCACTATAATTTCCGATGATTTACTACATTCAAATTACCATTTCAAATTTTAATTGCTTAAAAGGCATATAGCGAACATAGTGAAAAAGTATCCAAGCCGGGACTCGAACTCGCGTCATCAATATAGCGCACTGACGTTCTACCAACTGAACCACTTGGAAAGACACCCAGTCTGGCATTTCTCACTATCACGTGTTGGCAAGGCTACAAACGCAGCACAAGATGGAATATTTTCCCGTGAGCCACCAACTTTGGGGCAAACAGGAAACTAAATAGAATCCAGCATCGATAATTGAATAAATCTATTTTAACATACTTGAAAATTTTTCCATAGAAAATTTCTCACGCCTTGCATTCATAATATTTCAAATTTTAATTGCTTAAAAGGCATATAGCCTGCGTTCCAAGTGGTTCAGTTGGTAGAACGTCAGTGTTCTTGATGACCCGGGTTCGAGTCCTGGCTTGGATAATTTTTCACTATGTTAACTATATGCCTTTTAAGCAATTAAAATTTGAAATATTATGAATGCAAGGCGTGAGAAATTTTCTATGGAAAAATTTCCAAGAAGTATTAAAATATATTTATTCAAATTACTGTTTTAAAAATGTAAACAAAAAGCTGACCAGAAATCCACAAAATTCTAAAATCCGCACAATTCTTGATCCCAAGCTGTGCGGATTTGAGGAAGTCTACTGTATTTTGAATAATTTTTGAAATGGCAGCCGTGGGAGAGGGGAAAAAAAGAGAGAGAGAATTTCGTCAGTCAGACGTGGAAAAGAAATCACAATTTCGGTAAAACAATCACGGAATAATATCGCGAATTTCATCAATCGCTCAAGGAAAAAGTCTGGCATTCTGTCCAATGATCGCTGAAAAAAAAAAATACTAATTTCGTTAAACGATCATGGAAAAAAACACAAATCTTGTCAAACAATTGCAGAAATAGTCGATCGCTGTTTCATCAATCGGTCGATGAAAAATCTACGACTTTCATTAAACCGTCACCAATTTCATCGAATAATCGGGAAAAAAAATTATAAAATTCATCAAGAAGTTGCGGGATCTTTCTCCCTCCATAACATGAATATAAAAAAATTTTAATTTATTTTATTAAAGCCTAAAAGGAAATAAAACCTTTGCATATTTCTTGCCAATCTATATTTTAATTTGATTTTTATAGACACCTTTTTTGTCACAATAATAAATAGCAAAATTCGTCACTGAACTCATTGTATCATTTGCTGTGTTAGCTCGACTTAAAATGCTGAGAACTAAAAAAACAGAAATATGTTTATTTATAGTATAAGTTTTCATGCCTGATGCTTTAACAGCATTCAAAGTGCGGAGGAAAAGCTTTACAAAAAAAAAAAGTTGTTTTCCATTTTTCAAGTTAGTTGAAATAGGCTAATGATTTTAATTTGTCTAAAAATCAATCGCTGTTGTCCAGTTCTTATAAAATTGCAAAAATCTTTATGAATTTCTAAAGTTTGGGAGGTGAATTTCTTCTAAGAATAATTAGCATAATTACAAATGTAATATTGTATATCAGCTGGAGATATTTTAAAGAAAAATATTTAGGAGCAATTTCATTTTATTAAAATAATATTTTGACTAATGTAAATAATTATAGATTCTGAAAAGAATAATATGATTAAATAAGGCCATCCTGAAATACTAGTGACACAAAAAAAAAATCATTGCAGTTGGTAAGCTATACACTTGTTCAAGGTCAGTTTGTTCAATTCCAAAGCAGTAGTCTGAATAAAATGGTATTTTCTAAAGGTGTATACTATATACATCCGTGACAATTAATGCATTGACTACATAAAGTGCATATGTCATGACAGTTAAAGGGTTGTTAAAGGGTTTTCCATGACCGATAACCATTTTTTAATATTATGTTATTTTTACTTTATTTGTCACCTTTAAATTACGGGTATTTTTATGTTAGCCGGGCGCGACTGATCGTCAAAAACTTTTTTAATTTTGCCAACCTTTTTTTTTTCTTTGGCCAATCTTTTAACATTAGTTAATAACAACTAGCCAATAAATATAATATCTTTAAAAAATTAAAAATAGCTAAAATATAATCACAATAAAATACATAAACACAAACATGTCAATCATATAACAAAATCTCACGTAAAAGGTTACGATTCAAATGACACAATTCAAAAAGATTTCGCGAGCTATCACTGACACCCTGCTAACATAAAAGTACCAAATAATGAATTTTTCTTCTAATTTCATTTAATTAAAAAACGTGTATCATTTGATGTAAAAAAAGTTACAAAATGAATCCAGATAAATGATGGCAGAAAAATTATCTTTTTAATATATTTTGCTTAGTAAAAATCATCAGAAACATTTTACATTTTGCACCTTAGTTTTTATTACATAACAGTTCTTTTTGTTTTTGCTCATCAAAATCAGTTTGCTTTTTGCTTATTAATTTCTCATTGAAGCTGAGTTTGTTATAAACAAGTTGTCCTATATTTTTAAAATTGTCGTGTGTAAAAATTCAAAATGACTTATTTGTATGAATAATTTCCCTTTATTTTTATCGTAGGATCTTTTGTTGGTGGTGTGAAAAGACAGTTAGAAATGACACCCGAAGACTTTCAAACAGGAGATCCGGTTTGGGCCAAGATGAAAGGTTACCCGCCGTGGCCAGCCAAAATTGTTGAACTACCGTCAAACAGTAAACCACCCAAAAATAAGAACTGTGTACTGTTTTTCGGAACCGGAGACTATGCTTGGATTCTTTCAAAAAACATCATCCCTCACAGTGAGAGTGTGCTCGCCGAAGCTAAAAACAAAAAGAAAAGTACTGCGGCATATCAAAATGGCATCGATGCGCTAGTAAGTTACTCTAAGTCTTATAAAAAAGTAAAACAGCCCAAGATTATAAAGAAAGATAACAAAGTTGAAAATAATAACAATGTTACCAAATCTCAAGTACGAGTTGTTAAAGTATTAAACTGTGTTTCCAAAAAATATGACAGGAAAGTGTTGAGTAAACCTTTGCGTCATAAAAATAAAAAGTCTTTACTTGACTTTAATGGGAAAAGCTCCGACTATTCTCTGTCAAAGTCTCCTAAGTTCAAAAGCTGTTCACCCAGACCTTTTTCTCCCATTAGAGATGTGTTCCATTTCGAGCAAAGCAAAGCTGTACATAAAGCTGTAAATTCAAAATACGTAAAAGCGTCTAAAAAAAGGCTTGGTTTCATTGGCTTGGGCATGATGGGGAAACATATTGTAACAAGGTTACTGAAGGTGGGCTATAATGTCAGCATCTGGAACAAAACTTCAAGTCAGTGTGATAGATTTGTTGACATGGGAGCGGAAAAAGCTCGCCACCCGGCCGATTTAATTGTGAATTGCGATATAACGTTCTGTTGTGTGTCAGATCCAGATGCCTCTAAAGCCATCCTATTTGGCAACGATGGGGTTTTAAACGGATTAGAGCAGGCCCAGATATTGGGCAGGAATAATAATAAAAGATATGTTGAAATGACCAGCATGGACCCCGTCACGTCTCAAATGATAGCTGAAGCGGTGTTGAGAAAGAGAGGGGTATATCTGGAAGCCCCTGTCTGTGGCACAAGTCGAGACGCCGTGGAAGGAAACTTGCTAGTTATCGCTGCAGGAGACGTAAAACTGTTCACAGATCTAGAACCTTGTTTCCACGCCATCGGAAAACATGTGTACTACGTCAGTCCTGAAGTGGGGGAAGGTTCAAAGTTGAATCTAATCCTCAGTACTTTCTATGGTACTGTGTGTGCTGCTTTGGGCGAGGCGATGGCTTTAGTGGAGAGATTAAAGTTTCAGAAATCTCACTTTTTAGAATGCTTGAAACATGGACCCCTGTCTTGTAAAAACATTATCGAGCAAGCACAAAAGATGAGTGATTTGTCGTTTACAAACGCGACTACTTTGAAGTACATGCAAAAAAAAATCAATTTGGCGCTCTTAATGGGACACATGTGTTTACAGCCGATGCCTGTGACGGCCGCTGTGAACGAAGTGTATAAACGTGGCAAACTTAGGAATTATTCAAATGAAGATTCAAGTGCTGTTTATAAAGTGATTAAGTATTAACTATAATTCATTTGTGTATTCATTTGTAAATATATCATTTTAAAAAATTGATATATTTTAGTCATAGACTCCACGTGATATGTGCCAGAAAGGACATCAATAATTGTTTTATTGGGACCACTCATTTTAACTTTTTATACATATACCATTCAACGGTGATCTGAATAAATACCGATTTTTAATACATTCTTAATATCATATCTGCATGATGCAATATGAACAGTTTGAATCTTCAGGAATCGATCCAGGCAAAATTTGGGGGCCATTGAAGACCCCTTCACAAAATTCCATTCTATAAAAACATTCTTCATTATTTGTGAGATCTATTGCTATTGTTGAGATCTGTACTTGACTAACCCAAAAGTACCAAAAATAATTTTAATTTAATAAATATTTTAATTTTTTGCATACATTAAACATGTGTGCAAGACCTTCAGTCTCGGGAATGATTTTGGTTTTGAGAAATTCTTCACACTAAGATAGAAACCAAAAAAATTAGCTTAAATTAAAATTTTTCCCTATTTATAAAAAATAATAGTAATAAATACAAAAATTGGAGAGTTGTTTCTCATAATAAAAAAATTTCAAGAGTAATTTAAATATGTTCTGTTATGATTTATATAGCATCTTTCTTTCTTTTCTTTTCTTTTCGATATAAGTGGAATGCACCACGGTAGCCTGTCTTTTTCGTTAGCCTCGAAATCGATCTATTGTACGTAACTACGCATCACAACATTTTTTCAATGCTTTTTCTCTTGCCTGTTATTTTAATTAATGAAATAACTAACAAATCAGTAAAACATAATTAAATATACATTAAATTTCGAATTAAAAATTACTTGATGAGATAACAAGCACGTTTAACCGTTTGACGTCAAGTGAATGTGCCGCCCAGATCATACATTTTTGGCGTTAAATCCTATAGTTTAGCAATACATATATAATTTTTAAGTGGTCAATGGGATAATGGAGAAGTACCGTATCTGCATTTTATCAAACTTAAGAGATATAAAAACTGGTATTTCCTCATTATAATACTCGTGATGAGATTTTAAAAAAAAAATGACCTCGGCAAGGGAAAGGGAATTTTTCACACAGATTTTCTGGAAACCTATTCACTGTTTCATACATATAGGCATTTTTTTTTCAGTATATATATAATTTATTTAACACACAAAAGCCATTTGTATGTTCTTATATGCAAACAGAAACAGTAATTTACCTAATATGCAACCACAAGCAATTCTTTTAATACACACATACAAGCATAACAGTCCAACAGTTTTGCTTTTTATAGTTGTTTATATCATTTGACATATAAACCTCACTTTCTAAATCTCAAATTGCACCAAGCTTTTTGAAAAAAAAAATGGCGATAGGGGATACTTATAAGGAATTACTTAAAAACTCTTATCAAAATAAAAACAAATATAATTATTTTTCAAAAAAATAGAAATATTTTTTTAGTTAATCATATGTTTTATTTATTTATATATTTTATATATTTAACATTTCAGCTATAAGTTTAATAATACAGTATTGTTAAACTTATAGAATAGTAAAATTACTTGCATTACAACAGAAATTTGGCAATTAAAATCAGTGGAGTCTATATAAAATGTAATTATTAACTATTGTTATTTTTTGCATTGTAGTTATTTTTATTTGATTGACCCTCCTAGTACCACTGGGGTCTCTATTGAACCCATTTATCTTTGTTTTGAAAATTTTCAAGCTTCGAACAAGAAAAACTTAGTAACTTAAACATAATAAATGAGATCGAACAGACACCATGGAAGAAATTTAATACAATTAATTTAATTAATTTCTGGTTCAAATAATCCAAAACTAAGAACTCTCGTGAAAAATTAAAACTTGGTACTAGGAGTGTTAATAACTGTTACGAATATTGATAATCATGTATGTGGATTTTTACATTATACATGTAAAATTTACATGTTGTTCTTAAACAATTTTTATGTATAAAATATTTTGTGTATTTTTAAATGTTTCTTTCATTAAAAAAAAATATTACTCTTAAATATACTTTTTAATGTTCTGTTTTAAAGATTCAATATTCCTTGCCATTGCGCCGAGGAAATACTTTTATTTTTGATTAAAATCAGTGGAGTCTACATAATATGTAATTATTAACTATTGCTATTTTTTGCATTGTAGTTATTTTTGTTTGATTAACCCTCCTAGTACCACTGGGGTCTCTATTGACCCCATTTATCTTTGTTTTAAAAATTTTCAAGCTTCAAACCAGAAAAACTTAGTAACTTAAACATAATAAATGAGATCGAACATACATCATGGAAGAAATTTAATAGAATTAATTTCTGGTTCAAATAATCCAAAACTAAGAACTCTTGTGAAAAATTAAAATTTGGTACTAGGAGTGTTAATAACTGTTACGAATATTGATAATCATGTATGTGGATTTTTACGTTATATGTGTAAAATGTACATGTTGTTCTTAAACAACTTTTATGTATAAATTATTTTGTGTATTTTTAAATGTTTCTTTCATAAAAAAAGTATTACTCTTAAATATACTTTTTAATGTTCTGTTTTAAAGATTCAATATTCCTTGCTATTGCGCCGAGGAAATACTTTTATTTTTGATTAAAATCAGTGGAGTCTATATAATATGTAATTATTAACTATTGCTATTTTTTGCATTGTAGTTATTTTTGTTTGATTAACCCTCCTAGTACCACTTGTGTCTCTATTGACCCCATTTACCTTTGTATTGAAAATTTTCAAGCTTCAAACCAGAAAAACTTAGTAACTTAAACATAATAAATGAGATCGAACAGACATCATGGAAGAAATTTAATAGAATTAATTTAATTAATTTCTGGTTCAAATAATCCAAAACTAAGAACACTCGTGAAAAATTAAAATTTGGTACTAGGAGTGTTAATAACTGTTACGAATATTGATAATCATATATGTGGATTTTTACATTATATATGTAAAATTTACATGTTGTTCTTAAACAACTTTTATGTATAAAATATTTTGTGTATTTTTAAATATTTCTTTCATTAAAAAAAAGTATTACTCTTAAATATACTTTTTAATGTTCTGTTTTAAAGATTCAATATTCCTTGCCATTGCGTCGAGGAAATACTTTTATTTTTGATTAAAATCAGTGGTCTATATAATATGTAATTATTAACTATTGCTATTTTTTGCATTGTAGTTATTTTTGTTTGATTAACCCTCCTAGTACCACTGGGGTCTCTATTGACCCCATTTATCTTTGTTTTAAAATTTTTCAAGCTTCAAACCAGAAAAACTTAGTAACTTAAACATAATAAATGAGATCAAACAGACACCATGGAAGAAATTTAATACAATTAATTTAATTAATTTCTGGTTCAAATAATCCAAAACTAAGAACTCTCGTGAAAAATTAAAACTTGGTAGTAGGAGTGTTAATAACTGTTACGAATATTGATAATCATGTATGTGGATTTTTACATTATACATGTAAAATTTACATGTTGTTCTTAAACAATTTTTATGTATAAAATATTTTGTGTATTTTTAAATGTTTCTTTCATTAAAAAAAAATATTACTCTTAAATATACTTTTTAATGTTCTGTTTTAAAAATTCAATATTCCTTGCCATTGCGCCGAGGAAATACTTTTATTTTTGATTAAAATCAGTGGAGTCTACATAATATGTAATTATTAACTATTGCTATTTTTTGCATTGTAGTTATTTTTGTTTGATTAACCCTCCTAGTACCACTGGGGTCTCTATTGACCCCATTTATCTTTGTTTTAAAAATTTTCAAGCTTCAAACCAGAAAAACTTAGTAACTTAAACATAATAAATGAGATCGAACATACATCATGGAAGAAATTTAATAGAATTAATTTCTGGTTCAAATAATCCAAAACTAAGAACTCTTGTGAAAAATTAAAATTTGGTACTAGGAGTGTTAATAACTGTTACGAATATTGATAATCATGTATGTGGATTTTTACGTTATATGTGTAAAATGTACATGTTGTTCTTAAACAACTTTTATGTATAAATTATTTTGTGTATTTTTAAATGTTTCTTTCATAAAAAAAGTATTACTCTTAAATATACTTTTTAATGTTCTGTTTTAAAGATTCAATATTCCTTGCTATTGCGCCGAGGAAATACTTTTATTTTTGATTAAAATCAGTGGAGTCTATATAATATGTAATTATTAACTATTGCTATTTTTTGCATTGTAGTTATTTTTGTTTGATTAACCCTCCTAGTACCACTTGTGTCTCTATTGACCCCATTTACCTTTGTATTGAAAATTTTCAAGCTTCAAACCAGAAAAACTTAGTAACTTAAACATAATAAATGAGATCGAACAGACATCATGGAAGAAATTTAATAGAATTAATTTAATTAATTTCTGGTTCAAATAATCCAAAACTAAGAACACTCGTGATAAATTAAAATTTGGTACTAGGAGTGTTAATAACTGTTACGAATATTGATAATCATGTATGTGGATTTTTACATTATATATGTAAAATTTACATGTTGTTCTTAAACAACTTTTATGTATAAAATATTTTGTGTATTTTTAAATATTTCTTTCATTAAAAAAAAGTATTACTCTTAAATATACTTTTTAATGTTCTGTTTTAAAGATTCAATATTCCTTGCCATTGCGTCGAGGAAATACTTTTATTTTTGATTAAAATCAGTGGAGTCTATATAATATGTAATTATTAACTATTGCTATTTTTTGCATTGTAGTTATTTTTGTTTGATTAACCCTCCTAGTACCACTGGGGTCTCTATTGACCCCATTTATCTTTGTTTTAAAAATTTTCAAGCTTCAAACCAGAAAAACTTAGTAACTTAAACATAATAAATGAGATCGAACAGACATCATGGAAGAAATTTAATACAATTAATTTAATTAATTTCTGGTTCAAATAATCCAAAACTAAGAACTCTTGTGAAAAATTAAAATTTGGTACTAGGAGTGTTAATAACTGTTACGAATATTGATAATCATGTATGTGGATTTTTACATTATATGTGTAAAATTTACATGTTGTTCTTAAACAACTTTTATGTATAAATTATTTTGTGTATTTTTAAATGTTTCTTTCATTAAAAAAAAGTGTTACTCTTAAATATACTTTTTAATGTTCTGTTTTAAAGATTCAATATTCCTTGCCATTGTGTCGAGGAAATACTTTTATTTTTGATTAAAATCAGTGGAGTCTACATAATATGTAATTATTAAATATTGCTATTTTTTGCATTGTAGTTATTTTTGTTTGATTAACCCTCCTAGTACCACTGGGGTTTCTATTGACCCCATTTATCTTTGTTTTAAAAATTTTCAAGCTTCAAACCAGAAAAACTTAGTAACTTAAACATAATAAATGAGATCGAACAGACATCATGGAAGAAATTTAATAGAATTAATTTAATTAATTTCTGGTTCAAATAATCCAAAACTAAGAACACTCGTGAAAAATTAAAATTTGGTACTAGGAGTGTTAATAACTGTTACGAATATTGATAATCATGTATGTGGATTTTTACATTATATATGTAAAATTTACATGTTGTTCTTAAACAACTTTTATGTATAAAATATTTTGTGTATTTTTAAATATTTCTTTCATTAAAAAAAAGTATTACTCTTAAATATACTTTTTAATGTTCTGTTTTAAAGATTCAATATTCCTTGCCATTGCGTCGAGGAAATACTTTTATTTTTGATTAAAATCAGTGGAGTCTACATAATATGTAATTATTAACTATTGCTATTTTTTGCATTGTAGTTATTTTTGTTTGATTAACCCTCCTAGTACCACTGGGGTCTCTATTGACCCCATTTATCTTTGTTTTAAAAATTTTCAAGCTTCAAACCAGAAAAACTTAGTAACTTAAACATAATAAATGAGATCGAACAGACATCATGGAAGAAATTTAATAGAATTAATTTAATTAATTTCTGGTTCAAATAATCCAAAACTAAGAACTCTTGTGAAAAATTAAAATTTGATACTAGGAGTGTTAATAACAGTTACGAATATTGATAATCATGTATGTGGATTTTTACATTATATGTGTAAAATTTACATGTTGTTCTTAAACAACTTTTATGTATGAATTATTTTGTGTATTTTTAAATGTTTCTTTCATTAAAAAAAAGTATTACTCTTAAATATACTTTTTAATGTTCTGTTTTAAAGATTCAATATTCCTTGCTATTGCGCCGAGGAAATACTTTTATTTTTGATTCATTGATAAATCAGTTAATAGTAATTGACATGTATTATGTTGGTTAATAACTTTGAAGTACACATGGAAATTAAAATATAAAAAATCCTTTAATTTGAATGCAATATTATTGAATACAATAAATATTATTTAAAAATGTAATATTATTATAGTTGTTACACGTCATACATTAATATTTTACAATCCAAATTTGGTGTTGAAAATTAGCACATTATGTACAAAGATATAAGTACAATGTATGCAGATTTTTACATCACATGCATAAAAGTTAAACATTGTTGTTCTGTACATGTTTATGCATGAACTATTTAATTTATGTGTGTTCAACTGTTTTCTGCTTCTTTTTGCAAATAAATAGCCTTTTTCCCCCCTAATTTATTGTTTTAAATTTACTTTATACAGTTGCTGTGTATTCAGTTATATCTAGGAAAGATTATTTGACAAACTTAAGTTATTTTGTGAGTAAACCTGAAAACTGAAATGTTTAGATAGCAGAAGGGAATTTGGCAACTTATTTTCTGGCAACCTATTCATTGCTTCATATACGCAAACAATTTTTTCATACAATTTATTTAATATAAAGAAGCCATTAATCTATTTTTATATACAAACAAAAATCTTTTTTTTGTAAAAAACAATATATAAGAGTAATTGGAAACTTTTATAGTGGAACCCTTTTTCAAGGGCAATATTCCACTAATATAAGTAAAACGTAATCGATTTCTGTTTGAATTAATATATAGCCATGAGCTTAATTTATTAACACAAATTGTCCAATCAATTATGAAAGGAAATTTAAAGAGAATTGAATAAAAATGGACAAGTATTGAGTACCTGAACATGATATGTGAAAAATTAATTAATAGTGAGTATTATTAAAATACAAAAATATATTTAAAAAGGAATTTTTTAACAGAAGGAGAAATTGCAGCACAACATACCCCAACATCAGCATTTTAGCTTTCAGAAATCCCGTTATGTGTTAGAAATGCACGTTGTATATGTAGCAGTTACATTTCCAAACAGCACACACCCATCTATAAGACATCTACAAGCTGTAAACCCAAAAAAACCGACACATCTATAAGAAGTCTACAAATATCCATGATACACCCTTTTCACCTCTTACGGAGATGTTATGTGTGATCTCTCTGAGTTCTATTAGACGTCCAAGATATCCAGGTAGTCTATAAGACATCCAAGCATAGATCACTTTTCAACCTGCAGTACTTCATATAGACGTACTTAAGATTTGAATTGTAGATATCCAGGTACATCTGATATGCGCCTAATAAGACATCTAGTTTATTTATTGATATTCGGCACTTCTTATAGACATACTTAAGATATGCTAGAAATTCCATCGAAAATACAGGTTTGGGCAAAAGTATTGAGCACCCCATATAAAGAACTTAGTCTTCAAAAACGAAAATAAAAAAATCGTATGTAAAAAAAGAAATTACATTTATACATAATTTTTAACATGTGTCAATATAAAAAATAAATTTTAAGCATTATTTACGCTGCTGAAGAGTAAAGTTTTGTATTTTGTCTTTTCCTGCAAGAATTATTTCAATTTCCATGATTATCTGTTAACTTACATGACATAACAATGGATTTCCAGAAAACAAAGTAATTTATAGTTTTAAAAAAGTATGTTTTTAAAGAAAATGACTTCATTAAAAGATGTTGCTCGTTTATTGTCTTTTTTTACAAACCATAATAACGTAAAAAAAATCCTAATGATATGCAGTTAAATATTTGTATATAACTATTACTTTTATAAATATATAAAGTATATGGGGGGTGCTCAATACTTTCAGCCAAGACTGTATTTCTAGTGAAATGACATCGTTCCCTTGCACGTCTTAAGTATATCTATATGAAAAATAGAATAATTCTTTCAGAAAATGTTAAATTATGAAAAAATTGGTCTTCAACAATGAAAATAGAGAAATCTTATGTTAAAAATATACTTTAAATTTATGTTATTTTTATTATTTTAATTTTTACTATCTTAATAAAAATGATACAAGTTTTAGGAAATATTTTCATTGATGAAGATAAGTGCTTTATATACTTTGGCTTTTCCAGTAAGACTTATTCTAATTGTCATGATTACCTATTAACTTGCATAGCATAACAATTGCTATGGTATGAAAGTTTCAGTTATGAAACTTACTGAAAAACAAAGTAGTTTAGTTTTTTAAACATCCATTTTTTTTAAAGTAAATTTTTAATTAAAAGTCGAGTTGTTAGTTTTCTGTCATTTTGATTGTAATAACTTAACCATTAAAGACTCATACAGCAGTTGTGGATTCTAAAAGAATTGTGTGTTGAACACCTACGCTTCATTTATCCTATTCCTAAACATCCTTCAATATTTAATGTTGAAGATCTAAATTCTACTTTCTCATTATTTTTATCAGTAAGTCTCCACTGATGTACAAAATACACCGCCATTGAATTTTTATAAACTATTATATTTTCTTTCTTAATTAAACATTTTTTTAATATATAAATTTGATGTATATTACTTGAATACTAGTACTAGACATCAGACACTATTATGCTTTATCATCAAAAGTTCATATTTTATGCTTTCAAAGACACTGCTCGTGTATAATACTAATTACAATTAGTATTATCCTATTATTAACAATAGAATTCTCAGTTTCCTACTATGTTTTTTAATATTGACTTCAATTTAATTGAATATTTTGCATTATCCATCACATAAAAAGTAGCATGAAACTGGAAAATTCAATTAATTTTTATTACTACCCCCCCCCCTTCCACACACACACTTTTCTAAATGCTGTAATTTTTAACTTGATTTGTTCAGTCATTAAATTTTTCTACAATTTTACTACAAACAAAAATAAAAAGAAAGAAGAAAACTGCCCAGTTAAACTGAGGGCATTGAGCTCACAGGCTATTCATACTAACTGTATATTATACTCTTATTTCAAAGAATTTGAAATAAGCCCCACGAAAAATAAAGAAATCGACAATATATTAAGGGGGGTCATTCCCCCGTTTCCCCACCCCCTTATAGTTAACAATTGAACCCCCATAACTAATCAGGGAAGAAACCCTTACTACAATGAACATATATACTAAATCCGAAGCAAATCGGATAATTCTGCATGAAAAACCCATTTATCTAAATTAATGGGGATTACCCCCCGTATCCTCCTTTATACTTAACCAATGAATCCCCAAAACTAACCTGGGAAGCTCCTTACCACAATGAGCCTATATACAAAATTTGAAGAAATTCAGATAATTCTCCATGAAAAACACATTCATCTAAATTAAGGGGGGAGGATAAGCCCCACCCCTCTTTACCCTCTTTATACTTAACCAAAGAACCCCCAAAACTAATCAGGAAAGCGCCTTATCACAATGACCCTACATACAAATTTCGAAGAAAATCGGATAATTCTGCATGAAAAACCCATTTATCTAAATTAAGGGGGGGGATTAGCCCCCCGTTACCCCCTTTATACTTCACCAATGAATCCCAAAAAACTAATCAGAGAAGTGCCTTACCACAATGAGCCTATATACAAATTTTGAAGAAAATCGGATAATTCTGCATGAAAAACCCATTTATCTAAATTAAGGGGGAGATTAGCCCCCCGTTACCCCCTTTATACTTAAACAATGAATCCCCAAAACCAATCAGGAAAGCGCCTTATCACCATTAACCTATATACAGAATTTGAAGAAAATCGGATAATTTTCCATGAAAAACCCATTTATCTAAATTAAGGGGGGGGGGGAATTAGCCCCCCTTTTCCCCTTTATACTTAACACACGAACCCCCAAAACTAATCAGGGAAGCGCCTTATCATAAGGAACCTATATCCAAAATTTGAAGCAAAACGCTTATTTCTATCAAGAGTTATCGCGTTACGTACATTCATACGTACATACATACGTACATACATACGTACATACATACATACAGAACGGGCGGGCACGTTAGCTCTCATGCTTTGCTAGCCTGTGAGCTAATAAAAAGAAAACTGCCCTGTTAAACTGAGGGCATTGAGCTCACAGGCTATTCACGCTAATTGTATATTATACTCTTATTTCAAAGAATTTAGAATAAGCCCCTCGAAAAATAAAGAAATCGACAATATATTATGGGGGGGGGTTAACCCCCCGTTACCCCCTCCTCATAGTTAACTAATGAACCCCTTAAACTAATCAGGGAAGCCTCTAATTACAATGAATATATATACAAAATTTGAGGAAAATCGGATAATTCTGCATGAAAAACCCATTTATCTAAATTAAGGGGGATTAGCCCCTTCCCCCTTTATACTTTAACAATGAACCCCCAAAACTATTCAGAGAAGCGCATTATCACAATGAACCTATATACAAAATTTGAAGAAAATCGGATAATTCTGCATGAAAAACCCATTTATCTAAATTAAGGGGGGGATTACCCCCCCTTTCCCCCTTTACACTTAACCAATGAACCCCCAAAACTAATCAGGGAAGCGCCTTATCACAATGAACCTATAAACAAAGTTTTAAGCAAAACGGTTGTTTCTATCAAGAGTTATCGCGTTACGTACATACATACGTACATGCATACAGAACGGGCGGGCACATTAGCTCTCAGGCTTTGATAGCCTGTGAGCTAAAAATATTTCACATATTTTTGTCCTATAAATCATATGAATGAAATTGTAATGGCAATTCGTAAACTTTTGAGGTCGACAGTTTAAATTTCATTTTTTTTTTTTTTTTTAAATAGAGATCTCTAAATTATAATAAATTGCCTGCAATTCTCTAATCACAGCAGCTTGGATGGGTGAAATGTTTGAATATCTGTAACAGATGGCCTGTAAGAAGTGAACATGTCTATCTGCGTAGAGGGTTCTTGCATTTAACTACCCTAATATCGGAACTTTTGATTAGTAATCTCAGAGGAATCAAGTTTACTTTTGATCTTGTTGTACACAGCTGAGAAGCAATTGATACAGTTTTATTCTTATATATTTTTTAAAAATTAGCCAGTACTTACCACTTGTCGCAAAAATGGAGGGTACATTGAAAAATGGATGTTTAAAATGTGGCAAGTGATAGAAATGCACAGTTTGCTACAGTGTACTGAGGAAAACAGCAAATTTTGAGAAACAGAATGATTTAAGTAATATGAATTTAATATAAGAATAATATAAATAAAATAATATAAGTTTTCAAATAAAATAGTCATTTTTGGGACACATGGTAATATTAATGACGTTTCATTTTGAGGATGTTGTAATAATAAAGCTTTAGCAAAAAATATTGACAAATATTATTTTCTGTGTTTAAAGCGTTTATTCAATGCTAATGTTTTATTTCGAGGGAAATCTGATAAGCTCTTGAGTTGTTTCTGAAAATATTCAAGTCTTATCTGTAATGATTGGTAAATTTTCTGAAATATAAAATTCCTTGTAGGGAGGTGGGGGCGGGGATGACTGTCCCCTAGCTTGCCCCAAATGACATCCCTAAGTAACCTTGTTATTAAATAAAGTAAAGATGAGCATGTATATATGTTACTGCTTTTTCATATTATAGAAGTTTTAATTCTATATTCTTCAGATACATTTATTTGGATTAACCCCAAGTTGAAAAGTCCTCCCTCCCCCCCATTAATATTATTAAACTTTCTTAGTTTAGTTTATTATGTATTTGAAATGTGCTGTTTAAGATTAAATATCTCGTTTACCAGAATTTCACACAAAGTTTCTAACTGAATTTTGAAAAAAAAAAAAAAAAAAAAAAAAAAAAAAAAAAAACTACCATATTTATTTGTGTGTGCATAATGTACATATTTTTCCTCTAACATTTTTTGTATAAAAATCGGGAAGTACATATATACACTATATATTTCTGAAAAAAAAATACAAGTCAAAATTTTAAATTATTATTATTATTTAAATTTTTAGATTTTTTGCAATGAAAATAGCATGGTGTTCATTTACATGAAAAATATTTTTTCCTTACCTAAAACAAGGTGCACATTACATGCGAATAAAGAAAAAAAAAGTTGACATTTAACTGGTCTTTTTTTTGGGGGGGGGGGGGGGGAGGGACTAAATGCATGCCGGAAAAATTTATTTCCATACCATTATTTTTTATAAGAAATCTTTTCCTTGGTTAATGTCAGAACTTTTGGCTAATAATTAAAATAAAGTATTTCTTTTTAATAATAGTAGTAAGAAAAAAATAAATTTGGCAGCCATGCATTTAGTGCCCCAAATAAAGTCATTCAAGAGCCACTACTGCATACAGGATATTTGGTGATCAAATGTGATCAACTACTCAATAAGAAGCTCAACTACTCAATAAGAAAGCTAAAACATAAAAGCTCAACTACTCAATAAGAAAGGATTTCAGATAGATTTGAGTGCATTAAAATCGAATAGTGTGTTAAAATTGCACAGCATTCACAATGTACTACTTACTATTGTCATAAATTTGAATTAAAAATTTCCAGACAGCTACTTTCTGCTATGACCAATTATCATATATATACAGAGGTGCCAACCTCTCATTAATATTCCGTAATATGCGGATTAATCTGATCCAGTTTAACAACGCTTCAAACCTGAAAAATTATTGAATGAATGTTTATTTATTTAATTTCAGGTTTCTACATGGAATTTATTTAATTTCATTTCTTAAAAAATTTTCTGGTGCGAAACGTGTTAAACCTGGGTTAAATTAACCCGCATATTACGGAATATTAATGAGAGGTTGGCACCTCTGTATATATATATATATAGAAGCCAGTCAAATCCCAAATACTCATTATGTATCACAAACACCTAGATTTGTAACCCTTAACTGCTGTTAGAAGTCTCACAGGTTGCTGCTTTTTTTAAATTTCAGAGTTTAACTCTGAATTTTCAGTTTAACTATAGATACATGGGAAATTTTGTTTTGTTTGGAGACCTAGTACTATTGCTAGAGACTTCTGAATAGTTGAATTTAAATTATATTAGAAGTTTAGTACAGAAACAGTATCCTATGAGTTAATTGAGCTCTTTATCCATTTTCCAATCGAGTGATTACAGAGACCGCTCACAGTACCTGTACATTTATGTCGCAGCAGTTAAGGGTTAAAGTAAATTTTAAAGGGAAAATAACATTGCAGCATATACAAGAAATTATATCTTATTATTATTAGTCCCCCCCCTCCCCCCAGAATTACAGTATTCACGTGACATGACCCCTGTACATGAGAAGAATTTTAGTTTACTTCCTTGAAAGGTGATTCTCTTTCATGCCATACGTCTGTATACACTCTGCAACCATGAAAAACCAAAACAATAAAAAAGGGGAAAAAATGAAAACTTTATATAAAAGCTTAATACTTTATTTAAAAAAATAAAAATAAATAATAATAATCGTTGGAAATAATAATGTCCCTTTCGATGCCATATCTGTACAATGGTTATAGGCTTGATTTCTTCAAGTAGCACCTATAATAAATTGTAAAAAGAAACAACTGGTTTACTAATTAAGAATAAGCAACAGAATATGCATTTTTCTGATATACAATATCCAAAATCATGTCTGGCCGATGCCCCCTCCCCCATAAAGTCAGATAAAAGAAAAAGGAACAAATGCAAAACAGAAAAAGTCTATAAGAAAAAAGAAAGACAGAGCCCATTCTGAGTCTGGAGAAAAAAAATAAAGCCCGGCCAGTGTTTGGGGGGGGGGGGGGGGGGGGGAGTTTAAAGATGTGCCGAACTGGATTCCAGAAGAAAAAATTAAATAGAGTCCTTTTGCTTTCTGAAAATTAAATTCGCTCTCGGCACATCAGTCTTTCTTCCCTCGCAGATTTAACACAATCAAATCCGAGAAAAAAAAAACTTAGAATGATCAGTGTGCAGTTTCCGATTGCAACGAGCAGTGTTCCCAGTTGGATACTTTTTTTAAATTCCGATTGCTTGCTTGCCTCCACTTTTTTGAAGTAGATATATTCGCCTTATTTAATAACAGATTAAATAATGTGAGAATAAGGCCAATTACACTAGTGAATCAAGCAATCTTAATTTAAAGAAAGGAGCATACTGGCAACGAGTACTTAGACCAGACTCAGTACTGTGAAAAATTGATGTTTTGTTAAAATGCTACTAAAAGAAAATTTTTGTTTTGGGGCGCAGTTGAAAGCAATTCTGTTGAAAAATAATCAATTTGGTACCAAAGTGCACCGCATTATTGCTTTGGCATAATTAGAGCACACTTTGATTAAAAAAAAATAAACATAATTTTATACAGTTGCTCTGAAATTTTAATACAACATACTAGCATTTTAGCTAATGATCAAATACAAATTTGGTTCAGAAATTATGAGATTTAGAGGAAAAATAATCAGTTTGAAAATTTAAAAAAAAAATTCCAACAGGGTCACTCTTTTATTGAAAATGTAAACTTACTTTTGTACTAATGCTGGAATTTTGAGTAAAATTTTTGGGTTAGAAATAATGAGATTTGGGTGTAAAATAATTAGTTTGGAAATATTTTTATTTAAATATATAAGATCATTTTAAAAACACAAATTGCACAACTTGTGCTTATTGTAATGATAACTTTTCTTTCAACATACCTAGTCTATGGGATACATTTTTAACCCCTTGTTAATTCATTGTTTTGTTTTTCGCTCTTTGGCAACAGAGAGCGCCCGCTTATTTTATTTAAATTTTTTCATACTGTTGATTTCAATTTTCTCGTGTCGAAAATTAAAAGATCAGTAGTCGTTTGTGTTGTTCCTCTTCCCCGATGATGGCTTTAAGTTTAAAGCCGAAACATGTAGGATTTTAGCTCTTTTATGAGTTTAAAACAATTTTTACACTGATTTTAGCAACTAATAAGCACAATTTGTGCAATTTGTGTTTTTAAAATACTAGTTAACAGTGTAGTGTCCAAATGGATTCAATTGTATATAAGATCATTCAAATTCGATGTTTGTTTACAAAAACATACGGGAGCATACATAGCAAGCTTGGTGTATGCTGACTGCAGACCCAGATAGAAGGTTTGTTTGAAAATATTTTCATTTAAAATGTATAATGTTACAGATTCGAGGTTTATTTGCAAAAACAGACCGAAGAGTGTATAGCACCTCCAAAATGTGCCACCAAAGGCAATGGGGTTTCCAAGTCTAAGTTTTATTTAAAAATATATAATCATAGATAATTGAGGTCTGCTTGCATACATAAACTGGAGCGTGCACAGCACACCCAGTATATTCTGACGAAAGCAAAGAAGCCCCTAATTCTAGGTTTGTTTGGAAACTTTTTTGTTTAAATAAATACATTTATACAGAATGAGGTTGAAGATATTTAATGAAATAAGCAGAAAACATTTCATTGTTAGCACAATGTATAAAATTTTTAATTTTCCTACAAATTGAATATTAAGGTACAAGAATTTATTTAATCGACCAAATGCATTCCCTCTTTTAAAAGCATAAAAATACCTTAATATTTTACCATACCTGCCAACCTATAGAAATTCCAAAGCGTAAAACAACACGCGAACAACATTTTTCACATTTTTTCTGTGTGCGTGAAGAAGATTAAAAACAGGTTAAAAAATTACATGTTAATAAATTTTTAATCAAATTATTACATTTGTATAAATAGTAATATAATGTAAATTTTAGCATATATAATGTTAGTGCAAATAGTATGATTCGGTTTTACCCCTTTCAGGTTTTAGACTTTAATAAAATAAGTTTAACATAAATGCTGACTTCATGTTGTAGGTGTAGATTGGAGTATTGAAACATTAAAACCCTTAGTGTAAATTTTTACCAAGATGCTAAAAATCGCAATATTTTCTTTGCTGATCGATGAAAATCGTGATATTTTCTTCATTAATCGACAAAAAATATGATTTCTTTTTCTTCCCTGATCAATGAAACTTGTGATTTCTTTTCCTTCACCGATCGACGAAAATTACAATATTTTTTCTTAAATGACCGATTGATAAAAATCTCAATTATTTTTCGACTGGTCGACAAAATTTGCTTTTTGTTGCTTAGCAACCGGTCAATGAAAATAGTCTTTTTTTAATGACAAATTGATAAAAATCTAAATTTTTACAGATCATAAAAAAATCTTCAATTTTAACGATAGATTGAAGAAAATCACGTTCGTCATTGTTATGCATTTGTAAAAAGTTACATTCACTGAATCGCCCACTACACACGCATGAATTTTATTTTAAATTTGAACCGATCTCAGAAATGGTCAAAATCATGATATTTTTTAAAATGAGTTTTTTTAAATGAAAATTTGTTAAAATAAAGATAGTTCAACGGTTTTACTTAAGTAGATTTTTTTTCACAAAACCAAGATTAAACAATTAATACAGCTGCACTTTTGATTGATATTACATGCCTTGGCACAGCATAGATGGATGCTTTTCTCTGACATTTTAAGAAAGTCAAACCCTTGACCGGGCCAGTCGATTTTTTAAAATTAAACTCAGGCCGCGTCCAGGCTTAATTTTCTTTCGGCAGACTTTAGCCAGTTTTGTCAATAGCGCTCTTTCATTCCAGATCAGGTCTTCTTTTTTTGTGTGTGTGTATGTGTGAATACATGCATTGTACATTTCTTTAATAGATTCTTCAGAAATTTATTGATTTATTAAATTACAGAGAAATATTATTTTTTTTTTCTTTATCGAGTTTCAAAATTATGATTTTTTTAAACTAACTTCTTCTTTCCTTTTAAACTATATTAATTTTCTAACGAGTCTTTATTTAAATATATATCTCAATGTTATTCCATATTCCATGACTTGCCAAAACATATTGTATTTTTGCACAAATATAAATATTCTTTAAAAATAGTAAAAAAATAATGATTAAAAAATATTGTCTCTTTTTCTTGAAATTGAGTCCTGTTGGATCTGATTTCATTGATTTTTAGAATAATTTAAAAATTTAAATGCAGAATATTAAACTAAACAATTAAACATAATTTTCTTTGGATATTGCTTTATAAATATAAATATTTTATTTCACAAACTTAATAAGGTACATATAAAAAAGATAATATGAACAGTAAGCAACAATGTTTTAAGCACATTTCATGAATATTAGAAAAAATTTTAACAATCATTTCAAAAATGGAAAAAAAATCATGAAATTTGTGATAGCTGTGATCACGAAAACACACATATCAGTGCTTTGCGCACACGAAAACAAACAACAAAAATCACTGGATGCACAAACCTCATTGTGTAGCAATCTCAAAATTACACGAAATTCGCCAAAGCCGCGATTACTAACGCCTAAGCGCTTTGCGCAAATGAAAAAAAAAAACTGGATGTAGCGATTTCAAAAATGCACAAAATTTATCAAAGCCAAGACCGTCAACACACATGAGTGCTTTGTGCGCATAAAAAGCAGAAAAAAATCACGGAATGCAGGAACCCCAAGAATACAAGAAATTTGTTAATGCTGCGATCAACATAACTCATCTATGCTTCATGCACATAAAAAAAATTTTTTAAAGGAAAAACAAGAAATTTGGCAGTGCCACAAAACATTAAAGAGTTCAGCTATTAGTAACTTTCAATAATAAAATTTGCCATTTAATGAAAACAGAAAAAAATAATCTTGGATATTTATTTACTTAACATAATTTTTCTTAATTATCCCTGTCAGGTTGTGCATAAACAGGGTTGTAAAAAACACGGTTTATAAAAAACATCCCAGGCAGGTACCCGGGCAGCTACCCACTACAACTCTGTGCATAAACAGTTGTGGTGTCCGTTGAAACTGATCTACTGTACGTAACTATGCATCGCAACAAATTTTCAAATTTTTTTAGTGCTCCCTATTAAACGTTTATACGAGTATACGTATAACACGTATTATACGAGGTGCAGATTTTGGATACGTATGATACGACCAAGGCGGTTATACGTATTATGCGAAACAGCTTATACGGTACATCGTATATACGGATCTTACACCAGCGGTTAAACGTATAAACGTTTAAACGATTTTCGTTGCTTAAAAAAATATGCCTTTCTCCTGCTGGTCTGCGAATCAAAGACTTTGAGCAACACCCGCTGTGTCCTGTGCAGTCGGTACTTGCAAAAAAAAAAAATAGAAACATTTTCCCTCAGTTTAGATTTTGTTTTTTCTCCCCTCAAATCTAAACTATTAATTATGAAATGATTTATCTTTCGCATATCTGTAACACACACACATAGATTATTTTGATTTATGGCTTGGACATTTAGCCCGAAACATTAGTATTGCAGAACACAAACTTACATTGACTTCATATTTTATACTGACATTGATCAATCCAACTCCGGGGAAGTTCATAATCTAATTTTTTTTAAAGACCCCCACGGAGGGCACTCCCGCCACTGACCTATATCCCTAGTGAAGATAATTGGCCATAACAAATAACTAACTAAACATACTTTTATTTTATTTAAGAATACTTTTTTCTATATTAAAAATATTTTGAAAATACGTTTTACATCAAAAAAGAAAAGAGAAGGCAGGTCATTTTAAGCTTGTGTGATTGCGTTCTGAAACCTGCAGTAACTATTATTTATCAGGCTATAAGTAATCGAAATTTATAGGTACTAACACAAAAATAAATTTGTCAAGATTAAGAACAATTCTTAAAACGTGATATCTTGTAATGCACATACACTTTGTATAAAAAAATACCACGAGTGTCATGGTTAAAAAAATGAAATTGCGTTATGCATTAACACAGAGTAGAAAACATTAGCACCGTGGAAAGAACAACATTTGACCCCCCCCCCCCCCCTACCGTTTGAGAATACGCACACAAAAATAGAAAAATAACACAAAATATTTTTAAAAAATTTAAAAAGAAAGAATATACTTAATAAGGATTAACAATAAATCTGAAACATGTATATTCTCCTATTTTGCTCAAAAAGTCTTTTTACTTTCGTTATATATTTACGATAATCGTTTATAGGGAAAAATAACAAGATTCTATGTATGAAACATATTATACAGATTGGTAAAGTAACACCACCGATTTCAAACTTGTTCTCCGTTCAGTGACGTGACACTGATGAGATCCATTGGCATTAAAAGTAAAAACGATGCTTGAAATATACGTATACTTGAATTAAACGTATACTTGTATTATACGTTTAACCGATATACGCTTATACGTATCCGGATACGTTTAAACGTATAGTTTAAGGTATACGTATTCCTTAAATACGTATTATACGTATATCGGTTAAACGTATAACTGAAATACGTATCGTATCGGGAGCACTAATTTTTTTGCTCTTTTAATATGACGTCACCGTTTAATAGGGCAATTGTTATTTCAATTAATGGAGGAAGATCTAATAAATTAGTGAAACATCAATAAAAATACAGGTAAACATTGAATTAATAATCACTTAATGGTGTAACAAACAAATCATACATAACAAAAAAATATTGGTTAGCTTCTAGAATAAGGAGCATTTACCACCACCTATTAAAATGCCATCAAATCAGGTATCAAGTAGTCATTAATTCTGCAGTTTACACCCCCCCCCCCTTTTTAAAAATAATTAATGAAGAGTGTTTTTTTGCAATGAATTTTTTTAAAAGGGCCTGTTTTATCAACAGAAATTTTTGAAGAGGGCTGTTTTAAAGGCTTTATTTTGAAAGTGTCCTAAATAGGCCCAAAATTTTGCTTGGACCAACCGCTGAAATGATAATAATTAATCAACTTTAATGATGCAAAAATACTAACTGTTCTACATTTTTAGTAAGCATACAAGTGTGCGTATACAGTGAGTGTTCACTCATGATAAAAATTAACGTTAGCCAACTAATTAGAGAAAAAGTTTAGGGATGTTAATAGATTAGATAGGAACAATCACATTGTAACATTTGTACGTGTTATTAAAAGTGTGTTGATGATAATCAAAACGATTAGTGATTCAAATAATGTTTTTGAGGATAATAACAGAGTGTTAATAATCATTAACACTCGATTACCATCCTCAAAAAACTTATTTTACTGTTTTCGTTGTATAGCAAAATATATTATTTAGGATCCCTATTTAAACAATTTATATGGCGATATTTCAGTCGAAAATTAGTAATTAACTAGAATTATATGCTCTTTTTCCCTGAATCACCAAAACTAAAA
Source organism: Maratus michaelseni (assembly GCA_963931845.1). Taxonomy (NCBI): domain Eukaryota; kingdom Metazoa; phylum Arthropoda; class Arachnida; order Araneae; family Salticidae; genus Maratus; species Maratus michaelseni. The sequence continues at coordinate 31,510,030 of OZ007599.1, forward strand.
AAAAATATGAACATAAATATGAAAAATTATGACCAACAAAAAAGTAAATAAAGTTATATCGTAACTTTAACAATAGAACTACCATGAGCTGTCAGTTTTACGGTTACCAAATGAATATATTCCGATTCGAACCAGAAATTTCTTTTTAAAATAAATTAAATATAAAACTCACAGAAATACGTTAAATGAATAAGTTAAGTAGTTTTAAATAAAATGTCTGGTGTGAAATAGTTTTAAAAAACTTGAGTAAAATTTCCGGTAGTTCTAGTGTTAAGCCTAAACATTACATCTTACAGATGCAAGGTTAGAATATAAACTATACAGAAAAGTAAATGCATGAAAGAAGAAATGAGTAACTTACTTTTAAAGCAAGTTATAATAATTAAAAAACTGAAAATCCATATTTAAAGACACAATTTAGGTCATGAAAATCGTTCCTATTTGTATGTAAACAGACATCGTCAGCTCAGTTCTCGTGGCGTCGCCGCATGTGCATTGACGGATTGAAATAGAAGTACTTTTTCCATAGGAGATGCATAATATGTTTTATTCGTAAATCCATTGGATGTCAGAAAAAGTATTTCATAGATATAATGTTTACATATATATAAATAAATTCATATATAATCAAGCATAAAAGTTCATTAGCTTTGTTTTCATAGCTGTTTATATCAATTGTCCCCAAGTCTCATTTTCTGAAGGCCGAATTTCATCAAGTTTTTTAAAAATGCCAAGGCCTATATACTGGAAAAGTAGTAAATTTCTTATATAAATTACAAGTTAAGAGAGCTGCTAAAATTCATCACTTAACATGTGGGATCTTATAAGACACCACCATGAATATAAAAACGTGAGCCAAACTGTTTAAAAGTTGAAACACTTTTTAAAAATTTTTGAGAAAAAAGTTATTTTTTTGTTTTAGTCACCATTTGGCGAGTGGCGACTGGATGATTTTGGGTCTATGAGGCTAAATGGAGGTGTAACTTTAGTTTTTAGTGTATGTCTATTCAATTTTTCAGTTTATACAAAACTATGTACATTTGTCACCTCAGTTATTTTACTTTATAATGACGTTTTAGCAATAAAAAGTCTTTTCTTTTACCTTTACCAGTGATATCTAATGAAAATGAAGCAGATTATTAATTTATTTGTAAAATTAATTTTATTTTGATACATTGGTTGTTGGTCCTTCTGAATAAAATTTCTCATCTGACACAAAATTTATTTATATAATATAGGGTAAATGTACTAATAGCCGGCCACTTAACTGCTTTTTTAGACATAAATCTTAACGTAGGATTTTTAAAAACGACACAACATTTTTAACAGTGATATATGTTAAAACATACGTTTCTTATTATGTTTCAGCAATTATTTTTAAAAAAACACGGTAATACTTTTTTTTAGACAAAGTTAAGTTCAAAAAGGGCAAGTTCTCCACCTTAAATCTAATGTTCGGCCATCACTGCACCAATTGCCGGCCACTTCAGTATTTTGTTTTACCTGAAAAACGACTCTATTAAGCGACAAATTTCACTAAATTTTACATGCTACCATTTTCGGTTATGAGAAGATGATTGAGCTATCTCACATGTTCGAGAAAATTCAATTAGTGGGTCATTTAGGGTCACTGCGGGTGAAGATTATTTTATTTTATCTAATAAATGGCTTTAACGATTTGACTAAGTTTTGTATCCTACAATTTTGGGATACATCAAGACCATTGGACTGGGTCGCATGTTCAAGAAAATTTCATTAGTGGGTCATTTGGGGGTCACTATGGATCAAATAAATTTGATCTAAAAAACGGCTCTAACGATTTTTACTAAATTTTGTATCCTACCGTTTTGGGGTACGAAAAGACCATTGGGCTCGGTCACATGTTTGAGAAAATTCGATTAGTGGGTCATTTTGGGGTCAGTACGGGTCAAGCTAATTTTATCTTATCTGATAAATGGCTTTAACGATTTTGACTAAGTTTTGAATCCTACCTTTTTGGGATACGAGAAGACCATTTGGCTGGGTCACATGTTCGAGAAAATTTGATTAGTGGATCATTTGGGGGTCACTATGGGTCAAGATAATTTTATCTAAAAATGGTTCTAACGATTTTGACTAAATTTTGTATCCCACCGTTTTGAGGTACGAAAAGAAGATTGGGCTGGGTCACAGGTTTGAAAAAATTCGATTAGTGGGTCATTTTGATTTCACTACGGGTCAAGATAATTTTATCAAAGAGACGGCTCTAACGATTTTGTATCCTACCGTTTTGGGGTACGAAAAAACCATTGGGCTGGGTTACAGGTTTGAGAAAATTTGATTAGTGGGTCATTTTGGGGTCACTACGGGTGAATGTATTTATTTCATTGTGAATGAAGGTTGAGACAGTTGTTGAACAGTTGACAGTTAACGAAGTTGCAATGTTGGCAATATTTCGCCAACTTCGCTAAGTTTGGTGAAAGTTTTGCGACATTGGCGAGATTTAGCAGGAAAATCGACTTTAAGGTTACTAATGTCAAAGCACATGCTTACCGTCAAATGAAAGAATGTGTCAAGTTTCCGAATTTTCGCAAAATTATGGCGACATTTGGCGAACAGATTGATTTTCAGAATCTAAAGGAATTTTCTAAAAATTCCCACTAATAGCGAGGATAAATGATTCAACAAATCATAGTCCACAGAACGTTCTAAAAAACAGAATTTAACCAATCAGGATACATAGAACTGATTGTTATACGTTGTACAGAGAATTTATTGTTAAACGTGTTGAACACAAAGATAATTTTAAAGAGCATAGCTCGGTCTTCCCAGATGGTTATAAATAACTTAAAGTAGAACTTTTTAAAAACAGCAAAACATTTTTAACAGTGCCATGGATAAATGCATACTTTTGGAAATTCTTCTGGGAATCTCAAGTTATTTCTCATGTGTTATTTTTCAAAATAATGTCAATCCAAATCATCAATCATAAACATTTTTTTTATATTATCTCATAAATGATTACTTTATGAGTATTAAACTACGAGGAATTAATAATACAATACCTCTTTACATTTCAACCAAATTGATTTTCTGTGTAATGTAAATCTTAATCTGGCAGTTCAATTAAAAGTGACACATGCAGAAAGATTCATTATTTTATTTTATTTTATTATTTAAGTTTAATAGAGGCTGCGAAAAGGATTCTAAATCCCAGTAGTTAGCCTCTTATTAATAGAGCGGCTAACTATTGGATAAAACAATCAGGTAACAAGTTTTTCTTTTATCAAAACCAACGGCTTTGCACGCATAGTTGAAGTATGGCAAGTAGTATTTGTGTACCAATTAATATTAGGAGAAATTATATTTTTGGAAATAATTTAAATATTACTAAATTAAATCACAATTTGAATAAACGTCATTTACGTATCGCATTAGGTAAATGTGAAACTTGAAATAATGCAAAAATCATCATCGCAACGCATTTGAATCCACATCCTTCCAAGAAAACAGATACAATGCAGTCTATTTGGAAACTGTTTAGAAGCTATCGTTTAGTGGAACAATTTTTAAAATCAGTTCAGTAGTTTCAGAATTTATTTTCTATAAAAATCAAACGTTTCTTTTTACAATATTAATGTACCTTTATGCACCATAAAAATCAAAATACCGAGAAACAATAATGGGAAAACATTAGTTTACTATATTTAATTGTCATTTGTGTACGGCTGAAGGCTGAATATGACATACTTTCTTTCCTTATTGGAAATCATGTTTCTTTATTACTATCATTTGAACTAATTATAATGTTTGCTCGTACCTATGTTTATCCCACTGCTCAGAAACGTTGTTCCTAACATGGTATGAAAACTACTTAATTTTCCTTTTATTTAAAAAATAATAATAATAATTAAAAAAACAAATATTTTTCTTGTGCATCTATGTCTTAGTTATTTCTATGCCAAATTTAAAGTTTCTAGACTGATATTTTTTGAGAAATCATAGTTAAAATATAACTGTAGAACGTTTTCTTCCCATTTCATTTATTTGAAAATCTTTAAAATAGAGGCATCTTTAAGAGCATCACGTCCCATAGAAACTTGCATGTCGAATTTAAAATTTCTAGCCTCGTCAGTTTGGGAGTAAAATGATAATTATAGAGCGCTTTCCAATAGTTTCTTTCTTTTAAATATCAAATACTTTGATGAACGTTCTTAATGAGCATTTATGTCTTAAAATCCATCACCATAAGCAGTTTCTTGCTCTTAGTCTTAACAGATTCAAAGTAAACGGGATTTGAGAACATTTTTCGTTCTATCAGGTCGTTTGTACAAAAATAAAATATAGCCAAATTTTAAGTGGAGAATGGCATTATTTTTATCCCAGGACAAGATTTGCAATCGTTTCTGCGTAGTACAAAAGAAATCGTGATTTTAAACCCTATTCCATTCATTTCACACTTTTAAATTTTGAATATGATAGAATATGATCTTCCGGCGAATTTACCTCTTAAAGTAAAAGCCATGTCAAATTTCATGTAATCTAGCAATCACCCTATCAACTCCAAATAAATCATAATCACAAATCATCATGTGTTTTACGTTCCTGAGTGACAGTGTTATACTTAAAGAAATTTTGGATTTGGTTTAGTGGGTCAAAAATAATTTGCATTTTAGAACTTTTCTATTCATTTCCCCATTTTAAATTTAGATTTTTGTTTAAGAAAAAGTTATTCTGCGCGAGTATTTGCTACTTAAAAGTAACCCCGGTGTCGAATATCAAGTTTCTATCCCCATTAATTCTAAATAAATCATAATTTAAAATCATAAGCAACAATTATTGATAATTTCAATTTTTTTAATTTCGAATTTTATAGAAACCATTCTTTTCGAGAGTTTACATCTTAGAAAAAATCACCATGCAAAATTTGAAATTTCAAACCCAACAGTATCACAGAAATTGCAATTTTAGAAAATTTTAGTTCCTTTTAAAATTCGAATTTTTAGAAGCTGTTCGGGTACGATCAGACAACTTACGTATAAAAAAGGTTATCCATATCTAATTTCAAGTTTCTGTTATAAAATTTATAAAAAAAACCTATAATTCAGAACATTTTCCTCTCATTTAAGCACTCTAAATTTCCAATTTTTTAGAAACCTTTCTTAGCCGGTCATTTATGTGTTTTTCATGCAGAATTATTCGATTTACTTCAAATTTTGTAGATAAGTTCATTGTTATAAGGCGCTTCCCTGATTAGTTTTGGGCCTTCATTGGTTAAGTATAAAGGTGGGAACGGGGGCTAATCCCCCTTAATTTATTCATGTAGAATTATCCGATTTGCTTCAAATTTTGCATATAGGTTCATTGTGATAAGGCGCTTCCCTGATTAGTTTGGGGGTTCATTAGTTAAGTATAAAGGGGGAACGGGGGATAATCCACCCATAATTCAGATAAATGGGTTTTTCATGCAGAATTATTCGATTTACTTCAAATTTTGCATATAGGTTCATTGTTATAAGGCGCTGCCCTGATTAGTTTTGGGGGTTCATTGATAAAGTATAAAGCGGAATAATGGGGGGGGCTAATCCCCCATTAATTTATTGTCAATTTCTTTATTTTTCGAGGAGCATTATTCTTTGAAATAAGAGTATAATATACAATTAGTGTGAATAGTCTGTGAGCTCATTGCCATTAGTTTAACTGGGCACTTTTCTTTTTTTTTAATGCTATCAATTCTCAATTAAATATTTTAAACTGCGTAACTGAATTTATTCATGCAAGAGTAACAAATTAATATTCATTTTAATGGGAACGTTATCACGCTCGCTACCGGGTTAAAATTAGCAGAATTTTACTTTAATTCAGAAACTCCTAATTCACACCAGAAAATACTAAGAGCAATGTTTCAGTTATTTAATGACAGACTTTTCCTGATTATATAAAATAAATATTCTTCTTTCAAAATTTCCGGTATAAATTCGTAATTTTGGATTTAAAATGGAATGTCAAATGATTGACCAAGCGACGCCAATGCGTCCTCCGTAGCGAACGTGTTAATGCTTTGAGTTTATCATACCTGTCTGTAAAACATGTTTGTTTGATATGAAAATATTTATTAGAGAATTGATAGAATCCGAAAAACCAACATTCCGGGTTGAGATAACGGATTAACACATTATAGAAACGACTCAGAAGCGTTTCCAAAAACAGTCGCAGCGAAAGAAACTTTATTTTTATAAATGCTTTTTTGAACTTCAAAGATATATTGGTTTCTGCGATTTCTAAATATAAAGGCGCTTTCCGAAAACCTGGGGCCCCACCAGTGGCCGACAGGTTCTGCTCACAAAACTGGTACACGGGAGGTGCTGGGTTCGAACCCAATCACGGCCGTCAGCCTAATCGTTCGGAATTTACCGTGGTTTTCTTCGAACCTTGGATAACATTGTGTTATCCGAGTTAGGTTCCCGTCCATTAGAAAAACCGTCAGGGAGAGCACTCACCCTTCGGGCCACGAATCGATAAATCGCAGCCGTCCAAAACTCCAAAAGTTCAGTTTTCTCAAGCACTGTTCCGCGCATGCGCATGGAGTTGGGATTTATTTGTGGTTTGTTTCAATTGTGTTTTGTTAATGTTAGGTCGTTGTGGACGTACGAAACGTGAAATTAAATTTCAGGAAAGTTCCACGAAATAAAAATGTAGAAAAACAATGTTAGTTTTATTCAACGAATCCAGAAAAAAATAAAACAAAACAAAACAAAATTTGCAAAAATTATGTACAAAGGAAAAATAATTGATCTACAAGAAGAAATTTTAAATGATTCTACTGAATTTGAATCTGTTGATCACTTTTATTCTTTAAAAATACCTGTTTTGATGCAGGAAAAATAGAATGTACCAAATAAATGAATTTGTGTTTGTACAAAATTTAAGTCATTATTTAAAGGCTTACTTAAGGAGGGTTATTCCAGATATAAATAATTTTGGCCTTTTTACAAGTCCTTATAAATTAAAATTAGCTAATTTCTGGCCCTCCCCCCCCCCCCTCTTATGATTCTGTAATATTTTTTATCTTAAATTGCATAACATTTCAAAATAATTTATTTCTATTTATATCTAATGTGCTCACAGTTCAGTCACTTGACTTTTTTAGGTAAAAGATAATGACCCCCACCCAACACTAGAATGATACTCAGGAGAAATTTATAAGTAGAAAATTTAACCTTATTATTAAGATTAAATTTTATACTTATAAATTTCTTTTTTACTTATTAATAAGAAAGAACTATAAGGAGCCTTTTACTAAAAATCAGAATTTTGTTAAAAGCAGTAAAAATTTTGCAGTCAATATTTGAGCTAACACTGCCACAGAAGAAAACTGGATTTACGGTTTTTAAAATTCCTCCCAGACCAATTGACAGCATATAAGATGAGTACAAGGACCGTTATGGTGAATAAATAATGTGTAAAAAGTAACTGAAACACAAAATAGCTAAAAAATTAGCATTAAATTGTTTCAAAACTTCATAAAAAGAAGCAATTTAAGAGCAAAATGGAAGAGGAAAAGAAAGATAGAGAGAAATAATTAGAAATATCAGCAGCACATGCATTTTGACGCCACTACTCTTCGTTTCGTTTTAAAAGGGGCTATTTTATGAAGCCTTGGAATAGCTTTCAACTCATATCTAGATGACTATGTGGTTTGCTTTACTTCGGTTATAACACATTTTTTTAAAGGAAATAAAAAAGTCATACACATATAAAACAATGAAATTGTTCATAAGGGTCGATGGAAGTTTTTTTTTCTTTTCTTTTTTGCCTGGGATGGGGGGGGGGGGGGATTTTGTGAAATTTATTATATTTTTGTGAATATTAACATTAAGTAAAGAAAGATGAAATCCAATTACTCAAATTCGAAACAAGTATTTATTAATAACTTTGTTAAGTACTTCTGCTAAAATTTACCTTTCTGATGAACTCATATTATTTGCAAATTACATATTTATAAAACCTAACAAAATAAAAATAATTAATGAAGAGTGTGTTTTTTATGAACTGGAATTTTGTGAAGGGGTCTATTTTATGAAGAAAAATTTCGCAAAGAAGTCTGCTTTAAATAAAAGGAATTTTATAAATAAGTCGTTTTATTAGGAGAAATTTTGAAAAGAGCTCTATTGTATTAAATGGAATTTTGTGACGTGGCCCTAAATATGCCCCAAGTTTTGCCTGGATCGACACCTGGTTCAATAACAATGATTCAAAACCGCTCCCAAACGGAAATCTTGGGTGCACCAGTGAAGACACTACAACATTTGAATATTTTCTTAAAGTAAAATCTCAATTTCGATACAATAGCAGTATTTTTACAAGAGAAAAAAAATCTACATGTATTTTTGAAAAAAAAAGGCCCAAAAAGATTGTACAAAATTAATTAAAGATAAAATCTACATAATTACAGTTTAAATGTTTAACAAGATTTTGATTTTAAAATATCTCATTATAAATATTTTATTAATAATTATAAATATTACCAATAAAAGCTGGAAAATATAATTTATATTTATATATAATGATAAATACAGCTTATATCTAAAGTCAATATACGGAAAAATTAGGGCCTCTTTACAAAATTCTATTTACTAAAAAGGGCCTTTCACAAAATTTAATTTAATCAAAAGGGACCCTTGAAAAAAAAATCTATTATTAATAAATTCTTAATTTAAATTGTCTTTAATTGCAAAATTTTATTTTTCACAATTTTTTTTTATATCAACCCTACATATAGAGTCCCCCCCCCCCCCCTTCCCTTTTTGTTTCAAAGCAGTTTAAATTAAAATTGCTAATAACTGTAGAAAAATATCAGCTTAAACATGACGAATGCTCGCTAGATGGCGCCACCACATTTATTTTACACTATGTTTGAGAAAACTGAACTTTTGGAGTTTGGGACGGCTGCGATTTATCGATTCGTTTCGGGCCTATATCCCTCGTGTAGATAATCGGAAGTCATAAATCGCCAACCAACCAACCGAAAAAGAGTGTAACTAGGAAGAGGATATTGTATATTTTCCTTCGTGGTTATATTATACTTTCCTAGATAAAGAAACATTTTTTTTAATTATTTCAGTGTATATATTATAAACTACTTTCATTCATTTATACTAATTCAGTTATATAATATTTTTTTCTCCTATTACTGTTTAGGTAAAAATGAGAAAAAAGTGTTATTCAAAAGTAGCCACATAGCAAGTGATGTGTAAAATGTAATACACATTTTAAACATAAATAAATTCCTGTCAATGTAGATAGGATACACAAACAATTCCAAAATCAGTGACGAGTTCAGTGAGTTGAAGAGTACCTTAAAATAAGACGAGACCGACACGAAACGTGTTTGATAGCTCGATTGACAATGTTCACCGTCAATCGATCGCGGAGTTCAAATGAGTTTACACTGATGAGTATCCCATAGGATTATATGGGATTTCCTCTCCAATTTATCAATTAGCTCACTGTATTGCCTGTATCTTTCTGAATTTTTCCGATATTTGAATGGACTTTTTATATAAGTTGCTCTATAGAATTGACTACCAAATTATGAAAAAAAAATCTTTGGTATAGTTCGCGCATGCGAAGTTAAAATTAATTTCATACAAATACCCATATGTCATCCAATATTCAATATATTCATCTTTTAATTGCATTATACTATTTCTACTGTTCTTTGACAAATTTTTGGAAAGTGGTGTTAAATTCGGTTGAAAACTCTGCATGCTATAAAAAAATTTTGAATTTTTCACTGAAACTTTAACATCTTCAAGAATATGCGTGCTCTTCTTACACAAATCTACAAAAACGTTGAACAAGACTATATAGTCATTTGCTACAGTGACGGATCATTTTGAGCATTTTCTGTTTTTCGGGAAAACTCAAATATTATTTTATTATTAAATTTATTATTATCCCCTAATTGTCCTCGGTACTAAATTTTCACTAAAAAACATGAAGTCAAACAGGTTCTTTACATCCTCAAAGTTCAAGGGACTTTCGGGCATTTCCTCACGATTTTCAGTAAATATTCGACAAAACTTCTGAAATCGAAAGTGTCCGGTCGCTGCCCCTTGATTTCTGGATATCAATGTATTAGAGGATATCTGGATGCTGGATTCTGTTTTACTGTAATCTGTTTTATCTCATTTCAAAAGATTTACGAGTTAGTCAAGCTGTGGCTTAGATTAGTGATTTTCAAGTGTGGTGCCTTCAGAGAATCTCAGATGTGCCACAAAAATTTAGTAAAATTCTGTAAAAATTTTACAAATAAACAGTAGTATCTTTTTTATCACTTTCGAACATAGTTGTTCATGAATTCGGTTTGTATGTCTGTGTTTCTGCCGTCTGTCAGTGCTTTAAGTCACGTAAATATACTCGAATTGCCATGCAATTGATATATGTTATTGAGGTTTACTCTAATATGCTCGGTATTGAAAGTGAAACGTGTAACAATTATAGTTTGTTTACAGGGGCACTCAAGAGAATTCCGTTACATTACGGTCTAAGGGGTAAAATCGTTTGAAAAGTATTTTAATAATGTTACACTATTTCAAGCATATTGAAATTGGTATATATCACTGATATGCATTACGATGCTTACTATAGAATAGGGTGTGCATAGAATTCATCATACAATTACAGGGACATGCAAAAGAATCCGGTTACAGTATACTGTCTATAAGCAATAATTGCTGGAAGTGCTTTTTCAGTTGTAGTACGCGGTTATAATGCAACTCTTTTTTTGCGTAGTATTTGGTGTGCATAATTTTTATAGATCCTATACAGAGCTTCACAAGAGATCTCGACTACATTTACCGACGGAAATTTCTGATTGGGAACTTTTAACTGTGCTATGTTTTTCCTAACTGAACTAAATTTTAGCATACTATGTAGTATATATACAATTCTATGGACGCTATTCAAAGCTGCACAAAATAATTCGGATATTTTTCCGAATATGGATGCTAATTGCTGAAATTGGATTTTCAAATTGGTTATGCGTATTCCAAATTGAATCGGTCATTTCAAAAACCACATAAGTCACAGAATCATAACTTTTCAGAAATTAAAAAAAAAACTGTATTATTCACAAGTAAACGAATTTTTATGGGGCGTTTTAGGTTGATCGTAGAGTTTGGAATTCAAAGTTTGTAAATATCGAATAATTTTTATAATTTATGAATAATAAAAAGAAGAACAGAAAAACTGTTCCTGACTTCTGTTGTTTTAGCAAGATAAAAAGGTTAGGTGGTATTTAATTTGAACAAAACAGTCCTATTAAATATATTTTTAATCGAAATTAATGAAGTATATAGTTTTATGTTTTAATATTATGATATTGCATGCAAATGGCAATATGGTAATGTAATGTGGTATCCGCATGTAATCTGGTATTGCGCATGCAAAACCACCTAAAACTCTGAATTTATATCGTTTAAGTAATAAACGAAAATTAGAAGGTATTGTTTGAAGAGGAAGGAATATACTAACTTATGGGGTTATTACCCAAATCATGGATCTACTTTTAAGGAAAAATTTGCGACAAAAAAAAAGTATATTTGGAAATAAATTTGAGTTATGGTTGTTTTTGAAATGGCTGATTCAGTTATTTACTGAGATAACATCTGTCAGTTTATGAAACTGTGAAATTTTGTCACAGTGTTCTGTATGTGTTGGTAAGTGTTTCATAATCTATTCTTAACTCGTGATTTTCCGTTCTTGTTTTTCATACAATATTTTAAATTATGCAATTGTGAGGTTTAGTGTGTTAAAATTATTTTCTTTCAGGCTTAATTCAGTGTTTTAACACTTGCAATAAGAATAAGCGGGGAAATTATGAAAAGGTTCTCACACCTTACAGATAAAGTTAATGCTATCGGAGAAAAAATAATGCTCTGGAAAGGAAAATAGTTAAAATAGGAAATGGAAGCGAAATATTTGAGCTAGTAAAAAAAATGTGCAACTTGAATAAAACTCTTAATAAACAAATTGTATTCAATTTTTGAAGAATGCATTTGCCTACCAAACGTAACTTATCTGTATTATGTGCATGCACGTCACAGAATTAACAAGTTGGAAATTGTATGTCAAACGTGACAAATGAGGTGCGTTTGTATTATAATTAATTTTATAACTATTCAGATCTTGGTGTAATAGCTGTTGCACTCCTGGGCAAAAATGCATGAATAGCAAATTTATTTTATGTGCAGATTTTCATATTATAGATATTAATTTTATTTTATGAAATTAAGTTTCAATACACTTTTACAAACATCTAATTACAATTCTGTTACATTAAAATTATACTATGCACAAATATATAATACAAGACAATGTAAAAAAAAAAAAAATCGTTATTATTTTATTGAATTAATGAATTATATCGTCTGTTATTATGATATGATTAATTTAGGTAATGAAATTCCATTTCATATCTATTTCTTCGTAAACATCTATCCAAAAAAATGTCGGTAGATTATAGGATGGCTATAATTAAACAATTTTAGTATCAAATTCGGTTTTTAAATTCCGTAATACGGAAATAACATGACTCCATCTTAAATAGGACGTAATCACCATAGCAACCTAGAATCATTACCTACCATAGCATTGCGCGGAAGCTTCGTCGGGTTTCTCCGAATCGGCCCGTTCAGTCGGGAAGATGACCGGGTGCCCGACGCACGAAGCTGAAGTCGACACGAGGGAAGCAGTAGCCGACGAATCCGATTCCTTGTCGTGGTGGGACGGCTTGAAAGCGGTGTCTGTCTAGTCGGAGTGCAACTCCCTCCTCCACATTGGTGCGGTCTTCGTGTTCCAGGAGGAAGGCCGATGCCGTCTCTTGAGAGTCCTATGTGTAGAAAACCCGTGTCCCAGTCGCCGAGAGGCTTCAGGTTCACGGGGGGGCCAAAAGGTCCGTTCCACGGGACACTCGGGACGACAGAGGTGATGAAAGGACATCGCGTAGACCAATCCCTCGTGCCCGGAGCAATGAGCTGCCGGGGGGTGACGCGAGGGCAAAGGTTGACTAAATCGGATCGGGCGGTTGCAAACTTTGTCTATGAGGAAACGAGAGCACAGGCAGGATCTGTTGAGCATGACTTGCATGGTTCCCAGTGAAGAACTTCGCGACCGAAGCGGGTGTGGGACCCCGTAGGCCGCCTTGCGAGTCCTCTGCGGCAGGATCAGTTGGGAGTCGCCTTCGAAGCCTGGTTCGAGATTGCCCGACCAGAACGAGCAACGACACGGGAGCACGGCACTCGGCCTGCGATAAGTGTCTTGCAAGGTTTCTGGGCGGGGGGACCTTTCTCGAGATAGGGCCACGGAGTGCGGACCGGAGGCTCGTCGGTAAAACGACGATGTCTGGGCTCGAAATCAAATCATGGGCCGAAGCCTAGTCCAGCACGTCTCTCGTGCAGCCAGGAATTTCCACGTCTGGCGGGCGGATGAGTGGCTCGCCTCCTAAGCTTCACCCAATACTAATCTCGATCGGGCCCGCCTCTTTGGCGCGTTTGGAGGAGCTTTCCGCGACCTCCAGAGTCCGATAGCGGCCTCTTGATTCCTTCTTGTTGTGTTTTTAGATTTTTAATTTGTTTGTGCATGTTTTTGTGATATGTGTTCTGTGATATCTGCTTGTCGCCATACTCGGTGTGGCGGGAGTCCCATGATAGGGATTCAGTCGCTGGTTTACCGTCTAGTTTCGCCTAGTTCGGGTTCAAACTCGCGCCGTCCACCGAGGGCAACCGAGCCGAGTCTCGTCTATGAGACAGAGACCGATTTTCCCCGTGGTCTCGGGTCGGCCAGGGGCACCTTCCGACACACGTAGTGTCGCCCGCGGAAGATGAGACCAGTGGCTTGCCCTTCCATGCATTTCACGTTCGGACTCCGCGGGAAAGCAAGGGCCGTAGGGATGCCGGACATCAGGTGGATGACCCGACTCCCTTATGGGTGTTCGGCGATGAAGCCGTTCGACAGTCTCTACGGTTCATCAGGTGTCGCGTGGGGAAGTCTCCTTTGATGGTGGGAACTTCCGCCGAATCGTAACGACCTCTGTCGTCGACTCTGGGGCAAAAGATGAGGAGGCGTCGCTGGAACGCGAACCCTCTGAATCGATCGTAGCGACCTGGCGAGACAAAGTCATGGTCTGCGTTAAAAATCCTTCAGGATTTGGGCACGATGAGGAGTGGGCTCGCCCGGCGCCGTGCGGGCGCCGGAGGCGCCTGTTAGTTTTACCTACCATAGGATATCAATGAATTAATTACGTATGATAGGATTTAATAGAATGAAGAAAACTTTTATTAATATCTTTTTAAGTTTTGATTCGATTTCTCTAAAATTTGAAATGACTCGACAAAATTCAATTCTGCTACGATGATATATATTAAATTTCAAACCATTCGGTTGGGTAGTTTTTGCGCTGTTATATGCGGACAGATGGACAACGGACGGACCAGGTGACGACTAGAATTTATATAATTACGAACGCACCTAAAAAGAGAGTTAGTTATCTATAGTGATAAAAGAAAGTTTCGGTCTCTCTCTCTCTCTGTGTGTGTGCGTGTCTGTGTGTCTATGTGTGATGGCTAGCGAAATCTACTGCACGCAGAAGTCTGAAAATGTGGGTGAGGATAGCCCAAGAAACGTCCTGATGTATCTGATGCTCAGATTTTTAATTTTTTGATAATTAGCCGAGATAGTAATTAAAAATTCATCAAAAAAGCGACCCTTTTCTACAAAAATCGGCGAAAGTGCGCACATGCTCAGAACCTGTTTTCCGACTGAAAAAGAAGGAAGAATCAAATGCCGGTTTTTTTTTTTACTTTTGTTTCAACTTCAATCAGAAAAATGCAAGGCATATTCTTAAAGTTCGTACTTTTATGTCTCAATTGCCGCAATAAATTCTAAAAATATCGTTATTAACCTTTAAAAAAAAATTCTAAAAGGGTCGCTTTTAAGGTGGACGTTTTCTCACTTAAAACAATGTTCCCCTTACGACGCAATTTTAGAGATATCGATAAACAAAAAAATATGCTTTTAAAGATAAGACCTTCTTCTAATAGACGGCGTAATTGGTTTTCAAAAATACGAATTTTTAATCCTTTCAAAAAATTTGCGGCTACAGGTCACTTTTGCTTTCCGGAGACGATCTTTTTTCTACGCTAAAAGTAGCTAAACATACGTATTTCAGCACATTATTTTTAGAGAAACTCGGCCGATCGGATTTACATCACCTACAAAAATTACGAAGCGTTTGGATAGGTGTAAAAAAAATGATATGTGTGATTTGTATGTCAGATATGCGTGAATAAAATCTGAAAAAAAATCGACGAAAACGCTAGAAAGTGTGGTGTTTCGGAAACGGCTTCGGCTCATGATTTCGCTAATAAATATGAATATGTTTTCGCGAAATTTTATAGAGTGTTTGAATACAGTTGAGTTTATAACCTATTGAAATTTCAGAGAGTTCGGACGATAAGAACTTTTTTTTTGTTATAAGGACCCAAGGCAAAAAGAAAACATATATCTTTTAGAACTATAGATATCAGTATTTTTTTACACGAGCTACAAAACCGTTATATTGATAACCTATAAAAAATTCAAAGGGTTCGGATAACACGAACTATTTTTTAAAGCTATAAAACGATCCTATGTGAAAAAACAAGAAAATGTCTTCTTTTGCCTATTGAATAGCAATATGTTTCCGCAATTTTTTCATTTAAGGATATAAATCCATACAAGATCGGGTTAAAGATATAAAATCATACAAATTTCAGATTTATTTAAGGTTATTATCAAGATCCCGGGCAACTCCGGACGGATCACCTAGTATAAGGGAAAAAAAATCATCATTGCAAATATAGCTTTTTATTTTTATTGTTATTATTATTATTTTTGTAATGCAATTTCTTAACTCTTCTCAAACGACAATAATACCCAAATTAAAAATAAACACACTCTCCACAAAATAAATAAGTAAAATAACATTGTTTTTATTTTTAATGCTCTTCTGCTTAAAAAAAAAGCGAAGAATAACATACTATAAATGCTTTATATGTTAGCTTTAATATTAGCTTATATGCTCCCCAAGGCACTGAAAAAACAAGCTTTGTAATGAATGTATATTATACCCCAATACCTCTTATACATAACTGGTATTGGGGTAAATATTTTTTTCTTTAAGCATGTTTTTTTTCCAGCTTGTTAAACATGATTAAATTCGCTTGATTTGATGATATAAAATAAATAAACGCATAGGACTTCAAATAGCTCGATAATGAAGTTTTTATCCCACAGTTACGCAATAATGGTGCTTTCTATTCATATTCTCGAGTAAATAAAAAAATTCTTATCTTTCGAAGAAGTACTTTTTTGACATAGCAATTACGGGAATTTTTTTTTATAGAATTCCAGGTACGTCGCTTGTTACGGATTCGCAGTAATTGTTACGGTTTCCAATGATCAACTATGGGGTTACAGCGAGTAACCCTATAGTTAGTGGGATTAGTATAGGTTAGTATACAGCTAGAAAACAAATAACTGCAAATTATCGAAAGTTACGGATCTTATTATAGTAAAAGGCGTTCCAGAGGGTGGTATTTCTGAGCACGAAGAGAAATCTTTCAAAGTTGCATTCATTTGTGAAAGGGGTTTAACTTGTTTGAATTAAAAAAAAAAACCCATTTCTAACGAATTTAGTTAGTACAAAGCTTCTGAGAAAAATGTGCGTCGTTTCAAATTGAATGCAGTTTCCTCTCAACTAAATCCAGTTGTTAGCGTACTACCAAACTTTGTGCCGAAGTAACGGACGAAATTTTTAGGCCCGGGTCAAGGCGTAACCCTCGAGACACAAGGCCGTGACACTCCCTGAAAGAGAAAGGGGGTAGGCAATGTACCCGTCTAATGTCCAGCAAGAGGAGACGCTATTTTTTTCTCCTTCTCCCTTTTCACTAGAATTTATTTCTTTGAAACTGTTGGAAACTATATATATATCAATGTAAAACGCATACATGGAACTATTATTTTACTATTAATAAAATATTATAGTATTATATAGTATATAGTATACTATATTATTTTATTATCATCGTTTAACTTCATTAATATCTGGAAAAAAACCCACCATTTTCAACTTTGTTTGCTTACGACTCAGAGGAATGATATAAATTATTAAAATATGTCTAAAAAAATATGTTATCTAGTTGCATTTGTATATAAAACTACACCAATATAGAAATAAAAACTAGACTTTATTTCCTGAAATTTTAAAATAAAAATATATAAATGAATGTTAAAAAAAAATAAAATAAAAAAATACATGAAAGTCTTATTATTATCATTTTATTTGCTTCATTAATATCTAAAAATTCTTAAATTTCTAATTTTCTTGCTTAAAACTCAAAATGATGAAATAAGCACCAGAATTTATTTCTTTGAAATGTTGAAAAAAAAAATGTAAAAAGTATACATGGAATTATTTTATTTTTTACTTACTTTATTAATGTCTGAAAAAAGGAAACTTTAACTTTCACTTTATTTACATAAGGTTCAATGAAATGATATAAAGCACAAATATTGTTATGCATATATATATATATATATTTATTATTATTATTTAGAGAATTTGTATATGAATAAATGTAAAAAGCACAAATGGAATTATTATTTTATTATTATTGTTTAACTTCCTTCATCAATAATCTGAAAAAAAAAATTGTCTATTTCTACTTTGATTGCTTATGATTCAAAGGAATGATATAAAACATTAAAAATTACTTGATGTAAAAAAGAATATATGAATTCAGTATATAGAATATATGAATATATTTACGAAACAGTTTATTTTTATCATTATGTATAATATATTATTTGTATATAAAAAACATTATGATAGAAATAAACACTATAATTTATTTATTTCAAATTTTGGAAAATATGTATATATAAATGAATGTTAAAAACATACATGGAATTATTTAATTATTATAATTTTACTTGCTTCATTAACATCTGGAAATAAAAAATTCAATTTATACTTTGCTTGCTTAAGGTTCAAAGAAATGATATAAAATATTTTAAAAATACTTCAAAATCTATAATACAGTTATTTAAAACTTATCATTATTCCAACAATTACAAGAAGTTATCTCTTTAAAATTTAGAGAAAGTATTTATAAAAGTATGTTAAAAACACAGGAAATTATTTCAATATTACTTTTACTTGCTCAACTAATATCTGGAAAATAAATCTTTTTATTTATTCTTTGTTTATATAAAATTTTAACCATTGATGGAAAAATGAATAAACTAAAAAACATACATATAAATGTGAGTCTGCTGTTAATTCATTTACTGTACTAATGCTTAATGAATATTCTGAAATTTTTTTCATTTATTTTCTTGAGACTAAAATTTGTACTTTTATTAAAAACATAAATATGAAATTTTTTTATTATAAAATATCATAAACTAAAAGAATTACAGCCGTGTTTTAAAAGTATCGATAATAAACTACCATTGAAACTAATTAATTGGATATATTATATTAAATTAAAGTACACATAAATTAGCATACGAGAATATAGAAGATACTTATTATTATTACTGTGTGCTTTTTATAAGCTATTTTCATATAAAAGTTTACTTTTGTTTAGTTTTTGAGAGAAATATTCGAGTGTTTCTGTAGGATAGTCCTTATCTTACGTCTGCTCATAGGACGGAAACGTGCGCCATGTTTATTTACTGTCACGGCCTTGTGTCTCGAGGGTTACGGTCAAGGCCGGCTACTCTGAAATACGAAACAGTAGAGGATTGCAATAAATATAGAACGATAAATCATGCGTCAATCATAGATTATGAAACACTTTCTAACACATCCAGAAAACTGTAAAAAAACTTCACCGTTAAATAAGGTACGGTTATTTTTAATATTATTATTTTATAGTACACCGTTTATAGTGTGTATTTTAATTTATAATACTTATTTTACAAATTGTAATAAAATAGGTTTTCTTCTTTAATTTCTTTTCTTTTTAACACTTTCCAACACAGTTGAAAAGTATTAAAAAGTGTGCTAAAAATCTGTCTGTCTGCCGTCTGTCCGTGCTCTAACTCACGTAAATAAACACGGATTGTATTGTAATGCAATTGATATATTGAGGTTTACCAAGTCATGTTCGGTATTGAAAATGAAGTGTGTAGCATTATTATTTCGTTTACAGGGACACTCAGAAGAATTCCATTACACTACGGTCTATGGCGAAAAGTCGTTTGCAGTGTGTTTTAATGATATTACACTATTTCAAACATATTGCTATCCATCATTGATACACTACAAGATGCTTACTGTAAGATATGGTTTGTATAGCATATATTGATCATTTACAGGACACACAAAAATATTCGGTAACAGTACTGTGAATGAGCAGTGATTGCTGGAAGTGGATTTTCAATTGTGGTATATGCGTTCTTAAAATTATCTTATTTTTTGCATATTACTTGGTGTGTATAAAGTCTATAGATAATATACAGGGTGGCATAAAAGATCTTGAGTACATTTCTGTTTATTGGCGGAAATGGATGAAGAGAAATTGTCAACTGTGTTATGTGTTTTATAACTAAACTAAATTTTTTCCATACTATATAGTACATATATAAATCTATAGATCATATAGAAGGCTGCACAAAAAAAAATCGGATATTTTTTTTATTATAGATGGTAATTGCTTAAATTGGGTTTTCAAATGTGTTATGCGTTTTCCAAATTTTTGTTCTATTTCTGAGCGGGGCTAGTAGAGCTTAAACCGAAAGGTAGGCCTCCTCGCCCGGTTTGACTCTAACTTTGTTTACTTAGACTAAGTATTATTTAGTGTAATTAGAAGTTAGTGTTGGTAGAAGTTAGTAGTAGTTAGCTCAGTGTAATTAGAAAATTATTTTCTCAGTTTTTGTATCATCAAAATTTGAATTTTTGGAATTTGTGTTTCAGTAGTGTTCAGTCACGGTTGTATTTGATTTATGTTGATTGTTTTCACTGCACATACATATTCCTATATAGTCACTTATGATATTCCCTATTATTCTTAGTACTAGTACACAGTACTTGTATTCTCAGATTTGTTTTCTTGCATTATTGCTGTACTTAAAATGTGTTAACTGTTTACTGTAAATACCCCTATCTAGTTATTCAATTTTTCCCCCATATAAGTCTTTTTATACACTCGATGCCACTTTTCAAACTATGGTTGCTTTCTTTTTCAATATCGTACGCTTCTTGTTGCCCCCCCCCCCCCCAAAGTCTGTCTTTAGGCACTGAAAAGCTTCCTCAGTGGATGGTCCTTTTTCAACTTGTTCTTCGTCACTAAAGTTCTCCTTGTCGTCCTGGTTTCCTGAAGGGCTTTGGTCTTCCATGAGAGTAGCAAGGTTTTCATCGTCCGTCCATAGCTGGTGGCCACTTTTCGGAATTTCGCTTTCTGGAGCACGTTACGTAGACCACTCTTGGTTGGGAGTCAAGCGCTTGCGGAACTCCTGTAGTGCATGGCGCGCAAATTTGAATTTCTGAAACGCGTTCGGTTAACCGGTCCTTCGGTTGACCAAGGTTAGGATAATCGATTCTCCACTGTATTTCTATTTCTCAAATGTGGTGGCAATGAAGCAATCTGAATTTTTAAAATGTAGCGTTTTCTTACCCACTGTGTATGAGGTAGACTGTGTATGAGGTGAGATTGTCACATTGGACATAGTTACATCTTAAAATGGTGAAAAGTTCTTGCACTGAGCAAAAGTCGGATTTAGTTAATAAAATATGCTCATTTTTATCTTTCAATTTGAAAATTCTATATTACACAGTTTTATATTTATTATATGGCTAATAATGTTTCTATTAATTTTGTAAATACTGCTTTCTTATCTACTTTTGCTGTCGTAACTCCTTTTTTACATTATTATGTAAGTATAGTGTGTGGTAACCACCTAATATAACATACATATGCCTGTGGCTCATGAGAAAAAAAAATTGAGTATGAGCCATTTAGGGGGGATGGGGGAGTTAATGGATAGCATTTTAATAGTTGAAATTCTAAAATTGAGGTTTTTTTTTCCTTGTCTGTCAGAAAATGTGATGATTAAAAAGTACAAATATATTTTTATGTTTTAATAGAATTCATAATGACCGATTCTTCTCAGTCATTCCAAATGGAGACTCCACCTATTGAACAAGGATCTCCACAAAAAGAAAGTCAAGCTACAATCCTGCATTTAAAGAAAAGTACTATATATAGAATAGAAATTCAACTAATAATAATACCAAAACTCATAGAAGTACACCTAGTACTAGAATGAGAAACAATAAAGGATCTATAGCAGCAAAAAGAGGTGATGTCTTAGCAGAACAAATTGAAATGAAGAACATAATTTAAACATGACAAAGAAAGGAAGAGCACGAAATTAAGATGAAAATTTTGATGAACAATTAAAGTTTTACAAATCCTTAAACGCAAAGTTAGAATGGAATGATTTAAAAATATCTGATGTAATTTCAATATAATATATATATCATGAGAGACGGCAGTTTCTCGAGTGACGCAGCAAAAAAACGAAATATATATATGTGCAGTAGACTCCCTCAAATCCGTACAGCTTGGAACCAGAGGTTGTGCGGATTTCTGGTCACTATTTTGTTTACATTTTTTAAACAGTCATTTGAATGTAATAATGCACTCGAAATTATAATGGATGCTTACAATAAAGTAAAATAATAACAAGAACGAAAAATCATGCGTCAAGCATAGATTATGTAGCACTTTCCAACGCTTCCAAAATAATTTTACAAATCATACCGTTTAATAAGCTAAAAGATAACTTCTAAGTAAACAATTTGGAAAACGCATAACATATTTAAAAACATAATTTCAGGAATTTCCAACATATACAATATTCGGAAAAATATCCGAATACTTTTATTCAGCCCTGTATAGGATATATAGAATTGTATATATACTACATAGGATGCTAAATTTTAGTTCAGTTAGGAAACGTGTAGCACATTTTAAAATTCTCCGTCTGGAGTTTGTCAATAAACAGAAATGTGTTCGCGAACTTTTGTGCTGCCCTGTATAGGATCTACAGAATTTATACACACCACGTAATAGACAAAAAGCAAGTTAACATTAAAATCGCGTTCAGTAACTTAAAACGCACTTCCAGGAATTATTGTTAACAGACAGTAGATAATTCTTTTGCGTGTCCCTGTAAATGAACGATGACTGCTATACACACAATATTCCGTAGTAAGTCTCTTGTAATGCACCTTAGTGATCTATATAAATTTCAATGCGTTTAAAATAGTGAAACATTATTTAAATAAACCGCAGACGATTTTTCTCCATAGACGTAATGTAACGGAATTCTTTTTACTGTCCCTGTAAAGTAACTATAAGTGCTATGCACACCCTGTTCCATATTAAGCTTCTTCTAATGCACCTTAGTGATATATATAAATTTCAATGCGTTTAAAATAGTGAAACATTATTTAAATAAACAGCAAATGATTTTTCCCCATAGACCGCAATGTAACGGAATTCTTTTGAGTGTCCCTGTAAAAAAACTATAAGTGCTACACACTTCCGTTGAAATAGGGAACATGCTATAGATAACGATAATAACATATAAAAATTGCAGAGCAATCCGAGCATATTTACGGGAGTTAGAGCACGGACAGACGGCAGACGGCAGACGGCAGACGGCCAGACGGCCAGACGGCCAGACGGCAGACGGCCAGACGGCCAGACAAACCGAAGTCATAAGCACTTTTCAACTAGGTTGGAAAGTGCTAAAAATTAAGAGAATTGAAGAAATTATTAAAATGTTAAAAGTAACGGTGAGGTAAATCTTTGATAATGCATAACTAAATATACATAATAATGATAATTTTTACTTGAATTATTCAATGAAACTCGACTCATAAAGGTACACTCATAATTTACATCAAAATTGCAAAATAACAAAGTTCTATTTCATGTTCAGCCAGATTTAATAACCAAAAAAGCTTGATGAATACATAAATGCATTTGATAAAAATAACTCAATTACCACTGATATCAGCCCTATCTTGATTTTTTTTTTTTAATAAATTGATACTTCCTTCATGAGAAACCTTGAGGTTAGTCATATTAACCAGAATTTCTCATTAAAAATGTGTGTGGAATGATATAAAAAGAAAAAGATCTTGAATTTTTCCTTTATATTTTACATGGGAGTTTCATTGTTTACATCTGCAACGATGTGCGGCTTTTAGGGTTGGTTGGTTGGTTGATTTTATGAAGGCCGATTATCAACATGAGGGGATTTAGGCACTGGGGGACGTACCCTCCGTGGGGGTCTTTCTAAGGGATCCTAACCCGTATTTACGGCAAGGTTCGAAGAAAACCACGGCAAACTCCGAACGGTTAGGTCGGCGAGCTTGACAGGGGTTTGAACCCAACACTTCCCGTCTACCAGCTTTGAGAGCAGAAATGGTTCTTAGGGAGTCTACTGTATGTATATTGTATATATATTATATGGTCTGTTATAATTTTATTTTTTTTTATTTTAGATGAAATAATTTAGCATAAAAATTGTCTTTACCAATATGTATACATATTGGTAAAGACAATTTTTATTTATTTTAACAATTATTTTCAGATTTATATATAAACCCGAAATCAATCAAAACTCGAATTAAGTAGGGAAAACTGAGAGCTCCAGTTAAAACCCGTTTTAACTGATTTAATCCAGTTAGAACGCGTTCTAACTTTTCCCTAGTTAATTCGGATTTTGATTGATTTCGGGTTTTCATTGTAACATGTGCACTTCATAAGAGGAAAAGGAATCCGAATCATGGAAAAAGATATCTTATATAAAAGATAAATTATGAATTGTATTAACAATCTGCCTCATCTGCAAATTTTATATTTTAATAGGTATTTCACTACTGTATATCAATTATATCTGTATAACAAAATTACAATCTTTGTGTAATTTTTCCTGCACTCCAATTTTACAATCAGAATGTCATGATTAGGGTTCCTATTCGTTCTAAGAAATGGCATCTTTCAAGATAATAAGAATAATAATATGTAGTACTTACGAGAAACTGACATATTTTAAATGCAAAACAAATTTTATTCAAAATTTTAATTTTTTTTTTTAGATTGATTTAATTAAAAATTAATCAAAATTAAATAATAATAAATAAAACTAATTAATAAGTATAGGATCTTTTTCCCTAACAAATAAAAAAGTACCCTTTTAAATAATATAAATAGATGATTCTAGACATATTCTAGACTGTGTGGTGTTTTCCTGTGCAGATTTCACAATACACTGTACAGCTGAGCATGTCTGTCTACATTTAAATATTTAATTTTAATATTGCCTTGAAAACTTTATATTTAATTTCACACATCATTAAACAACCATTTTTAAAAACATTCCAAGAAATCTGTACAGGGAACAAGAGCTTTGCCGATTTCTGATTTTCTGAATTGTACGGATTTTACATCATTGCTTAATTTACATTTTAAAACCTCATCGGAATAGTTATAGCTTTAAAAAATAACTACATTATTATAAATATTAAAAGCTAACAAAATTATAAATAATCCATTAAAACTGTGAATAATTTTGATAAATACTTAACTTTGTGATCAATAGTAGCTTAGGAAATCCATGATGTTTAAATGCAAATTCCATTACTTTTGTTCTGTTACTTTGCTCATAGATGGCAGTACCACGCAATTTCCTCAGTTTTTTTTTTTTTTCCACTAAACTTATGATGAAAGTTTAACATACTTTAATTTGTGGTATCTTCATGAGATTTTTTTATTCATATGTATGTATAATTTCACCATTTAGTATGCAGCGAATATAAAAAATTTTGTTGATTTAGAAATTTCAATAAATATTGTCTAGAAATCCATGATGTACAAATGCAAATTCGATTACTTTTGTTTTGCTGCTTTGCTCATAGATGGCAGCACCACACAGTTTCCTCAATTTTTTACACAAAGCTTATGATAAAATTTTAACATACTATACACCAAAATCTTTGTATACACTATACAGAGCCGTCCTTAGCGAAAGCGAGGCCGGGTGCAAGAACTTTTGCGAGGCCCTTCGCTTCCAAATTATAGTTAATCCCTCAAATTCCCACCAATATCGAGCTCTTTTTTAGCTTCTTTTTCATTTAGCTCTTTATTTTAATTCATTTTTATTTATTTAATGGCTGACCATCCGTGATTAAATAAGGTAAAGGTAATTCGAAAGTTCTGGTAAATATGTTGAATTTAAAAAATCCACATAGAGATGTATACAGATTCGGGCCAGTTTTATTTCATAATACTCGAACAGGGATAAAATCATATTAAAGAAATCTTTAATTATGATCGACATTAATTTGAACAGAAAACGAACCATAACTGCAAAAAAACATGGGTATTTACAACTAATTTCAATCATTATTTTTCGAGATCTAGATAATTTTTACTTTTTGATGGCCTAAATGAGGACTGGCTCCTGTTATCATCAAAGCATTCACAGAAAAAAAAATAGAGATTAACAGAAAAAATATATATTATGGTATTTCATTGCATATAAATTTGGTGCACACTAAAAAATTCTGTATAATTTTTCTGGGAACTAATTGTATGTTCTCAAAACATCTCCTTGTAATATATTTTTATTTTTCTAAATTTATGGATAATCTCATAACTTGTTTTCTTTTATATATATAAACAATACTTTCTTTCGGGCTGCCTTAATTAAAAAATATATGATATCAAAAGTGTGTGTTACCATTTGAAAATTTAAAGATGACGCACTTTTTAATATGTAAACACGGCCTTTAATTCATTATTTTTATTCCTATTCGGAAAATAGACAAAATTCTGAATCGGCAAGTAACCCCTCGCATCTCTTCTCCTCAATTTGGCCATTAAAAAGTATCGGGGGAGGGGGGTCGATATCTCTGTCTCTCTCCTTTTTTTATATTTTTGTACATTTGTTAATGAAATCTGCAGAAATTAATTTGGCTAAATAAATTAAAACGAAATATTTTAAAAAATCTATTTTTTTTCTTTTAGGGATTTAGAGCCTTCCTTCATAGAGCTCTTCAAAATTATGACTTTTTTAATCATTCTTTTCTTACCTTCTAAACTATTTAATTTAAGTGAGTCTTCAGTTGAATGTCTTATGTGATCATTAATATTGTAATTCCGTATAACAAGACTTTCGGACATATAATCTAAAAATTTCTATACTTTAAAATGTTTGCTTAAATATGTATGCAATATTATTTTAAGGAATTTTAAATGTAGGATAATACTGACTAACAAATATCAGAAATTTTTGTAGGTATCTGGTTTGTACGGGTCTGATTTTAATGATTTTTGCTCAGCTCAGGCCGGAAACGAGCTGTTAACTTTTATACCGGGTCAGGATAGTTTCCTCGGGACCAGGGTGAATCTCGGTCTGAAAGTTTCGGTCCATGCAGACCTCTAACGTGGCATTTGTGAGCAGGCGATCAGTGATCAACCACATTCCAATGATCATTATGCAAAAATCAAGCAATTATTAAAACAATTTGATGGAGAAAAAAGTTAATTCACTTCTGATGATTTAAACATAACCATAAATAAAAAATAATGGCTAAAATATGCATGTATTTGAATATGGAGAGACGTATACGTTCCATGGACCGATAGCAAGGAAAAATGGCTCAGCTTCGGTTTTTGTTTATTTGACTTTGTTATTTGTCTTTTTTTTTTTACATTACTCTAAATTATTCTCATATCTACATTGCATAAAAAAATGACTACCCGAATTAAAATATTTTTTTCAAATATTTCCATTTTATGTGTACTTTTCATTTTATGTGGCTTATGTGTATACAAGTTTCATAAATTTAAGTTGAATTCTATTTAACGAATTTTCTTTATAACGAAGTATTTGAGTGTAACGATAAGACTTCATTAAATGGAAGTTTCGCTGTAGTAGATTTCTCTTGAAATTGTCATAGACGTGTACGATAAAGGTTATTTTTTTTAAAGTGCTACGAATATAAACAAATAGCCACCAGTGGTTGAAATTTCTATTAAAAAATAAATTTGTAGTGAAAGGATTAGTCTATTAAATTACTCAAATAGTCATCGTAACCTATTTAACGTTTTTCAATTAATTAGCCAATATTAAACATGTTAACATTTTTAATTTAATAAAATAATTTTAAAATAGGGGAAAATCTGAGTCAAAATCAACATTTTCCATACTTTTCTTTTCTCTAAGAATCTTTAAAAGTTTAACCTTTCATAACTTTTGGAGAGTTTAAATCTTCAGTTTAGTCCTTTGGTCTGGGAGACAGGGTTTCATCTCGTTTGCCTCCCCATTGTATTTACTCGGTAAGACATACATATACGGAACATCATATTCGTATATAATAAAAAGATAAACTTGATTGCACAAGAAGGAAAGCAAATCAGTGTTGTATGTTGTTACATTACAAACGGTTATTAAAATATTAGCGAGCAGTTTGTCAGAATTATCATCAGCACCAATCACTTAACAATTCACATTCCGTCGATGCGCTTGTCTTAGATTTATTGCACGGGTACTGCCTAGGCTAGAGCATAACAATGCTTGTAGACTGAATATAAGCTACAAAAAACTATTCTCTTCTCGAGCGTCCACTACTTGCACGAACATTTTATAAATTAGCATGTTCACACATGCAAATTTTATTGTGAAATAAATATTCACAACAAAGGTAATAATAAGTATTTAACTATTTGTATTAATCATTGTTTTTTCGGGAGCGAGGCCTTCATAGGCGCGAGGCCCTGTGCGGCCGCACCTGTCGCACACCCCTAAGGACGGCTCTGACACTATACACTATAACATATATTTGTGGTATATTGATTAGAATTTTTTTGTTTATATATATAGTTTCACCATTAACTATGCTATTTAATATACAGCGAATGTCAGAAATTTTGTTTATTCAGAAATTTGAATAAGTAATGCCTGAACAATCTTTTTTTGGCGCCATCTGATGTTGAAAATTATGTATAACTTTAAATGATCTATTTAAAAAAAAAAAAAAAAACGAAATTAATAAATTACAAGGGAAAAAAAGAAATGTAAGCTTAGATAAAGCAGACATGAATAAAAATATCTTAAAAGTAAAAAACGTATTCACATTATTACATGTAGTACAGCTGAACTTCAATTTTATGAAATTTCCTTGGATTTTCAGCAAATCTATTATATTAAAATCTGACTGACGGTCCATATAAAATTAATGTTACATAAATATTTTCTAAATGTACAATAAGAATATTTATTTTTCCTTCAAGAAATCGAAAGACCACATATCATGAATTTCTTTCAAGTTGATTTCATATATCAGTCATCATTTTCAAATCTGCAATACAACTAAAGTCTATTTAGAATAAGAGACAGAATATAAATAAAAGAACGTATGAAGTGACAACTTCTTGTAACAAATGGTGTCTATAACAAATGCTCGAATACCAAATTAATTCTTTTACATTTGTATATTGCATTTTTTAAAAACAAAATGTTAATATTTCATTAACATTATAAATTTTAGACACTTTTTCAATCAATATTAATAACATAATTTTTCTAAGTTTTTCTTTTATGCTTAAAGTTTACTTGTTTACTATTTAAAATGAATCAGTTATTATAATCACTGACTGAAACATGTTGACTAAAAATAATAATAATAATAATAATAATAAACCTAATTCAGGAATATAAAAAGCAATATATGAGATATCTATAACAGTGATTGACTGCACATGATAGGTCTCTATATCTAAAACATCTGTAATCGATTTCAGTGTTTTATGCATTATTTAACTTCTCTTAAGTCCCTATTAATATTTTATAATAAAATTCAAATTAATAAATTATTTATTTCCATTTATAAGCAAATTTTTTTTTATTACAATGTATTGCAATAGATTGTCAATATTTATAACGATGCATAATTAAAAAGAAAAAAAAAGATTATTCATTTTAATTTAAAAATATACTTCATAACACCACCTTTCTAAACTTATTCTTAAGAGGCTACTTCACTCACGCGAAAACGCCCACTCGCTAAATGTTAATCCTATGGGACAGTTATTTTACAATATCTCGTTTGCATATCAATATTTTTAACGATATATATATATATATATATATATATATATATACATATATATATATATATATTTTGCATTGGATATCTGAGGTTGATCTCTATGCAGGCCCTTTTTTTACTTTTTCGATTTTGATTGGAAGTTTTTTTTTATGAGGATACTGTCATTTTTTAAACCGGTTCCGAAACTGAAAGTATCCTCATAAAAAAATAATTATTATTATTTTTTTTAATCTGTAAAGAAAATTGAAGAAGTAAAAGCATTAGGGCCTGCATAGAGATCAACCTCAGCTACCCAATGCAAAAAAAAAAAAAGTAGTTTAAAAATATTCAAATGAACACGAGATATTCTAAAATAACTGTCCTATAGGATTAACATTAGCGAGCGGGTAGTACTATTGCTATTACAGGGTGACAAGAAATAACTTGGACACACATCATACATTATAACTTGAATTCTAATGAAAATATTACGGCCAAACTTCAAAATAAATATGAATACATTATTTCGTCTAATATATTTACAAATTTTCAAAGTGGCTTCCTTTAGCCTTAATACAGAGCTTTAAACGTGTCACAAAATTTTTGGCTATGGGCCGCAACTCACTTACTGATATTTTATCCCATTCCTTGCATAAGGATTTCTTTAGGGATGCCAAAGTTTTATGAGGTTTAGCACACACCCTTGTCTCCAAGATGGACCAAACAGAATAATCCATTGGGTTCAAATCTGAAGAATACGGTAGCCATTCTTGAGCTCCAATGAAGTCAGGAAAATGTGTCTTGCACCAATCTTGAGTGCCTTTAGCTCTGTGTGCATGTGCGGAATCCTGTTGGAAGGTCCATCTTTTGTTGCCAAAGAACTTTTGTGACCAAGGTATGACAACATCTTCCAAAATGATTTTGCGATATGTTTGTTGATTAATCTTTATCCCTTGATCAACAAAAACAAGTGGTGTTTTCACACTAACACATATCCCACCCCAAACCATACAGATTGGGGTCGTTGACGCCGTTCAACAATGCAAGAAGGTCCAGGTGCTTCTGCTGACCAAACTCTATCATTATGGCTATTATGAGTTTGTTCAATTGAAAACAGTTTCTCATCTGTGAAGACAAATGTTTGCCATCGATCACCTGCGGCCCGCTTTAATGGACCAGTTCTTTACATCTTTGAAGTCTTGTGCATTTGTTCTCTGCTGTTAGCTTTTGAACCTCTTTCACTTTGTAAGGGTGAAGACCAAGCTCTACTCTTGACATCAAACGTGCTGTTTCTCTGTTGATCTTCATCTCTCTAGCAACATTTCTCATTGAAATCCTAGGATAACGTTGAACTCACTTTTTGATAACTTTTTTTTTATGTGTTAACTGTGCGGTTTCTTCCGCTTCCTGGCTTGTCCGAGTTCTTTAAACCTTTTGATTGTGTACGAAACCGTCTGCTTAGGCACTTTCAATCATTCAACAGTTTCACATTGTTTCATTCCTTGCTTATGTAATTCAAGTATGGCAGATTGTTTGTTAACCATAATGGTTATCACAACTAACTTACTTACACCTGTTTAGTAGCTTTCTAGAATCAATTCCCTATGACAATAACTTTATAGCTTTAGTGGTAGTTACAGATTTTTGGTTTGAAACTTCGTCCAAGTTATTTCTTGTCACCCTGTATAATCCCAGACTGTAAATACATCATAGTAAGCACTGGTAAAATTGGTAGTACATGAACTATTATACCTACTTTATTATCTAATTTAAACAAAAAAAGCTAAACACATACAACACTAAAAAGAAACCTGTACTTTTTTTTATAAAAATATATATTAATTAAATACAGTTGATAATAAGGCATTTCTTTTTGCAACACCTGCTATAGGCATGGAACGTTCCATGTTCATTTTAAGTGCAATGTTGTGCAATACAGAGTAACAATTATTGTCATTGAAGAATCCAATCTGCACTGCATTGTGTTGCTCAAACATGAGAAAAGTCTTTTCCAGACACCATACTGCCTCTCAACAGGATTTCTTGCTCTAATTTGAGCTCTATTATGTCTACAAAAGAAGAATACATTAATGAAGACCGACTTCTACGCTTAAAAAGCTTTGCATAAAAATATATATATTTATTAAAAATATTTTAGTTGTATTGCAGCTGAAAAAAAAATACAACTTTGTTTATGGACTCAGGTAATTAGATGTTCTAAATGAAGGGTTACCATACATGAAAAAGAAAAGAAAAAAGTTCCCTATGATGTGTAGAAAAAACCTTTAGCATGGTTAGGTTAAATTCAAAATATTTAAGAAGTTATGAATCAATTGAAAGTGAGTGTAGACCAGCTAAAAATCAGGTATACGGGACCAGACACAGCTGCACACGTGCTGAATTCTTTGCTTTGTATTAATCCAGAAATCACAAACTAACTGTAATTTTCAAAATATAAGTTTTAGTTAATATAAGTATAGTTAATTCGAGTTTTGACTGATTTTGGGTTTCACTGTAATACATACATGTTGAGCCCCCTTTAAAATTTGGGCTTAAAGGGCATAATCCTACCCCAACTAAAATTAAAATCCTGGGATATATACATTTTATAAACCACTATATTCTGCTTTGCACAGGGTAAGGGGAGGGGATAGGGAATCCAGATAATTATTTATTGTTACAGTGTTCTTAAAATAAAACGTTTCAGAGGGATGAAAATGACAGAGATGTAGAGAATTAAGATTATTTACTGTTACAACAAATTAACTACAGTAGACTCCCTTAAATCTGCATAGTTCAAAGCATAAGTAAATTAAAAAGTTTTATACTATTTTTCTGTATTATACCTTACACGTGTTTTTCTTGAAACAGCATTTTTTAGTATGTCATGTAACGTAGCGTTAAATGCATCAACCAATCAAATTTTCATTTTAGAAATTATTTATTTTGGGGGGGGGGGGGGGCATAAGCCTTCAATATGTAGAAATAAAAAGTTTAATATTTTTAAGTTAAAATAATGTTGAAGTTAAAAATAGGTTCATCTCCTCCCCTTCCACCCCCACCCCCCACAAAAAAGTTTTCTGGAAGTTTATTTTGCTTATTTCAGATGACTTTGACAAGATGTGCACTACATGAGTTGTGCGACATGCACAACATCTACCCATAAGCAACTGACAATATCTCCCTCAATTTTAATAACTATTCTATAATAAAAATATTTTTTATGTTAAATAAATTGAACAATAAGTGGATAAATTCAGTTTTTGTGTTAAAAACACACTAAGAAATATGTACAGGGAACAAGGGCTTTGCAGATTTCTGAATTATATGGACTTTAGATTATTGCTTAATTTACATTTTAAAACCTCATCAGAATAGTTATAGCTTTGTAAAATAACTACATTATAAATATTAAAAGCTAACAAAATTATAAATATTAAAAGCTAACAAAATTATAAATATTAAAAGCTAACAAAATTATAAATAATCCATTATAACTGTTAATAATTTTGATAAATTACTTAAATTTGTGATCAATAGTGGTTTAGGAAATCCATAATGTATAAATGCAAATTTCATTACTTTTGTTCTGTTACTTTGCTCATAGATGGCAGCACCATACAATTTCCTTTTCCTCAGTGTTTTTCACTAAACTTCTGATAAAATTTTAACATACTTTAATTTGTGGTATATATATAATTTCACCGTTAAGTATACGATTTAGTATGCAGCGAATGTCATAAATTTTGTTTATTTAGAAATTTTAATAAGTATTGCCAGAGCAATCTTTTTTTTGGCACCATATGGTGTTGAAAATCCTGTATAGGTCCTTGTTTATCAACAAACAACTCATCTTGTAGCGGTGGTAGGCAGAAACGGTACGGAACCAGTGTATTCTTTGTATGTAAACCTGTGGCGATGAACGATCACCAGTATTGTAAATTGCCCATTATTCTATCTGCTTACGCAGAAAAATTGGATAGTGTGGCAAAAAATAGATACACCGAAAAATTAAGGATTTTGAAATCGAATGGAAGCATTTTTTATTTTCCTGATCCTTATATTTTGATAAAAACGGACTGGCGCAATGGCATGTCTGTTTGGCCAAATATTACAGCTGCAAAAATAACCTGACGAATTGCCCTGGATTGAATCAGAAGTCTCTGGAAGTATACGATTTTGTTGTGTCAGGTTAGTAATGTTAAGATTTTACAAAACGTATTATATATTTTATTCAGTAATATCCTTTTAAATAAATCATTTTGTAATAGATACTCGATCTGATATAAAATGTCTGTCATTTAAAATATCCTTTAAGATTTTACTGCTTTAAAGCCCAGTTTGAAATGTATTTAAAAAGATTAGTTTGAAAGCCTAATTTAAAGGGTCGGTTTAAAAGTCTAATTTAAAGTGTCAGTTTAAAAGTGTAATTTAAAAGTTCAATTGAAAACCCTGTTTAAGTATTTTATGCACATATGTGACACCCTTTAATAACACAAGAAACACCTTTAACTAGAAATAAAATGTGTGATTTTAGACTGTATGGTTTAATCATTAACATTTATTGTAAATGAATTTTATTATCATTAGAGCAAAAAATAACGATGGTACATTTCTTCTGCTCTCTTCAGCATAGGCGTAGCGTGGCCTGAAATTTTGGGGGGGCACGCATGTTTTAAGTGCTTATTATTATCATCATCATTTTTTTATTTTTTCTGTTTACATAATTTATGATGACCAACGTTTGAAAGAAGTTTCCGGTAATTTTGTTTATTACTTTCAACTGAAATTTTACATAACATTTTATCTTGTGCTAAGAAGGTTTTAAGGAAAGGTTCTTCATTAAATTACAATGAAATGAATGATATTTTAATAAACTTAAATCAAATTATGTTTTACCCGTTGACCCATGAGAGGATTTTGCTCTGCCGCCTAGTAATTTTTAGCGATATCTAATATTTTGTAGAGGCAGGTTTAAACTTCTAAAGAAAAATTAAGGATGAAAATATCTGTAAACAACATTAGTCAAGACAGAAATATCGTCTCATTTATTCTATCAAAGTTACAGGAAAAACTGATTGAAGATAGCAAAAGGCACGCGCGAGGGGAAAAAAACAATCATATTTTAACTGTATTAGAGGATGACGACATTCGCTTCGAGAAACACACGAGATAAAAAATAAAAAAAATTGAATACATATAAAATACAATTTAATTTAACGTAACAAAGCATACATTTTAGGCTACACGTGATTTACCGCTGCTTCGATCGATCGATTGCATATTTTTCTTAAAAAGCCCGTTCAGGGACGTCCCACTTTATTTTTTTGAACTATTTATTTCTATTTTTTTCATAAGCATTGTTGGAGCATGATATAATGCAGTATTTTATTTTTGTGGCAACATTGATTTGAGAAAAAAAATTTCATTTCATTTATGAAAACAATGCTGATTTAATTTTTAATTAACTGCAATTTTTAATTAAAAAATCATGTTTTAACGAAATGGGAGTATATATATTATGTCAGAAGCCGATTGAAAAACCTTTCAAATGATAGCTCGTTCATTTTTGTGTGTTGTGTGTTTTGTATTTGCTTAGAAAAAGGGATGTTGACAACAAAAATAATATATATGACCAGTGGACCCGAGCGAGGATTTCGCACTGCAGTCTAATATTTTCTTAGCAATATCTAATAGTTTTTAGATGCAGGTTTAAACTTTAAGAAAAAGTAAGGATAAAAATATCTGAAAACAACATTAGTGAAGCCAGAATATCATCTCATTTATTCCATCAAAGTTACAGTAAAAACTAATCAAAGTTAGCAAAAGGCACGCGCGAGAAAGAAAATTAACAATAGTATTTTAACTGCATTTAGAGGATGGCATCACTCGCTTCGGGAAAACTGAGAAAAACCTTTCATTTTTTTTATGAAAACAATGCTGATTTAAATTTTAATTAACTATAATTTTACTTCGATCGATCAATGGTGTTTTTTTTCTTCTAAACATTTCAATTTCCTATTTTAATCATAAATATAAAATAAACCCGTGCGTTGGCATCGCATTTTATACATGTTGTACTTATTACGTATTCTACGCATTATGTAAATAATGTACTGTTATTATGTATGCCACGGTTATACTGTTTTTTTTTTTTTTTTTTTTTTTTTTTCTTTTTTTATAATCATTATTGAGCATCACATAATGAGGTATTTTACTTTTGTGGCAACACTCATTTGAGGAAAACTTTTCATTTCATTTATGAAAACAATGCCGATTTAATTTTTCATGAACAGCAATTTTTAATCAAAAACATGTTTCAACGAAATGTGAGCGTACTATGTAAGGAGCGTGTTCAAAGTCCTTTCACTTGGTATCTGATGTATCGTTCTGTGTTTTGTATTTGTTGTATTTGCTTAAAAAAAGGGATGTTGACAACAGAAATATTACATATGATGATTTTTAAATTTCTATAATAATGGATATATTGATCCATCTTATAATAACAAAATTGTTTTAGCATCACGAAATTATATTGCATCTTTAATAACAATAAAAAAATATTAAGTCGCAATAGTTTTTATTGACGTTTAAAAGGAATTGAAAGCAAATATCACACTAGAAACACTTTTCTTAAAACATAACGATGCTACAGTAAACTCCGGATTATCTGACGCTCGATAATATGTTTCAGCTCAAAACACAAACTTTGACAGCTTTTTCTGAAAGATTTTCTGACTTACTGAAAAGTTCAATTACATAGTTTCCGAATAAAAACACCAGTCAATCTCATGTGTTTGTGAACTCAAATGAATTAAAAATTGTGCCAGAAAGTACACAGTTTGGATTTGAGAACAGCTTTAAAAAACCTTATATATATATATATATATATATATATATATATATATATATATATATATATAATACGTATTAGCAATATTAAAAAATAAAAATTAGTAGGGGTTTTTGAAAATAATAATATTAATAAAACATAACTTACCAGTTTCCCTAAAGTTACTTTTGGTCTTCTTATTAAATAATAAGGTAATCTTGGGTTGTATTTTGATTCGTTTCATATTTTCGCATCATGTGCCCACAATTCAAAATTTGGTAGTCTGGGACAATGTCAAACTGTCTTTGTTCTCAGATGGATTTTATTTTTTTCCCTAAATTACAGAGCGAAATATCCCTAGATTTCCTTAGATTCTTAAATAAGTAACTTACTGCATTTTGAATGACTGATTCTGCCATTGTAACATATGACAAGTCCAAAAAGGCGGGGTGTGATGTGGAATTACATATATTTTTCTTAAATTAATCCTTTTCTCTAATTTTCAGTTTAAACTAACGTTTAATTACATATTTATTTTATCCTAACTTTTATTGCAGTTCTCGCCGTAATTTTTCACCATTAAAAGAAAATATATTTAAACATATGCCCTTTAACAATAAAACTGCTCTCACATAGATATACAGTAACCTCTCACTTATAAGACTTTCAGGGGACCGTAGGAAAAAGTCGTATAACTGAGAGAGTCGTATAAGTGAGAGACCGTCTTATTATTCAAGTTTCGTCGAAATTCTTTATAATCCCTAAATATAATGGCTTTAATCTGTTTGTAGAATTTTCTGGCAAAAATCGAACTTTAATTTTTTGCAGAAATGGTAGATCTTTTATATCTGGATGTGATGGACATTGATCCAGGAAAATGCATTTTGCAATAACCCTGATATCTCACTCAGTACTATACAGAGACGTGATCTGCAGGTGGTCATCTCGCTTTTGTTAATCGCTTTTGTTAAATGGCAGGCACAAGAAAATTCATTACAACCAACCTCCCGTCATAGATTTCATTGTTAATACCACACCAAGGTAGATAAGCAATGTTATTCATTATTGATAAAAACTTTAACAATAGTCAAAAGGATAAAGCTAAGAAAACGTTGATTTGCACTTTAATGATTATAAAAATAAATTCTTGTGTGAGAAATGTAAAATCGCCCGAACCGTTTAAACCGTCGTATAAGTGAGAGAAGCAGTCGTATAACTGAGAGAAGTTTAGCATTATTTCCCATAAAGCGTGGACGGGACCAAGAGAATTCGGCGTATAACCGAGAGAGTCGTATAACTGAGAGTCGTATAAGTGAGAGGTCACTGTAATTCATTTAAATTATTTTTCGCCCTCACTAGATATCCAACCAAAAAAAAAAAAAAAAAGAAAAAAAAAAAGAAAGAAAGAAAAGAAAAGAAAAGAGATGGACTTTGTATTCGGTCTGCATTTTATTCTCATTCCGTTCAACGTTCATTAGAAATGTCTGTCTGCTTAATATTTGAGTTTAGATTTCTCGGTAAATCACAAACACAGCTAGATTCTCAAAACCACATTCTCAAAACAAAAACTCTCAAAGTACATTTGTCGTTCGAATTCTCGTTCGCTCATTTTTCAAGACTGCTATTCTGGTTGCCATGTCGTGTAATTAAAAAATTCTCATGATTGCCTAAAGATTAACTGATAATTTTACATCATTCATTTCATATGCTCTTTCGCCAATTCCGTTTTATCTGAAATTATCAGCCCTGTAATTAATAATGCATTTTAAAAGTTTCGTAGACCTATTTTAAATTACCTATATTAAGATTCAGCCAAAACCTCTAATATATGGACAGAATTTCCCACTTTCAGGGAATTCTTTTTCTTAACATAATTTGAATATAATTACTATATAGCTATTTAAGGCTAATTCTCAAAGCTAAATTGGCTACTTTCTGACACAATCCTGAATTAATTTTTGTTCGTCAACGCGTAAAATGTACAGATGTTTTTATTAAGAAACTATGAAATTGAATGGCATTTTTCATCATTCGATAAAGGGAAAATATATTTTGAAAATACTGTCAAAGTTGGCATTTTGGGATGGATTGCTAAGCCAAATTTCTATCAAGAGCCCGCGAAATGCCGTCATGAGACAGCAATCGCTTATCATTCAATATAAAATACATTTATCAAAATATTGCTATTTGATTTGAATTCCTTTCAATAGTTGTGCCTACCAATTGCATGCTTTTACGTCTGAAAATGTCAGAAAGTTTCATGTTGTTAGGCGGTGGAAAATATTTTTTGGGAAAACCTCAAACCCTTCACCGTCTGAGGGTTTTCCTGCATTTTCATAAGTATGCTTTTAAATCCCAGAATATATAAAATTTTTTATCACAGTTTGATGCTATAATATATTTTATTTCTGCTCATTCTACATACGGTTCAAAACAGAATTCTGTTGAAAATATTTTTGTCTACAGCCATTTTAACATGATTTCTAGAAACGAATAAACACGAGTCTAACGGTCGGCTGTTCTCAAATCCAAACTGCATATTAGTGACACATTTCTGAAACATACTGGCTACTTACTGACACATTTCTGACAATCATACGCGGTACAGAAATGTATAGGTGATATAAAACTGGAGAGTTCGCTATAAACTTTTAACTGGAACGATGTTCTATTTGGTTATTTCAAGGTA
Organism: Maratus michaelseni; assembly: GCA_963931845.1. Lineage (NCBI taxonomy): Eukaryota > Metazoa > Arthropoda > Arachnida > Araneae > Salticidae > Maratus > Maratus michaelseni. The sequence goes on from OZ007599.1 coordinate 31,548,751, forward strand.
AATATTAATTAAGGCTGTTCTCGAATCCAAACTGGCTAACTTTCTGACGCATTTCTGAATTTAACTTTATTTGGCAACACATAAAATTGGCAGGTATTCTTATTAAGAAACTAGAAAATCGAACAGGTTTTCCATTTTTCAATAAAGAAAAATGATGTTTTAAAAATACTGTCAAAGTTTGCATTTTGAATCGATTTTCCTGACACGATAGTCCAAAAAAGGTCGTCATAAACAGCAATCGGCTCATAATTCAAGACGTAATACATTAATCGAAAAATGAAAAACGGTATGCTATTTCAAATCATTTCAATGGTCATGCCTGCGCTTCTACCTTATAAAAAAGGGTCCATGAATGATGAGTAAAGAAGAGAAGGGTAAAAATAAAGAAGGAAAAAAAACTTAAAATACTAATTTAATTTTATTGTAGTTTATGTTATTTCCAGAAATACTTGCTATTGTTATGGCTAATACTTAAAAGTTGTAGAAAAGCGGTCATGGGATGTTTTGTGTTTTTAGCAGTTCTTTTCATCAGCATTCAAAGAATGTTGTTATGAGTATTAAAGTGACAGGAAAAAATAATTTCTTTTGTGGTGTTCATTTCTTTCTTCAAAGATCTAGCAGAGTAAACTGGGACTGCTAAAACATTTCTTTCATACGCAAACTTTCCTTCTTTGTTTCCAAAACAACAGTAATCGTTAATAACAGTCTAAAAATTTTCACAGACAAATAGATGCCTGTAAGCACCTTTTTTCGGTTGAAGATCCAAATCGAAAGATGTTTCGAGTGTGATATAAGGGTCGTCAAATATCAAATCCTCCCATAAACACTTTGTCTAGAACAAAAATAATTTCACTTACGCTTTTCGAGATTTGTATGATAGACATTTCTTAACTGACAGCATCAGTTCTAAAAGTGTGGTACTCAGAATGTTGGGGGGGGGGGGGGGGGGCACGTGACCCCCCCCCCCCCCCCCCCCGACGCTACGCCTATGCTCTTCAGTTTTTCAGTATTAAATTCTGTATAGAATTATTCTTCTTCCCTTTAAATTAATTTTTAACGAAGAATTTGTAGTGTGCATATATAGGGGAGACCGGTACACAGTGGACCACTTTTTCAGTTAACATTTTTTTTCTCTTTAACAGACTGACCGATCTGCATGAAAATATTTTTGAATATTCCTTAAACCTTCTTACATCCATCATAATTTTCTCACAACATAGTTTTCAATACATTTTTCAAAAAAAAAAAAAATTATATACACTTGTAAAGTGGACCACTATTCGGTATTATCTAAAATGCAATATAAATCTATTTTTCATTAATCTAATTCTTTTTTGTTGCCCCTTCACCTGCAAAATAACATAGTAATATAAATTTTGAAACAAAAACAAAAAAATTATTATATTTTTTAAATAATAACAGATTAATACAGGAATAATTGCAATTTAGTTGAAGTTATTACTTAAGTGCAAAAAAATCAGCGCACATTAAAATTTGCAAATGAAATTCCAAAGTACTTATGAGTAAGATTGAGCCTGGAATTTTCAAGAAATAATTTTGAGTCTGAGAGCAACATTATGAAATCATTGACAACAACAGCAGATTCATTTACATTTTCGGGAGAAATAAACTGATTTCCATTCAATTTGCGTCTCATGAATCTTACTTGAGTAGAATCATCAGCAATTAGACTACAGTTATATTTATCAAAGGCAGTAAATACAAAACAAAATATTTCTTACTATGTTAAATAAATTGTTATTTGTATTTGTTTACTTTATTTTACAGTTAAATCTACTTTAAAACAATCTTTCTTTATAGAAAATAAGCAATTATTAAATATTTTGAACATTCTGCATTACAGGAGCAGAGTGGATTGTAGACCACTGTGCCCCAGGAGTGGGTGGTCCACTGTACCCCATGTTGAAGTTCAATAAATAATCATATTAATATTGTTTATAGCTTTCTTTTAAACATATTAACTTTAAAGTAAAATATAAACAAGTATCTTAGCTTTGCAAAAAAACTGTTTTATTTTATTTATCTACAACCTTTAATTACTAAAAAAATAAAAATATTATGATGAAAAATTTTACTTTTAGAAGCTCAAAACAACAAAGCAGGATAAAACAGTTCAATCTGAGCCAAACATATTTTCTGAAGGCTATAAATAATCATTGCAGTGCTGTTGTCTATTAGGATAGAAGAGAAGCTTAAAAAAAAATAAATAAATAAAATATTAGGGGGTGGTCCACTGTGTCCATAGGTCCAGTGTGTATCGGTCTCCCCTAGTATGAGAAATTAGTTCGGACATTTGATATACCTATAAATATACTGTATTACTAATTTTCTTCTAAACAAGAAGAAAATATTTGTATAATTTATGTCTGTTAATTAATTGTCTGTTATTAATTATGTCTATTAAATGTGTTTTATAGGAAAGGTACAGGATGGCCTTGTACATGTTCCGAACACTTTACCCAATATAAAACTATTATCAGCTTTTGTTATGTCATCCATGAGATGCAATCAAAAACCATACCAGCCATGGGTCATCACAGAAGATGATGATATTAAAGTTTCTCATTGCACATGCATAGCAGGGTATGTAAATATTTTTCTATGTTTCTGGTAACTGTATTTTATTATTGTTTTTTTAATGAAAGCTAATACGCACACAGTATCATGAAGCCATGCAAAAGTTAATAAGTAATAAAATAAAATCTGAATTGTTTTTACTGTGTTTAACATCAGGCCCGTGCGAAGAAAGGACGATTGCATGGGGTGTCAAATTTATATTAACCTTGTTTATTTTTTTTTTTTTTGCTAGAGAAATAATTTAAATTTTAGTTCTTAAAACGTAGTTATTTTTCAGATTGGGAGAAGTATGCAGCCACGTTGGCGCATTACTGTACAAGATTCAGTTTGCAGTTGTTGCTGGAATAACCTCTGCCAGCACTGAAAAAAAGTGTGAATGGAACTCAAGCTTTACAAAAACAGTAATTCTATTTTATCATAAATATAAGAACTCTGAATTATATAATTGTTACTTTAACCATATTTACTTAAATTATACAGGGTGATCTTTTTTAAAGTGACAGTGTTTGGAGCACCCTGTAGCGCGATCTAATAGCCGAAATGGCACCAAACTTGGTATTTAGACTAATCAAGACATGGGAAAAAGGATTCCGTGAAAAAAAAAATAGTTCCAAAAATCGCCACTAGGGCATTTTGTAGCGCTCCTGTAGCTTACAATAACGATAATTAGCATAAAACACGGGTATCAAAGAAAAATGCAAATGTTGTTCGATGACAGCGCCAGTAATAGGGGCTATAAAAGCAAGTAGTAGACAGCTCCGACAAATAATCTCAGCTGAAGTAAACGAGCTCCAGTGGACATGCCTCTCACGTTACCGGAACGTGCGTTACTGGTGAAGCTGTATTATATGAATCAATGTAATGCATCCACAGCTCTTCGGGAATTTTGCACAAGAAAAAAAATACGAAAGGGGCCTTTATCACTGAATGGTCTTAAGAAAATGATTAAGAAGTTCGAGGAAATGGGGTCACTGACCATTCGCGCTGGGAGAGGACGTAAACAAGTATCAGAAGATGTAATAACTGATGTGGCAACTGCAATTGTCGAAGGATCGCAGGGAACCATTGCTGGTACTAGCAGTGCCCGGGGTGTAGCTCGACAATTGGACATGAATTATTCCACGGTATGGAGAGTTTTGCGGCGCGTGATTGGATTTTACCCCTACAAAATCAGCCTCTTGCACGAACTGAAACCAAGTGATTATGATAAGCGAGTGACATTCGCTCTATCGTTTCTTGCCAGGGTAGAAATTGATGATGCTTTCCCATGGCACATTCTGTGGGAAGATGAGTGCCATTTTTATCTCAATGGGTCCGTAAACACACAAAATAGCCGAATTTGAACTTCTGAGCCTCCCCACACCGTGCATGAAATCCCATTAAATTCCCCAAAAGTCACTGTTTGGTGTGGTTTCACAGCCGAATTCGTAATTATTGGGCCATTCTTTTTTGAGACCACCACTCCGACAGGACCCGAAATGTGCACCATAAATGCAGAAAGGTACCACAAAATGCTGCAAACGTTTGTTATTCCACAACTTTAGCAAAGAAACCATCTCCAACAGACAATCTTTATGCAGGATGGTGCTCCGCCACACATTGGTAATAAGGTAGAGCAGCTGTTGCACCAAACCTTGGCCGCCTCGTTCCCCTGACCTCACGTCATGCAATTTTTGGCTCTGGGGTTATTTGAAATCTCAAGTTTATGTTGATGGAGTATCAAATTTATCTATTCTAAATGACAACATAACAAAGACAGTGCGGAATATTCCTTGTGATATGTTACGTACGGCTGTGCACAGAATTCACGGTGTTATTTCTGAGAATGGTGCTCACATTGAAGGTGGTCTAATTCCTCACGGGGGAAGTTAATGTAGTAAATAAACATTAATAATTTAACTGTACGATTGTATGTGTTAGTATTTTTCTTTTCTCACATTTTATACATTGCAAAGCGCCACAAAATGTCCTAGCGGCGATTTTTGGAACTAAATTTGTTTTCACGGAATCCTTTTTCCCCAAGTCTTGATTAGTCTAAATACCAAGTTTGGTGCCATTTCGGCTATTAGATTGCGCTACATGGCGTTCCAAACACTGTCACTTTAAAAAAGATCACCCTGTATATAAAGTTGAATATATTTGTGAAAACAGATTTTTTTAATCATCTTAATAAAATTTAAAGCATAGCATAAAAATGTGAGGGCGAGACATATTTACTATGCCATAATCTTGTGTATGTTTCTGTGTAGGCTCCTGAACATACTATGCAGAAACACATCAAATTGACATTTGTTGTTTAGTACTCATTTATTCAATATTTTTTATTGAATAATTTTATTCAATATTTTTTATTTTGCTTCAGTATTTTTTATTGATTTTCACTTTTCTAAATTTTATGGATTACAAATTTTGAAAATTTCATTGATTAGAACTTTTGTAAATTCAGTTTATCAGTACTTTTTCTGTATCATTAATTTTTTCCATAACTTTAAAAATAATGCTGCTGTTGTAAAACATTAAAAGGTTTTATAATACAGAAAATGTGCTTTAAAATGATGCATGATTGATGAAATCTCGGATTTGAAGGGAATTTTAAAAGCATAATTTTACGCTCAAAATGTTTTATTTTTTTGTTATATCTTAATTTTAACTTTCGGTTTCGGGCTCATATTTAAAATTATTGTACTTGGGCGGGCCCGGATTCCAAAAAATCATATCTAATCTACATGTACAATTACTTATGGTTAAATGTAGACTTATATTGTTTTTTTTTTTCGGAGACACACCAGAAAAGCTACTGTATTACTTTTCAATATTACTATGTTAGTAATTATTTATTATTATTATTTTATTATTTATAATTTTTTTAGGTCAAACCAGCAGCTATGAAAGATATTAATCTTTCTAAAGCTAAGATGGCTGAAAGCAAAGGCAGGGGGAAAAAATTGACGAAGATTCCCCTCCAGGGTGGTTTCTCTAATTAGTAAACAGCAGCTTAGGAGGTTAAAATTAATTGAACCTCAGGCCGCCTTTTTCACGGTATATTCTTCGGATAGTGAAGATGAGTTTGAGACAGATACCGATGAAGAAATTGCTGCAAACAAAAATTTCCTCACTATTTCTTCAATTTTAAGAAATTATCCTGTCTCATGCAATGCCGATTTACTTCGTGCATTTGTAAATACAGATTTTTCAAGTATTGAAGTTTTGACCAGGGGCCAAAACAATTCTCTGTGGAAAGAACAGAGAATTGGAAGACTAACTTCTTCTAATTTTGGCTGAATTTATAAGAAAAAAAAGAGATGATTCTGCATCGACATTTTTTATACCCCCCAGAAATTTATCGCACATTCCTGCAGTAAAATGGGGGATCGATAATGAGAAAATGGCTCTTGATGCATATTTTTCTGAAAATGCATCAAACAATTTAAATTTGAAAATTGAAGAGGCAGGCCTTCATATTTCACATTCCCACCCATACCTTGCTGCTTTTCCTGATGCTATCATATTGTGCGATTGCTGTGGAAAAGGAGTTGTGGAAGTTAAATGTCCACACAAATTTCAAGATACGAAAACCCCACTACAATTCACAGTATGGATAAAAAGTTTTACTTACAGCCAAATGGAGACCTAAAGAAATCCCATGATTATTTTGCTCAAGTCCAAGGGCAAATGGATCACACAGGATTAGAATACTGCAATTTTGTGGTATGGACCAAAATTGGTGTTCATATCACCAGAATAAGAAAAGATGAAATGTATTGGGAAAACAACAGTTATTTTAGATTTTTTTTTTTTTTTTTTTTTTGAACAAGTTGTTCCATTTTTTATATAGTAAGTAAATAATTTATCCCTTTTTGAAAGTTTTTTTTTTTCCATTTCAGTTTCTTTTTATTAAATATTATTTTTAAATTTTTATATTTATTAAATTCTTTATTTCTTCATAATTTAATTTTTTTTTCTATTTAAGATATACACTGCTCAAAACAATTAAAGGATATTTGAAGTTTTATATAAAATAAAGATATAAACGAATTTTTTTTTGCCGAAAATAGAAGAAGAGAATCACAAATGCAAATTTTTCTGGTTTTCAAACTGTGGAGTATGCAAATTTTGAGTTCGACGTAAAAAACCTCGCTTCAGCGGCAGCGAATGAAATTTGACTTTCAACTGGATAAAAGAGAATGAAGACAAGGATGATCGGCATTCAGTGATTGCTTTGTTTCGATGAGTACGATGTCTCAGCGAAGTCATTTGACAGATTCAGAAGCTTGGAGAATTATTGGTAGGTTAGAAGGGGGCCAAACTCAAGCCGAAGTAGCGCAAGCCATTGGAGTGTCACAAAGTGTCATTTCCAGGATCTGGAACCGTTTTTTGGAGAGTGGATGTGCAGGCCGAACACCAGGGCAAGGTCGTAGACGGGCAACAACGCCCAATGAAGATCGGTATTTAGCGTTAACAGCTCGGAGACACCGAAACTTGAACGCTACTCTTCTCCAACAACACCTTCGATCGGCTACAGGCACCACGATTTCAACTCAGACTGTCCGAAACCGGCTCCATGCTGTAGGTCTGTATGCTCGCCGACCGATGGTATGTGTTAGATTAACATCAAGGCATCGTCGCGACCGCAGGGAGTGGGCAACCGAGCATGTCAACTGGAGGAGAAATGAATGGAGCAATATTCTGTTTTCTGACGAGTCCCGTTTTTCTGTGCATCCGGATAATAGGCGTATTTTCATCTGGAGGGACCGTGGCAGGAGGAATAATCCTGCGTTCGTGCACGAAAGTGTCAGATTTGGCGGTGTAGGAGTTTTGGTGTATGGTGGCATCTCCATTGATGGGCGCACTGACCTCTACATCATTCGAGATGGAGCTCTGACTGGTCGCCGGTATAGGGATGAGATCCTCAGACCTATTGTAGTCCCTTACGCTGCAGCAATCGGAGATAACTTCATTTTAATGGACGATAACTGCAGGCCACATCGTGCAAACCTGGTGGAGGATTTCCTTTTCGAGGAAGGAATCGTTCGAATGGAATGGCCAGCGTGTTCTCCAGACATGAATCCAATCGAGCACGTTTGGGACGCTCTAGGAAGATGAGTTTCTGGCCGCCAACAACCCCCACAAACTCTCCAAGAACTGGAAAGAGCTCTTCTGGAAGAGTGGGGCAGAATACCCCAACTCGTCATTAATAGCCTCATTGAGTCCATGCCTCAAAGGTGTTCAACGTTGCTGGCCGCCCGTGGAAACCATACCCCCTACTGAAAATGATTTTCTTTGAAGAAAACACCTTTTCTTATTCTTTTTTTCTCATATGCACAAATTGTGTTTTTTTCCTTTTGTACACAAATGCGCAATAAAATGCATTTTTTTCTGCCAAACATGTGTAATTTATTCTCATATAACCTACTATGTCTGTCGACCATGTATCAATCAGCTAAAAAGTTTCCCAGATACAAAATCCACCTAAAACTGCAATATCCTTTAATTGTTTTGAGCAGTGTAGTTCTAAATTTAGTAGGATTTTTTTTTCTAATAAATAAATTTACAATTTCATATTTAATAAATTATTTGTTTTAATATTTCCCAATTTCATCATTATTTTTTCTCTAATCTACTAACGTAATGTATTTACAGAGTTTTCTTCTTTTTACCATGTCCATGTGATTACGCTCGACGCTAAAGGGATAAGGAAAGGTTCTAAACTGCATATGAATTCTTTTCCAACATGTTAGTACCATTAAATTTTCATATTTGTTCAATTCTTTGTTTTAACAGAACTGTTTCAAAATTTAATTTTTTTCTAAACTTATTGGGAATTCTCCAATAAGTAAATGCTTTTAAATTTTCATATTTATTAAATATTTTGTTTTCATAATTTTATTATAATTAGGAATTATTTCCAATAAATAATTACATTTAATTTTCATATTATTTAATACGAAATTTCTTTTTAACATATATATAAAAAAACTGTTACCCAAAGAGGGCCACAGTGAGCGTCTTGGTTAGACGCGATACCCCCACAATTAAGAGGCTACTTCACTCACACGAAAACACCCGCTCGCTAATGTTAATCTTATGGGGGAAATATTTTAAGATATCTCATTCACATTTCAATATTTTTAAATGATTTTATTTTGAATTAGATAGTTGAGGTCATTCTCTATGCAGGCCCTTTTGTACTTTTCGATTTTGATTACAAGTTTATTTAATTAATATACTTTCACTTTCAGAACCAGTTTCAAAAGTGAAAGTATCCTCAATAAATAAAACTGCAACCAAAATCGAACAGTACAAAAGGGCCTGCATAGAAATAGACTTCAGCTATCCAATGCAGAAAAAATCATTTAAAAATATTGAAGTACGAGATTTTTTAAATATTTCCTCCATAGGATTAACATTAGTGAGTGGGTGTTTTCGTGCGAGTGAAGTAGCTTCTTTAGTGGATAATAGAGAGCCAATCTGTTATGCTCTCGGGGACCCTTAACCAGTGGTACTAATAATTTTATTGTAACAGTAGTCTTTCTTCTTAATTTTTGCATTTTTAAAGTTCTTATGCACATAAGAAAAACACAAGGAACATGCTATTTTGGGGAGAAAACAATTTAACTTGTAATGTAATAAAACAAAGTAGTTTCTAGGGAGCATGAATATATTATTATTTTTTACATTATTTCCAGCAACAAAAAATGCAAGCAAGTGGAATTTGGACTCCAAATGCTATGCCGAAAGAAGAGACAGTGAAGTAAGTTATTGAAGTTACGCCAAAAATAATATTGATGCTCCCTAGAAACTTATTTTTTTATTTTATTACTTGCTAAATTAAATGTTCCAAAAAATAGCATGTTACACTACAAACTATGAGAACACAGTAAAAAGGTATCTCATAATAATAATTAAAAAAAGTAAATACAAACATTATTTAGCTGAAAATATATTTAAATGACCATCAAATTAAATTTTCTTGGTTTATGATATAATTTCTCATAAAAAAAAGTTTTGTTGTCTTTATCTTTCAAATGTGATAATTTTATTGAGAATGTGTATTAATTGTATAAGAGTTTCATAACTAAGAATGGTATTGGCAATGTTTCTGCCTGTTTATTATCTTTTTTTTTTTTTTTTTTTTTTTTTTTTTTAAATTTGGTAATCAACAATATAGAACTACTTATATAAAGAGGCCAGTCGGTATGGTTAAAAATTATTTCATACAAATGCTCATATCTCATAAAATATTCTTTCTTATAACTGAAATAATGTGCACTGCAGTAATCCAGATAAGAGAGAGGGATATATTTTTTAATTTAAAAAAAAAAGGTCAAATGTACCTATTCGAAATATGAAATCATTTCTTTTCTTTTTTTATTATATTCACACATATTTGCAATTACAAATTGAAGTACAAAAATTATTTTTTTTAAATATTGCATTTAATTCGTCTGTCTATATCTTTGCTAATGAGCTGCCACCTCACACCAATGCCTAATTAAACTTACATGAGAAAGAGTTGATCTATGAATCGTAAGATAACTTTATAAAAAAGAACTTAAAATATATAAAATTCAGTGTCAACTTAAAAAAAAAAAAAATAGAAGGAGAAAAATGCATAATTCAATGCTTGAAATGCTTCCTCTGAAGAAACAAGTTTCTCTTCAACAGGTACTTCATCATCACTGTTTACATCCATTTCCTTTTCATTTACAAAATTTAATTGTGCTAGGGATGCAAAACATTTGTCTGGAAATTTTTCGTGAACACTTCAAATGAGTAGGCAAAATTCGATTGATATAATAAAGACACTGGATAATTGAAAAGTCATTTTATTATCAAAGTCAAATAAAGAAGAATTAATATATACATACATACAGAAAAGTGAAACTAACTTTTAATATTTATTATCAGCTTCTCAAATAATTTCATATGTTTCATTTAGTAGAAAATTTGGATTATTACAGAAATTTTATGCTTTAATAATTAGCATACAAAAGAAGTCGCACATTATTTAAATGAAGGTAGAAAAAACTTGCATAAAAGTAGTGAAATATGAATATCTATATTATAAAGCAAAAACATGTCCATGAGTAACACTTACATCCCAATTAACTGATTTTCTAGGATTTTTAAAATAATGTTCAAAGTTCAAATATTAATTTTTCTAAATCTTCACTTTCTAACACTTTTGTAATCAGGCTGCACACGATATATCTATATTGTGTGCAGCCTGACTACAAAAGTGTTGTATAAATAAAGATAGGAAAAAGCATATAACAACAAAAACGTTAGTAAAAATATTAATAGACTGCAAAATTTTTAAATCAACTCAGTAGCTCCAAAAATATTAGCAAATAATTAAATGCCAGTAGTTCTCTAATTAATAATTTAATTTCAGTAGCTTCCAAAAATATTACATAAATAATATTTTAACAAAATACCCATTTGTAAATAGAATCACAATTTAATCAGTCAAATATAAATACTCCAGAAATTTACAATTGAAAAGAAGAAACACACATTTTTCATCCTCTCAAGAGTCAATTAATAAAGTATTAATTTCACCAATATAACTGTTTTACCATTACATCCAAATGGTCAATACAGTAGAAGATCTTTATAATGCAAACCTAAAAACATGAGGTTGTGCGTTATATAGAATTTTGCGTTATATAGATCACATTTCACACATCATTAAATTTAGCTTGTAAAACATGGCCAAATATGTGTGAAATATACCAAAATACATTAGAGTATCTTTATATTACATTCTTTATTACCAGGAGTTATATATTATAATTTTAAATAAAAATTCTGTGTCAGAAAATAATAATTTACATTTTAATTAACTTAGCATTTAACCAACAAGCGAACCGTAACTTTAACTGCAAATAACAACAAACAGTATTTAGTAAACAAAATATCTCATAATTATTTTTAATTTTAAAAGTTATTTACTATACAAATTGATTTAAAATAATTTAATTTATATTTTAATATCAGTTGTGTTTTGCAACACAACAAAATATTTGCACTTAAAACAATGTAAACAATTCTGGCTAAAATTTCAGAATGAAATTAAAACTTTATGAATAAATAAATAAGATAAAAATGAAACAAATTTAAAAGACATGTATAACTACATGCTTAAACCGCTGAAATTATCAAAATATAAAAAGAAGCTGTATGTGATGAAATCTATGAATTGATGTTTTTTATACAAAAATGCTGTAAGCCTGGGTTGGATCCCTATTTATAATAAGGATTCTATATGGAAATTTTCACAATATGACAAATGTAATCCAATTCTTGTAAATGCTGTTTAGAAACTCACCTGACCACTGTTTTGGATAAGCTTTAAAAATAAATTGTCCTCAGTCTTTCATTAAAATGTTAAATAAATATAAATAAAAAATAAATATAGCATATAAAAGATGAAAATAATGTTTAAGTTACCCCTTTAGAAAGAAAAACAATGTACAAAAGTAAAACTACTTGAAAAAAATTGTAATTAGCAATATAAGTAATTAGTAATATAGCATAATATTCTGAAACAAAATTTTTTAGTGATATAGAAAATAAGTTTTCACTTGAATAATTCATTATTTAATAATACAATAATACACAAAATAAAAAGTTTAAACATGTAAAAAAAAAATTATAAAAAAAAATACTATGACTGTTTGAATATGAAATTACATACAAAAAAATTACTAATGTTTGTATACATGTAATAATGCTTAATAATTAATACTTTTGAATTATAAATTAATAGTTTAAAAAATATTTAAAGAATACAGAAGAAGCATTAAAAATTAAATTTTATATTAAAATACACAATAAATAAGGTAATTAAAAAGTTACTGTTTTGATAAAAAGAAAGAGAAAGAAGAAATATTATTTTACTATGACCTTTGATAAATTTGACATTGCAGCACAAATGATTACTACACTATCTATATATTTTAAAAAGGAAATGGGAACACACGCCTGTAATATTCTGTATCTCTTTATTTGTTTAATGACTCGCTCTACATGTATACGAACATTAGCAATTTCTTTGGATTCAAAGACTTCATTCTTTGGCAGCTGTTTTTTTTTTTTTTTTTTTTTTTTTTTACAAATGGGGAAACAATTAACTTTGCACCTCTTTCAGTGAAGTGCTCTTTCAAAATAAATCCCCTGTCAGCTAGAACAATGTCGCCCTTTTGAATATTATTCAGGAAACCACTATTAAGAGTGATTTACTTGTCAGTAGCACGACCACCATACGTTTCTGATAAAAAAGAAATACACCCACTTGGAGTGATATCAACTAAGAATTTGATAGTATGGGAACTTTTATATTGAGACCATGTTTGTGAACGGGCCATTTGATTGCCCGCTCTTTGAATGGTCACTTCTGTACAGTCAATAATACATACACATTTTGCATACTGAGAATCTTTAAAGGACTCAGGACAATTCGTTCTTAAAGCTTTTTTAGAGGGCCATTTAATCAAGTAGTTAAGCTTGCAAGCCAAAAAGGGAATTACATCATCAAATATTCGGTATACTGTATTTTCAGAAATATCAAATTGGCCGGCAAGATATGTGGACAGCAAATTAAGTCTACATTTCATCAGAACAATAAGCAACTGTGTTTCAACACGTAAAAAATCACTAGCAACATCATCTTTAATCAAATCGACGATCCATTTAAATAATGGAAGAGATCGTATTCCAGTATTTGTTAGTAGTTTTTTGCTATCAAGCAAAATTGCCTCAGTTGGGTCTAGGCACCTCACTTTCTTCTGTAAGTCCCATTTTTCCTTTCTGAGAGCAGTAATCTCTCTGTACAGCTTTTTAATCAAAAGATCTTTTTTTAATTCAGTACTGTCCTCAGTCTCAGTCACTTCCTTGCTTGTTCCAGCAACTGGACCTAAATTTTCGAAATAAACAAAAGACATTAAGAATAAAAAAATTTAACTTCTGGCTTTTTTAAAAATCAAGAATTGGAACTTTGTTATTTTTTTTATCAGAAGGGTTTTGCCTCCCTTGAACCTTCATTATAAGAAAATTTTTGACATACGAATGTGAAAAAGTTAGACAGAACTAAATACTCTAAAATAATAAATTTTATTGTATTTAACAATGTCATGAAAGAGAAAAAAAAATTAGTAAATTAAATTTGAAAGTAAAAGGGGGGGGGGGGGCAACTGCCTCCCTTGTCACTTTCCATGCATGTGGCTCTCCTCCACTATTAAACTCATGATTGTTTTGTTAGCTTGTGTCTATATACTGTTTACTAAGATATCAATAGAATACATAATACAAATATGAATATATTAAATGTGGTCAAAGCAAAACTAACAAGAGATATGAATGATTGTATGATCAACAAGAGAATAAAAAAATGGGCATGCTGTTTGTACCAGCCTACAAGCTCGAGCCTAAACTGAAAATTTGGGTGCTTTTTGGTTAGCTGGGTGCCAATGAAATATATACCGTAAAATCCCGAAAGTAAGCCCCCCCCCCCCTCTCGCACACAAGAATTTTTATGTACAAAAAATTGATTTTAAAGAGAATTTTCAATCTTTTGACATTTTTGGCAGATTTTTACTTACATTTTTATATGTTAATGAAATCCTTCCTCTCACATGAAATGCCTGTTTCCCTTCTATGTCCTCTCTAACATAAAAAGTTTGAAAATTTGAGAATCCTAAATCCTTCTGTACTTTCTTCCTGCTCACTAGTACCGTAACAATTAGTAAAATAATCCATCCTCTACACAATCTCCCTTTCCATCCGAAATTTATGCCTCTTCTCCCTCAGAATATAAAGTTTAAAATCTTTAAAATTCTTTATAAAAAAAATATGCTCTATTGTTGCCCCTCTACTAACAATAAATAAATAATCAGCCATTTAAATTTTCTCTCTACCACCAAGATGTCTGCTTCCGCTCTTTTGCTTCCCCACCAGAAAAAAATCTTTAAAACTCTATTTAAAAAATATATTCTGTCTTACATGTTGCTCTCTAGTAAAAATAAGTAAATAATCAATCATATAAATTACCCTCCACTCTACTCCTCTCTCTCTGAAACTTACACTTCTCCTTCCTTTCTTCCCTCCCTCTCCTCTCAGGATACAAAGTTTAAAATCTTTATTAAAAAAATTTGCTGTCTAGTAACAATAAATAACTAATCAACCATTTCAATTATCGCTTTACCACCAAAATGTCTGCTTCTTTCACTTAGCTAACCCCTATAAAAAATAAATAAATAAATAAATAAAATAAACTATTTATAAAAAAATCCTCTGCCCTCTTTGTTGCTCTCTATTAACAATAAATAAATAACGAATCATCTAAATTACAAACTGCTTCCATCGAAATTCATATTTCCCTCTCATCCAAAGAGTACAAAGTTTAAAATTTATAAATCTCTTACGTGAAGAAATTTTATGTCCTACTTGTTGCCTTCTAATTTGTCACCTACGTTTTCTGTCTACTTCAAAAGTGTCTGCCCCCCCCCCCCCCACACACACACACAAATTTTAAAATCTTTAAAACTCTATTTTTTTTTAAAAACTGCTGTATTTATTTCTCTTTAGTAACAATATTAATGAATAATCAAATCAATCATCTAAATTACCCCCCTTTCTACCAAAAATTCCACTTCCCCCTCTGTCTTCTCACCCAGCAAACAGTTTAAAATCTTTAATACTATTATTATTATTTTTTTAATGTTGATATATTTCTTATTTTGTAGTAAGGTAACTCATCTCATTTACATCATCTCATATAAGTATCACTCATCTAAAATCCTCATTCCGTTTGAAATTTTTTCTCTGTCCTATTGTCCCAAAGAAGAGGAGTGGATTTCTAAATATGTGAGAGGAAAGCAAAAATGTTCATCTTTTTTTGCAGTTTGACTGTTCTTTCCTGAATCACACATATGTTTTAAGTTTTGAAATAAATGTGTTCTCTAAAATAACTCCCCATCCATTAACGAAATATCAGCTGTGAGAACAGCCAAACTACAAAAAGACTAAAATCTTCTCTTTGCCCTCCCCCCCTCCCCTCCATGCCTAGAAATTCATCCCTTTTTCTGGGGATGGAGAATGAAACTTTAAAGGGAGAGTTAGATGATCATTTATTTATTGTTGCTACAAAGTGACAATACTACATAAAATCTTTAAAAAATAGTTTTAAAGATTTTTAAGTTTGTGTGCTGAGGGAGGAGGGGGGGAGAAGCAAATTTTTAGAGGTGTGGGGGGAGAAGCAATTTAGATAATTATTTAATTTAGTTGCAACAACGTTCTAAATAGATAAAAAAAAACTTTTAAAGACTTTAAAGTATGTACTGGGGGGGGGGGGGGCAAAGGAAATAAAGAGGACTTTTTGGAAGGGAGGAGGGTATAATGTAGATCGTTATTTAAGCATTGCTGGGAAAAAATCACAAATAGAGCAGAAAAAATTAAGAAAACTATGCATTTTTGGTACCAGAGGGGGGCAAAGGGGGGAAACAGTAATTTTGAGAGCAGATTTAGATTATTGTTTATTTTACAATAAAATAAGAAATTAAAAAAATTATTTAAATTCTTTTATTTTATTTATTTATTTTTTTTTTGGGGGGGGGGGGGGGGGGCAGGATTTTAGGGTTGGGAATTTATTTATTTTTTAACCTACCGAAATACGGAAAATTCTCGCCCCTTCTTTTAAATTTTACAGATTTTAAATTATTTTACGAGATGCATTTGTAAGGGTCGTGGATCTTCATGAGATAAGAGTGGGGGGCAGAGGGGGGGGGGAAGAAGCAGGGATTTTAGGAGGATGGGTTAATTTTGGTAGTAAGTTGGAGTTATTTATTTTTAATATAGAGTATTTAATAAGTCTGAAAAGAAGTTTAAAATTAAAATGTTAACTATGACTAACTAAATGTTAACTATTAAAATGAACTATGCATTTTTGGTACCAGAGGGGGGAGGCAAAGGGGGAAACAGTAATTTTGAGAGCAGATTTATATGATTGATTATTTGTTGTTACAATAAAATAAGAAATTAAAAAATAAAAAAAAAAAAAAAAAAAATTTTTAAAAATTTCTCTTTTTTTGAGGGGGAGGGGGGGGGCAGGATTTTAGGATTTATTTTATTTTATTTTATTTATTTATTTTTTAATCTGCTGAAATACGGACGACTCTCGCTCTTTTTTTTTAATTTTACAATTTTACAGATTTTAAATTTTACGCGATGCATTTGGAGGGGGAAGGGATCTTCATGAAATAAGGTTGGGGAGGGGAGCAGAGATTTTAGGAGGTGGGGTTAATTTAGATGGTAGGTTGGATTTATTTATTTATATACAGAGTATTTAATAAGTCTGAAAAAAAGTTTCACATTATAAAGTATAAAGGTTAAACTATGCATTTTTGGTACCAGAGGGAAGGAGGGAAACAGTAATTTTGAAAGCAAATTTAGATTGATTTTATATAGATAGTATTTACTGTTACAATAAAATAAGAAATAAAGAAAAATATTTAAAAAATTATTTTTAATTTAATTTTTTTTTTTTTTTTGGGGGGGGGGGGGCAGGATTTTAGGGTTTTGAAATTTTTTTTTTATTTTTTTAGGTAGATTTCGTAAGAAATACTACCTATTACATTCTCACCTAAGTTGGAAATTTTGAAAAATTTTTGCAGATCTACGCCGATCATGACTCCCAGAACCCAAAACCACCCCCAGTTCAAAACTTTATATATCTATCTATCTATCTATCTATCTATCTATGTCACTTTTTTCTGACCACGATAACTGGAAAAATTCTGCATTAATCTTTTACAAACTGATACATAAAATCAAGGGGCATAAAATCTCGGTCAAGTTCATTAATGGGCAAAATCGAACCAAGGGGGGGAGGGTGGGGGGGCTTTTTGTGAAAACAGAAAAAAAACCCCATAATTTCTTAATTATGATACGTATCGAATCCGTTTAAAGTTATTATTACTTCTAGGAGAAGGGTCGAAAATGTATGTATGACAGATTTTTGATATAATTAAAAATGGCCCCAAGGGGGGGGAAAGGGGGGTTTTAAGAGAAAAAAAATCATAGCTTCATCAATTCCCAAGATATCAAATTCGCGTAAATTTATTATTAATCCTCTTAATATTATCTAAAACTTTTATATTGACAAGTTTTTTATAGGACCAACCGTTATAGCAAAAAAAAATTAAAAACAAAAAAATCCCTGCCGGCTCCGCCTGCAAACAAGTTATTTTTCGAAGTAGGCGGTTCCAACTCCCGCATCTTTTCGAAACTGATACATAAAATCAAGGGGCATAAAATCTCGGTCAAGTTCGTTAATGGACAAAATCGAACCAGGGGGGGGGGGATGGGGGGGCTTTTTGTGGAAACAGAAAAAACCCCATAATTTCTTACTTATGATACGTATCGAATCCGTTTGAAGTTATTATTACTTCTAGGAGAAGGGCCGAAAATTTATGTATGACAGATTTTTGATATAATTAAAAATTGCCTTAAGGGGGGGGGGGGGGAGGGGGGTTTAGAAGAAAAAAATTCATAACTTCGCCAATTCTCAAGATTTCAAATCCGCTTAAATTTATTATTAATCCTCTTAATATTATTTTAAACTTTTATATTTACAAGTTTTTTATAGGACCAACCGTTATAGCAAAAAAAAAAATTAAAAACAAAAAAATCCCTGCCAATTCCGCCTGCAAACAAGTTAGGTTTCGAAGTAGGCGGTTCCAACTGCCGCATCATCGTAAAAAGGTCATTTCTTTTGCAATTCCCGACAAACAGGCGCCCCACGGTCTGCGTCTTCGAAATCTACCTGTGCCTGTAGGCCGAGCCGTCAGGGATTTTTTTTAAATTATTATTATTTTAATCTGCCGAAATACGGAAGATTCTCACCCCTTTTTTACTTCTAAATTAATGATAAAAACAGGTTTTTAAATGATTTTTAGAAAAAATCCCAATTATAAGCCCCCCCCCTTCCAAATTTAACCTTTTTTGATTTGGAAAAAGGGGGGGCTTACAATCGGGATTTTACGGTATATATATACAAATTTCACTTGTACCACGGCTAACTGAAAAATACCAAATTTGGACTTATTCACAAATTGAAAAGGGAAAAAGAAGCTTGCTATATATGAAACAAGAATGAAGTGTAAGTTTCTTGAAGTGTTTTACGATTCTTTAAAAATCAGTTTGAAAAGGAAATGAATTGTTTTGGATGAGATATAAGAAAAAATACTTTATCAGATTCTCTGAAACCTTTGCATGATCATTGTTCATAACAAAGATGATAACCTCGACTCAACTGAAGCTTAATAAATATATTTAAACTGAAGGATTTTCCATAATCAGAGAGTGCTATAACTTTGTCTACTACTGCTAAAAAAAAAAAGGAAAAATAAACATAATTGTTACTTCTTCTCACACAAAGACAATTTTTTGATCAGGGTGTTTTTTTCATCAAATCTAATGCATTATTTAGTCAAGAAAAAAAAAAATTACCTTTTAAAAGACATACATAAATATAGACCAATTGGCCGATTGTCACCACTAAATTTTATCAGTATATTTCGTCTAAATTTTTTCAGTATTCTTATTAGGCAAATAATACTAAATATTTATTGATGGCAATCGGTCCATTGGTGCCTAGTTTTTACAGCCTGAATATGGAACCAATTTAAAATATACCAATTTGTAAAAACATATTACCTGGAGCTTTACTCAAAAGAACCAAAGCTGCAACTGCTGAAGCTTCATATTCTTTAGTATTTTAATCTTCATCAGCTGCAAGCCTTTTTTTTAATTGTTTGAACTCTTTTCTCGTACAGAGTGGCACTGCTCTCGTTTTTCAGAAGATGTTGGGGACATAATCCGGATGATTTGCACCTGTATTTGGTCTACCTATACCAGAATTAAAAATAAATAAATAAACATTGAAGATCTCACAATATTCAGCAAGAAAATAAAACAAAAGATATATAATTCAGAAATACATATCATTTTGGACTTATGGTAGACATATTTATAAAATTATACAATTTTGATTAATAAGCCAATAACTTAAATACTGATTTTTAAAGATAAAAATAAAAGGATTGTATCGCATGTCTTGGTAATAACATGCTGCATAAGTGAAAATGGCTAAAATACAAAATACACATTTTGCTTTCCCTCTTCCATTTAATATTTATAAATTCCTCCTTTTCTAATACTTCAACCTTTTGATTACAAGATTGGGACACCTTACGTCCCAGCAACTATATTTTTTTTATTCTATATGTACCACTCTGTGAAAAAAATCTCTCCTATACACTTATACTACGATAGTTTCAAGAGATATCTGCCACAAAAAACTTTCTGTAAAATTGTAGTACGATTTAATATAAAAATAGTCATCAGTCCTGATTCATAATCAAAAGGTTAAATAATACAACTATCTTACAAGTATTTCTATAAACTGGGGCTAATATAGTCTTATTATTTACTTTTATTGTGTTAAATTTTTATAGTAGTATGAAATACATTTTGCTTGTATGTATTGTGTAAACGAAACTGGTCAGATATTAAAACCCTTGACAGTACATACAGTTGTATGCATTTACATAGTTGAAAGTATGTAGATTTTATACAATGCTTGAACATGAATACCATTATTTCTGTTTTAGTTCAACTATTCAAAATAACAACCAAACTAATGTAAGATTTCTGCGCACTGTCATTTCAGTTTTAAAATATCTTTAAGTTTTATACTTTGAAAAGTGATAAAAATGTTAATATTTTTTAAAATAAAAACATTTTAGTGAAATCATATAGTTAAATAGAAACAATTAAAAAAAATCAGTCCTTTGCAATTACATTTTAATTTGCCTGTAACATTATAACAAATATAAAATCATTCTTCATTCAATCAATAAATTTAAGACATAAGTTAAATTGTGAATATATTCATCACTTTGTTTAATTTTAATGGCTACATTAAAAAATATATATATATATATATATATTCATGGTTGGCTTGGCCAACAGACATGTAATACAGTCCTTTTATTATTTTATCCTTCAAAACCAATCTTAAATAAATAAAGTTTTAACAATATCTTGTTTAACCTCAAGTTTCTTAAGGAAAAAAAAAAAATCAGAATTATATTTAGGTGAAAACCGGATTATTAATATACATCATGTAAAACAAGATTTATAAATAATAATAACTTTACACAATCTAAATGAAATCAAAATAAATCACACAGATAGCTTGAAATTTTCTTTCTGTACACCAATAAAAATGTTGTTCATTTTACATATAATGCATTTACATTGTTAGATGCAAAAGTTAAAAAAAAAAAGAAGAAGAAGGAAATAATACAGAACTGATAAATACTTTTGACATTTCGCTATATTTCAATATATATATATGTTCGTAATTAAATGTCTAGTGACATAAACAAAACAAAGATGATTATGAGTTGCATATGATTAGCTATACAAACTGCCTGACACAAAAACGTATTCTATTAATATTTAAACAAAGATATACCCTATTTATTAGCTATATATATATATTTATGTTATACATATTTATTTACCTGTCTGAAAGTGTTGTCCACAAATACGTGACGAAGGAGTGGGAGTCCAATTGTCCCTTTTTATGGCTTTGATCCACAATTTCTTTTGTTTTTCATCTTTTGGAATGCGAAATATTCCAACATCGCTTCCTTTTTTGTACTGGAAGGTACAACCGATGGCACAACAACTTGTAACCATTTCTAAATTTAATACAATTAAAAATAAATAAATATAAAAATAAGTCGAGGAGTGAACAATGGTAAAATGGACGCTTGACAGTGGGTGTGTCGAAATTTTTTGCCTATCGCCAGATGCTCTTTAACTCTTGTGACGTCACGAGGGAATTGTCTATAATAACTATCTATTTTTTAAATCTATTTTTTAAAAAAATTAATAATTTACAAGAAAAAAAAAGAAATGTAAGCTTAGATAAAGCCGACATCAATAAAAATATTTTAAAAGTAAAAGACGTTTTCACATTATACATGTAATACAGCTGAACTTCTACTTTATGAAATTTCCTTTGGAATATCAATAATTTTTTTTTTTTTTAAATTCATAAAAAAAACTTTAAAAACCCTCAAAATTGATCAATTTTTTGGGTAGATGAACGATAACCTCCCCTTAATTTCGATTCCAAATAAACTTTAAAAGTTATTATTTTAACCCTTTATCTACCGAATTATGAATCAACAAATTGTTCAATCTCAATAATTATCTTCCTTGATGTCTGAAGGTATATTAGACAATTTATAATATAATAATATGAAATTTAGATAAAATTTTTCATTAAAACTGATTTAATAATGTGGTAGTAATAGTTGTGACTCTTAATACACGTGTAATAGTGTGATAGTAGCACTCTTTTTGTGAAATATTCACAAGAATAATTAGATTAATTAACAGAAAATGCTGTTAAGGAAATATCACAATTCTTTATCGGAACAATGTAAATAAATGTATTGTGATCCTATCATTAAATAGAAAGGTTTTTATAGTTGCAAAATTTTCATATAACAATTTTTAAAAAGAGAAGATCTACACTTAAAAGGTTGAGAAAAATACCACTTTATAAAATATTTAGCTTTCACTGTTTTGCTGTGCTTTCTAAACGTGATCCAGAAAAGTATTTTGTATAAAAACAAAACCTTATTATCATTATTAGACAGATTAAAGAAATTTTATATAAAGTTTTCTCGGATGGTACTTAAAAGTACCATCAGTAGATAAAGGGTTAAGTACATTTATTTACCTTTATACCTAAGTGGCTACCACCTTCTTGATAAATTTGTTTTTAAAAATTCATAAGATTTAATTATTTTTGTCAGAACACAAATCAACAGAGACCAAAGCCATTGAAAAATTACTTTCCCTTAATTTATTTATTGATATTTTAATAGTTAAATAGATTATTATTAATTCGTTTTATTGCTTACTAGCTGACACACTCGGCGTTGCCCGAGCCTGTATAATAAAATTAAATCTCTTAAGAAACGATACGCTGGCCACGGTCTCTGATGGCTTCGGCACCGTATAGGGGCAGTTGCAATAGACATCATGTTGGAGGTCACACACTACAAATAGGCAGTTCTGATTGGTTTAATAAACCTGACCCAGGGGCGTAGCTTGAAATTTTTATTGGGGGGGGGGGGGGGGGGGGGACCTGACTTTGGTGCTGTTTATATAATTTTCATTTTCCACTCCCACCACATTCTCATCAGCCGCACTAGATGTCTGTAGGTGACGAAATTTCCAGGACCAAGACCGTCCCGGCATTCAAACAGTTTGGCTCGACCTGTTCAGAATTATTTTGGTCCAGCTTGGTATAAAAACAAAAAGTTTGGCACGAGCCTGAACCGGTCTGCCCGACTGAATATCTACAAAGCATGCCGATATTTCTGAAGCAACATTGACCAAAAATTTAAATTACACATACTTATTCAAAAAGTACACTTATGCATAGATTTTATTTTCAGATTATGCTCAAAATGCATGGAATGCAAAAGATCAACAATATTTATGATCACATAGACAATTATGTACATAAACACTGATTAAAAAATTGACTTAAACTATTACATTCAAATGAAGATTCAGTAAGAAAAGAAAAATCCGTTATAGGCAGGTTCCATTCTTAGCAGGTACATCGTCTGTCGTATTTATTACATTCTTTTTGCACGGAGGAAGACATTTTTCCATGTAAGAAAGGTTTTTGTCATAGATTGTTTTATTTCACAGGTTTTACTGCATTTAATTTTTTTTTTTTGCTTAGAATAGTATGTACTATTCTTTAAAACGAATTTTAATTGTATAATAATGGCCATTTAAAAATATATTCATTTTTCGCAAAAATTGTTGTGCCAGGCCTAATTTTCTGATTTTTACACTGGCCTGCAAATTTCGGTCCATGCAGATCTCTAGGAAGAATGACGTCCAAGCACAGCTTGACCCAGAAAAAAAAAAAAAGTCTGACCCGTCCCAGCCCAAGTCAGCAGAAAAATGCTAAGCCCGGACTGTGCAGATCTCTAACTCTAAAGCCTGTTTAAAATATCAGTTTTATTTTTTACAGAAAAAATTCAATACTATTTGATTCTTAGAGACCTGATTAAAAATATATGAAATTTTATATGCAAACAGGTGATAATGATTTTATGAATGTGTCAAATGTACTATTTTGAAATGGATTTGAACCTTAACTAAAAAAACAT
Source organism: Maratus michaelseni (assembly GCA_963931845.1). Taxonomy (NCBI): domain Eukaryota; kingdom Metazoa; phylum Arthropoda; class Arachnida; order Araneae; family Salticidae; genus Maratus; species Maratus michaelseni. Next base: position 31,572,627 of record OZ007599.1, read on the forward strand.
TTGTAGATGCTCTTAAATTCTGCTCTATCATCAACATTTGAAACCACTCGTTCATAAATAAAATTACATAATCTGTTTTTTTCTTAAATTCATTTATTGTGTTGAGTTTTGTAAAAGGTACCTAGTTTATTACTTCTATTTATTTACTCTTGAAGAATTCGTGCCTGGGATATAAGTTTTCAAAAAAATATACAGTACACTCATTTCAAGAAACACATGTCTCTAATCCTCCAAATGAATGGAATATCAATATCTGTTGTCTCGTCTTGCACAAGAGGGGATTTCAAAGAGTTCAAATGTCAGGGCGGAGGAAATTTTTTGTTCAGAGGATTCTTTCAGGAAAATTGCTATATGACCACCTAGGTCTGCACAGGATCGTACCCGGCAAAGCAAAATGAAGGTCAATTTTCAAACAGACCAGTCTGGCAGAATAAAAACAGTTTTTTAATGAGCCTGGGCAAGCCGATGAAATATAATAAACGGGAAAGGGGCGGGCTGATAAAAATATTAAGTGAACCGACCAGCCTGATATAAGAAATTTAAAAGGATCAAACTAAGCCGATAAAATATGAACAATTTTTAATGGATTTGTCTAGGACAAGAATAAGTAAATGTACTGCATGAGCCGATACACAACATCAATACAGAAATATGTCAAGCGTAGAAATCAGCATTGGACAGTTGCATCATACCTAAGCCTCGGCTTAATTTTTTTGGCATATTCGGGCAGGCTTACATTATTTTATATGTATTCAGGCCGGCTGGAAACTGGGCTTAGTTGTTCCCAGGACATGTCGAGATGTTTTGTAACAATAGTAATAGTGATAATGAACTTTTATTAACGGAATCTTTGGAAGTATACTTTAATAAATTGCAGAGAAAGTTTTTTTTTTATTATACAGCAACAAAAGTTAGGATGCTTTTAACCATTTTTTTATTTTATCCTAAACTACATTAATTTTTTTAATGTCTTTATTTGAATGTAATACTTTAAGAGTCTAAGTGATCATTAATAATAATATTCTGTATTCTATGGCATGTATAAAGTATTCTAAAATATACTGTAAAATTTTCCTATAAATATGCATGCAGTATTCATTAAAAGAATTTAATTGTATATTAATAAAATTGACATTTTTGGTAGAAATCGAGTTGGCCGGGCAGGGCCTGATTTCATTGATTTTTCAACTGGTTAGGCCAGTTTTCACTGAATTTTCAACGGACCCGTCCGAGCCCAAACTTTTAGCTTTTAGACTGGACTGGGCTTGCCCAAGATAGCTTTTGTTTATGCCGGGCCTGTAAATTCTAACCCGTGTAGACCTCTACTCTAGAGATCACGATCTGCACGGCCCGATTCCCACATCTGGCTAAATGAAGTCAAACGTTCAAATGGGCTGGGCTGATTAAAAAAAATAAACAGGCTAGTCAGCTGGTTAAAAATTTAAGAGGGACTACTGGAACTGATATACCAAATTTAAAAGGATCGGTCTAAGCCAATGAAATATGAAAAATTTTCAATGGACCTTGCTATGCCAAAATACGTTATAAATGTGTTGCACAATCCGATACTAGTTTGACGACATCAATACAGAAATTTAATATGCCTAACGTAGATTTTCATCAGACAGTTACATTGTGTCTGAGCCTGTGCCTAATTTTTATTGTCGACTCCGGCCGTGTTTAGACATACATTTTTTTCTACTTACGCAGACCGGGCTGGACCTGAACTTAATTATTCCTAACACATGTCGGGCAGACAATTTTTTTAAACTAAAATTAATAATGGATTTTTGGTAACAAAATCTTTCAAAATAAACTTTAATGAATTTATTTTCTATTTATTATTTATTTCTATTTATTATTTCTATTCTAAATATTTGGAAATATTTTTTTAATCTAATTTTTAACTATAAAGCTTCAAAATTTATGATCTTTTAAACATTTTTTTTTATCTTTACTCTAAAGTAAATTAATTTTTAATGAGTCTTTACTCCAATGTAAAAGTCTGGAAGTCTAAGTATGCATTAATGTTGATATTCTGTATTCTATGGATTGCCTACATATAGTCTGAATTATACTTTAAAAATTTCGCAAAAAAAAAAAAAAAAAAAATAGGTATGGAGTATTTTTTAAAAGAATCTTAATTATATGTTATGAAAAATCAGATTTTCTTTTGTAAAAATTGAACCGTTCCAGGCCAGGCCGAAATTTTGGTTTTTAAAACGGACTGGGCAGAACAAAGATAGATTTTGTTTGTTCCCGGGTGGGTCCGATGTTAGAAATTTCAGCCCATGGAGCCATCCCCAACCTCTGATCCCCATCCCCAACCTCTGATCCCCATCCCCAACCTCTCTGAGCCGTTCTGTAATCTCTCGCCAGTCACTTCCATTTCTTTGCATTTTCTTTCGATTACCAAAGGTGACCAAAAACTACTGAGATAAGGAAAGAATTGTGTTTTTAAGGATTAATTAAATTACATTACTGCCCTGCATATGATTGCAATTCCTGTTTTCAGAATTTTCTCTTCTGCAAGTATAAATTGTTTTTGTTAGGGAATAGAGGTAGTAACAGTTTTAAAATTAAATGTCTTATACAAATGTTGTATGTTAAAAGTAACTTACATTGTAATTTAACATTTAAAATAATGTTCTTGTATAATTACTTGCAACTACTATTTAAACCCTTTCTTTATGAGTGCCTGATGGCGCCCTTAAACCTTCTTTGACCCCTTACATGAATGTGTTGGAGAACTGTTCTAACCCCCACAAGTCAGTTCCACATCTTCACACTTTCTTTCTACTATGAAGGGTGGCCAACAACAACTAAGATAAGAAGGAAAAAATTGTATTTCTAACGATCGAATTACACTTATCGTCCCGCAATTGATTACAATTCCTATTTTCAAAACTTTCCTCTTTGGATATATTTTTTTTTTTTTTTGGCGGGGCGTGGAGGAGGGAGGGGGGGGGGGGTAGAAGTAGTTACAAATCTAAAATTAACCTTTTTATGCAAATTTTGTATGTTAAAGTAATTTACTTTCTAATTTAAGATTTAAAAATAAAGTGTTTGTTCAGATGTTCAGTTTTTATGAACTTCAGAATCAGAAGTTTTTAGATGTAGGGTAAAAACATTCCATAACTTTATCACAAAGTAAAGTTTATTTACAGTTCTAATTTGTACACTCGTACACTCGTTTGTTTTAACTCACAAAACTATACACAGCAATACTTATGGCGTAATAATATATATTAAATTTCTCAAAATAAAAGAAATAGAATCTCAAAGCCATTTAATTGCGTATTAACCAAAAAAGGAAAACATGAACATAAGACTGTTGCCATCGGCAACGTAACTTACAAAATATCAAAAACAAAGATAATAATCATGTAGAGTTTTAACCCAACATCCTCCCACCTAAGTTAAATTTTAACATAAAAGTTAACTTACAATTAATAATAGTCACAATTACAATAGCAAAATTATATAAATAGTTCACAAGTCCAGTATATGAGGCATTTTAATGATACGGCCACTTCTAGTTTTCCTTGCCTCCTCAGAAGATTCAATATTGCAGTCAATTGATTGACTGGCTGTTGGTTTCTCACTTAATTTTGTACCTGCCAATTTTTCTCCAACTAGAAACGACTCTGATGCTGACACTTCTAAAGGATAGAGACGTTGTAGCGGTCTAAGCAACTCACCCCTCGCAGTTTTTAGTCTCACAAGTCTTGTAACACCATCTTTCCCGGGGATTACCTCGATTATTTTCCCAAGTGGCCAACTGATACGTTTTGTATTGTCACTTCCAATTAAGACAACGTCACCAACCGCTACTTTGGCAGCTCTTTTATGTTCTGGTCTCTGAAGTAGAGCTCCCAAGTATTCCGATCAAAATCTATTTCTTAAGGCCTCTTGTAAATTTTGACGATACTTAACACGTTGGTTAAGACTCCGGTGATCAATTCTATCACAGTCAGGAACACCACTCACTTTGATATCTTGTAGGAACATTGAAGGAGTCAATAGAACAAGCTCTGCGTCGTTATCTGCGACATACGTCAACGGTCTTGAATTGATTATGGATTCGCAATCACACAGCACCGTCGTCATTTGTTCGTAAGTTAAAGAAGATCGGCCCAGTACTCTTCTCAACAATTTTTTAAGAATACCGACCAGTCTCTCCCACCAACCACCCCACCAAGAGGCAGTCGGTGGGTTGAATTTCCACTTAATAAGATGAAGAGCAGTGTCACTTACAACAAGGTTCCAATCCAGTGCACTTAGCAGATTTGAAGCACCCACAAAATTGGAGCCATTGTCACAATAGATAGTGCTGCATCGTCCTCTACGGGCTACGAACCTGCGCAAAGCTAGTAAAAAGGAAGGTGTAGATAAATAATCCACTAATTCAATGTGTACTGCCCGGTAGACGGCACATGTGAATAGACAAACCCAGGATTTCTTATTATCTCTGAGAAACAGTGGCCCCGCCAAGTCAACTCCACAGATCTCAAATACAGCAGCGTCTCGTATACGGTCCTCTGGAAGAGATGGAGTGAGAGTATCGAGCTTTTTTACAGAATGTCTCCTACAAACAATACATTTGGATAAGATGGATCTCACTGTCTTCCTACCATGCAGAATCCAGAATCTCTCTCTTAAAATGTTAAGCAGCATTTGAGTCCCAGCATGAGCATATTTTTCATGATAGTATATCACTATACGCTTTACAACTTCATGTTGAGATGGTAAAATTGCAGGCATTATAAAATCTTCACTATCTTGTCGATACAAAAGTTTTGTTTTCAATCGGATAATATCGTTTTTATCCTTGAAAGCTCCCAGAGTTTTTAACTTTTCATCCTTTTCATTAACGAAGCTTTCTTTCTGTATTATTCTGATAACTCTATACTCAGCTACAGAAATTTCTTCGGAATCAAGGCTACCATATTTTCTACTACTTCTCGGAATACGACTATTATTGATGAATCGAAGTAGCCAGGCAATAATTCTTACAGTTTTGTTGTAGTTCGAAAACTTATGGATAAAGGAACTGTCTATATTTTGAAGGTTCACCATAGATGATACTATTTCCTTTCTCTTTTCCTTTAACACTTCTTCTTCATTTACTGAGAATTCTGATCTAGGCCATTCATCAGATGGGTAATACAGCCAAGGAGGACCTTTCCACCACTCTGTCTCCAATAATTGTCGAGCGGAACAACCTCTGGAGGGTAAATCCGCTGGATTGATCGACCCAGGTACATAATACCAATTTTCTGGTTTACTCACTAATCTAATTTCTCGCACTCTGTTATACACAAATGGTGTCCAGTTTTCGCTACCCTTTATCTAATATAATGCGTTACTGGAGTCAGTCCAAAAGAAGGTGGGAATATCTCCTAATTTTAAATCTGCTATAACTCTTTGCCACAGTCAGGTACCAATAGTGCACGCTAACAACTCTAACCGAGGAATTGTAATAGACTTCAGTGGAGCTACTTTAGATCGTGCTTGAACTAGTTGACATGAAGTTAAGTTCTTACTTTCACTCCTTAAATATATGCAGGTAGCATAAGCTACTTTGCTCGCATCACAAAAGACATGTAAACTTAAATTGCAGGTATCATCAGGGTCTTTTATTAAGCATCTAGGTATAGTAACTTCTTTTAGTAGATCCAGCTGCTTTCTCCACTTTTTGAATTTTTTAGAAATTGCTGATGGCAGCTCTGCATCCCAAGTTGTTTTCATTTCCCACAGTTCTTGTAACATTAATTTCGGATATAAGGTCACTGGACAAGTATAACCAATAGGGTCAAAAATTTTGTGGACTTCTGACAATATTTTTCTTTTAGTAACAGGTCCATTATCTTCACAAACTTCTTTTAAATTTACAGAAAGAGTATCTGAGTTCAAGAACCACTGCAGGCCTAATACTGGGACAACTTTATTTTTTGTACAAGAAGCCTCTTTTGTTGAGGAATGGGGATAATTGTGCTCCCACCCTCTAAGGTCAAACTTCCTTTCTGACATAATATCTGTAGCTACTTTAATGAATTCATGCAATTCTGTCTCCGTTTTTACACTAGTTAGACAATTGTCTACATAAAAGCTGTTCTTAAGTTTCTGGACAATATCCACAGGGTATTTTGAGTTTCCAAGTTGTGCTTCCTCCAAAATCATTTCCAGATGATACTGAATCACAGAATTAAGTAAGAAAGGACTACTTGAAATTCCGAAGACGACACGACAATGTCTATAATATTTCAGTTCATTATTTTCGTCATACCAAAGAAATCTTAAATAATCTTTATCGCTTTCTTGTAGGCGAATTTGTAAAAATGCTTTACGGATGTCCGCCGTAACTCCAAACTTGTTCATCCGAAAACGTGTTAATATTGTAGGAATTAACTCAACAAGGTTTATCCCTTTCTCCAGGCAGTCATTTAAGCTTGGGAAAGCTCTCAGCTTTGCTGAAGCATCAAACACAGGTCTGATTCTAGTTGTGCTATTTTCTTTCACGATATGTCTGTGTGGTAAATAATGAGACGGTAATTGAATCTCGTGCTTAGGAATTTTTTCAATTATTCCTTCTTTTTCCCATTCTTCAAATATTTTATTATAATCATCATATAAATTTTCTTCTTTCAACTTCCGTGCAGTACCTTCCAGTCTCTTTAAAGCCAAGTTATAATTATCAGGTAGTGGAGGGTGATCGGCAAGCCAAGGTAAATGTACCACAAAACGATTGTCTTTGTCGATTTGAACTGTGTTAAGAAAATGCTCTCTGGCGGATTCATGAAGGTCTTCTTTAGTTTTCTTCTCAGAAGGATCTGTAATACCGAGAGTGTCAAGAGTCCACAATTCTGTTATTGTTCGAGTAGTAGAAAGCATAGAATTAGCTACTGAGATTTCATTTACCTCTGAAGAAATCTGGGGTATACGTCCCATTGTGGTCCACCCTAAACGTGTTTCCATTGCTGTTAAACCACATGATAAGGATTTGTAACCACCGGTAATGATTTTTCCGGCTACATCGGCTCCTATTAAGATTTCAATAGGACCTATATAATCATCGTTGACACAAATATTATAGTCAGTAAGCTCTTTTAAATGAATCGCAGGTATTGTCGGTGGAACGCTCCCACAGATAACAGGTTGACTCAGTACTTTAAAATGACAGTTATAAGATCCATCGCAACTTGTCAAATATAAAGTAAACACATCATGCTTGCACACTCCTGTATTTTCTCCTCCGAACAGAGAATGCTGAAGATATTCATAGTCTTCCCTTTTATATTTCATCTCTTTGGCAGTGTTTTTTAAAATGTAAGAGCGCTGCGAAGCAGAATCTATGATGGCTCTTGCCTTCCGTTTTCTCCCATTACCTCTGATTAAAACCGTTAATGTTAATAACATAACACTAGGGCTTTTGGATATATTCGCAAGTGCTTGATCCTCTTTTGAAACATTATCTAACTCTGTAGTTTCTTTTCCGGTTGGTGAGAATGCTGGTTGCTTTATGTTACGACAGAGTGTCTTTTTCCACAACCCAAACAAGTTATCTTTGAATAACACTTACGAACTTGATGACCCGGTTTTAAGCACAGAAAACAGCACCCTGATTTCTCTACGAGATTTTCTCTATTTTTCATCGTCATTTTCCATACCTTCAAACAGTCAGTGGAATTATGGAAATTGCGGCAAAATATGCACTGCTTTTGTTCATTCGAAGAGGTCAAAAGCTCAGCTGCACTAGCTATTTGACGAGTGTCCCCGTATTTGTGTCTATCATTTCCAGCCCTCTTCTCTTTGAACAATTTAAAATTACTCTTGGTCTCAATCCCAAAGTTTTGAGAGGCTAGGATTATGCGCTCCTCTGCCTGCACTTCATCTTGAAGAAAATCAAGAATTGAATCGAGATCAGTCTTTTCAGTAATTTTAGATGTATTTTGATCCTCCTCCTCATGTGATCTATGACTTACAGATCTATATCGTTCCCAAGCTAGAAGCGTTTCCTCAGGTAAAGCAGATTCGACAAGTGGTAAAAGCATCGACGCATACTTATCTCTCGTTACCCCTAGTATTTCAAGCGCACGAAGCTTTGTTTCTAATAAATCATAAAGATTTCTCAAAGATTTTTTCGACATATTCTGCTTTTGGATAACCAATGACAGAAGATCCCTAACATACACCTGTATAAGTAGCTCTTCTCTCCCAAAACGTAATTTCAATTGTTCTATTGCTTTCTCATAACTATTTCCCCCGGGTGGAAAACTTTTAATTAACTCTTCGGCAGCCCTTCCCTTCTCCATACATTGGGATAGATATGCAAACTTATCATGCAGATCTAAATTAGGGTCTTTATTAATTTTCTCAAACTGCCCCCAAAAACTAACCCAGTTCCTTAGATTTCCATTAAATGTAGGCAATTTTATTTTTGGGTAACGTAATAACGTATTTTTCTGAGAATCACTACAATTCGAAGAAACGTCTTCTCTTTTTGAAAGCAAAAGCTGACTCAACTTAATCTGTAATAACCGCCAACGGTCTATATAACATTCGGATTCATCGATCTCTTTTTCAATTAAATCATCTGTAATGTTTTCAGAATAAAGAAACTGTTTAACATTTTCTTCAGAATTTAGCATTAGCGTAGCTTTCTCCTCAATAAGTTTCAGTTTAATTATTTTGTCAGAATTTGTTAAGTTTGTTTCTTCAGTATCGAACTCGTTACAAGCTTTGCTAAACAATCTCCTATGCTGAGTTCTAATTTTCTTTGCTGCTTCCATATCAACTCAAAATTAAGACAAACAAAACAAAACTTACTCGATAATCAGCAGCAGAGTCCTGTCGGCGGACGCCAGATGTTCAGTTTTTATGAACTTCAGAATCAGAAGTTTTTAGATGTAGGGTAAAAACATTCCATAACTTTATCACAAAGTAAAGTTTATTTACAGTTCTAATTTGTACACTCGTTTGTTTTAACTCACAAAACTATACACAGCAATACTTATGGCGTAATAATATATATTAAATTTCTCAAAATAAAAGAAATAGAATCTCAAAGCCATTTAATTGTGTATTAACCAAAAAAGGAAAACATGAACATAAGACTGTTGCCATCGGCAACGTAACTTACAAAATATCAAAAACAAAGATAATAATCATGTAGAGTTTTAACCCAACAGTAGTCACTTATTACTACTAATATATCCTTTCTTTATGGGTGCCTGACGACGCCCTTAAACCTTCTGTAGTGCCCTACTACTTGAAATTATTGAGGGGGAGGCTCCCCCCCTCCTAAAGCTATGTCCCTGACCTGACCTCCAAGTGAAGTACAATGGTAGATCATCTGATTCCCTATACCGGGCTGGCATGCTCGTACTTGTACGCTCCGCATTGTAAATTGGGATTTTACTGAGATGATTTTTTTAAATCATTGATTAAAATCATTTCAAAATGGTGTGAAAAAAGTATTAAAAATTATCATTACTTGGAATGTTTCAAAGGATATTCTGCCAATTAAGTAGTAAATGAAAGAAGTCTTAAATAATTGTTTACAAACCTTTAATTCCTTAAACAATAAAGTACAATAAGCTTGTAAATCATAATATTTTATCAGTACTTCACTTAAAATTTATCTTTAATTAAATCTATTATGTTTCATGTTGTTATAATTTCCTTTGAATATTCAAATTATTAACATTTTTTTTTAATATAAAATAAACACAACAAGCGTAATAAAATTCTATAGGTAAGTGGATAATTCTTTTATTTTCTCATTCTACTTTTACAAATAAATATATAACAAATTGGAGATGAAGGAGAATGAAAGAACGGTAACATATGCTTAAGCGATATTGTGAAAGAATGTATAGGAGAAAAAAAAATTAGTATCAAAATATTAAGCATAGCAAGATCTTCTTCAATAGAAGTTGAAAGAATATTTTCTATTGTTAAACTCATACACAGCAAATAAAAAAAGTCAGTTAGGGATAGAAAATACACGAAATTTTTTTTAATTTGAAAAACTAAATTCTAATAATGCCCCCTGCATGGGTAATAATGCTGATATTTAATATTTTGAAAACCTAATGTGGATTGAAGATATGACTACTCATTCTTGTGACTATGTTTAATCTGTGGGTGTGTGTGAATACAATAGATATAACTAATTTTCATAATTTTTTTGATTAACATACATATACATGCATGAGTTTAGATTTATGTGATTACAGTTATACAAAGTGCAAGAACTGCCATGATATTGGTTTGTTATCTGCGCTATTAACTAATGAAAGTACTTATTTGCATTTTTTTATTATTTATAAAATTACTAGTTTTAATTCTATTGATTAAAGAATAAAAATAGAGATTATGTATTTGAATATCATCTAATTGAAAATCTACAATTCTTGGTAGCCATTCAATACCTTAATGCAGGAAAAAGAAATTAACAAAAATCAGTATATTTATCTTAAATGCTAATAAAAGGTGTAAACTAAAAACGTAATACAGTAAAATAACTTTTATTAGATTGTTGACATGTTTCAGCTAACTCCGAACCATTATCAAGAACAAATGAGAATATTCTATAATTACACACTCTTTGAAGTTATTATTTGAAATGCTATCATTTAATTTTTTTAATTATGCACATTATGTTTTATTTTTATTTGGTTGGTCATTTCCATATTTGTAACCATGGAGTAACTCGAGCCACAATTTCGGTAAGTTAACTGATACTGCATTGTTACATATTGTATTTTTGCATGATTGTATTTTAAAAACCATGCAACTATAGAATATATCTTATTTGTTTTTGATAATGTCTCAGAGTGATCTGAAACATGTCAACAATCTAATAAAAGTTTTTTTACTGTATATTATGTTTTAGCATTTAAAATAAATATATTATTACAAGGTATTAAAATTTATTATATTTTAACAAAAATCAGATTTAAAAATTAAAAAAAAGATTTTAATATTAAAACTAAATTAAACTTTTTATATTTTGTTACATCTTAAATGATAAACATCTCAGTACTTGGGCTAAATAAAAATTTGTAAACCATTTTAACTATGTAAAAATAAATTACATCATTCATAAATAATCAAAGAAGCTTTAAAAGTTTCATTTATCTTATGAGAGAATACCCATGAATAAATCTTTTTACCAATTTTAAAAATTACCTTAAAAGCTATCTCTCAACAAGAACAAGAGAGGAAAATGAAAAAAGCCTCACTCACAGATTTTATTTGCACACCAGAGCAACTAAGACGAATAAACTGTTTTTAATTTTTTAATTAAAAGTTTACATTTTGCACTCTGCTAGCTTTTTAATGTTTTCAATTGATAGTAAAAAAAAAAAATCTTTAATCAAAACCTATTTAAGAAACTGATGTAATAATGAGTTGTCAATATTTTTTGGTAACAACACTTTGATCATTGATTGAAAGACATGGCAATCTCACTTTGTTGCTAAAAACAGCTTAAAATTAAGCCATAATGTAACAGTTTACTGAATTCATGAATGAGGACAAGAAAGTTAGAAAAATGCATACTTCCTTTCCTTCCCGCTTTTGTTGATCCTTAGCTATTTGAGCTGAGAATTTTGCAGCTTGTTCTCCTTCCATCAAGGATACTCTGGCATTGGGCCACAAATACAGAAAACAAGGCCTGCACAAGACATGAAACAGAATATAAATAATAATAATATACTTCATCATATACTTAGATCACCACAAACATAAAATTAAAATTTTATCTATTCTAAAATAGAAAAAAAAACTAAAAAATTTTGAAAAATTGAAAAAATATGTTTTGTACAAAAGATACAAGCAACAAATACTTTTTTAAAAGTCAAAAAGCTTAAGGGTATTCTTATTATCCAAATACAGCACTACATTAATCAAAAAATCTCAAATTCTTAAAGAGAAATTATATAAACAATCCCATTTACTATGAAGCTTACTATGATAAGAAAGTGATTAAGAATTTTTTTTCCAAAAAAAAAAAAAAAAAATGAAATATCACCTTTAACACCCTCTAGGTTTATGACTAATTAAAAAAAGTATCAAAAATCAACTTTAACGATAGCTTTCAAAAGTCAATTATATTTATTTATCATAATTTCTGGCCTATAATCCATGGATCAAACAATCGTGTTTCGGCCCAGAAATTTTTTTCAATAATTGAAGTCAAATATTTACAGTGATTTAGTAAGTTAACTTTTATAAAATAAAATTTCTGGGTCGAAACATGATTGATTGATCTGCGGATTACAGGTCGGAAATTACGGTATGTGTTTCAAAAAAGAGACTGGTCCTTGAAATTAAATAACATTAATGCTTCTTGCTTGAGTGTAACATAATTACAATACAACATCCAGTTGATATATACGGGGAAAGGATTTTGATCTGAATTTGCTAATTTAACTTATCACTCTACAATTAATAAGTATTCCACAATCTTAAATCATGCTTCCTCCAATATGATGATAAAATATGTCTTAAAACATTTAAAGTGATTGATAAAAAAATTGCCTGCTTTAAAGAATTTTGTAAAAATATAATGATCCTAAAATGAAAATTTTCCTTAGGCCATTTTATAAACTGAAGACTTATTATTTTTAAGAAAGTTTTGTGAAAAATACAAAGTATTTCCCATAATTTTTCACATTTGTCAAGCAAGAGTTTATCATAAAAGTGTTTGTAGAAATCTATCATAAGTCAATAAGAATATTTTATAAATATCAACAAACATTTTCATGTTCAATGGGAATAATAATAAAGACATTTCATTAAAAATAATGTAAACACAATTTACAAATACAGCTCAACATTAACAAAATAAATTTGGAACTGCAATTTTTACATTCTTTTTTTTATTTAGCTTAACTTTGTTTATGTATGTAAAGATGGATTTTTTGCAATCAATTCTTCACACACTTACTGATATGCAAGAATTGTAAAAATATTGTATGCAGATGTGTTTTCAATGACAATATAACATTTTAATACTTTTAGAACTTAATTATAAATTAATACATTAATATTAAGGCATTTTCCTGTCAGCCAGGTGCAGATGGTAAATTTCGAAATATTCTTTATGGTTACAACCAGGACCTATGGTGGCCAGGTCGCCACTGGCAACCAAGTTATTTGATTCAGTATTTTTTTTTTTTTTTTTTTTTAACAAAAATTGATCTGAAAAATGAGCAAAAATGGCATTTTCTCTCTCTTCTCTTGTACTTTAAATGAGAAAACTAGGTTTAAAAGTCATTTTAAACATTTTTTCCCCTTTTCCATCTCATGCATAGAAGACACCAATTTTTGCTGCTCTATCCAGTTAGCAAGCCACGTGATTAGAATGTGGGGAGAGGGGGTTTAATAAAACAGTAAGAAATAGTGTTAATCGAACCTCTGTGGCATCTAAAATTGGATACAATGCTAAAAAAGCTTAAGTTTTTTTTGGAAATTTAAAATCATATTTTTCTGTTCAGATTTAAAACTGATTAATCTATCACATTCATTTTGAGGAATAACAACATATAAGTGATTATAAATAATTCATTTGAAGTAAATATATAAAAATAAATTATGCAGCATTTTAAACAATGTAACTAATAATTCTAAACTATGCTTGTTATTATTTGTTCTCAATTAATTCATCAAAAACTTTTGTGCATTTTGAAAGTCAATGACGGGGGAGTAAATATTTTTTACTGGCTACCAGATTTTATGAAATTTGTAAAGACCTGGTTATAACTATAGTACTTTTCACCAACGCTGGCGTATGATCTTCATTGACCTTCACGGCATGGGAGGGTTTTTCTATTGTAACGAGTTCTAAACTCCCCAGTAGGTTACCTCTTTCCCCACTACATTTGAGGTTGTTTCAACCCGATCTCTCAACCCCACACACAAAACAGAAGTGAAGTGGAAAAAAAGAGATAGCTACGATTTCCAGAGAAACCACTGAGGGTCAGTATGAAGGGCACGCGCCTATTAAAAAAAAATGAAGTATATATATGAGTTAAAACAACAACAGAGTTAATGATGCACCAAATCACATTTAAATAAATATGCTAATTGGTTGTAAAACTGCTAAAATGAAATATTTTACAAACTAAAAAGTATAAAATAAAATGCAAATAATAATAAAAAAAAATACAATATTTTTTAAAATATGCTTTTATCAATTAATTGTTTAAAATTAATTAAATTTTGATTATATTTTTAGAAAACAATTTAGAAATACTGAATAAATAGTTTAAATAATTCTTTTATTCCTTTTCTGTTGCCATATCTTAAAAAAATAAAATAAAAATCGGGGCAATGCCAAATTAACGTATTGTATTAACGTATATTTAAGCAAAGTAATTTAGAACTTTGATTATTTAATGAAATGAGCAGACATCCATAATAAATAAATAAACTAACTGTTAAACTGCATAAGACAAAATTTATAAAAAATATCCAGCTAGTCAATAATAAAAATCATTTTTAGATATAATAACTGGAAATACTCAATAAAAGAAAAAAGAAAAGAAAAGAAAAAAATAGTTAGAAATGCATAAAAAAGCAATATAAACAAAAAGGATTGGTAAAATATGCAATTTTTTCCGACAAACTGTTAAATTTTGTATATGGACAAAGACAAAATAGTAATAAAAATAACTGACTTTTTACATTTAATTACCGAATTCTCCCAGAAAAAAAAAAAAAAAAAGCCCTTAAACTGCAAATTATGTCTTCTTTCAATTTATGTTAAACAAAAAGACTCAGGGGGTCATCTTCATACTACAATTGTACCAAACCCTGAAATTTCCAATTCAAACACCTAATTTGGGTATAATATTTGGATTTTTAAATTAATTTTACCTGATGATACCAATTGGGAAATCATTCAGTCAAGAAGTTTTAGGAATTATAAAGGTTTGAAAGTTCAGAACTCCTAATGTTCAATTCATTTGTAATCATAAAACAGTTGCAATACAGGTAGGCTTTGAGTATAACTCAAGAACTACTTTGCAGAATGAGCTGTCATTTTGGATTTGCCTGTTTGAAACTTCTAGAAATCAATTGCTGTTAAAAAATTCATAGGTTACGATGCATTGATGTTTTGAAAATTTATGTTGAATATATATTTTTTTAAATATATATATATATATTCATATAATAATATATATATAATTATTTTATTTTTACTATTACTAGCCTGCTTTAAAGAAGAATATCAAAAGTTGATATTTAGGTATTAAAAAGTGTTGCCGTATGAAGTACACAGCCCATACTTTTATGTGACTACAAACCATCCATGACATGTTATATTAATTCTAATGAGTCTTTTTTTATCAAGTTGATGTTTATTACACCTTTATATTACCACTAAATAAGGATATCATTAAAAGTTGTTATTTAGGTTTTAAAAAGCCTTGGCACATGCAGCACCTGTATATGTTACTACAAACTGTTGGTATTTTTAAAAGTAAATTTAATGCACAACTTTCCAATATTGAAACTGAGTAAATATTAACAACTATTAGCATTATAAAATCAGGGATGAGACTGACAAAAGAGCAAAAAAGAGGAAATGACGTGTGATGTAAATATCGAGCAAAAAAGTTAAACCGATGCGTGAGGTAAAAATCGAGCAAAAAAGTTAAAATGATGAGCGAAATAAAAATTTATGTCATTAATTTGAATTCAAAATGAAACATATATAGAAAAATACATTAAAATAAAATAAGAACACGAATAAATATAATAAGAATAGCTAATTCAAAATTTTATTAATAAATTCTCTGATATAATTGACAAATATTAATATGAGAATTCCTCAAAAATGTAAAACTACTCTTTAAAATTTTTATAAACCCATTTAAAAATCTACATACTTTCACTCAAAACATAAATTAATACATATGACTAACTAATGTTTAACGTGTCGCCCAGCTGCAAAAAACATTTGGAATCGACGTTGTAGCAAATTATTTGTATGAAAGTCTAGTCATATTTTCCTACATAGAAGTTAGTTTTTAGGCAATGAAATTGAAAATATTACAAACAAAAGATTTTAAAAACATAATTTTTACCTTTTTTATTTTTTAAATCTTGCTCGCTAACAATACTAGCATTCACTAAAAATTTATTTTTAACATAATAAGTACCGTAATTTCCGGCGTATAATCCGCGGATCAAACAATTCAGTTTCAAACCAGAAATTTTATTCAATAATTGAAGCCAAATAGTTACAGTGATCTGGGAAGTAACACTTTATAAAATAAAATTTCTGGGTCCAAACATGATTGTTTCATCTGCGGATTATATGCTGGAAATTATGGTAATACGAGAATAGATGGTTGATGGATATATCTTCAACGAAAAACTCTATTATGTGCTGATATTTAGAATTTATCGGCCATTTCTTTCACAATTGTGGTTCTTTTTGTACTTGTGCATACCTAATTTATTACTACAGCACCATTCAGGAATATTTTTTTAAATAGAGATATACTGCATGTTATGAAGCATTTAATGGAAAACTGATCCACTAAAACTAAAAGAGACGAAAATAAATATTCCGCTTTATTGATTCTTTGATCCATTCCATCAACATTTAATTTGATAGGTTGTAGATTATCTATATGATTTTGGGGCGTTACTACGTCTGGCAAAATGGGAAATCAAAACAACATGCCGTGCATTCAGTATACGGAGTTTCTTTCACCCATAATACTTAGTATTATCAAAATGGGAAAAAAGATGATGCATATTTCTTTTGCGACACAATAATTAAATATAAATTGAAAAAGAGACGACGAGATTAAGCACTTAATCCAACATGAGATTTCAAATCCTACTATCTACTTTCCCGCATTGTCGGTAAAAAGTAAACAAACGCAGCTCATCTACACTACTTATCGAAAGCCACGACACTTCATGCTCATTGGTCAGTTGAATCGCGACTACTCCTACTGATGATGTGCCGTCAAACGTACTCACCAATCATAGAGGAGAAAGTGTTCAGGAGTTCATCTGAAAGACAGGTTGGTTGGTTGGTTCCGTTTGACGCATTAAAAATGTATTTATTCACTATTTATTCGACTTTTGTTGACTATTTAATGAGTTTTTTTAAGAATTTCTTTTTAACATTATTTATACATGTGTACATTTAATTTTTACACTTGCTTCCATTATTTATTAAATTTATAAAAAAAAATAAAGGAAGTTGCATATTAACTAGTCGGATGTGCCAATCCCAAAACTTTCTTCTATCTCACTCGAATTTTGCATATACACTAAAAAGAATCAGCACCAATTTATATTAAGGTCTAACTGAATCTAAAGTTTTATTAAATTCTGTGCAGTTCTTGAGATATGACTATGCAAAATGGAGAATAGCAGTGCCACCTGTTGGGAGATTTAAACAAAAACCTAATCAACAACTTATGACAACGTCTAACTGAATCTGAAGTTTTCTGAAAATAAGTGCATTAGTTCTTGAGATAGAGCTATTGTGGAAATCACAAAAAATGCAGCATAGCAGTGCCACCTGTAGGGCGATTTTCACCAAAAACGAATCAGCACTAATTTATGTCAGGGACTAACTGAATTTGAAGTTTTATTAAATTTTGTGCATTAGTTCTTGAGACAGAGTGCCCACAAAATTTTTGTCACATACAGACAGACAGACAGAGTCACAGACAGACATTTTCTAAAAAACAGTCAAATCATGTTCAGGACCTTCTAAAATGTATAAATCTGTCGAAAAGCGGAA
This sequence comes from Maratus michaelseni, assembly GCA_963931845.1. Taxonomy (NCBI): domain Eukaryota; kingdom Metazoa; phylum Arthropoda; class Arachnida; order Araneae; family Salticidae; genus Maratus; species Maratus michaelseni. Next base: position 31,590,415 of record OZ007599.1, read on the forward strand.
GTAAAAAATTTTCACAAATCCAATACTTTCTTCTTGTAAAGATAGAAGAAAGTAAAAAGAAAAAGAATCCTTGCTAATTCTTTTGGAAATAATGTCTACTATTGCAGGCATGAAAACAGGAAATAGAAAAAAAGTAGACGATTTTTTCTTTAATACAAATCAACATCAACAATTTCTTATAATATAGACTCATACATTTATAAAATAAGTGAAATATAACTGCACGTATGATTGTTATTTTCTTTTGATAACTTAGAAAATATTACAAACAAGAAACAAATTTAAATTAACAGTAAATTGGGTTATTTGTATGATGTGTAGGTTCATTGAATTAAAAAAAAAAAAAAAAAAAAAAAAAAAAGAGGATTTAAGACAGTTTGACAAAGGTGTAAACCTGATGAATTTGTGCAAAGTACAGTGATTAATTTTTCAAAACAAATATTATTCTGGAGGGCTTGGCTGCTCAAGAGTCCCCCCCCCCCCTTGATCTCAGGAGCAGTTCAGAAACAAGTTCCAAAATAGACAAAATGTCTGGAGATTATATTTACCAGACCCTTCTACCCCTTCATATGCTTCTCATATTTTCCTTGCATTTTTGCATGAATTTAGATAATTTTCAATATTGCTTTTAAAAAAAGGTGGAATTCTACCTTTTGTTTGAAATCTTTCATTCTTGCTATTAAATGCTATACATAAATTATGTTTCAGAGGTCTTCTACACATTAAAAATTGTACCACCTTTCATTTACCCAATTGGTAAAACCCACTTTTGACACTTTATTTTAAATTCTTGGATCAACTCAGACCAGAAAAGCAAATAGTTTATGCATGTTTCTTAAATATTTATATGATTACAAAAGAAAATGTGCCTTGCGTTTAATAATAAATAAATTTTTATATATAAAATTAAGATCTTTCAGGATAATAGTACCAGGGTGATTCAAATAGTAACATTAAAAAAAAGGTGCGCAAAAAATACACATATAAATTAAATTAATATTAAATTTTAAAACTGTATACAACTTTTCAAGTTATTTTCTTTTCTGTGCATGCAAACAATAACTGGACACAGCCTTCTTATGCTACTGAAAAGTAAAATTTTTCTATATCTCAAAATCTCATAAGAATAAAATGTAAATTTGTATAGCCATGTTTTGAAAATGCTGACTCTTTAATGTATAAATTAATGTGAGACTTAATTCATACATATTTTTAATAGAAATTTATTAATGATTTTCATAATTAAAAATATGCTTTTGAATAATAATAATAATTTTTAAAAAGGCCTAGATTATGTTTCTTATTCAACTTAAAAAGGGTTAGAATTTTTTTTATTATTTAATACAGTCGAACCTCGTGAACACGAAATCGCTTAACGCGAAATCTCGCTTAACACGAAATAACGCTGAGGTCCCATCAAATGAGTCTGAAAATCAATGTTAATTAATTTGTTTAACACGAAATAGAATTTCGGAAGAAGGCGAATTTTTTTTAGCTCCAAAGTCAAAACATGATTCCTTACGCAATGTTTTCGATATTTCAAACTTATATGTCACATCCTTTTACTAAAAATGGAATTTTCTCATGGTTTGAAAAATATCTAAAGTGGAAAAGGGTTACAGAAAATCGTGAAATACTGAATTCCTGACTAATCTCTGCTTTTTTTTTTTTATCTCTGATATGAGCATGTGTTCCCACATTAACCATATGAGCTATAGATCAGTCACAATGAAAGTTTGGATGAGGAAATTTCTTTTTTAAAAGTGATTGTTCCATTGCTCGTTTGACTTTATTGACAGTGACATAAACCGGGTTTCTGAATTCCCTTATCTGTGAGTGAAAGAAGTGACAATCCCTACTTTACCGCCTGAGTAATATAATTGAAACTCTGTTTGCAGTAGCTCTGTAGAATTCTCTGAAAGGTGAGTCAAAAACAGCAAGCTGTATCTTTAGAAACCAAGCAAAAAATTTAAATGAAGTTAGCGATAAAGTGCTAAAAAAATCAGAAAATGTGGCAAAGTATGGGATACCTACAATTCTTCTACAATTGGTCCTCTCTACAATTTTAAAGAATCGTGAAAAGATTGAAGCAACTTATGCTGCGAGTCAATTCAAACCAGCAAGAAAACGAATGTGTAGAAGAAAGAATGAATAAATTGAAATTGCTCTCTTGCGGTGGAAAAAAAAGGCAAGAAGACAGAACACTGTTTTAACTTTTGCAGTTTTGCCAGAAAAAGCAAAGGCTTGTGCTGATGCTCTTGGTGAGAGCGATTTCATATGTTCTAACAGAGGACTGACAATATTACAAAAGTGCGTAGAATTGTCTGCAAAAAGATATGTAGTCAAAAAACGGGACATTCTTCCTTAAACAATGCTTTTTCCTAGTACACTTGCAAAGATGAAGATGTCCTGACTTCGGATGTGACGACAGTTGAAGAAATAATTGTTGAATAAAAAAGGATGACAACATTGAATTGTCAGACAGGGATGAAAAAATTGACATAGAATGGAAAAATTTAGTGCCATTAAATGAATCTACTGTAGCACTGAAAACTGTACAATGTTTCCTTACGGAACAAGAGGATGCTTCCCGAGCTTTGGACAAATTAGATGAGGTCCATACGTTCCTAAAAGAAGTACTCTACAAAAAATTGAAAAAAGTCAGTAACAGACTTCAAAAAATGATTAACAAGTAAATACATGTATTATTGCCTAAGAAATTTTGATTAATTTGTTAATGGAATTTTCTATTTCTTATTAATTTATGATTTTATGAGCAGGGATATATTTGTAGGTTAATTTATTTAGTTTTTATATCTAACATAGATGGCGCCACTATTATGACGGTTAACACGAAAAAAATTCGCAGCCCCTCCAATTTTGTGTTAACGAGGTTCGACCGTATTTCTCCTTCCTTATTTTCTCCTAAAATAAGATACTGTATAAAGAATGTTTTAAAATTTCAGTTTTCCCTCAAAAAAAAAAAAAAAAAAAAAGTATTTATATAGAAATTAATATCTTTAAATGCCATACAAATATACATTAATTGGTATCCAAAAATTCATTTATTTGCTTTTTTTTTTTTTTTTCATTTTCTGATGTACTTTCAGTCATAAGATTTTATTTTTTTAAATTAACCTGGCTGTATCTAAAAGTTCAAATTTTCTTCCTAAGGATATAATTGCTTGATAATCTGTTTTGTATGCATATTAGCTTTATAAAAAGAATATTTTAAACATTTTTCCAGAATTCAAATATTGTAGTTTAATGCTGTTTTAAAATTTTATAGAAAGCCAGTTTTTATTTTGTTTTAGTGATTAACACAGAGATAAAATGTTTAATATGTACAGCCCCCTTGCCCTTAACACATAAAGATAATTACAATATTATTGTTAACATGGGTTCGAAAAGAAATGAGAAAATATGATATAACATAAAATTGCAACCATGAAATGCAGTTTGGCACGTAGGAAAAAAATTGCAGGCGTCATTTGACGCCTTACTTAGAATTCCTAATTTCTAACCCTGAACTTATCTGATTAAAAAAGAAACATATCAATCTGATGACTTTTTGGGAAGATATAAATTAAAGTTTGCAACATGGATTTAATATTAACATCCCCATATTTTAACCCCTTCTACAAAGATTTAAGAAAAAGTACATAAAGTATACATATATTTTTTTTATGGGGATATTTGATCAAAGGAACTCAAAGTATCAAAAGTAGGTGTTACCATTTGAAAAATAAATGGAAGTTGGTATAATTTTTAATATGCAGATGACCCACAAATTATAATTTATACATAAATAATATACATTATATACATTTAGACATTAACAATAAACATTATTCTCTGTCAATTGGTACCTGCCTTTTTTTCTGAGGACTATACATTAAATAAGCAAAACTGGAATAAGGAGACCTTGAATATCATTGATGTTAACTTCTTTCATTAGGTAAGAAGATAAATAATGTCGGTACTTAAATTATTATTTTTTTAAGTAAAAAAGACAACTAACTATTAACTATTAGATTATAATTTTGAAATAATTAGGTAGTTAAGAAACAACCAGTATTTAAAAAAAAAACTCAAAAAACATATTGGAGAAATCATATGATGCTTATAATAAAATACAACAGTGTTTGTTCATGCAAATTAATATTTTATAATACTGATTAAGGGTAAATTCAGGCAAAATTTGGGGATTATTCAGGGTCCCTTCACAAAAATCCATTTAATAAAACTGGCTCCTTCACAAAATTCCTCTTAATAAAACAGATTCCCTTCACAAAATTCCTTTTGATAAAGTAGGCTCCTTCACAAAATCCCATTCCATAAAAACATACTCTTCATTAAAGATTTTTATTTTGTAGGTTTTAAAATGTGTAATTTGCAGACAAAACAAGTTCACAAGAAAAGAAAACTCTAGCAGAAGGACTTAGAAAAGTTGTTAATAAATGCTTGATTCAAATTTGAGTAACTGGACTTCATTTTTCTTTACAAAATTTTTTATTTTCCACAAAAATATAATAACCTTCACAAAAATAACTCACTTTTCAGAAAGTGTGCCCCCACCCCCCCCCCCCCCAAAAAAAAAGAAAAACCTGCATTGACCCTTGCTGTTACAAAGTAATTTGACTTTTCAGAAGTGTCAAAGGTATAAAAAAGACACAGCCACTTTGATTTAGGATGAACAAAATAGTTAATATGAAAAACATTTTTATGTAGATTTAAATTATAATATTATGTATAAATCATAAATGTATGTATAAATCATAAATGTATGTATAAATCTTATGCATATATATATATTTAAAAAATCAGCATGGTATAATATACAAGGCAGATAAGGCATGTTAAAAAAAAGAAGATATGTATATAAACCGAAGCAGATATTGGGACTTAAAAAGGCAGATTAACTTAAAAATTACATATAAATAAATAAGATGTATTTGAAAATAAACCAGTTACTAATGTTTCACCATACAAGGTTTTAAATTCATCAAACTGACTTCCATCTACAATTCTTGAAATAACCTAGCTAATAAAACATAAAAATTAAGTATGCTAAATATGTGACGACAATGAAAATTATTAATGACATATAAGAAAATTAGAGGATTATCTTAAAATTTTCTGTTTACTATTATATTTTTTAGTAATTTGATTTATTTTCCTGAATAAAATAATATCACTATTCTAAATGTAACAATTTTCATCATTAAAACAAAAAAAATTCTGTCATTTCACCTGTTTTCCTTTATTAACACAGTAAAATTAATTTTATATTTTATATTTTGTGACACAACAAAAATTTCAGATATTTTTTTCATTAAACAAAATATGAAATATTTAGTACATTCCCAAACTGAAAACAGACAAAGCTTTTAAGAATAACACTTACAACTTCATTCAAAGAATTGTTGAGTGGCCAGTGACCATTCAAATAACATTAGACAGTGTTTTTTTTTCTATTAAAAGTAACTTAAAAAAAAACCCATGAAACTGACTTCAAGTGATCATTTTTTAACTTACTACACTGATATATATTTATTGCATGCAAGAATTTAGTGACAGAGGTTTGACACAACAAAGTGTTTTTAGTAGCAACCTTTTATCCTTTGTCTTAACTGTTTACAATGTTGTCTTATCTGTTTAAACCTTTTATCCACATTCATTTTTAATCACACTGTACTGTTGCCAATATCACTCATTTCAACCATACCTTCAAATTTTACTGTCTTTACATAAAAAACACTATGCATGATATGTCACTTCCCCACCCCCACCTCCTTACTAGCTCACAACAAAAATGGAAAATCATGCGTCAAGCATAGATTATGTAACACTTTCCAATGCTTCCAAAAAAATTTTACAAATCATTACCGTTTAATAAGCTGAAAGACAACATCTAAGTAAACAAGTTGGAAAACGCATAACATATTTAAAAACTTAATTTCAGGAATTTCCAACATATACAATATTCAAAAAAATAGCCGAATACTTTTATTCAGCCTTGTATATGATATATAGATTTGCATATAGACTACATAGGATGTTAATTTTAGTTTAGTTAGGAAACGCGTAGCACAGTTTAAAATTCTTCTTCTGGAGTTTCTGTCAATAAACAGAAATGTGTTCGCAAACTTTTGTGAATAGAGAATTTATATATACCAAGTAATAGACAAAAAGTGAGTTAAATTTAAAATCGCGTTCAGTAACTTAAAACGCACTTCCAGGAATTATTGTTAACGGGCAGTAGAGAATTCTTTTATGTGTCCCTGTAAATGAATGATGACTGCTATACACACAATATTCTGTAGTAAGCCTTTTGTAATGCACCTTATTGATATATATAAATTTCAATGCTTTTAAAATAATGAAACATTATTTAATTAAACTGCAAACGATTTTTCTCCATAGACGTAATGTAACGGAATTCTTTTGACTGTCCCTGTAAAGTAACTATAAGTGCCATGCACACCCTATTCCATATTAAGCTTCTTGTAATGCACCTTAGTGATATATATCAATTACAATGTATTTGAAATTGTGTAACATCATTAAAATAAACCGCAAATGATTTTTCCCCATAGACCATAATGTAACGGAATTCTTTTGAGTGTCCCTGTAAAAAAACTAAGTGCTACACACTTCAGTTGAAATAGAGAACATGCTATAGATAACGACAATAACATATAAAAATTGCAGCACAATCCGAGCATATTTACGGGAGTTAGAGCACAGACAGACAAACCGAAGTCATAAACACTTTTCAACTAGGTTGGAAAGTGTTAAAAAATAGAGTCATTGCCCACACCTGAAAGGATCTCCCAAGTATTAATGATGAAAATTCAAACTTTTAAACAGTACAAGCTATCTTTTTAAGCATTAAAAATATCATTTTGAAGTGTTGACATATATTTTAAGTTCATTTTTTGAAACTTAAAAAAACAAATTTTTACAGTATTTTAAAAATTTTTTACAGAAATTTTTAGATTTATAATATTCAGTCGTTGACTATGACATTATATATTAGAACATTTTGAATCAACTTGCTCTTTCATAAAATTAAGACAAAAGCAAAAATGCTGTTCTAGTGATAAATAATTGTTTGAGCCAGGCCCAGGCTCGATTTTTATACTAGTTTTCGGGCTCGCACTCAAAGTGAAAATTTTATTTATTCATAAATTGAAAAAAAAGAAAAAAAAATGTTACTATTTGAAAAACAAGAACATAGTCCAAGTTTCTTAAAATGTTTTACAATCCTCTGAAAATGAATTTGAATTGTTATTGATGGGATTTAAGAAGAAATAGTCTATCTGATTATGCAGCCTTTGGCACAGTCAGTGTTAGAACACAAAGAAGCTGTGGATCGATCGTTGCTTTGAAGCCATTTACCAGAATGACTGGAAAGCAGAACTCACATCCTTCTGTTATAGTTGTACAAACATATTTTAAAAGAATAAGAATTGTGACTTTTGTAGGTATCTGTCTGTGGCTGGATATAAATAACAAATATGCAATTTTAAACAAATTTTCAGGGAGATGAAAATCATGAAGCATTGGCACGAGGGAGTATTTAGGATTAATACGTACTTATTTCTATGCAAGATTTTTAAATGACAAAATTGAAGCAATTTTAAAATGCTATTAACAATTTTCTACTACATACTTTTGGTATAGGGCTCAGTGTCTGATGACAGAAATATTTTTGAGATTGGATTTCAAATCATTGAGCCCAGGCTCTGAAAAAAGAACCAAAATTCATCTGTAATGCGAATCAATCATTCTGTGTTAAGTGATTTATTTTGAAGACATTTGTTATGTTTTTAATGTCTAATTTAAACAATTTAAAGAGTACAGGAGACATTAAAGATCTTTCTGAAGTTATTACAACTGATTAATCTAACTTAAGGGGAAAAAATGAAACTTGAGTGATTTTAAATTGCTCCTGTTAATTCACTGGAAAATTTTGCATTCATTCACTAGTAAGAACTGTTCATTTACTTGGTTTTTGTATACCGTATTTTCAGGAATAAGCACTGCGGCGCATACGTGTTTAAAAGTTCAAAATATCGGCGATGCGGCGCATACGCAAGGGCGGCGGGTACAATGATTTTTTTTCTCAAAATTGCAAAATCTGGATATTGTAAAAAACAAGCCTTCATTTCATGTTTTTTTTAGTCTTACTGCCTCAAATACACTTTTAAACACATGGATTCATTAACATTCATTCATATTTCACCTTTATTAATTAAATTTAATTATTTAATCTCAGTATAAAGTTCATAAACAGTACATATCACAATATATCTTTATTATAGAAACGTAATTACTATAGTCAAAATATATTTAACTTACCCATATTTCTCTATTTTCTGTTCCATATTAATAGCTCACTCTTTAAAAGTATTTATTGTATAATTAAAGTAAAAATAAAATACAACGTTAAAACACCAGTATAATTGAATCTACAGTATACCGGTTTCGGTAGCATATAGCATACCCTCCTCAGTGCTGAAGAAAATGGAAATTTGCTCATATATATAGAAATGATAGAAGATTCAAGTGACAGGTTTATTAACCAATAGGAAAACGGAGGGTTCCACGCAAACAGCCAATAGGAAAATAGAGTCAACCATCTATTTTCCAAGTGGCTCAAGGCCACTTTTTGAGTCTTTTTCATTTTTTTTTGTGGCATTTCCAACTTTTTCAATAGGGTTTCTGTTTGCATCTGATTGTTCTGTAATCTCTTCCATATTTTTTTCTGGATCCAATTGTTTCAGACATCTTTCACTCTCACTGTTATTATTACGATCTGAAAGCTTCACACAATTTTCGGAATTTTTATCCCGAATCTGCTTTAGCCATTTATCCATATCAAACTAGGCTTGAAAAAATAACATTACGTATGCAAATTATAAATAGAGAAAACACACGTTGCAATCGCACATCAAAGAGAAAGCATAAACAAGCAGCGAACACGCCACGCTAGCACGCAGTCACGATTGAATCAGCATGGACAAGTTTAGCTGTATTACTGCTTCAAGAGTCAGTGAACGCAACAGCGAGATACAGCGAAGTAGTTGCGGTGCAATTGTTGAAACGGAAATTTTAAAAACAGCATTTTATACCTTTTAAAATAGACGTAAGTGAATCATTTAATTAGTTTGGAATATTATTTAAAATGCATCCGGGGAAAACTAATTCTGCCAAATCTTAAAAGCAGCTGCTCATGCACGTATACAGCAAGCAGCACTGACGTCATTCTCGCAACCAATGAGCGATGCAGTTACTGACAAGAGTTAGGAAGTAACACGTTTGTCTATTTATAGTTGATTACAGAAGTCTGAAAATGAAAGAATAGTCACAAACTAGCTTCTGCTATGGAAAATTGTTATAATTTTTGTATGGATATCGTTTTTAATGTCTTAAAAAAGATTTTAACAGGGGAAAAAACGAAAAAAAGGAATAATCCGTAATTTTTAATCGATGTCCGTAACACCGTAATTTTTTATGTGAATCCGTAATAGTTACGGACAATCCGTAATACTTGGCACCTCTGTGTAAGTCACATAGGTGGATCTGCCTGAAACTCCCTGCAATATTGCTTTTGTACTTCTGTTACATTTTCATACTTGCAATAGTATTTTAAAAGAAATTTTCTTTTTTCAAAAGTTAATCTCAGTCCACTCATTATTTATTGCCAATTAATTGCACTTTAAAAAGAAAGAAAACTTAGAAAGTTATGACCCATTAAACAGCGTATGTATACATTTTTCTGATGCACCCTGTATTATACGATAAAATTAATCTCGTAAAACTAGTTCTGCCATAATTTTGAAATCCGGGGTCTTTATGTTTTAGTGGTCATTTCTTTTTTATACTGTTTATTATATTGTTTCTCAATTATAACTGAAAACATTTTTTTTTATTACAAAAAATACCATCTATTTTTTTTTTTTTTTTTTTGAAAATTTTCATAAATTATTCAATTATTGTTTTTTAGGTGTAATTGAGAGAGAACATAAGTAATATAAAGAAAAAATCCCTACTCAAAAATAGGAAACCAGGACTTCGAAATGATGATAAAATTAAGTTTTGCAAGATTAATTTTGTTATACAGTATTAAAACTTTTGTTATTGTTTTTTACAATTTAATAAATATTTTTCATTTCTATAAAATGTAAATAAATAAATGCAAAAAGAAATAATAGTCTAAATGAATTATAGGCAATCCACAATCAAACTTCAGTCAATTTTCATCATTTAAAAGCTTTCTACTCCCCTTAAGAATGAAAAAAAAAACTACTTTAGATTTTTGATAACTGAACTTTGAAATTGGAAAACTAAAGAAAAAAAAAATATTTCAGAAATAGCTGCTTTAAAAATAGTTTGTAAATCAATAACTTGATAAACTTGAATAATAAGCAACACTCACTTCACGAACATCAAAAGTCTTTTTTAAGTTGTCTCCTACAATACCATACGGATCATCTGCATGAAACAACAACTCTTCAGGCTGGCTAATGTCAACCTTCAAAATTTAGAACATTGTTAATTCAAAGTGAAAAATAAAAGAGAAAAAAAAAATACAGTCTTTTAAGAAGATTGTTTATGTGACAATATAGATAAAGAAAAATTATAATGGAAGCTTGAATATAATTAATTACTTTCTGTATCAAATAAAAAATAGTAGAAACTTTTAAATAACATATTTAATGAGTAATTTGTGTCCCTCCTTATTTTACGCATACCATACTTTTGAGAGAAAATTATTGTAAAAAACAAGGATTCACATTAATTTAAAAGAGAGAGATTATATTGCAATAGTACAAAATATATTTACGAATCTTTGAAATTGTTATACATTTTGTTAAGAAATGGTGAAAAAAGTGCACAAAATATGCAAGCAAATAGTACAATAAATGTGAAAAAAAGAAACAAACAGAAAACATAATTAACAGAAATGCAATAGCACAAATGAGAAGAACATTAAAAAAGCTTCATTAGTTTCACTGTTGAAATGTGTCATCACTATTTTTATTTATTTATTTTATATGCATATGTCAAAATATCAAATTTATTATTATTTACAGAGATGATTTTTTACTAATTCAAATAACATTTTAATACTGTAGCAAATATCAATAACATAACGAATATAATCATTATGCGCAATGGACTTTTGCCTGTAAAATGAATTTAACTTATTTGCCGAGAAAGCTGAGATGGTGCATCTGTTCATGTTCACACACGCTAAGATCCTATCTGCATTTTTATGCTTTTAAATTGTTTTCTGTTGTTTTATTATTTAAATATATAACAGATGGTAAAATTGCTTTAAAACTTATCATGCATAAATGTTTCAATATACCTATTTAAATTTCAACATAATATAATAAAATAACTTTTATTTGTTGTATTCTTCAAAATGTATTGTGAATAGATACGTTTTTGCATTCTAAACATTCAGTTATTGTATCTGGGTTTTGAGAAATAAATGATCCAATCAATACGCCAAGTGTATTATTTAGTCTTTTCCTGTGTGCCAAAAACCTAAACATTGGTTGTATTTTCTTCAGCAATACTCGTAATTGGTGATTTAGATAAGGAGATCAATATCTCATAGCTGTATAATAAATTATAACACCTTGCAATAATATATTACTTTTAAATGCTAAAGGTGTAAAATTAACAACTTAATATAAATTAAAATAACTTTTATTAGTTGTTTTACATGTTTTGACACTTTCCGAGTCATTTTCAAAAACAAAATGAAAACATTCTAAAGTTGCATGGGCTTTGAAGTTATTATTTTCATGTACTTTTTTTTTTAAATTACGCATGTTATCTATTATTTTCTACTTGGTTGTTGAGTTGGTTGTTGGCTAGAGTTACTCCATGGTCAAAGATATGAAAATAAACAACCAAGTAAAAAATAATAGATAACGTGCGTAATTAAAAAAAAAAGTACATGAAAATAATAAATTCAAAGCCCGTGCAACTTTAAAATATTTTCATTTTGTTTTTGAAAATGACTTGGAAAGAGTCGAAACATGTAAAACAACTAATAAAAGTTATTTTAATTTATATTAAGTTGTTAATTTTACACCTTTAGCATTTAAAAGTAATATCTCACAGCTGGCAAAGAAACTCAATTTGTCAACTAAAAGTATTCTCAAAGATGGCAGCGAACATGTTAAATCAAGAAAAAAAGTGAGCTGAAAAAATAACTGAAATCAACTAAATATTTAAAAAAATAGTTATAAGTATCGCTTCTTGTTATATTTGCCACTCATATTATAATTTTTTTCCTTGTTTATAATACATAAAAAATTATTATATAAAATAGTAATTCAGGAATTAATTTGCACACTGTAAAGTAAAAATATCATTCTTTACAATTAGAAAGTGACTTTTTGCATGTTAATCAATTAAGAATTGAACACATTCTTTGGTCAAAAATATTAAATGTTCCCATCTCCCATAAATTGTTGTATTAGTTTTGAAATACTTTGTACATACACACACATAAAAATTTGAACTCATTGTTAATAATCTTATTAAAGTGTCACAACTATATAAAATTGAGGCTTTAACACATGAACAATCAGTAATAAAATAGAAACAATATTCAAAATTAATGCATAGATTTAATTTAGAAAAATGTCTTTGATATAAACTAACAAATTTAGCAGCAATTTTTTTAATTATGATATAGATGACATCTGTACAATAAGCAACTTCTTAGCAATTTTTCAATATTTGTACAATTTATTTAATACAAAAAAGCCATTTATTTATTTTCATTTACAAAGTAAACTGCATGTAAAACACAATAATAAGAATAATAATATATATATATATATATATTAACATTCTTATAACATTGCTGCTGAAGCACATGATTTTATGAATGTTATTTTGTTTTATTACCTCAATTCTTTTTATAGCAATTTTAATGGTACTATCATTACCAAGTAAAATGTAAATTTACTTAATTATCCACTACAGCTCATTTTTAGCTTTACACATTTTTAAATTTCATTTTAATTCACTTAATATAAGAATTATAGCTGCATTTGTGCATTACTTCTGCATTAATTTTCAATCTTCAATTTGTTTACATGTTGTTGATTTGGTACCATTATTGCTTTCTTTTTCGTTATCACTTGAAATACGCATGTTTTTTTCTTTGATATATGTCTTTTCATTTTTAATTTGGAATTTTTCATCTTATATATAAATCCTTTTTCTCTTTTTATTTCCCTCCCCCTTGCACTGCATTTTCATAGTTTTCCATTTTTTGCTCTTTCATCCTGTCAAGTATCATTCCAGCAGTGTCCATTCCATTGCTTTTTATAATGTCTTATCCTTTGTTTTTCACATGTGTTTTCATTTTTAAATATATATAAAAGTTTATCAGGTTTGTTTTCATAGCTGTTTATGTTTATATCACCTGGCAACAAATCTCCCTTTCTGAAGCCCAAATTAAACCAAGTTTTTCAAAAAATTGCAAAAAAAAAAAAAAAAAAAAAATTACATCTCCAAACGTAAAACTTTTACACATTTCATCATTTTAAAATAAAATCTGACCTGTCACAAAAATAGGTGAAGTCACCAATGAACCTATTACCTAGCTTTTATATATGTATTTGTTTTATTTTAAGTATTAACATATAAAGAATATTGTTAAAAAATTTATATAAACAGAGCCTGAAGATAACAATGATATTCAATTCACAAAATTTATGATAAGATTCTTCAGAACTATAAAACACTGCTATAATTTCACAAAAACAGAACCCTGTCAGAAACGTCTAGTAAGACCCCCTGCTAAAATAATAAATAAAAATGCTCAAATACCTGTCTTAAGGTCTTCATCACTGAGATTTCAAATTCCACTTGCTAATGTTAAACCTATGGACATGGAATACATTCGTGTATTTAAAATATCTTCTCAGTAAATTAATATATTTTTCTTTTTCTATGTACTGTTCTAAAAGGATGTCTCCTTTTTTTTTTGTCAGCTGTCAAAATATTTGTAAAAACATATTTAATTTTATGTAAAGTGTTAAAATCTTACACAGTTTCACCAAGATTTTAACACATAAAATAATAAATTTAATATATATTTCAGAAATATTTTGACAACTAAGAAAGAAAGACATCCTGTAAGAACGTTACACTGAAAACAAAAGTTAAAATATTCATTTCCTAAGGAGGTATTTTAAAAATACAAATGCCTCACACGTCCATAGATTTAACATTAGCAAGGGGAATTTGAAATCTCACTGAAGAAGAGTCTTAAGCTTTAATATTGAGAATATCTCTGATATTGTTGTCAGACATTACTTACAGTCAGTAAAAGTATGAACATAAAATCACACATAGTGACAAACAGAAGGAAAAAAGAAAATTTCTGTACAACTTTTTAAACACCTTTTTTTTAATGTTGAATCTATGCCAATGAATTCTTTAGTGGCTTGAATCTTACATAGCATTTTTATTTCCAAAAACCTCTTGCACACACAAAAAAAGAGTTAATATATATGAATGAGATCAGGGATGGAGAATGACACCGATCTACTCACTACATACTGGCGAGCAAATTTTTTGACAGGAGATTGAATTTTTAAGCAGTCTTTTAAAAACAGCTGGCTATAGAAAATATACCAAAAACTTGTATACATTTCGTTTGTTGATCATATTTTGCATTTCTCTAAATTACACAATGTACATACAGCACTAAGTTTTATCACACTCTAAACTTTCCCGTTATGTATCTTTTTCAATTTTACACAAAAAATTTCTAAAATGTTACTATGAAAGTGCATTGTAGTAATGAATATCTTTGCATCTTCATAAATTAACCACAGCAATTTTTAACGGATTGTTGCATCTTGCTGGCTGGTAAAAAAAAAAAATCTTGACTGGTGAGATTTTCTGATAATTTCCTAACCCTGAATGAGAAATCAACCAAAATATTTTTTTTTATTTTGGTTATTGAAATTTTTATATGATATGAAATATCACTCTGATCATTTTTTATTCAATGTTTATTAACCTTTTACAAGGCCTAATAAAACAAGTTGCATCAGTACATGCAATGAAACTTTAATCAAGACTGTCACTAAAAGCATATACAGGTAATTATCTACAATTTTCCAGGGTTAACACTCTTTCTCCATAAAAGGGAAACAAAATGTTTTTTTTTTAAAAGATGGGTTTGAAATTAAATGTATATATCATATAGCAGACATAATTTGATTTATCAGCCAAGTAAGAGTTATAAAGCAGTTTAAAAAATCTTTTACAGAAGAAATAGCAAGAAATTTTTTTTAAATCAAATTTTGGAATTAATTTTCTAAATGTACACACACAGTAAGATAAATCCACTTTATACATAAAAGTAATATTTCTTACATAAAAAACATACATAAATCTTGAGTTTTCAATAATTACTCATAAAAATTCTGAATTTTGAGGGTTCTCAATAGTGAATAAGAAAAACAAACTATTTACAGCCTATGGGAATGCTGACTTATTTACATATATTTTTTTCCAATTAAAAAGGTATAAGAGAAAATATATTAATGCATGCTTACATCAAGCACTTTTTTTAGTTTAAGTTCTTGATTATCCTCCTGGTGATATGCAATGCATGTTCATCATCAGTTGCATAATAATCAGTGACTCCTGATTCTCTAAAATCAAGAAAAGAAAAACATTTATGCCTATACAGTTGTTGTTTATAATTACCATGTTTAATATGACACATATTCAGTCATTAAAAACATATGAAATTTCATGCACACACTTAATTAGAATCTCAATTCATTATTTATGGTGTAACACTAAAGAGAAAGTTATTAACAATCTTAGGATCATTTCAGTAACAAAAGTATGTTCCATTTATATTTGATATTAAATGTTTTATATACTAGCATATAAGTCAAGAAATTTAGGACGTAAAAACAAGGTAGAAAGTGAAGGGATTGACTTAGTGTTGGACGATGACGAGATGTTTTTATCAATTCTCTTGAATGTCGATCCAATCTTATCAAGAATAGTCTGTGAGGGACAAATCCAGACAATTTATGAAGCCATTAGAGTCTGACACAGTCAGTTTTTTTCATATTTCTCCATACACTTTTGTTAGACCACCCCCCATCCTCCCTCACACACACATACATACATAGCTCATAAAATTGTGTCTAGCATGCAGATTTGGCATTCAGTTTCAGCATAGAGACTGACAATAAAAGTGATTTACAGAAAATGAACATTGATGAAACAGAATACACAATGATCTGCCAATGATATAAAAAACTGTGCTGAACACTTTGCTGATATAATAGCATTGAAACAAGAAAGATTGCAATTGCTACAATTTTATGTTGATTAAATCTATCATATTTGACGTATATTTATACATTTATATTTTATTTCCAAATCTTTAAAAAAATGTTCTTTTAAAAATTGATGCTTAAGGTTTTGCTTCTGACAGAATTTATGAAGAGGACTGAGGGTCAACTAAGCAAGTTTTTGATTTTTTCCTCTCGAAATAGTTAGGTCGACTTACATGAGTATATATGGTAAATATTTTTAAAGGTATATAATTCACTTTAAATACCTTTTCTTTTAAGGCATACTTTGAACAGAATTTGGATTCAGAATTCAATATGTGTTAATATTACACCATCATAGAGGAGACATTGGAAAAAAAGAAAAAAACACTGTAAGATATTTAAACAGGAATCATACAAACAGGGTGGTCCAATATACTTTACATCAAAATTTCTCAATATTTCCCTATTAGTTCTAAAATTTCCCTGATAATCCTCAGTTGCATTACTTAATGTTACTTATTTATTATGCTATTTGTAAGTTATTATGTTATTAATAAAGTATATATGGTAAATATTTTTAAAGGTATATAATTCACTTTAAATACCTTTTCTTTTAAGCCATACTTTGAACAGAATTTGGATTCAGAATTCAATATGTGTTTATTACACCATCATAAAGGAGACATTGGAAAAAAAGAAAAAAACACTGTAAGATATTTAAACAGGAATCATACAAACAGGGTGGTCCAATATACTTTACATCAAAATTTCTTAATATTTCCCTATTAGTTCTAAAATTTCCCTGATAATCCTCAGTTGCATTACTTAATGTTACTTATTTATTATGCTATTTGTAAGTTATTATGTTATTAATAAAGTATATATGGTAAATATTTTTAAAGGTATATAATTCACTTTAAATACCTTTTCTTTTAAGCCATACTTTGAACAGAATTTGGATTCAGAATTCAATATGTGTTAATATTACACCATGCATAAAGGTGACATTGGGGAAAAAAAAAAACAAAAAAAAAAAACACTAAGATATTTAAACAGGAATCATACAAACAGGGTGGTCCAATATACTTTACATCAAAATTTCTTAATATTTCCCTATTAGTTCTAAAATTTCCCTGATAATCCTCAGTTGCATTACTTAATGTTACTTATTTATTATGCTATTTGTTAGTTATTATGTTATTAATAAAGTATGGTAAATATTTTTAAAGGTATATAATTCACTTTAAATACCTTTTCTTTTAAGCCATACTTTGAACAGAATTTGGATTCAGAATTCAATATGTGTTTATTACACCATCATAAAGGAGACATTGGAAAAAAAGAAAAAAACACTGTAAGATATTTAAACAGGAATCATACAAACAGGGTGGTCCAATATACTTTACATCAAAATTTCTTAATATTTCCCTATTAGTTCTAAAATTTCCCTGATAATCCTCAGTTGCATTACTTAATGTTACTTATTTATTATGCTATTTGTTAGTTATTATGTTATTAATAAAGTATGGTAAATATTTTTAAAGGTATATAATTCACTTTAAATACCTTTTCTTTTAAGCCATACTTTGAACAGAATTTGGATTCAGAATTCAATATGTGTTAATATTACACCATCATAAAGGTGACATTGGAAAAAAAAAAAAAAAAAAAACACTGTAAGATATTTAAACAGGAATCATACAAACAGGGTGGTCCAATATACTTTACATCAAAATTTCTTAATATTTCCCTATTAGTTCTAAAATTTCCCTGATAATCCCCAGTTGCATTACTTAATGTTACTTATTTTTATTTATTATGCTATTTGTTAGTTATGTTATTAATAATTACTTCCATTTCCTTTGGCTTTAGAATGACTAGTTCTTTAGAGGCTTTGACTTCAGTACTGACATTTTGTCTAAAGAAAAAGATAAAATTGATTAACTTTATGATATTATGTTATTTAAATAACTAGAGAAATTAATAGTAATAATTAATTTAATTGTGTGTTTTTAAGATTTTTATAATATCATTGCTTCTTCATATTAACTGAGTTTAACTGTATATATATTGTGCTGTCCTCTAAAAAAACATTTTTTTGAAAATTTATCTATGGGCCATTTTCACCATACGCTTACATTTCAGAATTTTAATTTTTTTTTTCAAACTTAATAATTTTTTTTAAAAAATGGAATCAAGTGTTATGGTATATGTTTAAGGTATATGAAAAAGCAATTGGTCGTACACTTTTGTCTATAATTTAGTATGTAAATGCTATTTCAATATCAAGTTGTAAGGCAAATTGTCAAGTCCGTTACCATACAAAATGAATGAAAATACTTACCTTTAAATTTTATTAAAGTTTCTAAAATCAACTTACTTTGAAGTGACTTATGTCCTTAAACTTCCAAACATGGTACTTATCAATAATACTTAAATTAAATTGAAATAGGAGACATTTATAGCCACAAGTTTTGATTATATTGAAATTTATACAAGAACTTTTTCTAATAATAACAATATATATTCATGTGAATTATTGAATTTTAAGATAATTATATCTCTCTTTCTTAGTTGAAAGAAAAATAACAATAAAATGATGAAAAAATTATATTAATATGAAAATATCAATGAAAAACTGTGAGGTAACAGACTGGACATTTGGTAATGGATTTGACCCAAATCCTTCACCATATGTCAAGTATGTTACAGTGCAGTTTTTAATGATATTTTCAACTTTATATATAACCTTTTTCATTCAAATAGTATTTTTTCTTTCAGCTAATATAGAGAAATCATTTTATTATTTAATATTAAAATAAATTACTACATTTGACTTTAATATCAAACTAATACTTATCAAATAATTTCACCCAAATATTAAAATAGTAAAAAAATAGCTGAGACTTTACTACGTATATATAAACATATTGTATTTATTTATACTTTATACTGGGAGTTATTTGTATAACATATATCCAAATATAGCACGACTCAAATTTCATTTTTCATATTTATTAAGTGGAACTGGAAATCCACACGATATTTAGTTTCCTTTCATTAACACATTTGATTGTGGGAGGATTACTATAATTTGCTCAAAATTAACATGCAATAGGTCCTTATGGATGTAAAATATTCTTCTATAACAGTCATTCACATTCAGGCTTACATAATTTTAATTTAATCTTTTTCATCAATTTTATTTTGGATGTGTAATTTTTTTTTTTTTTTCTAATTCCTTTAATAAATTTTACCAAAACATGCACACCTTCATACAATTTATCATTCGATATTTCTTCCAGGGACATCCTCAAGTTCTTTATTTACTTCTATATAAAATTCACTATCAGAATCTATAGGTATTTCCCTCTTTGAGGAACCAGAAGAGATCTTTTTTCGAGGAATAGTTTATATTTCCCTTTTTGAAAGTAAATTCCTCCATAAGAAAGCATTCACAAAGTCTTTTTTTTTTTTTTTTGCCAGTAACGGCTAATATTTATTTGTATAAAACAATGTGATTCCTTGTTATAGGTGCCTTGGCAATACAATTCTTACATGTATTTTATTGCAACCTATTCACTGCTTCATACACACACGAGAACTTTTCTCAATATTTACACAATTTATTTCACATATTCCATTTATCTTTTTCTTTTATTATGTACAAACAGAACTTATTTATTTAATACATGTAGCTGGAAACAATTTTTTATGTATACATAAACCAGCATAATAATAATAAATATACATAAAGTTCATCAGGTTTGTTTTCAAAGCTATTTGTCATATGGAAACAAATATAATTTTTTTATGCCTGAATAGAACCAAACTCTTTAAAAAAGGTGCAATGTTTCCTATAACAGGGTAGTACCGAAGAGATTTGCTTTGTCTTGTGCGTTAGTGATTACTAACTGATGCACGTTAAATGTACAAGAAAGAGCAGGTATTTCAGGCAGAGAAAATGTCTTTTCTATAAGGTATCAATCAAACTATCTTTTAATTTATTGCTCTTAATCTATGTCATCACAACTCCTTCACAATATGACCAAGTGGTTTTTTGAAAGCCATGTTCAAACAGCAAGTGTGTAACAAATATTTTTTTTTACAATATTGTGTGCATGAACCATCACAAAAAATCGAATGACAAAACGTTACATATCCTGAGTTTCCAGAATTCCATTATTGGCTTTAGATGAGCCCATATCACTGCAGTCATAGCTGAGCGAGATTATACAAATATGGCTTAATTTAATTTCCAGATGTATAGGACACCTGTATAAAGAGTAGTCTAAATTCTAGATGCACCATATTGAAAATTTTGCATTTCTTCACTGAATCTGTATGCATAATTTACTGGGAAAACCAATATGCAAAAGAGCTTTATTCACTTTTTGCACATTCTATAGGCTGGAAAGCAATATTTTTAAAATGCTTTTTAAAGCATATTAAATCTGCTTCAAACTTTTCAATTATCATTTAGTTGTTTCTATAACCGAGGGCTGAACTTTGTGCAAGCAACATTCCGCTTGCTTTTCACGCCAATACTTTCTTTTATACCTTTGATATCTCACCAATAAATCATTTTATTATTTTTTTTTTAAAGAATTTTTTCTTATAAAAATAGAATACTTTTAATAACTTGCATACAAAATAAACATGAACACATTATTAAGTTATTTTTTACACTGTATTGTCATAAGCAATTGCAAATATCATTGATTATAAATATCATAATTCAGAATTTTTTACTTTTGTTTATGTTTGTTTTCAGCTTGTTTATATTTTTTCTGTATTTTATTTCAGCCTTTCCCTATAGCACCTTTGCTTTTCTGCAGCCATTATAGCAATTATAGTTGCCAAATAACCTTTATTAATCAAAGTTTGCAAATAATGTCAAGTCTGTTACCTTAAGTCAAATCCGTTATCAGTCGCATGGTAACAGACTTGACAAGTAACGGATTTGACATTCAAATCAAACCATCAGAAATAAGCTAACTTGTGTAATTTGTAACATAGATAATAATATGCATACCTTCTAAAACTATTAAGTAAACAGTATTTAAATACAAAAGTGTAAAAAGTATTATTTTAATATTAAAAATTATGGTAACAGACTTGACAATGAATAAAAATACTAAGTCTGAAGAAAGACTATTCTTGTCACTATTGCAGTGCTTCTCAATTGAAGAATAAAAAATGGCAAGAAATACTTGCTTGAATAGTTTAACAATGCCACTGAATATGTGCTGCCAACTTTACACAAAATTACAAACCTATTTTGACTAAAATAATCATACAGTAACGGACTTGACACAAAGTGAGGGACAAAATATTTCTGCTGATTTGCTAAAGAAAAAAACTTTTGTAATTAATTTTTATCATTAATGTAGCACACTAATAGTTCATATTTAAAGTAATTAAACCTTTTAATTAAAACAATTTAAATTTATTAAAAAAATAAAAGTTTAATTACATAAAACTTGGAGTGGGACAGGCATTTTTGCTTAGAATCACATTTTTAAAGATTTATATCTCAAAATTTTTTACTGATTTTTTAAATTTTTAATGCTAGAAATTTTTTTTATACTCTTCTGTATACAATGCATAGCTCAAATTAAACTTTTAAATATTAATTTATATTTGAATTTTATTATTTTTCCTCTTGACAGCATATGTAAGCGAAATTTGAAAATGGCCCCTATATAAAGTCTAATAAAGAATGCAAAAGAAAAAAAAATTAAACATTGCTTAATTTTTACAGCTTGTTCTGACTAAAATTTTAATGTTGAGAATTTTTCATTTTATCACTTTATTACAAAGTGGCAGCCAATTAAGCAATTAAAAGGAAAAAAAAAAACACTTTTACAAAAAAATAACCCATGTTACCTGGAAAAAAATTCATACTTGATACACTCAGCTGAAAATAAAGCATTTTATTACATATTAATGGTTTAACATAAAAAAAAAATTAAAAATGTATGTAGATCATTCTAAAATTCTGTTATAACAAGAAAATCTGTAAAAATAAAGCTCATGTTTTGCCAGAATTCTGCAATCATTAGTTTAAATTGTTTTAAAACTAAATAAGCACTTCTTAGATATTTTTATTATTCTAAATGGCACATAAAAGCAGGACAAAATGAAAAAATTGACTTAAGTGAAATATTTGATGAAATACTAGATTATTATTATTATTTTTTTTTTTTTAGGAAACATTTCACTCAGGGTTTATTTTAGAGGACAGCACAATAATTGAAAATAAAAAGATTTATTTTAGTATTGAAATTTATACATAAAAATAAATTTATTCTTTATTGACAGATTCAAGCATTACACGATAACACTAGGTTGAGCTCGGGCTCTGTTTTTGGAGCCAAAGCTTGACCAATTGAAATCCAAGCCCAAAACATTTTGTGTAATCAGAGCCCAAGCTTGATATGAAAAGTACACAGTAAAAAATTGTTAATAACATTTTAAAAAAATTTAAGATTAATTTTCTTGTTTAAAAATATTTTCTTACACAGAAATAAGTATTAATCCTAAATAGTTTCCACGTGACAATGTTTTGTGATTTTCATGAGCCTGAAAATTTTTTTAAATAGCAAATTTGTTATTTATACCCAACCATTGGCAGAAATCTGTGAAAGTCATAATTTTGTATTATCTCATATCATTGTACAACTACGAGAAAATAACATGAGTTTCATTTTCCAGTAATTCTGAAAAAGGACTTAAAAAAATTAGGATAGATAAGGGATATCCCACGGCTTCTTTATATTTCTAATGCTGCTTCAAAATCAGATACAATATTTAACTTTTTAGCCCATCCATAACAATTCAATTCTCCTTCAAACTAATTTTTAGAGGACAGTAAAACACTTTAAGAAACTTAGAATACATTCTTGTTTTTCTCAAATAGCAAGTTCTTTTTTTCAGTTTGTGAAAAAGTAAATTTTTTACTTTCAGCCCAAGCTTGAAGACTGGTATAAAAGTCAAGTTTGAGCCCATCTCATCTCCAATTGGTATATATCCAGATTATGCAAGGAGTTCAATTTTCAATTTATATTATTATTATCAATTTATATCTATTTATATTATGTAATGGAGAAAAAATTTAAACAAATAAAAACTTTGAAATAAATAAAAATGCACTAATAAATGATAGTTTGTTTACACATAGTATTTATTGTACAACAAATAAATATGCAAAGATTATTTCAATGATTTTTTCATTTGAGGTGAAATAATTCTTTTACTTCAAATTAAAATTATATATTCTTCTTTAAAAAAGTGATTTATTGATAAAGACATTGTTATGAAAAATGTTCATAAATATATCTATATAAGAACTTGAGTCTATGGGAAGGAGGGGTTCCATTTTTTTTTTTTTTTTTTTTTGTCTAGATGTCAATATCTTTTTTCAAAATAACAACTAAGTGTACTATATAATACAGAAAGTGTATGTGTGTGTGTGTGTGGGGGGGGGGGGGGGGTACATAAAGACCTTATTTTGTCACTATAAGTCAAAAAATGGCTTCCATATCTTAAAGGTAAAATCGGTCTTAAATCGCGATTTAAGATGGATGATAAATCGATTTAAGAAATCTCTCCATCGGCCAGTCCTACTGTTTATACATGTGTTTGAAAAAAAAAAATGCTGCAAATTACATGTATAAGATAAATTACTTCTGTATATTAAATAAATTGTATAAATATTGAAAAAAAGTGCTTGTGTATGAAACTGAATAGGTTGGCAGAAAAATATCTTTCTCCTGCCAAGGTCAATCTTTTTATCTCACCAAGGTCTCATTAACAAAGAAATACCATTTATTTATAATCTGCATTTTGAAGAATGTGTTTGAAGTATTGACAAAGAACTGAAACAGAACCTATTCTTTAGTTTTAGGAATTTGGTACTATTATAGCAAAAAATACACAAGTATTCCTATTTGTACGAAATGAAATTGTACATTAATATTATGTAGAGATGCAGACAATATATTCAAATAAAAACATACAATTCATATGAGGGAAGTAGAATCACATTCACAAATGCATATGGTTTATATATTTCTGGAACACAGAACTGACTTCCAATAAATTTTGATTTTTTGCTGTGGCAAGTCCAAATTTCATGTACTTTGCCATAGATCTTAACTAACTTATTAAACCAATATTTACAAAGGATACATTTGTTTTTTAGATGTTCAGATACTTTTTCTTTAGAAGCATTTTAGTTTTACCATATTTAAGAATCCTTCTTTAAGATTTGATTAATGTCAGTGAAGGCTCACTGTGGAGATGCAAAAAGTTTTTGGTTTCTATCTGTCTGTTTCGCGATAACAGCCACAAAAATCATCCAATTACGTTGATTTTTGGTGGGTATGTTGGCGATGTACCCAGGATTAGCTGTATAGTTTTTAGTTAAATTTGGTTCATTTGTTCGAAAAATATAGAACATTTACTTTTAAGTCATAATGCTTTTCAATGGGAAGTCAGACAATTTTTTAATTTTAACATTCACCAAAAAGAAAATCATGTATTGAGATAATTGTAAGTGCTATATTATGGATGCTAAATTTACGAAATGGAGATCTTAATTTAATCCGATCGCTTTGAAAATTTGCCAATATATTTATTAGAATTTCGAAATTAATTGTATAAATTGATGGGAAATTTTACACATTAATTTGAAAGATATGAAATATTTTAATTTCTCATTTTTTACAAAATTTTCCAATGTATTTCTTTTCTTTATCTTTCATTAAATGGTTGCCAAGCAACTATATCTCAAAGAATATCAACAAAAGAAAGTTCAAGTGAATAGCATTATTTTGACGTGAAATTTTTAACACAAAATAGCTAATTTCCGGGTGATTTAAGTTTTTAATATGCTTTTCTTAATGAAATAGATGAGGATTTATTTTAACTACTAAAGAAAGATGCCCAAATCGGTTTTCCAAATGAAAATTATAAAAAAGTTGAATGTGTAAATTGAATATGTCTCATAAGAGGAATTTACATTTGTATAAGTATATTTAATACAATACATGGAATTTTATACAATTTCAGCAACATATGATGTTTAGTGGTTGAAAAATAAGTATACTCTTTTAAGGATAAGATAAAATCTGCTGTACAAATAAATGGTTATTCTAATGAAATTAGAATAGTAGTAAATGCATTTAGAAATATACTTGAATAATGAAATAGCACAATTACAGGAAATTTGGAATATAAAATTAAAACGACAATGGGGGGGTGCCCTCCCCTGAAGGAAATTATTCTTATTCTGCAAAAATTCAGTAATAAATAGTTTATCCTATCATTGCATAAAACTGTGTTTAATGTAATAACTTCTAAAATTTTCAGAAGTTTCTATAAATCTAATAATAAATGTATAAATAACTTTAAAAAATTGAATTTTAGGATATCTAATATTATGCAGATTATTTTAAAAATTAGTGAGATTAATGAACAACGATTTGTGGAGCTGACATTGAGGCCTTTGATCTGTAGATTTACTAGTAAATAAGCTGTACACATCAATTTAAATACTCATTAAAATTTTACATAAGAAAACATCATGCTCAATGAAGTCTATTTATTTTTGTCTACATTTATATAATGCAATAATCTTTCATAGAAATTTAGCTACATCTTTTAATGGACTTAATAATTCTTGACCTGTGTTAAAGTGATTCTGATTCAGAAGAAAAAAAACCCCACAAGTAAACATGATTGGCATTTGGAAAACCATTTTTGGCGATCTTTCTTCTTGGCACTATAATACATAAGTAC
The DNA here is from genome assembly GCA_963931845.1 of Maratus michaelseni. Lineage (NCBI taxonomy): Eukaryota > Metazoa > Arthropoda > Arachnida > Araneae > Salticidae > Maratus > Maratus michaelseni. The sequence continues at coordinate 31,616,580 of OZ007599.1, forward strand.
TACCAACATTTTTTTTTTTTAAACAATTCTAATTTTATCAAAAATGAGAAACAGAATTTCAAGCCAAAATTAGGGAGAGATGGGACATCAGCAGTAATGCTTAAAATATGCTTTATTTTTAATTTATGACTCTTTCACCAGATAGAGTAATCATTGCATCATACTTGTTGCTGAAAATCTTTTTAGTTGCAAGCACCTATGAGTTTGTGAATTAAAAAGACTATTTTAACATGCCAAAAGTAATTAACTACTCAGATTTTTAATGTAAATTTTCAGTCTCATATTTGTTGCTAACTTAATTGTTTTTAATGTTTTGTAAACTCAACAATATATATTTTATGAATGAACAGTTAACTTAAAACTAAAAGCCACATGCTTTTTGTAAAAGACTTATTTTTTTATAATGTTGCTCTAAAGAAGGGATGGGTCATGTTTGTAGGAGCCGGCAAGGATTTTTTTGTTTTTAATTTTTATTTTGCTGTAAGAGTTAGTCCTATAAAAAACTTGTAGATAATATTAAGACAATTTATAATAAATGTAATCAGATATATGATATCTTGTGAATTGACGAAGTTATGAATTTTTTCTTCTAAAACCCCTATTCCCCCCTCCACCTTGATACCATTTTTAATTATATCAAAAATCTGTCATACATAAATTTTCGGCCCCTTTCCTAGAAGTAATAATAACTTTAAACGGATTCGATATGTATCATAATTAAGACGTTATGGTTTTTTTTCTGTTCTCACCCCCCCCCCCCCCAGCCTGATTTTGTCCATTAACGAACTTGACCAAGATTTTATGACTCGTGATTTTATGTATCAGTTTGGAAGAGATTTGTGAAAAATTATTGAAATTATGGTGTCCATAAAAAAGTGATATATATAGATAGGTAGATGGATAGATAAAGTTTTGAATTGGGTGTGGTTTTGGGTTCTAGGAGTCAAGATGGGCATAGATCTGAAAAAAATTTCAGAAATTCCCACATAGGGGAGAATGTAATAGGTAGTATTTCTTAGGAAATCTACCCAAAAAAAAAAAAAAAAAAAAAAAAAAAAACATGTAAAAGTACATTATGACTGTTCCATCATTGATAAACAAGACATAATTGCAAAAAAAAAAAAAAAAAAAAAAAAAAAAAAATGGTGGCACTAGTTGGGCACAAGCATGTTTTTCATTTGATTTGGATTTTACAAAGCATAATATACGATAAAATAAATGTTGTGATTTACAATACACCTTAGAAATGCAAATGCCACACTGTTTTTATCATCTTGTCACCACATTTTTGAAAATTAAATATGGTGGCACTTTAACAACATTTTAAAAACATGTCCCATCCCTCCCTCACATGAGGGAGAGATGGGACATTTTTCTTGTTAATTTAATTGATTTAATAACCTAAACTTTTAATTATTATCATCAAATTTATATATTTTTTAATATGTTAAAATGTTTCAAGATGTTATTCTAAAAATTTTGATTTTGTACTAGCGATTTCTTTGTAAATAACATTTTCTTAAAATTGTCCAATCCCTTCCTAATCTCACCTACATTAAAAAAATAAGTAATAAAATAACAAAATCAAAATACAGATAAAATGCTTAAGTGATACAAACAGAACACAAAAATTCTTATAAAACCTTTTAATATAAAGATCAACATATGTTTTCAATGCTCAAACAGCACCATTATCAAGATCTACAATGTGATTAACAAACTATTCTCGCAATTTTTTAAAAATAAACTTGAAATACATAAATCACGAGATTACATATGTAAAAAAAAGCAGGTGCTTAAAATAGTCAACTGTAAACATGAAAATTAATATTTCCTTATTGCTTTTTTAAAACTGAAAAATGTCTCATGCCAAATTTTAAGTACTTCAGATTTTTCAGTTTTAAAAAAGCAACAAGGAAATATTAATTTTCACTTTTACAGTTGACTATTTTAAGCACCTAATTTTTTTACATATATGATATTGTGATTTATTTTTTTCAAGTTTATTTTCAAAAATTTGCGAGAGTAGTTTGTTTATCGTTGCAGATCTTGATAATGGCACCGTTTGAGCATTTAAACATATGTCGATCTTTATATTACAAGTTTTTTTATAAGCCTTTTTGTGTTCTGTTTGTGTCACTTAAGCATTTTATCTATATTTTAATTATAAATAGTGATCTTATTATATGATTATATAACAAAATCAAGTTAATATTTTGTACAATAATACTTTGGTTAAAAAATAACATTGAAATTTCTAGAAAATTGTAACACTAATTTGATTTATTTTCAATATTGTACACAGGGCCCTCGCTAATAAGGGGGGGGGGGGGCACCAAATGTTCCCAAATGCTGTTACACTTGGCAAATTTAAAAACTTTTAGTTGGCAAATTTTGTCTAAAACTTTAATAAAAACTATAATATACTTTCTATTTCTGATAGACTTGACAAAAGTTACAAGTCTAATTGGGAATATTTTTAAACTTTTTACAAATAAGAACTATACTACATTTACTGATTGTGGTAACTTGGCAAAATTGTAAGACGAGTAGGCAAACTTGTTGAATTGGCGAAAACTATTTATTTTTGCTTTTCAATGAGTTGGCAAATATTTAAATTTGACTTGGCAATTTAAGGTCCTCTCCCCCCTCAATAAAAAATCTTAGTGATGGCCCTGATTGTACATACACACGTTATTTTTCTTTTTCTGAAAGAGGCAATGATAGAAAAGGAGTAAAATAATTTTAGAAATCAGAAAATAAACGAGACACATTTTTTTAAAATTAAAAACAGACAAAGACATTTCAATAAAATTAACCTAAAAATGCTAATTACCCATTTAAGTATAATTCCAGCAACAATACCTGCCTGCATGTGCATCTCGATTTGGTAGGTTGGTTGGTTGGCAGGTACTGAGACGAAATGCTACATCCCCTAGTGAAGGCGTACCACACCACAGATTAGATGTCATACAGATTTGACAGCAGAGCGAAAACCCGAACCGGCGCGATACAAGCGCCACTACTGAGAACTGTCAAGGTCTAACACACACGCGCGCGATCTATAAACTGTCAGATTGTCACGGTCACATGTACCTGTTGGCAGTTTTGTTTATTTAATATCGACACGACAGCTATTTTAGTATTTCATTTTCATAAAAGTTCTTTTGTCCCGCAGTGGCGCGGACGGTAAAGCTCGGTTCTCGTAAGATCACCGAAAGCCAAGCAGCATCGACCAAGGCCACTGTTTGGGAGGGTGCATCCTCTCTCGTCTGCCTCTGCTGTGGGACTGTGTACGTTAATGGCAGCTGGTGCACGTTAAATCTGTTCGTGGCTCCAAAGTCCTCCAAGCATTACCTCTGGGGGTGTCAATCCAGATGCAAATCTCTCATCTGGAATTGGTTCAAAATTAGGAGATTTAGAAGTCAGGATTATGGATCAAGCGTAGTAGATTGTGACAGCTATATAGAAATAGAAATCTGCAAAACCCGGCCCTTTGGGACAATTCAACAATTACAATAAAAGTTCTTTTCAGAGCTATTTTTCTTGAATATAATTAATTTATATTTCCAAGTGCTCTTTTCAGGTCTGTTTTCTTTGCAATTAATAATTGCAAAATGTAAAAAATATGGTATTTTGCCAAGCACAATCATGTGCGTTTACGTTGTTTAAAATGTGGTACTAAATGGAATTTTTAAATATGCTATATTTATTACTTTTTAAATAAAAAATATTTAAAATCGTATTAAATAACGCTGTTTAAAATGTGTCACTAGATGGAATTTATAAATAAAAATTATTTAAAATAGTATTAAAATAACGTTGTTTAATACTGATTTGTTTAAATTTTAATACTAAATAGTATTTCTAAATACGCTATATTTATTTATTTATTAAATAACCACATATACATCGATAAGAAATATAAAAGTGGTTTTACATACTTTTTATAAGTATTACGATAACATAAGCAAATTTTACAAGTATGGAGTCATTTAAATATTTGGAAGTTTCTCAGTTTAAATTATTAAGAAAAAGGTGTAAATCTATAAGAAACTCGTGTAAATATGTATAGTTGTAAGTATTTGTATGATAAAATGAAATATGTTTGATGTTTTAAGCAATAACAAACGTAACAAATGGCGGCGACGCATTTATATATATATATATATATATATATATATACATATAAATATATATAAAGATAGATACTATACAAATAATATAAGTAATACCTACCTGTGGCGACACGCTCGGAACGTTTGCGACTGTTTTCACTAGGGACTCTGAAGTTGCGATTCGGTTACCATTGAACCTATGGAAGTGTCCTATCTGTATGTAATATTTAATCTGTGTACCACGCCTACTTCATTCTATCAAAGAAATTCCACTGTATAGGACGTGTATAGGATCTTTGATTCTATCTCTATCATGTTTCGTCGCTTTTCGGTAGAGAAGCGGTATCAGGAATTAGTATCAGAAATGGAAGAGTTGCATAGAGACTAAATTTGAACTTATTACATAAAACAAATAATGATATATTTTATCTGGTGTGAAACTTATTATTACGTATTATTAGAGTCTTTACATGTATTGTAACTTTCACAGTAATTTCTTTCCAAAGTTAAACATTTATTCAAGCATTGACTGTCATACATATGTACCAGTGCCGAAACTAGCCTTTTTGGCGCCCGGGGCAAACATGGATTTTGGCGCCCCCCCCTCCTCCAAAAAGAAAATTTCCAAAGTGAATTTTTTCTAAGTTTCTAAAATTTAAAGTATATAATCAGATAATCTGTAATACTGAACTAAGTAATCAGCTTTGTCAAATACTGATTCATTAAAACCTTGAAAATGGAATCGAAAGGAACCGAAAACTATTCCGCTTTATACAGGTTTTCATCTTAGGAAGTATAATTATTGATATTCTCAGGGGCGGAATTTAAGGGGTCATGATGGTCTCGATCGCAAGGGGCCCCCAAAATCCTCTTTTGAGTTCAACGAGAAAAATTATTTTTTGATCAAAGGATTTTCTTAGCACTTTTTTTTAATTAGTATTACTACATAATTTTCATGTAATTTAAATAGAATATTTTTTATACCATTTGCTATTCCCAGAAATGTTTTAGTTATGTTTAAATGTTTTTCCTTGTCTTCTTTTCTATTAGCAATTATCAGAATTGTGAACGGTTGTGGAGGGTTGGGATGAGACTCAAAAACTTGGATCTGAGCTGAAAGGAACCCTGTTACTGTTAGAGACTTTTAGGACGATTTAATTACACAGATTCAGAGTCTAATTAAATCAGATCTGATAAATCTAAATCTGGATCGTGACACTGGGGCCCCTGATTTAGGGGTGCCCCATACTTGGTATGCTGTTTACATAAAGCTGATATTTAGAATGCATTTGACTTTGTTACTGATTATAATCGATATTTTGCAGTTTTAGAATATGATAATATTAAAAACAAAAAGAAATTCAGCTTGATTATTACAGAGGCACACGATGTATTTGTCCCGGAAATTTACATCTGGATCTGAAAAAATAATTACAGCTAAAGGATGGGGCGGCAAAACACGTAAGAATGGGTAAAAGACGATTATATATATATATATATATATATATATTTTTTTTTTGCAAAGATAAAGGCAGAGACGACTTTATTATCCATGTCACCCTGTGCGAAGTTCTTTTCTGCGTCTCTACAAATGCTATATTCTTAAGAAAGAAAAAAGGGGAGGAGAGGTTACTATTTTATCTTGCATATGTTTTGTCCCCTTAGATTTTAGTGTCATTAGCAATAGCCAACTTCGCGCCCTTTAAAGCCGGATCTGTATGTAAAAAAGTAATTGTAACAAATGGTATGGTGGCATTTTTCATTTATCTGGAAATGGCCAAAGGACGAGAAAATAATTTGGAAGAATAGAGGCAGGGGCGGCTGCGGTTTTATTAATCATAGAAACTTGGGTATGGTTTTCTCCCTGCACCCCTACAAATGACATTTTTTTTCAAAAAAAGTTTTAACAAAGAGTTTTATTTTGCGTATTTTTCAAATTATTCTTTCAAATATTATTTGTTTTTAGTATCCAAGGCAGTCGCCCAACCTCGCCCCCTCTAATAATACTAGATTGGATCTGGATAAAAAAGTAATTTCAGCAAAATTAACAGGCCGGCATATTCCAGTTGCCGCCAAGGGCGGCAAAACGCTCAGAAAACTTTCGCAAAAAGACGAGTAAAAAACTTTTTGGAAGATAAAGCCAGGGGCAGCTCCGGCTTTACTAGCCATGGCGCGCTGTACGAGATTTTTTACTGTACCTCTACAAAGGCTATACTTAAAAGAAAAAGATTTTACTGAGAATTTTACTTTGGGCATTCATCCTCCAATTTGTGTTTATTGTCCAGGGCAGTCACCCCTCGCTCATGACAAAATGGAAAAAGAAGAAAGCTCCACGCTGGGAGAAAAGGGAAGAAATAGAACAGCCTTCATGGCATATTTTTATCTAATAGAAAATCAAAGTGAAGGAATCGTTTGCCAATTATCCATGCTGGACAGTGCAGTACCGTATCCAGACGACGTTGAACAGTGTCATATACAGACACGAGTAGGGACTGTCCTTGAAAAATGTTAGTGATTCTCCTAAACCACAGGAAGAGATTTAAATGATAGACGACATAGACATGATACATTTGGAATGGGAGAAAGAAAATAGCCTAAGAGAACAGTTCGTTTTTTATTCATTTGCTATCTTGTATTGTAGACGAATCTTTTTGTCTATTTTAATGCATTTGGTTCATTTTTCTTTTGGATTTTCCGGCTGCGAGACTTTTTATACAAATTTCATATATATATACATTTCTATATCAAACAACAAACAAAACCTGCAGTTGGCGCCCCCTCAACCTTCAGTTCTGCTGGCGCCCGGGGCACGTGCCCCCTCTGCCCCCCCTTAGTTTCGGCCCTGAGAGTGTAAAAATATTTTTATTACTAATTATCTTACAAGAAAATACTGTTTAAAAGCCAATGGGATTTCTAACAATTTTTTGCCACAACGAAGTAGAATATATCAAGGTTTTCTCTTCTTCAAGGCCTATCTCTTTAATTTTCACCCCAATTCGCTCTTTACACAAAGTCTAATAAAATGCTGTTAATTCAGGAATAGCTTATCTATATTATTATTATTGTTATTATTATTATTATTATTATTATTATTATCGAAATGTAAGTTGAGGCTCACTGTGGAGACCCGAAAAGTTTTTGGTTTCCGCCTGTTTGTCTGTCTGTCTGTTAGCTATAACTGCCGTAAAAATATCCGATTAGGTTGATTTTTGGTGGGTATGTAGGTGAGGTACCCGGAATTACCTGTATAGTTTATGGTTATATTTGGTTCATTCGCTCAAAAAATATAGAACTTTTATTTTTAGGTCATAATGCTTTCCTATGGGAAAGCAGACGATTTTCAAATTTCATTTTTCACTGAAATGAAAATTACATGTTTGAATAATGGATTTAAAAGTAAAATTATGGATGTTATAAATTTTCGATATGGAGGTTTTAAATATATCCAATAATTTTGAAAATTTGTCGATACATTTATTAGAATTTAGAAATTAATTTTTGAAATTATTGGAAATTTTTTTTGCATCTGTTCTGGAAATATAAAACATTTTATTTTCATATTTTTTTACATATTTTAAAATTGCAGTTCTTTTTACTTTGCTCTTTAATTTATGAGTTGCTTAACAACCCTATTTCAAATAATATCAAAATAATAAAATTCAAGTAACTCGCACTATTTTGCTGCAATATTTTATTATCAAAATAAATTATTTTCGGGTGATTTTAATATTCTATTGACATAAATGAGAATTTATTTTCATACAAGTTACTGTTTAACTACTATAGAATGATTACCGAAATAGTTTTTATCCAAGCGAAAATTACAAAAATATTGAACGTGTAATTTGGATTCAAGTCTCGTAGTATGAGTTTCCATTTGTATGTGTACATTTCTTTCATGAGATATTCATTTTCTGGCACACATGTGGATTTTTCGTCGTTGAAAAGCTAATATAATTTTAAAAATGGATAAAATCACTCGTAAGGGGGTTAATCTAAAGAATGTACAGTAGTAAAATGGTCCTGAAATATTACAATTACTGGAAATTGAGAACATAAAAAGCCATCACAAAAAATACTATATAGCGCCAAATCACGTTTTCTCTTTAGTAAATTGGCAGTGGACAAGATTATGAATGATTACCCAATAGGCTTAAAAGTTTCCAAATATGCCTATTTTGGGGAGATTTTATTAAGCTAGTTCCATCGAGTTAAATCAGGATGCACTTAGATAAAATAAATATTATAGAATGACCATCAAACTGTTTTTCTGAAACAAAATTTGTAATAATACTAAATTTCTAAAATAGATATAAGTGAAATACAGTAGATGCAGTTTACATTTCCATAAGTTGCTTTTGTACATGAGATATTATTCAACTTATCCATCAGATGGAGGTGTTTCGCAGTTGGCGGGTAAGTAAATATTGCTATTTGAGTATTAGGATAACATGAAATTATTTTCGAAATTAATGTTTATCCTAATAAAACCACTGTGTAGAACGAAATCCAAGATATACTAGAATCATTCACACAATCAATAAGAAATTATGAATATAAATTTAATAAGATTACGTGGAGTTCAGGGAGGGGGGGGCAGAACCCCCTAAAGAAATGTTTTTTTGTTGTTGTTTTTTTTTTTATCCAAAAAAATTACAAGAATAAGAAGTTCATAAGAATGTCAGAATATTATTGCATAAACCGCGTTTAATTTAATGTTTCCAATTTCTGAAACCTTCGAATTATTTTATATGCTTATAAACGTATATGTAACTTAAAAAGTTTAATTTGCGGATTGTAAGATGGTAAATATTAGGAAAAGTGAGACTAAAAAACAATGACTTTCAGAGCTGACGTTGAGGCTCCTGATCTCCAGATTTACTAGTTATTATTATTTTAATATATAACATGTTGTATTTGTTATACTTTTACAGCACTTTTACACTATACAATTGGTAATATAGACTGTTTCGATCATTTCACAACCCACAGTTTGAGAACCCCAAATGTAGTAATATTGATCATAAAATACCTTAACATCAAAATTTGAAATAAATAAAGCACTATGATAAAAAATATTTTAAATTTGCTAATTATTCCATTAGCTATCGTTTAAAATGAAGAATAACTAAACTACTTTTTGAAGTGAAAATGACACTTCACGCAGCATATTTTAAATAGTATTAGTTTTACAATGTAAATTACTCCACGCTTTTTTCAAAATTATAAATTACAAGAATAAACAATGCATTTGTATAAATTATCTAAGGTCTTGAAAAGTAAGATAAATGATACATTCTGCAACATAGTACATTTTTATTCAAAATGTCACACCATAAAAATTTTGTGTAACATGCTTATTAACTAAAAATCAAGTTTTTACGTTATAATAAATTGTCAAATGTTTGTGACAAAAGTTATTCCACAGAATAGCTAAAAATAATGTAAAAATAAAAGTAATTTTCCTGATGTTTTATTAGAATACGAGCAAATATTGTGTTTGTGTGTGTGTATATGCAAATTGTATCTATTTTGATTAGACTCCGGAAATGCATTAGAAAATCTTCTCTCTATTCCGCACCTATAAAATTTTTATATTGCGCATATGTTTATATGTTATACATTATTCGTTTCATTGTACATGTTAATGCAGAAAATTTAGCGATTTATATCGCCAGGGCCTGTTTATCCAATAGGCACGTGAAGCACATGCTTCCCCTCGAAAATTTAAAAGGGGCCCCAAAATGACTGTGAAGAAGGCCCTCCAATTCCCATTTTCATTTTTTTACATTGTATTTTTAATTTTTTGGAAAAGAAAGTTTGCTTAATCTAAGAGGAAGTCCATGCACTACTTCACGAAACTCATTTAAAAGGAGAAATATGCATGTCATCAATAATATTATAATTAATCATACAACATCCTGATGTGCTTGTTAGAAACCACCTCGGAAATTAAGCCTACAGCTATAAAATAAAATACATCTGACTAAACATATCTGTAGTGTACACAGGGAAGATAAAAAAGCTGTTTAATAAAATATAGGTGACCTTGGCGAAGCTACTACCAAGAATAATATTAGTATCATTGGTGAGTTTTCATGAATGAAAAATATCAAGAAAACTTTTGTCAAATGAAAGGGGGCCTCAAAATGATACCGTGCTTCCCCTAGAGTCAGAGGTTAATCGGGCCCTGTATATCGCTAAATTACTCCACGCTTTTTTCAAAATTATAAATTACAAGACAATGCAAATTATAAATTACAAGATAAGCCCACTTTATAGTGGGCTTTCCACTCCTTGTAAAATGCGTTAATACAATCACTGAAATATACTCCAAGAAATAAATGCTCAGATAGGTAATATACGGAATTCCCGTTATTTTCACTGTATAGAAAAAATAACTAAATGGCGTATTAAATACTACAAAAACACGCCTAAATAAAATAATGTATTTGTATCTGAATACTTCAGCCTAACATAAAATATCTACACTCTTCAATAACGTGTATAAACATCGATTTTTCAAAATTGATTACTGTCATAAATATCTACTTCAAAAATTACGATCATAGCAGAAAAAAGGGGGCAATTTTAGGGTGAATTTTTTTAAGCTTAGCATGAAAAAAAACTGAATAACTCCGCCCCATATTTTATTTTTTTTCTCTATTTTTAAACATTTATTTGTAGGCATGTGGGAAGCGATGCACAATTTTAAAATATGTGATGTAAGCAAACTGTTGTTGCTGAGATATGGAAACGGAGCATAGTTAGAGAAAAAAACCTTGAAGGGGGGGCCGGGGGGGAGGGGTTGTTCAAGTGTCCTTCGGCAAATGACTAATTAGAAGGACCACTATGTATCTTTCAAAATTCGTTCGTTTGCTTAAGCTAGTAACGTAACTACAAATTTTGCTTAAACTATTATTCGGAAATAGTGGTAACCGCTACTCATAAATTTAGTTTAATGTTATAAAGAGTGACTATTAAGTTAATTATAATGTTTGAAATCACTTGCGTTGAAATCGGAAAGATAGTTGCTGAGATATGGAAACGGAGCCTAGTTAGAGAAAAAAACCTTGAAGGGGGGCCGGGGGGGAGGGTTTGTTCAAGTGTCCTTCGGCAAATGACTAAGTAGAAGGACCACTATGCATCTTTCAAAATTCGTTCGTTTCCTTAAGCTTTGAATTTAATTACAAATTTTGCTTAAACTATTATTCGGAAATAGTGGTAACCGCTACTCATAAATTTAGTTTAATGTTATAAAGAGTGACTATTCAGTTAATTATAATGTTTGGAACCACTTGCGTTGAAATCGGAAAAATAGTTGCTGAGATATGGAAACGGAGCATAGTTAGAGAAAAAACCTTGAAGGAGGTCCCGGAAGGGGGGGGGGGGAAGGGGATGTTCAAGTGCCCGTCAGCAAATGACTAATTAGGAGGACCACTATGCATCTTTCAAAATTCGTTCGTTTCCTTAAGCTTTGAATTTAATTACAAATTTGGCTTAAACTGTTATTCGTAAATAGTGGTAACCGCTACTCATAAATTTAGTTTAATGTTATAAAGGGTGACTGTTAAATTAATTATAATGTTTGAAATCACTTACGTTGAAATCGGAAAAAGATATTTGCTGAGATATGGAAACGGAGCAGAGTTAAAAAAAAACCTTGAAGGACGGGTCGGGAGGGGGGGGGGGGGGAGGGTTGTTTAAGTGACATTCAGCAAATAACTAATTAGGAGGATCACAATACATCTTTAAAGATTGATTCATTTGATTAAACTAGGAACTTAATTAGAAATTTGGCTTAGACTATTATTCGGAAATTCTGGTAACTGCTTTCTAGAAATACACCTTGAAGCTCTAATGTAATTAGACCCTTGCCCCTCTTCATTTCCGCAAATATAAAAAAGAATCTGTTAAATAAAGTTTTCTGTATTAACAATCTCCATAATAATAATATATGTCATGTAAAAAAAAAAAAAAAAACTTAAACCCGACTAATTGTCATGAAGAAAAATGCGCCTGAAAAATATTTCAATCAGGGGGACGTATGTGTAATTTGTCATGTACAGGTGGGGCAACATTCGCATTGCTCTACGCTCATAACTTCAATCCATATTGACACTATTTAGTTAGAAATCCTTATTTATGCATCGCTACTCTGGTTTATTTAATTACTTTGTGAAGAATCGATGCAACCAACCAGTGAACCAACCAACCCAAAAGAAAAAAAGCGTATTTTTCATCAGTTTTTTGCATAAATTAAAAAAAAATACCAACCGAATTTATCAAAAATCACATAGTCAGATACAGAATATTTTTTTACATATGTTCAGAAATTTTAAAATTGATATCTCAATTAGTTTTCTTAAAATTCGCCAATTAGTAAAATAATTTCGAATTCGTTCATTTCCGCTTCCAAATTCAATGTGTCGGTTCGTTTTTTTCGCCATTTTGATTTAAAAGATGATATTTTAAAAGCGATGGTTAATGAGAATCTAATTAATATCTAGGCTAATTATCAAAATATTAAAATTCTGAGGCTCAGGTGCACATGGCCAGACCTTGGACTATCCACACCTAAATTTACAGACTTCTCGGTGCGCTAAATTTTCCTAGCCATCGCCAACAGACACACACACACACAGAGCGAAACTTTCTTTTATTAGTATAGAAATATGAGTTCACCGTTCTTGGGGCCTAAAAATATAGTCAAAAACATTAACAGTAAGAAAGATTATAAATAATAATTTGCGAAACTGTTTCTATTATGAAATCAATAAATGTTTAATCGCCCAAGAATGGAAATGAAGACTTTAATTATTATTTAGTGAATGTTTTATTTTCATATGAAACTCTCCATTCTTTCGCCATTAAAAATCATCTTAAATGAAATAAACATGAGTTCAATAACAAATCTGAATGAAAACATACATCTGACTACCCATACGAAGAACCAATATAATTTAAACTAACTTACTCTTACTTGAACCTTGATTATCAGAAAAAAATAAAATGAGTGAAATTATTTAAAATAAAGCTCATTACAAATAAACAAAACATTACTATTTTTTGCTACCCTCGTCCCAAGCTAAGCTATGAACTGCCGTCGTTTCATTCCCCGCTTGCTCTCATTGGCTAGCAGTTTCGTTGACGCGGATTGGAGGAGAGCATGAAATAGACTCAAACCTAAAATTCCATATGCACATTTTAATTAAAAAAAAATCTAAATTGAAATTTAAAAATCCGGCTGCGAGGTGCACTTTCTGGTGACAGCATCTACACATGACAAAAATTTCAGAGACCTAGGTGTTATAATTACGGAGCTTTCCGCGGTCAGGGATGCAGACATGTTCTGTTTTATATATATAGAGATTATCTTATAAGAAAATACAGTTTAAAAGCCAATAAGATTTCAAACTTTTTTTTTGCCACAACGAGGTAGAATATATCAAGGTAGAATTTTATTCTCTTTAATTTTCTTTTATTCTCTTTAATTTTCACCCCAATTCACTCTTTACACAAAGTTTAATAAAATACTGTCAATTCAGGAATAGCTTGTCTATATATTATGATTATTATTATTATTATTATTATTATTATTATTATTATTTTAAGATATAACATATTGTATTCGCTTTACTTTTAAAGCACTTGAAATTGATAATGTCGAATGTGTCGATCATTTCGCGACCTAGAGTTTGAGAACCCCAAATGTAGTAAGATTGATCGTAAAATACATTAACATTAAAATTTGAAATAAATAAACCACTATGATAAAAAATATTTTTAATTTGCTAATTATTCCATTAGCTGTCGTTTAGAATTAAGAATGATTAAACTACTGCTTGAAGTAAAAATGACACTTCACGCAACATATTTTACAAAGTATTACTTTTACAATGTAAATTATTCTACGCTTTTCTCAAAAGTATAAATACAAGAATAAACAATGCATTAGTATAAATTATCTAAGGTAAAGTAAGATAAATGATAAACCCCTATATAATACATTTCCTATAACATAGTAAATTTTTATACAAAATCTTACACCAGAATAAATTCGTGAAATAGTTTTATTAAGTAAAAATCATGTTTCAGTGACATATTCTTGTACATCATATTTGTCTTGATGTTCGTGACATTAGTTATTCTACAGAATAGCTAAAAGTAACGTAATATTAAAAGTAAAATTACAGAAGATTTATTATAATGCGAGCAAATCTTGTGTAGCAAAATCATGCGAGCCAATGTGTGTGTAAACATCTAGACCAACATGTGATACTAACGACCAGCCCATTCGCCGAATTTCTATTCATAAAAACATGCCCGATTCCCCGGTGTATGCTGCCAGATAGCGGGGGAATAATAGAAAACATTCCGGGTTTTTCTCTTTAAATACGTTAATAATGTTTTCTGTTTATTAATATTTTTAGCATACATTTCTATTCAGGATGGATGAAACTGGTGAAAAGATTTTCACCAGTTTCCACCAGGTGAATGTTTAAAGTCGAGAATAAAAGTCTCATCGCAAACAACCGTTTATTTATTAATAAAGTTTTCATATTGTAGAATATGCTATGAAGAATATCTAAGAATATCTAATTAAGGAATATCTAATTATGATACCGGCTCTTCAAGGACAAACGTCCTGCTTTGTTATCTCTCCATTGTCATGGCACTGCACGACGCAAGCTTCTCCTCTTCCGAATGTTTGGAGAGCAACAAAAATGGCCACACCATTCTACAAAACCTTTGGAAAAGAATGCCCAAAGAAATAATTTGTGACTCTCGTCGCAGAATTTGGTGTGTACAGAACCTTCGGTGTGGTACTTTAATGTTGTTGACAAGAAGATAGCATAAAATAGTTTTCTTTAATTATTGTGTATAAATAAACAATAACACTATTAAGAAATATATCTTTGAAAACAATAATTAGAGTGCAAAGGATTTAAATCTGAATGCGTATATCGAACTGGAGTTAGTATATGCATGGCAAGAACAAAAATTTTGGAAAACTTTAGGGAGGAATTATGAAGAATTTTTTCTATAAATTAAAAAGGTTTAAATATTTTTTCATGCAGCTAGGAGGGGGGAGAAGGAGGACATTTGGAAAGGGGGGGGGGCATTTAAAACACTGATTTTTTTAAAATCTTTACTGCAGATAAGGCAGGAAGATTTTCAGAAAAATAAAAAAATGTTTTAAATATTTTAAAGTGCCTCACACTGGCGCTAAGCATACGTTCATGGATGGTCAATATAGCTGTGAGCGCTAAGCGTCAGGGATTTCTTGTACTGTGTTTATTTTATCCTAAGGAAAAGCCCAACTGTCAGAATGAAGATACAGTACTCCCCACACAGCACACTTGGTCCCAGTGATGTCTCGAGTACATCGCAAAGTCTCATTATCATCACGTCTCTGTGTGATGTACATGAAACATCTCTGAGATAACAAAACAGGCTGCCACTGAGATGTATCTTTGCGATAGCCTGGAGACGCAAGCTGCCGTTTTCGCCCATGCGCAAATACGCGATGGTCATTCACGCATGTGCGAGCTAAATGGCGTCTAATGCAAAGCGAATTCATAGTGAAGGATGTGTATGCATGCCATGTTGTTTGCTGTGTGTTGGATTTCTGTCTTTTTTTTACATTTGAGTGACGTTTCTTCAGTTTTTAGGAAAAAATCAAATAACTATGGTTATTTTTGAAGACTAAGCGTACATATAAATGATTATGTTAATATAATCAGACTTGATAACTGCACTTCCTTTCGCAATTTTAAAGTAGATTGCTGTTTGCATTATTTTTCATATCCAGAGGAACTCTCAAAAATATTAATCTTCAAATATAATAATAAAAACTTGTCATAATAGAAAAGTTTGTCATAGCAAAACATATTAAAAACGCTTTGCGATGTTATAATTATTTTATTTACATGTGTTATTTTCAGCTTTTAGGTATCTAAATAAAATTTCTTTTTGATGTTTACCTTTTGTACTTTATTTAGATTTTTTTATGTTAAAAAATATAATTAAACAATTGTTCATTGCAATTCATTGCAAACATCATAAAACATTTATATTAATATATATAAATCTACAATATCGAGTAATGGTCTAGTCTAATAAAAAATAATAGTTTTATTTGCAAAAGTTGAGAGATCATGAAAGGTAAGTGTTATAATTTATTAAACTTTATTATCGTGTTATGTATTTATACATTTTACATTTTCTTAAATATATTTAAATGTCTTATAAAGCTTATTCTGCAGTTTTATTTAATGTATATTAAAATATATAAAAAATATAATAAAACTGTAGAAAATTAACATTTTACATTATCCACCATCCATGCAATACTAAATATTATATATATATATATATATGTATATATGGTAATTGTGTAAACAATGCGAGTCAGTATTCAAGTTGCAAGCACTTTTGAACTTTTTTTCGGTATAAAAAATAATAATTTTAGTCTCTTATTTAATGTAAAAATGAACCATTCATTCAAAAATTGTTATATAAAGTTTAGAATTTGTTTTGTTCCTTTTTAAAAGGACTATTTAATTTTATTTTCTTAAAAGAGTATTGCTTTTTACAAATATGTACAGTTCAGATCTGTGAGGATTATGTCTTAAGGATTAAGATGTATTACATCAGTGAAATTACTATGTATTCTTAAAAACTGAGAGTGCATCATAAGTTGAAATTTATTTCATCTATTTGTGCTTGGAGGGGGGGGGGGGGTCCTGTTTTTACAATGAAACTCATGCAGTATTTTGTTAAAATTAAACACAGAATATATTTGTTAAATTGTGAAGATTTAGGTACTAATATCTTTAAGGTCAGATAAAAAAATAATACTAGTAATAAAGATAACTTTAGTTTCTCGATGGATTTTACATTATATGCTCATATGCTGCAGCAGGATTATTTTAGAGGCTGCATTAATTGTGTTTGTTTAAATTATTATTCTAAAGTTATGTACTGCCAAAATTCAAGATAATTTTAAATATGCATTAAAAATAGGACATCAATGAAAAAAAAAAAAAAAAAGAGCACATTTGTATCAATATATATTTGTGCTATACAATAGGGACATCAAAGTTTTCTCATTTCTGTAAATGCTCGCTAAATATGATTTGATAGAAAAACATAGCAATATTTTAATTGAAACCTGGTTAGTATAATAAGGTTGGTTTATTTATATTTTAATATTATTCATGAATTTATTTTTGAGCAATGAAAAAATAAATTTAAACATTTCATTATGCATTTTAAAACTATTTAAAGTTAAAAAAATATTTAACACTGGCATGAGGAATTATTTTTAGAAACATGTTGTTTTATCGAGATGATAAAGTTCTTTAATTCTAATACAGCACATGTTGATTTCTAGTCAATGAAGAAAATTGTTAAAATTTGCAAATTTGGTATACATCAGAAAATTTTCTCAGCATTTAGCACAGATTGCTTTTAAATAATTGAAATTAAAACAAATATAATAATCAAATTCTATCTGTACTAAAGGATGTAAAATTTGTTTGTATGAAAAATGATTGATTCATCAATAGCATTTTATCGATTCAAAGAAGCAATTTTTTAATATTAAACTGAATTATTTTAATCTGTAGGTATGTGGAATTTTATGATTAATAAAGTAATTATTAATTTCTGATACCATAGTACAACAAACTGCAAAGTTTAACCCTTTTCACTCCAAATGCTCTGCTGGAAAGGGGGGGGGGGGTCGATATTCAATAGATTGCTTTTAGTAAGAGATTAATATATAATTTTCTATTACTGTTAATCATGATTAACAGTTGACCTTCATGAAATGCAAAATGTTTGCATTAAAAAATATGATTTTTTAAACAGTTGAGTTTGAACCAGTAAAATTCATAAATTGAAATAGTGACACATATGACATATGATGTAATGTAAGCAGCCACAGGAGTGTTAAAAATAAAAAGTTGTCTTAGTTTCGGTTTAAAATGGATGAGAAAAATTGGAAATAAACATTGAATAAATGTATTGTATGAGTTTTGATTTTTAAGAAAATTTCAGGAAAAATTCATCAACTATGAACTAGGATGGAGTTTAGTCTCATCAAGTAAATTTCAATACATACACACATTAAAAAAAGTATTATTGATTATAAATTTTACTATGCAAACACAATTCCAATAATTTAGGTACTCAGAATACAAATGATACAAGTCTATGAAAGCTAATTTTTTAGAAATGTAAACAAAAATTTAGAGTAGAATGGTAATGTCCTGGAATGAATTGGGATGATAAAGCAACACTGTTCATACTTAGAAAGAACATAGTCATTAAGCACTTTTTCAGCAAATTTTCATCTTTGAATCAGGTGTATTCTGGATGCCTCAATAATCATAATGAAAGTTGTCGAGTTGTCACACAAACTTCCAGAAAAATATAAACTAAAAATCCTGCTTCATATATAGATTATGTAACACTTTCCAACATTTCCAGAATACTTTACCAATTAATAAAGTGGAAGTTGATGTCTAAGTAAACAATTTTGGAAACACATAACAATTTTGAAAACCCAATTTCATCAGTTATTATCAATTGTGGAAAAAATAATTGCATTATTTTGTGCAGTCTTGTATATGATCTGTAGATTTGTATATATACTACTTAGTATGTTAAAATTTAGTTCAGTTAGGAAACACATAACACAGTTGAAAATTCCCCTTCAGCAATTTCCATCAATAAACAGAAATGTACCCGAATTCTTTGCCCCCCCCCTCTCCCCCAATCACTGAAATTTTTAAAAGTGGGCTCTCTGACACAAAAACAAATGAATATAAACAGATCTTATCAGGGAGTTTGATCTATTTCTACAGAACTTCTTTGAATATGTAAACTACTATTATAAATATAAAGATAATAAAACTGTATTAGTCATTGATATTTTTGCACAATAAGTACTCATGAAAGTATTGTGATTATACATGTGACAGACTTCATTTATCATTTAAACATTCTCATTACAAAATCAGCAGGAATATTTTAATTTAAACCTGATTAGTTTAATGATGTTTGAGTTTTTTTTATTGATATTATTCATATTTTTATTGATATTATTCATAATTTTTTTTTCATCAATGAAAAATAAATTACAAATAAATAAATTTAAACTTTTCATTAGGCATTAAAACTATTGAAAGTTACAAAATGTTTAACATCTACATGAGAAATAATTATCCACATGATAATTGTGAAATTTTACAAATTTGGAAATTATCAAAAGATTTCCTCAGTAATTACCACAAATTACTATTGAATAATTTAAATAAAAATAATTATTGTAAATAATGAACTTACATCTGTATTAGAGAATGTAAAATTCTTGTACATCCAAAAAGATTAATAACATTTTTATAATATTCAGAGAAGCATATTTTGAAACTTGTTTAGCTGAATTATTTTAATCAGCAGATATGTGGAATTTTATGATTAATCAAGTAATTATTGATTTATAATATTATATTATAGTACAGCGTATTACAAAATTACCCTTTTCACCCCAAAGACTCTGCTGGAAGGGGGGTGGGGGAATTAATATATTCCTTAATAAGTTTTCTTAATAATACTAAAGAAATTAATACGTAACTTTTGATTTAAAAAAAATAAATTAAGCATGCAAATATTGTAACGTGTAAGAGTTAACATTTTATGACAATCTTTTCTTAATCAAAATTAACAAATGATTTTCATCAGAAGTAAAATGCTTGTATTCAGTAATATGAGTTTATTTTTTTTAAATAATTAAGTTTGAACCAGTAAAATTCATCGATTGAAATAGTGAAACATATATGATGTAAAACAAGGAATATTTAATAAAAGGGGTTGAATATAATTTCTGTTTAAAATAACTGAGAAAAAAAAAACATCGAATAAACACTAATAGAATTCTTTGTCTTACACTATTATATAATGTTATTACTCATCATAAATCATGTATTGCATGAGTTTTCATTAAAAAAGTGTGTAATGAGAAATTCTTCAATTATGTATTAGCATGGTTTTATCTCTACAGTAAATTCTAATATCACACATGCATTTTTTAAAAAGTGATTACCACTTATAAATTTTACAATGCAAATACAATTCCAATAATTTAGGTACCCAGAATACAAATGATACAAGTCCAAAAATCACTGGACTTATTTTGAGAAATTTAAACAAAGATTTAGTTTAAAATGGTAATGTCTTGGAATGAATTAGGATAATAAAGCAACTTGGACTGTTTATACTTAGAAAGAATACACACTCTTTCACCAAATTTTTAACCCTGTATCAAATTTGTTGAAAGTGTGTTTTCAAAAAGTATTCATTAAAAGTGTATTCAGGATTTCTCAGATATCATAGACATATCCTAAGAAAGTTGTCACACAAACTCACAATACAATAACACAGTGGTATTTCTGTGTCATTAAAGGATGGAAGATTTTATTAAATGCAAGATGATTTAGGAACAAAGAAGAACTTTTTGACATTTACTTGGACTTGCTTAAGTTAAGTGGGAACCTGCAGTATGAATTATTTACTAACAAAGTATTTTACTTATGCAATGTCTTTTTAGGTAGATTTCGTAAGAAATACTACCTATTACATTCTCACCTAAGTTGGAATTTTTGCAGATCTACGCCGATTATGATTCCCAGAACCCAAAAACATCCCTAGTTCAAAACGTTTTCTATCTATCTATCTATATACCTATGTCACTTTTTTATGGACACAATAACTGCAATCATTCTGCACAAATCGCTTCCAAACTGATACATAAAATCAAGGGGCATAAAATCTCGGTCAAGTTCGTGAATGGGCAAAATCGAACCAGGGGGGGGGGGGGGATGGGGGGCTTTTTGTGAAAACAAAAAAACCCTATAATTTCTTATTTATGATACGTATCGAATCCGTTTAAAGTTATTATTACTTCTAGGAAAAGGGTCGAAAATGTATGTAGGACAGATTTTTGATATAATTATAAATGGCCCCAAAGGGGGTATTTTAGAAGAAAAAAATTCATAACTTCGTCAATTTCTAAGATATCAAATCCGCTTAAATTTATTATAAAACCTCTTAATATTATCTAAAACTTTTATATTGACAAGTTTTTTATAGAACCAACTCTTATAGCAAAAAAAAAAAAAAAAAAAAATCCTGCTGGCTCCGCCTGCAAACAAGTTAGGTTTCGAAGTAGGCGGTTCCAACTGCCGCATCATGGCAAAAAGGTCGTTTCTTTCGCAATTCCCAACAAATAGGCGCCCCACGGTCTGCGTCTTCGAAATCTACCTGTGCCTGTAGGCCGAGGGATTTTTTTTAAAGTGTATCGATTACAAATTTAGTATGTAAACACAAGTAGAATAATTTATATACCCAGAATAAAGCCATACAAGTCCATCAAAACTAATTTTTTGACATTTAGAGTAGGGTAGTACAGTCACTCAAACTGTTATATATACTTGGGAAAAATAGATTATTGAGAAAGAAGAAGAGTACTGTTTTCAGATTACTTGTATTCAATGTGTTTTCTCATATTACAGATAACTCTTAGGAAAGTTCTTAAAACATGAATTTCCAATTCATTACTAGAATGCATTTCAGTTTTATTAGAGGATGCAAGAAGTTGCAGGATTCAGAGAAGGGAATTTTTGATATTACTATGACTATCTTGAATTGAAAAATAACAGAAATGTGAAATTGAGTTATTTTGCAATACCTTTGAATAACAGTCACACCTTGCAGGGGTCGATGCAGGTTTTTTTTCTTGGGGCCCATTTTATGAAAAGTAAAGATTATTTTTGTGAAATTTATCATATTTTTGTGAAAAATAACATTTTGTAACGAGTGTTGAAATCCAGTTAATCAAATTCGAACCACAAGCATTTATAAACAAAACCTTTTTAAAATCCTTTTGCTGAAGTTTTCCTCTCTGGTAAAGTTGTTCGTTTACAAATTACACATTTTAAAACATCACAAAATAATAAATAGTAAGTTTTTACGGAATAGAATTTTGTGAAGGGCCCATTTTGTCAAATTGATTTTTGTGAAGGGGCCCATTTTATCAAATTGATTTTTGTGAAAAGGCCCATTTTATTAATTAGATTTTTGTGAAGGCCCTAAATAGGCCCCAAATTTTTCCTGGATCAACCCCTGCCTTGGGTAATTAATTTGATTTACAAGTAAGTGAGGTCCTTAAAAGTAATTTTTTTTAAGTTAGAGAAATTACAGCAACAAAAAGTCAGGGTAAATTTACATATCAGCAGGCCAATTGTCATCACTATTTCCGACTAGTAATTTTAATTTTATTTAGGATATAAATTTGTTATTAAATAAGATTAAGATTGGTAATCAGAAGTAGTGGTAACAATTTGAGACCTGTAGATGTTACAATGTGACGTCGCATAGGTGTTGCACTGCGATATAGCTGAAAAAGAACATTCGCACATTTCCAGAACATTTCTGAGACCATCTGTGCGATGTAGTGTAGACATTAAAATGCACTGTTGCATAGATATCACAATGTGATACCTCATAGATGTTGCACCGCGACGTCACTGAAAAGGACATTCGCACATCGCCAGGACATCTCTGAGACCATCTGTGCGATGTACTGTAGATGATAAAATGCAATATCGCACAGATATCGCAATGCGATGGCTCATAGATATTGCAATGCGACGTCGCTGAAAAAGGACATTTGCGCATTGCCAGAACATCTCTGAGACCATCTGCGCGATGTGCTGTAGATGATAAAATGCAATATCGCACAGATATCGCAATGCGATGGCTCATAGATATTGCAATGCGACGTCGCTGAAAAAGGACATTTGCGCATTGCCAGAACATCTCTGAGACGTTCCGCGGGACATCACAACGTCGCAGTGCGATGTATATGCGACGTTCTAGAGATGAAAGTGTGCTGTATGGGTCATGATATCGTTTCTTATGCGTGTATCCAAACAAACATCATGAGTGAAAGAAGGAAAATAAGTCTTTCTACGTTCTGAAAAAAAAAATAAGAAAAATATTTTCACTTGATTTGTGATTACGGCATAAGGTTTTGTTAAGGTTTAAAACAGGAATTACTTATGTCAACGTGAAAATCGTTAATTCTGATTATTTTGATTTTCAGTCATCCAATATATTGTCTAGTTCACAACGAAGATAGTATATAAATTGTTAAACTAAAAAGGAAAGGCAGATAGATATATAAAAATGGGCATTTACTAAAAAGCAACACAAAATACTGGAGGGTCAAAAACATGTCTTGTGGGAAAATAATGTCTTGTGGGCCATAACCCCTCCCCCCTCTTTGCCCCTGCCAGATTACACGCATGATCATACGACTGCGAATTTTCTAAATAAGGAGCTTGGCGCTAAATTTGGTCCCATAGTCCAATCTACCCATTTCATAGCATATGAGTGATTTGTCATCTTTGCTAATTATCCCTAGTTGAACCCATATCTCCGCCTATAAACCTAGGTTTTATCTATACGTTTTTTTTTTTTTTTTTTTCACAGTGCTAAATATGCTCAATAATTCGTGTGACTTCAGCTGTTCAAATAAATGTAATGCTGTGACACCCTTCTCATTGACTTCTTGTAAAGATGCCCTAATAATGTAAGACGGCGGCTCTCAAATTATATTGTGTACTCTAGCCGAGGAATAGGCCGAATTTTTGTACAAAACATATACAAAATCGCAATAGGTATCCCATCCCTAATATGAAAAATTACAATGTTAATAAAGCTGTATAATTATTCAAAATAACTTACTTTTAGTAAGAGTATTATACATAAACGGGTAGATTTTCATAGATAAGATCATTAGAATTTATTTCCATTTATTAAGATTTTTTTGGAAATCTGAATTATATATTATACAAAAAATAAGGAATCATTTTGTTATTTTTTATAATTCTATACATAAATTTTTTAGTGTTTCGAAATGTAGAGCGTCAATTATCCGAATTCCGATTAACCGGATTGTCCAATTAACCGGATCGATGAAGGACCATGCGTTTTTTTTTTTCTTCTTCTCCAAATTTTTGAAGTGAAACTTCTTTAGACGCGGTAAGATAAACGTGGCTGCATGTCACGAAAGTTAACCATTAAATAACCATTTCCTAACCCTGAAACAATAAAATCGCTAACAAATGCAAGCTGAGAAATGCATAAAATCAATTGCTTCTAGAACCTAAGAAGTTACATTTCGCATTTTTTTACCACGAAAATTCCTCGTTATCTTCAAATTCTTTGAAAGGGGTCGAAAAATTGCTGCTTTTGTTCTTTGGTGTCCTCGGAAAGACCCCCCCCCCTCTCTCTCTCTCTCTCCGTTCATATTTGTTCTGCACAGTTTCAATGAAAGTGGGGAGTAGAAAGGGCTAAATAAAAGGATTATATATTTCTTTTTCCAAGAATTAGAGAGGACAGACGGAGGAATACATTTCTAATTTCATTAGCTTTTGAAACACGTGCTAGAGTACACAAGCTATTTTTCTAATAAGTTCTGTAGATGCAGTAAGTGCTTTCAAACATGTCTCGAAAGCGCAAAAGAGTCGTGCTATCGTTACATAAAAAAAATTGAGATTGTTAAAAGATTGAAAAAGGGCGAAAATGGTAATAACCTAGCTCTTGAATATGGCATTGACACATGAACTGTATCGGATATTTAAAAAAACAGCGATTCGATTTTAAAATTTGTATCAGTTTGGGACAAAGAAGAAGGCAGTGTGAAACGAAAAACTATGAAAAAGTCGAATTTCGAAGATGTAGATAAAGTGTTATATGTTTGGTTCTAGCAAAAACGTTCATAGGGACAATCCATTTCTGGCCCATTGTTGTGCGAAAAAGCCGTGCTTTTCAATGAAGGTCTAAATGGAGACTCGTCATTTAAAGCGAGTTCTGGTTGGTTTAGGAACTTTAAATACTGCGTCACGAAATTAGAGAAATTGATGTCCAAGTAGAAAAAATGTCAGCATCAAGTACAAACGCAGAGAAATTCATTTCGGAATTTACAAATTTGATCGATTCCGAAAATTATGACGAGGACATCTATAGATAATATATATAATGCTGATATTTATATATAATGCTGATGAAAGTGGGCTCAACTGGCGTTCTTTGCGGAGGAAAGCATTAGCATCTGCGAACGAGAAATATGCCCCGGGAACAAAAGTAAACACAGACAGAATTACAATGTGACTATGCGCTAATGTAACTGGAAATCATACTTTGCCTCTGTTAGTCATCGGACAATCAAAAAAGTCTAGGTGCTTCAAAAATGTGAAAACGCTGCCTGTTGTCTATACAAATCAGCGTAAAGTCTGGATGAACTGTGAAATATTCATCGAATGGTATGAAATAAACTTTATTCCCGAAGTTAAAAAAAAAAAAAAAAAAAAAAAACATAAAAAATCGGAAAATCAGGGAAAGTTCTTTTGGTCTTAGATAATGCAACTTCTCATCCAAACGAAGACGTACTCGAACGTGAAAATGGAATGTTTAAAATCATTTTTCTGCCACTGAATATAACTTTTGAATCTTGTAAAAGTTTCCATACCCAGGTAGCACAAAGATATTGGCCAATATCAAATTGTAATGTGGGTCAATATCAAAATTTGATATATAGGTTAATCATAGGTTAACATCCATTTTAAAGAATAATAACACATAAGTGATAATAAGTAATTCGTTTGAAGTAAAGCTATAAAACTAAATTAAAATTCAAGAATGATTAATTTTAATAAAAATAATAATAGGCATTTTTTAAATTTTTCTTTCCTGCTTAAAATGCTTGGCGCCTAGCGCTGTTTGTACCACACACGTTGGCGTCACCCTGTTTGGGAGACACGTGTCTGGTACTGGGTTGTTACTCAAGAATATTTTATAATTACATTGTTTGGATTATTATCTGCAGCAAATTGAAATAAAAAATCCTTGATCACTTTAGAAGGGTTAGGTTTATTTATTTATTTATTATTTATTTATTCTTAAATTATTATCGTAGATCTTTGGATCTACAATAATATCAGCCGGCTGCTGATTCCGATTATGTAATCCCATCACGGGAAATGTTTTTCTTTTCTTTTCATTTCTTTTTAGAAAAGCATATTACATAATAACTTTCGAGTTATTTTGCGAACGTTACAATGTTTAATAAATTTCTTGTAAGATGTCTCATTATAGATGCTTATAGTGTATTATTATATGTCTCATTATATCTGCAAAGTTACAAAATATTAAGAAATATGCTTGTAATTATATTCAAACAAAACAAAAAAAATAACTAAACTTTTATTTTTAATTTGGCAAAACTAAGAGAGTTCATCAATTGCAAATTTTAAAATAGGAAAATCAAAATAGGCAAAAAATCGTTTTCCGGCTTCACTATTTTATTGATGATTATCGATTTATCGATGATTTTATTCTCATCAGATATAAATTTTGTAGCCGAGGATGCTAGTCTCAACTATTCGTATATTTGAAGCATTCGGCGATTTCCCGAACATGCCGGTTAATTCAAAGTTTACAATAACTAATGGTAAAGTTTTAAACACATTTTTAAAAAATAATATCCAGAGTTGAAATAAATAAATTCATCATATTATGGAACAATTCAAGACATCTTATGACGCTATTTGTAAGAAAAATTGAAACTATTTATTATTATTATTATTTGCTTCTGATGTTATGAATTATTGTTGTATGATATTAAATACAATCCATCTTTTCATTTTAATGAATTAGTTTTTTTTTTTTATTTATAGGTTTTGAAACTGCTGCCAATGGTAGATAACAATGATAAATATAAATCAGAGGAGCATTATGTAGAATCTCGACTGCTTTTTTTCAAACTTTTTTTTTCTTCTTTCTCTGTTAACATGTAAAGGCTTCAATTTATATTTACAAATTATTCTTACTGTTTTATTTCTTTACTTTTTTTTTTATATCATAGGTACTGTTAAGAGTTGTATAATCTGAAACAAATCATCTTAATAAAAAGAAAACATTATTGTTAAATGGAAAATAAACGAATAAAGTTTTATTTTTGAAAATATTTCTTGCAGCTTCATTGTATATTTCTCTTTAAACTATGATAAGCTGTACAATATTGTTATATATATAAAAATTCACTAGTGATGTTGAAAAATTTTAAGTTAAAAGTTTGTACGCAATCTTCTTAATCTGTGACTATGTATATTATATGCATGAACTTAAGTATTTTATTAATTTAATTTTTAATGCTTGAGTAATGTTTAAATTAACTTTAATTTGATTTCACTGCATAGTTTTCATTAGCATTTAGATACACGGTATTGTTTTGATTATTTTATAATATACATACTACAAATAATTGGTTTCTTTCAAATACATTTGATAATTTATATATTTATTAGTACAAAATGTAAATTCATTTATAAATGATTACGCAAAACTTCATTTTTTTAACTTGAATATCTGATATTTAATTAAGTGCGCAGGTAAATTTTTTAAGACTTAATTTGGTGATGCATAATTAAAAATCCAGATTTTCCCTGATTTAAACGAGTAAGTTGTGATGATATTCCAAATTTTGTGCTAGTCACTCTTATTGTTGTCTAACAATATATAATAACATTTTAATTTGATCCCCCCCCCATAAAAATTTTCAATACAATTTTCCTTGCAATAAGTCTGGTACACCCTAACTTCCTACTTCACAATGTTAGCTTAAACTTATTGATTTATATATTCCAAAAATAATTTTTCAAACATATTTATTATGAATAACAAACTATTTTACAGTTTTTAAAGTACATTATATTCAAACATAAGCATATAATGCACACCTATATTTCCAGACTTCATTTTTGTATTTTTAACTGGATTCGCCATTTGTTGTGCAGTTCTTTTTTTGAAAAAAAAAAAAAAAAAAAAAAAAAAAAACTCCATGAGATACATAGCAAAAAATAAAATGAAAATTATTCTAAAGTAAATACTATTACTTTTCACATAATCTGGTTGCAGAAAAAAAAATTGTAAATAGCATGATGATTAAATGAAAAATCTTAATTCTTATGATCATCTTTTTTTTTATCATTTACTTTTATAATCGATGTATAACTTGCAACTATAAATTTCGATCATTTTTCTTGTATCAAAAGTGTGTGTTATATGTTGGAATATAAGGTATTTACTTTTATATTAATCTATGAAAAGTTAATTGCTAAAATGAATGAAATGAAACTTTTTTTTAAATCCATGCATGAGTAATGGAAGGTTGAACTTGTTGTCTAGGAATGCTTTTTAAACATATTATGATAGTGAAGTAGGTGTGCATAAGAAAAATGTTCATGTAAATATTACATTTTTAATTTCTTTAAAAATGGCACAATATTGTTTTTTTTTTTTTTTTTTTTTTTTTTTTTTTTTAATGAAAAATGTGAAATAAAATTTTTGCATACCTGCCAACAAATGCAAATTTCAACGTGTAAAATTTTATGTGCAATATACAAAAGTTATTAGGGAATGTCAAATTTGCCTTCATGAGTTGGCGGTATGTGAAAAACTCAAATTTCTCCCATTTCTTCAATACATTTAGCCATTAATATTCTTAAGTATGGCCATCCTTAAAGGTAAAATTTGATTATATTCCCTATTAAAGCTATTTTAGTACAAGCGAATAAAAAAAAAGTGTAGTAATTGAATAGCATTGATTTTACTCACAATTTAAAAGAAAAAAATCCATGATTCACCAAACGTAAAACCTTGCAGATGATATTGTATGCTAATGAATGAATATAATAATTTTTTTAGATACAACTATGAAATGCATCATATACAACAGCTATGAGTTTTTGCCCTCACTAATTTCTGTTGAAAATCTCTGCCTTATTTAACTGCAGAAAATTGTGATTAAATAAGGTGAAGATTTCCATTAAAAATGAATGCTAGCTGAAAATCGTAGCAGTTGTCAGCTATGCAAATGGGACCTTCTTAGAAGCATTATCATTACTAATAATATGAATCAGAACTAAGAAAAAAAATTCAGTAGAAATAGTAGATAAAATAAAAATGTGAAGAACAGCTCAAATGCATAGATTTCTAGAATCTAGAAAGCTACAATTCATAGAAGTAAGTAGGTATCTTATATTTTCCATTTCTTACATTATCTTTATAAAGTTATTCAATATGAAATAAACAAATAAGATTGTAAATATTAAAATATGTCATTTTCTTTTATTAAAACAAATCTAAAATTAATAATAATAATAATAATAAACATTTATTTATTTTATGTAGAGGTAAAGGTCGCTGACTAAAATAGTTTTTTTAACCTTCTTAAAGAATTAAAAGTTTCATAAAGTTAAAAATAAGTTTTGTTAGCAATAATATTTTTAAATAAAAATGTTTTTAATCTTTTAAAATATTAAAGCACAATAAAATTATTGTGCTTTAATATTTCTAATTTGTAATTTATTGTGCCTTAGATAATTTAAGTTATTGTTTGATTAAACATAAGTTTCTATTACCTTATTGAATTAAAAAAAATCCTACCGTTCTGTACCGGGAGGAAAAGGTAGCTTCCATATTCCATGTTTTTAAAAATTCAACTCATTTTACTCAAAAACTAGAAGGTAAAATGTTTGGAACCTGATTACAGAAGATTCAATCCAGGTTTTTGTTAATACTCAATTTGAATGTGAATTTCAGTGTAACAAAAATCAGATTGTTTCAAAAAATTAGCCAACCTAGAAATTCAAACAGCCATTTTTTAAAATAAAGCCAAAACAAAAAATGCTCTGGAATCCTTGTATAACGATCTAACACTTAACGGGTGGATTTATTTTTTTATAAGTTACTTTAAATAATTATGTATAACTGAAAATAAAAATTTTAATTATTTAATTTTTTTAGTTTTTTTTAAATTTAATTTTAATATAATATCATTATTAACTAGGGTAGCTAACACAAATTCGTCTCGTTTTGGTCTAAAGTACGTAATTTTTATCAATAAACATTAGGTCTAAACGGCGTCTATATTTCATCGAAATATAGGTAATTTTTGTATGTAATCTAGACAAATTTTGGACGTTTATATTACAGCTAAAAGTCGTCTATATTTTGTGGACGAATTTTGGACGGCCATATTACGTCTATTTTATGTTCATTTTACGATCATTTTCTTGTCTAAAAGACGTACTTATTACGTAATAGGTGGTGACATTTAAGGTGCGTTTTCACTGGTCGACCCAACCACCTAAAAAACCATAGCGACCCAAAACCTTAACCTAAGAGTGTTTTCACTGGTTACAGAGAAGCCCTAGCACCAACCAATCATGGATAAGATTTTACCGCGCAAGCGTCGTATTTACGGATCGATATCAGCTGTCTATGATTATAAATATAAACAAATAATTGTTTTTTTCCCTTTTCATGTTAATAACAAATATTTTGTATGGAAATAATCGAAAGTTTTGACTGGTTTTCGCTACTAGAGGGTCTCAATGCCCCACAAAAATATTAATCTTTTGTTACGTGTACCATAATATAATACATCAATGATAATTATTAATTTTTTTGTGGTTTCAAATAAAATGCTATATTTTTTTAATAATGAGGATCGTAAATCATGAGATTTAGAAATTACTCAGAATTAATAGAAAGCTCATTTTATGTCAAAAAATTTTGTGCCATATGGCTTGTATATCTAAACTTATTTTTCTGCTTTCATGTGCTAAATTAAAAGTCTAAATATATGTTTTTTACTTCGGTGATATACTCATTTTATTTGTACATGTGTATAAATTAAGAAATTTTTGCCAGTGCAGTTATACTCTTGGAACACTAAGTTGTTATTTATTTAAAAACCCAGAAGCATTTTTTTCCTTCTAAGAAACAGTGATGGGTGAGACACTTTCACTCATTCCAGGATTGTCATTGTACATGAGGCTTCTCCAAGGTACATTCTAATTAAGCATGTATCAGTTGATCACTCTGTCAACGTGTCTTATCATATAATCACTATATATATTGGGATTTAAATTTAAAATGTGTAATTTGCAAACAAAACAAGCTCACCATTAAGGTAAACTTAAGCAGGAGAACATAAAAAAAGAATGTAGAATTATTGAATGTAATTATATCTACTTTTTGTGACCCCCCCCCCCCCTGAAAAAAAATCTTTCTAGCAAAATGCATAATAAATGTGCTTAAAATTGTAAATTTTACTTTATGATTGTTTTCACATAAAAGTTCGTTGCAGGTACCCCCCTTCCCCCCTCTCTCTCTTGTTTACATCATTTTTTATTATAGTTTCGAGAAAAATAAAATTATGTGACAAAATATTGGATCCAGTTACTTAAATTCAAACTAAGCTTTTAATAATTCTTTTTTTTTATGTTCTCCTGCTCAATTTTACCTTAATGGTGAGCTTGTTTTGTTTGCAAATTACACATTTTAAATCCCAATATATACATACCAGTGGTACTCGTGCGAGGATTTCACATCGCAATCCAAATTTTTTTAGCATTGTAGTATTTTTTTATATGGATTTAAACTTCCAAAGAAACATTAAGAATAAAAATACCTGTAAACTACATTGATACAGATGTCGCAAACACACCAGGGTTTCTTTTTGGCACCAAAATCGCAATTTTTTGCCCGGTCGGGTAACATGGTAAGTGGTAAGGGAGGCACTATAGTAGGCGGAAGTGACGTCACAAGGGGGCGTGGCCAGCTGTCAATCAAAATGGGGCGTGACCGGAAGTGACGTCACGTGGACCACGCCCCGTTTTTTTCGAGCTGTGAGAGGGGGGATGAAATTTTTTCCCCCTGCTGTAAGAGGGCGGTGAATTTTTTTTTTTTTTATTCTTGTTCTGTTAGAGGGGGGGAGTGAATTTTTCCCCCGTGCTGTGAGAGGGGGGAGTGAATTTTTTCCCCGTGCTGTGAGAGGGGGGGATGAAATTTTTTCCCCCTGCTGTAAGAGGGGGTGAATTTTTTTTTTTTTTTTAATTCTTGTTCTGTTAGAGGGGGGGAGTGAATTTTTTTCGCCTGCTGTGAGAGGGGGGTGAATTTTTTCTCCCGTACTGTTAGATGGGGTGGGTGGCAACACCGAGTTATGATTTGGCGAATGGCAACGGGCAATTAGTTTCGGTATGGGACTTTAAAAATTTTTCAGATTTTTTTTTGTTTTGGTTCGTTACCATAGTTACGTAACAGCGCCATCTGTTGGGGAAAAGTGGCAATCTTTTCTCGTGAAAGGTGACGAGGGTTTCTCGGGGGTGGCAACACTGAGTTACGGTTTTGACGAATGGCAACGGTTATTCAATTAATTATAATTATTTACGAATTAAGAGGTAATTATTTAGGAGGTGTGTATTTTAACTAATGAATAATTTTAATTATTTCAATTAATTATTTACTAATTAATATTTAGTTTCGCGATTGGACGTATAAATTTTCTCGTGAAAGGTGACGAGAGTTTTCTTTTAATGGGTGGCAACACCGAGTTATGCTTTTGTCGAATGGCATCGAGTTTCCGAAAGGGGGGTTTTTAGGAAAATTTGGCGTCGATGACGTCACGCGTGCATGCCGGAACAGGCCGACGAGCAAATTAAAATAGATTAATTTTACTGATCACGTGGTCCACATGACGTCATGTTAGAATAGGTTCGTTCCTGTTTTGCTGACTCACGTGTCACTGAGTTACTTTTTTAAAGGTGGCAACATGCTGGACTTGTAAAATTTTTGGTAGATCTCACGTGTTTAATTAATTAAATTATTTAAATCAGAATATTATTTTTTAAACTTAATGAATGAGGAAATATGATTAAATCAATTAACTTTTAATTGGAGGACTTTGTTATTTTCTCGGAAGATAAAATGACACGGGGCATTTTCACGAAAGCATAATAGGTGGTTTGAATTTATTTAATTGAATGAATTAACTAAAAATATAATTATTTTTAAACTGATTTTAAAAGTTTTTAAATTTAACTGAAAGTAAAGTTTAATGACCTTCTTTCTTTTAAGTATATTTCTGTAACATGTGATATAGACAAGACGGTTTATGTTCGAACATGAATGTGACGTCATGTAATGATTGCACCCTAGACATACAATGACGAGGTCCGATTCAATAGTTGAGTTGTTTAAATGGGTTAAAACTTTTTTTTTCATAAACGCAAAAACATTATTACTTAACATAAAACTCTTTACTGAATTAAAAAACTTTTTTCCTAAACACAATTTTTTTTCCTAAACTTAAAACTTTTTTCCTAAACACAATTTTTTTTCCTAAACTTAAAACTTTTTTCCTAAACGCAAAAATATTATTACTTAACATAAAACTCTTTACTGAACTTAAAAACTTTTTTTCCTAAACACAAAACTTTGTACTGAACTTAAAACTTTTTTTCCTAAACTTAAAAACTTTTTTCCTAAACACAAAACTTTGTACTGAACTTAAAACTGTTTTCCTAAACTTAAAACTTTTTTTCCCCTAAACTTAACACTTTTTTACTGAACTTAAAACTTTTTTCAACTGAACATAATTTTTTTCTAAAACATATTTTTTTTTCTAAGTCAGAAAAAATTTTTCCGAAACATAAAAATATATTTTTTTCTAAACATAAAATATTTTTTCTAAAACATAAAATTATCTTTTTTTATTTCTTGATCATATTATTATTATTTTTTTGACGTTGGACATTATTTTTAAAAAATTTCTTTTCTCAAGAAAAATTAAGAAAATGTAATCTAAAAGAATAAATTTTGTATGATATTGTAAAAACGTCTGATGATTAAATTTTTATTTGTTGAATGCATTCTGTCTTTTCATAAAAAAATAGATTAATATTTTTTAAAATAAGTATATATTAAAGGTTTTATTTTAATGCTTTTCATTTTAAGCAAAACTTTCATGCGAAGAACATCGTGTTAATTTGTAGATGAATCTTAACGTTCGTTTAGATCATAATCATTGTTGCAATGGAAGCTTTGAATCAGATGTATCGGGATCCGGAGATGCCAGCCAGTTTCGGTGGTATCAATGCTTTGCAACGTGCTTTAAAAGGTCGCGTAAAAACACAGCAGATAAAGAAATGGTTGCAAACGAAAGATTCTTATACTTTGCACAAGCCTTTGCGACACAAATTCCCGAGAAATCGTGTCATAGTCTGTGGCTTAAACGAGCAGTTTCAATCTGATTTAGTAGACATGCAGTCTCTCTCTTCTTTGAATGACGGATATAAGTATTTACTGACATGTATTGATATTTTGTCGAAATATGCATGGGTCATACCGTTAAAAGATAAAAAACCTCCAGGTGTTAAACAAGCTTTCGAAAAAATATTTTCGGAACGTAAGCCGCAAACGCTGCAGTGCGATGCTGGGAAGGAGTACACGTATAAGCTTGTACAGGCTTTCTTAAAAAAGCATAATGTTCACTTTTTTACAACCAATAACACCACAAAAGCTTCAATAGTAGAACGCTGTAGTCGTACACTTAAAACGAAAATGTGGAAGTATTTTACTGAAAAAAATACAAAGAGATATATTGATGTAATCGATAAATTAATACATAGTTATAACCACACGTGGCATCGTAGTATTAAAATGGAGCCAGCATCAGTGAACCTTGTCAAAGTCAGGTTTGGAAAACATTATATGCAAATGACAAAACCACTGCAACCAAATCTGACTTGAATATAGAAGATACCGTTCGCATAAGCAAGGAAAAATTACGTTTTGAGAAAGGATACGAACAAAATTGGACACGAGAAATTTTTACTATTCATAAAATCATACATCGTGTGCCTGTTGTTTATATATTAAAAGATTTAGCATGTGAAATCATAAAAGGGACATTTTATAAACAAGAACTACAAAAGGTTTCGGATTCGGGTTTTTACCCTGTGGAGAAAGTTTTGAATAAAAGAAAACGGAATGGAAAATTTCAGTATTTTGTGAAATTTCAAGGATATCCGGAAAAGTTCAATGCATGGGTAAAAGATGTCAGAAAGATATAAATAGAACAGTCATCAGGCTTACAATTCATTTCATGAGAAGATGTCGTTCTACATCACACTTATCAGCGACAGCTCTACGAGCTTTTTCCCCAATAATAAAATATCCCAATTTACAACTCAATTGCCCACCCCCATAAATTTAAACGGTGAATGGGAAATGGCTTTGG
Source organism: Maratus michaelseni (assembly GCA_963931845.1). NCBI lineage: Eukaryota > Metazoa > Arthropoda > Arachnida > Araneae > Salticidae > Maratus > Maratus michaelseni. The sequence continues at coordinate 31,651,920 of OZ007599.1, forward strand.
TAGATTTTATTTATCCACATACATGGTATAATGTTCGAAACGATAATAATTTGTTTGGTTTTGACTTGGGAGACAGAAAATTAGAAGGTAGGAGAGTTCCTTCTGGCTGTTATGAAACCATACCTGACCTTATTAAAAGTATGACAATACCTTCGCATAAAAATAAGATTGAGTTTCATTATCACCCCGTTACGAAAAGAGTTACAATCAAGACAGATAAAAAATCAAAAGATATTCTTCACGAAGGAATAGCAGAACTTTTAGGGTTTCAACCCGGAGAATATATAGGATTGCAGCAAAGTCCTTTTGTGGTCGACCCAAAATCATCCTTTCCCGTGATGTACGTATACTGTGATCTCGTGGAGCCTCAAATCGTCGGTGATGTACAGACCCCTCTATTAAAAATTGTGTCTGTCGAAGGAAACGATGGCGAAATTATTAATGCTCATTATCCAAGACCATTGTACGTACCAATTATTCGTCAGCACTTCCAAACGATACAAATTGATATTAGACTTCATTCTGGAGATTTAGTACCTTTTGAAAGAGGTAAAGTTTTTGTAACGCTGCTTTTTCGCTTAAGGCAAATCATATAAAAGAGCCTTTCGTTTAAATAATTCTCATTTTCCATTTTGATTGCGATAAAGAAGGATCAACAAGCATGTTGGTGCCTTATACGTGTTGTACACAAAAGTTCGAAGATTATTATGCAGGGCAAACAGGAAAAGGTTTGCCTTACTATCGGGGAACAGTTTTGCAGAGAGGATACGGTATAGGCGGATTTTTTGCAAAATTTTTTCGCAGTGCGATTCCATTTTTGATAAGTGGTGCCAAAACAATTGGTAAAGAAGCATTACGAACAGGCACTATGGTTGCGAATGATGTGTTATCAGGCGAAAATTTAAAATCGTCTCTCAAAACACGATCAAAAGAAGCCGGAAAGAAATTAGCTAGAAAAGCAGTTGATAAAGCGGATGAAATGATTGGCCATGGAAAGCTTAAAAGGAAGCGCAAACCTGCAAAACGCCTCATTTCATCGAAAACACGGAAGGTGGAAAGACGTGACATTTTTGATTGATAATATCCACATTATACTATGGCTTTTCTTTTAAAGGACTCCCCAGAATGTGCTAAATCTGAATTAGAATTATTTCATCTCCCTCCTACCCAAACCGTTATTGAAAGAGGGCAATGGGTTGAATTTCATCCACTCGCCAATGTTTCTGATGGAGGACCTGTAGAATTTAATGTTTCTGGAAGCGGAGAAGATTACCTTGACTTATCGCAAACTCAATTATATGTTAAAGTAAAAATTTTAAAAAAGGATAGCAAACCCATTCCGGATAAATGTAAAGTGGGACCCGTCAATCTTTTTTTGCATTCCATGTTTTCCCAAGTGGATATTAGTCTGAACGACAGACTCGTTTCTTCCAGTAATAATACCTATGCTTACAGAGCCATAATAGAGAAGTTACTGAATCACGACTATGATGCAAAAACCTCTCAACTTTCCTCAGAATTATTTTTCAAAGATACGGCTGGTCGTATGAATGTTGTGGATCCCGCAGATGCAAACCCAAATGAAGGATTTAGTAAACGTGCCGAAATGACTAAAATGAGTGCTTCAGTTGATATGATTGGTCGATTACACCTGGATATGTTTCACCAAGAAAGACTCCTCCTTAACATGGTAGATGTGAAAATTAAACTGATCCGTAGTAAACCAGAGTTTTGTTTGTTAGCGGGTGAAGGGGAGCTTAAAGTTTCCCTGGAACATGCTTCCTTATTTGTTCGTAAAGTACGAGTAAGCCCTGGCGTTGTTTTAGGACATGCTAAAAGCTTAGAAAAAACATCAGCCAAATATCCTATTAACAGAGTGCTTTGCAAAACATATTCCATTCCTACCGGTAATATGAGTTTTGTTCAAGACAACATTTTTACAGGCCAGATGCCCAATCGCATCGTGATCGCTTGTGTGGATAATGACGCATTTAACGGTGACTATAAAAAGTCCCCCTTTGAGTTTAAGCATTACAATATTAATTTCATAGGCGTCTATGTGGACGGTCAGCCCGTTCCCCACAATCCACTGCAACCTGACTTTGAAAACAATTTATTTATCCGAGCTTATCAAAATTTATTTACGAATGCAGAAAACAAAGGTCTTTATCTTTCAAGATCAGAATTTTCACAAGGGTATTCTTTATTTTGTTTTGATTTGTCACCTGATTTATGCGATGGTTCACATCTAAATCTAATTCGTCATAGCAATTTAAGATTATAAATTAAGTTCGGAACGACTTTAGCGCAAACAGTCTCTTTACTAGTGTATGCTGAATTTGAAAATCTAATCGAAATCAACAAATCTCGAAATATTCTGTATGATTTTGGAAACTAATGAATTCATCGCAAATTCATACAATTTTATCTCGTGATCCTGTTTCTGCGAGATATTTTGTAGGTGTTTTCCCTTCTGACAAAATACCTAATATTCGAAATTTTCCTTGTGCATTAGTTCTCAATACTGATAAACATGATGAAAAAGGATCCCATTGGCTGGCAGTTTACGTTCAAGACAAAAAAACTCTTGAATTTTTTTGATTCCTACGGACTTCCTCCCGAAACCTATGGAGAAGATATCACAAGATTTGTGAAGAAGTATCATCGTATAAACTGGAACAAGACCATGTTTCAAAGTTTAACGTCCAATGTCTGTGGACAATATTGTATTTTCTTTATTGCAAAACGATGTCAAGGACTTTGTATGAATTCTATTACAAATGTATTATCTAGAAAGAAGAATGATTTTCGAATGTATCAATTTGTCAAAAAAAGATATGGTGTAAAGATGATTTTTAAAAAATAAAAAAAATTGTTTACTCTTATTTAATGTGTGTTCATTGTTTTTAAATCCGATCACGTATGGTATATTACATGAAAATGATTCATTTGTTTGTTTTTTTTTAGAAAAAAAATTGCATGTATACATTTTTTCTAAAAAAATCATAAAAGTATTTCGTCGAAATATTTAATAAAACTATAAAAATCGAAGTTTTTATTATTTTTTTTTTCATTTAAAGCATGGAGTTACTCAAGTTAGTACATCCTTCGACTGTCCTAGTTTCTGGACCGACAGGTTCAGGTAAAACTAAATTTGTCAAAAAAATAATTGATCATAAATATTTTCATCCCATGCCCGCAAGTATTATATACTGTTATGGAAGCTATCAACCCCTTTTCAATTCAATGAAAGGTGTACAGTTTGAAGAAGGTTTACCCTCTAACCTTAACTCCCTTCGTGATGCTTTAATTATTATCGATGATTTAATGACAGAGTTAGCCAGTGATGTTCGAATGAGAAAACTTTTCTCGAAAGGCAGTCACCATCGAAATCTATCCGTTATCTTTTTAACACAAAACTTGTTTCATAAAGGCAAAGATATTCGAAATATTAATTTAAATTCACATTACTTGGTGATATACAAAAATCCTCGCGATAAAAGTCAAGTAATGCATTTAGCCAGACAAATGTTTCCTGGTAAAACCAAGGCTTTTCAAGAAATGTTTAACGATGCAACTGCATTACCTTTCAGCTATTTATTTATTTATTTAAGACAAGATCGTTTCGAAAGCTTGTGCTTGCGCACAAGAATATTTCCCGATGATACGCATTACGTGTACGAACTTCGATAAGCCATTTGTACAGAGGGTGTCATCTGATGAACATGTCGTCCGTTGTTGTTGAATTCGAGGGGTTTCAGATAAATTCAAGTGATTTTATTATCAAAGAACTCGCTTTTTATGCAGTGGATCATGGGTACCATGCCCGTTGGAGCTTCCTCCCTCCGCATCCTTGGGTGCAGCTATCCTTCAAACAAAGAAAAACTTTTGCCTGGTTATCTCGTTACCGTCATGGTTTGCAATGGAATAGTGGTGATTTACCCTTTTCAGCATTGGAGCCTATACTTTTAACCTTGTTTACTTCTTATAAAAATGTCTATACCAAAGGATTAGAAAAAGCAAAGTTTTTAGAACGAATGTCTGGACGAAAGATTTCGAATCTGAATGATTTTAACTGCCCTAAGATTGATTTATTAACTATTTTAGAGGTAAACTGTCCCAGTCACAAATCCTGTTTTAAACATTGTGCTTTGACGAAAGCTTTTTCTTATGGCATGCATATAAAAGAGAGATTAATCTCAACGATCATCATTTGTACTCAGGATGTCGACATTGGAACATCTCAAATTGTTAAGCAAGGCAAAGCAAAAAGCAGCTTTTCTTAAAAAGTGTCCCAATAGTGTTATAAAAGGTGTCTGTGAATGCGCCTTAAATCTTTTAAAAGGTAACATACCTGTCTCTAAACGCCAAAAAAATAGATTATCAGCTCATAAAAGAACACTGCGTCGACTGGGAGATAAAAAACAACCTTTGTTTAAAAAAAGACGACTTCTCGTTCAAAAAGGAGAAGGTTTTTTGTCTATACTTATTCCTGCTGCAGTGTCAGTGCTCAGTACTTTGATCAATGGAGTTCGCTCGTAAATTCAGACTTGTTCCAGCTGACAGAGATCAAGAGTTTGCCGACGAGCATTTAAGTGATTTAGACAAACAGATTCAGATTATTTTGAAAAGAAAATTAGGGGATGATGAAAAAGCAAAGCTTTATACTCAGATTTTGCAAAAGTTTGTTTCATTTCCAGATGTGAACACGGTGAAACCCACCGAGGAACTACTTCCAGAGAAACCCTCTGAAAAGTTTCCTGATATAGAAAATGAAATTCTAAGTTCTGTTCCTGTAAAGCAAAAGAAAACTGCTGCAAAAATAATACAATTTTTCAAACAAAATAAAATTTCCTGCACAGAAAACAAAGAGCTGAAAATAGATGATACTGTAATTATCGGATCAGATGCTATTCAACTAATAAATTTTTTGCTTAGAGATAGAAGTCAAAGACCTGCTGCTTTTGATCAGTTTCAAGAACTTTTAAATACTATCAGTTTTCCCCAAGAGTTTATAAAAAACAAGTATTTAAAGAATGAACAGAAAGTTATTTATGCAAGACCTCGTCATAGAAAAAGAAAATCATCTTACCATGTTACTTTACTAATATCACCAATACCTTGGTTAAAAATGTAGAAAACTATGTTTTGAAATTTCAATGTATTTTATGAACAAATAAAAAAAAATTATACTTAGAAATATTTATGTGACTATGTTTATGTGTTTTCTTAATTTTTTGCAAATTTGGAAACATTTAGATTACATTTTCTTAATTTTTCTTGAGAAAAGAAATTTTTTTAAAAATAATGTCTAACGTCAAAAAAGAAATAATATGATCAAGAAATAAAAACAGATAATTTTATGTTTAGGAAAAAAAAATATATTGTTATATTTAGAAAAAAATTTTTCTGACTTAGAAAAAAAAAAATTGTGTTTAGGAAAAAAAAAAGTTTAAGTTCAGTAAAGAGTTTTATGATAAGTAATAATATATTTTTTTTGCGTTTAGGAAAAAAATATTTTTTTTATGTTTAGGATTTTTTTTTCTGAGATAGAAAAAAAAATATTTTTTTATGTTCAGAAATTTTTTTCTGAGTTAGAAATTTTTTTTTTTTTTTGTGTTTAGGAAAAAAAAAGTTTTTAAGCTTAGGAAAAAAATTGTGTTTAGGAAAAAGTTTTAAGTTCAGTAAAAAAAGAAAAGTTTCACGTTGAATTATTTTTTGAGTTTAGGAAAAAAAACTAAAAAAGAATCAAAGAAAAACAAGACATAGAAAATAGACAAGTATTAAAAAAAACCACAAAGTTTATTCACGGGCAGAGTATAAGATTTTTACAAATTATAAATTTATGTACACAAAAAAAATCATGATAATCAGTCTTCTGAAATTTGTTCATTATCGATATACATGTTTTTAATATCTTTGAGTACAGAAGAAACATCTAAAGAAGAGAAAAAAATATCTATAGGCACTATCAAAAAGTCATTAGCATTTTCGTGATAAAAATCTTTAGCTAATTGACGAAAGTCCAATTTATAAAATACCCTTTCAAAATATTCTTCAAATTTTTCTGTAGGAGAGTGTGTGATACATGCATGTAGATTTCATATTGGATATTTAGCCTTGCATGCAAAACACTGAAAAATTTCACCAATTTTAATGCTCACAGTTTTTGTCAAACACTTTTTTAATGAATGAGTCAAATTGGCATAGTCATGGAAATCACAAAATATGGCAGGATTGCTGCTATCCATGACTATTTCAGAATGGCTATGTTCAAATGAAACGAAATGTGCTAAAGTCTGACTGATTAAGTAGTCTTTCACTTTATCTCTGATGTCGGAAAACATGCTCTGCATATTTGACATCTGTGGTCCAGTAAGAATATCATGTTCTGGCAAGAACTGAAAACTTAAGTTTTTTCTCTGAAACATTCGTTGAAAGATTATAAGTTTCTTTCTTCTTCTTCTTTAATTTCACGTGTTACACACAAGTCTTTTTCTATAATAAGAAATTGTTCATTAAAGTTATAAGATTTCCTCTGAAGTGAGTGCCATACTAAAGGGGAAAGTGACACACCGTGTTTGGATGGATGAAGAAATCCTTCTTGATCGGTTGAAAATCTTCTAATATGTACACGTGTATGAGTTATAAAAAATACAACGCACACAAAATTATCACCTCCAAGGTGAAACATGTTACTTGGTAACGAATCCAATATATAAAGGGTGTCTCCGTTGTTATCCAGTTTGATTCTTTTTGCGCTCTTGTTTTTTAATTCAGTTTGTAAACGAAGTTTCTCATGCAAGTCATCAGCAGCTTCCTTTCGCGTCCTGGATTCCAAGTTACACAACTGAGAACTAACTCGTTTCATGTTAAACTTTATTCAAAATCTATACAAACTCAGCTAACGATGCTACATTCAACAGAAAAATCTGAGCAACTGGCAAATTCTAATGATGCCAACAGTAGAAAAACAAACTTTTTGCAGTCAATCAATATAAAACCAACTCAAATTAACATTTGATTACAGCTAAACACCTTTCTTTACCCCATTTAAACAACTCAACTTTTGAATCGGACCTCGTCATTGTATGCCTAGGGTGCAATCATTACATGACGTCACATTCATGTTCGAACATAAACCGTCTTGTCTATATCACATGTTACAGAAATATACTTAAAAGAAAGAAGGTCATTAAACTTTACTTTCAGTTAAATTTAAAAACTTTTAAAATCAGTTTAAAAATAATTATATTTTTAGTTAATTCATTCAATTAAATAAATTCAAACCACCGATTATGCTTTCGTGAAAATGCCCCGTGTCATTTTATCTTCCGAGAAAATAACAAAGTCCTCCAATTAAAAGTTAATTGATTTAATCATATTTCCTCATTCATTAAGTTTAAAAAATAATATTCTGATTTAAATAATTTAATTAATTAAACACGTGAGATCTATCAAAAATTTTACAAGTGCAGCATGTTGCCACCTTTAAAAAAGTAACTCAGTGACACGTGAGTCAGCAAAACAGGAACGAACCTATTCTAACATGACGTCATGTGGACAACGTGATCAGTAAAATTAATCTATTTTAATTTGCTCGTCGGCCTGTTCCAGCATGCACGCGTGACGTCATCGACGCCAAATTTTCCTAAAAACCCCCCTTTCGAAAACTCGATGCCATTCGACAAAAGCGTAACTCGGTGTTGCCACCCATTAAAAGAAAACTCTCGTCACCTTTCACGAGAAAATTTATACGTCCAATCGCGAAACTAAATATTAATTAGTAAATAATTAATTGAAATAATTAAAATTATTCATTAGTTAAAATACACACCTCCTAAATAATTACCTCTTAATTCGTAAATAATAGACGCTTTCAGTCGTGACGTCAATGATGACGTTTTGCTTGGAAACTGACTCCAAACAAATAGTTGCTATGTTGTATTTTCTATTATGTTTGTATATTATACCTAAATCTTATGATTATATCTCACGGCAAAGTGTTTTAATACATTATATGCAGTGGTAATATTTTCTACGATTTATATTTAATAAGAAATGACACATAGCAACCGTTTGTTTGGAGTCAGTATCCAAGCAAAACGTCATGATTGACGTCACACTGAAAGCGTCTATTATAATTAACTGAATAACCGTTGCCATTCGTCAAAACCGTAACTCAGTGTTGCCACCCCCGAGAAACCCTCGTCACCTTTCACGAGAAAAGATTGCCACTTTTCCCCAACAGATGGCGCTGTTACGTAACTATGGTAACGAACCAAAACAAAACAAAAAAAAATCTGAAATATTTTCAAAGTCCCATAAAGAAACTAATTGCCCGTTGCCATTCGCCAAATCATAACTCGGTGTTGCCACCGACCCCATCTAACAGTACGGGGGAAAAAATTCACCCCCCTCTCACAGCAGGCGAAAAAAATTCACTCCCCCCCTCTAACAGAACAAGAATAAAAAAAAAAAAATCACCCCCCCTCTTACAGCAGGGGAAAAAAATTTCATCCCCCCCTCTCACAGCACGGGGGAAAAATTCACTCCCCCCTCTCACAGCACGGGGAAAAAATTCACTCTCCCCCTCTAACAGAACAAGAATAAAAAAAAAAAAAAAATTCACCCCCCTCTTACAGCAGGGGGAAAAATTTCATCCCCCCTCTCACAGCTCGAGAAAAGTGGGCGTGGTCCACATGACGTCACTTCCGGTCACACCCCCTTTTGATTGACAGCTGGCCACGCCCCCTTGTGACGTCACTTCCGCCTACTATAGTGCATCCCTTACTACTATGGTAATATTTTTGCTTTGTATGGCAACTTGGTATTTTATAATAAAATGAAATGTGCATGTAAATAAATTAAATATAAAATAATTAATAAATAAAATTAAAATTTGTGTTATAAATATGTGTGTGTTAAATAAAACTGTGTGTAATAATAAAATTAAATGTGTGTATTTTAGTAAAATTATAATACAATTTTATTATAAAATAAAACTAACATGTTTTTGCAAGCTAGGCCTAACAGGTATTCGAAAATGAGGTTTTCTCACCAAAATAGCACCACAAAAAAATTGCGTCAACCCTGTTGCGTCTGCTATATCTGTTCTCTAACATTAATTAGTCAAGCCAGATATCAGGTCATTTATTCCATCAAACTTACAAAATGGCATACGCAAGAAAAAAAAATATAATTTAACAAATTACAATAACCATTGGGAAAATATTCCGAAAGCCAAAGGAAAAAAAAAACGTATTTTCGTGTTATAGTGGCCCCCACAGTTATAATTATGCCAAGGTTGCACTTATGATTTCGCCCAGATCATCGCAAAGCTTATATATACAGCCTATATACACATATATATATATTCCAAACACTCCTATATGTGCCATATATACAGTAGAGAGTAGAATATCTTTATAACGCAATTCTATATAATGCAATTCTCCATATAACGCACAACTTCTCAGATGTAAACAATGAATTTTCAGTTAAGAAACACCTGAATTCCCACATTATAAATGGTTGCTATTATCTAGGGGACTAAATTTGATACATTAATTCAACTTTATCTTCTTAATTCAGAGCTAATTACTGAAAAAATTGCTATGATTTGATACAGGTATGTTTGGACAATGTTTATGAAGTAAATTTAACAATGTGTGGAATGATCTATATTTTGCAAAAAATTATAATCTGCACAACTTCTGGTAATAAAGAATGCATTATAAAGATACTCTAATGTATTTTGGTGTGTTTCACACATATTTGGCCATGTTTTACAAGCTAAATTTAATTATGTGTGAAATGTGATCTATATAACGCAAAATTCTACATAATGCACAACCTTGTGTTTTTAGGTTTGCGTTATAAAGATCTTCTACTGTACATCATTATACACACATTATTTACGTTATATATGTCGTATATACATCATAAACAAATGTCCTATATATACATCATATATCACTATAACTTGGCCACATACGTCAAGAAATGTTATATATATATATCATATATTATTATAATGTCATACATGCTTTATAATTTGGTGATAAATCTTGGTCGCTTGGCGATTCATCCTTGGGGGCCGCTATAACACAAAAGTACCAAATTTACAATATATCAATGAAAACAGAAGCAAAAATATTTCATCCCATCCTTGGGGCCACTATAACACGAAAGTACCAAATTTACAATATATTAATGAAAACAGAAACAAAAATATTTCATCCTTGGACGTGGGTGCTATAGCACGAAAGTACCAAATTTCTACTTTATTTTTCATATCTGATAATTTGCATCTATCCTTTTTGTAACTTTAACATTTTTGTAATGATTTTATGCATTTATATTGCATATTCAAAGAAAAATTCTTCTAAAATTACAGAATTTCGTTAAAAATTCTTCTAAAGTTACAGAATTTCGTTAAAAGCGCTTAAAAAAATAAAGTGATGACGTCAAATAAAATGACGAAAACTTTTATGAAAGCATTAGACAACGAAGCGACTATATCGCAGCAACAGCAAGAAAAAAAAATCATGATGGGGAAAGAAAATGCATATTGACAAAATTCGACGACTTTTCAATTTACCTTAGCAGTAAAATTTTTACTTTTTTTTTGCAGACAAAAACATTAATTTCAAGTTTAAATTGATTATTTTTTTTTTAGCTTTGTGCGATGAATGTGCCATATCAATGTATATTTTAAATATTAACATAAGCTATAACTGAATATATTATTGATCACTTTACATGATGATATTAAACATTAAAAAAATTTAAATAATGACTTTTTTTCTGTCAGTGTGTGTTGGCGGGGGAGAGGGGGGGGAGAGGGGGGGTGTGCAATCTCCTAAACACTGTGTAAATCTTAAGGGGACAAAAAAATGTTAAAAGATTCTTCCTTATTATAGTGATATTCACAGTTACGATTATTCCATAGTTGTAATGATTTTGCCAATCTTATATATATATATGTATATCCTAAATATATCCAATATATATATTCATAATATTTACGTCTTAAAATATCATATATACATCATAAAATGTCAATATGATTTTAACGTCATATATGTAATATACCTTGGCGATTATTATATATTTGATAAAATTTTTTGATAATAATAGAATACTCTGGATAGAAATTACACACTGCCAGAATGGCGATTTTCTTGTATCAAACTGAGTGTTCCCCTAAACAGATTTAAGAAAGGATAACTCGGACTGAAGCCTCATGAGTTATGCCACAAATTTTAATGCAACCTTATTCATAAGTATCATAAACATCTTAAGCAATATTAACAAAAACTAAATGGAACCCGTCAAAACAATCCTATAACAATATCAATAAAATAAGCTTCGTTTATTATGTAAGAAGGGATGCATATGAAACAGCCTTTCAAATATTTTATTTTAAAAGTTTTTCCCCCCAGTGAAATACAGTAATATTTCTGTTGCAAACTCAAAACAAACAATCCGTAAACAACTGTGTAATGCAAATCAGTTCGACATTACCACAATATTCCCCACAGCAAGAAAGAAAGGGTCATCATAGGTCATTTCATGGACCTATGAAGTATCATACAAATAATATATTCCTACATCCGTCTCATATTCAGTAAGTAAAAGAACATAGTAAATAAAGCACACATCTCCTCCCCCTGTTATAATGCAACCGAATGAGCTCCTATGCGCATGTGCATTGCATCTGCCCAAAAGCACCGTCGAGCGAGATTCGAAGTTAAAAAAAAAGATTTAAAATGTCCTCTTAAATCATTGTTCGACTGAAATCCATATCTTCTAAAATGCATCCATTGTTTCAAGCTAATCAATTTTTAGGTGAAGATGGAGAAATTTTTTTTCAATAAGAAATCAATCTGCAGATGAGGCAGATTTTTAATGTTTTCAAGTGTAATTCATTTGTATGGTTTCTTCGGTCCCTTTACATAATCGGGATGATTATCCCTTTTCCATCACAATCGGGGATCTTTTTCCTCTTATACATTTAAATACCGAATGGATCTTTAAAAAAATATTAAAGTACAATTCGTAGTATATTCTGATGCAACATACACATCAACAAATTCAACATATCAATTTTATGTTCAACATAAACTAAAAATAGTTTTTTTTTAACAGATTTTAGTTTAGCGTCAAAATGCTCTATCTTATGGATAATCTGATTTTATGATTTATCAGGGTTTTATTATTATTATTATTCACTTTTTATGATGGTTAGGAAAATTTAATTGCAATTGTGGCAACCATCCCATGGGCTATTTTACATTATTGAAGCAAACTGATGGTCATTGTTGAGATAAATTTGAAAAATATTTCATGCTTGAACATTATTTAAAAGGTTAAATTAAGTGGCAGTTTTCAAATAAATTTCATTCAAAAGCGAACACTTTTCTAATTGATGATATAAAAATTGAAATGGTAAGGTATTTAGAAGTGATGGAAGCACGATTAAAGCAAAAGCGATAGTGTCGTTTGTTATCACAACCGTTATACATTTCTAAAAATTACTACTGTGTTTTGGCTGGCGTCCAAAAGTAGACTACCATTTTTTGACATCGACAGAGAAATTCACAGTGAAAGAAATTGGATTTCGTTGCTAATAAGGAACTGTTAAATGAACTTATAATAAACATACCAAAATAATTCCTATAAAATATTAGCCTTACATTGTTTATTCTAACTTAAAATACAATCATTATTTCAATCTTTTTTTTTTCTACAATATAACACTATTTTTAATAGTTTTAATTTTCCTGAAATATTTTACTTTTGTGATTTTTTTTTTCAATTAAGAAGTGAAATCTTCTAAACCTATAATTAAAAAAAAGTAATTGGCAACATGTAATCAATGTATGCAATCGAGATGAAGCAATCAATAAAGGCTCCAATTCTAATCTTTATAATTAAGAATTGAAAAACCAGTTAAAATTACGTCATGTTTACACAATCATAGGAATTTTACTCTTTAGTTTTATCAATGTTAAAATGCATTTCAAGCTAAGCATAACATCATTTTTACCGACACAAACTTTTCACACGTACTTTATATACGTTACTTTTATGCTTAAACACCATGTATACAAATAAAAATATATTTTGTATTTAATTGTAGTGAAAAAACTGACATCAACAAAGTTATAATGCATAATGATAAAATTAAAATAAAACAATATTCCTGTAATGTCACAATAAATATGAATTTTTATTCGCTTATAAAAATAAACTGCACACGGATAAATCTTATTACCGAAATTTAACTTGCAAATTTAAAAATTTGGCCTAAAAGCTATTTAATATTTATTATTTCTCTTTTATCCTCGCAACAGTGGAAGTTATCCAATTGTTGACGTAATGACGTCATATGCAAAAGTAAAAGTTTAATTTAAAATTACGGCTAATTAATTAAATTTTCAAACAAATGAATTTATGATAACAAATCTGTCCAATTATATTTCATTGAAAAAAAAATTATGTAATTTGATGAGGTAGTTTGTTCTCACAGACTGTCAAAAGAAAATGCTTAGCGTTTTAAATATATAAATTTGATAAATCATTACAATAACAATAAACGCTTACTTTTGGTAAAGCTTTCTCCTTGCTAGATTAGTTGCTGGTGAACACAGCTTTTCCCATTTTACAGTCAAAAAAGTATTGCTTGCGTGTACAGTTCAAATTATGCATCGGTACGCAGCGAGCAATATTTATCCAACTATGCCACAATGCAGCAAACTTTACATGCCACAATGCAGCTGTAGTTCCCACCAGAACATGGTAGTTAAGCAGTATCAGATATGGTCTATTCTTCAGAGGATGGCTCCTGGGAATGTCATGTGAGTGCTACAGACTTGCACAAAAATAAAGCGGTGTGGATAGTCCTCTCACTTAGAAGTCAGTAGGTGGAAGAGAGATGCCAATCTTGTGGTAATTAGGCCATGTGGTATCTCATGAAATAAAAGCTGCAAATGTGAATGAACCCAGTTTCTTCAATACCATTGATATCTACAGTTGTCCAGGATACAACAACAAAATTGGCTCTAAAAAGAGAGAAGATTTCAGATTTTAAAAGTTTGGTTGAAGTAAAAATTAGGCTAGAAATATTTTATAAAATTTTCAGTTTAATAATATACACAATATGAAGTGTAGATAATGATATTTTGCAGACTTTTCCAAAATATTGTTCATTAAGTTAACAATGTCATAAAATATATATTTTTATTTACATATTTATTTAAAATTGACTCACTCAAAAATTTTTATTTTTAAATATTAATGATAAATCATAAAATGGTTTCATTATTAAAACAATACTTAATTATCTTTTAAAAAATCTAAAAATTAGTGGATTTGTTTTTTCACATTGGTAAGTTCACAGCACTACTGTCAATAATCTGCAGATAATGAACTTTAGCATCTGTCTCTCAGACATCATTACACAAGCAGAAAATTTCAATTAACAGAAGTTGCGTAATGCAACATTGTATCAGTTTTAAAAAAAACTATCACTAGAATATTCACTAAATTTTGTTTTCCTAATTAAAATACAGTAGAAACCTAAACTGACTCAATGACATTTATCGGGATATAACAATCCTTTTATAACTGATCCAATATAAAGATAACTATTGTCAAATGCAGTAGAAAATGTTAGACAAAGACTTAAAGGATATACAGAAAACTATGTCTAAAACAGAATCGACCAGGACCGAGAATTTCCCATCACAGAGAATATTCTACCTTATGTTTGTTTGTTTGTTTATTGAGAACATACATCTGACTTGTGTGCTTGACATCAAGTGCCCGCTTATAAGTCATCGTCAATATACAGGGACGAGATAGCCACAAGGAAATTTACAACACCAGAGAGTTACATCCGGGAGCTCCACAAAGTGTGTGCAATGGAGCTGGCGGGAGTCGAACCCGCCGACCTGACTCCTACGCTCACAAGCGATTAGCGGAATGGTGTCTTAACCACTCGGCCACGGAGGCCCCTATTCTACCTTAGACAGTGTATAACTCTATTTAAAATCTTTCTGCATTACAAAAAGTTTATTGTACACATAAAAAGTCTAACCCAAATCATAAAGTGTTTCTGTCATTCTAATGTTAATTTGTGAAAGAACACCTTACCAATAAAAAAATTTAAACATTATTTGCAATGTGTCAATTTATTTATTTAAGCTTAGCATGCAATTAAACATTACTTTTTTTAAAGTGACATGCTTTATAAATGTTTATTTACAATGTAATTCTTAAAATTTTCCTAAAGATAAACACAGACTTGGAACTAAATTTCTCCAATTTTTCTACATTCATAATTAAGAAAAAAAATAAGACTGGAGAACAATCAAAGAATCCAAATCTAATAACTGTTGTTTATAATTTTAAACTTGCTGCTTTCTTGTTGACCAATCAAAGTACATATTACAAATTCAATGAGATAACTCTCAGATTCATTAGCCCTCACTTAAAGAATACCAAATATTTTTTACACAAAGGGAGCATTAATTCTGATCAAAGTTACAGGATTTGTGGATTAAACTATGGCAAAGTAAAAGTTAAATGCCTTTTGAATTGAAATATCACACGAAAACATTGCTCAATTAGTAAAAAAACATACATGATAATGGGTGCAAATTGTTAGAGATGTCCATTTAAAAAAATTGTATATGATTGCAATTGATTTAAATTTCATGCAAAGCTTTAAATCTTCATAAAAGTTTCAGCATGAATGGAATAACAACAGCAAAAAAGATTGAACCAGAATATAGTGTATAAAAAATAAAAAACAGAACAGCAGAGTTTTCTTTATATAGCAAAGTTAACAAGTAAATCTCAGAAAAGACAAGTAGATGCCGGTAAGCTGTTTGGCAATTAGTATATATTTCTTCTTCAAAATATAACATTAAAATACAAAATACATTGGCTTATTTATTTTAAAGAAAGTTTGTTTACAAGCTTGAATAAACATGAAAGTTATTATGAAAGTTATTATTAAACATGAAAGTTATATAAGTATTAACAAAACTGCATTGAAGTTTGTCTGTAACTAATTTTCAATTTAAATATCAATGGCTGGGCTACAGTAAACAAATCTTTCTTATAATTATTTTAAATGAGAAAAGAGACATTTAATTCTAAATTGGCGAAAAACACATTAGCAAATACAATAAATTAAAATAAATGAAAAAAGTATTTAATTCATTATGAGAAAGAAATATCCATAATAAATATTTTAATTTACTTTTTTTTTTGTATTGTTAACATTAAATAATAATAAAATAATTTTGAGAACTGCACATTATATCTTCATTATTACATCAGAAACGAAATCCAATGAACAATATGTTTAGTATCTTAATAGTAATAAAATGTATATGAATGATTACCAAAAACCAACAGTATTTATCGTACAAAAAAAGTGCAACAATAAGTAATCCATACTGGATTACTAATTACTAAACGAAAAGACATTAATAAAAGATATAAATTTAAGAAAACTCACCATTTTGCTTCTATCACAAAAAATTGAATTTTTTTTTTTTTTTTTTTTTTTTTTTTTTTTTTTTTTTTATCATTTATCTACCACCATTATGTATGAAAAAGCTCTTTTCTAATTGGCTGGGGTTGGGTAAGATGGGCTTAGGATTCAGTACTGATCAAACCTTCAAAATCGCTTCCTAACTACCTAAAATCTTGGGTTTAGGTCGAAAGTTGGGTAAGTTAGGCCTTGGGTTGACCAATGAAAACGCAGCTTTAAACGTAAATCGATGAGATTTAGATGAAGTACAGACTACTTTTGGACGTAAATTGGACACGTCCATTTGTCCAAATTACGTACTTTAGACCAAAATTGGACGAATCTGTGTTATGTGGGTATAGTTCATTTATAGGTGCACTCAAAAGAATTCCGTTACATTACGGTCTATGGTGAAAAATCGTTTGCAGTGCATTTTAATGATGTTACACTATTTCAAGCATAATGAAATTGATATACAGCACTGAGGTGCACTACAAGAGGCGTACTACAGAATACGGTGTACATAGCATTCATTTACAGGGACACAGAAAAGAATTCGGTTACAGTACTGTCTATTGCTGGAAGTGCATTTAAAGTTGTAGTACGCGTTTTAAATTTAACTAATTTTTTGCCTATCACTTAATGTGTATAAATTCCAGTACAGATGATATACAAAGCTGCACAAAAGATTTCGTATATTTTTCCAACTACAGATGGTAACTGCTGAAATTAGGATTTCAAATGTGATTTACTTTTCCCAAATTGCTTACATAGATATCATATTTCACCTTATTAAATGACGAAGTTTTGTTAAAATATTTTGGAAGTGTTGGAAAGTTTTTTTTATAATCTATGCTTGATGCATGATTTTTTTGTTCTCGTTTCCTTTTAGATTTTGCAAATTAAAGTAAAATTTATTTTTCGGGTCCAAAAAAGGTTTGCACCTTGGTGTACATTTAGCCACGCAATTATATTGAATTCCCAAAAAAACTTTTTTTTTTTTTACTTAAAAAAAAAAAAAAAGTTTGGGCTCCAAAATTTTTTTTTACACTGGGCCCATTAAAGGAGAAGGCCGGACCTTGTTGAAGAAGGAAGAAGTAGTCCGAAAAGTAGAGCATCGGTCGAGGAGTTTCCCATTTTCAATCAAGCAGAATTAGCATCAGCTCTACACTCACTAAATGACAAAAAAGCCCCAGGCCCAGACTGCGTTGACTTCAAAATTTTAAAATTAACGTTCAAAATTATTCCAAAATTGTTCACCAGATGGGCCAATCAATGTTTAAAATTAAATTACTTTCCACTCACACTGAGACAGGGGGAGGTAGTCTACTTTCTGAAACAAGGAAAGGATGCCTCGGAACCCACATCCTATAGGCCGATTTGTCTCCTCCCCGCACTGAAGTTAGTAGAGAAACTACTGGTCATCAGACTAGTACATTTCCTGGAGACAAAAAGCATTTTGCACCATAGGCAGTATGGGTTTCGGGAGGGCAAGTCATGCGACAAAGCGCTTTTCGACATCCTCTCTACTTGCAATGAATTGATCAGCAAAGGGAACTACACCTCACTCGTCTCACTAGATATAAAAGGCGCATTCGAGAATGCTGAGTGGAGAGATCTCATATTACAACTTATAGCAATTCACTGCCCGGCAAATATAGCTGGAACCATCGCATCATATCTCAGCCAGAGAAGCATTTTAATCAACTGGGGCTCAGGCGCCTCCACTCGCAACTTAGAGAAAGGTTGCCCTCAGGGCTCGTGCCTGGGTCCGATTCTCTGGCTATTAATAGCAAACGTAATCCTTAAAGAACTCGAATCAAGAGGCTACATCCTCTATGCATTCGCTGATGACTTCAGCTTTATCTTCTGGGGCAGTCGGCGCAAGGACGTAGAGGAAATGGCAGCCCAAGCGCTCCCAGCATTCAGCCAGCTACTAAATAGCCTCAACCTCCAGCTTTCTACACAAAAATCACAAGCACTAACATTTGCTAAACCACGAGACCTCAAGGGCAGACCGCCCACCATAAAAATCAATGGGGTCAGTGTTAAACACGTTCCACATCTCAAACTTTTAGGCCTTACAATAGATAGAAACCAAAGCTGGGTGGAACACATCAACACCCTCAGTATCAAAATAGAAAAATTACACAATAACGCACGTAAACTTACGTCCAAATCCTGGTGTATTAAGCCGACAATATTAAAGATATGGTACCACACAATAGTTGAACGGATCGTCTTTTCTTGCGTGGGCGTCTGGGGAGAAAACCCGACACAATATGTGAAGGACAAGTTAACCTCGATGCAAAGGCTTTTTTTGCTACAAATGTCTCGGGGTTACAAGACAATCTCATCGGACGCACTCGCAGTGATAACGGGGATCCCTCCAATCACAATAACACTCGCATATGAATACAATAAAAATAGAATTTCACACTTGGAACACGAACCAACTTGTACAAAAATTTTTCCGCACATAACACTACAGAGGAAGGTTCCTAGCTGGAGAATGCACCCTGCGGAAGAGACCTCACACCTACAAGTTAACGCTGCCAGGCATGGTTTTGAACACAGCTTCACAACTCGCCATTCATCCATTTACACTGATGGGTCACGAACTGAGACTGGCGTGGCGGCAGCTTTCTGCACCATGGAAAGCGATGCCGTGACTCATGAGTGAGCTTGCAGAATCGGAGATAACAACACTGTTTTTCAAGCGGAGTTGTTCGCGATTCTGAGAGCATTGGAATGGATGGTCTCTAATCCAACACACAAATACACACATATCTACTCGGATAGTTTGTCAGGCCTACAAGCTATCTTCGCACACCGCACCAAACATCCAATGGTTCTACAAATCAAACAAACTTTAAAAGTCCTTGCAAGACGCGTTTCCCTTGGTCACGTGAAAGCGCACATCGGAATTCCGGGCAACGAACATGTAGACAAACTGGCCAAACAAGCAACGACACATACACAAATAGAACACAATCTACCAGTACCAACATCATACATCCGCAGGACACTAAAAGCCAAAATTATGGATCAGTGGCAGACCCATTGGAATGCCTCGTCAAAAGGCAGACACACATTTAAACTTATCCCCTTAGTTTCGCGTAACCTTTTAAACTTAACTCCACACACGACAGCATTTTTAACAGGACATGGTCCTTTTCCAACTTACCTACACTACTTCAAGAAAGCACGCACCGATGTGTGCTCATGTGACCAACAGGGCTCTCCCTTTCACTATTATTTCGATTGTCCACTCACCATAACCTGGCATCTCAAAAATCCTACTAACCCACCACCTTCATGGCTCACTAACATCCTCACACGTGAAAATCTCCTCAATAAGTTAAAAAGTATCTTTTGTCACCAAATGGACATAACGAATCTAACAAATTAACAGAACAACTCAAATAAACTAATATTAACGTTCAAAAATAAAGATTAAACTTAAACAAGAACGAAAAATCATGCGTCAAGCATAGATTATGTAGCACTTTCCAACGCTTCCAAAATAATTTTACAATTCATACCGTTTAATAAGCTAAAAGATAACATCTAAGTAAACAATTTGGAAAACGCATAACATATTTAAAATTATAATTTCAGGAATTTCCAACATATACAATATTCGGAAAAATATCCGAATACTTTTATTCAGCCCTGTATAGGATCTATAGGTTTGTATATATACTACATAGAATGCTAAATTTTAGTTCAGTTAGGAAACGCGTAGCACAGTTTAAAATTCTCCATCTGGAGTTTGTCAATAAACGGAAATGTGTTCGCGAACTTTTGTGCTTCCCTGTATATGATCTACAGAATTTATACACGCCACGTAATAAACAAAACGTGAGTTAAATTTAAAATCGCGTTCAGTAACTTAAAATGCACTTCCAGGAATTATTGTTAACAGGCAGTAGAGAATTCTTTTGTGTGTCCCTGTAAATGAACGATGACTGCTATGTACACAATATTCTGTAGTAAGCCTCTTGTAATGCACATTAGTGATATATATAAATTTCAGTGCGTTTAAAATAGTGAAACATTACTTAAATAAACCGCAGACGATTTTTCTCCATAGACGTAATGTAACGGAATTCTTTTGACTGTCCCTGTAAAGTAACTATAAGTGCTATGCACACCCTATTCCATATTAAGCTTCTTCTAATGCACCTTAGTGATATATATAAATTTCAATGTGTTTAAATTAGTGAAACATTATTTAAATAAACCGCAAATGATTTTTCCCCATAGAACGCAATATAACGGAATTCTTTTGAGTGTCCCTGTAAAATAACTATAAGTGCTACACACTTCCGTTGAAATAGGGAACATGCTATAGATGGCGACAATAACATATAAAAATTGCAGAGCAATCCGAGCATATTTACGGGAGTTAGAGCATGGACAGACGGCAGACGGCAGACGGCCAGACGGCAGACGGCCATACGGCCAGACGGCAGACGGCCATACGGCCAGACAAACCGAAGTCATAAGCACTTTTCAACTAGGTTGGAAAGTGCTAAAAATATGATTAAACTGCCACTTCTTCTTGATGTTAACCTAGTAAGCAATTAAGCCATTCTAATGTCAACAATCTAAAATAACTTACGTACTCTCTCACACACATAATTCACTATCCTTAGAGCTGACAGTAATCTTTCTTCTCTTTCATCGACCCAACTTCCGGGTCAGTGGTAGTACCTTGGCGTCTCATTTCCAGTGAAGCACATCAACTAGTCCAGCCTTGTCAATTGACATACCTGTGTAGGGCCGCCTTGATTATGAACTGTGCGTCATGGCGCAGGATTAATAAGGACTGTTCAGTTACCATCCAAAGCAGCAACCACCGCTCCTTGTCGCGAGGGAGTGCTGACTCCAGCGGCTTGGTTTATCACTGTATAAAACAAGAATCTCACTGGACAATTAACATCCATCACCAGCAATTACCACCGCTCCTTTTCGCGTGGGAGTGCTGACTCCAGCGGCATGGTCTATTCATGTAATCTACACTTCATCTTTCTTTCTTCTATCTTGCCTGCCCTCTGTCGCGTGGGGCTTGTCCCGGCAGTGCCGGCCATGTTGGCCTAGTTTGTAAGCTCTTTTTTTTTTTTGTTCTAATAAATGTTGGCTGGGGCCGTGCGCGCGAGGCATTGGCGGTCTCGGCGCGGGCCTTCCCTGCCCGTCGGCGACTGGACTCCGCCCAAAACGAATCCCCGCGTGCCGGGGAACATCCCGGGCGGGGCGCTAAAGGTCTACGGTCTGTAATCCAGACCGATCTGCCCCGCTTAGGCATTAAATCAACTAGGATTGTAATCAATCCCAGTCTAGTGATAAAATCTTGCTTATAAAATTGAGCCAATGGGGAAAATATGAACTGTAGTTTTAAAACTACAAGGAAGGGATAGAATAATGATTAAAACTTAAAAGGTAGAGAAATTTGGAATATAAATAGAAAAGTTATAAAGTTAATGGCTAGAAACTAGCATGATAATTAAGTTAAAAGTAAATATGAAGAAGTAGTAATAAATATACGCATATAAATATGTATTTTTGCTTTGGTAAATTTTGGTTTAAGCCATTCAAATATTTTAATAAATATAAATACTCCCCCTTCCCTCAATCATTTTCACACTCTTTTATTTAACTTAACTTAGTTTTTGTATTTAAAGATGGTATTTTGTAATCGATTTCTCCCTCACGTCCTAATATACTAGAATAGAATTATAAAAATTATGTACACAGGTATGTTTCCAATGACAATACAATATTCTGATATTTTTAGAACCTAATTATAAATTAATACATTAATTTTAAGGTACTCTTTTAAGAGGGTTGCAGGTAAAAAATCTCCGTAAATACTTTATGGTTACAACCGTATACAAGTTACAACAACTATAAAGTTTTTGATCATGCTAGTACGTGGTGATTTTGAGTAAAAGGGAGTCAACCAGTACAAAAAATTATAATTGATTAAAAATTTTGATTAGTTTTCAGAACTATAAAACCTTTTCTTATTTCTTTCTTTCTTTTTTCTTTTTTCTTTTTTCTTTTTTTTTTTGTTCAATGAGAAAACTATGTATTCTATTCTATTGTACATGACCAACAGGAAAAAGGAAAAACATTTTGAGCATACTAGTACATGGTGATTTTGAGTAAAAGCTGTTCAACGTTAACCAAGTTAAAAAAAAATAACATTGATTAAAAAATTTTATTAGTTTTCAGAACTATAAAAACTTGGCAATACGACATTCGGATAGTTTTAGAACCTAATTATAAATTAATAAATTAATTTTAAGGCACTTTTTTAAGCCGGTCGCAAGTAATAAATAAAATAAAATAAAATAAAAACTCTTTTTTTCTTTAGATGAGGAAACTATACATTCTATTGTATTGTACGACTGAAAGAAAAAAATATTGACATTTTGAGCATTCTAGTACATGGTGATTTTGAGTAAAAGGTAGTCAACGTCAACCAAGTTAAAAAAATTAACATTCATTAAAAATTTTTATTAGTTTTCAGAACAATGGCAATACAATAGTCTGATATTTTTATAACCTAATTAAAAATTAATAAATTAATTTTAAGTCACTTTAAGCCGGTCACAAGTAATAAATAAAATAAAATAAAATAAAAACTCTTTTTTTTTTTTTTTTTAGATGAGAAAACTATACATTCTATTGTATTGTACAACCGAGAGAAAAAATAATGACATTTTGAGCATACTATTAGTACATAGGGATTTGGAGTAAAACGTAGTTAACGTCAACCAAGAGCAATTATATTATTTTGGAAAATGTGAGTTCTGTTTAAATGTATTCTACGTAATCGGACCAGCCGACCTTTACCATTAGTTCCACACTATATATAAAGTGAAATTCTGTTACTAGAATATTTCTGGTGTGAGTTGAATTTTAAGTTTGAATAGTTTTGTACATATATGACATAATGATTCTTGGCTGATACAACGCGAAAGTTTTCTAAAAGATCACTAATTTATTTACTTTCAAGGTACCATAAATAAACATCTCAAGATTCAAACCGGCTAAAAAATAATTATTATAATAAACGAATACAAAACTTGAATGTTCCGTAAATGTGTAACTATTATTTCAAAACAATGTTTAAAACAAACAGTTTAATATATTTCTAATCTATGAGGAAACATGAAAAATTCTTCTCAATATTTATGCGATTTTAAGTAATAATGATACAACAAAAATCTAGTAAATCAGCTTGAATTTTACCTATTTTTTTTTAAAATAAAAGTGCTTCTTGCTGTTTTTGTCTTCATTTTGTTATTCTTGTAACATCAATAAAATACAGTAAAATCTTCTCAGTTACGATACTCCCACTCCGTTTAAATAACCAAATTTGATCAAATATGATTGTAATTAATGCTTTTATCGTTTTTAGTCGAAAGATTGGTGCAATTAACTATCCACAACAGTCTTTTGTTTTATCTGTACGATCAATGGAGGTGTTGTTCTGGCTGTTTTTGTTAAAAGCTCTCATCAATAATCCAAAGTTGCTGTTTAAAATGCCCCAAGAAAAAAAAAAAAAATTAAGAACGGTCAGAATAAATTCTGAAGAATGAAAAAAACTTGAGATGAATAGGTCTAAAAGATTTACA
Source organism: Maratus michaelseni (assembly GCA_963931845.1). Classification (NCBI taxonomy): domain Eukaryota; kingdom Metazoa; phylum Arthropoda; class Arachnida; order Araneae; family Salticidae; genus Maratus; species Maratus michaelseni. Next base: position 31,676,121 of record OZ007599.1, read on the forward strand.
GAAATAAAAACTTTCAATGCTTTTACAGAAAAACAGAATTTTTATGGCATTCAGATGCAATAAACCTTCTGTCTCGGAAAATTATTGTTTTACATATACAGGGGACTCTCGTTAATGCGTGTCTGTTTAAGACGCATCTCCGTTTGATGAAGACAAATTCGTTTTCTCCATCATTTCCTATTTGCAATTAAATGTTAAGTACTTAATATTTCGTTTATTGAGTACTACTATCCGTCTCCAGGCAGCAGAAAGATATCGGCGAAAGTGCAGTGGCGCCAATTTATATGGTATTTACTTACCCCAGCTTACCTAATTTCCATTGTTCTGTTATTTATTTACCTCTGAAATGAAATTTCATTCTGTTAACGTTCTCAAAATTGTTTTCTTTGAAACACAGTAAGACAGATAGGAGGACTAAAAGTAATTCAACAGATGTATAGTTTGATTTCATTTAAAATTATTCTTCCTGCATATTTTACCTGTGAGTATAAGTCAATGGTCACTTGTATTAATGCCCTGACTAACAACCATAAAACACTTAGATAACTGAATTTATTTTCTCGATGTTCAGCTTTTTACGCTTTTAATTTGTAATCAAATCCATTGTATGATAATAGGGATAAATACTATTGTCTTTATAAGGAAGAGCTCATGACAGTATAATTTAATAACATTATTCTTTTATACAATAAAAAAAATTATAGTTTCATACTTCACTTAGAGTTATCGCCGCCCCCCCCCCCCTCTCAAAGAAATAGAAACTATCCGTGTCATTTTGCAAAACGTTTTTGAGTCTACCTAATATTTTTTCAAAAATTGGCGCCACTGCTAATGTCCAATTCAATATTGGCCAATATTTTGAAAGTAGCTGAATGTCGTACGTCAAATTTACAACATCTGCCGATATTCACAGACATAACTTTAAAGGAAGCATTCAAAAGAGTTTTTTGCATTACTTATAACAAGGCATATACAGATCTAAACGATAAAATTTAATAAGTTTGCCGTTCTTAAAAAAAAAAAAAAAAAAAAAAAAAAAAAAATGCTTTATGGTTGGTTAGTTGAATAGTTGGTTTACATTGGCCAATGTTGTAAAAATGATATTACTATTACAACATCCAGGGCCATCTATCGACATTCATAAAAAACAATATCATTCTTCAGACATTTCAAGATATTTGTCGGCCTTCAGCATATCTGATGAAGTTTGTAATCTTGACCGAAGTCAACGGAAAGTTCTAAAGCACCGCCCATTTGTATAGTTTTCGACGAAGTGAATTTGATTGAGGCGTATGCCGTGAAATCTGCACATAAAGAAAATGTTTATATAAAGATGTTCTGTAGGAATCTTTAGTTATCAAAATAGGGGGAAAGAGTATTTGAAAATTTGTTAGAAAAAAAACTAAAGATGTTTTTTATACTATTTTTAACAATGTTTTTACAGGAAGAAAAATCAATTTATGTAATTTTTAAATGGATGTTTGTTTATCGTTTTATAATGCTTTCAAATTTCTGACTTTTGTAAGAATATTATTTTTATTATAGAAAGAATACAAGTTTATTTTCAAAAGTAGATCATCATCGGATAATGTTTTTTTTTTTTTTTTTTTTTTCACAGATTGACTGCGAAATTTTTGTACGTTATTTCTTCAAAATCAACTTTGTTGTAACTACTTTGGTTATTGGGAAGTCAATAAATTGTCAGTGATGAAGAGATAGAAAACATTCTAAAAAGTGATATATTCATAAATTTCTAACGGCTGTTCACCCATAATACCAATCAAAATGTGATGTAACATGCCAAATTTTCGAGTAGTATGTCGCAAAACGGGAAAATGATGTCGTAAAAAAGGTTACAGTAAAACCTCAACGAAAAAAGCACAAGGCACGCGCGAGAAAAAAAAAATTAACATCCATATTTTAACTATTACACAGAACACAAATAATATTAATTTAAAAAAATCTTATTTAATTTTAAAAAAATTGATTTAAATAAAAAAAAATCCGATTTAAATCAAATAAATCCGATTTTTTTTTTTTTTTTTAATCGTGATTTTTATCAACCCTTTGTCATATTACATTATCCACTTCTGGAAAAGCATGGGACAAATAAAATAAACTGAATACATATAAAATACAATTTAATCTAATATGACAAAGGGTTGATAAAAATCACCATTAAAAAAAAAAAAATCGGATTTATTTGATTTAAATCGGATTTTTTTTATTTAAATCAATTTTTTTTTAAAATTAAATAAGATTTTTTTTTTAATTAATATTATTTGTGTTCTGTGTAAGTATTAATTCATTTCCTCTGCATAGATTTACACATTTCTATTAATTTTATTACAGTTCCTAGATAAAAATTCAAAAAAAAAAAAAAAAAAAAAAAAAAGATTGTTGCAAACAAATTCGGATTTACTACCATATTTTTCTACTATTAAATTGTTATAGATAAGATATACCTATGTGTCTTGTGTGTATAATTTCTAGTTAATTTATTAAATTTTTCATTAAGGTATTACTCCAATAATATACATAATATCTAATCACATAATACATGCAGCAAAGAATGCTAAATACATATGTGTATTTCAACCAGACCAGAGTTGGCCAATTTTTGCATAAGTGGAAAAAACTGTCCCGGCAAAAATACCTTTTGCCATAATTTTTGCCACTGGCAAAAACTGCTATTATTTTAAAACAGGGTTTTGAGGATTTCATTTAAATTACATTATTTCAATGTTTAAATCATAATTTTAACAGATTAAAATCAGTGATTTAAATTACAATCGTGATCAACTTCCGTTTTTTTTTCCACTTTTTGCCACTGTCCTGACAAAAATACATTTCTGAAAATACAAAAATATATTTCCAAAATACATTTTTGAAAGGCAAAAAATCAATCTCATTTCAACAGATTCAGATTCACTGTCATCTTTATCCCATAGACTAAGTTTCTTTCTTTCTTTCTTTTTTTTTTTTTTTTTTTTCTTTTGCCACAATCTCTGCCATTTCTACACTACATGGTTTACATATTGCTTTCACACATTTTCCTGATTTTTTTTCCTCCTGTAAAATAAAGCCATATTGGATCTTTCTTTTTGCCAGCCATTTTTCTTATGTATTAATGTATCCTAAAGCTCTTTGTACTGATATTCTTGTCCAACTTGTGTTTCACACTATACTATATTAATGATTACAAAACAGTTACAAGACGCAAAGTAATTGCATAACTAAAAGAACGAAGCTGTCAGCGTTATCCAGCCCTCAGCCAATTTCAGCAATCAATTATGCTTACTTAGCAGTAGAAATAACTGTTTAGCTTAGAAATAAGGTATAATAACATATCTTATATTTTCCATTGCAGTAAGCTATGAATTCTAGGAAAGGAGAGGGCAAAGGGATCAGTCACAGGGATTAAATTATTTTCAGTTATAGAAGAAACATGAAACTGGAATTCTATAATTCTGTGTTAGACCAACAGTCTAAACAGAGCCGGCCCAACGGTATTTTGGCGCCCGTGCGAGTATCCGTCGGGCGCCCCCTCCTCCCCCCAACTCCGAAAAAAAGGAAATACTCTTGGATTATTCTTAACTTTTTATATATTCGTTACTTTTAAACATACTATTACTAATTACTTATGATATTATTTAAAGAATACATAAATGCATTGAAGTTCAATCCCTTTTTTATAAAATGTCCTTTAAATAATAAAATGTCTCAAAAGGAAAATTTTAATTTTACAATAAATAACAGTTTTACTATGTAATATTACGATCTCAGGTTGAAATTCGGTATAATAATCTGGGGACGCGGACAAAAACGAGGCAAAGAGACTGATCCCCAACAGACAACCAATTGCCTTCCTCACCCCCCCCCCCCCCTCCTTTGAGGGGCAAGAGCAGAAAATTAAAAAAAAATCATCCGATCTGATGTTTATATTCTTAGAAAGCATATTACCAACATTTTATCTTCAAAAGCCATCATAGATTCCGGATAACTTAAAAACAAGAAAATTTACGACAAAAAGTTTTAAATTTCAATTTTCTCGCGATTTCATTTTTGTTACATAACATCTTCTTCAAAGCTCTTCCATTTATACAGAATTTCAAAGATCTGATAAGGAGAAATTTACTCACAAAAAATACACTCTGGAACTTGAAGCATAGGCCTACGTGGCAGAACCACAAAAAAAGTTTCCCGTATTTTAAACTACAGAATTTATTTACGCACTGATAATTATGCATGGAAACTGAAATTACCCCACACGCTTAAAGCTACAGGGACGTTGCAAAAAATTCGTCCTTCCTCAAAGGATGCTCCTGCTAAGATGTTCTTATTACCTACTCCTGGACAATTAATGGACCAACAACTGACAACTATATCCTGGTTTACTCGAAAGAGATTAATTATCACTTCTTAGAAATACTTACATTGGTCATTTCCCTTCCCGAAGTGTCCCCTCTCTCACCGGCTGTGACCACAGCACATAATGTTTTACAGCTTTGTTGAAAGACTACTAAACTGGAATTCTTAGAACTGATTTTTTACCATCACCCTCGTGACAAAAAAGATAACTCTCGCTCAGATTAGGAGCCTACCGAAATTATTTAACTTTATTTCTTCTGGCTCCCTATTGCTCCAAGCCACATAGCTGTTTTTCCTTTGACCCCCCCTCCTCCCTCACACACACATTCACATATGTGTGTGTAATCGTTTTGATAACATTAGTTCTCAAATCAGAAATAATTGTATTTGTTTGTGTAATCTTTCAAATATTTGTAAATTAAAATTTTGAGTAATCAGTGTCATAACATTTTTACTTGAATTTGAAATTCTGGGATGGGCCATGCCCCCCCCCCCTTCCCCCGTCTAGTTACGTCTATGCTTTTATCCCATTTTTCTTTTAAACTTTGACAAAATTCTTTAGCTATATTTTGAAAAAAAAATGTGTGATGGCCGCGAAACAAAATATTTATAAATATGATTTTACTTTATATTCATAATCATATTTTTCTAATTTTATTTTCTTGAAATGGAAATTTATATATCTATTCCCTTTTAAATGTAAATTCTTTAAAGAGATTTATCTTTTAAAACTTTTCTAAAATATTCTATCTTCTATTTTTTTTTTTTTTTTTTTTGCCATACATTTTCACATTTGATATGGAAATTATAAATATTGATTTGAGGGACTTACAGAAATATTTATTTTAAAAAAATTACAAATTTTTAAAAGAACATACTTTTTTTTTTTTTTTTTTTTTTTTTATGAGTACATTTTACTACGAGGAACAAATTAAAAAAATTTTCACTTAAAATAAAAAATTCCGAAACCAATTTAAAGATTACATAGCTGAAAAACTTTGTACAAAGTTTCATGGTTTTATCTTTCATATAAAGTTAAATATGAAAAGTCTTGATAAAAAAATATTTCCCCACTCAACAACACAAAACTATAGCTGAAAAACAATGTACAAAGTTTCATGGTTTTGTCTTTCATATAAATTTAAATATATCAATTTAAATATAAAAAGATTTAAAATATATTTCCCTGTTCAACAACACAAAACTATCTGATACATTTTCTGACTCGTTTTTAAGCATAAAAGCACGAGACTTGCAGGTATGTTTTTTGATGTAATATGAAATCGAAAAGTTTTTTTTTTTTTTTTCATTTTCTGTTAAAAGAATTGCATCTTGAGTTATAAATGATTTTTGTCTCAGTACAGCAGTTTTTCCCCTTTCCTGCGTTGTCGTGTCCGGAAATTCTGTTCAAAACGCCAACTTTGACGGCATTTAAAAAAAATTCTTCTGCTTTTACCGAAAAACTGAAAAACGGTTCGATTACATTAGTATTTTAATAAGAGCATCTGCCAATTTGACACGTTTGGGATAAAAAATGTGCTAAAAAGCAGCCAGTTTGGATTTTGGCCTTACACAACGAGTTTTAAAATAAACCTTCTATCTCTCATCGGAAAAAGCTGTTCAAAATAGATTTTAAAAAAAAATTAAATTATTGATATGTTTCTTAAAAAAATATAAATATTAAAATTAATAAGATGAACTGACCTCACAAAAATTTTATAATGCATTGTTTTCTTCAATGTTAATAACATCACTCTTTAAGAATAAATTTCCATCGACGTTGTGTGATTTTTTTTCTAAAATTTGAACTAGAAAAATGATTTTTACTAAAATGAACTAAATTTATCTCCTTTATTTCCTGAGAAAAAAAAAAAAAGAAAGAAAGAAGGTACGGATCAGGAAAAAATAGTTACAAAAGTTTAAAAATGAGAGAGCATTTATCAGTATTTGTTTTGGGATGCATCATGGATAAATAATATTTAGAATGTAGTGTTGCATTTACTTTTATAAGTTGAAAATAATTATTTTATGAAAGTTTTATTTAAAATTTTTAAAAGATAATTTTAATCTGACATAAATTATGACATTTATTTGAACATGAATGATTAATTTAATCCTTATTCAGCTTGTAAATATCAATGTTAAAAATACTGATTTAAATCAAAGATTTTTTTTAAAAAATCATTTGATTTAAATCATGATTTAAATCACGATTTAAATGAAGCTGATTTAAATCAAACAACACTGATACAAACCATACATTTTAGGCTACACGTGAAATAGCACTGCTCCAATAGATCGAGGATGTATTTTTCGTCTAAACATTTGAATTTGAATTTTGATTTTTAGTCATAAATATAAAATAAGCCAGGGCAGAGACGTCACACTTTATCTTTTTTGTACTTTTTTTTCTTTACTATCATTGTTGAGTACAATGTAACGCGGTATTTTATTTTTGTAGCAACATTGATTTGAGAAAAACCTTTCATTTCATTTATAAAAACAACGCTGATTTAATGTTTAATTAACTGCAATTGTTCATCAAAAAACAAGTTTTAACGAAATGTGAGTGTACTATGTCAGAAACCGGTTCAAAAACATTTCTAATGATAAATATAGTATATGATTATGTAAGTACGAGTTCGGCAATTTCTTCTCTTCAGTAATTTTATATTTCATATTAGAATATTGTGATTAACTTGATTTTTCACTAAAATTAATAAGTTAAACAAAAAGTTGTTTTTTTTAGCATAAAGTTGGTAACCTATTTAATTTCTGCCAAAAACTGAATTAAATTTATTCAACAAAAGGAAATTTTGTACACTGTTGAGAAGCTTACATCGTACAATGCGGACGAAAAATTTCCTCCCTCGGAATTCCGCATTAACGGGAGTTCACTGTATACCTACTGATCGCCTATGATTTATGTCAGGTTGTGATTGGAATAAAATGACAGTTTAAATATCTGAGGGTTTCTTGAATTTCAATGGATATTTTTATAAATTAGCATACAGAAAATATATGAAAAATCATCAAAGTGTAATTTGAGTGAGTAGTTAATTTTAAATATTTTACTTTGTGGTTTAGATTGTACTACATTATATTCTTAGTAACTTCGGTTGTAACTTTATGAAGAAAAACTTAATAAACTATCTTTTTTTCTTTTTTTTTTTTAATGGGAGGATTGAACTTTGTGCCGTTAATTAAAGAATAAATGAACAACGTTAAAATAGCACAAATGGAATACATGTGAAAATGGCAGACAGTCGTTTCGGAGTTTCTAAAGCTCCCTTTACCAGTGCCAAGTTAAAAAAATAGATGTAAGTGTTTCAACTAAGTCGTCGGTATGCAAGCGTCTCCGCTCGCGGCCAAGGTGGAGTGGTGATGAGTGTTGAAAGACAACAGCGGAGTCAGGCGTAACCCTCGAGACACAAGGCCGCGACACTCCCTAAAAGAGAAAGGGGGTAGGCAATGTACCCGTCCAATGTCCAGCAAGAGGAGACACTATTTTTTTCTCTTTCTCCCTTTTCAGAATTCTCATTACCCAAGGTCAGTGGTCAGTGTTGTTAAGATACTGAGAGTGAAAGCACGCAGTAATTTTGTTGTCTTATATATTTTAAATATTGTTTTAATGTGAATATGCCAGATCGCTGCGCAGTGCCTAATTGTCGTTCGAATTATACTGGAACTAATGAGTATGTCAATGTTTACCAATTTCCCAAAAATGAAGAACGAAGCAAATTATGGTGCAAAAAAATTCGTCGAGATAATTTTACTCCTGGTAACCGCGCAGTCGTTTGTGAGAAGCATTTCAGAAGTGATATGATTTTGAAATAAGACAAATTCACAGATAGTGAAGGTAAAATTACACGAATTCCAAGGAAAAGGCCTATATTGAAGAATGACGCATATCCATGTATATTCGAAGGAAGCCCATCTTATTTAACGGAAACGGCGCCTAAATTTCGACAAAGTAGAGAGAAAAAATTACAATCCAAGGAAAAAGAAATACTGGATAAATTCATGGAAGATGATAAAATAATGGATTTCAAAGATCTACTTATAAATATTGATAATAAATTAATTTGCAGTTCTGAAATCATTATTCATAAGCGAAATGATAAATTGTTTGTGTTATTTATTACATTTATGCCTGCTCCGGTCGTAGAAAAAAGTTTAGAAATCGATTCTAACATGAACATAAATATTTATCTTGGCGATAATCAAGTCGACTTAAAACAAGTTTCTTTCATACTAGATAACTTCAAAATTTCTCTCTGGAGTCAGATTGAAAACATTTCTTTGTTTCGTCAACAGGATTCTTAACGCAAATTTGGTTGGAGTTATTTGAAGGTAAAAGTTGTAACATATTCCGGTTAATTCTATTATTGTCAGAAATTAAGCATAAATCTTGGAAATCCGCTTCATTTAATACTGCCAGAGCTTGCTGTGTTAAATGATACAGATCCTTTGCAGTTAGATTGCATACAGGAACAAGTCCGATTACTTCTTTATATTTTGAATATAATGACGAAATCATAAATGCTTGAATGGTAGTAGCTTCAGTCGATGAATTTTTATTTTCTGCAATGCCTGATAATTGATTTCCTTTATATATGATGTCTTTTCTTACATGAATGACATTTATTAAGAATATGAATGAAGAAATTTTACCTAAGGAAAATGATTTTGAAATAGCTTTGCGTTGTTGGAGGAATTTTGTAGAAGAAAAAAATAGCGATGTATATGACTCGGCGCAGTTCATATATGAACAGATGAAATTATATAAAAAAATGAAAAGGGTAGAAGGTACAGTAGTTTTTTAACTGCATTTGCTTTTTCTTTATTTGTTAAATCTGCATCAAGTTATGAAACGCTTATTGAAAGTAAATTGGTAATCCTGCCTTCAATTAGACATTTAAAAAGATTAACAGGATTCCTGACACTTCATGAGTCTACAACAGATCCGTCGAATGCTGGATATATCAAAAGCAAGTCGAAAGAATTATCCCAAAAAGAAAAAAACAGTCAATTTAATGATCAATGAAATTCATGTAAGAAAAGACATCATATATAAAGGAAATCAATTATCAGGCATTGCAGAAAATAAAAATTCATCGACTGAAGCTACTACCATTCAAGCATTTATGATTTCGTCATTATATTCAAAATATAAAGAAGTAATCGGACTTGTTCCTGTATGCAATCTAACTGCAAAGGATCTGTATCATTTGACACAGCAAGCTCTGGCAGTATTAAATGAAGCGGATTTCCAAGTTTTATGCTTAATTTCTGACAATAATAGAATTAACCGGAATATGTTTCAACTTTTACCTTCAAATAACTCCAACCAAATTTGCGTTAAGAATCCTGTTGACGAAACAAAGAACTTATTTCTTATGTTTGATTCCGTACATTTAGTAAAATCGATCAGAAATAATTGGTTAAACCAGTTAAATGTCGAAAAAACTTTTATTTGTCCCCGATTCGATAATTTTGATGAAACTATGAATGTCAGTTTTTCGAACTTAAGGAAAGTTTTTCATTCTGAAAAGAACAAAGTTATGAAATATGGACACAAACTGAGTTTTAAAGCAATGTACCCCTCAAACATCGAACGGCAGAATGTCAATTTGGCATTAAAAGTTTTTGATGAAACAAGCAGCGCAGCTATCGAAAAATATGGATCTAAAAATTGTTTAATTTCCAATTGGGAAGATACATCCAATTTTCTTAAGATTATTAAGAAGTGGTGGGACATAATGAATGTCAATAATCCCGATAAAGGGAAACGTTTAAGAAATGTTAACACCTATCCTTTCACCTCTATGTTTGATGAACGCTTAACATTTTTAGAACGTTTCACAAATTGGTTGAAAGCTTGGCAGAATTTAAAGCAAAAACCAAGATGTGGTTGTTTAAGCGAGGAAACGTTTTTTGCGCTGACTCACACAACAACTTGCATGAAATCCATAATTGAATTTTTACTGTCAAATGGAATATGTTTTAACAGGAAAATTTCAAACAGATGCTTTGGAATCTCGATTTGGATTATACCGTCAAATGTCTGGATCAAATTATCATGTAACAGTACAAGAGATTCTGGAGAGTGAGAGAAAATTAAGAGTGAAAAGCATTTTGAGTTTAGATTCAAAATATTTGGGGAAATTATCCATCAGACACTTATTTATGAAATTTGTACAGCCATCAACACCTGATATTGATTTTACAAAATTTGAAAACATATTGCTTGATTTGGGTGTGAAAGTGACAAGTGATGAAATTCAAATATTGACATACATTGGAGGATATTGTGTACATATCTTAAAACTAGACTGCAAAGAGTGTGAATCAAACTTCTCAGCTAGAGACAGTTTACTGATTGAGACTGAGGACGAACAGAATTTACCTCTACCTGCTAATATGAATGCCAAAGATATTACGGCATTTATAGATATGATACACAGAGGAGGTTTGAAGAAACCATCATCTCTGGTTATTAATATTTTAATTCATAGTTTCTGCATATTTCGAAAAATAATTTCAGAAGAATATGAACTGTGTTTTCAAAAATCCACAAACCAGCATGATATTTTAGTGAATTTGATAGCTACTTATATAAAAAATTGTGACTCTTTACGCATAGATGACACCTGCATATCATGTAACAGCATTCAATTTGATAATATTTTAAAAATTAAAAATTCATTTTCAAACACCTGTTTGAAAAATTACACAAAAATGTTAGGTGATAAAAAATTAAACGATATTAATGAACGTAAAATCAAAAAGTTCAAGCAGTAAACTTTTTTATTAAATGGGATTTCAGGAAAATATTTATAAACATAGTATCAGGATCTTTAGCGAGGGTAAGTGAACTTTTTGCTTGATTTTTCAGAATATTTACTGAATTTTGTTTTATTTATTTTTATTTATTTATTTTTATTTTTTTTTTGTAAGTACATAAATATATTTAATACACTACAACTAACTATCCTCATAAGTGTATTGTACATATATGTGAATCTGTAACAAGAGATTTACAAATATTAGCGTCCTTATTTTTATATAATTTCACCTACTTAATAATAAAATAACATTTTAAAATATTTATACCTAACAAAATATTACAAAAATGCTTAAAAATCAGTAAATAAAATCATCATTACAGAAGTAGTCACTAGAATTTATTTCTTTAAAACTGTTGGAAACTATATAATATATATATACATATCAATGTAAAACGCATACATGGAACTATTATTTTACTAATAATAAAATATAGTATTATATAGTATATAGTATTACTATATTATTTTACTAACATCGTTTAACTTCATTAATATCCAAAAAGAAAAAGTCACCATTTTCAACTTTGTTTGCTTACGACTCAGAGGAATGATATAAATTATTAAAATATGTCTAAAAAAATATGTTAACTAGTTACATTTGTATATAAAACTACACCAATATAGAAATAAAAACTAGACTTTATTTCCTGAAATTTTAAAATAAAAATATATAAATGAATGTTTAAAAAACAAACAAAAAAAACATGAAAGTCTTCTTATTATTATCATCATTTTATTTGCTTCATTAATATCTGAAAAATTCTTAAATTTCTAATTTTCTTGCTTAAAACTCAAAATGATGAAATAATCACCAGAATTTATTTCTTTGAAATGTTGCAAAAAACTACCTAAATAAATGTAAAAAGTATACATGGAATTATTTTATTATTATTATTATCATTTTTACTTACTTTATTAATGTCTGAAAAAAGGAAACTTTAACTTTCACTTTATTTACATAAGGTTCAATGAAATGATATAAAGCACAAATATTGTCATACGTTATATATATTTATTATTATTATTTAGAGAATTTGCATATGAATGAATGTAAAAAGCACAAATGGAATTATTATTTTATTATTATCGTTTAACTTCCTTCATTAATAATCTGAAAAAAAAAATTGTCTATTTATACTTTTATTGCTTATGATTCAAAAGAATGATATAAATCATTAAAAATTACTTGATGTAAAAAAGAATACATGGAATTATTAGTTTAAATTTATACATAATGTATAATATATTATTTGTATATAAAAAACATTATGATAGAAATAAACACTATAATTTATTTATTTCAAATTTTGGAAAATATGTATATAAGATATGAATGTTAAAAACATACATGGAATTATTTAATTATTATAATTTTATTTGCTTTATTAACATCTGGAAATAAAAAAATTCAATTTATACTTTGCTTGCTTAAGGTATGCTCGAGCATACATGTATGAGCATATGTCGAGCAATGATATAAAATATTTAAAAAATACTTCAAAATCTATAATATAGTTATTTAAAACTTATCATTATTCAAACAATCACAAGAAGTTATCTCTTTAAAATTTGGAGAAAGTATTTATAAAAGTATGTTAAAAACACAGGAAATTATTTCAATATTACTTTTACCTGCTCAACTAATATCTGGAAAATAAATCTTTTTATTTATTCTTTGTTTGTATAAAATTTTAACCATTGATGGAAAAATGAATAAATTAAAAAGCATACATATAAATGTGAGTCTGCTGTTGTTTCATTTACTGTAATAATGTGCTTAATGAATATTCTGAATTTTTTTTTCATTTATTTTCTTGAGACTAAAATTTGTACTTTTTAAAAAACATAAATACGATTTTTTTTTACTATAAAATATCATCAACTAAAAGAATTACAGCCGTGTTTAAAAAGTATCGATAATAAACTACCATTGAAACTAATTAATTGAATATATTAAATTAAAGTACACAAAATTCGCATACGAGAATATATTTGAAGATACTTATTATTATTACTGTGTGCTTTTTATAAGCTATTTTCATATAAAAGTTTACTTTTGTTTAGTTTTTGAGAGAAATATTCGAGTCTTTCTGTAGGATAGTCCGTATAGAATAGTCCGTAGAATAGTAGTAGAATAGTCCGTATCTTACGTCTGTTCATGGACGGAAACATGCGCTATGTTTATTTACTGTCACGGCCTTGTGTCTCGAGGGTTACGCCTCAACCCCCATGGTGGTGCAGTGGCAAAAAACGTTCTAAAATTTCGATTTTTTTTTTATACTGAAGGAACTAGAAACTTGAAATTTGGCATGGTAATTATGTATAAGATGTAAATGTTCTCTAAGAACAACTTCTAAAAAAAATCGAAATTTAAAAGGATGAGATGAGCGAAAACCGTTCTAAAAGCATTCTAAATTACAATTTCTTTGGAATCTCTGGAACTTCTGAACCATTTTCAAAAGTGATGGTGGCAAATTAAAGGTAACAGTCCCTGCTGTAACATAGGCTATATTTTATATCGGGGTTACTACCACAGGGGGTGCAAAAGCGAAAAACGCTCTAAAATTTCAAATTTTTATACTGAAATAACTAGAAACTTAAAATTTGGCATGTTAGTTAATTATACGATGTAAATGCTCTGTATGAACAGTTTCTAAAAATTTCGAAATTTAAAAGAGTGAAATGAGCTAAATGTGTTTTAAAAATGTTCTAAATTACAATTTCGATGGAATCTTTGTAACTACCGCACCGATTTTAAACGTAATGCTTTCAAATTTGTGGTGACAGTCTGTGCTCTAACACAGGATATATTTTATGTCAGTGCCACTATCTTTAGAGGGTTGCAAGAGCGAAGAACGTTCTAAAATTGCTATTTTTATTATACTGAAGTTATTAGAAACTTATAAAAGATATACATGCTCTCTAAGGACAGTTTCTAAAAAAATCGAAATTTAAGAGTGATATGAGGGAAAACTGTTCTAAAAACATTCTAAATTACGATTTATATGGAATTGTTAAGGACAGAAACTTGAAATTTAATATGGCTGATACTTTTTAAGGCAATAGTGCACACAATGAAAAGTTTTTTAAATAAATCGAAATTTAAATGGGTGAAAAAGAAAAATAAGTTATAAATTACGATTCTTTTTTTTTTTTTTTTTTTTTTTTTTTTTAACTAACAGGATTAGAAACTTTAAATTTGACATAGCGGTTACTTTTAAGATACAAATGCTCGCTAACAATGGTTTGTAAATAATTACAAAATTTCAAAAGGTAAAATAAGCGGAAAGCATTTAAAAAGCGTTCTAATACTATGGAATTGTTAGGGGTAGAAACTTAAAAATTTATATGGCTGCTGATTTGGTCGCACAGAACAATTTGAAAAAAATCGAAATTTAAAAGAGTGAAATGCTCGAGAAGCGTTCTAAAAACGTTCTAAATTACGATTTATTTGGAACTATTAAGGCGAGAAACTTAAAATTTCGCCTAGCTGTTACTCACGTAAATGATCACTCAGAACAGTTTACTAAAAATGAGTATTGTAAAAGGACAGAAGCAAAAAAAAAAAAAAAAAAAAAAAAAAAAAAATTGCAATTTTTGTGATACAGCTGGTATATAAGATTCGTATTTGGCATGGTGGTTACTCTTAAAATGCAAATGGTCGCTAAGACCGGTATCTAAACAAATCAAAATGTAACAGGCTGAAATCAGCGAAATGCGGTCTATAAACGTTCTACTTTATGATTTAATTGGATTTATTCGGGTTAGAAACTGGAAATTTAGTATAGTTGTAACTTTTAAGATGCAGACGCTTGGTATAAAAAGTCTATTAAAAATTCGAAGTTTAAAGGTGTCAACTGAGCGGGAAACGTTATAAATTATGTTTTTGTTCTAAATTGTTAGCGAGAGAAACTTAGAATTTAACATGACTGTTATTTGTTATACGTAAATGCTTCCAAAGAGCAGTTTTTACAAAATTCGAAATTTAAAAAAGGTGCAGAAGCAAAAAACATTCCGAAATTGTGATTTTAGTGATGCTGCTGGTATAGGAAGATGAATTTTGGCATGGTGGCTATTTTTAAGATTTCAGTGTTCGCTAAAAACGATTTAAAAAAAAGGCGAAATAAGCTGAAAAAGTTCTAAAAACCTTCTAAACAATGATTTATCTGAAATTGTTAGGGACAGAAACTTGGAATTTTACATTGCTGTTACGTTAGAGAAACAAATGCATCCATAGAACAGTTTTTAAAAAATCTGAAATTTTAATGTAAGCAGGAACAGAAAAGTTTTAAAATTGCAATTTCTGTGATATAGTTATTACAGAAATTTGCTTAATTAGTAATTTCTGAATTAACTGTGGCAGTAAAATCTCCTCTAATGAAAATTGGCCAACAAATACCACTTTGCATTTTTTCAAGAATTACGCGAGCAAAGCCGCGGGTTTTGCTAGTAATAAATAAAACAAAATCCTGGTACTGAGTTTAAAATTTTCCATTGTTTAAAATCACAAAGAATTCTTTATTTGTTTAATATAATCTTAGAAAACTGAA
This sequence comes from Maratus michaelseni, assembly GCA_963931845.1. NCBI lineage: Eukaryota > Metazoa > Arthropoda > Arachnida > Araneae > Salticidae > Maratus > Maratus michaelseni. The sequence goes on from OZ007599.1 coordinate 31,691,893, forward strand.
AAAAAATCAGTAGTTATGGATGATTACGGTAAACAGTGTTATTGAATGAAAAGGGTCAATCAATCGAAAGTAAATTACATAGTTCACACTTGTAATGAAATATAAGGGAAAAAATTAAACAAAATGTTACCCCCCCCCTCACACACAAAAATAAATAAAATAAAATAAAATAACTTTAAATAAAACAAATAATGACAACTTTAAAACAAATAAAATAATTTACTACAAACCTATGAACTATGTAACAAATTAAAGTTTAGCTTGGCGTGTTTAAAAATCTGTAGGTAATATATAGGGCTGTACAAAATATTTTTTTTAATTGAAAGCTGTTTATACGTAAAAATTAAAATAGCCGTAGGGTTTCGAACTGGAACCGAACGGAAAAATGGAAACACGAAAAATTTTATAAATGAAGAAATGAAAACCAGAACTGAACATAAATTGTTTTGGTTTTGGAACTGAAAGTATTTTTTAGTTCCAAATTCTTTTAATCTGTCTATTAGAAAAATATATATTTGTGAATTTTCGATTAATTAATTTCAGTTATTTAAAAGATAAATGAAAGCACAAACCGTTCGCTTCATTTTAATCACATCAACAATCGTTGATCATCATTATTATTATTATTATTATTTGTATATAATCCATGTCAACAGCCAAGTAAGAAATTATGTATACTGAAGCTAATTACTGGCTAATGTGTCCAATGTACGAATGCGAAAATGAATTCAATAGAAAGAAGCCTCTAATTTCAACACTATAATACTTTTAGATACTTTTTTAGGTAAGGATGGAGGATTGTCCTTTAGGCGGGTCTCCCCCAAAAAATTTCCCCGTTTAACAATGCGAAGCTTTCTGACACATATGCGAACTCATGCAAAAGGATATAACGCTTGCAGGCATGATTATTGAAGTGATTTGTAATCGAACAGGCCTTTTCACTTTTTTGATAATTGAATTACATATTGGGTTGCAAGCGATTGTTGTCGCATGACGACAGTTTTTTCTTTTCACGCGCTGTCGCGCCCAGTAATTCGATTCATAACCACCAACTTCTCAGTATTTTCTGCACGTTATACCTTTACAGAAAAAAGGAAAAATAGTTAGATTACATAGTTTCTGAGTAAGATCATCTGCCAATTCCATGTGTTTGCGAACAAAAAAGAATTCAGAAATGTGTCAGAAAGTTGCCAGTTTGGATTTGAGTACAGCCTTACAGTTAATTAATAAATATGAATGCTTAACCTCCTACATTAAAACAAAACTTTTTTAATTATGGAAAGTGTACAGAATTTTAATACAACATTTTGATATTTTTAGAATTTAATTATAAATTAATAAATTAATTTTAAGCAATTTTTTTGTTAGCAGGGCGCAGATGATAAATCATCAAATATTCTTTATGGTTACAATTGTTCGCTTTCACGGATTTTACTTTGTAAGATTGTCATGTTTATTTAGCACAGTAAAACCTACTAAGAGGAAAACTGAAATGACTGGAGAGAGATTCTGTTTTAGGCAGGTTTTCGTCTTAACAGGTATAATTTTATGGTATTTCTTACATAGGGACTAAGAACTTTTTTACATTAAAGTCAGGATTCCGTTTCAGACAGATGCAGTTTTCATAGAATTTAGTGTATTTTTACGGTCCGATTTCGAAGCCGCCGCACAGTGTAAGATTTTACGAATCTAGCTGGTCAAAATTCAATTTATGAAAATAATTGATATTAATGAAATAGAATCGTACTTACTATAGATAAAATGGTTCTGTATTATGGAAAAATATATCTTTACTCGTAACATTTTTTATTTTACGTCATTATTATTACACTATCATAATCATAATAAAAAGAGTTTTCGTCATTTTCATATATTGACTTTTACGCAGTTCAAGTTCGGTTATTTTATTCGGAGGAGTTTTAAAAAATATGTAATATATATTATCTTTTACAACAAGAAGAGTTTTTTTCTTTTTTAGTAAATAGTAATTAAGTTATTAGATACTGTCATCGCTGTCAGTGCCGTCATAAAGTGAATCACTGTCGTTTTTCCCTGTTTGCTCTTCTTTAGATATTTCTATATTTGGTGACTGTAAAAGTTTTAAAACTTCAGGGTGAATTTCATTTGCTCTATAATTTTCTAGGGGTTTCAAAGATGTGATTACAGGATCTGAACTAATTAGAAGATTGTGCATGATGTCTTCATTACTCTTTACTCTTGATACCTTTCTAGAGTTTTCCAATCGAAATTTCTTAAACTCTTTATGTCGAGACTCTTGCGCTTCTTCTGACATCTGACCGATTGGTAGTAAAAAAATTTTGTATTATTTCTGGACCATGTCTAAGAATCTTATGCAGTGTTATAGGCATTGGATACCATTTGTATAAAGACACATACATGTCAGCAGTTTCTTCACAGTAATGCTTAAAGGCGGGTATGTTTGTCTCGTATCCACATGTTAATGTTCGTAGAATTACGTAAAATCGTTCAATGAGAGTTTGATCAACGCCTGTTATGCTAGAGGCCACAGCAGCATTCTTAAAAAATCTTCTGGCGCTATTTCCATCGTTAGTATTTCCCCCTCCTTGTTTTGGAGTATCTAATAATAATCCAGTTTCACATCGAAATCTTTCAATTATCAAATCTTTTTCTTTCTGCGACACATCGTTTTTCTTCAGGTTTTCGGCACTGCCATTTTGTAACATTCAATCTATAACCAATATGTAAAAGGCATTCCATAAATCTTATCTGTGCATGTAATGTGGATAAGCCCCAATAGTGGGGTGAAATAGCTGAAAATTATACCAAAACATTTCACATCTGGCAACCAATGCGCCACTTTGGATTCAGATAGTACATGGATAGATGAGTCTAAAAACCCCGGGACACAAATTTTTTGGCCCTCTAGCGGCGTTGATGACGTAATCAATATGGCCGCCAAAGTTTTGTGATGCGCTTCTATATTTCTCTATATAACTCGGTATAATATTTTGATATTAACCTTTATTGTTAGTGATTATTAATCTGGAGAAAACGCGCTTTCCAACGGTATGTTTGACATCATTGTTTAGGTTCATAATACCACAATTATTTATAACTTTATTAAAATTTTTGGTTTTGATTTTGATTTTTTCGAAACATTTTGCTAAATAACTTGAAATCCGTTGCATGCAGCTGAAAACGTGTAGTGTACTTTTTGTTTGTCAGAAAATTACCTTTTGAACGGCATATATGACTTCTATTTTATCACAAATATTTGCTGAAATTTTTCAAAAACAACGTAGCGTTGCACAAAGAGTCGTTATGGCAACAATGTAATTTATATGTGTTCCGAAAATTAATACAGTGGCTTTATAACTGTTTAAGTATCAAATGTAATTATTGTAATTTTTGATGTATATGTAAATAAATTCTAGTTTTTTTAGGGATATGAAACTTTTATTTCCGTTTTAAAATCAGTGACATGAGGAACACTTAAGGCAACTGTAAAAAAAGTTTCAAACATTTATACGTACAAGAGTGAGAAACAAAGTAATGTACAATACAATATTGTTCCAATTTAATATCCAAATTTAATCACATCCTATAGATTGTCAAATACACTAGTGTCAGCCTTAATATCTAAATAACATAATATCTTGCTGTCATATGCAATAATATCCAAATGATTTATGAAAATTCACTTGTGATTTCCAATCACTGTCGGAGAACTGTCCTTCACATACACAAAGTTTCGTATATCGTATTCCCATTTTAACACATTTACAAGATGTGCATCGCTTGCGGCAAGTACAGGAGGTACGTTGTTCACAGTGTTTTGCCATTTCTGGAATTGTTGTCCACACAGGTCGGTATGATCCTCCTGAAGTTACTATCCATCTCCACTTGTTTGGCGAAGGTATTGTGTAATGTGGAACGAGGCTGTTGTTCAAAATTCTTGCTTGGAGAGTATCTCGTTTGATGTGTTGTATCAAATCATCTGCTGTAGGAAATATGTTTTCAATGCCTCGATTCTTTCTTGTAAATAACACTCGTCTGCATTCATTGATGCTCTGAATAGATCTGATGCTTGATCATAAAGTAGTGTAACAAATCGTGATATTCATCATCAATATCAGAGGTGCCTCTACAGAGCTGATGCCATACACAATCAATTTCACGAAATGACATCCAGACCTTCCAAGCTGTCTTCTTGCCAATGCCACAAAATGTGGAAACTGTGTCGCAACTAGTTACAGAGTGAAAATCCAACAAATTTCTGATGAAAGTTTGGCACAGATCTCATGAATTGGAACGAATTTCCTGTAATTCCCACAACCGTACTCAATCCATAGTTCATCAATATCTTGTATTTGTGGGAACAGTGATAACCACTACATCTGAGCCCACAGTTCGTTTTAAGATGCGAGTATGTCCACTTTCTACTGCATGCTTAACATGGAGAAGTAGGTCGCCATATGCTTCTTCGTGTGAGATGGGAGAAATGCTTGATACATCCCAAATGCTTGACGCGCAGACTCGGTCATCATAAGTACAAACAACATGCTTTCCTGGATACTCGTCTCCCACCATTTTCTTAGCTAGCAACTGGAACAATTGGGTCTTGTTTTCGTTGACACATAGGAATTGCTGAAATTAGTTTGGAATTGCAGTTGAGTCTGAGACTTTAATACTTATGCCACTCTCTCTTGTTTCTCGGGTATATGCCTTCATTCTGTTACTAATATATCTGTCGGATACAATATCTAGTCGTGAACTTCAGTTGATTAATGAAAGATGGTTTGAAAACATATTCATAGCAAGGGATGACAAGGGATGACCGCCCCGGGAACTAAGCTTTCAATGTTCATAGCATCCGGAAAATTTTGTCGCAATACCAGGATTAAGCATGTGTATTACGGCTGCTCCATCAAATATTTTAGCTGTTACTTTCGGTTGGCTGTGATTAAAGGTATTGTCATATTTTGTTTGAATGCAGTAAAAGACATCCGACTTGGTGGTTGGTTTTTTGAGTACATTTGGTCTTCATGTGAAAGAAGAAATCATCAATGTTGCCATCCCGTGCTTCAGATGCAACATACAACCTGTAGAATAGGTAGGAGTCTTTACGCGAGTAAGCAATTTTGGACTTTGCCTTATCTGTTTTTCTTGTTATAGTCTTGAAGACGTGAATATTAGTTCGAGGAAAAAAGTCATGAATTGAATTTTGAGCTTGATCGAGACGGGACACAACATAATCATCATACTGTTTTAATCATACAGTAAATTCTTTCGTAACACACTTGACAGCTTCGAAACTTGGAATTATTTTGAAGCTCCTTATTAACACTAAATCTGTTTCTTCAAATGGATTTCCTTGTTCGGTTAAGACGTTAATCATTTCTTTGGCATGGGTCAAGAACCTTTTCTCGTGTGCACGGTTATCTTCATGATGCTTTGCGCCCACGTTTTTGTCATCTTTTAAATTTGATTTCTCTTCAAATTCCTCAATTAAAGAACTGATCCTAGGGCCTTCTACTATCCACTTAAGCATAACAGTTTCAGTATCAAGGATTCCAATAGCACCATCTTCACCCTTTATAACTTTGTTATTGTGTTCATGAAGCTAATCGTCAGATATTCAAGAAAACTGTGTAGTAGTTTTGCTGCTCGTAAAGTTGCCACGAAGAAATTCAGCAAGTATATCTGGATGTTTTTCTGGAAGGTCCTGTAGAGTGCGCATGAATACTGGTAACCAACGATAATAGTGGACTGCGTCCAACGCAAATGTCCACTGACATAACTGAGCCAAAGTATCGACGTACATTGTAAAGTTAGATCTACGAATACTCAATACAAGATGTACTAGAAAGGACCCCAGTTTGGTGACTGTGTTCCAATACTGAAACTGTGGACATTCAGATGTTTTCGATGAAACCCACAACTCAATCGAATCTTATTTATTTAATCTATTTTATTTATTATTACATTTTTTAAGTTGACCTCCCAAAATTTAAATTTCGAGGGAGCTACGATTTTAAAAATTTCTCCTTAAAACCCTAGAATATATTTACATATACAGAAAAAATTACAATAATAACATGTCTACTTAAATAGTTATAAAGCCACTGTATTAATTTTCGGAACCCATATAAATTACATTGTTGCCTTAACGACTGTCAGTGTAACGCTACTTTGCTTTGGCAAATTTTCAGCAACTGTTTGTTATAAAATAGAAGTCATATATACCGTTCAAAGGTAATTTTCTGATGAACAAAAATTATCCGACATGTTTTCAGCTACGTGCAATAGATTCCAAGTTATTTAGCAAAATGTTTCGAAAAAATCAAAATAAAAACCAAAAATTTTAATAAAGTTATAAATAATTGTGGTATTATGAACCTAAACAATGATGTCAAATATACCGTTGGAAAGAGCGTTTTCTTCGGATTAATAATCACTAATAATATAGGTTAATATCAAAATATTATACCGAGTTATATAGAGAAATATAGAAGCGCATCACAAAACTTTGGTGGCCATATTGATTACGTCATCAACGCCGCTAGAGGGCCAGGAAAATTTGTGTCCCGGGCTTTTTAGACTCATCTATCCATATACTATCTGAACCCAAAGTGGCACATTGGTTGCCAGATGTGAAGTTTTTTTTAGTTATCTCACTCCTCTACAAGAAAATGTGTGAGCTTTACTCTTATATGTTCGAATCAATTTCAAGTTATTCATATCCTTTGAAGTTGCGTTACAGATATAGCATTTTTGGGTTGCTTTATTTGAAGATAGAATATTGCACACTTTGCCATCTATCATTGTTTCTTCAAATCTGTGCTCTATTTCATAGGTTTGATCATCTAATTCTACTAAAGTTGGCACAGGAGCAGTAATTTGATTTCTGTTATTTTCAAATTCTTCCGTTATAGACTGATCAGTTTCCTTGGTAAACTTAAATTTTATGGGTCTACAGTAAGAAGTATATGACGGATGTGGATTTTGCCATAATATAAAGTTTTGATTTTCTTCATTACAACCATATAGTTGTAAAGGAACCATAGATGTCATTAGAATATTTGCATCTTCAAAGTCGTTTTCATTTGATTTTTGCTTGTATTTACTTTGTCCACCGCTGCCAGCAACGCCCCATTTAAAAATCATTGTTATGTTTTTTAACACTGATCCTTTTTCTTTAGTAATATTATTTAGTATCTGTTTTTGTATAATACAAAGTCTTTTTATCGTTTAGTCTACAATAGATTGTAATTTTACTTCTGCAAATGATTCAGAAAATATGCAGTTTTCTTGAGAGGGATAGCACATTTTTTTCGCATCTTTTACCTGCTCATAAGATGGATAAATATTCAAACCTTTTTGTAACGCAGAGTTTCTCATAATTCCGTATTTTCGGCAACTTAATTTCATAGTGATTATTAAAGCCAACGCTTCGTCAGGGGAATATTTAAATACCGGGCAATCGGCTTTTTGAACGATTTTTTTCAATTTAGTTGCTCTTTTAGTTCCGATATTTGCTTTAACATAGCCGCAGCATCCTTTCGTTAGGATTTTCTTAGTTTTAAACACGTGGCATGTGTTAGTTCATTTAATGAGTGTTCTGAGAATAACGAATGAACCTTTTTTTTTTTCGATTTCGGTCCACTTGAACAAAAATCTTTCTTTGGACGTCCAACTTTTTTCGCGCAGTCATTATTACTTCTGCCTGGTAAATAGAAATTACTTATTGTTATATTTGAATCTAGCCATCTCTTATTTTTCTTTAAAAAAGTTCTTTATACGATGGCAGTTTCTCCCTCTTCGATTAATGTCAATCATAAACGAATGGGTCAGCCGCTTAATCTGGTCTAGCATAACAGATGAGCAATGTTGAATATTGTATTTGTGTAATACATAGTCTATCAGGATATTTTTAGAATTCACAGAAAAGGATTCATGTCCAGTAACATCCTTTATCAATATCTCATAGAATTCTCTTTCTGAAATTGACACTTCAGTACCTGTAAAAAAATTACTTATATTCAAAAGTTGCAAATAGTTGCAGCTGAAATTGATTTAATTACATATTAATTAATTGCGATATTACAAAAAAAAATTAAGTTACAATGTACCAGCGTGTACAAAATTTTTGGCAGCTTTTTTAATTTATCATATGCTATTAAATTTTCAAATAATTTACATATTAACTTAAAACTTTATTTTTAAAAAGTAGCACTTTTAAATAACTATCATACTTGTAAAAACAATGGACAAAGTACATACCTTGTTGTAAAGATTCCATACTATCATAAAACAATATTTACAAAATAAGTATATTTTTAGCCATAAATATCAATGCAATTACATTTACAACAATCGCCGTTCTAAAAATGCTTAAAGAAAAACGTGGTTTTGAGCCGACTTTTGATGGTGTTGTTGTGGAGTTAAACAGCTTTCACTTTATCACTTTTCTCTCCAATGTGTTAGATGTAATTTAAAATGTCTAAAACTGGAATTACTGAAAATCGATTTTTTGATTTTTTTCCCGCTAGATTTGCAAAATCTTACACTGTGCGCCGTCCGGGTTTTTATGGATGTGAAAATGACAGCACTAAGTGTAGAGGTCTGCACGGGCCCGAGCACGACACGCGTTTGAACCAATTTTCATTCACAAGACTCGATCCAGACCGGGCATGTTTTTCACTCTTTCCGGGCCGGTCATTACTTTTCCCTGCAGACACGGGTAGGGCCAAAATTCTTTTTTCCTAGTCGAGTCGAACCTGGACTTTATTCTTTCTAGAAGTCTGCACAGGTTGAAAATTTCAGGCCCGGTCCCGACCCATACTGATACCACTACAAAAATCAGTAAACTTTCGCTTGGCTCAACAGTTCTTTGCGAAAAATGCATGTATTTTTAAATCGCCATTATTGTACAATTAAAATTCTTTTTAATGAACAGTAATTTCTACATAAAAAACAAGAACAAAAATCATGCGTCAAGCATAGATTATGTAACACTTTCCAACGCTTCCAAAATAATTTTACAAATCATTACCGTTTAATAAGCTGAAAGATAACATCTAAGTAAATAATTTGGAAAACGCATAACCTATTTAAAAACGTAATTTCAAGAATTTCCAACATATACAACATTCGGAAAATTATCCTAATACTTTTATTCAGCCCTGTATATGATCTATAGATTTGTATATATATACTACATAGGATGCTAAATTTTAGTTTTGTTTGGAAACGCGTAGCACAGTTTAAAATTCTACTTCTGGAGTTTCTGTCAATAAACGGAAATGTGTTCGAACTTTTGTGCTGCCCTGTATATGAAATACAGAATTTATACACACCAAATAATAGACAAAAAATGAGTTAAATTTAAAATCGCGTTCAGCAACTTAAAACGCACTTCCAGGAATTATTTTTAACAGGCAGTAGAGAATTCTTTTGTGTGTCCCTGTAAATGAACGATGACTGCTATGCACAATATTCTGTAGTAAGCCTCTTGTAATGCACCTTAGTGATATATATAAATTTCAATGCGTTTAAAATAGTGAAACATTATTTGATTAAATCGCAAACGATTTTTCTCCATAGACGTAATGTAACGGAATTCTTTTGACTGTCCCTGTAAAGTAACTATAAATGCTATGCACACCCTATTCCATATTAAGCTTCGTGTAATGCACCTCAGTGATATGTATCAATTACAATGTATTTGAAATTGTGTAACATCATTAAAATAAACCGCAAATGATTTTTCCCCATAGGCCGTAATGTAACGGAATTCTTTTGAGTGACCTTGTAAAAAAACTATAACTGCTACACACTTCAGTTTAAATAGAGAACATGCTATAGATAACGACAATAACATATAAAAATTGCAGGGCAATCTGAGCATATTTACGGGAGTTAGAGCACGGACAGACGGCAGACAAACCGAAGTCATAAACACTTTTTAACTAGGTTGGAAAGTGTTAATAAATTTATTCATAAACAATGATAATAAAGTACAGTAAAACCTGTGAAAATAAATCTGTCAATGACGGGATCCTGTCTTAAGCGGAAAAGTGTTGATCTTTGCAAAATGTACATAATAATACGTGCGAAAAGAAGATAAAACATTTACAGCAGACGATGTGCCTGCTAATAAGGGAACCTGTCTATAACGGATTTTTCTTTCCTATGCGATTCCGACTTAAAAGATTTTACTGTATAGCATTTATCAGATTTTTATGTCTTCAGGCCATGGAATATGGATTAAAGACATTAATGATAACACAAACAATTATATACAAATAGAGATTCATTAAAAAATCAATATAGTTTAAATAGGCACAGGAAGAAAAAAATGTAGGGAGAGGCAGTATTTTATAACGGATGTGCCTATGCAATGCATCACAGTTACAGCCCTGGGTACTTGCCTATGCAATGCATCACAGCGACAGCCCAGGGTACTTTTTGAAAAATAAACATTAAAAAAAAAAAGGCTGAAATGAGTATTTTTTATCAGAACCCATCGCACAAGACAATTTCTAACCATAGAGGCGCAAAAATCTATGTTTTGTAGAAATTCAGTCGTGTCGAACCGAGCTGAGCTCGGCCATACTTTTAGCTTTTAATACAGGGCCTGGCCAGACCAATAATTTGTACGGGCCGGGCCGGTCCAAAAACTTTCTTTCTATGCGTTACGCTGTTCCCGGGCTTGGAAATTTCAACCTATGCAGACCTCTAACCAAAGAATATTTTCTTTATATTCTTTGTTCTAACTACACGGATCTTATATGCCGAGAAAAAATTAAGCGAAAGCCATTCTGTTAATCCACTCTTATGCGCAAAAAAGAAAGAAAAAACAACAAAAAAAAAAAAAAAAACGGATGGAGAAGGTTAGAAATAAGAAAAAAGCAATGAGAAGGCAACTTTTTAGTAAGACACTAGTAAGACAATGACGAATGAGTTTTGTACAGGGTTGCTGCAAAGGCTCTTCCTTCGAACACGCTTATCATCCAGGCAATCATCTGTCTTTCGCCAAACTTTGGCTACTTTTAAAGGAAGGGTCACACATATCTACACTTACATTCATCGTAGGATTTTTTTTTCTAATTTACTCAAAATTTCTTGAATGACGTCCCCCCCCCCCCCATCCTTTGCATTGGACATAATACAGAAACTAATAATACACTCCTCAAATTTTCTATTTTTTAAAATGAAAATAATATATCTAATGAAACAGCTGTACTGCTTCTTGTCATTCAAATGTAGGATGTTTATGATGATGATGATAGTAGCATAGCAAAAAAAAAAAAAAAAAAAAAATATATATATATATATATATATATATATATATATATATATAGGAGGTGTTTCAAGTAGTCATTTTCAAGTTATCGACAGATTGCGATTATCAATTGTCCAGACTAATGCTATTATCACGAAATAAACATTTTAATTATCTTAGATAGAAGATTAAAAATATAAAAAATTATACAGAGTTTCGATTATCAATCACATTATGAGACAACTAGAGTAGAAGGGGCCCCTTAATTTTCATAAAATATAAAGTTTTAACAGGTTAAAAATTTTGATTGATAGTTTTAAATATTAAATAAATTGTATTATAAGCCCTTTTCTTTCATACGTCTCTGGATGATGATTATTTTTAATCACACTTCTATCTCAAAACATCAAACTCCAATTGATATAAATTAAAGTAAGCCATAATTTTAAATAAAATATGCTTCTTAAAGACCAATGTTCTATTCATAACTGAAAACTGCTTTTTATATGATGTTATTGTTATATTGGTACTAAATTTAACAGATATATGTTTGATGAAATATTTTGCACATCAAACAGAATTTGGGATTTACTTTTTTACTTGTGGAGTTTTAACCATCATCTTTTATTTACCTGAAATCTTAAGTCAAGTATGAGGAGTACTTGATATCACCTAGATATTAAAAGTTACTTCCTTAAGTTAATTAATTTAGTTTTATGTGAGTAATATTAAACTTGGACCAATTTTTAGCATACAGCCTTCCAGTTTGTTCATGTTTTGGTGGATATTAAAATTTTACTTAGAAAATTTGAAAAAAAATGTTTTTTATTTCATTAAATAATAACAGTAATAATAATAATTAAAAATTTTATTTAATTTTTAATATTAACTTTTTTAAATACTAATTTTGAATATATATATATTTTTTTATTTAAAATTTTCATTTATTTATTTTAAAAGTAATTTTTTTAATTAAAATTAAATTTAGCACATCTTTCCAAAAAATAAATAAATAAATAAATAAATAAAGTCGAAAACGCAGAGCAAAATAAAATAAAAATATAGTAATTGTATTAATCTCTAAGGTCCAAATAGATATATTTGTCTGTGCTTCTTTAAACCAGCTAGTTAAAAAAATGTATATTACAATTTTAATAAATTTTTTATATTTCATATTTTTAGAAATGATAATTTTTAATACTTTTTAAAATAATACTATTTAATATATTTTAAAATTTAAATATATTTATTTATTTAAATTTAATTTAATCCATCTTTAGAAAGAAATCGAAAGTGGAAAGCAAAATAAAATAAAAATATAATCATTGATAAATATAATCATTGATCATATAAAAATATAATCATCATATAAAAATATAATCATTGATCTGAAGCCAAAGTAAACATATGTCTCTGTGCTTCTTTAAACCAGCCGGTTTCCAAATCTAACCACAACAAAACAACCTTATATTGCCGGCTGGCCTGGCCAGCCGGCAACCGATAGAGGGCGCTGATCCGAATAAACAAAGCAACATTGTAAACAAACTCGGAGCCTCCGTGGCCGAGTGGTTAGAACACCATTCGGCTAATCGCTTGAGAGCGTAGGAGTCAGGTCGGCGGGTTCGACTCCCGCCAGCTCCATTGCACACACTTTGTGGAGCTCTCGGATGTAACTCTCTGGTGTTATAAATTTCCTTGTGGCTATCTCGTCCCTGTATATTGACGATGACTTATAAGCGGGCACTTGATGTCAAGCACACAAGTCAGATGTATGTTCTCAATAAACAAATAAACAAACTCGTAGGGCGGCAGCGGAGTGGCCATTACTAGGAAACCGAGCAGCCGGCAGCGTAGTCACGGCCTTTATATCCACTTGAACATCCAGGAACGAAGCATGTTCAATCAGCTTTTTATTTCGTAGTATTTTCGGAATTATCCGTATTAATTTATCATTAAAGAAGCATAGTATATGTTATAATAAACGTTTACTTTAAAATATTAGGGAAATAGAAAAATTCGTACAGTTTGTTTGAAAATATAGCGGTAATTATATCGAAACTAGCATTAGGATCAAGCCTTTTAAATGTAACTTCAAATGTAAATAACCACGGTGGGAACTCGACGCCCTCTCGCGGAGAATCTAGTTTTCCTCCTTTCTGACACATTTTTTTTTATTATTATGGTTGCATTGGCGCAACCACTAGTCACTTCTAGGCACTGTAACGAAAGTAACCATAGCCGCGGCGAGAACACTAGCGCCATCTTTCCGCGTCCTCTATTTCAGAGATATAATTTTTACGCCGATAATAACTCTATTTACTTCTAGGTACTGTAATGTAAGGTCACGACCACAATTTCAAGTATCGACAGCTCCAATTACCGCCCTCTATAGGTCTTTTTAAGCAACAATATCCTACCTAGATGCACAGAATAAATATTACATGACTATATTTAATCTGTGACCTAGATGCAGGTTTTAAATCTAGAAGTCACGCCCTCGTATTCTACTGATCAACCTACATTCATTCACCAATCAACAGCTAGTTAATACTTCGAGCAGTTATAAATTATCGACAAATTCGATTACTGATTGATAGGAAATATAAGTTAGGCGATTATCTTTAAAAAAACATACTTATCTTATACAAAAATAATACAAACCAAGTGTAGCTTTCAGGTAAGTCTTCACAAAGGACTGTAATTGTTATACACATGTTAAAATACAAAATTTATATTTTTTTTATTCGGCCCCTTTTTCTATAACTTTTATCTAGAAAAATATTGCGCTGCTTGAGAGAAAGATATTTTAAAAATCCCATCGTTTTACGAGCTAAACTTACCGAGTTGTGATACTTCTAATTTTATGAATTTTCAGTGTTTTCCTGCCCTAAAAAGTGTCTCTACGTTTTTAGTGCCAGATAACACTGAAAAGTCATAAAATTCAAAGTTCCCATTACATTAAAGCTGCCTTCTAGTAAAATTTGCACAATATAAATGTAATCTGAAAAATTAAGCTCCGCCCTTATCCGTACTTATAAACAAACTCTTGAAAAGTCCTCAAAATCAATAGAATGGCATATTATCTTTTTTTTTTTTTCGTGCTTAATTTGCAATATAAGATTTCTAATGCAAAAGAAATCAAATCCATATTCTTCTCTGAACAGATTACGAAGTTTTCGGAAAAGTTCGAAATATTAAGAGAGCAAGCTTGTAAAACAGAAGATTAGCAAATCTTATTTTTATCAAAATTTTGACTAGATATTTATTTTGAAATTGAAGAGTTTTCTTATGAGCTTCATTTCAAAAACTTCTTAAAGTAATATCACGTTTATGCATTATTTTTAAAGATTTTTTTTTTTTTTTTTTTTTTTTTTTTTTTTACGCAAATAGACGCATAGTAATTAGAAATTATTAACTGTTCCATCTAAATTCTTCAAGAATTAGGCTTTTATTTAACGGAAAAATTGGGGAAAAATGCGTGTGGTTCTTGGTAAATTTCTTAAGAATAATTGGAGTTTTTCAAATATATCAGTCTCTAATAGATATATGTAATGTATAGAAATTAAAAGAAAACGCGCTAAGAAATCGCATCAAAAACAAGAAACACTTCAGGTGCATGAAATACAGCTCATTCATTACGTGTTCATTCATTAGTTCAGCTACAGTTCATTCATTATTATATACTTTCGAAGGACGGGTTTTCCTTTAATTTCTATACATTACATATAATTATTAGATAATGGCATATTTAAACAACTCCAATTGCTCTTAAAAAATTTAACAAGGAACACACAATTTTCCCCAATTTTTGCCGTTTAAATAAAGGCCTAATTCTTCAAGTATTTTGATGGAATAGTTAATAATTTCTAACACTATGCGCCTATTTGCATAAGATTAAAAAAAAAAAAACTTATCCTTAAAAATAATGCACAAACGTGATATTTATATGTGCGTGTGTGTTTACTTTCGGAAGTTTTTGAAATGAAGCGCTTCAAATGTAAATAAAACTCTACAATTTGATTCGAGAAGAATGAAAAGAGGTTTGATTTATACACCCATCTCAGAACGACTAGCTCAGGGTCAGGATTGTTTCTAAACGCAGATAAAGAATTCTTGTCGATTTTTGTATTGCTTTACACCACAGTACGTAGAACTGTGGCTTTACACTATGAACATAAAGAATTTTTTTTAATTTTTATCATAGAGTTATAGAGTAGAATTTTAACAGTACGTTTATTTCAAAAATTAGCGGACGCGAAAGACGACTTGTCGCTTAGGCTGAAAGCGAATTTCTTTCGTATTTGGCCTACGGCCTACATACAAAGTTAGATAATCTGTAGTTAGATACACAAACAACGAATAATTTAAGTTTTGACTTTTCAGTAACAAGGAGGAGCTTAACCGAATTCGGTGCTCTCTCCTATATTTTAACAATATAGCTTTAGTAAGAAAATGTAATTGTGAAATTACATTAAAGTTGCCGAACATGCATCACGATAATATCTGGAATAACAGTTTTATTTTTATGGTGTGAGATTTGAAATAAAAGAACAGTGTTTTGGTTTGAAATGTTTTAAAATTTGTATCTTTTGATTACAGGCCGTGTCTCGTAACCAAGGCTTGACAAATGCCGTCGCCAGGTCGCCACTAGTACCTACCGTTTTTAATCTGACTACCAAGTTATTTAATCTGAAATTTTTTTCTTATTTTCTTCTTATTATTATTTAAAAAAATGAAGTAAGAAATGAGCACAAACGACATTTTATCTCTCCAACATCCCTACTCGTGCGGTCTACTCGATGAGAGGAAACAATGATCTCCCTCTTCTCTCGTACTTTTAATGGAAAAGCCAAGCCAAGTTTAAAAGGCATTTTCCGTTTCATGCACATAGAACGCCATTCTTTACCGCCTAGTCGGCTAGCATGTCACGTGACTAGAAAGCGGGGAGAGGGGGAAAGTTTCCATAAAACAGTAAGAAATAGCTTCAATCCAACCTATGTGGCATCTAAAAATTG
Organism: Maratus michaelseni; assembly: GCA_963931845.1. NCBI lineage: Eukaryota > Metazoa > Arthropoda > Arachnida > Araneae > Salticidae > Maratus > Maratus michaelseni. The sequence goes on from OZ007599.1 coordinate 31,708,177, forward strand.
GATGCAATGATAAAAGTCTTACGCTTTTTTGTAAGTTTTAAATCAGATTTTTGTGTTCAGAATTAAAACTGATTTACCTATTACATTCATTTTAAAGAATAATTAAATATAAGTAATTATAATTAATTCATTTGAAGTAAATCTATAAAACTTAATTAAAAATTCAAGAATAATTAATTTTATTAAAATAATAATAAGCATTTTCTAAATGTTTCTTCCCTGCTTAAAATGCTTGGCGCCTAGCGCTGTTTGCACCACACACGTTGGCGTCATCCTGTCTTGGAGACAAGTTTCTGGTACTGGGTTGTTGTTCAAGAATATTTTATAATTACATTGTTTGGATTATTATCTGTAGCAAATGGAAATAAAAAAATTCCTTGATCACTTCAGAAGAGTAAGGTTTTTATTATTATTATTATTAAATTCTTGATCGTTGGATTAAAATAAACCTCAGCCGGCTGCTGATTCCCATTATGTAATCCCACCGCAGGAAAATGTTTTTCTTTTCTTTTCTCTTTAGCAATGCATATTACGTAATAACTCTCGAGTTATTTTGCGAACGCTACAATGTTTAATAAATTTCTTGTAAAATGTCTCATTATAGAGGCTTATATTATATCATTATATGTATCATTATATCTTATAGGTGAAAACTGGGAAATTTAGTTAGTAGACAGTGGCCGGTAGACGCAGTTTCATTAGTAGCTACTTTTTAAAGTTAGTGGCCACTATTATGTTTAAAATTTTCTTGACATCTAGATAAATTATAATCGTTGTACATAAACATATTTTTCTATAGGAGTTTTATACCTATTGTATGTGAGTATGAGTGTATTTTGCATGATTAAGCAGTATCTCTTGAAGAAAAATAATCCAACCGGTGAGCATGTGGCAGGAGTCGAAATATTGAAGATACTAAAATGTCCTTAAAATCTGCTTGTATCCGGTGGGTAAAAAAGAATAAATTACTTGAAGTGCATGTGGAATCAAAGCTGATGAATATATTTTGCAGAATAAAACTATTTCTTGAAAAAATAATCCAACTAAAGAGTAAGCACATGAGAAAAAGCCGAAATGGGTCATTCTGTGTCAAATCAACCAGTGACTCAACCTGACCATTTTAGATTTTGATGAAACTTACAGGAATCCTTCTCCTTGATGATATAAATGAGAATATACTTTTTTTTTTTTTTTTTTTTTTTTTTTTAATCTCAGTAAATTTTCATACAATTAATTTTTTTAATTTCGAAAATTCATCATTTTTGGCTTGTTTAAATGTTTTAAATTTTGAATTTCTCAAGTTCTATCATGCTTAGAGAGTTGTTTGACCCCTCATTTTAAAGAGAATTTCATAATGTTTAATTTGTTATGCAAGTTGACTATGCTTGGTTAAATAAGTAAATTTAATTTAAAAAAAATTTAAATAGTATTTTTTTAAAATTTTGAAAAAAAAAATATGTTTTTTGTAATATTATAAACTTAAAATTCTGAAAGTTTTAGAGTGGAATCTCAATGGGATCAGCAGTTATGTTAAAAAAACTAATGTTAACTAATGCACCTCGTCAACTTTATGATTGTGCTAAAGATAATATTTTTTTATTCATTTTAAACATAACTTTTTTTATAACTGCTGATCCCATTGAGATTCCACTCTAAAACTTTCAGAATTTAAAGATTATAATATTACAAAAAAAGAAAAAAATCATGTATTTTTTTCAAAATTAAAAAAAAACACAATTTTAAATTTTTTTAATTAAATTAACTTTTTTTACAACCAAGCATAGTCAACTTGCATATCAAATTAAACCTTATGAAATCCTCTTTAAAATGAGGGGTCAAACAACTCTCTACGCCTGATATAACTTGAAAAATTCAAAATTGAAAACATTTATACAAGCCAAAAAATGATGATTTTTTGAAATTTAAAAAATTAACTGTAAGAAAATTTACTGAGATAAAAAAATTATAAAAGTATATTCTCATTTGTATCATCAAGGAGAATGATTCCTGAAGGTTTCATTAAAATCTGAAATGGTCAGGTTGAATATTGAAATTTTTTGGTTGATTTGATTTGGAATGACCCAAATATTGAAAATACAGATAAGTCGTTGAAATTTGTTTGCATCTGGTAGGAAAAAGAATTAACCAGTTATCTAATTAGATGTAATTAATGTAGAGATGCATATTTCCTTTAAAAATGGTGTATTTCACTTTGCGATCGATAACAGATTTTTTAATCGCCACTTGGCGAGTGGCGACTATGGTGGCGATCGATGGCTGATTTTTTAATCGCCACTTTTTAAACTTTAATCGCCACGTGGCGAGTGGCGACCGTTAATTTTCACCTATATTATATCTGCAAAGTTACAAAATATTAAGAAATAAACTTGTAATTATATTAAAAAAAAACTTTTATTTCTAATTTGAAAAACTAAGAGAGTTCATCAAATGCAAATTTTAAAATAATGAAATCAGAATTATTTGACTGAATTCGATAGGCTAAATAAGCAAAAAATCATTTTTCGGCTTCACTATTTTATTGATGATTATCGATGATTTTATTCTCATCGGATATAGATTTTGTAGCCGAAGATGTTAGTCTCAACTATTCGTATATTTGAAGCATTTGGCGTTTTTCCGAACATCTCAGAGATATATAATTTTGATATGTTTCCTTAGAAAACTTAGTTTTATTATCTTTTTCAACTATGGAACAGCTTCAGCATTAGCCTGCTGTCCGCCATCTTGAATTTTTTTTTTTTTTGCGCCGCGAAAAGGCCGTTTTCGCCAAGTAGTAAATGTCGCCAAGTGGTCATTTTTAGGCCTTTTAGGCTTAAACATAAAAAATTTTTAAAGTAGATAATAAACAAAAAAAAAAAAGAAAAAAGGAAAGCAAAGCAATTAAAATCATGAATATTTGTTAAAACATTAATAAATTATTCATGATTTTAACTGCTTTGCTTTCCTTTTTTTTTTCTTTTTTGTTTATTATCTACTTTAAAAAATTTAAAATTTTGGATTTATAATACATACTTTAAAAAATTTTCATAACTAAGCCTAAAGTGGCTATAAATAACAAGTCGGCGACATCGAGAAAACGGTAAAAAAAAGACATAATAAATAAATAAATGACAACTCCAAAAAAAATGGGAGTTGGGGGGGGGGGGGGGCATACAGATAAAACAAATTTAAAACAGCAGAATTTTTTTAAAATACACAGAAAAAAAAAAGATTTCACTTGCTTAGATTTATTTATTAAAATGATGATTTTTTAAGTAAATTTTAAGGGGCTATAAAAATGTTAAAAGAAAAAAAAATAGGATTACTTAAATCTTTTGTTTACCTGAAGGTAATCATACTATTGCTTAGAGCAAGAATTAAAACAGCCAAAATGTAGCTTCAAAACATATAAATATTAAAAAAAAATAATAATAATAATTTTTTAAATATTTTTCAAAGTTATTGTTTTCACATAGCAAAAACCTAGCTTTAAACATAAAAAGATTTCACTTACCTCTTACCTAAAAACATAAATAACTTGCTGTTGAAGGGAGTTTGGGATGGGCTTGATAAAAAGGTGTTTATTTGATGTCAGGGGGGCTTTGCCCCCCTGAACCCCCGGTTTTTTTCATATTAACAATAAATCTACTTTTCGGAAATTGACAAAGTAATCAAACTGACTTGCTTTGTGCGGAGTATTCCGAAAACCACGCAAATTTAAATCGCGAAAATCAAAATAAAAGCAAAATTATATAATTTAAAACATAAAATAGTAAATTAATGCCAAAATTACGTTTTAAAAAACATGCATGGGTACTCAAAAAACCACGCAAATTTAAATCGCAAGAATCAAAAGCAAAATTATATACTTTAAAACATAAAATAGTAAATTATTGCCAAAATTACGTTTTAAAAAACATATATTTTATTAAAAATAACAGAAAACCAACGATCTCACTTACCTAGAAAAATTTTTTTAGTAAGTTTTAGGGGTCCATAAAAAGGGTTTTTTAAAATAAAAATTACTTATATCTTTTGTCAGGGGGGCTCAGCCCCCCTGAACCCCCCGGTAATAATAAATGATAAATAAATTGCAAAATTATATCCTGATAAAAAACACGTGTAGTCATAAAATCGATGAGAAAAGTAGCAAGCTACAGAATATTAAACAGTGGTAAAAAAAATTATCTGCTTTAAAAAATAACAAATTTATCCTTAGATTCAAATAATTATTACATTTATAAGAAATAAATCGGAAAAATGAAACCTGAAAAAAAAAAAAATAAACGGCGACACTCGTTATGCGGCAGGCTGCTATGCAAACGGCAACGTGATCGGGTAGTGTCCAGTTGTCCGTGGGGTCGTCAGGGTACGGGAAAGGGCTAGAACGCTAGAGCTGCCGAAAACATCGGGGTTGCCATCGCAAGTATCAAAGGCGAAACTCGCCAAAAAACCCGCCAAATAACGATGTTTTTCGACCAATAGAAAAACGCAGGCTAATGCTGAAGCTTAGCCTCAACGGAACTATGTACTATTCTAAACTATGTAACTAATAATTCTACACTATGTTTGTTATTATTTTTTCTCACTTAATTCATAAAAACTTTTGTGCTTTTTGAAAATCAATAAGGGGGGGGGGGGGGTAAAACATTTTCTGGCGACTAGAATTTATACCTAACTACCAGATTTTTTCAAATTTATAAAGCCCCGAGTCGCAACTATTTTTTTATTCAATCATACCACAGTTTACAAAAGTTATTCCCTGTAGTAGATTTCTCTTTAAAATGTTCTCGTATAAGTGTGTGGCAAATATTATTTTTCAAAAAGTGACACAAATTAGAGGTATGCACAGGGCAAGTCTGGTCTTTATTCTTTATGGACCAACTATTTTTCCATGTACAATAAAATAGATTCTATTCGATGTTCATACTGTTATTACAATCGGGTGCTGGATGAGAGGACGATTCCCATAAAAGATTCATTTTAATGGTTTTTCCAGCGTTATCAGATGAATTTTACTCTTCTCTCCTAGATCACAGAAGAAAAGTTTCCAAGATTCTCAACTCACAGGACTTGCTGCCTTTTGATGATACTGTCAGTGTGGCAGATGGAAAATGTTAAAAGATTCTTTTTTCAACAAACAGCAAAATAGCAATAAATTTACAGATATTTATTTCTTTAAAAAAATTAACAAAAATGATTTTTTAATTTTAAAAAGTCAATAATTAATGCTTAAATTAGTATCTGAAAAGCATATATTTAACTATCAAGTTGAGAAGCTAAGTTGGTTGTGTCTGTTTTCTTTCAAAAATTATGCAAATAAGGATTTTTAACATCAATTTTATTCTAAAGGCGTAACAGAATCATAAATTTTAAACTCTATAATTTCCAGAAGAAATGTGCCTACTCCTTGCTAAAAGTTCAGAAAAATAACACACTTCTGTCTACGCATCGCATAAAATTTCGTAAAGAAAATCTCCGAAAAATAAATAAGTCATATCTGAAATATCATAAATAATAATCATTTAATTGTTACGCATTGATATATAAATGGAAAAGTGCTTACATTTTCAATATTTAATACTGCACATAATTAAATTTCAATCACGCACATCTTTTAGGAGTATCATTTTTTAGATGACAACTTATGAGCGGAAATTTTTGGCTGTAACGTTTTCAAATTTTGGGTTTTTAGATAAATTTTTTAATACGTTAGAAGTCGAAAAACATTTATACGCTTTTATTGCATCTCTGCTCCACAACTTGCTTTTTTTTAATACCTAATTAGGTGGGATTTATAAACCCCACCCATCGCGAGTGCAACAGACATTCATATTTAATGCGGAAAATTTCCTAATATTAAGTGGGGGGAGCATTGCTTCTAGTTCATGTTAAATAGCGGCGTAAAATGCGATAAGCGCAATCACTGAAAAATACTCAAGTAATAAGTACCCATATCTGTTAATATATTGGCTTCGCATTTTTCTTGGAGGCCCATAGGGATACCAGCTCATACGCGCCTGCACATTACGTTCTACAATTTCTCTTAGCTGGATCAGGGCCTGATTATCCAAAATGTTCGTGAAGCGCGAACTTCCCCTCTATAATTTAAGAGGGACCAACAATGTAAAATGGGACCTCTAATTCCGATCTTCCCTTTTTCTATTATATTTTTACATTTTTTTTTGCAGGGGGGGGGGGAGTTTATCTTATGCAAGAGAAAACCAACACTAACAAATGAAATTTACTTAACCGGTAAATCTGAATGTTATCAATAGACTGATAACTATCATACGGCATTCTGATTTGTTGGTTTGAACCCCCCCCCCGAACCTCTCCGGTAACTAAACATACAACAACTATACATATTACAAATATTCTCTATCTGGGTATATGCAGAGAACACACCTAAAATTGTTTAATGAAATGTAACTGAACTCTGTTTCCATGTAAGCAGAAAACTTTCCCGAACGAAAGGACTCCTTGAAACTATACTGTGCTTTCACTATCTTCAGAGATTAATCGAGCCCTGCTGTTATGAGAAATACTATAAGAAGTTTAACTTTTAGAACGAGTAATAATGAAAAATATTGGTAATAAGAACTTTTAGCATACAATGCCAAGATATTCCTGATATTAACGTTTCCCAGATTACTGTAGGTGAAATCAGCTATTCATCAGAAATTTAATTTTAGTACGTTTTTAGGACATTATTGTACAAGGAAACATTGATGAAATAAATTAACACCATTGAAACATCCTTGATAACAGAGCGATTATATTCAGCCTGTAAAATAAAAGGTAATTCGTTTGTTTTTTCAACAGTTGTAAAAGAATCACAATACATTGAGCGAAGGTAAACAAACTGTTCAGCAAATCACAATAAGGTAAATAACTGGAATTATTCGCCTTTATTATTGATTTCAGGGCCACCTGCAGGAGATTTGAAACATGAATATAACATAAAAAGATTTGTAATACTTAAAAGTTCGCAAATCGTTGAAAAAAATCATAAGTAGCCTACATAAATAAAGAAAACAAATGGAAAAATATCAATCCAAATTAGTAGCTCGAACAAAATGGCCTTTTAACAACTGTTTTTTCATTTATAGGCAATAAAACGCAACATATTAAAATGTTAGTTAAAGTAGACATACAAGTTCCACGTAAAAAAAAAAAATCTTGCTACAGAAAAGTAGTTGTAATTGGCAGTGGTTAAGTGCTTCTTTCAATAGTCATAGTTTTGGATCAATCAATAGCAGTCAGCTGTCAGGGGCTGGGGACTGTGATGATAAAGACGGTGGAGAGAGAGCGATAGAGAGGGGGCGGAGGAGAAGTATACGACAAGGTCACTACTCACTAACCTCAACAATCGCAACGATGATAAACAAAAACAGCGTTTAGGGACAGCGAAACTAGTTTATATGAAATCATGCTGGATGTGCTAAGCTTAAGACTGCACTATTATAGTAGTCACTAGCTAGCTTGCGACCGCTAGCGGGCTCCTAACTACATCGGGGCCTCGAATTCATACGAACCTCGTAAAAATGTGCCCTAATAAAATTGATTTAATTAGATTAAAAATTGATTATGAATCCCCTTAAAAGTTATTGTAAACGCGTAAGACTACTGAGAAATAGTCAAATTACTCTGATGTAACTAATTACAAAGTTGTATATCCATTTGTGGGATTCCTTCGGGGCCCTCGGCAATCGCCGACCAGCCGACCTGGCCAGTCCGGGCCTGGTTTCAATCAATAAATATATTTTTGTTTTGAGACTTCTTGATATAACATTAGAGGTGATATTTACATAAATGGATATTAACATTTCAGTTAAAAGGTTTTTAATATGTTAATCACACCCATGCCCTTACTCATACATAAAGTTTAATACTAAACATTATTACTAATCGATTGGTACTAGCAACATTTTTATACGCTGATTTATAGTTCAATTTGAGCGTATGTGGGGGAGCAAGTCATCCTTTTATTTCGTCTCCGTGATACATCTTTCACATAAAAGTTCAATTTGCACTCCGCTCCGTTCGCTTAACTTAAAAAAAAGTTATGCGGCTTTTCGGATACTGAAGAAGGAAACATAATAAAATTCATTTTAAAACAATCTGTAGACAGAGGTGTCGCCATGGGAGGTATGGTGGGGGGGGAAGCCTCCCCTCTCAATATATAGGAATGTGGGAAATTTTATCTTAGATTTGGAAAATTCTAGATTTTTGAAAGACTTTTCTTTTTTAAAAATAACAGTCAAAAATATGAATTTTTGATTGATTTGATCACTACGTTTCTGAATGCAAAAACAGTAAACAAGAAAACAGAGCCAAACTTAATCTGTTATTGTGTTTCTAGGTCCTACGAAACTATAACACATCCAACAGACCTGAATTTCTCTACCCCTGTCCATGCAAAACTCGTAGACGGGGGCTGCTGGGCTCAAACCCAATCGTGCTCGTCGGTCTAATCGTTCGAGGTTTTCCATGGCTTTCTTTGAACCTTGGATAAACATGTGTAAATACGGGTTAGGTTCCCTTAGAAAAACCCTCACTGAGTGCACTCTCCCCTTGGGGGAGTGTTAGATCTCCCGTGTAGATAATCGGTCTTCATAAATCAACCAACTATACTCCTATCCATCAACAACAGACTTTAATTCAACTTCTTTATTTCCACAAGGCAAATTTCATTATCACTAATTTAGAAAAAGTTATTAATATGTTTCCTCTCGGATCTGAGAGACCTGATGTACAGGACTTACAGAGTCAAATGGAAATAATATTTGATTTATGTTCAAACTATAATGTTAACTCACTTAATGAACTTTTCACTCATGCCAAAAAATTCACACTATTTCAATCAGGCCTTCAAACTATGTACCTTAACATTCACAGCAGCTTATGGTGTTGCCTCTAATGAAAGAATCTTCAGCCAATTAAAAATTATTTTAAAAAAAATATTGCTATCTACTATGAGTGATGACAAAATCGACAGCCTAATGCTTTTAAAATGTGAAAGTGAAATGGTGGCTTTTATCAAACTGGACGATGGTAGACTTCTTTGAAGACCAGAAGAATTAATGTTAAGTGATAAAAAGGCAAACTGCTAGTTCACAAGCATTATTTTCTCTATGTTACATTTTGCTCTAATATATTTCATATATTTATATAGTCAAATGGGAATGCAATATTTCAAGTTTAAAATCTTACATTTATTGTACCTTTGAAATTGCTTCTTTAAGGCTCCCGTTGAGCAAGCACTAGGGAATACGGTGCTAATGTTAAACCTATGGAAGACCATTTCGCTGATTTCTCATTGGCATTTGCATATTTTTGAATTTTTCTTTTTGCACATGATATTTGAGATCATAATACATTTCTGCCGTTGGTTAAATTTTCGATTTTTGTTGCTGTTTGATTATGATATTATTTACAATTTTGAAACTCGAAAAAAGGATGTATATTTTCATTCATAGCATTTGAAAAACTTATCCAAGAAAAATTCTGAAAATTTAAGCATTAATGGCTGTAGCTTAAACCTTGAACTTTTCAGCTAATTTTATTTCATAATTTTCAACAATTTTATACCAATTGTAAAATCAGCAAAATGGACAGCAACTTTTAATGAAAATCTAAGCAAAATCGCTAAAATGTCAACCCATCTCATATTGATTGATGAGAAAGGCTCCTTTCCCTTACCTACTCCAGAAGACTGTAGAGGGGTGAAAGGAAAATACGTATTTTCTTTTCAAATGGACATCTGGTATGTTAAACGGTACTAAACATTAGACATAATTATCTCAAAGCAAAACTGAGGAGTTTTTCTTTTCTCACTATATAAAGGTAATAGCTTTTTCGGATCTTTGTAAGCATACGTTACGTTTACAGAATTTTACCAGTTTTGAAAATGTTATGTCCAATTAAAATGTAATATTTTTTAATTAAGAAAAGTTGATATTGTTTATTATTCAGTAACAAAAAAAATCTGTAAAAAATAATTTATTTACAATGAGCTGTACATATACATACAGCTAACCCACCCAGCTTGCCCGTGTCCATCCAAAAATAGCACGAAATGCGAAAAAACTCTAATATTAATATTGGACTATAATTAATTTTTTTTGTAAGATTGGCTTTTCATTAAGGCTCAATCCAAACTCTATGCATTCTACCATATTTTTAAATTCATTTTTGTTCCTAAACGCATGATATTGGCAGGTGTTCTTATTCAGAAACCTTGTAATCGAAAGACGTTTTCCATTTTTTGGTGGAGTCAGAAGATGTAACAGAAAATACTGTCAAGGTCTGCGTTTTGAATGGAATTTCCGACGCCACATCCCGAAAAAGGAGAAAATTTCGTCGTCTCATGACACGAATCACTTATAAACTAGTCGTTGGGCGCCACCATGATACTTACCCATCATGTATATGCATAATATAAAATATGAAAATAAAACATGTGTAAATTATTTATAAAATGTATTGCAATTCGAATAAAATCGTGGCTTGATGACGTCATAAACTTTAAATGCTCTATAACTCCAAAATTAATAATTATATTAACTAAAGGTTTACTTCGTCGGATTAAGCGTCTCATTTTCAATTAAAATATATCTTTGAATTGTAATTTGGATGAAATACAGGGTCATGAAAAATCGAAGAGGGTTGAAAATATGATTACAAATATTTCAGCAACTAATTATCTGATCAATTTCATTTTCTATGCAAAATTTATGTTTCTTTTTATTGTCTTTTATATTCACTCCTTAAAATAAACAATTTCGAAAATTTTTATATACATTTTATGAGAACGAATATTTTGAGAGTCCGAAAAAAATAGTTTCGGATAATCGAGGTTACTGAAATTGAATAAGCTTCTTCCCATTATTACATACTAAGTATATACCAAATTTCAAGTCTCTATCGCAATTTGTTCGGGAGTTAGAGCGTTTACAGACACAGACAGACGGACGGCAAATTTTTTTTTCTAAAAATATGTTTTTCGGAATCTCTTGTGTCTGAAATGTGTAAATCCGTCAAGAAAAATTTTCGATATCCAAAAGGATTACAAGACTTAGCCTGTACTACGTATGATGGGTAAGTAATAAACACAAAAATATAAAATAACTGGCATGACAAGATACATATTAAAACTGTTAATGAATTTACAAAAAAAAAAAAAAAAAAAAAAAAAAAAAAAGCATAGAAGACTACAAAGCGATCTATATACCACTTGCAATATTATTATGGATGCATGTTTATATACAGAACTTAATTCGATAAGTAATTTATTTATGAAAGAAAATGGAAAACTCATTTCTATTCTAAATCGCTTCTTTGGTCAGACCTGCAAATTTTATGCTTTTGCGTTTAAAAATGGGCCAGAAAATGTGTCAGAAAGTTCCGCGTTGTTGAGCAGGTCATCTGAGAACCACATTGAAAAAATATTCAAAGTAATAGAGTATTGTCCTGTAGGCAATGCACGTGGACACATGCATTCAATATTAAAAAACATTGGCTACGTACATTTCAGTTTGATATATAAAATACCTATATATCTGTAGAAATCATACAGTTTTCGGTCTTTGTTTTTTATTTCTATTTTTGAATTTTATCTATTTCTGCATGTAGTGTATAATAATCATGCATCTATATAATAATATTGCCAGTATAAATAGATCTTTAAGTTTTGTAGTCTTTGTCAAAATTGTTTCCGTCGAAATGCAACCCGACCCGATAATGAAAATTGAAGTTAACCCGAAACAAATTCCTTCGTCTCGTGACCCGACCCCACGATTAAAATTAAAGTTAACAAAAAACCCGACCAGAACACGGCAAAAAAATATCCATCGAACCGTAATCCGACAAAATAAATTATTTCGTCTCGCAACCCGACCCGAACCTGAAAATTTATGTTAACCCGAAACGGACCGAAACCCGACAGAAAAAATTCCTTCGTCTCGCAACCTGACCCAAACCCGATAAAAAAATCCATCAAACCGTATCCCGATCCAAACCTCACAAAATAAATTCGTTCATCTCGCAACCCGACGCGAACCTGAAAATTGAAGTTAACCCACAACCCGACCAGAAACAGACAAAATACATCCATCGAACCGAAAGCAGACCCGAAGACGACAAAATAAATTCCTTCGTCTAGCATCCCGACCCAAACTTGAAAATTGAAGTTAACTCGAAACCAACAAAATAAATCCATCAAACCGCAATCCTATCCGAAGACGACAAATTTGTTTCTTTCAATATGCAACCCAAACCGAACCTGTAAATTGAAGTTAACCCGACTCGAACCCAACAAAAGAAATCCATCGAAACATAACTCGATCCGAACCGGATAAAATAATTTCTATCGTCATGCAACCCAACCCGAACTTGAAATTTAAGTTCACCCAGAATCCGACACGAACCAGACAAGGAGACGAAGACATTTTTTCTGTCTGGTTTGGGTCGGTTTTCGGGTTAGCTTAAATGACAGGTTCGGCTAGGGTTGAATTTCGACGGAAACAATTTTGTCGTCTTCGGATCAGATTGCGGTTCTGCGGAATTTTTTGTCGGGTTCGGGTCAGGTTTCAGGATAACTTCAATTTTCAGGTTTTGGTTTCATGTCGACGGAAATAATTTTCTTGTCTTCCGATCAGATTGCTGGAATTTTTTGCGGATTCGAATCGGGTATCTTGTTAACTTCAATTTTCAGGTTCGAGTCATTTTTCAGGTTAGCCTAGCGGTATCTGGGTTCTTTGAAATAAGCCTAAAACATATGACGCTGATTGAGAAATAAATGATCATATTCGTATTTGTCTAACTCTCTCTAGGCTCTTTGTAATAAGCCTGAAAAACACCAGGCTGATTGGAGAAAGGAAGATGATTCCCCAATTAGCCTGGCTCTATGAAAACAGCCTAGGTTCTTTCCAAAGAGCAGGATTTTGCAATTAGCCTACGACATAAATATGGGTACATAAATATGGTAACATAAATATAATAGTTATATTCGAACACAGTTTATTTATACAAATCTTGGCTTATATATGCATACAAATGACTGCGTGATTTTTGATAAAATTAAACTTAATCTTCAACGGAATATTACAAGGGGAAAAAATAAAAACGGAAATTTAAATGATAAAATTTATGTTTGTTTTCGATTTTTATATTTCTTCCATTCTTACTTTTTTTCATTTGAATGAAAATCAGTAATACCCATTACCATAATTCTGTTGCAAATATAGAGTTGGTAATGATGCACCTCACAGTTGAGGTATTTGGTTTTCTTTTCCGCAGTATTGGGCAGAGAATATAGATTGTTTGATGAGAATAACTATAAGAAAACTATCTTATTTGCAGATTAGATTTATGCGCTTGATTAATAAATAAAATTTAAAACATACTTTATTTTTATTTTAAGGGTATATTTTGCATGATGTAGTGAAGCAAGATTGATTCAATAAATTCCCTTCTGTATTTTTTTGAATTTTTAAAATATTTTGTAAGGGGTGTCTCAGCATATCTATATTGTTGTTGTAAAATTCTACAAAACTTTAGAAAAAAAGTCTTAATAAGTTTTTATTATCTAATACGCGCTCCGGTGTATTACACGCACTTAGACTTCATTTTTCTATTTTTAGGTATATTCGCCGTATAACGCGCATCCTCTTCTTTGCAAAGAAACCTGGATGAGAAACATAACAAAAAATAAAATAAAGATCATTGTAAGGGTGGATTTTAAAAAGTTATCGCTCTCCATGTGGTGATTATATTCTGATTCTCTGTAACTTACAAAACTTTAACATTGAAGCGGTGACAGATTTTGAGATATGTTTTTGCCCCCCCCCCCTCCCTCTAGCGCGCAAACTAGAGGTGAGACGGGCTTAACCCGAGCCCGGGCCTAACATGGGTTCGGGTTCGATTTTTATACCAGCCTTCGTGCCCAGGCGGGCTCGGGCTCATTGTTTCTGAAACTGCCAATTTTATTTATTCTCGTATAGAAAAAATAAAAATAATTTTTCTTTAAAAAATTACTTATTCCGTTGCAAGTAATTTTAATGTTATTTTGATCAGAATGAATAGAAGGGGAAACAGAAGTCTTATTTTTTTTTCTAGTATTAGAATGTTACTATTCACGATATTTGCGACGCGACTGACGACTGGGTGAAATGGCACCAATACGAAGTGGCGCGAATAATACTTGTTGCTAGATTTTCTTTTGAGACAGTAGGATATTTTTTAATTGGAAAGTAAATTTTATTTTATTTTTTTAGAGATCTAATGCAAGATGAATATAATTTTGTTTTTAGTCAATGAGCATTAGCTTAGGTTTGCAAATTTTTAGTCTTCGATTGTGAGTGAGTCATATTCGCTCTTCGTATGAAAGTAATGTTAGTGATTCTGTTTTTAATAATGAACTCTGCTCATGCTAAAGCTCTACTCTGTACATTTACGAAGTCACTTTCATTCGTAAGTAGATATAATCCTCATGTATTGTTATTCCGATAGACAGAGCCGTCCTTAGGGGTGTGCGACAGGTGCGGCCGCACAGGGCCTCGCGCCTAAAGAGGCCTCGCACCCGGACGCAAAATAGTTTTTCTTTAATAAAAAGAAGAAGGTTTAATAGAAAATCTTTAATATAAATTTATGATTTTAGTTAAGAAAAGATAATGATCTTCACATAAAATATAGCCTATGTTGGAAGAGGGACTTTCACCATCAATTTGCCACCATTACTTTTGAAATTGGTTTAGTAATTCCAGAAATTATTCCTACAAACACACAAAAAAACGCTACTTCTTTATAGTAGCTAGAGTATCGAACCCGGGCTCCCCGTGTTACAGTATATAGGTGAAAACCATTATTTTTTATTGGTAGTATAGATAAGATTATGTTAAGAATCTGGAAGGAAAGGGCCTCGCAAAATCCTTGCACCGGGCCTCGCTTTAAGTCGTCCTCGCTAAGGACGGCTCTGCCGATAGAAAGCAATTGAAGAGTGTTTCCAATTTTCCTATCACACACAGGATCTTTCCGATAACGGTGTCAAATTTTTAAATTAAGCTGATTTTCAGGAAAACAAAATGTTGTTTTAATTGAAGGAATCAATTATAAGCTACGATATACACCTTTTATAAGAAAGAGAAAACGTTGTTCGATTCTTCGGCATAGAAATAGTAATTTCTGCAAATTGCATGCATTTATTCATAAAACGCACTCCGTTAATGTGGCCATCAAATTTGCTTGTTGGGAAAGAAAAATACTTACATCCTTTTAAGGAAGTATATTTATATTTGAAATCAAACTTCTCTTTTGATAAGATTGAATGTAAATTTCCATAAAATTAATTATGTGCACGGGATAAACATTTATTTTCACATACGAAGTTTTTTTAAAAATGAGATATTACTTTTAAAATAATTTTTAAATATTATGCAATTTTTTCGGTATCAGGCTCGGACTCTGATTACACAAAATATTTCGGGCTCGGATTTAAAATCACTGGGCTCGAGTGGGCCCGGGATCCGAAAAGAGAGCCCGAACTCATCTCTAGCGCGCACACACAAAAAAAAATGGTGCATGGGCAATGGATGTTACAAGAAAAGGATGTTGCCTTTTGAAAATGTTGAAACTTTTTCAAACACAGCTAAATTGAAATATTTTATTACAGCTGACTACAGCTCACATCCTACAGAAAATAATGCATATAACATTTATAACTATTTTAGATATTCACACAAAATAATTTTGATTTCTGCCATCCTGGCAAATTTTGGATACGAAAAGGTAAAATGGCAAACCAAATTAAAATTTAATTTTTTCATCTTTAGGGAAATAATGCATGGAGATTTTATTATCATCCTGATTTTAAAATAGTCCTCTGTACTGTCGATATTGCAGAAAGGCAAGCAACACCTCATATTTGTTAAGAAATAAAGCCCAAATTTAAAAGAAAATCATATCATAGCACGAATTCCTCAAAGAGCAGTTTGTTAGTCTGATCCCTAAAAAACATATCGAACGCTCGCTTTGAAAATCAACACAGAAATCAGCCATTCTGAAATGTCAACAGGCACCTTTTTGGGGGGTTACTTAACGAGTTTTTTTGTGACAGGAGTCTTCCGGTGCCAGAAGGAGAAAAAAACACGACCTCATCTTAATATATCACTATAACTTGACAGTCAGACAATTTTTTTCACCGTGATAGGTTGCAAAATTTCCATAATGACTCGCCTTCCCCTGGCGGTCATAGCTTGAAGAAAATTTCTAAAAGACCAAACCGGTAAAATCTTTTTGAGGAGAGGCCCCTTAATGGGTAATTATTGCTTTTTTAATTTATTTTCTTACTTTAATAAATAATATCAATTCTATCTGTAAATAAGAGGTTACTATCCTGATTTAAGGTGAGAAGATTATCAGAAGGTTTCTTTAAACTTAACAAACATCATTTTATTATAACCAAAGATCGTGAACACACAACATCGTTACAAGGGCAAGCCACACTACAAAAACTATGGACTGTTGCCAATCCAGAAAAGGGAAAAGTTCGTTTTTATATGTTCAGTTCACTTCAAAGCATGGCCAAGATTTGTTGGCGCATGTTGCCACATCACCCCTTCCCAGTGATGAAGTATCATCAAGATAACGGGGGTTAAATTTAACTCGGCGTCCAGATTTTGTGATATATGGCTATCGGCTGGTAGATGGATCAGAAGACTGTGGTTGACTGGTTGCCAAGTCCGAAGGAGACTGTGATTGGTCAAGTGCTAGTGATGGTGGAGGGAAAATATCTGGCCGCTCCGGAGGAACATCAGGAACTACATTGATGAATGCTGGTTTCAACCGATCAATGTTTACTGTTGTTGTTTTGTTGTTCAGTTGGATGCTGAATGTTTTATCACTGCGGGATAACACCTTAAATGGTCCAGTGTAAAATGGTTGAAGACTTCTGCGAGTGGCATCCTGCCGTAAAAAGACATGACTGCACGACGAAAGAGCATTATTCACAAAAATAGAACGACCAGTGCGTTGGCTGGTTGGAACAGGACGGATTGTAGGTATGTGGTCTTCCAAGTGACCGACAAATGTTGCTGGATCTACATAGTCCTTGGAGGCAGAAAAAAATTCACCAGGTAAGCGAAGGGTTTCACCATACACAAGTTCAGCAACACTAGCTTGGAGGTCTTCTTTCATGGATGAGCGAAAGCCCAGGAGAATAGTGGGTAGTACTTCAACCCAGCGTTCTGTGGCATAGCAGCGAATGGCAGCCTTGAAGCTCCTGTGAAATCGTTCGACAAGTCCATTTGATGCAGGATGGTATGGTGTTGAATAGCTATGATGAGCACCCATGATCTTAACCAAACTTTCAAACAGCTGAGATTCAAACTGTCGTCCATGGTCTGTAGTGATACGAAGTGGTACACCAAATCTACAAATCCATTCTGAATAGAATTTGAAGGCAATTGTGTCAGATGTTATATCTTCTATTGAATAGGCCTCTGGCCAACGTGTGAATCTATCCACTAGTGTTAGGAGATATTGGTAGCCTCTCGATTGAGGAAGAGGCCCCACTAAATCTAAATGAACATGTTCAAACCGAGAATTTGGGGTGGAAAACTGTCCAGGACGACTAGACGTGTGTCTGTGGATCTTGCTGCGCTGACAGGGAATGCAGGAACGAGTCCATTTGGCAATGTCAGATTGCATAGGAGGCCAACATTAGCGTTGTTTTACTAGCTGCAGGGTTGGTTTGACACCAGGGTGGGAAAGTCCATGAAGGCTATCAAAAATCTGGTGACGCATCACTTGAGGCACAAATGGTCTGATTCTGTCAGTTGAAACATCACAATAAAGCTCAGATGGGGAACCACTTTCTACTGGAAATTTCTTAAGCACTAAGCTTGATGAAGAAGGATTTTCTAATAGAAGACACAGTTCACTATCACTCAGCTGTGTTTCAGCCATAGCTTGCAAACTGAGATCCACAGATATTGCATTTATGCGAGAGAGTGCATCAGCAACACTGTTATCTTCCCCGCTGACATGCTGAATATCCGTGGAAAACTGTGCTATGAAATCAAGATGACGAAGCTGTCGAGGAGTGCATTTGTCAGGTTTTTGTGTGAAAGCAAAACATAAAGGTTTGTGGTCAGTGAATATGGTAAATGATCTAGCTTCGACTATGTACCTGAAGTACTTAATTGCTTCATAAATGGCTAACAGCTCTCTATCATAAGCTGAATAGATCTGCTGCGCAGGAGAAAGTTTTTTTGAAAAAAATGCAAGTGGCTGAAGACATTGTTCAGTTTTCTGATGTAATGCTGCACCAATAGCTGTGTCCGACGCATCTGCATGCAGCACTAATGTGGCAGTTGGATCAGGATGGCTTAGCATTGTGGCATGAGAAAGTGTTTCTTTACACAGTTCAAAAGCATTTTTAGAGTTATCAGTCCATGCAATTGGCCGCTTATCATTTTTCTGGTAGTTTTGCAGCAAGTGGTTTAAAGGCATTTGAATTAAAGTCATCTCAGGAAGAAAACGCCTGTAAAAATTTAAGGCGCCTAGAAATCTTCGGAGTTCTTTCACTACTTTGGGTTGTGGAAAGTCTATAATTGCCTTGACTTTATCCGACCGAGGTTTACATCCATGCTCAGAGACTAGGTGTCCAAGGAACTGGATCTCGTTTTGGAAAAATTCACATTTAGATGCATTAATTGTAAAATTATATTTGTCAAGGCGACTTAACACTTGCTGTAGATGTGCTTCATGTTCAGCTTGGGATTTGCGGGCGATTAAAATGTCATCCAGGTATGGAAAACAGAAATCTAGCTCATTCAGCACTTCATGAATGTGCCTTTGGAATGTTTGGGCAGCGTTGGACAACCCAAATGACATAAAAACAAATTCAAATAAACCAAATGGGGTGGTAATGGCTGTTTTGGGAATGTCAGTAGGATTTACAATATCTACTTTTGAGAAAATTTTAGCACCATTCAAATTATGAGTAAAATCTTGTATGTGTGGTATAGGATATTTATCAGGGCGTGTTATTTTATTAAGTGCTCTATAGTCCCCAGTGGGACGCCAGTCACCTGAAATTTTACGAACAAGGTGCAAAGGAGATGCCCAATTAGATTTGGATGGTAGACAAATACCCTGTTCTAACATAAATTGGAACTCCCGTTTAGCTGCAGCAAGTTGTGCAGGTTGGAGTCTTCGTGGTTTGCTAAAAATTGGCGGACCAGAAGTTTCAATGAAATGATATGTGTTATGAGTAATTTTGCTGTTAAATGGACGAGGGCGTGTGAGATTAGGGAATTGGTTTAAAATTTTATGAACACTTGAATCTTTACAGATACTCTTGACGGATGTGAAAATACCCTTTATAAACTGGCCTTTACTAGTTAATTTCGTGAGTGGATCAATAAGACAGTGATTTTTAAGATCAATTAGCAATCCAAAATGAGCTAAAAAATCTGATCCAATGATAGGACGCTTAACTTCAGCCAAGGTAAATTCCCACTTAAAGCTACGTCTGAGATTTAATTGAACTTCAACAAGTTTTTGTCCATAGGTAGCTATCTTAGTGTTGTTAGCAGCAAAAAGACAAAAAGTTGAGGGGTTTAATTTGGTGGTATTGGGAATTACAGAGACATCGGCGCCAGAATCAATTAAATAATTTGTCTTAGTGGCTGGATCATAAATACATAAGCGACTATGCTTTTGAGTTTGTGTGCGATCACATGCCGCTACTGTGATGCACTCGTGTCGTTTGCCGTTTGGGAAAAAGAACACGGTTTGGTACATTTCTGAGCTTTAAGGCCAAAGCGTGCATGATAATAACAAATATCAGGATTAGACCTGCGGTCTTTTGAGAGACTGCGGTTCCTATAAAAACAACCTCTATTATTGTTACGATGTGGGGAACGAGAGCGATTTTCTGAAAAGGATGCTGTTAATGCATCAAGCTTTTTAGATAGTTCAGAAACCTGAAGTCGCAGTATTTTAATATCATTGGTTTCAGAGATTGCCGAGATTGTATTTTCACTATGACTAGTACTGATCTCAGAAACTTTATCTGCGAGGACAGCAAGTTTGTCTAATTCCTCCCCACTTACCGCTAATACAGTTTGTATGTTATTTGGCAAGCGTTGTAGCCAAAGATTTTTCAAAAAATCATCAGTAACTTGCCCAGAAGCGCTTTCATTTTTCTGAGCAAAACACTTGGTTTTTGATCACCAAGAGTAAGCTCTTGAAGTAGCGCTTTGGTGTTTTGAGCTATTGAATTTTCAAATATTTTTAATAATTTGTCTTTGAGAGTCGTAAATGGATTGTCGACGGGTGGAGTGAAAATTAGGTCACTAACAGAGGAAAGGATGTCAGTATCTAAAATATTTACTAAGTAGTTATATTTCATCTTTTCATCCGCGACATTATTTAACATGAATGCCGAATCAAGTTGAACAAAAAATAATTTAATATTGTGTTTGGAAAAAGTTGGCATTTTAGCTTGCACAGCAAGAACTCCTTTGTCCTGACTCTGCAACATTTTTATATGAAGGCACGACGAAATATAGCAAAAAATACTTGATAGTTATATAATTGAAATTAATATATAGTTGCAAAATAAAATTTTTTGTTACGATACGATACGATATAATTACACAAAATATACATGAGAGAAGAAAAAAATAAATATATATGTACATAATGAAGTGCAAGTACAAGAAAAAATTATTTAATGGTATATTAGATATATTCAATGGTGAATTTTCCTCAGTGTTGTAATAATACAAAATTTGTATAGAAAAGGGGAACAGCCATTACCGAAAAAAAATGTATTTATAAAAAATATAAAAATAACTGTAACCATACCTGGAGATTTAGTGTAATTTGGGCTTATTTACCCTAAATTTACTTCATAGTAATGAATGAAATGGCTTCAGTGTGACGATCTATCTCGACTTCAGATTGAAGTACGTTGCTGGTTGTTGGGCCTGTCGATCTATTTTACCGTCATATTAAGAAAAATCTTGCCGTTAAGTCGCTAGATGTCCGGGTCACCACTGTAAATAAGAGGTTACTATCCTGATTTAGGGTGAGAAGATTATCAGAAGGTTTCTTTAAACTTAACAAACATCATTTTATTATAACCAAAGATCGTGAACACACAACATCGTTACAAGGACAAGCCACACTACAAAAACTATGGACTGTTGCCAATCCAGAAAATGGAAAAGTTCGTTTTTATCTGTTCAGTTCACTTCAAAGCATGGCCAAGATTTGTTGGCGCATGTTGCCACACTATCACTTTTTTCTTCTATAGGGGTATAATAAACAATCTTCAAAAGTTACCATTGGACCCTGACTTCCCGCCCTGCCAAAAATCTGCCAATTTTATTAATGAATCTTCCAATTGTCATAGTCATGTGAATTTTGTAGGCTGATATATTCTAAATAGTAATCTTGCTTAAGGTTGATCGTCAGTGAACTTCCCTACCCCCCTCGTTAAGGTTAAACATATGGCATAGGATGCATTCATATATTTAAAACATCTCCCCAGGAAATTAATACAATTTTTAACTTCTGTTTTCTGTGTACACTTCTTAAAGGATGCCTCTTTTTTTCTTAGTTGTCATTTTTTTTTCTAAAATATATACTTAATTTTATGTGAAGTGTTAAAATCTTATTCAGTTTCACTAAGATTTTAACACATAAAATTATAAATTAAGCACATATTTTAGAAATATTTGGATAACTAAAAAAGAGGCATCCGTTACGAATAGCACAAAGGAAACAGAAGTTTAAAATATTAATTTCCTGAAGGGATATTGCAAATATACGAATGCATTCTACGCCCATCGGTTTAACATTAGTGAGAGGAATCAGGAAGTTCACTTAAATACTCCTTTCGTGAAATATATGGGAAGATGTCCCCTCCTCCCTTAAAAAATTAATACTTTTGTTTGAGCTTTCAAATAGTCATAGACTAGAAATTTTGAACGCAGGTAAAACCTGAATAATGATGATACTTAAATACTTCGATTTTGGAAATTTTAACAAGTGAAGCTTAAGGACTGTCACCCCCCCCCCCCCTCGCCTACCCATTGACAAAAAAATAACACTTGTTAGCCTTCAACTTGTTTTCGAAATCAACTAAGAAGAGAAATTTCATTAAATATATATATATATATATATATATATATATATATATATATAGTAAAAATAATTATTAATATAAATTAATAAATTTAAGAAATAATTAAAAAAATAGTGAAATCCTTTTTTAAATTATGTTTATTTGATTTGGAAAAAAAAACCTGGAAGGTTGAATTTAAACAATTTGAAAAGCGCACAAAATATATTTCTGATCTCCACTATTGTTTATATATTTTCATCTTCATGGGAAGTGAAAATTTGAGTTATATTTTAAATTTAAAAATTATTTCATTTACTTTTTAAAATTTCTTCTGTTTTCAGCAAAAACCTGATTAACTTCAACTCGTTTTTTTTCTGCCCATACAGGTGAGAAACATAGAGGTTTTTTCTATGTTAGTTAAAAGTGACAAATGAAAAAAAAATTGATAATTCGTGAAATGTTTTTTTTTTTTTTTTTTTTTTTTTTTTTTTACGAACATTGACATATATGTACAGATACATAACACGTACATTTAGAGCAATAAATATTTTAAGATTAAAATAATTAATTTCAATACATTTTACTGAATGATCTGTTTTTAACACTTTCCAACGTGGAAAATCTTCTCACCATTTCTCAAATCCAAACTACACACTTTCTTTCTGAATTTATCTTTGTTTCCAGATCAAGGCCGTAGCTAGAGGGGTGCCAGGGAGGAGGGTGGGGGGGGGGGGGGACTCAGCACCCCTGAAAATTTTCGAGCCCCCTCTGGAAAGTTGACCAGCCTACCAAATGATATTTTGTTTCAAAAATCCAAATGAAACTCTGAAACTCAAAAATTGAACTTAGTTTTGGGGGCTTTTTACAGTTTTGCATAAATACTAAATTGTAGTATTTGTTTAAAAACTGCATATAACTGCCTATCTGCACATACTCAGAATTAGCAACCTTTTGTTGATACAAACATTGACTTTTGCATTAGTTATATACTGAATTTTTTTATTTTTCAGCGTTTTCCATTATTAGCACAAAACAAAGTTATTCTAATGAGTTTGATAGTAAATATGATGCTTATGATAAACATCATGTTTCGTATTTGAGTCATCCTAGTTTTTTTTTAATTATGTATATAAGATCCTTGATTTATAAATGATACTAATGGAAAAAACTAATAGCCAATTTAAATACAAATGGCATTTGACCAGACACAACAATAATTTTTAAATGCAAAATACATCCTTGATTTTTCTAATGTTTTTTATCATATAAAAACATAACTGGGTTAAGGACAGGGAATAATCAGAAAAAAAAAAATTAAAGGTTGCAACTCTTTTGAAACAGGTGAACGGTTAGAATTTTTATTTACCTATTGACATCATCACTTTTTATTTCACTAATATAATTATACACTAAAAATTTTCATTCTGCAGTCAGTGATGTAGTCGTAAAAAAACCAGAGGGCATATGCTGTTGGCAGAGCGTATACCCTAAAAAGTATATGCTATAGTGTTTTTGAGAAGAGGGTATATGGTATTTCTTAGAATAATCCAGAAGGCATACCACTGTATATATCTGTCATATATATGTATCTGATCATATATATCTGTGTTTGTGCATGCATGCCTCAAATGGAAAACCAGTATGACCCCCCCCCCCCTACATTTTCTTGAACACCCCCTATTGTTTACTTCTAGCTACAGCCCTGTTCTAAATGCAGGATATTAGCAGGTACACCTATTCAGAAACTGTGTAATCTACCATTCCCCCCCCCCTTTTTGATAAAGGCAAATCTTTCAGAAAATGCTGTGAAAGTTTATGTTTTGAACATAATTTAAAAAACTCCCATCCACTGAGACAACATTTGCTTATAACTGAAGATGTCATTCGTCTTCATTTATTAAAAAATATAAAAATTGTTCAATTCAAAATATTTTACGTTTTAAACTAAGTGTGTCATAAATGTTCATATTTTTGAATGGGGAAAAATACTTAAAAAATAATGATATTATTGATTAAAATTACATCATTTTTGGAAGGAATTTACAGCACATTTAAAAGAAATTTCAAGGCAATTTTCACCCTTTACGTTGCCTTGTTATGAAGATAGCTTTTTGTACTTTTAAGCTTTAACTGTACTTTTATGTTAGTCAGGTGCAAGTGTAAATCACCAAATATTGTTCTTATCGCCATCATTCATACTGCATTCATTTCATATTTAAAATTGTACATGTATTACATACATGTAAAATAAATGTCTTTCACTCATGTCATTTAAAATAGATAAATAAGAAATAATACCATAAATCAAAACATTTTTTTCAAAATCAAAGCATTGTTTCTAATATTCACATGTGAAAAATAAAAACTACTATTAACAAGAACAAAAAAAAAAAAAAAAAAGCTATTGGCGAGACTCGTACTTGGCTAACATAAAAGTACTAAAGTTGCAAATAGCCTGTGCTTGTAACAACCATGCAAATATTTACCTGCAGATAATTCAACTTAACAAAATTAATTTCAAATATTGGTTTTTATTGATAAAATAAATTTTTTATCAGATAAATTGTATTGTTTCTGGAAACATGAGAGAATTTGTACATGTGTATCAGTGCTGTATTTAAAAGAAAGAAAAGCAAGCTTGGAAAATAAATAACTTCTATATTTACATAAAACGTACACACACAACATTATTTATTATCAAGACGCAAAGACAATGTCTGTCAGCTTCGTCTTTTTGGCTTTCCTACAACCTTTTTGTTGGAGAATTTTCCTCTTCTTTGATTCTTTTTTACTCTGTTGCTTCTAGATTTTTCTTTTGGAATACTTCTCTGGATCGGTTATTGCCTAGGATAAATAAATAAATAATAGGTTAGATAAACGATACAATTTAGAAATTAGAATATTAGATGAAGGGTAGATTTAGAAAAAAAATAACTACAAGAACCCATGCCATTAAATGTTGAGTGATTAAAATTTGTACAGTTGTTTGTTAAGGGGACAAAATACCCTAGATCCAATATCAACCACTTTGAAACTGTAGACACACAGACCCTTTTACATATGAAGCCCCTATAAGTTTATATCTAAAATGTAAGTACATGGTTGGCATTCATGGATAGTAAATATCGACTTTTATGGAAATAGGTACAAGATTTTTTAACTTTAGTGTTTTCTTTGAAATAAAATGCACTGTTAGCAAAATATTGAAAGATTCGTTGGCACTGAAAAAGACAGCATTTTCTGGACAAATAAGTTTTCTGTAATATTTTGAAGACATGAACATCTCTGTTTTTTAACATTTTTGATATAAATGTCTTACAAGAATGCAGTTCTTTTATTTATTTATTTTTTGATGAAATGCCTATAACCACAGATGCATACGATTTATAATAAATTTAATCGATATGATATCTTGTGAATTGACGAAGTTATGAGTTTTTTTCTTTTAAAACCCCTATCCCCCCCACCTTGAGGCCATTTTTAATGATATCAAAAATCTGTCATACATAAATTTTCGGCCCTTTTACTAGAAGTAATAATAACTTTAAACGGATTCGATATGTATCATAATTAAGAAGTTATGTTTTTTTTTCTGTTTTCACCCCTCCCGCATTTTCCCCCTCTCGGCCTGATTTTGCCCATTAACAAACTTGACCGAGATTTTATGCCCCTTGATTTTATGTATCAGTTTGGAAGAGATTTGTGAAAATTTGTTGAAGTTATGGTGTCCATAAAAAAGTGATACATATATAGATAGGTAGATAGATAGATAAAATTTTGAACTGGGTGTAGTTTTGGGTTCTAGGGGTCAGGATGGACGTAGATCTGAAAAAAATTTCAGGAATTCCCACATAGGGGAGAATGTAATAGGTAGTATTTCTTAGAAAATCTACCTAAAAAACATGTAAAAGTACATTATGACTGTTCCATCATTGATGAACAAGACATAATTGCAAAGAACAAAATGGTGGCACTAGTTGGGCACAAGCATATTTTTCATTTGATTTGGATTTTACAAAGCATAATATAAGATAAGATAAATGTTGTGATTTACAATACACCTTAGGAATGCATATGCCACACTGTTTTTGTCATTTTGTCACCACATTTTTGAAAATTAAATATGAATTTTCATTTAAAAAACATGTCCCATCCTCCACTCACATGAGGGAGGGATGGGCCATTTTCTTGTTAATTTAATTGATTTATTAACCTAAACTTTTAATTATTATCATCAAATTTATATTTTTTAAATATGTTAAAATGTTTCAAGATGTTATTCTGAAAATTTCGATTTTTAACTGCTTAAAAATTCTTTGTAAATAACATTTTCTTAAAATTGTCCCATCCCTCCTTAATGTAATCTCCCCTACATTAAAAAAATAAGTAATAAAATAACAAAATCAAAATACAGATAAAATGCTTAAGTGATACAAACAGAACACAAAAAGTCTTATAAAACCTTTTAATATAAAAATCGACATATGTTTTCAATGCTCATTATCAAGATCTACAAGGATTAACAAACTATTCTCACAAATTTTTAAAAATAAACTTGAAAAACATAAATCACGAGTTTACATAAGTAAAAAAAAGCAGGTGTTTAAAATAGTCAATTGTAAACGGGAAAATTAATATTTTCTTATTGCTTTTTTTAAAACTGAAAAAGTCTCATGCCAAATTTTAAGTACTTCAAATTTTTCAGTTTCAAAAAAGCAACAGGGAAATATTAATTTTCACTTTTACAGTTGACTATTTTAAGCACCTGCTTTTTTCACATATAAGATATTGTGATTTACGTTTTTCTAGTTTATTTTCAAAAAATTTTCGAGAATAGTTTGCTTTGCTTTATTGTAGATCTTGATAATGGCACCCTTTGAGCATTGAAACATATGTCGATCTTTATATTACAAGTTTTTTTATAAGCCTTTTTGTGTTCTGTTTGTGTCACTTAAGCATTTTATCTATATTTTAATTATAAATAGTGATCTTATTATATGATTATATAACAAAATCAAATTAATATTTTGTACAATAATACTTTGGTAAAAAATAACATTGAAATTTCTAGAAAATTGTAACAATAATTTGATTTATTTGCAATATTGTACATACACACATTTTTCTTCTTTTTCTGAAAAAGGCAATGATACAAAAGGAGTAAAATAATTTTAGAAATCAGAAAATAAACAAGACACATTTTTTTTAAATCAAAAAAGACAAAGACATTTGCATAAAATTAACCTAAAAATGCTAATTACCCATTTATAATAGTCTCTCATCTAGCATCATTCTAGCATCTCGATTTTGGTTGGTTGGTTGGTTGACAGGTACTGAGACATATCCTACATCCCCTAGGAAGGCGTACGCCTTGAACATGAATATAGAACTACTCGCCCCTGCCATATCATTTCGAAATGTGGGAGGAGCAAATATTTTTTGAAAAACCTTTTTAAAATCTTTCACTCGCTCTAACTCAGCCGTACTCAACCTTTTTTTCTCGTGGGCCGCAAGACACATGTTTACTACGTTAGGAGGGCCGCAAAAGAGTACGCTTTTATATAATAACGGCGGGAGGGGGGGGGGGATGTAATACAATCAAAAAGATAATTAAAATAGTGAAATAACAAAGTAATAGAACAAATCAATAAAATTAATATGATCATTCGTAGCTATTTAATAAGCAGAAAACGCAATATAAGAATGCAGAATTTCCAAGTTCTAAAATTAAAAAATCAATATGTTTTCTTTAAGAAATCAAATTTTTTTTCAATTCAAAACCATTGTTTTAATCTTAAAAAATAAGACAGTGCATATTTAATTAATTTTAAATTATGATTGATTAGTTTGAAGATTTAAAAATACATATACCACTGTAACGCAAATAGGACTACACGCAAAGAAAAACTTTTCACTAAGCAAATGATATTTACATTGTTTTACATAATTTAAATTAATATAAATAGCACGATATATTTCCATAAAAATGTCTAAAATAATAATAAAGGTCTTATATATACATGTTTTTTTCTTTGCGTACCTCAAAATTTTAAAAGTAAGAAATAATGATTATGTGTCTCGGGCCGCACATAAAAGGTCGCCGGGCCACACGTGGCCCGCGTGTTGAGTACGGCTGCTCTAACTTATATATTTTATACTCCTCTGAGCGGAGTATATTTCAAGATTTAAAGAGGAATTTGAAAAGCGTATAAATTGAAAAACAGTTTAAATTATTTATTATGCAAAATGTTTTAATAAAAGTGGTGTGAATGTTTAAAATAATCATTACACACCAATTAATTTTTCAGCAGAGCTGAAATTACGCTTTAAATTTTTTTTAATGAAATAAAAAAAATTAATTATCACTTTACTAATCAGCGTATAACCATTAGTGTGAAAAAAAGTCCACAAGATCCGGGAGTGCCAGTCACGTGACCCGTCAAACATGACAAATTGTCGCCTGTTCTTACTGCATTTTGGTTTCGAGCATGTTTAAGAGTTGTCAGTCGAAACCGGACATAGAGGGCGTTACACTCCCCAACTGCCCAAAAAACCGGAAACGCCGCCATACTACGTACCACTTTTATTTTCATAAGTAGAAACATTATCATTGTTCTTCTTCTTTCTATCTTTCTGACGGAGGGCTACACGAGACATTTGATGACGTTGCTACAATTTTCATTGATATATATTTTTTATTGAAAAAAAGGAATCAATATCAGCGCTTTAAAACTTATTTGACTTTCTCGATACGCTAAGTCATAATTATCTTGTGAATTTCATCTGTAAAGTTTAATAATTTCGTAAGATATTTACGATTTCCTTTCTTCGTTTTTATCATATATGCTAAACTTTTGGACACGAGTATATATATATATACATACAAACAAATATATAGATACAGTAGAACCTCCGTTATCCGACCCTCGTTTAACCGGAACTCTCCGTAAACCGATGTCGGTTTCCTGACCCTTTTTTTTAGCGATTTTTTTTTCACATTCCTTGTGTATGCAAACGGTCATTTCCGAACTACCAGTACACATAAATATTTTGATTCCTCTTTCTTAGAATTCCTTTTAAATTAGCTCCGATCCCGGTATAAGTGTACTCTTCTCTCCGCCCCCCCCCACCCCACACACACACACTCCCTGTGTACACGTCCCTGTTTTAAACAAAAACACGGCAAATTTTGAAATTTGGGAGGCCGTACTGCCTAGTCCCACAACATTCGAATGTTACTGAACCCTCTGATTGTAAGCAAGCGCAGGTAACAAAACCTCTTTTGTCATCTTTTCACAAGTAGGAATTTTCACAGCTGCAGAATTAAAAAAGGGGGAGGAGAATTTTCATGTATAATTTGAATTTAGATATTTATTTAGCAGTTTAAATAGTCATAATAGCAGTTCGATGACGATGTTACATATTAAACTAGATGATTATTGATAAATTCTCGATTATCCGGTAATTTCAATTATCCGATGCAGGTTCGATCTAAATTACGTCACATAATCGAGGTTCTACTGTATATATATTACATATTAGTCGGCATTTTGTTTTTCATAGTACTCGGAAATTTTCCTTCTTGGAGTCGGAAAATTATGAGTCTACACCCCCCTATGCGACTATGGTGGTTTACGCCCCTGAACAGAACATATCAAAATATTTATAATAGCCTGTCACTAAAGTAAAATTTAATTTCTGTTCCTTCTATTTCTGTCTAAATTAAATGAAACAAAAGAACTTGGAAAATATTCATTATTCAATCCTAGTTTCTCTTTTTTAGAAAAATCTACACGTAACAGCGGCTTGATCGCCTGTTCAGTGTCCAGCATACTGCAAATTCAATTAATCATTCAAGAAAACCTATTCCGTTAGTCCGCCCCTTTTATTCATATAATCATCCTCTTAAGAGGCTACTTCACTCAGGCGAAAACACCCACTCGCTAATGTTAATCCTATGGGGGAAATAATTTACTATATCTACTAATTACTATATCTCCTTCGCATTTCAATATTTTTAAATGATTTCTTTTTTTGCATTGGATAGCTGAGGTCAATCTCTATGCACGCTCCTTGTACTTTTTTGATTTTGATCACAAGTTTCTTTTTTATTAAGATACTTTCACTTTCAGAACTGGTTTCGAAAGTGAAAATATCCCCATGGCGTTGGGCGTAAAATTTGCACAGAAGGAAAAAGCCTATATAAAAAATTTCTATAGGAATCTATAGTTATTTATATATATAAAAAAAGCAAGTGAAATTTTGTCTTGTATAAAAACTAAAGATGTTTTTATACAACCTTTATACTATGTATTTTATACCAATTTTAAAAACGTTTATACAAGAGGAAAAAAAAACAATTTATATAATTTTCAAATAGATGCTTGTTTATATTTTTAAAATGCTTTCAGATTTCCGACTTTTATAAGAATTTTATTTTTTATTATTGAAAGAATACAAGTTTGGTTTCTAAATTAAGTCACTGAATTTTTAATTAGGCACTATTAATAATATATATTTATACAGTTCATCTAAGTGGTTATTATTATTATATAATAATACTAGCACGCTGCGCTGGTCGGTTTCTACAAAGGAACCGTGAATCAAACGAAACGTTTAATTTGACCTTGTATTTGAAAGCAATCTGTATATTTACCTGGATTATCCTTTCACATTACTGAAAAATGACGTGATTGCGCTATTATATTTTCTAATGTGCAGTCAAAATTTTAGCTGTTAAGGACCAACTCTTTTATTTGGTCATTTACAGTTAAGGTTTGCTAAAGAATGATAAAACTATATGCAATATACTAAAACCATCACTAAAAATTGTCGAACTAACAATGCAAACAAATCAACTAACAAAATCCATTCAGTAGAAGTTTTATAAAGGCTAATATTTGATAATTGAGTTAATATGATTATAGAACTTTTCCACATAATTCTAAAACTAACAGAGCGATATAAAATATACTAAAAACATCCTTATAAATTATCTACTTAACAATGCAAGTCGCAAAAAATACGCCCAGTAAAAACTTTCAAAAAGGCTAATCTTTGGGAATCGGGTTCACCAGACTATATAACCTTCACACATAACTGTTTGACAGCAACGTAGAACAATATGTAGTACATTAAAACCATTCCTGAAATAGCATCTAACTAACAATACAATTCTCATCAAAATCCGTCCAGTAGAACTTTTTCAGAAGGCTAATCTTTCATAATCGGAATCAAATATTGAAAAGACTAATATTTGATTAAAAAATGGTCTCCCGATTTTCGAATTTCCCCCTATAATTCTAGAACTAAGCAACGTAGAATGATATGTTATATAATAAAACTTTCCCTAGAAAATTATCTAACAGTGTAGGTGCCATCGAAATCCATTCGGCAAAATCTCTTCGGTAAGCCGGGCGCCAGTGATATATATATGTACATGTATATATATACACATATATCTACACAAATACATGTATATACATACATATATTTGGCTAATATTTCATAATCGGATTGATCTGATTATAGAACTTCCCAGAATAATTCTATAACTAAGCTACGTAGAACGATATGTTATACAATAAAACTTTCCCTGAAAAATTATCTTACAGTTTAAGTTCTACGAAAATTCATTCAGCGGAACTCTAGTTATAAGCAGCCGGAACGAAATTTCATATATGTAGAAGTAAATAGAAGTATATTGCCATTAATATAGTTTGCATTTTAATAAAAAAAGGTACTTTTCTGTTAGCCGTGCGCCAGTGATATATATATATATATATATATATATATGTATATATTCATACATATAAGTGTATATATATGTATGTTAATACATGTATTTGTGTAGATATATGTATGTATATACATGTATTTGTGTAGATATATGTGTATATATATACATGTATATATATATATATATATATATATATATATATATATCACTGGCGCCCGGCTTACCGAAAAGTACCAAAAAAAAAAATACTACAAAAATGCAGTCGTACACTTAAAAAAAAACACCTTTTGGCTTAAAATCTCTCATCAAAACTGTTTTTCTTTTTTTCTTTTTTTTAAAATAAAATTAGTAACAGTTTTTTCTTTTATTTTTCCAGATGTATAGCCATTTCAATTCTTTCTGCAACAAAAAAAGACACCTTTTGGCTTACAATCAAATAGTTTGAGATCAAAAGTAAAATGAAAATCGCCAAAAACAAAAGATACATCGCCAAATATTGTTTCAATATAGAAATCTTGCCCCTTGAATAATTTTTTAAACATTACGAACATTCCCAATCATGTTTAAATTAAATATTTTCGTGTTAGAATATTCTCTCATCAAAACTCTCTTTTTTTCTTTCTCTTTCTTTTCTTTTTTTTTAAATAAAATTAGTAACAGTTTTTCTTTTATTTTTCTACATGTATAGCCTTTTCATTTCTTTCTGCAACAGTAATGATCGCCAAACAATTAGCAATGGTAACCTTAAAGGCCAAAATAACAGAACTTTCTATCATAATTCTATAACTAATATACATAGAACGTTGTGTGATATACTAAAACCTTCCCTGAAAAATTATCTCTCGAACAGTGTAAGTTCCATCAAAATCCATTCAGTGGAACTCGAGTTATAAAGGAAAGGAACGAAATTTCCGTTTGTGTTTTATATATATAGTAGAAGCTTTCACTTTTGGGGCTAATTTATGTGCGTGTTAACTTTTTTGCAGTGCATCAATATTTGAAAACATGTACACATTTTTCTGACTTATAATGAATCAAAAAATATATACAAGGTGGCCATAATTAAACTGACGGTACTCAGAGTGTTCTGTAGCGCGATCTAATTGCGAGAATGGCGCCAAATTTTGTAGGAAGATTAAACAAGACGTGGAACGAAGGATTCCGCGAAAAAAAAATAGTTCCAAAAGTCACCGCCAGGGGAATATGTGGTGTTGTGTATTCGAAAAAGAAAGTTTCAAAAAATGAAGAATCAATAATAAAATAAAATTACCGTTTATTTAACGAATTTAGCAATTTAATCCAAACTCAAAATGGTAACAGTTTATAAAAAGCTAAAAATTTACATAAACACTGCTAAAGTTTCTTTATCTGCATTTTCACTTACAGAGCCCCAAAGAAAGCAACAGCAGAAGAAGAAGTTCTTTATTCAAATTTCACGTTACATCATATGGCCCAGTGCCAGCTTGTTCGACTTTAAAAGGTAATGTGCTACTGTTAGAAGCAATTTCATTGAAAGTCATCTTTCATAATGTCTCCTTCTTTAGTCGAGCGAGCTCTACTACTAGTCAAATTCTTTTACCTCAACCAGTGCAATGCGCCAGCCGCTCTTAGTGCTTTTAGAAACCACAAAAAAATGCGTAAAGATAACGGTCCTTTGTCAGTTACTGGTTTAAAAGCAATGGTTGAGAAGTTTGAGAAAACAGGTTCTCTAAATGTTCAGTCAGGCCGAGGACGAAAACCCGTATCACAGGATAAAATCGAAGAAGTGTCAACGGCGATTGTCGACAAAGTACCAGACAATATTGCTACTACTTCCAGCGCTCGCGGGATAGCTCGGAATCCGGATATGCCTTATTGTACGGTATGGAAAATCCTACGAAAGATTATCCACTTCTATCCGTACAAGATCAGCCGTGTACAAGAGTTACGTCACACCGACCACGATAAGCGATTGACTTTTGCTCTCACTTTTCTTGCCAGAATGGAGTTGGATGATGCTTGGCCTTGGAAAATCTTATGGGGAGACGAGGCCCACTTTTACCTGAATGGAACTGTAATTACCCAGAACTGCCGAATTTGGGATAATAAATCACCAAGAGCATTCAAGGAAATTCCTTTGCATTCACCAAAGATAACTGTTTGGTGTGGTTTCACAGCAGATATGATCATAGGTCCATTTTTCTATGAGAACCATACTCCGACAGGACCTGTAACTTGTTCTGTTACCGGATACAAATATCGCCAAATGTTAAACAACTTTGTTATTCCGGCACTTCAGCAAAGACAGTGCCTGGAGAAAATCATTTTCATACAAGATGGAGCCCCTCCACTTATTGCTTTGCGGGTACAGCAGCTGCTACGACAGAAATTCACAACAGAAAGAGTCATTAGCCGCTGTTTTCCAACTGCATGGCCACCTCGGTCCCCTGATCTCACACCCTGCAACTTTTGGCTATGAGGTTACCTAAAGTCCAAGGTCTATCACGGAGGTGTCCAGGACCTGGCTACGTTGAAGGATAACATATCGCGAATTGTACGGGAGATTCCTGCAGACATGTTATTCTCTGCTGTTGTAAATGCTGTGCACAGAATACAATATGTGGTCCACAAAAACGGCGGCTACATCGAACCTGAGTTGGATGTGCTAAATAAACAGTAATTTTATTTCAGTATTGATTCTTCTTTTTTGAAACTCTCTTTTTCAAATACACGGCGCCACATATTCCCCTGGCGGTGACTTTTGGAACTAATTTTTTTTTCGCGGAATCCTTCGTCCCCCGTCTTGCTTAATCTTCCTACAAAATTTGGCGCCATTCTCGCAATTAGATCGCGCTACAGAACACCCTCAGTACCGTCAGTTTAATTATGGCCACCTTGTATTTAATTTCTCACAAAGCAAAATTCAAAGTAATGGGGTTGTTAAAACTTTCTTTATAGTTTTGTGCAAGGGGAACACATGATTTTTAACACAGTAAGCTTTAAAATTTCTTATTTCCTTTAAATTTCTGACTTATTTTAAAATAATTTTTTACAAAATTTCCAACAAACTCAGTAATAAAAAGTGATATTTAAATAAATCTTTGCTAAAAGAACGTAAATAAAATATGAAAAAAATCATGGCTCCAACAGAAAGAATATCAACAATACATACTTAAACGGAAATCTGTGTAAAGCGGAATTTTTACCTGTATATTTCGATTCCGGCTTCGCTGGTTTTATTGAATAAATATTTGACAAAGATGAGTACACAATTCAATATTACATATTTTATGATTGCATATTTTTTATTTTAAAATAAGTCGGCTATTAGAAACTTCATAAAATTATCTTTGAAAATTTACATTGCGGAAGTGGGAGGGGGACGCCAAAATCCATATTTGTCCCGCCGTGAAAAAATAAAATCTAGTTTTGACTTAGTTAAGTGACTCATATCACTTAACTTTAAACGCCTCAGTTGTAATAATTTGAAATACTTACAACTACAGTAAAATCTGTTTATAACAGATTCTTGTCTTAAATGAAAAAAATACATGGGCCCAACAGAAAGAATAACTACAATTATACCTACTAAGACAGAAACCTGTGTCAAGTGGATTTTTTTACAGTTCCTTTCGATTTCGTTTCCATAAATTTTAATGAATAAATATTTGCAAAAGCTGATTCAGTTTTCAACATTACATATTTTATGATTACATATTTTAAACTCATTTTTTATAAGTCGGCTATTAGAAGCTTAGGAAAATTCTTTTTGTAATTTTACTTTGTGGAGGAGGGTAGAGGGCGCCAAAATCCATGTTTGCCCCCGGAGAAAAAAAATTGCTAGTTTCGGCCCTGATTGACATTGAGTCGATGCATAAGTGAGTGAATTTTAGACTTGGTGTCATTTAAAATTTAATGTAAAATTACAAATTCAGATTGTAAATTTAGCTTTGAAATTGCGATTATTCTACTTTTTAGCTCTAATAAATACTCTTACTATGAATTTATTCAACATTGTAAATGCATTTCCGGACGCGATAGCGAAGGAAAAGGAAAAAACCACCCTTCTGAGACAACAATCGCTAATGACTCAAGATGTAATTCATTTATCCAAAAATGAATACAAACTGTTTGACTTCAAATTACTTCAATAATCATGCCTGTATGTATCATGCTTTTATGTTTAAAAAATGTGTCAGAAAGTTTTGCGTTGTTGAGCGGGGGAGAAATATATTTTTGAGAAACGTCTTAAATGTGATACAGTTTATATACCGATAAAAACGTTTTTCAATCAAAAGTCTGAAAAAATACATTATTTGATTTCAATCTCAGAATTATGCTCAGTACTTATGCTGTGCGAACTGTCTTGTACTCATGCTTTCTTTTTACATTTGAGTCCCCTTTATATATATGACATTATTTTTCACTAAAAACAAGAAGACGCAGGGTCACCAAACATTTAGGGGGGGGGGGGATAATAAGTTGTTTTTGTAATTTAAAGACATGGTATCAATCAATGATCCAATTATGAGGAATCTTAACGCGTATTTACGCAAGCTGAGCAAGGTTCGAAGAAATCCATAGAAAACTCCGAACCATTAGGCTGACGAGCGCGACATGGCTTTCAACCTACCACCTCCCATCTATCAGCTTTGAGAGCAGACTGAGGCATACTATAGTATTAGTCATTTCAGAGACAAATCTCTCTAGTGTCTGTATCTAGGGCCCAAATTTAGGGTCAAAGTAAAATAAATAGATTATAAAATAATAAAGCATATTAGTCAAATGAAAAAGGTTTCGTTATTAATATAGTTTACCGGTATAGTTTACTGATATTCTTTGAAAAATTTCAGAATTTGTTTCACAGCTTTGACATTACTATTGCTTAGCTAGCAATTTTGAAAGAAGATTGACAAGACCTTTTCTTAAAATACTGTTGACCGGTCACAAATATATTCATGTTTACATAACAAAAAAAACATCGACTGATGTCGGTTCGAGAACCTTAGTTTCACAAATGTATATTTTCTATGTTGGTAAGCTTTTATCAAAAATATATGTATTTATATCATATGTTTGAACTTATTTCGTAAGACTGTGAGACACTTCATGTTAAAATCATATATTAAAATATATTTATTGATTTAAAACCTTGAAAAACTGCCTAAGTAATTTATATACCAAACACATTCAGAAGAGGGCGGAGATTCTATTTTTACAAAACCTAGATTTCATATTAAACTGCCAGTAAAAAGTTTTAATGAATTATACCTTATTCATATTAGCTTGTGTCAGATACTCCCAGATCAAGTGATAGCATAGCAGTTACAAACTTCTTTTCGTGTTAACAACTTTACATGTGAATACGATATTGATGAATATTTTCAATGAAATCATGAGAAAAGGATTTCGCTATGTACTGAAATGCAAGTGATTTTTCTCTGTTTGGTTCATATCTCTGCCAGAACTTCAGTAAAAACAGGCAATAAATGTAAATAAGGCTTATTTTTATGCCAAAACCCTTTTTCTTTTGAAATGTAAATATGTATAATGGAAATTTAATTAACTTTAAAAAATGTTTGATAGGTGCTGTAAATTAATACTTTACGATAGGATAACTTTCGACTGAGCAAAGGATACTAATGATGTTTTAACATAATTTTAAATTGATTATAAATAACAGGTCAGTTTCTGTCTTTTCATAAAAATATAGAAAACAAGCAAAGGTCTTAAACATATTTTATGTGTAGCTAAAATTTTCAGAAACATGGATTAATGATTGTGTGTTTCGGCAATATATAATGCAAATGTAAATTTAATTAACTTTAAATAATGTTTGATAAGTGTTGTAAATTAAATAATACATACATCATTGTAACGTAAATAGGATTACACTTTAGGACAGGATAACTTTCGACTGAGTAAAGGATATTTAGGATTTTTCAACATAATTTAAATTGATTATAAATAACATGCCAGTTTTTGGGTTTCAATAAAAATATAAAAAAACAACAATAGAGGTCTTAAATATCTTTTATGAGCATCTAAAATTTTTATAAACATGCATGTCTGCTGTGCTGGTTATTATCTTACATTCGAATTCGAATACAATTAGCCATTATAAAAAAGGCTAAAATTTTCTTTAACAGAAATTTCCACTTGTGTTGGATTTGCTGTCTAAACAATTAGTAACAGAGTACTGTGTATTTTTTCTGATGTAAGTAAAATAATATTTTTTTTTGTTTGTCATGATAATGGTCATGCATTCACCAATAAAATATCATGAAATTGGATGAAATTGAATCTTACTGCAATTCTTTAAGAGAGAAAATAAAAAATAAAAAAACATAAATAAAACTAAGAACTTTGAAATTCTTATTGAATTTTATTTCAAACTTAAGAGTCCATACCGAATGCTCAAGGAATAAGGAAGGAATGTAGGAAAAATTAAATTTGTGATAAAATATATTTGAAAAATATTTTAATATTAAATTTTATCTTTCTTTAATTAAAATTTGAAGCTATTTCTAATTTGACCGGTAAAATACATATATATTAATAAAATAAATGTTTTTGTCTGTAAGTCTATCTGTTTCTTTGTTGGTGATGCTAGGGAGAACTACGCACGTAGAGGTCTCCAACTTTTGCTCCGGATATACGAAGACAGATCACAAGGCACTTGAAGCTCAGATTTCGGATTTTTTTTATTAGATTTTTCTTGAATGAAAGAATTCGCGTATTTTCCAAGTTCACTGGCGATTTTGAGCCACTGATAAAATAAATCCAAATTCGATTGCGCAATATAGTTAATGTTGTCCTCTTTTCGATAAGGTTTATTCGGAACTCGTACAGCAAGTGTTGAATTGAAAGTGTGACCCAATGAGAATATTTCCCCGGCATTCAACAGTGAGGAAATTCAACAGTTCTCTGAAGTTTCACAAATCAGACTTGGAGAAAATTTTCTGAATTCAACATTTAATAAAAAGTTAATGATAATAAGTAAAATAAATAGTAAGATTATAAAATAATAAAGTATTTTAGTCAAATAAAAAAGGTCTCGTTATTAATATAGTTTACTGGTAAACCGGATAGTCTTTGAAAAATTTCAGAATTTTTTACACAGATTTGACATTACTATTGCTTAACTCGCAATTTTGAAAGAGATTGAGAAGACCTTTTATTAAAATACTGTTGACCGGTTACAAATATATTCGTGTTTACATAACAAAAAGTCATCGATCGCAGGTTCGAGATCCTTAGTTTCACAAATGTAATTTTTTTCTATGTTGGTAAGCTTTTATCAAAAATATATGTATTTATGTCATGTGTTTGAACTTATTTCGTAAGTGTGAGATACTTCATGTTAAAACCATATATTAAAATATATTTATTGATTTAAAACATTGAAAACCTGCATAAGCAATTTATATACCAAAAACTTTCAGAAGAGGGAGGAACTTCTATTTTTTCAAAACCTAGATTTCATATTTGTGTTGTTTCCATTTTATATAATTTTTATTCTACATAAATCCCCCCCTATCCCCCAGAACACAAGTTAAAAACTCAGCAATCTTTTAAAATTTTACTGTCCATTTTTGTTAATTTGTTATAAAAATACATGATTATTAATCTAAATCCCCCCCCCCCCCCCACACACACACCACTCTTCACAGAGCAAAAGATATTTTCTAGATTTGAAAAAGGCAGAGCAAAACATTTTCTTTTTTTAAATTGTAATTTGACTGTTTACACTCCCTTTATTTGATACTTATCATTTTTATTAAAATAGTGATATTTTTCTTTTTAAATATTAGTAATGTAAAAACATTAAAATTTTTAAACAGCACAAAACTTTCTTATTATATCATCCTACTATATTAGTTTAAATAGTGCAATTACAAACAGGATGTTTATGTGAATTAACATGTATTTACACTGATGCAATAATAATAATAATAATAAAACACTGATCAACGCATGTACAATAACCTCAAATGTAAAATTTTAGCAGAACCACATGTCGAGGTCAGGAGCTAGGATATGCATTAATTCTCCCGGGCTCCCCTTTTCTTCTGTCCCCACAATTGCGAGTTCTAAATGGACTAATCCATTACATAGTGAGCCACTCTTGGAAAGAGCCGCTAGTAACTTCTTTAAATATAATTATGTTCTATGAAAATACTGTTCGATTAACGAGCAGTATTCCTTGCATCAGGTTTCTCGCTGTTATGAATAATTAGTATTTACTGAATCTATCACCTGCGGAACAGTTGAGACCGGTTCAGGGGCTTCCTAGTTGCAGCAACTTTACGCCCAGTCGATTGTGAGTAACATGACTTTTAAATGTGAGCCGTTGGGAATAGATAAGTGTGCTTAAAACAAGTAAAAAAAAAAAAGAAGAGAGAATTTAAAAATTGAAAAAAAAAAAAAAAATAGATAAGATATAAGAAGAAAAGCAAAAGAGATTAAGGATAGAGTCGATAGGAAGTAAAATGGAATAGCTGTAGTAAAATACTACTGATTACAAGTTGATGATAAAATAGGGTTCGGGACAAGTTCCATAAAAACATCATAAATGCCAGGTGGAAAGGCGGGCAAAGCAAACAATAAAAAAAAGACACTTTTCAGTGGCCATACAATATATATATATATATATATATATATATATATATTTGGTATAGCTGGGAATGAGATTAAATAAGAATTTAAGGCTATACAAGATTTTTTTTTTTAATTTAAATATAACAAAGAGAAGTGAAAAAATAATTAGCAGAAAGTGGCGAGCACTAATGATCACCGTCAGTCCGGCGACTTTTCTCCTGATATTGAGGATGTGTTTAATGAATGAGAGTCTACGGTCAAGTGTCACCCCTAGGTACTTTGCTTCGTTTGTCCAAGGAATGGTGGTGTTGTTAATAGTAATTCTGTTAGGATAGTTAAATTTTTTAGAGAAATAGACAGCAGCAGTCTTATTTTCGTTAATTTTAATGCATCAAAGGTCGCACCAGTTTAAGAAGGCATCAATGTGGATCTGAAGGTACCTGTAAAATCGTGGTGTCGTCCGCATAAAGAGCAAGGTGAGTGAATGGTGTTCTGGGTATGTCGTTAAAGTATATGTTAAACAACAGGGGACCGATTACGCTCCCTTGGAGGATGCCTGATAAGATATGAAAAATAGCGGAAAGGATGTTGTTAATGCGGACGCGAAAAATGCGATCGCTAAGGTAAGAGTATATAAGGTGTATGTGTCTGGCAGGGAATTTAAGCATAATTAGTTTGAAAATGAGGCCCAAGTGCCAGACTTTGTCGAATGCCTTAGCGATATCTAGAAAAATGGCAGCAGCAGGAATCTTCGAGTTAAGCTTTTCGCTGAGAAATTCGACAACTCGAAGTAGCTGGTGTGTTGTGGAGTGTTTTGGGCGAAAGCCAAATTGTTCAGGCATGAGAGTGTTGTTGATTTGGATATGGTGTTGGAGTTGCGACCAAATGACGCGTTCGATAACTTTGCTGAGAGAAGGAAGGAGTGAAATAGGTCTGTAATTAACAGGATCACAGAGGTTAGTACCAGGTTTAGGAATAGGAGAGATGATGGAAATTTTCCATGGCTTCGGAAAATAATTAAAGTAGAAGATGGAGTTAGTGAGTTTCGTGATGTAGTTTATGTAGTTAGGGGGCAAGTTTTTAAGTGCAGTGTTAGAGATTTTGTCGTACCCAGGGGCTTTACGTTTTTTGAGTTTAGAGATGATGTTATGAATAATAATAGGCTGAATAACAGTGGGAGGTTCATCAGGGGGTTGTGCGAGGAATCTATGAACAGTGTCGCTGACATGCGTGATGTGATTGTGGCTAGCGAGGGTGAGATTTGGTGAGAATTGGTTAGAGTATGATCTGGCGAGGAAATCAGCTTTCTCCTCGTCAGTGTATGCAGTATTGTTGTTATCCGTAAGAGGAGGGATGGGGGTGTAATTGTTGTTAATTTTACGTTTAATTAGCCAAAGAGAATTATCCTCACTAGCAACGTTTTTGAGAAAATTAGACCAGTTTTTTTGTTTTTCTTTGAAGATACTGTTTTTAATTTTATTGTTAAGTCTGTTAATGAGGGATTTTAAGGAGGGGTCTCTGGTATTTTGAAAGAGACGCCGAAGACTATTGCGTTGTTTGCAGAGGTTATAGATATAAGCCGGTGGAGTGAAAGTATTGTTATTTTTAAAGTATTTGATGGTGGAGTAGTTAAGTACGTTGGTTATATGTGAGTTAAAATTATCAACTGCAGTGTCAATGTCGGCAGTGTTGTTGATATCAGGAAAGTTTAAGTTATTGTTATTGAGAAAATCCGTGTATTTTTTCCAGTCGATGGCCACAGAAGGAGGTGGAGAGAGAGGATTAATTAGGTCAAATTTGAAGGAAACAGGAAGGTGATCAGAGCTTAAGTCATTAATAACTGTAGTGGTAATAGGATAAGGAAGGTTTTTAGTGATTGCGAAATCAATTATAGAGCTGCGGAACCTAGGCACTGTAGAAATGTGTGTAGGAGTGGCTGGTGCATGGAGGCTAAGGTTAAGATTTTGAATGAGATTGTGGAGTGAGGTACCCCTTCTAGAGTTGCCATGGCAGTTCCAACGCCTGCTTTTTGCGTTAAAGTCACCAGCGAAGAAGCAATGTGAGTGTTGTGAGATTAAGTTAGTGAGATCCTGAACTGGAAAATTTCCAGTTGGAGGGATGTAAATGGAAGCTAGATGGATGTTAATTTGTGGGAGTTGTAAAACAATACTAGTGAAGTCAATATTAGGGAAAGTTGAATTTTGAGTGATATAATGTGGTAAGTGACTTTTAATGTAAACGGCAGTACCGCCCCATCTAGGGTCGGCTGCGCGTGGAGTGTAGTTTAGCCTATACCCGGGGATGTTAATTCTGAAAGCAGGGTTACGGGTTTCTTGAAGAAAGATTATGTCAATATGGAGGTGGTCAAGAATAAAGGTTTTGAATTCGTTAAATTTATTTGAGATAGAATTACAATTCCAGGTTAGAATGATAAGAGAGGAGAAGTTAGTGGAACTATTCATGATTGGGTGTATTGAATTCCGAGGAAGACTGTCGAACTCGTTCATAATAATAAACATTTTCTCAAGTGGGTTTGTGCAGTTTTTGGTTTTTTTGGAAATGTTTTTAAAACATTGTATGAATTTATTGAATTTAAGAATTTCCTTCATTTCCTGGAATGTTTTGAAAATTTCTGAGATTTCAGAGGTATAATTAGTGTTTGGTACACTGTTAGTAGTGGTGGAATGGGTGTTTGGGGACAGGTTCTGAGTATCAGTAGATTTAGTGGATGGGTCTTGTGGTGTTGGGTCAGGATCTGAGGCCGTGTTGGCAGTAGAAGCTGTGTTAGTGTCATTGTTGGGGGGAGTATTAGTGGTCTTTTTGGTGTAGTTGAAACTAGCAAGAATATCAGTCATAAGTTTAACATCATTTTTTGTGTTGGGTTTCTTACGGTTGGGCTTAGTGGGTTGGTTTTTCCTAACAACTTGTGGGGTTTTAGGGCAGCCTCTATAGGTTGCAGGGTGAGGACCTGAGCAGTTAGCACATTTTGGAGTTATATTGCCAGTTTGGGGGCAGTCAGGGGTGAGATGCAGGCCAGCGCATTTAACACATTTAGGGGGGAATCTGCAAATTTCGGACGCATGTCCAAATCCCTGGCAGCGATGACACTGCTTGACGATGTTAGAGCCTTTAAATCGCTCAACGGTAACACTTAAGTTACAAATTTCAGTAATTTTGTAGATGTCGTCAAAGTTTTCTCTAGGGAGAAGATTAACGAGGTAAATAGGCATGGGGTTTCCAGTTTTTCTGTTTTTGAGCATAGCTGCACGATTAGCAGTGAAATTGTAATCTTTGAGAGCCTCAATAATGATGTTGGGGTCGGTGTAGGGAGGGATGCCTCTAATGCAGACTTTCCGAGGGCGTTTTTCGGTTGGACTAAGTGTGGTGTAAGCTATGGTGTTTGTGTCAAGGTAACTTTGTGTTTTACGAAAATCGTTATCATTTTTACAATGTACTTTCAGAAGTTCACCGTCTAATTTAATAAGAGGCTTGACCTGATTAACATTAATAATTTCAGAAGCTAACTTGTTCCAGTGACCTTTAATTTCAATAAAAAATGGATGTATTCTATTTTTATTAGAATTTTGATTAGGAACTGAGATTTGGTTTTTAGTTGAATCTTGCGAGCTGCCGGGTTGGGCGCAATCCGAGGAGGTGTCATGGTCCATCGAAATATTATCAGAGTTGTCCTCACTTAGGACTTGATATTTGTTTTTGACAGGAATATTATTTTGAATTTCCGGGGTTTTTCTTTTGCGACTGTTGGCTGAAATAAAACCATCCTCAGGGCTCACCATAGTAACAATATTTGGGTTTAGCTCAAACATTACGTTAGTTAAATCAAGATTACTATCGTTAATTACATAAAGTTGAAAAAATTTGAGTTTCATTAGTCTATCAGGGTCAAACGGCTCACAAAAGAGAAAAGAGATAGAACTTAGAATGTTACTCACATGTTGCTTCTTTTCCTGGTTGTTGCTGAAGTCATCATTAGCTTGTATACTTTTCAAATAGGCATCAGTATATGTCAAAAAGTCCGTAACAATCTTGCGTTGTTTATCATCACTAACGGTAGGAAAATCGGTCCATGCTTTAGAGAAATCAATATAACAACTTCCATTCAATAGTCGATTGCAATTATCATTGTAGTCAAACGCCATCATCACACGAAAGAACGAAGCTGTTCTTAAAAGAACTCGCTTATTTACTTCCCCGAGCCTGCTCCGGAGAAAGAGCAGCGGAACTGACTACTGGCGCGCACCATCTCGATGGCGCGCACAGCTGCTACCAGCCGCACAAATAAAAAACTTCCCGTTTATCTGCCAGACGAGAGGGGTCTGCACGCAGTGAAGGCTCAAGGCCGTCTGTGATAAATGTGTTGTGTGTGTCT
This sequence comes from Maratus michaelseni, assembly GCA_963931845.1. Classification (NCBI taxonomy): domain Eukaryota; kingdom Metazoa; phylum Arthropoda; class Arachnida; order Araneae; family Salticidae; genus Maratus; species Maratus michaelseni. The sequence goes on from OZ007599.1 coordinate 31,753,027, forward strand.
TTGTGTCTAACACCTGCGAATGCCAGGTTATATTTCATATAATAATTTTTTATTATTTTTTACTGGTATGAGTGTAATACTTTAATTGTGTTTAAGTTTTTTATTGTTATAATTCGTTTGGATTTGCATTTTTACGATATATACATTTTTTTTTTTCTCATGAAACGTTAACTAGTCCAGTAGAAATAGCATTTTACCTTACAAAAATTTGGGTAGTTCTGGTTTTTGGGTATGTTGTAAAGGTTGACCCTCTAATAAAAAAACCAAGTTTTCGACATTCTAGACCTTGTGCGTTTTTCACATTATTGAAAAAACCAATATTTTTCGGCACTTTTTTCGATTTTTCTTAAATAACTCAATTTTAATGCATTTTACAGAAAAAAGAACTGTTACCATTTTGTAGAGCATAAAATTCTCTACAACATGCAGTATTCAGGTTTGTAAATTCTCCAAATAGGGGGTAAGATACGAAGCCGGAAAATAGGGTAAAATTTGCAAAAAATGCAAAAATCCACTAAAGACGTTAGTGTTTGCTTAATAACCTACTTTTAGTGCGTTTTAGAGACAAAAGCACTGTTACCATTTTGTAGAGCATAAAATTCTCTACAACATGCAGTATTCAGGTTTGTAAATTGTTCAAATAGGGGGTAAGATAAGGAGCCGGGAAAATAGGATAAAATTTGCAAAAAATGCAAAAATCCATTAAAGACGTTAGTTTTTGCTTAATAACCTACTTTTAGTGCATTTTAGACACAAAAGCACTGTTACCATTTTGTAGAGCATAAAATTCTCTACAACATGCAGTATTCAGGTTTGTAAATTCTCCAAATAGGGGGTAAGATACGAAGCCGGAAAATAAAGGTGAAATTTGGAATGTTTATTTTACGTAAAATCGTTTGCTTTTTTAATGATCACGTGTCAGATTCACATCAGTCTATTAGAACAGGATGATTAGCGCCTATTTCAGCCAATCAAATGCTTATTTTTCGTACGACGCGTCTCTTTTGTTATTGATAAAGTGTTATTATTTACAGCTGCTCTGAGAACAATCTCTTTTCTTTTTAATATTTCTGAGTTTTGATATAAATATTACGATTGTCATAATGCTTTGTTTTTCGCAAATTGTTTGAATGCTGAAAATTTCTTTAAAAATTTAAATGGTAAATCTTATCTTAAAATTAAGTTACGTTTAATTTAAAATTTTATTAATCCATTCAAGTTATTATAACATGTAGAAAATGAAACCAGGCAGTAAAAGATCAGAAGTTTGGAATTACTTCAAAAAAGGTGAGAGTGGTAATTTTGTTAGGGAATCATACCTAGTTGATATATTCTTTTATCATAAGCGCTGGCAAGTGGACAGAGGAGGGCCATTTCTCATCTTGATGTTAGAATCAAGTAACATCAAGACAAAAAAAAATGTCAGGATGACTCAATCGCATTGAACCCTGCACCACCCCCTTCCCAGAGTATGACAATTTTTAATTTTGCTTTCCTGTTTATGTTCATGCGTTTCAAACTTATCTTAAACTAAGGATTCAGGGTAGCAAAGCCCTTTGACGGAAAAAAAGAACTGCTTCAATTTTTCCTTTCAAAACATATGTTGGTAAAAAAAAAAAAAAAAAAAAAAAAAACTTATTTATATTTAATATTTCTTAATTGATAAATTTGCTTTTTATGTTATTATGTTTAAAAATTGTCTTGCATAAGAGTTTTAACAAAAAAAAAAAAAAAAAAAATCTTAGTTTAGATTATTTCATTTTTAGATTATCATGTTAAGATCATGTTTAGATTATTTTATTCTGCAATTTCAAAAGCAGACTAGACTGTGGACCATTGCTACACGTGTTCCAAAATCTTGCCTCTCCCAAGCTATAATTCTGCCGACGCCCATGTCTCTTAGTATTGCAAGTTATACTTATTATTTTCCAAGATTTAGAAGGCGAAGAACCGGCCCTCCCCTGCAAACGCCCGTAAAAGTAAGCAATTTATCTTCAATTAGAGAAATCAAGAAAAATTTTCTCTTTTACGAACGTACAATTTTATTTTCCGCTAGAAGTAATTATTTTGATCGTTGAATTTTTAAAAATTTAATAAAAAATTTATATTTATGATTCTTAAATACAAATTCACAGAATTCATTATAGTCGTTTTCTTAAATTCAAATTCATATGATCGATTTAACTAAAAATATATATGTATATTAGTTGAACTGATGGCATGCTTGAATAAAAAAAAAAAAAAAAAAAAAAAAAAAATTCTAAACTAAAATAGCGCCGATCATCCTGCTAACCACAAAGGTTACGGAGAAAAGTCTCAAACAGCGTCGAGTAGTCTATAGTATTTGAATACCAACATTCGCTGGCATCTGATGAAACCATAGAAAAATCAAGCTATGAGAACTGAATACAATCGAAAACCGCAGTTTTCGTCGTCAATACAGATGCCAGGTGACTTGTATTCGAATACTCCTGTCTGAAATCGAGACCACTTGAGCACTTCGCTGAATCGAGAACAAATTCGTATTCAAATACTCCCATCACTAATATTTATATAGTCAAATGGAAATGCAATGAAATAATGCAATATTTCTAGTTTAAAATCTTACATTTATTGTACTATTTGAAATTGCTTTCTTAAGGCTCCCGTTGAGCAAGCACTCGGGAATACGGTGCTAATGTTAAACCTATGGAAGACCATTTCGCTGATTTCTCATTGGCATTTGCATATTTTTGAATTTTTCTTTTTGCACATGATATTTGAGATCATAATTCATTTCCGCCGTTGATTAAATTTCCGATTTTTGTTGCTGTTTGATTATGATATTATTTACAATTTTGAAACTTGAAAAAAGGAGGTATATTTTCATTCATAGCTTTATAAAAATTTATCCATGAAAAATTCTGAAAATTTAAGTACTAATGGCTATAGCTTAAACCTTGAACTTTTCAGCTAATTTTGTTTCATAATTTTCACCAATTTTATACCAATTGTAAAATCAGCGAAATGGACAGCAACTTTTAATGAAAATCTAAGCAAAATCGCTAAAATTCCCACCCCCGTATAAGCTCCACCCATCTCATATTGATTGATGAGAAAGGCTCCTTTCCCTTACCTTCTCCAGAAGACTGTAGAGGGGTGAAGGGAAAACACGTATTTTCTTTTCAAATGGACATCTGGTATTTTAAACGGTACTAAACATTAGACATCATTATCTCAAAGCAAAATTGACGAATTTTTTTCTTTTCTCACTATATAAAGGTAATAGCTTTTTCGGATCTTTGTAAGCATACGTTACGTTTACAGAATTTTACCATTTTTGAAAATGTCATGTTCAATTAAAATGTAATATTTTTAATTAAGAAAGGTTGATATTGTTTATTATTCAGTAACAAAAGAAATCTGTAAAAAATAATTTATTTACAATGAGCTGTACATATACATACAGCTAATCCGCCCCGCTTGCCCGTGTCCATCCAAAAATAGCACGAAATGCGAAAAAACTCTATTAATATTGGACTATAATTATTATTATTATTTTTTTTTTTTGTAAGATTGGTTTTCCATTAAGGCTCAAATCCAAACTCGATACATTCTACCACATTTTTAAATTAATTTTTGTTCCTAAACGCATGATATTGGCAGGTGTTCTTATTCAGAAACCTTGTAATCGAAAGACGTTTTCCATTTTTTGGTAGAGTCAGAAGATGTAACAGAAAATACTGTCAAGGTCTGCGTTTTGAATGGAATTTCCGACGCCGTATCCCCAAAAAAGGAGAAAATTGTGTCGTCTCATGACACGAATCGCTTATAAACTAGTCGTTGGGGGCCACCGTGATACTTACCCATCATGGATATGCATAATATAAAATATGAAAATAAAACACGTGTAAACTATTTATAAAATGCGTTGCAATTCGAATAAAATCGTGGCTTGATGACGTCATAAACTTTAAATGCTATATAACTCCAAAATTAATAATTATATTAACTGACGGTTTACTGCGTCGGATTAAGAGTCTCATTTTCAATTAAAATATGTCTTTGATTTGTAATTTGGATGAAATACAGGGTCATGAAAAATTGAAGAGTGTTGAAAATATGATTACAAATATATCAGCAACTATTTGTCTGATCGATTTCATTCTCTATGCAAAATTTATGTTTCTTTTTATTGTCTTTTATATTCACTCCTTAAAATAAACAATTTCGAAAATTTTTATATACCTTTTATCAGAACGAATATTTCGAGAGTCCGAAAAAAATAGTTCCGGATTATCGAGATCCGGAATTGAATAGGCTTCTTTCCATTATTACATACTAAGTACATACCAAATTTCAAGTCTCTATCTCAATTTGTTCGGGAGTTGGAGCGTTTATAGACATACAGACGGACAGCAATTTTTTTTTTTCTAAAAATAATTTTTTCGGAATCTCCAGTGTCTGAAATGTGTAAATCTGTCAAAAAAAAATTTGATAATCAAAACGATTACAAGACTTACCCTATACTACGTATGATGGGTAAGTAATAAACACAAAAGTATAAAATAACTGGCATGACAAGATACATATTAAAACTGTTAATGAATTTACAAAAAAAGCAGAGAAGACTACAAAGCGATCTATATACCACTTGCAATATTATTATGGATGGTTGATTATATACAGCACATAATTTGATAAGTAATTTATTTATGAAAGAAAATGGAAAACTTATTTCTATTCCAAATTGCTTCTTTGGTCAGACCTGCAAATTTTATGCTTTTGTGTTTAAAAATTAGCCAGAAAATGTGTCAGAAAGTTTCGCATTGTTGAGCAGGTCATCTGAGAACCACATTGAAAAAATATTGTCCTGTAGGCAATGCACGTGAACACATGCATTCAAGATTAAAAACATTGGCTACGTACATTTCAGTTTGATATATAAAATATCTATATATCTGTAGAAATTATACAGTTTTCTGTCTTTGTTTTTTATTTTATTGTTGAATTTTATCGATTTATGCATGTAGTGTACAATAATCATGCATCTATATAATAATATTGCCAGCGTAAATATATCTTTAAGCTTTGTAGTCTTTGTCAAAATTGTTTCTGTCGAAATGCAACCCGACCCGATCCTGAAAATTGAAGTTAACCCGAAACAAATTCCTTCGTCTCGCAACCCGACCTGAACATTAAAATTAAAGTTAACAAAAAGCCCGTCCAGAACACGGCAAAAAAAATTAAAAATCCGTCGAACCGTAACCCGACAAAATAAATTCTTTTGGCTCGCAACCCGACCCGAACCTGAAAATTTAAGTTAATCCGAAATGCGACAAAAAAAATTCCTTCGTTTCGCAACCCAACCCAAACTGATAAATAAAATCGATCGAACCGTATCCCGATCCAAACCTGACAAAATAAATTCCTTCGTCTTGCAACCCGACCCGAACCTGAAAATTGAAGTTAACCCACAACCTGACCAGAAACCGACAAAATACATCCATCGAACCAAAAACAGACCCAAAGACGACAAAATAAATTCCTTCGTCTAGCATCCCGACCCAAACTTGAAAATTGAAGTTCACCCGAAACCAACAAAATAAATCCATCGAACCGCAATCATATCCGAAGACGACAATTTTGTTTCTTTCAATATGCAACCCAAACCGAACCTGTAAATTGAAGTTAACCCGACTCAAACCCAACAAAAGAAATCCATCGAAACATAACTCGATCCGAACCAGACAAAATAATTTCTATCGTCATGCAACCCAACTCGAACCTGAAATTTAAGTTCACCCGGAATCCGACACGAACCAGAAGAGGAGACGTAGGAATTTTTTCTGTCGGGTTTGGGGTTAGCTTAAATTACAGGTTCGGCTTGGGTTGCATTTCGACGGAAACAATTTTGTCGTCTTCAGATCAGATTGCGGTACTGTGGAATTTTTTGTCATGTTCAGGTCAGCTTCAATTTTCCGGTTTTGGTTTCATGTCGACGGAAATAATTTTCTCGTCTTCCGATCAGATTGCTGGAATTCTTTGCGGATTCGAGTCGGGTATCTAGTTAACTTCAATTTTCCGGTTCGGGTCATTGTTCAGTTAAACTAGCGGTATCTGGGTTCTTTGAAATAAGCCTAAAAAATATCAGGCTGATTGAGAAATAAATGACCATATTCTTATTTGCCTAACTCTCTTTAGGCTCTTTGTAATAAGCCTGAAAAACATCAGGCTGATTGGAAAAAGGAAGATGATTCCCCAATCAGCCCGGCTCTTTGAAAACAGCCTAGGTTCTTTGCAAAGAGCCGGATTTTGTAATTAGCCTACGACAAAAATATGGGTACATAAATATGGTAACATAAATATAATAGTTATATTTGAAGACAGTTTATTTTATACAAATCTTGGCTTATATATGCATACAAATGACTGTGTGATTTTTGATAAAATTAGATTTAATATTCAACGGAATACTACAAGGGGAAAAAATAAAACGGAAATTTAAATGATAAAATTTATGTTTGTTTCTGATTTTTATATTTCTTCCATTCTTACTTTTTTCATTTGAATGAAAATCAGTAATACCCATTACCATAATTCTGTTGCAAATATAGAGTGGGTAATGATGCACCTCACGGTGGCGGTATTTGGTTTTCTTTTCCGCAGTATTGGGCAGAGAATATAGATTGTTGGATGAGAATAACTATAAGAAAACTATCTTATTTGCAGATTGGATTTATTCACTTGATTAATAAATAAAATTTAAAACATACTTTATTTTTATTTTAAGGGTATATTTTGCATGATGTAGTGAAGCAAGATTGATTCAATAATTTCCCTTCTGTATTTTTTTGAATTTTTAAAATATTTTGTAAGGGGTGTCTCAGCATATCTATATTGTTGTTGTAAAATTCTACAAAACTTTAGAAAAAAAAGTCTTAATAAGTTTTTATTATCTAATACGCGCTCCGGTGTATAACACGCACTTAGACATTTAGACTTCATTTTTCTATTTTTAGATATATTCGCCGTATAACGCGCATCTCTTTCTTTGCAAAGAAATCTGGATGAGAAACATAACAAAAAATAAAATAAAGATCATTGTAAGGGGGGATTTTAAAAAGTTATCCCTCCCTATGTGGTGATCATATTCTGATTCTTAACTTTGAATTCTGAACTTTATCATTGAAGCGGTGACAGATTTTGAGATATGTTTTTGCCCTCCTCCGTGAAGCAAGGATGTCGAATTTCAAAAACTCGTCTGAATCTAAGTGTTTATATTTCAAGGTTTCTCATCATCATTACCATCAGACTTATCTAATTTGCGACTTGCGAATGAAATTAACTACATTTTTTATATAAAAAAAACGTACGATTAATGCAAGATTCTCAGAATTTTTCACTTGAACTAATTTTGAATTTAGTTAAACATCAAGGTTTTAACAGTATAAATTATGGTTTGAAACAGTAAGGTTATTTTTACATGTAGTCCTATTTGTGCTAGAGCAGTGTAAACATTTTTAGGGTTTCGTTCATCTCACGAAACCCTATTACTCCCGCTCCGTTGTCTGTCCGTCACAGAGCCGTTCTTAGAAACTATATAACTTACAGGCATGAAAATTTGTGTACTTATAGCTAAATATCTACTATGAAGCTCAAAATATTATTCCAAATGGATTAAATTTGCGCTATATAGTTCATTATATTAAAAAAAAAAAGTTTTTGTGTTGAGCAAAAGACATAAAATAATCCTGAATTAAAAATATTCTGATTTGTTTTTAAGAACTTGGAAATGCTGCATTTGTTATATTATTACGTCTTATACTTATCTTGTAGCTAATAAGTTGTAGTTAAATGTTTATCGCAGGAAAAAATTGGCAGCAAATAGTTTTAAACCACAATTCCCAAACAAGAATCTTCACGGCATATTTCTACATAGAAATCAGTCAGAAATTATATTGTTTGGAAATAGTGGTGTTAAAATTTTTTAAAACATTTCTTCCGCGACAAACATTCAATCCTACTGATTAAATTAACTTTATCATATTGCTATGTTGTACTGCTTTTGTTATCTTACTATTTTAATTACTCATTTTTTACATTAGTATATAAGTGCATTGCGGCCCGCGAGAAAAAAAGTTTGAGTATGGCTGGTCTAGAATATAAACATGAAATAAACTAAACTAAAAGCTTTTTTGTGGGGGTGCAGAGGGGATATCAGTGTTTAATTATCCTAAAAGCACACACACACACAAACAAACAAAAAAAAATATTGTGTATGAGCGATGAATGTTACAATTGCCGTTTGGGGATGTTGAAACTGTTTCAAACACAGCGAAATTGAAATATTTTATTACAGCACATTTCCTACAGAGAATAATATACATAACATTTATAATTATTTTAGAGATTAACACAAAGCAATTTTGATCTCCGTCATCCTTCCTCCACCCCACCCCCCCCCACAACCTTCCTTTTAAGGCAAATTTTAGATACATTAAGGTAAAATGGCAACCCGAATTAATTTTTTTTTTTTTTGGGGGGGGGGGGGTAGTTTCACTTTTTATTAGTATTTAATTATTCTAATAGCGCGCACACTAGAGATGAGACAGGCTCAGCTCGAGCCCGGGCCCAACATGGGTTTGGGCTCGATTTTTATACCAGCCTTCGGGCCCAGGCTCATTCTTTCTGAAACTGCCAATTTTATTTATTCTCATATGGAAAAAATAAAAATAACTTTTCCCTTAAAAAATTACATATTCCATTTCAAGTAATTTTAATGTTATTTTGATCAGAATGAATAGAAGGGGAAACAGAAGCCTTATTTTTCTTTTCTAGTATTAGAATGTTACTATTCACAATATTTGCGACGCGACTGATAACTGGGTGATATGGCACCAATACGAAGTGGTGCGAATAATATTTGCTGCTAGATTTTCTTTTGAGATTGTAGGATATTTTTTAATTGGAACGTCTATTTTACTTTATTTTTTTAGTGATCTAATGCAAGATGAATATAATTTTGTTTTTAGTCAATGAGCATTAGCTTAGGTTTGCAAATTTTTAGTCTTCGATTGTGAGCTAGTCATATTCGCTCTTCGTATGAAAATAACGTTAGTGATACTATTTTTAATCATGAACTCTGCTCATACTAAAGCTCTGCTCTGCACATTTACGAAGTCACTTTCATTCGTAAGTAGATATAATTGTCATGTATTGTTATTCCGATAGAAAGCAATTGAAAAGTGTTTCCAATTTTACTATAAAAGCACAGGATCTTTCAGATAATGGTGTCAAATTTTTAATTTAAGCTGATTTTCAGGAAAACAATGTTGTTTTAATTAAGGAATCAATTATAAGTTACGATATACACCTTTATAAGAAATAGAAAACGTTGTTCGATTCTTCGGCATAGAAATAGTAATTTCTGCAAATTGCATGCATTTATTTATAAAACGCACTCCGTTAATGTGGTCATTAAATTTGCTTGTTGGGAGAGAAAAATGTTTACATCCTTTTAAGGAAGTATATTTATATTTGATATCAAACTTCTCTTTTATTATGATTGAATGTAAATTTACATAAAATTAATTATGTGCATGGGATAAACATTTATTTTCACATACGAAGTTTTTTTAAAATGAGATATTACTTTTAAAATAATTTTTAAATATTATGCAATTTTTTTCGGTATCACGCTTGGGCTCGGATTTAAAATCATTGAGCTCAGGTGGGCCCGGGCTCCGAAAAGAGAGCCCGAACTCATCTCTAACGCACAAAAAAAAAAAAAAAAGGTGTATGGGTGATGGATGTTACAAGAAAAGGATGTTGCCCTTTGAAAAAGTTGAAACTTTTTCCAGCACAGCGAAAATGAAATATTTTATTACAGCTGACTACAGCTCATTTTCTACAGAAAATAATACATATAACATTTATAACTATTTTAAATATTCACACAAAAAATAATTTTGATTTCTGCCATCCGAGCATGCATAGTTAACAAAAAACAAAACAAGAGAGCAAGTCGGGTCACATTTTACAATAATGGCGACGTACGTACTGAATCAAGTGTCTGTGTATAAGATATAATAGAAGTTTCTATTATAAAACAGAAGAACAATATGCAAAGGTATGTGATCTCATATATATGTATTAGCTTCAATTTTTTTTATCTGGTTTGTTTATATTTATATATAAATCCTCTATGTTTTATGTTCAATTGTTTGTTTACATAAATACACATACACATGGTCGCGAAAAATTTTATTTGCCATAAAAACAGTCAACATTACATTAATGGCAGATAAATTGCTATTAAAATAAAAACTGTTGCATTTAAGGTTATTTGTTTTTGCAATTTTGATCTTAAAAAGAATGTATGAATGTATTTTAATAGTAGCGAAATAACTGTCGTACTTACGTAAGTTCTAATTAAAGTTTGAGACATCAGACTAATTTGCATTTTTCTTTAAGTAAAAAATACTTAGATTATGTTCAAGTATCCATCGACTCAATGTAGGTTTTTGATTTTGGTACTCATAGAATATGGGTGAAAGTTAAATTTTGCGTCTTGTGTGAAAGATACACTATTATTTATGTACGATCTGTTATATAAATATAAGATTAGCTCTATAAATTAGATATTGTGGTTTAAAATTAAACAATGTATCATCTGAGTTGTATTTATCTATTGAAGATTTTTAGTAGGTTTATTCTTTTTTTAAATCACGAATAGTTTTTTATTAATTAAACAACTCTATCATTGATTAACACTATACTATTGTTATTTCTGTTTTTGAGCTTTACGTTATATTTCCTAATTTTTGAGAAATTTGAAATATTTATTTAATTACATTTAAGTTTCAACTGTGTTTTAATTTTAAAATTATATATAATTTAAAATATTGCAATAGAAGTAAAGGGTTGAAATACATTGATAAAAAATTGTTCATTTTCAAAATAACACCAGGCAAAAAATCCAGAAACACCTTTGTTTTAAAATAATGCTTCTATTCAAATAAACGTTTTGCCACTTCCAACTTTGTCTATCATGACAGAATTGATATGATCTAAACCATTGATTGTACAGTATATAAGAAGTTATAACAGCTGTACATAATAAACTTTTAGAATCAAACTTACCCTCTCCCCCTTTTCCCATCATGTTTTCACTTATACACATACTAGGGGTCAATCCAGACAAAGTTTGGGGCCTATTTAGGGTAATATAATAATTATCCATGGTAATAAAACAGGGCCCTTCATAAAATTTCTTTTAAAACAGGCCCTTCACCAAACTCTTTTAATAAAACATACCCTTCACAAAATTCAATTCCACAAAAACATACTCTTCATTAATAATTTTTATTGTGTTAGCTTTTAAAATGTGTAATCTACAAACAAAACAAGTTCACCAAAAAGTAAAACTTTAGCAGAAGGACAAAGTTATTTTTAATAAATGCTTGGTTGAATTTGAATAACTGAATTTCCTCTTTTGTTACAAAATGTTATTTTTCGCAAAAATATAATACATTTCATAAAAATAACTTCTTTTACTTTTCACAAAAATGCCCCCCCCCCCCCCAAAAAAAAAAAAAAAAAAAGCTGGTAAATAGCTGGTAAAATCAAAATAATTTGATATCTGAAATTTCATTTCAAAAAAGGAGTCATTTCACTACTGTTAAAATACATTCGTTATTCCTAATTTTTTAAGATGGAAATTTGAACAAAAAAAAAATGCAAAATATGTTATTTTAGGAATGATTTATCAGCACTTGACAATTTTTTAAGGCAAATACTCTTCAGGGCTACTCTTCATGATCTTGAATGTTTATGTAAGCAAATAATTAAACATATAATATAGGAGTTGTATGTATATATATAAACAAACCAGCTAAAAAGTTTGCAGATAATATATATATATATATATGAGATTACATACATTCTATTTTTAATACTTTAAACTTTTTTTTATTTCTATATCTTACACAGAATCTTGAGTCATGTTTTAATTTACTTTAATTAACTTATGACACTGACAAAAAAAAAGAAAGAAAGAAAGATAGATGCATGGGTAGGGTGGGGCAAATGAGGCACTTATTCTTCTCCACTAAGTAACATGCAAAAAAGTTATATTCTTTAAATTAGGTACTGTAAAATTATCTGAAATTATCGTTAATAAATTCAGATTGTTTTATCAGATTACCAACTATCATTATTCTCCCTATCTAGTCTAGAAATCTATTGCCCTTCATTCATAAAACAATATTTTAAAATCTCTTTTTTTCTCTCTCTCTCATAAATAAAATTGTAATTGAATCTATGAAGTGACATCTAAATGAGTGAAAAAAATAAAATTAAAAAACTAGAAAGAATATAGAATATGAAGTATAATTTACTATATAAATACATTCCTTTCAATGATGCACTGGATCTAAAAATAGGTGTCTGTATACATGTAAAAATATTTTGTAATTACTAGGCTAATTTATTAAAAAATATTCAAAGGCAGTCAAGTGAATACCTTTGAACTTGTAAATCTGATAATGGAAAAATTCTTATACAAAAGGGCTGTGGGGGGCTTCTCAAAGCTACTGAAAAAAAACTTTTTGTAATATTTCACAGTTTTGTGTCCAGGTAGTATACAGAATTCATTTACCATTATTTAGAAAAGAATTTACCCGATTCGGTGTTGAATGAAAATTTATATAGTAGCCTTAAAAGATTTAAAATATTAGTGTTCATTAAAATAACATCTAATAAAATAGCAATATATCCATGGTAGACAGTTTAAACTTAAAACAAGTTTGGAGTTTATTATTTAGCGACTAGTTAAAATAAAATGTTTGTTAACCGATCGGAAGCGATAATTGAATGTGCCGTTGGAGCTCCTGAAAAACTTGATGCCTGGTGCCAGGGCACTGCTAGAACCACAAACACCACCTTTTAAGCAGCTCTGTTGATATTATTTCCACTCTTTTGTTGCTGTTTTTTTTTTTTGTCAATGTGCATGTTAATTACAATCCAATTCAATTAGAATTAATCATTTTAATTAGATTGCTGAAAATAAAAACAATCAAATCAATACATCTGGATATCATTTAATATATAAATTGATTCGACAAAATAAAAATAGTACTAGAGGCTACTTTCTGGAATTTTCTCTTTCTCTCTATTTTAATATTTTCTTAATTAGAAATTGTTTAATTAATTACTAATTATAGCTATTAATAATAGAAATCAACATAATTGCTGTTGAAATAAAATTTTTGTTTCGATCAAATCAAGTTTTTGTTTAGTTAACTAAGCTAAATTTTATTTGAAAAATAAACTTATAAAATTTACTTTAGCAACTAAGGCAGGCTGCACACTGACAAGACAGAGCGACATGTAGCGCAAGACACCAGACAAATTCTGATATTCAAACCGGTTTTTCTTTGTTAAAAGGGTGAAAATGTCTCATGACTTAAGCTTCATGTCGCTCTGTCTTGTCAGTGTGCGGCCTGCCTAACACATTTCATATCCCTTTCCTAACTCACATATAGGTTTAAAAGTAATAATACATAAAATTTGAATAAATTGTTAAAAAAAATATTAAACTTTGTAAGAAATTAAAATAATTTGATCTCCATATTTAGTAATTACAAGTTTTTATTTTGTGCATATATTTTATAAAAAAATAAAATAAGTACTACATTTAATTTCCTTTTTTTTCCAGCACTTTTCTTCCATAATGTAAATAAACATAACAATGCTTCAACGCGAAACTGAGAAGGTCATCTGATTTTTTTAAACCAATTAGCATGCATTATTCAACTGGGGTTGAAGAACTCTGAGTTGGGTAACTTTTCGTCCGAAGTAGACTGTGAATACGAGTTTTCAACTCTCGGTTGAAAACCTCAACCTGGGGTTACTGGACCGTCGGTTCAACTCTCGGTCGAAGTTATTCGTGAATACGAGCGTAAAAAACGTGTTGAACACTCACTTTGAAAATCAATACAGAAATCGGCCAATTACTCCGGTCCGGTCATTCTGAAATGTCAACAGGCACCTTTTTTGAGGGGTTATGTAACGAGTTTTTTGTGATAGGAGTCTTCCGGTGCCAGGAGGGGGAAAAAACACACCCTCATCTTAATATATCACTATAACTTGACAGTCAGACAATTTTTTTTTCACCGTTTTCTAAAAGACCGAATTGGTAAAATCTTTTTGAGGAGAGGCTCCTTAATGGGTACTTATTGCCTTTTAGTTTTTTTTTCTTACTTTAGTAAATAATATCAATTCTATCACTTTTTTTCTTCTATAGGAGTATAATAAACAATGTTCAAAAGTTATCATTGGACCCTGACTTCCCGCCCTGCCAAAAATCTTCCAATTGTCATAGTCACATGAATTTTGTAGGCTGATATATTCTAAATAGTAATCTTGCTTAAGGTTGTTCGTCAGTGAACTTTCCTATCCCCCCTCGCTAACGTTAAACCTATGGCATAGGATGCATTCGTATATTTAAAACATCTCCCCAGGAAATTAATACAATTTTTAACTTCTGTTTTCTGTGTACACTTCTTAAAGGATGTCTCTTTATTTCTTAGTTGTCATTTTTTTTTCTAAAATATATACTTAATTGTATGTGAAGTGTTAAAATCTTATTCAGTTTCACTAAGATTTTAACACATAAAATTATAAATTAAGCACATATTTTAGAAATATTTTGATAACTAAGAAAAAAGAGGCATCCTTTACGAATAGCACAAAGGAAACAGAAGTTTAAAATATTAATTTCCTGAAGGGATATTGCAAATATACGAATGCATTCTACACCCATAGGTTTAACATTAGTGAGAGGAATCAGTACGTTCACTTAAGTACTCCTTTCTTGAAAAATATGCGAAGATGTCCCCTCCTCCCATAACAAAAAAATAATACTTTTGTTTGAGCCTTCAAATAGTCAGACTAGAAATTTTGAACGCAGGTAAAACCTGAATAATGATGATACTTAAATACTTCGATTTTGGAAATTTTAACAAGTGAAGCTTTTTATTTCACTAATATAATTATACACTGAAAATTTTCATTCTGCAGTCAGTGATGTAGTTGTAAAAAAACCAGAGGGCATATGCTGTTGGCAGAGCGTATACCCTAAAGAGTATATGCTATAGTGTTTTTGAGAAGAGGGTATAAGGTGTTTCTTAAAATAATCCAGAAGGCATACCACTGTATATATCCGTCATATATATGTATCTGATCATATATATCTGTGTTTGTGCATGCATGCATCAAATGGAGAGTCATGCATGCATCAAATGGAAAACCAGTATGACCCCCCCCCCCCCTACATTTTCTTGAACATCCCCTATTGTTTACTTCTAGCTACAGCCCTGTTCCAAATACAGGACATTGGCAGGTACTCCTATTCAGAAACTGTGTAATCTAACATTCTTCAAAGATGTCCTTCGTCTTCATTTATTAAAAAATATAAAAATTGTTCAATTCAAAATATTTTACGTTTTAAACTAAGTGTGTCATAAATGTTCATATTTTTGAATTGGGAAAATTTTAAAAAAAATAATGATATTATTGATTAAAATTACATCATTTTTGGAAGGAATTTACAGCACATTTAAAAGAAATTTCAAGGCAATTTTCCGCTTTAAGTTGCCTTGTTATGAAGATAGCTTTTTGTTCTTTTAAGCTTTAACTGTACTTTTATGTTAGTCAGGTGCAAGTGTAAATCACCAAATATTGTTCCTATTTCCATCATTCATATTGCATTCATTTCATATTTAAAATAGTACATGTATTACATACATGTAAAATAAATGTCTTTCACTCATGCCATTTAAAATAAATAAATAAGAAATAATACCATAAACCAAAACATTTTTTTTTAAATCAAAGCATCGTTTCTAATATTCACATGTGAAAAATAATAACTACTGTAATATCATGACAGCCGAATGACACAACGATTCTTCTTTTTAAAATTTAAATGCACAGTTTATTAAATGAGAGCTGATATTTACAAGATGATTATTTACATTATGTACACTTTCACTAATATTCATAAAAATTCCACCTAAACCACATTACTTCTTAAACAACCAAAATATACTCGGATGCCTTCCCACATCCTACTTACTCCGAACGAACCACCATTCCTTCTCTCTTCTCTTCACTTCTGTTTACTTTTTTAAACAAAAAAGGGCTGGAAGGATATTGGTTGCATGACACCCCCCCCCCCGATAAGATTGTGCTACGCAAAGCGAAGCAAAATCTGACAAATAGCAACCATACAACTATACAGCATAAAATATATATAAAAACACAATTCAAAACAGATGTATAGAAGCCTTGTTATAATAGTTATAATGAATATATAATAAACATATAAAAAACACTAACAATTCAAAACAGATGTATAGAAGCCTTGTTATAATAATTATAATGAATATATAATAAACATATAAAAAAACACTAACAATTCACAACAGACGGAAAGACGACTTGATACAATACTGCATACCAAAATTAAACACAAAATAAAGTATCACTTAAATAATCCTTATACAGTAACTAGTCGTGACAATCTGCATTTTTTAATTTTGCACCTGGGCAATGAGAAATATTTATGTTATATCTTTGTAGAGATAAGGCCCATCTTTGTAATTTTGCAGACTGAGGTGCAGATTTCTGAAGATATATTAAGGGATTGTGATCAGTTATTAGTTCAATTTCAGCACCAAACACATAAACTTCAAATTTTTTTAATGCCCACACTACCGCATAAGCTTCATGCTCAATAGTCGACCAGTTTTGTTGCACCTTAGTGAGCTTTTGGCTAGCAAAACTAATAGGACACAACTTTTCTTTCTCATCTCTTTGCGATAGACAAGCACCAACTCCATAAGAACTGGCATCACACTGAATAGTGTAAGGCTTTTTAGGATCTGGTGTATACAGCTTAGGAGCTTCACACAATAAACGTTTTAAAGTTTTTAAAGCCTCTTCTTCAACCTCAGACCACGGAATGATCTCTGGGATTTTCTTTTTTGTCAAGTCGGTTAAAGGCTTGGCGATTTCAGCATAATTTCTTATGTAGTCACGATAATAATTAAATAAACCCAATGCACTTCTGAGGGCTGTTTTGGTTTTAGGCGATTCTATTGTCTCAATGGCACGTAACTTCTCCGGATCGGGCTCATGTCTACCTCCTCCTATGACATGACCTAGATACTTGATCTGTGCCTTTGCAAAAACACATTTTTTAACATTCACCGTGAATTTCAGTTCAGTTAATTTGGATAAAACAGCGTCAAGATGTTTCAGATGATTTTCCCAGTCATTTGAAAAAATAGCAATATCATCCAAATATGCTCGACTGTACTCACGATGTTCATACAGAGCATTATTGATCGATTTCTGGAATGTGGCAGCCGCATTGCACAATCCAAAAGGCATGACTTTCCATCGGTATTGAGCACGATGGGTTTTAAAAGAAGTAAGATCTCGACTCTGTTCTTCTAGAGGAATTTCCCAATACCCTTTTAATACATCTAAACATGTAATTATGTTAGCACTTCCTATTTGATTAATTAATTCAGTTGCATTTTCCATAGGGTAATCAAAAGGTTTTGTCACTGTGTTCAACTGACGAAAATCTATGCATAAGCGCATGCTACCGTCCTTCTTTGCGACACACACGACCGGATAAGCTATTTCAGCTTCACTTCTTTCTATAAGTCCTAGATGCTCTAACTCTTCTATTTGTTTATCCACTTCATTTTTTAGCGATTCCGGAATTTTATAAATATATGGTTTCTTTCTTTCCGCACCTGGTAATAAACGAATTTTGTGTGCTCCAACATTGGCAACTTGAACTTTACCTGAGAATAATGATGCATGTTTTTGTATAAGTTTACTTAACTCTAATTGTTTATCAACCTCCAGATGACTAAGGTCTACTTCTATGTTATTTTCATTCAAAGCATTAGCTTTAATTGGTGTTGGGTGAATTTCACCAAATTCTACATCGTCTTCAAAAATGACTCCAACAGTCTGTACTCTTACGTTAAATTTCCTTATTTTATTCGCATGAACATGTCTGACACCCCCATCAGGTAATTTCACTTTATACGAATGTGGTTTTATTCTTTCAAGTATTTCTCCAGGTCCTATCCATCTAGCATATAATTTATTGGTAGAATCAGGGATAAGCAAATATACTAAATCACCTTTTTCAAATTCTTTCATTCTACTTCGACGATTGAAATAGCGAGTGTAATTTTCTTGTTTTTCTGCAGCAGTTAGAGAAGCAATGTCAGCGGCTCTTTCCAAATTTATTTTTAATTCTTGTAAATAGTCTACTGCTGAATTACTGAGATTCAATGGTAAGGGGATTTCACCTGACCATGATGACTTTAGTACTGCCAAGGGACCTCTAGCTTCCCGACCATACATGAGCTTAAACGGTGATACTCCTGTTGTGCAATTTGGCACTTCACGGTAGGCAAAAAGTAGAAAAGGAATATGTTTATCCCAATTAATAGGATCCATACGAATTACATGATGTAGCATTTGTTTAAACACACGATTAAATTTTTCACATAATCCATTCGAAGCGGGGTATGATGGAGTTGAAAAACGAGGACATGCCCCTAACCGGTTCTCAAATTCTTTAGTCAGTTCAGATTTAAAATTAGTGGCCTGGTCTGAACAGATAACTTCAGGAATTCTGGTGCGCATAAAAATATCTAATAAAGCATCACATGCCGTTTTCGCAGAGAGACTCCGTAATGGTACTACTTCTGGCCATTTAGAATTTTGATCAATTAAGGTAAGACAATATTTATGCTTCCTTCCTGACGGCGGAATAATTTCACCTATACAATCAATATTTACAGTATGAAATGGATATGGTGCGCGGACAACAGGTGTTATCGGAATTTTATCTGTTTGTTTCTCAGGGCTTTTTAACTGACAGTTCTTACATGTTCTACAATAATTTTCTACATCTCTTGAAATATTCGGCCAATAAAAAGATAATTTAATTCTTTCTTTAGTTTTTCTCATCCCTAAGTGGTTTCCAAAAATTGAATCATGAGCTAATTCTAACACTTTATTTCTATAACTTTCCGGTAACACGAGCTGATATATTTTATCACCGCAAATAGTTTCTTTATGATACAATAAATTATCCCGTATCAAAAAATTATTTTTTCCTAATCTAGCGTCCTTGAATGAATTCTTTAAGGTTGCGCAATCTTTTTGTTCTTTACAAAACTTGTTAAACTCTGAAAATTCATCATTTCGATCATTTTGTTTATTCTCTGAAGAAATAAAACAAACATTTAATTCCTCTTCCGCGAGCGGGGGTTCTGAGCTATTTTTAGCTTCGTGACCTTCGAACTCCTGCGGTTGACTATTACACAACTCTTCATTTTGAAGTTCAATCAAAGCATTATATACGTCTGGAGTTAATAAACAAGGGACATTTAAGTTTTCAGTGAAAGCAAAAAGCGTATTTAAAGTGACATAAATTCCACTGTTAGGTAATTTATAATGGATGGGTATAGTAGCCAAATTTGCTTGTACTTTTTCTTTGAAAGCGGACTGTAACAAAATACTACCTTTAGCTTCGATTTTCAGATCGGAAATTAATGACGTATTTAAAATACTAATTTGGGTACCTGAATCCAAAATAGCTTCTATTTCTTTTCCTTCTACATAAATAATGATTTTTTTTTAAAGGAAAAAGAACTTCGTTTAATTGATCATTCATGTGTAAATGCATGGAACTAACATTAGTGACTACTGCATTATTATTTTTATTTGGATTCAATTTATTTGTATCTTGTTGCATTTTCAGTTTTCTCTGACCCTGATCATCATTTTGAGTATAAGATTTATCATACTTATTTCTTCTGTTTGGGCAAAATTTTGCTAGGTGTAATGGGGAATTACAAATATAACAATCACGTGATTTTGAGAAGTGTCTGTTCTCATACGTAGCTTGATTTTTCCTTAGTTGTGGGGGAACATATTTAGTATTATTATCATTATTCACTTCACGATAAATAGGTCGTTTCTCAAATTTTGTTTCCTCGAAAGACCTGCCTTTTGCAGTAAAATAAATGTCACAGTCTTTCGATAACTGATCGGGCAAAAGCCAACTTTCTCCTTGCTTGACTGCAATGTGAGTAGCTAGCTCATTATCCAAAGTTTCAAAAATTTTATCTGATATTATTAAATTAATAAGTGAATCGAAATCTTTAACGTTTCGAATTCTACAATAATTTAACCAACAGGATCTTAATCGCGAACCGAACTGTTGATGGGTTTCACCAGGTAATCTTTTAGCGTTTCTAAAATTTTGTAAACAAGTAAATGGGGACGGTTCATATTCTTTCAAAATTAAAGATTTAATTTTATCATAATCAGCTAATTCTTCATCATCAATATAAACAAGAACATTTCCTGCTTTTTCACCTACTAATTTTAGCAAAATTTCCGATTTATATTCCTTAGGAACATTTTTGTGCTTAAACGCTCTTTCTAAAGAATCAAAAAAAAGATTCCATGTTTCATTTTTCTTGGGCACTGGGATTACCAAAACTTGAACTGCTTTAATTAATTTATCTAATGATAATGACGTACTATTTTCCCCTTCGTTATGGGTTAAATTCTCGCTTCTCATTTGTTGTTGTAAACACAACCTATTAACTTCCTCGCCATTTTTTTCTTTTTGACACTGTAGTCGATAAAAATTCAGTTACGAAATCTTTATCTTTTAAGTATTCTTTAGATTTCATAACAAATCTTTTAATTCGGGTACTCTCTTACTAGCATCAGCTTCTTCGCCTATTTCTTCCAGAACAATAAGTAAATCCGCTTTAGTTACGTTTTTAAACATTTTCGAATAAAGTTAACAGTATCTTACTACACAATCAAATGATAAAAAAAGAATAGCTCACCTCTATTTTGTAATCCAAACACTGTGATCCAAAGCACAACTTTTATTATTTTAAATCGTAGAAATAACTCTTGTTCTCGTTATGAGAGCGGGCTGTAATATCATGACAGCCGAATGACACAACGATTCTTCTTTTTAAAATTTAAATGCACAGTTTATTAAATGAGAGCTGATATTTACAAGATGATTATTTACATTATGTACACTTTCACTAATATTCATAAAAATTCCACCTAAACCACATTACTTCTTAAACAACCAAAATATACTCGGATGCCTTCCCACATCCTACTTACTCCGAACGAACCACCATTCCTTCTCTCTTCTCTTCACTTCTGTTTACTTTTTTAAACAAAAAAGGGTTGGAAGGATATTGGTTGCATGACAACTACTATTAACAAAAAAAAAAAAAAAAAAAAGCTATTGGCGAGATTTGCACTTGGCTAACATAAAAGTACTAAAGTTGCAAATAGCCTGTGCTTGTAACAACCATGCAAGTATTTACCTGCAGATAATTCAACTTAACAAAATTAATTTCAAATATTGGTTTTTATTGATAAAATTAAATATTTTCTGAGATAAATTGTATTGTTTCAGGAATCACAAGAGAATTTGTACATGTGTATCAGTGCTGTATTTAAAAGAAAAAAAAACAAACTTGGAAAATAAATAACTTATATATTTACATAAAATGTACACACACAACATTATTATCAAGACGCAATGACAATGTCTGCCATCTTCGCCTTTTTGGCTTTCCTCCAGCCTTTCTGTTGGAGAATGTCCCTCTTCTTTGATTCTTTTTTACTCTGTTGCTTCTTGATTTTTCTTTTGGAATACTTCTCTAGATCGGTTATTGCCTAGGACAAATAAATAAATACATAGGTTAGATGAAAGATAAAATTTAGAAATTAGAATATTAGATGAAGAAAAAATTAACTACAAGAACCCATGCCATTAAATGTTGAGCGATTAAAATTTGTACAGTTGTTTGTTAAGGGGACAAAAAATACCTATCAAACTTTAAAAATACCCTAGACCCAATATCATCCCCTTTGAAACTGCAGACACACAGAACCTTTTACATATGAAGCCCCTATAAGTTTATATCTAACATGTAAATACATGTTTTGCATTCATGGATAGTAAATATCGACTTTTATGGAAATAGGTACAAGATTCTTTAACTTTAGTGTTTTCTTTAAATAAAATGCACTGTGAGCAAAATATTGAAAGATTCATTGACACTGAAAAAGACAAGATTTTCTGGACAAATAAGTTTTTCTGTAATATTTTGAAGACACGAACATCTCTGCTTTTCAACATTTTTGATATAAATGTCTCACAAGCATGCAGTTCTTTTATTTATTTATTTTTTGATGAAATGCCTATAACCACAGATGCACACTTTAAAAAAATTAGCTTTATAACAAAATTTTCTCTATGAAATGAAAGAGGTTGTTATAACAAATGTACAACTATATTTAAAAAAACATAGAAATTCCCCAAAGTCAAATAAAAAGGCTTAGTGCTATACTGTTAAGGGGCAACTTCACTCAGTCAAAAACACCCGCTCGCTCATGTTAATCCTATGGGGGAAATATTTTACAATATCTCGTTTCTATTTCAGTATTTTTAAATGATTTTTTTTATCACAAGTTTTTGTTATTCAGATAATTTCACTTTTGGAACTGGTTTCAAAAGTGAAAATATCCTCAATAAAAAAAAACTGCAACCAAAATCGAAAAAGTAAAAAAGGACCTGCATAGAGATTGACCTCAGCTAACCACTGAAAAAAAAAATCATTTAAAATTACTGAAATACGAATGAGATATCATAAAATATTTTCCTCATAGGATTAACATTAGCAAGCGGGTGTTTTCGCATGAGTGAAGTAGCCTCTTAACTAATACTGGCCATTGAGTCATTAATAACAGCAATCAGCTGTATCCTGTTTTGCTTTAAAATGATAGGGTCCACTGATAATTTCTGCTACAGAGTTAACAATAATAATGACCATGGGGTCAGCAATGATTGAAGCCATGAGTCAATAGTATTGTATGTGTAAAAGTTGTAAAGATTTTATAATTAATCATTATCTTGCTATCCTCATTTTGAAAATTTGTACACCTGCTTCCATTACAACATGCATCTGCTAAAAAATATTGGATGAATTTTTTTTTTGTTAAATCCCGGCGCATAATTCAGTTTTGAAAGAAGAAAATGAATCAAAATTGACAGGTGTTTTATATGCCAGATATAAAAATGAAAGCTTAAGAATTGATATTTCCAGTGGTAGTACTAGCCCTAGGTGATATTTCCGGACATAATTTTTTCGATATTTCAGAACAATTTCAGGACATATTTGCTTGGCATACTAACTGAAAAAAAACCTTAATTCTCTGTTCAATACATTTTATAATAATAAATAGTATATTTTTAAAACAAAAGTAGTTTTACCAGCACCGTTTGAACAAGCTGCTAAAAAATTGTAATTTTTGCATTACTGAAGGTTGAAAATGCTGATTTTTTTTTTCTTCACTCATTGATGAAAATTGTGAAAGATTTTCTTTTTTATAACTGATAGGTAAAAATTGTGATGTTTTGTGACTGACAGATGAATATAGCAAACCTTTTTAATGATTAATCATTAAAAATTGCGATTTTTGGTAACCAATGACCAAAGATTTTTTTTGTTTCGTGCAAATCGATGAAAATCACTATTTTTAAAAATACATTGAAGAAAATCACGACTTTCGTGATTGTCATTGTTTTTCATCGGTAAAAAGGTACACCTATCCCTTATTTTATGATTACAAATGCCGATATAGCACAAAACTCGCAAAATTTCAGGAATTTTGGGACAGACTACTATATTTTAGGACATTTCAAGATGTTTATATTTTTTTCAGGAATTTCAGGACAAGTACGACCCCTGAGTTTCTTTAATAAGTTTAAAGTTCTCTTTACTGGACTGCTTTAGAAATACAGAAAGAAGCAGTTTTAGAGGCATTAAACCCTTTTAAAATATTTGTTGAAATTATTCGAGCCGCAAAAAGTCCATTTGTCCCCAGAACAGGTACAGGCGATAATAACAAGTCTTTTCAATGCTTTTCATCCATGAATGGAGAAATAATAGTTTAAAAAAAATACTATTTCCTATTTAGATTTCTCTTTTTGAAAGATTCTAAAAAATCCTCATACTTAACACATAAACAATTCGGAATAACTATTGGTACAAAAGTTGGAAAGGTTTGTTGTATAAGAATGTTCGGTCTAATAAATTGTTCTGGTGGATGTAAAAATAATGTTGCTTGAATGGCTGCACACATCGGATATTGTTACACCACCGTACATTGTTTCTGTATTAATCTATGCTAATTTAATTCATTAACTTATGTTAATTGAACACTTAACTTAATCTTATAATCATTTTTCTTTAAAGTCCTTTTTCTTTCTAAATTTTCAAATATTTCGTTAAAGTAATTTTATTCTGTTATTAAATAATAATATTAATCAATAAATCATATGCTTTAATCAATAAAATCATTAATATAATATTCAGTTAAAGTAATCTCAGTAAAAAGATACGTTTTTCGCGTGTCAAAACAAACAGATACGGAATATTTCTAAGTCCAAAAACGAAAATCACAATTATTAAATATTAAATATTTTGTATTAAAACCAGATTCAATCTATAGATCTAAATTTTTACATTCTGAATCCGTTTACGGTTTTTAAATACGTTACTTAGTTCGGAAATTATGGCAAGAAAAAGTATTTATTCATTTTGCGTTTCAAAGATCGCACGTTTTTGTTTTGCAGAAATATAGACATTTTGAATGCGCATCTTCCCCAAAATACTTGTTGTTTACGATCACGTAACAGGATTTCTCGGAAGAAATTGTTTGCAGTTCATTGCACTTCGGCAGGGACGCGTTCCCGTCTTAGCGTCCATCCGGGTATTTTCAAGACATCGTTGCCATTCAGGAGTAACTTTGATTATTATACATCTCAACTCTGCGTTGCGTAGCAAACGCTCGATAAAGCTCGATAAAGCTCGATGCTCATTGGCTGAGAGTTTGCTTTCAAAATTCTAACTGATTTTTGAAAGTCGTGTTTCTTGTCACTTGTTGGCTGGGGATTAAGCGTGAAGGTTGTTCTATAAAAACGGCGGACCTTCGGGTCCCACCGCGCTTTTTTTTCTTTCCTACGAGGCGTACCGCTGTCCTTGATGCTTAAAAAGTTCTCTGAAGCTTTCTCTCTTTACTGAGAAGTTTACCGTTGACATCTTTTTTTAGAGATACGCTAACTTAGCCGGTTCTCTATCTCAGAGAACGCCATCGATTTAACTCCTCCTAGGTTGCTATCGTCACTTCCAGCTTAATTTGGTATCATGCTCTCGATTTAATTATTCCGAAAATGCTATCTCTGTTTTCTTCGTCAGCGATTTAGACAGCTATCAGCACATCGGCACGAGATACTTTTTTATTCAAATGAAATGAAAGTCCATGTCTAACTGCTATTCCATTAAGATCAGAGGACTCTTTTAACACCATCTTCTTCGATAATGATAGCTTTCATCTGACGGTGCTTACTTCGTCATCTTAGTGCCATTTCTTTGCTAACGCCAAGCCTTCTTCAGATGCGGATTATCTTCCTCCATCTACGGTTCTGGCTGCCATCAGCATTAGTGCTCCTTCAGATGTTGCTTTTCTCCCTCTGTGAATCAGTCTACAAATGTTCTGATTTTAATTAAATTTCTTCAGAAAGAGACAGTAACGTTTAAGCGCCGTTATCATTACTAATGCCAAAAAAAAACTGTTACCAACTCTATTCTTACGCTGCATCAATCATTAATAATTATTAACAGATTTCTATAAATTATGAATACCCAAATCTAAGTAATCTGCTTCCAAATAACAATAATGATGTGCCATTTTCATATTTAAAGGAGCAGTCTGATGCTCATATCTTCTCAGTATAAATATAGTATTACATCACATAAATAAGTTTATGACTCCTCAGTGATCTAAAATATTTATAAAGTAATGGAATGAATATTTGATTGAATAATTGATCTATGAATATGTAGTGATAAGGTTAGCCAACTAAGTATTTTTCTTTATGTGTATAATTTACGTGCAAATCGTGAATAAAAAATCTATGTGTATCTTACGTCAGTTTCCTCTTTTATTGTCAAGAGTTGGGTGAGTGTTATTTTATTTTACTTTACATCTTAATCTAATAATTGAATTTTAAATTTAATAATCTTTTCCAAATTATTTAGTAAAAATCATTTAATTGTTTATCCGGCCTTATTCTTAAATTCTTTTGCTATATATTTCACTGTCATTTCGATTATTGGATTATTTTCCACTGTACGATCGTGTGCCGTGACGTTGTTTTGGATTGGTATTTTTTAAATCATTTCTTTAAATTTTAACCTCATTAAATTTTTGCTTCTCTATATTCCAAATTTAAATTTTCAATCTCTTTTTTTTTTTTTTTTTTACACCAATCCGAAATGACGTGACAGATATTTTTGATCAGTCTTTATGATAAGAAAGTCGCTATAATGGACTGTCATTAACTCCGAGCACTGACTGTATAGGTACTGTGAAGTTGTTTTTGAATCAAGGAAATTAGAAATCCAAACTTACATGGAAATTCCAAGTTTGTAATATTATCACATAAAAGATTATCTCCCTTAAAAACACTAGATCTACACTTGCGAGAGCAGTGATCCATTAAGGAAATTTTTGAGCACTTCACAATTTTTTTAAATCTTAAAACAGGACCCTTTGGAACAATTTTCATCCTAATTCACAAAAATTTTCACTTTAAAATAGAATCCGTCAGAAAATTTGTCATAAAAATAGACTTTTCACAAAAGTTTAACATCTCCAAACTTAACCTTTCATAAATTTAATAATAATAAAAAAAAACTGACTTACCACAGATCAAAGAAGTTGCCAGAGAGTTATTATATAGTTTTTTTTTTTTTTTTGATTAAAAGATTTTGTTAGAAACAAGATTAAACAAGAACCAGAATATAAGTAAAATTTCAGAAAACAAAATTATGATTAATTTTTTTTACACACACACACACACACACACACATACACACACACACACACATATATATATATATATATATATATATATATATTAAGTAGTAGTAAAAATAAAACATTAATTATTTAATAATAAGTCTATAATATATATCAGTGGATTAATACAGCTGGTAGCAAATAGCTCTTTGTTTTAAAATAATATCTCTTTTACATAATATACTCTCGTTAAGATTATCTAAAATGCTGTGCAGTATATATTAATACTGTGTAGATTTATTCATATCGAAGGATTTTATTCGAATTTAATGTAAAACTACAAGATAGTATGTTTTTTTAAAGTTTATTTATATAATTAAATCTAATGAAGTGAATATGTAACTAATAAAGTGGATTTGTAACTACATATTAATTAAGAATAATTATAATACCAACAGATGGCGACACTTTACCTGTCAGGTAGATGAGGATTATATTGTTAATATTATGTTTAATTTAACTATCAGGCATGAAAGTGAGGAACAGAAAAAAAGGCTGAACTTTTTCGACTTCATACGCCAAATTTGGAGAAAAAAGTAGGGAGATTCTACTATGGACATTTTCTAGAGTAGAGTGCAGTTTTAAATTTTACATAAACAGGAAAATTACAAGGAGAAAAATAGATAAATAAAACAGATTTTTTTTAAATGGATGTGTGTTAAATTTTGTAAATCTCAAAATAAAGGTGTCTCTATTGAAAAACAGGAGACTTGGCAAGTATGGACAATACATCAAATCTTAAAATTCAGTCATGTTTGAATAAAATAAAATATATATATGATTATCTTATCTTTTTTCATAACCCAAAAAATAGCAATAATTTAAACTTACCAAATGTAAGGACAGTTGAATCAAGATGCAATGAAGAAAATAGGAGTATGTAAATCAAAACAGTCTGTTGAATTTATATAAAATAAGATAAACAGTTTTTTTATACCAAATCTTATTCTGTGGTCTAAAATTATCAATACAGTTGCATCTGATTAAATATGAACACAATGAATCTTGATTAAATAATGGGATAGAAATATTCTTGGATAAAACATTTATAAAAGATAATTTATAATTAATGTGTCTTTGCTTTTTTGAGTTTTTTTTTAACAAGCTGCTCTAATTTTCTTTTATGAACAAGCCTGCTATTATTTTCCCTCTCCTGAACTATCTTATCTGACAAGTTTTTACTACTAACATTTTTAGAAATATTCAATTCTTTTCTTTTCCTTTCTTTTTCTTCTTCTCTTTCTTGAATTTTTTTTTATATTCTGAATAAGATGATTTCATATTGTTATTTAAATGTTTATCTACAGGATCATTCAAGGGATTGCTTTTCTTGAAAAATTGTAAGGCTGACTTTTGCTGACTTTGAAGCTTGTACTTGACAGTTTGTATGGCAGAAAAGGTCTCTATTTTCATGTTCCCAGATTCTTTGTCAAGAATATTCCCCATCATACTAAATGAACTTTCAACTTGTGGACCATGAAAACAACTCAGGAGAGCCAACACCATTTTTGTTAGAAAAGGAAATTTATTAAGTTTTAAGAGTTTGGCCCACCATTCATCAATTCACATACTTTCCCCATTTTCACTGCAATATGATGGCAATGTTTTATCCACTTGATATATATGCACTTCTCTAGAATATTCTTCCTCTTCTTCCTCTGATAAAATATTTTTTACTAAAGTTGGCAATCTTTTCAATCTATTTAATGTCATAGAATGTCCTCTAGCTTGTGGATCTATAGCAGACAAACACTTTATAAGTGGATTCTTCAAGGGCAAAGTCTTTTGTAAATATTTCCCACACTGTGTATATGCATCTTTTACTTGCCCTAAAAACGATTGCACAACATCATCATTAATCTTTCCTATAATTAATTTTTCTGTGGAAGCTCCCAAAAACATTTTGTGTTTTTCTAGATAATTTTCTTCCAGGGAGATATCCAATTCACTCAATTCCTTCATTGATCTGTCATGAATAAATTCTTGTTTTATAAAACAAGATAAAAAATTTAAATATAACTGCTCTTGCTTGTCATATAATTTATGAATAAGTGGCTCCTTAGTCTGGAACAAACAAACATATTGTTTAAGAAGGGGAAGAGCAGCAGTATAAAAATGCAAAATCAGTTTTGTCTTCCGGATCTGATAAAATATTTTTTGGATAATTCTCCTTTTCCTTTCTCTTCCATCTAAAGTAAGCTTCTTCTGAGCTAAATATTTTTGAACATTCTTAATTTTTACTTTGCTTTCAGAGCTGACATTTTTTTGCAGGTAAATTTTGCATAATGAAGAGAAATAAATTGTTTTATCCGAATCGTTCAAAAACACATAATAAAATAGTGCAAATGCATCTAACATCCTTAAATTATTTAAAGCAGCATCATAGCATGACAACCATCTGTGATTAATCATGTCAGTTACTGATGTGTATTTAATTCCCAGTATCGTACATATTTCTTCTAGGCTTTCCCGTTGATCAGATGACCATCTAAAATCAGTATAAATATCTGAGAAAAAATTTTCTATGTACCTTTCAAAAGGCTTACAAAACTTCTTCAACGCATTATGGATATGATGGCAAGAATCACCATCAATATCCAACAAGTGAGGGGTTTTTTCTCGCACTCTCATTTCAAGGCCTGATTTTGGGCCTCTCATAACACTACATGAATCCATTAAAATTGACATCAAATTGGACCAAGGGATATTAAGTTGATTAAAGAGTTTGACTAGTTCCTCAAACAATGTTTGCGCATTAACTCTTGGCACACACACACTGCTCAAATGTTCAACAACCACTTTGTTAGCCTTGGGACAAAAATAGCTTGCCAAAATTGATAACACTCTTTTGACATTGCTGCTCGTAGCTTCATCTATATTTAATGAAAACTTCATCTCTCTTAAATTCCTTGAAGTTTCTTGAAAAAAAGTCTTTGCTAAGCCAAGTCTCATTTTATATGAGGCTGTTGTCCTTGCCATAGACAAATGATTTAAAGCCTTCTTATCAGAAGCAAGAGTCTTGCTCAGTTCTATAAGTACAGGCGACATAGTGAATGGCAAATTATTCTCTGCCAATACTCCTAGTACCAAACACTGAGCATTTGTAACTCTGTCACATAGTGGTACATTTACTGGCATTTGTGGAAATTTTGAAATATTGCTCTGACATGACGTTGCAGCAGATTGAGGAAAAAAATCGCTTGGCACTGTATAATTAGATAGCTTAAGAAGTACTTTATCCACATGTTTTTTCCTTTTAAGGTGATTTGATATTGAAGTAAATCCTTTGCTGCCATAGTAAATTAAATCATTGCAAAGTTCACAAATGACTTTTCCACTTATGTCAACTTTTTTTATGGTTTCACCTGTAGTAACTTTTGTCCCATCTTCATCAATTTCAACTTCTTTGTTCAGCCAGTCAAATCGAAATTTATTTCTTTCAAGTTTATCACATAAACGAGCTTTATGCTCAATGGACTTGCCATTGTATTTGAAAAATTTTAGTTACAAAAACATTTAAAACATCGGGGGAAAAAAAAAAAAAAACGCAGTCTAACACATTTTTAAAATAATCAACTAGAAAACAAAATAATCGTGATTTAAATCTGAAACATTTAGCAATCTACCATATTTAATTCATCATCAAAATATCCTCAAAGCTCTATGCACGGGCAGTACAACGCGCACAAACAATTCAACAGATAAAGAAAAAAAAAAAAGCTAGGACGGAGACACAAATATATTCCTTCCCCTAATAGAACGAATGTCTTGATAACTCATTGGTTGATATTGATAGTAGCCACAACCCATCATCTCTTAGGCAATTAATTCTCCATGCTATCTGTCAAACAACAGGGAGTACACGCAAACGATTTTTTTTTCAAAACTACGATAAACAAGATTCACTTACATCCTCAGAATTCTCACCTTCAAAGAAAAAAAAAAAAAAACAGGTGGTGATCACAAATTGCAGATGTTTGGTTTCAGATTATAGCAATTAGCAATGAAACCATTAGATAAGTTACATTTACAAAAACATCCTGCTTTTCTATTATGGCAATTAACTATACCTCCTTATTTTACCAACTTCCCCAAATTCATTCTATTAAACTCTTTGAAAGAAAAAAAAAAAATTGGCATCTTATTCTACACTGAAAATTTAATACAAATTCCAAAATCATTACACTTCAAAAATAATTTTAAACTACAGTTTCAACGTACGCACCGCTGAGTTTGTTTGCATGAAACGAAATGCTTTTTCTTAGCATAATTTATGACCTGGCATACACTACAACATCACAGTAGTGAGAATCGAGCCTCGAGTGAGAATATGCTTAACAAGCAGTAAAAATGGTAAACACACCTAATATTCTAAAATGAAAAATTAGTGCAAATTTCGTAGACACCGCGGCATTTCTTCTATAAATAACAGTATATTTCCGTTTTTTAAGGCAAAAATATAATTTCTCCGTGTTGCATTTTCATTTATTTCAGAAATTTTATATTCATCAATTAATATTTATAATAACAATGATAAAAATATCAGTCTTAAAGCTCTTCTAATTATAATTCACAGTGCCTGATTTACGGCAGGGTATTCGGGGCACGGGCCCAAGGCCCCCAAGTGCTACTGAAGATTTTTCAATTATTGGCCAAAATCTGATGAAGTTTTAACTATAAAGAAACAAAATTAATATGAGAAAAATCTGTTTATTATTATTTCCATTTGAAAATAACTTTTTAAGGGCTACATTACTCATGTGAAAACACCTGTTCGCTAATGTTAATCCTATGGAAGCAATTTTTTTAAATATCTCGTTTGCATTTCAATATTTTTTTTTCATTGGATAGTTGAGGTTGATCTCTACAAAGGCCGTTTTTTACTTTGTCGATTTTGTTTACAGGTTTTTTTTTTTTTTTTATTAGGATACTTTCACTTTCAGAACCGATTTCGAAAAATCGTGTCAGCGAGATAGAACACTTAAGATTATGAGGATGTTATAAAAACTTTTAATGCTAAAAAATTGAGAAGAAAATTTATGAAAACATTAAATATCACAAAATTGTTAAAGTCAGTAGTGGTTATCTTAATAAGTACCACTTTCAATAATATATTTTTAAACTCAACGCTGCTGTAAACATGCGTGCAAGGGGACGTGCAAGCATCTGTGTGCCCAGAGCGCATTTGTCAATCGGTCCCCGATAATTCATAGTTAGTAAGGTTATAGTTCCGGGTTTTGGGTTATATCCGAAAATTTTATTTGTAGTCAACCCAAACTAAAATATTGACCCGAAATTTGACAAACTTTAACCCGAACACCAAATGTAAGAATATTCCTCATTTACCTCACCCAGACCCGTAAAAGTGAAACCTAACGTGGTCTGAACACGAAACAAATTAAAGTCAACGGTACCCGAATCGAATCTGACCCGCAAAATGTAAACAAAAGTCAAACTGATCCGAATCGAATGCGACCCACAACAAAACAAATTACTGCCAAACGAATCTGGACCACGGGTCAGGCCAGGTTCCAGTACAATCGGGTTACCCAGGGCTTAATTTGCGCCGGTACTTCTCTATTTTAAGTAAAAATTTAAATATTGCCCAGGATTCACCGGAGCTCATAAACAGTTTGATCCGGAGCCCAGTGCAATAATGCTTCTGAAAAACGAATCCTAAATAACACTTTCCTTTCTCTCCCATCTCCAATATTTTGCCTTCTTTGGTTTCGAAACAATTATAACTGACGTAATGTGTCGCTCACGTAAGAGATGGAGATGAAACAGGCTCGATTTTTATATCAGTCTCCGGGTTTGGACAGGCTCGATCTCAATCTGTCTTAAATTCAAAATTTTATTTATTTCCATTTCAAATCATTTTAATGCTATTTTGATCAGAATAAAGAGTAAACAGAAATGGTCTTTTTCTATTCTGCACAGTTGCGAACTATTAATTTTTTGTGTTAACACTCTTTCCGAATCATAATCCTGAGCTTATTTAATCGCAGAATTCTGCAATTAATTAACATTAAGATTGGGCAAAGGTTTCTATTTGGAAGTAGTAATAACTAAAAAAGTGGAATAGTTGATAGCTAAGTGTACGCAGATAAATGTATTTAAAATTTTTATTTTGCTAAATAAAAAAACAATGCTTTAAATTTTGAAAATAATGTATGAAATATGAAAAGGCAGATTCGAGTGACGGAGGAGGTAAGGGGGGGGGGGGGGTACGCTAAGGATGTTAGTACTGCAGGAATATTAGGGCTCCGGTACTTTTTTTTCCTTAGAAATTAAACCCTGGGGTTACCGAACCCAATGCCTCTTAATTCGTAGTACCAATCTTTATGAAACAAACGGCAATCAAATTTGTAATAAATGCATTAATCTTTATTTTTGTATGTCCAAATATATGAATGAATACATATGTATTCATTCATATGTATTATTTAGAAAAAATTCCTGAAATAAAATTTCTAACATATTAAGCAAGTTATTCTAAAACGGTGATTTTTCGTTGGAAAAAATTAAAAACTTTTAGCATGAAAATGATATAGCTCTGAAAGAAAGAAAGAAAAAAAAAAAATCTGAAAGATCAGTAGCAAAGCTCTTATTTACTACCGCTTTAAAACACCTCAGTCCAGAATGAATCATCTTTATCTGCAGATTTTTTCCACCGCTATTTACTTCCGCATAAAGATGACCTTTGACCCAACAACTCATTAGCAAACGCACACCATTCCTCTACTCCTCCGAAATCATTCGCAAAACTGCTTCCGATCTTAAAGTCTAAAAATAGATTTTCACCCCACGAAATACGCCGCTCCACACACGATTACTTTCGATCTAGGGAGCATCCAATTTCCGATTTGAGCTAGCGAAAAGTCCGACTAAACATCATGACCCCCCCCCCCCTCCAAAAAAAAAAAATTCTTTGCATTTTTGCATCGATCCAGAAAATGGCCAAAATCGTCCTCAAAAAGGCGGAACTCTTTCATGCCTGAACTATAGAGGGAGCTATTGCTTGTATATTAATTTTACTTTCAGGGTTTAAAATTGAATGTAGTAATTATATATTCATGGATATAATTTTGTTATAAGTGTATTATTATCAGAATAATTTTGTGTGATTTTGAATCATTTTGTGTTGGGGTGTCATCGATGGGGTTGTGTTTAAAAGAGTGTGCTCTCAACTTGTCTTTCAAATCATTTCTCTCAACTCGACTAAATCAACATGTATGATGCGTGCCATGTGGACATGGATATTATGCAGAAGTTATGATATTTTAAGGATTCTAGATTATTATTGTGTGTTAGGTATTTTATCTACACTTTACGTGTTCTTATTTCCAATTTTAAACTGTTATCTGGTGGTAATTTCGTGAAGTGATATATAAAGTTTTTGAGATAATCGATGTGAGTAAGATATTTTATATATTCTTAATGGTTCTTTATTTCCAATTTAAATATTTCCAATTGTTGTCTGGTAATAGTTCAGTATACCTGGATGATTCTACTGTTCTTAGCATTATGCCAGTAGAATTATGAAATACTGAACTATTTTTTAAAACACATGTGGGTGCATCCAGGCTGATGAGTACATGTACATGTGTTTTTTCATATCCATTTCATATTTAATATCCAATTCATATTTAATTCTCTTGTGGTCCAATTTTAAATTGTATAAGGTTCATATTTAATTTATTAATCCATTTGTATTTACTTAATAGCAACTCCAATTTATAATTTATTTTTTTCCCCTTTCTGTCTTTTTCTTTTTAAATATTATTCAGGTATGAGTAAATTAAGCCTATTACAATTGAAGCACGAGCTATGGTAATATTATGATTGCACATGTTAAATATTAGATATGCGGTATTCTGTCTACACAATATCATTAATTATCTCTTTGGAGATTTAAGTAGAATGATAATAGAACTTGATATGTTTTTGAAATTCATAGATATTATAATTATATATATATATATATATATATATATATATATATATATATATAAAGCTTCACAATTTTACAAACACATCACCCTGTGGGAAAAGTCTAGACAGGCCCTTGAAGAGAGGCATAAAGGTAAGTTTTAATTATTATCAGCAAATAATAAACAGATGTAATGTCTTCGCTTTACCTTCTCCAGCAGTTTCTTGACGTACTGAGCAGACATCTTTCTGCACTGGGAAGATTCGTCATTCACAAGCCTCACTGACGGGGGCACCAAGAAAAGGGCAGCATGCTGTTTCAAGATTTTCTGAAAAATTAAATTACCGAGTGTTTTGCAAAAGCATAGAAATAAAAGATTAAACAAAAACAATTTATTAATTATTATTTTATTCAGTACTTTTGTATTAGCTACATGCTAATGGGAAATCGCCAAAAATTTCATGATTTATGACAACCTTTATGATTTTGATTGCTTCAGTGTGTAAGTGTGTAGTTCAATTACATTATATGTTTAATGAATTTTCAAATTTGTTTGGCTAAAAAAGTATTTTAATCTGTCAATTTATTCTGATTGTTTGAAAGGGTATAAAATGGAAGAATCTGGCATAATCTGGTTCCATCCACTGTAAAGGGAATCACAAATGTGATTTCACT
Organism: Maratus michaelseni; assembly: GCA_963931845.1. NCBI lineage: Eukaryota > Metazoa > Arthropoda > Arachnida > Araneae > Salticidae > Maratus > Maratus michaelseni. The sequence goes on from OZ007599.1 coordinate 31,788,698, forward strand.
GATCCTGAAACTGGCATGCACATGCAAAATTTAGAGTACACCTAGGAAATGCAAAATGTTGAAAGAAATCATTTTAAAGACAACGGCTGAAGATTTTTTTTTTCCCTTGCCTCCAACAAAGAATCTTTGTTGATAGGAATGAGACTAATACAAAAGTACAAATTATTAATATTAATTTACATTTAGAGAACTTATATTTAAAATGTCTACTCAGGAAGTTAATATTTTTAACTTCTTTTTTTTTTTTTTTTTGCTCTTCTTGACATTTTTTTAAATTATTTGTTAAAATATTTCTAATTGAATATATAATTTTGTGAGTTAAAATCTTTGTGAAACTGAGTAAGATTTTAACACTTTACATAAAATTAAGTACATATTTTAGAAATAGTTTGACAACTAACAAAAAAGAGACATATTTTAAGAATAATATACCAAAAAAAGAAAAAGAAAAGTAGAAAATAAAAATTTCCTGAGGAGATATTTTAAAAATATGAATGCCTCCCATGTCCATAGAAACATTAGTGAGGGAAATTTTGAGATCTCAGTGATCAACAGCCTTAATGCAATTCCTTTAACTAGGAGCATTGAGAAAATAGAAGGAAAAAAAATCGCAACTGTCCAGCAACTTACTGAATATTTCAATTTGTTCAATATTTTATGCCATTTGATGTATACAATCAGAGGCAATTTTTCTAGTATATTTGTAAACAGAAGCCATTGTTTCAATAGCAAGGCTCATGCAGAATTGAGAAGAAAAAATCCAAGTGAGTCTAGAAAAATTCTAAGGAGTCCAAGTATTTTAAAGGACTTACCGTAGGTCATGCACAGGTGCCCTCTTATATTTAATGCCTCGTTTGGAGAGAAAAATATGGGAAAAAAACATTTCAAACAGATTTTATAGTTTGTGCAATAGTTAGTTCTAAATTTGCAAAGTATTCACAATGGTTTGATGAATTCAAATGAAAAATAGCCAGCCAATTCTTTTATGCAGTGGCTCATGGTCATACATAGTGGACAGTCAAATCTTAAACATTGATTATGTATTACATACATCTCAATTTGGAAGAATAAAAACACACGGCATATAAAAATCCAATATCTTAACTTTTTTTTCCCCCTTTTAGTATCCCCTTAGTAATCACTGGATCTTTATCTTTGTAAGAATAATATTTTTAATATTTTACTTCTCTTTAAAGTGAAAGTATTTCATTCCATAACAATGACTATACTTACCATAAAATCCTGAAAGTAAGCTCCCCTCCCACTTTTAAGCAATTTTGATTTTCTTTTCCATTCCCAAATATAAGCTCCCCCCCCCCCCCCCCACAAAAAGATTGCACAAAAAATTGATTTTAAAAATCCAAGGAAAAGATTTTTCAATTGTTTGAAAATTTTGGCAGATTTCCACTTTTGCTTTTATCTTTTGTTAATGAAATTCACCCCCTCCCCCTCCCACATGAAAAGTCTGATTCCCTTCTCTGTCTTCCCAAACACAAAAAGTTCAAAATCTTGAGAATCTTAAATTCTTCTGACCTTTTTGCTGTTCACTAGTAATATAATAAGTAAAAAGTCAGTCCTCCAAACTACAATCTCTCCCTCCATCCAAAATTTTTGTTTCCCCCTCTCCACTCCGAATACTCTTTTTAATTTTTGTAAAAACTATTTATAAAAAAAATCTTCTGTCCTATTTGTTGCTCTCTAATAACAATAAATAAATAACAAATCATCTAAATTACAACCCCCTTCCTTTGAAGTTCATATTACACCCTCATCCCCGAGAATACAAAATTTAAAATTTGTAAAACTCTTATTTGAAGAAATCTTTTGTTTTATTTGTTGCTCTCTAGTAAAAATAAATCTCGTCAAAAACGTCACCTGTAAAAAATGAAGCCAAGTCTCGTGACTCATTTACCGTAAAAAGTACTGAGCCAAGTTTAGCTATCTTATTAACTCTGAAATTTTCATTCACAAATCACTCCTAGTCTCTACATCTATAGTTAATTATTATTTTGTGACTTGGCAATTATGCAGCACAAGGAAGTTATTACACCTTACTATGTTATGGGATGGGATAATTTAATCAAGGCAAATTATATACACACAGGGAAGTTATTATACCTTAATATGTTATAGTATTATTTGATTAAGACTAATTATATACATAACATTCTCGTGCTATGTAATTGCCAAGTCACAAAATAATAATTAACTAAAGATGTAACTAGGAGTGATTTGTGAATGAAAATTTCAGAGTGAATAAGATAGCTGAACTTGGCTTAAAATGTTCTTTTTTAATTGGAAACTTAATTTTCACAACTTAATTATCAAATCATTTTAATTAATTCCCTATTTAATCAGTGTTAAATTTTTTGACTAAGAACTTTTAAGGATCTTTAAAATTGAAAAGTGAAAATAAGAAGTTCTTAAGGGCTCTCTAAGGACAGTAAGAATCTGGTATAGTTAAGAAATTCTAATTTCTAAAACATATCTAGAAGTAAAAAGAACACCAAGACTTGCTATTTTCTTACCTGCTTGAATTATCTTATATCTCTTTATAATAAATACATTGCGAATAAGTGTGCTATGTTTTACTATGATATGCTTGATACTATATTTTGAGAAAATAATTTAGAAATCCTAGATAATTTGAATAGTTATTTGGCATGATTTTTCTAAAATCTATTAAAATTTGACTAAAGAAACATGTGTAACAATATAAAAATGTTTTTATCTTCCTTCATGTTGCCATATCTTTAAAATAAACTAAGCAAAAATTTAAATTTTTGCTAACAACTAATTTTGAACCTTTAATATGTGGTTTTTACATCCAAATGAAACATCCTATAAAAAATGTTAATTTGCATTAGTAAAAAATTAATTTGAAATTCGGTGTATGTCTACTTTTAAGTACACTAATAAAAGTGTTTGTTAACTATTTCAACACAATCCACTTATTTATCACCTAAGCCATCTTTTTAGGATAAAAAAAATCAGGAGTGGCTAAATTTTCTAAGTTTTGATAACAAAATACTCAACAAATGCTGAAATTATTGTTTTAAATGAACCTATTTCATTGATTAAGGATGAATTATCTTCATCTCTTTATATTAAATACATTCTGAATAAGTATGTTATGATATGCTTGGTTCAGTTTCTTAAGAACCTATGTAAAATTGAGGCAGTGAACAAACATTTCTGATAATTACTCTATTTGACAGTTTCTCTGCTTCTGAACATATTTGTAACACATATCTTTATTCATAAGGCCAATGCCAGATTCAGCCATCTAGAGAACCTTAGGTAATTCAAGTCTCGAACTGCTCTTTCTAAACTAGATTTTAACTTGCACTGATTTCATGAATACAGTTTCAAAGTAATCCATATTAAAATAAAATAGAATTTAAAAAAAAATTATAAACATTATATTCCAATTTTTTACCTGTAACAATATTTCACAATTAGGATGTTTTTACTATAAAACAGACAGTTGCTTACACTACCCCCTACTGATTTAGAAGAAAATAATTTAAAATAGGAATCATGCAAAGAAATATTAACTTTGAAAAAATTAAATTGTTTCACCAACTGGACATGTCTAACTGAAAATAACTTTAAAGCTCATAACCACAATAATACATTAAAAAAAAATATGACAATTTATTACATACACAAAGTACTGCCAAAATGTATTTAAAGTAAAACAGGAAAATAAATCTTATAATGTTGATGAGGAAATGAGGACATTGATGGTCATAATGGAATATTAATAGTTTACGCAATAGAATAAACTTATAAAAATGCTCCAATGCAAAAAAAAAAAAAAAAAAAAAAAAAGAGAACGATTAAAATTATTAAAACTGTTTTTTTTTAGAACATAATAAAACTGTGTGGGCAACGCAGTCACTTGTCGCAACTGGCAAAAAAAAAAAAAAAAAAGTGACAACTGTGTTTCTATTACTTTTCAAAATTAACTCATTAACTGAGTTGTAATTATTCTTCCTCAATCAATTTTTTAAATTCTTGGTTAAATAATGTGCGCGAGAGAAGAGGGGAGGGTACACATATTTTTTTTCTGACAATTGCTAGCTACCAGACTTTTTCTTATATGTAGAGTCTCAGGGCAAGAATAAGAATACACACTGAAAAATCAAAAAGACATTTCTTAAACACAAAGCAGAGCAAACCTTACAGCAAATGACAATCATCTCGAAATTTTCTCCCTGACCCATTCCCAGAGAGGCGTACTTGTTGATGAGGATGAAAAGCGACTATGACTTTCTTCATGTGCTCTTTGAAAGAAAGCAGTGGGTTCTTGTAAAAAGGCAGTAAGCAGCGGAAGGCCAAGGTTATCTGAAATAAGAAGCAAATATAACTGTCCATTAAATTGTACAACAATGAAATTGTTTCTGAAGTAAAAGTCTGCAATTAACCACACTGTCTGGTTATGTGCATACAATATGAACAAAATAAATGATTTCAAGACTGCACTTATGTAGAGCAACTAAGAAAAATGATTAGATGCCACAGATGTCCTATTATTTAATCCTATTACGGAACCCTAAATATCACCATGACAAACTTATATTGGCTCTTATTTCAGGAATACAGATGTGCAATATTAAGATTTTTTTAGTTTTTACTATTATACTGGCAATATCACCTGTAGTTATACAAATTTTAGCAGAAATTGTTTTCTAAAAGCTTCAAATATGCAAATCTAAAAATTTCAGTTCATTCTGCAAAGTAGTTTTTAAGTTATCCTTAAAAACTACCCACAGTGCAATTTGTTTTGCTGCAATTAAAAATAAATGTAACATTAGGAATTGAAAATTTTACATTTTTGTAATTCCTAAACTTCTTCACACTGAATGACACTGTTTGGTATCAGAAGGGGAAATTAACTGCCGAATCCTAATAGGATGTAAAAGTAGGTGTTTTGGTTGAAAACTTCAAAGTTTGCTATAATTCACACTATAGAAATGGTCCCATTGTAACAGGGTTTCAGATTGGTGTAAAAATTAAAGACTGAGAAATATAATTTGGAAAATGGTGAGGCAAAATTTAATGAAGTTAAAATTTAAGAAATGGATTAAAACCGCCAATCCAAAACAACGTCACGGCACACAATTGTATAGTGGTGATTAATCCAATAATCGACATGACAGTAACAAATTGCAAAAGTATTTAAGAAAAGGCCGATCAAACAATTAAATAAACTTTACTAAATAATTTGGAAAAGAACGTTAATTGAGAATTTGATTATTAGATTAAAGATGCTGAAATATAAAATAGGAAAATGACAACTCACCCCTGAGGAAAAGAAGACATTGAAGATTATAAACACACTAATTTATTTATTAGCACTTACGGAATATTCACAACAACAACTTTCACATAGGTTGGCCAACCACAATACTTACAACAATATTAAGCTTATACAGAAGTAAGATAAGGATTCATTATCATATTGGCAGAAGATTCTAAAGTCTTTAAGTTTATACATCAGTTTGACATTGTTTTAAGGTTTTTAAGAATATATTGTAGAGGATTTAATTTTAATGATATGTGTCTTCTGCTGAACTTAAGTTAGAGCACTAAAACTTTATGTAGAGGCACTATAGTTCTTGAATGGTGTACCGCGCTGAGTCACATCGGTAGTCAGGATTACAAAGAGTGGCGTTGAATTTGATGGAAACTTGAAGATCGTGGAACTATTAAAAGGAATGGCAAAATGGATTATCGAAGTCGGGCTGGCAATATTCATTATTAAAGGACGGCGTTGAGTTCACCGGTGCTTGAAGATTATCATCTTTGTAAAATTAATTTAATCAAAGGATTCGGTAGGTTATGGAGTTGTAGATAGTCGGCATTCAAAATTCTTGCAACAAACTGTAACGGTTTGAAGAGTGTAGAAGACAACAGCGGTTATCGGTTTATCTTGGAAAAGTTAGGTTGTAATCATTTAAACATCAACTTATTAGCATTCGTAGATGCTGACCAAATCTTGCCCAAATGATATAAATATTGAAACAAACTTTGGATATAACGGTAGATTATATTAAAAATTGTGGGCTGGAATTTTAAAGACTTTAACAGAGTTTCCACTAATGAAGACAGCAGTAATTTTATCAAGGGATGAAGGCAGTGGTAACGAACTCTCTGCAGGACCCAAAGGCCCGCAGCTCAAAAAGAGAGACGTCCACCTTTGTTGCTCTCAGCTTAGCGACTCTCGAAAAAAGATGATCAAAAAGTAGTTAGAATTTTCGAACGCAAACTTTTCAGCCAATGAGCATCGAGCTCTCGCTATGCCACGCAGAGTTGAGATGTATAAAAATCAAAGTTACTCCTGAATGGCAACGGCGTCGGTAAAATACCCGGATCGACGCGGAGTTGGGATAGCGTCCCCACCGGAGTGCAATGAACTGCAAACTATTTCTTCGGAGAAATCCTGTCACGTGACCTCCGACAACAAGTATTTTGGGGAAGAAGGCTGCTCAAGATGTCTAGAATTTTAGCACAACAAATCACGCGAACTTTGAAAAGTAAATTGAATAAATAGAATTTCTTGCCATAACTTCTGAACTAAGTAATGTATTAAAAAACATAAATGGATTCTTGAAGTAAAAAGTTAGATCTATAGATTGAATATGGTTTTAAAACAAAATAATTAATATTTAATAATTATGATTTTCGTTTTTGGACTTAGAATATTTCATGGATGTTTGTATTGATACGCGAAAAACGTATCTTTCTTACTGAGATTACTTTTACTAAGCTTACATTAATGATTTTGTTGAGTAAGGCATTTGATTTAATGATTAATATTATTATTTAATAACAGAATAAAATTACTTTAATTGAATATTTGAAATTTTAGAAAGAAAAAAGGCTTTAAAGAAAAATGATTATAAAATTAAGTTAAGTAGTTATTTAAATTTAATTAATGAATTAATTTGCATAAATTAATACAGAGGCAATGTACGATGACATAACACCCATAAGCTGTTTTCTTTAGCGCAAATTGTAAGATGGCAGAGGATGAGGAGGAGGATGAGGATGACCACCTCGGGAATTCCAGCCTAAGCCTTAGAGTTTTGTAAGATGGCAGACAGTAAACTCAGCTTTTGAGAATTATATTTATTTCAACTTTTATTCTTATAAACAGTTGATTCTTGTAACCAAAATGGATAGCCATAATTTTTGCTTATAAGAATCCTATTTATTATTTCAGCTTTGATTCTTATAATCAGTGATCACTGTAAGCAATGGTTACTGTAATTTCTAAATAGAACAGCTTCTTTTATTTTTCTCCGTGACAATTAAGTTGCATAGGATGTTCTAATTTTTTAAATATTATTATTTTGACCATCTCTACATATCTCAAAACTAAATTTAATGGAAACGAAAAAGTAAAATCTGAAACAAAATTACACTAATCAATTATACTTTTATCATCATTACAATTTTTTTTTTTTTTTTGATAAATTCATTTACATTTCTGATTATTTTTATTTGCAAAAAAAGCATATGCATACAATATATAGAGTAATAAAGGTATTAAGCTGTAAAAAAAAAAAAAAGAGAGAGAGAAAAAGTAGCCAATTCAGCTTTTCTATGCTCCTATTCCTCTTCAGTACGTCAAATTCAGTAAGAATTATTTTTATATTGGAAACAATAACTTAAACAATTAGTGGAAAAATAACACCAATTGATAAAGTTATTGTTTCCAATATGAAAATACTTAATTCTTAAAATGAATTTGACTTACTGAACAAGAATAGGAGCATAGGAAAGCTGAACTGGCTGACTCGTTATTTGTTATATTGGGCCAGTCGGCCAGCTTAATTATTCTTTTTATTAGCCCAGCCTGGCCTGTTAAAAAATATTTTCTTTATTCTGACGGCCTGGCGAGACCTTTGCAGACTTCTAGAGTGAGTAAACATGATAACCTCCAAACGGTACTTTCAATTGAATCCCCGTTGGGCAAATAGATTATAAGCCACTGTCGCAAGAATGCTATAGATTTATGTACAAATCAGTCGATAGATTAAGTATTTAATTTGTTTTTATATCATGGTTTATACACTTGATAACAAATAAAATTCAAGCCCTTTTCAAGTATTTTCAAGGATTGTTTGAATATATATAACACTATATGCATAACAGAGCTGCCATGTTCCAAAGGGCAAAAATCAGGAGATTTTTAAAAAGAAATCAGGAGACTATTTTCAATGATTTTTTTGTTTTGTTTTTAAATGTAAACATAGAACAATAATAATTTAACTAATTTTAAATAATAATACATATGTATATATTTAAAAAATAATTAAAAATGATTTTAACTAAGGGCTTTAAAATGGTTTTAATTAAGCAAATGACATAAAATATGTTTCAAAACAATTTAAAGATTGTTATAAATACCATGAATGGTTTTGTCTTGTCATAAAAATATACAATTATAAAAGTTATGAATGATAATACTTTATTAATAAAGAAATTATTAATAACAAAGATAAAATGGCACATGATTATTACATTAAAAAATGAATTTATAGCTTTCAGCATAAAAGTACAATTAATTCATTGTTGAAAATAAAATTAATGGTATCAGATTTTATATTTAAGAATGAAAATTTGCTTAGCAAGAGCTACAAAGAGCCATCCTATATATTTGACCTGAACTACTATCATACCAAACACAGAGAAGAAATAAATGTCTGTGATTTTTCTAGAAAATTTAAATATAAAATAAGAATGAGAAAAATTGTGTTAAAAAATCAGGAGTATGAAAAATCAGCAGAAATCAGGAGTCTCCTGCCAAAATCAGGACACTTCGCAACCATGGGCCATTATAATGGCTCTAGAATAAGTGAAACACACGAGAAAGAATCACTATATTGTCTATTTCAAACAATTCTTATCGGATCTTTAAACACACACACACACACACACACACACACACATATATATATAAGAGGTAATAGAGGATTTTTAATAAAGAAAAGAGTATTTTACCCTTTTCACCATTAGGCCCATGTTTTTCTGTTCCTAGAAATCATGTTAAAATGGCTGTAGACAAAAATATTCTTAACAGAATTCTTTTTTGAACTGACGCGATATAAAAGATGATATAGCATCAAACTACAACTAAAAAAAAAATATATATATATATATATCCTGGGATTGACAAGCATACTTATGAAAATGCAGGAAAACCTTCAGACGGTGAAAGGATTAACTTAATAAAGTACATCTATGTCATTGAAAGAAATTTCATGCATCATAAAAAGTTAAAAAACACAGCATAATCATCTTTTTCCCTTTCAAAGAGGAAAAGGAACATGCTACAAGAGCAGATATAAAATTTCAAATGAAGTTTCTTTACATGATATTGCATTTTTAGCAGTACTTAAAAAATTCTTGTAAAGAACATAACTTTAAAATTAAAAGTAAGCTAGAGTTCCTTATTAAGCACTTAGCAATTAATTATCATAATGCATTTTGTACCTACAAACATTTTAAGATAAAAAAGAAAATGAATGTCACATAATTTACTTCAACACTTTCTTCTGTCACATCAAATAAAATTGGATGACCAAATTGCATTTGAAAATTCAAGGATTATTATTACATTAAAAATTTTTTCAAGCACTTGACAGTGAACTTTTCCTTTTCAAGCACTGATCATACTTTTTCCGAAACAACAACAAAAAAAATCCCTGATGGCTCGGCCTACAGGCATAGGTAGATTTCGAAGACGCAGACCGTGGGGCATTTGTTTGTTGGGAATTGTGGAAGAAATGACCTTTTTGCCATCATGCAGTAGTTGGAAACGCCCACTTCGAATCCTAACTTGTTTGCAGGTGGAGCCAGCAGGCATTTTTTTTGTTTTTAATTTTTTTTTTACTATAAGGGTTGGTCCTATAAAAAACTTGTCAGTACAAAAGTTTTAGATAATATTAAGAGGATTTATGATAAATTTAAGCAGATTTGATATTTTATGAATTGACGAAGTTATGAATTTTTTTCTTCTAAAACCCCCCTTTGGGGCCATTTTTAATGATATCAAAAATCTGTCATACATAAATTTTTGGCCCTTTTCCTAGAAGTAATAATAACTTTAAATGGATTCAATACGTATCATAATTAAGAAATTATGGGGTTTTTCTGTTTTCACAAAAAGGCCTCCCCATTCCCCCCCCCCCCCCCACTTGGTTCAATTTTGCCCATTAATGAACTTGACCGAGATTTTATGCCCCTTGATTTTATGTATCAGTTTGGAAGACAATTGTGCAGAATTATTGGAGTCCATAAAAAAGTGACATAGATAGATGGATAAAGTTTTAACTGGGGGTGGTTTTGGGTTCTGGGAGTCATAATCGTCGTAGATCTGCAAAAATTTTTCAAAAATTCCAACTTAGGGGAGAATGTAATAGGTAGTATTTCTTAAGAAATCTACCTTAAAAAAAAAAAAAAAAAACAGGCCTGCCATACAAAGCCTACGGGACAATTTATAATAGATAAAGCAAAATAGGACTCACTTTCACTTGATTAAATGTGAGGCACTGTGTAAGCAAGACAAAAAAAGGATCCAACATTTCCAGAATTTCTTGAGTCTCTCTGTTGAACTTGTCTCTTTTCAAGCAGTACTGTAAAATCTGAAATGAATGAAACATTTTTTGGAATGAGCAACTGGCTACAAAATAGAAAAAAACCTCACAGAAACTTACTGACAATCTTTAAGGGGTTGGTCAGTCAGATCTTAAACTTATGCGAGTGAAATGCATTCATATTTTCAATATACCTTCCCAGAAAATTAAAAATTTTTCTTCCTTTTTTCTGTGTACTCTTCTCACAGGATTTTTTTTTTTTTCCTTAGCTGTCAAAATATTTCTATAACATATAGTTAATTTAATATTTTATGTGCTAAAAACAAACAAGCTGCGAGTAAGATTTTAACACTTCAGAAAAAATTAAGCATATATTTTAGAAATATTTTGGCATCCTTTAAGTTTTAAGAAGAGTACACAGAAAAAAAGATGTCAAAAATATTAATTTTCTTTTATAGATGCTTAACAGACTTTTCTTTTATAGAGATATTTTTAAAAATAAGATTACATTCTACTACCATAGGTTTAACATTAATGAAAAGAATATGAGATCTGACTGACTAACCCCCTTAACTCTCTTCAAAAACATAAAGAGCATAAATAAAATTTTTAAACAGAAATTTGAATTTTCAAATTATTCTATTATGCATAAAAATACTGATGCTTTGTGTTTTAGCGGTACAAAAATCAAACTGAATTTTAAAAAATTAAAAGTAATTAAAGCACATTTAATTTAGTTAAAATAACAAGCAACTAACAAAAGAATTAATTATATAATACAGTTACTTTTAGGCATGTTTGATTCCAAAAATAAGAATTGTATTTAAAAAGTTCCTAAAGCATTAAATTAAGACTGCTTAATTATGGCACAACATCAGCAAATTAGACTTATCATGTATTGCTTTTACTAAAATGCAAACTAAAAAGCCTAAGATACAAAAACTGCCAAGTCTTACATGGATTAAATAGTCCAAATTCTTAAATTCAGTAATATGGAAATAATAGGACTCTATATTAAATAGGATGTCCTCACCATGCCAACCTAGAATCATTACCTATCATGGGATATCATTGAATTAATTTCATATGATAAAATTTAATTGAATGAAGAATGTGAATATAACTTGGTCATAGAGGTTTTAAAATGTGTCATATACATCCTATATGACTGTAACATCATACATGTCAGATAACTTGGCGATACATCTCGGTCGCTTGACGATTAATCCTCAGAAGTTGCTATAACATGAAAGTACCGATTTTGAAACATCCAATATTTTTCTTAATATCTTTTTAAAATTTGATTCGATTTTCATAGAATTTCACTTGACAAAATTTTGAAACGATTATATATATTAAATTTCAAACCATTCAGTTTGGTAGTTTTTGCGCTGTTATATGCTGAAAGACCAGACAATGACTATATGTTCTACATATTTATATAATTAAAAATGCACCTAAAAAAGTGCTGAAATGGCACAGAAACATATTTATTTGAGAAAATGCATAATTGAAAATGATGACAACAGAGAATCTAAGTTTGCCAATAAAATTACGGTGATTATAAAAATATTATATTCAGTAGTAGTACTAGCCTTAGGTGATATTTTAGGACATACTTTTTCCGATATTTCAGAACAATTTCAGGACATACTTGCTTGGCATACTAACCGAAAAAAACCCTTAATTCTCTATTCAATACATTTTTTTATCATAAATAGTATGATACACATTTTTTTTTTTTTAAAGCATACATTTAAAACAAAGTAATTTTACCAGCACCCTTTGATCAAGCTGCTAAAAAATTGTGATTTTTGCATTACTGAAGGTTGAAAATGTCGATTTTTTTCTTCACCCATCGACGAAAATTGTGATAAATTTTCTTTTTTATAACCCATTGGTATAAATTGTGATTTTTTGGGAGTGACAGACGAAAATAGCAAACTTTTTTAATAACTAATCGATAAAAATTGTGATTTTTGGTAACTGATCACCAAAGATTTTCTTGTGCAAATCGACAAAAATCACTATTTTTAATGATAGATGGAAGAAAATCATGACTTTTGTGATCGTTTTGCATCAGTAAAAAGGTACACCTACCCCTTATTTGATGATTTCAAACACCAATATAGCACAAAACTCGCAAAATTTCAGGATTTTTAGGACAGACTACCATATTTTAGGACTTTTTTTTTTCCCCAGGAATATCAGGAATTTTAGGACAAGTAAGAGCCTAGCATATTTCATATTTAATCGAGATCGTTTTGCATCGATAAAAAGGTACACTTACCCCTTATTTGATGATTTCAAATACCAATATAGCACAAAACTCGCAAAATTTCAGGATTTTTAGGACAGACTACCATATTTTAGGATGTTTCAGGATTTTTTTTTTTTTTTTTTTTTCCAGGATTATCAGGAATTTTAGGACAAGTAAGAGACTAGCATATTTCATATTTAATCGAGATAAAACACATGAATTATAATTATTAACAAGAAAGAAAAATCTTGCATCAACCAAAGATTATAAAACACTTTCCAACACATTTAGAATACATACTTTTATTAAATAAGATGAATGATGCCTTAGTAAATAATTCGGAAAACACATAACTTATTTGAAAACCATATTTCAGCTATTACTGTCTATGGTTGAAAAATATCAGAATACTTTTGTGCAGCCCTGTATGTGATCTATAGATTTGTATGGATGTAGTATGTAAAATCTAGTCCAATTAGGAAATGCACAGATGAAAGTACTCCTTTAGTAATTTCTCCAATTAGGTGGAAATATACTTGAATTCTCTTGTGCAGTTCTGCACGTCAAGTAATATCATATTTTTTCAAAAAATGAGTTAAATTTTAAAATGCACACAACAACTGAAAATGCATCCCCAGGAATTATTGATGACAGACAGTACAGCGTAACTGAATACTTTTGTGTATACCTGTGAATGAATAAACATTATGTACACCATATTCTTTAATAAGTCTTGTAGTGTACCTGAGTGATGAAAAGTTCAATTTCAATATTTTTGAAATAGTGTAACATCATTAAAATACTGCAAACGATTTTTCTCCCTAGACCATAATGTAAGAGAATTTCTTTAATTGCCCCTGTAAACAAAGTACACACTCCATTTTCAATACTGAACATACCATACGAAACCTCAATAATAAATATCAATTATATGACAATCTGAGTATATTTACATGAGTTAGAGCACAGACAGACAGACAAACAAACCAAATTCATAAATGCTTATCAACTATGTTGGAAAGTGTTAAAAACACAAAGAAATTAGTTGTTATGTTATTAAAATTTTTAACTCTCATTCAGTCACTCACTCATAAATAGGTACTTCTAGCCCTTTTGTTTCTGGCCAAAATCCATAACAAGTCTAACTTAAAAATTTTAAATAACATAAAATTGCAATTTTCAGAACAAGGACTTTTTACTCTCTATCTGTAGGACAGCACCTACTGTTGCAAAGCTTCTCTAAATCATATTTTTCTATTACTACCATTACTAAAGCAGGTTATTTAAAGACAATTATTTTTTCTGTGTAATCTCAAATCAATGGGATTATTATTCATTTACTAAAATGATAAACTGAATTCATGAGAGTACAAAATAAAGCGCAAATCTTAAATCTAAGATCACAACTATCTGACATTTATTTCCATTCATAAAGTCCTCAGATAGTCTTTTATTTCAAAGAATCAAACAATGTTTCCATACTTGTCAACTTCTCACAAAAAGATGAAAGTCAAAACAAGGAAGATGTGTACTATGTGACAGGTTTTGCAGTAATTATGAATTTTGACGAGCCAATTGTAAAATAATAATAATAATAATAAATCACTCAAAAAATACTATGCTCTATTAAAAATTCCCAAGCCTGATACTGACAGAACACAGTAGACAATTGTTGTTAACATTCTAAAATTATTTCAAGATTAATTTTCTCATTTGAAAATATCTTCTAATATAGAAATGTATTTATCTTAAATTTTAACTCATGACAATTTTTCGGGATTCTCATGTACCCTAAATTATGTTTAAAATAGCAAATTTTTTATTTATACCCGACCACTTGGAGAAATCTACAAATTTCACAATCCTTATTCATTTAAAATATCATTGCTCAAATATTGAAGAAAGACATGAGTTCTGCTTTACAGTCATTTGTGGAAAAGAACTTCAAACAGAAAGCAAGAACAGATAAGGGATATCCCACGCTTTTTTTATGTTACTAACGCTGACTGTCCCAATGCTTCATAACAACTCAATTCCATTTCAAACTCATTTTTAAAAGATTGTAAAATACTTCAAGAAACTAGGGACTACATTATTTTTCCTCAAATAGCAAGTTTCCTGTCTTTTTTTTTTTTTCAATTTGAGAATAAATAAAATTTTTACTTCGAGTCTGCACACTGGTATGGGCCTAGGCTGAGCCCACCTGATCTCTACTACATATAGCATATGATGAAGTAATATTCTCACACGAAACCTCTAAGTTTAGTTCCCAAGCTTACTTGTTACCAAAAAATTGGATATAACTAGAAGGAAGACAATGCTGTTTTACACTAGAAGTACACAGAGCCTCGGTGTCACCGGATTTCTTACTCATAAATCCCTTAAGGAGAGGCGATAATGTGGTGCCCTTATCGCTCATTTGGTATTTTTTTTCCTCGATATTTGGTTTTTTATTTTAATGTTTGATCATAGAAGTAAAAAGAATGTGGTAGATTTGTGTTTATTTATGGTCGATTATTTGCAATGTGGTGGGATTAAGGGGGGGGGGGGGGAGGAAGAGAGAGAGGGACACTTGATAATTATTCATTCAAGGCTATTTTTAAATTTATGTATCTTGTGATATCTGCTACAGAAACTTAAGATTAAAAAAAATAATAATAATCTGTTGCTTTTATATTTTTCTCAATATATTCAATTTGTATTACATTAATCAATATGCTTTTTTAATGACAATAAAGACCTCAGGTATAATTTATTTTAAATAACTCAAGAAAAACAAAAAATAAAATAAACTTCGTTCCAAAATCAGGTTAAATTTAATATATATATTTTTTGACTTTATTAATAAAAAGCTTACCTACCGTAATTTCGGGTAGATAAGCCGCCCTGGCGTATACGCCGCTACGTCCGAAAATGGTAAAAAAAAGCTGAAATTCCATTGTATACGCCACACCGGCGTATAAGCCGCACTTATTGTTAAAGTACTTTTAACTTACCAATAATCTTTTGATTTCTGTTTTATATTAATAATTGATTCTTTAAATCCATTTATTTCATGCTTTACAATAGTTTTTAACTCATATTTAGTTTACAAACATCGCACTCTATGCTTCATCCATTACAGGTATTCATTCTCCGCATATGGCGATATTCGATTCAAACGATAATCGAATGGCATAGTAAGCTTTAACTTCGACAGATGGCACCAGACAAATCTTTGTCTGATTCACTGATCTCGTAATATTAAATTAAAAATAAGACAAAAGAAAAAAAAAAAACTAGTACAACGATTTCATATTTAATTTAGACAAATATTTAAGTAATTAACTTACTTAATTATAATTTTGTACTAAGTAATGTAAATCTTCTGAATTTATTCTACTTATGTGTAATAGAATTGCAAATATCTTTGTACTGAATTATCATTTTTTTATTTCAGATTTATTTATTTATCAAGTGTTATATTAAGTACAAAAGTTAAAAATTAAAATATTTTACAATAGATTCAATATTTTTTCTCTTATGGCTGAACGTTAGTCCTGTAGATCTTGTGAAATTTTTTTTTAAGTGAAAATTTCACCTGCGGATTATACGCCGCTGGGAATTATACGATAATTTTTTTTTCAAAATCTTATGAGATTGACACTTGCGGATTATATGCCGACGCGGATTATAGGCATACGTTTCGTTATGCAAAAAGAAACCATGTATAGATTTTTTTCTTTTTTAATGAAATAAAAAGAACTTAAAATGGGATATTCTATAACATGCTTAGAAAAGCAATCTGAGTAACAGAAATAGTAAAGAGGAAGCGGCGATTACTTTACCAAATTCCCGATATATTTTGAGCAATTGCTATTTCTAATCCGTGAAGCATTTTTAATATTGTTTTTCAGATTTTCACTCTATAATATGTACATGATCCGATTTTTTTTTTCTGAAAAAATCGTTATTACTTCGTATACGCCGCACCGGCAGATAAGCCGCAAAAGATAAAATTTAACTTTTAAACACGTATAAGCCGCGGCTTATCTACCCGAAATTACGGTACTTAAGAAATGCAGCAAACATCCTCCCCTCCCCCACGAAATTGAACTGACAATTAATTTTGTTATTTATAGATATTTTCTCTTCTTTTTGGAACTGTCATATTTTTGAATATACAAGACATTGTTGAGGTTAAACTATAGTTTTCGACGACAACAAAGAACTTTAACACAATAACAATAATCAGAAGAACATCAGAGTGACGAGAGGTAAAACACAATGCCAAGTTTTTGCCAACAACAGTAGGGTTGCAGGCAGTTCAGGGGTTGATCTATTCCATCAGCCCCAGCATTGTCTTCCTTCTAGTTTTAATCCAGCTTCTTTGCTTGTTACTTGTTTTATCAGTGTTGAATTCAGGGGATGGCCTGAAGGGGACACACCCCCCTTGGAATATTAAAATGTCCCTCCTAGAAGATTTAAGATTTTGCGCTTATTAAT
Source organism: Maratus michaelseni (assembly GCA_963931845.1). Taxonomy (NCBI): domain Eukaryota; kingdom Metazoa; phylum Arthropoda; class Arachnida; order Araneae; family Salticidae; genus Maratus; species Maratus michaelseni. The sequence continues at coordinate 31,806,053 of OZ007599.1, forward strand.
GGTCCAGAAGTATAATCCCCTCCCCCAGAACTTTGCAGTGTCCCCCCGGAGCAAAATGTCTGAATTCAATACTATGTTTTACTAACCCCAAAGAGATGAATGGCTGAAAACACCTTGTTAGAGTTTGGACCTGTAATGTGACAGAGCAATGCATTAATCACCAAGTTACCAGGCATTGGAATTATTATTGCTCTATTAGAAAGTTAGTAAATAAACATCCCATTTTCATCATGGAGATATCAGAATTAATGTCTGAAAAGAATTTATCTTATTTGATTTCTATAACTTCCCTTCAGTTTTTATTTTTTCCTTGTGTCAAATTGCCTTTACATTATTTTGTATAACCATTTTTCTGCTACGAAAATTTAAAATCTGGAGTAGATCAAAATGCATCATTTGAACAATAAAATTATTGCTTTAATATTTAAAGAAATATATATATATTGATTTTTAAAATTGAGGAAAAAATAAATGGAAAACAGACATTAAGGAAGACATGGCGGATATGTATTTTTCCTTATCAAGTAAAAGAAAAACATTGTTAAATTGGGTTTTCAAAACATGATAGTGACAAAATGTAGTTGGTAGAAATAGGTTCAGGTAGCAAAACAATAAAATAACATCAACGCTTCTCCTATTTAAATAAGAAGATATAAGAAGCTCTATTTTTCAGCTCTTTAAGAATAAAAACATGCATTTCAGAAAAATTTGCAAAGTAAATAATAAACAAATAATAATAATAAAATAAATACAAATATTAATAATAATTAAGTTAAACCCTTAACTTCATTATTACAAATCCAATAAAATTTATACCTGAAGACCAAACTCCACCAAAATGTGAATGTTGGTTCTTTCACTAATTTTAAAGTGTGCAGATTTCTTTCTTTCTTTCTTTTTCTTTTCTTTTTTTTTTCCACACCGTGTTATTTAATATATTTTTTAAGAGTTCTTATTGTCCAAACCCTCTGAAATTTTTATAAGTCATAAATACAGTAGACTCCCTCAAATCTGCAACCCTAAAATCTTCAAACTCCTAAAATCCACACATCATTTCAGATTTAAACAATGAAACTTACAGTTAAGATGTAGGTGAAAAATTTAAGTTTTTTTAAATATTTTTATATAATTCTGCACACATTTTATATGGTCAACACATGACAGTCATGAGAGTCAAACTGATCATATATATTATTTCTGTTCTCAACATCCCTTTATCTATGCTCAACAATGAATGAGGTATCATTTGAAAGGTTTTTTAAGCGACTTTTGACATAGTACATTCACATTTTGTTAAAACTTGTTTTTTGATTGAAAATTGCTGTTCATTAAAAATTAAATCAGCATCTTTTCATAAATGAAATGAAAGGTTTCCTCAAATGAGTGTTGCCACAGAAATAAAATATCGCACTATAGGATGCTCAACAATGATTATAAAAAAACAAATAGTACAAAAAGATAAAGTATGATTTCTTCGCACAGATTTATTTTATATTTATGGTTAAAAGCAAAATTGAAATTGAAATATTTAAAAGAAAAAGACACAATTGATCAATCGAAGCAGTGGTATTTCATGTGCTGAATAAATAGTATGCTTTCTTATATTAGATTAAATTATATTTTAAAGACACTCAATTTATTTTTCTTTGGTTCATGTTTTTCAAGAAGCAGATGACGTCACCTTCTAATGCAGTTAAAATGTGATTGTTAATTTTTTCTTTTTCTCATGCATGTCTTTTGCTATCTACAACCAGTTTTTACTGTCACTTTGATGGAATAAATGAGATGATATCCTGTCTTGACTCATGTTGTTTGCAGATATTTTTATTCTTAATTTTTCTTTAGAAGTTTAAACCTGCATATAAAAAATATTATATACTGCTAAAAATTATTAGACTGCAGTGCGAAATCTGTGCACAAGTCCACTGGTTATTTACTAATCACCAAACATTATTCGTAATTTATTATTAGTTTTAAAGATTAAAATTAAGGGTGTTCTGAAATCTAAACTTGTTAATTTCTGACAGAAAGTCATTTTTATTCATAAAAACATAAAATTTCAGGTATTATTATTACAGTTCTAAGGAATTTAACAACATTTTTCCTCTTCCCATAACAGTAAAAAATGCACTCACTTGTTTTTCTCAGGCAGGTTGAAGTACTGCTTGGTGAAGGATTTGATGTCATCTCCAGATGTGATGGCAGGCTTCAAAGAAATCACCATGTCTGCGAGAGTCTGAAGCACAAGATCTTTCGAGATCTGACCATCAGCTTCACACAAGCAGCTAATAAGTTGGATAAAATATCTTATACAAAATTGGCACAAAATTTAAATAAATCAAATAAAACATCAATAACACAAGTCAAAAAAAAAATTAGTAAAGCAAGACACACTGTCAACCATTACACATAAAAGGGTACTTTTCCACTATAGGAGACTTAGCATTTTTTTAAAAGCTTGACGCAATTTGTGCTTCAGAAAGTGAGCCAAATGATACAAACAACTATGAAAACAGACTTTATGAACTTTTATGCTTGTTAACATATGAATTTACAATATTTTTCTGTTATATCAACACCACTCTAGAACCAAATGAAACATTTGAAAAAATTAACATTGTTGGTGTGAAAGTGATAATTTAAAAATTATAACAGTATAAAATTACAGACTTTAATGAATTATTTTATTAAATCAATACAAATACATACTTAAAATAAAAAGACAAAAAAATATTAAATATTATACAATAAAATATTAAAATAAAACTCAATTTAAATGGCTGTTTGTAATTATAAATGTCTCTAAGCATTGCAGTAAAAATTTCATTTTTTGAATAAATAACTCACCACATGAGCTCAATGAGGTAGGATTTTCAATAGGACAGGTTAGAATTTTAAATTATGTTATTTTTTATTACGCTATTTTGCAATGCCCCATATGACATCCAGTATTTGGTCAACAAAATTATATTTGTGATTTATTGTAAAATTTTCATAGCAGGCATAATGCAAAAATACTTTCTTTGTATATAATTCCACAGCCTTCAAACAATTTTATTGTAACTTCCAAATCGTTTGATAATTACCAGATGGCAAAATCCAGCTCAGCATCAGCAAAAAATGTAAATTATAACTTAACAAAAAATACTTTCAATTAAAAAAATAGCAAATTAAGATGTTTCGCATGGTTATGATTAAGTAATAATAATAATAATAAAAGATTCTCATTCAATAAATAGTGAGTCACAATGTTTCGCACGGTTTGCAATACAAATCCTTTGCAGAGTCAGGGTTGAAATAAATGGGCATTATCATGTTTTGGTATGAAATTAGTATAAAGGAAAAGTACTTAATTTATATATATGTATATTAATATTGTTTTATATATGCAATTTACTTCTGATATATATATATATATAAATAAATGGCTCCTTTATATTAAATATATTGTGTAAATATTGAAAAAATTGGCTTGTGTGTATGAAACAGTGAATAGGTTGCCAAAGGTTGAGGGTCCATAAGCGACAGATTTGGCCCAAAAGAGTTTGATGATTATATTTTATGTATGTGTTAGGGTAGGTCATATAAATTATAAATATAGAGTAGACAAGCCGAAAAGTTTAATAACAACATATTACATGACAAAGTAGACATGGCATTAAATATTTTAAGATATTAGAATATTAATTAAACATGGGATAAACAAAAACTTTAAAATATTGTCAAAACTAATTAATCAGACTATTCTGTGACAGATTGCTCACTTTCTGACCAATGGGAGGTAGCAGCATCCAGAACATAATCCCTGTAATCAGCAGTGTGAGGCTTTTCTTCTGCCACATGCCTTTGATAGACACCAAATACTACAAAACGGCTCAATTATGTGCACAACAACCCACTACACAGACTCCTACTTTAAACTGGCAACATCAAAAACTAATTAGCGGTGAATAACAGTTGTTGTATTAAATCCATGTGTTATATATTCTCGAAGACGTACGTCTCGATTACAGCTGAACACATATAATATTATTACAAAGTCACGACTTGATATTAACACTATTTCATTTGAAGTCCCCTTCTATTCTATGTTCATGCTTATTAGCAAAAGTTACGTTCATTTTAACTCATTTAAACACTCTGCTGCATCCTGAAGTTTCTTAGTGACGCGAAGGAATGCAGTTACTTAACTCTCTATTTTAAACATTTTACTATGAGAGCAGATTAGCAACACTTTTATTTTTACATATGCTGTATATTTTGATGTGTTTTATAATATATGTAAAGAAGAAACTATTGTACAATTGCGCTCACATAAATAATTGAGGTAAAGTTAGGAGAAATTGCATATTTTTCATTAAAACTACAAATAATACGAACTTTGAGCTTGTGTAAGTCATATAAATCCGAACAAAATACAAAAACTATTGTTGAAATCATACAGGATAAACCTTATAATATTAAAAAGTGAAATATTTAATTCAGTATAACAAAATTGAATTTTAGTCTTATTTCATGGGGCAAAAACACTGCTTATGAACGCTGATCCTTTCTTTCTACATTGTTTCCCCTAGGCGTTTTTGAGAGAGCGCAGCACCCTGTCCGTCTTTTTATAATTGTAAATGTACCCTACCCATTTTTATGTAGCTGGGAATGTGCCCGGATTATTTTGGGCTCGCACAAATTTGCTGTCGTGATTTTCACCAAAGAGTTGCGGGAAAATATCGCAAAATTCATCTATCGGTCGTGAGAAAATATTGCAAAATTCATCTATCGGTGGCGAGAAAATATCACAAAATTTGTCCCTCGGTAGCAAGAAAAAATTGCGAAATTCATCAAACACTCACTTGTTAAAAAATAGTGAAATTCAGCAGCTGGTTGTAGGAAAAAAAATCTCCTAATTCATCCAGGATCGCATGAAAAAAAAACTAAGTTTCACTATTAAGATGCAGAAAAATTGGGAAATTTGTCTATTGGTCACATGACCCCTTCCCCCTGCAAAATTCACTTATTGGTTGCAAGAAAAAACTGCAAAATTCGGCAGTCGATAGCAGGAAAATATCCAGAAATTCGCCAGTCAGTTATGAGATAAATAACAAAGCTATTCAGTCAATCATGAGAAAAAAATAGCGAAATTCGTGCATTGATCGCATGAGAAAAATCACTAAATTTGTCAATCGATTGTGGCAAAAAATAGAGAAATTTGTATATCTGTCATGAAAGAATATTTATTTTTCTTAGAATGCTGTATTGAAATTTGTAAAGTAGCATAGAGAGAGGAAAAATGACTAATTAGTGTTCCAGAACCTTTTTTTTTTTTTTTTTTTTTTTTTTTGAGACAGTAAATATTAAGATATTTTTTTAATAAACTATATTGTTTTAAAGAAAAATGTTCCTCAAATAAATAGCTATTTTATGGAGGGGGGAGGACATGGGAAATAGTGGATAGGCAGCAAAAAACTTCCATGTGCAAATTGATCTCAAAGAAATGTGTTTTTTGGAATAATAAATATATTTTTAAACAAATTTTTTGAGTAAAAAAAAAAAAAATCAAAATCTGTACATTACTAAAATAAAAGGCAACTAAGTCATATTCGTAAAGTTTTTTCACATTTCATTTGACATAAAATATTACTTTTGTCAGTTAACTACAATTACAACTACTTGTTTTAAAAAGTAGCTACTACAAACTACTTTTCAAAAGTAGTCACTACTTCGTTACTTGTCAAAGTGTTCAATTTACACTCGAAATTGAAAACAAAGATGAAATAATAAAACGACCCTCTGGGATACAATTAAATAAATGTGACATAACCGAGGGCATTAAAAAATTAAGAAAAGTAACATAAGAATATTTTTTGTGTTTGTCTCAAAATGTTATTTTATGCACACAGTACAAATTTCATAGAAAAATTCAGAGAGATATTATATTATAGAAAATTACAGAGAAACAACTCTAAATGCAAACATTAAATAAATCTGCAAATAAAACCGTTCCAAATAATAAGAAACCCAGCATTAAAACGCAAACATAACGAGTAAATAGACAAGTGTCGCCAGCAAGAAAATTAATTCCTTTGATGGGTTAGTACTTGATTTTAGTAGCAAATGTAAAAGGGAAAAATAGCTGAGAGTCGCAAATTGTTGAGCAGAACAAATTTTGCTCAAAAGAAGCACATTTCGGCCACGTTATTTGCAGAATGGCTTATTCCCCCCCCCCCCCCCCCTGAAGTCGTGTTAGAAGTAGCATTGGTTTTGGAGATAAACTACTGATTTTTTGTATCACGTTACTCGCTACCCTACATTGTTAAAAATGTAGCATGCTGCACTACAAACTACTGTAAAAAGTAGCGACTACTGTAGTTTCTCTACTTGTAGCACACTACTTCCAATCCCTGTTCTCAACTTATATTAAATAAAGTATTACATATAAAAACATGAAATTGGTAGCTTTATAGAGATATGTATGACACAAAAACTGAACAAAATGACTGAAACGGACAGTTTTTAACTCTAAGAATTATTTTAAGCACTATTTAATGTTGAAATTGGTCAATTTATTTCAGTTATGTAATCTCTATAGGATCAAAAACTATATTCATAGCAATTTAACCATTTTTTGCAGGCACATATTTGACTAGATTGTAGTGTGCAAAGTCCAATATATTTTTTAATTCAACTAATTTTGTAGAATTTGTAGGAACTTTTATTCAAAATATCATTAGCTGAATAAAGATTTAATTCATAGTTTGAAATAGCCAATTTTTTTACCTACTGTTGCCAGATTTTAAAAAGCTCAAATCAATAGAAAAATATGTTTATGTGCGAATATTAAAATAGAAAGAAAACTTTAAAATCATTAAGCTATTACTTACAAAAAGCACTAAAGAGCCCTTTCATAAAAAAATGCCCATTTTGTTCAGCTGAAGTACCCTTTTTAAAAGGAGCACCGTGCCTTTTTTTATTCTGGGCGAAACACTACTTCTCTCACCAAGGTCATTTTCTCTATCTCACCAAGGCATACTGGAAAAGTACCCATAAAAGTATAATAGATAAGGAAAGACAACAACAAGCACAACTTTAAATATACAAAATACAAATTGCTTCTCAGAATCTGATGAATATGATTTAAAAACTTGTGAGTAAAATTTTTGGTTTCGTATTAGCCAGTTGTTAATTTCCAAAAATTTCATGTCATGTGTGCATATGTATTCATTCATCAGATGTATATAATCATATAATTTTAATTATAATTTGATCTTTGTATGTATATATAATCTCAAGGGCAATTACAAAACAGAGAGCGTTCACTGATAGTTAAGAGGTTTAAAGTTCACAAATGAAATGCGGCTAATGCAAAAGTACCCCCCCCCCCTTTTTTTTTAAGGATTTTACCAAGAATTTTTTTAAATAATATCCAAAAAAGCATTGGATTCTGGAATTACAAAACATCCTGTCTTAAACATTAAATCATAAAATGTGTAATATGAATTATTTAAAAAAAAAAAAAAAAGCTTCTATGATTCAGTTTTATATTATTACTGTCACTATTGGATATCCCAAAAAATAAGCAGGTTCGAAAATAATTGTTAAAAAATTACTTTCTAGGAAATTTTCAGAACTAGTTCAGCTTAAAGATAATACGAAATATACTACTTACCTTCTCAAACATTCTATAGCTGAGAATTTTCTTGGTGAAGTAAATAAAAACTTATGGTTCTAGAGCATAAATCTAATGGGAGTAAAAGAAAGCATTTATTTAGACAATTATAAATAAAAATAAATAAGCACTTATTTAAGTTGTATAAAAGTTTAAATTATGAATTAAATGTAAATTTAATAATCATACAACCCTTAAATGAAATTTGTTATTTAAAAAAATGTGCTACTTAAACAAAATATCATTTAACACTAGCTGTCGCATGACCTGCTGACAGTCACATGTTCTTTTTTGTAAGAACTTAGTAAGAGACATTTTGAAATCTTGCCTTGCTGTTTGGTTAACTGTCAGCTATCATTTACAATGTTCAGTTTCTATGGCCCTTAATTAGTACTAGTAAATCTGCAGATCAGGAGCCTCAGCATCATATCTGAAAGTCATTGTTTTTTAATCTCACTTTTCATAATATTTAACATCTTACAATCTGCAAATTAATTTTTTAAAATTACTACATATATATTTATAGGCATGTAAAATAATTCAAAGGCTTCAGAAATTAGAAACGTTAAATTAAAGACGGTTTATGAAATAATATTCCGACATTCTTATGAACTTCTTATTCTTGTAATTTTTTAGATAAAAAAATACATTTCTTCAGGGGGACAGCCTCCCTGAACTCCCCGTAATCTTATTAAATTTATATTCATGATTTCCAATTGAGTGTGCATGATTCTAGTATATTTTGGATTTTGTTCTACACAGTGGTTTTATTAGGATAAGCAACAATTTCGAAAATAATTTCATGTTATCATAATACCTAAATAGCAATATTTACTTACCAGCTAACCACGAAACACCTGCATCTGATAGATGCAAGTGTTTCATCAGGTTTTATTAGGATAAGCAACAATTTCAAAAATAATTTCATGTTATTATAATACCCAAATAGCAATATTTACTTACCAGCCAACCACGAAACACCTGCATCTGATAGATAAGTTGAATATCTCATGTACAAAAGCAACTTATGGAAATGTAAACTGAATCTACTATATTTCACATATCTATTTTAAAAATCTAATATTATTATCTAGTATTTTTTGTTTCAGAAAAACAGTTTTGATGGTCATTCTATAATATTTATTTTTATCTAAGTACATCCTGATCTAACTTGATGGCAATAGTATACTAAAATCTCCCCAAAATAGGCTTATTTGGAAACTTTTAGACCTATTGGGTAATCATTCATAATCGTGCCCACTGCCAATTCACTAAATAGCAATCGTGATTTGGTGCTATTAAGTATTTTTTGTGATAGTTTTTTATGTTCTCAATTTCCAGTAATTCTAATATTTCAGGATTGTTTTACTACTCTAACTTCTTTAGATTAACCACCTCATTGTACGAGTGATTTTATCCTATTTTTAAAATTATATTAACTCTTCAATGATGAAACATCCTCATCTGTTCCAGAAAATGAATGATATCTCATGTAAGAAATATATACAAATATAAACACATACTATGACACTTTATCTAAATTACACATTCAATGTTTTTGTAGTTTTCGTTTGGCAAAAAATATTTTAGTAATGATTCTATAGTAGTTAAGCGGTAACTTGTATCAAAATAAATTCTCATTTATGTCAATAGAATACTAAAATCACTCAAAAATAATTTATTTTGAAAAAAAAAAAAAAAAACTTCAGCAAAATAGTGCGGGTTACCCGAATTTTATTATTTTGATATTTTTTGAAATATGGTTACTGAGCAAAATAAGTTAAAGAGCAAAGTAAAAAGAAATGCACTTTAAAATTTGTAAAAAATATGAAAGTAAAATGTTTTATATTTCCCGAACAGATGCAAAACACTTTCCAATAATTTAAACAATTAATTTCTAAATTCTAATAAATGTATCGGAAAATTTTCAAAGCTATTGGATATATTTAAAACCTCCATATCAAACATTTACCATCCCATAATTTTAGATTTAAATAAGTTATTCAAATATGTGACTTTCATTTCAGTTAAAAATGAAATTTGAAAATGGTCTGCATTCTCATAGAAAAGCATTATGGCCTAAAAAGAAATGCTCTATATTTTTCGAACGAATGAACCAAATGTAACAAAAACTATACAGCTAATTCTGGGAACCTTACCTACATACCCACCTAAAATCAACCTAATAGGACGATTTTTACGACAGCTATCACAGAACAGACAGACGGAAACCAAAAACTTTTTGTGTCTCCATGGTGAGCCTTCACTGACGTTTTGGCAATAAGACATTATTGTGAAAAGTAAATTTGATTTCCGGTGATGAATTGGCAAATGAAATGTTAAAAATACGTTAAAAACTAAAACGCAATTTCGATATAGCATCACACAATTTAAATGAATAGGTAAACAATAATTCAGCATTAATTTTGCACTTTAAGGTGATTATCAAAATAACATTATCCCTGCAAAACAACGCGAAACTTTCCAACACATTTATGGAGTCATTTTTAAATGCAAAAAGCATGGCACACTTGCAAGCATGCCTATTAAAATGATTTGGAATTGAATGTTGTTTAAAGAAAATGACACTCATACATGTAAGACTGAATATTTTATGTTAACTTTATGATATTAAGTTAATTTTAGCATTGAGATAGTTAGAGCAAATATAAATTATGAAATAATAAATAAAATAATTAATGGAATAATTAATAAAACATAAATTATCTTTATGGGTATTATGAATAACGATTAACACAAGAACACGCATAATTCCCTTGCTGCTTATATTATCTGAGTTCAACTGTGTATTTACTTTTTAGAACCAAAAAAAAAAAAAAAAAAAGTGACCTACTGTACATTAAATTGATAAATAAACTATTTCGCAAAGTTTTTAAAAATAGTTGTTGCTTAGTAAATTTTATGATGAATGAATTATATTCATAGAACTTTGTGAAAATATTTTATTTATCATTCCGATATTGAAGAAGTCGCCGTTTGAGCGCATGAAACATGTGTCATCTGTATATTAAAAAGGTATTTTTAAACCTTTTGTGATATGTTTTTATCACTTTAAGCAGTAATTACAATTTAATTTAAAGTTAACAAGTGATTTTATTATATTATTTGTAACATTCTGACATGTTTGTTTCTCTTTCTCCAAACATATCAGAATATGTTTTGAAAAAGCAGCTGTAGATATATGTTTCATCTTACAGCTCAGACTCACTAAAATACATTTAAATTTATCAAAAGCATATTTAGGTTACTGATTAAAATTATTTAAAAAAATCAAATGAAAGATTTTAGAACATTTTTTAAATAGAAATAAATAGAAATTTTTAATAATAATAAAAAAAAAAAAAAAAAAAAAAAAAAAAAAGATAAAAATGGTGGGAAAAGAAAGTTATTCTTTCATTTTCTTATTCCATACACTCAAAAGATTTTCTGCTTTCATTTATGTTATTCAGAACAAAATTAAGAAATAGTTTAAATTAAAAATATTGCTTATAATTGTAAATAATAATAATAAATATAGGGGTTATGCAATAAATTTAATGGGGAAAATATTGCAGTCAGAGTTATTTTTTGTTACTAAGAAAAACAAATAATATACTTTACCTTGCAAATAACAAATAAGAAACATAAAACACTTAATTTTTATTTAAGCCATGAGAAAGACATCATTTTTATTTCATAACTACAAATCCTAAAATGTAAACTGTACAAAACAAAAATAAATTGGAACAAAACAAATAAACAAAACAAAAATAAATTGGAATTTTCATTTGCCTTTTTGTAGAGAGCATTTTCTATGACCTGACAAAAATTTTGAAAAATAACCATAACTTTAAATTTTGGCTTAATTTTTCTGCCTTTAAAAATTACAAATTATTATTTTTAATTAAAATCTATCTATTTTTATTGACTTGCAGTAACATTTTCATGGCAAAATTATAATATTGAGAAAAGAAAAATAAAAACCTTTTTTAAAAAAAAGAAATACTTATTAATCATAAGATAATGTTAAATGAATAAACATACCTGCACAATCATAGTGTGACTATTTTCAAATGGGAGGGACAGACAGCCAGACTTTGATTGTTGCAACAATCTCCACAACTGTAACAATATATGGGTAAGTATTTTCTCCCACAAAGACTTATTAAGACCTGAAGAGGAAAAATAAAATCATTAGAAAGCAGCTATAACCAAAATTGTAAAAAAAAATAGACAAAGGATTATCTTTTATACAATAAAAATTATAATTAAGTTATAAAAATTATATATTTATATATAATGAAAATCAATGATTTTATTACACGATTTAGAACAAAATTTAAGTTCATTAAAAATGCTTCAAACTCAAAATTAAACTTCTGAGCACTGTCAATTCAACTTTGACATCGTTATTGTCAGAGATAACATGACAATAACTGTATTGTTGCAATGGAAACATCGACTTATTCAATATCGAAATGTATAACAACAGTGTTCTTAATCAGGCAGTGACTTTTAAAACACACTTAAAACTTATGTAGCCAGTGAATCTGTATGAAACTGCAACCCACATAACTTGTATATATTATGCTGCGTCACTCGAGATCTTGCTTGTCAGCAAGGGTGGGGAATTTTCAGAAAATCTTACCAGCCAAGCACTTATTTTACCAACCAACAAGAAACAATGTACAGAATTTACACGCATTCAAAAATAATTCATTACTATAACTACAGTACATTTTCACAGTTTTTTTTTTCCTATAAAATTAAGAAATATATGCAACAGAGGAAAGTTCAGTATAGGATAGAACTTAGTACCATATTTACATTGCGCTAATTTGGAGAGTTGCAAAATATAGTTAACAAGTAAAAAACACATCTTCTGTATCCTACAGTTTTAAAAGATAGCTTAACAATTCACTCCCCATGTCAGAAAATCTGCTCGCCAGTGGCGAGCAAAATGATGTAATTTCCCACTCCTGTCTCCCATGATACAAGTGTATAGAAATAACAATAAACTACTTCATTGTTTAAGTTCATTAAGTACTGCACATTGAAACACTCATTGAAGAAGAAATTTTCAAATGCAATAAGATTGCTTCCATTTGGAGAGGTAAAAGTGTTACTCGCTAAATCATTGTCCTTTTTTGCACCAAATACTTGATTTTTTTTTCTACAGATATTCTACTAAAATTCTTATTTGATTAAATTTGACTTTATAATGTACAGGAGGAGTTTCAATGGCAATTTTTCAAAATATTTTGAGCATAAGCTTAAGAGCGCTTTTCCATTTACCGACACGATACCGATAAATAGTACACGATTGTCGTTATCCGACGTTGATTGCATACAAAATGCATTCATATGCACTATGGCGATAAAATCGTCATTGAATCTGTAGGTGGAAAAGCGCGTAGTGTATATGAATGTATTTTGCGTGCATCGATGTCGGATAACGACAATCGTGCATGATTTATCAGTGTTGTGTCGTTAAATGGAAAAGCACTCTAAGAGAGACATTATTATTGGTTCTACATTATAAATATCAAATATATGAAAATATCAAACATCATGATATTTTGAAAATAAATATTGGATATATATATATCCCTGAACAAGGGTTCAGTGTTGGCAAGTTTCTTCCAAAGTGAAAAAGACACAAGTTGGAAATTGTACATCAAACATGACAAATGAGGCACGTTTGTACTATAGCTGGTTATATTAAATATTCAGATCTTGGTGCAATAGCTGTTGCACTCTTATCAGGGGTCAGAGCGACCAATTCATAAAATATAGGACATCTTTCACGAAAAATATAGGACATATAGAAAATAGCATTATAGGAAATATTTAGCAATAAAAAATTTATTTAACACATAATCTATATTACTTAATAAATTTTCACTAATTAATGATATTAAATCAAGATATCTATATATATAAAAGAAAGTCCTGACTGGGGAGATCATCAACTCAATGCACAGCCATAACTACTGAACCTAGAAACATGAAATTGCATGGAAAATACTTCTTAGGACATAGACAAATGCTAAGAAAGGATTCTCCAAAACTAGACCCTTAAAGGAGGTAAAAATAAAATAAAATAATAATAACTTAAAAAAAATTCCTTAAAAACAGATACCATAATTATGTGTCAAATAACATATTTTCATGTAACAAATTCTAACATTACCAATGATAATTTCTAAAAATACACGTGTAATTATGGAAATACGGCAAAAACAAAACAGTAGAAACAATTATAAACACTAGCAGGTGACGATTTTAATACTAAATATATGAGAAAGAAGAGAATTATAGGAAATGTAGGACAGTTACAGAAATATAGGACATTTTTTAAGGTTATTTTATAAACATAGGAAATATAGGACAACTCTGCCCCCTGCTCTTATGCAAAAATGCACGAATACAAAATTTATTTTATGTGCAGATTTTCATATTATGGATATTCATTTTATTTTATGAATGCACTTTTACAAACAATTCATTACACTTCTGTTACATTCAAATTATACACTATCTAATGTAAAGAAAATCATTGTTATTATTTTAGCAATTACATCGTCTGTTATTATGATAGGATTCATTTCCATAATAAAATATGTACATTTTAAGTTGGCAACATTTTATCTTCTGTCAACATTCATTGAAAATTCCAATGGGGAAACTTAAGCCTAGCTTTGAAAATTTCAGAACTTGAAATCCATATTTAGACTCTTTTTCCATCTAATATCTATTTCTCCAGAAACATCTATACAAAAAAAAAAAAAAAAACTGTCAGTAGATTATAGGATTGCTATAACTAAACAATTTTAGTATACAAATTCAGTTTTTCAGTTCAGTAATACGGAAATAATAGGACTCCATCTTAAATAGGACGTCATCACCATGGCAACCTAGAATCAATACCTTCTCATGCGATATCACTTAATTAATGATTTATGAAAGGATTTAATAGAATGAAGAAAATTTTTATTAATATCTTTTTAAGTTTTGATTTGATTTTCATAAAATTTGAAATAACTTGACAAAATGCTGCAACGATTCTATATATTAAATTTCAAACCATTTGGTTGTGTAGTTTTTGTGCTGTTATATGCAGACAGATGGATAGACCAGAAGACAACTATAGGTGCTATGTATTTATATAACTACAAACGCACCTAAAAATGGCAGGTTTTTAAACAGTTTATTAAATAGGTATGTTATAACATATTTTTGATGATAATGTAGGTGAATGTATTTTCTTATAGATAACATTATGTAAATTTAATTAGGTGTTTAAAAATTTAATTATGTGTGATAAACTTATAATTACATCAGTCTTTCATTAAGATCATTGATACTTCACTAAATTAACACCCTTTTTTTTTTTTAACTAGAGAAATTTTAACCAAAATTAAAAAGAAATAGTTTATAAGGAATAATTTTATTTACATTATATATATTACAGGGTGTGTAACAGTGCTTCTTTTTTATCATAATACCGGTATTTTTTTAATAGTAAACTTTACCACATTCAATCACAAAATTTGTGATTCAATGAGGAAAAGACTACTATTTAAAAATAGTGGTATTATTGTAGTCAAATGTAAGCTTCAAAACACAACATGTATTACTTAACATAATAATTACAATAATTAAAGATATTATATTTATTTTTTTAATGTATTTTTTAATACATTTACTAGCTTGTGCTTTCTACCAAGGGTAAAAAAAAAGGCAATGAGTTTTCCATAATTGAATTCAGTGCCCACAGCAAATTAATATATTGTAATGGAAATTTAAAAAAAGCATGAATTGCATTCATGAAATGATGTATGATTTTAGAGATAAACATTGAATGTTTAAAAAAAACATTTTTACTTTTTAACTTATTTTGATACATAAAACAAACAATATAAGTTTTGTCAGTTGAAAACTAAAAATTGAATTGGGTTTAATGATTGTACATAAATACTGAACAAGTTACTTGTATCTCTATATGAAGCAGTAAATGGGTTTGTGAAAAGTGTTAGTGAAAAAATTTTTAAACTATAAATTGATCATTCGGAAAAATATATTTAAAAAAATTCAATAGTTATGTTACTTTTTTTTTTGTTAGTAACGTTAAATAAATAGGTTTCAACAATGAAAAATCATTCACCAAATCCAGCACTACACATGAATTGTATCATATATGAAATTTATTTTGTTAATGTAAGCTTTTATTTTCATTCTTGGGGGAAAAAAAAAAAACAAACAAAAAAAAACAGATTTTTTTTTTTTTTTTTTTTTTTTTGTACATAACCAACATTAATATGTTAGTATAATGATAATCATAAAAAAACATCCATATGCAAAAAGGACACTTGGAAAAACTATCTAAATATATCCTTAAAATTTATGCAAATTTTAAAAATAAAAAATTAAATTATTTTATACAGCATATAAAATATTCTTAACTTAACAATATGAAAATATACTTAAAATAGGTTTCAATAATGAAAAATCATTCACCAAATCCAGCACTACACATGAAATGTATTATATATGAAATTTATTTTGTTAATGTAAACTTTTATTTTCATTCTTTAAAAAAAGAAAACTTTTTTTTTTTTTTTTTTTTTTTTTTTACATAACCAACATTAATATTTTAGTATAATGATAATCATAAAAAAAAACATCCATATGCAAAAGGGACACTTGGAAAGTCTATCTAATTGTATCCTTACAATTTATGCAAACTTTAAAAATAAAAAATTAAATTATTTTATCCAGCATATAAAATATGCTTAACAATATGACTTCTCATATTCGTATAATAAAATCACTAATTACATTAAAATACAGATGTAAATGTTTAAAGTGATAAAAACAGAACACAAAAAGGCTTATAAGAACCTTTAAATAGGATGATCGACATGTTTCAAACACATAAATGTCATCATTATCAAGATCTACAAGATAAACAAACTATTCTCACAAAAAATTGAAAATAAACTTGAAAAACATAAATCATATGTATAATAAAAGCAGGTGCTTAAATATTAGTTTTTACGTTTAGAGCTGACCATTTTTAAGTATCTGCTTTTATTACACATGACATATGATTAGAGATGGAATGCTCAGAAAAAAAACGGAAACTTTGGGAAAAAAGCTGTTTTTTTTTTCGTTTTTTTCAAAGGGGTATTTTTCAATTTTTCCAAATTGGAAAAATTGAAATTTAATTTATAAAATATTATATTCAAAATGTTATTATGGCTGCATTCTGATATTTTTTCTTTATATTTCTTCATGTTCAGTGTCTACCATGAAAATGTTAACATAAAAATTATGATCTGTAAGCAGTTTAGGAAGAACTTGAGTCCTTTAAAGGATCCGTTACAATTTTTTCACCTTAAAACATAGGACCCTTCAAAAAATTCAGATTTTTTTTTTCAATCTCCATTACGAATCCTTCAGAAATGTGATGATTTTATAATAAAAAAACATGTCACATAACAGCTGAAATCACCAATGAATCTCATATCTAACTGTATATACAGTACTGACCAAAATTGTGGAAACCTTTTGGGAAAAATGTTTTTTTGAAGTTTGATGGCTCATAACACCGAATATTTCTTAGTAATGCCATAAAAGCTATGTACCACTGGAAAGGTAATTTAATCAAAAATATCATGCAATACAGTTTGTTCAATTATAATTAATTTATCAAACGTTATAGCCAAATATTCAGAAAAAGGCAGTAAAATCTGGTTAGGTTGATGATAATGATTTTTCTTTTTCTTGAATGTAGCCAATGCATATGAATGTTTGGAATGTCTATAAATTTCATTAAAGAAATATACATACATATATATTACTTTCATATTAAGAATCTAAAACTTAAACTAAAACCAAAACATAAGGTTGGTTTAGGTTTAGACTGGAAAGCTATACCAAAACTAAATACACAAGAAATGAAAATTCTAATAGTCCAAAAAAATATTTGTAATATTGTAAATTATTAACAATTTTTAAGCAATATAATATATAAAAATGATAATCCATATTATAAAGGACAAACCTGTCCATACGTAACGCTGACGTCATTTTGCGAATGGCAACACTTGATGATAAAATTTCTGTTTTGCGATTTTTTCTACTGTAATTTTTTTAATTTCTAAACATCGTACATTTTCAATTTTTACACCATTATATAGGGGAAAAAAATCTACTTTCAAATATGCGATTTGTTTGAAAACTGTATTGTCATTTACTCATTTATTATAGCATTTTAAAATAAATTTCAAGCATTTTTTTTAAAATCTACAACGCTTGCAGAGGATTACAAAATAGTAATCCGTTTACACTTTAAAAAAAAGTTCAGCATTTGTTTCTAGCTAATATTCAATAACGAAATTAAAACTTCAATAAGTAATAAGTAAAATAGTATAAATAAAACACAAATTTAACAGACGTGTAATTGAAATAAGCACTTAAAACTTATGAAATTATCGGAATTTAAAAAAAAACTGCTGTAGATAACGAAATTTTTAGCAATTTTTTTTGGCTATTAGCTTCTGTTATGAGGCCAATACGAAATTACCACTTTTAATAAATTACAAAATTTTATTTAAATATATAATTGCCATATTTCATATAAAAATGCTCTTTGCTGTTGTTAGGGGGCAATCTAAACAGAATTATTAAATGTAAAAAATCTATTAGAGCTTTAAAAAAATAAAAAAATAAATAGTTTTCACTTATATTCTCTAACCCGGTTGGATTCCCTAGTATTTATGTCACCAGTACAATAATTTGTTTCTTTAAAATGCTGTCATTTAACAAAGCAATACTATGTTTAGGGGATTTAAATTTGCTTTCAAACTGCAGTGATATTGGTTGAAACTTATAAGATATTTTGTGTTATTTTTTTAATTATCTCTATTGGTAGCTGAACAAATACAACTGAAAAATCATTTCAACAGAAACATGATATATTACAAACAATGGGGTTAAATTAAGCAAGAAAAGCTACTTTGAAAATTCTGAGAATAAAAGGCTAACTTATAAAAGCTGACTTTTTCTTTTCTTTTTTGTAATGTATTCAAGTAAAGTGCAAAAAAATATTTACTTTAGTATGCAGAAATTTAAAAAATGTTTACTATTTTATATTTTTTAAGAAAATATAACTTATTTTGGAGAAAAATTTAAAAGAAATCAATTTTTCCAGAAAAAAATGGGAAAAAAACTGGGTTTTTTTCGCCACTTCAAAATTTCTGGAAATTTTATATCTCTACATATGATTTATGTTTTTCAAGTTTATTTTGAATTTTTTGTGAGAATATTTTGTTTATCGTGTAGATCTAGATAATGGCGACATTTGTGCATTCGAAACATGATCATATTAAAAGGTTTTTATAAGCCTTTTTATTGTTGTTCTGTTTTCATCACTTTAAGCATTTACATCTGCATTTTAATATAACTTTTGTTACTTCCTTTGTATCGGAGCCTTGATAATTTTTAAGATGGCATTGGTGCAGTTTAGGCTTAAGAAAGTGGCATTTATTTTGTTTAAGCAGTAAAAACTAAATTTGTGAACTATTATGCTTGTTCCATGCATGTATTATAGAAAACAGCTGTGCATTAGATAAGTTATACTTCTGTTTGTATATATAAATAAAATGGCTTCTAAATGTAAATGTATGGATTACATAAATTGTGTAAATATCGAACACTTTTGCTTGTGTATGTGAAATAGTGAATAGGTAGGTTGCCAGATAGTATGTGCAATCATTTTCCTTTTCTTGCCAAGGCCCTGTAAAGGTGAAGCACCCCTTTTGTACACATACATATTAAATAAGTTGTTCAGAATGTACATATTAAATAGCATGGGGCTGTACATATATAACGATATGAACTTTTTGGTATTTTTTGACCCCTTCACTCACTTATAATATGTTACGTTATCATCCATTGACCCCCCCCCCCCCCTAATGATATCGTTACCATTGACTAAAAGCACTTCATTTTTTTTGCAGTGATAAAAAAAGGTAGTTTTACATTTATTATTCGCATACTTTACTCATTCAAATGAAGAGAAGAAGTCAATAAAATATCTCTATTATATATGATATACTTATATCATCTAATACTTAAAAAAAATAGTTACTAATTAAAAGTATTTAATAATAGCTTTTTTTGCATTCAACAGTAATATTGTCTTTTGGCAGTTGTCCCCTGCACAGGGAAGGGGCAAGCTGAATTTCTTGTCAACAAAACAGGTGGACAACAATCTTTTTCTTTTTTTCCTAGTCAACACAACAAGTAACATTTCAAACATACTTTGCACCTGGTTTCTCAAACAGCAGATTATATGCACATATGGCTGATGAATAGGAATGTCAAACATTCGGGTATTCTACATTTTGGAATGAAATAATTTTATTATAATTTAACAGTTTTTATAAAAAATTTGTATTTTCATGAAAATACAAGCTTAAAAGAAGACTATTTTGATAGAAAAATGTTACAAAAAAAAAAAAAAAAAATTTAGTTGCATTAAAAATGATAATATCAGAAGACAAATCCCCCTTCCCCCTAGAGATATCTTACGATATCAAGTGCCAGACAGCCCCCCCCCCCCCCATCCCTTAAGTGTTAATGTTATATATGCACATTCTCTATAAATATTGAACCAGTTACTTGTCTGTAGGAAGTAGTAAATGGGTTTGTGAAAAGTGTTATTGAAAAAATTTCTTCTTTTAACAAGGAAATAAAACCCAATAAATAAATAAACAGAGTGCTTTTTAGAAGCATTGGCTCATATAACCAGTTTTAAAGCAATTAAACATTAAAATTGCAGCAAAGGCAGCAATACAATTTAGGATGAACCAATAACCATAGCATTGGATTCATTAAATGATTGTAGAAAATAAAAAACAAAATCTCATTTGATAAAAAAGTAACACTCGCTTTTTTAATTAAAAAAGGCAAAACTCTCCCTAGCAAAAATTGTAACATGTTCCTTGTTTTGAAAGATTAATAAAGTTGAAAACAGCCTAAGAAAAAGAAACAAAATAAATACATAAATAAATTGAAAAACAATATTATTTTTATTTTCCATTCGTAATTTTTAAGATAATGTAAAGGTACTTTTCTTGAATAGAGGCGCCTAAGCGAGAAAAATAAATCTGGCAACCTATTCACTTTTTCACCAAAATGTGCCGAGCTTAAAAAAACCTGCCAAGACCCTATAGTGGAAAAGTACCAATGTAAACCTTTAATGCCTTAAAAGTACTTCAAAGTAACCATTAAAAAAAAAACTCATATTAAAATTCATTTAACGTCGCAAAGGCAGCAATACAATTTAAGATGAGCCATTTCACCATGTTCCCCATAGCACGAAGCAAAAATATTTTTTAATTAATAAATTCTTTATTCCAATCAAGGATTAGAAATTAGAAACTAAGTAAGGAGTGAAATGATGCCTACAATTTTTTTTTCTAGGGGCCAAACTGCATTTCATGGTTGCAATTTTATGTTATATCATATTTTCTCATTTCTTTTCATAAACATGTTAGCAACACATTGTTCTAAAATTCACATTCTTAGAATCAAGACATTCTTTATTTTCTTCACTTATTTTCAAATGTGTGTTACTTGCAAATGGTAGTGTGAACTAGGAAGATACATCACATTTCATCATTTTAAAAAGCACGGGCTTACCTCCAAGCTATAGGTGTGTAAGAATTATAAGGGCATAATCTCTAAGATCAGTTTTATCAGTCATTGGTTAAAGTGAAGTCAACTTAGAGGTGATTGACAGGTGAAAGGGAGTCTAACAGACATGCCGCTATCCGAACTTCCATCGAAAATAGGTGCTCTTGAAGTGCATGCGGCCAGTGGAAAAACTTTTGCTAAAGTACGAATGAGAGCATTTGACGACTAATGACTGCTAATTTCTAACTATGTTCCAATCATACCTGTTATTGAAATATATGAAGTGGAAAGTTCCATTTCTGAGAAATTTCTATATTATAAGGGTACTTGTATATTATTACACTGACCACTTCCTATAAAAATAGTAACTGTTACCAAACAATAAAATTTAACAGCAAAAAATGCATAATTGTTATATACATTTGTTAGACACTCACGATTTCCGGTCAATAACAATAGCCAAATGCCTCGTCCGTGTATAACAAAAATACGGAAGATTGTTGGGAAGTTATACCGACCAAAAATTAAAAAATAATAGATTGATTTTTTCGCTTTGTAAAAAGACTTTCATCAATTTTTACAATCTTCTTTCTCTCTCTGATTTTTCCAGATTGTCTTTCTAGAGATGTACAAACTTCTCGGAGTTAACTATTCCAATCCATCATTGTACTCTTGCTTAAATCCAAATGTTTTTACACCCACTTAATTGATGTTAATTCATCTAATCAGCCATAAAAAACTTTAATACAGTTACATATAATTTTGGAATTGTCAAATGATGCCCCCCCCCTCTCTCTTTTTACAGATATAAGTTTATCAGAGTTTTTAACATTATATTGCCATTGTTTATTCGTTTGCAGATAAAATCTCAAATGCACACTACGACAAAATCCCATAATCTTTAAAATAGTTTATTGCCTAAAATTCTGTACATGGAAAATCCCATATCTTTATATATATATTTCAAAATGCAAGAGAATACAGAGAAACAGCAGTTAACTGATATCCTACATTAGATAAATTGCTACTTCTCCATTATTCTGTCAACCAAAATTTATAATATATTAATGAAAGCACAAAAAAAAAAAGGAAACCCTGGATATTTATTTATCTTAATTATCCCTCTTGGCTGGTGCATAAATGTTTGTAACATCAATTGAAACTGATCTATTATGTGTAACTATGCATTGCAACATTAAAAAAAAAAAAAAAATCTTAATGCAATAACTAATAAATCAGTAAAACATTGTTAAAAATACAGACAAATGTTGAATTAAAAATCACTTCATGACATAAAAAACATGTGTAATGCATCTGACGTCAAGTGAATGTGACACCTTGATGATGTATTTTTGGTGTTAAATCTTACAGTTTGGCAAGTTTTTTTTAAAATGAAAAGTGGTCAATGGGATAATGGAGAAGTACCAATAAATTAAACTGGCTTATCCACAAAATAAATGCAGATTGCATAAATTGTTGCATTTTAATCAAACATCATACTTCTGTATTGTTGGTGTTAAATCCCATTGTTTGGAGAGTTTTTTTTTTTTAAATAGAAAGCCGTTGACAGGATAATACACAAGTACCAGTGGTGTAGTCGAGGGGGGACGCAGGGGGACGGCGTCCCCCAACTTTTTTATTTTATTGCAAGCGTCCCCTTACTTTTTTTTTTCAAAGGGGATGCTAAGGACGCGAGCGGACGCAGGCCTTTCTGATTTATTAAAAGTTTAAAAGAAGAAACACATTAATAAATTAAAAATTTTAAGAAGTAAGGAATGGATTTTTTAAACTATTTTAGTTTTCTTTAAAAAAAATCCTTTTGCATTCAAGTACAAATTCAAGGGAATTGGGGAAAAAAGGTTGTTTTGTTACAGGTCATCTTAATCACCAGCCGTGAGATACAGTGCTAACATTAGTTTCTTCAGATATATACATTCGTTTTACTTGGAATTCTTTAATGGAAAACTATTACCCCCCCCCCCCCCCTTCCCAACTGAAGGACCACCTTAGCTCTCCAAAATAGGTCTTTATACACCGCCCGTCTCTGATTGAATAATATCCAGATGTCGCAAGTTTACTATTCTGAAAGTCTGGGCATGCTTTTCTTAAACGCAATTAACAACAGCAAGTTTTCATTAGTAATTAAAAAAGGTCCATTTTTAAACACATTCAGGGTGATGGTAATTGCCATAGCTGTCATCTACCGCTGGTTCGTAGGGTCGACATGGACCGTAGGGAGTCTGTAATCGAATCTAGAAAATATCAACAAGAGGTGACATCAATGTAGACCGACCAGTCCTAATGGTGTGAAAGAGAGAGAGAGAGAGAATCTTATAAACCATTATCTCCCCCTTTTCCACCTAACAACTTCATTTATAATACACATTGACAATTATTTCCTGATTTGAGGAGTAGGAATAACTATTGGTAGTTAGGGAAAAACCAGAAGCATTGGATTAATTTGAGTTCAAACAAGTGTCTCTCTGCAATCTCTCTTTTTTTTTTTTTTAATTCTGGCCATAAGTATAAATTTCGAAATTTCAAAATTATCCATTTTTGAACATTGATAAAATAACAATGAAAAGATACAGACAGCCAAGCCTAGGAAGTTTTACGTTTTTTTTCCAAACGTAGTCGTACAAAAACAGATACTAAATTATCAACTTCAATTAGTGATAAAATATCCGATCCAAGAGATTTGTATCTTTTTAATTATTAAGTTTTGACCAATAACATTTGTCAAATCCTTTAATTGTATGCTATGTTATGTAAAGAATTTTTTATAATAAGGTTAGATATTTTCGCTCAATATGCTTCTATTATAAAAGTATCTGTTTTGTAGAAAGGGATTGAAAAGAAACATGGGCGCTAGCAATGGCAGGGGCGCCATTTCAGAACTTTCTTGAAAGGGGGGGGGGGGGCAAATTTTTTTTAGGGTGGTGTCATAGCCAAGGATGGTGTTCGGGGTTCTCTATCTCCGAACGAGAAAAGTTTACGGAATTATGGATACAAAGACTGAAAAACTTCTAATACAGAATCGCAAGAAACATTTGAAAATTTTCGTTTTAGACAGGTTTTTGTCTTAGCAGGTGAAATTTTAAAATATTGACTATGAAAGTTTCCAGTTATAGACAGGTACCGTTTTTCCTGTATCCTTTAAAACTATTAAAATTTCCTGCCTATAGTTCACTGCATATTTCAATATTATAGATGTATTAAAGTAAAACTTGTCTATGCGAAACCTGTCTGTAAAAGAATTCTTTCTCAAACGAATAAAAAAATCATGTTTCGACGAAAAAACACCATACAATTATACTTGCTAAGACGGTGATCTGTCTAAAATGGAGCTTTTTAGGGTTTCGTTCATCTCACGAAACCCTATTACCCCCGCTCCGTTGTCTGTCCGTCACAGAGCCATTCTCAAAAAGTATGTAACTTACAGAGTTGAAACTTAGTGTATAAATCTGAATAGCAGCTGTAAAGAGCTCAAAATATTAAAATTTGAAAAATTCGTATTATTTTAATAAATAGAGATAAAAAACCAAAATTCTAACAGCCTTTTCCTATTAAATTGAAACATTTTTCGTTATAGCAGATGCCAAAGATTTAAAATCCACAATGAAATTCTTTCTACAATAATTAATTTTCTATCAGAGGATTTTCACGTGAAAAAGGAAAATGAAATAAAGTTTCACCAATTGAAAAAAAAAAAATGAAATAAAATTGATTGACGTCATAGTCGTAATAAAACGGAAAATGTCTAAGATTTCTCAATAATACAAGGAGTATGAGTATGTGTAAGTGGACAAAGCAGATTAATATCACATCATTAGAGAATTAAAAAGAAAATCTGACGTCATATAGGAAGTTTAACTAATTTTTCAAATGTTTGAGTATAATACAAAGCGAGTATCAATATAAATAATCCTCTTTAATAAAAAGGTACGTGTTGCTGACGACTGGGATTTTCGATAATCGTTGCCAAAGATTAATCTCGGAAAATGAAACGTTTGAAGTTACTGAAAAAATTAATTGCTCGAAAGGTATTTGTCAGAAAATTGTTAGACAAACTGCGTTAGAAAGGTAAAGAAATTGTATTTTCCTTGATATAAATTTTAAATCTACTGATTATGCCATTTTTCAAATATTGAATTTCAAAAATTACCAAATTTTACAATAGAGAGTACCATAGCAAAAACTTCACGCGTAAAAAAATAATAATAACAGCAGTGTGTCAGCACGAGTCACAAATTATAGTAACCGTATTATTCTGTTAAAATATAAAAGTGAATTATGATGTCATGAGTGCATGATTTTTATTTAATTTTTCGACAAATACTAGATGCGCCATTTCTTTTCAGTTGTGAATAATATAGGTTAATTCACGTTATTAAAAAATGTAGCTATAAAACATAATCAATGGAAAACAGTAAGTAATAAATTGTAAACGTAATAGTAAACCCTATTAAAAAAAAACACAACTTAGTGAAATAAGTATCCGTTTTTATGTTATTTTAGAATATTCCAGGTAAAGGTACAAATTACTTTAAAATACAAGGTTAAATTCACCGATATATTTCGTTTGATTCAGGATTCTTTTGGAGAAATCGATCAGCGCAGCGGGCGTAGTCTGCTAGTAGAGAATAGTAAATATATGAGTTTGAGAAACATATTGAATCGCGATAAAAATCCGATTATGGAAATATTCGCATATTTTAACATTTTGAAAGTGTACAATTTGTTTAATTTTGAAATTATTTTTTTAAATATTGCATTTAGTCCGTATGACGGATATTATTATGACAGAATATAATAGCGGGCTTGGACCGCTATCCGGCTGGTTTAGATATTCGAAAAAAGGAAAAAATAGACCGGTTATTTTTACTTTATAAAAAACGATTTTTTTTGTTGTTATTGCTAAATGAAATTTGTTTGAATTTATTAAAGAAAGGATAAAGTGTTTTGAAAGGAATATTAAACGAAACCCTTTGAGCGATCTTCGATCACACTTACCCACTTGTTTTCCATTTCCTTTCAACTCCTTCCTTGTAGGTTTTGCTGCAATGGCGCCATTTCAAGAGTTTCTTGGGGGAGTGGGGGGGGGAATTTTCTTTGAGGGACAGGGTTTGAAATAGAGTGTAGGACTGCGCAATTTACGTCCAAAATAAGAATAAGCCCCCACAATAATAATAAAAAAAAAAGCTGTGTGTGATTTTGCTCTCTTAACGTCGTCGCTCCACATGCGTGTGATTCTCTCTCTTCGGTGAATATTTTTTTATTTTCGTGAAAGTCCGCGATTTTTAGGGTTTCGTTCATCTCACGAAACCCTATTACTCCCGCTTCGTTGTCTGTCTGTCACAGAGCCATTCTCAAAAACTATGTAACTTACAGAGTTGAAACTTTATGTATATACCTGAATACTAGCTATAAAGAGCTCAAAATATTAAAATTTGAAAAATTCGTATTCTTTTAATAAATAGAGATAAAAAACCAAAATTCTAACAGCCTTTTCCTATTAAATTTAAACATTTTTCGTTATCTCAGATGCCAAAAATTAAAAATCCACGATGCAATTCTTTCTACAATAATTAATTTTCTATCAGACGATTTCCACGTGAAAAATGAAAATGAAATAAAAAGTTTCACAAAAAGATTAATATGAAATAAAATTGATTGACGTCATAGTGGTAATAAAACGGAACGATTTCTCAATAATACAAGGAGTATGAGTATGTGTATGTACACAAAACAGATTAATATCACGTCATTAGAGAATTAAAAAGAAAATCTGACGTCATATCGGAAGTTTAACGGATTTTTCAAATACTTCAGAATAATACAAAGTGCGTATCAATATGAGTAATAGAGAATAGTAGATGTATGAGTTTGAGGAACGTATTGAATCATGATAAAAACCCGATTATGGAAATATTCGTATATTTTCACATTTTGAAGGTGTACAGCATGTTTAATTTTGAAATAAATTTTTTTTTAAATATCGCATTTAGTCCACATGACAGATATTATTATGACAGAATATAATAGCGGGCTTCGCCCGCTATCGAGCTGGTTTAGATATTCGAAAAAACGGGAATAAACCGGTAAATTTTTACTTTATAAAAAACATGACTTTTTTTTTTTTTTTTTGGTTGCTAAATGAAATTTATTTGGCTTTATTAAAGGAAGGATAAAGTGTTTTGAAAGGAATATTAAACGAAACCCTTTGAGCGATCTCCGGTCACACTTACCCACTTGTCTTTATTTTGTTTCTTACGAAAAATCAATTTTTTAACCGACTGCGGAAAAAAGCGCGAATTTTACGAATTGGACTTGAAAAAAATAACTAATTTGGCAAATTAGTCGCAGAAAAAATCGTTAATTTTCTCAAACGATCGTGAAAAAGTTCTGCGAATTTTCCCAAAGATCGCGAAAACAAATAGCGATTTTCGTCAATTTGTCGCAGAAAATTTTTTTAAAAGATTGCGCAAAAAATGGCGAATTTCGTATAACTATTGCGGAAGAATATCGCAAAATTCCTCAAAATGTTGAGCAAAAAATAATTACGAATTTAGTCAAAACTTTTTGGAATTGTCATA
Source organism: Maratus michaelseni (assembly GCA_963931845.1). Taxonomy (NCBI): domain Eukaryota; kingdom Metazoa; phylum Arthropoda; class Arachnida; order Araneae; family Salticidae; genus Maratus; species Maratus michaelseni. The sequence goes on from OZ007599.1 coordinate 31,834,016, forward strand.
CACTTGTATTAGGATATTTTAAAGAGAAATCCACCAGAAAGAAATTTTTTGCAAATTTTGGGACGATTGAATATAAAATTAGTCGCCAATCCTGGCCTAAAATCAAAGGGTTAATTGCTTCGGGTTCGAGTTGGGTTTTCACTATTTTGAGTCGGGTTCGTGTTACTCAATTTTTCAAAGAAATACTGAATATTTTCAGATGAAAAAACTTATTTTTCTACATAAAAGATAAAATTGTTATTAGAGACATCCTTGTAGACTACTTTTCTCTAATCATATTCAAAATTTCGATTAATTTTCTTTCTTGTCGGGTTGGTGAAACGGTTAATGAAATCTTTTTGGTGGTTTTCGGGTTGACTGGAAATTACAGAACAGCATCAGCTACCCGAAACGCATTTCGGTTTGGGTTTGGTTGATGAAATTTTTTTTCGTTGCGGGTCGGGTAAACTTTATGCGTTTCGAGTTGGGCTTAGCCTCTTTCGGGTCGGGTTCGAGATGAACCAATTTTTCAAAAGGAGGTTTTGAATATTTTCCAAATGAAAGAAACTATATATTTGAATATTAATGGGTGTATATGTGTTAAATTTTTAAGATAAGCGATACACTTGTAGACTACTTTTCCATAAATGTATTAAAATATACATTCATTTTCTTTCACTTCGGACTGGGGTCTGAATATTTCGGGTTTTGTTGAAGTCTTTCGGATTAGAGTCAGGATTCGGGTCGGGTACAACCCAATCTGCACAGGACTCTGGTGTCAGGATGTGGAGAATTTGGGATTTATGCACGATGCACTTCAAGAACTTCCAAATCTGTTTGTACAACTGCAAGCACGAAATTCAACTCTTTTGAAGGTAAATATGTTAATAAAAATAACAATACGGGTTTTAGAATCGTTTAAAACATCATAAAGAGATCATTTTGAAGATCTTAAAAAGCAGAGAAAGAAGGGGTGTTTTAAAACATTGAACTGATAAGTAATCGAAAACTTTCAGTCATTAATCCTGGACAGTTTCTGCAAAGGAACGTCTTCTGAATGAAAAAAAAAAAAAGAGGAGACTTTATTGAAAGATTTAACGATCCTCACAGATCCAGACATAACGTTTTGGGGAGCAAACAATAAAGCGTTTATGCTCCAGTTTTAATATGGGCACTAATGAAACTATTAATGCAATGAGGGAATATATTGATAATCCGGAGATTATACCTCCTGAACTTTTTGCTTTAAAGTTTTGCATCGAAACGCTACCACAGTCGAATGCGAACGTTCCTTTAGTCAGATGAATATTATTGCATCTGATGAACGTTCTCGAAATTTAATTAGTAACATATCTAACCTTTTAATGATACACATTAACGGACCAACCCTTTCTAATTGGCAACCTCACCCTTTTATCAAAGTTTTGAAAACGGAAAACCACCGAGTGGCCACAGATTCAAAATCTAGGAAAGTATATAAAGCTGAGGACACATATGAAAATGAGTGTTTATGGAAAATTCTTTAAAAGGAGAAAGATAATGTATATATTATTAAAATGTAAAAAACACGAATAGATTGATATTGTTTAAAACACTTTTTTCTTTGGTTTATTTATTTAATAAATAAAAGAGATTACTTAATTTCATTTTATTTTATCAACTAGTAAAATAATCGATTTGGAAAGTGTTTTTTATATACGCCGTCTGGTTCAACGACAAGTACTATTTACTATCAATATCTGCTTCAAAAATTAAGAGATTTACAAAGTGCAGTAATTTTCGGTAATGTTAGTGGACAACTAGCGTAATGTTGTTCTCAACAATTTTCAAAACTAAAAATCTCAGAATAACATATCAAACTTTTTAATCAAAATTCTTGTTGAGAGAAAATGTACTGAAGCATTCTAAAGCATTCCACATTCTAAACCAGAAAAAAAAATCTTCAAAGTTTAAAATTTTTTTAACCTGTTGCAAGCTACACGATTTACACGCACAAAAATTTAAACTAAATTAACTTTAAATTTTTTCAAAATCACTTTTCCCCCGTATATCAATGACCATTATGTTCTCGTTTATAAGCGTCCCCCCACTTTTTTTTCCAGGACTACACCACTGACAAGTACCTACAAAAGTACTTATGTATTATCCAAACCAAGAAGATAAACAGCCAATTGTATTCATCATTGCTAATCACCAATCGTGTTCAACTCTCAAATCTGCACAGAGTGGGGACCAGAGGTCGTGCGGATTTTAGAAGTTTTGATCACTGTTTTGTTTACATTTTTTAAGCAGTCATTTGACTGTAGTAAAGCATTGAAAATTATAATGAATCCTTACAATAAGTAAAATATTAAAATAATTGAAGTAAATTATTAAAATAATTATGTAAAATAATAAAAATTAAGAAAATAAAAAAATTATTAAAAATAAAGGTCAGGTTAGAGGTCTGCACGGACCAGAATTTACGGGGCCTGGGCCTGGCCCAAACGAAAGCTATCTTGGCATGGTACGGCCCATTTATAATTTTGCAGTTCATGGCCTGGTCTGTTCAAAAACAGAATGGCTACAGAAATTGCAAAACGTTCCCTGACTTCCGTTATTAATGATACACATATTTTTTTTAATGATACAGATATTTTTTAATGATACACATATTTTCCTCATAAAACACACAAGAAAAACATAAAAATTGCACAATATTCATATATTGGTTCACAGTTTCATAAATCCGAACTCAAAATTTAGTCCAACTACTTCATATAGTGGCCAATGAATATATGGCGACCAGAAAATTTCCTCATTTTCTGAAGAATGTTCAGTTTTAAGACAAATCTATTATATATGATGTGGTAGCTAATTGGATTAAGCTGGCCAGCTTATGGAAATGCATCATAAAATTTTTAAAAATGGGTAAATTGCCTTCAATATAAGTGTAATCTACAGAAAATGAGGACATTCAAAAGCTCATATCATGTGCATCTTTTTTAAAAAATATAAAAATTTTACTTTTCTTTATCGCATACTATTATTGGCTTAAGTACTTTTACGAATTTTCCTGATTTTTCCAGATTGATAAACATCCCTACTTTTTCCTGATTCCCAGAATCTGTAGCCACCCTGAAAAATCAGTGAATACAGACTTGGCCCGAGTAAAAATCAATGAAATTAGAACCCGATGAATTTTTACACAAAATCCCGCTTTTTCTTAACATACAATTAAGATTCTTTTAATGAATACTGCATATATAGTTATGGGAAAATTGTACAGTAAATTAAATTTTACATTACAATATGTTCATAAGCCATAGAATACAGAATAGCAACATTAATGGTCACATACACTCTTAGATTATTACACTCATATATAGACATTAAAATTAATGTAGTTTAGAATAAAAGAAAAAAGATGGTTGAAACATTATAACTTTAGTTGCTGTATACCAAATGTAATGAAAATGTTTCTCTATGATTTATTGAAGTGTATTTCCAAAGATTCCATTAACAAAAGTTCATTATCACAACTACTATTTTTACAAAGCAAATTTCTTGCTCAACACGTCCTGGGAACAATTAATCCTATTTCTGTCCTGGCCCAAGTATGTAGAATAAAATGTAAGTCTGATCCCGACCTGCCCAAGTCTGCTGAAAATAAGCCTGGGCTTAGACACGATGCAACTGCCTGATGCTGATTTCTATGTTGGATGAGTTATATTTCTGTATTGATGTTGTCGAGCTAGTATCGGCTCATGCAGCATATTTATATTTATTCTCATTCCAGTCACATCCATTGAAAATTGTTCATATTTTATCAGCTTAGTTTGATCCTTTTAAATTTTTTATATCGGGCCAGTCAATCTGCTTAATTTTTTTTTTTACCGACCTGCTTCGTCCCGTTTAATTTTTATTATTATTGGCCTGGACCGTTAAAATATTGTCTTTATTCTGCCGGCCCATTTGAAATTTTGCCTTAATGCTAGCAAATTCTGTATATAAAATTAAAAATAATTTGCTTTTCATTTAAAGGATTTTTCATGAATTTAGTTTTCAACGAATTAACTCAAATTTGCTTGAAGAATAGCTTGTGTGTTACAAAAATTTAAAATGTATCGTTTATGAGCTTCCTTAATTTAACTTAGTTTCTCATCACACAAAATAACAAGATTAAGCCTTTAATTTTTAATGATTACAATAAAATGCCGAGTTTATATTGCAGCTGGCACTGATAACTCAAACAAAATCAAGTGTGTTTATCATTTTTCTGAGGCTCCAAAAATTATCGTCTAGACAGGTGAGGCCTCGCTAGATTAGTCTGTATAAATATGATACAAAGGACAAACAGAAAATGATAATTTCAATGGGGGAGGGAAAAGGAATAATAATATAAAAAGAAAAAAAAAACAAGAGTTACTGCAATTAGTATGATTGGTGTCATTGTTGGCACAGTGTATCTTATGTAGGCAGGGGCCGATGCAGGTTTTTTTTCTTGGGGCTTATTTTGTGAAAAATAAAGGCTATTTTTGTGAAATTTATTATATTTTTGTGAAAAATAAAGGCTATTTTTGTGAAATTTATTATATTTTTGTGAAAAATAACATTTTCTAACGAAAGTTGAAATCCAGTTAATCAAATTCGAACCAAGCATTTATAAACAAAAACTTTTTTAAATCCTTTTGCTGAGGTTTTCTTCTCTGGTGAACTTGTTTGTTTACAAATTACACATTTTAAAACATCACAAAATAATATAAATATATAAATATTAATTTTTTATGGAATAGAATTTTGTGAAGTGGCCCATTTTATCAAATTGATTTTTGTGAAGGGACCCATTTCATTAAATTGATTTTTGTGAAGGGCCCCATTTTACTAAATAGATTTTTGTGAAGGGATCCTAAATAGGCCCCAAATTTTTCCTGGATCGACCCATGGTAGGTACCTCCACAAGTACACAAAACAAGTACTTATATAAACAATATTTCAGGGAAATTATTTAGAGTTCAATTATATTAGAGTTCAATTTACTTTTCTATTTTCATAAACAAAATCATTCTAAAATTTATTGAATGACACACATCTTCCAAAAATTCAGGAAAGTACTTTGGAAGGTGAAATTTTCCTTATTTCATAAACAGGGACATGAATTAAAGAGAATATTACCTATACCCATTTAAAAGGACGATCAGCATATACTCCTTGAGAAACTTGAAGAGATAGACCAAGCATGTAAACAGCTTTTCCAGCAATTGTATATCCTTAGTAGATAACTGAACAAGAAAAAAACTTCAGAAAATGAAGGTAGAACTCAAATTTTAAATCTCTGGCTATATGGCAACAATAAGTCTACAGAAATAAAATAATTAATAATTTTAACACAGAAATAATTGAATTCATAAAGACAAATAAAAAGTGCTTATTAAACTCTGCATAAAATTGTCCGAGTTGAAAGTTTAAACAAACACAAACTGTTTATCCATACTAAATACTTAACCCCTTGGGGACGAGCGACATGTATACGTGATGAAAAAAGATGCCCAGAATCCTCGATTATTCTCACCAGTAACTTTTTATTGTAAGCTTTGCCTTATTTAATGACAGTGCTTTGCCTTATTTAATGACAGCATTTCTGCGATTCAAATAGGCGAAAATTTGTGTTTTGAGAAACCGGTGGTACAAGATTCAAAATTCTGTAAAGGACGCTTGTCGTGAAGGGGTTAATTTTGTTTTAGTAAAATCATGCGTCAAGCATAGATTATGGATGGAATAGTGTTGCCTGGTGTCCTGATTTTCAGGGACTCAAAAGCCTGTCCCGTGTAACCACTCAGCAGGTTGACAAAAGTCCCAATTTTTAATGATGCTCAATTTTTTTTTAATTTCTTTCATAATATGCTATTTGTTAGTCTGCATTGAGTGGAACTTAATACAGTAAACTCTGTGAAAACAGAACCTGTCTACAACGGAAAATTTTTATAGTCCCTCCAAAAGGAATACCTTGAAGCCTGTCTGAAAATGGAATTTTTTGCAGTTTACAGTGATTCTGATTTCACAGGTTTTACTGTACTTTGTTCAGTAAACCTGTTTAAAACAATATTCTATTCTAAAAATAAAAATGTCATTCTCTTACCAATTCTGCTTGAACAAGTTTTACTTACAAGTAGGAACAACGAAATTTTGACACTTTAACCTTTACATTTACCTCAGTGATTATATCAATTTCAATATGTTTGAAATTGTGTAACATCATTAAAATACACCGTAAATGATTTTCCTTAAACAAACAGAAATGTAGTTGAATTCTTTTGTGAAGCCCTGCATAGGATCTATAGAAATTATGGTACTTTTCCACTATACCAACACCATGCTAAAATGTATGCTAATTCGCCATTTACTGCAACCCTGACTGTGTAAAAGATTTTATTGCAAACATTGTGACTCGCTATTTATTGAAAGTGAAAAATTTAATCTTAAACATGCAAAACATCCTAATTTGTTATTTTTCAAATAGAAAATATTTTTATTAAGTTATAACTTACATTTTTTGGTGACATTGAGATGGATTTTACCATTTGGCAGTTACCTGATGATGATGAGCAAGCTGCAATAAAATTGTTTCAAGGCTACAGACTTATATGTTAAAGTTTTAGTGAGATGCCAGCTATGAGCATTTCATAGCAAATATCAAATACAATTTTGTTGATCCTTACAGTGGGTGTTATTCTCAATCTATTGAAAGATTATCGAACATCGCAAAATGATGCAATAAACACCACATTACTGTTTTTTATTAGGTACAACCCTATCTAATATATTTTATATGGTGACGCAATGTCTTTATTAAAAAATTAAATGTTTACTGCAATGCTAAGATACATTTACAATTTCATGCCTGCAGTTTAAACTGAATTTGGTTTTATTATTTTACTACTACATAATATTTGTTTTTTTTAAAGCATATTTTTGCATTGATTTAATAAAATAAGTTTGTGATTGTTAATTTTCAAATATTATAATTTTGAAATGATCACTTTCATACCAACAATATTAATTTTTTCAAATGTTTCATTTTGGACCAACTCTTACTCTTTGTGACAATGGTGTGGTATAATCAGGCATGAAAGTTGAAGTTCGCTGGAAAAGCTGAACTATGCACTGATAAGAAGTTATCGCAATAATGCATGGAAACATGTGCAGAATAGTCTTATCAATGAAAATAATATACATAAGATTTTAACACTAAAATAATAATAATAATCAAAGATTATTCCCAACATTTTTTATTTTCCTTTGTACTACTACAATATGAATTAAAAACACAACCCCATGTTGGCAGCACTGTATTAACCAGAAAAAAATAAAGCTAAGAACATTGTCACTAAACAAAAAATGGAGCTAGTAGTATTATAACATGAGCAGTTACATGTATTACATGTACAACATACAATTATAAATTTCATTTACATTTTAATTTGTGCTTTTGAAAGTATAGTTTTTCAAAAATTGTTTCCTCTTTTTTTTCTTATTTTGCTTTTATTCTAATTTTACAACTAAAAGAACACTTACTAAAATTGGGACCACTCGAAAAAAGGTAGTAACAATTCCAGATTTTTTTTCCTTAAGCATTTTTCTTAATGACCAAATATTCGGACTGGTGACGGATTTTTAAAAATTTTCGGAACCGACTACTTTAAATTTTCAGAACAGAATCACCCGCTGCCTGGGATGCCATTCTAAGCACGTGTTTTTCAATACAATTGTTCGCTCAGAAGGTGCAGGAGAAAACAGGAAGGAATGCGGGAGATTCGGCTTGCGCGTGATAAACACCTGCTTCTCTGCATTTTATAGAAAAACAGTATTTCCTGTGGCCAGGGTTGGGTTTTAGCTGCCAAAAACTAGTTTTTTACGTGACATAGGTTTAAACCGTATTTTAACCAGTTTAAACCGTCAAAAACACCAATATTTTACTACAATCATACCAGAAAAGAAAAATGACGTAGTATAGCCAGATACGGCATTGCTTTTGTTTAATGATAATGCACTTTAGTTTTATAGTATATTTTGAATTGAACTGTACTCAAATGTGAAATTATTATTATCCTTGAACATTTATCGAAATTCATGATTTTTTTTCTTCAATCTTTTAACGAAATTTGTGATTTTTGTTTGTTTATGACTAAATTTCCAATTTTTTTATGTGGATTTCTGGTGTGGCTTTTTGTCATCCTTGGTTGAGTACCTTATATTTTAAATATATATATATTAATTTATAAAAGGTGTAAAAAAGTGATTTATGTGCACCAGGCGCTAAGCAGCTCTTATGAGTATACAAACAATATATTTTAAAATTCAAGATGAAAAATAATGAAAATTCATGAAATGCAGGTGCTTGAACATGTTAAAAAACATCTTAAATTTGAAAAAACATGAACCATGAACAAGAATTCAAAAATCACTGACCTGTTTAATTTAAATGTTTGCAAAAATTCTCTCAGATATTTCAGTTTTGATTTATTTGGTTACGCATACTGTTGTATATGCTTTTTGAATTTTGTTAATTTCAATTCGTTTTGTATATGGAGCATGCAAGCTGGCGAAACCTGATAGGCTACAATTATTTTGATGATTTTTGCTCCTCTCATCTTCCCAAACACCCTCAAGATTTAACTTAAGGTGAAATACTTTCTGTTTATAGCCATTAAAAGAAAAAAAAAATTAAACAATTTACTTCTGCAGAATTTTGGATTAAACCTACACAATCTTAATTACTACAAATAATTAAGGATTTATTAACTGTTGATCTTTACTGAAAGTAATTAAAAGCATGCATTAACAATGAAATAATTCATTAAATAAGAATTATTTTTTATTCAAAAAATTGTCATGCTACATTCTGTTTGTATTTTACCATATCCTCTACAAATAGGATAAGTTTCAAGAATGTAGTGGCAAAGCAAATGGGAAGCTTTAGGGGTTAAGCATCTCCCGAAACAAATAGAAAACCTGTTTTTGTACACATATAAAAAAATTAATTTGTTGATTTTTTATAATTTTTATGAATAAAAGATAAAAACCATCCTAGATTATAGATATTGGGTAAGCTATTCTAAGAATGTATTTGTGTAGTTTTTAATGTTATTTATGCAGTTTTATTTAGAATTTATTGATTAAAATGTATCTAACCCTGCTAAATAACTTGTTGGACATTGTTTTATTAAAATTAGGTTTTTGACATGACGGTTTAAACCATGGTTAAAGCCGGTTAAAACCGTTGCATGTCAAAAACTTGCCAACCCTGCCTGTGGCATCTCAGTAACAGGGAAAAATACTGTCCAAAAGTTTTGGACAATTTTTAATTTTTTTAAATTAGTGTAGACAAAAACTCTCTGAAAGTTGCGGACAATTTTTTTAATTAATTTCATAGAGCAGACAAAAATTGTCCGCAAGAGATTTTCTTTGTCCGTGACTATGTCACCGTGTCGCGGTGTTTCTGCCACTGGGTTGTGAAGCATTGTAAGAAATTGTTACAAAACAATGGTATAAATTTTTAATGAAACACAATATATTCTCATTAAGATAAAAATATTATACTATTTGATGCTATATATTTATATATCTTTTTGTGAGCATTGGCTACGACCTTGGCGAAATTGACTTCAATCTCAGCATAATCGTAATTGTGAGAGACACTAAAATAAGAAAGAAGGGTACTTACATATTATTCGGGCCAAAAAATAGATCGCCAAAACTGGTTGCCAAGTACCAATCTTATTTATCATTGCTAATCATGTTCAAAACAGTAATTTAATATTATTAAATACATAACATTGTTAAAAATGATAAATATAATATAAAATAAATAGATAAAATGTGTGGTGGACAGTGAGAGATTTGAAGAACTGTGCATGCCTCGGAAAAATCTACTTTTTTTAGCAGGGGTCATAGGCACAGGTAGGGTTTATTATATTATTTTTTAGATATTGTATTTGTGAGTAAAATTTAAATATTTTAATTGTCAAATTTAATAACATACATATAAACTAGTCGGATGTGCCAGTCCCAAAACTTTCTTCTATCTCACACAGGTTTCACATACACTAAAAAGAATCAGCACCAATTTATATCAAGGTCTAACTGAATATAAAGTTTTATTAAATTCCGTGCATTAGTTCTTGAGATATATGACTATTGCTAAAATCGTGTAAATCCTGCAAAATGCAATATAGCAGCGCCATTTGTAGAGAGATTTAGACCAAAACCTAATCAGCAACAACTTATGTCAACGTCTAACTGAATCTGAAGTTTGATGAAAATCCGTGCATTAGTTCTTGAGATATAGTATCTTGATAATAATGAAACAAATAGCATAGCAGCACTACCTATTGGGCTATTTATACCAAAACCTAATCAGCAACAACTTATTGCCAACATCTAACTGAATCTGAAGTTCTTGAGATATAGTTATTGTGATAATCATGAAAAAAGTGGTATAGCAGTGCCACCTGTTGGGATATCTACACATAAACGTAAGTAGCATCTATTTACGACAAGGTCTAACAGAATCTGAAGTTTGATGAAATTCTGTGCATTCGTTCTTGAGATATAGCTAGCGTAAAAATCATGAAAAAAGTATAGCAGCACCACCTGTTGGGATATCTACACCAAAATGTAATCAGCGTCTATTTATGTCAAGGTCTAAATGAATTTGAAGTTTGATGAAAATAAGTACATTAGTTCTTGAGATAGAGCTATTGCGGAAATCGTGAAAAATGTAGCACAGACTAACATAGATTAGCTGTTGGCGATTTTCACCTAAAACTAATCAGCACCAATTTATATCAGGGACTAACTGAATATAAAGTTTTATTGAATTTCGTGCATTATTTCTTGAGATAGGGCGTCCACAAACTTTTTGTCAAATACAGACAGACAGACTCACAGACAGATATTTTCTAAAAACAAACAGTCAATTCATGTTCAGGACCTTCTAAAACGTACAAATCCGTCGAAAACCGGAAGTCAAAAATTTTCATGAATCCAATACTTTCTTCTTGTAAAGATAGAAGAAAGTAAAAAGTTAATGTGGGCAGTAAGAAGCAACATTTTTATACACATTTCAGCAAAATTACATAAAAAGGCAATTCAATGTAAAATTGAAAAAAAAAAAAAAACGAAAAAAAAATGAAATTTGTGAATGGGGTGATCACTGTACCGCGCATGTATGATCGTTTTGCGAACATAAAAACCAAACAAAAATATCACTAGATACATGAAATTCGTTAATGCCACGATCAGTGTACCACATGTATGATTGCTTCACGAACATGAAAAAAAAAAAAATCACTGGGTGCTGCAACTTTGTTGTATTGAATTCCCCAAAAATACATGAAATTTGTTAACGCGGCGATCACTGTACTGCATGTGTGATCGCTTCACGAAAATTAAAAAACAAATCACTGGATGCAGCAACTTTGTTGCATTGGAATCCCCAAAAATATACGAAATTTGTTAACGCTGCGATTGCTGAGAAATAGTTTGAGTAATTTGGATATCTGAAGAAACATTTGCCATGGTCCGGTCCGAGTTGTCATCAAGTAAACAATAATTAGAAAGAAAACAAGCCATACGCGAGAAAATCAACTATCACAAAAAAATAACCAACCTAATAGCATTCATAACTTGGAGATAAATGAACAAAAACACATGTTGAGATCAAGAGTGAGGGGAGCGATGCTAGATGTTAATTTTCCCTTCCCGATGGGTGCGACTCAAACGTGAAAGGTTCCATTCTCCCATTGGTTGACAAAAAAACAGTAGCTAACATAACATCGTTTTGTGCTACTGCCCTCTGTGGACAGGATAATAAAACACAATTAGGCCTTAATACTTCGTACTAAAAAATTAAACTGTGTAAATTAACTTGTAAATTAAACTGTCTTTTACAAAATAAATTTTGGGATAATATAAATTTATTATACAAATAACTAAGTACATTTAATGTATACATAAAATATATTTAATTTCCATTAAATACATTTTATGTAAATTAAAATGTATTTAATGGGATCTTTTTAATTAATTGATATTTGATTATTAGAAATACTAATTAATTATGTACGAGAATTGTTTTAACAAATTGTATAATGTTAATTTGTAAAATTTAATACATATTTCTTTGCATTTCTTATATTATAATTTATTATTATTATAATTTTTGTAAATAATTTAAATTAAATATTTATAAAAATAATATTTCCCATAGTGATATTTTTATTCTTGGTCATGAAATCATGACATGGTAAATTATAATAATAATAATAAAATTAATTAAAAAAGAAGAAAAATTAAAGAGAGATGTTATTGTATTCGATTAGTTTATAAAGTGACACCTAAAAATAAATTATATTTTGTTTAATACATTTTTACTTATTAAATATCAATTAAAATTTTTATTAAGAAAATATAGATTTTATACAGGGCCCCTAGACAGGGCCGGCCCAACGGTATTTTGGCGCCCGTGCGAATATCCGTCGCCCCCCCCCCCCCCCCCACAAGCCCGAAAAAAAGGAAATACTCTTGGATTATTCTTAACTTTTTATATATTCGTTACTTTTAAACATACTATTACTAATTACTTATGATATTATTTAAAGAATACATAAAGGCATTAAAATTCAATCCCTTTTTGTATATAATAATCTGGGGACGCGGACAAACCCATACAGCACACTTTCATCTCTAGAACGTCGCATATACATCGCACTGCGACGTTGTGATGTCCCGCGGAACGTCTCAGAGATGTTCTGGCAATGCGCAAATGTCCTTTTTCAGCGACGTCGCATTGCAATATCTATGAGCCATCGCATTGCGATATCTGTGCGATATTGCATTTTATCATCTACAGCACATCGCGCAGATGGTCTCAGAGATGTTCTGGCAATGCGCAAATGTCCTTTTTCAGCGACGTCGCATTGCAATATCTATGAGCCATCGCATTGCGATATCTGTGCGATATTGCATTTTATCATCTACAGTACATCGCACAGATGGTCTCAGAGATGTCCTGGCGATGTGCGAATGTCCTTTTCAGTGACGTCGCGGTGCAACATCTATGAGGTATCACATTGTGATATCTATGCAACAGTGCATTTTAATGTCTACACTACATCGCACAGATGGTCTCAGAAATGTTCTGGAAATGTGCGAATGTTCTTTTTCAGCTATATCGCAGTGCAACACCTATGCGACGTCACATTGTAACATCTACAGGTCTCAAATTGTTACCACTACTTCTGATTACCAATCTTAATCTTATTTAATAACAAATTTATATCCTAAATAAAATTTAAATTACTAGTCGGAAATAGTGATGACAATTGGCCTGCTGATATGTAAATTTACCCTGACTTTTTGTTGCTGTAATTTCTCTAACTTAAAAAAAATTACTTTTAAGGACCTCACTTACTTGTAAATCAAATTAATTACCCAAGGCAGGGGTTGATCCAGGAAAAATTTGGGGCCTATTTAGGGCCTTCACAAAAATCTAATTAATAAAATGGGCCTTTTCACAAAAATCAATTTGATAAAATGGGGCCCTTCACAAAAATCAATTTGATAAAATGGGCCCTTCACAAAATTCTATTCCGTAAAAACTTACTATTTATTATTTTGTGATGTTTTAAAATGTGTAATTTGTAAACGAACAACTTTACCAGAGAGGAAAACTTCAGCAAAAGGATTTTAAAAAGGTTTTGTTTACAAATGCTTGTGGTTCGAATTTGATTAACTGGATTTCAACACTCGTTACAAAATGTTATTTTTCACAAAAATATGATAAATTTCACAAAAATAATCTTTACTTTTCATAAAATGGGCCCCAAGAAAAAAAACCTGCATCGACCCCTGCAAGGTGTGACTGTTATTCAAAGGTATTGCAAAATAACTCAATTTCACATTTCTGTTATTTTTCAATTCAAGATAGTCATAGTAATATCAAAAATTCCCTTCTCTGAATCCTGCAACTTCTTGCATCCTCTAATAAAACTGAAATGCATTCTAGTAATGAATTGGAAATTCATGTTTTAAGAACTTTCCTAAGAGTTATCTGTAATATGAGAAAACACATTGAATACAAGTAATCTGAAAACAGTACTCTTCTTCTTTCTCAATAATCTATTTTTCCCAAGTATATATAACAGTTTGAGTGACTGTACTACCCTACTCTAAATGTCAAAAAATTAGTTTTGATGGACTTGTATGGCTTTATTCTGGGTATATAAATTATTCTACTTGTGTTTACATACTAAATTTGTAATCGATACACTTAAAAAAAAATCCCTCGGCCTACAGGCACAGGTAGATTTCGAAGACGCAGACCGTGGGGCGCCTATTTGTTGGGAATTGCGAAAGAAACGACCTTTTTGCCATGATGCGGCAGTTGGAACCGCCTACTTCGAAACCTAACTTGTTTGCAGGCGGAGCCAGCAGGATTTTTTTTTTTTTTTTTTTTTTTTTTTTTTTTTGCTATAAGAGTTGGTTCTATAAAAAACTTGTCAATATAAAAGTTTTAGATAATATTAAGAGGTTTTATAATAAATTTAAGCGGATTTGATATCTTAGAAATTGACGAAGTTATGAATTTTTTTCTTCTAAAATACCCCCTTTGGGGCCATTTATAATTATATCAAAAATCTGTCCTACATACATTTTCGACCCTTTTCCTAGAAGTAATAATAACTTTAAACGGATTCGATACGTATCATAAATAAGAAATTATAGGGTTTTTTTGTTTTCACAAAAAGCCCCCCATCCCCCCCCCCCCCCCCTGGTTCGATTTTGCCCATTCACGAACTTGACCGAGATTTTATGCCCCTTGATTTTATGTATCAGTTTGGAAGCGATTTGTGCAGAATGATTGCAGTTATTGTGTCCATAAAAAAGTGACATAGGTATATAGATAGATAGATAGAAAACGTTTTGAACTAGGGATGTTTTTGGGTTCTGGGAATCATAATCGGCGTAGATCTGCAAAAATTCCAACTTAGGTGAGAATGTAATAGGTAGTATTTCTTACGAAATCTACCTAAAAAGACATTGCATAAGTAAAATACTTTGTTAGTAAATAATTCATACTGCAGGTTCCCACTTAACTTAAGCAAGTCCAAGTAAATGTCAAAAAGTTCTTCTTTGTTCCTAAATCATCTTGCATTTAATAAAATCTTCCATCCTTTAATGACACAGAAATACCACTGTGTTATTGTATTGTGAGTTTGTGTGACAACTTTCTTAGGATATGTCTATGATCAGTGGTGTAGTCCTGGGGAAAAAAGTGGGGGGACGCTCACAGTCTCGATCATTAGGGTCTGTATCACCCATAGGGCAAACTTAATTAAGAATCTTGCTTTTTATTTTGAATTTCAGAGAAAAGTAATTGAAAAATTAAATTAAAAATTTTAGATTAAAATTAAATTAAATTAAATTAATTAAAGTTTTTTATCTGTTTGTCGTTCATAGCTTTCCATAAATTAAAATATTGTTAACCTTATTTCATGTGTGAAAATATTTGAAATAGAATTCATAATTCAATAACATTAATCCACGCAACGAGACTTTTGGTAGACATTGTTTATTTTTGAGATAGTTATAGAATAACTATTGTATACTAGGAGCATTGAAAATTATTGCATTTTTACATTACGGACACGTATAGTGTAAGGAAAATATTGTAATCATGACAAGAAAATTGACTATGAAATTATATCTTTACTTTTATAGGTTCCCTGAATCCACTTTTTCTATTTCTGTAACAATTCTCTATGTATGTGAGTGAGTCGGTATTTTCTTTATGATTCCCAAAGTCTGTGTTTGGTGATTTTGCAATGTGTCAATATGTGTATGTGTCTGAGCAGGATAGCATTTACACGGTGTTTTCTGCTTAGATCAAATTTCGCAGGTATGTTATGTTATATATGATGAAAAGATTATTTAACATTCTGAATTATATATGCCACTGCCCAAACTCTGTACAAAATTTTGAACAACGTGTTTCGAGTCTAGACAATTTTTAAGCCATTTTTTGACCAGAAATAAAATTATGTGCAGTTTCTGTGGGAAAAAAAAATTAAAAAATGTGACCTATGCCGAGGATAACCCATAAATAATGCTTTTTATTGACACAAAGACTATCTTTAGGATTCAGATGCTAGCCCAAATCTGATTTTTAAAACATATTGGGTTGTTCGGAAAGTTCTTTCCGTTTGGGAAAACCAATTCGTACCGGAAAATTCTATTAGACACTAATTTCGATATCTAATATCAATTGACGGGCAGAATTGGTTTTCCCAAACGGAAGGAACTTTCAGAACATCCCAATACGAATTTGAAAGGGGTCAAATAGACCAGTATCCTTATAAAGAAAATTTCTGAAAATCGCGTTTCATCAAGATTTTTGTAGAATTAGTAACTCTTTAAATCAATAACAAGGTTACTTCTAATCTGTAAGTACAATACTAGAGGGGGGGGGGGGTTGCCCCCCAAAAAATCGCAATTTTACGGGATGAAATGGAGAAAGAACGTTCAAATAAATTGGTTTCATCATGATATGTGTGGAAATATTCGAGCAAAAGCAACTGACTTAAAACTTTACACACATTTACTTTCAGGACTTACATGCTCGTAAAATCTTCTTTATCATTTTTTTTAAATTTACATTTTAAAAGGATGAATTGTCCAGGGCTCCCAAATGGTTCGCCAACTGAATACCAATATTTTTTAACAGAAAATTTCTTAGTAGGTTTCTACAACTTTTCTGCAAAAATTTACTTCCGAAGGTTGTTTTTGCAAAATTTACAAAAAAAATCTAAAAATAAATTTTTTCTAAGAAAATACTGGTATTAAAAAAGCGGACCATTTGGGAGCCCTGATTGTTAAGTAAATCTTTTAAACTCGCTTCATCACGATTTATCTGGTAGCTATTAACATGAGACATTTACTCACAAAGAATGGTTTTTAAAATATTCGAAATTTTAAGTGCTGAAATAAGCGGGAAAACTTTTAAAGTTGTTATTCTTCTGAAACTACCAGTGCTAGAAACCTCAAATTTGACATAGAAGTTATTTAACTCGTACATATTCTCTAAGAAGAATTGAAATTTTAATGCGGGAATCGTCTCAGTGAATGTTATCACACTATTAATAGCGATATAAAAGTCTACTTCTAGTTATAAATTGATTTGAATCCATGCCATTCTATAAGAATAAGTGTTTAGAGAATTGAGCGGAATTTTTTTAAAGATATAATTTTGAATGAGTTTCTATGGCAAATAATACTTATACTTGTGCCAGATGACTTATTTAAGAAACACTTTCCTAATAAAATTATTTTTAACGGTAATAAAAATAAATTAAATAAAAAAAAAACATACTTTCATTAAAATTCCCAAAAAGTATAGGTGCAGATGCATGGTCGCCAGTCGCCACGTGGCGACTAAATATTTTGCTGTGGCCACTAACTTTCGGTGTTTAAGTCGCCATGTTATTTAAAAGTGATTAATTTCTGGTATTCCCAGTCTCCATTATGAAATTGATTTTTTTTTTTTTTTTTTTTTTATGATTAAGCGCAAAACACATAGCAACATTTATTATTACATTTTCATTTATTATTATCTTTATTATTATCTTTTCAGAATTATCTGTTTAACACAGCAAACTATTAAATAATATATTCGAATAGCAATGAAATTCGTAACAGTTTGAGTCTAATAATTTTACATAGTCTGTGATTAAACAGAAAAAAAAAATCTTATAGAAAAACAAATGTTCAGAGTATTTTAATTTTTATAGTGCAAAATGATATTACACATTCAGATTTTCTTTTATATGTACTTTTGTATGGCAAAATCAAAATAAGAAATATTGTTTTTCTAATATTCTTCGCTATCATGATTGATTAGCTTATACATTTTTTAAAAACCGTATCTTGCCTAACATTTATCTTCTGACTGTGCATGGTTTAAGATTTATATTACACTTAATTAATATTCAGATTTTGTTTACATGTCTGTATATTAAATAAATTTCTTTACACTTTGAATTCATAAGTTTTTTGTTTAGCATTTTACCCCATATAAACACTATTGTTTTTATGATTTTTTTCACAATTGTGGCCACTGGATTTTTTGTGATTAGGAGCCACTGGCTCCTTCCAAATTTTGGGAATCTGCACCTGTACCAAAAAGTCAACTTATATTATAAAGCACAAACGTGTGCGTCGCTCAATGATGTCATACTGATGCGGGCAGCAATGTGGTGAAAATGGATGAATGTTGAAACAATGGAGCTATTCTTTCAATTAAACAATCGTAATGTTATTTCTATGGGGTAAATGCCATTTTTGTGCTGACGTTGACCCCCCTTAGGGATCTAATTTTTAAAAAATGAATGTCCAATTCATGTGTTGTCATCAGGTATACATATATATATTCCAAATTTCAAAGCTCTACGTCAACAGGAAGTGGGTGAAAAATGAATCACAAGATTTGACTGTCACATACATACAGAAATGTAAGTTAAAAGAAAGCGTGTAAAAAAGTGGCTTAAATCAATTTCTTTTATTTATTAAATATTTAAATAAAAGGGGAAAAATGGGTTGAAAACAACAGCAATATATTTAATTCTGTCACAGTTTAATAATATGTATTATTTTCCCTCTTTTAATGAACTTTACAGAAATACTTATTTTCAAAAAAAATTCTCTCCTCTTTATATTTTCTAGATTTTGTGTCAGTAGCCATTCTATGATTTACCGCTTTCCAAATTTTGAGTAAGGCTTGTGGTTTTCACTTAAATAAGGATGAATCGTTAAAGATTCGAATTAGAAGATTAAACAGATTATTCATTAAAGTTAAATGACTATTATAAATTAAAAGCATCAAGAATTGTCACTAAAAACCACTTTGAACCACGTTTCTATCAAAGTATTGCATTTTTTCAACGAAGTCTTCAAGTTTGAGCTAAGGTCGACTTTTACAGGGCGTCCAAAAAAATTTAAACTTAAAGATAAGTAGTCAATGTAAGATGCAAAAAAGTTGAAAATAAGATAGGAAATATGCAGGGGGGAGGAAAGGGACAACGACTATATATCAAATTAGAAAAGCTATGAGGTATTACAAGAAGGTAACAGTAACATGGATGACAATAAACATGTGCGGTTGACCCCCAGTTATGTACTGTAGCTGACGGAAAATAAATAGAGTATGCTTAGCCAATTCTTATTTGTTTTATTTTTAATTTGTAAGTTTTAAAACTACACCGTCTCTTTACATGATTTCTGCCCGTGTAGCTTTTTATTTAGATACACTTGCGATGCATTTTTATTTTCTTTTTACACTTGTTAATATTTAATTTTGTTCTAAAAATGCTATCGCCAATATGTGCACAGGACCATTTTCACTGATAAAGTAATATTTAAATGGTTCGAAAAGGTTTTATAAGTCAGCTTTCTTCCTTCATTTTTTAAATTTAATTTTAAATATATAGGTATGCAGATTTTTAATGATTTTGTTGCAGCAAAAAGGAAAATTTTTCTGACTGACAAATTTTGAATAGAAGAGTCGCATAAACAGTTATTGTATAAATGTTTGAAGTAATAGTCTTGTATTAACAAGATAATTATTTCATTGACAATAATATTTCAATATTTTTTTTTACTTTATTTTAAACTTTTTTATAATTTACGTTATCTACTAATCTCCAGCAGGTAACAAATTAAAGTGCGTGCCAACCTTTATAATGTACAGACACACTGTATACCGGCCAATATATATTATATTCATTACACACAAATGTTTGTAAAATTAATTTGGTGCAACAATGTGTGAAGGAAAAGCATGTCTAGCGTTTTTTTTTTAATCGAAAATAAAATTTCGTTCAGTTTAAACACATACCAAGCAATAATTATCTATAAATGATAATGTATTCATTAAAATTATTTTGAGTGGTCATGTATAGAAATTAATGATCATACGCGTATCACGTAACACACTAAAATTTAAACCAGCTGCAAAATGCGTTTCAAGAAATATCCGGCCATGACGGTAGTGTATTTGGATTATTTTTATGTGGCCCTGTATACGAATATCATTTACGTATCACTTAGCAAATGAATATTTTATTCAGCTGAAAAATACAAAATATAACAGAAAACACGTTTCGAGCAACTGAACCCCCGTATGACAAGTGTCCGGATTCTTTGGCCTTGTAAAATAACTATAAATGTTTCGTGCATCGTTTTCCATGCATTGCAAATAATTACTGTTAATAGCTCATGGTGTTTTGGTGTTTCGAAATATTTCTTAATGTCCCTGTAAACGAACGATAAATGCTATTTTCAATAGGGAATATGTTGTAACGAATTTCAATGGCATTACTTCATTTATGTGTATTTCAAATAATCTCCACCCAATAAATAGTAATATGAAAGAACTCTTTTTTTTATCACTCATAAACGAAATACTGATGCTATACACATAATTCCCAATAGTGATAAGGCTACATTGAAAAAATATACATAAAATTTTGTCGAAATTGAAGCAAACTTTTGGAAGTTACAAGTAGAATGCGAATAGACGGAGACAGACAAGTGATCTGACACCGTAAAGAATTTCCATGTTGTTGAAAAGTATTAAAAATCAATGCCTTATTTCTTAAAATTGTTAATTTACTGGTGTGCTCATAATTTAAAAAAATTAGTAAGTTTGAAAAGATTGCGTCCTCTCGCGTCTCTAGCGTCCCCCTTGAAAATAAAAAGTAAGGGGACGCTCGACATAAAATAAAAAAGTGAGGGGACGCCGTCCCCCCGCGTCCCCCCTCGACTACACCACTGTCTATGATATCTGAGAAATCCTGAATACACTTTTAATGAATACTTTTTGAAAACACACTTTCAACAAATTTGATACAGGGTTAAAAATTTGGTGAAAGAGTGTGTATTCTTTCTAAGTATAAACAGTCCAAGTTGCTTTATTATCCTAATTCATTCCAAGACATTACCATTTTAAACTAAATCTTTGTTTAAATTTCTCAAAATAAGTCCAGTGATTTTTGGACTTGTATCATTTGTATTCTGGGTACCTAAATTATTGGAATTGTATTTGCATTGTAAAATTTATAAGTGGTAATCACTTTTTAAAAAATGCATGTGTGATATTAGAATTTACTGTAGAGATAAAACCATGCTAATACATAATTGAAGAATTTCTCATTACACACTTTTTTAATGAAAACTCATGCAATACATGATTTATGATGAGTAATAACATTATATAATAGTGTAAGACAAAGAATTCTATTAGTGTTTATTCGATGTTTTTTTTTTCTCAGTTATTTTAAACAGAAATTATATTCAACCCCTTTTATTAAATATTCCTTGTTTTACATCATATATGTTTCACTATTTCAATCGATGAATTTTACTGGTTCAAACTTAATTATTTAAAAAAAATAAACTCATATTACTGAATACAAGCATTTTACTTCTGATGAAAATCATTTGTTAATTTTGATTAAGAAAAGATTGTCATAAAATGTTAACTCTTACACGTTACAATATTTGCATGCTTAATTTATTTTTTTTAAATCAAAAGTTACGTATTAATTTCTTTAGTATTATTAAGAAAACTTATTAAGGAATATATTAATTCCCCCACCCCCTTCCAGCAGAGTCTTTGGGGTGAAAAGGGTAATTTTGTAGTACGCTGTACTATAATATAATATTATAAATCAATAATTACTTGATTAATCATAAAATTCCACATATCTGCTGATTAAAATAATTCAGCTAAACAAGTTTCAAAATATGCTTCTCTGAATATTATAAAAATGTTATTAATCTTTTTGGATGTACAAGAATTTTACATCCTCTAATACAGATGTAAGTTCATTATTTACAATAATTATTTTTATTTAAATTATTCAATAGTAATTTGTGGTAATTACTGAGGAAATCTTTTGATAATTTCCAAATTTGTAAAATTTCACAATTATCATGTGGATAATTATTTCTCATGTAGATGTTAAACATTTTGTAACTTTCAATAGTTTTAATGCCTAATGAAAAGTTTAAATTTATTTATTTGTAATTTATTTTTCATTGATGAAAAAAAAAATTATGAATAATATCAATAAAAATATGAATAATATCAATAAAAAAACTCAAACATCATTAAACTAATCAGGTTTAAATTAAAATATTCCTGCTGATTTTGTAATGAGAATGTTTAAATGATAAATGAAGTCTGTCACATGTATAATCACAATACTTTCATGAGTACTTATTGTGCAAAAATATCAATGACTAATACAGTTTTATTATCTTTATATTTATAATAGTAGTTTACATATTCAAAGAAGTTCTGTAGAAATAGATCAAACTCCCTGATAAGATCTGTTTATATTCATTTGTTTTTGTGTCAGAGAGCCCACTTTTAAAAATTTCAGTGATTGGGGGAGAGGGGGGGGGGGCAAAGAATTCGGGTACATTTCTGTTTATTGATGGAAATTGCTGAAGGGGAATTTTCAACTGTGTTATGTGTTTCCTAACTGAACTAAATTTTAACATACTAAGTAGTATATATACAAATCTACAGATCATATACAAGACTGCACAAAATAATGCAATTATTTTTTCCACAATTGATAATAACTGATGAAATTGGGTTTTCAAAATTGTTATGTGTTTCCAAAATTGTTTACTTAGACATCAACTTCCACTTTATTAATTGGTAAAGTATTCTGGAAATGTTGGAAAGTGTTACATAATCTATATATGAAGCAGGATTTTTAGTTTATATTTTTCTGGAAGTTTGTGTGACAACTCGACAACTTTCATTATGATTATTGAGGCATCCAGAATACACCTGATTCAAAGATGAAAATTTGCTGAAAAAGTGCTTAATGACTATGTTCTTTCTAAGTATGAACAGTGTTGCTTTATCATCCCAATTCATTCCAGGACATTACCATTCTACTCTAAATTTTTGTTTACATTTCTAAAAAATTAGCTTTCATAGACTTGTATCATTTGTATTCTGAGTACCTAAATTATTGGAATTGTGTTTGCATAGTAAAATTTATAATCAATAATACTTTTTTTAATGTGTGTATGTATTGAAATTTACTTGATGAGACTAAACTCCATCCTAGTTCATAGTTGATGAATTTTTCCTGAAATTTTCTTAAAAATCAAAACTCATACAATACATTTATTCAATGTTTATTTCCAATTTTTCTCATCCATTTTAAACCGAAACTAAGACAACTTTTTATTTTTAACACTCCTGTGGCTGCTTACATTACATCATATGTCATATGTGTCACTATTTCAATTTATGAATTTTACTGGTTCAAACTCAACTGTTTAAAAAATCATATTTTTTAATGCAAACATTTTGCATTTCATGAAGGTCAACTGTTAATCATGATTAACAGTAATAGAAAATTATATATTAATCTCTTACTAAAAGCAATCTATTGAATATCGACCCCCCCCCCCTTTCCAGCAGAGCATTTGGAGTGAAAAGGGTTAAACTTTGCAGTTTGTTGTACTATGGTATCAGAAATTAATAATTACTTTATTAATCATAAAATTCCACATACCTACAGATTAAAATAATTCAGTTTAATATTAAAAAATTGCTTCTTTGAATCGATAAAATGCTATTGATGAATCAATCATTTTTCATACAAACAAATTTTACATCCTTTAGTACAGATAGAATTTGATTATTATATTTGTTTTAATTTCAATTATTTAAAAGCAATCTGTGCTAAATGCTGAGAAAATTTTCTGATGTATACCAAATTTGCAAATTTTAACAATTTTCTTCATTGACTAGAAATCAACATGTGCTGTATTAGAATTAAAGAACTTTATCATCTCGATAAAACAACATGTTTCTAAAAATAATTCCTCATGCCAGTGTTAAATATTTTTTTAACTTTAAATAGTTTTAAAATGCATAATGAAATGTTTAAATTTATTTTTTCATTGCTCAAAAATAAATTCATGAATAATATTAAAATATAAATAAACCAACCTTATTATACTAACCAGGTTTCAATTAAAATATTGCTATGTTTTTCTATCAAATCATATTTAGCGAGCATTTACAGAAATGAGAAAACTTTGATGTCCCTATTGTATAGCACAAATATATATTGATACAAATGTGCTCTTTTTTTTTTTTTTCATTGATGTCCTATTTTTAATGCATATTTAAAATTATCTTGAATTTTGGCAGTACATAACTTTAGAATAATAATTTAAACAAACACAATTAATGCAGCCTCTAAAATAATCCTGCTGCAGCATATGAGCATATAATGTAAAATCCATCGAGAAACTAAAGTTATCTTTATTACTAGTATTATTTTTTTATCTGACCTTAAAGATATTAGTACCTAAATCTTCACAATTTAACAAATATATTCTGTGTTTAATTTTAACAAAATACTGCATGAGTTTCATTGTAAAAACAGGACCCCCCCCCCCTCCCAGCACAAATAGATGAAATAAATTTCAACTTATGATGCACTCTCAGTTTTTAAGAATACATAGTAATTTCACTGATGTAATACATCTTAATCCTTAAGACATAATCCTCACAGATCTGAACTGTACATATTTGTAAAAAGCAATACTCTTTTAAGAAAATAAAATTAAATAGTCCTTTTAAAAAGGAACAAAACAAATTCTAAACTTTATATAACTATTTTTGAATGAATGGTTCATTTTTACATTAAATAAGAGACTAAAATTATTATTTTTTATACCGAAAAAAAGTTCAAAAGTGCTTGCAACTTGAATACTGACTCGCATTGTTTACACAATTACCATATATACATATATATATATATATATAATATTTAGTATTGCATGGATGGTGGATAATGTAAAATGTTAATTTTCTACAGTTTTATTATATTTTTTATATATTTTAATATACATTAAATAAAACTGCAGAATAAGCTTTATAAGACATTTAAATATATTTAAGAAAATGTAAAATGTATAAATACATAACACGATAATAAAGTTTAATAAATTATAACACTTACCTTTCATGATCTCTCAACTTTTGCAAATAAAACTATTATTTTTTATTAGACTAGACCATTACTCGATATTGTAGATTTATATATATTAATATAAATGTTTTATGATGTTTGCAATGAATTGCAATGAACAATTGTTTAATTATATTTTTTAACATAAAAAAATCTAAATAAAGTACAAAAGGTAAACATCAAAAAGAAATTTTATTTAGATACCTAAAAGCTGAAAATAACACATGTAAATAAAATAATTATAACATCGCAAAGCGTTTTTAATATGTTTTGCTATGACAAACTTTTCTATTATGACAAGTTTTTATTATTATATTTGAAGATTAATATTTTTGAGAGTTCCTCTGGATATGAAAAATAATGCAAACAGCAATCTACTTTAAAATTGCGAAAGGAAGTGCAGTTATCAAGTCTGATTATATTAACATAATCATTTATATGTACGCTTAGTCTTCAAAAATAACCATAGTTATTTGATTTTTTCCTAAAAACTGAAGAAACGTCACTCAAATGTAAAAAAAAGACAGAAATCCAACACACAGCAAACAACATGGCATGCATACACATCCTTCACTATGAATTCGCTTTGCATTAGACGCCATTTAGCTCGCACATGCGTGAATGACCATCGCGTATTTGCGCATGGGCGAAAACGGCAGCTTGCGTCTCCAGGCTATCGCAAAGATACATCTCAGTGGCAGCCTGTTTTGTTATCTCAGAGATGTTTCATGTACATCACACAGAGACGTGATGATAATGAGACTTTGCGATGTACTCGAGACATCACTGGGACCAAGTGTGCTGTGTGGGAAAGCGAGGCAAAGAGACTGATCACTGATCCCCAACAACTTTGCCTCCCCCCCCCCCTCCTTTGAGGGGCAAGGGCAGAAAATTTTAAAAAAATCATCCGATCTGATGTTTATATTCTTAGAAAGCATATTACCAAAATTTTATCTTCAAAAGCCATCATAGATTCTGGATAACTTAAAAACAAGAAAATTTGCGACAAATTTTTTTTATTTCAATTTTCTCGCAATATCATTTTTGTTACATAACATCTTACTCAAAGCTCTTCCATTTATACGGAATTTCAAAGATCTGATAAGGAGAAATTTACTCACAAAAAATACATTCTAGAACTTGAAGCATAGGCCTATGTGGCAGAACCACAAAAAAAAGTTTCCCGTATTTTAAACAAACTACAGAATTTATTTGTGCACTGATAATTATGCATGGAAACTGAAATCACCCCACATGCTTAAAGACACGGGGAAGTTGCAAAAAATTCGTCCTTTCTCAAAGGATGCCCTTGCCAAGATGTTCTTATTACCTACTCCTGGACAATTAATGGACCAACAACTGATAACTATATCCTGGTTTGTCCGAGAGAGATTAATTATCACTTCTTAGAAATACTTATATTGGTCATTTCCCTACCGGAAGTGTCCACTCTCTCACCAGCCCTGACAACAGCACATAATATTTTACAGCTTTGTTGAAAGACTACTAAACTGGAATTCTTAGAACTGATTTTTTACCATCTCACTCAGATTCGGAGCCTTCAGAAATTATTTAACTTTATTTCTTCTGGCTCCCTATTGCTCCAAGCCACATACTAGTAACTGTTTTACCTTTGACTCCCCCCCTCCTCCCTCACACACACATTCACTTATGTGTGTCTACTCGTTTTGATTACATTAGTTCTCAAATCAGAAATAATTGTATTTCTTTGTGTAATCTTTCAAATATTTGTAAATTAAAATGTAAAGCAATCAGTGTCATAACATTTTCACTTGAGTTTGAAATTCTGGGGAGGGCCGTGCCCCCCCCCCCCCCCCCCCGTCTAGTTACGTATATGCTTTTATCCCATTCTTCTTTTAAACTTTGACAAAATTCTTTAACTATATATATTTTTTTTTTAAGTGTGATGGCCGGGAAACAAGATATTTATAAATATGTATAATATATTTACTTTATATTCATAATCATATTTTTCTAATTTTATTTTCTTGAAATACAAATTTATACATCTATTTCCTTTTAAATGTAAATTCTTTAAAGAGAATTATCTTTTTAAAACTTTTCTAAAATATTCTATCTTCTAATTTTCTTTTCTTTTCTTCTTTTTTTTTTTTTTTTTTCATACATTTTCACATTTGATATGGAATATTGATTTGACTAAGGGATTTACAGAAATATTTATTTTTAAAAAATTACAAATTTTTAAAAAAACACACTTTAAAAAAAAAAAAATATGAGTATTTTTTACTACGAGGAACAAATTTTAAAATTTTTCACTTTAAATAAAAAATTCCGAAACCAATTTAAAGATTAAATAGCTGAAAAACTTTGTACAAAGTTTCATGGTGTTATCTTTCATATAAATTTAAATATACCAATTTAAATATAAAAAGATTTAAAATATATTTCCTCCTTCAACAACACAAAACTATCTGACACATTTTCTGACTCGTTTTTAAGCATAAAAGCACGAGACTTGCAGGTATGTTTTTTGATGTGATATGAAATCGAAAAGTTTTTTTTTTTTTTCATTTTCTGTTAAAAGAATTGCATCTTGAGTTATAAGTGATTTTTGTCTCAGGACAGCAGTTTTTTTCCTTTCCTGCGCTGTCGTGTCCGGAAATTCGGCTCAAAACGCCAACTTTGACGGCATTTTTTGAAAATTCTTCTGCTTTTACCGAAAAACTGAAAAACGGTTCGATTACATTAGTTTTTTAAGAAGAGCATCTGCCAATTTGACACATTTAGGATAAAAAATGTGCTAAAAAGCAGCCAATTTGGATTTTGGCCTTACACAACTAGTTTTAAAATAAACTTTCTCTTTCTCATCGAAAAAAGCTGTTCAGAATAGATTGAAAAAAAAACAATTTTAAATCATTGATATGTTTCTTAAAAAAATATAAATATTAAAATTAATAATATGAACTGACTTTACAAAAATTTTACAATGCATTGTTTTCTTCAATGTTAATAACATCACTCTTTAAGAATAAGTTTCCATCGACGTTGTCTGATTTTTTTCTGAAATTTGAACTAGAAAAACGTTTTTTTTCTAAAATGAACTAAATTTATCTCCTTTATTTCCTGAGAAAAAAAAAAAAAGAAAGAAAGAAAGTACGGACCAGGAAAAAATAGTTACATAGTCCTAATTTCATATCAATAAATGTTTTGACTTTAAACTTATTTGTGGTGCATTTCACATTGTCTTGTTGAAGCAAGGCCGAGGGGGGGGGGGAGGGGGATGTCCTGGGCACAAGAGTAGAAGGGGGCGCCAAAAGAAGATTTGGTTCGTCCTTCGGTACAAAAAACAAATAACGAAATTTAGGAAAAAATGTCGGACGACCCAAAATAAAGATATATTCGTTAATTTTATACTCTTTGTTTTGAACAGGGCGTGATTTTTCTATTAAGGGACTGCTTAGGGGCGCCAGAGAGTAATATTTGATTAACGAATTCATCTAAGATACCTGTAAGATTTATACACTGTCCCAATTATATTTGAATTGGTTCAATATTTCGGACATCGTGATGACAAAATTTGCTTTTGTGTGTTTCTGTAAACAAACTATACGATTTACATACTTGATTAATGAACACACCCAGATCCAAGGTACTTGTAAGATCAATACACTGTTCCAATTAGGTTCGAAATGATTCAATTTTCGAAAATTATCTTGTTAACAAGATCTGGATTATATATAGATAGATAAAAACGAAGCGATTATAGCAGGTCCATTTCTAAAGAAAGCAATATAAAAATATTAAGATAAATATGCTTCCTAACAATTATTTCATATTTAAAATAAAAATTAGGGGAATGGATTGAAAACTTCTCCGTATACATTTATTTTGGAAAACGATTGGAGAGGGCGCCAAAATGCTTGCGACTATGAAAAATTCCTATTTTCGGCCATGTATTGAAATACTATTACACTATTATTGATTTAATACAGATTAAATTAAGAATAACTAAATAAAACGATGTGCTGAAGTTAATTTTTTAATACGATTAATTACATATATAATTTTTAGTTAGAGAAATTTACCTCTATTAACCTTTCATTTGCGTCTTCGACATAAGATTTGGCGCTCCGATTATATCCCTTTTTTCATCATGGTTTTTACTTTTTCTTTCTTTTTTTTTCGGCGCCCTCTTGATCCTTTAATAATTTCCCGATTTTTTCATCCACGGCATTTTGAGTATAATCTTTAAATTAATATTGTTTAATACAAATAAACGAGAATAAGTAATTTGTACGATTCTCTGCAACTACAAGATGTTACCTGCCGAAGGACACTTGCCACCATCAGCTGCATGAAGGGACAGTCGAGAGTCGATCAACCAGCGCAGCGGGAGAAGAAAGAGTTCAGAATCGTAAAAATGTCAGTAGTTATTAATTAACCTCCCTCAGTCCTGGTGTTGAATAGAGGTTTGGCTATGTCTTTCCTGGATGTAATTTGAGTGTTAATAGCCTCGTTTCCTCAGATAAAGGAACCGGGCATATGGTCTATATGGGAAGATTTCAGTGTCCTTGAACTGTTATTTAAACCCAAGGTAGAGCCACTCCCACCAATGGCGGATCTAAGGGAGGGGCGATGGGGCGATCGCCCCCCCCCTTGGGCTGAAAAAGGGTCGGTAAACTGACATTAGAGTTCTCCACTGAAAAAGGTCTCTGGCGAAGCACGGTCCGTCCCGCGGGTCGGGCCAGGTCAGGTCTTCACTCTTTAAGGGTCAGGTCAGTACCGGGTCATATTTTTTTTCTGAAGACTTGGGCCTGGACCGGGCCTCGCTTTTTCTGGAGACGGGCCGAACCAGACTTCTTTTTTTTTCGGTTCGAGCCTGGCTTAGATTTCATTCTTTCTAGAAGTCTGCACGAGCCGAAATTTGCAGGCCTCGGCTCGGCATAATAGTTGAAAATTCGGCCTGGTTGCGACCAATGGTGGATCGATGCCCCCCTCCCTTGAGCTAATAAAAGGTCTGCGATGGGACGATCGACCCCCTTAGGCTAAAACAGGGTCTGTAAACCAACATTAGAGGCCTCCACGAAAAAAGACCTCTGGCGAATCACAGCCCGACCCGCGGGTCGATCCGGGACAGGTCTTCACTCTTTAAGGGTGGGATCGGGAACGGGCTTTGCTTTTTCTAGAGATTGGGGCCGGACCGGACTTCTTTTTTTTCGGTTCGAGCCTGGCTTAGATTTCATTCTTTCTAGAGGTATGCACGGGCCGAAATTTTCAGGTTTGGGCCCGGCATAATAGCTGAAAATTCGGCACGGTTGCGATCAATGGTGGATCGACTGCCCCCCCCCTCTTGTGCTAAACCGACATCAGTAGCCTGTACGGGGGTCTCGCCCAAAAAAAATCTCGAGTCAATTTTCATTCATGAAACTCAGACCTGTTTTGAGCCTGGTCCCCACTCTTTCATGGGCGGGTATTCGATTTTTTTCCAATCTCGAGCCGGGCCGGTCTAGACTTTTTTTCCCGGGACGAGTTTGGCATGGAATTCATTCTTCCTAGAGATCTGCATGAGCCAAAATTTCCAGACCTGGGCCCAACCCGGT
Source organism: Maratus michaelseni (assembly GCA_963931845.1). Taxonomy (NCBI): domain Eukaryota; kingdom Metazoa; phylum Arthropoda; class Arachnida; order Araneae; family Salticidae; genus Maratus; species Maratus michaelseni. The sequence goes on from OZ007599.1 coordinate 31,864,686, forward strand.
ATAAAAGCTACGAATTCGGTCCATGTCTGACTCAACCCTTATGGAAACCATTATTGGCTCGTGCATACATACCTCTAAATTCTTCCCCCCGAGCCTATATTCGGGTGGCATTTTTTACTTTCTTCTATCTTTACAAGAACAAAGTATTGGATTGGTAAACATTTTCGACGTATACTTCTACAATTTAGGAGGTCCTGAACACGAATTGACTGTTCTTATAGAAAAGGTCTGTTTATGTGACACAAATTTTGTGGGCGTTCTATATCGAGAACTAATGCACGGAATTTAATGAAAATTCATATTCAGTTAGACCTTGACATAAATTGGTGCTGATGAGGTTTTGGTTTAAATTACTCAACAGGTGGTGCTGTTATGTTGCATTTTTCGGGATTTCCGCGATAGCTATGTCTCAAGAATTAACGCACGGAATTTAATTAAACTTTAGATTATGTTTGACCTTGGCATAAATAGATCTTTATTAGAATTGGATATATACCGCCCAACAGATGTCGCCATTATTATCTGTTTTTCACGATTTCCGCATTAGCTATACCTCAAGAACGAATAGATTGTCATTTAATTTTTATTGCAGACGATTTGATTTATATAGAAGAAAGTTTTGTGATAGTCACAACATACTGTATTTATTTGTTTTCGTAAAAATTGTAGTGATGTGCATTTCTTTAGCATAATTTTTAGAAATTTAATTTGGTTTAATATATCAAAGAGATATATTTTTAACTAGTCGGATGTGCCAAACCCAAAACTTTCTTCTATCTCATACATGTTAATACTTCAAAATTCGCTATCACCGAATTATGTTTTACGTCAGCTGCGCACGAAACGCCGAGCTACCTTCGCTGCATGAACAACCTATGTTAAACTACGAAAAATTGCACAAAAATCGCTATCACAATGCCCACTTCCGGGTGAATATCCCTAAATTCAATTAGAACCCTGCTGGCCATAGTCGAAACCCTAAAAACAAAATTTGGTTCAATTCTATGCATAACTTCATACACTTTTCAATGATTCAATAATGAAAATGGCACAAAAATCGCTATTACAGAGCCCCCATCCGGCGGAATATCCCCAAATTTAAGTACGACCTACTAGACGTAGTCAAAAACCTATAAATGAAATTTGGTTTAATTCTATGCATAACATCATAAACTTTCGATGATGCAAAGAGGACACACACGCGGACGGAATGACATTTTGTAAAAACGTGTTTTTCGTGATCTCTTTCGGTGTAAATCCTTCGAAAACCGGAAGTCGAAATAAATTTCAATTACAATTCTTTCTTATGTTTTATGTAGAAGAAAATAAAAATGCACTTTTTTTTTTACGTAGAGCTTTAAAATTATGACTTTCGTTTATTATTTGTTTCTTTAATTCTAAACCACGTTAATGTTAATGAATATTCATCTGAATGTAATTGTATAATTCAAATATTTTTGAGTGTTTATGTACACAATTATCTAACTGTCATTAATATTGTTGTCCTGTATTCCATGAATTTCGAACATAATCTGAAAAAAAAATCTGTGCATAAGTAAGTGGGTTTTATGAATAATTTTAATTGTAGAATAATGTTGCTTCAGAAATATCGGCATGTTTTGTAGAAATTAAGTCTGGCGGTGAACTACCAATTAAGTTTTTGTAGAGGCAGATCCGGACTTGGGGCAAACTTTTAGCTTTTATACTGAAGCGGGCCGAGCCGAACTCGGGCTTTTATACCCGGCCGGGCAATATTTCTTGTACGGGTCCGGCCTTGCCCGAGTCTGGAAATTTCGGCAAGTGTAGACCTCTAACCGAGATATGTAAGCTAATTTTAATGTTTTTTTCTAAATGCTTTTTCCAGCTAGCGTCCCATAGCTACTGAATATATGTTTCGTTAATAAGTTTCAAAACAGTCTTTACTGAATTAGAACTGATCTTTGATATAAAGAAACAAGAAGTCTTACACCCAGTTAGTATTTTTTTTACAAAATTCTGAAATGTGGGGATCAGTCAAAGCTTAAAATTGTCTCTATGATTATATTAGCCTTCAAAAAATTGAACCTTTATGCGACTTCTGGAAGGTATCTCCCCAGGTGCCCACAGATACACATTGCCTCTAAAAAAAGTTTGTATGAATGCTTTGTATATTTTTCGTCCTATCGCTGCATAATTCTAAAAAAATCTGGACAACCTTTTTATTAGTACTGTAATGTGATGTCGTTCTTCTATATAGGTCTATCTTCGAAGTGTTCGTTGTTTCTTTGGGCGTTTTATTACAAGGTACACTACGTCGATTGAATCATAAGCAATGTTACAGGGAAAAGAGCTCGCCTAGTCTTACTGTACCTATCCCTACATCTATCTCGTTGGCGACAACTTTCAAGTTAGCATAACCTACGATCTTCGCTCCCTCCCATTCTCCATTCTTCTTAATTTACTAGAAGTGAGAGTAAAAAGAATCAAGTGATACAGCAATTGCTGTACAAAGTGGTAGATTGCAGAGATTCCCATTTAAAATTTAATGTGTTTGTTGCGAAGAGCGAGAACTGGAGCCTGAATTACATGTGTAATTCAGGGGGAAAATGAACAAAAAGCAAAATTTTATTTAAAACAGAACCAGAAAAAGGAACGAAATTTCGAAGTAAATTCGGCTTCTTTCATTATAAAAAAAAAATTCGCTTATAAAAGGGTGATAAAGATAAAAAAGGTAAGGACATTTACAACATTTGTGTATTGTTTTTGTTAATACTCTCAACAACAATTATTTCTCGCTACTACGCTACATGTTCTCACTTCGACTGCGGACTCATCAAGGCTAAATCAGGCCTTAATCTATTTGAGGTCTATAAATTGAGTACCAAGCTTACTTGGGGACTAAACATTGATGGTCCCGCGTTAGGCTGACAACCTGACAGGGCGGGCATTATTTCACCCCAGGGCCCATAATAATAAAAAAAGGGCTCTGTACCATAGGCCATAAGCTTTAATGAATTGTAAGTTTAGTTCTCAAAAACAAACTCACTTTATTTTTGATACATTTGCAAAATCATTGCTATTAATACATATATAAGAATACAAGATCAGCAGCAAAGGCTGTGTTTTAAGCGCCCGTAGAAATTTAAAAATTTGCTCTCGCTCCCTAGAGATTACTGTAGTTTCTTATACCATAATTTTTAATACAGCGAGGTTTTGGAGTTTTTAAAAAAATTAGCGCACTGGACAATTTTTAAGATACTACAAAAATACCATTTAAAATAAATCCACCTTTTGAACATACAACGTAAAATTCCTCCTGAGACCTGTGCAGATCGGCTGTCCCAAACCGAACCCGAAATTTCCATTATAACCAAAACCGAACCCCCCCCCCCCCCAAAAAAAAAAAAAAAAAAAAAAAAAATATTCGTCCTCCCAAAACCGAAATGAAAGAAAATCAATCCATATTTTAATATAATTATAAAATGTAGTAATTATATCTCTAATTTCAATTATCTTTTATATAGAAATATAAACATATAGTATATATATACTCATTATTTTCAAATACTGTAAAACATTTAAATAATGTACACCTCGGTGCCATCGAATTTATCTCTTACCCGGAGCAGTGCGCAAAAATGTGTAAATGTTTGTATTGGGTACTGTCTCCGCCCTTCAGGAGTGACCGTACGGAGGTCTTACTGTACATGCTATTACTTCTGAATTTGCGGATAAACTCGACGGCTCCAAGGTGTCTGTAATTCGGAGGTTCTACTAAATAAAAGATTTAAAAAGTATTCCATACATAAAGCTTTTCGCTATTTGGGACAGATCGTTATGAAATTTTTACTGCATATAGATTTTATCGGAAAAAATATTTTACACATTCTTTTAAAAAATTGGGTCAACCCAAACACGGCACGCAAGAGTGAAAAAACCCAACCCGATAATTTAACTCATCCCGACCCGCAAGAAAAATGTAGACGTCAATCCGACTTGCAGCAACAAAAGTAAACATTAACCCAACCCGAACCCATCTCGTACCAAAAAAGAAATTAACCTGACCCAAACCCGACCCTCAGTAAACAAGTAAGAGTCAACCCGACCTACACCCTACCCGTAGCAAAAACGTAGAAGTAAACCTGACCCGCAATTAAAAAAAAATAGGCCCGACACGACCAAGATTGCGGGTCGTATATTAACTTCCAAATTTCTGATATCGCCCCCCCCTTGAAGACTCTCTAGATCCGCCCTTGACTCCCACAGACCGCAGCCTGGAAAAAATGAAAAAGAAAAGGAAAAAAAACGCGGAATCTAAAATTATTTTTTGTCGGTGATCTTTTGACTTTTGAGCGCCCCTTAAGCCGTTTCGCGACTTGGCGCCCCGTGCAGTCACACACTTCGCACGCCCCTTGCGCCGGCCCTGTCCGCCCTCACTGTTTTTTTTTATATTTAAACTCCGCTCATCGTCCTTATGATATGTCATTCACAATAAAATTATCAGTGCAGAAAATCTAGTATACAAAGTAGGCGGAGCATCGGCTCCGCGATACGATTTGAATAGAGATCTAAATTGTATTCATATTATTTGAGAAAAATGTCTAATTTTTTAATATTGCAAAAAGCCTCTTAAACATTGCACCATATTCCATGAATTTACAATATGTTTTAGGGGTACTAAAGAATTATAATTTGGTAGTTTTTTTTTTACAAGTTCTTTCAGTAAAAATTTGTGTAAAAACGATGATATATATTCTAAAAAAGTTAAAAACATACCCATACCTCATTCTGTAAAAGCAATGTTTTCCCCCTTTTTTTAAACACATATTTCTGTGTGTTAAATATTCCTTATAGTTAGGGGAGGAGAGCAGAGAAAAAGGAGATAAATTTTAACTTTATAGTGAAAAATATTTTAAGATCGTATTGAAGATATTACATTGCACATAATGAAGATTTATAATGAAGATATTAAATTATGTACTTCGTAGATTAATAATTGAAAGTAAATTTTAATAAATAAATAAAAAAAAAACCTTGAATCAAAAAAGAAAAACAAATTCCAACCACAGGGAGCAAAGATATTTTAATAAATTAAAAGCGCTTTTAGTGCTTTTAGATTATTTAAAAATTGCTATTGTGTTTCTACATTTGCAGCCATGTTTTTACTCCTTTTTAATACAAAGCAAATTAACGGGTATTTAAAGATGGTAGGGGCTGGCGAACGTAGATCACATGTGTCAGGCCAAGCCCCTAGTTGTTCATACATCTGTAATAAATATTTTAATATCGATGTGAAAAATTGCATTTTCAATTATTTTTATTATTATTTACTAGATTGGAGGAAGACGAAAATATTGGTTTATACCTTGATAAATTATTTAATGTAATGACTTTTACTATTTTGATAAATAGAAGTAGTCTTCATAAGATTTCAAAATAACAAAAATCACGACAATAATTTTTTTTCTGAAGATTATTTAAAAATATAAAAAAATAATTCAATAACCAACTATACTATATATTTTTTGAATAAAATGAAGATATAAAACTTTATTACCGATAGTAAAAATCCAATCCGGAGATGGGAAACTATTTTCAGGTATGTACAAAATTTCTTACCTCTTATTAACACATTTATTCAAATATTTACAAACGATTTAACAGTTGGAATTTCGTTAATTCTTCCTTTGAAAATAAGTCCGAAATAGTTTTTTCTCATTATATTGAAGGATTTTGTTCATTTAACTCCATTATAATAAAAAAAAAAAAAAAAAAAACTGCACTTTAACTTTACGAAAAGAAACAACACGGGCTGAATATTTGAAAGTTTGTACTCAGTTTGTACTATTCGAATAAACACAAAAATCATAACACTATAAAAATAATCAACTCCTGCCGGTAAAATTAAAGTAATATTTTACAATGACAAAAATTCAGACCTTGAGTTGTTATTATCATAAAATACTGTATTAATATTACCGGGATGAGTTGATTATTTTTATAGCGTTATGATTTTTGTGTTTATTTGAATATTTAAATAAATATGTGTTAATATGAGCACAGACAATAGAATCCTAACAGACGAATAAGAAGGAGCCTGCTTTGAGCGCCGTCTGGAGGGGGTCAGTAAAACTAGCACTGCTCTAGAGCGGTTTGGCACCAGACTGGCGAGATCAAGGCGTGAAATTTTCTTGTTTGCTTGCGGCGTGAAGAAATCAGGTTTCAGCACGTGTTTGTAATGTCCTAAGTTTTTGAAAGGTAAGTTATTTTCTCTTATTTATTGTATTATTTCAATTTCAATGTTTATAAATTTTTTGTACTAGTATTTGTTATATTTTTTTCAGTTCTGAAAAAATGTTTTCTAAACCAGCCAGAAAGATCTTGATGCCGCTGAAATAATAAGTAGAAAATTTCAACAGACTGGTCGTTTCGTCTTCACAAAGATTTCTGCAATGGAGAAAGAAAAAGCCGCGTCTCTTATTTAACCATCGGAGTGTGAAAAGTAGGCTATTTATAGATTTTTTCTTTTATTAAACAATTTTACACGCTAATAATAATAAAAAATGTATAAGTGTAGAAATATCATCATCAACATGTTTAAAAAAAATTAATATGGAATTTTTTCTGCATTAATAGCTTTAAAATAAGTAATAATTGCTTTTGAGGTAAATATTAAGTGTTAGAACAGGCAAATTTGAGTTTAAAAACATTAAAAACTACAAAATTTCTTGTAAAACACAGGCAATGAAAGTTTTTAGCTTTTTCACTGAAATCAGATTTTTCTTAATCTTAATGTCATTTTGTCTCTTTCTGAGGCATACAAAATCATGATCTAAAATAGGGGGGGGAGGGGAGGTAAATGGATAAAATTATAATGGTGTACAAATTCTATGCTTTTAAGTTTTCCTTGTAACATTTTCCACATTGTAAATATATGAGTAACAATATAAGCTTTTTTCTAGTTTTCCCAGTTTTACAAAATATTCTTTGAAATCAGGGATGCCACTTTTCCGCGGAAACGCGGATTTCCGCTTTTTTGCTTATTTTCAAAATTCGCGGATTTCCGCTTTTTTTTTTTCTTATTTCTCGGACACATTTCTCTTTAATGCATCAAGCGGAACCAGCCAACGAACCAACCCATTTGTCCGAAGAACTCTTGAACACTTTCTCCTCTGTGATTGGTAAGTACGTTTGACGTCACATCGTCAGTGGGGGTAGTCATGATTCAACTGACCAATGAGCGCGAAGTGTCGTGGCTTTCGATAAGTAGTGTAGATGAGCCGTGCCGTGTTTGTTTACTTTTTACCGACGCTGCGCGGAAATAGATAGTAAGGGGGCCTCCGTGGCCGAGTGGTTAAGGCACCACTCCGCTAATCGCTTCATAGCGTAGGAAGCAAGGCCGGCGGTGTTCGACTCCCGCCAGCTCCATTGCACACACTTTGTGGAGCTCCCGGATGTAACTCTTGGTGTTGTAAATTTCCTTGTACTGTCTCGTCAAGATTTATGTAATTGTTGAAGTCATGTCTGTGTTTCTGTGAATAAAGAAAATGTATATGGATCATTCGAGACGACAGCCTAGTAGCTATAGGTCTCAAAGCCCACCCCCTTCAAAGTTCAAGTTCAAATAGATAGTAAGATTTGAAATCTCATGATGGATTAAGTGTTTAATCTCGTCATTTGTTTTTTGATTTATATTTAATTATTGCGCCGCAAAAGACAGATTTTGATAGTAATAAGTATTATGGGTGAAAAAAAGTCCGTATACTGAATGCACGGCACGTTGTTTTGATTTCCAATTTTGCCAGATATAGTAACGCCCGAAATCATATAGATAATCTACAACCCATCAAATTAATTGTTGATGGAATGGATCAAAGAATCATTAAAGCGGAATATTTATTTTCGTCTTTTTTAGTTTTAGTGGATCATAGTTTACCATTAAATGCTTTATAACATGCAGTATCCATATTTAAAAAGATGTTCCTGAATGGTGCTGTAGTAAAAATAGTTATGCACAAGGACAAAAAGAACCACAATTGTGAAAGAAATGGCTGATAAATTCTAAATATCTGCACATGATAGAGTTCTGCATTGAAGATATATCCAGCGACTATTTATTCTTATATTACCTATTATGTTAAAAATAAATTTTTAGTGACTGCTAATGTTGTTAGAGAGCACGATTTAAAAAATGAAAAAGGTAAAAATTATGTTTTTAAAATCTTTTGTTTGTAGTATTTTCAGTTTCATTGCCTAAAAACTAATTTTATGTAGGAAAATATAGCTAGACCTTCATATAAATAATTTGCTATCACATTGATCTTTTCACCAAATGCTTTTGTAGCTGTGGCAGGTTAAACATTAGCCATATGTATTAACTGATGTTTTGAGTGAAAGCATGTAGGTTTTTAAATGTATTTGCTTATAAAAATTTTAAAGAATAGTTTTACAATTTTGAGGAATTCTCATTTATATCACATAATTATTGAATAAAATTTTGAATTAGCCATTTTTGTTATATTTATTATTGTTCTTATTTTTATATTACATGTATATATGTTTCAATCTGAATTCAAATAATGACACAAATTTTATTTCGCGTATCATTTTCACTTTCTTTGCTCGATTTTTACCTCGCGCACAGGTTTAACTTTTTTGCTCAATTTTCACCTCACACGTCATTTCCTCTTTTTTGCTCTTTTCTCAGACTCATCCCTGTGAAATGTAAAATGAAGTGGTGGGGGGGGGACTAAAGGAAAAAAAAAACTAGATTTTAAAAAAATATATTTCTTTAAAAAGCACTAAACTAAAATACATAATAAATTACCTCTATTTTGTGCTCCTAATGCCTGCACATGTAAATTTTACGACATTATCTCTGATTTTTGTTTTAATTCATGTTTGCTTCAGTTTGAGTATCTATGCTAATACAGTACAGAAATTTTAACACAAGGATGTGCTTGAACTCATAATATAGTATAAATAGAAGAAATTAGCGTGGACAGATATCATACTGGTTTTAACACCTAAATTAATAATACTAGAACTATGTTAGGGAAGAACTACTCAGTAAATCGACAAAGAAATTGCATATGAAAGTAATATATATATATATATTTATTTATTTATTTTTGACAGTGTAAAATTTGAAATTGAGTGGTGTTTAAAAGTTTATAAGTTTGATAAAAATGAAATTGTTCACCCAGATCATTGCCACTGTTGATATGATGTCAGCGTTACATGTTTTTAGTTTATAATATAGATTCTTTATTTAGAAAATTCGGCAAACTTATTACTTTTAAATTCCAAATTAAATTTAAAATTAAAATGTTTCTTCTGTTTATTGGGATTTGTTTTCATTCACTTTCTATGTAGAATTAAATTATTTTAATATTTTAATAATTGTTTTGACAGCTTGGTCAAAACATATCTTCATATTTATCAGGATGTTTAAAACTACCTTTTTTACATAGTTGAAACCAATACAACCCTGGTCTGTAAGCTGTTTACATTCTTTTGTGAGCACTTGTTTTTTAAATTATTCAAAATATTACCAAACGACAAAAAAGCAGAAAAAGGAAATTTGTTTTTAATGTAACATTCTCATTTCATATATCATTCAAGATCTGTAAAATTACTTTTTGTTCAGTATTAATAGCTTTAGTTTAAATAATATAATACCACAATCTTAGGTACTTAATTAATAAAATGTATTATGACAGGGTGCACTTACCTGCAACTTCTGTCTATTTATAAATAGTTAAATTCATTTATATGAGTTAAGGCTTTTATAGCAATCAGTGGTCTGTCCAGACTTTTCCCCCAGGGTCCTGTTTTTGTGAAATTGGTAACAACTTTTTATATTTGTGAAAAATCTAATCCTAATTTTGTGAATTTGAAATGATCGTTATATTCTGGTTCTTGTTTATACATTTTTACGGAGATATATGGATGTAAAATACGTGTCTTTTCTTTATATATGTAAAAGTGACAGGTCAGATTTTACTTTTAAATGATTAATTTGTGAAATGTTTGATTTAAAAATAGAAAAATTTTGTGAAAAATCTATTTTTAAGACAAAGAATTTTGTGATTTTCCCTGTTTTGAAATGAAAAATTTTGTGAAGAATCCTTTAAAGGACCCAATTTTTTCCTAAACAGATCCCTGGCAATCGGTATTCAAATGTCTGTTTTTATCAGTATTGAAAGGTTATATATCATTAAGTATATTACATTTCAAGAGGAGGAGGCGAGGGATGTGAAAGAGAGAGGGTGTTGACACATTTTGTGACATTGAATCAAAAATTGAATTGAAATATATCAACAGAAAGACAGATTTTCATATGTTGAACATACAAATTACATAAAGCTAAATTGGGTAAAAGATGTGTTGCATCAGAATGCTTAATTTCTAATTGTATGATTATCATTTGCGGAATTGTTAGAGAAAGAATTGGACTTAAAAACGTAAACAAATTTTCTTAAGATCTCTGAATTTGGTTTGCGGTAAATTTCAGTGCTTCAAAAGTTTTACAGATATTTTTATGAAATTTTTTTTTACATTGGTTTATATAGATAGATAGATATAGATATGCTGTGAACTAAAAGTTAAAATGTATGTTGTATTTTTTTAGACATTTATATATATATATTTAAAAGTTACCTGCATTTTGTGCTCCTAATGCCTGCACATGTAAATTTTATGACATTATCTCTGATTTTTGCTTTAATGCATTTTGTTGCTGCAATGTTTGCTTCAGTTTGAGTATCTATGCTAATATAGTACAGAAAATTTAACACAAGGATGTGCTTGAACTCATAATATAGTATAGATAAAAGAAATTGGTGTGGACAGAAATAATACTGGTTTTGGTTTTAACGCCTAAATTAATAATACTAGAGCTATGTTAGTGAAGAACTATTCAGTAAATTATCGACAAAGAAATTGCATATATGAAAGTATATATATATATATATATATATGTGTGTTTTTTTGATGGTGTAAAATTTAAAATTGGGTGGCGTTTAGAAGTTAATAAGTTTGATAAAAATGAAATTGTTCGCCCAGGTCATTGCCACTGTTGATATGATGTCTGCGTTTCTCACAGACATGTTTTTGCTTTATAATTTAGATTCTTAATTAAAAAAAATTGAGCAAACTTGTTACTTTTGAATTCCAAATTAAATTTAAAATTAGAATGTTCCTCAGGTTTATTGTGATTTGTAAAATATTTCATTTAAATACAGTATTCAAAGGAACAAATCTGACTTTTATTAAGTTTAAGGCTGTTAGTTGAAAATGTTCCAATATATATATATATATATATATATATATATATATTCCATATCTGGAGTCGATGCAGATTTTTTTTTTCTTGGAGGCACAGTTTGTGAAAAGTAAAGGTTATTTTTGTGAAATTTTATTATATTTTTGTGAAATTTTATTATATTTTTGTGAAAAATAACATTTTGTAATGAAAGTAGAAATCCAGCTACTCTAATTCGAACTAAGCGTTTATTAACAAAAACTTTTTTAAATACTTTTGCTGAAGTTTTCCTCTCTGGTGAACTTGTTTGTTTACAAATTACACATTTTAAAAGTCACAAAATAATATATAAATAATAAATAGTAAGTTTTTATGAAACGGAATTTTGTGAAAAGGCTTATTTTGTTAAAAGGAATTTTGTGAAGGGACCTGTTTCATTATAAAAAATTTTGTGAAGGGGTCCATTTTATTAAATTGATTTTTGTGAAGACCCCAAATTAAAATGCTAAATAGGCCCCAAATTAAAAAATCGACCCTTGCATATAGTAGATAATCTTTAAGTTATTGCATTGTATTATTTATTTTAAAATACTCTGAAAAGTGATTTGTTAAAATATCATAGAATTTTTTGTAAATTTCTTTTTTTGGTACTTTTTGGTTAGCCGGGCACCATTGATATATATACATGTATATATACGCACATATACACATATCTATGTATACATATGGATACATACACATGTATGTATATATAGACAATGTATATACATATGTATTTATGTATGTACATATATCACTGATTCTTATGATTTTTTTTAAATATCAATATTTAGTATTTTCTAATTTTCTTTATGCGAGCTATAAAACTTTTCATTGATTCTATTTTTATGAGCCTGACTCTGAAACCCTGAACTTAAAATTTGCTGTTTGCAGCTAATGATTACTTGAATTTTATTTTACATTTTCATTCATTATTTATATATTAAACCATGGATATCAAGGTGATTTCTTTTATATTTCTTATATGGATATTTTTGCTTCTTTTTCCTTTTTTATGGAGATTAATCACATATACTTCAAAGAAAATGTCTGTCAGCGGCCATCTTATGGCCACTTTCCTACGAGGAAAGAGTATAATTTTTTTGTATTTCATCAAGGATTCTACTTTTGTTGGTTGAAATATGTGTATATTAACATTTTTATTTGAGCTAGTTAATTTTAAATTAACACTGATTGAAAATTTTAAATAAATAAATGCAAGAAAATTTGGCGATTGACTTTATTGCCACCATTGGTAATTTTACTTTAAATGCGTTATTAATGAAAGAGCAAAAATTGTAATTTCTGTTGTCATAACCAGAGGCGGGGGGAAAATACATCATTTTACTCACTACTGGCGAGTGGATTTTTAGGCAGCCTTTGAAATCTGTAAGCTATTGAAGATTTGCCAAAAAGCTTTAATTTTTTTACTAATTATATTTTGCAACTTTACAAATTACCATGATGTAAACATGGTACTAAATTCTATCCTGTACTAAAGTGTCCTCTGTTGTATATATTTCTTAATTTTTTTGGGAAAAAAATATGAAAATTAATCTACTAATAGTAATTAAATATTTTTGCAGTCGCATACATTTTGTCATAAAATTTTTCAACTGCACTTTGCATCTTGCTGGCTGGTAAGATTTTCTGAAAATTCCCCAACCCTGGTCATAACTACTTGCTTATTCTAGTGCATTTTATTATGAAATTTATGTACAGGGAAAGGGAAATGTCCATCAGTTATTCAGCAAAGATTTTCTTTTATCTTTTTTTCAATGAGAGATACATTATGAATTTAAACAATGTTAGATAAAAATTAATGTAAAAAAAAAAATAAAAATAACATGGTTGCTATGATTACATTTTGTAGTAAACCATAAGCTTTTCAAAATAAATAATATTTTTGAAATTTCTTAAATAATTTTAGTCATTAAAACAAAGTTTGATATTTTTAACCAATATTAATCTATAATTAAATACATTTTTACATACATTTTTATATGGACAATTTTGAATTTTACTTCATTAGATGTGTTTTTTTTTTAATCCTATATTTAATCGTGTCATAGTGGTGAATATGAAGTGTTTTTTTTTTTTTTTTTTTTTTTTTTTTTTAAATCCTATATTTAATCATATTATAGTGGTGAATATAAGACTTACAAAAAAAAAAAAAAAAAAAAAAAAAAAAAAAAAAAAAAAGAGGGGGGGGGGTAATACAATAAAATGAAAATAGGCAAAATACTATCCTCAACGAAAATCTTTATGAAAGTAATGGTATAAATGCAAAAAGTATTGAACAATTGATTAATTTTCTTTTAGATATTCCTTTTTTAATTAAAAATAGAAATTATGTTCTATGAGCAGATAGATATAAAAATTTTAATTCATTGCTTTCAGCTAAGTTTTGTGTTTAAATTCTTGATATTATATCATTTATCTTTAAAAACAGCAAATGCTCTTTACCCCCCCCCTCCCCCCTTTAAATTAGTATTGCAATATGTTAGTAATATTAATATTAACTTGTCGATATATTGCGATATTAAATTTCTTAGATCGCACAGCCTTAGTGTGTATTTTCTGTCCCGAGTGTCTAAAAGAGTGAGTTATAAATTGCATGTTGATTTGGCATTTGACTTATTTTTTTTTTATTTATATTTAAATTAGATAAATAAATCTGTAATGTTCTTATTTATTCATTTGTATTTTAAATGTAACTTTTTTTATATTACAGGTTAATTAAGTACAAATGACCCAGCTTTTCAGAGCTTTTTGGTGGTTTCCTCTGTACTCAACGTAGATGCAGGATGGATGAAAATATTTCCACCTAATTGCCTAATTTGTTATTTTACTTTAGCCTAGAATTTATATTAAAAGTTTTATTGCAATGTAAATAAAATACGTTTTTATTTAATAAATTGGGCAGAAAGATGTAAAATGGTGTTTGTTTGCATGTCTGTGTAATCATTTGTTGATTGATTTTTAATTCTTTGTAATTACAGGGGTGAAAATTTGCTTCAAGCCACAGACTAAATTTTGATTTAGTGCTACATTCTGCTACTGAAGTGAAAAAAATATCTGAATTCTGCTCCAATCTGCTATAAGAATGTAATTTTCCATAATTAAAAAAATTGATAGAAAAAAAAAACACCTTTATATGGACATTTTTATAGGCTTTCAGAAATGTTAACACAATATTATCCTTGTAGCATCATTAAAGCTAATAAAAATTATCAATAACAAATTCTGCTACAGGTTCAGGTCTAAATTTCACTTTTTACATTATTTATTACACGTCATCTTAATTAAAAGAGGATGTTTACTCAAAGACGCAACTGCTGTACTGTCATTGAAAAAGAAACATTATTGCAAAATATTTTTGGCATTAATTGTTCTCAAGAAAAAATATTTTCTCCTGCTTGCCAATGGGAAACATTCTGACATATTCATAACTCATTTTTATATGAAATTTGCAGGGCATGACTACTGAATTGATTCGGAATTTAATAGCATTTTTCGATAAGTTAGTTAAAGTGTTTGATAATGAATTTGCTCTTGAGTTGTGATTATTCTATCATAAAAACTATTTTAGTGCCTTAAGAACTTAGGTTCAAAGTATAAACTTTGACAACATTTTCTAAAAAATCCTTGGATTTCATATTAAAAGGGAAAATGCTATTCGATTTCAATGGTACAGCCATTGTGTCCTGCTACAGAATTGCTAAATGCTGCTACAAAACTGCAATTTCCACCCCTGTAATTAGTATAGCTGCCAACTTTTATGCTATTTTTATAGTTATTTCTTATTAAGAATCTTTGCCTTATTTAATTGCAGAATTTCTATGATTAAATAAGATAAAAAAAAATATATTAATTCTTTAATAGTTAATATTATGATAAAATATTCTGAAATTGTGTTAATATAAAAGTTGGCAGCCATGATTTTTATTCACTACTGAGGGATAAAAAAAAAACAAAACAAGATTTTGTTTTTCAGAATGAAAATCAAGATGGAAAATTTCAAAATAAGGTAAGAGACAAGAGAAAATAAAATAATCATTAAAACTATACTGAGAAAAAAAAAAATCCTGTCATTAGCATCTAGAAACTAAATTGCGGCTCTAGGGGGGAAAAAAAAAGTTCCATGTCATTATAAATTTTAGTTCCCTTTGCTGGATAGTTCTGGTCTCCTCTATTAAAATTCAAGAGTGTTTTCTTATATTATCCTGGTCAAACTGATTTTAATCTCTGCAAATAAATATGAACACAAGATGTTAGTTTTAGTAACTATAATTCTAGTTTATGAATTTATTCTGGATATCAAGGGTTTATTTCTCACAATTCAAATGATTCATAATACAATGTATCGTTTCATCACCTATCTCATTGATTTTGTCTATTCAGTTTATTTGTTTATGTTATTTGCATAACTCGGAAATCTATATTTCTAGTTTAGGGATTTAGAAAATGACTACTTATTCGTTCTAGATAAAGGCGGTACAAGTTTTCTTTCAGTATAAAAATGATCGTCAGTATAATTTATAATTAAAATAACTATTATTTTTAACATGTTTCTTTCATAAACTTTTTACATTTTGGGTAGTAAAAAAAAGGGTAATTTTTTTAATGTAAGTACATAGTGAGACTTTTTCTTAATAAATTAAATAAACTGACTATAGTTATTAAAATTCATGGGTACAAAATATGCCTTGAAAATATCGTCAAAATTTAAAATTAATAAATAAGTTTACTAATGTTTATTTTTGAAAACAACATAACAAAAAAAAAAAAGACAGAATATTTTGCAGATTTATTTCTTCTTAGGTTTCTGATTAGAATAAATAAGTAAAAAATATGAATATTGAAAAAGTTTTCATAAGTATTTATCAAGAAAGAAAATCATTTATTTAACTGTACAATTTTAATAATGGTTATAGAAGTGAACATTTTAAAGAATTGAAAGTATATAAAAAAAGAAGAAAGAAATTATACAAGGTTTTTTTTTTTTTTTTTTTTTTTTCCCATAAGTAAAAGAAATTTTAGATTACAATTTAAAGAATTTGCAAATTACTTATCAAACTGCACAAATTTATCGAAAATCACTCTGTAAACATTTCATGAAATAGAAGTGGGGGAAAAAAAAATAAGAATAAAGAATGAGAAAGATATTTCAAAAATACAGAATTGACTGGAATTTTGTTAAAGGTTGGCTTCAGCTGTTTTCACATGAACATAAATATGAATAAAATACTGGAAATGAGCATTAAAAATAAGTGTATGGAGAGAAGAAAAATTTCAAAATAATTCTATATATCTAAAAAAAAAAAAAAGTTTGAATTTAAACCAAATTAAGTTTTTATTTAATGTATTAATTAAAATCGAGATATGTAGTACCTATCGTTCAGATTTTTAATTGGCACACAAATTTATTCTTAATTCACACTAAGTAAACATTTTTATAAAATGGGGAAAAAAAAAGCAGTAAAAATTCTGGATTTATAGATTTTTGAAGCAAATAAAATTCTGTATTACTTTTAGATAAATGTTAAGAATATGTTGTGCTTAGTAATTTTTTGTACACAACCCACATTTTAATTTCGATATAATTATGGCACATGGGAATAAACTTTTCTTTTTAATGAAAACATTGTAACTTTAAAAATTAATAATTTCAGAGCCGAAAATATGTGTAAAAAAAAAGTACATGGGAAGAAAAAAAAAAAAATCTTAGTCACAAATCAAAATTTATTTTAATAATAACTAATTTGTTAAAAAAAAAACAAAAAAAGAAAGCTGGATTTAGTTTCATATAGCCATAATTAAAAATTGACATATTTTATTATATATCCATTTTTAATTTAAAAATATTTAATCTTTTAAAAATTAATGGCAATAAAAATTGAAGTTTGAACTATTGCTTTTTCACAAAGTCAAAAATGCGCAGTTGTTGAGTAGGCCGTCAGCAGCGGCAAATAAATCCCAATGTTAACAATTTCCTCCATACCCCACTCCCCCTTTTTTAACCATCATATTTAAAATGTCGCCCAAAGAGCGATAAATTGCCAAATGTTGCAGTCTTACGGCAACCATGCTGTTTGTTCTACTGCCTTCCTCCAGACGGCGCCAGCTTCTATGCGAATCCCATGTTAAATATAATTTCCATAGCAGCCAATGAGAGTATCCCTTCTGAATGTATTCTATTCTGTGAATATGAGGTAACAAATTTTGTACATACCTGAAAATTTATTTTACCAACATTCGCAAAATCTGTTTCAGTAATTCAACTCGAAAGTTTTCCATAATCATTGGCAAGTTTTGGTATAATATTCATTTGCAATCTTAACGTTAAGTAGTTACCTTACCCTGGGCAGTTTTTTCCCTACAGTTTTTACAATTACGTATTCACTGTTGTGGAAATAAAGGTATTAATGATTTAAAGAAACTGTAAACTGCTAATATTTCACACTAACGCAGTAAAAGGGATATGAATAAGAAATTTAAATCTCTCCCAAGACACTAAAGATTAATAAAGTAAACAAACAAACAAAAAAAAAACCTCAGCTCATCATTGGCAAGTTCTGGTATAATATTCATTTGCAATCTTAATGTTAAGTAGTACTGCTCCCCCCCCCCCTTCTTTTTCATATGGCAATATGAGCAATCTTGTCAGTTTTCAAATCTCGGAGACTCGAAAATTTATAAGAAATCTCCATTTATTCCACCAGTTTTGTTTTAAGCGTTTTAAGTTGTACAAGGACAGGAGGAGTTTTTAGTAAATAACCAGCCCTTGCCACGAGGGGAATTGAACCCGGAATCTTCCGTTTACTAAACTGGCGGTCTAGACCACTACGCTGAGACTAGACACGCCACAAGCTCAAATGTTATTACTTATTTTAGTCGTTTTTTATGATGGATCGGTATATGGTTTTTTTTTTCAGAGTTCCAATGTTTTTAATATTTTCTTTTCCTAATTTTCAATATTTTGCTTTATTATTTGATGCTTTATAACAGATAAATTTTAACCTATTATGTATTATATGCGTAAAACATTTTATTAAGAGTAATGACTGCTTCTTTTTGCAATAGTACCAACATTTTCCTTTTTTGAACATATAATCTTTTTAAATTATTTCTCTGATGATCTATTTTTCAATTAAAATAAAAACAATAATTATTTTAAGCAAGCAAACGTATTTATTACATGCTATTAAAATAAATGTTCTTTATATCTTATTTAAAAAAAAACTTATGTAAATAAACAATTTTATAATAAATTAAATTATTATATGTGAGCTATGCTGAGAACTTTTGTGTACGGTTCTGTTAACGCCGGGTCAAGACGCCGGTTCGCTATGAGTGGCAACCGAATCTCCAGTTCAGGAATGGCTACGGAGGTTACTCTATACACGATAGGAAAGAGTGGGGAACCACTATCTATGCAGGGGTACTGGCGAACTGGAAGTTTACCGTGGATTTAAAATTTTTCTTATGGTTACAACTATCGCTGATCGAGATATAATGCTTTCTCAGGTTGGCGATGGTTGTGACAGTGAGAAAAGTGAAGAACAAGGATTGGGGGTCGCTTTTAGTGAAACACAATCAAAGACTGTACTCGATTCTTCGGAAAAGAGTGCAGTAAAACAAAAAGAGGAAATCGGTATGACTGCTGGTGGGAACGGAGGCGGAACCTATCTAGGTGGGGAACACTCTGGAACCACTGCAGAAGGGCTGAAATTACTGACTAAAGACCCAAAGAAGAAACCAACGGAAGAAGCAGAAGTGGGAGGTGGTGAAAACCAACACTGCTGATTCTGAACCGAAGAGATCTGGGGGAAATAGGAACAAAAGGAAGGTGACAGTATTGACACCTTCACCACAAATGTCGGCAACAGCAAAGAGGCCTAGAGAAGATACCCAGAGGCCTTTTGCCGCTGTAGCAGCACTCAGGAAGTTAGCCGTTGTCAAGGAAGACTTCCCAGCGACCAGGCTGATACAAGAAGAGGTGGATATTATCTTGAAGGATGTCATCAGATCTATAGATTTCACTCCTGATGATAGACCTCTACCCCTTATAACTGACGCCAGGCTTATTACCGGAGCCTTAATCTCCAGCTATGAAGGCGATGCCACTGAGGACTGGATTAGGTCTACTTATCATGGCAATGCTACCGTCCTTGAGGGTAGTCCTCTCAAAGTACTTGCCATGAATGAGATGCCGGAACCGGTCAAAGTGGCTTTTAAATCAAGGGATATTTACACCAAAGATCCCAATGAGCTGTTGAAAAGGATCAACAGATACAACCCGGAGTTGAAGACGGGTGACAGCTTGTTCTGGACCATGTTGCAGAGCTCCAGTCTATTCGTTGGATCTTCGAGGTTGATATTGCTGCATCTGAAGCTATCAAGAGAGTCAACTACAAAGTGTATACAGGTCTCGACAAGGGATCATTCAAAATCTTGAATGATCCAAACACTAAGAAGATGAGAGGGAAGGAGGATGAAGCTCTGGCTACAGAAACTTCCTCTCAGGTAAGTGAAACAAGCAATATTTATGATATTAATACTAGGCTTGGAAATGTATCTGTCCAACAGAACTCCCCTCCGTGCTCTTAGAAGAGGTGGATCAATTGTTGGCTGAGGGCATAAAGGATACAGGTATCCCTGAGGAAGACGAAATGGTTGTTGGTGAAAATGAACCAGGTGACCCATCTAAAGGTAGCTCAAATCAACCTCCATCATAGTCGGGGCTCATCTGCCATTTTAGGAAAGATGATCTCTGAAGGGAAGGTTGATGTTGCACTTATTCAGGAGCCCTGGACAGGAAATGGCAACATTCTTGGTCTAGGGTGTAGAAAGGACAGGCTTTATTATGATAGAACCTGTTTCAGACCAAGAGCTTGCATTTATGTCAGCCCTAGGCTAAATGTAATTAACATGGTGAACTTCCTGAGTGGTGACTGTGTCGCCGTCAAGGTGGATTTTAAGGGTGAGAATTCAGGTTAAGGCAAAGAAGGGTTGCTCACAGGGCGAAGTTCTCTCTCCTGTGCTTTGGTGTCTGGTGGTGGATGGACTCCTTATGGAGATACATCTACTTGGTGCATACTGTATTGGATATGCTGATGACATTGTCATCATCATTAGGGGTGAATTCGAAAATATTTCGGACATCCTCAATAATATTCTTAAACAGGTAGAATGGTGGTGCAAGGAGGTTGGTCTTTCTGTTAATCCAGAAAAGACGACTCTCGTTGCCTTCACTAAGAAAAAATCACTTACATTTAATGAGGTAGTGTTCTATGAGCACACTTTAAGTTACTTCAAGGAAGTGAAGTATCTTGGTGTCTACTTCGATGAGAGGTTGTGTAAGAAGAGGCACATGGATTATTGCATTAATAAGGCCAAAAAAGTTTTCTGGTCATGCAGAAACGCCATTGGCAAAACATGGGGACTTATTCCAAAGGTGATCTGGTGGATATACAATATGGTGATATGCCCTATGATCAACAATGGCAGTATAGCTTGGTGGTCAAGAACTATGACTGACATTGCAAAGTCTGAATTAGCAAAACTGCAGAGGATGATCTGAATGTCCATGAAAGGTGTACTTAGCACAACGCCTACATCTGCCATGGAACTGCTCTTGGGCATGTATTCAATGCATATGAATACTGAGGCAGTAGCATTGATATGCTCACATAGGCTCATTTTACATGGCCAATGGCAAAGTTACTCGAGATATCTTATTTGGGGTAGGCTTAACTGTAAAATTAGCAAACACCCAGTCTTTTATCATGAAGAGTGATGGTATGCCTTTCAAACATGTATTAGACAAGTCATTTAGAATTAGCCTTCATTCTAGAGCTGACTGGAAGACTCTTTCTGTGATGGAACTTGAGACAGGTATGACCTGGTTCACTCATGGTTCCAAGATAAATGCTGGAACAGGAGCTGGGGTTTGCTGAACAGCTGATGGTACCACTCTCTTTTACCCACTGGGTAGCTATACCCCTGTCTTTCAAGCAGAGGTCTATGCAATACTTATGTGTAGTTATATCTGCATTGAGAGGAAGTATAGAGGCCTGTCTGTCAATATTTACTCTGATAGTCAGGCAGCGTTACTTGCCCTAGAGAAACATAAAATTACTTCCTGGATTGTTTGGGAGTGTTACTGCTCTTTGAACAGGCTTGCCAGAAATGGCAACACTGTTACTATACATTGGGTGTCAGGTCATAGTGGCATCCCAAGTAATGAGCTTGCTGATAGTCTAACAAGAAAAGGATCGGTTACTCCCTTTGTTGGACCAGAACCAGCTATTGGCATTTCTAAGGACTGCATCAGAACTATTGTTTTTAAAATTATAAGAGAGCAGCAGTATGGCTTGACTCAAGTGGACAGAGACAAGCGAAAGAGCTCAACAGTAGCTGCCCTAGTAAAAGGGCAAAGGAAAGCATTGGGCTCAGAAGGAATTGTCTACGAAATATGGTGGAACTGTTAACAGGGCACTGTAGACTTAATAGACACCTTTGCATTAGGAAGGTGGTCAGTAATCCTCTTTGTAGAAGGTTTAAGTGAAAGGAAGAGATTGCTTCACATGTCCTTTGCAGCTGTGAAGCATATGCTGCTTATCGTTTCGAGCACCTGAGTCGACATCTGATGGAGCCATGGGAAATTCAGGATATTTCTATCGTTTGCTGAATTTTATGTCAGCTACTGGCCTGTTTAGGGACTAAGTGGGGATGGTTTTTCCTCTTTCATCTTTGGGGACAGCACAATAGACCTATGGTCGCGGTGCTTTGGCTTTCGAGCCCCCCCCCCCAGTAATACAGTAATACCCTGCCCAGATAGCTGATTGGTCAGTGCCAGACTTCAGTTTTGGTGCAAGGTTTGCACGACTGGTCAGAAAGGTTATAGCGCTCTCTGGAGATTGACCTCACACATTATAAGCAAATGAGTACGCCTTCTTTATATTGTATGCCTTGATCAAAATATCATGTCTAAAAACAGATTGTAAATAGCAAGGTACGCTCGAGGAAAAAATGTAATAATCGTATATTAACTGTATTAGAGGATGACGTCATCCGCTTCGGGACAAACACGGGACAAAGAAAAATAATTTGATTACATAGAAAATACAATTTAATTTAATATAATACAGCCTACATTTTAGGCATTGCTTCGATCGATCGATGGTGTCTTTATCTTCTAAACATTTGAATTTGAATTTTGCTTTATAATCACAAATATAAAAAAAAATTATAATTTAGAAAATTACTATTACCATTGGGCAAAATGTTCTGAAAACTGAAAAAAAAAAATTACCGCACTTATGCTATATGTGCCATATACGTCATTATACACACATTATTTACGTCTTATACGTTTAAACATCATATATATACATCATATATGCATCAGATATGCGTCATATATGACTATAACTTGGTCACATACGTCAAGAAATGTTATATATATATACATCATATAATATTATAATGTCATACATGCTTTATAATTTAGCGATAAAACTTGGTCGCTTGGCGATTCATTCTTGGGAGCCGCTATAACACGAAAGTACCAAATTTACAATGTATTAATGAAAACAGAAACAAAAATATTTCATCCTTGGGGGCCGCTATAACACGAAAGTACCGAATTTCTATTTTATTTTTCATATCTGATGATTCGCATCTATCCTTTTTTTAACTTTAACATTTTTGTAACGATTTTATGCATTTTTATTGTCTATTCAAAGAAAATTTTTTCTAAAGTTACAGAATTTCGTTAAAACGCTTAAAAAGTAAAGTGACGACGTCAAATAAAATGACGACATCAAATAGAGTGACGACGTCAAGAGGTCCATTCTCAACCGAAAACAACAACCATTTCTCCTATGGTTAATAAACGTGTGCGGAGAAGTCCCAATTTATATTATTTTACTATTTTTTTTTTTTTTATCATTGTTGAGTACGATATAATGCGGTATTTTATTTTCATGCCAACAATGATTTGCGAAAAACCTTTCATGTAATTTATGAAAACAATGCTCATTTAATTTTTAATTAACTGCAATTTTTAATCGAAAAATATGTTTTTACTATATGTGAGTGTACTATGTCAGAATCCGTTTCAAAACCCTTTCGAATGGTACCTCATTCGTTGTTGTGCTTTTCGTAAATTCATAGAAAAGTTGATGTTGACAACAGAAATAATATATATGATATTATATCCAAAAACATTTAAAATTTAATACTGATATAACACATTTTATTGTGCTTTGAATTCTTAACGTAGCCTTATTTCGTGCTGGTGCCTTATAGTTAAATCTATATATTTAAAACGCTAAGCGTTTTCTTTCGACAGTTCATGAGAAAAAACTACTTCATCAAATTACATGATTATTATTTTAAATGAAAGACATTTGGCCCCAGATTTGATATCGTTCATTCGTTTTTTCAATACTTTCACTAATTAGCAGAATTTTAATTTTAAATGTTTTTCTTTTAATTTCTTCAAAATGGTGGCAACCGGATTGCTTCCATTGATGCGTGCGAGAATAAAAGAAAAATAATGAACAATATTCAGACATGTAGCTTTTTGGCTGAATTTTGTAATTGTCTGAGTGCAACGAAGACTCATACACAGCGCAGTATTACCTTGCCCCATATATAGCTACGATGGATATTAAAACCTTTCGTCAAGCATAACTCAAAAAAATATTTAACGGATTTCGTTCAAATTTTTACAGCAGGTACCTATAAAGGTGACAACGACGTCTATTTATTACCAAGAATAAATGTCAAGCCGTTTGGAAATTATATTAAAAAAATAGATAAAAAAGCACAATTAAAGTACATACGTCACGAAAATTTTGTGCGTACGTCATTTTCACCGGCGGGAGATTTTCGTAGACAATTGGAATTGAAAAGTTCATGGAGTACATGGAGCAAAAAAATATGCACGCACTAATAGTCAGCACAATAAAATATATTTCAATTTAGTAGAAATCGAAAATTAATCTGGATTTTTTTCTGTTTGAAAGAAAAACCCCGCAATAACTTGGTAGACTTGGTATTAGAGATTTGGCGCAAATCTCAGCAATAGCAGCTTTTTTTATTTCGCGTGTGTAAATTAAAAAAAAAAAAAATTCTTTGGTGTTTAAATAAAAGGTTTCGATTTATGGCATTAGTTCTTTTTTTTCTCTTTTTAACATTTTAAATAGGATTAATGAAAGGCATATATTTTAAATTAAATGAGTGAAAGGTTTACATTTAAATGAAATGAATTCAATATGAAAATGTTATAGGAACAATATTTGGCGATTTATCAACTGCGCCAGGATAACATAAAAGTACCAATATATCAAACGGTATGTAGTATGTGAAATGAAACAATTATATTATAATCACCCGTCGTACAAGAAAAAAAAACTAATATTCTGCATTCAGAGGGAAAAATCCATCTCCTGTGCCGTAAGATTTGGCGAGTTCTTTTTTGGTGATAAGTTTTTCGATGTGATTGTTGGGATCTGCAGGATTTGGCTTACTTTTTCTAAATCTTATTTTTTTTGCAGATGTAGTATTATGTAAATATATTTTTTTTGCAGATATTTTTCTATTTTGTATATTTGGCATTCTATTTTGTATATTTTCTATTTGGCATTTGGAAAAGAGATTTTTACCTTTTTATCTGTGCCTTCGGAAATATTAAAAAATAAAAAAAAGATTTACATATATCAAGCGTATAATGTTATGTTTTGCATTTTTATACGGACCACATCTCCATTTTTAGATTTTAAATGCTATTTATTATTTACTAGCCGTTTATTAATTGTTTGCAATTTACCCCCTGACAATAACAATTATTTATCACAAAAATGCCTTTTAGGTTTGTTATATAAGTTTGTTTATATATTTTCATTACTTATTAAAATATCGAATATGGCGATAAAATTTTATTTTAGCATCGTGCTTAAATTTTTAAGATGGTGCAAAAACATGCTTTAATAAACGTATGTTTGTAAATATTTGAAAAACATGTTTTACCGCTCTCTGGAAAAATTTTGTAAGATGCTAAAACTACCTTTTGGCACCATTTTAAATTTTTTTCGCCAACCGACATAGGATACGAAACTTTTCCCCATCCAGATACACAGGCAAGGCTGGTCTCAAACAAGAGTAAAGCTAGCAACAATATTGTTTTAACTCTATAAGAGTTACAATAATGATATTAAATGAACAAGAGTAGAAGGGGGCGCCAAAAGAAGATTTCGTTCGTCCTTCGGTACAAAAAACAAATAACGAAATTTAGGAAAAAATGTCGGACGACCCAAAATAAAGATATATTCGTTAATTTTATACTCTTTGCTTTGAACAGGGCGTGATTTTTCTATTAAGGGACTGCTTAGGGGCGCCAGAGAATAATATTTGATTAACGAATTCATCTAAGATACCTGTAAGATTTATACACTGTCCCAATTATATTTGAATTGGTTCAATATTTCGGACATCGTGATGACAAAATTTGCTTTTGTGTGTTTCTGTAAACAAACTATACGATTTACATACTTGATTAATGAACACACCCAGATCCAAGGTACTTGTAAGATCAATACACTGTTCCAATTAGGTTCGAAATGATTCAATTTTCGAAAATTATCTTGTTAACAAGATCTGGATTATATATAGATAGATAAAAACGAAGCGATTATAGCAGGTCCATTTCTAAAGAAAGCAATATAAAAATATTAAGATAAATATGCTTCCTAACAATTATTTCATATTTAAAATAAAAATTAGGGGAATGGATTGAAAACTTCTCCGTATACATTTATTTTGGAAAACGATTGGAGAGGGCGCCAAAATGCTTGCGACTATGAAAAATTCCTATTTTCGGCCATGTATTGAAATACTATTACACTATTATTGATTTAATACAGATTAAATTAAGAATAACTAAATAAAACGATGTGCTGAAGTTAATTTTTTAATACGATTAATTACATATATAATTTTTAGTTAGAGAAATTTACCTCTATTAACCTTTCATTTGCGTCTTCGACATAAGATTTGGCGCTCCGATTATATCCCTTTTTAACACTTTCCAACCTAGTTGAAAAGTGTTTATGACTTCGGTTTGTCTGGCCGTCTGCCGTCTGGCCGTCTGGCCGTCTGCCGTCTGGCCGTCTGGCCGTCTGCCGTCTGTCCGTGCTCTAACTCCCGTAAATATGCTCGGATTGCCCTGCAATTTTTATATGTTATAATCATTATCTATAGCATGTTCCCTATTTCAATGGAAGTGTGTAGCACTTATAGTTTTTTTACAGGGACACTCAAAAGAATTCCGTTACATTGCGGTCTATGGGGAAAAATCATTTGCGGTTTATTTAAATAATGTTTCACTATTTTAAACGCACTGAAATTTATATATATCACTAAGGTGCATTAGAAGAAGCTTAATATGGAATAGGGTGTGCATAGCACTTATACTTACTTTACAGGGACAGTCAAAAGAATTCTGTTACATTACGTCTATGGAGAAAAATCGTCTGCGGTATTTTTAAATAATGTTTCCCTATTTTAAACGCATTGAAATTTATATAAGGTTCATTACAAGAGACTTACTACAGAATATTGTGTGTATAGCAGTCATCGTTCATTTACAGGGACACACAAAAGAATTCTCTACTGTATGTTAACAATAATTCCTGGAAGTGCGTTTTAAGTTACTGAACGCGATTTTAATTTTAAATCGCTTTTTGTATATTACGTGGTGTGTATAAATTCTGTAGATCCTATACAGGGAAGCACAAAAGTTCGGGAACACATTTCCGTATTATTTAACTCCAGACGGAGAATTTTAAACTGTGCTACGTGTTTCCTAAGTGAACTAAAATTTAGCATCCTATGTAGTATATATACAAATCTATAGATCCTATACAGGGCTGAATAAAAGTATTCGGATTACTTAGATGTTATCTTTTAGCTTATTAAAGAGTATGATTCGTAAAATTATTTTGGAAGCGTTGGAAAGTGTTACATAATCTATGCTTGACGCATGATTTTTCATTCTTGTTTCATCATGTTTTTACTTTTTCTTTCTTTTTTTTTCGGCGCCCTCTTGATCCTTTAATAATTTCCCGATTTTTTCATCCACGGCATTTTGAGTATAATCTTTAAATTAATATTGTTTAATACAAATAAACGAGAATAAGTAATTTGCACGATTCTCTGCAACTACAAGATGTTACCTGCCAAAGGACACTTGCCACTATCAGCTGCATGAAGGGACAGTCGAGAGTCGATCAACCAGCGCAGCGGGAGAAGAAAGAGTTCAGAATCGTAAAAATGTCAGTAGTTATTAATTAACCTCCCTCAGTCCTGGTGTTGAATAGAGGTTTGGCTATGTCTTTCCTGGATGTAATTTGAGTGTTAATAGCCTCGTTTCCTCAGATAAAGGAACCGGGCATATGGTCTATATGGGAAGATTTCAGTGTCCTTGAACTGTTATTTAAACCCAAGGTAGAGCCACTCCCACAGACCGCAGCCTGGAAAAAATGAAAAAGAAAAGGAAAAAAAACGCGGAATCTAAAATTATTTTTTGTCGGTGATCTTTTGACTTTTGAGCGCCCCTTAAGCCGTTTCGCGACTTGGCGCCCCGTGCAGTCGCACACTTCGCACGCCCCTTGCGCCGGCCCTGCCCCTAGATCAAACTTTTGTTGTTTCTTTCCAGTATGACAGTATAGTAATATACAAAGATTAATCAATTAATGTTTTTCTATAATCAGTATAATATTGGTGTATTATTGCTGTAGTTTTAACATTTTCTTACTCTTACACTGCAATCCAATAAATGTGACATAATTTTTTCTCGTAAAAGTGAAAACATATACAATACACATATGCATGTATGATATATGTATGAATATATATATGTATATAATTATATGAATATATATTATTTATATACGTATGTATATTTATATTTACATATATTTATATATATGTATATAAATATATGTAATATATAATTATATGAATATATACATGCATACATGTCTGCATAATTTTTATATATGTATGTCTGTGTTTCTAACATAGTCGAAGATTTTATATGATTTAGATATTATTTGCTACTCCAGTTTTCAAAAATTTATTGAGATCACAATGATATTGTATTATATTATTGATGTAGGCATATACAATAAATGAAAAAAAAAAGTCAATGCTTCTGGATTCTAATAAGAACCAAGAAACATACGTTTCTATTATGTATTTTTAATAACAGATAATATTTATAAAAAAAAGTTTAGTTTAATCCTAAACATACGTACATGTAATGTTTGGGTTTCTACAAAGTGTATCATCCAAAACTAAAATTCATTGTTTGAGTTACATTTAAAAAAATCCCAAGTTTTTCTTTAAGATATATTGGCCTATTTTCTTAAATGTCTTATTAATTATTTACTGAAAATGGAAGAGAATGTATTGCAAACCAATGAGTGAAAATATTAATTATATGCATTTAAATAATAATATTTATTAATATTAATTATATATTTAAGTAATAATAATAAATATTAATTATATATGTATATACCCACACACACATATTTAAATAAACTATTAAATATTATTAATTATATATATTTAAGTATAATACTAATCACTACTAACATTAACTATATATATTTAAATATAATATTAATTAAGATTTATTATATATTTACATAATAATTTAAAAAAAAAATTTATACTGATCTTTAAGTCAAGTAAATAATCTTTATTAATTAATTCCGTAAAGATCAAAACAAAACTCTAAAAAAGGATTTTTTTTTTTTTCAAATCAGAGAGGACAAAACTTAAAACCTTCAGTTTACAAGTCCGGTGCTTTAACCACCGCGATATATCGTTCACAGACAGAATGTGCTTTAAGCAAAGTTGTACGAAAATATAAAAATCAAGTGACTTCCAGTGCCGTAGCGAAAGAAAATTTTTGGCGGGGGGGGCAAAAGGCAAGATTGGCCGACTCAAAAATGTTTCAAATCCGAGTAATGTAAAATAGTCAATCTGTCGCATTATTTCTTAATTAATAGTTTTTGCAATTAATTTTAACTGATTAATTATAATTGATAATTAAAAATAAAATATATGATTTTGTATTCCTAAAATGTTTCTTATAGATATAACTCAGTAATTATTTAAAAGATTTACCAAGAACTTTACTGGAGAAAAAGAAAGAAAATATGTATTGATAAGAGAAAATCGTACAGTTATATTTGTGAAAAACACGGTAACAGGAAAAAAAGTAATCGGAAAAAAAGTAAACGGAAAAAAAGTAACTGAATCAACAAAAGCGGAAAAAAAGTAATCGGAAAAAAAGTAATCGGAAAAAAAGTAAACGGAAAAAAAGTAACAAGGTATTGATAAATATTGAACTTATTGATAAATAAGTGTTAAAAGATAACAAAGTAACATATGTCTGATTTATATAATTCCCGTAAGCGGATATTTGCGAATGCTATTAGGAATTGAGTAAAATCACCCCCGGAAAAAAAGCACCATCGGTAAAAGCTCCCTGATAAAAAAAGGGGGGGGTGTGGGGGGGGGGGGAGACTTCACGTTAAGATGGGAAAATACCACACATTTATGAATAACACGTGTTTGAATAAGCCAATTATAATTTCGGGTAAAGCACGTGGCACCACGTGTATTTACTAACCACGTATACTAGGAACATCAGAGTATTATATACATCATATATTCTAATACGAGATCAAATCTTGTGTGTGTGTGTGGGGGGGGGGGGTATATATACATGCAAATATTATTTTAAAAACGGCTCTAACGATTTTGACGAAATTTTGTATCCTACCGTTTTGAGGCACCAGAAAATCATTGCGTTGGGTCACATGTTCGAAAAAATTCGATTAGTGGGTCATTTTGGGTCACCATCGGTCAGGGTCAAGCTAATTGTATCTATAAAACGGTTCAAACGATTTTGACTAAACTTTTGCTACCATTTTCGGGCACGAGAAGACTATTGGGCTGGGTAACATAATCAAGAACTTACTATTAGTGGGTCATTTTTGGGTCAACGCGGGTCAAGTTAATTTTATCTAAAAAACGGATCTAACGATTTTGATTAAATTTTGTATGTTACGAGTTTCGGGCACGAAAAAATCATTGCGCTAGGTCACATGTCGCAGAAAATTCAATTAGTGGGTCATTTTTGGGTCACTGTGGGTCAGGGTCAAGCTAATTGTATCTAAAAAACGGTTCAAACGATTTTGAGTAAATTTTGCATCCTGTGGTTTTCGGGCACGAGAAGACAGTTGGGCTAGGTCACATGTTCCATAAAATTCGATTAGTGGGTCATTTTGGTCATGAGTCATTATGGGTCAAGCTATTCTTATCTTAAAAATGGCGCAGAAGATTTCAACTAAATTTAGTATTTTACAGTTTTAAGGAACAAGAAGACTATTGGGCTAGGTCACATGTTCGAGAAAATTCGATTAGTGGGCCATTTTGGGTCACCATGAGTCAGGGTCAAGCTAATTGTACCTAAAAAACAGTTCAAACGATTTTGACTAAACTTTGTATCCTACCATTTTCCGGTACGAGAAGACTATTGGGCTGGGTCACATGTTCGAGAACTTTCGATTAGTGCGTCATTTTGGGTCAATGCGGGTCAAGTTAATTTTATCTAAAAAACGGCTCTAACGATTTTGATTAAATTGTGTATCTTACGAGTTTCGGTCACGAGGAAATCATTGCGCTAGGTCACACGTCCGAGAAAATTCAATTAGTGGGTCATTTTTGGGTCACTATGGGTCAAGCTATTTTTTATCTAAAAAACGGCTCAGACTATTTTGACTAAATTTTATATCCTACGGGTTTCGGGCACGAGAACACAATTGGGCTTGGTCGCATGTTCGAGAAAATTTGATTAGTGGGTCATTTTGGTCATGGGTCATTATATTTGAACTCAAAGCTAGTTTTGACCGAGCACAACTCTGTCTTCCTTGCTCGTATCGTTTAAGAGTAAAACCTCCATATCAGACAGTGACTTATTATCACAAGGGCGGAATATTATTAGAGTTTGTTTGTGGAATAAATACCAGGCGACGACGTACATTAAAAACGACACGTTGCACTCGAAAAATGGTAACTTACAGGTTTATTTCTTGTATTTCATATAATTTTTTAAACTATTTCACATGTTTCGTTTTCGTGGGTGATATGTTATGTAATTGCATAAATCGAAAATTAAGAAAGACATGATGGCACGTAAAATGAAAAATGGAAAACGTTATTCTATATCATAGTTTCTGAATAACAAAGCTCTTGCCAATTTCATATGTCTAAGAATGAAAATTTATAGTTTAGTAAAATGGCTGACATTTATACTAAAAGTTAGTTTTCTTTTTCTTATTGCAATCTGTATTTGCAACATTTACTAATCCAGTTGGGGGTAGAGATCTAACCTTCCAAGAGATTTTACCTTGGAATGGACAAAAGCCTTCCACCCTTTGGTTAGACACTAATTCCAAACTTTTGAAAACCAGTCAGTATTCACTCCCTGGCATATCCCGATTCTCAGAATTTCACACATCAACGTCAACAATATAGATTTATAAATATTATGATGTTGACGTGTATTGTGCACGTAAGTGCTGTGAAACTGCCTGTTTCATTCTTCTCTTTATTTAGTTTGTAAGAAGATTAACATGTATTCGTCAGAATATTGAAAATTTCGCCTTGAGAAATACTGTAAATAATACACTCAAAGGAAAGATAGTATTATTAGAAAGTCTATGATAATACTGCTTTTTAGCGTTAGTTCACCTCCTGTCCATATCCATTATAATCAAGCTAATCATACTTTGTTGCTTCTTTCATTGTGCCATTTTATGATTTCAAAATACTATTTTTCTGTGGTATTTCCAATTTTGCCATGTTATTGTTTTTATTTGTCTTCCCAGAATAAACACTAAATTTTCCTGGTTGGTAGAGGAAGAGGATCTACCGTACGGACCTAAATTTATATCCTCGGGCTCGACCCGGCCCAGCTTGTAATAAAAGCTAAAAATTCAAACCAAAACTTTACGGAAGCTTTATTGGCGGTGCTCGGCCTGTTATAAAAGCTAAAATATCAACTCGGGCAGTTTCTTTTTTGCGTAGTTTATGAATTCAGCCAGACGCAGTTTCTGAAAAACATGTCAATAGTTCTTAACCAACATTAAAGTTCTTTAAAAAATATATTGCTTACATTTTTATGTAAATTTTTTTAGGTACAGCAGATTATATGTCCACAATTTATGGAATACGGAATAACAATACTAATGATTACTTAGAGACAATAAAATGAACACTCATTGAAAAATTTGTGTAGTTTAAAATAAAAAAAAAAGGTTAAAGAAAATCATAATTTTAATACTTTATAAAGGGAAAAAAAGTATATTTTGGAAAATATTTCTCTGTAATTTATTAAGGATTTAGTTAAGGTGGTTATCAAATTCCCTGCTTAGTAATGAGCAACTTTCTGACTCATGTTTAAACGTAAAGGCATAAAAGTGACCAGTGTTGTAACTGAGCGCGATCATTCAGCGGAAACTCACGAGTTTCGCTCACTTTCTGTGAGCTTTGAGCTAAGTTTGACTCACTTTTTGAAAAACGAGCGATGAGCTGAGCTGAACTCAAAAAATCTGCGAGTTTGAGCGAAAATTACAACTCAAACTCATTCAATTTTTTCGCAACTTCCAGAAAATTTTTGCTGACTTTGCTAGCAAAGATGACGTTTTTTCATTAGCGAATAATACAGTCAAACCTCGTTAACACGAACACGCTTAACGCGAATATTACTTTTAGCACGAACTGTTTTCGATTGCCCCGTCCAATTGTATGTAATGTATTTAAATTCGGATAACACGAACAAAAAAATGTTTCCACTTGAGTGTTCGCGTTAACGAGGTTCGACTGTATAAGCAAAAGTCAGGCATAACTTTTAAGACTAAATGACAAAATGCTTATGAGTTTCAAAATACATTTGGTTAAATCATTTTTAAAAAGACATTTTCCCTATCACTTTGACCACCACGATGTCTGAATTTAGTAAAAAAGAAATGGAAAACAAAGAAGCAGAACATGAACTTGCTTGAAGAGTTGCATTGAAAATAGGCGCTCCAAATAAAACGGGAGTTAAAACAAACGTAAAGAAAAAGAAAAATACTGCCATTCCCGCTTTTTTTCACATTTGTTTTAACAAATCATATATTTTCTAATGTTTTATTTTTATACAGATAAATACAGTAACGAAAGTCAGTAACACCGGGGGGGGGGGGGGTGCGCTAGTACACGTCCCATGAAGGGTAAATATCATATTTTCGAAAATATAAAAAATATCCGATATTTGTATATTTATTCGATATTTTACATATATATCCGATATTTTCAAACTAGTCAACATAAAACTTATTATAAATATTTTCAATAACATAATTAACAATTTGGTTTTTTGATTATTTTGGATTTTTGTGTTATAAGATTTAGTATCAAGTATCCAGAAAATTTTATATTTTACAGAAGAAAATTATTTTGAACATAATTGTAATCTTGAATGCTTTTTCATTTTCATTAACATTTATTAAACTTTTTCATTCTTTGGGTTTAAAATAAGCTAAACCAAAACAGAAAAGATTTTTTTCTAATGAAGCTGCGAAAAGTTGGTTTTCTACATGAGACAGTCTACCTTTCAGTGGCTGTTCTAAGTAAGTATGTCCCACCAATGACGTAGCGCTACTTTTATTGGCGCCCGGGACAGGAAGGAATTCTGCGCCCCCCCCCCTCTCCTACCCTCCTAAAAAAATAATAACCACATTATTTTTGTTCAAGACAAAAAAAAAAAGGGGGGGGGGAAAGGTAGCTTCCCGCTTCCTTTGTTATAAGAATTCAGCTAATTTTGCTGGAACACACGAAGCTAAAATGCATGCATGGAACCCATTATTGAAGATTACTAGTTTTCTTCAATACTGAATTTGCATAGGAATTTCGAAAAATTAGTCAGATATCGACAAGTTGGCTTCTTTTACGGCGATTTAATTTTACGGCCAAGATATTTAATTAAATATCGCCAAGCTTGGCGATAATTTAACGTTAGCAGGTATGACCATGTAGTTTTTAGTGTATGATTGTAGCAACAATAATTACAACAATGAAAGTAAATTTGCAAGAAACTACATTTGCTAAAACTCATAAATTAAACTCGATTATTGAAAAAAGATCTGCTGCCTGATTTCATTCATAAGCTGTTTACACTCTTTAGAATTTCCAGAGAGTTCATATGACATATGCGTGGAAACTTCAGCAAATATTTTTTAATTGACTTTTTTAAAAAAATTCGTGAATACAGATTGCTCCAAAAAAAGTCAAAACAAACTCTAAGATATATAGCAGAGCACACTTACAAATAACAACTTTTGCATAGTCAACCAGAGTCGCAGTCCATTTATTCAACCAAAACACGCAATCTACTTCAAGCGGAACTCTTATATTTATGCAGACATTTAACAATAATGGCGATAGTTTAACGAAACTTTCAATATACTTACCTTTCTTTATGCGAAATACGAAAAATGCTGAAAATGCATAGTAATTCAGTCAGTGACATCGTATAGAATTTCAACTACATTCGTTTCCAAATAATCACCGCCTAGTTCAGAGTCGAATTCTGACTGCGCCACTGATATTTATATATATATTTATTTAATGCATTTTCGAAAGTCGAAAATAATACCAGGCATCAAAATGAATGCTTATATAAATCCCCTACATGCATTCACGGAGTTCGAATTCCCACTATTTTATTTTTAAGGTGGTTCTCAGCACAACAACGCAAAACTTTCTGACACAAATTCAGACTTATTTTTAAACGCAGAGTCATAAAATTGACAGGTCTGACTATTGACGCGATTTGGAATCGAACTGAATTTCCATTTTTCGATAAATAAATTTCTAATTATAAGCGATTCGTGTTACGTACGACACGTTTTTCTCCTTTTTCGTTCTGCGGACAATTGGACATGATAAAATGTGCTATATATAAAGAAAAATGATCTTGAAGCTAGAAAATATTTCTCCTGCATGTTATTGAAAAAAAATATATATAATTTTCTAATGACAATTTAGTAACTCTAGTATTACCATCTGATGTATATAAGAGAAATTACTAACATGATAATATAATTAAAAGTATGAAGTTATTAAATGATATTGTATTAATATGTTTTTTAATTGTAATTTTCAGTTACAGGTATTACTGGTATGATTTCGCATATGAATTTTTATTTTTAATGACAAATCATTTAATTCTCTTGCACATTATAATTTTGAAGTTAATGTTTTCATGTTAACAAAATGAAATATATATATGGGAAATGTTATGGACATTTTAGCTTCAGATGGGGGACATAAAACTTGTAAAATAATCATAAAAGCATCCGAATGAAGTTATCATAAAATTCTGAATATTTTATAAATAAATTTTAATTAAAAAAAATTAAATTACTATTATATTTAGTTGCAGGATTTTTTTTTTAATCTGAAAATTTGCTCAAAAAATAAAAACTACAATTAGATCCTATGTTCCTTTTGTATAACATATTTAGATTTCAAGACACAAATTCATTTTGAAAGCTTTACGCTATAAAAACTGGAGAAAATGTAAATTAATTTAAATTTTGATTTTTTCTTTTTTTTTTAAATAAAAAAGTTATTTGAAATAAAAAATGGAAATCAGGAAAAAGGTACAATTTAATATATTTACTTACATACAGTTAAGATGTATATTTAACACCTAATTAGTTTTGAAACTTGAATGAATTTTTCCTAGTTTTATTAAAAAAGAATAGTTATATTTTTTAAGGAGAGCTAACACTTTCTATTAACTAGCTCTTACTATTATCATCTTATATATATATATATATATATATATATATATATATATATATATATATATATATATATATATATATATAATTTTTAAATGATATTGAGTTATTAAGTTCTTTCCACACAGTTACATTGAATTCGGTTAATTCTCTTACAGATTATATTTTCGAAGTCAATGTTTTCATGTAAACAAATTAAATTTATGTTCGGAAACTGTTAAAAACATTGTTGCTTAAAAAGGAATATAGAACAAGAAAACGAATCACAAAAGCATCCGAATGAAACTGTTGCGAAATTCTGAATATTTTATAAATGATTTTCAATATTTCCTATGGGAATGGATTTTTTCTAAGTATTTCCTCATGAAAACTTGTTCAAAATACAAAAACTGTATTTATATGTATTTACTGTGTTCCATCTAAATAACATATTTAAATTTCAGGACACACAGCCATTTTCAAAATATAACACAAATAAAGAATCCAAATCGGTTTACTTAATCATATATGAACTGGGAAAATTAAAAAAATCTTATTGAATAAGATTCTGATTAAAGAATCAAAATAATGTGGAACTAAATAAAGATAATTGAAAAAAGAAAAAAAAAGAGTGGTGGTGGTGTTGTGTTTGTGTGTGTGTGTGTGGGGGGGGGGGGGGGGGGATTGGGTAGATAAGAACCATGTTTGGCCCATGGCAGAGACAAATATTTTGTTTTCATTTTTGTAATAAAATTTAGGATTAAATTGGTTCTTTTTGTATAACTATTTAAGTATGCTATGTCACAAGATAAAAATAAAAGTTGCTTAGCAAATTTTAATATAGTCCTAACACTTTTACAAAAACAAAAAAAAAAAAATCTTTCTTATCTATTTATTTATTTTAATAAGAAGGTCTCATAACACCAGCATGGTTTTTATGGATGTTAATATTTGAATAAAAATATAAAACATTCAAAAAAAGAATGAAAACTTAATTTATTATTATTATTATTATTGAACTATTCTGTTCAAATGTTAAAATAATTTAAAGCATACTTAAATGATAGAAACTTGTACTTTCTACTAAGAAAATGAACTGCAAAATTAATTTATGCAGTTAAAATTTTCAATAGCGGATACCTCAGGACTGCTGGGTTTGTTCTCTATATACCTCCATTTAGCGAACTATAAATCAGGTTTGGGTTGCTTACAGAAGCAGGACCTGATTATTGCACGGGCAAACTCTTCCACGGCTTTGACCCCCTGCCCCCTGATTTTAGGTGCCTCCCAAATTTGGCATTTCTTTCAATATTTTAAACTTATAGAGTAGGATAAGATTAAAAACAAAAAAAATATATTTAGCTAAAAACAGTAAAACCGTTCAATAGCGGACATTTCGAGACTACAAAATTTGTCTACTATTCGGAGG
Organism: Maratus michaelseni; assembly: GCA_963931845.1. Classification (NCBI taxonomy): domain Eukaryota; kingdom Metazoa; phylum Arthropoda; class Arachnida; order Araneae; family Salticidae; genus Maratus; species Maratus michaelseni. Next base: position 31,902,322 of record OZ007599.1, read on the forward strand.
TTTCCACATTTCTGATGTAAAAATATTCAAACATGTATGTGTTGTGGATTGAAAAGGTAGATTTTCGCTAAATAGAGGTATTCGCTTTTACCTCTAAAACCGAACACTTCCGAATAGCGGGAAAATTCTGTGGTCCCGAAGTATCCACTATTGAGAAATTTTACTGTTTTTAGATAAATATAATTTTTGTTTTCAATCTTATCTTACTGTAAAAGCTCAAAACATTGAATATAATCAGTACAATGTCGAAAGCGATTTAAAAGATCAGCTTTACGAAAATTGCATTCTAAATTTTGGGCCTCATAAAATAGGGGGGGGGGGAGGTAGAGCCATGGGCTAGTTTGTCCATGCATTAATCAGGTTCTTCTTCTTAAAAAATTACCAGCCCTGCTTTGTGGTCATATATAGTCCCATTTATTGAGGATGCAATGTGGTCAAATATGGCTGCATTTACTGCTTTAAAAAAATGTGGTCAGAAATGACTACTTATTGCCGACAGATCAGAGCACGAAAATGGCCGCAATTCAGGCGTTTAAAATGTCTTAAATTCAGACACAAAAAAGTGTCTTAAAAAAGGAAGACACTTTAAAGTGTCTCTTTTTTTAACCATCCGTTTCAGACACTTAAGTGTCTGAATTTCAGACATTTCAGTTTACAGTGCAGTTTTAAAAACTTTATACCTGCTTAAAAATTATTTTTATTAATACTTAAAATTATCCCAGTGTTTTGAAATACAATGTAAGATTTGAGAATCATGATTCATGATAAAATTAACTTGACCCGCGTTAACCCAAAATGACCCACTAATTGAATTTTCTCGAACATGTGACCTAGCCCAACAGTCTTCTCGTGTCCAAAAACCATAGGATGCAAAATTTAGTGTAAATAGTCTGAGCCGTTTTTAAGATAAAATAGCTTGACCCATAATGACCCATGACCAAAATGACCCACTAATTGAATTTCCCCGAACATGTGACCTAGCCCAACAGTCTTCTTGTGCCCGAGAATGGTAGGATACAAAGTTTAGTCAAAAATGTTTGAACCATTTTTTAGATGCAATTAGCTTGACCCTGACCCACAGTGACCCAAAAATGACCCACTAATTGAATTTTCCTCGGCATGTGACCTAGCGCAATGATTTTTTTCGTGCCCGAAACTCGTAAGATACAAAATTTATTCAAAATCGTTTTTTTAGATACAATTAACTTGACCCGCGTTGACCCAGAAATGACCCACTAATAGAAAGTTCTCGAATATATGACCCAGCACAATAGTCTTCTCGTGCCCAAAAATGGTAATAAAAGTTTAGTCAAAATCGTTTGAACCGTATTTTAGATACAATTAGCTTGATCCTGACCGATGGTGACCCAAATGACCCACTAATCGAATTTCCTCAAACATGTGACCCAGCCCAACGGTTTTCTGGTGCCTCAAAACTGTAGGATACAAAATTTCGTCAAAATCGTTAGAACCGTTTTTAAAATAAAATTTGCATGTATATATAACCCCCCCCCCCCACACGCACATACACACACACTCACAAGATTTGATCTCGTATTAAAATATATGATGTATATAATACTCTGATGTTCGTAGTACACGTGGTTAGTAAATACACGTGGTGCCACGTGCTTTACCCGAAATTATAATTGGCTTATTCAAACACGTGTTATGCATAAATCTGTGGTATTTTCCCATCTTAACGTAAATTCTCTCCCCTCCCCCACACCTCTTTTTTTTATCAGGGAGCTTTTTACCGATGGTGCTTTTTTTCCGGGGGTGATTTTACTCAATTCCTAATAGCATTCGCAAATATCCGCCTACGGGAATTATATAAATCAGACATATGTTACTTTGTTATCTTTTAACACTTATTTATCAATAAGTTCAATATTTATCAATACCTTGTTACTTTTTTTCCGTTTACTTTTTTTCCGTTTACTTTTTTTCCGATTACTTTTTTTCCGATTACTTTTTTTCCGCTTTTGTTGACTCAGTTACTTTTTTTCCGTTTACTTTTTTTCCGATTACTTTTTTTCCTAGATTCGAAAAACACATGTGTTTATAATGATAGAGAGAAGTGAACCTGTATGTTATGCTGTCGCGAGGATAGTAACACACTCTTAGTCTTTTTTAGTTTGTATCGGTAAACATCTAACCAAAGGAGCCGAGTTAAAAAAAAATTCAGAAGAGGCACAGACGTTTCGGCGCCGACAGGACAAATCCGTCTCCTCCTTTTCTTAGTCCAGTAGAAATAGCGGTCTGTGAAGTTGGCCCCCCGACCTTTCCGGATTGAAAAACCGAAAACGGCATTCGTTTGAGCGTCGTTTGAGCGCGTTTGAGCGACAAAAATTTTCGTTTGAGCGTCGTTTGAGCGCGTTTGAGCGACAAAAATTTTCGTTTGAGCGACATTCTGAAAAAAATTATAAGCAAGTTAAAATTCGAGGCCTTCGTTTTGTGAAGTTGGCCCCCCGACCTTTTCGGATTTAAAAACTGAAAACGCCATTCGTTTGAGCGTCGTTTGAGCGTGTTTGAGCGACAAAAATTTTCGTTTGAGCGACAAACTGAAAAACGTTATAAGCAAAAGAACATTCGGAGGGGCCCACATTTTGTGAAGTTGGCACCCCGACCTTTTCGGATTTAAAAACTGAAAACGCCATTCGTTTGAGCGTCGTTTGAGCGTGTTTGAGCGACAAAAATTTTCGTTTGAGCGACAAACTGAAAAACGTTATAAGCAAAAGAATAGCCGGAGGGGTCCACATTTTGTGAAGTTGGCCCCCCGACCTTTTCGGATTTAAAAACTGAAAACGCCATTCGTTTGAGCGTCGTTTGAGCGTCGTTTGAGCGTGTTTGAGCGACAAAAATTTTCGTTTGAGCGACAAACTGAAAAACGTTATAAGCAAAAGAATAGCCAGAGGGGTCCACATTTTGTGAAGTTGGCCCCCCGACCTTTTTGGATTTAAAAACTGAAAACGGCATTCGTTTGAGCGTCGTTTGAGCGTGTTTGAGCGATAAAAATTTTCGTTTGAGCGACAAACTGAAAAGCGTTATAAGCAAAAGAATAGGCGGAGGGGCCTTCGTTTTGTGAAGTTGGCCCCCCGACCTTTTCGGATTTAAAAACTGAAAACGCCATTCGTTTGAGCGTCGTTTGAGCGTGTTTGAGCGACAAAAATTTTCGTTTGAGCGACAAACTGAAAAACGTTATAAGCAAAAGAATAGCCAGAGTGGTCAACATTTTGTGAAGTTGGCCCCCCGACCTTTTTGGATTTAAAAACTGAAAACGCCATTCGTTTGAGCGTCGTTTGAGCGTGTTTGAGCGATAAAAATTTTCGTTTGAGCGACAAACTGAAAAGCGTTATAAGCAAAAGAATAGGCGGAGGGGCCTTCGTTTTGTGAAGTTGGCCCCCCCGACCTTTTCGGATTTAAAAACTGAAAACGCCATTCGTTTGAGCGTCGTTTGAGCGTGTTTGAGCGACAAAAATTTTCGTTTGAGCGACAAACTGAAAAACGTTATAAGCAAAGGAATAGCCGGAGGGGTCCACATTTTGTGAAGTTGCCCCCCGACCTTTTCGGATTTAAAAACTGAAAAAGGCATTTGTTTGAGCGTCGTTTGAGCGACAAACTGAAAAACGTTATAAGCAAAAGAATAGCCAGAGGGGTCCACATTTTGTAAAGTTGGCCCCCCGACCTTTTTGGATTTAAAAACTGAAAACGGCATTCGTTTGAGCGTCGTTTGAGCGTGTTTGAGCGACAAAAATTTTCGTTTGAGCGACAAATTGAAAAGCGTTATAAGCAAAAGAATAGGCGGAGGGGCCTACGTTTTGTGAAGTTGGCCCCCCGACCTTTTCGGATTTAAAAACTGAAAACGGCATTCGTTTGAGCGTCGTTTGAGCGTGTTTGAGAGACAAAAATTTTCGTTTGAGCGACAAACTGAAAAACGTTATAAGCAAAAGAATAGGCGGAGGGACCTTCGTTTTGTGATGTTGGCCCCCTGACCTTTTTGGATTTAAAAACTGAAAACGGCATTCGTTTGAGCGTTGTTTGAGCGTGTTGGAGCGACAAAAATTTTCGTTTGAGCGACAAACTGAAAAACGTTATAAGCCAAAGAATAGCCGGAGGGGTCCACATTTTGTGAAGTTGGCCGCCCGACCTTTTCGGATTTAAAAACTGAAAACGGCATTCGTTTGAGCGACAAACTGAAGAACATTATTAGCAAAAAAATTGGCGGAGGGGTTAAAATCATTGATACAGATCATACGTCACTATCAAGGGAAGGGTGAAACTTGATCCCCTTTTAGTTCGGAACATCAAACCCTCTTCCTTCAACGCCCACAAGTTCTTCAAATTTCAGCTAACTGTGAATATGACTGTGCGTGTACAACTGCGATATAATACCGCAAGGCTTATTCGGGTGCTTCATATCTAGATGAGTTTTGTTGTTCTTTGCCGTTTCACCTCAGTATGAAACATATAATTCTGCAGTTTTATTTTCACAAAAATTCTGTAAGAGATTCTCACATTTGGAATCAAATTTGATATAGCATTAGTACATTTTATAATTTTTTTCTGATATTTTATATCTAGTAACAATATTTTTGTATACTAAGTGTGCAATATTTTTGCACCTGTGCAATACTTACTTGTGCAATATTTTTGTATACTAAGATTTCTCTATGAATAACACAATACACAAAAAGTATTTCTGAATTATCAGCTTTATCTACTTTAAGTAGTAGTTACTGTAGTAATATATTAAAATTTAATGGAATCTAAATTGTATTTTGTATTTTCATTTGAAATTAAAATCGTAACATTTAAATTGGATAACGTGCAGCTTTTAAAAACCTAGCACACGAAAGGACATAAGAAATTGTCCAAATAATAAATGTGCTTGACGTAATTATGGATAACGTCTAATTAACAAAAGTGTTCAATTACTAAATTTCTGGAATGGCTAATTAAAGAAACTTCTGTATAACTTTCCTGTAAATTCCTGCAAATAATTTTTTTATTATCTTTGTTTCTTTTTTTTTTAAGTTTGAGTTCTTTTTTTCTTTTTTTAAATTAACTTATAAAGTCAAGAAAGCTTTGGAAGCGATTCCACCAATGTGCACCCCCCCCCCCCTGTTCATTCCTCTAATTACGACCATGACTTTATATATCTTGTATTTGATATACAGGATGAGTAAGCGTCTTTATTTTCAGCACCACTACTTCCGAACAGAAATTTTGACCTTATTTAATCGCAGAAAATTGTTTAAAATTCTGTGATTGTATAAAGTGAATATTATTATTTGGAAACAGTGGTGCTCGAATGTAAGGTTCGTACGTATCCTGGATATGTAAATAAATATTTGTAATCCTAAGTCATAGAGGTCCGAGAAGACGCAGGAAATATAAAAAAGGGTCCATGGTCAACATGATTTTATGAAAAAGTGTTTTAGAATGTATAAAAATATGTGTTGCCAAAATATACAAGTGAATATTATTATATATTTAAGAAAATGTATTATTGATAATCATCTTGTATCATCAGTATCTTGTTTATATATGTTTAAGAAAATGATTATGTGTCAAATAAAATAAAAGCCTATAAATTATGGCAATTTGTTACATAACATTTGTAATATTAACCTAACATAATATCTATACTAATAAAAGAAATTTGTTTGTCTGTGTGTGTGATTGCGATGACTAGCAAAATCTACCGCACGTAGAAGTCTGAAAATTTGGGTGAGGAAGTTCAAGGCACTTCCCGACACACCCGAGGCTCAGATTTTTATTTTTTTAAAACCCGCGCCCCGTGAGGCTCTTTAAGTTTTTGTGCCCTAAATTGGTCATAACGGCCCCTTTTATTCGATCTTCTTCGTTTCTGGGGCCTTTTCTCCATTTATTCCTCCATTTCCCCCCTCATTTCTACATTCCAGTTTGGACACTTTTGAGCGCCATGCTTTTTTCATCCCCCTAATTGTGTCACGCTGTCAATGCATAACTTTAAAGTTGAATCTTGAACTCCTCTTCCTGGGCCACCACCCTCTTACTTTTATTGGGACCCTAGGGCCTCTTTTTAAGCATTTCTTTAAAATTTTATTCAAAGGATTAATTTATACCATATGCTTAATTTCGAATAATTGAAGACCTAAAGTGCTAAGTACTAGGACCTTTTAAGATGGTTTCCTCTTAGGGCCCTGCTCATAACTATCAGTTGGCCCCCTACTATAGCTCCCTGAAAAATCGTCCGATTCACTAGCTGTTCTTCTAACAACTTCTTAGGACGACCAGTCACTTCTTGAACGACAAAAAAAAATTTATCGGATCTCCGTTACCACAAAATTTGAATATTAATCTCCTTTTTGGTGTAGTTTCTTTAAAAAAAAATCATACAAATTTGAGTTCTGTTTAAACTTATTACCACGAGTCAGCTAGTGTTACATGAAACATTATATATGTGTAACTGTATATGTGTGCAGAAAATTTTCACTGTTTGTTTACATGTGACAAGAAAAGAAAAAAAAACGAGCAAATGCTTTCTTCAATACGCTAATCAATGTAAATAAAGAATTTTTAAACAGAATTTAACGGCATATTACATAAAAATGCGCTTTCCACTTACGTGAAAATGTCGTTATAATTGTAAAAAAAACTGTTATGGGAATTCTATACAATTAATTTTGGTAGAGACGGAAACTGTAATTGGTAATATGAGTGATATTGTTTTTTTGTTTGTGTTTTTAATTTGAAAAGGTCTCGAAAATTTAATAAACCAAATTTTCATGTTTATTTTTCTCACTTGCTACTCCAGTGTTTCAAATGGATTACAATTTAATGTGTCAATTTTCATTCTGAATGGGAGATAGAGAAAATGGTCTTGGTGAGAGAAAGAAATTTGTCAACATATTTTCTGGAAACCTATTCATTGCTTCATACACACAAGCATTTTTTTTTTCAATAATTATATAATTTATTTAATATAAAGAAGTCATTTATCTATTTTTATATAGAAACAGAAGTACATTGTATTTAAAAACGATATATGTATAATTAAAATGTTTATGCATATATAAATTCATACGTAAATAAGCATAAAAGTTCATCAGGTTTGTTTCATTTGACAAAAAATCTCACTTTCTGAAGCCAAAATTGCGACAAGCTTTAAAAAAAAAAGAAAAGAAAAGAAAAGAAACAACAAGGAACCCTAAAGGGGAAAAATACCTTCAATCGGACTTATCTCCAGAAAAAAGAAACAAACAAATGATATTTAACGCCAGGAAATTCCATGACAAGTGAAACAATTTACAGTGTTTACTAAGTCACACCCGCGTCACTTGACCCCCGTCGGAAACTACAAAGGTATGCGGTAGTCTATAAGGTATAAATATGTGTATAGTGAATCTTTAAGCACTGTAACAGATGTGGGGGAAATATCCTTCATCATATAGAAAGGATGTTACTTGAAAAGCGATTATTTTAAGACAAAACGTTGTGCACCAAATATTAAATTGAACATTTTAATAACAAAATTCTTTAACACAGGACCAGAAATATCGGAAAATTTTAATAAATAATACATCATACAGAAAGGGATAAATTAATATATATACATATAATTAATCTCTTGTACAGATACTAGAATTGTCGCTATAACGAATTCCTTTTGTTACGTAAGTCATTTTTACACACTTAAACATACAGAACTTGAAGAAAGTGCAGTAATGCTTATACATAAGAGGCTGTACAGTATACACAAACTTGCAAATTAAACCATTTTATGGCACAATTCCAGAAAAATGGACTAGAGAAATGCGCTAGGATAAAATATTTTCGTGTATGAAATACGCTGGAAGGACGCTCAAACGTATTTTACTTTAAAGAGTTGAAACAGTTAATAAATATATAATATAAAAACTTCCAAATTAAAGTATGTAAAAAAAAAAAAGAAAAAAAAAAGATACTCTGTTAAAAAGTTAGAATTGTCGCTAGAAAGAAGTTCTTTTATTATATATAAGTCATTTCTAGAGGCTCAGAAGAACAACACCGTAGAATCCTGCGCCTGATCGAGTAACCCGCTCTTAACTGAACCTGACCCGACCATTGACTAGAAATATAAATTATATTACTAGTCAATGGACCCGACCCGCGGTCAGGCCGGGTTGGCGCTATGTTTTTTCGTTCCGGGTCTGTTGACTTCTACTTTCTTTGCTACAGTTCATCCTGAGTGGGGTTGACTTTCATTGTTTTGGGTTCGGGTCGGTTTCGTGTTGACCCGATTTATTTTTTAAATGTCCAAAATATTTTTTTCAAATGAAAACTTTATATACACTAAAACCTCCATAATGGACACTCCTGAAAAGAGGACACCGCTATTTAGCGAACACTTTTCTATTCCTAACACTATTTATTTCTACGGTTTTAGCTTTGAACAGTGGACACCTCCGAATCTACACACACGTAACATGTGTGTGTGTGTACATAAACGATAACAAATATGATACATGTTTTTTTTGTGTGTGTGTGTTTTAAAAATGAAATGTTGATAATATTTTTTATATTCCGAGAGAAGAAAAAAGTGTTCTTAACTGTACCGTAAAAAAAAAATAATCTACAATTACATTTCTTATATACATTTAATTTACAGTACTGTAAACTGAAAATATACTGATTCACATTCAAATATATATTTACTTTCATAAGTGATTTCGAGTTCGGGTTGCGGGTTGAAGTATTTTGGGTTCGGGTTCAAATACGTCTGGTTGCATATATTTGCATATAATGCGGTTGCATTACTAAAAAATGATAGAAGCTAGAATTGTCGCAAGAACGAATTATTTTTATTCCCGAGGGCTTAGATAGACGCTCAAATGAATAGCACTTACAGAAAGTAAATACCTTTGTATGAGGAATTGTATATAAAATATCAAACTGAAACCTGCTATAACAAAATTCCACATAACTGGGCTAAGAATTCTGATAGAACAAAGATTTTGGTACTTGAAATGTCTTCAAATAACGCTCAAACTAATGACATTTTAAAAAGATTAATAAATTAATAAGTACTATATTAAAAAGGAATTGTCAAATTAGGATGTGTAAAAATTTATTATTTTATAAAGAAGTTGTCGCTAGAAAGAATTCCTTTTGTTGCACAAATCATTACTCAAACAAACAACACTTGCAGAAAATCAAGTATGCTTGTATTAGGGGTAGTATGCAAACTGTCAAATTAAATATTGCAAAAAGAAAATTCCAGATAGTTAAATTAAGAATGTTGACAGAACAAATTTTTGGGAGTCTGAAATGCTCTTTAATGACGCAAAAAAATGGCTGTTATGGTCTTGTCGCCTTTTGCGGTCACAGTAGTACTACTCCTAGCTTTGAGACCTTAGTAGTATGGTATTTGCTGCCACCACCGGTATTAAACTGATACCGGACACGTTGTGAAAAGAAGTTCTCACATAAATAATCAACTAATAATTTATTGATTAAATTAGCATGAAAAAAATGTTACAGTGATAGTCCTAATTGGTTCATACAGATTATTATCACTTGCCGTATGCTGACAATCTCACTCATCGCACGTTTTGCTCTATTTCATTACGCACCACTCATACACACCGTTCCGTCTACGCTGTAATTTGTTCACCCTAGACCAAGCTGTCCGATGCACGTTCTTTCTGTGATTCTACACACTCCTCTGCACACTGGGCTCAGCTCGTCTACCCTCTCGTCTGCACACTGGGCTCTGCTCTCTACCCTCTCCTCTGCACACTTGGCTCTGCTCGCTACACCGCTACTCTCTCACAGGACACTGCCTTTACTTACTTACTACACTGTACACAAACGACTGATTCGTCGTCACACACTTCACGCCATTCTCCAGATGAACGGGGCCTGTGTTTCTTCCTTCACGGGGTTTCTACACCGGTCGAAACATTTCTCTAGAACATTCCTCCATTTTATTATCTTCTGAACCCAGTTCGCTAGGAATCCAGTGCTCGTTGTATTCACCTTCTTAAGCCGGATTAGTTACTTTCACAATGATCTCATGAACATCCTACAAATATATAAGTGGATCAGGGAAATTCCATTTCCGCTCACATACGGAAGTTTTACAGAAAAGGGAAAATATATATCAGAATACAGTAATATATAATAATGATTAAACATAATTAATTAAATTAATTAGAAATATACCACATAGGTTCTGTTAAAGTCAGAAACCTGTCAATGGCACTTACAGAAATTAAATAATTTTATATGAGGGGTTGTATACAATCTGTCAAACTGAAACCTGTTACTATAAAATTCCCATCAATTGGACTAAGAATGCTGTTAGAACAAAACTTTTGGTATCTGAAATGTCCTCGAATAATTCTCAAACCTAAGGCGTTTAAATTTTTTTTAATTTAATAAAAAAATAACATAAATATAAATTGTCAAATTAACATTCGTAAAAGAGATAACAATAAATAAAAGAGATAACAATAAATAAAACAAATAACAAATCTTATGAAGACGCTAGAAAAGTTGCTAGAACGAATTATTTTTCCTCTAGAGATATTTACTAGACGCTCAAACGTATAGCAGTTAAAAAAAGTAAAATATCTTTGCATGAGGGGTTGTATACAAACTGCCAATTGAAACTTTTTATAAAAAAATTCCACGTAACTGAACCCAGAATGCGGTTAGAAATTTAAAAAAAAGGATCTGAAAATGTCCTCGAATGACGCTGAAACTTATGACACACAAATATAAAAATAATAAATAAATAAATAAATAATATATAAATTGAATTTCTCAAATAAAAAAAAATTGGTTCTCTACAAAAGAAACTAGAATTATTGCGAGGACGAATTTTTTTTATTACAGATGTCTTTGATAGATGCTCAAACGAATAGCACTTACAGAATTAGGATTTCTGAAAATCTTAGAGACTGGCGCTTTGTTAGATAGAAATTCCAACAAGTGTATTTAAATTTGTGGGGTAATTGGGGGAAAATATGTTCAAATAAACTTTGATTTTAACCACATTGAAAAAACAATACTTTATAACTATAAAACAATTGCTATACTTAAACGAAACTTTTTGTCGCCGATTATACAGAACTTCAAAATATTTAATATAACGAGATATTGAAGCTGTAATTTTATCCTCAGGGATAAAAGAATACTTAAAAACTATGGAAAAATTGCAACACAAACAAAAATTCTTATCGCTCAAACGAATTTCGTTTTCAGTTTTTAAATATGAAAAGGTCGGGGCCTCAACTTCACAAAACGAAGGCCCCTCCGCCTATTTTTTGCTTATAACGTTTTCAATTTGTCGCTCAAAAGCGCTTAAACGACGCTCAAACAAATGGTGTTTTCAGTTTTTTATTCCGAAAAGGTCGGGGGGCCAACATCACAAAACGAAGGCCCCTCCAGATATTCTTTTGCTTATAACGTTTTTCAGTTTGTCGCTCAAACGAAATTTTTTGTCTCTCACACACGCTCAAACGAATGCCGTTTTCAGTTTTTAAATCCGAAAAGGTCGGGGGGCCAACTTCACAAAATGTGGACCCCTCCGGCTATTCTTTTGCTCATAACGTTTTTCAGTTTGTCGCTCAAACGAAAATTTTTACCGCTCCAACATGCTCAAACGACGCTCAAACGAATGGCGTTTTCAGTTTTTAAATCCGAAAAGGTCGGGGTGCCAACTTCACAAAATGTGGGCCCCTCCGAATGTTCTTTTGCTTATAACGTTTTTCAGTTTGTCGCTCAAACGAAAATTTTTGTCGCTCAAACACGCTCAAACGACGCTCAAACGAATGGCGTTTTCAGTTTTTAAATCCGAAAAGGTCGGGGGGCCAACTTCACAAAACGAAGGCCCCTCCGCCTATTCTTTTGCTTATAACGCTTTTCAGTTTGTCGCTCAAACGAAAATTTTTGTCGTTCAAACACGCTCAAACGAATGCCGTTTTCAGTTTTTAAATCCAAAAAGGTCGGGGGGCCAACTTCACAAAATGTGGACCCCTCCGGCTATTCTTTTGCTTATAACGTTTTTCAGTTTGTCGCTCAAACGAAAATTTTTGTCGCTCAAACACGCTCAAACGAATGCCGTTTTCAGTTTTTAAATCCAAAAAGGTCGGGGGGCCAACTTCACAAAATGTGGACCCCTCTGGCTATTCTTTTGCTTATAACGTTTTTCAGTTTGTCGCTCAAACGAAAATTTTTGTCGCTCAAACACGCTCAAACGACGCTCAAACGAATGGCGTTTTCAGTTTTTAAATCCGAAAAGGTCGGGGTGCCAACTTCACAAAATGTGGGCCCCTCCGAATGTTCTTTTGCTTATAACGTTTTTCAGTTTGTCGCTCAAACGAAAATTTTTGTCGCTCAAACACGGTCAAACGACGCTCAAACGAATGGGGTTTTCAGTTTTTATATCCGAAAAGGTCGGGGTGCCAACTTCACAAAATGTGGGCCCCTCCGAATGTTCTTTTGCTTATAACGTTTTTCAGTTTGTCGCCCAAACGAAAATTTTTGTCGCTCAAACACGCTCAAACGAATGGCGTTTTCAGTTTTTAAATCCGAAAAGGTCGGGGGGCCAACTTCACAAAACGAAGGACCCTCCGCCTATTCTTTTGCTTATAACGCTTTTCAGTTTGTCGCTCAAACGAAAATTTTTGTCGCTCAAACACGCTCAAACGACGCTCAAACGAATTCCGTTTTCAGTTTTTAAATCCAAAAAGGTCGGGGGGCCAACTTTACAAAATGTGGACCCCTCTGGCTATTCTTTTGCTTATAACGTTTTTCAGTTTGTCGCTCAAACGAAAATTTTTGTCGCTCAAACACGCTCAAACGACGCTCAAACGAATGGGGTTTTCAGTTTTTAAATCCGAAAAGGTCGGGGTGCCAACTTCACAAAATGTGGGCCCCTCCGAATGTTCTTTTGCTTATAACGTTTTTCAGTTTGTCGCTCAAACGAAAATTTTTGTCGCTCAAACACGCTCAAACGACGCTCAAACGAATGGCGTTTTCAGTTTTTAAATCCGAAAAGGTCGGGGGGCCAACTTCACAAAACGAATGCCCCTCCGGCTATTCTTTTGCTTATAACGTTTTTCAGTTTGTCGCTCAAACGAAAATTTTTGTCGCTCAAACACGCTCAAACGAATGCCGTTTTCAGTTTTTAAATCCGAAAAGGTCGGGGGGCCAACTTCACAAAACGAAGGCCTCGAATTTTAACTTGCTTATAATTTTTTTCAGAATGTCGCTCAAACGAAAATTTTTGTCGCTCAAACGCGCTCAAACGACGCTCAAACGAATGCCGTTTTCGGTTTTTCAATCCGGAAAGGTCGGGGGGCCAACTTCACAGACCTAATAGCGGTCTGTGAAGTTGGCCCCCCGACCTTTCTGGATTGAAAAACCGAAAACGGCATTCGTTTGAGCGTCGTTTGAGTGCGTTTGAGCGACAAAAATTTTCGTTTGAGCGACAAAAAGGGTATTGTCTTGCAAAAATTTGGGTAACTCTGATTTTTGGATTTGTTGCATTGGTTGACCCTCTAATAAAAAAAAAAACAAGTTTTCGACCTTCTAGACCTTGTGCGTTTTTTACAATATCGAAAAAAGCAATATTTTTCGGCACTTTTTTCGATTTTTATTAAATAACTCGATTTCAGTGTGTTGTACAGAAAAAGCACTTGCACCATTTTGTAGAAGATAAAATTCTCTACAACATTCACTATTCATGTTTGTAAATTGTCCAAATAGGGGGTGAAATACGGAGCCAGGAAAATAGGGTAAAATTTGCAGAGTGCAAAAATCCACAAATGACGTTAGTTTTTGCTTAATAACCAACTTTTAATGCGTTTTAGAGACAAAAGTGTCATAATAAAGTTTGTAAAGCATGAAGTAGTCTATAAGTTTCATTTATTAGATCATTAAATATCTATAATACTCTAAAAATCAGAACACACGATTTATGGTTAAAACAGGGAAATACCGCCTGACAAGTCACTAATTTAAAAACGAGCTTTTATTTTTGATATTGATTAAACGATGCAATTAATTAATTATAGCATGTACAATAAAAGGTAACTGTTGAATAGTTGAGGGGGTAGGGGGGGGGAGCGAAGTTAACCAAAAAACCTAGTCGGTAGATATAAGCGCGGCAAAGAGATTGAGCCAAGAATTCAAAGTCGAAAGTAAAATTAATAGCTGGGAATAATGTAAAAGAATAATTGAAAGATAAATAAGACATAATTTAGAAATTTTAAAAGGGAAAAGGAGTATCTAAGGCAAAAACTAAGGGAGGTGGGAGCAAAAGGAGCAAGTGGCCCGGGTGCTAGAATTGAAAGAGAAGAGGGCACACAATGAAGATTTGGTTTGTTGTGTTTATATTAATTTGACCCACATATTTTTATTTGTTCGTCAATGGTAAATGTATCTCAGGTTGCAAATGTTAGTCCAAATAGAAAGATTACCAAAAATTATACTTGATAAGACAGAAACCTGTATAAAGAGGAATTGTTTTCTGGGGTTTTGAATTCAATTTTAAATTTTAAAATAAAGAAAATATCAGAAACTTATCCTGAACATAATCAAAAAAGTATAAATGTGCAGAAAGAGCTCGTCGCTTGAAGATTCATACTTCTGCTGAGGTGTTAAGTTCAATGAGACCATGTTTCCACAGATGCCACAAGAAAAATTGTTGGGGAATGAAAAAAACAAAAAACTTTTCATTTCTATGCTTCGAAATGAATTTGAAAAAGCACAAATGATCACTAAGCAGGCCACTGAAGATGCAGGTGTGCTAACAGAGAACACAGCTATATCCTTAGCCCGTGATTACGATGCTGTCATTGTCAATGGTGTAGACATTGACCTTCTTGTTCTTGTTGCTTCTCTAGTTCCAGACAATGTTTATTTCCGAAGGACCGGGAGAAGGAAACTGCCTGATGTTATCTACTCCAACAAGTGTTTCAAGTTTAAGAAAGTTGCACAAAATATTCTTTTAATTCATGCAGTAAGTGGTTGCGAGACCACTTCTGCGCTCTACACCCATGGTAAAATGAAATATAGCAGAATTCTTCAGAACCCATCCCTGAACAAAAAAGTTCAAATCTTTAAAGATTCAAATGGAGTGAGGCACAAACTTGTTGAAGCCACAGAAGCTGTACTTCTTGCCCTGTATCAAGGCAACACTAGATACCGGGCTTGCTCATTCACTCTCAAAACGTCACAAATGGTGGCTGACCGCGACCAGCGATTGGTCCAAAGCAACGGGCCCATCGTTTTGTGCCAATCGCTGTATGTCTTTCCTCCTAGTCAGCCACCTTTTGTGACGTCATCATAATGAATGAGCAAGCCCGGTATGTAGTGTAGCCCTGCCTGTATGGAGGTGATCCCGGCTAAAACTTGAATGTATTGCGGTATGTCAGCTTCGCTAGAGCAGCTAACAATTTTAAATTAAATTTAGCGAGACTACCACCTACTCAAAATGCTACTGAATATCATGCATTCCGAACATACCTACAAGTTCAGACACGGCTGGGAAACGAAAAGGATCCTCTCGAATGGGGCAGGAAGAGGGGTGGTCATGGGCTCATTTCAGTAACCATGATGAACGAACCCGCCCCTGAAACTCTACTCGATTTCATATCTTGCCAATGCAAAAAAGATTGCAGTACGAAGTGAAGTTGTAGAAAATCTGGCTTGAAGTGCTCAGTTATCTGTGTGAAATGCCACAACCAACTATGTGGTAACGGTCCTGATATTATACTGGACCTTGAGGACTTTGATGACCTAGAACAACCAATCGAGTCAAGTACAGAGACGGATGATGAAGTATCTGAGACAATGGCATCATTACCAGGGCCAAGCAGCAGAAAAAGGAAACATATATGACAAAGCGACTATATAATACTTACTATGTATTTGTTGATTAATTTATTGTGCATTCTATAATTAATTAACCACATCGTGTTTTCAATATCAAAAATAAAAGCTCGTTTTTTAAATTAATAACTTGTCAGGCGGTATTATTCTGTTTTCACCCAAAATCTTTTTGCTGTGATTTTTAAGGTCTATTACCAATATTTAATTATCTAATAAATGAAACTGTAGACTATCTCATGCTCTAAAAAGTTTATTATGACAGTTTTGTTTCTAAAATGCACTATAAGTGGGTTATTGAGCAAAAACTAACGTCATTTGCGGATTTCTGCATTTTTTGCAAATTTAACCCTATTTTCCGGCTCTGCATTCCGTATCTCTCCTTCTATTTGGACAATTTACAAACATGAATAATGCATGTTGTAGATAATTTTATCCTCTACAAAATGGTGTACGTGCCTTTTCTGTAAAATGCACTGAAACCGAATTATTTCAGAAAAATCGAAAAAAGTGCCGAAAATTTTTGGTTTTCTGATATTGTGAAAAACGCACAAGGTCTAGAAGGACGAAAATTTGGTTTTTTTATTAGATAGTCAACCTTTACAACATACCCAAAAATCAGAGTTACCCGAATTTTTGCAAGGTAAAATGCTATTCTACTGGACTATTCTATAAGTTTCAGAAATATATTATTGTGAAAGTCGGAAGTTGTAGAATTCCGACAATGTATAGTTCAGAAAATTAGTGCAAAACTGGATTTGCAGGATTATCTGGAGATCATAACAAAAGACTTTTATCTACACCAGACCTGACACCTTTTCTGTATCTATCCCTAGTGGTCTGGGCCTGGAAAGAATTTTGCTTTACATGTCAAAGAAAATACGTGTGAAGATTTGTCTTATAAAGAAGATATTTTCTGTTGCTGATTAAATATTTAAAAAAAAGAAGTAAGAAGTTTTTTAGGGTATTAAATGTTAAATGCACGAATATTTTTTTAATTTATAATTTATTCATTTTCTTTTTTTAAATAGTTTTAAAAATTCTTCGTTTTTATTTTCCAAACGTTCCTAAAACAGTTCCAAAGGGCGTAAACATCATATCGTTGCTAGAACCTACTCTAGAACCTATCAAGTATAAAATTTCTTGAATTTTCTTAAGCGACTTTCGCATTCGGTCGACCTAGTTTATATATTGATAGTTTTTATCTATATAAGTTGCGAGTGTTGCTGTAGGACAAATTTATGATATTTTCATATCAATAGATCATATTCATTTTCCCCCCTATTGGCCTCTGTATCTACGGCCGACTTAGCTTTTCCATGTGTGGGTACACTGTTAAAAATTTGCAGCAAACTGTCCGGTCATTCGACCGTTTTTGTAGAAAACGGTTACATAACCGTAATTTAACTCTATTCTGACCATATTATTGCCCATATTATGGTCAGAATAGAGTTAAATTACGGTTATGTAAAAGTTTTCTATAAAAACGGTCAAATAACTGGACAGTTTGTTGCAAATTTTTAACAGTGTAAGGTATAGTATATGTCCAACATTTCCGGCTCTGCAGACAAGATTTATACATGATAATTTTTTTCAGTGGGTAGGCCGACTAGCTATATATGTGATTCGAAAATGTGAAAACGTGACTTTCATACCGGCTGAACAGATAGATCTATTGAAACCATTACTTTTTTTATTCATAACCTATCTATTGATAGACCGACTACCTTTTGCCATATGATTGTAAGGTTGCAGTGAAATGCATTCTGAAGACTTAAAGTCCTACCAACCAGAATTTTTCCGAATTGTTTTTTTTAATCGGCCTACTGACATACTACAGAGACACTAATTAAATCTGCTGATAAGCCGACTGAATCCCTTTACCAAACATTGGGGGGGCAGCTGCCGCCCCCTGCCCCCCCGCTCGCTACGCCCCTGGTGACTTCCGGTTTTTTTGTCAACCAATGGGAGAATGGAACCTTTCACGTTTGAGTTGCCCCCTTCCCGATCGCTTCTTTTCCTCTAAGGGCATTCCAGTAGATGGCAACGAGTCACGTGAGTCCATGTTTTTTCACGAATCGATAAATCGCAGCCGTCCAAAACTCCAAAAGTTCAGTTTTCTCAAACATAGTGTTAAATAAATGTGGTGGCGCCATCTAGCGAGCAATCGTCATGTTTAAGCTGATATTTTTCTACAGTTATTAGCAATTTTAATTTAAACTGCTTTGAAACAAAAAGGGAAGGGGGGGGACTCTATATGTAGGGTTGATATAAAAAAAATTGTGATAAATAAAATTTTGCAATTAAAGACAATTTAAATTAAGAATTTATTAATAATAGATTTTTTTTTCAAGTGTCCCTTTTGATTAAATTAAATTTTGTGAAAGGCCCTTTTTAGTAAATAGAATTTTGTAAAGAGGCCCTAACTTTTCCGTATATTGACTTTAGATATAAGCTGTATTTATCATTATATATAAATATAAATTATATTTTCCAGCTTTTATTGGTAATATTTATAATTATTAATAAAATATTTATAATGAGATATTTTAAAACCAAAATCTTGTTAAAAATTTAAACTGTAATTATGTAGATTTTATCTTTAATTAATTTTGTACAATCTTTTTGGGCCTTTTTTTTCAAAAATACATGTAGATTTTTTTTCTCTTGTAAAAATACTGCTATTGTATCGAAATTGAGATTTTACTTTAAGAAAATATTCAAATGTTGTAGTGTCTTCACTAGTGCACCCAAGATTTCCGTTTGGGAGCGGTTTTGAATCATTGTTATTGAACCAGGTGTCGATCCAGGCAAAACTTGGGGCATATTTAGGGCCACGTCACAAAATTCCATTTAATACAATAGAGCTCTTCTCAAAATTTCTCCTAATAAAACGACTTATTTATAAAATTCCTTTTATTTAAAGCAGACTTCTTTGCGAAATTTTTCTTCATAAAATAGACTCCTTCACAAAATTCCAGTTCATAAAAAACATACTCTTCATTAATTATATGCATTATCTTATATGCTGTCAATTGGTCTGGGAGGAGTTTTAAAAACCGTAAATCCAGTTTTCTTCTGTGGCAGTGCTAGCTCAAATATTGACTGCAAAATTTTTACTGCTTTTAACAAAATTCTGATTTTTAGTAAAAGGCTCCTTATAGTTCTTTCTTATTAATAAGTAAAAAAGAAATTTATAAGTATAAAATTTAATCTTAATAATAAGGTTAAATTTTATACTTATAAATTTCTCCTGAGTATCATTCTAGTGCTATACAATCATGTTGGGTGGGTGGGGGGGGGGGGGTCATTATCTTTTACCTAAAAAAACTCAAGTGATTTCTGAACTGTGAGCACATTAGATATAAACCCATATAAATAGAAATAAATTATTTTAAAATGTTACGGTTTTATATGCAATTTAAGATAAAAAATATTACATAATCATAAGGGGAGGAAGAGCCAGAAATTGGCTAATTTTAATTTATAAGGACTTGTAAAAAGGCCAAAATTATTTATATCTGGAATAACCCTCCTTAAGTAAGCCTTTAAATAATGACTTAAATTTTGTACAAACACAAATTCATTTATTTGGTACATTCTCTTTTTCCTGCATCAAAACAGGTATTTTTAAAGAATAAAAGTGATCAACAGATTCAAATTCAGTAGAATCATTTAAAATTTCTTCTTGTAGATCAATTATTTTTCCTTTGTGCATAATTTTTGCAAATTTTGTTTTGTTTTATTTTTTTCTGGATTCGTTGAATAAAACTAACATTGTTTTTCTACATTTTTATTTCGTGGAACTTTCCTGAAATTTAATTTCAGGTTTCGTACGTCCACAACGACCTAACATTAACAAAACATAATTGAAACAAACCACGCGCGGAACAGTGCTTGAGAAAATTGACCTTTTGGAGTTTAGGACGGCTGCGATTTATCGATTCGTCATAAGTAGAAACATTATCGTTGTTCTCAAGGAGAACAGTGAAGATTAAGGCTTCTATACTAGATATATTATAGGAGCTCTAGTGAAAATACGCCGCTGAAGTCTGACGTTTCAACATGGCGCTGGGCATAAACAGATCGAAGTGCTCATTGAAATAACATGGACGTAAAAAATAAAATCGTCTAGGAATAATAATTTTCATATTTAAGAACTTTCAGGCACTGTTCTGCAAAGTTTAAGGTACGCTTTTCATTATGAATTCACCAAACTTCTGATTTTGTGCTTTAAATTTGAATTATTTAATGAAAACTCATTAGTTTAACTCCGGTTAGACAAACATGGCGGTTGCTTACATCGGCTGAATCTTACATTCCTGTCTGTCAATATGCATTTATCTCTCTTTACTTATAAGTAATTTGATGTTCTAATTATAAGTAAAGAGAAAATCATATTAAAATTAATAAATTATTAGATTATTTTTAATAATTTATATGTTATATATTTAATATATTTATATTGTGACATGTTGAAAATTTCACATGCTCACATGCTTGGAAGATAAAGATAATCCCTTACGAATGAAAGGCCTTTTGTGAATTGTCACTATTCAAGTATGAGTACTATACAGAAGGTTGACAGGTGGACGTGAATCGGATAAACACTTACTTGGAGAAATGGGATAATCTCCTAAGAATGAAAAATAGAACTAGAGATTGGGGTCTTTCATTGTCCACGGGAGATAAGAGACTGGTGCAGGTGTGGGAGTGAAAGAATGTTTTCTGCAGAAATTCCTGGAATGCAAGGAAAGCCCCTAGGAAGTGAAATTGCAGACGGCAGGGGGATGTTGAAGGGGTTAGAGAGAGGTTCGCTTTGAGCGGAGGTCAGAAAGGCTGGTTTCTGAAATGATGCTTATACAACGTGGATATGTTCATCGTATTTTTTTACTTATATTTTTTTTAAATGTTAATTTAAAATAAAGTTTTTTTCGTTTCAAACGATAAATGGATTTCATTAATTATATATACATGTGTTCACGCTACCACAGCTATAGTATAGTATATATAAATAATTGGTGGCAGCGGTGGGATATGTGATCTAAAGTAAATTAGATTACGGATCTATGCGTTAACCTGATTAAACAGATGAAGAGCCAGTGGAAAACGGACAAGCAGAGTTTTGGAGTCTTGGAGCCTAATTGGAGTCGTGGATTTTTCTTGGAGTTCTAGCAAGCAGAGAACTGGTAAAAGAACTTCATCGACAAAAGCTGTGTAGTGTATGGACAGTCAACTATAGATTTGGTGATACGTGTTTGTGCTTCTTAATATATCCAGTGGAATGAAGATATGCGGTGTACCATCTGAGTTGTCTACATATGGATCGAAGCCAATTTAGTGCCTCATCAGTGTCTTCAATTCTTCAAAAATCTGTGTGTGTCATCTTTAAAAGTGCTTGGAAGCCTGGTATCAGTGTGGAGGAAATATCTGCATCTGGAGGTAAGCTCTTTTATGATATCTTCTATAGAGGTCTGTTTTAAATTGAATTTGGTGTATAAATTTTAATTTTGGGGAACAAAACTCTATGAGAAATTTAAGAATTCTAGGGAAGCTATTAATTTGGTATTTAAATTTTAGTTAGAATTTTTATGTTTGTTGATTTTCTGGTATCTGTTTGGTATAATACTGGTTAAGAAAATTATATACTTATGTATATGTTAAAATTTACTTGGGGTATAGTAAATTGTTAGTGATTAATTGAGATTATTAATCAGGGTATTTTAATCATAATTTTGTATAAAACTTTTGGAATTAAGAGTTTTGTTTATAAACATTTTAGTTATTACAGTAACAAAGTTATAGCTTAATTTTATGGGTATACTGTGGATGATTATGATTAATGTTACAAAATAAATTGATGTTATACTGTACTGTTGGGTATAAAATTTATTTTGGGGGATATACTCAGTTTGAAAGACGTCACTGTTGCATGAGAATTTGCTATATTAAAATTGTGTCGTTTTTGAATACATTATTATACGTATAGTGAAGAAAATTCTATTTCTGTGTTTATTGTATTATTGTAAATTGAATATATCTGATATTTTGAAATTTATTATATTTTGGAGGAAAATATGGCAGAATATTTAGGAAAATATAATAAAAGTGTCTTGCTGTTATTAGCAGAGGAATTTGAGACCAGTGTGTCAAAAACGTGTAGAAATAAAGCTATAATTCAGGCTATCGTAGATGCAGAGGATTATGATGAAAGTTTCGCTAAAATTCGATTGCAATATTTTAGTGAACAGGAGGCGGAGCGGAAAGAGCAGGAAAAACAAATCGAAAAAGATCGTAAAGAAAGAGAGAGGCAAATTGAATTAGATAGGATTGAGCAAGAGGAAAAAGATAAACTTAGGAAATTTGAGTTAGATAAACTTGAAAAACAACTTGAGGCAGATAAACTCGAAAAACAGCAACAACTTGAATTACAAAAGCTTGAAAAAGAACAGCAATTTGAATTAGAAAAATTGCGTATTCAAAATTCTGCGGATATTGTTAGTGTTTCATCTAATGAATCAAATGTAGATTTTCATAGAACTCCTAAGGTAAATTTAAAGGATTTAGTTCCGCGCTTTGATTCTAAATTAATTGATATAACTCTTTTCTTTATGATTTTTGAAAGGCAAGCCGAGAAAGCTAAAATTTCTCAGGAAGATTTGGTCAGTCAATTAATTCCTTTGTTACCTTCTGATATTGCCGAAATTATTGTAAAACAACCAGCAGATAAATGTGATGATTTTCAACATGTAAAGAAAGTTTTGTTAGATAGGTTTAGGCTAAGTACAGGCGCCTTAAAACAAAAATTTGAAACTCATCAAAGAAAATCTGGTGAATTATGGGTGGATCTGATTTATGAGTTAAGAGGTTATCTAGATAATTGGTTAGAGTCGTTAGAAGTGAGGGATTTTGAATCCTTAAAAGAACTAATGCTCACTGAACAACTGAAAAAACGCGTCCCTTTTGAGATAAAAGAAAAATTTATGGATGATTGGGAGGAAATGAAGATTGCTTCTAAACTCGCGGAGAAATCAGATAGGTTTGAATGTGTTAGAAGGGAATTTGAGAGATTGGAAAGAAAACCTTGGGAAAAGAAATCTTTTCAAGAAACTCATGGGGATGACTTTAATTCTAATATTAAGAATAAAATTAAATCTAAATTGGACTTTGTAAATAGAAAAGATATTGTGAAAAATGATAAAGTTAAGAAGGACCAGGCTTTTGAAAAACAAAGGCAAATTACATGTTTTTTTTGTTTAAAACCAGGTCACGTGAAACAAAATTGTGCGGAATGGTTAAAAGATAAATCTAATTATGAGAGTAGAAATCTAGGTTGGATTGTTACAAATGATGGGAAAAGTTTAAATAATACGGAAGGTGTGGAAACTGATTTACCTATGATTGATTTATGCGTAAATGGTAAGAAGTTAAAAGCGATTAAGGACACAGGGGCGCAAATTGCTGTTTTTGATAGATGCGATGTTCCCTGGAGGGCAAAAAAGGTGGGAAAGGTTTTTCTTATTCCGGCCCTGGGAGATAAACAAAAAGCGGAATTAATGTCTGTGTCTATTGCTTTGATAGAAGATGAAAAAGAGTATGTTAAAAAGAATGTGGTGGTTGCAGTTGTGAGAAAACTGAATTCTCCTCCGCTGATAACACCCGCTGTTTATAACTTGTTAAAATTTGGAAGTACAGATAAGCAAAATTCAGGGTGTAAACAAGTGGGGAATCAAAGAGAATTAAATGGGCAGGGAACCCTCAGATTATCTAGCGATCATGAGCAAGGGGTTGTTAGAAAAACGGTTGTGAATGAAATCTGTGAAAGGGATAAGTCTGTTAATGAGATAGAGGTAAATTCACTGGAAGACGTGACTGATAGGTATTTGGAAAAAGGGTCTAAATTGATCGATACAAAAGAGGGTGCGTCTAAAAAGGATGGTGATAAAAGGTCAGGTATTGGAGGTCAATTTCGGGAAAAGAATTCTGAGCATGATGTAAATATACCCAGGTATTTTGTCGGTAGTATGGGATTTATACATGTTAGAAATAGAATTAGAAAGAAATTGAGTTCATCTATGACTGTGGCCAGTAAATTTAACTCTAGGATGAAGGAAAATAATAGAGTAAATTGGGGGGCTAAATGTCAAGAAGATGTGAATAAGAAATCAAAGTTAAAAAGAATGGAGCATTCTTCTTTTAAAACGGATCACAAAGAAAGATTTATTGAAATCAAACAAGACTTTGAAAGGAAAAATCATGATTATGAAGTTGAGAGGCGAAAATTATTGTCAAAAAGATTTTCTGATAGAAGTAATATAGATATTGGTTTTCGGGAGAATTATCTAAATTAAGTTTATTCTAAATTTGGGAGTACTCATTATTGTAATATCTGTATTGTGTTTATTTATCATTTAATGCTTAATATTATTTTCGTAATAGTAAAACTTCATTAATTTAATAATTGTATAATTTAGTATGCTTTCTTTTTGTTTGTAGAAGTGTCTAAATTTAGGCTTTTAAGCAAGTTTTTAAGAGAATCGTTTTAGGCATTGTGTTGTATATAGATTTTTTTTTATTATTACTTTTTTTTGTTAGAGTCATGTAAAGTGTAATCTGTATTTGGTATTATATGTATGTGAAGTATTTCAAAATTGTTTCTTAGGTCATCAATTGTATAAATTATTCCTGGAATTATACTTAGGTATTGTAGGTGAGGGAGTATAGTAAATCCTATTGACAGTGTGGTCTATCAAATACTGAGTATAGGAATGTGTTTGTATTCTATAGGGATTTCGTGTATTATTTTAAATTCCTTTATACTTTGACCTCTTTAGAAGTTGATTGAAGGAGCTTATTGTATTCATGTATATGCCAAATTTCCTGCAGAAATTTTTCCTTAGGGGGGAGGAGTTGTGACATGTTGAAAATTTCACATGCTCACATGCTTGGAAGATAAAGATAATCCCTTACGAATGAAAGGCCTTTTGTGAATTGTCACTATTCAAGTATGAGTACTATACAGAAGGTTGACAGGTGGACGTGAATCGGATAAACACTTACTTGGAGAAATGGGATAATCTCCTAAGAATGAAAAATAGAACTAGAGATTGGGGTCTTTCATTGTCCACGGGAGATAAGAGACTGGTGCAGGTGTGGGAGTGAAAGAATGTTTTCTGCAGAAATTCCTGGAATGCAAGGAAAGCCCCTAGGAAGTGAAATTGCAGACGGCAGGGGGATGTTGAAGGGGTTAGAGAGAGGTTCGCTTTGAGCGGAGGTCAGAAAGGCTGGTTTCTGAAATGATGCTTATACAACGTGGATATGTTCATCGTATTTTTTTACTTATATTTTTTTTAAATGTTAATTTAAAATAAAGTTTTTTTCGTTTCAAACGATAAATGGATTTCATTAATTATATATACATGTGTTCACGCTACCACAATATATATACATATTATATATATATTATATTATTATATATTTAATATATTAAAATTTAGTATTTTAATTTAATATATTATATTATTAATTTAATGTAGTATTAATTTAATATAATTCCTTTTAATATTATTTATATATATAATATTAAATATTTATTAAAATTAATACTAATTATAATTATAAATATTTTATTATCATTAATATTAATTATAGTTTTTAATATTAAATAATTATTTTAAAATCTTAAATATATTATTAAATAATTAATTTTTTAGTTCATATTATTAAATTATAATTATTTTTAATAAGTAATAATTAAATTATGTTAAATTATGTAAAAATTAGTCTATGATAATTTAAATTTATAATTTGTAATATTATTATTATTTATGTTATTAATTTGTATTAAAAATAAATATATTAATATAATTATAAATATTGTTTATAATATAATATAATTATAAATATTGATTATAATATAATATAATTATAAATATTGATTATAATATAATATAATAATAATAATGTATATATATAATTAAACAATTATTAATTAAAAGTATTAATATTTATTTTTATATTATTTATTAATATCAATTATTTATTATTAGTATTAATTATTCATAATATTAATTTAATGTAATATATAATTAATTTAATATCTTTAAATTGATTTCATATTTAATTAAATTAATTATATCATTTTAGTATTATAATTTAATATATTATATTTATATTTATTTATATTATTATAATATATCATATTTTATATATACTTTATATATTTAATTTAAATATTATTTATAATTTATGTATTATAATAATTTATAAATTATAAAATATCTTTAATAATTTTTTAAAATATATAATTAGTAAAATTATTAATAAAAAAAAATTTATTTATAAGTAGAGAGAGACAGAGATATCTTGACAGACATGAATGTAAATATCACCAATTCAGCCGATGTAAACAACCACAATGTTTGTCTATCCGGAGTTAAGCTAATGAGTTTTTAATAAATTGAACAATTTTAAATCACAAAATCAGAAGTTTGGGGAATTCATAATGGAAAGCGTACCTTAAACTTTGAAAAACAGTGCCTTAAAGTTCTGAAATATGAAAATTATTATTCTTAGAAGATTTTATTTTTTACGCCCATGTAATTTCAATGGGCACTTCAGTCATGCTATGCTTAGCGCCTTATTGATGACGTAACGACTTCAGCGGCATATGGTGTGGTTGTTTCTAACAATTCAACGAGGAGGACTGGTCAAGTACTCACTCGTTACTTTAAATTGGATTCTTCAAGGATTACCTGTCATTATAAGAATTTTGCATTTTTCTTTTATTAGTAAATTCTAATTTAATTTTACTGGTGTCAGTTGTATATTTTTATACTGTTCTAATTTTGTGTTTCGAGCAGTACATACCAAACCAGGACTGCCCTCAACATTTATTTTTGTAAATGAGTCATTATATTCAGTGAGCGACACAGATTCTGCGGGAAAACCTAATTCCGAAATCATTTTACATAGATTATTCACATTTATTTTATTAGAGTTGTGGATTACTCCCACTAAGTTTTCTTTTAACGACACTTTTATAGATTGTACTTTTATAGATTGTCTGATTTTGAAGTTCCAAATGTATGATCAATTAATTAAAAATGTAAATTGAAGAAATATTACATTTAGTTGTTGAAAGTTTTGATTAATAATGATTAAGTTGAACTTTTAAAAGTCTCATACAATCAGTGTCTTGAGATTTAAAATAAAAGCCCAAACTGTAAACTTTTGTATGCAAATACATGGAAATGTAAAAATGAAATAATTTTACTTTTTACCTTTCTTAAACCATTTTCATTCATAAAACCGTTAATAATATGTCAAAAAGGTGTTATGAAATACTCGAAAGAAAAGTGCAAACGATATCCCGAATCCCCTTGAAAATAATTTATTAATCTTACACACTCCAAAAAGAAAACAAAATCAATAAAGCAATTATTAATTGTACTTTTGATTATTTATTTTTTTTATTTTGACTAGTATAAAATTATTAGCTAAAGCTGTAATTATTCTGTAAGCTATCAATGTGTTTTTAAATTCTTACTAATGAATGCATAAACGGATTTAAGGAAGTTTTTACACAAAGTGTTGCAACTTGCTGACTCGTTAGAAAATTGTCATGAATGAGTAAAAATTATAAACTTTTACAGAAGTTTGTAGGCGTTACTTGATTTAATATGTGAAATATTTTTTTAAATACTATGAAACAAAAAAAATAAAGAATTATTACTATTAGCTAAAGTACAAATATATGATTTTCCTTATTGAATGCACACTTCGCGTCTATGCAATTTATTTGTTATGTATCACTGAGTCCAGTATTCGAAATGTTAATTGAAAAAAAGATATGAGACATTTTTCTTGTAAAACAGATTAAATTTCAGTGATTTACTTCAGTAAATATTCTGAAATAATAAAACACATAAGTTATATCATATTTTCTTTCAGTCTGTTATCTAACTTAATTTGGTTCATATATATAAGGATGGAATTTTGTAAGAATTTTTTCTCTGACTTCCTGATATACTAGCATAGCTGTGAAATTGTACGCTTTTTAGTTAGCACTAAAATGTATAGTTAATTTTGCATTATTTAGTCACGGGAAATCTGCATTTAAACAAGTAAAAAATTAATAAGCAAAAAATGTGAACAGATGACAATATTTTTCTTTAAAAAAAGGGGGTAGGTTTGCAAAATGCACAAGAAAACAAATTTTTGCCTTCTTTTTTCCGTGGCAGCTCTAAAGACCTCACACGGTTTCTTGATTCAGTCTTACAGACGAAATAAAAGCAAACCCGTTAACAATTAAATAATACCAATATTTCTTTCTCTGACGCTTTTGTGGTGTGAAACATATTTTATGAATGTAAGTACTGTGTCTATAGTGAGTTAATATTATAATCCATATAAATCATTTGTTTAGCGTAATATCAGAATATTATAAATTTCATCAAAAATGGTTAAAACCTTCCTAATAATTCAATAAAACAGTGGTTGTAAATAGATGCGTATGGTTTCCATTAAGATCGAAAACAGTAATACTGTTCATAATTTCATATCTTTAAGGCGGTATTAAAAAAAAATATTTTTCCATGCTCAACAACTCAAAATTTTGAGACACATTTACAGACTCATTTTTAAA
Source organism: Maratus michaelseni (assembly GCA_963931845.1). Classification (NCBI taxonomy): domain Eukaryota; kingdom Metazoa; phylum Arthropoda; class Arachnida; order Araneae; family Salticidae; genus Maratus; species Maratus michaelseni. Next base: position 31,930,835 of record OZ007599.1, read on the forward strand.
AGTAACAACAGGAAACTTGGCGGCGTGATGTTTTTATTTTTCGTTCAGTTAATTAGAAATTGATTTACAGACAATTATTTTCACAGTTCGATCATTTTTTTTGTTTCCAGCGCTATCGCTTCGGGAAATTCGGTTCAAAATGTCCACTTTGACAGCATTTTTTGAAATATATTCTGCCTATATCAAAAAATCGAGACAATACGGACATTATAAAGTTTCTGAATAAGAGAACCTGCCGATTGGATGCATTTTAGAGAAAAATGAATTTACGAATGTGTCTCAAAATAAGCAGTTTGGATTTGAATACACCCTTAATAATCTGACCAGTTGCACAGCAAGAATTTGGTTCTAGGGGGGGGGGGGGGGGGGGTTGAGTTTCTGATAGCGGTGGTCGCCGGTTATATGAATCAATGGTTAATAAAATCAGTCTTTTAAATGAATGAAATCATATTGCTTTTCTCCGCAATTACGTTGGTTATGATTCATTTAAACAGCGTTTACAATATTAGAGTTACAAACTATAAAATGCACCAATGAAATAACGCAAAACTAGGTTCGATTTATAAAGTGTTTAAAAATGATGAGGGACAAACTTTAAGATGGAAGAGCACTGTACAGCAAATAATTTTTACATAAAAAATAACACAGTCAGAGCCCGATTAAGGACGTCTGGGGCCCAAGGCCCAGCAACTTTTTGGGGCCCCCTCCAATGAAAATAGTAGCTAGAATTTTTTTGGAGGATTATTATTAGATATTATGATGCAGTAGACAAGTTAAACAAAATATTTTTGTTCTGTTTTTGAGAAAATAATTGCAGAAAACTCCATTTTAAAGAATCTTTTTCTAATTCATTTTACTCATTTTGGGGGCCCTATCAACAATGGGCCCAAGGCCGCGGCCTAATTGGCCTGTGCGTTAATCAGGCCCTGAACACAGTTGCAATCAATTCGTTCAATCAAAAATACAAAAGGTTTCATTACAACAGAGTCACGAATTCTTATTTCTAACTTTAATAATAATAAAGCAATTTTAACAAATTTTTCAATAGACTTACTTATTTTGCTTTTTGACAAATGTAACAACTCAATTAGGTAATCGATGTTTTGGAATGTAGTTGATATTAAACACGGTATTGTAGACTAAATCACTGTGCCCTTCCAGTACTTTACATGACATCGAATTTCGCATTAAGTAATGTAAATCTGATGAAAATTTCTTTAAAAAATATTTATTATTGTTATAATTCTCTAAAAATATCCGAGTTTGAATTGAAGTCGTATCTATACTAATATTATAAAACAGCAACGTTTGTTCTTTTGCAGGAGTTAATTCTGGAACTACAGAACAGATAAAAAAAAGTAATTGGTCATATGCAAGATTTATTCGCGTACAAAGGGTTCCACACAAAATATCAGAACTGTTCAAAGACAATATACTAACATACCTAAAATAATAGTACATTTATTAAACCCATCAAAATTCTTTATAATTATATGTTATAATAATATAAGCTCTTAATTTTTAAAGTTTTGCTACAGTGCTTAGAAGTAGTGTGCTTATCGCCAATACAACCGTAATAAAAAAAGTCCTTCCGGCCTGTACCGGGAGGAAAAGGTAGCTTTCCTATATCTCCGTTTTAAAATTTTAGCTAATGTTACGCGAAAACAGCAAGTTAAAATGCAAAGAAACGTTTACAAAAGATTCGTTAATACTGAATTTGAATAAGAAATTCGCCAAATTATTGAGCAATAGCCAAATTGGCCTCATTTATGCAGACTTATTTTGGTCGCCAAATTTGGCGATACTTCGCCAATTTTGGCGAGAATTTGGCGCTAACGGATATGAATATATAGTTTTATGCGCATGATTGGGAAAATTATTACAACAATGAAAGAAAATAATTTGCGAGTAATCGCGTTAATGTGCTGTTTTGTTTCAAAATGTCAGCCACCCTAGAATTTCAAACTGCTCTATCTCAGCCATTTTTTAAGATAGAGGTAAACCAAAATATGCTCTGGAATCCTTGGATCAAGGCCTAACACGTAATTAAAAAATAAATTTGAATGTTTAACTTTTTTGTATATTAGTTTTAGTTTTAAATATTTAAATGGCCGCCATCTTGAAACAAAATGGCGGACCAAGCTGGCCAACGAACTCGGTCGAGACATTGGTGAGCTTAATACACACAATTGGTTTCATCGAAATTGATTTATAAATACGAGCGTTATCGTATGACATAGATCAGATATATATATCAACATTTGAACGGAGGGTGGTTTTGGGGTCTGTGGGTCATGATCGGTAAAAATATATCGAAATTTTCCGGAACTGCTTTCCTCCGAACGGCTACAATAGGTAGCTTTATACTTTTACTTACCCATCATACGTAGTCTAGGGTAAGTCTTGTAATCGTTTTGAAAATCGAAAAATTTTTTTTGACGGATTTACACGTTTCAGACACTGGAGATTCCGAAAAACATATTTTTAGAAAAAAAATTTTGCCGTCCGTCTGTGTGTCTGTGTGTGTGTCTGTGTGTCTGTAAACGCTCTATCTCCCGAAAAAATTGAGATAGAGACTTGCAATTTGGTATGTACGTAGTATGTAATAATGGGAAGAAGCCTATTTCATTTCAATAACCTCAATTAACCGGAACATTTTTTTTCGGACTCTCGAAATATTCGTTCTGATGAAAGGTATATAAAAATTTTCGAAATTGTTTATTTTAAGAAATAAATATAAAAGACAATAAAAAAACATAAATTTTGCATAAAGCATGAAGTCGATCGGATAATTAGTTGCCGAGATATTTGTAATCCTATTTTCCACACTCTTCGATTTTTCATGACCCTGTATTTCATCCAAATTTCACTTCAAAGATATATTTTAATTGGAAATTTGACGCTTAATCAGATGCAATAAACCGCTAGTTAATAGGATTATTATTTTTGGAGTTATAAGGATGTTTTTTTCAAGCAATTCAGTAATCGAGCCTTTAAAGTCTGTGACGTCATCAAGACATGATTTTATTTGAATTGCAATGCACTTTATAAGTAGTTTACACATTTTTATTTTAGTACTTTACATTATGCATATCCATGATGGGTAAGTATTACGGTGGCCCCCAACGACTAGTTTTGTATTGAAAGCTACCTAAAAGGTGTCTGAAAGGAGGTAAAACAGATTCTCCGCAAGAGGGCGTCGAGTTCCCACCGCTATTATTTACATTTGAAGTTTCATTAAAAAGGCTTGATCTTAATGTTAGTTTTGATGTTATTACCACTATATTTTCAAACAGACTATACGAATGTTTCTATTTCTATAATATTTTAAAGTAAACATATATTACAACATATATTATGCCTTTTTAATGATAAATCAGTATGGATAAATCCGCAAATACTAAGAAAAGAAAAGCTGATCGAACATGCTTCGTTTTTTTACACAGCTGTGTTATGCAATTATTTTAAATTTAGTATTTTAATTTTTCTATCTAAAATAATTAAAGTATTAATATTGTGTTAATGACAATAAATAATTTAAACAATATTTCTAGGCACTATATAAATGCTCACTAAAAATGGTTTCTAAAAAGTTCGAAATTTAAAAAGGGGAAAGGAGCAGGAAACGTTTTAAATTTTTGTACAGTTAGGGCTAGAAACATGAAATTTGGCATGGTTGTTACTTTATAGACTTAAATGTTAGCCCAGAAAAGTTTGCAGGAGCATTTTGTGTGATACTTATAGGTATAGAAGCTTGGAATTTGGCATGGTGGTAACTTTTGGGATGTAAATGCTCTTTAAAAACGATTTGTAAAGAAATTCTAAATTTAAAAGGATAAAATGAGCGAAAAACGGTTTGAAAATGATCCAAAAACAATTATTTAGGAATAGTTTGCTCTAGATATGTGAAATTTGGCACAGCTGTTACTTTAGAAATGTAAAAGATCATCCAGAACAGTTTTCTAAAAATTCTAAATGTAAATGATGCAAGAACAAAAAAGTTCTAAAATAGCGATTTGCGTGATACAGTTGGTATAAATGCTTAGTTTTTGATATAGTGGTTACTTTTAAGATATAAATACTCGTTCAAACCGGTTTTTTAAAAATTCGAAATTTTAAAAAGTGAAATGAGCAAAATACGTTCTAAAATGTTCTAAATGGGGCTGTCCATAAATGATGTCACACTTTTTTTCAATATTTTCGACCCCCTCCCCCCTTTGTCACAAAGTGTCACACTTCACCATACCCCCCCCCCCCCTCTTGTCACATGTCACACTATATTACATAAACATATACTTGCAGTTCAGAAACAAAGCACTACGTTATAAATCATATTTCAAATAACTATGTGTTTTAATGACATTTGTGAGCATAACAATAAAAATGATTCGTGCACTTATTTTGTATGAAATAAGATTAAGGTTTACAACAAAAAATATAATTAATATACAATAGTAATAAAATATTAATATGAAGGAACAATTGATTTTTTTTAAAGAAAGGAATATGCAGTCAACCTCGGTTATAACGACATCGGGGGGACCGCGAGATTTATGACGTTATATACGAGGTTAATTTTAGAGATTACATACACGGAAATAATAAAAAAATAACGTACCTGTATGATGTAAGAGCATTTATTACACTAAATTACAACACTTAATCCTCATCAATGGAACTTTATGACGACGAGGAAAAGTTTGTAATTTTCGATTGTTTAACTCTAGTAGAACAATAAATTTCTTCCAAATTGCTTTCAATGTCTGCAATTTTGTTTATTATTTGTTCATTACTTTCTCGGGTTTCGTAAAACCGCGATACAATTTTTATAGCGTTCAAAGCGTCTGCAGCTGTTGGTATTTCAGGTACGCTGTCAGGGTCTTCGGGATTAGCATCATCATCGTCTGTGTCGCTAATTTCTTGATCGTAGAGATGTTTTATTTCTTGAATTATCTTAGATTCTGATAAAACTTCAGTAGTTTGCAAATTTTCGTCTACTGTCTCGAATGAATCTATGTCATTTTGCTCAACCATTAAATTTCCTGGTTCAAATTTGTTGAGCCATTCTTTCAGGGATAATTCATTACATTCGGTTGATCCTTCCTCTTCAGAAATAAACCCCGCATGCCGGAAACAGTTTCTTATTGTCTGAGGATTCACTTGACGCCAGGCTTTGCTTAAAATACAAACGGCATCCAGTACGCTGATTACACGATACTTGCATTTTCAGCTGCGAATAACACCTTGGTCCAAAGGCTGTAACAGGCTGGTGCTATTTGGAGGTAGAAACACTAGTTTGATCTTTTGTAATGTGTCGATTTTGGGATGTGCTGGGCAGTTGTCTGGTAGGAAAAGCACTTTTTTATTTCTTTTCAGCAACTTGCGATCCCAGCGTAGCATCTCTGACTCGAACAAATCAGACGTCATCCAAGCTCTCTGGTTCGCCAGATAGTGAACGGGAAGATGCTTAACATTTTTAAAGCACCTAGGTTTCTTGCTTTTACCAATAACAGTTAACATCCGTTTTTCAGTGCCGTCCATATTTGCACATACTAAGACTGTTAGGCGATTCTTCGACAGCTTTCCGCCAATACATTTTCCCCCTTTAAATTTTAAATTTCGGTCTGGAGTTAAACGAAAAAATAGACCAGTTTCATCGGCATTAAATATTTTCTGGTCTGCATACCCTTCGCGAAGTTTTGGCCAGATTTTCAGCCACTCCTCCACAGTTTCTTTGTTGACACTCGTGGCCTCTCCAGATATTTTTGAAAACACGATATTGTGGCGCGCCTTGAAACGATCTATCCAGCTACTGGAACACGAAAATTCTTTATCCTTCAAAAGTTTTGCTAATTCTTCAGCTTTTGCCGCAAGAAGAGGACCATTAATCGGAATGTTTGCGGTTCGCTGCTGTGTGAACCATTTCAATAATGCTTCGTCCAGATCTTGTCGAATGGGCTTGCGAATTTTTTTCATAGTAGACCCATTTTGTTGAAAAGCATCCATAATTTTTTGTCGGTCTTTCCATATGGTACATACTGTTGAATTAACTAAACCAAATTCGCGACAGATATCAGCTTTCTTTCTTTTCTTTTCTAGCTCCGTTATTACTTTCATTTTATCATATATACTCAAAACTTTTCTTTTACGATTTTCAGCCATCGCGAAACAAAAATGCGTTTCCTAAAACATGCAGACACACAGCTTCACTGACGACAGACACCTCTCGATAAGTGGGGAATGTTAGCTGGAAATCTAGTCCTTCCCTTCCTTAACACCTGCGTTCATGACGTTATGGAAAGGGAAAAAAGAGGTCTAGGAATACAATGGGAAATAAAGGCCAGTCATTCCGGGAAAAGGGGAAGGGAGAGGGGCGATTTCCCAGGTTTACAATAGTGGGCAATCACTCACAATACACCTCGAGAAACATTCTAACTTCACTCGACAATTCTATAGTGCTTATATGACTTTCTTTCATCTCCACTCCTTAAAATTTCACTCCAGAAAAGATACTAACTTGGAATTTTCAAGAAGAAAAACACGAAAAATATGACGTTAAAATCGAGGTTCATATCATGAAATCATGACGTTAAAAGCACGGTTGTTTAACGTTATTTCTTATGGGTATCTGCCGGGACTAGCGGTTTGTGGACATTATAACCAAGGTGTCGTTAAAAGCAGTGTCGTTATAACCGAGTTCTACTGTAAGTAAAAACAAATCACATGAAAGTTATTTTAGCCCCGATTAAAAAATACCCTCCAATTCTGGTAATTTCAAAATTTAATCTGCTGATTTTAAATGATTTTATTTAAATCAAAATGTGTGCTGTCACACTTCTTACCCCCTCCCACCCCCTTGTCACAATTTCATGAACCCCCTCCAAGCGTGACATCATTTATGGACGGCCCCAATCATATTATTAGAACTTTTAAGGTGAGAGTCTTTAAATTTTATATAGGTGTTAGTTAAGAGACGTAAATGTCCGCCCAGAATTTATTTTTTCTAATTTGAAATATTAAAAGAATGCAAGAGTAATAAGCATTCTAAAATTGCGATTTATGTGATACAATTGGTATGGAAACTTGGAATTTGGCATGATGATTACTTTTGTGTAGTAAAAGCTTCCTTAGAACATTTTTAAAAAAATTCAAAATTTAAAAGGATGAAATGAGCAGAAAACTTTCTAAAAGCGTTCTAAATCATGATTTAGTTGAAACTGTTAGTGTTAGAAACTTGAAATTTAGTATAAAGATTACTTTTAAGATGCAAATGCTCGGCATAAAGAGTTTATTATAAATGGGGAATTTAAAGGTGAGAAACAGCTGAAAGAATTCTAAATTATGATTTATTTAGAACCGCACGTCATATCGTGCCTTTCGAAGACGATCTCTTTTCTATGCTAAAAGTAACTAAACGTCTGTATTTTGACACAATCTTTTAAAAATATCTCGGAAGATAATTTACAGCGCCTACAAAATTTTTGAAATGCTCTGAAGAAAAAAAGTATTAAAAAAAATCTGAGAATTTTTCGATGAAAATGCTAAAAGAAAGTTAGGTGTTTCGGCGTGGGTTCGCTCGGCTTCCGCTCGTTTTCACTGTTAAATGTGTGACTTAGTCTTTTTTTATGTAACTCTGTGTTTCTGTGACTCTGTTCTCTTCGACTTTAGTCAAAGACTTAAACTTTTTTCACGGAATTTTAAAGAGGGGTTGGATACAGTTATATTTACAATCGAATAAAATTTCAGAGAATTTGGACAATAACTTTTTTTTGTTGTAGTTATTTTAAAGGACCCGTCGCAAAACAAAAAATAGAAGCGAGAAGAAAACATTTCTTTTACAGCTAGATATCAAGATTTTTTTCCTGGGTACGCACATAGCTTGGTCTTAGAAGGAGAGGACCAAGCTTGGTAATCACAGATTTTGATTATTTTTACATATGTTGTAGGGTAGAAGCCCCATAGTCTCAGGTTCAACGGATTTTATACAACGCTCCTTAGTTCTCGAGAAATGGGGGGGGGGGCGGGGGTTCTAAAATTTTAACACAACTTAAATATTTACTTTGCAACGATATTACTGCGTTGGTCGTAGCTCAGGTATTATGGTGTGTGCTCGTTGATCCGATGGCCTGTGTTCGAAACTGGGACGAGCTACGTTTGTTTTTGTTCATTTTTTGTTTTATCAATATACTTGTAATTATAATTTAATAATCTCAATTAAAAATTTTAATATCGTACATTAATTATAATGTTTAATATTTAAATTCAATTTATTTGATTTTGAAGCCTGATTTTGAGATATTAAATATTTCTCATCATTTAAAGAGTTATTTTTATTATATATTTTTTTAATGGATCCATTATTGACTAGTAAAAATTACGAAATCGCTACAAAATCATACCTTATTTTATTAGTTATAAATTAATTCAAAGCGCAATCATACGTATTACAAATTTAAAAATCTTTAATATGCAAAAAAAAGAAAAAAAAAGGTGTTGTAATTTAATTCTTATGCTAAATTTTAATATATTTGTGCTTCTTACTTTAAAAACAGAATAGTATTATCATCACATTTACTTCCCTTGTTAAGGCAATATATAAATGATGTTTCTTTAAAATCACGAATTGACACAATTGTTCAATATCATTGCATCGATAAAGCATATATGAAATACATTTTAAAAGTGATTTAAAAAATTAACTGTTTAATGATGTTTTATACAATGATTTAGTTACAAATAAATAATAAATAGGTTAACATTATAACTAATGCACAATATTATAATTTTTAATTAGGATTATTAAATAATAATTACAAGTATATTTATAAAACAAAAAATGAGAAAAATGAACGCAGCTCGTCCCGGTTTCGAACCAGAGCCCTTGGATCAGCGAGCCGACACCATAACAACTGAGCTACGACCAACGAAGCAATTTCGTTACAAAGTAAGTATTTAAGTTGTGTTAAAATATTAGACTCCCCCCCCCCTCCATTTCTCGTGAACTAAGGAGCGTTGTATAAAGACCGTTGAACCTGAGACTAAGGGCTTCTACCCTACAACTTATATAAAAATAATCAAAATCTGTGATTACCAAGCTTGGTCATCTCCTTGTTAGATATAACTAAGAGCAAAAAACGCAAAAAAAAAAAAAAAAGCCGTTTGAAACTAAGAGAGAATTACAAAGTGTATGTTTTTTTTATTTTTCCCCTGGAATTCGATGGTCTGTTAGTGTTCCGAACATGGAACAAAGACAGAAATGCAATTAAGAAACGACCCACTGTATACTATGTAACTCAAAGCATCTGCGTGGCAGTATATGACCATTCTTTTACTATAAGACGTCTCGACAAAGTGACGTAGTCCAAATAACCAGTTTTGACTTAAACGATATGTAATATGCACTTTCACAGTTTTAAGTGATTTGAATCAGTTTAATTGAATTACATCGTTGAACAGAATTTGATTTAACAAAGCGGCGGACTGGGCCAAGGCGGAAAGGCCAAAAAATTTAATGTTAACTTTAGTTTTGATTCATATAAGCGGCGATTATAGTAATTGTTTTAGCTCAGGGGGGACCCCCAACCCCCCTTCCTGTCTGTACCACTGAATCTGGCTACGCCAGCATCGTTCGTACTATCATTCCTGGACGAGTTCAGGGCAACATGGAGGCAGAAACTCATTACCATAGAGAAGACTTTCACAATTATTTTTGAATAGTAATAGCCAACTTATTTAAACTGGAATTTTCATTTATATATTTCTTTTCTTTTAATATATTCACGGTAGCGTAAAGAGCGACCGCGAGCAGAAGGCGGGTATGATGTAAAAGTCACGTGGTGCCAGAGGGGTCTATTTGACTGATTTAGCGAAAGAAGGAGGATTGAGAGGAGGAACTTCAGGACCAAGTTATTTGATCTCGGATTACCATATCTGGCTAGTTAGCGCCTTTTGATGTAGAATGAAAATAAGATTACATGCATATGCGTTATACAAAAATACAAAATCGAAATTCTTTATCATTGTGATATGCCAAAAAAATGTTTGGAAATAGGAAGTAGTGAATTTTTATTGGGTGAATTCATTGTTGAGAAAATTTTTTGTTAGGGTATTTTAGGTAAGGACAGTTTTTACAGAGTGTGAGACCATGTGAATTAAATATACAAGCTAATACATAAGCAATATATATATATATATATATATATATATATTTTTTTTTTTTTTTTTTTCAAATAAAAGTTTGAAAACTTTTTACACACCGAAACATTAAAGGCCATTGAATATTATGTATTATTAAATATTAAGTTGCGATGGAGATATTTGTATAATGTTTCGGTGTTATAAAATATTCATGATATTTTGGTCAGTAAGATCTCTCGGTTAAATCATATTTAAACAAAAAATGTTTTTATAAATTATTTTATCAGAATATTTTAACTGGATTTTATATACACTTATATTAAAATACAAATATGCGACACCTGGAAACATTGCCCCACCAGTGGCTGAGAGGTTCTGCTCTCAAAGCTGGTAGACGGGAGGTGATGGATTCAAACCCCTGTCGCGCTCATCGGCCTAACCGACCGTAAGTTTTCCGCGGTTTTCTTCGAACCTTGTATAAATATGGGTAAGGATCCCTTAGAAAGACCTTCACGGAGGACAATCCCCTCACCGAACTACATCCCTAGCGCAGATAATCGGCCGTAACAAATAACCAACCAATCAACCTAAAAACATTCTGAAAACTTGTATTTCAATCTAATTTAAAATCATTTTACATAAATCATATAAATGCAAGAGTCGATGTAGTTTTTTTTTTCCTCTTGGGGCTTATTTTGTGAAAAGTAAAAGTTATATTTCTGATATCTTTTGTGAAATTTGTTATATTTTTGTGAAAAATAACATTTTGTTACGAAAGATGCAATCCAGCTACTCAAATTCAAACCAAGCATTTAATAATAATAACTTCTTTAAGTCCTTCTGCTAAAGTTTTCTTTTCTGATGAATTTGTTTTCTTTGCAAATTACACATTTTAAAACTTAACAAAATTAAAATAATTAAGGGAGAATATGTTTTAAGGAAATGGAATTTTGTGAATGTACCTATTTTATCAAGAGGAATTTTGTGAAGGGGTTTGTTTTGTTAAATGGAATTTTGTTAATTAAATGTTGTAGAATGTTAATTGTCCTGTGCTCTCTGAATCGGAATGGAAAAAGACGAAGATTTTGCTTCATTTACAAAAAAAAAATCCCCGATGGCTCGGCCTACAGGCACAGGTAGATTTCGAAGACGCAGACCGTGGGGCACCTGTTTATTGGGAATTGCATAAGAAAGACCTATTTGCTATGATGTGGCAGTTGGGACCACCCACTTCGAAATATACCTCTGCCTGTAGGCGGAGCCACCAGGGATTTTTTGTTTTTATTTTTTTTTACCGCAAGAGTTGGTTCTATAAAAAACTTGTCAGTATTAAAATTGTAGATAATATTAAGAAGATTTATACTAAATTTAAGCGGATTTGATATCTTGGGAATTGACGAAGTTATGATTTTTTTTCTTCTAAACCCCCCCTCCCCCGTCCCTTGGGGCCATTTTTAATGATATCAAAAATCTGTCATATAAAAATTTTCGGCCTTTTTCCTAGAAGTAATGATAACTTTAAACGGATTCGATACGTATCATAATTAAAAAATTATGGGTTTTATTCTGTTTTTACAAAAAGCCCCCCCCCCCTCCCCCCTGGTTCGATTTTGCCAATTAACGAACTTGACCGAGATTTTTATGCTCCTTGATTTTAAGTATCAGTTTGGAAGAGATTTGTGCAGAATTGTTGCAGTTATCGTGTCCATAAAAAAGTGACATAGATAGATAGATAGATAAAGTTTTGAACTGGGGGTGGTTTTGGGTTCTGGGAGTCATAATCGGCGTAGATCTGCAAAATTTTTCCAAAAATTCCAAATTAGGGGAGAATGTAATAGGTAGTATTTCTTACGAAATCTACCTAAAAAAAAATAAGCACATTATTAACAATGTTACGTTCTTCAGAACGCAAAGTTTTCCCTTTATCAGACATTTTGTGTTGTTCTGAAAAGAACAGTTTAAATAGAGAATAATGATAAAAATAATCAAGAGCGCGAGAATAACAATCGTCTAGGACAAAAGAAAGGACCTCAATGACAGGACAGACGAGAAAGAGACAGAGAGGGAAATGTATATCGCCAAAGGCAGGAACGTTCAAATATGTTACAACCCTAAATATTTGCTCTTCCACCGTCCGAACCTGTGAGAAAATGAACTCTTCTCCCAAGCGACTTTCTGAGCCGCCATCTCGTGCTGGTCGAATATTAGCACACACAAGCGACATAGGGATTAATATAGGGTAAAGTGCCCAAATATGAATCCCTTTTTGTTGGTGTAATTCTTTGATTACCTACAAATGCTCTTTTTTGACCAAAAAATTACCAGTTGTAGATCCATTTCCTCCCTATAAGATTCTAGGGTCAAGTTTGTTCAAAATTTAATACAGCTTGAGAAAAAAAAATGTGTGGTGTCATTTGCAGGTTTCAGCGAAAGGGGTTCCTAATATGACACCCATACCAAAAATGGCAAATAAAATCAAGATTTCAGGGAGTTAAAATAAAACGACACATCTTTCACATAAAATAAATTTATTAGACTAGAATATTTAATCACAAAAAAGGTATTTTTCTCAAATATAAAATAAAGCTGGTGCAAAGAATCGCATACAAAATTTCCTAACTAGCCTAAGATAGGTAATCAAAAATATTCAAATGAGTAGTTATGAAGAAATAAAAGAAAACAAATAATTGACATAAAAGTAAAAAAACACGAAAATATATCAGATAAAAGAAAGTTCAAAACATGGGGTGGACAGAAATAAGTCACTTTTCCTCTCTCTACAATCCTCGTGAGACCACATAATACACTGGGTGCATCTAGCCCATTTTTCTCCAATGCAATCATCAGAGAATTTTGATGCGCAAAGGGGACAGACACTCAACGTCTTCTTCTGTTTCACTGAACAATTCCGGGTCCATGTCAGAGTCTGTGCCGATCAGCGGAAGGTCATCCTCATCGAGACTATCATCAGATGATTCAATATTAATAGCTTTTCGGTGTCTAACTAACTCACTGACTGCTAACTCTACTCCGCTTCCATATATATGGGAGCGAGAGGATGTTAGAAAACATTCCACGATTTTCTAATGCTAGAATTTTCTGGAATCTCCTTGAAAAAGTTGGAACAGCATTTAATGCATCTCCATACCTATAAGGAGCGTTTTCATGGGGGGGGGGGGGAGGGTTCTGTCGCCAACTTGGCGATATATAGCCAAATTTGGCAACCAAAATTAGTCACCAAAAGTTACGCCAACTTGGCGATATTGCTAATATTCCACAAATTCCCACAGACTTCCATTGTGATCCAATAGGGTTTACTTGCTTGCAGAAAATCAACAAATTGAGATATTTTGATGCAACGAAAAGAAATATTAGCTTATAAATAGAGCTAAATTGAACTATTTACATCATTTTTGAGCACAAACACTAACTATTTACAAAATCCGTAAGAATATGTAAAGAAAAAGTAAATAAGTAATACACGAAAAAAAAAGATGTCCAAATATGGCACTATACCCACATTTGGGGATCCTTGGTAGTGCCATATTGGGAATTCCACATGGATTGCTAATACTAGTTACTGACAAAAACAAAATAAATTTCAACCCAAACCAATAATTAGCAAGCATTAATATAAGTAAACTGAAATTACATATATGTTCAAACATTTCAAAATCACTTACCTTCTTCGAAAAAGTTACTCTTAAAAATGTAACCTTAAAAATATTCAACACTTGGAAACACAACTGGTGGAGTATCAATACTAAAATCGATAGAAATCGAATGCACTGCACTCTGTTGAGTAAACTTGAAAAACTATTGTTTGAGAACTTTCTCACTAGAGTGCGACTTTGCCTCTATAAGATATAAGGTAGTGCCATATTATGCGACTATACCATATTTGAGCACTTTACCTTAATACTTTTTGAGATCCAAAAACAATGAGTTAAATTAGTAAGTAACAACTTATGTCAACGTCTAACTGAATCTGGAATTTAATGAAAATCCATGTGAATAATGCAGCATAGCAGCGCCACCTTTTGGGTGGTATACACCAAAACCTTATCAGCATCAACTTGCGTATGGCAATGTGAAACTGAATCGGAAGTTTTATGAAAATCTGTGCATTAGTCCTTGAGATAGAACTTTTGTGGAAATCCAGAAAAATACAGCATAGCAGTGCCACCTGTTGGGCGATTTATACCAACACATAAGTTACAACTTATAATGAAAATCCGTGCATTAGTCTTTGAGATATAGCTATCTTGAAAATCTCGAATACTACAGCATACCAGCGACACCTTTTCGCGGGGTACACCAAAACCTAATCAGCAACATCCTATGTCAATGCCAAACTGAATCTGAAATTTGTTGCAAATCTCTGCATTAGTTCTTGAGATACAGTTATCTTGAAAATTGCGAACAATCCCCACCTCTTGGGCAATATACACCGAAACCTAATCAGCAACAACTGCTATCCACGTCTAACTGAATTTGAAGGTGAAAATCTGTGTGTTACTTCTTGAGACAGAGCTATTGCGTAAATCGTGAAAAATGTAGCATAGCAGCGCCACCTGTTGAGCGATTTACACCAAAAACTAATCAGTACCAATTTATGTCAAGTTCTAGCTGAATCTAAAATTTTATTAAATACTGTGAATTAGTTCCCACAAAATATTTGTCATATACATACAGACAGACATTTTCTAAAAACAGTATTCAGGTCTTCTAAAACATATAAATCCGTTTAAAATCGGAAGTCAAAAATTTTCACCAGTCCAATACTTTCTTTTTGTAAAATTAGAAGAAATGCAAAAAGTGAAATCGTGTTTAGGACCTTTTAAAACGTATAAATCCGTCGAAAACCGGAATTCGAAAATTTTCATGAATCCAATACTTTGTTCTTGTAAAGATCAAAGAAAGTTATAAAAATGCTAGTCCAACATGGGCTGGGAGGAAAGAATTTAGAGATATGCACGAGTCGAGATAATAATGGTTTTCATATTTGTTGGGTTGGATCCGGAACGAAATCTTAGCTTTTATACCGTGCCGATCCCGAATCTGGATATTTCAGCCCGTGCGTGCACACCTGTAGGAAGAATGAATTCCACTCCAGGCTCGACCCAGAAAAGAAGTTTAATGCGGCCGGGCACGAGTCTGCAGAGAAAAGTAATGTCCGACCTCGCCGAGTGGGGAATGAGTGGAGACCAAGCCGGACAAGGGCTATCTCAAAATACTCAATTATATAAAGATGGCCATGGCTGGACCCGAGTCTCGTGAGTGAAAATTTACTTGGCCAGCGGACCTCGCCGGGATCAGGCTTTGGCTTGTCCCTTTCAGGTGAACACCTCTAATGATAGTTTGTAGACCCTTTAGTCCAAAGGGCGGGGGCGAATGTCTCAGACTTCATTTCTCGCCCTCCCTCTTGTAGAAAACATACAATGTTTGAAATCTTCAAATCTGTTTAACATTTTTTTTCTAATTTCATGAAGATGCTATTTTAATCTCTAATGGTATTGAATCTTGTTTTAGTCTTTCAGGAAATTGCGAATTCTAAAAAAAATGTATCAAGATAGTTATTTCAACTCATTTATACCTGATATTTTATTTTTTTTTAATACTCCGTTTTTTGTAATTTACTACATGTAATAAAGCAGTTCTTTATATTATACCAATATCAATATTTTGTAGTAAAAATTGTAAAATGAATGAAAAAACAGAAAAAAAAATCTGTCAAAAAATATAATAATTTATTTTTGAATTTTCAAAACGTCTTATTTTTTGAACGCTAATCATGAATGGGTTAAAATCATTCCTTTTTGTAGACTTTTAAAATCTTGGCTTTTATCTTCATTTGAAGTTAGACAGTCCTCTTGTCGGCTTGAAATCACCGGCGGCCATCTCGTTGTGAGAAAAAGTATGACTAGTGTAGGTTCTTAAAAGTGTCTCTGGGATAGAATATTTAACTTGATTGCATCAAAATATATCATTTCCACTCTATTTTGTACGAGAAACTTAAAACGGAAAATATTGTCATTCCATTCTTCAGAAACTGAATTACTCAGAGTAATTTTCACTGTCCGATTTTCGCAAAATTTGCATTTTCCGAATCGCAAAAATGAACTACTTTAAAATTGCGTGTTCCAAATCGATACCTCCAACGGTTTATTTAATATTAAAGGATGATCAAAAATGAGAATATTTCGCTGTCAGGGATTATCAAGGTTATTTTCTTTTGCCTTTTCCATTAAAATAGCCATTTTCATCGCATGTGCAGGAAAATCCTTTAGTTCCACCTCCAGGGAGTGCATTATGTTCTAAGCGATTCTCCGACACGTGTCCCCGCTGCTTATGGCACCGTATAGCAGGCGTGCTGCGCACACACTGCAAAAACTTTTAATTACATTTTCCACCGCCAAGAAGCACCAAATCTGTATCTTAATTAGTTATCTATATCTTAATTATTTCATGTTAATTTGAATGAACCTATTCCCATCGATATTGGTCCCATAGAACCAGAAAAAATAAATCCCCCGCTGGAGATTAAAATTCAGAAATGGTGATAACCAATGCAAAATCTTTTAGTTCCACTTTCCACCGCCAGGGAAAGCACTCTGTTCTAAACAATCATCTTTCAGAACGAAACTCCGGCAAGTGTCCCGCCACCTATGGCACCATATAGCAGGCGTACGCACTGAAAATCTTTTAGTTCCACTTTCAACTGCCAAATCTATATCTTAATTAGTTCATATTAAGTTGAATCAACCAGTTTTCGATGAAATCGTGTCTATAGAACCCGAGAAAATACCCCCCCCCCCCTGGATGGAGATTAATATCCAGAAATGGTGGTAACCAAAGCCTGAGAAAATGATACCGAAGTTTATGTACTACCTGAGGGATATGAGAAGAACGTTAGAAAATATTTCATTTGAATCAGTTTAATATTAAAAAAGTTCTGATTGGGGAGGGGGAGTTTCGATCAGAGCATTAACGCAATGTTTAAATTACGACCGGACACCCCCCTCGTCCCCTCAAAATTAAACCAAGGACATTAACAATTATCGTTAACTTTTGACACAGAAACAAAATGGCACTTTTTTTGTTTGACTTCCAAATACATGAAGTTATCGTTGCAAATTTCTAAAATCAAATACCTAAATGACATGAAAAAACTCCAAAAAATTGCATAAAACAAATCACGAAAAATTCAAGAATCTATGTTCGGTTACTTTATGGAATAACTTTTATTGAAAAGTGAAAAAAAATTACTATATTGGACTAAAAGATTAAAATTGGATTCATTTCAATAATGTAAAGAAATCGTCGCAAAATGTGAAAGAATGCATAAAAAATATAAAAAAATCTAATAAAAAAATCCAAATTGGAATAATTAATGACTCTCCCTTCCATTTAAAATCTTAATTTGTTATCGTTATAGAATTTTCAACACTCTCAGAGCTAAAAATGGAATAAAAAATCATGATTTTGGACATAACTGAGGGCGAAATTGAATCAATCAAAAACTCAATCAAAATTATTCTGGAGAAAATTTCTTAGTGACAAAGGAAAAAAAATTGCCAAAAATTTTCAAATAGTTGTACGAATAAACTTTATTAAAAAGAGTATGAAATTTATTATATTGGGCTAAAGGATTGGAACCGGATTCTTATTACTAATGTGAAAAAAATCTCTGCAAAACGTGAAAAGAACACTAAAAACCACATAAAAAATTAAATAAAAAAAAACTAATAAAAAATTCCATAATCGGGCTTCGAGGTTCAAAACTACATACAGAGGTACCTTGCTTCCAATTTTTGTAGCTCTGCGTGCAGCGGTCTCTTCAGATCACAGCGAAAACACACACAAACTTCTGTTTTCTTTATTTTATATATAAATTTAATCACATTGTCCTTATTTATTGGAATTCTACATTGCCTTTTTAGTCCTTTACAAAAAAGGATCTAAGAGGAGGGGGCAAGTAATTCCATCAGGTTTAAAGCAATAGATGTATAAAAAAGGAAATCATTCCTATCAGTATCACTAACTTGAGGTGTAAATAGATGCCTTATGTTAACTCTTCTAAAAGTAAATAACAACACAAGTGTCCTCTTCTTTTATGGCGTGAAAAATCAGAGAATATTTGAAAATAGTGGAAAAGATCGCCAAATATCTAGTTCCCCCCCTCCCTCCTTATCCTAAAATATGTGCGAAAAAAATCAGGGAGCAATTGAAAGTAATGTAATAGGACGTCAAACATCTAGTCTGTCCCCAAACGCCAATAAAAATTTCAAGCTAACTTGCCTGGGTCTGGCCACTTTTATTTTGATACTTCAGATCACTTTTACCACCTGGAGTACCCTGTTGTGTTGTTCTTTTGTTTTTATGTGATACAAAGCTGTCTGGTGTGATTTTATATGAACTTCCTTGTAGTAATGACACACAGATAATCGATCGACTATATCCCCCTTCCCTCCCCGGATTTTTTTTTCTCCTTTGCTATGTTACAAAACAAAGTTTAATAACATTAATACTGTTTAATTAAATAATCAATAACTCAATAAACAATCTAAATTAACCTCTGAGAAATTTATGCTACTCTTCAAACACTCAAAGTTTAAAATCGTTAAAACTCTTTTCTGTTTTTTAATTGAATCAATAATCTAAATTTCCTTCCACCTAAAATTTTCGCTAAACTTTTTGCCCCCCCCCCCTCACCCCCCTCCTTTCCGTTAACAGCACACAATTTTTTAAATTTTTGCACCACTTTTTTTCTGTCTTTTTTACTGATGGTTAAAAAATGATTTAAATTATTACTACAAATGACTACAGAGGTATTAGATCTATACCCCCCCCCCAACCTTCTCTCTAGAACAGAGCTGGGCAAAATGCATCTAAAAACCATTTTCAATACAAAATACATTGGTTTTAGAACCTAAAATACAAAGTATTTTTCAATATAAAAGAACTCCAAATACAAAATACACATATTTTCAAAATACATTAAAAAAAATGTGCACAAAATTAAAGGTGCGCACAATTTTACCGCAATTTTTTCACTTTATTTAATCGCTAAAAACTATGACAAAATTTGTGAAAGATTACGAATTCTGAGATAGATCCCTAAATAAAAGAAGGTGGAAAAACTACCATCAATATAAATGATGTTATATTTCAAAGAAAATACGATTAATTTTTTTCCAAAACTGGATCGACTTACTATGGTTTAAGGAAAATTATATAATTTTTATTGACTATGTGAGAATGAAACATTGTTCAAATAAATAATGCATCAAACAATATAAAATTTAAGTGTTGCACATTCCAACAATGATATGGTCACATGGCATTTATCAATTTACAATGATCATTAACAATGATCAATATTTGTAGCATGATTATTGGCAAAAAAAAAAAAAAAAAAAAAAAAAAAAAAAAAAAAAAAATTAAACAACAATACACATTAGGATCTTAATTTATTTCTATCGATTTGAAATATATTTAGAACGGCTTTAATTAATTTTCTTATTGTTCTAGTCTTTCTTTGCAGGACATGGACATGGACACAGGATATCCATCGACATTCTGGTGTGCCAATCAGACTTCTCATAACTGGGTCATTCCAGGTCAACTGGCCTAGAGGCTCCCACTCGATCCTTTCAATTTTTATATAATTGATACAGGATATACATATAGGTGTAAGATGGACATCTGCAAACTGTCAGTGTCAGAAATAGTATAGTTGGGGCGCTAGGGGTCCTTTTGTAAAACTCACTATTTCATGGTCGCAGAAAAAACGAGCAAATCACCAAGTTTGTCATCTTATTGCTCATGATACAAGAAATATTACTTATTGAAAATAGTTGATCTAGTACAACTTTTTGTGCTAAAAAACGTAATTAGAGTATTAAAAATCACAAATCAATACGTTTGTCATTATTTGACCTCAAAGTAAGCCATACGGCCTGTCGCGATAAATTTTACCCGTGCCTTAACATGGTGTAACTACTGAAAAAAAATATTTTAAAAGTTTGTCACTTTAACAATTAATTAACTATGAAGATGTCATAGAGCTGCTGGAGTTGTTTCCTTCCTGCTTAAATATTCATTAACTTATTCAGCTGTGAAATCTTCTAAAAAATTAAAATCATCAATTCCACCCAAATTTCAAAAGCGTATATCTCAAAAGGGACACTCTTGATATGATTACAGTTAGTACCACTGAAAAGAGCACATCTTAATCTATAAGAAAAACTTTATTTCATTTTGGGCCTCTTACATATAGGGGAAAAATAATAAAATTCAAAAGACCTATTTTACGCGACATTTCTTCTTCGAAGATCTTGTATTTCAACAAATTTAACACAAATCTTTTTATTTACAATGATAAATGTATAGATAATTATCTCTTGCTGTGGTCCATGGTTGCTTTTGCTCTACCATTCTGAATGACTGGTAACCCCGTCACCAAGGGGTCACGCTCGATAGCCATGAAAGATTAGCTCCTGGTTGAGTTTATTTACTACATGCTCACAAGCCTAAATGTGAGT
Organism: Maratus michaelseni; assembly: GCA_963931845.1. Classification (NCBI taxonomy): domain Eukaryota; kingdom Metazoa; phylum Arthropoda; class Arachnida; order Araneae; family Salticidae; genus Maratus; species Maratus michaelseni. The sequence goes on from OZ007599.1 coordinate 31,951,519, forward strand.
ATCTAACAGGTTCCCAAGTCTATTATAGAAACTTCTTCGATGATTCTAAGCTTCAAGGTTTCCAAGTCGTAAAGAACATCTAGTTATTGATTCAGTTTATCAAATTTCTTATTGATTGAGATTACAAGAGTTTTAGGTAAACTGTATTGCTCACATGCTGTTGGAACTGAAACCGTAACTATTATATGCTCTTCTGGATTCCAACAAATGTCTTGTCTAGTGGGCCAATAAAACATTTTGACAGCTCCATGAGGGTGCATAAAATTTATTAAGACATCGCGCTCTTCAATTGATATTTCACGTACATTTCCAATCTACCTATTTCTGTCATAGATACAGGCAATATACTGTCTAGGCTGTGTATCGGAAACGGATGCATAGTGAAATGCAGTCTTCGCACTCTTAACAAATGTTATAAAGAATGGTGCATTATTTTTTATTCTACTGACACGAACTTGTTTTATATTTACGGGTACAAAATTATGATGTTCTCTTTTGCCAGAAACTGTGCATCCACTTTTGAAACGCTCTACTTGGTTAGCTTGTACTGCTTCAATTTATTTTTTTGAAACAAAAATGAATTGAATTTCCTTTATGTTCTTTTCACAAAATTTATATAGATCCGTCGGATTTAAAATTTGGTCTTTAAATGGTCTTTGAGGGCTTGCTCTTGCAGCCAGCCGCTTTACAGTTCCTCCTATTCCGTCACAGGGTGATTTTTCATGGCTTGTACCAAACAAATTCCACTCTGCATAGATTTCAAAGTCACTCTGTTGATAACAAAGATTCAAAATATTTTTTTTAATTCTTGCAGCAGATCCGTCATTAAAATAATGTATATCCAAAGAAAGAAACTCCATTCATAAAAATAAATTAATTTTCATAGAGATAAAAATATTTGCACAGTTCAAAAGTCTTATGTAAGGAATTTTTGGAATGGACTTTGTTCAACAGTCAAATTCTTTGAAATCTCGGAAAAACAGTATAAAATAGATTTTTTTAATTTCATTATTTTTCCACTATGTGTAAGAGGCCCAAAATAAGATAGAGTTTTCCTTATAGATTAAAATGTGCTCTTTTCAGTGATACTAACCGTAATCAATTCAAAAGTGTCCATTTTGAGATATTCGTTTCTGTAAATGGGGTAGAATTGATGATTTTAATTTTTTGGGATATTTCGCAGCTGAATAAATGAATGAATATTTAAGTAGGAAAGAAACAACTTCAGCAGCTATATGACACCCTCATAGGTAATATATTTCTAAATTGACTAATGTTTAAAGTCATTTATTCAGTAGATACAGCTTGTTAAAAAAAAGGGTAAAATTCATCGTGACAAGCCATATGTCCTACTTTGAGCCCAAGTAAGCACGAAGATAATGATTTGCGATTTTTAATACTCCAATTATGTTTTTTAGCACAAAACGTTTTACTGGATCACCTATTTTTAATAAGTAACATTTATTGTATCTTGAGAAATAAGAGGGCAAAAGTAGTGATTTCATCATTTTTTCTGCGATTATGAAACAGTCAATTTTACTGAAGCATCCCCAGGAGCTAGTCTTTCATGGCTATCGAGCGTGACCCCTTGGTGGCGTGGTTACCAATCATTCAGAATGGTAGAGCAGAAGCAACCATAGACCACAACAAGAGATAATTTCTGTACATTTATCATTGTAAATAAAAATATTTGTGTTAAATTTGTTGAAAAAGATCTTCGATGAAGAAATATCGCGTAAAATAGGTCTTTTGAATTTCATTATTTTTCCCCTATATGTAAAAGGCCCAAAATGAAATAAAGTTTTTCTTAAAGATTAAGATGTGCTCTTTTCAGTGGTACTAACTGTAATCATATCAGGAGTGTCCCTTTTGAGATATACGCTTTTGAAAATTGGGTGGAATTGATGATTTTAATTTTTATAAAGATTTCACAGCTGAATAAATTAATGAATATTTAAGCAGGAAGGAAACAACTCCAGCAGCTCTATCACATCTTCATGGGTAATTAATTGTTAATGGGTAAAAAGTGACAAACTTTTAAAATAATTTTTTTCAGTAGGTACAGCATGTTAAAGTACGGGTAAAATTCATCGCGCCAGGCCGTATAGCATACTTTGAGGCAGAGTAATGACAAAAGTATTGATTTGTGATTTTCAATACTCTAATTACGTTTTTTAGCACAAAAAGTTGTATTAGATCACCTATTTTCAATAAGTTATGCTTCTTGTATCATGAGCAATAAGATGACAAACTTGGTGATCTGCTCGTTTTTTCTGCGACCATGAAATAGTCAGTTTTACAAAAGGACCCCTAGTGCCCCAACTACACTATTGCTGGCACTGACAGTTTGCAGATGTCCATCATATGCTTATATGTATGTCCTGTATCAATTATATAAAAATTGAATGGGGTCGAGCAGGAACCATGCCAAAATTTAGGCCACTTGACATGGAATGACCCAACTATCCTTCCTCTGAGGTCCCAATGAGAGATTTTATGACAGACGAGCAGCATCCTGGGACTGTATGACAGACAGCCATGCTGCTATAGTTCTTAAAGTAAAGTATTCAATGTATGTGTGGATGGCCTGGCTCAAGTACCAGTTCCAGAAGATATAACATCAAGTTCAGATGATCTCTCAGAAGTAACAGTAAGTCCTGCTTCTTTTACTTCAGAAGATCTCTAGGGAAGATCCTCAACTGCAAGATCGGGATTTTGTCGAGAGTGGTGTCATTGGGAAGCTCTTACCATGGGGATCAATGAAATGTATACAACTACCCGTCCGAATGCAACTGGTGAAGAGTTATAGGCCAATGTATTTCTGTCATTTATTTATTTATTTCTCCAGGTCGCTAGCTATGCGGGAAAGACACTCTATATGGTAAAAAAGACAGCTTACAGTACAGCTATGTAACATGTTGTTGCCAGTGTAAAGTTGGTGAAGGTTCCATGTTCCCTCTGGTAAGAAACAGAAGATTGCAACCACATTTTTACAATCATATATAACTAATTGGACTGCACTGACTTGGAGTATGTTTTAAAGAACATCAGGAACTAATTCCTCGCCTGATCCTATGGGATGAAAAGACATGGTCAAGGCCTATGGGGGCAGTTCCCCAGGCAATCAAACATGCAGATAAACAGGCATGCTTTAACTTAACTAATAACACCTGTGAAAACTGCGAACCCCCCCCCCCCCTTTCATTGTGTGTACCTGGTGTTAGAAACACTTGTGCTTCAGCCATTTTTATTCAGAAATGCACTACCATCCATGAAGTTACTTTTTCCACCAAGCATAAACTGTCTGCTCTGTAATCCGTCAACTCTCTTTTCTAACACACAGAATGGCTTTCCTGCATAGCTAGCGACCTGGAGAAATCAATAAATGACATATTATTAGCATGAGGCTATTTATTTATTATTTGTACATTTATACTTGCACTCTCGTCACCTTGAAATATTGCAACACTTGGTACTTTTCTGTTAGCCGGGCACAAATTTCGCCAATAGTATCCCCCCCCCCCCCCCCCATCGCCAATAGCAGCTATTAGTTTTCGCATGTAAATTAGAAACAATGCTTTGATGTTTACTTTTCTTTTTAATTAAATGAATGAAAGACATGTATTTTAAATGCATGCAATATATGTATTTTAAATGTTTTGTTTTTAATGAAAAGATTGAAAGATTTATATTTTGAAATAAAATGAATGCAATACAAATGATGGCTTTAGGAATAATATTTGGCGACTTATCATCATTGCCTGGCTAACTAAAAATACCCAAAACTTATGATATTTTACAAATTTTTCTACACTTAGAGATAAATGTGAAATTATGAAAAAAATATTAATTTAATTTCTTGGTTAGTATAAAGACTAAGAAATAAGTATAATGTAGTAGTAGTTAGTATAAAGACTAAAAGTATAGACTTTTTTCATTATCCATTAAGATGTTCAGATAAAAGATTTAAGATTTATCTCATATCGCAGTTCACATAATGACTTTTTTTTTTTTTGGCGAAAAAAAAGTTGGCAGCATTATTCCATCATGAGCATTTTTATTGGAGATTATTAATGTCACTAACTAGCAACTGATAATGCAAGATACAATAAAAATAGGAAGAACATATCAGCCAAAAAACCCTATAAACTGGCAAGAAAATATAATTAAATTTTTTTTTTAATTTTATGTACAATAACCAATATTAGCTAAAATTATATCCAGAAAAACACATATATTTATAAAAATAATTTTGCCGCAGATCCAAACTTTTCTGCTTTATTCAAGCAGTTATATTAGATCTAAAAATTAAAATTATATTGGTAAATTTATTTTAACTTTTTTTTTCTTTAGTTTCTACCACCACTTAGTTGCGAAAAACAGGGTCGAGGCAGAATATTCAAGAGGTGCTTTTCTATATTTTCATAGCTTAAAATGCAACAGCGCAATAGTAATTAATTTAATACCTTGGTTAGTATTGCTGGTAAAAACTACATTTTTGATTTTCAATTAAGCTATTCATTTAAAGGATATTTAACAGTAATGACACATTCACTTTATTTTTTGTTCTCAATGATACCTTTTGTTCTTTTGATGAATGTTATCATATCTTGCATTGATATTCTAAGATGATCATGATGATGGTAATAATAATATATGTTTTGATTAATGGTTCACATTCAGGCAAGAACATAATGAGCAGATGAATGGGGAGGTCTATCTCCATGTGGTTTTCCTTGGAATCATTGCTCGTCCGACGATGCGTTTAAAGGCTACAGAATGGCATCATGAAACAATTTTCTGCACACCCAGAGCTGGTAGTATTTTAATAATGGATAAGGGCTGAAACATTTAAAAAATGATTTGGTATTTCGATTATGGATGACTGACACTGTAATTGGGATACTACCCAAGTAGAAAATAATCTCCAGCTGAACTTACACCGAATAACCTAACTCGACCAATTTTCACCCAGGGGATCTCACTCCCTGAGGTCAGGAAGAACGGTGAAAAGTCGTGCTGGGATTAAGACCCTATTGAAAACTTCTTTTTGATTAGAGTCGCATCGCTGGCTGTTTTCTTGTTATTTTCTATACCCCCCCCCCCTCCCCCAATAGGTTTACTGTCCTCTTGCACTTGTGGTTCCCAGCCACTCACCAGTACTTTCCATTTATAAAAGAATAATCAATATACATTTTGTAATCTAATCATTTGAAAAAGCAATATTTACTCAGAAAACATAGTGCAATGAAAAATAAGCGTCGTTTTTTTTTACTGCCAGCATCTGTTTTTCTTTCAGACGCCATAAACAACTTTATCGACTCACTGCAATTTTCTGCTAGGCACAGACTGAAAGTATGTTAATGTCCTTCACACATAAGTGGGTATCAAATTTGATGATTTACTACTCCGTACTTTTTTGCAATAAATGGGCAATTGGCAGTTTATCCATAATGCAAAGAATAAGTAAGGATAACCGAGCTTCTTTTATCATACGGACAATTTTTGTATTACTTCTCCCAATTAATTGTTAAGTAACTAAGCTTTTGAACTTTATAATACTTTCTTTAGATGTAAAATTTATCAACGAAAGTCATTTCTTTAACTCAAGAGTTAATTTATTATGAATGCCCTTTTTTAAGCAATAAACATGTACTATTTCTTTCTATTATATTAGATAAATATTTGTGTTTTTATATTTTATCATTTTAAGAATTTTCTCTAAAATTATCTGCAAATTAATGGCATCAAGTCTAACATAATTAATAGGAAAATATATATAATGTTGACTGAATTTATTTTATTTAAAAGCATTTTACATTGGAAAAATTCATACTCAAAAGATTTTCTCTTGATCAATATTTATTTTTTTCTACATAAATATTTTTTGACCAGCACACATTTTCCCCCACCCCTATATAATAATAAAAAGTAAAGACTGTTAGAGTTTAATCTAGGAAAAAGATATTTGTAGCTTTCTGGCTGATTACAGCCAATAACTGTTAGCCAAATAAAAATTGCTTTAGCCAAGAAAAAACTTTTATTTATACAAACTTTCTATATAAATGAGTAGTATTTTTGATTATACAATATACAAACAGTACACCACTCTGTAATATTGACCCTCTGGAGATTTGGCCATACATTACACATCAAATGCTTTTTTAAATAGAAATTCTTTTCAAACTTCCCCTTCCAAATTAATCATAATTAAGTTACTTAAATTTTTGATTGTCAATCTATTTCTCAAGTCAGTTTTTGTTATATTCACGAGACTCAATCCCCTTTAACAATCTGCTGTAGACAACAGAATTGTTGCTATAAATTCATACAAAGAAGTCACATTGGGAAACATGTCAGTAATGCCATTTATATGGGATAAAAGAATACAATTAGCTGGTTTTATTTCTTTACCCCTTGTAGCCAGAACCTGCCTAAGCAACTTTCATTCATGAACCGTTTTGGTTTCAATTCCTAAGTTGGGATCATCAACAAAAAATAAACAAACTCTTTTAATTTCCTCAATACGTCTAATGCAAATGATATCACACTATTTGTAAGATGCCTGCACAGGGAAGACGAGACAAATTTTGAAGTGAGTTGCCAGGATAAAGGCAATGTGAGATTTTTTTTTTTTTTCCCCATGCAGCAGCAGCAGGTTTACAAAATGCAGAACAACAAAATGGAAATGATATATATTTTTTTGGCTGTTGCTATTTGGCGAATCCACTAAAGGTTTTGGGGGCAAAAGGTGCTTTCAGTTAGCTTTTTGGCTAGCGCTAGATTAAACCCTAGCTGTAAATAACTAAGAAATACAGTCACACATAAAAAATATAAATTTCATTTCATTTTACCCCCTCCCCCCCTCTTTTTTTCTCTTCAAAATTTGATTTTCTTTTTTTTGGGAGTATTATTAATGCATATTTAAAAAAAAAAACAATATTGGGAAACGTAATTTTTAATATAAATTAATCTGATTTGTTTATATTTTATAGACTTTAAAATAATTTGCACAATGCAATGCAAAATATTTTAAAGTCTTCCAAATGTAAAAATAAATCCACGAACATTTAAAAACTGGCATATTTCTATTTCTTAATTTTACAACTTCATATTGTTATAGATTCCCAATATCACTACAAAATAATAGTTTGAAGGAAGTTGCAAATACTTCAGAATTTTTTTTTCTTTTTTTAAATATGTTGATCACTCAACACTTTTACATCCTATTTCAGGAAGTTTACTTATTAAAGTACATTTTGATCCCCCCCCCTTTTTTTTAGCAATTGATTTCGCAGTAAAGTATCGTTCAATCATAATGAGTAAATCAAAAATTCATAACAATTTAGTAAAAACACTTTCAGAAAAAATCATGTAGTTATTTTAGCATTTTTATAAAAGATGCCTATCTATGCATGCAAAAAAAAATATATATATATGCAATGAAAAATGTAATGTCCTTCCTTATACACTTCCGTTACTTATTTACATTATTAATAACATTTTTCAAAATTAAAAATGCACCATTTAATAAGATGTATCAAATTTACATTTATATAGAGAACAAGATAGAAGCGAGGAAGATACATGTGAACATTTTTTTTACTATTTCCCACAAGTTAAACCACAAATGACCAAGAACAATATTTAAATGATGAATAGTGAACCCATGCAAACATTTCACACTGCTGTCTAATATTTCTGAGATGCAGGTTTAAACTTCTAAAACAAAAATTAAGGATAAAACATATCTGCAAACAACATGAGTCAAGACAGAATATGTGTCATTTATTCCATCAAAAGTTACAGTAAAAACTGATCAAAGATAGCAAAAGGCATGTGCGAGAAAAAAAAAACTGCATTAGAGGATGACATCATCTGCTCTGGGAAAAACACGGGACAAAGAAAAATAAACTGAATACACATGAAATAGAATTTAATTTAACAAAGCACACATTTTAGGCATGTTCCACTTTTAACATTTTTGTACTATTTACTTTTTTTTATAATCATTGTTGAGCACGATGGAATACAGTATTTTATTTTTGTGACAACATGGATTTGAGGAAAACCTTTCATTTCATTTATGAAAACAATGCAGATTTAATTTTTAATGAACTGGAATTTTTAATCAAAAAAACATGTTTGAATCAAAATGCGAGTGTACTGTGTCAGAAGCCGGTCCAAAAACGTTTCGAATGATACTTCATTCATTGTTGTGTGTTTTGTAAATGGACAGAAAAAGGGATGTTGACAAAAGAAATAATATATAAGATTGTCAGTTTTTAAAGATTTTTTTTTTTTTTTTTAAATCAAAAAATTTTTTATGTGTCAAGAACAGACAATTACGAATATCCATAAGATGAAACAAGTTTTTTCAGAATGCTTGATTTTCTTTATTTAAATTCGAATTTATGCTGATGTAATTTTACCTAAAATTTTGTTTAAAATGTTACAAAGTTTATTTTTTTAATTTAGATTGCAAAGGAAGCTCTAGAAACTGTTATACTGGTCAAATTTTATTTCGGGAGGAAAAATAAAAGTACGTTTTCTATTTCTAAGAAAATAAACACAACATTAAAAATAATAAATATAACATGAAAATTATATTTGATATTTTGTCGTATATTGGATGAATAAAATAATATTTTAAGACTCAGTAAATTCTGTACAAAAGCATACAATGCTTACCAAACAATAGTACAACCATACTGTAACATGTTAACAAGTGTATTAAAAGTGTGTTTAAAAAAGACAAGATAAAAAGGAAATTGTAAACTTTGTTTAATAAACAAAAAGAACAAAATAAAAAGTTTGCAGTCACTTTACAGATTGAATAATAATGATTTTAATTTACCTACTAACAAAAAAAGAAGAAAAAAAGAATGACCTGATGATTATACACAACTGATTGTACACACTCACTCCTAGAATGCAGGCAGGAACAAGACAGCACAGAACAGGCTCTGCTAGTCACAAATTTACTTTCATTCATTTGGGGGAGGGGGTCATTCATTCATCACATCAGGGAGGGAGGGGGAAAGGAAAGGGTTCTACAAAGTGTGACAAGGGGAGAGGGAGGGTGACATTATATCTAAAATATGAAAACAATTAGGTAGGTATTATGGGCAAGAAGCATAATAAAGAATTTAAAAAAAAATAAGTATTTTTATTTATAGGTAGTGTTATTTTTCCTTGAATTGCAAGGACTTGAAATAAATCTTGAAAGCTTTAGGATATTGGATAATAGACAGACTATAAAAGAAAAAAATACAAAATTTTTAAAATCAAAATTAGATCTAACAAGAACGAAAAATCATGCGTGAAGCATAGATTATATAGCACTTTCCAACGCTTCCAAAATAATTTTACAAATCATACCGTTTAATAAGCTAAAAGCTAACATCTAAGTAAACAATTTAGAAAACGCATAACATATTTAAAAACATAATTTCAGGAATTTCCAACATATACAATATTCGGGAAAATATCCGAATACTTTTATTCAGCCCTGTATAGGATCTATAGATTTGTATATATACTACATAGGATGATAATTTTAGTTCAGTTAGGAAACGCGTAGCACAGTTTAAAATTCTCCGTCTGGAGTTTCTCAATAAACAGAAATGTGTTCGCGAACTTTTGTGCTGCCCTGTATAGGATCTACAGAATTTATACACACCACGTAATAGACAAAAAGCAAGTTAAAATTAAAATCGCGTTCAATAACTTAAAACGCACTTCCAGGAATTATTGTTAACAGACAGTAGAGAATTCTTTTGCGTGTCCCTGTAAATGAACGATGACTGCTATACACACAATATTCCGTAGTAAGTTTCTTGTAATGCACCTTAGTGATCTATATAAATTTCAATGCGTTTAAAATAGTGAAACATTATTTAAATAAACCGCAGACGATTTTTCTCCATAGACGTAATGTAACGGGATTATTTTTACTGTCCCTGTAAAGTAACTATAAGTGCTATGCACACCCTGTTCCATATTAAGCTTCTTCTAATGCACCTTAGTAATATATATAAATTACTATGCGTTTAAAATAGTGAAAGATTATTTAAATAAACCGCAAATGATTTTTCCCCATAGACCGCAATGTAACGGAATTCTTTTGAGTGTCCCTGTAAAAAAACTATAAGTGCTACACACTTCCGTTGAAATAGGGAACATGCTATAGATAACGACAATAACATATAAAAATTGTAGAGCAATCCGAGCTTATTTACGGGAATTAGAGCACGGACAGACGGCCAGACGGCAGACGGCAGACGGCCAGACAAACCGAAGTCATAAGCACTTTTCAACTAGGTTGGAAAGTGCTAAAAAGCAGACGCAAAAATGCAATCATTGGGGAGAGAAGGATAAAAAAAGGCCACAAAATTTGCATGATGTAATAAATGGATGAACCCCTTTACACACAATCCATCGCTATACACATGCTTATTCATGTAGAATCGGATGAATGAGAGTTTGAATGTATAAATATAAAATTGAATTTTTATGGATGACCTTGTCTCAGAGTTCTGTGATGTGGTTAGGTTTCTCACCCTTCTCTTATCTCGCCCACATCGCATGGAACAACCTCTCTAAGTTAGTTGCATAGGTTTTCATGTTGAACAGCGGACTCTCCGTACATGCTGACCATACTTTAGCTCGAATAGCTTTTAAACTGAAAGGAACAAACAATGGGTGGTTAGTAGGAAACTATACATTGCAATGAAATGGATCAAATACAAAACAATACAGTAATCCCTATACGTCTGTGGTTTTTAACATTTGCGAATTTTGATTATCCGCAAAACTGAAAATCATGGGTGCAAGTTTGAAATGTAGCCAGGACTGAAAATATTTTGACTTGTCACCCCCCCCCCCTCCAAGCACACACACAACGCATGTTTTGACTTTGAGATGTGGCAAAGACTGAAAATATTTTGAATTCTCCACCCAGACCTCCTCTCCGAATGCACCATGTTCACGTAGACAAAACGTCGAAGGATCTCGAAAAAATGGCAAAATTTGTTGAAGGATCTCGAAAAAATGGCAAAATTCGTTGAAGGATCTCGAGAAAACGGCAAAATTTGCCGAAGGATCTTGAGAAAACGACAAAATTCGTCAAAGGATCTCGGAAAAAATGTAAAATTCGTCGAAGAATTTTGAAAAACGACAAAATTCGTGGAAAGATCTCGAAAAAACAGCAAATTTCGTCGAAGGATCTAGAAAAAAACGACAAATTTCGTCAAACAATCACGGAAAACATGCGAATTTTGTCCACAAGCCAAGGAAAAAATGGGAAATTCATTAAAGGATCGCGAAAAATGGCTAATTTCGTTGACAGATCACGAAAAAACGCAAATTTTGTCAAATGGCTGCTGAAAAAACACCAATTTCGTCGAAGGATCGTGGAAAAAACTGCTAATTTCATTGAAGGATCGTGGAAAAACAGGCAATTTCGTCGGAAAAACAGCGAATTCTGTCGAAGGATCGCAAAAAAGACGGCAAACTCTGTCGAAGGATCGTGAAAAAAAAAAACCCAGCAAATTCTGTCGAAGGATCTCGGAAAAAGGCGAATTAGTCGAAGGATGGCAGAAAAAACGGCCAATTTCATCTTAGGATCGTGAATTCTGATCGGATAGGATCGCGAAGGATCTCGAAAAAAATATATATATATTTCGTCGAAGGATCTCGAAAATACGGCATATTTCGTCAAAGGATTTCGAAAATACGGCATATTTCGTCGAAGGATCTCGAAAAAACGGTGAATTTTTTCTCCGCCCTCGGAAATTTTCAAAACACGGAATTCCGTCTGTGGACGGAAAACTTGCACTCATGCTGAAAAATGCAAACATTTGTGAGAATCTGACTAGATTATTTGCAAAAAAAAAAAATTAATAATAATCTCTTTCTTTTTCAAAATTTATAGTGGTGAAAGATTATTTCCCTCGTGTCTTACAAGGAAGCTCTCCACAAACTTCTGCCAAATTTCATTAAAAAAAAAGTTATTTTTCTAAAATTTGTTCAGTTATATCTCATTGAAAATTAGTAACTGGTGGATGCAACAATAAAATAGGATATAACGTGGCATCAAAACATCTTTCCTTTAAAGGAAAATAAATCCTTTCAAATTGTGTAGGGTGTTTAATTGCTGTATTTAAATAAATAAAAATTTCGAATAACATTTTTAAATTAACTGTAGTAAGGAAAGTATGATTTCAAATACAGTAAATCCCACAATAAAATATTTAAACTATTATTACTTGAAATCCCTTTAAAAAATCCAAAAATATGATAAACAAGCCCCACATAGTGATTCAGTTTCAATATTTAGCGGGAAAACTATAAATTTTTGAATAAAATTTTTTATACTTATTTTTTTTCTTTATTTTTTAAAGAAGCATCAAAGAATCACAATATATACACCTTTTCACAAAATAAAAATGTATGTAACTTAGCCCAATAGCATATGTCATCTCGTTAATAATTTACTGTTACTGATTGTGTTGTTTTTCCCACAACTATATATTGGAAGAATTATTTTGTTCTATAGAATGGTTTATTAAAATAAGTTTTACAAAAAATTTCTTCTTATGCATATTTGGTCGACTAACTTCGTAATTGTAAATTACAAAATTGATATGCGAAAAATTACACATATTTCTACATAATGATATCTCATCAAAAAGTCACCTGTAAAAAAAGCAGCCAAGTCTCGTAATTCATTTACCGTAAAAAGTACTGAGATCGTATAAAGCCAAGTTTAACTATCTTATTAACTCTGAAATTTTCATTCACAAATCACTCCTAGTCTCTACATCTTTAGTTAATTATTATTTTGTGACTTGGCAATTACGTAGCACGAGAATGTGATGTATATAATTAGTCTTAATCAAATAATACCATGCCTTCCCATAACATATTAAGGTGTAATAACTTCCATGTGCGTATATAATTAGCCTTAATCATATTATCTCATCCCATCCCATAACATAGTAAGATGTAATAACTTTCCTGTGCTGAGTAATTGCCAAGTCACAAAATAATAATTAACTAAAGATGTAGAGACTAGGAGTGATTTGTGAATGAAAATTTCAGAGTTAATAAGATAGTTAAACTTGGCTTTATACGATCTCAGTACTTTTTACGGTAAATGAATTACGAGACTTGGCTGCTTTTTTTACAGGTGACTTTTTGATGAGATTTCACTTCTTTTTGTAAGTAATCCTGCTTTTCTTGATTTTGGGTTCTTTTTGGAGATCATCCACTGATTTTCGCTAAACCCACACTCTGTCCCTATTATTTACAGGTATCAAAAATTTGAAGCTTTAGTTTCGTTTGCAAAATACTGTAGATAAAAAGAGATTTCAGGTTCCTAGGCAAGCACTAAGTTATGGGAGGGGCAGTGTCAAAAGTACTCTCAATTGCTTCCAGGATAGGTGCTATCCATCTGAGATAGTACTCGCAGCCCTAGATACTTGATATTTAACATAAAAGAACTTTTTAGTATAAAAAGAAAGCCAAAATTAAAATTTCCGGAAATTTCCAATAAATCAAACTACATTCTTTTTTTCGATGTTTTTTTTTTCGTTGTTTTTTAGTCTTTTTTTTATTATTTACGGATTTTTTAATTTTTCCTTACTTTGTGTACTAAACCCTGCCTTTCTGCCAAATGTCAAGCTTCTAGGACTATAAAATCGAATTATTTTCAAATTTTCGACTTTTTATAAATTTATTGATTTTTCGATTTTAATTCTAAGTTACCTGATTGTCATGCCAATATAGTAATTATTTGATCCGTCTTCTTAGGATCATTTAGGTTCAATTTAGAGATAAATCAAGTGAATCTTAGAGTCACCATGATTTTATTTAGAAAGGACTATCAAGCCATAACCAGCCAGTAATATCGGGGGGGCGGGAGGGTAGGGGGAGCTGTAAAAATTTTTGTGGGGCTAACATCATTTAACAATCCATATTTCATACGTGAAGTAAATAGAGTACAACCTGTGAAAGAAAACAAACCTGTCTATAAAGAAATCGCCTATATCGTAGCCAGTCTATAGCGGAACTTTTCTATAACGAAATTCGTAAACGAAAGAAAAGAAAACCATAATCCGGGAGAAATAACATAAAACAATTAGGGGCGTTGTACTAGCTAATAGGACAATTATCTTAAAACTAATGTTTCTAGCAGTACAAAATCAAATTGTTTTCGAATTTTCGATTTCTTAAAGATATTTCGATTTTTCGATTTTATTTTCGAATTTAACGAATATTTTAATTGTTCCTTTTATTGAATAGTAAATACTACCTTTACACCAAGTTTTAAGTTTCTAAGACTACAAGATAAAATTATTTTCAATTTTTTATTTTTTCGAATTTTTTTTTTTTTTTATAATTTTCTGGATTTTTTAATTTTTTCTTATTTTGTATCTTTATTACAAATTTCAAGTTTCTAGCGCTACAAAATCGAATTATTTTGAAATTTACGATTATTTTCGAGTTTTTTATTCTATTTTCGAATTTATTGTGATTTAATGTTTCCTTTTTCTCTATCCTAAACAATAAGTTTTCGCCGAATTTTAAGTTCTAAAGCTACAAAATCGAATTTTTTTTCAATTTTTCTAATTTTTTTTTCTAATTTTACAGATTTTTTATTTATTTCTTTTTTTGTATCCTAAATACTACCTTTAATCCAAATTTTAAGTTTCTAGCTTTACAAAATCGGATTATTTTAAAATTTTCGTTTTCTTTCGATTTTTTGATTTTATTTTCAATTTTTGTTGTGTTTTTAATTTTTTCTTTTTCTGAATCCTAAACACTATCTTTACAGCAAATTTTCAGTTTCTAAGACTATGAGATCATATTATTTTCAATTATCTCCTTTTCTTTCTTTCTTCTATTTTTTATTTATTTATTTTATTTTTTTAAATTTTCGATTTTTTTTTAATTATCCATATTTTTTAATGTTTCCTTATTTAGTATCTTAAATATTACCTTTATTCCAAATTTCAAGTTTCTAGCGCTATATGAAATCGAATTATTTTCAAAATTTCCTTATTTTTCGATTTTTTTATTTTATTTTCCAATTTTATTGCGTTTTTATTTTAACTTATTCTGAATCCTAAACACTATCTTTACCGCGAATTTTAAGTTTCTAAGGCTAAAAGATCAAATTATTCTAATTTTTTTTTTAAATTTTTTCGAATTTTTCGAATTTTTGATTTTTTTTTTCGAATTTTCTGGATTTCTTAATTTTTCCTTATTTTGCATCCTAAATACTACCTTTATTCCGAATTCCAAGTTTCTAGCGCAACAAAATTGAATTATTTGAAATTTTTCGATTTTTATCGATTTTTCGATTTTATTTTTTTTTAAAAATTGTGTTTTTGACGTTTTATTTTTCTGAATTCTAAACACTACCTTCAAACCAAATTTTAAGTTTTTAAGACTACAAGATCGTGTTATTTTCAATTTTCAATTTTGTTCGATTTTTTTGAATTTTCGAATGTTTTTTTTTTCCGGATTTTATAATTTTTTCTTTCTTTGTATCCGAAACACTAGCTTTATTCCAAATTTTAAGTTTCTGTGGCTGCGGGATCTACCCATTCTTTTTGATGACGTGAGATGGAGTGAGTGTGTGAGTGACAAAAAATCGAAACTTTGAGTTCATATATCGTCTGCACTAATTTATGGGTATTTTTTTAATTATCCATATTTTTTAATTTTTCCTTATTTAGTATCTTAAATATTACCTTTATTCCAAATTTCAAGTTTCTAGCGCTATAAAATCGAATTATTTTCAAATTTTCCTTATTTTTCGATTTTTTCGATTTTTTTATTTTATTTTCGATTTTTTCGATTTTTTTATTTTATTTTCGAATTTTATTGCGTTTTTTATTTTAACTTATTCTGAATCCTAAACACTATCTATAATGCGAATTTTAAGCTTCTAAGGCTAAACAATCAAATTATTTTAATTATTTTAATTTTTTTCGAATATTTCGAATTTTTGAATTTTTTTTTCGAATTTTCCGGAATTTTTAATTTTTCCTTATTTTACATCCTAAATACTTCCTTTATTCCGAGTTCCAAGTTTCTAGCGCAACAAAATCGGATTATTTGAAAATTTTCGATTTTTTTCGATTTTTCGATTTTTTCAATTTTGCTTTCGATTTTTTTGGTGTATTTGATGTTTTCTTTTTCTGGATACTAAACACTACCTTCACACCGAATCTTAAGTTTCTAAGACTACAAGATCGTATTATTTTCAATTTTCAATTTTGATGGAATTTGCTGAATTTTCGAATGTTTTTTTTTTTTTTCGAATTTTCCGTATTTTATAATTTTTCCTTTCTTTGTATCCTAAACATTACCGTTTTTCCAAATGTCAAGTTTCTAGGACTACGGGATCTACCTAATCTTTTTGATGACGCGTGAACGAGTGAGTGAGTGACAAAAAATCGAATGTTTGAGTTTATATATCGTCTGAACTAGAAAAGACAGAAAGTTGTAATTTTAAATTTTGGTCCTGTGTGCCAAATACTCTAGAAAAACGAAGTTTCAAATTTTTTGAATACTCCAGCGCGGAGATATGGGGGGGTCAAAAGTGCCCTGAGTTGCTTCCAGTAAAGTATGCTTACGGATGTCCTCTCTCGACTTGGCGGAGGCACTGCCGTGCCTCCAGATTATATAATTGCACGGTCTAATGAAGTTATTTGAAACGATATCATTTAATTTTTCACATACTGATTAAAACTACGCACGTTTTTTTTTTATTTGTACTTGGATGTTTATTTCCATATTTGTAACCATGGAGTACATCGAGCCACAATTTTCATAAATTAAATTATGTTTATCGTTTACACATTGTATTTTTACGTGTTACAAACTCTATGGTTTTTCGGTATTTCTCTATTATCCCGTCGATCACTTTTCATAACAAAAAGCTATCGCCAAACTGTAACGCCAAATAAACGGGAGAACTTTGCCATTATAGTATCAAAATAAATAAATAAATATAATGTAAGAATTTAAGGACACAGTTGTTATTTTAATTAAGGAAATAACTAATAAATCAGTAAAACATAATGAAAAATACACGCAAATGTCGAATTAAAAAGCACTTGATGAAATAACAAACACGTGTAATGCTTCTGACATCAAGTAAATGGGACTGCATTTTTGGCGGTTAATCTTACAGTTTGGCGATGTTTTTTGTTATGAAAAGTGGTCGACGGGATAATAGAGAAGTACCGGTTTTTCTTATAATACATGGTTTGTATAGATTCGATGGGAAAATTATATTACTTTCATAAAAATGTATTTGGATGGTTTCTTGTTAATACAATCTTGCCAATAAGGCTGTGGTTTTCCTATTAGACTTAATGTTATCTATATGCTCCATTTTTCTGCAACTAAATTTCATCATGCCAATATAGTAATTCATTGATCCGTTTTCTTAGGATCGTTTATGTTCAATTTAGAGATAAATCAAGAGAATCTTAGAATCACCATGATTTTATTTAGAAAGGACTATCAAGCCATAACCAACCAGTAATGTCGGGAGGGAGAGAGGGAGAGATGTGAAAATTTTTGTGCGACCAACATCTTTTAACAACAAATATTTCATATATAAATTAAATAGAGTAAAGCCTGTGAAAGAAAATGAACCTGTCTATAAAAAAAAGGTCTATAACGTAGCCAGTCTATAGCGGAACTTTTCTATTACAAAATTCGTAAACAAAAGAAAAGAAAAGCATAATCCGGGGAAAATAACACAAAACAATAACGGAAGGTGTACTAGCTAATAGGACAATTATCTTAAAATCTATCTAAAACAAACTATTCCCATCCTGTGGGATTTGTTTTTCAATGTTTTACTTTATTTAATGCAAAACATAGATTGCATCCGACAACTCATAAAAAAGTCCTCCGGCCTGTACCGGCAGGAAAAGGTAGCTTTCCTATATCTTCGTTTTAAAATTTTACCTAATGTTACTCGAAAACAGCAAGTTAAAATGCAAAGAAACCGTTTACAAAAGATTCGTTTACACTGAATTTGAATAAGAAATTCGCCAAATTATTGAGCTATAGCCAAGTTGGCTTCATTTATGAAGACTTATTTTTGTCGCCAAATTTGGCGAGATTTCGCCAATTGTCGCCGAATTTGGCGCTAATGGATATGAATATATAGTTTTATGCGTATGATTGGGAAAATGATTACAACAATGAAAGAAAATAATTTGCGAGAAATCGCGTTCACTAAAACTTATAAATTTATATTAAAATCATTAAAATTACAGACATTACAATACACTTTCATAAAACATTAAAAACATATTAAAATTGGACGTTTCGGATTTACAAGGAAAATCCCTCTTCAACAACAACATTTCACTTAGCGTAAATCATAGTTCAAAAATATCAACAAATAGAAAATGCAACGTATCAAAATTTCGAAGTCAAAGTTACAGTTATAATAACACGGAGTATTCATTCGGGATTGCACCTGCTTGACCATTATTGACCATAAATTTATCGTTGTTTTTTTGTAATGTGCTGCTTTGTTTCAAAATGTCAGCCACCCTAGAATTTTAAACTGCTCTATCTCAGCCAATTTTTAAGATAGAGGTAAAACAAAAAATGCTCTGGAATCCTTGTATCAAGTCCTAACACCTAATTAAAAAATAAACTTGATTTTTTTAACTTTTTTGTATATTTATTTTAGTTTTAAAATTTTCCGTGGCCGCCATCTTGAAACAAGATGGCGGACCAAGCTGGCCAACGAACTCGGTCGAGGCATTGGTGAGCTTAATACACACAATTAGTTTCGTCCAAATTAATTTATAAATACGAGCGTTATCGTATCAAATTATTTTCATTTTTTCAATTTTTTTCGAATTTTTTTATTTTTTTTCGAATTTTCTGGATTTTTTTAATTTTCCTTTTTCTGTATCCTAAATACTACCTTTATTCCTAATTTGAATTTTCTAGCGCAACAAAATCGGATTGTCTTCAAATTTTCGGTTTTTTTCAATTTCTTCGATTTTTTCAATTTTGCTTTCGATTTTTTTGGTGTTTTTGATGTTTTCTTTTTCTGGATGTTAAACACTACCTTCACACCAAATCTTAAGTTTCCAAGACTAAAAGATCGTATT
The DNA here is from genome assembly GCA_963931845.1 of Maratus michaelseni. NCBI lineage: Eukaryota > Metazoa > Arthropoda > Arachnida > Araneae > Salticidae > Maratus > Maratus michaelseni. The sequence continues at coordinate 31,970,685 of OZ007599.1, forward strand.
ATTTTCAATTTTCAATTTTGATGGAATTTGTTGAATTTTCGAATGTTTTTTTTTTTTAATTTTCTGGATTTTATAATTTTTCCTTTCTTTGTATCCTAAACACTACCTTTTTTCCAAATGTCAAGTTTCTGGGGCTACGGGATCTACCCAATCTTTTTGATGACGCGTGAACGAGTGAGTAAGAAGTGACAAAAAATCGAATGTTTGAGTTCATATATCGCCTGAACTAGAAAAGACAAAGTTGTAATTTTAAATTTTGGTCCTGTGGGCCAAATACTCTCTATAATTGAAGTTAAAAATTTTTGGGATACTCCAGCGCGGAGATATGGGGGGGTCAAAAGTGCCCTGAGTTGCTTCCAGAAAAGTATGCTTACGGCTGTCCTCTCTCGACTTGGCGGAGGCACTGCCGTGCCTCCAGATTTTTATATGTTATTCTTTAGAGTATAAAGAGTTCAATTTCAAATTTGGAAATGTGAGACATGGCTACCGGAAGAACAAATGAGTTTAACCCTTTTAGTGCCATACATAGTTTACCAATATATGCTAAAAATGCCAGTAAAAAAGTGCATTTTTATAGATAATTTACATGAACAAGAGAAATATTCACCATTTCCGTTACAATACACCAATATTCATAATTTTTTCAACATTCTCTTCAGAAGATTTTATACTATGACAATAAAAACACAGAGCGAGAGGAGCGCGACGGCGCTCCTTGGCACTAAAAGGGTTAAAACAATAAAAGCCCACAATTAGTGCTAGAATTTATTTACTTGATGAACCCTCAGCGAATTTCACAATCTAAGTTAGTGATGATCTATCAGAAGATTACATTCATTTATATATGTAATAGAAAATTAATTTAAAAATATTAAACCTAAATAAATCTTTTAATGATGTATTTTAAAAAAACATAAAATATCAAAAATATTAGTAAATTTAATAAAGATTTCTAAATAATAGTTTATGCAATATGAACCACTGTACACCACTGATATCAGTTATGCTAGGCAATAAAAAAGTTAATGTCAAGATTTCAACATATAATAATAATAACAGTACTTACTAATCTTTATCAGTGCCAAGACGCACATCTATATCTTCATCTTCTTGTCCAGTGTGTGCTATCAGCTCGGGAACTCCTAAGCAGGTCAGCTGGGAAGAGGCGACTTGGGAAGCAAGGGCTTCACCAGCCAAGGTGACCATAGACGTTCCAGCCCATAACACGTCCATACCCATCGTGTGGCCATTGCAAAGCAGTGTGTCCAAACAGAGGTCAGCCAATTGACCCCGTCTCACGTGCTTCTCTTTGGCGGCAACGTTGGAAAAGATTATTCTGTTCTCAGAAAGACCGAGCTGTTGGGCCGAGGCTAGAATGTTGGGTTCACCAAACGGCTGGAAATCTCAACAACCAAATTATGCTTTTCGGGACTCTTTTTAATATCTACAAGAGAGAAATGTTAAATCATCAATACACAAAGCAAAGCAAATATTCATAAATAACTACATTAACTGCAAGCTATTTTTTATGCAACTGGTCGAACTGAAAAGAAGGATACATGTGCCTAAGACAATGTATATATTACTGTATGTATGGTAAATATTATAGCTCAAATGGCTAGACTGATTTCAAAGAATCCTTTATCTACAGGTGTCACAGTATATATCATAAAAAATTTCAAACACCAGATTTTTTTTTTTTTTTTTTTTTTTTTTTTTTTTTTTTTTAAGAGAGCTAAATGAAATAAATATTTAAAGCAACTATTAAAATATACATACATATATATATATATACACACTTAAAAGCAAACAAACCTAGACAGGCATTAGTAAAAAAGCAAAAAACTACAATTCAACTGTTCCATTATTGTCCAACTTATCACTTCCCTATTGATAACTTTAGCAGTGAATAATATAAAATACCTAACAATGAAATGGATATTAAATGGGTTAACACAAGACACCTATTTCAGTTTTACAGCTACAGATTTCAGTTTTGCATCTACAAATTTTAGTATATATTGCAGTGGTAGTACTAGCCCTAGGTGATATTTCAGGACATATTTGTTTGGCATACTAACCGAAAAAAAAACCCTTATTTCTCTGTTCAATACATTTTATTATCATAAACTAGTATATAACACCGTCAAAAATGACAGATTGTTGATCTGCGTTCCTTTTTATAAGACTTCATACAAACAAACAGCATGAAGATTTTATTATTGAAAGGTTTGTACTGTAAAAAAGTACATTTTAAAAATGAAAAATGATTTCTACATATAAAAATGATGAGGATATATATATATATATATTACTCAGTATTAAATTTCGGAAGTAGTTCAACGATTGGACAAAACAAAACATTCAAATTAAATATTAACAAAAATCCCTGACGGCTTGGCCTACAGGCACAGGTAGATTTCGAAGACGCAGACCGTGGGTCGCCTGTTTGTTGGGAATTGCGGAAGAAATGACCTCATTGTCATGATGTGGCAGTTGGAACCGCATACTTCAAAATCTAACTTGTTTGCAGGCGGAGCCAGAAGGGATTTTTTTTTTTTTTTTTTTTTTTTTTTTTGCTATAAGAGTTGGTTCTATAAAAAACTTGTCAATATAAAAGTTTTAGATAAAGTTAAGAGGATTTATAATAAATTTAAGCGGATTTGAAATCTTGGGAATTGATAAAGTTATGAATTTTTTTTCTTCTAAAACACCCCTCCCCCCCTTGGGGCCATTTTTAATTATATCAAAAATCTGTCATACATAAATTTTCGGCCCTTCTCCTAGAAGTAATAATAACTTCCAACGGATTCGATACGTATCATAATTAAGAAATTATGGGTTTTTTTCTGTTTTCACAAAAGCCCCCCCCCATCCCCCCTTGGTTCGATATTGCCCATTAACGAACTTGACCGAGATTTTATGCCTCTTGATTTAATGTATCAGTTTCGAAAAGATGCGGGACTTGGAACCGCCTACTTCGAAAAATAATTTGTTTGCAGACGGAGCCGGCAGGGAATTTTTTTGTTTTTAATTTTTTTTCTAAACCCCCCTCCCCCCCCTTGGGGCCATTTTTAATTATATCAAAAATCTGTCATACATAAATTTCCGGCCCTTCTCCTAGAAGTAATAATAACTTGAAACGGATTCGATACGTATCATAATTAAGAAATTATGGGGGATTTTCTGTTTTACCAAAAAGCACCCCCACCCTCCCCCTTGGTTCGATTTTGCCCATTAACGAACTTGACTGAGATTTTATGCCCTTTGATTTTATGTATCAGTTTGGAAGAGATTTGTGCAGAATTATTGACGTTATCGTGTCTATAAAAAAGTGACACAGATAGATAAAGTTTTCAACTGGGGATGGTTTTGGGTTATGGGAGTCATGATCGGCGTAGATCTGCAAAAATTTTTCAAAAATTCCAACTTAGGTGAGAATGTAATAGGTAGTATTTCTTACGAAATCTACCTAATAATCAATGTGCGAAAGTTTTTGTAAAAAAGTGTTATCAATGAGTTTCTAAGCAGATTGACTCACCACATAACTCATTGTTTGATTACATAAGCAAAATTAAATGCAAATTACGCTGTACTATGTATTCCTTATATTTTAATTACGTTTGATAAGAAAGAATCATTTTACAGTATATGACCCCTTATCCGGAATTCCAAAATCCGGAAAAACCCGAAGTCAGCAAAAAAATTTCGAAAATTTTCTAAATTTGTAAATTTTTACTAAAATTTTAGAATTTTTAAAATTTTTCTAAATTTTACCGATTTCTAATTTTTTTTAGTCCATTGTGTTTCAGTGTGTAATCACTAAAATATTGTTTCTTCGGTAGCGGGTGAACACGTCCCCCCCCCCTTCTTCCCGAAATTAGAAACATCATTTTTCTCTCAAATTTTAGTTTAAAATTAATTTATATTACGATTCGTTTGGAACAAAAAATAGTTATATATTTATTTCATCAAGGGTGATTCTGTTCCGAATTTTCCTAAAAATTTAAGGCATTCGGTTTCGAAAATTTTAGTCTTCAGTCCAAAGATTCGAACATAACAAAATCTCGAATTTTGAACGATCGTCGCCAAAAAAAAACAATTATGTGTATCGTTTGAAGTGTTTTATATGTATCGTTGGAAAATTCCAAAACTCGGAAAGCCTTTGGTCCAGAGGATTTCGCATAATAGGTCCTGTACTGTATTTAAGATGGAAACAAATTTCAAAATACGCCAGTAGATGGCGCCAATGTACTGGATTGATCACTCAAATCACCCTTACGAAAGAATTCACCACTATTTCTGAAAGGAAAAGTGCTCACATCAGAAATGTTGATATACGTGTTTTATATGAAATAGTTTTTGAAGGTTTTAAACAAAATTAAAATATTTAAAAGCTCTAATATGCTTTTACAAATAGTTTAACAGCAGAATCGGATGTAGCATAGAGCTTTTTCATTAAGCCTAACATGGCGTTTAACTATGGTCGATTCGTAGATCAGAGTGGTCGAACCTGGAGCCGTTACAGACACTTTCTTGCCTTCGGATTTTATTATAAGTAAGATAGTACACTATATACAAATTTTTTTTGTTTTAAAAAGTATATTTTTAAAACAAAAGTAATTTTACCAGCACCCTTTGATCAAGCTGCTAAAAAATTGCAATTTTTGTATTACTGAAGGTTAAAAATGCCGATTTTTTTCTTCACCCATCGACGAAAATTGTGAAAGATTTTCTTTTTTATAACTGATTGGTAAAAATTGTGATTTTTTGTGACTGACAGACGAAAATAGCAAACTTTTTTAATGACTAATCGATAAAAATTGAGATTTTTGGTACCTGATCACCAAAGATTTTTTTGTTTTGTGCAAAGCGATGAAAATCACTATTTTTAATGATAGATTGAAGAAAATCAACGACTTTCGTGATCATTTTGCATCAGTAAAAAGGTACACCTATCCCTTATTTTATGATTTCAAATGCTGATATAACACAACACTCGCAAAATTTCAGGAATTTTAGGACAGACTACTACATTTTAGGACATTTCAGGACGTTTATATTTTTCAGGAATATTAGGAAAGGTACAACCCCTGATATCATTACTACAATGCAGAACTAATTGAATGTAAAAATCTTCCCCCACACCACCAGAAAAAAGGTAAACTTTTCGAACATAATGCAAAATCAATTTTGACATACTTGGCTAATAAATTTTGGAGCTTTTTGATAAGCTTTCACATCAGGATTCCCACTGGCTGTTGACTCATAAGCCAAAAGAACTATAACCAAAATAATAAGGTTAGCAAATCATTCATTGTGAAATACCTATTGAAAATTTTTTCTTTAACCCAATAACAAACCCCTATTTCCATTTTTCAATGTATGCACTATTTTCGTAATTGTTTTTATACTTGTTGTCGATATAAATTCATCTATCGGCTAACTAGAAACTAACAAAACAAGTGTATTATTATTCCAGATTGTTTTCAAAATTAAAAAAAAAAAAAAAATCTAACCAGGGTTAACTCTAAGCAGTGTTTCGAATAAACAAATTGAGAGTGTTGCCGAAAGAAAATAAAAAGTTCCTTCAGCCCACATAATTTTGCAATTTCAATTTTTTATTTTCTAACCAAATGAAACATTTTGTCATAATTTGGCGCACTAATGATCAGCAGCATTAACCTTCTTTCACATTTTCTGTACTGTATTGTATTGCCAATTGGCACAGTTGGATTTTATTAATGTTTAATTTGTGACATATCTTTTTTTACAGGCATATATGAATTCAGTACTCTCTAAAAGTAAAATCATGTGTCAAACATAGATTATGAAATACCTTTTTACACTTCAAGAATACTTTAATAATCTTCACTGTTTAATTTCAAATAGTTCTTTATCTACGACAAATAGGTTATAAAATCTTTTGTGTCCCTTTAATGAACAATAAATGCTATGCACATCCTACTCTACAGCAAGCATCTTACGTTCTTTATGTTTGAAATTGTGTAACATTATTCAAAGAAGCTGCAAACAGTTTTTCTCCCATAGAACATTATGTAACTGAATGCTTTCATGTGACTCTATAAATGAAATGATAAATGGGTACTTCTCTATTATCCCGTTGATCACTTTTCAAATAAAGGTGAAAATAAGGAATTTTGTTTAGTAGCCACTGGCCGCTAAGTTGATTTTTTTAGTAGCCAGTTAGTGGCGAGTGAGAATAATTTCTTTAGTAGCCAGTAAGTACATTTATGTCACTGAATATTTAATTAAAAAATATATAGAATGAGTTCACAGTAACGTAATTTATGTACTAAATAAAAATATTTTAAATTATATTGCTTTGAATAAACTTGAGATTCTAATTTCCAATCTGTTTTAAATTTTAAAATAAGTTAACAGCAAAGTTATGCACAACATGCTTGTGTAATCACTACATAAGTCTCACTAAGCTTAGATACTTGTGTAGCTAACTACATAAGTACCTTTTATAAAAAAAAATTATTTGTCTAGAATTAAGATCTGAAAATTATAAAATAGGTATGTTTATACACTAAATAATAACCCACAATATGATATACATTACACATGCACAACCTGTGGACCGCGGACCAAAAGCGGTGAACATCTTCAGAAATTAAGAAAATGCATATTTCGTCAATTAGCTCGGAAAAAAATCATTATTCGGGAGTATAAAAATCATGAATTTCCATCATTTGGGAGTGTAAAAATCATGAATTACCGTCATTCGGGAGCGTAAAAATCATGAATTACCGTCATTCGGGAGCGTAAAAATCAAATTTCGGCGATCAGAGGCAGAAAAATCCTCAATTTCGACGATCGATCGTGGAAAAATCCCGAATCTGATCGATTGGACGAGGAAAATCATGAATTTTGGCGATCATAAGATTGGGGGGGGGGGGGGGGGAAGCAGAGAAAATCTTTGCAAATGTGGTAGATTTTCACCCTTGTAACAGGGTTCGTACTCATTTCTTTAAATAAAATTCGAGGACCAAAACAATAAAAATTTAAGGACATACAAATTGATAAACTATTGAATTAGGAAATTTTAACTAAATTAATTATGCTCTATTATTTAATAATAATAATAATAAACTATTTATAACTTTATTAACCCCATTCTTTATTGTAACAATAAAGAATGGGGTTAATAAAGTTATAGATAGTTTTTTATTATTATTCAATAGGCTTAAGGATTTTGTGCATTGAGGGTGCAAATGCAAAGTGAAAATTATGGAGAAAGGGTGTGTATTAGGGGGGGGGGGGGAGTTTTAAAAAAGGGTAAATTTTTCATGGAAAGTGCTGAAATCGGATTGTTCATTTTATTATTTATTTTCTGTTACTGCAAAATAACAAAGGAGATATTTTTTTGGCTTAGATGTCAATTAAATTAAATAACATGTTTATAATAAGTAAATTTGGATGAAAATTATTTTGGAAATGAGAAACAAAGCAAATGTGTTTTGATTTAAAATATAAGATGGCGGACTGTGGGTGAATGGTACATCTGTTCCATTTTTTTTAACGTTTAATGATTTTAGATTTTATACAATTGGGATATGGGGAAGACAAAAAGCAGAAATTTCAGGAGCAAGAATAATTTAGATGCTTGATTATTTTAATGTTACAATGAAGAAATAAGAAGCTGGTTGTTTATATATTGTTACAAGTAAACAAATAAGATAGAAAAAGAAAATTTAAATTTTAAATATTTTAATCTTTGGCAGAAATATGCAGAAAAAATTTCAGAGTAGAAAAAAACCCCTTAAGATGGGGGGGGGGGGGGAAGCAGAGAAAATCTTTGCAAATGTGGTAGATTTTCACCCTTGTAACAGGGTTCGTACTCATTTCTTTAAATAAAATTCGAGGACCAAAACAATAAAAATTTAAGGACATACAAATTGATAAACTATTGAATTAGGAAATTTTAACTAAATTAATTATGCTCTATTATTTATTTTTACAATAAAATAAAGAATACAACAGAGAAGTTTTTTGGCCCTAATTTTGAAAAGATGGAGAAAAAGGAAGGGACTTTTTGCAGATTTTTCTTAAAAATAAGGACCTTTAAGGATAAAAAATTACTTTTCAAATTTTTAAGGACTTTTATGACCGTACGAACTCTGTGTAATTAATTTTTCGGAAAGAAAATGAAAATGGAAACGCGAATTAAAACAAGTATAAAAAATGGAAATTAATAAATGGTTAAGGAAAAGGAAAAATTGTTTAAAAAGAAATCTACATTAAAGTAAAATAAAACTAGATTTTTAACATTCGTGCATTTATAATTTATAAATACAGAAATCACTTACCTTCTTTAATTTCCTGTAGGAAAACAGAAGAATGACATGATTGTGTTTTATAAAACACCTTATTTTTTGGCGTTTTGCAATAATTAATTGCAAGAAAAACAGCCCTGAACCAAGCACTTGGCAATATAAATTAATTGTATTCAAGAAAAATAGCTCTGAAAAGAACTTCTATGAAAATGAAATACTAAAATAGCTGTCGTGTCGATATTAAATAAACAAAACTGCCAACAGGTACGTGTGACCGCGACAATCTGACAGTTTATAGATCGCGCGCCTGTGCGTTAGTTCTTGACTGTGCTCAGTAGTGGCGCTTGTATTGCGCCGGTTCGGGTTTTCGCTCCACTGTCCTATCTGGTGGAATATATTATCTATGATTCGGGCCGTATACAGCGCGTTCAGAAGAAACGGAGCTGATCGAAGTGCGCTTGTCAGGGAAGTTTCGATTAGGGAAACTCACCAGCACAATCACAAAGACCCTACTCCATATTTTAATTTGAAAAAAACGAGAAAAACTTCATAATTTTTATTTATAAGTACTTCTTAAATATTACTGTTGTGAGTGTAATATTTTTTTAGTTATATTTTTTGGCTTTTGTTGCAGAGAATTTCAATACCGTTGGGTGTAGTTCAGTTTCCTATTTTAACAATGCATTTGTTTTGTATGTACATTCAATTATTAATTGTGTCTAATGGTTTCAATAACTATGTTAATAAACAGGGAAAACTTTTGTAGCCACGAAAAACAAGGATGTTAAATGCCGGTTTACATGTACCACTAAAAAAATATACATAATAATAGTGATTAAAAATAATAATAAATTTTGTTATTATTATTAAAAGCAATAACATAGTAAACTTTGTCTTTGTTTACAAAAGTTTATGTTGTGGTATTGTATTATCCTTAGTGCTTTCTAGGTTCTTATTTTATTTTTTATATCGCGTTTTGATATGTATTTATCTTGTTTTTAAAGAAAAATGTACCTACTCACTTATATTTGTTTCAGTTTTCTTTAAATGCGAATAATTATAATAAAAATAATAAAAACAGAGAAAAAAAGGTGTTAATTTTTAATTGGATTCAGATTTAAAAAATCCATGTTTTTAAAATAATTTCCTGAAACATTGAATGGTATTATGGAAAATAAAAATTACATGCACAGAAAATTATGTAGTTATTTTCACATATATGTTGAAATGTTATGGAAACTTTCTATATTCAAACCAGTGCTAGAAACATAAGAAAATGCAAAAAAATATTTAATATATTATTTATTTATTTTTACACTTCTCTCCCCCAAATTTGATATTTTAAATTATTTATTTCCTGTTGCGGAATTCAAAGTGAAACTTTCGGTATATTCATACATACATATGTATATATATATATATATATATATATATATATATATATATATATATAAGAGATTCCTACTGATTGCTCAACATTTTTTAGGTGCGGTCAGTGTGAATGATAGTCTGAAAAAAAAATTTATATTGCAAAATGTCCTCATTTAACAAATGACACTCCTTAGAAATCACTTAAAATTCAATCTTCTTAAAACTTGTTTTATCAGTCAGATCTAAGATTTCCTTCTCCAATATTAAGCCTATGACCAAGAAATGCATTTTATTTTTTAAATTTCGCATCAGAAAATTATAATTTTCATTATTTTTTCACACTATTGATGTGATACACCCCAATAATTTTCATAATTTGCGATTTAAGGTCCTATCTGTATATTAAAAATTCAGTATGAAATTCAGGCTGATATGTATAAAAAAAATATTACAGCTCATTAGTAATGGGCTTTCATAAGTGCGCCGTAATTTTTTTCACAGCAATCATCCTCCTTCTTTTCTAATAATGTGTCACGTAACTTTATGTTGTATTCCTTCAATAAACTTGTGTTAGTTAATGACATCTTTATATTATTTTACGCTATACAATGTGTCCAATCGTGTTGTTCTACAATTTTATGCTATAAAAGCAATATGAACTACGTTACCACATAAAACGTTTCTTATTTAATTATTTTATTTAATATTCAATTTTGTAAGAGAGAGGAAAGTGGTTTATTGTAGTGTTGTGTAGTTCATACAATTGGCATCTCATTTTTTCTCATATATCTTGATAATTTGTCCCAATGCTTTCAGGATTGATGTTGACTTCAAAATTTGGCAAGTTCATCCGGATTTTACAGGAATGATGGCTGTTTGGAATGAATGAATAAATCAGTGTGAGTAGCATGATCTTGGTTTGAGGTGTGCTCCCTATTAAAAGTTTATGCGAGTATACGTATAATGCGTATTATACGCGATTCAAATTTTCGATACGTATGATACGGCCAAGGCGGTTATACGTATTATACAAAACAGTATATATGGTACAGCGTATATACGAACTTATCCCTACGGTTAAACGTATAAACGTTTAAACGGTTTCCGTTCATTGCCTGAAAGAAGATGCTTTACTCCTGCTGGTCTGCGGATCACAGATATTGAGAAACACCCGCTAGAGTCCTGTATTCTCGCGGTTTACCAGGACCATCATGATTCCTTGATCAAAGAATCATGACAGCCCCGAGTTTACCTGCGTTCAGGTTCCTGTGCAGGTAGCAAGTACTTGCTTAAAAAAAAAGGTAGGGGGACATTTGTTTCTTCAATTTAGAGTATGGTTATTTTTTCCTCAAAACTAAGCTATTGTGAAATGTTTCACTATGGGTAGCGCTAGCAGGTAGTTTCGAAGCTAACATTAGCAGGTCTTTAACACCCGTAGAAAGTTTGTTTTGATTTATGGCATGGACACTTTTCGCAAAACACTTTTTGCATGCGGCCGCAGAACACAGACCTGACTTTACATTTGACATTGACTTTACATTTTATAGTGACATTGGCCAATCCAACTACTGTGAAGTTTCGTAATGGTGCTTTTATTGTATTTAAGAATATTTTTTTCTATATTTAAAATATTTTGAAAATACAATTTATATAAAAAAAAGAGAATGTAAGTCATTTTAAGCATGTGCGATTGCGTTCTAAAACCTGCAGTGACGATTATTTGTCAGGCTATAAGTAATCGAAATTTTCTGGTCCTTCACACAAAAAATAAAACTTGTCAAGATTAACAAAAAAACTTACACTTAATGCCCATACACTTTGTATAAAAATACCATGAGTGTCATGATTAAAAAAACTTGCGTTATTCATTAACACAGAGTAGAAAGCATTAGCACAGTGGAACTAATAACATTTGCGCCCGAACGCAATATTGAGTGTACACACACACAAATAAAGATTGTTTGGAAGAATATGTGTACTACTCTCCTCCCGCGCTACGAAGTAGACGGGTTGATTCAGGATCACCCGGATACAACTATAGATGTAATTAATTTAACGAAAAATAGAAAAAAATTTTCGATTACATAGCACTTCAATAATCCCATCTGCAAGTATCAGTACCATCATGCTTTCATAATTAAAAATGAATCAGAAAGATTCGCGTTGTCGACTACGGAAAAAGATCTCTTTTTAGAAACACTTTAAACGATGTTTTGTTTCCTGTCTAACTGACAAAACATTTCTAAAATATATGCTTAATTGTAAATTTTGTAATCTTATTCTCAGCCTGTAAGATTCGCTAGCGTTTGAAGAATTCAAATATAAAATTAAGTACATCTTTTTAAATATTTTAGGTAGCTTCTAAAAAACTTTGGTACATTTTCACCGAACATGACACCCAGACCCCTTAGTTCAAATGCTGATATATATATATATATATATATATATATATATATATATATATATGACATAGGTCATGCTGTAACTATCTTATTTATGAACCGATTTGGATGTAACTGAGTACGTGGACAGGACATACCAAGGTGTCTCGACCGAGTTCGTTGGGGCCAGCTTCATCCACCATCTTTTTCAAAATAGCGGGCCATTAAAATTTTTTAATTTTTCAAATTTAAAAAGATGTACAAAATATATATAAAGTGAAAAATTGTTTCTGCCAAGTGTTAGAACGTAATACAAGGATTCTGGAACATTATTTGTTTTTACTATATCATGAAAAATGGTTGAGATATGGAAGTTTGCAATTCTAGGGTGGCTGAGATTTTGAAACAATCTGATATTCGCTATGTTGCAACTCTTGGATTAGGAACCGATATTAATGTGACTGATCATGCGTACTGAACATACCAAGGTCTCGACTCAGTTCATTGGCCAGCTTCATGCGCCATCCTGTTTCAAAATGGCGGCAAGTTAAATATTTTTTAATTTTTTAAAATTTCAAAAATTGTATTAAAAAATTATAAATTTAAAAATTTGTTTCCGTTAAGTGTTAGATCGTAATACAAGGATTCCGGAACATTTTATGTTTTGGCTTTATCTTGAAAAATGGCAGAAATATGGCAGTTTGAATTTCTAGGGTGGCTGACATTTTGAAACAATCTGATTTTTGTTATGCTTTAACTCCCATGCTTATATTCACATTCAAATTCAGTATTAACGAAAATCGGGATTGAATAATCTATAATCGGGTTCCAAGCAATTTAGCTTCGGGTGTTTGAGTAAACTGAGTTGAATTTTTAAAACCATGGACTATGAAAGCTACCTTTTCCTCCCGGTACAGGCCGGAAGGGTTTTTTTTAATCAAACCAGTAAGTAAAATGCTCTAACAATGAGTTTCAGTAAATTATTTCAAGAAATGGGGATTTTAAGTGGGAATCAAATTGAGAATTATTCTTTTTATTTTTCTTACATTCTGATTTATTTTCAATATCAGAAAACTGAATTTAAAAAAAAGTGAAGTGGTACAATTTTCTCAAAAAGCAAAATAATGTATATCAAACAAGCTATAAAATATAAAATAAGAAATCGAGAAAGCACTAGATGTAATACATTAGGAGGACATAACTTTCGTAAACGTAGACACTTAATTATTATTATTAGTTATTATTATTATATTTGTTTAGTACTCTAGGTAAACCTACGTTTAATATTTTTCTTCCACGTGCCTATAGAAATTTCCCCAATTTATTAACATGTTCATTGAAGCATTAAGAAAAATTGAAGTAACTGAAAGTACTTTCAAAACAGCTTTTTATTCTGGAAATGTAGTACCCTTTTTCTTAATATGTGTTGGGTATGTAAATAAACAGAAGTATTGCGAAAAAAATCAAACAGAATTATATCGGACTACTACAATAAAACCTTTGTGTTAAAAATATCAAACGACATAACTGCAAATATATTACAGTCACACCAGTAAAAGTTAAAGAAACCTTTAAATATATAATATAAGTAAGTAAGTAAGGCGCCTACTGCCTCTGAATGAAGAAGTCACTTCAAAATACCGAAGGAGCAACCTGCTCGGTAGTAAGACTCCCTCGTTGAAAGTAAACGACAAAGAAACATAACCCAGAGTCCACAGTAGAAGCTCAATATAGAGTGAGCTCTTGACGGGAGCATGTACGGCGCCTGCGCGTGTTACTTGCTGCCTTATTACTTGGCGATTTGCGGAAGTCTTCGCCAAGGAGCTGAAGGGCGAAAAGCTCTAACCGAACTTTTCTCTCTGCTGATTGTAAATAGAGTGAACTCTTGACGGGAGCATGTACGGCGCTTGCGCGTGTTGCTTGCTGCCTTATTACTTGGCGATTTGCGGAAGTCTTCGCCAAGGAGCTGAAGGGCGAAAAGCTCTAACCGAACTTTTCTCTCTGCTGATTGTAAGGATAAGCGCGATAATGTCAAAATAGGTTGCGAAAAAAAAAAAAAGAGAATAAATTTTTATTATCACGTTTGCTTCATGAATACATTTAAATCAACATTAATTATATTACTTAATATAATATTTTATTTTCATCTACATAATTTGAAACGAGACCAAGTGTAAATGTTAATGTACATTAACAGTTATAACATGTTACTCATTCAAAGCAATACAATAATTGTATACAAAATTAGTAATTAATATAGCTTTTAACATAATGTTTTTATTCATTAAAACTTTACAGACTACAGTAATTATTAAATACCGTATATAATTATTTGTAACTGAATATAGCTTTTAATATAATGTTTTTATTTCATTAAAACTTTATAGAAGACAGTATTTATTAAATACCGTATATAATTATTTATAACTGAATATTTCTTAAGTGAATTTTTTTTTACTACCTTTATATAATATATAATATAATGTTTTAATGAACTCTACTTTGTTTTTTCATAACTCAAAATAATAATAATAATAATAATAATAAACTAAGCTCATAAATATATATTTATAAATTTATGAGCTTAGTTTATTATTATTATTATTATTATTATTATTTTGAGTTATGAAAAAAAAGTAGAGTTCATTTTTTATACAATGTAGTATATTTAGTGTAACGAAATTACACTATCCGTGTTTACCTCAATAAGGACAAAAATTTAATTTTTTTCACAGAAAAGATGAATTTTTTTGCTTGATTAATGAACAATAATTCACAGATCAACATACAGTGATCGGACAATCATGATTGATACAACATTTTTATCCTTAGAATATAAGGAAGAATACGGCACTATTGTATACAACCCAATATATGGTAATTTTTGCAGTGTGAAGTGGAGATGTTCCCAAATCGTAACATATAGTCTAAAATTTAAATATCCACATTTCTCTTCAACAATACTGTTTAGCATACATTCTATATATAAGTGACAATTAGCTTTTATTATTTAAATGTGAATAATGTAACAAACTTTAAATATTAATAAGTACTTAAAGTAGTAATGCAATATTTTATTTCATTAGATTACTACTTTCAGTAGATTAGTTGTGTTCATTGATTTTAACTTAATATTTTGAAATTAAATTAATTTTAAATTACATAAAAGTTACTCTCGTATTCTGTAATATGGTGACATTAGAAATTTTTTCGACACCATCTCCTTCCATTTCTGTTTATTTCCTTGCTTATTTTATTTATGTTTATTATTTTTAACTTAATACTCAAAAATTAAATTAGTTTTAAAGCAAATAAAATATACTCATTTTTTTGACGATCAAAAAGAAAAAAAAAAAAAAAAAAAAAAAAAAAAAAAAATGAAGGTGAATATTTTATATGATAAAGCAATATTCAAAATGATTTTCCTGATTCAGCCAAAAGTCATTTTCAGCATTTCATTTTGGAAAAATAAGTATTACATATACATAGAGTAAGACCTTATTAAATACTGTAGGACCTATTACATAAAGTAAGTCCACCTTTTCATGCCAAGCGTATAATTGGCTTTAAACATCCATTTTGTCAAAATTTTCTGAAGATTCCTTGCAACCTCAATAAAGTTCACTGGATAAATAATTTGCAAGATTTTTAAAACTACAATATTTTATTTCAGGAATAGTTGTTACTTTTACCCTGATGAAAGAAAGAAATAAAAATTATACTTTGTCTGCATTTCTGAAATCTAAAAAAACAGGGCACTCACAAAAAAATATCCCTGTATATCTGATAAAAAATATACATATATAAACTGAAATACTACACAATCAATGGTACTTTTATGTTAGCCGGGCGCCAGTGATATATATAAATATATGTATATATACACATATACATATATATAAATTTGTGTCTATATCTATATATATATGTGTGTATATATATATGTATATATAAAACTTACTGCAACTTTTTATTTTTTTTATTTTTATTTTTTTTTTGTTTGCTTGTTAATCAACATTTTTGTAATGAAATAAAACATGCCAGGTTTTTTAAAAAGTGCATTTGCTCTAAATCATAATTTGTACTGAACAACCATCCCTAATATGTCAAACACAAATTACAAATATAAAATTCTTCTCCACAAGCTCCATTCTTACAATAAACTTGCATTATTGTAATCTAACTTTTCAACAGCTCTCTTTTAAATGTTTTATTCTAGTGCATTAGATTTTTTCTCTTTTTTTGCTCCCTTAAAACTTTAAATAAGATAGTACTAAAAAATGTTTCAAAACAAAAATACTCAATGATAAATTCAGGAGGCGGCAACCTCCCCGGAAGATTTTTAATTTGATGCTTATTAATGGTGTTGAAGTGCAAATTCTCCACACGCACCACCACCACAGTTAGAACTTTAACCTCACCCCCTATGGAGAAGAATGCCTGAATTAAACACTGAAAATATTAAAGAATTATTAAAATTTCTAAATTATCTAACTACTTAGTTTTTACTTATTCTCATATTAAATGAAAGAAAAAAGGGTCCATATAACATATTATAAAAATTGTAATGAGTTACATTAAATTTTCAAAATCAAAATTGCTAAAAAAATTATAAATTATTTAACACTAATTTTTTATGCATCATTATTCTCTTATCAATCATCTACAAAAATGTCTATATGTCATAAAAATCAGGCATTGAAATTATTTCTTAAAAATAAAACTGCTGAAAAATTACGTTTCCTAAACTATTTAACAGAAGAAAATTTAACAGACCCCCCCCCCAGTAAGATTACTTGATCTAAACATTAACATTCTCATAAAAAAAGTTATTCTTGCTCAGTATATTTTTATGTTATTAAAGATAAAATATAAATACAACTTTAAACATAAACACTTATTTTCCTCTCATTGGCAGAGTGGGAGTCAATGCTTCCTTTTTCTTTCTCTTTTCGAGTTCAGTGGGAGCCAATTCTACCATATGCTTATTTTCTATACAAATATTAAATTCAGTTAGCCAAACAAGCGATAAACTGCCTAATACAGTAACCCTACTCATGCGCTGCAGCTTCTCAGAAGGAGCCCTTTCTATATTGAGAAGCTAGTCCTCGGCTGTCGTTGTGTTTAACATTATAGAAATTGGAATTTCGAATGCGTGAGTAGGGAACTTCGAAAGACTTTGACCGAGGCGCCTGTGGTCTCTATACCACGCACCCCCGGAGTACATGATAAGTGGAGAAAACTGGCTGGTTAGAGTACTGAAATATTGTTGGTACAAAAAATAAAAAACTTAAAAAAAGGGGGGGGGGGGAGAAAAACAACACTAAAAAAGGGAACATGAGCTAATAGAAAAAATAATAAAAGGAAGTTTAAGTATAGCATTACAACAGATAGTAATTTTTACATGATTAATTAAAGAAATTAATACTTCTTTTTTTTTCAAAAACAAAGATGTTAGTAAGGATTAGTGAGGAAAGGATTAGGGTTCTGTGTGAATGGTGTTGATGTACTTGGTACTGTGCCGTTTATGAGGAGGCTGTTATCGTTTGTCATCTTCTGCTAGGGCAGCGGAGACCTGCTCCGGTAAAACTGGCCTTGAAAAAGGCCTACCGAGGGCTTTACCGAGGGCCTACCAGTGATATACATAAATATATGTATATATACACATATACATATATATAAATTTGTGTCTATATCTATGTATATATGTGTGTATATATGTATGTATATATATATCACTCGCACCCGGCTAACATAAGAGTACCCAATTAATAACACGACACAAACAGACATATAATAGAATAGATATAAAACTTACTGCAACTTTTTAATTTTTTTTTTTTTTTTTTTTTTTGCTTGTTAATCAACATTTTTGTAAAGAAATAAAACATGCCAGGTTTTTTAAAAAGTGCATTTGCTCTAAATCATAATTTGTACTGAACAACCATCCCTAATATGTCAAACACAAATTACAAATATAAAATTCTTCTCCACAAGCTCCATTCTTACAATAAACTTGCATTATTGTAATTTAACTTTTCAACAGCTCTCTTTTAAATATGTTTTATTCTAGTGCATTAGATTTTTTCTCTTTTTTTGCTCCCTTAAAACTTTAAATAAGATAGTATTAAAAAATATTTCAAAACAAAAATGCTCAATGATAAATTCAGGAGGTGGCCCTGATGCGCGTGAGCGCGCGTGCGCGTGTGTGTGTGTGTGGGGGGGGACTTCCCCGGAAGATTTTTAATTTTATGCTTATTAATGGTGTTGAAGTTCAAATTCCCCACACGCACCACCACCACAGTTAGAACTTTAACCTCACCCCGTATGGAGAAGAATGCCTGAATTAAACACTGAAAATATTAAAGAATTATTAAAATTTCTAAATTATCTAACGTACTTAGTTTTTACTTATTCTCGTATTAAATGAAAGAAAAAAGGGTCCATATAACATATTATAAAAATTGTAATGAGTTACATTAAATTTTCAAAATTAAAATTGCTAAAAAAATTATAAATTATTTAACACTAATTTTTTATGCACCATTATTCTTTTATCAATCACCTACAAAAATGTCTATATGTTATAAAAATCAGGCATTGAAATTATTTCTTAAAAATAAAACTGCTGAAAAATTACGTTTCTTAAACTATTTAACAGAAGAGAATTTAACAGACCCCCCCCCCCTTCCCCAAGTCAGATTACTTGATCTAATCATTAACATTCTCATAAATAAAGTTATTCTTGCTCAGTATATTTTTATGTTATTAAAGATAAAATATAAATACAACTTTAAACATAAACACTTTTTTTCTACACGAAACACTTATTTTCCTCTCATTGGCAGAGTGGGAGTCAATGCTTCCTTTTTCTTTCTCTTTTCGTGTTCAGTGGGAGCCAATTCTACCATATGCTTATTTTCTATACAAATATTAAATTCAGTTAGCCAAACAAGCGATAAACTGTCTAATACAGTAACCAAATGTTTAGGGAAGTCATCGTTTGTGATTTGATAATATCGGCGTATTGAAAAGTTATTATTTATCTTTTCTATATTCGGCTTTTAGTTAGTGTATTCTGTGTCAGTTAAGATTGCTTTACGGATAAAATATTATTTAATTTATTATAGTACCTTTGCTGTATTTGTTAATTAATCGATTCTTATATTACTGCTCGTTGGTTTATCTTTTGGAAAATATAAAATGATTGTGAACTTTACCTGTCTAGAATGTCGAAAAAAACTATTCCACAAATAGTAAACTATTAAACCACTCTTCTATAATATAAATTAAATTCAACGAATTTTATATGGGAATAATGTTTATTCACTAAAATGAAATCAGTTACTTAATATTTATTACACAAATTGAAACTAGTTTGAACAAATTGAAACGAATTTTGTTTACAATCATGGAATGTGTTGTAACGAACGGTTTTTTTTTTAGTCAAACTATTTATGCTAATTACTGTAATTTAAATTATGATAAATATAAAATATTTATATTAATTTGATTATTTTGTATATGGTAAATATAAAAAAAAATAAATTATAGCTTTTCTTGGCATAAAAGTTTGATTATTATTTGAAAATGGCAGATTATAGTTACTACATAAATTCAAGAATTACTTAAATCAGAAATACTATTCAGTCTATAAATAATTTAAATGCCTTTGATAATTAATTTAATCTTTTTCTACCACAGTATTCAAGATGATAGTTTTAAATTTTAAGTAATTATAAGCGTAATGACTTAATCTTCTGCTAATAGATGGCAGAACAAAACAAAAATTTAAATAACAATATATGTGTATTGTGGAAAGATATTTAGGGATAAATCCCAAGTTTCAAGCACAGAGAAGTTTTGAAGATTTTACTCTTATTCCTACCATTAAGAATCGTGCTGTCGCTAGCCGCTAGTGTAAAAACATGACTTGAAGTTTGTGCAAGTGCATGTATACTTCTGCAGATTAACATAAATAACAATGGATTCTCATACACATTAATAATTAAATGTAAATCAATGTTAACAAAACACAGTTTCAGACAATCTTTTTTCTTTAAATAAAGAACAGTACTAATCCAATATATACTACTGATTCAATAATCGTTTATTAGCTATTTTTACTGCCATTAAAGCGATACGTGTCCAAATATGGCAAACTGCAGCAGCAGACGTCACTGGTAAATCCGATACATGTATTTGTTTTTAAATCGGGCAATTCTAGCGCTAGTGTTTATGCGAATCCAATGATAAAGAAAATTTCCATTACGACCAATGACAGTTGGTAGTCTTTGTGTTTATGTAAAAGGCTACGTGCTTGTTTTAATTTTTACATTGCCAAAGTGAAATTTAAGAAGTTTTTCAGTCTACATATTATATTTACATTACGAAGCCACGGGAAATAATTTTAAATAACATTGATATTTTAACTAAAATTCTTTAGATATTTTAGAGTTGATTTAAAACAGATATAATATATCTTCATGACTGTTATTTCGAATACAAGCATGACAAGAGCGTCGTGTTTACTTTTTCTCAACACCAACCCAAAACCTAACACATACTGCATAAAAATAATATTAAAACTTAAATCTCAGCATTAAATTGGAACAAGTCAGAAAATCAGATTTTCTCCCTTTAATTTTAATTGAACTTTTCCCATAAGTATTACAAATCTCAAATAGTAGGCAGTGTAAAATATTTACGTTATTCTTTTTTAAACCAATCACATTTTTTAATTATTTCACTTAAAACTCCACACGAATTTGATTTTCCTTTAACAGACTTTAAAACTCCGCCTACCTGCATGTAAATTGTAGGCGGTGAAAGTGCACGGTAGCATAAGTTACATTCATTTAAATTGTATTCGGTAACTCAAGTTTCTTAATGAAATATGTTTAAATGACTATTTGTTTTTCCTGCACAGAACTGACTTTTAAGAAATTCTTTACTTAAAGTATCTCATTTACATTATTAAGTTATAGGCAACCATTCTAAATTTGAATAAAAAATGTCATAAATTGTAATTTAATTCATTGTACACTTCACTTAGAATTTATCGAAAAGAAATATATACTGCACATTTAACATTTGTTGAGAAATATAGCTAATTCCAAACTGAACAGAAGCGTCAATGTAACCTCCTTACGCATTTTTAAATATTGAATATACTTTCGGGAAGAAAAAAACTGAAAAAAGAAAAAAAAAATGTTACACAGAAAGTTTTCAAGAAAATTGTGGCTTTATTGATTTAACTTTTTTGCTACTGAGTATTAATGTAATATTACTGATTATTATTGAATTATTTTTTCTCCAATTTGATTTTAGATCAAGAGTTTTAATCTATATTCAATATTTCGATTCTTAGACATCGAAGCATGCCATTCTGAGATCGAAATTGTGATTAGGTTCACGTATCATTAATAAAACGGGAAATAACGGAGGTTGACATATGTGGACCTAGGAAATGAAGTGGTTAAATTCTGTACTTCAAGGTTTTCATTATAGATTATTTCTATTCAAAAGCATGTTAATAATAATAATAATTATTATTATTATTATATTTATTATTATTATTATTTTTTTTACAATTTTAAAGAAAATTTTGAATTAAATGAAAATAGAAATGAAAAGGGCGTAATTTAGAAAACACGAATGCCTGAATTTTAGTATAATTAGATATTTTCCTGATTAACTTTTTTTAAGAACTCGAATCTGATACTTGTAGAATTAATTTGTTGTTGTTGTTTCGCTAAATATGAATCCTGCGCTTTCGCGTTAATATTTTGTAAAACAAGTATTTTAATGCGTATTTAGATGTTTGCATGAGAAACCTTCATTCCATTGGAAGACATTATAAATCAGAATTAATTATTTGTAATGTAAAATCTTTTTAACCTTTGATTTATTTTGCATTATCCTTAATAGAAAGAATTAAATAGCCAGTTTTATTTGGAGGCGTCGTAGGTAAACTTGATAAACGAAATAAGACGACATTTAAATTTGGGCGACTGTTGAAGGCATGGGGAGATTACTTGCATAGAAAAATATAGTATTATTTACTACAAACGTTGCCGAAAGGGAAAGTTTTTGCACCTGTTAGAGAGAAAAAAAAATAGATATTTTTATTATGGGTTATCCAAAACTTACGCCTTTTTTCAAGATGTAAATCGGCGTTTTTCGCATATTTGCCTTTTCCATTAGCTTGTATGTAAATAAACCCAATAATTCCTATAAACATGTTAAAGTTCTGTTTTAAAGGGATAACACATACAGCTATACAATCAACTTAAAAATTGGAGAATTGAAACAAATTACATAAACTATGTGAAAATTGTCAAAATAAATAAATAAAAATAGAACTTACATATTTTCCCCTTGGAATAAATGGCTGTAAAATGAATTTTTAAGACATTGAACACCATTTTTCATTTATTTCAAACTAAAATTGAAAAAAAAATGTATCGAATTTCATTAGAATGTACATAAACTTGCATCTAACTTCGTTTTTGTTTTTCAATAAGAGCAGAAATGCCCACACCTACTTCATTCTATCAAAGAAAACCCACGGGATATAGGCACTAGTGTATAGGATCTTTGATTTTATCTGTTTCATATTTCGTCGCTTTTCAACCTTTTCAATAGAAAGGCGATACCACGAATTGTTATCACAAATGGCAGAGTTGCATACAGACTAAATTTGAACTTATTACATAAAATAAATAATGATATATTTTATCTGGTGTCAAACTTATTATTACGTATTATTAGAGTCTTTACATGTATTGTAACTTTCACAGTAATTTCTTTCCAAAGTTAAACATTTATTCAAGCATTGACTATCATACATATGTATTACATAAACGGGTAGATTTTCATAAATAAGATCATCAGAGTTTATTTCCATTTATTAAGATTTTTTTGGAAAGCTGACTTATATATTATACGAAAAATAAGGAATCTTTTTGTTATTTTTATAATTCTATACATAATTTTTTTGGTGTTTCGAAATGTAGAGCGCCGATTATCCAGACTCCGATTAACCGGACTGTCCAATTAACCGGATCGATCAAGGACCATGCGTTTTTTTTCTCCTTCTCGAAATTTTTGAAGTGAAACTTCTTTAGACGCGGTAAGATAAACTTGGCTGCATGTCATGAAAGTTAACCATTAAATAACCATTTCCTAAACCTGAAACAATAAAATCACCGACAAATGCAAGCTGAGAAGTGCATAAAATCAACTGCTTCTAGAGCCTAAGAAGTTACATTTCGAATTTTTTTCCACGAAAATTCCTAGTTATCTTCAAATTATTTGAAAGGGATCGAAAAATTGCTGCTTTTGTCCTTTGGTGTCCTCGGAAAGAACCTCCCCCCCCCCCCTCTCTCTCCGTTCGCATTTATTCTGCACAGTTTCAATAAAGGTGGGGAGTAAAAAGGGCTGAATAAAATGATTGTAATTTTTTCCCCCAAGACTTATAGAGGACAGAGGGAGGAATGCATTTCTAATTTCATTAGCTTTTGAAACACGTGCTAGAGTACACAAGCTATTTTTCTAATAAGTTCTGTAGATGCAGTAAGTGCTTTCAAACATGTCTGGAAAGCGCAAAAGAGTCGTGCTATCGTTACATTAAAAAATGAGATTGTTAAAAGATTGAAAAAAAGCGAAAACGGTAATAACATAGCACTTGAAAATTGCATGGCACATGAACTGTGTCGGATATTAAAAGAAACAACGATTCGATTTAAAAAATTGTATCAGCTTTGGACAAAGAAGAAGGCAGTGGGAAACGAAAAACTATGAAAAAGTCCAATTTCGAAGACGTAGATAAAATGTTATATGTTTGGTTCTCGCAAAAACGTTCATAGGGACAACCCATTTCTGGCCCACTGTTGTGCGAAAAAGTCCTCCTTTTCAATGAAGGGCAAAAGGGAGACATCGTCATTTAAAACGAGTTCTGGTTGGTTTAGGAATTTTAAACTGCGTCACGAAAGTAGAGAAATTGAAGTCCAAATAAAAAAATTGTCGGCATCAAGTACAAACGCAGAGAAATTCATTTCGGAATTTAAAAATTTGATCGAATCCGAAAATTATGACGAGGAGTTCATCTATAATGCTGATGAAAGTGGGCTCAACCAACACCCCCTATAATCAAAGCCTCCACAGTGAATTTCGGAAGAAGCAATATGGCGGAGACGCTAGTCCGAAGTTATTTCCGGCTTATCGTTGACCTTCCCAGCTGCCTGCTTCATCGGTCAATTCACCTTTAGGATTAAATACGAGAGCACGTAACACGTATTTACAATTGTAAAAATAAGTACAACTTTGGATATGGAGACATATTTTAAAGAATAAAAGTAAGTTTTGTCTTTGTTTTCTTATATCATTGTTTTAATAACATTATCATTATATAATTTCTTTATATGTTTGTAAGATAGAAATTTAGTTTTTAAACCACGTGTATATTACGACAATAGCTTTCAATTATTTGCCTAGAATAAGCATTTTGTCTTAAGTCATAAAAAAGGAGATTTTGCATTTTATCTGATTATTAGTTTACTTCAACTCAGTATATTTTCACAGGACTTGGTTATTAATTTATGTGTCTAAAGATAAACCTTATGCATGCAGATTTAAAAAAGAAAAACGATTCCCGTTCTTTAGCTATGCTTTACTTCGTTATTATATATATTTTCAAAATTTCAGTCTATGCGTTTGTATTCGAATATACTTTTTAAATCATATAATTTTTTTTTTTACTTTCTAACAGTTTCTAATCATTTACTATGAGTAATCTGGATGCACTTTTTTATTAATTAATAAAATATTTCAAGAGTGTGTTTAGTACTATTTAACTAGCAGCAGTTCGTATATTGCTTTTGTCAATTATCTTTTTCCTTTTTTTTTTCTTTTTACTCTTAATTTTAAAGCTGATTTTATGGGAGCAAATTATTATTATTATTACTATTTATTCTCTTTATAATTAGAGAATGCTGAGAGTTGTTTGATCTTGTAAGTGTTATTTATTTTTCTTTTTCTCAAATTTATTTTTCAATAGCACCTATTGATATTTATAGAGTTATATGTTGACTTATAAAATTATTGTAGCATAATTTTTTTATATAAAAATAGTTTCGATATGAACAATTTGAGTACAAAAAGGCCTCGTTATTAATTATTTATATTTGATGGTTTAAATACCAGAAAGTGTTTACATCCGCGTAAAGGTGTGTGTGTGTGTGGGGGGGGGGGGGGTAATGACTACATTGAATAAACAAAAACTTTAAATAAATACAGAAAATAATTTAACATATATAAATATTATATGATTTAAATTAGCAAGTATTTTCGAATACAAACTAACGTATAAACAAAGTCTTGTAAAAAGTATTGAATAATAAACGAATTAAAAGCTAGAAAACAAGTAAAATCTTCCTTTTATGATTTACTGAAAAGCATTTTCTCTCTCTCTAGGCAAATGACTGATTTTAGTCTTCAAAAAACGAGATTTCTATCTTACATATGTATAACAAAACTGATTATACATAATAATGATATTAAAACAATGATGTAAATAAATAAGAGATAACACTTAGTGCCCCAAGTCTTTAAAATATGTCTCAGTATCAAATAAGAAAAAATAAAATAAACAGTGACGGGGGGGGGGGGGGGGGGAGGGGGGTAAAATATATATATATTAGTAACTAGTGCTAAAGATTTTACTGTTATACTGTTAGTAAATGAAAGCCATGGATATCTTTAAAAAACAATTATGTATATTTTTAAAAATGCTGCGATTACATATTTTTTCTTTCTTCTTTCACAATTTCTCACACAATGCATTCTTTTAGTACATTCTTTTCTGTATTTTCAGATATCTGTTTAGAAAAATTTTGGTTCCTTAAAAGGACCCTTCACAAGTTTTTCATTCCAAAACTTCACAATTTTTTTTGTCTTAATAATAGACTTTTTACAAAACTTTTTTTCCTCCAAACAAAACCTTTCACAAATTCAATCATCTTACTTATAATTGGGACTTAAAACGGCCTATAGAGGCGCTGATCGCAGCCCCTCGCTACAGGAAAATAGTCCCTTTAACTAATGCTAAAGTGCCATTGAAATCATTATTTATTGTAAACGCATTTGAAAGCGTTAGATATTCAAATTTGGATAATTTTTACCTTGTCATATAATCACAGAACACAAATATCACATGAAATCTGAAATTGTGCTAAAAAATAATCATTATAAACAAATTAAAAATGCATGTAATACAATGGGCTTGCAAGGGATTTTCCTGAAGGGAGTAGTTATATCTTTTCTCCACCAGATGGCGTATTCGAGCGCTTGAATTCCCAATAAAATCCAAAGGCGAGAAAGTGTCTGTAACGGTACCGGGTTGTACCACTCTGGTCTGCGAGTCGACAGTAGTTAAACGCCATGTTAGGCTTACTGAAAAAGATATGCTAACACATAACCAGTAAATGATAATTTCTTCTACTTGAAATAATGTCTGTTCAGCATATTTTCGTATAAAACATGTATATCATATCCAGTTATAATGTTTTAAGTTTTAAATTAAAAATAACAGATTAAAAATCCGATTACCTGATGTAAACAAACGGATAATGTTGCCATTCAAAAACACAAATCCCATATCTAAAAAAAAAAAGGAATGACTCTTTGAACGTTTCATTAAAACATCCGATTATGCTCTTAAAATACAAGTTAATATTTGCATATTATTAGAAATTTCATGTGAAAATTTCCGAAATTACATTTCACTTTGCTAATCATTACTATAAAAATGATTTGAATGCAAAAAAAAAAAAGTGTGGTGAGTCATTCACTTTTGAGAATCATTCATCAAAATTATTTGTACTGTACTGGCAACGTAACGTGTGCGGTTGTGTTCAGGAAAGAAGATCGCGCGGCGCGCGCGCGATGGAGAGAAGGGTTATGGAGTAGGTCTTATCGGAAATTTAAATAATTTAATATATTGAATTAATTTAATTATTTCAATTATATTAAGCTTCTGTGGCTCGGATTAGGTGAAACTAGCGACTACACATCTTTATCCTCCAAAAAAAAATGGATCTTATAATAGGAATATCTATTTTTATTTCATCATAATAAACTCCCGAAACATTCATGAAAAGCATCACGTGATCAGATAGCCCGATCTGCGTTCATAACCTGCAAATTTTTAGCGCGGGCTGCGCGCGGGTGACTCACAAAAATTCTGTGGGCGATTTGATCACGTGATTGGGCTTTTTTGTGTCTTACTTGGTTTGGTAGGTTGATTAATACAGCTGTAACAACATGATCGGATATCTGAAAAATTTAAAATTTTTAACATTCTAAACTGATTTTTTAAGCCTTTTGATCCAACATAAAAATAATAGAATACGAAAGTAGGATGTGTATATATATATATATATATATATATATATATATATATATATATATATATATATATATATATATATATATATATATATACGTCATATAGTTACATAACTGCTGTCAACTTATATGTCTCTAAAACTACAGCACCTACTAAAACTGATATATTAGTTTAGTTGATAGCAGTTACATAAATATATATATTGTACAAAACAATGCATATAATATTATAAAGTTTAATTTTCTATAACCAGTGCACCTTTAACTAACAAGGGAGAGGACGTTCGGATCACCGAATTCCTGAAACACGGTATTGGTGGTTTCAATAAAATTAATGTAAACTCTAAAAAAAAAAGGGGTACTTTTTGGTTAACCGGGCACCAGTGAAACAAATATAAATATATACACAGACACACACACATATATATATATATACATACATATATACACAAACATATATGTAGATATATATTTATATTTTTTTTTCACTGGCGCCCGGCTAACCGAAAAGTACCAAGGCAGGCATTCAGGTGTCCGCCCGTTAAGGATATCTAAATAGCGATTCTTAACTTAAATTTAGTGATCACTAATTAAGAATCCTTAAAATGCTATTCAGACTGGTCTTCCTAAACTAGCTTCGGTTTTCCTTATTCCCCGATCTGGCTTCGGCTGTTCTCGGAAGATAAACCAATCAGCATTCAGAAACGCTTCGCTGCAGATCAATCAATCAATCATGCGCATTATTTGCCGTTCTCAGCTTTGCGCGTTTTTTGAAATTTGATTTTTCTACTTTTCATCATCATTTGAGAAAAAAGACAGCATGTAAAAAAAGAAAAAGAAAGACAGAACGATATAGCGATGAAGAATTAAATGCTCTGTTTGTTTTTTAAATATTATTAAATAATGTTAATAATAGCTAAGCTATATTTACATTTACATGCACTTTTTTCGTTTTATTTCCTGGAATAATTCTTCTTTAAATATTCATTTTATGCATTTGAGTACATGTTTAAAATTTCAAACCAAAAGGTTTTGATTCTTATAAGCCACGGCTAAAAAATATTTAAGAATCAAATTTATATACACACATAATCAGGATTTTCATTAGCGCACGGCGGGGGGGGGGGGGGGGGGGCTAGATTTGGAAGTTTAAAGGACTATTTTTTTTTAATCTCTGTTTATTTAAAAAAGATTAATTAAGAAAAAATATGACAAATTAGAATAATAAAAAAACAAAAGAAAAAAGAACTAAGAATTTTTGTCAGCATCAGGCGGGGCTTCTGAACACCCAGTGGAAGGCAGTTTATTTCTTAATTGTTACATTTCTGTATTGCTTTTAGAGTTAATATGTTTAAATTGTCTTACACAAGGAGTTCTGGTTCGAGGAAATCTTAATTTAGCTTTTAACCCTGCATTTAAAAAAACAGACTAGAAGCTGTGGATCACAGACTTTTTTTTTTTTGGAAAATTTTGCCCTTTACTATACAATCACATAACTGGGATTTTATCCAATTTAGGAAATTATTTTTTTATAATTCAGCATATGGAAAAATACCGTGGCTGTTTATTTTATGAACATTTATATTATTACTTTCATAATGCAAATTTTTTAATATATAAAATTAAAATCAGCAATGATGAATTCTTAAAGATTTACAATTTTTTTAAAAGCGAGGGGAAAGGGGAGGGGGTTTAAAATATTTTTTTTATTATAAAAAAATGCATACTTATTTATAAACAAATATTTTTGAATGAATCCTGTGAATAATATTTAACATAACATAGTAATTAATAATTAATTGCCCAAATTTAGCATGAGCTCATTTTCATTTCATCAGTATTTTTAATTACAATATAATTGTAATAACAGGACAAAAAACAGCCAAACTGAAAAAAAAAAGAGAAATCTTTTTGCTTTGCACCCGCCCCCCCCCCCCCCCCCCAAATGCCTAAACATTTCCACACTCCTATTTAGAATCATGAAATTTTTCAACTTCCATTATTTGTTGAATTGGCACATTTTAGGATGCTTGAATATGATTTTATTTTTTTAGGAAAATGTCTATCTGTCTATGTTGCGAATTTTGTGGATTCTATAGCTCAAGAACTAACACACAGAATTTCACTGTTTCAGTTAGAATTAGACTAAAATTGTTGCTGACTAAATTTCAGTGTATATCGCTCAACAGGCAGAACTGCTATGCTGTCTTTCTTGATGAAAGTGGCAAAAGAAAAGAGATATACTCAGTGAACCTGATTTCAAGATTTACATATTCCTTAATAACTGTTGTATCTATCAAAAATCTATTTAATAAAATGGCCCCCTTCACAAAAATCAATTTGATAAAATGAGCCCCCTTCATAAAAATCAATTTGATAAAATGGGCTCTTTCACAAAATTCTATTCCATAAAAACTTACTATTTATTATTTATATATTGTTCAGTGATGTTTTAAAATGTGTAATTTGTAAACAAGCAAGTTCACCAGAGAGGAAAACTTCAGCAAAAGGATTTAAAAAAGCTTTTGTTTATAAATGCTTGGTTTAAATTTGATTAAATGGATATCAACTTTCGTTACAAAATGTTATTTTTCACAAAAATATAATAAATTTCGCAAAAATAAACTTTACTTTTTACAAAATGGGGCCCAAAAAAAAAAAACCTGCATCGACCTTAATATACACACCGTGAACTAATATACACAATTGGCAATTACTAAATTCCCTTAAAAATTAATCAGTCTTAAATCAGAAAACATTAAATTGAATTTACTCTTACATTATATATTATACAAGAGAAACACAAATAATTTCTAAAAAGCAGTAAATGACTTACTTTTCATAAACAGCAAAGTATAATCCTTGGCCAAAAAATTCTTCCATGCTGCGTACAAAATGTGATTTGTCCTGCAAGTTTGCATCTAAGAGACTAAAGATTATTTCTAACCTATAGCCACCTAGGCGCATTCCAACGGGCCAACACAGAAGTAAACGATGCAGCAACAACTTTAGTGACAAAAAGTTCGCTTCTTTCTGCACTGACCATCATCTTATTTATATCAATAACTGACGCTGCTGATGAACAAAGTATCCAGCTAAATATCTACGGACATCAGCCTTGTTGTATCTCTGTCATCAACTGTAGCAGCTATAGCAACTATAAAAACTAAGAGAAAAAATTCAACTAACACATGCATACATATGCACAGAAACTAGTTTTAGAAATGCATAATATTGAAAAACAAACATTATTTACTAATGAATAATTAACTATTAATTAGCCAAGAAATGTGTGTGCTTGTTTGAAACAATGCGAGAAAAAAGAATTCATAGCTATACTACTGTACCATGTAAATATTTATCATAGGATGCTAATTATGAAATAATAAATAATATTTAAAAATGCTATAAATATATAAATACATTTATTGCATATTTTATAAAATTATGCGATACATGCAAGGTAGATGTACCTTTATAGTGGTTATATTAATATATATATAGTGGTTATAAAAATTACTTTATCAATAATTATTTGAAGAAAAAAATATTATTTATGTGTGTTATTCATGCCAGAAAACTATTATCAGTCATTATTTGTGTTTAAAAGAGTAAATTAAGTGCATGACATTGTTAAAAATGACCAATATAACTTGCAACCTAAATTAATACAAAAAAGTAATGATGTATACATTTATTAAATACATATCAACATGTTAGAGGCTATTAGCGATAAAATATATTTTTACCTCCAGTGGGACATTATGCTCGCCAAAATGAAAATAGCATTATACATCCTATACAGATATTATACCATTTGTTTATTATGAACCAATACAAATATTGCGGAAAGTGTAAACAATTTAACCTCCGCTAAATACATTGAAAGAAAATAAACACAGGATAAAATAAATATTTTGTAGTAAGTAGAGATTATTACTAAGCAATACATTATAGTCTTATAAAAAGGAAAATCCAGCTTTCTAAATATTGGAAAATACAATATTCATTAAAACTGAATAAAGGATTCAATAATTTTAAGATATTTCTTTTGCTCTTTGCTCAAAAATTAGTTAAACACAGAAGGGAAAAAATGGCAGGGAAGGGGGGGGGGGGGGAAGAAAGAAACTAAAGCAAAAAAATTTCTTGGAGAAATTCTACTCCTATAGCTATAGATTAAAAAAATATTATTTATAATAAAATTGAATTTCTTGAATGTTAACTTTTTTATTTAGCTGAGCAACAATAGCTTCAAACAATATTTTCTCTTTTATTGGACAATGTTGTGATTAACCATATTAATTAATTACTTTACTCTATGATTGCAACTAGAAAATATATGGATGCATATAACTTTTTTTTTTTTTTTTTTTAAATTGATGTCAGAAAATTGATACTATATATTTTTACAGCAAGTAGAAAAACATCCTGGAAGTTTAGAACATATTTTTACCTATATATTACCTATTTGAAATAAATACTTTCCATGAAAGGAGGAATTTCATTTCTATATGTAGTAACAAAATAAAAGATCCCTCAGACTCCCCATTCTCCTCAGGCACCCATTGATTCCATCATTGGATAATACAACAGAACAACCGACATTGAAGAATTATAATTTAGATGCATTTTCAATTTTAACATTTAGAAATAAAAAATAAGTATTTCTTGTGTATATAAATATATATGTGTGTGTACATAATGATAGGTTTTTTTTTTTAAAGGCGAGATAGGTGTTTATATAATTATTTCTTAAGCAAAAAATGTGTTAGTGTAATCTTAACAGAAATGTAAAAACTAATCGAGCCAAAATAAGTTATCTGAACTACTACAGTTTATGTGTAATGGGGATATGGGGCATTTATAACTATCATCGAAAGAAAATACAAATTGATCTAAAATAATTTATTTTAACATTTCAGTGCACATTTAAAGTTTACGTATAATGGGAATATGCATTTACAACTATCGACAAAATTAAATAAAATATCCTAAAATCAGGATATCATCATGCATTGAAAACTGTACTTAAAAAATAAATAAAATAAGATGTTTAATGTATACGATTGTCGCAATTCTATAACATTAATTTATTTATTTAATTCAGAACATAACTTGTTTGCTTGACGTTATTTTAACAGGTGTCATGCATATAAAGTAGGTATAAGAAATTCGGAATAATTGCCGATAATACAAAATAAAATAATCTAACAGTATTTATAACATAAAATACCTTAATTGAATGTATACAACCATCGCAATTTGGTTTATTTTGACAAATAGTTGCATGAGCATCAGTACATAAAATTCGAAATAATTACAGAAAAAAAAAATATATAAATGTTTCAGCATCATAATAAGTTGAATAATATAAACTGTATGTAAAAATGAAAAATTTTTAAACTTACAATCGTCAATATAAGAAAGGAAGAAAACGATATCAAAATAGTAATGGCGTCCGAAATACCACCAACCTTATTTTTAGGACGGCGTTTTAGCTATCTTTAAATCGGAGTGCTTTTAACGCTAGGATTCTTATTTAAGAATCGTTAAACGGACATCTGAATAGCGATTTTGAGATTTCACTCGGGAATAAGGTTTTCCGACCCGTTTAAAGATCCTTAACGGACAGCTGAATCCCTGCCCAAAAATTGTTATGTACTTTACTGACGTTTGGGTTGTCCTACACAGATGAACCTGAAAAGTATGGATACAAAGTGAATGCTCGCCGTTTATTTCCGATTTTCTTCCCCTATTTTTATTAATTTAAAAATTATTCATCAGTTGCTTTATATTTTTTGGGGATAAATAGAATGTTAATGAATCAAGGTCGTGATACCAACATATGTTGGTATCACGACCTTGATTTACGATAAATCTTTTAACATATGTTAAAAGATTTATTTCTTTATTTATAATAGTAAAATAAAATCTTTGTTAAAATTTGATAAAAAAGCTTTTAAACATTTTATTAAAATATATTTTTCGATAACAACCTTGTTGAAACATAATTATTATTTTCTAAAAATTTATTTTTCTTGAAATTCATTTTTCGATGTAAATTGCATTATTTATTATATTGCAATAAACATCATAAAACACGAGAAACAAATGCTAAAATACTTGTACATTCAGTAGAAAATTTATAAACATTCTAACTATATTTTATTTATATTCATTACGAAACTAGACGGTAAATCACATGTATTTTACCTCTTTACAAAAATAGGTTCTGATATTTCTAGTTTAAATAATGTAAATATTTTACATTTTATTTTTATAATATTTTTTACATTGTAAAATATGCTTTGCATTCTATTTGTACTAAAAATTCACTGTTGAAGTACTCATTATAAAAACATGGAGAAATTCGTGCAAATTGACTATATTTTCATTTCTTATTTGACATTTGCTAAAAAGAAAAAAATAATAATAATAATGTTTAAATATTAAAAGACACTGTAATGTAAAATTTTAATCGTAAAATAGCTGAATTTGTCGTATTTAATTAAATAAGTAATTGTTAATAATATCAAATTTTGCTTTTATAAAATATATTCCATTAATCATGAAAAATACAAAGCAACCGATAGATCAGTTTCACATGACGTCAGAACCTAGCAACCACCTTAGCAACCGGATGGGTGTTTATGTTTGCCCCTCAAAGATGATGGATTGTGATTGGTTAGCTCATTTTTCAGGCTACAAATCGATGTTTATGATTGGTTGGATAGAATTTGGTGGACTGGTGATCACGTGGTTGAAACTGATCTATTAAACATTTTTAAATGAAAAAAAAAAAAAAATAGAAATTTTGGGGTATCGAACCCGCAACCTCCAGAATCAAGAGCAGTGCTCTAACCATTCGGCCACCAAGTTCACTTCTTAATTTAACAAAATATCATTAAAATACGCTAATTAGTCAAATGAAGGACCGTGTTCATTATCATTGATTTGGATGTCCAAATCAATGATAACGAACGCAGGCCTTTCAATTTCATTCACAGTATAGACTCACTCGATATTTTAATCTCCATCGCCCGCGCGCCGCCTGATCTTCTGTTCTGAACAGCCCCTGCTTTACTGTTTTAACATCTTTGTTGATTCTCCAAATGCTATTTTGAACACGCGGTGGGTTTGAATCTGTTCAATTTATCAGTTTTTATTGTCGTTTTATATAGTTTAGGGATCGTTTTATATAGTTTAAGGATCGTTTTAGCGATGCCTGATGAAATTGATGAAACGCCGACTGAACGTAGGCTGCGATTAATTAGAGAACGACAGTTGAGGTGGCGTGCTCGGCAATCACAAGCAACATTGGACCGTATAAGGGAAGAAGATCGCCAACGTCATCAAAGTCAACGAGCTGTGATCAGAGCCAGTCAACAAATTGAAAATGAAGCAATTCAAATAGACCATGGGCCAGTTTCTGACACTGAAGGTGATATTGAAAGTCACAGTTGTGGTTCTTTAGAATCTATCTGCCAGTACTGTCAGGCACTTCATTTTCCGTCTGAAAGATTAAGTAGTGGAAAATTTAATAGCTGTTGTCATAAAGGAAAAGTTAAACTTCCTGCACGTCAAACTTTTCCACTTTTTTTGAAAGATATTATGAGCAACCCAAATTCACCAGACTACAGAAATTTTCGTGAAAATATACGCTGCTACAATAGTGCTATTTTTTTTGCTTCAATGGGTGCAAAATTAGCATCAAATGTTCCAGGTCGTGGACCTTACTGTTTTCGTGTGCAAGGACAAATATATCATGTCACTTCACATTTACATCCTCAAGAAGGTGAACAAAGGAAATTTGCTCAATTATATGTTCTTAATACAAGTCAGGCTGTTCAAGAACGCTTAAACATTCCTCAAAATGAAAAGTGTTTACGTCATATTTTGAGGCACTTAGATTTCATGATGCAGGAAATAAACCCGTTTGCTCAAGCTTACAAAATGATGTATGAAATTGAAAGGCAGAGTCATGAAGAGGCAGCGAGAGATAATCTTCCAGTACCAAATGTTCACATGTTCTTGCGTAGAGATAGACACTCTGATCAAAGACTGTACAATTTGCCAACAGCAAATGAAGTTGCCATGGTATTTCAAAATGACGATGGAGAACCACCATTTGAAAGAGATATCAGAATTTATCCTCGCACTCCTGAGCACAGCACTAATAATTTTGTTTCTTTAAATATTTTGAGTCCAAACTTAGATCCTATGACGTATGCAATTTTTTATCCATATGGTGAAGCTGGCTGGCAACCAAATTTGGTGCTTGATCGCTATCCTGGATCTACTGAAGGTTTACGAAAAAACGTATCTATGCTTCAGTATAAAGTGGCACAAACTACTATTAGATGTGGTGAATTTAATCCTATTTTGTATGGAGGGCCACTTACTCAACAGTGGGTTATTGATTCCTACCTTCAAGTGGAAGCAAACAATCTAAATTTTGTCAGGTACCAACAATCAAAATTACGATGTGAAGAGTATGCTGGACTTGCAGATTACGTTTTTCAAGCAGCAGCAAATGCAAATTTACCAGCTGAAGAGCTGTTATACTGCCATCTTCCTTTCAAGGCTCACCTCGAAACATGCGTGAAAGGTATCATGATGCCATGGCAATTGTGACAAAATTTGGTAAACCAGACATTTTTTGTACTTTTACATGTAATCCCAAGTGGCCTGAAATTGTGAATAACTTGCCTGATGGACAGACATCATCTGACAGACCAGATTTAGTAGCTCGCGTGTTTCATATAAAATTACATGCACTGTTAGATGATATCACAAAAGGGGAGCTCTTTGGAAAATGTGTTGCGCACGTATATACAATAGAGTTTCAAAAACGTGGACTACCCCATGCTCATATTCTTTTGATTCTTGAGCAGGAATTCAAATTCCATGACGCTTCACAGATTGATAGAGTCATAGTGGCAGAGCTTTCAGTTCATCATCCTCGATTACATGAAATTGTTTCGAGGACAATGATACATGGCCCATGTGGAACTCTTAACCCAAAATCACCTTGCATGGAAAATGGTAAGTGTAGCAAGAATTTTCCAAAAACATTCCAGCCTGAAACTAGAGTCAATGTTGATGGTTATCCATTTTATCAACGCCGTGAAGATAATAGTGTAATTATTAATGGAAAACCGGTTGATAATCGTTGGGTTGTGCCATACAATCCTGCACTCTTGCTGAAGTACGACTCACACATTAACATAGAAGCCTGCACCAGTATCAAATCTGTAAAATATATTTACAAGTATATTTATAAAGGTTACGATTCTGCTAATGTTGTCATTCATGAAAACAACAATCAACATGAATTTCTACATGATGAAATTTCAAATCATGTGAATGCCAGATATGTTAGTGCACCTGAGGCAATGTGGCGTCTCCTGGAATTCAAAATGCATGATAAATCACATTCTATGATAAGACTTGCCATCCATTTGCCACATCAACAAATGGTTTATTTTCAACAAGGTATGGAAAATGCAGCACTTAATCAAAATCGTGACACAACTCTCACAGCTTGGTTTAAATTAAAACTTTCAGATGTAAATGCAAGACAATACCTATATGCAGAAATACCTCTTCATTATGTGTTCGAAAAAGGTATTTGGAAACCACAATGTGGAGGAAAAAAAGTTTTGGCTAGAATGTTTTCTGTTTCTCCAAAAGACATTGAGAGTTACTGCCTTCGTCTACTTTTGCTCAAAATTCCTGGGGCAACTAGCTTTGAGAACTTGCGAACTTTCGAGGGGGTTATCTTACCTACGTTCCTTGAAGCAGCTCGCCAAAGGCAGCTTTTGGCTGATGATCAGGAATGGGACAGATGTTTATCAGAAGCCTGCGTTTTTCAAATGCCTGCACAGCTCAGGCAAGTATTTGCTTTCATTTGTCTCTTTTGTAATCCATCTAATCCTTTTGAATTGTGGGAAAAATTTAATGATTCTTTGTGTGAGGATTTTAGGATGAATTTCAATGATTTTATTGCACAACAACATGCTTTACACAGTATTCAAGCAATATTCAAGAGCCATGGTGTTACCTTAAGTACATTTAATTTGCCAACGCCCAGTCCACTGGATTATCAAGATCAGGTTTTAGTTTATAACCATATCAGTGAAGCCTCTGATGCTATTGAAAAAATTGCATCTTTGAACTTGCAGCAAAAGGAAGCTTTTACAAAAATCGTAGAAGCAATTGACGATGAGCAAATAACTCCACGATGTTTCTATTTGGATGGTCCAGGTGGATCAGGTAAGACATATCTATATAATACTCTTTTGGCCTTTATACGGGGACGTGGTGAAATTGTTCTTCCTTATGCCACCACTGGCATTGCTGCCGTTTTGTTAAAAGGAGGAAGGACCATTCATAGTGGTTTTAAACTACCGGTTCCAATATTGGAAACTTCAACATCTTCAATGTGTGTCATATCAGATGAAGCAGTAACTATCCGTCAAGCAAAGATTATCATTATTGATGAAGCTACAATGATGACAGTTCATGCTTTACGTTGCATAGATGCTCTGTTAAGAGAGCTAATGGAAAATGATAATCCATTCGGCAATAAAGTTATGTTGTTGGGAGGTGATTTTCGTCAAACATTACCAGTCGTTGCACGAGGAACAAAAACTCATGTAATTGAAGTTTGCATAAAATCAAGTCCACTTTGGGAACATTTTCTTCATTTGAAACTGTCACAAAATATGCGTTCTGAAGGCCAAACTGAGTTCAACCAATGGCTTTTAGATATTGGTGAAGGAAAAACTTTATCATTTCAAAATTTACCATGTGATGTTGTACAAATTCCATCTAACATGTTATGTACTGGTTCAGTCATTACAGAAATATATGGAAATGAAATTAATACAAACTGCATTCAAGAACTTTCCTCAAAAATTATTTTGACCACTACTAACAAGGATGCAATGAAATTGAACAACGAAGTTCTGAATCTTCTTCCTGGAGCCGCATCTGAATTTTACAGTGCAGATTCATTCGAGTCAGATTTATCAGAAGGTGAGACAAACTTTTCGCAGGAATTTTTAAATGAACAAACTCCCTCTGGAATGCCTCCCCATAAATTAATATTAAAAGTTGGTGCTATTGTGATGCTTCTTAGGAACATGAATTCTAAAAATGGTTTGTGCAATGGCACCAGGTTAATTATTCGAGGTCTATATCGACATTTCTTGGATTGTGAGATCCTAACTGGTGCTAATAAAAACGACAGAGTGTTTATATCAAGAATTGACCTTTCACCAAGTGATACAAATCTTCCATTTAAACTAATTTGGAGACAGTTTCCTATTATTATTGCTTTTGCAATGACTATTAATAAGTGACAGGGACAAACATTCAACAGTGTTGGTCTGCATTTAGAGGAGCCAGTCTTTGCACATGGTCAACTTTATGTTGGACTATCACATTGCAAAGAACAAAATAAAATAAAAGTATTTATCCGTAATACAAATCTGCAAGGGCAACTTTTGTCTGATAGTAGAGTTTTCACAAGAAATATAGTTTTTCCAGAAATTATTTTCTAGAAAAAATACATACCCGATAATTAGTATGAATAAGTAGTTCTATGATGTTAGTATCTATAGTATTATTAATGAAAAAAATGTTTCAATTGTGCATCTAATTTTCTGCTGTTTTTGAAGGGCTACCTCTCGAAGCTTTTATTCTCAAGCTGAAATGATTTTGCTTTATGCTTCTACAGGTATTGCTGCCATTTTGTTGTGTCATTTTTGAATTGGGGATTGTATACTAGATTCTTGAAAAAACTTCACAGTATGTTTCTTATTCTTTTTGCGAAAAACTACATTATAAGTATACAATTTGATGTGCTAACATTTTGATTTTGTTTAATATTGCTGCTGAACTTCACACTAAAAGGTAAATTCATTTTTTTTTTTAACCTGTATTATGTAAAATGTAAATTTTGTCTGATAGTAGAGCGTTTACACAATATATTATAGCTTTTCTAGAGATTCTTTTCTAGAAAACTTTTGTATCTATTGTATTACTAATGGAATCAGTTATTTAATTGCACCTAATTTCTGTTTTTGATAAGCTACCTTTAAAAAAAAAAATTTTTTTTGTTTTTTCATTACTGGAATACTTTGCTATTCAAGAAAACATTAAAATTCATATTATACTATTTTCTGAAAAACAGGTACTTACAATATTCAAATTTACAATATATTTGTTTTTATTTATGAAAAAGATCCCTACAATTTCATAAGCATGCAATTTGCTGTCATATTTTATGGGCTAACATTTTGTATTTATAAATATCACTGAAGAACTTTGCACTGAAAAAAAAAAAAAAAATCTGGAACCTGTATAGTATTATTACTGTTTACTCTAGGCCAGTTTGGCATGGCACAGTGCTTTGCAGCTCTTTTTAATTTCTTATGTGCCCGGCGGCCCTTTTTCATTATAACTTATGTTCACGATGGCCCTTACTGCCACTTTTTGACTCACACATGTTTATCATGTTATTTTTGGTAAAAACTACATTATATTCATAAGTGTACAATTTGCTGTCTTATTTCGTGTGCTATCATTTTGAATTTGTTTAACATTCATGTTGAACTTCACACCAAAAGGTAAATTCATTTTTTTTTTAACCTGTATTATGTAAAATGTAAATTTTGTCTGATAGTAGAGCGTTTACACAATATATTATAGCTTTTCTAGAGATTCTTTTCTAGAAAACTTTTGTATCTATTGTATTACTAATGGAATCAGTTATTTAATTGCACCTAATTTCTGTTTTTGATAAGCTACCTTAAAAAAAAAAAATTTTTTTTTGTTTTTTCATTACTGGAATACTTTGCTATTCAAGAAAACATTAAAATTCATATTATACTATTTTCTGAAAAACAGATACTTACAATATTCAAATTTACAATTTATTTGTTTTTATTTATGGAAAAGATCCCTGCAATTTCATAAGCATGCAATTTGCTGTCATATTTTATGGGCTAACATTTTGTATTTATAAATATCACTGAAGAACTTTGCACTGAAAAAAAAAAAAAAATCTGGAACCTGTATAGTATTATTACTGTTTACTCTAGGCCAGTTTGGCATGGCACAGTGCTTTGCAGCTCTTTTTAATTTCTTATGTGCCCGGCGGCCCTTTTTCATTATAACTTATGTTCACAATGGCCCTTACTGCCACTTTTTGACTCACACATGTTTATCATGTTATTTTTGGTAAAAACTACATTATATTCATAAGTATACAATTTGCTGTCTTATTTCATGTGCTATCATTTTGAATTTGTTTAACATTCATGTTGAACTTCACACTAAAAGGCAAATTCGTCTTTCTCTAACCTATATAGTATTATGTACAGGGCTTGAAATTCAATTTTTCCAAGGAGGGGAGTCTCCCTACCAACATTTTTAAATGGAGGAGAGTTGTAATGTTTGGGAGGGAGAAAAAAAATCTTTAAACCCCACTATTATTTTACGTGCTATTTAAAGAATTACATTAATGCAGACATGACAAAATACCATTGAAAAAATTAAGTCAACTGAGAATATGTAAAATGTTTATTTTTATTATAAAAAAGGGAAGAAAGTTAAGTTTTATATATGCAGTGTATTTTTCAAGTTCCATTAAATGTGTTAGGGACCCTTAACAATTAGGTTGTTAAATAAATTTCTGAATTTAGATTTTATTTGATTGAGATTCACCAATCGATCGCGGAAAAGACGCAAAGTTCGTCGATCAGTCGCGGAAAAAAAAGCAAATTTCGTCGATCCATTGCAGAATAAACACAAAGTTCGTCGATCTGTCCGCAAAAAACGCAAGGTTCGTTGATCAGTCGTTTAAAAAACGCAAAGTTCGTCGATCAGTCTCTTAAAAAATCTTAAGTTCGTCGATCAGTTGTGAAAAAAAAAAAACGCCAAGTTCGTCGATCTGTGGTTGAAAAAACACAAAGTTCGTGGATCTGTCGCAGAAAAAATGCCAAGTTTGTCGATCTGTCGCGGGAAAAACCACAAAGTTCGTCGATCTGTCGCGGAAAAAACGCAAAGTTCGTTGATCTGTCTCAGAAAAAAATGAAACGTTCATCGATCAGTCGCTTAAAAAATGCAAAGTGCGTCGATCAGTCGTGGAAAAAACACAAAGTTCGTTGATCTGTCATGGAAAAAACTGCTAAGTTCATCGATCAGTCACGGAAAAAACGGAAAGTTCGTCAATCGGTTGCGGGAAAAAAAAAATCACGAAATTTATCGTTCAGTTGCAGGTAAATTAAATAACACAAATTTCTCCGAAAATGCTGAAATTTTTTGGGCGGGATATTTCAAAATTTTCGGCGCGAATCCCGCCCTGAAATTCAAGCCCTGATGTAAAATGTGTATATTTTAAAAATCTTTCTGTATTATTAGAAAAATGGCTTTTTACTGTCATTTTTGATGAACTGCTTTCT
This sequence comes from Maratus michaelseni, assembly GCA_963931845.1. Taxonomy (NCBI): domain Eukaryota; kingdom Metazoa; phylum Arthropoda; class Arachnida; order Araneae; family Salticidae; genus Maratus; species Maratus michaelseni. The sequence goes on from OZ007599.1 coordinate 32,012,619, forward strand.
TACTGTGGAGAGTACTGTAATACTAGATTCTTGAAGCAACTTCACACTATGTTTGTTATTGTTTTTGCGAAAAACTACATCATAAGCATACAATTTGCTGTCTTATTTGATGTGCTAACATTTTGATTTTGTTTAATATTGCTGCTAAACTTTACACTAAAGGCTAAATTCTTTTTTTTTTCTTTTTTTTTCTAACCTGTATTATGTAAAATATGAATTTTGATAGTAGAGTGTTTACACAATACATAGCTTTTCTAGCGATTATTTTCGAGAAAACTTTTGTATCTATTGTATTACTAATGAAGTAAGTGCTTAAATTGCACCTAATTTCTGTTGTTTTTGATGGCCTATCTGTTTTTTTATTATTATTTTTTTTTTTTATGTTTTTGTCATTACTGGAATACTTTGCTATTCAAGAAAACATTAAAATTCATATTATACTATTTTCTGAAATACAGATACTTGCAATATTCTAATTTACAATATATTTGTTTTTATTAATGGAAAAGATCCCTACAATTCATAAGCATGCAATTTGCTGTCATATTTTATGGGCTGAATTTTTGTATTTATAAATATCACTGCAGAACTTTGCACTGAAAAAAAAAAAAAAAATCTGGAACCTGTATAGTAATATTAGTGTTTACTCTAGACCAGTTTGGCATGGCACAGTGCTTTGCAGCTCTTTTTAATTTGTTATGTGCCCGGCGGCCCTTTTTCATTACAACTTATGTTCACGATGGCCCTTACTGCCACTTTTTGACTCACAATATGTTTGTCATGTTATTTTTTGGTAAAAACTACATTATATTCCTAAGTGTACAATTTTTCTATTTTATTTCATGTGCTATCATTTTGAATTTGTTTAACATTGATGTTGAAATGATGTTGTTTTTGTTACACTAAAAGGCAAATTCTTCTTTCTCTAACCTATATAGTATTATGTAAAACGTGTATATTTTTAAAATCTTTTTTTATTATTAGAAAAATGTATTTTTTCTGTCATTTTTGAGGAACTGCTTTCTTACTGTGAATTGAGTAGCTAATATTCATAAACATGCAATTTTCTGTCACTTTTTATGTATCTTACTGCTTTATATTTGTTTTTTATTACTGTAAAATTTGGTTCCTCAAGAAAAGCTAAAATATACTCTATCATACTAGGGATGCATAACCTTTTTATGAGGAGGTCCACATACGAAAATGTCTCGGTTCTCGAGGGCCACATCAGTAACACAGAGAATATGCTCTTTTTTTTTTGTGGGGAGGATCTATGGCGTATAATCAAATGAAAAACACGTTTTCAAAGGGAAGGCAGTTTTTCAAGATTTTTTGGCAGCCGATCAACAACATTCGAGATTTTTTTACATCCAATCAACAAATCTCGCGAATTTCACATGCTTGGTCAACGAAATTAGTGTTTTCTCAAGTGCACGATTGGTGAAATTCGTATTTTTTCCGCTTACAATCGACAAAACTCATGTCTTTGGGCTCGATTGATGAAACTCGTGATTTCTCCTGGCCAGATCGACAATATTTACAGTATTTTTTTTAATAGTGACTGACAAAATCCTCAACTTGGGAATTTCCTATGTGGATATCTATAGTATTGGCTAGCCAATTAACGAAATTTGTGATTTTTAACTGGCTCTGACGAAACTTGCAATTTTTTTCACAAGGGAAATTGTCGAAATTCATGATTTTTTTTTCTGTCATCCATGACAAAAACTGAAATTTTTCCAGTTATAAATTTGATAAATTCATGGGCCCCAACATAACCTATTGTATGCCACAGGTTGTGCATCCCTACTATCATACTATTAACCTAGACAATTATTTAAAACTAACAACATTTTAATGTTTTGTGCAATTATTAAACACTTTCCGAGTATCGATTTAATTTTGCGTATGTAACATAACGATTAACAATGTGATGTGTTAAGCTCATTAGAAACTTATTGATAACTTTTTTTACAGAAAATTTTACACATGGATTTTTTTTTTTTTTATGTTTAATTTTTTGAATGTTTTTTCCATTTGTTGAACTATTTCAAAAATTGAATATTGAGTCAATATCCTGTCATTTTTGACGGGGGGGGGGGGGGGTATATACTAGTTTAAAAATAAAATCTGACCTGTCACAAAACAACTGAACTGATCACAGAACATATTACTTAGCTTTTTCATGTGTAAAGGATATACAGGAACCAGTATATAACGATGTAACGATAATTTCCAAATTTCCAAAATTATGACTAGAATTTTCACAAATATAAAAAAGACCTCCAGAATTTCATAAAAACAGGACACTGCGCGAAAAATCATCATAGATCACCAAATGTCAGTCATGTTAAAGAATTTAGCTCCAGGGTTTGAATGCTACTTTAAATGATAATTAAAATTGCAAATTTTAGCATATTTTATAGAAAAATTACAATATTGTTATAATTAAGCTTAAGATTTTTTTCTAAATATATTTTCTCATGTAAATATATTTAATTCTTGAATACAGATTTTTTTTTTCTATTTCTAAATTACATCACATTTATTGCCTTTTATAAGATTTTGTATATTAAGCCCTTTTTAGTATATTTTTAAAACAATTAGTACCCACTTGGTACCTTTACGTTTGTCCAAAGTATTATTATTATTGTTTTATTTTTTATACCAGGTTTACTTCAAATCTGTTGACAAACCTACATACTGTTTGAGTGAAAAAAATAAAGAAAGATAGAAAGAAAATGTATTTCTTAGAAAAAAAAAATAATTTCAATAAAAAAGAATGATTTAAATGAATAAAGAAAATGAAGATAAAGAACTTGACTATATTAAAAATAATCTGAAATCAAATGGAATAAATGCAAGTTTAATATAACAAATCAAGTAAAATTATAACAGTTCTTAATATTTTTAGTAACTTATGTAAATTGAAGAACTTAAAATTGCTCTAAAGGTAGCACAAGAAGGAAGTTCTTATTTTATAGCCTGTAAAAGAAATTTTTCAGGATAACAAAAATCTATTAAAAGCAAAAGTTTGCTAAAATAATGTTTAAAAGAATTCTGAAATAAAAGATAATAGGTTAAAAGCCATGGATACCCTTGGAAAACTATTATACCGAAAGCGCTGTTTTTTTTTCTTTTTTTTGCAGTTGAAGGAGGGGGAAAAAAGAAACGCTCTCACACAGCATATTTTTTATTAGTACATTTTCAACCCTATATTTTTATTTCTAGGCCATCAAATTTCAGCCTTATAAAAGAATTTAGCTGCTGTTTGAAAACTAGTAATTATTAAAATTGCAGATTTTAGCAATTTTTATAGAAAAATTGAAACGTTGATATAGTTGAGCTTCAGATTTTTACAGAAAATATTTCCTCGTAAATTTAATTTTTTTAATACAGATTATTCTTATATTTTATACTTTTAAAATAGTGAGTTCAATAAAGTAAAGAACCTTTGTATTTCTAAATTAAAAAGTCCCTTTTAGTATATTTTTTAAGCATTAAGTACCCCTTCATGTCTTTTTTGTTTACAAATGCTCTTCTTCCTCTTATATATATATTAGTAACGAGGCTTCAAATCTATTGAAAAATAAGCTTTATATTGTAAGTACTATATGTATACATGTAAAGCTAGAAAGAAAATTTGGGTTCTCAAGGGGAGGGGGGGGGGTGAACAACTGTAATTTAAAATATCTGATTTAAATAAAGAAAGAAAAATAAAGAACTTGATTACATTAAGGGGCCGCTTCACAGAGCCTCTGGACTTTCGTAGCTAATGTTAAACCAATGTAACACACCTAGTGCTATTTCTCATTCGCATTTAAATATTTTCCAAAAATTTTTTTGGCTTTAGATACTTGAAACCTTTACTGAACGGTGTCTGTTTGTACTTTTTCGTTTACTTTAGTCATTTAGTGATAAATGAAATTGAAAAAAACCCACATTTTTCGATTCGACAAAAAATGTGGTAGTTTCTGATAAAAAGCTTGTAAAAGATGAAAAACAAACAGTTCTAAAATTCTAAAAACTAACTCGGAATTATGAAAATTCAAACTTCCCAAATATAATTTTCTTTTAATTTTGTACAAATTAGATTAAGTGCGATTTGCATACTTGTACAAAAAAATATTGTGAAAAAGTAGCATTTCCCTTAAAACTCCCGCCTCCGCCGGCTTAAGGGGGAAGTCACAGGGGTGAAATCTGTGTGGGTGAGATGTAACTGATTAATGAGCTAGGACAACTTCACACCCCTCGTTCTCCCGTCCGAGGACCCAGGGAAAGGTGTCCAATTGCAGCCTCATCGCCTTAGGTAAAAAGTTCTCCCATGAAAGAAAAGACACCTTACTTGTTTACTATAAACAGAATTTTCGTTTCAAAGAGGCAAGTCAGAAAGAATGAAACCTTTTTCTTAGTGAAATATAGACCGAATTCTCACTGTAAACATAAACAAAACTGCTTCAACCGGAAACTGCGATCGGAACTTCCGGTTCAATGCAAAGCATTGGCAAAGCTTCCGATTTTTCCGTGATAATTCGTCAAATTTGAATAGTTTTACATCATTGTTTTTTTAAATGTATATTCGTAAATACTTTAAAATTATGAAAAAGTAGGGCAGGTATATAAATTTTTACGTAATATTGCTTAAAAAAATATATAATTTAGCTGTTTTGGAAGGCATGGGTGCCATAATTGGCGGTTTATCGCTCTTTTCTGATCGTGAAAGTGCTACATTGGCGGTATGTTTTTGTTTATTTTGTAATTACGATTAATAATGAAGGGGTGGATATTTGTATCAATCACACAAGTCAGACGTATGTTCCAAATAATAATAATAAAAATAATAATAATAATAACGAAGGCTTCTGTTAATATTTGATTAATCTAAATTGTTTAAAAATCGCTACTACAGAAGAGTAAACGATACTTATCTGTTCATATATGTAAACTTAATATGTCAGTTATTGTATTTTTTTTTTTTTTTTAACATATTATTTCTTTTGTTTAGATATTTTTTTTTAGTTCATCAAAAAAGATAAGCCTTCATGGAGAGCATAAATGGTGGGTGTTTTAAATATTCAAATGCAATTTTAAAATGTTTTTAAGGTTTTAATTTCTTGTTTAGTTGATAATTCTATTATTAAGGTGTACTCTGTTAAGTTACATCTGAGTTGCATTGTGTTTCCGCTGTTATTTTCTTTCTTGTTTTTTAATTTTTCTTCATTTTGGTGTATTGTTTACATAAATTCTCTGCTAAACCGTAGTGCAAGGGTGATTTTGTAATATATTTTGCTTGATATTCCTGCAGTTTAAATGTATTCTTCAGTCGTTTTCATGTTATTTGTGTTGTTTTTTTTCTTAATTATTTATTTGATTACTAAAATTGTCTATATTCAGTTGTTTACTTTCCTAGTAATTTATTAAAATTTTACAAAGATGGTATCTCTGCATGTAATTATGTGATAACCACAAAAAAAATATAATCCAGTAGCTATGAAGAATTATTAGATAAAATTATCATTAGTGCTCTAGCAATTATTTTCTGTTTCTACACCACTTAACTGCTTTTGCCTTTACAGAAGCAAAAATAATCATATCTGGTGTTTTCAAACTTTTATAATGTGTCAAACCATGTCTAATGGAGTAGTAATGTTTCTAAAATTTTGTTTATAGTGTTCTGTTTTAATTAAAGTATCCCCCCCCCCCCCCTTTTAACAACTTCTGAAATACAAATTGCAGGAATTAGAAGGCATATCATCCTTTTGATATTTTATAAACTTTCTAATCTATTTATAAGAATGCACATCAAATTGATAGACATCTTTTTGTGAAATAAACTAGGTTTTTATTTCCAACATTGTACATTTGTTTTATTATTTTTTAATAATGTCAAAGCGACTCAGTTTAATATAATTTGATTTGTTTACTAACAATTACTAGTGCATTGGAAATTTCTGGCCTGGTATTCAGATACCTTCCCTTATGATGGTTCTTTCTGTTTTTAATTTTTTTGTTTAAGGCTACTAAGTAAGTTTTGTGCATTTAAAAAGAATAGGAAATTATTAGTAGGAATAAATAAGGTAAAGAAAGATTCTCACATATGTAAAATGCCAGTTCGATGTTTGACCGCAGACACCATTTGAGCTCTCAAGGGATTTTATTATTTCAAAATTTATCAGAAATCACATGTCACATATGAAAATAAAAGAATCGATAATTGCACAAAGGCTGATATAACATGTCAGTTGTGATTTTACCCTTTTATTTTTGGTTTTTATTATATTTCATATTAAAAAGTATGTGAAGTTTTCAGAATTTTCTGTTTAATTATGTTTCTTTTTCTTTTTTTTTTTTTTTTTTTCTTTTTTTTAACAGATTGCTGAATAGATTTTGAACTGTTTTTGGAATAAAGAAGGTGTCATGTAATGGAATTTTGATTGAACAGAATTTTACAGCCTGACGAATGCTTAAATTTGAAACTGGTAGAGAAGGCAGTGAAAAGGAAAAAAAGTCAAGAGAATTTCCTTGCTGCAGAGTGTCTTTTCATAATTCCCTTTGCAGTAGGGAAGTTCCCTTAGACAAAGTACTTGTAATTAAGTATCCATGCTTGAATTAGTATGAGAACGTTATCGTTGAAGTCATGTCACCATACCATGGCAATTGAGCATAAACATTGTTCACAGAGTTATCCAGGTAAGTTATTCTTGTATCACGATTGATCACTTTTATTTTGCTTCTGTTTATCATTAGTTTTGATACGTATAAAACTTTATATCCACCTAGTGCAATATGTCATTTTAAAGTGGAATTTACAAAAACATTAGTACCTAATAGTTGTAAGCAATGTTTTTAATAAAGTTGTTTTTAAATGTTTTATTAACAAATTATATAAAACAGAAAAAACTGATTGTGTATATATAAATACAGCCTCAGTACAATTTTTCCTGATTTATTATTAATTTCTGTATTTCAATGAAAGTTAGTATGTTAGAAAATCTTTTTTTTTTTCTTTCAACAAAAATGTTATAGGATTACTTATAAGGTATTTATTGATATACTCAATAGAGATGAGACAGGCTCAGCCCGGGCCCTGGCTCATTTTTTCTGAAACTGGCAATTTTACTTATTCTCATATAAAAAAAATAAAGATAACTTTTTCCCCTAAAAAATTACATATTCTATTTCACTTTTAATGTTATTTTGATCAGAATTAATGGAAGGGGAAACAGGAATCTTGTTTTTCTTTTCTAGTATTAAAATGTCACTTTAAAAGAAAATTTACGATATTTGCGATGCAACTGATGACTGGGTGATATGGCGCCAATGTGAAGAGGCTCCAATAATATTTGTTGCTAGATTTTCGTTTGTGACATTAGGATATTTTTTTAATTGGACCGTTTATTTATTTATTTTTTAGAGATCTAATGCTAGATGACTATTTTTTTTTTCATTCTTAGTCAATCAGCAATAGTTTAGGTTTGCAAATTTATAGTCTTCTATTGTGTGCAAGTCATATTCGCTCTTCAAATGAAGACAAAGTTAGTGATTATATATTTAAGTGTGAACTCTGCTGATGCTAAGGCTCTGCTCTGCACATTTACAAAGTCACTTTCATTCGTAAGTAGATATAATTATCATATATTGTTATTCCGATAGAAAGCAATCGAAGAGTGTTTCAACTTTTCGTATAAAAGCACAGGATCTTTCAGATACCAGTGTCAAATTTTTAATTTAAGCTGATTTTCAAGAAAATGAAATACTGTATTAATTAAGGAATCAATTATAAGTTACGATATACACCTTTTATAGGAAATATAAAACGTTCGATTCTTCTGCATAAAAATAGTAATTTCTGCAAATTTCATTCATTTTTTCATAAAACGCACTTCGTTAATGTGTCCATCAGATTTGCTTGTTGGGAGAGAAAAATATTTACATCCTTTTAAAGAACTATATTTTTATTTGATACCAAACTTCTCTTTTGATAAGATGGAATGTAAATTTCTATAAAATTAATTATGGATGAACAGCTATTTTCACGTACGAAGTTTTTTAAAAATGAGATAACACTTTTAAAACAATTTTATATAATATGCAATTATTTTCGGTATCGGGCTCGGGCTCTAATGATAAAAAATGTTTTGGGCTCGGACAGGCTTGGATTTAAAATCATCGGGCTCGGGCGGGCCCGGGCTCCAAAAAGAGAGCCCGAACTCATCTCTAATACTCAAATGTGAAGTTTTCACATAAAGATCGAAAGAAATGTCTTAATTGTTTCATATTTTTCAGTAAAAATAGCTATATATGATATATTACTTTGTACAGACTATAAAACAGCTAAGATCATTTGTGCTTTTACTTCAAGCTGTTGCAACTCAAAGTAAAAAACAATATTTAACTATATATATATATAGTTAATCATACATATATATATAATAATAGAACATGATATGTTTTTTGAAATTCATAGATATTATAATTATAATTATATATATATATATATATACTCTTTATTTCTATTTTATTTTCTAGTGTCTAAAAATTTTGCTGTTGCAGTTTCACAGCTAGTTGGCTTTTTTTTAGTGGGTGCCTTTTAGTTCATAATGAACTCTATTTGATGTCATTGCATCCAACTTTGATTTTTTTGTTGTTGTTGTGCTCATGTACATGAAGCCCTCATACATGCAATATAGTGATCACAACATTAACAAATTTCATGCATTTTCATTTTTTCAAGTTTGTGATGATCGTTAATTATCTTTTCGTGATATTTATGAAATGTGTTTTGAAACATTGTTTATTACTGTTCATATTAACTTTTTTATATGTATCTTATAAAATTTGTAAAATAAAATATTTAAAAATCTGTCCCTTAACATTAGTCAAGCCAGAATATCAGCTCATTTATTCCATCAAACTTACAAAAAGGCACATGCGAGATAAAAAAAATAACAATCATATTTTAACTGGATTAGAGGATGACATCATCTGTTGAGCGTGATATAACCCCGAATTTTATTTTTCTGGCAACATTAATTTGAGGAAAACCTTTCATTTCATTTATGAAAACAATGCCGATTTAATTTTTAATTAGCAGCAAATTTTAATCACAAAACGTTTTAGAAAAATGTAACTTTGCTATGTCAGAAGCCTGTTCAAAATCCTTTCATATGGTATCTCATTCGTCAAGATTTAGATTTTTAACTTGCTCTCTCCCCTTATACAAAGAGGAAATTGTAAGGGATAGGTTATGAAAATGATCGATTATCTACTTGTTATTTTTCAGATAACCTGCAGCTGGTGAAAAATTGCCAAATATTCTTTAGTTTTACAACCAGGTTTGGCAAACCTTTTCACATCCTCACACTAATTTTTTTCAAAAAAAGTTAATGTGACCATTACAACCACAAAAAAAAAAAAAAAAAAAAAATTAAATTATTAAATTTTTTTGGATATATGATTGTTAGGATTTTAAAATATGTGTGTAACATACCATAAAGTTTGCTTCCTCCATTCCCCCCCCCCCCCCAGCATACACAGTTTAAAATTTAAAATAATCTAAATCCCCTCCCCCCAATTGACAAAAATTTCAGGTTACAAAATGAACAAACATAAAATTTTATTACGTTATCTACAGAGGACGCATATCTGGCCATGCTTTGTCACTCATTTGCAGAGTTGTAAAATACACAGGATTTAAAAAAAAAAAAAAAGCACAGACTCACTACAGCTACCCACTACAACGCTACGGGCTGTAAAAAACCCATTCTTTTTTTTCTTTACAAGCCCGGACAGCTACCCATTACAAGCCTGCTCATTTGACATTCTGAGTGACACCATGTATGCATCCTCGGTACTGAACAGCATAAACATGACGATGTGATGGAACATAGTTTGAGTGTGTTAATTTTAACCCAGTAGTGAACAAGCCTGGTGAAATTTAAAATGAAGCCACCGGCAAAATTAGCCCTTTCCAATTAAAAAAATAAAAATTAAAGTATTTATTCACAAGTTATTCTTACAATGTGTTAACAAAAATAATAAAACCGAATTAATCAAAAACACCCTTCAGTATTTTAGTTGAAAAAAAAAAAAATTTAACATTCAATGAAATACAGAAATTAATTACAAATCAAGAAAAATTGTACTGAGGCTGTCTTTATGCATACACATGTTTTTTCTGTTTTATATAATTTGTTAATAAAACATTTAAAAACAACTTTATTGAAACTTTTTTAGTACTTCCAATTACTACAGCTATACTTTCAGTCAATCCCCTTATCATTTTTTAATCTTTTTTTTTCACTCATTTATATTTTAATCCTAATTTTAACGTCTTTATTTTATTTTTTTACTTGACATATTGCAATAGGTGGATATAAAGTTTTACACATATCAAAACTAATGATAAACAGAAGCAAAATAAAAAGGATCAATTGTGATACAAAAATAACTTACCTGGATAACTCTGTGCACAATGTTTATGCTCAATTGCCATGGTATGGTATCATGACTTCAGCGATAACGTTCTGATGCTAATTCAAGCATGGATACTTAATTACAAGTACTTTGTCTAAGGGAACTTCCCTACTGCATAGGGAATTATGAAAAGACACTCTGCAGCAAGGAAATTCTCTTGACTTTTTTTCCTTTTCACTGCCTTCTCTACCAGTTTCAAATTTAAGCATTCATCAGGCTGTAAAGTTCTGTTCAGTCAAAATTCCATTACATGACACCTTCTTTATTCCAAAAACAGTTCAAAATTTATTCAGCAATCTGTTAAAAAAAAAAAAAAAAAAAAAAAAAAAGAAACATAATTAAACAGAAAATTCTGAAAACTTCACATACTTTTTAATATGAAATATAATAAAAACCAAAAATAAAAGGGTAAAATCACAACTGACATGTTATATCAGATTTGTGCAATTATCGATTCTTTTATTTTCATATGTGACATGTGATTTCTGATAAATTTTGAAATAATAACATCCCTTGAGAGCTCAAACGGTGTCTGCGGTCAAACATCGAACTGGCATTTTACATATGTGAGAATCTTTCTTTACCTTATTTATTCCTACTAATAATTTCCTATTCTTTTTAAATGCACAAAACTTACTTAGTAGCCTTAAACAAAAAAATTAAAAACAGGAAGAACTATTATAAGGGAGGGTATCTGAATACCAGGCCAGAAACTTCCAATGCCCTAGTAATTGTTAGTAAACAAATCAAATTATATTAAATGGAGTTGCTTTGACATTGTTCACAAATAATAAAACACATGCACAATGTTGGAAATAAAAACCTAGTTTCTTTCACAAGAAGATGTCTATCAATTTGATATGCATTCTTATAAATAGATGAAAAAGTTTATAAAATATCAAAAGGATGATATTCCTTCTAATTCCTGCAATTTGTATTTCAGAAGTTGTTAAAAAGGGGGGGGGGGGGGATACTTTAATTAAAACAAAACACTACTAAACGAAATTTTAGAAACGTTACTATTCCATTAGGCATGGTTTCACATATTATAAAAGGTTGAAAACACCAGATATGATTGTTTATTTTTGTTTCTGTAAAGACAAAAATGGTTAAGTGGTGTAGAAACAGAAAATAATTGCTAGAGTACTAACGATAATTTTATCTGATGATTCTTCATAGCTACTATCATAGGGAGACTATCTTTGTAAAATTTTATTAAATACTAAGTAAGTAAACAATTTAACATAGACATTTTCGGTAATTAAGTAAAATAATTTAAAAAAAAAAAACACAAATAACATGAAAACGACAGAAAAATACATTTAAACTGCAGGAATATCAAGCAAAATATATTAAAATATCATACTTGCTCAACGATTTAGCAGAGAAATTTATGTAAACAATACACCAAATGAAGAAAGAAAGAAAACAGCAGAAACACAATGCAACTCCAGATGAAACTTGACACAGAATATGCCTTAATAACAGAAATATCAACTAAAAGAAATTAAAACCGTAAAAAAAAAAAAAAAAATTTAAATTGCAACCTTGAATTTAAGTATGTGTATTTGATAGATTTGACAGCGTTAAATTTGTAAACAAACAAATGTCGCCAAGCCAAGGTGCCAAAAGTAAGGGTTAACTTATCCATGGCTTCCTGCGATCTCTATATGGCTGTCCAAACGAAACGCCGAACAATAGGAAAGGGCGAAAAGCCGTAGTTAATATTTCCTCCACTACGAGCGCTGCTTTCATGCACGCGTTACCAGTATATTTTCCATTGTAAACATATGCTAAAGCCCTTTAATTTTTATACTGTCCAAAAATATATAACTATATACTTATTTTTCGCTATACACATTTCCGAATTAACACAGTAATCTGTAGAATATTAAATTTCATGTAAATAACATAAATTTAATTTAATCTTTTAATTTAGTACCTTTCCAGTGTAAGATTTGTGAGTTTAAAATTCCCTGTTTCAAATTAAAAAAAAAAAAAAATTATATATGTATTTATTTTCTTTCTGTAGAATGTAAATAAAAGGCATCTTAATACGATTCAGATCGCCGAAGTTGATTGATAAGAAGAATTAATTGAAATAAGAATTAATATTAAAAAAATAATAATAATATAAATACTTTTTTTGCATAAAGTTTTTTATAATTACCATGTCTGTTTATCAAGAAAAAAAAAACACATTGTTTGGAGGGATAATAAAAAGTGATAGATTCTATACATTTTGAACTGCTTTTGCATAATATATATGCTTTAAAAATATATTGATTAGATGTTACTTGAAGGTGTGTGAAATTTTTTAATTAAAAATAATGAGGTATATATTTTTTTACAATTTTTAATCCGAGAAGCTGTGTTTTCTTGTGTTAATAAACAAATTATATATATAAATAAGTGTTTTTATGACTCTGTGTTTTAATTTTCTGTACCCCCCCCCCCCCCCCCCCCAAAAAAAAAAAAAAAAAAAAAAAAATAATAAATAAATAAAATAAAAAAAATTCTAGAAATGCCATTATTCTTATATACTCTATTTTTGGCATAATGTAAATATAGGATAGATGTGCCAGTAATGGATACCCTTAAGGAATTTCTTTAAAAATTATTTTTTAATTAATAGTCATAATTATTATAGTCCACTTTTTTTAATATTATATTAATCTAACAACAATATTTAATCATGCTCATAGTCACATTTCCCAATGTAAATAAAAATTTAATTGTAAATAACAGAAATAAATCAAAACACCCTAAATTCCAGTAATGGACACCCTCTCGTCCAGTAATAGGACACTCTCTGTTCCAGTAATGGACACCCCACAAAAAATAATAGGCAATTGATTTTATGATTGTATTTAAAACCAGAATTTAATGTAAGCTTATTAATGAAATAAAAAGTCATTTTCAAATAAATTTAACAATTAAAATATCAATAATTAATAAAATATTTATGAGAATAATTCACTATTTAAATTAATTATTGTCAGTATCACAAGATTGACATTTTAATTATTTTAGATAGAAGGCTTGAAATACTAAATTTCAAAGAATTATATTTATCAAATTAATAAGTCATTGAGAGGGGGAGGGGATTTAGAAGGGTTAGTTAAAAAAAAAAAAAGATTTTTTAGAAAAGTGTCTTGGAGTACCAGTGCATGTAATCATATTTATTTTTATTCTTAACAGTTAAACTTCCTAAAACTGCTTTATATATTACTTTTAGCAATTTGTATAAAATATATCAAATAAATGAAAGTGTAGATTGGATGTTTTTTAAATACTAAATAATATTATTTCAAAATAAAATATCAGAACTGACATTTGAGCCCCCTGATCTGCAGATTTACTACTTTCATTGCTACTATAAATTTAATATTATAGGGATTTTTTTTAATGTATGTAGTTCTTTTGTCAGGTATGAATAATGAAACATTTAAGACAGAAAATAATAGATTTTTAAGAACTTGTGTGACTTAAAAAATTGTTTGTTTTTTTTAAATGGGGAAGAGTTTGAACCCCATGAGCCCCTCAATTTCCCATGCCCTTAAAGATTATTCTCTGTTTCCTGATGAGTGTTGATTGCCATATTATGAAATATGCAAGGTACGGTTTACAAAAAAATAATTTGATAACAATCTTAAAAAATTATTAATTACGTGAAATTAATAAAAACAGCTATTTATATGAAAATATATAAAACTCAAGTACTAATCCATCAAAAGAATTAATTTTCTTGCTGGCAACACTTGTCTATTTACTAGTTATTATGTCTTCATGTTTTAGCGTCAGGTTTCTTATTATTCGAAATTGCTTTATTTACTTATTTATTTTTTGTTTACATTTAGAGTCCCTGTAATTTCCTATATTACAATATCGCTCTTACCTTTACTACGAGTATAAACTAATATTTTAAAGACAAACACAAAACATTTTCTTGTATATTATCTTTCTTATTTTTTTAATGCCCTCGATTATGTCGCATTTATTTAATTGTATCCTAACAGGCACGATATAACAAGTAGTCGCTTTATTATTTAATCCGTGTCTTTAATTTCCAGTGTTGAACACTTTGACGAAATCTGAAGTTGTGAAGTAGTGACTACTTTTGAAAAGTAGTTTGTAGTCGCTACTTTTTCAAACAAATAGTATAAATTCATTTATTTTTTAAACGCATTTAGAAAACAATCAAAACGCATATTTGTATATTATAGAAGCATTATTAGTTTTTTTCAAGTGCATGCTCAGCTTGTAAAAATATCTGTGTTCATTTTTTTTTTTTTTTCACGTTAAGAAAATACTCCAAAGATTTTTTGATACAAAAACATGTATTATAAATAATTCTGCGGTTGTTTTTCATTTTTTGTAAGTACAAAGTAATTTTTTAAGAGCTAAATGCAACCTCGCGTTATAATGTTTATCTAATGAACTAGCCCTTTAACTTAGTTCCCTTTGTGCATGACGCCAGCGCCAAATCGTCGCAGCGGGAGAAAACTTAAGTTCTGTTCTTCATATTCGCGTTTTCATCGCCGTTTGGACAGCCGTATAGAGATCGCAGGAAGCCATGACTTATCGGAAGTAACAAACGGAAGTAAAAGGGTAAAAGCAGGGCTATCATGAATACCGGGCTAAGACAGCTCCTTATCGCATCTGAAAACACGTGACCAATGGAGGGGGCGAGTGAGATCAGCTTTCAAAATGTTTCTCCACTTCCCCTGGTATTTCAGTTGAGCAGGATACGCGTTCGTTTGTGGGTGGATATCTTTATTATTCCCAAAGCTTACAGAATTACAGCTTCAAGGTTCACAACAGCTCTATTTGTTTAAACATGAATGTCTACACAAACTATTAAACTACAAATGGACTTTTAAAAATGTCGTTAAAAGCTAAGAGGAGAGACTGTTGGAACATTTAAAATCTTTGTTACCTCGAGAAAGTTTTAAGATGCCTCGATACTGTTGTGTTCCCCAGTGCACATCAAATAAGCACGGGGAATATGTGACTTGCTTCCGTTTTCCAAAAGAAGACGAAGAACTTCGAAAAAAATGGATAAAATCAATTCCTAGAGATTTTGTTCCAAATAAGGATAGTGTGGTCTGCATAAAACATTTCGAAAAAGAAGCAGTTATTTATGCTGACAAAATAACATCTAAGAATGGACAGGTTATGGAATACCCAAGAAAATACCCGAAATTGGCTGATGATGCTTTTCCAGCGATTTTCCCAGATTTGCCAGCATATCTGTCAAAAGTTACTAAGTCCGAACTTCAACAATTAAACGGAAAAGAAAAATGGAAGAAATGGACGAAGAAGACCTAAATAGATTTTTAGATGAAGATAAAATTTATTCTCTTAGAGAAATGAATGAAGGAGTGAAAAAAGAGAAAAATTGTATTGAAGATTTTTTGAAAGAAAACAATATTAATATTTACTATGCTGAAAATAGTACACATTTTATGTTTCTCAAGTGTAATGGATACATCGAAATAAAAAAATCTATCAAAATTGATGATCAGCTAAAAGTTTTCTTTTATGCAGGTAAGACAATATTAAATAATATGTTTTCCCTTTTAAAAGATGATATTTTAAGTTCTTGGGGGGAATTAATTAACATTTTGTCAGTAGCTAAAAATTATAATGTAACAGAACCCAACAACGCAGAAAAAGACAATCACTCTAAAGCAATAGAATATTGGAAATGCTTTCTAAATGAAAATCGCGATAAGGAAAATTATGAATCTTTGAAATTTATCCTTGAGCAGATGATTTTGGCAAATAAGTCTATTCATGGTCGAAATTATAGCAGTGACTTAATTATATTTGCCTTCTGTCTGTATAGTCAGTCAACGACATGCTATTTATTTTTATATAAATCTAAATTGATTTACTTGCCATCTTTAAGGCATTTAAAGAGAATATCTGTTGATTTAAATGTAACCCCAGGGATTTCAACACTAGAAAATAAAACTTATTTAAAAGCAAAATTTGATAATTTTAATGAAAATTGTAAAATTGGTAATATATTATTAGATGAAATATATATTAAATCAAATATTTCTTATAAATCCAGCAAACTTACAGGTTTTGCAAATAATAATGATGTTTGTGATCGTACAACTACAGTTCAGGCATTTATGTATACAAGTTTATTTTCTAAAGATAAAGAAATCGTTGCATTAATACCTGTCAAAAACTTAAATGCAGATGAACTTTTCAAAATGACAATGGACGTCTTACATTTAATGGAAAATATAGGTTTTCGAATAATCACACTAATTTCGGATAATAACCGAGTTAATAGAAATATGTTTGCAAAATTATGTGGAGACAAGCAGTTAAAAAATTTCATCCCACACCCCTTTAATCCTTCACAAAAATTATTTTTGCTGTTTGATTCAGTTCATCTAATTAAAAGCTTAAGAAATAATTGGATTTCCCAAATTCAAAAATCATTTTATTACCCTGATCCCAAAAACAATGAACAAATTCTAACTGCATCTTTCGTTAATCTAGAGAACATTTATTATCAAGAAAAAGATTCTGTTTTGAAAACTGCCCCTAAATTAAATAGCAAAGCTCTCTATCCAAATAGCATAGAAAAACAAAATGTAAATTTAGCATTAAAAATTTTTGATAAAACAAATTCTGTCGCCTTAAAAATGTTTTCCAAAAATCTTAATAACGCCCAGGGGGAAACAACGGCAAATTTCATTGATGAAATTTGTAACTGGTGGGAGATGATGAATCAGGCCCATAGCTAGGTGGGGGCCAGGTCGGGCAAAGCCCGACCTGCAAAAGATTTTGCCCGACCTAGCGTGAAACTTTACATCCCGATTAAAACAACATTAAATATCTATTATTTTTTTAAATAATTTTTTGTCTAATCTAGTGTGAGACTGGACATTCTGATCACTTTATCAGCCACTATTGCACTTTAAATTCCCAATTTTTTCCATCTTCTTGCCAGATCTAAGCAAAGAGGACCCCCCCCCCCCACCTCCTCCCAATTTCCTTTTTAAACTGGAAACAAAACCAGAAAAATTTTCATCTATAAACCTTCTTTTTTCTCTATTTCTTTAACAGACAACAGACCTGTCGGGCATTGTCACGTAGGACATTCCTCGCTTTGTTGCTTTGTAGAAATTACACCGTACCGCAGGATATTCCTGCCCGTACCGACCCAGCAACAATTCTGTATTGACTGATATCCATAAAGCTTACTTTCTTTGTAGAATTGTCACCATGTGAAATTTATCTTAAGAAAGTTGAAACCAAAGGCTTCTGAATCTGAAAATAAAGCGAAACAGCCTAAAATAATGTTTTTGAATTTGTCGTACATGACAAGTTTGCTGCTTCTTTCATGGAACTGGTTCCAATTCCATGAAACAGATTGTTATGTTTACTTGTTTGCTTTGGGAAGAGGGACTAATGTCTTTCATTCTTCTGATCTTTCCTTTCCTTACATATTAGTGAATGATAAAAATTTGTGAAACTTATGTCACAATAAAAAAATTATAGGAGGAGTTTTTCAGCATAAAGAAGAAATGGAATTGCAATGAAAATATCATCTTTAACCAATAGAATATAAAATTTGTTTTAATTAAATGATATAAATTTAATTTATAAATAAGAAATTTGCAGAATTATCTGTGAATTGTTTTTAATATACATGTCTCTTAAGTTATATATATATATATATATATTTCCACATGGGTTTTACAAGTAGTGGTTAGTAGAGGGAATTATTACCGCGTTACACGTTTGAATGTATTTCACTTTAAATAACTTTCATGTAACATAACATAAATAACTTTTCACCTTAAAGTACAAAATCTTCAAGGAACGAAATAATATCAATCAATAATAAATCAAGAACAAAAAGAAAAATGTAACGATATGATATTGTTAAGTTGTTAAGTATACTTAGATTTTATAAAATGTTTTATTTCGTTTAAAATATATTCTTTAAAGGAATTTATTTGCAGATATCGAAATAATATGATAAAAGTAGCTTAAAAAAGTTCATACCTTTGCTTACGGCTTGAAAATATTTATAATAATGAACAAGATAGCCAATTAAATCCATCATGGGCGCCGACTTACAAGGCCATAGAAATTCTCTGGAAATTTTCACAGGGGCATCGCCCCCCCCCCCTCTGGAAATAAAAATTAATAGAAGGTCTGTCCCTTTATCTGTTCAATCTACTCTTCCCCGACGCCCCTTTTACAATATGTATAGCTCTTTTCAAAAAATATACGGCGATTGAAGAAATAGCGATGCTTTATAGGAAATGGACAGTGAAATAAATAAATTAAAAAATATTTTATATTTGCACAGACTCTTCAACACTAAACATTCTGCATAAATGGTGTTTATTATTATTTTTTTAATGTAGCAAGGAACAAACAAACAAATTGGAAATGTATGTTAAACGTGACAAATGAGGTGCGACCGTACTATAACTAGTTTTACAATGTAAAAAAATTATCTTTATTATTTCTGTGAAATGAATTATATTGTCTGTTACGAGCGAAATGAGCAGGCTTTTTTTTTTCTTATTAGTGATGCCACGTTTACAGATGCGAATTTTATTTCGACACCAGACAGCGCTGCAAAATTCAACATGAGATATTGCTTTACGAATGATTACCTCCATGGTTTAATATTTCTATGACTCATGATGAACGAATCTCTTGTGTTTATTTACTTTAATGGATTGAGATATTCGGCTATTAACCTAATTTCTACTGAAGTTATCTCAGAATCTATACATTTTTTAATGTAACTCATCTCTCAAGCAAACAATTTTTTTGAATGATCTTTCTAAAAATGTAACTTTTATGCAATTTTATTCGAAGAAATAATGTTGAATAAAAATGACCGCTTGGCATATGAAAAAAGAAGTGGTTAGCAGGTTAGCTCGTATTTGTTTTCCTCAGTCACATGACTTGCGCTTTTATTATATAGATTACGTGTGATAGGATTTAATAGAATAAAGAAAACATTTTTAATATCTTTTTAAGTTGTGATTCGATTTTCACAAAATTTGAAATGACTCGACAAAATTTTATAACGATTCTATATATTAAAATTTAAACCATTCGGTTGGGTAGTTTTTGTTTTTTGCGGACGCACCAGACGACGACTATAGGTGCAACGCATTTATATAATTACGAACGCACCTAAACTGGGATTGTTTTGTCTGAAACTGAGACAGCACTAGGTTGTGCTAATTAGATCTTGAATAATCTATGTTTAATACTGTAAACATAAATGATTCCGTGTTATTGTAGCAAGTGTTGATGCAGTGTAATTTACCATACAATGTTAACAATATTTACATTAATTCTGTATTAATCTTAATAATCTCTCATAAAAATCCATTTAAAAAAATTATGAAAATATACTGCTTTTATGCTATTTTTTTCCATAATTTACGGCTTTTTCAGAACTCGACACAGAATAACAAATAACAACAGAAGTGTGAGAATTTTAAGACTATCTGTTTGAAAAACCAGAGCGTCCGTATGCAATTTTGAATTTTCTGCCTCTTACAAGTTCCTTTTAATATTATTATTTCTTCATTTTGTTTCATTTGTAATGCTTATAGTTAGGATTGCACGAAAAGTTTTTAACTTGACTCCAAGACTGCTATTAAATCGCCTGTCACAAACAAAAGCCATCCAAGCAGCCGAATTGCTCAGCACCATTTAGTACTTAAGTGTTTTTTTTTACTTTGATTTTCTGACACATCACTGGACCACCTGTGGTGTGAAATTGTGTTACCCGTCCTCTGAAATATAAATAGAGAAGTAGTATGAACTATTTTCTGAAAGAAAGATTTTGACAATTTTACAATGGGACGATATAGGTAAAATTTGTCGCTCCTGTGATTGTGCCGACAGCGGGCCTGTGTTTGTGCAGGACCACCCAGATGTTTTTGTGTCCCGTTCAACGATTTCGAGGAATAGATTTAGTGACTCTTGAAAATCCGCTTTAACCGTTGTGGTTTCCAGATGCTAATCAGTTTTTGGTGACAGTGAAAAAAAAAAAGGTTCTCGTTTTAAAAGTTGTATATATTATATTTGGATAAGTATGTACCTGTGAACGGAACGGATTACTTTATCTGTGAATACAAGTCATATTTGAAAATATGGATATCCGTTCATTTATGTATAAGAAGCGTCGACTAGAACAGAAAATAGAGATTCCTGCTCCTGAATATTGTGCAAATAGTAATGATAAAAATTCATTATCATTAACTGGACCTACTACAAGTAAACTAGATATTCTCGATCTCGATTTGCCTAAAAGAGACGAGCCAATTCAACAAATTTTTTTTGAAGGAATTCCCACGAAAATATCAACGCTCTTTTCGAGCTGCATGGTATAAGCAATTTGAATGGCTGGAGTGTTCTGTTGCAAAGGACGCAGCATTCTGTTATGCATGTAGACATTTTAACCGGTTCGGATCCAAAGAAGCCGCATACACCGAACATGGTTTTAAAACTTGGAAAAATGCTTTAGACAATGGCTGCGGTTTTCCAAAACACGAAAAACAGAAGCTCACATCCAAGCCATGGCAAAGTGGAAAGAAAAAAAGATTTGAGTTAATTCCTCTATATCTGTATCGACTTTAAGCAATGAAAATGTATTGGAAAAACATCGATGAAATGAAAATTTAAAAAAAAATATTTTTTCATTATCGGTAAAGACATCCTCGTTACTTGTTCTATTCATTTTATTCATTCTGTTTTTTCTTTCTCATATCTTTATTGCGTGATGTAAATATAACGAAACATCATTTAATAAATTGTACTTGAATGCATTTATTAATATAAACGAACATAAAACCTACATAAATTTAAATTACTTAATTAAAAGGAAACAACTTATTTACGTTATGTAAATATTTTATTTATGTGTCTTTGATATATTTTTATTGTGTCTTGGAACAAACATTAAAAATTTCATTCTGGCTTTGGTGAGATCTTACGTTTTAAATGAGAAAAAAATTACATTAAAAATACAGTACATATTTTTCAAGGTATAAGAGACGTGAAAAAAAAATTAAGAAATAATCTGCCCCCCCTGAAAAAATATTTGCCCCACCTAGAAGTAAGGTCTAGCTACGGGCCTATGATGAATATTAAGCATCCAAGAAAAGGTTTTAACAAACTTCTTGATGAAGCAAAGCCATTTACTTCGTTAAATGACAAAAGATTAGAATATTTAGAAAAATTTTCAAAATGGATCCAATCATGGGAAAATTTAAAACAAAAACCACGACACGGCTGTTTGTCTTCAGAAACTTTCTTTGCACTGCGCCATACCACAAACACAATGATCCAATTAATAAAGTATATTCTAAGTGAACTTAAAGCAAAATATGTATTAACTGGAAAATTTCAGACAGATAATTTAGAAGGTCGGTTTGGTCAATATAGAGAAATGGCTGGGTCAAATTATTACATATCTTTGCAGCAGATCTTAGAAGCAGAAAAAAAACTTAGAATAAAAAGTGTTTTAAAATGCCATTCACATACAAATGGAGAAATTGCCATAAAAGATTTTGTATCGATTCATACAGCTAAATCTGTAACTGAAAATGTTGATGTATCCCCATTTCAAATAATTATCGAAAATTTAGATAATGATAATATTTGTGAAAATGACATTAAAGTTTTAGTGTACATAGGTGGTTACTATGTAAAAAAATTAAATTTATCGTGCAAAACTTGTTCACAAATGTTTATTACAAACGACGCAATGGATCTAGTAATCGAGGATGAAGATTATAGCTACTTAAATGAATTAAATAGAGGAGGGCTGAAATTTCTTACATCTACAGTAGTAGATATTTTAAGCATATCATTTATTTTATTTAAAAGCCTTGTTTCAAAAGAATATGAAAGTAAATTTATACAAAGTAGTAATCCATTTTCTGTATTTGTTAATCTTGCAAAGCTAGGTATAGAAATGAGTTGTATATTAGAAGAAGAAAAATGCTTAGAATGTAACATTAACTTGCCCGTTATAATTCAAAAAATTATTGAGACGTTTGCAAACATCTGTTTAAATAATTATTCAAAACAGTGCAATGACAATATACAGCAAGAGAAATATGCACGAAAGATTAAAAAATTAAAAAGTTAAATTTCAATATTTATGAAATATGTAATAAATTGTATGCAATATTTTTACATTATAATTTTATATTATAATAATAAATTTATGGATCTAAATATCTATAAATATGAACATATATATTACTTGTCTAAAAATGTCTAAATGTATTAAATGTCTAAAATATTTAAGTAAAATAATCCAAATATCTCCGACAAAGTACAAGGTATTAAAATCATGCAAATATATTTATGTTGAATATATTTATTCAATATGTTTTTACAGTTTTATTGGGGAGACTTCCGTTCTCTGTAACCCGCCGCCAAGCTAGGTCGCGATAACTTCCGCTGTGTGGTTTGGCGAGTACTATCGTTCTGCATTCGGCAACCTCTTTATACTTTTCTCCGTTTTCCTTCCAGCTAGAGAAAAGGAGTGTTTTCGTTTTTAGTAAACTTCGAATATGAGTTACATTTTCCAGTTGATTTTCACGAGAAAATAGGAATTTTTATTTAATTTTATTTAAATATTAATTTATATTTTCGACTTCGGAAATAGGAATTTTTATTTTATTTTATTTTAAACAGATTTTCATGGGAAAATAGGAATTTTTATTTATTTAAATATTAATTTATATTTTCGATTTCGAAGTAATAACATTTATTTATTAATTATAGGAATTTTTATTTTATTTTATTTTAAACAGATTTTCATGGGAAAATAGGAATTTTTATTTTATTTTATTTTAAACAGATTTTCATGGGAAAATAGGAATTTTTATTTATTTAAATATTAATTTATATTTTTCGATTTCGAAGTAATAACATTTATTTATTAATTTAATTTTAAACAGATTTTCACGGGAAAATAGGAATTTTTATTTATTTAAATATTAATTTATATTTTCGATTTCGAAGTAATAACATATTATTTATTAATTTTATTTTAAACAGATTTTCACGGGAAAATAGGAATTTTTATTTATTTAAATATTAATTTATATTTTCGATTTCGAAGTAATAACATATTATTTATTAATTTTATTTTAAACAGATTTTCACGGGAAAATAGGAATTTTTATTTATTTAAATATTAATTTATATTTTCGATTTCGAAGTAATAACATTTATTTATTAATTTTATTTTAAACAGATTTTCACGGGAAAATAGGAATTTTTATTTATTAATTACTTTTAATTAATTTAATTTTAATTAATTTAATTTATTTATTAATTTATATATATATATATATATATATATATATATATATATTATTTATTTATTTTTTTATTTTTTACATTAGTTCTTACGTTATTTTTATTTGTTTATTTATCATATTTTTCATAAATTAATATTGAAGAAAAGTAATTTAAATTTCTAATTTTAAAAAATAACAAATTAAAAAATTAGTTAAAAATAACCTCACAAAAAATAAAACAGGTTTAAAGTGACGTAAATTTTGAACATTGACGAAAGGAGTTTCAACAATCCGTCCTTTTGGCGAAAATGTAAAATTAAATATAAAATCGACAGTTCAGAATTTAAAATTTATTTAAAAAAAAAAAAAAAAAATATATATATATATATATATATATATATATATATATAGATATTTTACATTAGTTCTTACGTTATTTTTATTTGTTTATTTTTCATAGTTTTCATAAATTAATATTGAAGAAAAAGTAGTTTACATTTCTAATTTTTAAAAATAACAAATTAAAAAATTAGTTAAAAATAACCTCAGAAAAAATAAAACAGGTTTAAATGAACATTGACGAAAGGAGTTTCAACCAGACTCTTTCTCATAACTTCTATCTTTCCTCCTGTGAGGGTTGAACTTGGAACCTCTTTGCCCGAAATACAGTGAGGGAAATTTAGTAGAAGGGAAAACAGTTACAGGGAATTTCTTGTAAAGCAGTTGGCGTCATCTAATGTTATATTGCCAGCGCCTGGCGCTGATATTGCAAACCTGCTTAAATTGCAGTCAGATGACATGGCACATTCCTTGTAACAAAAAACGAAGAAGCATTTTTAAAGTATGCTTTGTAGATGCTAAAAATTTTTCTAAATAATACTAATACATAGATGCTTGTTAATACTGTTGTAGAGTAAGAGTAAAAGAAAGATAACAAATGTTATATATATAAATATGTAACAATAGGATAACTATTATAGAAATTATATTATATAGAAATTATTATATATATATATATATATATATATATATATATATATATATATTATATATAATAAGTATAAATATCGTTATAGAAAACTGTGCTGTAAATGATATAAGAAAATTCATTATTTTTAACTAAATAAGATTACTCCTATCGAGTTAACGGTATTCTTAATTAGATTTTTTTTCTTTACATACTTTTAGATCATTTTAAAACAGTTTTAAGGAAAAATATTTCTAACATCACACACACATTAAATTATTATTTTAAATTGAATTAATTTACTCCAATTAAAATAACAGATATATTAGCACAAATAAAAATAATAATAAATATTTTTAAAACTTTAGAAAAAAAATTATCCCATAATTTTTACTTATCCTATGTTATAAATGGTACAAGTAAATTCATCCTAATTATTGCATATGTTTTTTTTTCTTATCTCACATTTTGATACTTTTAAATAAATAAGTCATGGGCGCCAGCATTCTCCTCCCCTGCCGTCCTAGATTTTGAACAAAATTTCATGGAGGATGCGGGGGACAAAGTTTATCATGAAGACCACAGAGTTCAATTGCAGAAATAAAAGAACAAATATTCCATTATTTATTTTATATTTTCAGAAGGTGAAATAAGTTTTGAGTTACAAACACATCTTGAGTTATAAGTGAGTTTTTTTCCATGATGACACTTATCGGGCTGTCGCGTGCAGAAGTTATATTCAAAACCACAATTTTCACAGTAATTTCTAAAATACCGTCTGCCTGTTTCGAAAAATGGAACAAACTGTTCGACTTCATAGTTTCTAAATAAGAGCATTTGTCGATTCCATGTGTTTATGAACGAAACTGAATTCAGAAATCTGTTAGAAAATAGTCAATTTTGATTCCAATTTAAAAAGATTATACGATTTCTCTATGGGAAAGTGGGGCATTTGCCCCATAATTTAGCTGTCCCAAAATTAGAATTACGCAATTTTAGTAGCATACTTTTTTCTTTTCTACTTTATTCGAAAAACATAAAAAAAAAATTTAATATGTTTTATGTGATCTCTAAGCAACCTCTTATAAAAGTATTTTTTAATTATATTTATCATATAGTATTAGTACTAATTCTAACCCTGAAATTCATTTAATAAAGTTCTTTTTTCCTTCTTTGTGTGTGTCGATTATTTTTATCTTCTAAATGTTAATGCTTGGTCATATATTTATTTAAATAATTAAAAAGATTTCTAGTTGAACATTATATCACATGTAAAAGATTTAAGAATCGGACTTGGAGTAGAATTTTATTTATTTATTTCCTCTCTCTCTCTCTCTCTCTCCCTCTCTCTTTAAATTTAAATGTATTATCATTCATGATTTTTTTCCTCCTGCGGTTGCTTTGTTTACTCCTAAACTCTATTAGACAAAAGCTATCCCTTAAGGCTGTTCTATTCTCAAATCTAAAAAAGCCACTTTCTGACACATTTCTGAATTCATTTTAGTTCGGAAACGCATAAAATTGGAAGGTGTTCTTATTCTAAAACTTTGTAATCCAAAAACCTTTTTACGTTTGATAAAGGCAGAAGATCTTTCAAAACGTACAGTCGAAGTTGACGTTTCGAACGGAATTTCCGACGTTGCAGCACGAGAAAGGGGAAACACGTGTTGTCATGTGACCCGAATCACTTATAACTCGATACATAATTTATTTATCGAAAAATGGAAATCATTTCGATTCAAAATCGCTTCAATAGTCAGACTTGCCAATTTTATGCCAATGTGATTAAAAATGAGCCAGAAAATTGATCAGAAAGTTTCTCGTTGTCGTTGTTGAGCATATCATTTTAGAACCTCTTTAAAAACATGTTTCTGTTCCGACCACCACCCCTTTTTCTTTTCTTCTGTTCTTTTTAATATATATTTTTTTATGATTTAAAAATGTTACATTATCCAGGGGAGTCGGGGGGGAGGGGGGGGGGATAGAGCGAATTATTTAAAAATTCTATTAAATAGCTTGCACAATCTTTGAAAAGAAATTCTAAAGACCTTTTTTATTATTATTACTCATCTGTCTGAAGAAATAAAAATGCTGCCAAAAATAAATCCTGTCAAAAATAACTCTCTTTCAGTAATAAGATAACGTGCATTGAGATGCTACAAATTAAAGGGTGTAACTGATCATGTTGTAATTAATTAATCGTTTTGAATGCATGTATGTGAGTTTAGATTCATATAACTAAAGTATTTTTACAAAATGTTAGTGAATAACATAGACCGCTGAACCTGGAATTCATTCGAGCATATTTCCTATTACACAAATTAAACACTTTTTATGCTTTAGAATATACACATATAAATTGATTTATAAATATGACTATTTAAAACCTCTAAATAGCAAACAATCCGCATTTCAGAAGCAAAAGTATACAAATATTTATGTGTTGTGGATTAAAAAACGTGAATGTTCGCTAAATAGAGGTGTCGCTTTTTGGAAGCGTCTGTTATGAAAGTTTACTGTAAACGCTGCATAACGGACACTTCCATTTAGCGAGCTCCTTTTACAATCCATAGCACATACATATTTGTATACTTTTATATCTAAAAGACGGACACCCAGACTTGCCAAGTCTCCGGCTTTTTTTACCATAATTTAATCTCCGGATTACCGTGAAATATCTCCGGCTTTTTTCTATTTTGAACACGCAAGTTTCGTTTTCAATCCACTGCGTACGACTGCGACTGCGCCGTTACGGACGGCTGGCTTATGCGAATAATTGAATAAATCTAAATTCCCTTCCCTTCGCGGCACTGCGCGCAGCCTGCGTAGATTGGATCTCTTCCGCGCACCTACAGTGGAGTAACCATGGAGATAACCGTCGAACGAGGAAGTTCCTGCTCCTTGGGCGATGCGAATGAGAAGAAAAACGCTTGGCATTCATCCATAAAATGAAAGCGCGCGTTCTGCTGTTCGTCTGTATGCGCGGAACAATATGCTCAGTCGTTCGGAGAGCCGTTGGGAGAGAAAAGAGATTGAACATAATCACATCGGAGCACGAAGCTACCTGCAAGCTGTATTTTGGATCGCTAATATTCTCCGATACACGTGTCTGTGTTTTGATTGAATTCTATTTATTTTTAAGTTCTCTTTTGTTTTATTTAGCGTGAAAGTTATTGAGGAATTTACCGATATTGTTTTTAAGTTGGTATATTATTTTATAATGACTTCTGAATTTATACAGTCAGACTGTGAAGCTATTTCATCGGCCTCCTCTGAATCTTCAGCAGCGGTAAACAAGAAGTACGGAACCGTGTATAACGAGTCGTATACAGAAGAATTCTCATGAATCTTACCCTCCAGTAAAGGGAACTCTTACGTTTTTTGTAGTGTTTGGTGCATCGATTTTTCATAAATGAAGAGGCGATATCACGAAACAATTAGTCGTGATAATCATCTAACTGCCAAACTAGCCGCCAAGAAATGCAAAAAAATTGATGCTAACTTTTTCCAGAAAAAAGATGACTTCAGTGTTATTCGTGCTGAATCTCTTTTTACAGCATATTTCGTTGAGCACAATTTACCAATTAGTTCTGCTGATTAGTCAAGCTGGCAACGTTTTTAGTATTTTATAAGATTTTCTTTGTAATAATTTAAGTTATAAAATAGACAGCATAACAGTAAACATCAGTTTAAATACATCTGAGTGTAATGGAATGTAAATTGAAAACTGTTAGTGTGAAGGAATAATAATTATAATTTATTTCTGATGGTTTATAAATGTAACTTATGTCCATTACTACCTCAGTTAAGAGGCATCTGTGAGCAATTAGGTTATTTAAAAAAAAATTCATTTCATTATCATTTTTGTAAAAAGGAAAAGTTTAATATTTAATCATAGAGTAAATGTTATAATAGGAAATTTTATGTCCATATGCATTACATTCCTTTTGTGTGTTACGAAAAATTGTTTGGGAAAACTGTAAAATTGGCTTACATGTAATCTAATTGCATTAATGTGTAAAGATGGAAATGTCGATAAAGTAACTAGTAAAAAAAATCTCAGGCTTTTTCATTTGGGAAACTTGGCAAGTCTGCGGACACCTCTAAATAGTGGGAAAATTCTGTGGTTCCGAGGTATCCGTCATTGAGAGGTTTTGCTGTTTTTAGATAAACATATTTTTTGTTTTCAATCTTATCTTAATGTAAAAGTTCAAAACATTGACTACAATCAGTACAATGTCGAAAGGGATTTAAAATATCAGCTTTACGAAAATTGCATACCAAATTTGGGACCCCATAAAATCGGGGGAGGGGGGGGGAGCAGCTAGTGCTATGACCCAGTTTACCCATGCTTTAATCAGGTTGTGCTTCAGGAAAAATTTCCAACCATTTCCATTTTTTTTATGGTCAAGAATTTTTCCATTTATTGACGATGCAATGTGGTCAAATATGACTGCAATAAATGCCTAAAAAGAATTGTGGCCAGTCTGCCTTTGCCGACAAATCAAAGCACAAAAATGGTCGCAATTCAGACGCTTCAAATGTCTGAAATTGAGACATAAATAAGTGTCTTAAAAAAAAAAAAAAAAGTGTCTGTATTTTTAACCATTTGTTTCAGACATTTCACTTTACAGTGTACCACAACTTAAAACACATTTCCAGTAATTATTGTTCTTAGACAGTACTAAAATCAAATTCTTTTGTGTGCCCCTGTAAATGAACGATGAATGTTATGCACACCCTATTCTATAGAGCCTCTTGTAGTACACCTCAGTAATATATATA
The DNA here is from genome assembly GCA_963931845.1 of Maratus michaelseni. Taxonomy (NCBI): domain Eukaryota; kingdom Metazoa; phylum Arthropoda; class Arachnida; order Araneae; family Salticidae; genus Maratus; species Maratus michaelseni. Next base: position 32,042,181 of record OZ007599.1, read on the forward strand.
TATATCAATTTAAATGTGTTTTGAATCGAGTAACATCATTAAAATACACTGAAATCTATCTTTCCCCGCATATACCTTAATGTAACAAAATTATTTTGAGTGTCCCTGTAAATGAAGTATAAACTCTACATACTTCATTTTCGATACCGAACATGCCATAGTAAACCTCATTAACCTATATCAATTGCGTGGTAATCTGGCTACATTTACGCGAATTAGATTACAGAGACAAACCGAATTGATAAAAGTTTTGAATTATGTTGGAAATTGTTAATAACAAGGTAAAGTCACTATCACAAAGATTCTAAGAATAATGCATATTACGAATACATTATCTATATTAAAATTGTTATTATTATTATTATTTTGCATTGCACAATCATGGGGGCCAAATGATAGATTTAATCTTGAAAATCTATTTTTTACCATTGTACCTCACATATAAACTTCAATGTATTCAGAATTTTTAATAACACTATATGATAAATATGATTAATGCAATACTTTTATTAGAGGCTACTTTTTAAAAACGCTAAGGAAAAAAAAAAAAAAAAACTAGTCGGATGTGCCAATTTCAAAACTTTTTTCAATTACGTTAAAACTAATTAGAGCCAACTTATGTCACAGTCTAACAGAATATGAAGTTTGATGAAATTCTGTGCATTAAATCTTGAGATATGACTATCACTATATAATCGAGTAAATCCTACAAAATTAAGCATAGAAGCACCACCTGTAGGGCTATTTACACCAAAACCTAATCAGCAACAACTTATATCAACGTCTAACGGAATCTGAAGTTTGTTAAAAATCTGTGCATTAGTTCTTGAGGTAAGATAATGCTGAAATCGTTAAAAATACAGCATAGCAGCGCCACTTGTTGGGCGATTTTCACCAAAAACTAATCAGCTCTATTTACATCAAGATCTAACTGAATATAAAGTTTTATTAAATTCCATGCGTTATTTCTACAGATAGAGAGCCCACAAAATTTTTTGTCACATACAGACAGACAGACATTTTCTAAGAACAGTCAAATCATGTTCAGGACCTTCTTAAACGTACAAATCCATCAAAAACCAAAGTCGAAAATTTTTATGAATCCAATACTTTCTTCTTGTAAAGATAAAAGAACGTAAAAAAGACTACGTAATAACTTTTACCACAAAGATTTTAACAATAATGAATCAAAACAAATAAAATATTTTAAAATAAATGTTTTTTTTTTTTCATTATATCATGCTGACGAAACCAATGTTTTCATCGTTAAAGTCTAGTTTCTGGGAAAATGTCCCACTTGCCCATACAAAGATGCCGAATATTCGAAATCGATTAATTTTTTCAAGTAAGTTGAAATCCAAAGTGACTATTTTCTGACGCTAAACTATATACAGTGTGATGGTATAGGAACATTATCTTAATTCATGATGAAAGGATTAAAGTAATCCCAGAATAAGAGAAGTGACTGGTTTTGATTGACACCTATTGTAAGAGGATTATCCTAGCGAGAAGATCTCTTTTTTCAATTTCAAGTAAGAGTGAAAGACATTTCATGCTTTGTATAGCCTTTCTAAATGTGTGGACTTTTTCTATAAGAAGATTATCTGAAGTGGTTTAAAATATGCCAGGAAGGTATTCGTAGGAATAGTGTGACAAAAGAAATTGATTTTGAAGAACTCAGAGATTGGAAGAGGGAGGAGAAAGGAAGAAGGGTGTGTCAATCAAGTAGGATTGGAGGTATTATGCATTCCGGAAGGGATGCATTTTTTCCCCTTTGATTGACAGACATGTTTTTGTGTTGTAGGTAGACGGACCTGAGTTCTGCAGATAAGAAAAGTGGGACTTCCTTGGATGTATGGGACAGTCTTGTAATGTCATCCAAAATTTGACTATATTGTTTTTAAAAATGTTATTTCTTAAATAAAGCTTTTTCGTTTGATACGAACTCATACGTTTTAATTATATGTATGTGACCACGACACCACATATTGAATAAATATTTGACAAAGCTGATTACATAGTTCAATATTACGCACTCTAGGATTCCATATTTTAAATTTTAAAATAAGTCAACTATTAGAAATTTAGTAAAGTTCTCTTTGCAAATTTACTTTGCAGGGGAGGGAGGAGGATCTTCAAAATCCGTGTTTCCCACTACATGAGAAAAAAAAAAGCTTGTTATCAACCCATAGACACGCACTCTGTCCCTGTCCCGACCACGTACTTACGGTTACTTACAGCGCGCACATACTGGATCTTTAAATGTGATGGTTTTGGACCATCATCTTAATTCATGATCAAAGGATTAAAGTAATCCCAGAATAAGAGAAGTGATGGGTCTTGATTGACACCTATTGTAAGAGGATTATCCTAGCGAGAATTATCCTTTGGATTATGCTTTGTTCATTTCAAGTAAACGTGACTTGAAATGAAAGACTTTTCATGCTTTGTAGGGCCTTTCTAATTTTGTGTGGACTTTATCCATTAGAAGATTATCTGAAGGGGTTTAAAATGTGCCAGGAAGGTATTCGTAGGAATAGTGTGACAAAAGAAATGGATTTTGAAGAACTCAGAGATTAGAAGAGTGAGAAGAAAGGAAGAAGGGTGTGTCAATCAAATAGGATCGGAGGTATTATGCATACCGGAAGGGATTCAGTTTTTCGCCGTGAAAGTTTTGTACGTGAAAGTCTTGTAATGTTATCCAAAATTTGACTATATTGTTTTTACAATTGTTATTTCTTAAATAAAGCTTTTTCGTTTGATACGAACTCATACGTTTTAATTATATGTATGTGACCACGACACCACATATTGAATAAATATTTGACAAAGCTGATTACATAGTTCAATATTACGCACTCTAGGATTCCATATTTTAAATTATAAAATAAGTCGACTATTAGAAATTTAGTAAAGTTCTCTTTGCAAATTTACTTTGCAGGGGAGGGAGGAGGATCTTCAAAATCCGTGTTTCCCACTACATGAGAAAAAAAAAAGCTTGTTTTCAACCCATGGACACGCACTCTGTCCCTGTCCCGACCACGTACTTACGGTTACTTACAGCGCGCACATACTGGATCTTTAAATGTGATGGTTTTGGACCCACCATTTCCACGTAGACCACCTTCTTTTTACATATAGTTTTACTTGTGCTACAGTAGTGTATATTTATATGTAATGTATTTATTGTATACATTTCTTAATCCTGAACACTAAACAAACATTATTCCAAATTAATTAATTTGCACTATATATTTCTACATTAAAAAAAACGTTTTTGCATTGAGGAAAAAAATAGATTACTAGGACTTCCCTCAAAGGGATTAGTCTGAGTGATATTGCTGAGAACATAGGGTTAACAATTACAATATAAAGAAAAAGAGCAAATTAAATGATAGAATTACAAAATATCATATATAAATTCACTGTTAAAAAATAGAAAATAAGTACCGTTCATCAGATGTGTTGTCATATTTTTTTTTAACTTGTGGCAAATAATCTCATTTTCTTAAGCGCGTATTGCGCAAAACTTGGAAAAAAAACCGCAAGATCTTTTAAAACGCCAAGCTCTTTAAAGTTACGTAATTGGATTTGCAGCCAATAGATTATTCTATCAAGCGTGGCTTAACGCAAATTTAATTTCATTGTTGCACCTTTTTTTGTGTGTGAATTTAAAAATTTTCTTCCTTGATTATATATCTATTATTTGTATAACTGTTTATAGAAACTCTTACACTTCAAACCACATTGATAGCATGCTTTGCTACAAACCAGATTGCAAAACTATAGTCTAAATTACTATTAAAGCATACAAAAAATCTTTCGATGACTTCTGTAATATAACTTTTACATTAAATCTCCATATCGGCAAAATTGAAAAATTATATATATTACAAAGTTAAGCTTAACAGATACTTCTTGATTATTCTCTAGGTGGCTCTGCCCCCTGCGCCTTTAATGCGCCTTTACTGCGCCAATCCGCAGTCTTTTCTTTTGCCTGTCTGTCTGTCTCTCCACAATTTGTCTGTTTCCCTATCCGTTCTTCTGCCCGTCTCTCTAACCGATTGTCTATCTCTCTACATGTCTCGCTACCTGTCTCTATATTTCTCTACCGGTCTCGCTACCTGTCTCTATATTTCTCTACCGGTCTCGCTACCCGCCAATCTATTTCTCTAACCGTCTGTCTATCCGTCTAACTACTTGTATGTCTAGCCGTGTCTCTATTCACTTCGCTACCCATTTATCTATCTGTCTCTCTACCCGTCTGGCTATACGCCTCTCTACCCATCTTCTTACCCATCTCGGTACCCATCTACTGTCTCTCTACTCGTCTGTATACCCGTCTCACTATCCGTCTGTTTTTGTACCCGACTCTTTTCCCGTCTCGCTACCAATCTCATTACCCGTCAGTCACTCGTCTCTGTACTCATCTCTCTACTCGTCTCTTTATCTACCACGCTATGCGTCTCGCAACATTTCTCGCTACATTCCTATCTACCGATGTCGCTACCCGTCTCGTGACCCATCTCGCTACCCCTCTGTCAACCCTCTTTTTAGGTGCGTTCGTAATTATATAAATACGTAGCACCTATTGTCGTCGCTTGGTCCGTCCGTCCGTCTGTCTATCCGTCCGTCCGCATATAACAACGCAAAAACTACCTAACCGAATGGTTTGAAATTTAAGATATATTATCTTTGCAGAATTTTGTCGAGACATTTCAACTTTTATAAAAATCGAATAAAAACTTTAGGCGATATTAATAAAAAATTTTATTAAGAAATTTGAATTTTTTTTTAAATCGGTGCTTTTTTGTTATAGGAGCTTCCGAAGTTTTATCGTCAAGCGACCGAGATACTTATTTTATTACAAAAATGAATCTGCAGACGATAGAATTCATTTCACAGAATTAAAAATCATCAAGATCTGAATATTTATATAGCTAGCTAGAGTACGAACGCACCTCATTTGTCACGTTTGACGTACAATTTCCAACTTGTTACCTTTCTCTCTAGCCGTCTGTCTATTCGTTTCGCTACCCGTCAGCCTACCTATGTCGCTACTCATCTCTCTACCCATCTCACTACCCGTCTGTCTACCCGTTTGTTTACTCGTCTTTCTACCTCTCGCCACCTCTTCCCAATATTTAAACAATTCATTTAATATACAGAAGCTGTTTATCAGTTAATAAATGCAAACAGAAGTAATTTATCTAATAAGTGTAATCAGAAGCAATTTTTTTAAAAATACATACATAAACCTGAATAATAATTCACCAGTTTTGTGTTCATAGTTGTTTATATCATTTGACAGTAAATCTCAGCTTCTTAAACCTGAATTGTCTCAAGCTTTTTAAAAAAACCACAAGGTCTGTATAACTGCAAAGTACCCTGAGGGCTATATTAGCTACATGTTATTAAGTTAAGTGAAAGTTTCGTTATCGCGTTTGCAGCCAATTGCTTATGTCAGAAAGCGTGGCTTAACGCCATTTTAAATTCATTACTGTAACTTTTTTTTTTTTTAGGGGGGGGGGGGGGTTTCAAATATATACATTTAAATTAAAATTTTTGCCTCCATGCCATTAGTGTTGTTTGTATTATTAACTAATACCTTGTAGACCGAGCTTAGGAGAAACTTTCGTAATTGAGCCCAAAGCCAATCGGAGCATTTAATATCATTATTGTAACTCTTATAGAGTTAAAACAATATTGTTGCTAGCTTTACTTTTGTTTGAGACCAGCCTTGCCTGTGTATCTGAATGGGGGGAAAGTTTCGTATCCTATGTCGGTTGGCGAAAAAAATTTTAAATGGTGCCAAAAGTTAGTTTTAGCATCTTACAAAATTTTTCTAGAGAGCGGTAAAACATGTTTTTCAAATATTTACAAACATACATTTATTAAAGCATGTTTTTGCGCCATCTTAAAAATTTAAGCATGATGCTAAAATAAAATTTTATCGCAATATTCGATATTTTAATAAGTAATGAAAATACATAAACAAACTTATTTAACAAACCTAAGAGGCATTTTTGTGATAAATAATTGTTATTGTCAGGGAAGTAAATTGTAAACAATTAATAAACGGCTAGTAAATAATAAATAGCATTTAAAATCTAAAAATGGAGAAGTGGTCCGTATAAAAATGCAAAACATAACATTATACGCTTGATATATGTAAATCTTTTTTTATTTTTTTAATATTTCCGAAGGCACAGATAAAAAGGTAAAAATCTCTTTTCCAAATGCCAAATAGAAAATATACAAAATAGAATGCCAAATATACAAAATAGAAAAATATCTGCAAAAAAATATATTTACATAATACTACATCTGCCAAAAAATAAGATTTAGAAAAAGTAAGCCAAATCCTGCAGATCCCAACAATCACATCGTAAAACTTATCACCAAAACAGAATTCGCCAAATCTTACGGCACAGGAGATGGATTTTTCCCTCTGAATGCAGAATATTAGTTTTTTTTTCTTTGTACGATGGGTGATTATAATATAACTAGCCGCCACTGGCGACCAGTTTGGTCTCCCTTAAATGTATGTTAAACATTGCAACACGTTACATTTATTCATAATTTAATTTTCCCTTAATCCTTCGCCAAATCGGAAGATTCTAATAGACAAATCATGAACTTTTACGATCATGGTAGCATTTCGCATATTTTTTGGGCACAGGTGTAACATACGCACGTTGGCGCGATTTTCCCCCCGCCAATTTGGCGAAAATTTTTTTATGCAAATTGTTGTTTATTTACTTTTATTTTATTTTTTTTAGTTCTATAAATTATTTTTGATATCTATATCAATATTTATTTACATCAAACTATCATTTATTTATTTTTATTTCCTTTTTTAATTATGAGTAATTTTGTTAACCGGGAGCAGATGATAAATCGCTAAATATTATTCCCATAACCATCATTCATACTACATTAATTTAATTTTAAATTATAAACCTGTCACTCATTTCATTTAAAATACTTAACTTTAATCTAAAATGCTTATATTACATAAATTTAAAATACTTCACACTTTTCATTTAAATAGAAAATAAATAAATAAATAAGAAATAATATCATAAATCAAAACATTTGATTTCAAAATCAAAGTATCGTTTCTAATTTGTACACGCGATAAATAAAATCTGCATTAGCGATTTTAAAAATGCTAAAAATTTGATTCATTAAATATTATTACATGAGTTCAATTTACGTCAAGAAAAGGTCCAGAAGGAAGTTGAGTTGTATAGCACATAATTATGGTCTTATGGTAAACTTTGATTGTCTCACTGGTGCGAATTATTTTTTTGACGCGAGGTAGCGGTCCAAAAATTCATTCGCGGAGAACTTGCTTTGCGAATGATTACTTCCATGATTTAATATTTTAAATGTTCACGACGAATCAATCTTTTTTTTTGTTTACTTTCATGAATAGAGAATTTGAACTGTGAACCAAATTTCGACTGAAGTTATTGCAGAATATATACATAATTGAACGTAAGTCATCTCTCAAATATTAATTTATTTTGAACGATCTTTCTTAAAATGTAACTTTTGTGCAGTTTTGTTCGAAAAAATAATTTTGAATAAAAATGGCCGCCTCGCCTGGCATATGAAAAAGTGAAACGGCCATCCCGGAACTGTTGATGACAGTCACATGACTTACGCTTTTATTTTAGAAGATTGTTTCATTTCACATACTACATACCGTTTGATATATTGGTACATTTATGTTATCCTGGCGCAGTTGATAAATCGCCAAATATTGTTCCTATAACATTTTCATATTGAATTCATTTCATTTAAATATAAACCTTTTACTCATTTAATTTAAGATACATGCCTTTCATTAATCCCATTTAAAATGCTAAAAAGAGAGAGAAAAAAAAAACAAACAAATAATGCCATAAATCGAAACCTTTTATTTAAACACCAAAGAATTTTTTTTTTTTTTAATTTACACAAGCAAAATAAAAAAAGCTGCTATTGCTGAGATTTGCGCCAAATTTCTAATACCAAGTCTACCAAGTTATTGCGGAGTTTTTCTTTCAAACAGAAAAAAATCCAGATTAATTTTCGATTTCTACTAAATTGAAATATATTTTATTGTGCTGAATATTAGTGCGTGCATATTTTTTTGCTCCATGTACTCCATGAACTTTTCAATTCCGATTGTCTACGAAAATCTCCCACCGGTGAAAATGACGTACGCACAAAATTTTCGTGACGTATGTACTTTAATTGTGCTTTTTTATCTATTTTTTTAATATAATTTCCAAACGGTTTGACATTTATTCTTGGTAATAAATAGACGTCGTTGTCACCTTTATAGGTACTTGCTGTAAAAATTTGAACGAAATCCGTTAAATATTTTTTGAGTTATGCTTGACGAAAGGTTTTAATATCCATCGTAGCTATATATGGGGCAAAGTAATAGTATGAGTCTTCGTTGCACTCAGACAATTAGAAAAAAATCCTTTTTTTTTTCTTTTTCTTTTTTTTTGTTGTTGAGAATTTGGAATTGTTGTATTTTTAGGGTTTCGTTCATCTCTTTCAACGAATACTTTCAACGAATGTTTTCTTTATGTCCTTTTTTTTTGGGGGGGGGGGGAGAGAAAAATTATTGTATTTAGAGCAATTTTTTTAAAAACATTTTTCTCCGCTTGGAATTTGCATTTTTTATCCCTATCATTCTACCTTTTTTAGGGTTTCGTTCATCTCACGAAACCCTATTACTCCCGCTCCTTTGTCTGTCCGTCACAGAGCCATTCTCGAAAACTGTGTTACTTACAGAGTTGAAACTTTGTGTATAAAAAAGAATATCAGCTGTGAATGGCCCAAAATATTAAAATTTGAAAAATTCGTATTATTTTAATAAATAGAGATAAAAACCAAAATTCTAACAGCCTTGTACCATTAAATTTAAATATTTTTCGTTATAGCCGATGCCAAAAATTAAAAATCAACGATGAAAATCTTCCCACAATAATTATTTTTCTATCAGACGATTTCCACGTGAACAATGAAAATGAAATAAAAAGTTTCACCAATTGAAAAAAAAAATATTAATATGAAATAAAATTGATTGACGTCATAGTGGTAATAAAACATAAGACGGAAAGATTTCTCAAAAATACAAGGAGTATGAGTATGTATATGTGCACAAAACAGATTAATATCATGTCATTAGACAATTAAAAAGAAAATCTAACGTCATATCGGAAGTTTAACGGATTATTCAAATGTTTCAGAATAATACAAAGCGTGTATCAATATGAGTAATAGAGAATAGTAAATATATGAGTTTGATTATCATATTGAATCATGATAAAAATCCGATTATGGAAATATTCGTATATTTTAACATTTTGAAGGTATACATACAACATGTTTAATTTTGAAATATATATTTTTTAAATATCGCATTTAGTCAGCAAGACAGATATTACAGTGAGAGAATATAATAGCGGGCTTAGACCGCTATCGGAATGGTTTAAATAATCAAAAAAAAAAAAAAAAAAAAAAAAATAGACCGGTAAATTTTTACTTTAGAAAATACATGACCTGTTTTTTTTTTTTGCTAAATGAAATTTGTTTGAATTTATTAAAGAAAGGATAAAGTGTTTTGAAAGGAATATTAAACGAAACTCTTTGAGCGATCTTCGGTCACACTTACCCACTTGTTTTATTGTTACGTTTTATACTTATCATATAGCTAATAAGGCTTATTGAGATTAAATATTTATCGCAGAAAAAACTGGCAGCAAAAAGTTTTATACCTATATTTCAAAACAGCAATTTTTCCGCATTTGCTGTAAAAATCTATATTTTTTTACATTCTTATATAAGTGTGTTGCGGCCCGCCTAAAGTCACAAATATATGTTTGCGGCCCGCGAGAAAAAAAGGTTGAGTATGGCTGATATAGAGGGTTGTACAAAAGATTTCGAGTACATTTCAATCAATTGGTGGAAATTGCTAAATGCGAATGTTCTAAATGAACTAAATTTTATCATGCTATGTAGGATATATCCAAATCTATTGATCATATACAGGGCAGCACAAATTAATTTGGCTATATTTTTGAGTATGGGAGCGGATTGCTAAAACTGGACTTTTAAATGTGTTATAATGTTTCCTATACTGTTTACTTATATATCTTCTTTCAACTTATTGAACAGTGAAGTTTCGTTACAGTTTTCTGGATGTGTAGGAAAGTGTTTCATAATCTATGCTTCACGCATGAGTTTTAGTTCTTTTTATTATTATTTTTTTACTTAAAATCTATATCTGATGTGCGTATATAGAGCCTTTCTCTGAACTCCCACATTAAAATATCCCGTCCACTAAATTAATTCAAATTTTGTGCAAGAAATGTATACCTTAGCATTAATGTAATTATTGACAGAAAGGGAATTTTTTTTTTTTGTGTGTGTGTGAGGGGGGGGGGGGGAGTTCCGGCTTATTATGATCATGGGTCCATGCTTGCGTTTTCCAAAAGAATAAGCATTAAAGAAATTGAAAAACAACTTTATACAGAAAAAATTTTAAACAAAAATCCAATTATACAATTACTGAAACTTAATGCCGAAAAAACTAATCAGACATGATATTTACAACACATTTCAGTTAATGATGCCTTTTTGGCTCAAGGCATGGGCGATATGGGTGGCCAAAGACGAAAGACAGGAAGTCCCGTCTATTTTGTAAGAAGAATGATGGATTCATCTGTTTGTGAGTTTCCTGTGAAAAGGCACAAAGAGCTCACAATACTTCACACTATAGCAAATGTTTTTCAGCTTGTCAAGAGAAAAAAAACATGGGCATTTTCAGATTTTGAACATTATAAAATTAATATGTTTGTTCTTTTCTGTCGGCTCCCGGGCACTCAAAGCATTTAACCCATTAAGTCCTAGCGGTACCATATGGTACCAGAATAGCAGATATCCATTTTGTTGTTTGTATGCCAGTATTTTTTAAGAAAAAAATTCCGTTTAACTAATGACAGAAACTTCATAATAAAAGGAGACAAAAGTGGCAATTTTGAAAAACTGGTATGAAATGCAATTTTTGCATTTTAAAGAGAAAAATAATTCCTGCCTTTATTGGTTAACAGCATTGTTATAAATGTTCTTTTCTGAATTTTCTCAAAGCAAAGTTTTCAAAGACTACTTTCAATGAATGTTTTCTTTCTGTCCTTTTTTTTTTGAGGGGGGGGGGGGGGGGAGTAAAATTATTGTATTTAGAGCAATTTTTTTAAAAACATTTTTCTCCGCTTGGAATTTGCATTTTTTATCCCTATCATTCTACCTTTTTTAGGGTTTCGTTCATCTCACGAAACCCTATTACTCCCGCTCCGTTGTCTGTCCATCACAGAGCCATTCTCAAAAACTATCTAACTTACAGAGTTGAAACTTTGTGTATAAATCTGAATACCACCTATGAAGAGCTCAAAATATTACAATTTGAAAAATTCGTATTATATTAATAAATAGAGATGAAAAACCAAAATTCTAACAGCTTTTTCCTATTAAATTTAAACATTTTTCTTTATAGCAGATGCCAAAAATTAAAAATCCACGATGAAATTCTTTCCACAATAATTAATTTTCTATCAGACGATTTCCACGTGAACAATGAAAATGAAATAAAAAGTTTCACCAATTGAAAAAAAAAATATTAATATGAAATAAAGATTTTTGACGTCATAGTGGTAGTAAAACAGAAATTTTTCTCAATAATACAAGGAGTATGAGTATGGTGTATGTATACAAAACAGATTAATATCACGTCATTAGAGAATTAAAAAGAAAATCTGACGTCCTATCGGAAGTTTAACGGATTTTCCAAATGTTTCAGAATAATACAAAGCTAGTATCAATATGAGTAATAGAGAATAGTAAATATGAGTTTGAGAAACATATTGAATCGTGATAAAAATCCGATTATGGAAATATTCGCATATTTTAACATTTTGAAGGTGTACAATTTGTTTAATTTTGAAATTATTTTTTTAAGTACCGCATTTAGTCCGTATTACGGGTATTATTATGACAGAATGTAATAGCGGGCTAGTTTAGATATTCGAAAAAACCAAAAATAGACCGGTAAATTTTTACTTTATAAAAAACATGACTTTTTTTTTTCTTTTTTTTTGTTTTTTTTTGCTAAATGAAATTTATTTGAATCTATTAAAGAAAGGATAAAGTGTTTTGAACGGAATATTAAACGAAACCCTCTCAGCCTTATTAAACGAAACCCTTTGCTATCTTCGATTACACTTACCCACTTGTTAATTTTTTTTTACCTAATATTTTAGCTTACAATCCTAATATTTTAGCTTAAACAGTTGTTAAAAAGTTTTATCAAATCTATTTCTTAAAGGAAACTTCATTGTAATGCAATATAGTTTACACGAGTAACTGGGAACAAATTTAGAAATTTGCTAAAACCTGTCAGACATAAGTCTCATATTTAGATATTAGATTATTATTTTTTATTTACCATTTCTCTAACATAATTTTTTTTTCTAAGAACGAATTTTTTTTTTTTTTTTTTTTTTTTTTTTTTTTTTTCACGCCATACTTGAAATAAAAAATTATAAAAACTGCTTTTTAACTACAGAAGAATTCCCTATGATACAATTGCCTTATCTAAAGATTGTGGCGAGAATTTTAATAAGATTTGCATATTGGAAATAAAAAGAAAGTTTTTCGTATGATGTAGAAAAATTCTTCTATAAAATGTTTTATTTCAATCATCGATATCTAAGAAACAGATGCTTCTTTAAACGTCTTGCTTGTACACTGGTGTCCATAAATTAAGGAGCAGTGACCAATTTCAGACGTTTCGTCAAATATCTTACTGAAATTCGTGAGGAAATGCCCGAAATGTCCTTGAACTTTGAGGATGTAAAGAACATGTTTCACTTCATGTTTTTCAGTGAAGATTTTGTCGCGAGGACAATTAGGGGGAAAAGAATAATAATTGAAAAATAAGTCCCATATAATCCTATGGGACCTATTCCTTAATTTCTCAATTATTGCTGTAACTTGAGTTTTCACGATATTTCACTGGTCTTTTTATATGCGTTGCTCTGCAGTATTGACTATCAAATCATGATAAAAAAAAATCTTTGCTGTAGTTCGCGCATGCGCAGTTAAGTTTCATTTCATAAAAATACCTGTAGCTCATCAGATATTTAATAAATAAATATTTTAATCACAGTATACTATTTCTACTATTTTTTGTCAAGTTTTTGGAAAGCGGTGTTAAATTCGGCTGAAAACTCTGCATGCTATAAGAAAAAACTTTTGAAGGTTTCACAGAAACGTTAACATCTTCACGAATATACGTGCTATAGTTACAGAAATGCACACAAATGTTGAACAGGACCTAAACAGTCATTTGCTACACTGACAGGCCATTTTTACCATTTTCTGTAACTTGGGTGATCGAAAATATTATCTTATTGTTAAAATTATTAATCCCCCCCCCCCCCCTAATTGTCCTCGCGGCAAAATCTTCATTGAGAAACATGAAGTGAAACATGTTCTTTACATCCTCAAAGTTCAAGGGCATTCCGGGCATTTCCTCACGAGTTTCAGTAAAATATTCGACGAAACGTCTGAAATTGGTCACTGCCCCTTAATATCTGGACATCAGTGTACTTTTCTGTTCTCCAAAAACAGCTTAAATTAGGCATGCTGTAGACAAAATATATTTTATGGGAATTTTTTTAAAAGAAATATTTAAGATTAAATTATTACAGTATCAAACAGCAAAAGAAAATTTAGGTTAACATGAGTTTCATTAGCATTTTTATAAAATGAGGGAAATTTTTCGAATACTTATAAAAAAAATCTATTTTATTTTTCAAACATATTTTGGTTTCAGGAGGGTAGAGGGGCTGAACAGCTGCTATACAAATATATAAGTGTTAGGAATTAAAAAAATTGTTCACTTAATAGAGGTGTCTGCTTTTCGGGAATGTCAGTTATTAAGTTCTTATTGTATATAGATTTTAAACCTTAAAACATATTTTGGACATTCCTTCTAAAAATTTGATCAACCCAACCCGAAACCAATTATTACCCGATACAATGAATGTCAACCCGACATGAACCCGACCCTCAACTCATCAAGTCATCGTAATCATTGTCTTTAAAAAAAAAAAAAAAAAAAAAAAAAAACTTTACAAGATACTGCAACTTTGCAGTAAAATGGAAAATGCAATTTGTTTGTCGTTATCAGGAAAATGATGCCTGTCGATTACAAGCTTATACGAGGGGGGAAAAAATTCGAATTCTGATTGTTATACGTGTATAAAGGTCCGAACACGATAAGACTGCTTTCAAAAAATGTCTGTCTGTGACAAAAATTTTGTGGGCGCTCTATGAATGCACGAAATTTAATAAAACTTTATATTCAATTAGACCTGGATAATACTTGTTGCTGACTAGTTTGCGTTGTAAGTCACCCAACAGGGGGCGCTGCACCACGATCTGATACGCCACAGCACACTGCTCCAAATCTTTAAAACTAGTATGTTTTGTGACAATCACAAAACTTTCTTTTATAAAAATCAAATCGTCTGCTTTAAACCAAAATTTAATGACAAATTATTCGTTGTTGAGATACAGCTATCGCAGAAATCATGAAAAACAGAGCATAGCAGCGACACCTGTTGGGCAGTTTACAACAAAACCTAAGAAGCATCTTTTTATGTCAAGGTGTAACAGAATTAAAAGTTTGGGTGACATTCCAGGATCATGAGATATAAGTAGCGTGATAATGCAGCATATCAGTGCCACCTGCTGGGCGATATATTGCCCAAATTTAGTCAGCAGAAATTTATGTCAAGGTCTTGCAGAATCTTAACTTTGGGCGCCTGTTATTTAAATTTTCGCGTGGGTGAGGGATGACGGGAAGAGTGGTCGTTCATGGAGGTTGCAAAAGTCAATTAAAGAAATAAAAGATTAATATCTCCAATTATTAATTTGCCCCACCAGTGGCTGAGAGGTTATGCTCTCGAAGCTGGTAGACGGGAGGTGCTGGGTTCGAACCCAATCGTGCCCGTCGGCCTAATCGTTCGGAGTTTCCGTGGTTTTCTTCGAGCTGTGGATTTATCCATGCGTAAATACGGGTTAAAGACCCCCTTAGAAAGACCCCCACGAAGGGCACTCCCCTGGGCCTATATCCCAAGTGCAGATAATTGGCCGTCAATAATCAACCCAACCCAATTTTAAATTTTCAATAGGGGTAGCGCTCCTGAAAATTTCCAAAGAGGGCACATGTGTCCTTTGAAAAAAAAACAAGAAAGAAAAATCATAGATTATGAAACACTTTCCAACGCATCCAGAAACCTGTAACTAAACTTCAGGGTTAAATATTAAGGTCAAAGAAGATATGTAAGTAAACAGTACAGGAAACATATAACACATTTAAAAGTCTTTTTTTAGGAATTACCTTCCATAGTAAAAAATGTAGTCGAATTATTTTGTGAAGCCCTGTATATAATCTATAGATTTGGATATATCCTACATAGCATGATAAAATTTAGTTAATTTAGAAAATTTCGCATTTAGCAATTTTCGATAATCAATCGAAATGTACTCGAAATCTTGTACAACCCTGTATATTATCAAAAGACTTTTGTAAACACCCCATATTAAGCCTAATTTAATTCAGGTAAAAAACTAATAAGGCAAATGAAAACAGATTTTAAGAAATTATCAACCATAAACGACAATGTACCCTGCTGTTCTTTGTTTAGCCTTGTATGTATATGAATTTATTTATAGTCCACAGGTATACTAAATTTTGTTCAGCAAGAAAATATGTATTACAATTAAAAATACCCTTAAGCAATTCATTACCGTAGTCAGTAATACCTACGAATTCTTTTGTGTAGTATATGATCAACAGAATTTTTACTATGCAAAAATTTTGTTAAACTTAAAAAGGCAAACCAAAGTTAAAGTTGAAAGCGCATTTATCACACATAGACTGTAATTACCGCACGGAGACTGAAATCGAATTATTTTGTACGTCCCTGTAAATGATACACGCAATGTACACCATACTTTTTTTTATTCACCTCAGTAATGCATATAAATTACCTTATGTTTGAAATAGTGAAATATCATTAAATTACATTGCAAACAATTTTTCACCATAGAACATTGTATACCAGAAATCTTTTGTTTGACCCTGTAAAGGAATAATAAAGTCTTTGCACCCCATACTTTACAAAAAGCATGTTTGAGTGCACTTCATAGTTGTACAACAATATCATCATGTTTTAAATGGCGTAACATAATCAAAATGCAATTGAAAAGATTTATTCCCATTGACTATAATGTAACAAAATAAGTTTAAATGGCCCTGTAAATTAACTATAAGTGCTACACACTTCATTTTCAACAGGGATCATGCTATAATAAACGGCGCAATAACATACAAAAATTTCAGGGAAATCCGATTAAATTGACGAGAATAAGAGCACGGACAGACGCAAGACAAACCGAAGTGATAAACACTTTCCAACTAGATAAGTGTTAAAAATAATAAACTTTAAAATAATGACTAGCTGACCCCCGCCCGGCGTTGCCCGGGCCCGTAATAATAAATTTAAAAAAAAGCGTCAAGTTTTTATGATTTTATATATTTAATCCGATTTTGTATGAAATTATATTTTAAAATGAAAAATTCGCGAAAAAATATTGATATTGAGTGATAAAAGTGCTCATTTTCTTGTTTTTGTTTACTTAGGGTCGTTTCATAGTTTTAAAATAAAAAGTTATTTTTGTCCGAACTCTTTGAAATCTTTATTGGTTACTAGCCGGTCGTTTCCGAGTGGGGCCCAGATACATAGTGCAGCGTACCGCCCTGATTTCGCTTGGGGACCAGAAAGTGCATTTTATATACAACCAGAGAAATATAAATAAAATACTTTAAATCAAAAGTATACGAAAAAAACTAATAAGAATATAAAAAAGCACTTAAATAAAGATTTCGCGACATAATTTTTTTTTCATGAGCATTCGGACAAAATACTACTGGACCCTAACCATGAATATCTAGGGTCGGGGCTCAAGTAGTACTTTGTATCTGGGCCCCACTTGGAAGCGACCGGCTAGTATATAATAAAAAATCAGCAATAGTTCTGTTTTTCGTCTATAATTTTCCGCAATCGGGTTCATAGCCGATGTTGCCCACAAACTCGCTAGCTCTAAAATACATGATTAACTACATTTTTTTTTTTTTTTTGACTTGTAAAGCGGAGTTTCACATTTTTACTTAAAAATGCTGCTGAGATATGGCACAATTACCTAAAATTTTCGACACACAGTGTAACCCCCTTGATGGATTATTATCTAAAATTGCTGAAATACATAGTTACCTATTTTCTAGTACATTTGTTATCCTAAATTTCACGCATCTACCTATTACTGAGATATTGCAAAATAACATAGAAAATCCGACTCCCATTTAACTCTCTTTAGGGGCGGAATTTCTAAAATCTCGGAAATACATGTTGAACTATTTTTTAGTAGATTTGTTATCCTCAATCTGTGATTTCAAGCTCATAACTAAAAATGCTGCGAACATTCGAAATGACCTAAATTTTAGACTCCCATTTAGCCCCCCCCCCCTCCTTAATGGGGGAATTTCTAAATTCGCTGAAATACGTGTTTAACTATTTTTTCAGTAGATTTGTTATCCTGAGTTTCATGATTCTACGGTAGAATCATGTTCCCGCTAGGCTTGTAGTGTCCCCGCTAGGCTTTTTCTGAAGGGCGCTGCGCCCTGCCCTTTTTAAAATCGACAAAATGCGCCCTACCCTTTTTTTACCCCCCCCCCTTTGACCCCCCCTTCCAGCTAAAGTAATTACGTAAACTTTTCTCCTTTGCATTTCGTGGGTGGTCAGAAGTAGGGATGGCTCAAAACAGAGAGGAAAATAAGATACTCTCTGGACAATTGCATTGTTATGTATCTACTTATGTATCTGGCCCTGTTCCTTGCATTGAGATGCTCTTTCTGATATCCGATTCTCTGTTACTTTTCTTCCCACAACAGGATGGCAAGAATTGGCGTCAGTTGTACTGGTCTCAGCATACAGTAGACAAACGAGCAAAGAAAAAGTTATTTCAAATAGCGAGGTGGCGACGCTTTCATTCCCACCTACAGCATAAAAATCCTGGAATACATTTCCTTCTGTATTATTTTATTCAGCAGATGTTAAAAAAAAAAAAAAAAAAAAAAAAAAAAAAAGACGAAAATACCATGTGAAAGTAATTTAATTTGGACCTTACATAGGTTTTTTAAAAAAGAAAGAAAGAAAAAACGAACACGAGGAAGATAGATAAGGTAAATAGATAATTTAAAATAGAGGTATCCAACCTTTTGGCTGTCTCTAAAAGAAATAAATTAAAATAAAAAACAGTCTTTGGCCACACAAAGAAAGCATTAAAGTACTAATTAATGTGTGATCAGACCCGGCATTCTCCTTAAAGGGGTTCTGGAGCAAGAAACATTTTCAGGGCCCTACATTTATATATATATATATATATATATAAATGGTTTTTAGAGTTGTGGGGGGGGGGGGGAGCTTTACAAGCGCAAACATCCCAAAATTTGAGATTTTATGCTTTTATTGGTTAAAAGGTGCAACACCCTTTGCCTCGCATTGCCTCCGGAACTCTGCAATGCCCCCCCCCCCCCGGAGCCACAGAAATCCCTTCCGGAGAAAAGTGTCTGAATTGAACACTGAGCAGAACCCAACCCCCGAAAACCAAACCTCCACACACACACACAAATAGAAACAATCTAGAAGCAGAAATATGAGTAGTAATTTAATTCAATCCGTAATAATTACTGATGCCGAAAATGAGGCTCTGTATTATTATTCAGCAATTAAGAAAAAAATTCATAACTTCGTCAATTCACAAGATATCAAATCCGCTAAAATTTATTATAAATCCTCTTAATATTGTCTACAACTTTTATATTTACAAGTTTTTAATAGGACCAACCCTTACAAAAAAAAAAAAAAAAAAAAAAAAAAAAAAAAAAAAAAAATCCTTGTTGGCTCTGCCTACAGACACAGGTAGATTTCGAAGTGGGCGGTCCCAACCGCCGCATCATGGCAAAAAGGTCATTTCTTCTGCAATTCCCAATAAACAGGCGCCCATGGTCTGCATCTTCGAAATCTACCTGTGCCTGTAGGCCGAGCCGTCAGGGTTTTTTTTTTATACAGATTAACATCTATATTTATATGTACATTTATACGTTGTAACATGAAAGTAATGTTAATATTTTTTTTAGATTTGTGAAAATCATGTTATTATTTACATCATGGGATTCATCAACTGGTTAAGATATTTTAAAAATACAATAATAATAATAAGTATCTTAATTAGTCTTCAATTTTATTTTTAATTAAAAAGGTTGAAGAAATATTTTATTTATAATAAATTTTTGAACCAGTAAATTAAAATATATTTATCATGTTCGTGATATAAATTTTTTTTTAAAGTTTCCTAAATTTTAAATAAATTAAAATACATTTAGCAATGGTAATGACTTCATATTTTTGATAAGTGTATACAAATTACAAATATTTATATACACAAAAATATTATTTTTTTAGACTTGTGAAAGTGATGTTTACCTTATTTTTAAGCATCAGGGAATTTATCAATTTCTTAACAGGGTTCGTGTTCATATGACCCTGAAAAGTTCTTAATTTTTTTCAAAAGTAATTTTTGCTCCTTAAAGATCCCTTTTTACACAAAATCTGCAAAAAATTCTCTGCATTTGATTTTCTATTATTTCTTAATTAGGGGTTATAACTTTCTACATTTTAGCAGATTTCTGATATTTTTAAAAAATATATCTAAATTATCCCTTTGCTCATCTGTAATTTTGTTTTCCCCTTTTTAACCAGCCCCACAATTCAGCTAAATGTTTCTAATTTCTTATTCTGTAATTTTTTTTCTGCTTTTTTTATTTTATTTGTTATTTAATTGTTAAATATTTATTGAATGGTTGATTATAATTAATCATTTAAATCCACCCCCCCTCCCAATCCAAAATTGTCGTTTCCTCATTCAAACCTCCCCCCTCCCCTCAAAATCTTAAGAATTTGAACTCCAAGTTGCATACGGTACATGAAAGACCTTCAATTTTACAAAAGTAATTTTTGGCCCCTGAAAGTCATTTTTATGCAAAATCTACAAGTCCTTAATTTTATTTACTCTCCTATTACTTCTTAATCAGGGATAAAATCCATCCTTAATTTCAGTGAATTTAAGATTTTTTAAATAATAATGTATCTAAATTCCACTTTCCCGAAATGTTGCTTCCCCCTTTTTTTTCTCCTCAAACATTTCTGCTTTATTTGTTACTTTATTGTAATAATAATTGACCACATATGTATATTTTTTAAATTTATCTAAATTCCTCCTTTTTAAATGTTTACTTCCTTCTTTTTGCACCCCTCCTCCCCCTCACACTGTATGCAAAACTTAAAAGTCTTTAAAAGTCTTTAAAACTCTAATTATTTTCTGTTCTATTTATTATTTAATTCTAACAATAAATAATTGATTATAAAAAATTCTTTATTTTAGTTAGTTTTTATTATATAATTACAATTAATATAAATATGTATATACATATGGCAGAATCACAATATTAAGTGTCAAAATAGAAATTAAATTTAATTAATGAATTAATATTTGAAAAAACTGTATTAACATAAAGTGTCAACCACTACAAGTTTAAAAAAATGTATTTGAACTTGAGTGGATGAATAAAAAGTATTTTATTAACGATTGAAAATTTGAACAAGATATATAAATATATAGAGGGTGTGAACTAATAGTAGGAATTGAAAAAAAAAAATAGTTTTCATCTTCCGAACTTTCTGGCATTTCATTCGGTTAGAAATATAACTGTATCCAAGCTCTCTTTAAAATTTTGTGAAAAAATAAACATATTTAGTAGTGAAAACATGCGTTCTTTAACAAAAATCTCCAGCTTTCAACAACAGAGAAAAAATATATTAGAAGGTCTATGCTTTCATTGCAATGGTTACACTTTATCCGTTTTTAATCAACCCTTTTCAATCCCCCTAGTCTAAATAGGTGAGGGATAATCAATCAGGTATCCCGTTTCTGAGAACAGAAGACTTAAAAAAAAAAGGTTGAAGCACCCGCAAAGACACGATTTTCGTGTTGAAAATAGAGTGTGAATTTGATAGAATGCGCTTTTTGTTTTAAATATATAAATAACAAACACAGCATAAAAAAAATCCCTGACGGCTCGGCCTACAGGCACAGGTAGATTTCGAAGACGCAGACCATGGGGCGCCTGTTTATTGGGAATTGCAGAAGAAATGACCTTTTTGCCATGATGCGGCGGTTGGAACCGCCTACTTCGAAACCTAACTTGTTTGCAAGCGGAACCAGCAGGGATTTTTTTTTTTTTTTTTTTTTTTTTTTTTGCTATACGAGTTGGTCCTATAAAAAACTTGTCAATATAAAAGTTTTAGATAATATTAAGAGGATTTATAATAAATTTAAGTGGGTTTGAAATCTTGGGAATTGACGAAGTTATGATTTTTTTCCTTCTAAATACCCCCTTCCCCCCCCCCCCCCTTGGGACAATTTTTAATTATATCAAAAATCTGTCATACATACATTTTCGGCCTTTCTCCTAGAAGTAATAATAACTTCAAACGGATTCGATACGTATCATAATTAAGAAATTATGGTGTTTTTTCTGTTTTCACAAAAAGCACCCCCATCCTCCTCCACTTGGTTCGATTTTGCCCATTAACGAACTTGACCGAGATTTTATGCCCCTTGATTTAATGTATCAGTTTCGAAGAGATCTGTGCAGAATTATTGCAGTTATCGTGTCCATAAAAAAGTGACATAAATAGATAGATAGATATAAAGTTTTGAACTGGGGGTGGTTTTGGGTTCTGGGAGTCATGATCGGTGTAGATCTGTAAAAATGTTCCAGAAATTCCAATATAGGGGAGAATGTAATAGGTAGTATTTCTTACGAAATCTACCTAAAAAGAAGACTTTTAAAGATTTTAAACTTTGTGAGCATGGAGGAGGAGTGGAGAAGTTCAAGAAAGGAGAAGTTTTTTTTTTTTTTTTTTTTTTTTTTTTGTGGGGGTGGGGGTGGGGGTGGGGGGGAATTTACAAATAGCACAAAAATTTAAAGAGTTTTAAAGACTTTAAATTTTATGCATTTGTATGAGGGGTGGGGTGGGGGCAGAGGCGAAAAGCCAAGTTTTTAGAAAATCTCAACAATCAGACTTGCAATAAACTTAAATATGAACTGAAAGAATTATTCTAGGGTTAACCCGAGAAGAAAAAATAAAATTAGAGTCATCACGATTTGAAAATAATATTAAAGGACAACACGAACCCGATGCAGTATTAAACGATCCTGCTATTCAGAGGTTTTACGATGTTTGAATATTATAAGTTATTAATATTATTATATATTTTGTACATTTTTCTATATAAAATATAAAATTGGTATTAGAAATATAATCGTAGATTAATTTTCATAATAGCATTAAAACGTAATTTACTGTCCTTTCATTGCGGGTTCGGGTAGAATTGAGGGTTTAAATATTCGGGTCGGGGTGCGGGTCGCTGAAAATTATTTTTGCGGGTTAGGGTCGGGTTGCGGGTCGCCGAAAACTATTTTTGCGGGTTCGGGTCAAGTAATTTTTTTTTTTTTTTTTTTTTTTTTTTTTTTAAGTCGTTTTCGGGTTGGGTTCACTTCAAATGTAATTTACGGGTTCGGGTCGAGTACAGCCCGACCCATGCAGGACTCTACTTCCGGGTGGGGAGTGAGAGCAAAAAGAAAAAGCAAAATTTCGGAAAGGGGAAATTTAGATTATTTTTTTATGGTCAGAAGTTTACTGAAACGCTGAAGAGTATCATCCCCAGGGTTTGAGAAATGCGGTCGCCAGATCGCCCATGTTTTTTTATCTGGCGCTCAAATTATTTAATCTGGCTTCCTTTTTGCCACAAAACATGCCTTTAAAAATGAGAAGAAACTGTATTTTTTCTCTTATCACTTACTCGTGTGCGGCCAACAGTAATTTTTCTCTTCTCTCGTACTTTTAATGAATGGAAGAACCAAGTTAAAAAGGCATTTTCCATCTCATGCACAGAAAACACCATTATTTTCTGTCCCAGCTAACTAACATGTCACGCGATATGAATGTGGAAGGGGGGGGGATTCAATAAAACAGTAAGAAATAGTGTCAATCCAGCCTCTGTGGCATCTAAAATGGGATACAATGGTAAAAAATGTTTTCGAAAGTTTCAAATCAGATTTTTTGTGTCCAGAATTAAAATTGATTAATCTATCGCATTCACTTATTAAAATTATAACATATAAGTGATTTTAAGTAATTATTTTGAAGTAAATCTATAAAACTGAATTAAAATGTTGAGAATACAACATAATACTAGTTTAGTACTAGTGTAGTTTAGTATTCTAAACTATATAACTAACAATTTTAAACTATGCTTGTTATTATTATTATTTTTTCAGTTAACACATAAAAAAACGTTTGTTTGTTTTTAAAATAAATTTTGGCAGAGGTGGGGATGGGTAATTTATTTTTCTGGCTACCACATTTTATCAAATTTGTAAAGCCCTGCTCATCCCTGATATTAAGAAATAATAAGAGAGTAAAATTGGAGTAATTTTACAGATTTTACACACAAATAAGAAAATTTAAGGACCAAAAACTACCTTTGAAGAATTTAAGGACTTTCAAGGACAGTACGAAGCTTGGATTTAAGAAGAACCTTAATTCATAATGTACAGAGAGAGCAACCTTGAGCCCTCTCCCCCCAAACCCCCAATCTTTCTGCGACAAAAAGGTTTGATCATTTATTTAACAAAATACTGAAAATTATCTGCTAAAAAGTAATTTGTCAATAAATAGTAAATAGCAATTTAAAGTTAGTCCTCATGTCTCAGCCCACAGACATTCTCAGAACACTTTTTGAAGCGTATATGTTATTTATTACATTTGCAGTATCTAAGACTTGAATAAGATTTTTCATTTTTCACATAAATGGGATGCATTTGGCACTGCAGTCGATCGCTTCCTGAGGATGACTTTTCCAAGACGGTCACGTCGCGAAATCGGCTTAAACTGCCGAACTTGACAGCATTTTCTGAATTATCCTTAATCATAAACTGTTGGACTTTTTGTGTGTTCGAGATTCAGAATCACTCAGTTAGACTTCTGGGGTGTTTTAATAGAAATAAAGCTTATTTTTATTTAAGTTACATAAACATAAAACAACCTTTTTCGTCAATATTTTGAAATGTTATTGAAATAAAATTACACAGGTCTTTTTAAGCTAAAAAAATTATAATGCAGATTTAATCAGCATATATCATGTTTTATACAATAAAACATTATTATTAATGGAACCTGTGCATAATGGAAGCTAGGTTGAAATGGGAAATTTCGTTGTCTCAGGGAAATAACGCACTTTCTAAGATAAAAACCTGTCTTAAACGGAATATGTTTCCGGGTTTTATTCCATCTTAGCAAGTTACCTTATATTTTGAAAAAAATTCGTAAATAAACTTCATATATATATATATATATATATATGTATATATATATATATATGTGTGTGTGTGTGTGTATTTTTTTTGAGGGGGGGAGGGGTTAGCCACATCATCCCTCTTGAATACTCCACTGGAATACCACGCCCTTTCTGCAATGCACATGCCCCTGCCACTCGGCGACTGTAGCTGTAAGAGGATAATAACATTCTTTTAACTAAAATAAAAACAATAAAATTTTAAAATTTCGATTAAAATAATTAATTTCCGATTTAAAAAATAAAATCAAACTAATTAAATTCATTATTTAAAATTATGTCTCCCAACATATTTATAAAATGTGAGACATCATAATAAAACTCTATAAATGCAATACAAATATGATTTAGTTAATTATTAAAACCTACTAATTTTTTTATAACAGTTCTGCGGATCAACTAATTAAAAATTTTACGAAATATGAAATTTTAACCATATATATTTACATTTATTTAAAATTTAAGGTAGTACACACATGGGAAATGTGGGTAAAAAAAAAAGGGGGGGGGGTATAGGAGAAAACGTTGATATGATTTGTCAAAGAAATCCTAGAATCTAAAAGGTAAAAAATAATTTCGCCAATAAAGTGATAAGCACGCCAAAATAAATACCTGAAATACAGAGCGTTGATGATATTTTTCCCTTATCCATGAAAAATTCCCTCCTGGAAATTTAACAAGCAGTGCCCCCTACCCCTAGAATATATTTTCAACAAGGCCGTGCTGATCTTAGGTATTATATCTGCATTTTTATATTTTCTAATACATATGATTAATGTTCATTTTTTTTATATCTGAGATTAACGTTTAAAATTTTAGCTTAGATATAATTATATTTTCTTTTCTATTTTTACTTGGTTTAAATCAAACTATTTAATTGTGCAACGCATGTGTCAGGCAAAAATTTTGACAGCACGTGTGTCAGACAAGCTTTTTTTTTTTAAATGCTGTTTTTTTTCTTTTTTTTAAACAAAAACTAATTTTTTATTCAAGACGATTAACAAAATTCAATTCAGAATTTTAATAGGATCTTTTTATTTTTAATATATATCTCGTTTAGTTCAGATAATTTTCAATTTTAAGTTGGCATACATTTCTTAAATTTTTATTTTCTAAATTTAAAGCACATACATTTCAAAACTATATTATTATTTTAGAAAAAGAAAAAAAAAACTTTTATTCCTAATATTACATTGGATCGGTGACGAAAATGATTTGATTATTATTATTATTTCAGAGCAGGCCGAGTTTTCTCAGACCTTATGAAATAGGATTAATTTCCTTTTTTTTCAGCTGTGGAAGGAAATCAAAAGGTTTGTTAATTTTTTTATAAAAAGTATTAGCAGTTGCGTAGAGACCCTCGCGCTAGAAAAACTTCTTTTATTGATAAAACGATGTTTTTGGTTTGCGATTTTTTTTTCGCCATAGTGCATGCATGATCCCTGGAACTTTTGGAAAAAAATAGATAAAACTCATCCATTTCCATTCATGTTCCAGTCCTCATGCATGCATTACGGAGAAAAAAAAAATCGCAAACCAAAAATGTTGTTTTTTGCAATAAAAACACTAGATGGCGCCAGCTCTCGCCTGCTCCCTGCTTTCGCCAAGATTGGCGAAAAAAATATCCAAGATGGCGGGGGGGTACAGAGAACGGAAATGCTCCCCCATTTACGCCAAAAGACAATTTCTAAAAGGACAATCTAATCAAAATAAGTAAACAAACAATAAATAAATAATAAAATACCTCAAATGAGTGTTATTCTTACAAAAACAACATTCGAGACTCGTTGAAAACAAACAGATGATTGATTTGTTGATTAGAGGCTGTTTCAAATTAACTGATAAAAAAAAAAAAATCTGAATCTTTTTTTCCTTTAAAAAATGACAAATTAAATATATAAATAACAAGTAAATTGTATATATATAATTATAAAATATTTCAATATTTTAATCAAGGAATCTAAATATTTTTCGACTTAATGAAGATTTTGAAATAAGAAATTCTTTATTATAACAAAAAATAAAAATATAGAAACAATAATTTAATTTAATACATATATATTACATATTAAAAATTGCATTAAAAACTGTTTTCGTATTAAAAAAAAAAAGAATCTAAATAGTTTTTCAGCGATATGGATATGCTTTAACGTTTAACTGTAACCGTAATAGGCAAGAGCTTCCTTATTACGCAGTAATAAAAAGCAGTGAAAAGGCTGAAGATCTGTAATGTTAGTCTACCAGAAAAAGCATGAGAAAATAGTTCGATTTTAAAAGTGGATTATATTGAAAACAAGAGTTTTCCTACGTTAGCGCAATATCTTAAACGCTTCATCTAAAACTGATTAATATAATATATTAATTTTAAAAAAAATCGTTCGATCCATTTTCGAGATAACAACTCTGTGTCCATTACACCATTACATTTTCCATTTTCGCTTAAAAATTGGTTTCCAGATCTCAAAATCTACTGCATGTAGAAATCTATAAATTTCAGGATAGAGTTAGGCCATAGATATAAGACTAATCTGAAGAAATCGAAACGGTATGTCTCATATTTACTGAGATATTAAATGTCGGCGTTTCGATTTTCCTTTGATGTCCTGCTAGCTGTATATATGAGAGTGACGGAATCTTCGGTTTTGGGCTTACAGTTTTCGGTTTTTCGCTGCGTCACTCAAGAGACTACCGTCTCTTATGATAAATATATGCCAAATGTGTACCTTTTGAAAGCGCATATATGCAACTCTGGTCTTGAAGAAGTTGAATTAATCAAGTAAGATGTTAAGATAAAATTTGTAAACGACTTCAACATACCATAATATTTAATTGAAAATGAAGTAAAAAATCTTTTTAAAAACAAACCATTTTATTGTATAAAATTACAAAGAATGATAAAGTGCGTAACATTTTTCAAGTTCATAGATTTTACAAAGTAAATCTTTCCCATATGAAATCTTCTACATACTATATAAAACCATCTTCTACATGTTCACAAATTTTTGGCACCAGAGTAATAGCATTTCTATTTGAGAGTTGAACGAGAAAGCATTCGCCATTTTCATGGTATATAGAAGTATCAGACTGCTGCTGTTTTTCCCGATGTACAGACATGAAAAATTTCAAAATGAACGCCAAAAATTCACCAAGCGCTTGGGGTTACTGGAATATTAATCCCAGATTTCCGTGTCGGAGTAATACCGAAAGTAATTTCTGATGTTCCTCCCAGTTAGTTCGTAGTTCCATGCCTTTACTACACAAAATTAATTAAAAAAAATTATATGCATTTTAAATTAAAACTCACACCAGATATTTTTATTGGAAACATATTTAAAATTTAAAACACGTATTTTAAACTGTTGATAAATCCTTCACATCATCTTGATTTAAAAAAAAAAACGGTTGCTGATACGGCAGCCGATTGTGATTAATTAATAGAAATTACCAGACCCTTTTATATGTTTGATTTCGTATGCTGTATGCTTTCGTTATTTTTAAAATTCTGGAAATTTTTAGAAAAAAAATCCCATATTTCAAATTTTGAAGATTTTACACTAAGTCCTACTATTACTGACATACCGTCAGGCGAAAAACTCTGAGCAGGGTTGCTTCCTCAGAACATATCAACTGGGAGAAGTGTGTGAGAATAGAATAAGAGCAGGTTGCAAACTTGGCGCGATTAGCATTCGATTAAAGCTCTCAATTTTTACTATGCCTTCTATTCGACAATGGGAATACAGTAGAATTTAATAATCTAATAAACAGAGAAATGTATTGGCAAAAACTATCACATTTTAAATCAAATCTTTATAATATGTTTTTTATAGGCATTAAGACTGATCTCAAATCCAAAAGAGCTACTTTCTGACACATTTTTTAATTCATTTTTGTTCGGAAACGCATGAAATTGGCAGGTGATGTTATTCAGAAACTAGGTAATCGAAAGACGATTTTTCATTTTTTTTATAAAGGCAGAAGATCTTCCAGAAAATGCTGTGAAAGTTGACGTTTTGAATCGAATTTAAGACACGGCAGCACGAGAAGAGGTAAAAACGTATCGTCACGTGACAAGAATCGCTTTTAACTCAATAAGTAATTTATTTATTTAAAAAAAATGAAAAACTCATTTCAATTCCAAATTGCTTCAACAGTCAAGCCTTCCACTTTTATGTCTTTGCATTTAAAAATGAGTCAAAAAATGTGTCAGAAAGTTTCGTGTTGTTGAGACGGTCATTTCACACCTTAAACGATTAAACAATGTGAATCATCATTATAACTGCCCGACTGAAACAAGTTCTTCAGGCCGAAACAGAACGGAAACTGTAATTTCGGTCCTTTCTCGAGGTTTGGCTTTAAAAGAAAATGAAACTCTCAAGTGTTAATGTTTAGTTATTAACACACACGCACACAAAAATATTATTAATTAACTACAATGACACATCCTATCTATAGAGACACTTTCATTTTTGCATTATGCCTATATGTGTATGTGTTTCTATCTATTCTAAAATAAAATAACGAACGCACGGTAGATTTTCCTAGGATTCGCAGACAGACAGTCACAAAAACATCTTTCTTTATTAGTATAAACGCTCGTAATTAGCAAATACTCTCTTTCAAGGGCAAAAAACGAATGGCCTTTTTTAATTTCCGAGAAAAGCAAATGATCTTTCAGAAAATACTGTCAAAGTTTAAATTTTGAGCCAATTTTCGGGACTCGACATCTTGAGAAATGTGGTCATGAGACATCAATCGATTATAATTTAAGATGTAATATACATTATGCTTTATGACTATATGATAATACTATGATGCTTTAAGACTGTGCTCAAGCTCTACGTAGCTACTTTCTGATCAATACCTGAATTAATTTTTATTCGCAAATGCATGACACTTTCAAGTTTCCTTATTAAGAAGCTATAGAATTAAATAGCGTTTTTCATTTTCTGACAAAGGCATACAATCTTTCAGAAAATACTACAAAATTGACGTTTTGAACCAAATTTCTGTATGCAATAACCCCAAAAAGTTGTCATGAGAGAACAATTATTTATAACTCAATATTTAATACATTTATCAAAAATTGAAAAACGCTATTCGATTCGAAATCATACCTTATTTTGAGAAGAAAAAACTCCGGGAATGTTTACCGTGCTTGTGCGGAAAACTAAGAACAATCAAATGAACGTACTCAAAATCGTAATCGGGGTATTTCTGTCGTTTTATACGTTTTTGTCTTAAGCAGTATATGAGGAAAAAAATGTTTTATATTTTATTAGTTTTTATTGTAGGAATTAATTTTCTTTTTAATAAAGCACAGTTTTCCCTAGGTTCCAAACGACAGTAAGGGTGTCATTTTTTGATTGAGGGGCAAGAAGGGTCGTATTTTTCAAATGAAAATGGCAAGCAGGGTGCAGCACCCTCTTGAAATCGCATAAGGGAAACTCTAAATAAAAGTGTAGTGATAGCCAGGGCTTAAATTGCGCCGGAGCCCAGTGCAAGCGCTTCCGAAAAACCGAAGCATAAATTATCCTTTCCTTTTCCTCCCATATCGAAGCTTTTGCACTATTTTCTATCAAAACACTATAGGTGACATAATACATTGCACGCGTAGGAAATGGAGATGAAATGGGCTCAATTTTTATACCACTTCTTTTTTTGTGTTAACAGTATTTCCGAATCACAGTCCTTACTTTATTTAATCGCAGAATTCTGCGATTAATTAACATTAAAATTAGACAAAGATTTCTATTCGGCCGGAGTGATAACTAAAAAGAGGAATAATTAACAGCTAATTAAATGCAGATAAATGTATTTAAAATTTTTATTTTGCTAAAAAAAAAGCTTTAAATTTTGCAAATACACATAATGTATAGAATATAAATATGCAGAAAGGAGTGACGGTGGAGGGGGCGGGGGGGGGGGACACGTTACGGTTATTCGTACTGCAGAATATTAGGGCTCCGGTACTTTTTTTGTTAGAAATTCAGCCCTGGTGAAAGCTCAACAATGCGAAAAATTAAAAAAAAAATTCGTATTTATTTTATAGAATAAATATGCTATGTATGTATAAAAGTTACTGAGTGCATTATGTGTGTTAATGTAATTCTTATTTTTCATATTTTAGCCCTGCGAAGAGCTTAGTCCTTAAAGGGACCATTTCTTAGTCCTCAAAAGGATTGTTTTATTTTTGTTTGTTTATGAAAATGAATTCTACTAATCTAAAGGCCAGATGTCATCGAAATCACTTTCACTATCGTCATTTGATGCTTCATCAGTGTCAGTATCAGATTCGTTATCGTCCACCTCAATAATTATCTTATCCACGAGATCTTCTATAAGTCCGTCATTTTCCCAATACTCATTTTTGATCATCTCAATATGTTTGCCAACTCACTTGCAGAAATTTTTGAGAATACCTCTTTAAGTAATGACTGCAAGTTTCCCAAACTTAAATCGCCGGTTACGTTGTTATCTCTTATATAATTCTTAACAGATGACCAAACATATTCAATTGCATTAAGGTGGCAATGATATGGTGGTAATCTGAGAACTTCATGATGACCTTCATCTCTTAATAAATTGTCTATTTTGTATTCGATAGACTTAGGGGCATTTTTAGTTATTATTTCAAATAATTCGGCTTTTCTCATGTTTGGGTCATGTGCTATCCCTTTCAGCATTAACCAGTCAAGCATTATAATTTTCGTGGAATATTTTGTGGGAACTGGATTGATTTTTTTCGTATGATATGGAGCATTATCCATATAAATTATGCATTTCGGCTGCAAATTCGGTATCAGTTTTTCTAAAATCCATTTTTGAAAATTACTGATAGACCGAGAGGCGGCAGCACAGACAATCACCTCATCGAGTTCACGGTTGAAATTCCAGAATTAGTTAAAACTCGATTCGCATATTAAAACGCAATCGGTCTGCCAAGTCATATCTCGGTGGAAAACACGTGAAAACCCGATTTTAGCGGTTGACTCGTAGGTTTACCGTTGTGTTTTCCGGCACCCAAAAGTATGAAAACATGGAGGACTGGGAAGTGCTGTTCTAGAAATAAGCTGAACAGGAACAGATTATGAAACACTTTCCAAAACTAACAGAATGTTATTAAAAAATTAATTTTTTCATACAATGAAATTAATTATAGTCCGTCCAGTAGTCGAATTCTTTTGTGTGTCTCTGTAAATGATGATAAATGCTATCCACTCTTTAATCTATAGAAAACATATTGTAGTGCCCCTCGGTGATACTGCTTAATTTAATTATGTTTTAAGTATCATAACATCATTAAAATGCATCGTAAACGATTTTTCTCCATAGATCATAATGCAATGGAATTCTTTTGTGCATCCTTGTAAACAAACTATAAATGTGACTTATTCTATACTCCAACTTCTGAGAAAGCATGTTTTAGTCCACCTCAGTGATTCATACAAGGGTCACAAAGAAATTTTTGAGGTACGGCTAAGTGGTACAAGCTAAACTTACCAACTCTTAGGAGTGTTCAACGTAGTTTCCTCCACGATCAATGCACTTTTGTAGGCGAATTTTCCAAAGATTCAATGCCTCGAGCCCATTTCTTGGAATAGATGAAAATATTCTTTTATAGCCTCATCAATCTCATCTTTGGAATGAAAATGACGCCCACATAAACATTTTTTTAATTACAAAATAGCCAAAAGCCACGCATAACAAGATCAGGAGAATAGGGTGGATGTTCTATCATTTTGATGTTTTTGTTCAAGAAATTCGACTGTAATCCTTGCTGAGTGAGAATATGCATTGTCCCCTAACATTCACCTCTTGAAGAATTTCTGGAAGACACTTATTGGTGTACCAGTTAGCTGTAACTGTCTTCTGTCCCTCTAGCTTAACGGCTATGACCAGATCTGTAATTCTGAAGAACACGGCATACATTACATTTTTCATTTGTCTTTTGACCATTGTTGGTTTGAGATCATCTTCAAAGACTCATGTTTTACTTTCTTGACGTGTTGGAGCATAAAAAAGGTATGTACAGCTTATCTCTCATCACCAGTTACAATTTTAGAAATAATGTCGTGGCCACCATCATTAAGTAATTTTAGGATTTCTTTACTGATTCTCACATGCTGCGCTTTTTGATGTTTTTTTCATATGCAGTTCTCCATGAATAATTTTATTTACAGCTGCAGATCCAATGTTAAGTTGCTTCTGTATCATTTAGTAGGTACAGCGATTACAATCAATTAACATTTTTCGTACGGCCGACACATTTTCTGGGACTACAGCTGACGATGGTCTTCCTGTGTGCTCTTCATCTAAAAGATAAATTTGACCTCTTCTAAATTTTGTAAAACATTCTGAATACAGTGGCACAATATGGAGCTTCATTTTCATATGCTAATTGTAGACGTTGAAGGCATTCTTGATTTAGCCCCACTTTAAAATCATAGCTCGACAATGCTCTCACGTCAACTCTATTTTCTCTTCTTTTAAAATTTATTCTATGATAGTTAAATTGTAATTGTTGCCACAAGTAATCGTCTGCAGACATGAAACAGTTCAAATTTACATATTCGACCAATATATTTTTTTTCGCGCATATTGTCTACCCTCCTTCAAAAAATTCAGAATGACCCTCATATCACTTTCATTATGTTTGAAGTATTATAACATCCTTAAAAGGCACCAGAGAATATTTTTTCTCATAGACCATAATGTAAAATATTTATTTTGTGCGTAATTGTAAAAGAGAAATAAATGCTAAAGACTTCATTTTCTATACCAAACATTCTGTAGTAAATATCAATAACATATAAACATTTCATAGCAATCCAAGTATATTTAAGAGAGTTATAGCATAGATAAATAGCAGACAGACAAACCATTCATGAACACTTTTTAACTATGTTGGAAAGTATTCAAAAAGATTATGCGGCAAAAATTGAGGCTTTATACTCTTTTTTTTTATGTCTGTTGAGTTTTCCCCAAATTATTTTCCAGCATCAATAAAATAAATTTTCTATACCACTAATTAATGACAGTTTTTAAACCAAGATCACACTCCCCCATCATAAAACAGTAATCAAAGTTATACATCATATATAAAAACAATATTTAATTTTCAATTTACCTTTATTGTATAAAATTTGAAACTGTCTTCAAACACAAGTATTTTACCAAAAATCTGCTGAATCATTCACACACGTCTCAAAATTGAAAAACTTTATAAACTTATTGTTGCATTATTTACAATAGATTAAGGAATTACTCATTTAAAAATAACAATAATTCATTTCACAGAAAATAATTGTCATTTAAGAATTAACAAAAAACTTTAAAAATGGGACGATTGGTTGTCATCAAGCAAAACGCCTATTGATGATCATCTTACAAAAAAAAAAAAAAACTAGTCTATATTTCTCCAAATCTGATACTTAATTTTTTTTTTTTAGATTAGCATATTTCTTCATTATTTTTTCTGTGTTTGAACAGTTGCATCTTTGGTCTTAGCTTGATTTCATTATGACATCACAATCACGATTCATGTGAATAGCAGTAGGGGAGATGGGGGATGAATGGGACAAGGGATGGATGGGACGTTCTCAATATTTCAGGCAATAAACTTTTTTTTTAGTTGCTTCCTATCCTCATAGATTTCACTATCATAGTGTACTTCAGAACCAAAAGCAAGACCACGTGGCTGTTTTCAGTTTCCTTCAAACTGTCATTTCCTGAAAACTCTGCTTAAAAGTAATTTTTTTACATTTGAAGTTACTTAAATATTTTATGCAATATAAACAATTAAGGTATGTTGTAGTTTTTTATTTCAAGGCTCAATATTGGTAATTAAAATGAATTAATATTAACCATTGTAACAAAATAATTTTTGAGACAAAATGGCTGACAATTGAATATATGCATCATGGGGATGATTGGGACATTTGAAATGGGATGAATGAAACTAACTCATTCATCCCTAGAGGATGCTGAAAAATATATTTATTAGCTAAATAATATTATATAGTTTGATAAATTAATAATTTACGGTAATTATTCTTTTAACATGTCATCCTCATTGTAGTTATCGTCTTCAGCCATTGAATGCTTCCGTTTATGGGCCTTTTAAGGCAAAGCTGAGATGAGTCCAATATGATTGGCTAACAAATAATTCTGGAGATCATATTACAATTTACAATCTCTCAGCTTTTGCCCAGAAGACATTTTTTTCAGCTTTTAGTCCTTAACATTGAATAAAGGGAGGAAAATATTTGTGTCCCATTCATCCCTGCTGTGGGGATGATTGGGATATAGAGGAATTGTTTTTTAATTTCATAATATATTTCTGCATAATTATAATCTTGAATAAATATTGTGCATAAGATGTAGTCAAACACTTAATGTATGAAATGTGATATATAATATTGATAATAAATTAAATAAAATATTTAAAATAAACATTTTTGTGAAAATGTCCCATTCATCCCCCATCTCCCCTAATTGTTTCCATTTCAGAGAGTAGGTGATTATATTTTCCAGATTTTGGAGTAAATTTGAATAGTTGCTTCTATTATCTTCTATATATCTTCACAACACCATCTCAAATCACAGAATTTTTTTTAAATTCAAGCAGTATTATAAACAGACTCAATGCAGTCTGGTGAAAAAATTCCCAAGCGCATGATACAGCTCACATGGTGCTGCTTCCAACTCAGTAGGAGGCTCTTTTCAAAGGGTAGCACCTCTCAAAACAGAAATAGGCCACATCATAAAAAAATTCATAAGAAACAACGATGCACAAAAAGGTTAAAAAAATGATGCAATCTAACTCCAGCAATTAACATACATATGACTATTTTTTCGGTAAATATTTTTTATAAAGGCCTTGGTGTGTTTTAAAATGGCATCGATGCAGTTCAGGCTTATGAAAGTGAGATTTGATTCCAAATGACATAAATAGCTGCAAAAACAAAATTGATACTTGTTTATGTATGTATTAAAAAAGTGTTTCTGATTACAGATCTTACAGATATTATTTCTATCAGCATATAATAATAGATAAATGCTTCTATATGTAAATGTATACATTAAATAAATTTTGTAAATATTCAACAAATTTCTTGTGTGTATGAAACAGTGAAAAGGTTTTCAGAAAGATGTGAGAAATTTTATTCTCTTGCCATTTTCATCTCTTCAAGGCCCCTATACAGGCAAGTACCATTCTTTATTCATCAATTTTTAAACTCTGTTACTCAGGCTCTTCCATGTTTTGAACCATATGTTATAGGATATAGAATATGTACAATATACTTTTTTTTTTAATCAAAAAGAAAAAAGCATGCATGGCATGCCCACAGTCACATATGCACATGTACAAAGGGCTAATGCATGTTTTGCAATATTAACAATATTTTACGATACACACAAAGATGCAATATATGCATTTGTTACTTACATATAATTATGTTTGATTTTTTAAGTACATAAGTGATCTGGTTTTTTACATATTTAGTTGTGCAGCAACACAACATATAGTTATACATATTTATAGATTTCTTGTAATCGTATACAAACTTTTTAAAACGTACCTAGCAATTATGGAAAATAGAAATTTACAAGTGCAAGATATTCTGTGTACACTTAAATTTGTTAAACCTAATGTTTCACAATAAATACTAATAAATTTGTAAAAAAAAAATGTGAGAAGCAAGCTAAAGTACAGGGTAATCTAAATATCTTAAACACATTTTAAATTTCAATAATTGGCATACAAGAGTATAGTTTGGACAAAAAATGCTTCTCACAATCAAAAGTTTTGTTTAAGCAAACCAAAAATAAATAAAAATGAACAATAATTTCACAAATTGCCCATAGATGACACTATAGCTTCAAAGCGGTAAAAAATAAAATAAGGTAAGCAATTACAGACCATTTATTATGTACAGTATACTATCATAAAAAACTGTGCGCTTTTTAGTTCAGACCATATCCAAACAGTACAAAGTTTCATTTCACACATTGCAGCACTGTGTTAGTTTTTACAAAATAAATGGTCTGTAACTGCTTATCTTGAGCTTTTGATGCATTTTTGCAGATTTAAAGGGTATAATGCCATTCATGAACAAATTTTAGAAATAATCTTTTTAGATTGCTTAAAAAAACAAAAAAAAAACTTTCGAACATCAGAAGCATTTTCATCCAATCTGCACTCTCATATGCCAATTACTTGATTTTTTTTTTTATTGCGTTTTAAAATGTGTCAAGGACTTTTTGGTCAGCCCTGCATAATTAAAATGTTCATACTGAAAAATATTGAATCATAATGCTTCAAGCATTTTGGCAGTTATTAAAGTATTAATACTGTTCAATTCTAAAAAAGATTCTTATTAATATTTTAAGATATGCAAAAGGCTTGAAATAATACAACAATGATACTTTTGACTTGGACGAGTGGTTTGGTGTTAACCCATTAACGACAACTTATTTTACACTCTTTTAATGCTTCGATATCAGTTGACACCAGTTTTCCCATACTGTTATTTTAACTGATTGAATCTCTGATAGCTTCAAATTAGATAATATGATTTTTTTTTACTAAGATACTGATGTTCATATTTAAAAGTTTCGTATCACTCAAATGGTAAGTTTTCGTACCAACCAGCATTAATGAGTTAAGACAGTTCATGAAAAAAATTAAGTTACTGTGTGAATAAACGAAATGGATGAAAACAGACTAAACGCTGTGTAACTTCATGTACATAACTCAGTGAATCACTTACAAAAAAAAAAAGTCCTTCCGGCCAATACCAGGAGGAAAAGGTAAGCTTTCATAGTCCATGTTTTTAAAAATTCAACTCCTTTTACACAAACACTCTAAGCTAAATTGTTTGGAAACCGATTATAGAAGATCGGTTTCCTGTTTTCGTTAATACCAAATTTGAATGCGCATTTCTGCATGAGAGTTACAGCATAACAAAAATCAGATTGCTTCAAAATGTCAGCC
Organism: Maratus michaelseni; assembly: GCA_963931845.1. Taxonomy (NCBI): domain Eukaryota; kingdom Metazoa; phylum Arthropoda; class Arachnida; order Araneae; family Salticidae; genus Maratus; species Maratus michaelseni. The sequence goes on from OZ007599.1 coordinate 32,079,853, forward strand.
ACCCTAGAATTTCCAACTGCAAAACCTCTGTCATTTTTTAAGATATAGCAAAAACAAAAAAATGTTCCAGAATCCTTGTATCACGTTCTAACACGTAACAGAAACAATTTTTTCAATTTATAATATTTTTGTACATGTTTTTGAGTTTTAAAGAAATAAAAATTTTCCCTGGCCGCCATTTTGAAACAAGACGGCGAATGAAGCTGGACGACGAGCTCGGTCGAGACCTTGGTATGTTCTGTACCCATGAACAGTCACATTCATATCGGTTCATAAATACGAGAGTTACAGCATAACAAATATCAGATTGTTTCAAAATCTCAGCCACCTAAGAATTTCAAACTGCCATATCTCAGCCATTTTATAAGATATAGCAAAAGCAAAAAATGTTCCAGAATCCTTGTATCATGTTCTAACACTTAACATAAACAATTTTTTTAATTTATAAATTTTTTGTACATGTTTTTGAATTTTGAAAAACTAAAAAAATTTCACTGGCCACCATTTGGAAACAAGATTGCGGATGAAGCTGGCCAACGAACTCGGTCGAGACCTTAGTATGTCCTATACACATGTTCAGTTACATCCAAATTGGTTCATAAATAAGAGTTACAGCATGTCATACGTCAGATATATATATATATATATATATATATATATATATATATATATATATATATATATATATATATATATATATATATATGGATATATATAAATCAACATTTACACGGATGTTGGTTTGGGGGCCTGGAGGTCATGATCGGTGAAAATATACGAACATTTTTTGGAATTGCTTTCCTCCGAACGGCTGCAATAGGTAGCTTTTCGTATTGAAAGCTACCTAAAGAAAATGATTCTTTACCTGGTTAAAAATATTGACATTCAAGAAATATAAATAAATGCAGTAAAAACTAGCAATTTTAACCAGCAATTTGACCAAAAGCCAGCTTTTGGTTTTTAAACTTAGAAGGTGTTTTGGATATTAAGTTTTGAAGAGATCTTTTCAAAATTAGTAATTGCTAAGTTAAAAAAGTCATATTAAAAAAATAAAGGCACTTCTCCATTATCCCGTGAACCACTTCCACACACACACAAAAAAAAAAAAAAAAAAAAAAAAAACTATCGCCAAATTATATCATAACACCACATTCACTTGACATCAGATGCGTTACATGTGTTTGGAATGTCATCGAGTGACTTTTAATTCAACATATATCTGTACTTTTCATGATGTTTGACTGATTTATTAAGTATTTCATTAAGATAACAATTATGTCATTAAACAGAAATGTCATGCTATTAAAAGAGAAAAAACATTGAAAAAATGTTGTGATGTTGTAGGATAAATATATCAGTTTGAACTGATGTCACAAGCATTTATCCACCAGTTGAGAGGGATAATTAAGAAAAATAATGTAAATAAATAAATATCCAAGATTTTTTTTCCTGTTTTCATTAATATAGCGTAAATTTCATTGCTTAAAGTTACCGATAGTTGACGCTTTATTCAAACAGGCGTCTCCAAATTTATTATTATTATATTGTTTTTGAGATTCTAATGGCAACATTCTTTCATTTGTTTATTGTTATATTTTGGCTATAGTTTTTTTTTTTAAATGGAAAGTGGTCGATGGGATAATGGAAAAGTACCAAAAAAAGTTTGCCAAAATTTTCTTAATAATTCATGATAGTAGATTAAAATAAAGAATATAAATTCTTTAATTGTGAACAATTCACTTATGGAACTTAATGTGCTTTAATTTTTACACCCAATATTATTTTTAAATATGTATGACGACTCAAATTTTCAACAACTAGAGAATTCCATTTCGAATATTATTTTCCCCTCAAATTATAATATCATTAAAAATGCATTTAGTATATATATATTTAAACCTTCTTTGTTGAATATTTTATAAAACAATATAAAAAATCTAAGCAATTGGTGCAAGAAAATATTCCTACAAAAATTAAAGTTATCACAAAATATATGCATATTTTCAAATTATATTTAAGTGTTTTGTTTTATTAAGCTCAAAACTCAATGTAAATTAATAAACCTACCAGTCTAAAGATTTCATTACTTAACCCCCCCCCCCCCAAAAGTGATTAAAAGGTTGCATGCATGAAATTACATTAGGCGAGACTAAAAATAATGGATATATGCCGTTATTTGTGAACATTTTAAAAGCATTATTACATTACATGACATATTTTATATCTTATGTGAGATTCTATGCAAATTATGTTCTTCAATAGACAGAATAATGTGTAAGTGTGCTACATCATTCATGTTTGAGGAAACAATGGCATCTTTTCATTATCTCCAGTCACATTTCTTTAGTCACTTTTAGGTAACAAAACAGACATTATAGATGCTACACACTTTTTTTAAAAATCTAATTCTGAATTTAATATTTCATATTAGTTATCGCTCAACATTTCATTTTTGCACTCTGCCTTTTTCAGTTGTTTTTCATTTAATAATAATAACCAAAAGCAAATAAGATTATTTTCACAGATTAACATACATAAACTGATGATGTTTTCACAAAATAGTACATAATCAAGGGTCTGTTAGACTTTTCTTGCAAATACTATTTTTCTGAAAATATCATATTCAGGTTTTTGTTTAACTATTTTTAACAAGATTCTTTAGATAAAGGCTAGGAAATAGGTTTAAATGGAAATAAACAATGTGATAAAAGCACAAATTAGTTAGAACGTTGAAAGCAGAAACCTGTTTTGGAATTTCAAAAACTCAATCATCAGTGCAAAAGAATTAAAAGCACGTACATGAAAATATTAAAATGAGGTAAAGCAAGCAGAGTATCTTATGGTCAAAGGCGAAATAGCATAATACTAAATAAACTACTCAGCTTGCTCTTCCTTATTTTAATATTTTTATGTATATGTTTTTAATTCTTTTGCACTGAAGATGAAGTTTTAGGAACCCAAAAAGACTGTCTGCTATCAACATTTTAACATATTTTGTGCTTTTTATTTCTGCAGATATGTAATCTCCTAAAAAGTTGATTTCATCTTGCAAAAAAACTATATAAAAAAATGACTGAATATAATCGAGAAGTACAAAAAAAAACTTTGAAGTATTATAAAATTTAATTGCACACTGCTTACCTTTGTAAATTTGAAATGCAAAATATATATAAAAAAAAAAATGAAGAACACTTTTACACTTTCAACAACTAGATTCTGAAACATGAACTTGAACAAGCTCTTTAAAACTGCCAGAGAAATATAAACTCTCATAGGATTTTTTTAAAAACTTTTATCCCTCCCCCTTTGTAATTATGTGTGGACAGAGTGCTTTCAAAAAATGTTTTCACTGAGTTACATTAAAAAAACACAGATGGGTTTGATATGAAATATCGAACAAGAGTTGATGACTATTAAATTACAATAACATCTAGGTTCAAGCTGACGTTAGTGCATAGGTGCCAGCAGGGAAGAGGGGTGGGGAAGGGATGACCATTGCCTCACCCTAGATTTTGATACTTAATTTTTTTTCTCCAATGATTTTTAAAAAACAGCAAAATTAATTCTTTACACATGACTTAACATAATTAAATACTAAGAGAAAAAGGAACTCTTAGGGTTCAGGGGGAGAAAGGGCCCCCCTGATGAAAAAATAAATTGTTTCAATTCTACTTTTTGAAAAATGCATAGAAACTTCTTTTTGAATTGTTATGATTTAAAGATTTGACTCTTAATTTATTCAGTCTTTTACATTTAACTTTAATTTATTCATCAATTTAATTAAACTCATTAAATTCATTTAAATTAATTAAGCTAAATTTCATTTTTTGCATTTTAAATCAAACATTCTTTTTAAATTGTTTACTTTTGGTGAATATAAATTAATTTCAGAATCTTTCCATTACATATGTTTTAGGATATTTATTCATTCAATTTAATTTACATTTTATTCACTTTGCAATATTAATTAAACTTCATTTCAAATTATCTAAAATAAAAATATTTCTGACTTACTTTTTCTAACTTTTAAATAATGTCCATTTTTCTTAAATAACACACAGTCTAAATTTAATAAATTATTCTAAAATATAGTGTATTTCCTTTTTAATAATATTGATTAAAAATTGGTTAATTGTTAATTTTATTCTTTTCAGAAAGTTCAAATTCATTTATTTTAATTCAGGCAAATTCTTTCAGAATAACGAACTTTTCCATATATCATTTCAAAATTTCTAAGTCCAATAATCATTTTTCAAAATTTCTTAATTTAAATATTTTACTTTCAAAAACATATCTGGTGGAAAGAAATTTTAATTTTATTTAGATTGCTAAAATTTCATTTGTTTTCATCCATTAGTTTGGCAGTTATAGATTTTTAATTACTTTCGTTTTTTCTGTTTTGAATTTCGTCGAGATTTGCGATCAGACGCCATTGATGAGTATTTAGATGTTTCGGGTAAACAAGTAGGCGTTATTTCCTAGTTCCCGCGCATTTGTATCTGGGTCAGTGACTCACGTGAGGCAAGGTCATTATCAGTCCGATTCAAGGTGACAGATAGAAGCTCATAGAACATTCGCAATGACGTGTCGTCAACAGTTAATATTTGACTTTGACCACTTGGGTGAGCTTCTTCAAAAAATCCATCAGGTGGTGTCACGAGCGCGACAGTTAGATTCGGAACCGTTGGGTAATGCTCTTTTCTGATTGGCGGAGATTTCAAATCTCAGAGAGAGATCGTACTTTGAGAATTGAAGGAGAATCACTTCGCCAAATTCGTTTGATCGACAAACAACGTTTCTTTAAGCTGTCGGGCCTCTGGCCTGGCAGCAGTTGAGTTTTTTCCAGCACAGGATGAAGTTCTTCAGTTAGTGGGTGGAATTTTGTTGTGATGTTCTCAAGAGATAAATATACTATAAACTTTTAGATGCAACGGAGCAGTGTTACCATCCTTTTTCGACATCTTGAGCATTTTATTATCTATCGCTGATTTATTAAAATGATATAGCCATTATATTTTGCCATCTGGAGCCGAGATAAGATCTTTCGTTACTGAGTATCTACTAATTTTGGTTGGAAAACTCCAACCTTCATTCATCAGTGTTTTCTGAGAGCCAGTCCGTGAATTTTCGTACATCCCTGAATGAGTTCTCATTAGATAGATGCAAGCGCGATAGAAGAAAAATGTTCATATCGTTTATTTTCCTAATCTAATAATGAACTCCTTCATTTCTTGAATTGTTCCGATAAACAATAGCATCTTACTTCAAGAATAAAAAATTATGTTCATCAACAACTGACTGTACCTTGTAAAAGAATCTGCCATTTTTCTTAAAGACAGTTTTTCAATCTTCACGAACATCCTTAATGACGAACATTAAATTTTGAAACAATAAACTTATTTAAACGAATAACATTTTAAATTAATCTAAAGGGACTGAACATCATACTTTTTGAATGTATTCTCATTATTTAAATTATTATTAAAAATTATCTGGTAAGAATTATTGTGAAAGAAGAAATTTGTGATTTGATATAATCAAATGAAGTTCTTTTCGTATTAATATTTTGTGAGTGCTCTTTCTGCTTCAAATAAATCAATGTGTGTCATCTATTTGGTGAGTTATTTATTTTCTTAATTTACATTTCACCTATTTCAGATGGATCAACTACTGAGAGAAATATTTTGAAACTTAAATTTTACAATTAAGCTTTTAACTTAAATTCTAATATTCCAACATTAAATTTTAACCTTTTAATTTAGCTTGTTTTTACAACGCAATGTTACTGCCACTTGAGATTACGCCATATAGAGAGATTTTGGGATAGTTAACTTGTACTATTTTCAAAATTGAACTTTCAGGTTTGGATTCAATCGGAATACTTTTCGAGAAAATCGTCACTTCATTAATTTTTCCCGGTACAAGTTCTCCGATCCCTAAATCTCGCTATATGAATATTTAATATTTCTTAATGGTTAAATTTCTGTATCGGTATTTATGTTGATACATTTTAAAATTTTGACTTGAACAGATTATGACAGATTATGGCTGTACTGTCAAAAAAATTCCCAATTTAGCTTATTTCATGTTTATAAAATAATTTAAAAAACAGTACGGCCAAGACAGCATACACACCTGCTTTAAACTTTTGCCCCTCCCTAGATTTCCTTCTGCCGTGCCCATGCATTAGTATACACATTCCACTAATATTTTAGGAGGTAGCTGTGTACAGCACCAGGCCAGCTTTTTGTAATCATCTTTTTAAAATGTTTTATTTGTACACTACAGAGAGTATCACAGTGCAGCAAGATTTTTCTCCTCTTTTTCACTTTTTCTTGAAAATGTTAGTACAGAAACTACTTGTTGGCATTACACACAAGCTCATGCCAATTATCCGCCAGCCATGATTGTAAGGATCAGGGCTTTTTTTCTCATCACATACAACTATATCCAGCTGCATTTCAGATTCAGGTTTTTTTTTCCTTTGACAGAAACTCTGTTGTGTGTAAGAGACTCTTGTCCGAGTCTGTTTTATACATTAGTCCTGATTATCTACGGGTCGATGAAAAAGATTGCAACTCCACAGAAAAAAAAACCCGAAAAAAGCTCAGCCAGGACACACATCACAGTCAATAACTGAAGGAAGAAACTATTAAAGAAAAATTTACAGAAAAAGCAGAATTTTTATCAGCTTGGAAGACAATACAGAAGTGGTATCAGATGCTGAGACGAATGGCATTATACATATTTCACAGGTGGGATCAAGGAAAATTAAAGCAGTTTTTTTAACTTGTTTAGTTTTCTGTCCACAATTTACGGTAAACAAAATCAGTCACCAAACAATATAATTTAATGTCAATGGTGGATAAGCATGACATTATGTTCTTTGTTATCAACTGGGACACTGTACATTACACGTGATGTACATATGCTATTTTTATTTATTTTGTGGATAAGCTAGTCAGTTTTTGGTAATGAATTGCTATCTTTCTGTTTATTTTTCTCACATCTTGTAAAAAAATATATATAAAGATTTAGAAACTTCCAACTATAGAACAGGATATGCTCAAGTATTTTCAAGATTACAGTGAATTATTTATGATTAAATGAGGGAAAGAACAATTGGATTGAGCAACAGATAGGATTGCATATGCATGTGTATATGAAAACTCTACAAATTGGCCTTCTCAAAACTTAAAAGAATTCACAGGGTGATTATAAAAAAACTATCTCGATATATGAGCCCTTAACTGTCATACTGTTCACAGAAACTGAATGAAATTCTGGCCTAAAGTATTTTGAGGTATGCGCTCAAGAATCACGTGAAAAACAACAATTAAATTCTAACAGTTACGGTTACAGTGACAAAATTTCGAAAATTTCAAATGGCAACACCTACTTTTTTTTAATTGGAATGTGATCTTCGTAGTGAAAAACCATAAAAAGCGTTGGAACGGTACTTGTAGCACGAAAATCACCGGTGCTAGACAGACTAAGAAGAAAAGTGAAAACAACCAATAAAGGACAGAGAAGCAACAGAAAGTATAACATTTTATTGTTCAGTGCTATCCACCATCTGCCGCATGTAAAGTGTCGTCGTTTGTAAAATGGAAAATGTATGAAACACAATAAAATGTTTTGTTTTCTGTTGCTTCTCTGTCCTTATTGGTTGTTTTCACTATTCTTCTTAGTTTGTCTAGCGCTGGCAATTTTCGTGCTACAGGTACCGTTCCAACGCTTTTTATGGTTTTTCACTATGACGATCACATTCCAATAAAAAAAAGTAGGTGTTGCAATTTGAAATTTTCGAAATTTTGTCACTGTAACCGTAACTGTTAGAATTTAACTGTTGTCTTTCATACGATTCTTGAGCGCATACCTCAAAATACTTTAAACAAAAGTTTCATTCAGTTTCTGTGAACGGTATGACAGTTAGGGGTTCATATATCGGGATAGTTTTTTTTATAATTACCCTGTATATGAAATCACGGGAAGATATATAATGAGTATGTTCTTATGTCATACTATTCATTATTGGCATTAAGTAACACTGATTGGTGACATGTATATTGGCAACAGATAGAGGTCGACAAAAAATTAAACAAGTACCTTTTTTCTTTCATTTAAAAAAAATCTAAAGCAGGCTTATTTTTTGAAGTCAGGCGCCTGCAAATTGATTAGCCTGGGACGAAGCAATGCAAGGCACTGATAATGGCTGATATACATTTTTTACTTGATCTTTAACCTATGACAGACTGGAGGATATATACATTTTTTAAACAGCCATGGTAAAATAGAGCAACTGAAAGGAAAAACTTAAAAGCTATCACTGTTAACAAATAAAACAAACTGAAAAACTTTATATCTCTTCATCTATGAGCACCATTAGCTGCATTAAAACACCAATATTTTTTTTTAGAAAATATCATTTATTTCTAGTGAAATTGCACATGTTTGAAAAGTAGTAAAATTCTTTAATTTCTTATATCTTTATCTGAAGATAAAAATTTCATGGTAAAAGTACCTGTGTGCAAATGACGTCCCCAAGTTTAAACTGTTCAAAGACAGAAAAATTTCAACACCAATACTTAGAAGTTTTGACACTTATACAAATTCCTCAATAATTGAGGAAATATATAACAGTTATTTCAACTACTGTTATTAAAAAATCCCAGCAGTCCATGGATTTCCAGTTCTTGATGACACACAGTGTGGATCCTAATCCATAAGAAATGGAATGTTTTAAATGACTATCAGAGTTGGCATTTGTTATGAGTTGGCCTCACAACACATAATAGAGGGAGTCTGTGCGAGTTTCCATGAGAGTTTGTTTTTCGTTGAAAACTCATCGTCCTTTAGTATTTGCATTAACTGAAAGAATACAAAAAACTTAGAATACAGCATGATACAACTAGGTACAGTTCTGAAATCAATGAAAAATTTAATTTTCTTTTATATTTCTTTCTTTTTAAATTTCATTTACATTTCAAAATTTTATTTTCTAAGTAACTACTCACTGATTATATTACAATATATTTTTAAAAAATTTTTTGCTACTGTAATTAGTTACATTTTTTTAGGGTTTTGTTCCTCTCACGAAACCCTATTTATTTCGATTCTCTGTCTGCCCATCACAGAGTTGGTTCTTAGAAACTGTATAAGCTAGAAACTTGAAATTTTATGTACTTACACTTAAATACCTACTGCCATGCTGAAAATCATAAAATTTTGAAAATGTCTTCATTAACTCAAGATATTAATTAAAACCTTAAAAACCCACTCATTAATGGATAAAAATATTCAACTAAAGCGTAGAATTCAATTAACCGCAAAGGAAGTTCATTCTGAGGGTTGCCATAGTCAGAGCATTGCAATGGCGATAACAGATTGGACGCTTTCAAAGACACTCCTGTCTCAAACTATTCCACCTAGGAAGTGAAATTTCGGATGCACATGGAAGAAAAATTAGCTTTCAGAATTTCTAAAATTTTTTTTATTCCTCCCACTAGAAGTGTAAATATCAATTAAAAATCGATTTGAATAAATTGGTTTAATTTCCTTTCATTAGAAAACCACAGGAGAACATCTTCACCTGTTCCCACTGCCCAAATATGGCGGACTAGGCATTTTTCAGGCTCTAGAGAATATTTTTTAATATTGCATTTGTAGATTTGAAATTAAGACATCTATTTGTATTATTTTACGGTGAACCCAGAAATCTAATTTTTATAAAGATGGCGTAATTTGAACAGAAATTAAGAATTATTTTTGCGTTAATGAAAATAATATTTTTTATTATATAATGATTGAAATTGGTGTGTGAAAATTATTTGTTAATTAAAAATAAAATTAGTATTTTTTGTTGTAGTTTACGCATGTGTAATTATTACCTTTTTTATTTTTATTTTTTGATGACCAATCAAGGTCATAGATTAATTGTTGCTAAATTTAGAATTTTAAAAATTCTAAAATTGCTCCTGTTGTTCTTGAGAAAAATGGATGAGAAACAGAAAAAATGTGATTTTTTGAAATCATCAAATATTCTGATTTTGTCACAGCTTCTAGCACTAATGTGGCTAGATTGTACATTTTTCCTGTAATTTATACATTTTTGTGCCTTATTGTATTTTAAAACCCTTCCTCTGCTACAATATATTCTCGTCTTTTATTATCATATCATTTATCTTAAATAATCTATTATACATACTTATATCTTAAATAATTCATTATATATACGTAACTTCAATAACAGTTACTGATAACACAGTGATTATACTGAGAATAAAATTCACAAACATGCTAGTTAATTACACAGCAATTGCCAAAAATTGTGGTAAAATAAGTTATTACTAAGCAATTCAGAAAGACTAAAGAAATTATAAACTAGGAATTTTTTTGAAGTTACTAATATTGAGAAATATCAAAATTATGAAATAAAATAATTTTTAATTAATACAGAACATGAAGAAAATTGAAATGTATTTATTACAAAAAAAAAAAAAAAAAAAAAAAACACTTACCTACTCACTATATTTTACAGCATACGCGTGCAGATCATACAATGCCACGTTAGTATTAAATTCATGAGCATGAAGCTAAAAAAGAAAATGAACAATTCAGAATTTAGCAAGTCAACAGAAATGAAATAGTTTAACATTACAATCGAAAAATAAATGTCACATATTAAAAAAGATTAGAGATCTAAATTGTACTTATATAGAATTTTAACTCTTTATGTTTCAAATTACAAATTAATGAAAATTTCACCTTCAAAAGCATTTTTCCTGATTTTTTGAAAATACAGTACACGATTAATGCAATCATTAAAAAAATTAAAATGGCTTTTGTCTATGAAAATAAATTAGCTGAGTTGGTATTTATAAGACTTTTGTGGAATATTTACAACTCTGATCAAATCATTCCTGTAAAATATTGTTTTTAGTATTTTATCATATATTCTAATACGAGCAAATCTTGTGTGTGGTTTTATATATAACGAAATTTTGTATCCGACCATTTTCGGGTACGAGAAGACTATTGGGCTGGGTCACATGTTCGAGAACTTTCGATTAGTGGGTCATTTTTGGGTCAACGCGGTTCAAGTTAATTTTATCTAAAAAACAGCTCTAACGATTTTGATTAAATTTTGTATCCTACGAGTTTCGGGTACGAGAAAATCATTGAGCTATGTCACATGTCTGAGAAAATTTGATTAGTGGGTCATTTCTGGGTCATTGTGGGTCAAGCTAATTTATCTAAAAAGCGGCTCAGACTAGTTACACTAAATTTTGCATCCTATGGTTATCGGGCACGAGAAGACTGTTGGGCTAGGTCACATGTTCGATAAAATTCAATTAGTGGGTCATTTTGGTCATGGGTCATTATGGGTCAAGCTATTTTATCTTAAAAATGGTTCAGAGTATTTGAAATAAATTTAGCATCCTAATTTAGCATTTTAGGGAACGAGAAGACTACTAAGCTAGGTCACATGTTCGAGAAATTTCGATTAGTGGGTCATTATGGGTCAAGCTATTTTATCTTAAAAATGGCTCAGACTATTTACACTAAATTTTGCATCCTATGGTTTTCGGGTACGAGAAAACTGTTGGGCTAAGTCACATGTTCCAGAAAATTCAATTAGTGGGTCATTTTGGTCATGGGTTTGAACAGAAATTTAATTTTGACCGAGCATAGCTCGGTCTTCCCTGCTCGTAGAATATAAAATGTACAAATATTCATGATCTGACAATATAAATATAGACTTTTTCAAAAATTGAAACTTTTAACTCCATGTCTTTGAACATAAAGAAAGCAGAACAGTTGTAATTGGAACAGAAATTATCCATTTAAAAATACAGTATAACCCTGATTTAACAATTTCTTCAAATTAACAATAGATTTTAATGGTTTCGATTCACTTATATTGATTTCCACATTGAACGATCCTCTATTTAATAACTTTGATGAATTTCAAATAGTTTATTCTTTTTTAAGTTAAATTTGTTAGCTTTTCTTTGTGTTTGTCTATTCACTGTTGTGTGATGATAAGCAATTTGAAACAGAGGACTTAAACATCAGTTTGGTATAACATCTGTTACCAGAACTTAAGTAAATTATGACTCACATGGTTTTGTTTGTGAGCTACAAATTATTGAGAAGATGTGTGACAAAAACAAACCAAATTAGTCTCATTTAGATTCAGATTCTGACACAAAAGATAAAATCTTACTTCAATTGAAGCAGCGAAAAATACTTAATGAGGGTTGATATGGATGGTGTAATGCTTTTGCAACAACCCAACAATTGAAAAATCTATGTCACGGGCTACATTAATGGAAACAAGTTTGAAATAGTTTGCGTTCGTACTGTAACTAGTTTTATAAATTTTCAGATCTTGCTGGAATAGCTGTTGCACTCTTATGCAAAAATGAATGACTACAAAATTAATTTATTTTATGTGCAGATTTTCATATTATAGATATTAATTTTATTTTATGAAATTAAATTTCAATACACTTTTACAAACAATTAATTACACTTCTGTTACATTAAAATTATACTATGCACAAGCATCCAATACAAGATGATGTAAAAAAAATCATTATAATTATATCGTCTGTTATTATGATATGATTAATTTCCATAATAAAATAAGTACATTTTAAGTTGGCAACATTTTAGCTTTTGCTGTCATTTACTGAAAATTTCAATGGGAAACTTAAGCCTAGCTTTAAAAAAATTGAGAATTTGAAATCCATATTTTGACTCTTTTTCCATTTAATATCTATTTCTTCAGAAACATCTATCTAAAAAACTGTCGATAGATTATAAGATTGCTATAATTAAACAATTTTAGTATACAAATTCGGTTTTAAAACTCAATATGTAAATAATATGACTCCATCTTAAATAGAACATAATCACCATGGCAAACTAGAATCATTACCTATCATGGGATATCATTGAATTAATTACGTATGATAAGATTTAACAGAATAAAAGAAAACTTTTATCAATATATTTTAAAGTTTTTTCATAAAATTTGAAATGACTTGACAAAATTCTGCAACGATTATATATATTAAATTTCAAATCATTCGGTTGGGTAGTGCTTGCGCTGTTATATGCGGATAGATGGACGGACTATCCGCATCCACTAGGACTGCAGGACTATCCACCTTCAGACGGCTGTAGGTGTCTTATTTACATAATTACGAACGCACCTAAAAACAAAGCATAATTACGAACTAACCTAAAAACAAAGCAATGTATCAAGTATATTTATTGAATAAAAATGTGTATTTTATGCACTGAAAGGAAAATATAATTAAATACAAGCAGTAGGGATTTTTTGAAAATTTATTAATAATTGTCAAGCAGTTTTAATGTTCCCTGATTGAACGATAATCTCAATGTAACAATGATTTTCAAGGAACCCTTTGCAATCGTTAAATTGAGGTTTGACTGTTGTTTGGTACAACAAATTATGCTTTTCGGAACATGATAAAATAAAGTGTCTACACCCATCCTAAATTGTACTATTGTCAATCGAAGTATTAAATGAATTTTATAACAAGTAATGTTGGGCATAAATAAGGCATTGGGCATTTAATATTATGTTAGATTAAATTTACATAAATTTATAATCAGCAAAACTTTACTTACCCTAGACTCTTTAGCTAACATAGCATCCATATCTTGATCGCTGATTGCAGCCATATTTTTTAGATATCTGTAATATCTGAAATGAAATTTATCAGTGGGTTTAAACAATTTTATTTTAAATATTTATTTATTATTATTTTACTTGTATAAATGATTAATGCAAGAAAATGTAACTTTTTGAAAAAAACTATATTGAGCTTTTAATGTAAATAATTATTAAAAATGTTTTTTTTTTTTATTTCTTTTCATATAAATGTTTATCACTGGTAGAAAATAATTTTTGAGTTTCTGAGTCCACCATACCTGCTAACCTTAGAGGGGAAAAAGTATAAATATAAAAATAGTTTAAAAAAAAACACTCTTTTATAAACTTTTAATGTTTATCTTGAAAATCAAGCCTCATTTAACCCATTAAGGAAGGAATTATTTTTCACTCTAAAATTAAAAATTGAATTTCATACCAAATTTTATAAATAGCAAGTTTTGTTTCCTTTTATTATGGAGTTTCTGTCATCAAATAAAGATAATATTTCTCTTAAAAAATACTGGTCTTTAAACAACAAAATGATTGGCAAGTATTCCAGTACCATGTTGTACCATTACATTTTAATGGGTTAATGACTGCAATGCATGATTTTGCCAAAAAAAGTCCATAACAATACATTCATTTGGCATGGACATTGAACCATAGAAAATTTAGTGTTTTTTAATGCTTTGTAGAAAGTGCAAGCTACTGAAATTATTTTTAAAAATTAAAATTTTAGCTCTTTTTTTTAAAGATAGGGCAACAGGAAAGAAAAAAAACATTATTTAAACAATCTATTTAGGCTTTCTAAATTAATTTATCGACATACAATCATAATTTAATTAATATAAAATTGATTAAAATGTATTTTAAAAATATATATCATACTTTTCCTTTTTTATTTATATATTCTATTTTATAGTTTAATAAAATATTTCATTGCAGCTTCACAGCCAGTTGGTGAGTATGGAAATTCATATATAATGGTAACCATAAAGAATATTGGGCGATTTATCACCTGTGATAGGATAATGCAGAAATGCTTTAAAACTACAGTAGACTCCCTTAAATCCGTATAGATTAAACCAGAAGTTGTGTAGATTTTAGAATTTTGCGGATTTCTGATCCATGTTTTGTTTACATTTTTTAAACAATAAATAATTTGAATTTAATAATGCACTCAAAAATATAATGAATGCTTATAATAAAGTAAAATAATAAAAATTAAGAAAATTAAAAAAAAAAATTAAAATATTAAAAGTGAAGGTCAAGTAAATAATATTGCTTAACTAAATATGCATAATGATGATGAGATAATTTTGTCTTGAATTATTCAGTGAAATTTGCCTTATAAAGGCACATTAATAATACAAGTCAAAATCTTAAAATAACAAAGTTTTATTTCATGTTTAGCTCTACTTAATAACCAAAAAAGCTTGGTTAATACATAAATTATTTGGTAACAATATTGAGATTGTCACTGATATCAGCACTATCTTGAAATTTTTCACAAATAAATTTATATTTCCTTTATCAGAAAACATGAGTTGAATCCTATTAACCAGAATTACATATTAAAATATGTACAGAATAATATCTATATACACTGGCCTCCAAAAGTTAAGGTACAACCGGTTTTCTGCGTCTAATTTGCAAATGAATGAATATGGAAACAACAAATTTGGAGGAAATGTGTGCTAAACTGTTATTTATTAAATGCGAAGTAGAAATTTACTTAAGTTAAACGTATAAATGAAATTACAACAAAAACGCACTCATGGTGGAAAATTCCATTCTTGAAGAAATCAGTACATCGCAGTAGTATGCAGTAAAATGTGACAGAAACATTAAAAAACTGGTTCTAATACGGAATATGTTCACCCCGGACTTGAATGCATTGGCGGCATCGACTTTCCATGCTCTCAATTAAATTGTCGGACATCGAAATAGGTAACGGTGACCAGACTTGGAGTAAGCCTTGTTCCAGCTCATTTAATGACCTTGGTTAAAGCCGCAACCTGTCTTCCAAGATAGTCCCAAAGATGTTCTATCGGATTCAAGTGTGGAGAGTGAGCTGGCCATTCCATTCTCTCCAAACTGTGATCCTCAAGATAATCCTCAACAACCACAGCTCGGTGTAGTCTCGCCTTATCATCCATTAGAATGAAACCATTGCCAATAGCACCGGCATATGGGCGCACATATGAATCAAGGATCTCATCCCGATATCTCGGACCAGTCACAGTTCCTCCATGGAACACATGCAGGTCTGTGTGGCCTTCGAGTGAGATCCCTGCCCAAACCATGATTCCACCGTTTCTGTCCCTGTGTGTTTCGACAGTGTTTGATTAATGGTATCGAGTGCATTGTTCTCTCCAGATCAGAAGACGTCCTGAATCACTCTCCAGTGTGAATCTGGACTCGTCTGTGAAGAGTACAGAAGCCCACTGTTGTCTGGTCCAGCATAAGCGGGCCCTTCTCTGTCGGCTGTTGAGGGGGACACACACAACTGGTCGCCTTGCATAGAGACCTGCATTGTAAAGACGTCTTCGCACCGTAGTAGCGGAGATTCTTCTCCCTGATGCTGCAAAGTGGCCTGCAATGAGTTGTGGCACAGTAGTACGTCTTCTCCTTCGGACCGAAAGAGCTAGAAACCGGTCTTCTGCAGATGTTGTAACACGTGGGCGGCCTGGAACATGTCTTCTGAACACAGAATCTTCGGATTCATACTAATCCCAGAGTCGTTGGACTACACTGCGAGACACATTGAACCGTCTAGCAGTATCGGCCTGTGACAACCCCATTTCCATCCATCCTACTGCCCGCCACCTTAATGAATCGGGCAAACGACTTCTTCTAGACATTTCAAGACTATACTGGCTATTGTGAACAAAACTGACAACGATAGTTCGAATACAACAAAACTTACACGCGAAATTACGAAAGCTTCGTAATTGCATATTTTTCTCTCATTCCCAAATACCTATTCTTTTCTATAAAATAAAAGTGGTAGCTGTAATTTTTTTTAAAGCTTATTATTGTCATTCATATAAACTATGAAGTTTAATCTGACTGCCATTTTTTGTCTGGTGAGCTTCGAAAAACATGTTGTATCTTAACTTTAGGAGGCCAGTGTATATAAAAGCCGTTCTTGGTATGTATGTTCCTTATACAACTCTACACTTTTTGTCCGATTGGAACGAAACTTTATGTACATATGTTTTAGAACACGAGTAAAATCACTGTCAACTTAAAATGTTTCTCAGATCATTCTTTACCACTTTTTTCAAACATCTCCCATAGTTTATCATTACAGAAATCTTTTTTTTTCTCTGAATTTCTAATGCAATAATTTTTTCCTGTTGCCACACTCTACAAAACGGCACAAAAATTAAAAAACAAATGATAACATGTTTATTTTCTTTTTTATAAGCCAATAAAAATTCAGACCCACTCGCTATATTTTTTTTATTTCCGAAATTGAAGTGATTTTAAGAAGAAAATGCACATTTTGTTTCTATATAAATATGAAACAATAACTTTAAATGCATTAAAATGATGTAGTACCTCAATTTAATTTTAGTTAACACATCTTATTTAATACAGACGTTTCAATTTCAAGAAAACAATTTAGTAAAAAAGTAAAAAAATAAAAAAAGCTAGGCATGACGTCACTATCTAATAAAGGTTTTCATTCTGATTTCAAATTGAGTTCAAGTAATCGTCTGCTATATTTTATTCCTTCTTATTTTATATACTAGAGCTGTACCTTATAGCTACACATTATACTGCTAAGTTTTTTATTGATTTAGAAGCAGTGGTAACATTTTCTTTAGTTTATATTAAAGATAAGGTCATTTCTTTTGTTTTTCAACAAAAGAATGCACAATTAAAAGTACATATAAAATTGACATGACTTTCATCTAATCATTATAGATTTAATGTTTATTAATGAAAATTTAAGTTTCAATTAAGTTTTCAAACAAATAACATTGAAAGTACATTTTTTTTTATACGACCACATAAAATTTGAATGTGCTATGTTTAGAAGTAAATGTCTTTACTTTATAAAGATCAAATAAGTTAATCTTTCATAATTGGATTGAACACAGATTAAAAAATATACGTGCTTTAAAATTACTTTAAAATCCATAAAAAATCAGTAAATTGAGATAATTTTTTTTTCTAATTGACAGTTTAAAAAATGAAATTATATTTAGTAGTTACAAAAATGCAGTACAAGCAAAATTTAATGGTTAGGTCGTTGCTATCGTCAATATGATGTCGACATTACTGACGGATATATTTTTGTTTTATAATATAGATAGATGCCAAATGAAAGTGAATTTCACAAAATGTTACGACATTTGGTGGATTTTTTTTCATTGTCAGGAAAATCGTATATTTTTCTATTGCATGCGCAAAGAAAGCGCTCATTTTCATTTATAAAACTGAGAAATTTTACTATCGTTGAGTCAAAGTAACGCTATTTTTTCTAATTGTCTTTTTTTAAAAATCAATTTATGGTCGAGAATGCACAAAGCTCCGTCATTGTTATTGTCGTATTATTGTATTTTAATTTACGTTAACCCGGGCAAGGCCGGATAGTTCTGCTAGTAAAAATTAAAAAAATTTGAATTTTAAACCTACATCTTAATTGTTAGTTTCATTGTTTACACTGGAAACAATGTGCAGATTTTAGGTATTTGCGGATTTTAGGGTGGCAGATTTGGAGAAGTCTACTATAATTAATTCATGTATAATTAAAAAACAAAGAATTAAAATGCTGTATTGTCATTGAAAACGCACCTTTGTACATATTGTTTTATAATTCTAGCCTATCAGGAAGTGAGTTAAAAATTAATTAGAAAATTCCACCTTTACAAACAAAAAACAAGCTGAGTTAAATACAAGAACGAAAAATCATGCGTCAAGCATAGATTATGTAACACTTTCCAACGCTTCCAAAATAATTTTACAAATCATTACCGTTTAATAAGCTGAAAGATAACATCTAAGTAAACAATTTGGAAAACGCATAACATATGTAAAAAACGTAATTTCAGGAATTTCCAACATATACAATATTCTGAAAAATATCCGAATACTTTTATTCAGCCCTGTATAGGATCTATAGATTTGTATATATACTACATAGGAGGCTAAATTTTAGTTTAGTTAGGAAACGCGTAGCACAGTTTAAAATTCTCCTTCTGGAGTTTCTGTCAATAAACGGAAATGTGTTTGCGAACTTTTGTGCTGCCCTGTATATGAAATACAGAATTTTTACACACCAAGTAATAGACAAAAAACGAGTTAAATTTAAAATCGTGTTCAGCAACTTAAAACGCACTTTCAGGAATTATTGTTAACAGACAGTAGTGAATTATTTTGTGTGTCCCTGTAAATGAACGATGACTGCTATACACACAGTATTCTGTAGTAAGCCTCTTGTAATGCACCTTAGTGATATATATAAATTTCAATGCGTTTAAAATTGTGAAAAATTATTTAATTAAACCGCAAACGATTTTTCTCCATAGACGTAATGTAACGGAATTATTTTGACTGTCCCTGTAAAGTAACTATAAGTGCTATGCACACCATACTCCATATTAAGCTTCTTGTAATGCACCTTAGTGATATATATCAATTACAATGTATTTGAAATTGTGTTAAAATCATTAAAATAAACCGAAAATGATTTTTCCCCATAGACCGTTATGTAACGGAATTCTTTTGAGTGTCCCTGTAAAAAAACTATAAGTGCTACACACTTCAGTTGAAATAGGGAACATGCTATAGATAACGACAATAACATATAAAAATTGCAGGGCAATCCGAGCCTATTTACGGGAGTTAGAGCACAGACAGACGGCAGACGGCCAGACAAACCGAAGTCATAAACACTTTTCAACTAGGTTGGAAAGTGTTAAAAAGAGTGTCAAAATAAAGCAGATTCTATAGCAACATTTTATGGGTTAGTGTGCATTTAAAAAATACTCAGATAAGCATAAAAATTACAAAGAGAGAGATAAATTAGTGCAATAAGAGAGAGATGAGATAGTGATTAGTGAAATAACACTAATCACTTAACTCTAAGCACTAAGATAACTACTGTAGTCATTCCAAATGACGTTATTTTTTAGAAAAATAAATTTAATCCGATTATGTACTGTAACAACAGATTCAACTTTCAACAAAAATTCTTGAAAAAAACTTCGTCAAAATTGTGAATTCTGTTATGAAAATTTGTCTGAAATTTTTAATATAAATATTATATATAAAGTTAAACTCATTTAATACGAGCAGGGCTAAAACAAGGGTATGGGTAAAACAAACAATTTGCACTTTCAAGAACGGTTCATCATTTAAATTATATTAAGATTTTCATGCTTTTTATGCGATACAAACAAATCAGGATCACTGCTGATACAAGCCAAACAGCTGTTCATTTCAACGTGATTTTACGCAAAAAGTAGGGCAGAATTAGAAACTAAATATTTTTTTATCAAACACTGTTTGGTCTCAGCGATAATATTTTTCCATTACAAATGTCTGCTAAAGGGTAGTAAATTAGTAAATTATCAGTCCCCCACCCCCCCCCCCTCCAAAAAGGGGGAATGTTTTAAGGCTTTGGAAGAATGACAGAAAGAAAGGAGAGATGAGAACATTTCAAATACTATTGCAATGGCTATTGCAGTGTTAGCAAAAATTTTTCGGGAAAAAGGGAAGTGATCAGCATTACTGTATATCCTTCATGTTCTTTGGAATTACTAGTTCTTTAAAGGCTTTGACTTCAGTACTCTTATTTTGTCTAAATAAAATGACACAAAGGTTAGGCTGAACATTTTATGTTAGCTTTATGATATTAATTTCAACATTACTATAATTAGACCAATTGTGTAATTATTTTAAATGTGTATATTTTTACGATTTTTATTATCTTCAGGGATGTTACAAGTAATGGTTAACAGAAGGATTTTATAATTCTCTTGCTTCTCATATCAACAGTATATATATATATATATATATATATATATATGTGTGTGTGTGTGGGATTTCGGCTGGCGTCTAGGGGCAATGAGTGATAGTAAAGACAGTTTTCAAAGTGATTTACGTTATACTTTTAATATCTTGATTAACATATAAAATATTTACAATATTAATTTAAACTAGTATACATTTAGAGTTGATCCGACCGTCTGTCAGGCTTAAATATCAGTTAAATGTGCGGTTCCACCAACCGGCATGGAATTACAAAGAGACAATCGCTCGATCCGTTTGATCTAGACGAAAGCTATGGCACATCTACTTTCTTCTCACGATGAAAAATGCACATCATCACTATTCTATTGTTCGGAAGCATCGAACTGGCGTTGTACTTCACAAGCCTCAATAAAATATGTGCTTTGGTTTGCAGTCCGACGTTCAGATGAAGAACTACTGCGACCACATATATATATATATATATATATACTTGAAAGTGCGGAAGAAGGGAAAATAGCAACAAAATAAGAGGGTCTCTGTTGGAAAAAAAGTTTGGCGGGTAAGTTTAAATATTCTGATTTTTTTTTAATTTACACTAATTGTCTCATAGAACATAGAAACAGTACAAACAAATCAAAACAAACATCAAGATTAATGAATATTTTCTTAATTCAATACTCCGAGATAAACAACAGTCTTACCTTTCTACCCAATCTTTGTAAACAGGAATATCCTTAGAATATAAAAGTTTGCTACTGGGGGAATCCTTCTCGAACTTGTGGACTGGCATCGAACAAGCATCCATGAATGTCTGTGCTACTACCGAAAGACTAGAATCTACTGTGTTGCTCTTGTGTATGTCAAACACAAAATTATGATTCTTTATTAGATTGACCCAGAATCGGAGAGGGTGACTGAAAGAGACGAAAAACAAAGATGTTAAAATGTAGTTTATAAAAATAAAATCATTATGAGGCTGTAAAATTGCAAATAGATTTTAAAGAAACTAATTTGCAATATGGACAATATTTTTTAGCTCATTAATTTACTTTTTATTTAAATAGTTATTTATGTTACAGTAGTGTGCAAATTAATTGGGACAAAGAGAAGAATTTTCACATTTCGAATGTATTTGATTTCAGTTAACTTAAGTCCATTGTATAGATAACTATATAAAAAATATGTCCTCCTCTGGCTTTTATGATGTCATTTACTCATTTTGGCATGAAATCCACTAATGTAGAGCATATATTTTTGACATCATCATTACGATACCAAATTTGTATGATATTCTCGATCATCTTTCTTTTGGTTGAGCAGTCCATTGTGTTGATATGTCTCTTCAAAATTCTCCAGAAATTTTTGATTGGGCTTACATCAGGAGAATCACCAAGCCAATCCAAATCCTCTAATTTATTAATTGTAAATAAATTCTTTAAACTTTTTAGAATTATGGCATCGAGCAAGTTCATGCTGAAACACACCGGCAAAGTTTACATAAAAGGTCCATTTTGTCTTATAGTATTTGAATGTATTTTCTGAAGTTCATCATTCCCTCAACTGGCCCTAAGGTTCCAGGTGCCGTAGATGTAAAATAACCCCAGAACATCCGATTTGTAGGGTGCTTAACAGTTTGATCAAGATGTTCTGATCTGTTGGGTTCTCCAATGCTACACCTCACAGCTTTCGCTCGACACCCTTGAACTAAAAAAATGTATGTCGTCGCTGAAAATGACTTTTTTCCAGTCTTGTGCATTCCAGGATTTATATTTCTTAGCCCAAGCCAGACATTTTTTCTTCATTGCAGGTGTTAATAACTGTGTTTTGATTGGTGTTATTGATATTATCCCTGCTTCAGTAAACCTGTGTTAAACTGTCGATGAAGCAACGTCAACGCCAGTAGGCAATAAATCTCTCTGAAGTACTTGACTTGCAAGGATGTATTTTACTACGAGGGTCGATCCAGAAATAAGGTTCCCATCAAATTTAAAAATAGAAAACATTGTTTTTTCTCATAGAAATTTACATCGTTGGAAAGAAAAAAGTTTGCTCTATTTCTCTACATAATCGCCATCTTTTTCTATGCATTTTTTCAGATGGTGCTCCAATTTCTGTATCCCAATGTCGCAGAACTCCCGCGACAACCCGTTGAGGAAGTGTTTCACCTCTTCTTTGACGTCATCGTCGCTACGGAAGCGTTGGCCACCCAAGTGTTCCTTTAACTTAGGAAACAAATGAGAATCTTTAGGTGCGAGGTCCGGACTGCAGTGGCGCAGCCAGAATTCGGTTCTAGGGGGGGTTTTGAGTTTATAATAAAGATGGTCGCCGGTTATATGAATCATCGATTAATGGAATCAGTCTTTTAAATGAATGAAATCATAATGCTTTTCTCCGCAATTACGTTGGTTATGATTCATTTAAACAGCGTTTACAATATTAGAAGCGCGATAGAATTAAAAATAGCTAAAAGAGGAACCACAACTAATTTATAAAATTTTAACGATAAATATACGAATCTCCATCATAAGCAAGAGTTCGTTGCAACATTACCAACAAATGAAATATAGTCTTTAAATTTGTGTACAGACCCCCTCAGGGCTCGGAAGTAGCGCGCTACAAGTAGAGAAACTACAGTAGCCGTTACTTTTTCCAGTAGTTTGTAGTGTAGCGCGCTACATTAAAAAAGTGTAGTGTAGCGAGTAGCGCGATACAAAATATCAGTAGTTTGTAGCGCGCATCGACGCTACTTTCGGAGGGAGGAAAAAAGGTCCCAATCTTCAAATCACATGATTATAACTCGTTTCTTTCGTGCGAAATATGTTCTCAGCAACAATTTGCGAACGTCAGCGACAAATCTCATTTGCAGTGTCATATATTTCTCCATAGACGAAGGGCACAGTCACAAATTAGCTGTCATTTTCACAGTTTGGGTGTCAGAAACTTCGTGTACTATTATTTAAATCCATAGAAATCTTCTCAATATAATGTATTTTTATACGACTACGATTTTTTTTTCCAAAATATAGTCGTCTGGCTATGTTAAATCTTTATTTGACTAATTTCTTCTACCTTTTGCCTCCCACCCCCAGCAAGCAAAGAAATGTAAAATCCTTATTAAAAAAAAGAAAAAGAATGGATTTATCTAAACATAAATCCTCTAAATTATCCCTAATCTCTCAAATTCACGCTTCCCCGTAGTAGCATACAAAGGAGTTTAAAATATTTTTAAATCTTTATTTTTATACAAAAATAAAATCTTTCACTCATTTGTCTAATGACAACAAATAAAAATTATTGCCTTGTCCCCAAAATTTACGCTTCCCTTTTTGCCCCTCCTCCAGCATACAGTTTCAAATATTTAAAACTCTTTATTTTAAAAAAATGTCCACATTTGTTTCTACCTAATAATAATATATAAGTAACTATCTAAATTGTCCCCTAACTTCCCATAATTTACTCTTCTCTCCCCCCCCCCCCGCACAAGCATACAAATAAATAGAAAATTTTTAAGTTGTTTTTATTTCTATATAAAAAAAAAATCTTCTGCACATGTTTACGTGTGTCTAGATTTAGAGGTGGCCGCTATTCAGAGATATAAGCGTTTTCAAATATATAAATTTTAGGAATTAAAAAGTGGCGCTAAATAGAGGTGGCCGCCTTTTGGAAGAAAAACCAGAATGGAGGTCTTATTGTACATAGATTTTTAACCTGAAAAAATATTTTGGACATTCTTTTGAAATTCGGGTCAACCCGACCCCTACCCGCTAGAGTCAAAACCCAACCCGAAACCGATCCGAACTCGAAATAATGAAATTCAACCGGATCCACAGTAAAAAAGTGGAAGTCAACCCGATCGGAATCCGACCCACAACAAAAAAAAACTAGAGCCGGGTCGGGTGCGGGTAAACCGACCCGATGCAGGACTCTAAACGGTATACAACTAAAAATCTAATCTTTAAATGTTTTTTAGGTGCGTTCGTAATTATATAAATACGTAGCATACGTGTGTCTAGATTTAGAGGTGGCCGCTATTCAGAGATATAAGCGTTTTCAAATATATAAATTTTAGGAATTAAAAAGTGGCGCTAAATAGAGGTGGCCGCCTTTTGGAAGAAAAACCAGAATGGAGGTGTTATTGTACATAGATTTTTAACCTGAAAAAATATTTTGGACATTCTTTTGAAAATCGGGTCAACCCGACCCCTACCCGCTAGAGTGAAAACCCAACCCGAAACCGATCCGAACTCAAAATAATGAAATTCAACCGGATCCACAGTAAAAAAGTGGAAGTCAACCCGATCGGAATCCGACCCACAACAAAAAAAATCTAGAGCCGGGTCAGGTCGGGTGCGGGTAAACCGACCCGATGCAGGACTCTAAACGGTATACAACTAAAAATCTATCTTTAAATGTTTTTTAGGTGCGTTCGTAATTATATAAATACGTAGCACCTATTTGTGACGAAGAATGTTGGTTGGAGTAATTTTACGTCGGTTAAGCTGCAAAAAGTAATTTGTTAATATCCAGGGAAACAGGTCACACAGAGTGAATGGATGCGAACTCAGGAGTTTCTTGATAAACAAATCTTTTTTTTATTATAAATTGCAGTTGACCATGGGTTCAGGTACAAGCATCAATAGGCACGGAGATGCCCGAGAGCACTGGAGAGGAGGCACGAATAATTACATGTCTTTAATCACAGACAAGCAGCGAGAGAATCTGAGCTGTTACATAATTTATTTTCGTGGTTACAGAACAGTCATGGCGATAATTACATACGCCAATCAGCCAGATAACATGCTGTTTTGGCGAGGACAATGTGAAAAGAAACAGATGGTAACAGTCCGTTAATGGTAATCCTATGGGGAAGAGATGAATGTAAAATATGAATTTTAAGCGCCAGAATGGAGATATGGAATTTTGGTAAACCAGACAAAACCGCATGGAGTCTTTTCTCATGGGGTTAGCTTAAAGAATTAAGAACTGGGGTTAAAAATAGAATTGGTACGTTACAGATATTATATATTAAAGGCAGCTGGACAATTGGGAAAATATTGAAATACGTTAAACGGAATGAAACCTTGACAAGCAAAAGTGTAGGCGTAAAAATGTAAGTGAAGTTTGGACGCCGTTAGAAAAGAGCAGATTGTACTGGGAATAAATTTTTTTTTTTTTTTCTTTTTTTTTATAACGATATGATTTATGCGGTGAGGAAAGAGATCCGAATGAATTAAAGAACGCTTAATAAAAGAGAAATACAGGGAGAAGCTAGATTTTATAACACGAAATATAAAATAATTTTATAGAAAGAGAAATTTAGAAAAGTAAGGAGATGGGGGAATTAATTTTAAGAAAGTGGAATATGTGAAGTTAAATCCACTTCACATATATCTCCCCAACAACCGAAGACGAAAAACAATGAAGGTCCATAGGAAACGGAAAACCACCTGTGTCTTTTCACTAACAAGAAAAATTAGATGAAAATTATGAATAAAGTAATTGTTATAGAAAACCCTGGTAACTACATGAAATAATTAAAATAACAATACACAACAATAATCTTGATTAAGAAAAACAAATACATCATGTCTCAAATATATATGCATGCCTTCATAAGCATGACACAAACCAAACTGGGTCGACCTCTTACGTTTGAAAATTAAAATATATGAATGAGCTCAAAATTTTAAATCTGTTTCTGGATTTTATTTTCTCTTTTCTTTTCTTTAAGTGTGCACACGTATTAAAAATATAACCAGAAACAAAATAAGAATTAACTTGAAAATTAAATTCAAGAAAATGGCAATTTTTTATAAATTGCAAGAAATGTTGGTTGTTTCCAACATCAAATAATTTTTTGAGACATGAAACTAAATGAAAAGTAAAACACAAAACAAATAATACATGTAATAAATATGAGTACTCCATATTTAAAAAAAAAAATTATAAAGGTTCATTTTTATTAAAATTTTTATTTGACACCTACAAAGGTACTGCAAAATTTTAGATTATTTTTTTTCTTTTATCACTTAGTTTTCAGTTTTTAATAAAGTAAAAAAATAATACAGTGTGACATAGTGCAATTCACAAATAGTGCATTTATTTCTGTTTGACGGCCATGAATTGCATTTGATTCTTTTGGTGTTTTTCTTGATTGATTAAGTTTATAGCTGGCCTATAATTTTACGTTAAGAATTTAACTGTAAAGAATTTCTTGTCCCTCTGCATCTATTTTTTTTTCTAACAGTTTAACTTAATATTATAAATACTTTTGTTTATCTTATTGTAAGTTCATAATTATTATGTTAGGATTTGTTTTTGATAAATATAACACGTATAATAAATAGATGGAGATAAAGTTTTTTTTCCATAGACCTTACAAATGAAGCCTAAGGTAAGATAGAGAAAGCAAATTCTCTGGTTTGATTTGTTTGCATTACTGATTTTATTCTATTTTTTTCACATATTGTAATATATTAAATTGCGAAATTTTAAGTTTTTGTGTACCCTCATTTTGACCATTCTCTTATAAACTCTTCACCTATTGTCCTCGCTTTGTCCGTCCGTCTGTCTGTCCGTCCGTCCGCATATAACAACGCAAAAACTACCCAACCGAATGGTTTGAGATTTAAGATATATTATCTTTGCAGAATTTTGTCGAGACATTTCAAATTTTATTAAAATCGAATCAAAACTTTAGGAGATATTAATAAAAATATTTATTAAGAAATTTGAATTTTTTTTTTTTTTAAATCGGTGCTTTCTTGTTAGAGGAGCTTCCGATGGATGTTAAATCGTCAAGCGACCCAGACACTTATTTTATTACAGAAATTAATCTGCAGACGATATAATTCATTTCACAGAATTAAAAATCATCTAGGTCTGAATATTTATATAACTAGCTACAGTACGTACGAACGCACCTCGTTTGTCACGTTTGACGTACAATTTCCAACTTGTTTAAAATTAGTTGCGGTTTCAAAACTTCCATTTATAACGAAATACTATAAGAAGCAAAACGCTAAATAATCGTTTCCTGTCTTCCTGTCGATCACACAGTTTTTTGCCATAACAAAATTAGAAGTATCATCAGCAGAAATGTTTCAGCTGTGCAGGAGCATTCGTTATAACCATTATCGTACCAGTAGTTGAAAAAGTATGTTTATATTAACTTCCTGATACGAATTCTAAGATTAACAAAACAGACAGGCACGCATTTTGCTTTTGTGAAACTGTGATCTGCGGTTTATATAGACTTTTAATGTGAAAAAATATTTTGGACATTCTTTTAAAAAAACGGGTCAACCCGAACCCGACCCGCAAGATTCAAAAAGCCAACCCGAACCCGAAAGAATGAAAGCCAACCCGACCCGCAACAAAAAATTTGAAGTCAATCCGACCCGAACCCGAACCGCAACGGGAAAATATAGCCGACCCGAACGGCGGGTCGGGTCGGGGTAAAAGCGGGTAACCCGACCCGATGCAGGATTCTAAGCGCTACTGTGCTACATCACTCTCATAAATGTGTAAGATTATTACAATTTTTGTTTTCAAATTTCCTCTTTTAAAAAAAATTCCAACATAATTAAAAAGGTTCTATGAATTTGCTTTGTTTGTCTGCCCGTGCTCTAACTCTCATAAATATACTCCGACTGCCATGAAAGTTTTATGTTATTGAAGTTTACCATAGAATGTTCAGTATTGAAAATGAAATGTGTAGCATTTATATCTCGCTTACAGGGACGTTCAAAAGAATTCTGTTACATTATGGTATATCAGGAAAAATCGTTTGCGGTGTATTTAATTAGCGATGATTACTAAAGTAGCGAAGTAGTGACTACTTTTGGAAAGTAGTTTGTAGTCGCTACTTTTAAAAATAAGTAGTTGTAGTTGTAGTTAACTACATTTTTTATAAAGTAGTTGTAGTTCGTTACAAACAAAAAGTAGTTTTTCCGAACCCTGGACCCCCTACGAAACAAATGATTCGAAAGAAACACCAATTGCAAAAATCTGCTCATAATCGAAAAATAGCTTTTTATAACTTTAAGTACTTTTTTTAAATTCTTACTTTTGCAAAGATTTTTTTCCTGGGTACGCACATAGCTTGGTCTTATATAACTGAGAGCAAAAAACGCAAAAAAAGCCACTTGAAACTGAGATAGACTTACAATGTGTATGTTTTTTTTTCTCTGGAATTCGATGATCTGTTATTGTTTCGAACGTGGAACAAAGACATAAATGCAATTGAAAAACAGACCACTGTATACTATATAACTCAAAGCGTCTCTGTGAGAGTATATGACCCATCTTTTACTATAAGACGTCTCGACAAAGTGACGCAGTCAAAAACTCATAACCTATGCGTGTAATATGCGCTCTCACAGTTTTAAGTAGAATTTTCGCCGTTTAATTGAATCACATTGTTGTATAGAATTTGATTTAAGAAAGCGGTGGATTCTGCCAAGGCGGAAAGGCCAAAAAACTTAATTTTAACTTTAGTTGTTTTGATTCATATAAGCGGCAATTATAGTAATTTTTTTAGCTCTGGGGGCGGGTTTAACCCCCAAACCCCCCCTTGGCTGCGCCACTGGACTGTAAGGTGGGTGGGGCATGACAGTCCACCCAAATTGTGTCAAAAGTTCCTGGGTTTGATGGGAGACGTGAGGTTGGACATTTTCGTGAAACAGCGTTACACCGGCTCACAGAGGAGTATTTCTAAAAAAAGCTGGACAAAAGTCGAAAAATGAAGTTCGTTAAAAACCGCAATACTTTATTTGTTTGTATAGCTTAGTAGTGGGTGCTTCACGTAAACACTATCTTAGGAATGTTCGGTAACACTACCCGTCGCGTTATCAGTCTGAATACAGCTGTCGTGAATCGCAGATGTCTCTTTTCACTGCGCTGTTGTGAGAAGTGCATAATTTAATTGCATTTATCGTTGTATACAGTAAAGATCTGAAAAAACCCTTTATGGACAAAGAAATGGAAGGTATGTAGCTTAAATTACTGTATTTAGTTTTAGTTATAAATGAATATAATTATGAATAAAACTACATTGTTTTATCTTTAAAAATAAGTGTGATTTTTACTAGTTCTTTAAAATTATTAGTGATTTATAAATACGTTCCGCCCTTTTCCCGGCAAAACTTTTTGTTGTAATATAAAATTTAGATATTCCTTGTTATATTTATAAAATAAAATCTTGCCCCAATTTGCCCCATTTTTTTTTTACCCTTTTATAAAAAAAATGGTATCAGAAGATGACGATATTTTGAAAACGAAAAATCTTCATTTTTCTTTTAGAAACTTCAGTGACAGCGAAAGATGTTTCAAGAAAGTTGCTGTTTGACTTGATGCAAGATTGTTCTAATAAGAAAATAGCTGAAAAATAATGTTTCATGGAAAGCAAGTTATAGAAATGACGAAATGCCCAGTAGATGAACAAGAATCAATAAAACGGTCGTTAAGCCGTTTCAATTCGGATTTTAAAGAAACATGGGAGACTGCTAAATCGGGAAAAAAGCTGCTTTCTTAAGGTAAATGAACATTGGCTTAACATAAAATTGGCTGAAGAAGTTGGTGACCAATAAACGATTTTGTGGCAGAACCCTCTACCTTCCACTACAGGGTTCAGTAGGCCAATACGCATTCGTTTTGTTCATGAAACGAACTATATTATTAATGAAGAAATTGAATACATTGAAAATCAAGTTAAAAATCTTAAGGAAACTGATATACCTACTACTAATGGTAGTTTATAATATGTAAAACACACGCTGATACCTACTATGGTAGATACGAAGGTTTGCAATGCTGCGACAAGTACTTCATCAACAATGAGATGTTACATATGTGGAGAAACTTAAAAAAAATTTAATACGTTGGAGAAGAAGAATCCTGAAAATCCTGATGCCTTAAGATTCGGTTTATCAATTCTTCATGCACGGATTCGATTTTTTAAATCACTTTTGCATTTGTCATATAAAAATTCATTTTAAAAAGTGGCAAGCGAGAATCAATGAAGACAAAAATGTTGTGGCAGAAAAAAAAAAAAAGAATTCAAAATAGTTTCAAAGAAGAAATGGGTCTAGTAGATATTCCCAAGGCAGGTTTTGGCAACACGCAAGAGGAAAAGTATCAAGAAGATTTTTTGTGGACCCCAATACTGCTTCCCGAATCACTGGAATAAATTTTGACCTTATAAAAAGGTTCAAAGTAATTTTAGAGGCACTGTCAATTAGATAGAATTTGAAAATTACACCGAAGAAACTGCAAAGCTTTATGTCGAATTATATGTGTGGCACCCAATGTCACCAACTGTACATAAAGTTTTAGTACATGGGTCCACAGTAGTTAAACATGCAATATTACCTATCGGCCAACTTTCGGAGGAGGCTGCTGAAGCTAGAAACAAACATTTCTGCCAAAATAGGCAAAATTTTTCCTGAAGATTTTCTCGAGAGCAATATAATAAAGATGTTTTGAACAGACTTTTACTAAATTCAGATCCTTTTATAAGTAGTTCAAGACCAAAGCCTAAGAAAAAACAAACAAACCATTTTCTAGCAAAACAATAGAACTATTACTCCCAGAAGCACCATACGGACAACATCTAAAAAAAGAGGAAGATGAGGATGAAGATGAAACTGATAAGTTAAAGAAAATACTTTTTATAAATATGCAAAAAACTGAATATTTTATTAAATATCCTAAACGTTTATTCTGAATTGTTTTAAATATATAGTTTACTTTGTAAAAAAACAAATATTTTTTTGTAAATTCGTAAAAAAAGTTATATGTTTTGTTAAAAAATTATATATAATGGCTCTAAATAGCTTTTCACAACATTTCAATTTGATATAGCTCACAAAATATTTTTGTCCACATTTTTCATAAAATACTCCTATGTGCGGCTGTCAGTCGTCCTTGCCGGTGGTTCTGGATAGCTCGTCTGAGTTTTCCGAATTACCGAATGAATCTTGCACTTGGCGGGATCAACAATGGGAACCTCCATCTTGGACAGCTGCTGAGCCAAAAATGAGCGGCACAGCGAAGCGTGGCCGAGAGAATCGTGAGTGCCGGAACAGCCGAGCACAGCGCTGTTGCCGTATTTCGCCTCGCATCTTCCTGTGTGGCTGGAGCTCTTTGGGAACCTTATTTCTGGATCAACCCCGTATTTCGTAACAGAAATTTGTCTGTCTGAGGTGTTGTGTTACGTTTTCTTCCATCATTTCTCTCCCTTTTTGGAGAAACTTTCCCAAACTATTTTTGATTATTAATTATACTCCAAATACTTGATTTTCCAGCTCCAACTGTTTCTGCAATATTTCTCACAGTCATAGATGTACAGTGGCGCCAACTTATATGGACCCGTGGGGCCCGAGCCCACCACCCAATAATTGTTCTGTACTGGCTTACCCAATATTCATTTTTCTATTTCATTATTTATTTTGTTGTTTTTTAGTTAATTATTTATTTTTCACTTGAAACAAAATTTATTTTATCATTTCTGAGTGAGCATAAATCAATGACCATATGTTTCAATACCTTGATTGATACCCATAAATCACGTAAATGACTGAAATGTTTTGTTCAGTGCGTAACTTTTTGCTCTTTCAATTTGCAGTCATATCCGTAGTATGATGGTACTATAGTAAATATTAGCGTAGTAATTAGCGTCTTTATAAAGAAGAACTCAAAATAACATATTTAAAAAAATTACTACTTTGTACTTAGCACTTTCTTTTAAAACACGATAACTTGACTTAGAGCTATCATCTTTGTCTATTTCCCAACCTTCCAAAGAAAGAAAAAAAATATGACAATGACTTTTTACCAAAATATTTTTGACCCCACCCAATATTTTTTAAAAGTTGGCGCAACTGTGGATGTATGCTCACTTAAAGTTACAATTCTAGCCCTTTTCCCAAGAATGATGTCCATCGCGACAAATTCAAACAAACAATCTCCCACTTCCAAAAGCAGGAGAAACAGACTGGGGTGAAAATGCTCCCTCTACAACCAATGTATGATGATCATGTGGTCAAGCCAGCTTAGAATACTCAAGGACAATCCAGCTCAACAGGGGAAGGCAATTGGAATTGGTTACAGGCATAAAATCTTTGTGAAAGAACACAATTCATGAAAAATTGAGCTTGTCCCAATTAATTTAGCACACTACTGTACTTAACACTTCGTTTGTTGCAGATCTATAGGCAAAAATAATTAAGATATTTAATATTTTATTAAAGTTTTGAACATAGGGATTGGCATACTTAATTTAATAAATCTATAGAGTGGAGAGGGAGCAGCATGATAAGGAATTAAATTAAACAAAATACTACAGAATGAAGAGAAATCATATTATTGAGACATAATAACATGGGTAATGGGAAGTAAGAAAGAATGGAGGGGGGGGGGGGAGGGTTTCTAAAGAGAAATCATGCAACCCCCCCCATGAATTTTGAAAATTTATTAAATTTTCTTTATCTTTAAGATTTTGAAAAAAAATATTAAAATTTGTTTTTCAAGCATTTCAAAATAATTAGATATTAAGGAAAAAACATTACGATTTTAAGATCAAAGGTCTTTATTTACTTTATTATTACACGACTTCAACTTATCATAAAACACCTTTTGAGCAATCTGCTCCCACCATCTGGATTAAGTTTTCTGGTTTACAGTTGTCAACCTCAAATAATGTTGCAACAAAATCCAAAACTGATAATTTCAGCAAAATTTCACCAAAGATATTTTGTGACAATAACTCAAGTGATGATAAAAATTTTCACAAATAAAAGTGACGTGGAATCAAAGCACCAACTCATGACTTTTAAACAGCATCACACAGACATGAAATAGATTTATCAGAAATTCTTCATTTTATTTTTATTTTTATTTTTTTGGTAAAAATAATTATTCTTTCTTTCTTTTTTCTCTATCTCTCTCTCTCTCTCTCTCTCTCTTTTAAATGTCAATTTTTCTTTTTAAGTAAATATATATAATACAATCAAAACAATAATATGTCTCAATATAATGCTTTTCTTCAGTTATATATTCTTTGCTTTTCACTAAACAACAAACATTTTAAGAAAAGAGTGGGCTAGAACTTCAATGTGTTCAGAAAATATATCTAAAATTAAAATGCAAATAGTCATTTCACACTATCTTTAAAAATATCTCAATTTCCATTATAGGCAAACATATACAAATATACTCTATTTTATGCTCTTTAATCCAGTGATGTTGCTAAGCTTTTGAAATCATGGGTTCTTGGGAGCTAAACACTTCCAAATAACTGTTTTTTTTTGTTTTTTTTTTAACAAAAGTAGGCCTTTAAAAAAAAAAAAAAAAAAAAGACAGATTGGATGTATTTAAATACAAAATATGCCTCTTTTGCAATCTTTCAAGAGAAAAATTGTACACCCTGAAGGACCCATAACTTTATTTATGCATACGTTCTTCAATTTTTTGCTTAAATGATGCATTATAGTGCAATCCTAGCATCACTTTCATCAAATAAAGTCAATTTTCTGCTTCTAACCCATAAAGTTTACAATATGCATATAGTTAAAACTTTTCCATGATAGAAGCCTTGGCCTTTTTTTTTTAAAGAGCTTGGTGCAATTTGAACTTCAGAAAGTGGGATTCATTGCTGAATGATTTAAACCGCTATGAAAACAAACCTGATGAACTTATGTTTAGTTATATATGAATTTATATATATATATATATGTTATTGTTTTTTATGTATATAATTTACTTCTGTTTGTCGATAAAAATAGATAAATTGTTTCTTTATATTATATAAATTGTATAAATATTAAAAAATTGCTTGCGTGCATGAAACAGTAAATAAGTTGCTAGAAAATATGTTGTTTAATTTCCTTCCTTTATTAAGGTCATTTTTTCTATCTGATCAAGGTCCCTATACTGGAAAAGTAGCATTAAAACTTTTCACCAAAATTACAGAAACAATGCCACATCTATTAAAATCAATCTCTTACCTATTTGACTTCCATGTGTGCTGGAACTGGACCTCTGGATCTGTAATCCCATAATTCAGTGCCTGATCATCTAAAAACTCAAACATATACTTTATAGCTAAGGGCAAGGCACTCCCACGATGGGCTGCTGAAAAGATCGTCTCAAACAAATCGCCTACGAACTTTTGTAGCGTACCCTAGAAAATTAAAAAATTAAACATTCATCAGGTATGTCATCGGACAGATACTTTTTGCTACAGGTAAAGAGAAATTCATTCACAATTATATTTTTTTCATTTTTGCTAGCTGATACATTTAAAATAATATTAACAGCTTAACACTAACATACCTTGTAATTCTTCATTATAGTTAAAAGTTTGATTAAAATTAAACAATTATATATATATATATATATATATTGTTATTTTAACATAAAAATTTTTTTACTTTGAATTAAATTACCCTAAATATTGATAATAAAAAAATGTATATATACACATATGTTCAGACTGATGAAGTTTCCTCATTTTAAACTAATGTTTATTATAAAGAATTCATATTTTATTAGTTCAGGATTTTAAAGAAAAAAAAGTACTTTGAAAAAAAAATAATAACTAAAAAAATAAATAAATGACCAAGACATTTTGCACTTAACTTCTTTTAAAAATAAATTTACTTAGAACTTTATGTACTGAATCATAATTTAGAGAAATACTCTGATGTCAGTTTGTTTAATATACACATCAGAACAATTACTTTCCTTTCCTAGATAGGTAATGAAAAACATTTAACTTTTCTAATTAAAACAATGGTTTGAGATAATAAATTAATTATTTACAATAATATCAATAAAAATGTTCAGTATTTTAAAGCAGAAAAAAAAGAAAAATTGTCTCAGAAATTTTGTACTCAATTTCTGTTGAACAGCAATTTATTCAGAACTCTTCATACTAAATCATTATTTAGACAAACATTTTTGGGGATCAGTTATTTAAATATATATATATATATATATATATATATATATATATATGTACTGGAAATTTTTCTTTTTAAAGTAGACATTCAAAGACATTTAGTTTTTTTAGCTTTAAAAGATTGACATAATAAAACAACGATTTTTCCGCAAATATTATTTAAAAGAGTGCCTTGATATTAAATAGAAATTTAATTTTACATTAAATAAACAGATAACTTTTCTAACTAAAACAATGAATACTTTGACACTGTAAGATAATTTTGACAAAAATTTTAATAAAAATGTTTAGTATTTTAAAGCAGAAAAGAAAGGAAGAATTGCCTCAAACATTTTCTACTTAATTTCATTTGAAAAGAAATTTACTCAGAACATTTCTCTTTTTAACACGTTCCAACATAGTTGAAAATTGTTTATGAATTCGGTTTGTCTGTGTATCTGTCTGTTCATACTATAACTCATAAAATATACTCGATTGCCACATAATTGATATAGGTTATTGAGGTTTATCATGGCAAGTTCAGTAGTAAAATTGAAGTGACCCTTTACGGTTAGTTACCAGACAGGCAGGGTTAGAAATTGAGAATTCTAAAGAAGGCGTCAAATGACACCTGCAATTTTTTTCCTAGGTGCCAAACTGCATTTCATGGTTGCAATTTTATGTTATATAATATTTTCTCATTTACTTTCGAACCCATGTTAACAATAATATTGTAATTATCTTAATGTGTTAAAGGCGAGGGAGCTGTATATATTAAACATTTTATCTCTATGTTAATCACTAAAACAAAATAAAAACTGGCTTTCTATAAAAGTTTAAAACAGCATTAAACTATGATACAATATTTGGATTCTAGAAAAATGTTTAAATAATTCTTTTTATAAAGCTAATATGCATACAAAACAGATTATCAAGCAATTATATCCATAGAAAGAAAATTTGAACTTTTAG
The DNA here is from genome assembly GCA_963931845.1 of Maratus michaelseni. NCBI lineage: Eukaryota > Metazoa > Arthropoda > Arachnida > Araneae > Salticidae > Maratus > Maratus michaelseni. The sequence goes on from OZ007599.1 coordinate 32,116,446, forward strand.
ATACAACCAGGTATAAGCTCAATTAAAGAAAAAAAAAAAAAAAAAAAAAAAAAAAACTTATGGCTTAAAGTACATCAGAAAATGAAAAAAAGAAGCAAATGAATGAACTTTTGGATACTAATTAATGTATATTTGTATAGCATTTAAAGATATTGATTTCTATATAAATACTTTTTTTGAGGGGGGGGGGACACTGAAATTTTAAAACAGTCTTTATACAGTATCTTATTTTAGGAGCAAATAAGGAAGGAGAAATATTAAATAAAAAAATCATATATTAAATAACACGAAAATAGAATTTTATCATCCATTATTCATTTTAGATAATCTTACAACAATTACTTTGAAAATTAAAATCACGATATTTAGTTTTTAAAATCGGGTCTCCTAATTCGACCATGTGTTCCATCGGAGTACCATAAATTAATGACCTTTTCAGCATAGAAATGGATTTTTCTTTTTTCAGACCTCATGTTTCAATTCCAATTCAGACTTCATGGCATTTGGATAAACAAAAAACTACATCGTTTCTTCTTTCTAATTGCTCTGTACTGGCCAATTTTTGTGGGGGTTCTAATTTTCTAAGCTATTACATTTTAATAAAAATTTATTATTGTAACTTGGTGAAAATTTCAAGGAAATCGCTCAATTAACAACAGAGATATTGATTTTTTTTTTCTTCTGTTTACTTGCAGCTTAATAATTTATTTCTTTTTTCTGCTGACACGTTCACGGAGTCTTAAAAGAATATAATTTGAATAGTAGTTTCTCTTGCTTTAAAGAGGAGAAAATAATAAAGCAAATAATAGCTTTTTCCATTTTTTTTTTTTTTTTTTGTAAAAGCAAAAGATTTTTCAGAAAATATTTCCAAAGTTTAATTAATTATTAATTTTAAAAATTTTAAAACTTTCTTGGGACATTTTATTTTAAACTAGCTGACCCGCCCGGCGTTGCCCGAGCCCGTGTAATAAACTCAAATCTTTTAAAACTGAAACTCTGGCCAAGGTCTCCGATGGCTTCGACACCGTATACCGGGCACTCTCGCACGCTCCGGAAATTTTTTATTTCCCCCTTCCGGCACCAGGGGAGCAACCTCTTTCGGAAAGAACCTCTGAAACAGGTCAACGTTGCCTACGGTACTGTATAGTAGGCGTGCGACAAAATCGAGCTGGTTTCGAGAAGATGGAACATTATAAGCCAAGTTATTGAAATAAGGCACAATTAGAGAAAATAATCATGAGTGAGGTGCCAGGTGAAGGGGATGTTCAAATGTCTTTCAGAAAATGACTAATTAGGAGGACTATGATGCATCTTTAAATATTCATTCGTTTGCTTAAGCTAAGAACTTAATTACAAATTTGTCTTAAACTGTTATTCGGAAATAGTGGTAACCACTACTCATAAATTTACTTTAATGTTATAGAAGGTGACTATTTGGTTAATTATGTTTGGAATCAGTTGCGTTGAAATCGGAAAGATAGTTGCGGAGATACGGAAATGGGGCATACTTAGAAAAAAAATCTTTGAAGGAGGGACCGGGAGGGAGGGGATGTTCAACAGCCCTTCAGAAAATGACTAATTAGGAGGACCACTATGCATCTTTAAAAATTCGATCGTTTGGTTAAGCTAGAAACTTAATTTCATATTTGGCTTAAATTATTATTCGGAAATAGTAGTAGCCTCTACTCACAAATTTAGTTTAATGTTATAAAGGGTGTCTATTAAGTTAATTATAATGTTTGGAATCACTTGCCTTCAAATCGGAAATATAGTTGCTGAGATACGGAAACGGGGCATAGTTAGGTAAAAAACCTTGAAGGAGGGTTCGTGGGGGGAGGGGATGTTCAAGTGCCGTTCAGCAAATGACTAATTAGGACAACCACTATGCATCTTTAAAAATTCGTTCGTTTGGTTAAGCTAGGAACTTAATTAGAAATTTGGCTTAAACTATTATTCAGAAATAGTGGTAACCGCTAGTCATAAATTTAGTTTAATGTTATAAAGGCTGACTATTAAGTTAATTATAATGTTTGGAATCACTTGCGTTGAAATCGGAAAGATAGTTGCTGAGATATGGAAACGGGGAATAGTTAGAGAAAACTTTGAAGGAGGCCCCCGGAGGGGGTGGCGGATGTTCAAGTGACCTTCAGCAAATAACTAATTAGGAGGATCACTATACATCTTTAAAGATTGATTCATTTGGTTAAGCTAGGAACTTAATTTGAAATTTGGCTTAGGCTATTATTCGGAAATACTGATAATTGCTTTTTAGAAATACAACTTGAAGCAATGAATGCTGATTTTTACGATAATTTAGTAAAAATGGAACTAAATGGAAAAGTTCGGAACATTATTACTGAGATACTACTGAGAAACCGAGATTTAAAATTGCGGTATTCTGTATATAAAACAACAATTAAATGCTACGGGTGAAGCTAAAAAAATGTTAAAATTGTTAAATGTAATTAGACCCTTATCGCTCGCCATTCCCGCAAATATATAACAAATAATCTGTTAAATAAAATTTTCTGTATTAATACTTTCTATTATAATAATATATGTCCTGTTTTAAAAAAACCTTAAACCCAGATAATTATAATGAAGAAAAACGTGCCTAGAAATGTCTTAAACCGGTGGCGTTTGTGTAATTTGCCGTGAGTAGATGGTGATACATTAGCTTGGCTATATGCAGGTAACTGCAATCCATGTTGGCACTATTTCGTTATAAGTCCTTATTTATGCATCGTTACTCTGTTTTATTTAATGTGTTCTGAGAAGATATTTCACAATCAACCAAACGAAGAAAAAAAGCATATTTTTAATGAGAGTTCTTCGTGCATTTTAATTAATATTTCAGAAAGTAATTAAAATATTAAAATTCTGACGTTCAGGTACACCAGGAAGGGGTTTGGACTACCTAAATCTAAATTTCCAGCCTTCTAGGTGGGCTAGATTTTCCTAACCATCGCCAACAGTCACACACACACACAGAGAGAAACTTTCTTTTATTAGTATAGATATCAATTAATTTCTGTTTAAGTGATTCTCATGTGTTTTCCATTTTTGATAAATGAATTACGTATGAAGTTAAAACCGTTTAGTATCACATGATGATATGTTTTCCCATTTCTCGAGTTGCAGCAGTGAAATCAGTTTAGAAGGGTGATTAATAGGTGCAATTGTGTCTTAACCACGTGTCACTCTCTGGGGCTGTTCAGAACCGAAGATCAGGCGACGCGCGGGCGATGGAGATTAAAATATCGAGTGAGTCCAAACTGTGAAATAAATTGAAAGGCCTGCGTTCATTATCATTGATTTGGACATCCAAATCAATGATAATGAACACGGTCCTTCATTTGACTAATTTACGTATTTTAATGTTTTGTTGAAATTTAGAAGTGAACTTGGTGGCCGAATGGTTAGAGCACTGCTCTTGATTCTGGAGGTTGCGGGTTCGATCCCCCAAAATTTCTGTTTGATTTTTCTATTTTTTTCATTTGAAAATGTTTAATCGGTTGCTTTGTATTTTTCATGATTAATGGAATATATTTTATAAAAGTAAAATTTGATATTATTAACAATTACTTATTTAATTAAATACGACAAATTCAGCTATTTTACGATTAAAATTTTACATTACAGTGCCTTTCAATATTTAAACATTATTATTATTATTTTTCTTTTTAGCAAATGTAAAATAAGGAATGGAAATATAGTCAATTTGCACGAATTTCTCCATGTTTTTATAATGAGTACTTCAACAGTGAATCTTTAGTACGAATAGAATGCAAAGCATATTTTACAATGTAAAAAATATTATAAAAATAAAATGTAAAATATATACATTATTTAAACTAGAAATATCAGTACCTATTTTTGTAAAGAGGTAAAATACATGTGGTTTACCGTCTAGTTTCGTAATGAATATAAATAAAATATAGTTAGAATGTTTATAAATTTTCTACTGGATGTATAAGTATTTTAGCATTTGTTTCTCATGTTTTATGATGTTTATTGCAATATAATAAATAATGCAATTTACATCAAAGAATGAATTTCAAGAAAAATAAATATTTAGAAATTAATAATTATGTTTCAACAAGGTTGTTATCGAAAAATATATTTTAATAAAATATTTAAAAGCTTTTTTATCAAATTTTAACAAAGATTTTATTTTACTATTACAAATAAAGAAATAAATCTTTTTACATGTTGGTATCACGACCTTGATTTATTAACATTCAATTTATCCCAAAAAATATAAAGCAACTAATAAATAATTTTAGGGAAAAAAAATCGGAAATAAACGGCGAGCATTCACTTTGTATCCATACTTTTCATTTGTGTAGGACAACACAAACGTCAGTAAAGTACATAACAATTTTTGGTACTTTTCGGTTAGCCGGGCGCCAGTGAAAAAAAAAAAAAAATATATCTACAGATATGTTTGTGTATATATGTATGTATATATATGTGTCTGTGTATACATTTATATTTGTTTCACTGGTGCCCGGTTAACCAAAAAGTACTTTTTTTTTTTTTTTTTTTTTTTTTTTTTTTTTGTAGAGTTTACATTAATTTTATTGAAACCACCAATACTGTGTTTCAGGAATTCGGTGATCCGAACGTCCTCTCCCTTGTTAGTTAAAGGTGAACTGGTTATAGAAAATTAAACTTTATTTTATTATATGCATTGTTTTGTACAATATATATATTTATGTAACTGCTATCAACTAAACTAATATATCAGTTCTAGTAGGTGCTGTAGTTTTAGAGACATATAAGTTGACAGCAGTTATGTAACTATATGATGTATATATATATATATATATATATAATATAATTATATTATGATATATATACATACACACATCATACTTTTATATTCTATTATTTTTATGTTGGATCAAAGGCTTAAAAAATCATTTTAGAATGTTAAAAAGTTGAAACTTTTCAGATATCCGATCATGTTGCTACAGCTGTATCAATCAACCTACCAAACCAAGTAAGACACAAAAAGCCCAATCACGTGATCAAATCGCCCACAGAATTTTTGTGAGTCACCCGCGCGCAGCCCGCGCTAAAAGTTTGCAGGTTATGAACGCTGATCGGGCTATCTGTCTGATCACGTGATGCTTTTCATGAATGTTTCGGGGGTTTGTTATGATGAAATAAAAATAGATATTCCTATTATAAAATCCATTTTTTTGGAGGATAAAGATGTGTAGTCGCTAGTTTCACCTAATCCGAGCCACAGAAGCTTAAAATAATTGAAATAATTAAATTATTTCAATATATTAAATTATTTCAATTTCTCCTACTCCATAACCTTTCTCTCCTTCGCCCGCGCGCCGCGTGATCTTCGTTCTTGAACACAACCCCTGTTACAGGTCAGTTTTTCCGTCATTGGTTAAAAGGTTAAGGTGAAGTGCTTAGTGGCATAGATAGGATACTAAGCTATTATCCTTCTGTGTGTGCAAGTGTGTCTAAAACACATGATCCGATCTTTTATCGGAATCGATCTTTTCCGATCTTTTATCGGAAACAGGTGATTCAAGTGCAAGCAGTGGAGGGGGGGGGGGATAGAAACTTATGCTAAAGTAGGAATAAGAACATGTGTAAAAAAAAAAGGCTAGGTGTCAAATTTAACAACCAGGTATAATTTTGTGGTCGTCAAATGCAATAATTTAGTTGCATTTGGCGAATAACGACCGCTATTTCTATAGGGATACTCAAAAGTATTCCATTGCATTACGGAAAAGATCTTTTCAGTGCATTTTAATGATATTACACAATTTCAAATATAATGAAATTGATATGCATTTCTGAGGTGAACGACATGTTTTCAATGGAGTATATTATAAGTAGCAACTATAGTTCATTTAGAAAGACACTGAAAGGTATACCGTTACATTACAGTCAATGGGGAATTTTTTGTAATGCATTTTAATGTTGTTACACTGTTTCAAACATAATAAAAATTATATGCATCATTAAGATGGATAGCAACATGCTTTCTATAGAATATAGAGTAAGTAGCAATTATAGTTTGTTTACAGGGATGCACAAAAATTTCCATTACATTATGATCTATGGTGAAAAATTGTTTGCAGTGTATTTTAATGAAGTTATACTATTTCAAACACAGTGAAATTGATATACAATGCTGAGGTGCACTACAACATGTTTTCTATAGATTATTGAGTATATAGAATTTAATGTTTATTTACAGAGACACTCAAAAGAATTCAGTTGCAGGAGAAACTATTAGCCATAACTGAAGAATGTGAGTAGGTAATAAAGGACAGTTCTAGGCCAGCGGTGTACGCGGTGTGACCTCTGTGGGTTCTCTGTATACTGTAGAGGTCACGGCGGTGTGAAGGTCATGGTGGCGTGAAGCTGACTGGGCGGTGGAGGAGGGCGATAAGAGCATTGGGCGATAAGGATGTTTGATAAGGATGTTTGATAAGGGGATTATTTTAATTAATTTTAATGGGGGAACTTAGAAAATTTCGAAGCAATTTTTTTTTCGCGGAGATTTGGTGGACGAGGTAAATTTGAACGGATTTATTTTAGCGAATTATATTTTTTTCTTTTAAATTAAATTTTAATTAATTTTAATTGGGGAACATAGAAAATTTCGAAGCAATTTTTTTTTCGCGGAGATTTGGTGGACGAGGTAAATTTAAACGGATTTATTTCAGCGAATTATATTTTTTTATTTTAATTTAAATTTAAATTAATTTTAATTGGGGAACTTAGAGATTTTTATGATTTTTTTTCCAACTAGAGTAGACAATTCGATTCTCAACGAGAGTACGCATTTTGAATGTGAACGAAAAATAGTAATTAAGAAATAATTAAAAATGGTCATTAAAATGGTCATTAATTAATTTTAATTGGCGGACTTAAACAATTTTGGGGCAAACAGGAGGGTTTTAATGAATTTAATACAGGGTTCCATATGAATTATACTGCACTCAATTCTAATAGCTTCCCCCTCCCCTCCCCCTTTTTTTACTTAGAGGGCCCCTTCGATAGAAGTTAGGATAACAATACGCACTTCAAAAAACATATAGTGATATAAAAAGAAGAATTTTAACGTATATATAAAAGTGTAAATAAACAAGTATGAAAAATCACGCGTAGCGCCATAATTCATGAATCACTTTCCAGAATTATCGAAATATTATGTGAACAAAATATAATTTTACCATCTAGTGCATAGTGAATTAAAATAGTGAACAGATCCCCTTTTTAATTAAAAGGGACAAAAAAAATCCAATGAATTATTACGGAAACCCTTCAGTTATTTGACCCCTCTTTTTCCCCCCTTCGAAGTGTGAACTCGCATTAGACTATAGGGCCCGTTCATAAAATAAATGAGATACGCCCTATTCGAATAAAAAAAGCCCTTCACAAAAAATTGTAGGGGTTTCCTGTTTGCAAAAAGCACCCTTCACAAAAATCCAATTATGCATAAGAACCCTTCCTAAAATCAGGTAATTTATACCTTACCTCTTTTTTTATCAATTCAAGTTAGGCTAAAAGTACAACTTACACATCGATATGTACAAAATATAGAAATCCTTCGAAAGAAACTTTGAAAAGTTATAGATATTAAGCTACCTTCACAAAATAATAAAACCCTATTCGAATCCCAGGGCCCTTCACAAAATAAATCCAATAGATTCATGTTATTTTATGGCGACAGAAATACGAGAGACCTTTCATAAAAATCCAAGATCACTGTTTGAAAGAAAAGGCCCCTTCGCAATGTACTATGTAAAAATATTTTAAGAAATAGACTGCTATTCTCAAATGAATACGAATTCATGCAATGTAAAACTAGGCTTTACACGAATGCATTTTTAATATAATGTGTAAAATATAGATTTTAGAAAAAAGATTCATGTTTTACCATATTTATCATACAAATCTGTAAAATATGGTAGAGCGTTTCATGAAAAATAATTGAATCTCGAGTGATTATGCTTTAAAAAATATATATGTTTTAGAACTGAAACTAAGAATTGAGTGTTACCCCCTCAACAGACGGATTGCTGAATCATAACGAGTCATATTATCAGATAAGCGAAGATCTTGCTTTGACATGTCACGATGAATCACTTCGCGATAAGAAATGCGGCTATTGGGTTTTTTCTCAAATTTAAAACGTTTCTGACACATTTTTTGTAGGTAAATGTATGAAATGAGCTATTTAAAACCGTAAATGTATACGAATTATTTCGTGTAGTCCTATATAGGTTCTACTCTTCATATATACATATGGTGATATATACTAAAATCTGTTAAGTTTTAAAAGGCTTCATTGTGTATTCATTGAAAAATAAGAACTAAGAAATATCCCTTAAGAATTTTGAGTATAACAGACGGGTTTTAATGAATTCGATACATGTTATGGTAAAAAAATACAGGTCCCCTATAAGATATAGGAATTAAATTTTAAATAATATAAAACTGAAATTAAATTACATTAGTTTCTGCTTTTTATATAGTAAAGTATGGAAAAATTATACTAAATTGGGTTTTTACCATTCTAACTTAAAAATTTGTTTTGAGGAATGAATAGAATAACTAACCTTTTGACTTTGCGCATAGTCCAATATAGTTTTTAGTTAATTAAGTTTTAAAATGTTTTATTGTGTATTCATTGAAAAAAATAAGAACTAAGAAATAGGCATTAAGAGATACCCTTAAGAATTTTTGGGATAATAGACTGGTTTTAATGAATTCGATACATGATATGATAAAAAATACAGGGTCCCATATGAATTATGGGACCCTATTTTTTCCAAAAATCACTTTCTAATGTTTTCTTCATATTAGGCATGATCCTGCATTTGTAGCTCATAAAAAGCTGGAAAATTTTAATATAGTTTAAATGGTGAACTATTCTTCACATGCAAGTTTTTCATTTTAAGGGGTTACATATGTTCTCAACTTTAAAAAATCTTTTTTTTTTTTTTTTTTTTTTTTTTTTTTTGTGACAGAAATTAAATTCTTATAGTGTGTAGAATTATGGGCCAAAAGATTTAAAATTATTAGGAACTAGCTGATCCGCCAGGCATTGCTGGTCCAGTCAAAAAATAATACGAAACGAGAAATGACTCTAAAAATCACTGGTTATATGCATGGTTATAACATGGTTATATGCATAGCCTAAAAGTGAGAAATCATTCTAAATATATTGCGTTTTATGAAACTCCTGGATGATATGCAAATTCATGAACAGTATTATTTTGACATAGAATCAGAATAAAATTCTTGAAATCAACAAGTTCTTCAACGTTAAATTATTAGGGTGATATACTTTTCCTAAGTATAAGAAATTGTTTCTTATATATATTTATCGAACTGTTAGATCAGATATTTAATAAAGAAGCTTAATAATTACTACTTATAAATTATATACTTATCAGAACATTTATGGAAAAGTATTGCCTATTAAATATTATACTGCCTGATTAATGAACCGGAATATATATGTATATTTCTGTCAGAGCTTTCGAAAATTCAAAGTAACATTGCAGTTTTGGTGGAAATAATTTGGATTTCTAAATAGGGATTTTAAAATGTACTAAAATAAATTTATTCTTGTCAATAAATTATAATATATGAAATGAGACACAAGAGTATGTTTATTAAACTCCCACCATTATTTTCTAAAAATTAAAGTTTTTTTTTCTATTTCTTTAAAATAAAATTGACTGACTTTTGGGTTGTTATTGTGATTCTGTTAATATCATGTAAGACTGGATGCAGAAATGTGTGCGGTAATAATTTGTATCAGAAAGATCTGTACCACGGAGGAACGGTCTATGATATACCTAAAGTGCGTGTATAGAGAATGTGCATGTGACGTCAAGAAGCCGTAAAGAACGAACGGTAGGCAAAACATACGCATGCCTACTGTATAATTAGCTGTGTTATGTGCTTATTATTCATATTTTTTTATTTAATTACTCATATAATTTTGCCTTTCTTAATTGCAGCGGATAGCCCAAGGTAGGTCCTGATGCACCTGAGGCTCGGATTTTTCATTTTTTGAGACCCCGGCCCCCTGGGGCCCCTTTAAGATTTTTGCCCTAAATTGTTAATAATTTAGCCAATTTTTATCCGATCCTCATCGTTTTCGGGGCCTTTTTTCCGTTTAGCTTTCACCCCCATTTCTACGTTCTAGTTATGACCCTGGCCCCTTAGGGCCTGGTACGGGGCCCGTTGAAGTTTTTGTTTCCTAAACTGATAATTACTTACCCGCTTTTAATCCGATTTTCTTATTTTTGGGGGCCTTTTCTTCATTTAGTTATTTCCCCATTGCTACTTTCTAATTAGGACCCTTCATCTTAGGGCCCTGCTCAAAACTATCGGCTGGCCCCTTTTTGGGCCCCCTACTATAGTTCCCCTAAAAATTGTCCGATTCACTAACTTTTTTTCTAACAACTTAGAACTTCCAACTACTACATGAACAACAAAAACAAAAAAATTTGGTGAATATCCGGGCCCCCTGGGCACCTTGAAGTTTTTGTTCCCTAAATTGTTAATACCTTGTCCCCTTTTAATCCGATTTTCGTTTTTGGGGCCATTTCTCCATTTAACTTTTCCCCCATTTCTTTCCCCCATTCCAGTTAGGAGCGTTCATCTTAGGGCCCTGCTCAAAACTATCAGCTGGCCCCTCTTTGGGCCCCCTACTATATTTCTTTTAAAAATCGTCCGATTCACTAACTTTTTTTTTCTAACAACTTAGAACTTCTAGCTACTACATAAACGACAAAAAAAAAAAAAAAAAAAAAAAAAAAGGAGAAGATCCGGGCCCCTCGAAGTTATTGTTCCCTAAATTGTTAATACCTTGTCCTCTTTTAATTCGATCTTCGTTTTTGAGTGCGTTTCCTCCATTTAGTTATTTCCCCATTTCTACATTCCAGGTAGGACCGTTCATCTTAGGGTCCTGCTCAAAACTATCAGCGGCCCCTTTTGGGCCCCCTAGTATAGCTCCCTTAAAAATCGTCCAATTCGCTAGCTTTTTTTTTTCTAATAACTTCTTAGCATTTCCAGCAACTACATGAATGACCAAAAATTTCTCGGACAAGATCCGGGCCCCTTACGTTACACATAACCTCTTAATTATGATACGTTTAGAATCCGTTTAAAGTTATTATTATTTCTAGGAAAAGGGTCGAAAATTTATATATGACAGATTTTTAATATCATTAAAAATGGCCTCAAGTGGTTGGGGGGGGGGGGGGGGAGAATAGGAGTTTAAGAAGAAAAAAATTCATAACTTTGTCAATTTACAAGTTATCAAATCCTCTTAATATTATCTACAACTTTTATATTGACAATTTTTTTTATAAAACCAACCCTTACAGAAATTTTTTTTTTGTGTGCTCCGCCTACAGACACAGGTAGATTTCGAAGTGAGCGGTCCCAACTGCCGCATCATGGCAAAAAGGTCATTTCTTCTGCAATCTTCAACAGGGTTTGGTTCATTCGACTCGATATTGAAAACTTGAGTTTTATTTATTTATTTATTTATTTATTTATTTATTATTACGGGCGCTAGTCAGTTCGTTATTAATAAATGTTTGGTTTGATTTTGAGTAACTGGATATCATCTTTTGTTACAAAATGTTATTTTTCACAAAAATGTAACAAATTTCAGAAAAATAAATTTTATTTTTCCCAAAATGCCCCCCCCCCCCCAAAAAAAAAAACTGCATCGACACCTGATTAAATGCTTTTTAAATGGTAAGGTTTTTTTTAAAACATGGCATCTATTTTTTTTTAGATTAAATTATATAATTCTCTTTTACAAAAAAAAAAAAAAAAAAAAAAAAATGTAAAATGTTTCTTAAAAAAATATCGCCCTTAGTACTTCATTAAATGCTTCATAAAAGTCAATTTTTTGCTTTGTCCTGTTTTATACATATTATTAGAATAGTAAAAATATTTTTTTTAACTTAAGGAGTGTTTATTTAGTATAAAAATTATTTCAGCTAATAAAACCGAATTCTGACAAAACTTATGCTTCAGTTTCATAGATTTCCTTGTCATAGTACAACATGTTAAAATTATATAAAAGTGTTTCAAAAAATAAGCCGTTTTGATCATTTTAATCGATCATTTAATCTGAATATAACGAAATTTGTAAACATTTTCCGATTAGCTCAAGCAATAAAAAGTTACCATACGAACAAGAACAACTTGAACTACAAGTAGAAAAAAAGTAAATAAAACATTAACTTTACGACATAATTTAAAAAAAAAAAAAAAAAAAAAAAAAAAAAAAAAAAACACTAAAATCTTTCTCCTACCAGCTACAACAAGTTGAAACGCTTCTTGAGCTCTTGATTTCTTCCCTGGAAACTTTTAAAAATAAGTTTCAATATCTGATGATGCAACCGATGGCCAAAAAGCCATATCTGCTTTCCAATCTGCATCCACAATAATATACGGATCATCTAAAATAATAACACTATTATTCGGTTTGACAAATCTAAGCTTTGTTAAATAATCTTGATTAGCAACAGAATCTAAGTTCTGTGCGTAATCTGATAAAAGAAAATTTGTTTTTGAATAAATATGATCCATAATTGAATGCAAAAATTTCGCTTTCTCATAGGAATCCGTAGGAAATAGCGCATTGAGCGGGATATGTTTTGCCTACCGAAGAGGCGTGGTCTAGTGAGGAACCAGTTTGTTGACAAACATGCACATTCTCTATAACATTTGTATAGCAAAAGCCATCCTAAGATGGGCTTTTCTGGAACCTAGGTTTTCTTTAGGCTTGGAATAGACAGGATTTAGTAAAAAAATTATTAGTAAACAGTTTTATACTTTTTGTGGTGTGAAAGTTATATTTAGTGAAACAAATAAAAGTTAATTTTAACCATGGCAAAACTACAGTGTTTAGAAGTGTTTTCTTCTAGGCACTGTAGCAAAACTAGTGACGCTGATAGAAAAGCATTTTTAATAACAGTTTGAATATAGACTAAGGCGGAAAATACAAGAACAATTGTAATAAATCTTCTGTTTTATTATTTTGTAAAGCAGTAAATGACAAATATGCATAAAAAAAATATTATAAAATAAAATCTGAAAATAGCAGATAGCTGAATATTTCAAAGGTGCTGGACACAGTTAGAAGAAAAAGTAAACGATAAAACGAAAAAAATGAAGTTTAAGAGATACGGTACACAAAAAAGGGTAAAACGTTTATGGAAGTGAAGAAAAATCTGAGGGAGTGATTTAGAAAGTGTGCCAGTCAAAAAAGATAAAATAGGAATACTTAATCAGCACTACTCTATTCTATAAAATATGTTTATATTTTTTAATTAATTTCAAACTTCCTTATACAGAATGGCGAGCTGGCAATTCAGGCAGACTTACTCTGGCAGAAAAGGATTCCACAACAAAAACCGTAGGTGAATGGAGGAGACTGAATACATGCTCATTATAAAGTAATAATCATAATAAGTTTAAATGTTTTACTTTCAGTTATTCTCTATTTATTTGTAATTAGTTTCATTTGTAGAAATCGGTTTGAGTTCTATTTAATAACACTATATGACAAATTATAAATAAATGTGTAAATCTACTTTTTTTAGAAAAATACAAAGAAATTTCAGTTATCTGTTGGAAGCAGGGCTTGACAAATTTAGTCGCCACTAGCGACCAAATTATTAAATCAAGTATTTTTTTATCCCGTCTTGTCTTGTTATTTGTACAAAAATTGAACTAAGAAATGTGCACAAATGACTTTTTCTCCCTCTCCCCTACCTCTACTAGTGCATGGTAAGCAATGATGTTCCTCTTTTCTCATACTTTTGATAGAAGAACCAAGTTTAAAAGACATTTTCCATCTCATGCACAGAAAATATCATTCTTTTCCACTCTAGACAGCTAGCATGCCACGAAATTAGAATTTTTGTGTGTGTGTGGGGGGGGGGGGGGGCAGATTACAATAAAACTGTAAGAAATAATGTTAATCCAGCCTTTGTGGCACCTAAAATTGGTAAAATACTCGATTTTTGTTGAAAATTTGTTTGCTAGGTGTTTTTATATTTTTTCTAAGTTATTTTGTATAATAATTTGCAAATTTATATATTTTTTTTTATTAATTCCTTTATATAATTGACATTGTTAAGGTATTGCCTACATCAAATTGGCTGTTTTGGTGAAAATTTTGGAATTTTATAAAATTCTTTTATATGAATATTCATATGAATTCGTCCGGCTTATTTGTCATGTATTGGATGAATCTTCACCTTGATTTACACGGCAACAACTGTTCATCAACGGTTATTTCTTCTTCATGATTATAGCATCAATAACAATTTTCAATCAGCTTGTACCAGGTTTCAGAAGCGAGAGCAATTTGATCGTGTCCAGGCGTTCTGCTCTTCTACTTCGCACATCGAATCTGAGATACTGCATGATTGCACGGAAATGATTGCTTGACATTAAATCTTGAACACAGGTGGTGCCCAATTTTTTCCCACAAATCACCTGCACAAATTTTTGAATGGCCTAGTGCCCCACAGGCATATAATCGGGCTAAAAAAGCATCCAGTTCTACCACAGTAACATTCCAGATGCTGTTATCTCCAAGCTCAGTGTTGAATTCAGGGGGTGTCCCGAGACGTCATGTTTCAGCAACTGTACATACCCAACTAACACAGAACTTAAAGGCCACTGATGGCTACGTTAGCCTTGGCCCAAACTAGTAGATGAGGGGCCGCAATCGTTTGCCGTAACGGCAACTTAAAAAAACTGTCACGCCGGCCACAATATGCCGCAACAGAATTGGCCATAACTACATTAAGATGCCCATAATTGTGCCACAAGTGGTTAATCATAACTGACGGATAGCCTAAAACTGGCCACAGTTATACTTTAAGTGGCAATTATTAACGAAAACTAGCCACAGTTTGGCCATTAACGATCATCCTGAATAAAATCTAGCCAGAAGATCGCCACAGCCATGCCACCTGCGTTTGTTAAGAATAAAAGCTATCCCAAAGCTGGCCATAAATGTTAATTTATTGGTAATCATAAATGTAAACTAGCCTTAAGCCAGCCATCCACATACCATCAATGCTATTCATTAATTAATGCATGCCGAAAGCTAGCCACTTTGTTGCCATGAATGGGCATCATTAATGTATGCAAGCCGAAAGCTAGCCACGTCGTTGCCATCATTAATGAATGCAAGCCGAAAGCTAGCCACTTTCTTGCCATCAATGGTAATCATTAATGAATGCATGCCGAAAGCTAGCCACCTTTTTACCATGAATGGGCATCATTAATGAATGCAAGCCGAAAGCTAGCCACTTCGTTGCCATCATTAACGAATGCAAGCCGAAAGCTAGCCACTTTGTTGCCATCAATGGTAATCATTAATGAATGCATGCCGAAAGCTAGCCACTTTGTCGCCATCAATGGGCATCATTACCCAGGTAGCACAGAAATATCGGCCAATATCAACGGCAATATTGACCAATATTTTGAAAGTCGCTGAATGTCGTACGTCAAATTTACAACATCTGCCGATATTCACAGACATAACTTAAAATTAGTTTTAAAAAGAAAGCATTCAAAAGAGCTTTTTGCATTACTTATGACATAATAATACAGAAATAGTATTCTAAACAATAAAATTTAATAATTTTACCATTTTTAAAAAACTTGACTTTTTAATGCCTTATTTTTAATATCTGGTTACATTGGCCAATGTTGTAAAAAGGATATTACTATTACAACATTCAGGGATATCTATTAACATTCGAAAAAAACAATATCATTTTTCGAATATTTTAAGATATCTGTCGACATTCAGCATATCTGACGAAGTTTGTAATCTTGACCGAAGTGAACGGAAAGTTCTAAAGGACCGCCCACTTGTGTAGTGTAGTTTTCGTCAATGTGCATTTGATGGAGGCGTTGGGCGTAAAATTTGCACAGAAAGGAAAAGCCTATATACAAATTTTCTGTAGGAATCTATAGTTATTTTTATATATATAAAAAAAGCATGTCAAAATTTGTGTTTTATAAAAAATTAAAGATGTTTTTATACTATCTTTATACTATGTATTTTATACTCATTTTAAAAATGTTTTTACAAGAAAAAAAAATCAATTTATATAGTTTTTAAATGGATGCTTGTTTATCGTTTTAAAATGCTTTCGGATTTCCGACTTTTATAAGAATTTTATTTTTTATTATTGAAACAATACAAGTTTAGTTTCAAAAGTAGGTCACTGAATTTTTAATTAGGCACTATTAATAATATATATTTTATACAGTTCATCTAAGTAATTATTATTATTATTATATAATAAGCTTTTGGGCTAATTTATGTACGTGTTAACTTTCGTGTAGTGCATCAATTTTTGAAAAAATATACACATATTTCTGACTTAAAATTAATAAGAAAAAATATATATTTAATTTCTCACAAAGCAAAATTCAAAATAATGGGGTTGTTAAAACTTACTTTAAAGTTTTATGAAAGGGGGGGGTTACATGATTTTTAACACAGAAAGCTTTAAAATTTCTTATTTCCATTACATTCTTAAGTTTTAATTTTCTTACATATTTTAAAACAATTTTTTTTCAAAATTTCCAACAAACTCAGTAATAAAAAGTGATATTTAAATAAATCTTTGATAAAACAGCGTAAAAAAAAATATGTCGATTTTGATGGAAAAATACGAGATAATTAAATGATAGTTTTGTCATTTGTCAGACATTTTGTACTCCAGTAACAAAAAAATCTACTCCCACCAGCTTTTGTTAACAGCTTTTTATAACATCTTTTCTCCCTGGATTTCTATTGAACATGCTTTTATAGTATTTGGGTTTGCTATTGTCTTGTTACATAACGAGACTAGACTTTCCTTAAACAGAGATCTCTCGTTTTATAATGAGGGTTTTCTGTTCTGTCCACCACATCTGGGGTGCGACAAAAAGACTTTTCAATAATGAAGAAATAAGTCATTTAATATCAAAAAATGTTGTTTAGGAATGTTAGAAAAATATATGGCTCAATATCAAATGATGATATTCAGCAATGACAGAAAAAGATATCACTTAATGTCAAAAAATGATATTCAGGGATGTTGGAAAATATTGGCCAACATTCACAGATGTCAAAAACTAATATTCACAAATATTATTTTAGGGGGGGTCATTTAACGTTGGCCAATATCAAATTTTGATATTGGCCGATATTACATTTTGTTATTGGCCAATATCTTTGTGCTACTTGGGTAATGAATGATAGCCCAAAGCTAGCCATATTCATGCCACTATTAGATATCATGAATGGAAGCTGGCCAGAATTATATTTTTTATGGTCCTCAAAAAAGTAAAGTTGAGCAAGAAAGGCCCATTTTTACTCCTTTGGCAGGGACAATTTTTCTTCTTTTTTTAAAAGTTATTTTAAACTTAAGAATCTAAATTTACTAGTCCATAATTTTTGTCAGAAAACTCTTAATATTTTATTCAAAATTTGAAAAAAAAAAAAAATAATCTATTTGAATATTTTTCTTAACAAGAGCTCATAACACCAACCTGACTTTTATACAATACATGTTTCACTTTATCATTATAATCTTTTTCAGTTAAAAACTACAATGGTGTTGTGTTATAAGCATCCCATATTAAAAAGGTCAAAATACAATAAAATCGAAAGTGTTTCAGATCTTGTATAGAATACTTTCAATCTGAAAGCAATAATAATAACTAAAAAAAAAAATAAGTGTCCCAATGGAGGCAAAAATTGGCCGTATCCACTCATCTCATTAGATCGGAATAAAAGGCCATATGGTTATGATTTAGTTTTTAATGTTATTCTGAAAAAGTTGCAAAAGCTATATTTGTAATTAATAAAAAAAAAAAAATTGATAACACAAGGTGTAAAATATATATTGAACGTTAAATTACCAATGATGGTGAAAATATGAAAAAAAAAAACTAATTTTCTTCAATTTTTAATTAAATTATAGGTTTAAACATTCTATTCAAAGGAGTAAATTTTTAAGTAGTTTCAATTTATGTTTCTTCAAGCTAATTCACCAGGTGAATTGTCCAGCCAGAATTTCCCTGCATTTCCATTGAAAATTGTTATCTAATGATTATATTCAACATCCCTTTTTCGAAGCAAATAAAAAATGCATAATGTTAAATGAGATACCATATGAAAGGATTTTCAAGCGACTTCTGACATAGTACACTCACATTTCTTTAAAACATGTATTTTGGTTAAAATTGCAAGTAATAAATTAAATAGGCATTCTTTTCAGAAATGAAATGAAAGTTTTTCCTCAAATTACTGTTGCCACAAAAATTAAATTCCACAACAATGATTATTAAAAAAAATGTTCAATAAAGATAAAGTGAACAGGGTTGCTGCATGGGTTTATTTTATATTTATGATAAAAAAGCAAAATTTAAATTCAAATGCTCAATTTTTTTTTTTTTCAAAACACATTATGTCACACTCTAATGCAGTTAAAATACAATTTATATATATATCGCTCTTGATATTTTCAGTCAATTTTTACTGTAACTTTGATGGAATAAATTGGATTATATTCTGGCTTTATTTTTTTTTTGAAGTTTAAACATGATCTAAAAAATATTAGATATTACTAAAAAATATTAGGCTGCAGTGTGAAATCTTCACATAAGCCCACTAGTATATATTATTTCTGTTATCAACATCCCCTTTTCTCAGAAAATACTAAATGCACAACAATGAATGAGATGCCATAAGAAAGGATTTTGAACCAGCTTCTGACATAGTGCCCTCACATTTTGGTAAAACATATTTTTTGATTAAAAATTGCTGTTAATTAAAAATTAAATCTGCATTGTTTTCCTAAAAGAAATGAAAGGCTTTCCTCAAGTTAGTGTGGCCACAAAAATAAAATACCACATTATATAATGCTCAAAATGTTTATAAAAAATAAATACTACAAAAAAGATAAAGTGGGACATAGTTGCTGCACGGGTTTATTTTATATTTGACTAAAAAGCAAAATTGAAATGCTCAATTTATTTTTCTTTGTCCCATGTTTTTTCCGAAACAGATGATGTCATCCTCTAAAGCAGTTAATTAACTATAGATATATATATTGTTTTGTCTTTGCTATGCTCGATCAGTTTTTACTGTAACTGTGATGGAATAAACGAGATGATATTCTGGCTCGACTAATGTTGTTTGAAGATAGTTTCAGCCCTTAATTTTCCTTTAGAAGTTTAAACCTGCATCTAAAGAGTATTAGATATTGCTAAAAAGTATTAGACTGCAGTGTGAAATCTTCGCACGGGTCCACTGGTGCTTTTATAATACAATTTCTTACCTGGATGTTTCTTCCAATTATCCAGCTTGAAAATAAAACAAAAACGCAGGAATTCTATTTTATAAAATTGGTAAAATGTTGACATTACTGATCATTGGCATTTAAGAATTTTTTTAATGATATAACTATACATATATGTAAATTAGGTCCGTTCAAAAAATGTCATTTCACTATCTTCATCTCTTTGGCATATAATTAATCAGAAAAATGTAGCAGTATTCCTATAAAGTAATGTTTTAGTCTGTTAAGGACTCTTCCCCCCTTATACACATCATAGAACAAAATTTCAATGTATATATATTTACAAAATATTACTAATTGACAGAAAGCCAATTGTCACTATTTTCCTTCTTATGTAATCTCAAAATTGCTTTTACTAAATAAGTTTAATATTTTTTCAAAATAGTAGTGGCAGTTGATCATCTAGAACACGGCAGGTTCACCATTCATACACTAAATCTTTTTTTTTTTTTTTTTTAAATGGACTAAACATTACTCATAAATAATAATATAACATTGTTTTTATTTTTTAAAGATTAGCAAGTAATGAGTACTGAATAATATATTTTTTTAAATATATTACCAATAAAGAAATCTTTAAAATATTTTTCCTTCCAGCAGGAGTTATGTGACTTTTTGACTAACAAAATTTCAAACTGATTCATACAATATTATGTGAATTAAAATTTTAATCTCAACTTTTAATAAAATTATGACGAAATTTTTATTAAAATTTTCAAAAGTTTTTATACAGCAAATTATTTTTAATACCTGATCTCTAAGCAATGCTAATTTATAATCAACCAACAAATTAGTATAAACAGTTTATCAGGCTGTCAGTTTTTAAAATATAGCCTACATAAAACACTTTTATTGAATTATATCTTAACCTGTAAAAAGAAGGTGGAATGTTCTTAGAACAAGAAAGAAGGGGAAAATATATAGTACATCCTTTTTAATAGCATCACTTGCATAAATAAATATATATATTTAAAAACACTAGAATTGAATGTTTTTTTTTTCATATAAATTTTATTTTTCACAACAAATGTAAAATAAACCAACCAAAAAACATTTATTTATTTATGTATTTACAAGATGCTCAAAATTTATCAGAAATATTTTACAAGAAATTTTAATCCTGTTACAATTAAATTTCTGATGTTTCTTAATTTATGTTGATAAAGAGCTAAAAATCTACAGTCATCTTCATAGAGAACTTTTTTCTTTCCAGATTTTTATTCTTCTTTTTCTGAAAAAAAAAAAAAATAAATAAATAAATTTTACAAAACAAAATTAAAATGGCTTACTTTAAAAACACCACTTATTAATTAGCCATTTATAAATATAATCAGAACAGAAATTATAATTTAAAAAAAACATTTATAAAAAGCTTTGTAGTTCAAGTTATTTGTACACCATGAAACTATTTTATTGCAGTATACCTATATTTGCTTTTAACAAAAACTCATAAAAGGGCAGCATTGTCAAACGACGCCTAATTCTTTTTTTTTTTTTTTTTTTTTTTTTTTTTTTTTTTTCCCTAGGTGCGAAACTGCATTTCATGGTGGCAATTTTATATTATATCATATTCTCTCATTTCTTTTTGCAACCATGTTAACAATAATATTGTTTCTATTTTTATGTGTTAAGAGCAGGGGGGGGGGGGCTGTATATATTAAACACTTTATCTCTGTGTTAATCCCTAAAACAAAACAAAAACAGGCTTTCTATAAATTCAAATATATAAATTCATATTCTTTACATATGATGTATGGGTGCTCTTTCTTTCATTTCATAAAAGTCGAATTGCTCACTTTGTGAATTGTTCTAGAATTTGTATTGCTAGAAACCAGCAGTTCTTTATTTTCTTCACTTTATTTTTTCACATAACTTTTCCTTCAAAATGGCTTTATAAAGTAGGAAAATACACTGTGTACCTCCAAGCTATCAATCTGATATTATCTGAATCAATCTGAATCTGAATCTTTCATTTCATAAAAGTCGAATTGCTCACTTTGTGAATTGTTCTAGAATTTGTATTGCTAGAAACCAGCAGTTCTTTATTTTCTTCACTTTATTTTTTCACATAACTTTTCCTTCAAAATGGCTTTATAAAGTAGGAAAATACACTGTGTACCTCCAAGCTATCAATCTGATATTATCACTCATAAAACAATAGCATTTGAATTCACACCGTAATTTAATTCAAAATAAGGAAAAGCAATTTTTCAACTTTTTCTCGTCAAAGTTAAAAAAGTAAAATTTAATTCAAAGTTTCTGGTTCGAATCGTATTAAAATTAGGTGGGATATAATATATCCCACCTACATTGCCACATTTTGTAATTTTATAATATATCCCACCGCCCTTCAAGGGGTTAAAAGACAAAGAAAAAATGAAGTTACTTTGACACATCATAGACAATCTTTGACAAACAGATTTTTCCCTTTTAATTTTGTTTTTTAAACAGTTAAAACTGTTTTGGCCAATAATTGAAAAATTTTTAGTAGCATTTGCGGACTCCTGAAAATCGGGGAGCCTGGGCCCGTGCCCCGAATGCCCTGCCCATGACAGATATACAAATTTCTCTATTTTTGGCAGCATTCGATTGACAAATTTAGCAATTTTTCTCATGCGATCAATGGAAGAATTTTGCTATTTTTCCCCATGACTGACGGAAGAATTTTGCTATTTTCCCCCATGACTGACTGAAAAGTTTCATGATTTTTCCCGCAGCTGACTGACGAATTTCAGAATATTTTCCTGCTACCAATTGCCGAATTTTGCAGGGAGGGAGGTTTTGCGACAAATAGGCAAATTTCCCGATTTTTTTCCTGTAACAAACTGCTGAATTTTGAGATTTTTGAATTTTGTAATTTTTTCTTGCGACCAAGTGACAAATTTTGTGATATTTTTCCTGTGACCGATAGACGAATCTTGCGATATTTTCTCACGACTGATAGATGATTTTTGTGATATTTTCTCGCTACATTTTGGTTAAATTTGCGAAAGAAAATTCTTGCGAATCCACAATAATCAGGTCACATTTCCAGCTATATAAAAACGGGCAGGGTAAATTTACAACTATAAAAAAATGGGCAGGGTGCTGCGCCCTCTGGAAAACGCCTAGGGGAAACACTAATTACTCCAATACAAATATTGCCACAGTTATTTTATTCTAAAAACTTGATATTTGAATAATTTTAATTAATTTTCAGCAGTGAAATTAACTCGAAATTATTGAATAACAAACATGTGAATTTTTAGATTGCTAACTAAGCATAACCAAGCTTCCAGGCTCGAACATTTTTCATACTGTCAGTTTTACGCTTAGTTAGCAATGAAAAGAAAATCATCATTTTTATTACTTGATATCTGATTTTAAAAGAAAATTTAAAAAACATGGATTTGAGCCTTCAGCTCCTCTCCAGAATCTTACATTTGCAAAATATTTTGGGCAAAACATAAGAATGTTTTAAAAATATCTTAAATTTAAATATCATTTTTAAAAGTTTCTTAAGAAAAAAGGGTCAAAGAAAGTATTAAAGAAGGTCCCTTTCTCCAAAGAACCTGCTTTATTTTTAATTTGTTAAAAATTATACATATAATCAAAATCCAAATTAATTTATATGACGGCATATTAAAAAAAAAAATCCTTAATTTAGAGGTCAGAAGATTAAATAATTTTATCACCTTCTCCCCTCCTCTTCTAGATACATAGCATAAATAAAAAAAAATATTTAGCATAAATCTGTGTAATCTTAAGTATTGTCAAAGTTCATGAAAGTCAAAAACCCTCTAAACAAAAATTATTTGACACATTTCTGCAAAACTTTAAAAAATACTCAATCTTTTTCTATTAAATTTTACATTTCAAAAATTTAAATAATTTTAATTTTTATTAAATGTAAGTCCAGATTAGATGCATTATATTTCCAGAGGTGTCACAATAATCACAAAACTGAATCATCACTCTTGAAACAAATATTAAAACATTTAAAGCAAACATTTTCTAAGCACATGAGCTGAAGCATAAAAATTTTGAGTAATTTGAAGGACCCATTGTACAAGATGTTTACATTTCATGAAACTCTGCTAAATTGTTTTAACAAACTGTAAAATAACAATTTTGAATAAAATAATTTTAATAAAAATGAACAATTCCCATGCAATTGGTAATAGACAGATTTTTTTATGATAACTTTTTGAATACAGTTTTGTTAAAATATTACAATTTAACTAAATTTTAATATGAAAAAGTTTACAAAATGATTTTTTGGTCATTTAAAAGATATCGCCAAATTTATCAGCCGATCGTGGTAAAAAATCTTAAAATTAGTCAATGGATTGTCGGGGGGAAAAAAAAAATTCTCAAAATTCTACAATCAGTCACAGGAAAAAAAATCATGAAATTCGTTAGTCGATCGTGAAAAAAAATCTTTAAATTCTTCAGGCGCTTGAGAAAAGAAAATATGAAATTCGTCAGTGGATTGTCAGAAAAAATCGAGAAATTCTTCAAACAGTCGCGGTAAATAAATCGCAAAAATCGTTCATCGGTAGCAAGAAAAAATTATGAAATGCGCCTGTCAATCAAAGGAAAAATCTAAAAAACATTGTGAAATTCGCCAGTCTATAGAGAGGAAAATCACTGAATTCTTCAATGAGTCACAGGAAAAAATCACAAAATTCTTCAATAAGTCGTAGAAAAAAAAATCTTGAAACTTTTGCCATTTGCCATGTGCGATTAAAAAATTGTCATTGATTGCCACCCCTATGCGGTTCACTTCCCAGTTACACATTCCATTGCAATCCTTGAGCGACTGACGAATTTTAAGATTTTTTCTCCCAAGAATGCGTTAAGAATTTTGCGATTCCCCCCCCCCCCTCTCTCCATTTGTTTGACACATA
Source organism: Maratus michaelseni (assembly GCA_963931845.1). NCBI lineage: Eukaryota > Metazoa > Arthropoda > Arachnida > Araneae > Salticidae > Maratus > Maratus michaelseni. The sequence goes on from OZ007599.1 coordinate 32,140,744, forward strand.
GCACAATATTTTTCACCCCTGACGATCGAATTTCATGATACTTTCACTTGATCGACTGTTAAATTTTGCAGGTTTGTTCCATGATCGTTGACGAATTGCACAATTTTTTTCCCTGATCAACTGACAAGTTTCACCTCGTGAACGACAGAAGAATTTGAGGATTTTTTTTCTTATGATTGACTGACAAATTTCTCAAATTTTCCCTGCTACCCGATTGACGAATTTCACGCTTTTTTTCCCTCCTATCAATTGGCTAATTGTTCGGTTATTTCTGGCGACCAATCAGCAAATTTACGTATTTTTTCCCTGCAGCTAACTAGCGAAATTTGCGGGGGTTTTTCATGCGACCGACTAAAGAATTTCCAGACTTCGAGATTTTTTTCATGCAATTGATTAACAAATTTAGCTATATTCTCCTGCAACCAATTGACGATCATTGCAATATTCTTCCCGCGTCTAACTGACGAAATTTACGGGTTTTTTTTTTCCTGACCGACTGACGAATTTTGAGATTTTTTTTCCTACGACCGATCTATACGAAAAAAAGGTATTCTGGTATTGAAAAAGAAAAAAATACTGCAATTCCGGTATATAACTGGAACACAATCAACCCTGACAAACAATCCATGAACATATTCTAAAAAAATTAATGTGATAATAGACTTTCTGATTTTAAGGAAATTTTCCTGAATTTTGACTTCTTCCCTATTCTTATCATGAACACTTCGCTGGTATAAAACTCTGATTCATACAAAAATATATTTCTGTATGATCATACTTTATCTAGAAAATTTGAAACATTAGTCAGTACTTTAAAAAGTGGCCATTAAAGAAACCGAGTCTACCAGTCACTGGCTTTTAATCCGATTTCCCAGTTTTCAAAAATATTGATCGGTTGTGAGAAAAAATGGTGAAATTCACCAGTCGATCGAGTGAAAAATCTCAAATATTGTGAAATTTGTTAATTGGTCATGAAAAAAATCCCATTTGTCAGTCGGTCGCAAAAATAGTCAATTGGTCATGGGAAAATATCGCAAAATTCTATTGATAAGTGGGGATAATAAACAAACCAGTTCAAAATATATCTTTTGAACAGGATGCAAGAGTGCTCTTTTGGAGAACAGTGTGACCGTTTTAAAAATCTTTTCATCCGGCTACGCTTTAGTTCTAGAGTCAACACTATATTCATTACTAATAAAAAATTTGAAATCTCATGTACAGTGAAGTTGCTACAACAAATATTACTAATAACATGTATTCAGTAACAAAAGAAAATCACATGGGCCTCCGCTTGGATATAAATCTGTTAGAAAAGTTCTAAAAGCTGGACTTATAAACTATGTATGGACCAAATTTCCAGACTTTTCCTCCATAAAGGTGATATCTCAAAATATATCTTTTGTAAAGTTATTGACAGAACTGTAATCTTAACCCAATCTGCGATCTTAACCCAAAATAACGTGTTTTTGGTGTGTATGTGTCAGTGCTTTATGAAACGTCTTTTGCATTTCTATAAAAGATGAAATTGCACTCCTATATATACATATATACAAGGACATCTCCCTGTTTTTTTTGTTTTTTTTAATTCCCACAGAACATTTTTGATCAGCTGAAGATTCGTTGCAGAACATTGTAAAATATTCTGCTTTGGGGCGCAACATATTTTGAGTGATTATTATTGCAGACCCATAAAAAAAGCCATTTTAATATTGTTTTTGGCTGTTCACTCAACAAAATTAAATGACTGGGTTTTTTTTTCAAGGGAAAAAAATAATAAACACGAATGCTTCGTATACACTGTACTGGTAGATATGATAAGCTATGGCTGCTGAAGGCAGCCGTACTTCACCGCCAATTCCAGGCTCTCGTGAGCCTATTTAGCGAGGTCACTACCAAAAAGGGCCGGTTTACCCAGACACCTCTAAGACGGTGCTCTTCGGCCGTGGGTGAAGCAGGGGCTTAAGCCTCTTGCGTTTCATCACCATTTCCCAAATGAATGACGACAGAGGTCGCTGTGATGATACGGTTGAGCCTAGAGCTCCTATACTACAGGCTGAATCATACTGCCATTTAATAACCCAACAGACCAAAAACCAAGCTAAAACCGGTTAGCTTACCATACTAGTGGACGGCGAGTGACAGTAACATGGACGGCAAACACTTGCTCAGGTGGTATCCTAATGCTGAGCTGGGTTGCAATATGGCGGTTATTTTGGGAAACAGAATTGGATATGCGTCAGCTCCCCTTATAGGAACCCTAACTCAGAGGACACCACCCCAACACACTTGGGTGGAACGAGGAAGTGAACAACGGCTCCATAGCCGGGATCCCATAAGGGAAACAGAGTCCTCAGCCAATGTTGAACACTCCCATGGCCCATTAATGTAACCACATCTTCCGATTATCAAATGCCGCACTGGTAGATATAGGTAAAATTTTATTTTTAAATATGTATAAGCCCAAAATTGTGGTATTTGTTAAATATTTTTTCACATATACAATTTTTTTAATGAATGAAACTTACTCAGTTATACTTTGGATACTAAATACAAATACTAGGAAAAGTTCTTGTCAGCATAAAAAATTATAATATGCCACAGTTATTTTATTGTAAAAACTTGATATTTGAGTAATTTTAGTTATTTTTTCAGTTAGTTTTCAGCAGTGAAATTCACATGAAATTACTGAATAATAAACATGCGAATTTTTACATTGCTAACTAAGCGTAACCAAGCTTCCAGGCTTGGGCATTTTTCACTATGTCGGTTTTATGCTTAGTTAGCAATGTAAAAATCCCCATGTTTATGATTTGATATTTGATTTAAGTCAAAAATTTCTAAAACATGGATTTGAGCTTTCAACCCCTCTCCAGAATCTTACATTTGAAAAATAATTTTGGGCAAAACATAAGAATATTTTCAAAATACCTTAAGTTTAAAAAATGATTTTTTCGTCACATAAAAGATATCATTTAACAGCTTTTTTATTATAGTTTTAATGATGTATTGAGTATTCTTCAATTCTATAAATTACATGAATTAAATAACTTCTTTATGAAACATGTGATTTGTACTCATTTTATATATTCCTTTGTGATTAATTTTAAATCAAGGTGACAAGAATATTTTTGTCTTAAAAGTTTTAAATCAAAGTTAACAATGACTTAATTATATTTTCCCATATATAAAACACAGTAAAAACTTTATGAAACTCACACAAGAGATAGAAATGAGGATCTCCTTTTAAACAACATTAATAAATCATTTTGAAAAACTTGCTTTCTAAAATTATGTTAAGTATGTAAGTTTAAACTTGCCAGAAAAATTTAAGTATGTGATGTGCATAATACAAAATTTTATTAAAGTAAAACAAAAAAACCTTTTATTTACTATTTTTCCTGTCAGTTTTCTTTCTTTTGTAATATATAATGAATTTTGAATTCAAACACACCTTACCCTGCACATGTAAAAATATTTTAATAGCTTTTTTTTTTCCTATAACTTTTAAGAGTAAAAAATAAGTACATTCTAGCTGTAAAAAATGGTTAAAAAGTGTAAATTTTACACTTAAAGTGCAAAGGTTGGCAAGCTTTGTAAAGAGCTTTAACGTTTACCAACAATATGCAGCTAAAATACAAGAGTGCACTTCTATTTTATGAATGTGTGAAATTAAATTTACTAATGTAAATTGATCAATACAGACAAAATTTGGAGCCTATTTAGGAGACCATCCCAAAATTCTTCCTAGTAAAGCAGGTCCCTTCACAATATATACCTTTTAATAAACAGGATCTCTTCCCAATTTTTTTTTAAATAACACAGGCACCTTAAAAAAATTGAGTTTTAAAAAGGAAGAAGTTTTGAAAAACAAATTTGTTTTTGCATGTGGGGTAGCAATACTTTTAAACCACTCTGGAATTTTCTGAATTGCCTATTTTATAAACAATCTATAAAAACATACTCTTCATTGTTAATTTTTATTTTGTTATGTTTCAAAATGTGTAATTTGCAAACAAATTGAAAGGAAAACTTTAACAGAAGGACTTAAAGAAGTTATCAATAAACGTTTGGTTCAAATTCGAGTAACTAAATTTCATATTCATTACAAAATGTTATCTTTCACAAATAAAAAAAAAAAAAAAAAAAAAAAGGAGAATAAATTTCACACAAATAACTTTTACTTTACTCAAAATGGGCCCCAAGATAAAAGCCCTGCATTATAAAATGAGTAAATTGACAACTTACCTTTGCTTGAATGCCAAACGAGTTTATGCAGCACAACCATCTTTTTTACACCATCTATCTCTGCTGCCATCTCTTAACTGCGCCACCACAATCTCCTGAAAAATATGAAAATAAACTGTAATAGGTTGCAATATTAAGCATTAGGGTGGGTCGAAAAAACCAAAATTTATATAATCGAAACATAATAGTGCGGGAAAGTTGCCATTGGTAATAAGAAACAAATTCGCAAATTATTACACCAAATGGTTAATATATTTTCCTGCCGCATGGGGGCCAAAATTTCAAAAAATCACAAAAAAAGTATTTTTTTGAAAAAATAAATTATCCAACCATAACAATACAATTTTTAATAGAATGCAACAGTTACTTCAAGATGTTAGTAATATTCCAATAAAATTTTATTATGGGGAAGTCATTGGAACAGATGACTTAAACGCCCTCACGTCCGCCATTTTGTTTTGTTGGCGGAACCAGTTTTTCGCCAACAAGAATTTGTCGCCAAGTGGTCATTTTGGGCTATTTTAGGTTTTATTTTTTATTTAATTTTGGAATATATACAGATTAAGCATAAAAAAGGAAAATTCAAGAAATTTTCACTGAATACTGAGCAAATGGCAGAAAAGTAAATACAGTGATACTTAAAAAAAAACGCAAAGATTCATTATTAAACCAACATATCTCTAAAAATACAGGCATTAAAACGTATATCCTATCGTTTAAAAAACAAACCTCGAAACAAAATTTGAGAAAACAAACATCGACAAACAGAAAAATCAAAAATCCGTACATAAATTTTTAAAATACATCTTAATAACAAACCTCCATTAAAAAAAAAAAAAAAAAAAACACCAGAAATTGAAAAATCCAGCTTCTGTACATAAATTGCAAAAATACATCTTTAAAAAACATTTAAAAAGAAAAACACCTGCAGAATTAATTTGAAAAATCAAACATGGATACATCCATTGAAAAATCAAATCACCGTGCATAAATTGCAAAAAATACTTCACGTTTCTACGAAAATTTCTTGAATTTACCTTTTTTATGTTTAATCTGTATATATTCCAAAATTAAATAAAAAATAAAATTGAAAATAACGCAAAATGCAATTGTACTCCAGAAATAGGCCTATCTCGCGAAACCTTGAAACTGCCTTTGGCTCTCAAAATTTGCTGATATTTCAGAACAAAATCACCAACTACTGGTAAACTACCAACATAAGCCATTATCAATCCAAAAAAATAATCAAATATTAATAATAATAATAAAAAGTTAGAATTATAATACAATCTGATCAAAGATACCACGTGGAAAAAAACAGTTCAGAAAAAATGAACACAACTTCTCACTTGTACGCTCACAGAAGAAATGAGGAGAAAAAAAAAATCGGCTCTGAGATTAATGAAGGGTTGCCAGAAGGCAAAAGTCCGCCCGGTGGTCAGATCGGCAAATACATCACCAAAAAAATGGCCGCGATCTGCTTATACGCAATTTGTTCCAAGTCATTTCTATTACCGCCGCAAGGGCGGTCAAAATTTTGAAAAAAAAACGGCAAAAATTTCAATTTTTAGTTTTTTCTAATTTTCCCAATTTTTATTATATATCTACAATTAAATAAGTTTACATCATATCTAGTAAAAACTTATGTCTAGTAATTTTTATCATGGGCATAACCAATGAAGGGCGAGAGGGGTCTTCCCCCCCCCCTAAATTTGAGAAAAAGTCTTTTTGAAGGAATTTTAAGGAATTTCTGGGAAATTTTGGTAATTTTTGTTGTAGGGTGTCCCCATACATAAATTCCAGATAATTTTCCACTTTTCGGGACACCCTACAAAAAAATCCATAAAAATTCCCGGAAAATCCCCAGAATCCTTTAAAAAAATTTCAATTTTTAGTTTTTTCTAATTTTCCCAATTGTTATTATATATCTACAATTAAATAAATTTACATCATATCTAGTAAAAACTTATGTCTAGTAATTTTTATCATGGGCATAACAAATGCAGGGCGAGAGGGGTTCCCCCCCCCTAAGTTTGAGAAAAAGTCTTTTTGAAGGAATTTTAAGGAATTTCTGGGAAATTTTGGTAATTTTCGTTGTAGGGTGTCCCTATACATAAATTCCACATAATTTTCCACTTTTCGGGACACCCTACAAAAAAATCCATAAAATTTCCCAGAAAATACCCAGAATCCTTTAAAAACCCCCTTCTCTCAAATTTAGGAGGGGCGTGGTCCCTTCTCGCCCTTATTTGGCTACACCATGATCAAAATTATTAGACATTTATAAGTTATTACTAGATATGATGTAAATTTCTTTAATTGTAGAAATATAACAGGGCTTGAATTTCAGGGCGGGAGTCGCGCCTAAAATTTTGAAATCCAGCCCGAAAAATTTCAGCATTTTCGCAGAAATTTGCGTTATTTAATTTACCTGCAACCGAACGATAAATTTCGTGATTTTTTTTCCCGCAACCAATTGACGAACTTTGTGTTTTTTCCGCGACTGATCGACGAGCTTCACGGTTTTTTCCGTGACAGATCAACGAACTTTGTGTTTCTTCCGCGACTGATCGACGAACTTTGTGTTTCTTCCGCGACTGATCAACGAACTTTGTGTTTCTTCCGCGACAGATCGACGAACTTTGCGTTTTTTCAACCACAGATCGACGAACTTTGTTTTTTAAGCGACTGATTGACGAACTTTTCGTTTTTTAAGCGACTGGTCGACGAACTTTGCGTTTTTTAAACGACTGATCAACGAACTTTGCGTTTTTTCTGCGACAGATAGACGAACATTGCGTTTTTTAAGCGACTGATCGACGAACCTTGTGTTTTTTGGGGACAGATCGACGAACTTTGAGTTTATTCTGCAATCGATCGACGAAATTTTCTTTTTTTCCGTGACTGATCGACGAACTTTGCGTTTTTTGGCGACAGATCGATGAACTTTGCGTTTTTTCCGCGACAGATCAATGAACTTTGTGTTTTTTCCGCGATCGATCGACGAACTTTGCGTCTTTTCCGCGATCGATCGGTGAATCTCAATCAAATAAAATCTAAATTCAGAAATTTATTTAACAACCTAATTGTTAAGGGTCCCTAACACATTTAATGGAACTTGAAAAATACATATATAAAACTACATATATAAAACTTAACTTTCTTCCCTTTTTTATAATAAAAATAAACATTTTACATAATCATTCTCAGTTGACTTAATTTTTTCAATGGTATTTTGTCATGTCTGCATTAATGTAATTCTTTAAATAGCACGTAAAATAATAGTGGGGTTTAAAGATTTATTTTTCTCCCTCCCAAACATTACAACTCCCCTTCATTTAAAAATGTTGGTAGGGAGACTCCCCTCCTTGGAAAAATTGAATTTCAAGCCCTGTAAAATAAAAATTGGGAAAATTGAAAAAAAAACCCTGAAAATTGAAATTTTGGCCGTTTTTCCAAAATTTTGACCGCCCCTACGGCGGTAATAGAAATGATTTCACCGTAATACAATTTTATTGGAATATTACTAACATCTTGAAGTAACAGTTGCAATCTATTAGAAATTGTATTGTTATGGTTGGATAGTTTAATTTTTTTGTTCGAAAAAATTCGTTTTTTTTTTTTGCGATTTTTCGAAATTTTGGCCCACTTGCGGCAGTAAAAGATATTAACCATTTGGTGTAATATTTTGCGAATTTATTCCTTATTACCAATGGCAACTTTCCCACACTATTATGTTTCCATTATATAAATTTTGGTTTTTTTCGACCCACTCTATTAAGCATTTATCATATTCAACTAGAAAATTAAAAAGAAAAAGTATAACTGATTAATGTATATAACTGATGCCAGTGAATCATTTTCTTCTTTTAAATTAAAACTTATTTCAACATGCACACACACATAATAATTTGCATTAAATAAAATGGCATCTTTTCTAAATATCGGTATGGGGAGGAAAAGAAGAAAAAAAAATTTCTGAATCAGCCACACCAGCAGAAGTGCTGTGCACTTAGACTGTTTTAAATTTTTACACGCATATGCACTATAGCGCTTTTTACTGAAATTATGGTACTGAAAAAGAAAAACACTGCAGAACATAATATAAAAGATGGAGATAAATTATAATTCCAGGAAAGTAATTAAGGAAGATAATTGATACAATGTGTGGTACTTTTCGGTTAGCCAGACACCAGTGATGCATGCATGTATGTACTTGTACCTTGTACGCATCATTGGCACCCGGCTAACCGAAAAGTACCCAATGTTTTATTTAACATAAAATTAAATGTGTAATATCAGACAGGCCCCCTCCTCTTAATATTTTGGATGGGTGTAAAAAAAAAATGTAACAGTATACTATAACAATTTGCAACTATTTTGAATTCCAAGAAAGAAGTTGCATGCTTTGAGAGTATGTTGTCACAAACACAGAAAGAAAATTTCAGACTCGGGGGAGATGAGGTTAAAAAAAAAATACTTACAAAGGCTTAAAACAAGTTTTAAAAAGGAAGACGTCCTTAAAGACAAATTTGTTTTTGCATGAGGGGTGAGGGACGATGCAATACTTTGAAACAAAAAAAGGTACTTTTCGGTTAGCCGGGCGCCAGTGATATATCTACATATATAAATACATATGTATATACCTATATATGTATACACATACATATATGTACATAAATATATGTATATATATATATGTATATATATACACATACATATATGTACATAAATATATGTATATATATATATGTATATATATATATATATATATATATATATATATATATATATATATATATATATATATATATGTATATCCAGACATATGTGTATATACATAGATATATGTATATATACATGTATGTATATCACTGGCACCCGGCTAACCGAAAAGTACCCAAAAAATTATGTATACTTTCATTAGGAAAAAAAACCCATTAAAAATTAATCTGGTTTGTTATTAAAAAAATATTTACAACATGAAAATATATTAAAAGCAACTGTTTATAAATAGTTTGGGTCCTTTTCTGTTATACCAACACCATTGTCGCCAAGCATAATAATCGGCACAAAAGAAAATTCACATGAAACGAATCATTTGAAAACAAAAATAACATTGTTGGCACAAATTTAAGCACTTAAAAATAAAACGTTTGAAAATTGCAATACATATATGCACTTAAAATAAAAGAACAAATAAATATTACATAAGGTAATAAAATAAAACTATTTAAACTGCAGGCTTGAAATTGTAAATGTCTCTTAGGATTGCTGTAAACATTTCATTTTTTGAATGAAGATGTTTAAGAGTTTTTTTGATAAAAACTTTTTTTTTATGTATCTAAAGTCCTAAAACAATTTTATTGCCGCTTTTACATCATCAAGTAACAGCTTATGGTAAAATTCCTTTCAGTGTCAATAATAAATGCAAGTTATAATTTAATAAATATTTTCTATTTGAAAAGTAGCAAGTTAAGATGTTTTGTGAGGTTACGATTAAATAATAATAATAATAAAAGATTCACGTTCAATAAATAGTCCAATCAGAATGTTTGGTACAGTTTGCAATAAAAAATTCTTTACACGGCTAGGGTAGAAATAAATGGCAGATTAGCGTATATTTTGGCATGTGTTGGTATAACAGAAAAGTACCAAGTTGTGTTCCTATTACACTCTGATAAGTGGAATTTAAAAATTAAATCAGATTACTTAGCTTTTCGGCTAAACCAAAACATTTTGGGCACTATTGCCATGACTAATTAAAAATCACATTAATGAATTAAAAAGAAATTACCTACTTTATTAAAATCTTAAACATAAGTGAAATTTTGCAAATGGTCATTAATTAGTACATAAAATTCGAAGTTTTCTATTACTATCAAAACAAAAATATGCCAGTATCATCAGAAAATACAGAATATATATATATTAGTTAATTAAAACCAGATCTTAACATATGAAGTAAAATTTCACTGAAAGACACTGGAGCTGTAAAATATTATTTTCCGCTTCCTGACTGTTTTAAGATTGTCAGCAATAAAGCAGATTATAAAACAGGCAACGGAGAATTATGAAAAAAAAGTAAAAGCTGAATTTTTATTGGTTATTTTTTTCATAAACCAAAAACGTCCGAGATTGTTCATTACCGACACATTTTACTCTGATATGTATATATAATTACAATCAACTTATTAATAGCATATTCAGGGCAGATGTAAGATCAGTAAAGAACTTTTTTTTATACACTTCTGTAGAATTAAGTCGCATAATAAGCAAAGCAGAGTTTAAGAATTTAAGAGAATTAGCAAGCAGAGAAAATGCAGTTAATTTTACAAAATTGCTGATGCTTCTTCTCAGCTTTCTTTATCTTGAACTTAAATCTGTCCCTAAGAATGATGAAAACTAATTTTTAACGAACTCTTGGAATAATATAGAAAAATAATCTTACCTAATTTGTAAATCAAAATATCCAAAAACAATGACGAGACATAGACGACGTCATGATACCAGGCAAAATCAAGCAAGGAAAAATGTAAACATCCTACGATGACGCTGCCAAAAAAGACATAAAAATCCCTACGAACCCGCAGAAAAAAAGCTATATTTCAATAGATTTTTTTTTCAAGGTTTTTTTTTATCTTCAAAATTTCTCATACAATATTAAATAATTTTAAAAGTGGAAATTTTTCAATGCTGATTATTACAGAGCGGAAAACATTTAAAAATATATTTACAAAAATCCCCACTGGGAAAAAAAATGTGTCGGAAAAGGGAAATCTTAGTTTCATCTTTCTCTGCTTTCCTCCCGGCTTGCCGTGTAAAAGGAGAGGAGGGGGGGGGGATCGGTATTTGCTATTATTGCTTATTTTAGATATTTAAGATTTTTTTTCCTTTTAAATCTAAATTTTGAGTGTTTCAAAAAATGAAAATAACTTATTTTTTGGAACTGATTTATAGATAATATACAGATAATATAAAATCCCCCCTCCCCCCCCAAAAAAAAAAATATATTTTTTTCTTTCTCGTTTAACAGTAACTGTTTTTTTGGCAAAGTGGCATTTATTTCTTTTGACAAATATTTTTTCATTGAAATTGAAATTGAAATAAATTCCCATTTATCATTAATTTTTTTAATATCTTTATATAATATGTATGTCTAAAGATTGCAATATTCATTTTCATTCTAGGTGCTCACAAAAAATATTCATTTAAAAATATTAATGCATACTTTAAAAGCAAAAACATTAACAGTTTTTATGATTTTTTTCCCCATAAAAACTCTTTAAATTAAAGAAGGTTACTTTTTGTGTATTTTTTATTGCATAAAATATTTAAATGCAGCATATTTTATCGTTTCACATAAATCTAGGTTTAAAATAACGAAAATCATCTTATAAAATGTGAAGTAAAAATACTTTTTCTTTCTTATAATAAAAATGTCGAGAACATTATACTGGGCCACTGACTTTTAAACGATGATAGATTTGTATATCTTGGCCGCAAACGTACTTTCATTCGCTATTGGGCACTGAAATTGCATTAAGTTTCCCCGCCATTTGCCCGTTAACGATTTGGCGCTAGACATCCGGTGTGCGGGCGCGTCAGTTGAAATACATTAATGGCTGGATACAAATTGCCGCAAACTTTTTTGGCCACAACGTTTACAACATGTGGCCAAAAATCTCGTGTTTGTTGGGTATTTGAATGTGTTTTACCATTGCTTCATTCACCATCAAGCGCCAGGCCGAAGCAGGATTTGTCCCAATGTAACGACGAGCAACCTCACTTGAAAATCTGCCATTTTTCTTACGGGGGTCAAAATAAGCCCTGTTGGCTGTTTCAGGTATTTCTATGATTATTTATTTTAATAATTAATATATAAATATGAAAAATTGTCACAGTACGCTTGGAAGCATTTTAGAAAAAGTAAAAAAAAATATGAGCTGCGGTGTTCGCTCGTATGTTAAAATAACGCACCTGAAATTGGAAAAAAAGACAAAATGTCCCCAACGGCGCTTCTAATGTTAATCGTAAAACACTCTACCATCTATATTTATGCATAAACTTCGACTATTTAAACTAAAGATATCTTGAAAAGTAAATTATCAATTAAATTTAATAAAAATTAGAGAATTTAAGTTAAGTAATTATTTAAAAAGTATATTTGTAATTTTTATATTGCATTGAAAACTTATATAATTCTCGATTCTCAGTATAAAAAGGAACATACATAACTTGAATCAATTATTTTACCCGAAAACATGATAAAAAAGGATAGATGATAAAGAAAGTAAAGACCAATTAACTATAAATGTACCAAGCTATCCCTTTCTCGAAAACATATTAACTAGTATTAATTGTGCCAACGAAAATGAACCACGAAACCTGCTTTAAAATTAGTTTAAGCCCTACCAGTTAAGGGTCATCTCCTCTCACGCGGAAACACACGCTCGCTAATGTTAAACCTATGGGGCATTATTTTTCTGCTGTGTCAAAAATCATGTGTTCTCCTTGCAAAAAACTGTAAAGCATGATTACACAACCCCAATACTTTGAATTTTGCTTTGTAAGAAATTAAATAAATATTTTTTATTCATTTTAAATCAGAAATATGTGTAAATTTAGCCACTACACAAAAGTTATCACGCACATAAATTAGCCCTAAAAGCTTATATAATAATAATAATAATTACTTAGATGAATTATATAAAATATCAATTTTTATATTATTAATAGTGTCTAATTAAAAAATCAGTGGCCAACTTTTGAAACTAAACTTGTATTCTGTCAATAATAAAAAATAACATTCTTATAAAAGTCGGAAATTCGAAAGCATTTTAAGAAGATAAACAAGCATCCATTTTAAAATTACATAAATTGAATTTTTTTCTTGTAAAAACATTATTAAAAATAGTATAAAATACATAGCATAAAAATAGCATAAAAACATCTTTAGTTTTTTATAAAACACAAATTTTCACATGCTTTTTTTTATATATATATAAACAACTATAGATTCCCACAGAAAATTTTTATATAGGCTTTTTCTTTCTGTGACATTTTCACGCCCGACGCCTCTATCAAATGCACATTGAAGAAAACTACACAAATGGGCGGACCTTCAGAACTTTTCGTTCACTTCTGTCAAGATCACAAACTTCGTCAGATATACTGAATGTCGACAGATATCTTGAAATATCCGAAAAATAATATTGTTTTTTTATGAATGTCGATAGATATCTCTGAATGTTGTAATAGCAATATAATTTTTACGACATTGGCTAATGTAACCAAATATTAAAAATAAGGCATTAAAAAGTCAAGTTTTTTTAAAACGGCAAAATGATTAAATTTTATTGTTTAGAATACCATTTCTGTATTATGATGTCATAAGTAATACAAAAAGCTCTTTTGAACGCTTTCTTTGTAAAACTAATTTTAAGTTATGTCATATCGGCAGATGTTGTAAATTTGACGTATGACATTCAGCGACTTTCGAAATATTGGTCAATAAGGCGGTGGATATTTGCCGATATATTGGCCACGGAAATTCCCAGGATCCCTTCAAAAAGTCCCTTTCTCTCAAAGATAGGAGGGGGCGGGCCCCTCTCGCCCTTGGTTGGCACCATGATAAAAATTACTAAACATTTATAAGTTATTACTAGATATAATGAAAATTTATTTAATTGTAGACATATAATAAAAATTGGGAAAAAAAACTGAAAATTGAAATTTTTGCCGTTTTCTTTCAAAATTTTGACCACCCCTGCGGCGGTAATAAAAATGATTTCACCATAATAAAATTTTATTAGAATATTACTAACATCTTGAAATAACTGTTTCAATATATTAGAAATTGTATTGCTTTAGTTGGATAATTATTTTTTTTTTCAAAAAAATCATTTTTTTGCGATTTTTCGAAACTTTGGCCCCTTTGCGGCGGTAAAACATATTGACCATTTGGTGTAATATTTTGCGAATTTATTCCTTATTACCAATGACAACTTTCTTGCACTATTATGTTTCGATTATATAAATTTCGGTGTTTTCGACCCACCCTACTGCACAATCAAATTCGATGATGTTATTCCTAGTCTTTGATAATTTCTAATTAATATTAGATATAAATGCAGTATAAGCTATAAAGTGCATATTCAGATTGATATGAATAAGAGGGGGGGGGGAGGTAAAAACGTACCTCAGGATCTATGATGGATTTAAAAATGAATTTCTGAAAGGAGGTGAATCACAAAACATAGAAACTAGATATGAGATTTTTTTTAATTAGGTGTCCTTGCCCCTCATTGTGGGTGGGTGGGGTGAGGGAGGCGCAAAAACGCATCTCAGGATCTCTCGCGGCTTTGATGATAAAATTTTCCAAGATGCTCAGTGACAGAATGTAAATATAAAATACGGATGAATTTTTTCGAACGCGATTCCTTTGCCCTCAATCCAATTAGGGGGAGGGGGAGGCGTAAAATGATAATCTATCATGGTGTTAGAGATTAAATTTTGAAAGAGGATGAATCATATAATGTAGGCATGTGATGCGAAGAATTTTTCTGTCTTCAGTTCCCTTCTCCTCGGGTGTGAGTGGAGGAGCAAAAGTAATAAATCAAGGGTTTCGCGATAAAATTTTTCTACATGCTAAATACCAAAATATAAACATAAGAATTGGATGTTTTTTTTAAAAATTCGGCCCTGTCGCCCGACAGGAATCGAGGAAGGGGGGGGGGGCGCAGATAAACGTATCTCCGTATTTATCATGGTTTAGAGATGAAATTTGGGAAGCGGGTGAATTGTAAAATTTAAACAGCAGATACGAAGAATGTTTTCGTTATTTCACTCCCTTATTAATCTCCAGGGGGGCGCGACGGGCAACATTTTTTAAAAGGAAGGCACAACCTTTTTTAAATTTTTATTTTAATCATTTACAGTTTTTTTATCCTACTTTTTTATGTATTTACTAAATTATATTCATTAAAAAATGAAAATATTTTATTTAGGAGATCAAACAACGTTTTTCATTTTTCGATAAAAGCAATGAGCCTATAAATAAATTAAATAAAAGTAAAAGACAGCCACCAATTGATGTTTAAATCTAATTTTCAGGTCACGACAATCACAACAATGTGATCACCAAAAAACAATCGACAAAGATACATGTATTAGAAAATGAAATATAATATTCAAACTTTCATTGCTGCACTGAGAATATTTGAAATTTTATCGAATGTGGGAAAGATATTCATCTTGCGTGTCAGAAAAATCCGCAATGACGATCAGAGGATTTTTTCTTTCTGTCTTTTTTTTTTTTTTTTTTTTTTTTTTTTTTTCTTTTGAGAACACATTTTATGTCACAAGAGTCCTTGATATTGAACTTTATTTCCGAATCACTATTTTAAAAGAACACGATTTGTGTTGAATTTATTTATGTTAAATGTGAGAATTTGTTTCAGATTAAAAGGTATACGTATGTTCATTTTTATTAGTTGCAATTTCATCCCCCCATTACAACACTTTTCATAGAGTTCCAAGAAAAAATGTAAATGCTCTAGTTTTCCCCGCCAAATTGCGGTAAAATCAAAATAGAAAAATATCGGTGTAAAGTAGTCATAAGTATATTTATTATTTAAAAAATATATCTTCAGAGAATTGGCAACTTTAAATTTTCTGTTTGTTGTGCTATGAAAGTCTGGATCTGGAGCGATAACGTGAATTTTTAACTAGTTGAATTTAAAAGTAAAACTGTACTGTGCATGTTTTTTTTTTTTTTTTTTTCAATAATTATTTGATTTTTTGAACATAAACCATCTTAACGGAAATTTTTGTTCAATTAATTAAAAATAGCTTACAAATTTAATGTGCTTATTCGTAGGTACGTGGATGCTTTTAACGCTAAAATCGAAACTTTGACAAATCAATATTTTAATAGTTTAGGATGTTTAATTGAAGTATACATGGTTATTACTGTTTCCTTAACGATGTGACTATTGTGAATAAAATGATACAATGACAGAAATTTTCAAAATTCTATAACTGATAAATAAATACCATGTTTAATTGTTTTTTGTCTATAAAATTTATGTCTGTGACACGAGCTCCAATTGAAGGCGTTTCCCCCTTCAAGGAATCTGATGTTTCAGAATGTATCTGTCATCACAGGTCAGACTGAAAGAATTTTGTTTAGAAATTGCACAAAAGCTAAAATAACTTGTCAGATTTGACTAAAGTAGAAACATTGGCATTAAACATTTTAAGCACAGAAATTAATAATTGTCAATAATATTAGCTAAAATCTTGCTAATGCAATATTCTCAGAGACATTTATCATTAGAATACTTTGGCTAATTTTAAAAATGCATGTTAGACAAAAAAGTAGTGTATCTATTGCTTCTCATCTGTATATATCTCAATAAATATAAATAAATTGTCCCCTTCAGAGAAAGCTTTGCCTCGCTCAAGAAAGTTGCAAAATTACACCCCTACTTTATGTATTTTCATACGTTTTGGCACTTCTGTATATTTTTTCTTTTAATCCATTAATGATAGTGTAGCAGCCCCCCCCCCCCCCTTGAGTACTAGTTATTGAGTCATCCATTATATCACATTTCAAGAGGGATTTTACAAAGTGTGACAAAAAGAGAAGGTACGGGTTTAAACGTTGTGACATCGTATCCGTATGAAAGGAATTATTTGAATGTTGTTGATATGTAAAATCTAATTATGTCAATAAAATGTTACTTTGAATCCATCCAAATTGTATATTTTTAATTGTTTTTCATTTTTTATATTTTAAATATCAAATAATAGATTTTTAGTTTCAATTTTATAGATTACTTTTATTTTCCGAGGTATATTTAATCATTAAGATCTAGAATTGTTATTCGTATTTGTAAAAATGTCGTGAATTGTGGGCATGGAATTGTAGGAAAAATGGTCTGGAAAAAACCTGGAAAAGTCAGGTAATTTTGTTATTCAAATAGAGTATGAACCCTGTTAAGGTATTTGGCATAGATTAGCAAGTAATGTCCATGTTGTTTGATTAAAATGATGTGCATCGTGGCTCAAGTTGAGTCGTTATATTAAAAGTATTAAAATCTATGAAAACCCTAAAACAACATCATTATTTCCAAACAGCTTATAAAGTTTAGTAAAAATGTGTATTTTAATCTCAAGTAGATTTAGTTGTTTTTCCACTTATCCTTCCAATTCCAAAATCTTAAATTGCATAGGGGGGGGGGTAGGGGGGGGCAAGTCCATAAAAATGTCAACTTTGATTTAAAAAGATAATAATAATGATTTTTATAAAATAAGTTAAAAAATATATTAAAATATATTTCAAGTTTTCAAATTAATGTTTTAGATTCAAAACGTTTAGGTTATAGCTGAAAAATAACATATTTGCAGTTTCGTACAAATAGTATTCTTGAAAAAAACTGTGAAAAATAATGTAATTGTTGTTTATTTTGTATTTTCTTAATAAATGAATGCATGTAGCAAAATATTTAATCATTTAGAATAGTCTACAAGCCATATACTTGATAATAATACTGGAAAAATAAACTAGGTAATCGTGCTCAATATGTTTTTGAAAAAGCTGTCACATGCAAACAGTTACATAATGTAATTTCTTATGATCATGCTGGGAAAAAAATGAAATTAATTAGTTTAGTTGATTTTCTTTTAATAAATGTTTATGAAACTTTATCATTCCGTCACGTCAAATGACAGTTAATAACTACAACCCTAGGACAGGTAGGTGCTCTAAATTATAGTTTTATATTGCTTATACATCATATTTAAGATATGTATTAGTTAAAAAATTAATGGGGCTTTTTAATTCACAAAAGTTTCCAGTTTTAAATACCAGGTTAGAGTCATGGTAGAAAAAATGTCATTTTGTCACACAATAAGAAATTACTCAAAAATGAAAGAATAAAATAGTTTAAAAAATTGTTTCATAATTTTTTTTAAATCTTTTAATCAATAACAATCATGTGCAAACTAAAAGTCAATTTTCATTTGATAATAGCTTCAGGATAATTGTTTTAACTTACTTCTACAACTCAAAATGTCATTCCGTCACATATGGAATTATCCAGAGACAGCTTGTCAATTGTTTCTTGCCAAGGCACGTTTAACAGAGAAGTCCAAATAAAACATGTGAAAGCTGAATAGCTAGGTATTAAAGCCTTGAAATGCATAGAGGTGAAACTATTAAGGATCAGTTATTAAAATAAATTCAATTATGTTAGTAATTATCTTAAAAATATCATGCAAGAAAGAGGCGCTTAGTGTCGAATAATGTAATTTTATGCAAACATGCCAGTTTTTTTCCTGCAAAAAGCAAATTATTTTCCCGCCATTCAATATGTTATTTGAAACGACATGTTTTATTATATGAAGTGAATTGGTACAAGAGATATGCATGGTACCAACAATATTTATGAAACTCTGCCCCTTCATTGTGTTTTTTTTAACTTATCACCTACCACAAAATCCCGATTGTAAGCACCCCCCCCCCTTCTTCAAAACCAAAAAGGGTTAAATGTGGGAGGGGGTCTTATAATTGAGATTAAAAAAAATCATTTAAAAACCTGTTTTTGTCATTAATTTAGAAATAAAAAGGGGCGAGAATTTTCTGTATTTCGTCAGATTTTCACTCAAAAATAAAGAACTATATAAATCCCACCCCCCCAAAATTAAATCTTTAAAAATATATTTTTTTAATTTTTTTCTTTATTTGTTATTTTATTGTAACAATAAATAATCAGTCATCTAAATCCCCTTCAAAATTACTGCTTCCCCCTTTGCCCTCCCCCTATAGTACCAAAACCCCATAGTTTAACCTTTATAACTCTTTAATTTTAAATTTCTTTTCACACTTATTTGATACTCTGTATTAACAATAAATAAACCTAATCTACCACCTAAATCAACCCCTCTTCCTAAAATCTCTGCTTTTGACCCTTTGCCCCACCCCTCCCCCCTCCGCTTCAGCACATGAAGATCCCACCCCCCTGCAAATGCATCTCATTAAATTTTAAATCTTAAAATTCTTAAATTTTTTCTACTCTATTTGTGATTTTTTGTAACAATATTTAAATAACAATCTAAATTATTCTCCTCCTCCCCGCAAAATAGACCTCTTTATTTTCTCTGCCCACATATGAAAACTCTGGAGTTGAATTGCTGAACCTGGTTTTGGACATGTTGATAAAATGAATTTACTTTATCTACGCAACTTACTTTTACTTATTAATAATTTAAGAAAAAAAGTAAAGTAAACAGTTTAGTTTTTTTAAAACAGATTCTAAAATGACTTGTATTTCAACCATTATTTTATAGATAATAAACATAAACAAATTGATCACTTAAAAAAAGTTCTATCCTGGTAAACGTGATCGCCAAGGTGCGTGGTGGTGAGCTCTTCTGATGTGTTTACACTATGGCTTATCAGGCCTATCAGGTCTGCGTGGTCTGTCAGGTCCAGGTATAAGAGGGTTTAAGAAGGTCTCTGTGGTCTGTGTGGCGTGGTATAAGCGTTTGCGTTTCAGGCGTGAAAATATAAGACCCAACCAATCAGCGTGCTTCATAAATGTTTATTCCGCCATTTAAAAAAAATGGACGAAGTTTGATGAAGCAGACGACAGCTGAAGATTTTGAAGAAGATTTGAAATAAAAAAGGTATTTACAAACCAAAGGTGCGTAATATTTTTCAGATATTTTTAATGTTTCCCTACATTGCTTCATAACTCCAGAAGTTTCTTTTATGTATTCGTAAATTACTATCTTCATGTATTTACTTACTATGCTACTAAAATTTATTTGTTAGCTATGTTACTTTTTATATTACCAAACTCTTTATAAAGCTATGTATTCACAAATTCTTTAAGTACTATCTTCCTGTATTTATATACTATGCTACCAGTTCATTTGTTAATTCTTAGTTACATTACTTATTTCAAAACTCATCTTGTTTCATAGGCATGAATTAAAAAAACAAATTTGACAGTATATGAATAAAAATTAGAATAGTACGATCGTAATTCATAATGTTCAGTAATGTCTTTTTTTGTGAGTAAATACTTTGATTTATTTCAGGTATTTATTTAATATTATTACTGGCAATTTTTAACTTTATCCTAAAACTGGTACCAATAAATTTTTAGCCATGTAATTCATTTTTAATTAACTTCTCAGTTTTCTCTGTTACTGTCATATAATTGACTGATCATAGCAATCTCTGTAGATGATTGGCATTGTTATTCATCAGTTTTAAACGTTTTAATTTTTTCAATGAATCCACCCTAATATACCTAAAATATTGCAAAGATTTTAAATTGTATTTAGTTTCTTAGCCCTCTCCCCCCCTAAACCTCCCCCCCAAAAAAAAACAATCTAATATAACCAATATAAAATTTAGCTTTTGTTAAAATGAACAAATATGTTTTTAAGTAAACAGTTTTTACATTTAATTATTATTGCTAATTATTAAAAAGTTGCATTGAATTTCGTTGTTTTTATTATTACTATTGTAATTTTATATTCGAAGAATGAGCTTAATTTTTTTCAAGAAATAAATTTTCTTTACTGATTAAATTTTGCTACAAGATTTTAGATTGATTTAATAAGATTTATGCAATTGAATGAACGTATACGGGACGTAAGCCTCAATGAATATAAATGCCAGAATTATCCTAAAATAATATTTCTCTTATTAGAAAAAGGAATTATTTGTTTAGATATGGCAACCGTTACTTTAAGAAAAATACGTTCTCTCCCGTTAACGTTCTCTCCCGCAAGGACTTTGACTTGATTTTTCAAATCAAGGAATTATGTGACATTAGCGTCACAATCGAAAAATATCGCAACTTCAACAACGTTAAACAGTGTTATCGTTGCCAAAGGTACGGTCACGCATCTGAAACGTGTAATTTCACCCCCAAATGTGTTAAATGCTCTGAAATTCATCTCTCTACTGACTTCCCTTACAAGTGCAAAATTACTCCTAAATGCGCAAACTGTAGTGGTACGCACCCTGCCTCGTACAGGGGCTGCCCGAAAACCCCCCAAAATACCAATAACAAAGCTAAAATCCCTAATACTAAAAATAAATTTCCCAATGAAAATTCCGACCTCGCAGAAATTTTCAAAAACTTTAACTATACTGTTACGGCTAACGATAGTAACTCCCAAAAAGTCACTGACGACGCAATACAGGAACCCCCCGGTTCCACTAACCATGAGAGCACCTCTCAAAATACCCCTCCCCCTAACCCGAACCCCCTAAACGAAATTTTCCAAACCTTCAATGACATGAAAGAAATCCTTAAACTAACCAAACTCCTTAAAAGTATTAAAAAAATCGCCCAAAAACTCAAAAAATGCAAAAACCCATTTGATAAGATGTCTGTTTTCATCAATGAGCTTGAAATATTCGCTAACGAGTTTAATCTCACCGACTAATTGGCGCCCTCTGGGCTGTTATACTTGAAAAACTTTTTTTTTCTCTACCTTTTTTCTTTTTGAACCCCCCCCCCCCCCAAAATTCCAAATTATTATACTTTGTATGGTCACTGAAAAGTGTCTTTTTTTTATTGTGTTGCTTTGCCTCCTTTTCCTAGCCGGCATTTTGCTTTGTTTTTTCGAACTTGTCCGAACCATATTTTTAAACTTTTAAATAGCAGTTATTCTACTGCAGCTATTCTTACTTTTCAAAATTTTTGACTCTTTCCTTAAATCCTTTCTACTTTTATATATTTTAATTGCAGATGTAATCTTTAAACTTTTTTCACTGGTTCACTTTAAAATACAGTTTACCTTAAATCGCCTGGGCGTAAAGTTGATCGCAACTAGGTAGCCCATGAAACCGCCTCAACCTGTTCGGCAGGATATGAACTTTGATGAAATACCGTGCATTAATTCTTGCGATATGACTATCACTAAAATCGTGTAAATCCTGAAGAAGTGCAGCATATCAGCGTCAGCTGTTAGACTATTTACACCAAAACCTAATCAGCAACATCTTATATCAACGTCTAAATAAATTTGAAATTTGATGAAAAGCCGTGCATTTGTTCTTGAGATCAAGCTATTGCAAAAATTGTGAAAACTGCAGCATAGCAGTGCCACCTGTTGGGCGATTTACACCAAAAAGGAGTAAGTACGAATTTATATCAAGATCTAACTAAATCTAAAGTTTTATTAAATTCCGCGTATTAATTCTTGATATACGACTGTCTCTAAAATCGTGCAAATCCTGAAAAATGAATCATAGCAGCGCCAACTTTTGGAAACTTTACAGCAAAACCTAATCAAGAACAACTTATGTCAACTTCTAACTGAATCTGAAGTTTGATGAAAGTCTGTACATTAGTTCTAGAGATATAGCAATCGTGAAAAATGATCATAGAAACGCCAGCTGTTGGGCGATTTACACTAAAAACTAATCAGCACAAATTTATATCAAGGTATAACTGAATTTAAAGTTTTATTAAATTCCGTTCATTAGTTCTTGAGATAGAACGCCCAAAAAGTTTTTGTCACTCAAAAGTTTGTCACCAAAAAGTTTTGACACACACACAGAGTGACAGACATTTTCTAAAAGCAGTCAAATCGTGTTCAGGACCTTCTAAAACGTATAAATCTGCCGAAACCGGAAGTCGAATTTTTCATGAATCGAATACTTTCATCTTGTAAAGATTGAAGAAAGTAAAAATATTAATGTTAATCCTCTGAAAAATAATCGTTTATGGAACTAACTTTTGCAAATTTCAATTTCTTATTTATTTTTTTATTTTTATTTGTTTATTTTTTTCTTGTGCGATGTTTAAAAATTTGGGATCGGCTTCGAAAATCCAAATATTCCCCCCCCCCCAAAGATATCATATCTACGTTCCTTTTTCTTTCGTAAGCCGCAATCCGTTTAAAAAATATATTAATATTAACCCTTTCAAAGAAAATATTTTCCGAAACTCACTCTCAAAATCTTCGTCTTTTTTGCAATTTTTGTTCTGTACTAGGAATTTTTAATCAAAATATGAAAACAAATCGTTCACGGCTAACGAGGGGAGCGTACATTGAGCTTTAAAAAGACGTCTTCGATTTAAAAAAAAAATATTAACACTCATCCTTTTAAAAATATTCGTTTCTGAAAGTCATTTCAAGGTTTTTTCTGATCACTTGCTTATAGCTCTTCTCAAAGGCAAAAGAGCTACTTTCTAACACATTTCTGAATTCATCTTTGTTCGGAAACGCATGCAATTGGCAGGTGATCTCATTCAGAAACTCTGTAATCGAAATACGTTTTCCATATTTTGGTAAAAGCAGAAGATTTTTCAGAAAAACTGTCAAAGTGGGCATTTTGAACCAGATTCCTAATGCTGCCGTGGCAGAAAGGATAAAAACGCGTAGTCTCGTGACACGAATCGCTTATAACCCGGTATGTAATTTATTTATGAAAAAAAGGAATACTCATTTCGATTCCAGTTTTATGCCTTTGTGTTTAAAAATTAGTCTGAAATTGTGTCAGAAAGTTTCGCGTTGTTGAGCAGTTCATTTGAGAACATCCTTAAATCGTGAGTACGCACGCGACTTTTGCTCTCGATCTGCAGTCCTTCCAGGACTAAGTATCAATATTTTAGCACGAAAATTATACGCAGGGTTCGAAAACATTGTACACTGCTCAAAACATTTAGGGGAGCACATAGTTTTAACGAAATTACACAAATACCTACACCAATAAGTAAGGCATAATAAGGTGTGGATAGTCTGCGCATAATTCAAAAGAATAGCAATAAAAAATCTAAATATTAATTTTTTGCTAAATTATTCATGAATAATTTTTACTTCATTTGTTTTTTATGCATTCCCATTGCTATTTTGTTGTTATGTTGCAATTTAATAGAACAGTTGTACACACACCGAACAACGAAAAAAACTTTTTTTCTTTGCTACGCCAAAAAAAATCGATTTTTTTCAGCACTAGTGAGAAGTGGAAGTCATCTGTGACGGACTGAATTTCACCAACTGATGAAGGCAAATAGCCAACAAAAAGTGAACAAAATAATTAAATGGTGAATGCACAAAGCACACCTGCCAAAGAAAGTTAATGGGGAAAAAACAGTGTCAAATCAAGTGAATACAGCCTCATAGATACATGACGGACTAACGGCCACGGAACAAGCCCCACTCCATTAGTGCGACAAGTTTCTCAAACAACAAATCAACAAGTTGCACAAAATTCAAAAGCAGTGATAACAGCCATTAGGATTCAATGGACTGATCGCAAAAAGCGTATTCACGAAGGAAAAAAAAAATCAAAATCCCCAATGCTTGGGTGAGATAAAGTGACAAAGACAACAAAAATGAGTGTGCAACATCCAGAAATGTGACAACCACCAGTAACAGAAGTTACAATGTGACAACCACCAGTAACAAAAGTTACAATGTGACAACCACCAGTAACAAAAGTTACAATGTGACAACCACCAGTAACAAAAGTTACAACGTGACAAAACCCACGATAGTTACATAATAACCAGTGAAACTCTCGAAAGAAGACCAAGATTCAAAATGTGAAAACCAGCTCTAGCACAAGCTAGAGGTAAAAATATATCAAGAAAGAGACAAAAAACAACCCAAACAGGGGCGAGCCTATAAAAACGCCAAAAAGCCTTGACAGAGACAAATACAACAAGAAGGGAAATCAGCCCATAAAAGAGGCGATAAACACTACAACGACAACCCACCATGAACGTGACAAGCCAACAGACATGGTAAATATGTAAATCTATGTACGCTAATGGCACCTGGTGCATGTAAAATCCGTCGTGGGTGCAAAGCCCTCCAAGTTACCTGTGAATAATACCTCTGGGGGTGCCTAGTCAGGTGAGGGTCTCGTCACCTGATCAAGGTCCTAAATTACGAGACCTATTAAATCTGTCAATTCAACAAAGTTAAACAGAAACCTTGAACCGGCAAACAAAGATAACGGTAGCAAATCACAAGAGAGCAAGCACAGCAGCGATGTGAACAAATCAATAGTCAGGTGGATCACAGCCATGCTGTGATCAGGCGATTTCCGCCCCGCACCCAGGTACTAACCCGTTAATCTAGGCATTCATGACGGGCAGGTAGGGGCCTGGTTAGCGGTATAAAAAAAATAGAACAGTTAAATAAAACTAAGAAAGTTATTTTGCGCAATCTGTCCTTACAGGGTTGGTGTGATTACGCACATGGGTAGGAGAGATTGTTACTAATAATAACTACAATTAAATTGTTAACAAGAATAATTACACTTAAATGACATTGCTGTAAGGTTTTTGTGAACAAATTTTATTGTATTGGGAGTGAATATTTCAACCTAATGATTAAAGAATCAGAAAAAGGAAATAATTTTAAAAACGATTAAAAAAATTTAATTAAAGGGAAAAAAAATAAAGAATCAGAAAAAGCAAGTCCGGATAAGATTACGAAATAAAATTATGTTACTTAATAACACGTTTAACTTAAAATTAGTCCATTTTCATTTTTCATTTTTTATGCAAATTTACCAATAAGCTGCGTAATTTCTCCTAGCATGGAAACTAATGGGAATGATGCGCCATCTCTCCTAAGTAGCAGATTCACAAACTCTCCAATTTTGGTAGGAAAGATTGCGCGGCCTTTTCTTTAAACAGGACCTCTTCTAAAACAAACCATTGATGTTCACATTGTTAGTCTAGATTAGTAGCTTATGAGAAATCGTTTAAGTTTAAAATAAATTGTACTATTGGCATTGTATAGAAATTCTGATGAATAGCTATGAAAATTCAAGCACTTACTTTGGGAAAAACAAAAACAAAATAGCAATACTTTATCTTAGACGTTCAAAGCAATCAACGTGCACTTTCAAGTAGACACTCCACTACTGTTGTTGTACAACTACCTGGAGTCGCTGCGCGCTCACTCTACTCCTTCCCTCCGAACCTCTATGTGCGCAATCTCTCCGACCGCGCTATCTCTTTTGGCTTTACCTTAACTTATATTAAAACATCCATAATTTAAAGCATAGCAGAAAACAGAAAAATAAAACGTCATTTGCAAATTAAAGTTCATGACGTCAAAATCCAGAAAAAGGAGATAAGTGAAGAAAACAGGATCACAGAAATGTCTGTTTCACTGTCTCATTTGTGAAATTCAATTGCTCAGCTTGTGTTTTGAGAAAGGATGATTTGAAAATGTCACAACAACGTGATTTACCAGAATCCATGGCTTGGCGTATTAGAGATAAGACTTGAATCCGGGCAAACACAACGAAGTGTAGCGGACGCTGTTGGAGTTGCAAGAAATGCCCTTGCAAGGCTGTGGAATCGATTCCAAGAAACATGAAATGTTAGATGTCGACCAGGGCAAGGTCGACCACGTACACCATAGCAACTGATGACCGATATATCCTGTTAACAGCTCGTCGAGACAGAAAAGGGGATGATACTCAGTTGGAAAAACGGTAGCATTTGGCAAGACGACAAAGCGTGTCCAGCCAAACAGTGCGAAATATGCTTCATCAGAGTGGTCTCTATGCACGTAGGCCAATGATCTGTATTCCGTTGACCACAAGCCACTGTGCGGCCCGAAGAGGTTGGGCTGCTGAACATTAAGATTGAAGGCACCGGATTTGAGTCAAATGTTGCTTCCCTATTCAGTCTGGAATGTGACACTAGACGTGTTTTTGTATGGAGGGAAAGGGGCACTCAAAGTAACCCCATATTTGTTCGTGAAAGATCACATTACAGACAAGGTGGATTGATGGTATGAGCTGGAATCAGCATAGGTGGACGTACGGACCTGCATATCATTTGGAATGACACTTTGACGGCCCAAAGGTATACAGACGAGATACTGAGACCTCATGTCATACTTTACGCTTCACTCATGATGATTCTTTTATTTTCCTGCATGATAATACCTGAAAGGATACAGCTCGTCTGTTGGAGAACATGGTTGAAATTGTAACAATACAGTATATGGAATTGCCAGCATGCTTTCCTGACCTGAATCAGATCGAGCATGTTTGGGACACACTCGGACGACATTGCAACAAGTCGAAGACTTTCTTTTATTGTCTGGGACAAGGAGATTGCAATTCTTGAAGAGTGGAACAGTATTCCTCAAAGTCTTATCGATAACCTCATCACATCCATGGAAAACAGGTATGCAGGAGTCTTAGCTGTTAGAGGAGACCACACGCCGTATTAAACAACTTGCATTATTACTAAACAATACTTTTTTTTTGTAATTTACATGTAACCAAATTGTTGCCCTAAACCATCTTTTCATGTTCTTTCCGTTCTTTCAAAGAATTAAAGATCTCTTACATTTTTTTTTGCGTCTTATTTTCTGTATTGCGCATTGAGACACGTATACTCTCCATTTTATACCCATGCATGGTTGTCTCGCACGGTTCTCTTCTTTTATTTGCTCGCTCCCCTAATTTTTTTGAGCAGTGAATTTATAACTCATTAAAATTTCAAAAAGATAATATGAAATATATTTCTTAAAAGTTTAAATGATTCGACGGACAAATTTTAATTTTGGATATCAAGTTGAAAGCCATCCAGTCAAGAATTTAGGAATTATAAAGATGTAAAGTTTACCTTTATAAATGATAAATTTATTTTTATTCCTATCGCCTGTCTGTAATACTTATTTTTTTCACGCTGAATATTCTGTGGCGTTGGTATTAACCATCCTACACACATTGTGATTTTTATACATTTTAACAATTTTTATATGCAATAACTTAAATTATGACATGAATATTTGAAAAAATTATGACGAACACTGTCGAAATGGGTTTTTCAACGCAATTTTTGGGATATGAAATCGTGAAATGTATGTCATCAAGTAACAACTGATTAAAATCAAAGAGAGAGGAAAGCGTTTCTTAACTGAAATTTTAATTTTTTGTTTGCAAATGCAATTGTTTGCAATATCAGAAACGAGTTTTTCAAACAGGTAAAATGTAAAATTTCAAAATACCCTTGAGTAAATTACTTTATGGCAAGTATTCGATCAAAGTTTAATAACAACCTTTTAAAATGAACCATGTTTGTAAAATCGGAATCTGATGAAATCAGACAGGGTTTTGATTCAAATAAACGACGTTTAAGGTTTTCTTCTCAATTATAAAAAAATGACTGATTCGATTATACAATGAATCGTATAAGCGGCAAAATTTCGCACTTTTTCTTGTAGGGGACCCGTACTTTTGGTCTGCCTAGGGGCTCGTGAAACCTGTCACCGACCCTGCAAATATGGTAATTATATTTTTCCTTAACACCTTAAGGACAAGTGTGTATGTCCCATATAGGGTGCGTATGGTTTTTATTTTGTAGTATCATAATATTTTGGTCGTAAAATTTGCCTTCCGAATCGTAACATTCTTGGAAAAATAAAGCGAAAATTACTTTACTGCTATTCAAATTTTTAATGTCATCCTGAAAGGGATAAATAACAGCAGCCAACTTTTAACGCTTTTTTATTACCACTAATATTTGATGGAATTTTTTGCTTTTGCAATGAAATAAAGCAAAAATTTCTATTGAAAATTACTGGTAATTTTAAAACATAAAGGTTGGCAGCTACGATTAAAATATCGGCTGTATCAGGGCTGAAAATAGGGCTGAATTTGTAACTTATGGTTTGGCAACAACTGTAGTTTCTAGAGCTCAGACCAATGAACAGACTAGATTGTGTTAGATCAGCTCCGCCTCCGTCCAATATGGCGGTCAGTGTGAAAGAAGTGAAACCATACAATGAAACTCAAACTAGCAATTATTAAAAATAAAATAACATGTACGTAATCCAAAGCGTCTGAGATGGTTCCTCATTTTAATTATGAGCAATATCGTTAATTTCAAATGAATTCTCAACTCTTATTTAGAATTCATTTACGAATTTCAATCACTCAAAAGACGGAGAAAAAAAAACTGTCTAGATATCACCTGCCACCATCTGTTGGTGTATTGATGAAGTAAAAAGTAATTCATTTTGTAAAAATCTATAATCAATTAGAACAATAAAATGTCGAACGAAATTTAAACAATGACAAACAAACTATCTTCCTATCACGTAGTTTTTTTTCTAATGAATTTAAGTCGTGCTGTACAAAAGATCCTTTTTTCATAGTATTTAAATGATTTATATGCCCATTGGTAGCGCCAAATAAATGCATTTTCAGTTGTGTTTTCAACGGAGAATTACTTTTTTACATTAAAATAAATTGTCAATTTCATATGTTCAAATGTTTTATGGTAGAACTTATTCCGGCTAGAATTGCTGAAAACAAAGGACGAGCGAGCGAAGCGAGCTGTGACCACGTAGCGGTCTCAATGTGAATTGCTTCGCAATTCACGGGGGGTTGGCGAGCGTTAGCGAGTAAGGGGCTGAGCCCCCTAGTATTTATATAAATGGCACTTAACATTATATTATTTATAAATTTCTTTAAATGTTCTGGACATCATTTCTACTGTTTTAATATTACATTCCTCAATGAACTCTTTTCTTGTCTTTCAGCTTATTAAATAGTAATGATTTGTAAAATTATATTGGAAGCGTTGGAAAGTGTTACATAATCTATGCTTGGCGCATGATTTTTCGTTCTTATTTAAATTTGTTTCTAACATGAAATACGGTTGTGAAAAAGAACTTTCCATGTAACGGTGATCAAATAATAATTGTTAAAAGAAAACAAATACAAGTGAGAAAAAAGTGGATGTTTTTATGAGAACTGAAAACTGCATTGCCATTTTAAATCTGTGATTAGATGAAAGATTTAAATGGGGTGCGAGATTTATATTATATGCACGAAAACGAATATATATATATATATATAAGGTAAAGCCAGGAGAGTCTGCGCACAATTCAAAAGAATAGCAATAAAAAATCTAAATATTAATTTTTTGCTAAACTATCCATGAATAATGTTTACTTCATTTGTTTTTTATGCATTTCCATTGCTATGTTGTTGTTATGTTGCAATTTAATAGAACAGTTGTAATAAAACCAAGAAAGCTATTTTGCGCAATCTCTCCTTACAGGGTTGGTGTGATTGCGCACATGGGTAGGAGAGATTGTTACTAATAATAACTACAATTAAATTGTTAACAATGATAATTACACTTAAATGACATTGCTGTAAGGTTTTTGCGAACAAATTTCATTGTATTAGGAGTGAATATTTCAACCTAATGCGTAAAGAATCAGAAAAAGGAAATAATTTTTAAAACGATTAAAAATTTTTAATTAAAGGAGAAAAAAATAAAGAATCAGACAAAGCAAGCCCAGATAAGATTACAGAATAAAATTATGTAACTTAATAACACGTGTAACTTAAAATTAGTCCATTTTCATTTTAAATTTTTTATGCATATTTACCAATAAGCTGCGTAATCTCTTCTAGCATGAAAACTAATGGGAACAATGCGCCATCTCTCCTAGGTAACAGATGCGCAAACTCTCCAATTTTGGTAGGAGAGATTGCGCGGCCTTTTATTTAAACATGGCCGCTATTAAAACGAACCGTTGATGTTAACATTGTTAGCTAGATTAGTAGCTCATGAGAAATCGTTTAAGTTTTAAATATTTTGTACTATTGACATTGTATAGAAATTCTGATGAATAGCTATGAAAATTCAAGCACTTACTTTGGGAAAACAAAACAAAATAGCAATACTTTATCTTAGACACTCAAACCCACACAGCACATACGTTCATATTACATCCAGTTTTCATCTACCTAGTTCGAAATACGTCTAAAGATGTATTTTGGACGTAGACAGCCAGCTAAAATACGTCCAGATTTTGTTAAATGTTTGACATTACGTACGCACATAATATCTACAAAATATGGACGTCATTTTATGACGTAAATTGGATGAAAACCGAGAATACTCTCGCCATATACCTATGGACGAAATATCTACAAACTATGGATATCAGTTTAGAACATAAATTGAATGAAAACGCAACTAATCCAATTTTCGTCAGATCCGGAACCAAATCTTAACAAGTTTGTCCCCATTTTCTGTTTTACGGACGTAAACTGGATGAAAACTGTACTAATCCAATTTTCGTCAAACTGGATGAAAATTGAACCCTCTCAGCCGCCATTTTTTTATGACTGCGAACTTTTCAACTGCTAAAGCTTGCAGACTTCTAGAATTTATTTTTATTTATTCTATAAATTTATTTAAACTAGTAGTAAAGCCATCTCCATTTTTAAATATATTGAGTTTAGTTCAGCTCCACTTTAGCTAATCAATCAATCCATCACTGTTTGCAAGATTTTTTGTTGATATTCATGAAAATTGGCGCGACGAAAGTTGGTAAGTAAATATTACATTTTGTTTTCTAGATTTATCGTGGTGATGTGTGTACTTTACATAAAACATTTCTGTAACGACTCTTTTTTCTTACGTATTTATACTTATTAATAATAATTCATATGATTTTACAAGTCATACGTAAGTGGTAGAGAAATAGAAGTTTGTTTACTTTTGAATAAGAAAATTTTGTAATATATTTTGTATTGTTGTGTATAATGAGTAGGAATGTTATGTTATGAAGTATTATAAGTCTTTAATCCAATTAAAAAGAAAGTTTTAATGTTTTTTAAAACACAAAAATCCAGAAGATTGTCAGTTAAAAACAAATCTAGCCTTGTAAAAATGTTTTTATTACCACAGATTTATACAATATTTAGTTAAGATGCATTTTTTTGGTATGATTTAAGAAAATATGTGATATTTCATGCCTCGAAATTAAATTAATAATAATTTATATGATTTTAGAAACCATAGGTAAACGAAAGAAAAATCAAATCGGAAAAAAAGGCTGGTTTTTTTTTTGTTTACATTTCAATAACAAAATTTTGTAATTAGTTTCTACTCTTGTGCACACTAAGTAGTAATTAAGTAGAAATACTATATTATAAGCCTTTAATCCAATTAAAAATAAAGTTGTATTGTTCTTTAAAACACAAAAATCATAAAAATTATTCATGGTTAATTTTAGTTGTTACTACAGTTTTACATAATACAGTAACCCCTCAATATATCGTGCTACTTGGGAGATAAGAAAAAAACATGATATACTGGGGGGGGGGGGAAGAATGTTTATCAATTAAAAATAAACAGCTCTAAATTTAGATATGAGGTTTTCGATATAATACTTGTTTAAACAAGCTACGAGTTCAACAAAAAAGAGATGGTAAAACATTGAAAAAATACAAAACCATACATATACAGTATACATATTTATTTACATTTTACAGTATTTTCTGAAAATAAAAATCCAGAGTTGTTTGTTGTTTTATTTTCTTTGATTGTGTGCTTGCCACTGGAAATTAAAGAACAAAAATGAACTAATTGCATTTCAGTTACTTGCTTAGATTTCGTCGTTTCAAAAGTTGGCTATGATGTCATACACTCATGCACAGTTTTTCTTTTTTTTAAATTGGTTATAAAAAAGAAAAAAGTTGCCAAATTTAGGGGATTTTTTCCTTTATAGGCAATCTAGCTATTGTATTAAGTTATTGGTTTGGCGCAGGCTTGAAAACTGAAAAGTCACCAAACATCAGTGCGTGAGTATAACACATCTGTTCCCAAAAGTTTTACATGCTTTTTCGAGAAACTAAATTTATCGGGGGATAACTGAAAAAGAGCAAAATAGCCGAATGTGCAATGTAACAAGGGATTACTGTATATCTTGTAAAGCTGTATTGTTTTTACATGATTTAAGTATATAGAAGGTATTTTGTGCCTCTGTCTAAATTAATAATAGTTCTTTAAATGATTTTAGAAATCATAATAAACAGAAAAAAAATATCAAGAAAAGCAGTTGTTTACTTTTCAATAACAAAATCTTGTAATATATTTTTGATGAATATATTTTATTCTTTTTAGTTTGATATCAGTATTGGTAATTAAACAAACATACTATTATTGCACTCATATGCATTTTTTATCACAGATAATTTATTTCAGTATTTTTACAACTAACCTCTTCTAAAGAATATTACATTCATGAACTGAGTTGCATAAAATTTTATCTATAAACAAGAGTGAGTGGTGACATCTGTACTTCTTAGTTGCTAGAGATTTTTATATTACTGAATAGCTTATACATTATTTTACAGTACACAGTGTACATTGGTTGTTGATTATTCATTTAAACATTCAAGATCGAACATCAATTCGTTTCTTGAATGAGATATTTGATCAATGTTTGGTTCTCGACCAGGGAAGGAAAAATAGGGAATAAGCAACTTAATTTATTATTTATTTATTGTGTTGTTATGGGAGTAAATTGTACATACATGAGTTAAAGTGATCACAACATTTGCAAAATTCATGCATTTTGCTTTAGAACAAGGTTGCTGGATTCGCTATTTTTTTTTTCTTTTTCAAATAACAGTTACAAGCTTCTTGTGTTTAGAAAATCGTCTGGCTTGTGAATAGATGTCAATCTTGCTTCAGTTGTTTTTGCTTCCAGAGGATCTTAGATGAGTAGTTATGTGTTCGAGAAAGTGATTACCATCTAAGATCCTTCGCAAGAAAGTCCTATACAAGATAATTGGTTAAAGGATGGACTCTAATATTTCAAGCAGGATCGAACTTTGAATAGGGTAAACTTTCTTTTAAAATCTATAAATGTTATTAAATAAAATGTTATCTTGTATGGTTATAGGTTTTGCAATATATATATTAATTTTCTGCTTCCATAAAGAGTGAATAATTTGGTACTTTTATGTTAGCTGGGCACAAATTATACTAACAATATATTTTTTTCAGTTACCAATAGCAACTTTTATTTTTCCCATAAGTTAATTAGAAATGATGGTTAGGTATTAAAATAAAATGTTTTGGTTTATGGTAGTATTATTCTTATTACATTGTATTTTAAATGAAATAAGTGAAAGTCATGTATTTTAAAGAATGTGTTTTAAATTAAAGTTGTGTATTTTAAATGAAACAAATGAAAGGTTTATATTTCAAAGGTAATGAATACAATATTAATGATAGGAATATTATTTCATGATCTATTACCTGTGCGCCGCTAACATAATAATACTCCATTAATTTTGTTGAATATAAGCTAGCACAGGTGATAAATCGTCAAATATTGTTTGAGATGCTATCGTTGACATTGCAAGCAGTTCTTGTCATTCTTCATGTGGTATTCTAACAACTAAATCTTGATTATATGAACAAGATTCGAATATGTTTAATTGTAATGAAAGTTTGGGACATTTTACAATGGCTGAACAAGTAAAAAATTTTTAGGTACTTTCTTGTTATAGCAGACTTCGAAGGTGAATTGCCAAGTAACCAAGATGTATCACATATTATAGTCGTATATGATGTAATGACATTTTATTATTCTATTGCCAAATTATAGTCATATATGTAGTATATATATGTATGTAAATAAAATATCTATGAAGTATACACATAAATAATGTATATTGTTTGAATGTAGGGGAGACTGGTACACACTGGACATATGGGCACAGTGGACCATCCCCTAATATAATATTTTATTTATATAAACAAATTTTAAGCTTCTCTTCTATTCTAATAGACAACAGCACTGGATTGATTATTTACAGCCTGCAGAGAACATGTTTAGCTCAGAATGAACCATTATATCCTGATTGGTTGTTTTGAGATTCTAAAAGTAAAATTTTTCATCATCATATTTTTCTTTTTTTAGTAATTAAAGATAGTAGATAAATAAGATAAAACAACTATTTTACAAAAGTGTAAGATACTTGTTTTTATTTAACTTTAAAGTTAATATGTTTAAAAGAAAGCTATAAACAATATTAATATGATTATTTATTGAAAAAAAAAAACTTAATATATATATATATATAGTCATGATATTTCTAGAATTATTTTGATTTGAAGCATAAGAAATTGGTAGTTTTTTTCAAACTGAAATTTTCAATAGGGTGGTCTAGAATATTATATTATATTCAAACCAACTTAATCTAAAATTTAGACATAACCTTTTTTTTTTTTTAATTGCCCAGTGTAATGCCAAAATTTGTAAATTAATGCTAGTTTTCAAATTCTCAGTAACTCAGATAATGTCTTTTTTTTTTTTTTCTATTTTCTGGTCTGTGGGAAGAGAAGTAGTAAGGTCAAAATTGTAAAATTTTCTCACATTTTTTCAGAATATGCAGAACTCAAAGTAACATTAAATTGTATATATAAATTTATATATAATTTTTTTGAGTTTGTGTTCTGAAATAATACTGAAATACTTAGTAAAATTTCTGTTTCTTTTCTCCTTTTAATTTCAATATTAAGGAAACTAAAATTGCAAAATTAATGTAGGTGACAATGTGAAATTTTCACCTTTAAGTTGCGGAACCCGAATTTACCTTTTCAAAGTCATGGTAAAACCCAAATGCTGAAATAGTAAAATTTCATATCTATATAAGTAGATATTTTTTATTATTTATGAAGTCTTCTATTTCTGTAATATTAACTAAACATGTATTTTATAGCTACTTTTTTTTTCTCTTCATAGATGCTGTTGAGACTTCTATTTTGACAAATGAGACGTCAAATTGCCAAATTGAAAAAAGTTATTGCAAATTGGTTGTGGCATGCAAAAGACTGATTAGGGGGGGGGGATTTAAAAGCTGTTTTTGTTTGCAAATTTGTATTGCATATTTTTCTTCAAACAGTGGCATGGGCTGAATGATTTTATAGATTGATTCTTTTAAAAATGCATTATTTTTTATATTAATGAAAGTATTAAATATATATTTTTAATAGATTATTTAAAGGATAATATTTTTAAAAATCAGCCTTAAGCCATGGCTTATTTTTCATAAATTTAACAAAATAATTAAAATGTTTTGTTATATAAAACTCATTGTACAATGAAAAATTTATATAATTTATAAATGATTATGCAAAACTCATTTCTTTTTTATATTTATTAATAGATGACATCAAATAGCTGAATAGATTATTTTTTTAAAATTTAATTTCATAGTATATGATTAATATACAAGATTTTTTTTCTGATTTAAATAAGTTGTAAATAAAGTACTTGCTTTCATGTTAAGTGAATGAAATTGAACTTTTTTTTAATTCATACATCTGTAATGAGAGTAAATTCTTGTATGTCAATATTTTTCTTTGAATTCTTCTGCTCTCTGGAACCAGAAGTGAAGTCGATATTGTAAAACTTTGATACTTTTTTTCTCCCAAGTATGTCTTAAATAATACCAATTTTACTGTCAAGAACTTTTAATCGCTTTCATTTATTGTTAGATATAAATTTTTAGCCATAATGCAAGACATACAAATCTTCTAGCCTATTTTCATTTGGTTATTCATAATATTGGGAAAGTTTTCAGTTTTGGCTTGAATAGGCTTCTTACACCCATGTGTTTTCGCCTTTTAATTTCGTTATTCAGGAAGTTAAATTTGTAAAATTTCCAACTGAAGCTATGGAATCGAATTAAGGCTGAAATAGTAAAATTCATATACGTATTAGGAAATACTTTTTTTTTTCATATGTCTTCTGTTTATGTATTAACTAAATATGTGTTGTTGTTTTTTTTCATCTTTTTCTCATAGGTGCTGTTAAGACTCATGTAAAGTGGGATGAAACATTAGAGTGCCAAATCGAAAAAGTTATCTCAAATTAGTTGTGGCATGCAAAACGTCGATTGGATAATAAAAAATAAATAAATAAAGCATTTTTTGTTTGCAAATTTTTATTGTATATATTTTTTAAACAATGATGTAGGCTGAATAATTTTACCCATTGAATCTTTTAAAAATTCATTAATTATTATATTAATAAAATAGATTTTAAAATAGATTATTCAAAGAGTAAATTTTTTTAACAATCATGACCTTTAACTATCTGCATTACTTGTAAACCCTTAAGCCATTATATTTTTCATAAATTAACAAAATAAATAATTAAAATGAGTAATATATATATATATATATATATATGTTTAATTTGCTGTGCAATTAAAAAATTATTTAATAATTTTTTTTTATGTATAATTAAAAATCAAATATGCTAAAGAAATTTAATAATGGCAAAAGTAGATGAAATTGAACTTATGGATTTTTTTATCCATGCATGTGTAATGAAAGTACAATCTTGTACTCAAGGAATGTATTTAAGAATATTAGGGAATGAGGTGTCAGGTTGAAAAAGTTACCACATGTAAAATACATTTCTTGCATACTTTCCTACAAATTTCAATATGTAAAATTTTATACACAATATACAAAAGTTGGCAAGAAATATCTCATTTGCTTCCATGAGTTAGCAATATTTGAAAAACTAAAATTTCTTCTTTTTCTTCAATACATTTAGTCATTGTTATTCTTAAGTATAGCCATACTTAAAGGAGAAAATATGATTTTGCCTTCGAAAAAGCTATTTTAGTGAAAAAGAAAAGTGCAATAGTTTAAAAGCAATGATTTTACTGACAATTTAAATGGGGGTGGGAATGATTCATCAAATGCAAGACCTTGCAAAATAGTTTAATAATTTAAACATAACTGTTTAATAATTTAAAAAATAATAAGTATCCAATTACTATTTGTATATATTTGGTATTCTGGAATCTACAAATTTAATTATTATCAGTGAATAAATCAGGAATTTTTTCAACGAAAAGCAAAAAAGAAGTTTTTGAGATGGAAAAAAAAGATTAAGACTGTGACTTCAATTTTCAGCAGAAAATATAGCAGTATGGTACATCAGCGGTTCCGAAGCTGTGGTTCACAGGGTTTAATAAAATTTAATAATAGTTTTAATAAAATGACACAAAGTAATCATATACATGATTTTGGATAGCAAAAGATAAATCATTTTGATGGAAAAGATTAATTTATTGAAATAAATATATTTCGATGCATAATATAAGTTCAGTGAAGGCATGATATATTTAACTGTGTATTGAAAAATTAAAAATATTGTTTGAATGTGTAATTACACAAACAATAAATTATTAAAAAAATTAATTGTGTTCAGGTGAAGGACACTAACTAAAATAGTTTCTTTAAATGTCTTACAGAATTAAAAGTAAAGTTAAATAAGTTTTATTAGCAATAATATTTAAAAATATTTATATGCTCTTAATATTTTGAATATATATATACTTTTAAAATATTAAAAGCACAATAAATTTGACTGAAAAAGTTTTTACTTTTTATTAATTTTTATTCTTCCCTATAGGAACCCACATAACATAGATTCATCCAATTTTGGTTTAAAGTACGTAATTTGGACTTATGGACGTGTCCAATTTTCGTCCAAAAGTAGTCTGTACTTCATCTAAATCTCATCAATTTACGTTCAAATGTCACCACCTTTTACGTAATAAGTACGTCTTTTAGACAAGAAAGTGAACGTAAAATGAACATAAGATGGACATAATACGGACGTCCAAAATTTGTTCATATTACGCCCATTTTATGTCTTTTAGATGAGAAAATGAACATAAAATGGACGTAATATGAACAAATTTTGGACGTCCGTATTATGTCCATTTTATGTTCATTTTACGTTCATTTTCTCTTCTAAAAGACGTATTTATTACGTAAAAGGTGGTGACATTTGAACGTAAATTGATGAGATTTAGATGAAGTACAGACTACTTTTGGACGAAAATTGGACACGTCCATACGTCCAAATTACGTACTTTAAACCAAAATTGGGCGAATCTGTGTTTTGTGGGAAGTAATCAACGTGCACTTTCAAGTAGACACTCCACTACTGTTGTTGTACAACTACCTGGAGTCGCTGCGCTCTCACTCTACTCCTTCCCCCCGAACCTTTATGTGCGCAGTCTCTCCAACCGCGTCATCTCTCCTGGCTTTACCTTATATATATATATATATAATTTTACGTATTTTTTATAATTTACAAGTAAAATCGTCTTAAGCCTAAAATATGTACGTATACATAAATATGTTATTACTGTATAAACTTCAAAGTTGTTTAAAAAATCACACAGTATATCTTAATTTGTTCTTTTTCTATCAATTTTTTTTCAAGTGACGTAAAATATATAAACGTTAAAAGAAAAATATATATGAGTTAATAAAAAAAGTTATTTTTATTTATTATACTAAGGCATTGACTCATAAAAGTCCCACCCCTCTTCCTCCCTAAAAAATTGTTTCAGTCACAAATGAGCAGGCCTCCAAGGGGCTCAAGGTCCAGGCGAATTGAGAGTTCTCATAAGTGAGAGAGGGACTTTTCTGGAAATTTCCTGTGTCATTTATGCTCTGTCATTCTGGTGTACAAATACAAAGTGCCAATTTGGGAGAGCAGATAGCAAACGCTGCATTTCAATTTCAGATGTAGCACAAAAATGTTGTGTCCATCCGCAAGTCTTATAAATTTATGTTTATTCGTTACAAGTTTATTATTTTTAATATAATCTGTTTTTTGAATCATTTAGAATATTTATGTTTTAGTTTTTAATATGCACAATAACTTTTTTTTAACATATTTTCATTTTCGGCAAAGTAGTGCAAATTTCAATTCAGCAGCGTATTATTTGTTTGTTTGTTTTTTAACACTTTCCAACTTAGTTGAAAAGTGTTTATGACTTCGGTTTGTCTGGCCGTTTGGCGTCTGTCCGTCTGTCCGTGCTCTAACTCCTGTAAATAGGCTCGGATTGCGCTGCAATCTTTATATGTTATTGTCGTTATCTATAGCATGTTCCCTATTTCAACTGAAGTGTGTAGCACTTATAGTTTTTTTACAGGGACACTCAAAAGAATTCCGTTACATTACGGTCTATGGGGAAAAATCATTTGCGGGTTATTTTAATAATGTTACACAATTTCAATTACATTGTAATTGATATATAACACTAAGGTGCATTACAAGAAGCTTAATATGGAATAGGGTGTGCATAGCACTTGTAGTTACTTTACAGGGACAGTCAAAAGAATTCCGTTACATTACGTCTATGGAGAAAAATCGTCTGCGGTTTATTTAAATAATGTTTCACTATTTTAAACGCATTGGAATTTATATATATCGCTAAGGTGCATTACAAGAGGCTTACTACAGAATATTGTGTGTATAGCAGTCATCTTTCATTTACAGGGACACACAAAATAATTCTCTTCTGTCTGTTAATAATAATTCCTGGAAGTGCGTTTTAAGCTACTGAACGCGATTTTAAATTTAACTCACTTTTTGTTTATTACTTGGTGTGTATAAATTCTGTAGATCATATACAGGGTAGCACAAAAGTTCGCGAACACATTTCTGTTGATTGACAGAAACTCCAGAAGGAGAATTTTAAACTGTGCTACGCGTTTCCTAACTAAACTAAAATTTATCATCCTATGTAATATATATACAAATCTATAGATCATATACAGGGCTGAATAGAAATATTCGGATATTTTTCCGAATATTGTATGTGTTGGAAATTCCTGAAATTACGTTTTTAAATATGTTATGCGTTTTCCAAATTGTTTACTTAGATGTTATCTTTCATCTTATTAAACGGTAATGATTTGTAAAATTAATTTGGAAGCGTTGGAAAGTGTTACATAATCTATGCTTGACGCATGATTTTTCGTTCTTGTTTCATTTTGTAAAAGTATCCTAAATTATTTTTAAACATTATAAATATCTATCAATGTATTCTTTGAAATAGTTTGCTTCGCTTTAAATTAAAAAAATATGACTTTAAAAAGAAAATTTCTTTCTTTTCTTCTGGGAGAAGAAATTTACCAGTTTGAGAAAATTCGATGACATTAACAATGTGTTTTTTACCTGTTTTTAAATGCTAAAACACGTAAAATCATCTTGAGTCTAAAATATCAAAACAAATAAGAATATTCTACAATTGCACAATCTTTGATGTATTATTTGAAACATTATAAATTAATTTTTAACTTCAAAGAACGTTCGATTGTAGAATATTCGTATCTGTTTTGATAATGGCTCCGATGGAGCCGAAACATGTCAACAGTCTAATATAACTTATTTTACGCCTTTTAGCAATTAAAAAATTACATTATTATATGGTGTTGTAATTTGTTATATTATTAACGAAAAGGAGTTTAATCAAATTTAAGAAAAATATTGTTGGCATTTAAAATTACTGAAAATAATTCTCAGGCATTTTGTGAAGTTTGAAATAATGTATTTTTTCTACTGTTTGACTATTAAACTGTGAGAGAAAAACATAAATGTTATAATGCAAAAATATGTAATATGTTTCAGATTATAATGATTTAATAATTCTTTAATGAATAAACATAATTTACTAGTAACAGTCTGTGTATAAACCAGTGAAAATAAAACCACAAACACATCATATATACTATATAATATATAACAGATCATGTTACTTTCATATACATTATTTAGTCATATATTCAAAATTTATTCTATAAAAAGTACTTGTTTGAGGATTGTTTAAATGATAAAGTGATTTTGCATGAAAAACAATTACTGATGCGCACTTTAGTGTACTTTTTAAGAAAACTATAATTTCAGTTACTTTGAATTTTTTCAAAAATTTCGCAGATACATTTAGCTTGACATAGTGAATTAGTTAATTAGTTTATTTTTTCAATTATATACTTTTAAAAATTATATGAAATGGATTCATTTAAAAATGGCATTGCATATGAATTTTAAAATATCTAATTGAATAATAAACAAATTAATTTACTGTGTAAGGCATTGTGTTTTGGAATTTTTTTAATTCAAGGTAAGTGAGCTTATAATTTTCTTGTAAAGTGTACCTAAACGATTATTAGTATTTTTTCATCCAAAAACACTTTATCATTTAACTTTCTAAAAAGTGGTTTTCTTTTGTAGAATAATCGTTATGGCATGACGGTGGCTGGCTTTAGGCTAATTTACATTTAAAATCAACTATAAGAGGTATTTTTGTGGGAAGCTTTGGGCTATATTTAATTCTTGACACCCACAAATGGCATGGCTACCGCGGGCTTCTGGCTAGATTTTATTAGAGGTGATCGTTTAGGGCCAAACTGTGGCTAGTTTCCATTCATAGTTGTTATTTAAAGTATAATCGGGGCCAGTTTTAGGCTACCTATCATTTATTATTAACCATTAGTGGACTGATTATGGGCATCTTAATGTATTTATGTCCAATTGTGTTGCGGCCACATTGTGACTGGCGTGACAGTTTTTTGACGTTGCCTTTACGGCCAATCATAGCGGGCCCCAACCGAATTTGGGCCAACCAGTTTGGGCCAAGGTTAACTTAGCCATTAGCGGCCCGCAAGTTCTGTGTTCATTGGGACATTTGTTAAATTAATATTTTAATTACTTTTTTTAACATTATTATATATGTATTGTAAGCTGTGATTCACCTAACGTATTAAATATATGTTTGCGGTCTACTTGAGAATACACTGTTAAAAATTTCCGTAAAATAATAATGCATTGACCGTATGTTTTACAGTGAATTTACCATTTTTCTAGAAAATTGTCGGAACACCGTTAATTTATAAAGATTCCATTCGACCGGTGATAAAAATATCATCGTTTAACAATTATTCATGAATCTGGTACAATGACTGTAATTTTACATCTATCGTAAACTCCATGGACCAATGAGAACGCTTTACTTCAAAATACCGGATTCTAGAATGGCAACCACAGAAAATTGTTTGTGTTTACACGGCGAGCCGAAGCCGAGACGACGGGAAGCTTCTTGCTAGACGCCTACGCCTTATTTGAATCTTGTATGGATTCGATAAAATCAGTGCGATCTTCGTGATTTAATGTAAGTTACTTTGTTGTTTTGATCATTATTATTTAGCTAGATTGATCAAATAATGGGGCTATGAAGCTTTGATGACTTTTTTTTCTTTAATGGTAACCTGGTTGTGTATTAGAAAACAATAGTTTGACGCGAGCTTGGAAATCGCGCCAAACTACTGTTTTCGCGATCGCGATACCGTGCTAGCATTTTTGGCAGTACTATCTGGGAAGTTTTGTATACTCACCATTAGATTTGAAAAGTGCTTGAATTATAACCATTCTTTTACTTAAGTGCAGCATTTTTTTAGCATAAAATGTTTAAAGACCATTTCAGAATTTTCTTGGGGGGGGGGGCTTTTCTTTGATGGCAATGGCATAACCAATGGTAGGGATCGGCGGGGCTGTAACTCCCCCCCCCCCTTCCGAACGTGAAACGTTTACTGAATCATAGATACAAAAGAAGAAAAAAAACTTCGAATACGAAATCGCAAAAAAGAAGCAAATTTCCATCTTAGCAGGTATAATTTCAAGATACTATGAAAGTTTTCCGTTATAGGAGGTTTTGTTAAATGTAGCCTCTAAGACTGTTAAAACATTCTTTCTATATTGCACCACTGAAGAGTATAGGTGTGTTACAATAAAACTTGTGAAAACAAAACCTGTCTGTAACAGAATTCTTCTCAACCAAAAAAAAGTTCTGACGAAAAAGCATCATAAAATTATACCTACTAAGACGGCGAACTGTCTAAAATGGAGGTTTTAAACAGACCTTTACCGACTAATTATTTGCAGGGGTGCCACTTCATTTTTTTGCAAGGGGGGGGGGGGGGCAGGACTTTTCTTTGAGAGATGGGGTTTGAAATAGCACGTAGAGTTTGAAATTGGCTGGTGTAAACTGAACACGAAAGAGAATTTAGAGCCAAAACATTTATTTTTTAAAGCATTATTTCTCTTTGATACTTCAACGAAAATTTTAAAATTGAATTGATTTCTTATAAATATCCAAAACTAATATTTTTCTTCAGTACATATGTGTTGACAGAAAAATATTTTTTCAGCTAAGTAATTTAATGTACTTTCCAAACAAGCAGGTACGGGTTAGGATCCCTTAGAAATACCCCACGGAGGGCCTTCCCCCCGCCAGCCTAGATCCCTAGTGCAGATAATCGGCCGTAACAAATAACCATCGACTCCGCATTCAAAATAAAGTTTCTTAATATAATGCTGCTTGCTATGTAATACTAGATATGCAGGTAGGGCACTATTAAAGTTTCTTTGTTACATCAATTAATCCAAAATAATATCGAATCACCAGTTTAGTTGGTACAAAATATTCAATTTTTACACTAGAACTTCAAAAACAATTAAGATCTTATCTTCAAAACTTAACGAAGCAAGTTTATTACATACATTAAATTTAAATTAGTAATTTTATTCTCAAACAAAATTCAGCATTAACAGCAGGTTGCCGGTTCAAATCAATTACCCTTCTAAATTAATTTACTAACTGAGTTGAAGAGTTAAGGTATTTCAAGATTTTTTTTATTATGCTCAGGATTATACTTTTTCAATTAATTCATAAAATAACTTTAATGTTTTTTGAAAAATCCATGATTAAATAAAAGAAGTGGGCAAAAACTGACAATTGTAAGAAGGAGGATAAATATTTTTATTGGCGGCCAAAAATTTTTGCTGGCTACCAGATTTTATACAATTTGTAGAATCCCACTTACATATATTGATATCTCTAACACACATTGATAAACTTCTGTGTAAAAAAGAGATCTTTAGAATACAAACACGACATATGATTTACTTTGATAAACTTAACTATGAAAAGCAACATGAGTTAGTTACA
This sequence comes from Maratus michaelseni, assembly GCA_963931845.1. Taxonomy (NCBI): domain Eukaryota; kingdom Metazoa; phylum Arthropoda; class Arachnida; order Araneae; family Salticidae; genus Maratus; species Maratus michaelseni. The sequence continues at coordinate 32,185,667 of OZ007599.1, forward strand.
TGTAAAGTATTGATTCAGGCAATTAATTAAAATCAAAATTACCAAAATATGAAAATAATATATATTTCTTAGAATAACTTTTCTTATTGTGCTGCTCTTAAAAAAAAGAAGAAGAATAAAAAGCTTATAATTAACTAATAATATTTGAATTCCTTTTATTTCCAGAAAAGACAGCTACTGTATCAAACAAGTATTAAGGCATCACAGTACTACTACTATCCTTAGATAACACAGGCAGTTCCATAAACAAGCAACTTTTTGACAAAAAACTTTTAGTATCATTAGATAAGAGTTTTATGCTATTAAATTCTGTCACATTCTAATATGAATATGGGCATACCTTTACCTTAAGTAATTCAAAAACTACAAATAGCAATAATACCATAAAAAGGAAGCGAAATTAATAAATATCCATGTGATGAAATATTAGTTTTTTTTTTTAATTTTATCAGTTTTAAATTTATTTATTAACCGTAGAAAGAGATTAAAAAAAAACAACTACATGGAATAGATGATATGATACAAAAACGTATCTCAGTTTAGTCTTTTTGATTTCGAATCAAGCAATCGATTTGCAACAAAACAAATTTATTTTTCATAAACAAAATACTTTTGCGCCAAAATAATGATGCATCTTTATAGCTATCAACCCTCTGCCGCTTCAAGTTGCCATAATCTAACGAGATAACTAACCTGCGTTTGTCTTCAATGTAATAGACTCGTCCTGGACACTGGACAGGCGATCAAGCCGTTGTTATGTGTGGAATTTTCTAAAAAAGGAGGAAGTGGGATTGAATAGTGGAATATTTCCAAGTTCTTTTGTTTTATTTAATTTGGAAAAAATAGAAGATAGAGAAATTAAATTTTACTTTAGTCACAGGCTATTATAAATATTTTAATAAGTTCTGTTACTCAATTTATTTTACAATCTATGTGTTTTATATAAAAATGGATATCCTTTTTTGATTTGCGTATATATAGTTATTTTAATTCATTTTCATAAATATAAATATTCGCAGATAATTAAAATAATTTATACATAATTTTTAAAAAGTTAAAAGATTATATATACTTTTTAATGTTTCATATTTAAAACCTGTTTCAGAAGTTATTTTCAGAATTCTGCTTTCGCGTCCTTTCTCCATTCAGAGAGGTTTGGAGAGGAGGGGGGGGGGTAAAAAAGTATCTCAGGATCTATATTGAATTTCTGGAAGGAGGTGAAACACAAAACATAGAAACCAGACATGAAGATTTTTTTTAATTAGGTCCCCTTGCCCCTCAGTGTGGGTGGGTGTGTTTAGGCGGGGTGAAGGAGGCGCAAAAACGCATCTCAGGATCTCTAGTAGATTTGATGATTTTTTACACAAGATTTTTTACACGATTTTTCATTTAAGAGATTTTCTCGAGAACCCACAGGTAAGGTAAGGTAAATAGGTAAGTATATCTTTTCTACCTCTAGTTGTTTTGTTGTGTTCTGCATGCTCTGTAGTGTATTTATGTAGTAGTGTATTTATGTTGTTGTGTATTTATGTAGTAGTGTATTTATGTTGTTGTGTATTTATGTAGTAGTGTATTTATGTAGTAGTGTATTTATGTAATAGTGTATAAAGTGTATTCATGTATGTATTCATAGCTGATGATCTAGAGATTGTCTTTATAGAGCTCTCTCGTTCGAAGGCGTTGGTATAGCATCGCAACGTGCACTAATTCCCTGGTTTAACCCTTTAACGTTCATTGGTTTCCCCACGAAACCACAAAACTTTAATTACGAAACTCAAAAATGACAGCAGAATTTTATTAGAAATGTTTTTCATTTATTACACATGTGAAATATCGCTTTTTTATTATATAAAAATAAATTTGTTCATAATTTCCGGTGTCAATCATTTATTTGAACATCTTAACAATTGAAGTGCTTTATCCGTTAAAGGGTTAAAGTGGGGGGGGGGGGCGCTCTCATGGGTTTCCGCCCGAAGCTTCTGGGGAATTCCTGTACGTTACCCAAGTGTCCCGCGGCAGTTTCCTCTATGCATAGGCTTTGCCATCTTACGAGACGACTTTCCTCATTCGCTTGGGGTAGGGGAGTGATATGCAGGTGACAGTGGCGTACCCAGAATTTAATTTCGGGAGGGGCTGACTTAAATTTCGATAATGTTCACAGACTTAGGAAAAGCGTTGGATTACGTTGTAAATTGTGTAGATGTCTTTTGACATCAGTGTGCTGAAACTGCGAATTTTCACGACATAGATGAAAATTTTATATATTTTGTGTCAACGATGTAAGAGTCATTCTAGAAGTTCCACAGCATGAGAATCATAAATTCATTTTTGAATACATTCTGTCTAGCCCCGTTTTCAGAAGAAAATGTATCGGAAAAGTAGGTAAAACACGTGAAAACCAAAAATGAATAATTGGTGAAAAAGAAATGTAAGCGCAATTTTTTTCATTATTGTAAATTATGATTTTTTGTTTTGTGAGCAATATTCTGATGAGCCATTTAAAAAAAATCAATTGGGTTTTGATTGCAAGTGTATTCTTTTTTGAAACTTTTTTAATTTTAATTTTAATTTAAATTCAAAATCCCACTCTATCCCGCAAAATCGTTGGTATATTCCTCTTCTGTAAGCATTTGAGGAGTGAAAACTTTCGGATTACCTGCATCCAGGTGCAAGTTTGGCAGTTAGTGGTGTTTCATTGAATACGTAAAAAAATATGCTTCTGCACTAACTTCATAAAAAATATATATACTTTTTAGTTTAAAAATAAATTTTCTATTTTGGAATTAAAAATGTTTAAGGTTAGTCACTGTGTGCTCTTGTGGAAGACACTAATCAACGCCTCAAATTAATTAAACTGCTTCTATTTTTGCCAAAATTATTTCTAGATGGAATTATTAATGGAAGCATTTCATACTCCATACAAGCATTTTATCTCTGTATTAAAATACAATTTTTTTAAATTTTATGATTTTAAGCTTCATCGTAGGTATTCAGCTATAAGTACACAAACTTTCAAGTCTGAAGGTTTTTATATTTTCTGAGAACCGGCTCTGTGACAGACAGACAACGTAGCGGGACGAATTGGTCTTCGTGAGATAAACGAAATCCTAAAAAGCGAGACCATTTAAAAATGGCTGTTTTATTTTCGAACCGTGCGGACTCTGTGAAAAAAAGAGCAAAAATTTCACAATTTCGACGTTAATTTAGGTCGCGCAGGTCAGGCAAATCTAACAGAAAAGAAGGGAGAAGAAATTCTGCGTTACATCGGGTCCCGTGGATTCGGATGATTAAAAAGGTGCAAATTTGCAATGTCCGCGTTATTTTGGGTCCTGGATACTCGAAAGATAAGGCCAAAATTTTACAATTTCTGAGTTACTTACAAGGGGACCGCCAAACATGATGAGAACAGATTTTGATGATTTTAAAGTATGTTGTAGGGATCATACCCCTAACTATTCAGGTCAAAGGTTTCCTTCAAATGGGCTTTAGTTTTCGAGAAAGTTTGGGTTAAAGTTCAGCATACGTTTCAAATACCCATTAGTCCACCATCTTGTACAAGGTCTCCGTGGTGCAGAGCCAGCTCTCGCGATTTGAGATCTGGAGATGAGGGTTCTGTCCTCTCATGGGACTTTTTACCTTTTTTAATAAGTTTTATATATTTGTCACGTTACAGATTTTATGCAGAATTATGAATTCTGCTTCTCTGAACTTTTTGATATTTTCCTAATAAATTCCATATACATTTTCGATTTTTTCGTGAAAATTTACAATTTATTTATTTATATTTTTTTTGTGCAGTTTTGAAATTAATATTTCTATTGACGAAATTACAAACTAATTTATGTCTAGATTTTTTTTATTTATTTACCCTTTATATTTTAATAACTGTTCTAAAATAATACTTTTTTTAACTTTATGAAATTTTAAATGAAAATATATATTTTTTTATAATTTATACAAAATTTATTAAAAAAGGTAAAAATACATGTGGAGGACAGAACCCTCGTCTCCGGATCTCAAACCACTTGCGCTGGCTCTGCACCACGGAGACCTTGTTCAAGAACGCGAACTAATAGGTATTTGAAATGCATGCTGAACTTTAAACCGAAATTTCTCGAAAACTAAAGCCCATTTGAAGGAAACCTTTGACCTGAATAGTTAGGAGTATGAGCCCTACAACATACTTTAAAATCATCAAAATCTGTGCGCATCATGTTTGGCGGTCCCCTTGTTAGTGTTAAGTAGGCCGAAAAAAATTGAACAAAAGAAAGCGGAATAAATGAAAATTTTACTATTTCGACGCTATTTCGAGTCCCGTTACCACACGCACACACAGAACAGAATTTTACAATCTTTGGCGTTTTGTTGAGTCCCGAAAATCCGAAAATATCCGGGACCGAAAAAAAAATTAATTAAATTTTTTTTTTTAAAAAAACGACAAATATATAATTTCTGCGTTATTTTGAGTACTGTAAACTTGAAAAAAAAGGCAAAATTTGTTTCCAGATATCTGTTTTCTAACATGCTGTAAAAGTTAATGGTGAAAATGGTCGTTTTACAACATGCTGTAAAAGTTAATGATGAAAATGTTCGGTTTTCGCCGTTTTTATAAGGTATTTTGCATTTTGCCATCGTATGAGATTTCGGAGACCCTAGTGCGAAACACGCGCATTATCTGTGTTCAAGTTGAAAAGTCGGTTGCACGTAACAGGAGGAAAAATTTGTGTTTTTCATTACAAATCATAATATTGGGCAAATTTTCGTAGCACTATAGCAACTACGATTTTATTAATTTTATTAATTAATTTATTTATTATGTTGTGGTTTTGAGTTCTGATTTACACATTAAAGAATCATGCACAATTAGCACGCATCACAATTTTGCCGTTTTCAAAAATAGAAAAAAAGACTTTTTGTAAATGAAATTCTTTGAAAATTTTTTCGTTACTGAAAACGGACTTGACAATAAAAAACAGATTTTAAGGAAAAACTTGTCGAATGTGTCAATCCAAAAACTTTCTTCTATCTCACACAGGTTTCGCATACACTGAAATAATCAGCACCGATTTATATCAAGGTCTAACTAAATCTAAAGTTTTATTAAATTCCATGCATTAGTTCTGGAGATATGACTATTGCTAAAATCCTGTAAATCCTGCAAACTGCACCATACCAGCGCCACCTGTTGGGAAATTTAGACCAAAATCTAATAAACAGCAACTTATGTCAACGTCTAACTGAATCTGAAGTTTGATGAAAATCCGTGCATTAGTTCTTGAAATATAGTTATCGTGTTAATATTGAAAAAAGTAGCATAGCAGTGCCACCTATTGGGCTATTTACACCAAAACGTAAGCAGCATCTTTTTATGTCAAGGTTTAACAGAATATGAAGTTTTATGAAATTTCGTGCATTCGTTCTTGAGATATAGCTATCTTAAAAATCCTGAAAAAAGTGGTATAGCAGTGCCACCTGTTGGGATATCTACACCAAAACGTAATCAGTGTCTATTTATGTCAAGGTCTAATTGAATCTAAAGTTTGATGAAAATGAGTGCATTTGTTCTTGAGATAGAGCTATTGCGAAAATTACGAAAAATTCTGCATAGCAGTGCCACCTGTTAGGCGATTTTCATACAAAACTGATCAGCACTAATTTATATCCGGGACTAACTGAATATAAAGATTTATTAAATTTCGTGCATTAGTTCTTGAGATATAGCGCCCACAAAATTTTTGTCACATACAGACAGAGTCACAGAGTCACAGATAGACATTTTCTAAAAACAGTCAAATCTTGTTCAGGACCTTCTAAAACGTATAAATCCGTCGAAAACTGGAAGTCGAAAATTTTCATGAATCCAATACTTTTTTATTGTAAAGATAGAAGAAAGTGAAAAGGGGCTGTTTGGGAGCGCTGCTACCCTAATGACTGTTTCAAGCTTAAATGATAAAGAAAAATGAAGCGTCACACATAGATTAGGAATCACTTTCCAAATTGAAAGAACATTGTTACGAAATGTTGATCTAAAGGGAAAAAACTGTCCCTGTCAGAAGCTTTTCGAATCTCACGGATAACTAAATTCCTAATTTTAGTACCCGCGGACAACTAATAAGAATCTTTTTAAAACATACGTACATTTGTACAATAATGGTCGAAGAATTTCCAATGTTATTAATATAAAATGCACTTTTTAATATAACAAAATTATAAATGATTATTTAATTAAAGGAAAATTAAAAGAAACTTGGAATCTGAATAATCTCTTTGGGCGTATGTCACTATACTTTTGATACTCTATAGAAATCCAGTGCATTTATCTTGTCGGAATCCAAGACGTAACACAAATATGAAAAAAAATGAGAAAATGTCAATGTGTTTGAGGATACGATATTGAGAAAATGGAAATTTTAAGGAATGTAAATTTGTGATTTGAACATTATCAGTCCTTTCAGAAGCTATAGCAATTTTTATGCATGGCTAAATTAATATTTCCTTTATTTTTAAAATTCATTATTACTATTTTTTAAACATACATTTGAAAACGAACATATATGTAACTATATAATTTTTAAAGGGGGAATATTTTTTAATATTAACAAGAAAATTTCTTTATAATTTTGAGACTTTTTAAATGACTGGAATATCAAAATTTTCAAAAAAAATACTACTTTTTATCGCATTTTTAAATATTTTGTAGATAATTATGTTGAAGGAGTCTGAATATCATCAACAGATCAGGAAAAAAGTAAATAAATAAATAAAAGAAATAAATAAAAACCGTGGGCCTGTACATTTGCCGGATTTTAATGTTTATTGAAAAATTTGTGATTTTAATGTTTATTGTCTGAAAACCAAGTGGTCTCTCGCGTGACACAGTTTTTATAAATTTTCTAATTCAACCTTGCTTTCGTGCAGACAATATTAAGCTTCATGTTTTTTGATAAGCCTATATCATATCAATTTTTATTTGTATATATGTGAAAAATTGATTTACAATTATTATTACTAGTATTATTATTATTATTATTATTATTATTTACTAGACATGACGGAGATGATAATTCGGGTTTTTAAGCCGATGAAAAGTTTAATGTAATGACTTTTTCTTTTTGGATAAATAGAAGTAGTTTCCATAATATTACAATATAACAAAAATAACGATCCTGCAGAAAATTTTTAATAAAAAACAACTTAATCAAAAGATAAACTATGCAATACAATTTTTGAATAATTTTTAGATAATATATACTATTACCGTAAGTAATAATTACCGAAAATATTATAGATAAAATAAACAAGATTAATCAGTGCAGATCGAAAACTTAAATATATATATGTATTTTTTTTTTATCGCTACAAAGTTTTTTGAAGATATGAGTTAATTTGGATGTTGCAAGACTAATTTCAGGTTCTTTTAGAAGTTTCTCTCTGTTTGTTCAGATGTTTGCTCAGATATTCACGACGGATTTAAAAATTGAAATGTCATTAGATCTTCTTTTGAAAACAAGTGAAAACTAACTCTCCTAAATAAATTGATGGCTATTGTCCGTTTATCTCTTTAAAAAAAGGAGAAAAAAAATGGAAAAAAAGAAAAATGTTTACTGCTCTTCCAAAATCAAAAGAAACGAATCATATCAAAACAAACCACAAAGGATATAACCTGCAAGCTTGCGTTTGCGATTGTTTGAATTAACAAACTCTTATAAGAATATCGAAATATCCAACGCACACCGGAAAATTTAAGTAGACATTTATAAATGAAAAAAAATCAGCTTTTAATACGGTGACTCTTTTGAAAGAAATTCCTTATATTAACGAGTGAGCGCCTATATGGCACTAAGTTCTCCTCGTAGAAATTTTAGAAAGGCTAAATCCATTTAGAACCTAAAGTACACTGCTGAAAAAAATTAGGGAAGCAAGCAAAGAAAAGAAGAGAACCATGCGAGCCAGCCATGCATGGGTATAAAAAGGAGAGCATACGTGTATCAATGCGCAATACAGAAAAAAAGACGCAAAAAAATTTAAAGGGAGCTTTAATTCTTTGAAACGATGGAAAGAACATGAAAAGAGGGTTTAAGGCAACAATTTAGTTACATGTAAATGACAAAAAAAAAGTATTGTTTAGTAATGAAGCAAGATATTTAATACCGCGTGTGGTCTCCTTGAATAGCTACACCTGTTTTTCATTGATGCGATGAGGTTATAGATTAGACTTTGAGAAATACTGTTCCACTCTTTAAGAATTGCAATCTCCAAGTCCCAGACAGTAAAAGAAAGCCTTGGTCTCACTGAAATGCATCGTCCGAGTGTATCCCAAACATGCTCGATCAGATTCAGGTCAAGAAAGCATGCTGGCCATTCCATACGCTGTATAGTTTGAGCTTCAGCGGTGTTCTCCACCAGATGAGCTGTATGCTGTCTGGCATTATCATGCATGAAAACAAAGGAATCACCATGGGTGAAGCATAAGGTACGACATGAGGTCTCAGTATATTATCTGCAAAACTTTGAACCGTCATCAACCCACCTTGTCTGTAATGGGATCTTTCACGAACGAATGTGGGGTTATTTCGAGTGCCCCTTTCTCGACACACCAAAACACGTCGAGTGTCACACTCCAGACTGAATAGGGATTCGTCTGTAAACAACATTTGACTCCAATCTGTTGCCTTCAATCTTGATGTTCAGCAGCCCACTTTCTTCGAGCCTCTCGGTGGCTTGAGGTCAACGGAACACAGAAAATTGGCCTACATACATAGAGACTACCCTGATGAAGCATATTTCTCACTGTTTGGCTGGACACCCTTCGTCGTGTTGCCAAGAGCTACTGTCTTTGCAGCTGAGTAGCATTCCTTTTTTCTGTATCGACGAGCTATTAATAGGATATATCTGTCATGAGTTGCTGCGGTAGCACGTGGTCAACCTTGCCCTGGTCTACGTCTATCATTTCCTGTTTGTTGGAATCGATTCCACAGCCTTGCAAGGACATTTCTTGCAACTGCAACAGCGTTCTCTACACTTCGTTGTGTTTGCCGGAATTCAAGTCTCTCGCTAATACGCTAAGCTATGGATTTCGGTAAATAACGTTGTTGTGACATTTTCAAACCACCTTTTTTCAAAACAAAAGCTGAGCTATTCAATTTCACAACTCACGCACTGAAACAGACATTTCTGCGCTATCCCGATTTCATCACTTATCTAATTTTTTTGGTTTTTGACGACATGAACTTTGATTTGCATATAAAGTTTTATTTTTCAGTTTTCTGCTATGCTTTAAATTATGAATGTTTTAGTTTAAATTACTTTATGGTGTAACTATTTGTGTAATTTTGTTAAAACCGTGTGCTCCCCTAATTGTTTTGAGCAGTGCATAACTGTTTCTGCAAGTACCTGTTGAATTGTAAGAATAACAACTTTCTAATGATTCAATTCGTCACGAGAACAATTCAACAACATTGAATTCATTTTAAACAGTTCAATGCATAATCATATACAATAATATAAAAATGCATCTTCTAATTCAAAATTCACACCGTAAATTTTAAACCGAAATATATTAAATTTAAATTCTATTGCATTTACCTGCCTAAATTTTCAAATCTTTTTTAACATTCTTAAAAGTCGTCATCTTTCGCAATGAAGATTACAATTAACCCTTTCCGGCACAGTGGTCCCACTCCGGGCACACTTAATTTTAATTCCAAACTTGTATACGGCACCAAGAAAATTTTAATAAAATTTCGTTTCTATAATGAAAGCTTAAAATAAGGAGTTCATATTTTCTAAAAAAAGTCGTTTGTAAACTCCGGTGTCAGTCAGCAAATTCCCATTTTACGAACAGATTTTGTCTGTGCCGGAAAGGGTTAATATAATAATAGAAGAATATACTAATAAATATTTAGTTATAGAGTTGGGCATATCGACTTATTTTGAGGATTCGAGTTTGACTCACCTGATTAAGTACGGTTGGTTGGTTGGAAAGAAATTCAAATTACCATTTATGGTGGAGCAATATTTATTGCAATTAATAAAAACTAGCAAATATATACTTTTTAATCAGCAATAACTTTTCGCACATTTACGATAAATAAATCCAATATAGATCATGTGACTAGATAAATTTTTACACAATTACAACTCGTAGATCATGTGCTTCTAAAACAGTGATTTGCAAATAAAGGTCGATAGGAAGGATTCTTGTGAGCCAGCATTCCAGATCTAAGGAAATTCAAGTCTATTTAGGGATTTCTTTCATTTTTCTAGGGAATTTTCAGAAAACGGACAATACTTTTCCAAAATCGAGGGAAAAGAGGAATTTTTGTTGGTCTTCTGTATTTTTCTGAGTATGAACGTGAGAAAGTGATTAATGTAAAGTGTGTGATGAATGCACATGGAAGAAGGGCGTAAAAGGATGGGAGAAATTGTCTTCAAGCAATTATTTGGTTAACGGAGGGGGGAGGGGAGTTTCCGAAATTGTAATCTCTCACCTCCCTTTTTTTTTCTCGGATTCCCATATGGCTAATAAATGATCACCATCGGACCTACAGTTGGCAGTTGCTCCAGCTAAGATCACTGCTTATTTTGTCATCCAGCCTCTTAGAATTAGAATAGAAAAATCATTTGCAGATTTCATCATCTCGATTGGAATCACTAGAAACTTTTTAAAGTGAAACTCTTAAGGTCCTTCATTTGCAGAAAATGGAAGAAGAGGGGCGGGAGTTAGATCTGATTTTCCTTTCTTCGTGGAGTATTTTCAAGTGAAACCAAACAAATCATCCATCTGATTTCTTTTTGTTTGAAAACCCCGTATTACGTGCATAGGGAGAATTCATTATAATTATACCCTTAATGAAGTATAGTACTATGTATAATGCATGTAAAATAGAAGAATGTTAGATGAAAGATATGTTAAAAAATCAAACATCCTGATTCCATAAAGAAATTTTATTCTATAGCTTTTAACTATTAGTCATAACAATATCGAGGTAAAAGAGGAATTTTTGCTAAGCATTTCTCACAAATTATGCAAATTTTTATTTTATTCCAGTTTTTTCCCCCTTCTACAAGTATTTTTATTGTTATTATTCTCATCGCAAATAATTTTAAAAGAGGTTTACAGCAGTCAATTACTATCTGAGAATAATAAAGTGCGATGTCTGGATATCCATGCCTTTTAACATAATTTGCTGATTTTGTTTTATCGGAAATTACTCTTTAGTGAACAATAAATTTCCTAAAATATCAAACAATTAGTATTAGTTTACGCATTATACGCCAGAAATCTATTAATATGTTTTTGTTGCATCTGCACTCCGCTTTCACTGTTTTTATATTTAAACACCGCCTATCGTCATTATGATATGTATTATGTATTCGTTCAGAATAAAAACATCAGTGCAAAAAATCTAGTAATATAAAGGGGGCGGAGCATCGTCTGCGCGGTACGATTTGAATACTGATTTAAATTGTATTAATATTATTTGAGACAAATATCTTATTTTTTTTATAATGCAAAAAGCCCTTTTCTTAAAAATCATAATACCGTATTTCATTAATTTAAAATATGTTATAGGGGTACTAATGAATTATTATTTGGTAGATTTTTACAATTTCTTTCAGTGAAAAATGGCATAAAAACGATGATATATTCTTAAAAAGTTAAAAACATACCCATACTTCATACTGTGAAAACATTTTTTTTTTTTTTTTTTTTTTTTTTTTAAACATCTGTATTTAGCTTCAAGTTGTGCGATGGGTATCACACGTAAATATTTGCAAAAACATGTATAAAATACTAAACAGAGAATAATAAATTGATTTAAGGCGGAGCTACCCATTATTTTGATTTTCTCCCTATAAACCTTGCCTTTTTATCTGTTTATGTATTTTTACCAATAAATTTGTAAACATTTAAGTGAACATGCGCCTTATATCACACGGCTATCTTGATAAAACTGATTTTATATTCCATTTACAAGACCATAACCAGTCCACAAAGTCATAGGGGGTTTTGGATTTTTTAGATGAGGATAATTCACAGCTTTTTTCCCCTGTGTTTGAGGATATGTAAACATAGACAGAAGTAGAAAACAAGTCCCCACTGTCATAAAACTTTTGATTATAAAGTTTTAAAATTCTTTAAATGAAATAGATGATGTTATTCGTATTGCAATAACATCAATATAATAAAGTCTAGAGGGGGCTCAAGAAGTTGTTAGGAGGAGCTCAGCCCATCCTGCCCCCGTATGGATACGGTCCTGTCGACCTAGCGACAGAGAAGCATCCCAAAATGCTCATTGCACATGCAAAGATTAGCTGAAATCGTCTTAAACATTTGCTTTTGCATTTTAAATGTACCTTGATATTTATGTAATTCCAAAAAGAATTATACATTTTCAAACTTAGTACTATATTGTACAAACTATAATCATCTTATAATGATATGAGCAAAAGCGTTTTGTTCATGATTTGAAAAATGTATATCAAGATGCAAAATTTTTGGTATCGAAAAGTAGTATAAGCCCCTTAAGGAGAAAAGAATTTAAAAACCGACATATTTTGCGTAGCAGTTCTACATTATATTAAAACAAAACATATTGATATAAAATTCAAGGGACCGTGTTTTAGTAAAACAATGCAAAGGATATCGAATTTGTTTAAAAAGGGCACGTCTAAGACAAGGTCACGGTTAAAACGAGCAATTTGCACGTTAAATATAGTTCATTATATAAACTACATTACAATTTGCACACATTTCTCACGAGTTACAGAAGCAGGACCGCGGATAAAACGACCAACACATTTCAATATACGTTCATTTCAATATAATTTTCTGCAAAAATTACGGTAGAATCACGAAAGAAATCCCTTTCATATCGAACATTGTTCTCTTTCAGCGATAATATTTCTGCATTACAAGTGTCCGCCAAAATGTAATAATTTTTAAGTTTTACCAAACAGAATTCTAACCTTTATAGAACCCCCCCCCCCCCCCCTCCGCATGCACACACACCCAGCCAATAAAAAAAATGCAAAAGAATGACCCGAGGTTTTGAAAAAACGGAAGAAAGAAGAGAGAGAGATTAGAACGTTTCAAATACCGTCACATTGTATTACATACGACTGAACAATGGAAAGAAAGAAGCATAGAAGAAAACTTTTATTTGTTTCTTTCTTTCAATCCGGACACGGGGCCATATTAACCAGCTATTTCACGTTCTGTTATTGCATTGTTAAAATGAAAATGGTATATGAAATCAATAGCTCACAAATTGCAGTCACGATTGCAATGATAGGCAAGTTTTTCCGGGGAAAAGGAAAGTGATCAAGTGCATTACCGTACATCGTTCTTGTTACTAGGGAATTACTAGTTCTGTAGAGGCTTGTCTTCCGTACTATGATTTTGTCTGAAGAAAATGACACTCACAAAGCTAAGACTGAATATTTTATCTTAACTTTCTCATAGCATTGGAGTAACAAGTGCAATTAATAGTATTAATTAGTTTAATTATGCGTATGCGTGTGTGTTTTATAGATTTTTTATTATCTTCAAGGGACACGAGTCACGTTTAACCCTTTATATCCTGAATTAATTTTCCAGCTACTTTTTAGATGCTCAGAATCCTCGATTATTCCCACCAGTTGTTTTTTTTTTTTTGTAAAATTTTCCTTATCTAATCATAGCATTTTTGCGATTCAATTATGTGAAAATTTCTCATTTGAAAAACCGGTGGTAACAGATTAAAAATTCTGTAAAAGACGCTCGTCGCGAAGGGGTTAAAGTGGTACTTATAAGTACCGTTAGGATAAAAAGGAGATGGGGACTTTTACAATTCATTTGCTTGTTGGATTAAGCGAGTTCGACTATAATTCCTTTTATAATCCAAAATTGTAAACTTTCATACCATAATTATTTGATTATGTTTCTTTAAATCATTTTACACTAAATTTTAGTGTTTGTTACAATAGGCTAAATTTTGCTCTCTTGTAAATGGTACACCCGAATTGTGTTCCATTAAAAATATTTAAAAAAAAAAAAAAGAAAAAAATTACTATCAATTCAGGGTGGTAGTCCTGGAAACGCCCTCAACAGAATATTAGTTGAAAGAATGATTGCAATTCAAAAAGTGGAATGTGAAAATGGAATGCGGTGTAACAGAACAATGCATGTAAATAATAAAGTTAACAAAATATTAATTCTTATATAATTAAAGTATCTACTGACAGATCCTCACACAGCCTTAGTTTGTACCACTTACTGCTCTGATTTTAAGCAGTTTTCATTTCAAGATGAATTATTTATTTTTAATTCAATGCTTTGTAACAAAGGAAGATCCTATATTTGGGGTACGAGCAAGTTGACAGTGCAGAATATATTGTGAATATTATACATCTGCGACAAGAAGAAGCGCACTGAGTACTTTGATAAAATACCTCTTGATGTCTGATTTTTTTTATGCAAAACGGTGGACTGATTTAAGTTAAAATGTTCCACTAGTCTGATAGATATATATTAATTTTATATAAATATATATCTATTCGCCTAAGAATTCTAAACGAAATTTGGGAGATAGAAAATATGTGTTGTAGAAAGTCTGCAAACCTATTGATGATAAGGTCGCTTTCATTTTCCGCTCTGTTATAATTGCAATAATTACATTAAGATTGTAGTTTTTAGCGTGCAATATGTATTTTTTTAACTTCTTAAAATACAGTAACAATTTTTGTGAATGTCAACCCTTCAGAAAAATTTACCTAAAATACATATCAGGCATCACAGATAAATATTTAAAATAACAAACAAACAAAAAAACTTGAAAAAGTAAATATTTTAAATAAATACCAAGAGAATATAAATATTAGAGGTTGTTTGTAATCAATCAGAATCGAATTATTTTTTCTACGCTCCTTTAGCAACAATTTATTACAATATCACTTTTTATTATTAAGTTTGCTAGATATTTTATAAGAAATTTAAATCTTATAAGAAATTTTAACGTTTACTAAATGAAAATTTATGTATATAAAAATTCGTCATCCACTTGCACAAAATTGTAAAGAAAGGTTTAAACAACCCTATAATTTTGAATTTTGCTTTGTAAGAAATTAAATATAATTTTCTTTGTTAATGTTAAGTTATAAATATATGCACATTTCCTCAAAAAAATCTCTACTTACAAGTTAACTTACACATAAGTTAACCGTATAAGATTATTACTACTATTATTGTAAATAATAAATTATTAATTAAGTAAATAGTGCCTAATTAAGATAACCTACTATTGAAACTAAACTTCTATTCTTTCAATAACAAATTAAAGTTCTTTTATAAAAGTCTGAAATTCAAAAGCATTTAAAAAAAAATAAACAAGCATCAAATCAAAAATTACATAAGATTATTGACTTTTTATCTCATCTAAAAATCAATACCATAGAAATCTTTACTTTTTGTTATATTTTAATACTGACTCTACATTATTTCTTTTGAATACAAATCTAGAGGAATAATTGTAGATTTGCTTATTAATTTTCTATTTGACAATATCTAGAAATTTTTAAATAGGGAATGTTTCTAAAGAAAATTTTCTATAGCAATCTCTATAGATTAAAAAAGAAAAAATCAAACGAATTTTTTCTTTTTAAATAACTATTGATTCCTACAGAATTTTTTTATATTGTTACTTATTTTCTTATTTTCCATGCAAATTTCACAGTAGGATGGCTCGTTCACATGCATTTCCCACAAACTCTACAAATGGGCGATCCTTCAGAAATTTCCGTTCACTTCGATAAACATTACAAACTTCGATAGATATGCTGAATGTCGAAAGATATCTTCAAATGTCCTAAAAATGATATTGTTTTTATGTACGTCGGTATATATCCCTGAACGTAGTAAAAATAATATAAGTTTTATGACTTTGGCAAGTGTGAATCAGATAATCAAAATAAGGCATTCAAAAACTAAGATTCTTAAAAACGGCAAACTTATTATTGTTATTTTTAAAGAAAAAAATGTTCTGTATTAGAATGTTATAAGCAATGTAAACAACTATTTTAAATGCTTTCTTTTAAAAAGTAATTATAAAATATATCAGTGAATACTGGCAGATGTTCTAAATCTGATGTACGACATTCAGCGACATGTAGAATATTGGTAGAACATTAGAGGATATCTCTGCACTACCTGGGAATAACAAAATTTATGTTCAATCTAAAAATTATTTATTTTCGCCAAAAGCATCGTATTCTGTTTGTTTTAACAATCTAATGAACGCCAAGTGTGTAAAAAAGGCTCCCCTGACTTTTCTTATACTGTCTTCTAAGATTTTCGTTCATCATAGAGAGCCTAGATTCGATGAGGCGGAATGTTAGTTTTATCTAATAGTACAGTTAAGAATCAAAACTATCAATCACATATTCAAAATGAACAAGAACGAAAAACCATGCGTCAAGCATAGATTATGTAACACTTTCCAACGCTTCCAAAATAATTTTACAAATCATACCGTTTAATAAGCTAAAAGATAACATCTAAGTAATCCGAATACTTTTATTCAGCCCTGTATAGGATCTATAGATTTGTATATATACTACATAGGATGTTAAATTTTAGTTCAGTTAGGAAACGCGTAGCACAGTTTAAAATTCTCCGTCTGGAGTTAAATAATACGGTAATGTGTTCGCGAACTTTTGTGCTTCCCTGTATAGGATATACAGAATTTATACACACCACATAATAAACAAAAAGCGAGTTAAAATTAAAATCGCGATCAGTAACTTAAAACGCACTTCCAGGAATTATTGTTAACTTACAGTAGAGAATTCTTTTGTGTGTCCCTGTAAATGAACGATGACTGCTGTACACACACTATTCTGTAGTAAGCCTCTTGAAATACACCTTAGTGATATATATAAATTTCAATGCGTTTAAAATAGGGAAACATTATTTAAATAAACCGCAGACGATTTTTCTCCATAGACGTAATGTAACGGAATTCTTTTGACTGTCCCTGTAAAGTAACTATAAGTGCTATGCACACCCTATTCCATATTAAGCTTCTTCTAATGCACCTTAGTGATATATATAAATTTCAATGCGTTTAAAATAGTGAAACATTATTTAAATAAACCGTGAATGATTTTTCCCCATAGACCGCAATGTAACGGAATTCTTTTGATTGTCCCTGTAAAAAAACTATAAGTGCTACACACTTCCGTTGAAATAGGGAACATGCTATAGATAACGACTATAACATATAAAAATTGCAGAGCAATCCGAGCATATTTACGGGAGTTAGAGCACGGACAGACGGCAGACGGCAGACGGCCAGACGGCAGACGGCCATACGGCCAGACAAACCGAAGCCATAAACACTTTTCAACTAGGTTGGAAAGTGTTAAAAATGAAAAACATTTAATTCGTAACATTTCTGGAATTCCGTACAGTTTTGCCCATGAGTTCAGAATCACCTTGCATCAAAAGCTCTTTAATGTCCAGACCAGAACTTCTCACAGAGTGAGAATTTCTTGATTACAATTGGCGCACAGTTACGGTTCTAATAAAAGATTTACAAGCAGGTCGCCATCCCTCAGTGTCGAAGTCAGGAAAGACACTCGGGAACAGAGTAATGAGAGCTGAATTGAGCTTTGAGTTTTTATCTGTAATATGTGGGTCGCATGCTACATTTTAAAATAGCGTACCTCCAGAACAGTAGAGTGTGACTAATTTTTCATTTTTTATAAGCAAAGTTCCTTTATTTAGCAAGTACAGAACCATCTATCAGTACAAGAAATATTTTTTTGCTGTTAGTGAATAAAATATCACTGCGTCACGGATATTCAGTGCAATGCCATGTCATTCTAACCAGAGGTAGTTAAATTACAGTGGTTTGAAATCGCAATTGTATATATTATTTCTGCTATCAACATATCTTTCTCTAAGAAAATACAAAATGCAGAATGATGAATGACATGCCATATGACAAGATTCTGAACAGGCTGCTGACATAGTACTCTTACATTTTTTTTAAACATGTTTTTCGATTAAAAATTGCTGTTAATTAAAAATTAAATCGATATTGTTTTCAAAATGAAATGAAAGGTTTTCTCAAATCAGTGTTGCCACAAAAATAAAATACTGCATTATCGGATGACGTCATCCTCTAATGCAATTAAAATACCATTGTTGCTTTATTTCTTGTGCGTACTATAAAAAATATATCTAGCAACCGGGTTTTTATTTAAATTTACGCGTGCGTCACCTATTGTTGATTTGTTTTCTTTGTTTTATCATGGCTGTGTATATGCGTACTGTATCGGAGCACCAGTAGATTACGTAATTTAAGGATTATCTTCCAATTAGATATACATTTCATTAGAATTTTAAAAAAATGTAAGTATTTATTTTTTAATATTTCATTAAGCTGTTAATACGCCAGCGAAGTCTGATGTCACGTAAATGGCTGTCGGACCATAAAGCTTGGACATCCTGTGTTTAAGTTCCCATAGGCTTGCAAAAAAGTGGTGTACCAAATATTGATTTATGTATTTAAGTCATCTGGAACAGTTTTGCAAAATCTGAGGAAATGCTTTCATATGAATTCACTAAACGTCTCATTCAAGGTTTCAATTTTTTCATAATTCGCTTTTATTTTTCAGTATTGGTGTCTTGGCAACCTAGAGAAATTACCTTCGCGAGAGAAGAAAATTTGGCAACAAATTTTCTGGCAATCTATTCCCATTTTCTGATACACAAGCAATCATCATGTATATGATTTCTGTTGCCAATATCCCTTTTTCTATTCACATACAAAACATACAATGATGAATGAGGTATCATTCGAAAAGTTTTTGAACAAGTTTCTGTTATAGTACACTCACATTTCATTAAAACGCTTTGTTTTTTTTGTTTTTTTTAAAATCAGTTAATTAAAAATTAGTGCAAAAACGTACCAGGAAATCATCTCAAAGACTGTAATGCGAAAGCTTCGCACGGGTCCTTCTGGTTTTAATTAAATTAATCTGTATATTACTATCTACAAAAACAACTTTTCAAAAGTAAAAAAAAAGCCAAGCGTAAAAAAAAAAAAAAAGTTTTGGCTAAAAAATGGTGTGATATCAAATTTCCAAGCTATTATATTACTTTTTAAACTTTTTTCCATTAAATAAGTTATCATATATATAAGTCGAGTGCCTACGTATATGTTAATAGAAATCGTTTTCTCCTGTACTAAATACATCCTAACGAGTTTCTGAAAATTCAATTTTTTTCAAATTATGCATGATGGGCTTGGCGGCCATCTTTGCATATTATTCACAAAATTCTAAGCATCCAAATCCGTAGTTAAAATCCGAAGTTCAAAATTGTTATTTAAGCAAATATTTTAAGCGTTTCATTTATAGATTTGTATGATCTGAAAATTGTGTCTTAAGATAATGATGACTTATCTTAAAGATTCATCTTATGATTTATTTTTTACAGTAATTAATAATTTCAAACTAGTAAAAATCAATTTCTCAAAATATCAGTCTTATCTAATTTATCTGTCCGTAGTTAAAATCTGAAGTTCGAAATTGTTATAAACATATTACATTGCAAACATATTACGCTTTTACTTTAGAAATTTGGGTGCTTAGAAATTTGGGTGCTTTTGCGTTGCCCTGTGCATGTTTGGAATTTCTTAGCAATTTCTTAGATTTACCTTATTTTATTCAATTAAACATTGTACTGTTACAATAAATTTAAATGGAATCTTCACTTCTAAAACAAAAATAATTTAACAACTGGATTTCATTAATTTATAGGAAAACTAGCAAGCTACGCCCGCTGCGCCCACTGCGCTGGTCGGCTTCTACAAATGAACCCTGAATCAAACGAAATATATCGTTTAATTTGACCTTGTATTTGAAAGCAATCTGTATATTTACGTGGAATATCCTTCCACATTACTGAAAAATGACGCGATTGCGCTATTATATTTTCTAATGTGCAGTCAAAATTTTAGCTGTTAAGGACAAACTCTTTTATTTGGTCATTTACAGTTAGGGTTTGCTAAACAATGATAAAACTATATGCAATATACTAAAACCATCACTAAAAATTATCGAAATAACAATGCAAACAAATTAACTAACAAAATCCATTCAGAAGAAGTTTTTATAAAGGCTAATCTTTGATAATCTGATTATTGAACTTTTCCATAATTCTAAAACAACAAAACGATATAAAATATACTAAAACAATCCTTACAAATTATTTACTTAACAATGCAAGTCGCAAAAAATACGCCCAGTAAAAACTATCAAAAGGCTAATATTTCGGAATCGGGTTCACTTGACTATATAACCTTCACACATAACTGTTGGACTAAGCAACGTAGGACAATATATAGTACATTAACACCATTTCTGAAATAGCATCTAACTAACAATACAATTCTCATCAAAATCCGTTCAGTAGAACTTTTTTAGAAGGCTAATCTTTCATAATCGGAATCAAATATTGAAAAGGCTAATATTTGATAAAAAAAATGGTCACCCGATTTTCGAATTTCCCCCTATAATTCTAGAACTAAGCAACGTTATATAATAAAACGTTCCCTAGAAAATTATTTAACAGTATAGGTTCCATCGAAATACATTCGGCAAAATCTTTTAAAAAGGCTAATCTTTCATAATCGGATTGATCTGATTATAGAACTTCCCAGAATAATTATATAACTAAGCTACGTAGAACGATATGTTATACATTAAAACCTTCCCTTAAAAATTATCTTAGTTTAAGTTCTACGAAAATGCATTCAGCAGAACTCGAGTTATAAGCAGCCGGAACGAAATTTCATATATGTAGAAGTAAATAGAAGTATATTGCCATTAATATAGTTTGCATTTGAATAAAAAAAGGTACTTTTCGGTTAGCCGGGCACCAGTGATATATGAACACACACACACACACACACACACACACACACACACACACACACACACACACACACACACACACACACACACACACACACACACACACACACACATATATATATATATATATATATATATATATGTATATACATGTATTTGTGTAGATATATGTGTATATATGTGTGTGTATATATATATATATATATATATCACTGGCGCCCGGCTAACCAAAAAGTACCAAAAAAAAAAAATACTGCGAAAACGCAGTCGTACACTTGAAAAAAAAAACACCTTTTGGCCTAAAATCTCTCATCAAAACTGTTTTTCTTTTTTTTCTTTTCTTTCTTTTAAAAAAAAAATAAAATTAGTAACAGTTTTTTCTTTTATTTTTCCAGATGTATAGCCATTTCAATTCTTTCTGCAACAAAAAAAAGACACTTTTTGGCTTAAAATCAAATTGTTTGGGGTCAAAAGTAAAATCAAAATCGCCAAAAACAAAAGATAAATCGCCAAATTTGTTTCAATAGAAATCTTGCCCCTTGAATAATGTTTTAAGCATTATGAACATTTCTAATCATGTTTAAATTAAATATTTTCGTTTTATAATATTCTCTCATCAAAACTCTTTTTTTTCTTTCTTTCTTTCTTTTTTTTTTTTTTTAAATAAAATTAGTAACAGTTTTTCTTTTATTTTTCGAGATGTATAGCCTTTTCATTTCTTTCTGCAACAGTAATGATCGCCAAAAAATTAGCAATGGTAACCTTTTCGGCCAAAATAACAGAACTTTCTATCATAATTCGATAGCTATTATACGTAGAACGTTGTGTTACATACTAAAACCTTCCCTGAAAAATTATCTCTCGAACAGTGCAAGTTCCATCAAATTCCATTCAGCAGATCTCGAGTTATAAAGGAACGGAACGAAATTTCCGTTTGTGTTTTATATATATAGCGAGGCTAACGAAAAAGACAGGCTACCGCGGTGCGTTCCACTTATCTTTTTTTTACAGACCGCTAGAGTGACGTGATGCTCTTTTCGTACACCTGCATTGGTGGATTCGAGCCTCACGTGAATCCCGCGGTCTGTAAAAAAAGATACGCGTAAAGCACCGCGGTAGCCTTTCTTTTTCGCTAGCCTCGTATATATAGTAGATGACGTGAAAGGTATTCCTGCGAACGAAATGCGATTTTGGAAATTGTGTTCGATTCAGCACCTTGGCGAAAAAGTTTGGTGAAAAACCTTGGCGAGAGTCCTGCGCGTAGGGTTGCACAAGATTTTCAGATCAGCAGCAGCAGCAGCATCTGGACTGGACGACTACATGTGCTTACCGCATGGTGATTGTGATTTTTGCTTGAATCCGTTAGCTTTATTTTTTTTCGTAATAACTGAGTTCACAGTATCATTATTAGAGAGTCTAAACTATAATTTTACAGTTGACGAAAAATCCACAACTAAACAATTTGCTGTTATTAGAACGTCCTTTCAAAATTCTGATGAAGTGTGCTCTTTTGTGCAAGAAATACAGAAAGCTACAAATACGAACTTTCGAATAAAACTTGCAAAGCCGAACATGTAAAGGTAATTTTTTAATATTGTTATTGCATATATAAATTATGTCGTTTTGTTGCAGACTTGCTTTGTTTTTCTGAAATTTAATATAAAATGAATGATTGGACATATTTAATATAAAATGAATGATCAGACTGATTGGAAAGGTTCTTATTTAATTTTGGAATAAGCATTCACATGTAATGTAAAAAATATATTTATTTTTATCAAATGCAGTTCCTTATTATTATCTATTGCGTGCAGAATTAGCATGTTTTTAATGCAGTGATATTTTACTCTGTTTTAACCATGCTTTTTGCTGTGATATCAAAACACTGAATAGTGCTTTATTTCTACGTATACATTTCATGCAACATTTAAAATGGAAATATCAATTACTTATTCCAATGTTCTTGTCTTTAAGTCATCTGGTAAAACAACTGCTATAGAATAGTTTCAACAAATACTATGGTACTGTAAAAATAAATTCTTACATCCAATATAAAATATTGAATCTTATTAATAAATTAATTTAAAACCTGTGATTTTCAAATCGATATTCTTGCTCATTCAACTTAAATTTCTAATTATGTATGTAATGTAATAATGTATTAATTTCTTTCATTATATTATTAATCAATTATTTATTAAATTATATATAAAATTTAAAATAAAATAAATTAAAAATTATTAAATTCATTATATTATTAATCAATTATTTATTAAATTATGTATAAAATTTAAAGTAAATTAAAAATTATTAAATTCATTATATTATTAATACATTTCATTAATTATAGGGTGCAGTGTGTACTATATGTGTACTCTTGTATGACAACATGAAAATAAGAAATATTGTTTTCCTGATATTCCCCACTACCATGATTGCTTATCTTAATCTGATATATATATTTTAAACTTCTATCTTCTTTGTCATATAATTGACTGATCATAGCAATCTCTGTACATGATTTGCATTGTTATTCATCAGCTTTAATGTGTTAATTTTTTCAATGAACCAATCCTAATATATCTAAAATATTGCAGAGATTTTAGATTGTATTTAGTTTCTTAGCCATCTCGCCCTCCCCTCCCCCCCCCTACAAAAAAAAAAAACAACAACACTCAGGATAACTACACAAATATAAAATTTAACTTTTGTTAAGGTGAACAAACATGTTTTTAAGTAAACAGTTTTTACATTTAGTTGTTATTACTAATTATTAAACCATTCCTTATTCTTTTAAAAATTTTATTAGTTGTTTATTTTTTGAAATTTCTTTTAATAATTAATCAGTAGTACATTACATGAATTATTGTAGCCCCCCACCCCTTCCCTTTCTCAACAAGGATTGGTTTAAGTTGGAAAACTTCATATATATATATTTTTTTTTCAGAAAAAGTTTGAAAAACTTTCAAAATTCATGAATGGTGCAAGAGGGATTGTCTGATGAATCTACTGGTCCCAGGATATGTTGCTCTCAGGAGATCACTCATGCGTAGTTTTACTGTAGTAATTGGCTATCATTTGTGATCTTCTGCAAGAAATTTTAATTTGGGCCTTGGACGTATGCTATTTTTGCTTCCAAATTTGTCAAGCAGGAACTGTGGTAAATATAATGTCAATCAATGAAGTATATTGACTGTAAGTATGTAGTTTTTCAACGTATATTTAGTTTGTTGCATAATAAGAGGGATTTTAAAATACTACATTCTACATTGTTGTTTGGTACTTTCATATTTCGTGTTTTCATATTTCTCTTCTTTATTAATTTACTGTCTCCCTAAATCCATGAGAAAATAAGTTTATAAATTATGTAAAGCAATTAAACATTTAATTTGTTTCTTTGCTTGTAATACAGGCAGCTGAAAATTAATTCTTAAAAATGGAATTTAACTATTACTCTTCATAATTTATTTTACTCAAATTACTTTATTGTTTACTCCAAGTGATTTAACAAAAATGCAATTTTTGAAAAATGAAATTTAAACATTGTCAGGTGTGCGTTGCTATTGACCATCCCAAAACTACAGCAGTGAATGTTTCAAGATAATAAATGCAAATGTGTTGTATGTTTTCTGATATAAGTTTAAAAAAAAAATTATTGAATATCAAGGGAAGGAGGAAACAGTTGAATTCAAGGGGTGGCCCTTGAAAAAATGTCCCCCCTCTTCCCTAGAAGTTTTGAGATTTTATGCTTTTAATGGTCAAAAAGTACAATTTCCCCTCCAGAGCTTTATAATGTCCCTCCCGGAGCCACAGAAATCCCTTCCGGAGAAAAATGTCTGAATTCAACACTGGGGATAAATTTTCTGATTTTTTATTTATTTACTGCATTATGTGTCATATTAGCCATAGTATTCCTGAAAATATTACATAAACGATTAAAAAAACATTAAAAACATACTAGAATAACAATTATAGTTGTCTTTTTTAAAGAAGATATTTAACATTGGATTTCCTTTAAACATGTCATTTTAATATAGACATATGGAACCTTGAAAGTAGCATTTTCACATTTTATCTGTAAAAAATAAAGATAATACTGTAGTAGCTTCCTATTAAATTGCTCATTCAGATATAGCCCTATTTTTTTTTATCCCCCCCCCCCCCAACTTGGGGAAAAAAATAAAGGTTTGCGCAGTAACACCACCACTTTATAATTTTATTTTATTACAAGAAATGTGTTAATTTTTTTTTTAAAGTTTATGCATATACAAATACTTTTTTTTTCACGTACATTTCGATATAATTCTACTTTTTTGTTTCTTTAATGAATGGCAAATGTGATAAAAAATATAATGCTATGAAATTTATAATCAGTTTGAAGTTAAAAGTTGCTTTAACACACCCTCCCCCCAATTCCCACTTAATGAATAATTCCATGCACTTTTTTAAATATTTAGTGAGTTTTTTTTCTGAAAACAACCCTATCATGCCAATTTTCTTTCCATCGATAAGTTTCTTTAACAGGGGTTGATCCAGGCAAAATTTGGGGCCTATTTAGGGCCCCTTTACAAAAATCAATTTAATAAAATGGGAACCTTCACAAAAATCAATTTGACAAAATGGGTCCCTTCACAAAATTCTTTTTACTAAAATAGGCCCTTTCACAAAATTCCATTTCATAAAAACTTGCTATTTATTATTTATTTATTGTTTTGTGATGTTTTAAAATGTGTAATTTGTAAACAAACAAGTTCACCAGAGAAGAAAACTTCACCAAAAGGATTTTAAAAAGTTTTTTTTTTTATAAATGCTTGGTTCGAATTTGATTAACTGGATTTCAACTTCCATTATAAAATGTTATTTTTCACAAAAATATAATAAATTTCACAAAAATAACCTTTACTTTTCACAAAATGGACCCCAAGAAAAAAAACCTGCATCGACCCCTGTTTAATTAATGAGTGGCTGTAACACATACTGCACTATAAATAAAATATAATATAGTAATATTTTTTCTTTTTATTGGAACTGGAGTTAAAACTACTTGTATTTCTGATATCTTCAAATCCACAGATATTCTTAGCAGTTTGAATGAGACATTTCTTTTCATCTCGCTGATTAATTTATGTATTTTAATAATAGACTGAAATTTGTTTTTCTTTCTTTTCTTTAAGCATGCCAGTGCTTGGCTTTGATGTTATTATTTTTCATTTTTTAATTATAATAACTGAAAATTATTAATAACTTGTTTCTCCCATTAGATTAATACATACCTGTTTTTGCAGGCTAATAGAATACAGTTTTCTGCTGAGTATTGTGTCATCATCATTAGCATGCCAAACTGTTATTTATGTATTTTATTTCTGATATGTAGTATATCATTATATTCAGTAATAAATTTGTTATGTGATAATATTTATAATATAGAACAATATTTTGTTGTTTTATTTCTGTAACTTGAATTTTCAAATAAAGGAAGTTTATTAAAAATTTTCTGTTATCATTTGACTATAATTCTATTATAAATGATCATTTCATATATCTACTTGTGTTTAAATAACATAATGTATATTAAGAAAATACTCAAAGCATTTTTTAATTTAAAAAAAAGGGTTAAAAAGAAAGTTTATTTAAATTTTACTATTAAAATTTTTATTTTAATACTAGCAAATCCACTTGGCATTGCCCGGTCCTGTCAACAAATAATACGGAATGCAAAATCGCTGTATGAAACCCTTCTTCTGGTAACGCCTTGTCTTTCGGAAATTAAATAGAGATATTTTCACGAAGTGGAAGTAAATTTAATACCACCTCCTCAAATGTCTGGATCATTTGATTCAAAACTGGTCAGTTTTTAGTCAAAAATTAAAAAAGGTTATTTTTAGGTAAAAAAGGTCTGATTTTCACAAAATTTACATTTTCGGAATCAGAAGAAAACTGAGTTTCGATTCAAATAATCCAATACTTTTCTTAATACTCGAAAATGAGTGAAAATGAAATTTTTTCGTTTTCTGAGATTATCAAGTTGGTAACTTTCTTTTGCAGTTTCAATAAAAATACTTTGTACAGGAAGAAAACAGAGTTTTTAAATCCACATTGTTCATAATGTTTTTGTTTATATTTTGAAAGTCCATTTTCAGGTTCAGACATGTTTATATTATGGATGTAAACAAAATTTTTTCTAGAAATATTGCAATTTTCTTTATAAAATATTTTATTTCCTCTTCAAGTTTAGTTTCCATTCTGTCAGCACTAGAATTATTACTGTCACGACACCAGAGAAAAGGGAAAAAAACTGTCTTCCTGTGACGACAATCGTTTATAACTCAAGATATAATTCATTTATTAGTAAATGCATCCGAATTTGGAAATATTCTTTTGAAATACTAAGAAATCAAATAGCATTTCAGGTTTTCTGATAAATAAAAATTACCTCTCCGATAATGGTAATAAAAATTGCATATTGTGTCAATTTCCCAGGCACTAGTCATATAAATGTTGTCATTGTTTTGTAATTCAAGGAATATCAAATTTGTAGGAAAATAAAAAATGTAGGGCCATTCTTTGACAAAATCCCTGCTGGCTCTGCCTGCAAACAAGTTAGGTTTCGAAGTGGGCGGTTTCAACTGCTGCATCATGGCAAAAAGCTCATTTCTTCCACAATTCCCAACAGACAGGCATCCCACGGCCTGCACCTTCGAAATCTACCTGTGCCTGTAGTCCGAGCCGTTAGGGATTTTTTATATTTCTGAATAGATAAAATTTTCACTTTGAGCCCGACTCGGAAGGATTGTTATGAAAACAGAACCTGAGCCCATCTCATCTCTATTTCATACCAACTGTTGCATAATTAGCACAGTCAGCAAAAGAGACCATTCCAACTACTTTTTAGTCTATTTTGATAACATAACAGTTCAACAATGTATGGAAATTAGCTTATCTTAATCATGTGAGATAGAAGTATTGTAGTTTGCCTCTTTTGTTGGCTGTGGATATTACCTACTGACATGCTCATAGAGCTCAAGATTACTTTGTATAAATGTAGAAGCAACTTTTTTGGTGAGAATATTCACAAATCAAACAGATAAATAGCACACTTTTAGTCACATTTTCTGACAAAAAAGGATTGAGCCAGCTTTTGTAGACATGCACAAAAACATGCATATTTTGATATAGCTCATAACTCAAGTTGTTTTTGTTTTTCACATCTTTCTTTAAAGGTTAATTTTATGCAGTTTTATTGAAAAAAAAAATGGCTGATTTTAAAGGAAGATTATCATGATCCGGATGAGTTCACTCCGGAAGTGTTATAAATTTAGCACTATTATATATATATACTCGTATACAAATACGTAGGGTGACACCACCCCGCCAGTAGTTGATCAAATTTTTGATATATTGTGCCATTTCAAACAGAAATCAGTTTTATATGTAGCACTAGACATAATATTTTTGTTTGAATGTTAGTGCACCTGTTATTACATTGTTGTCAACCGTCTGCTGTAAGAGAAGCCATTTTATGAAATATTTTTATTAAAAAGTGTGAATATTTAGTTTTTGATTAGTTGGAGACAATTACAATAAGTTAAATTAATCCACTTCCATCTAGCTTATTTCAACTAATATTTTTATAAGAATTATTGTTAATCACATCACAGGCCAATGATATTTTAAAGATTAATTTTTAGATTTTCGATTGATCAACCACTGGGAAAATGGCAATTAAAAAAACTATATATTTATAGTTTTGTTGGTATTTAATTTCAGCGGATTTCATTTTTGTCCATTATAAGACTTTCATTAAGGGTTGTAGCCCTGTTTAATGAAAAATTATAAATTTTGTCGTTTGTCCAAAGTTGTATATGTAGGTAGGTATAAAGGAAAAAAAGCTGACTCATAGTGGAACTTATGCAGAAATGAAAAGCAGTATTGTCACATCTGAAAAGAAGATAATGATTGTCAAGGTTTCCTTAAAGCGCATACTTAAATTAGTTTGAAAAAAAAAACTATTTATGTAAAAAAATACTTTTAAATGTTTTATGCTAAAAAGATGCGATTTGACAAGAAACATTTTTTCTTTGCCAAATGCAAGTGATTTTAAGGCATTTGGAAATTGTTAAATAAATAAGTGTTTACATTCTTAAAGAACTTAAACAATCAAATACTTTATTATTTCTATTATGCTTATTGCTTATATACTATAACTTCTTAATCCAAAATCATCATGATAAGAGAAATACTAAGTACCCAGTAGATAGTCTCGCTCGGTAGTTTTTTCAAAATATTTTTTTGTTAGTTTATTTGATTTAATATTTTTTTTATGCATGGAATTTTGCAATAGATTTTTAACCCACTTCTTGAGAGGCTAGAATTATATAAATTATGTACAAAGGTGTGTTTCCAATGACAATACATTTTAATATTTTTACAACTTAATTTTAAATTGATACATTAATATTAAGACATTTTTCAATTAGTGACCACGCGGATTAAATCACCAAATATACTCTGTAACTCGTGCAATTGTGTGGGAGTTGAAAAAAAAACAATGGATTTAATTATGTGACAAATGTTCACCAAAATATGCCAAAGCGCTATTTTAAAGAGTTAAAAGTAGAAAATAAATTATAAATAAAGAAGAGTGTAATGGGCGATTCCATCGTTATGTGTATGGCTTTTAGAGAGTTTTTTTTTTTTTGCAAATTGCGACAAATTTGGAAGTGAAATTTTTTAGATAAGCTTTATTTTTTTTATTGCTATTACAGGACACATACAGAATCATTTTTGAAGTGACACCTTTAGTCTAAAGTAATAACAATTAAAAAAAAAAAAAATAGAGAAAAAAATTCTGAGTTGAAAATAAAAACTAAAAGAATAATTGTTCTGAAATGTTTGGATTACTGAAGTGTCCATAACAAAGATGTTATATTGTATAATACAGTATAAGATCTTTATAACACGAGTCTATATAATGCAATTCTCTATATATCATACAACTTCTCAGACATAAACAATGAATTCTGTATTTAAGAAGCATTTGCATTCCCACATTGTTTAAAAAAAAAAAAAAATGCTGCTCTTTAAAAGACTAAATTTCATTCATTAGTTCAACTTTATCTCCTCAATTTGGAGCACTTTAATGAAATGATTGCTATTACAATAAAAAAAAAAATAAAGGGGAAAATAATGAATTATTATATAATTATTTTGTCCAGACACATTTGGAACATGTTTATAAAGTAAATTTAACAATGAAATTTATAATCTGCACAACTTCTGCACCAAGGAATGTAATAAAGATATTGTACTGTATTTTGAGATATATAATTTAGGCTTATTTGGCCAAAATCACACTTCAATACATACTTTCAGTTAACTGGAATT
The DNA here is from genome assembly GCA_963931845.1 of Maratus michaelseni. NCBI lineage: Eukaryota > Metazoa > Arthropoda > Arachnida > Araneae > Salticidae > Maratus > Maratus michaelseni. The sequence goes on from OZ007599.1 coordinate 32,215,976, forward strand.
CATCATATTCTTTATTCATGCAGAAACAAATGAAAGCATCAAAGATATTATAAACAAAAAAAGACATCTTAAGATTGTTTTGCATACAGATCCAATACAACTTCTATTATAGTAAAATTTAGTGATACTATCTGGTTTTATTTTTATCACTACAAATAATAAACAGTTATTGTTATAACTAAGTGCTTTGTTTTGATTAATACTGCTACAACTGTTTGAATTATCAATTAATGATAACATAAATAAAGAATACCTGAAGACACAATGGGCTGTTATTGGTTTACATAAGCAAGCACTTACGAGAATTAGATCTAATTTAAAAATCTTTTTGCACCATTCCCCCCCCCCCCCCACTGAAACAGAGTTTTGGCAAACTTTACTTAATCACCCTAATTATCTTATAAACAAGAAAACTAATTTGGTTAATGATAAATTCTGAGGCAAGAACAGCCTTTACTTAATCTCTATAAACAAGCAAAATGATTTTTTTTTTTTTTTAATTCTGCTTATTTTTTTTTAAATTTACAATTCATATGATATTTGTATATGATTTAACAGAATGTTTTTCAAAATTCACTCATGTTCTATTTTGTTATAGTTCTAAACATTAAAACAGAAAAATTTGTCAAATAAAGTGATGTATATATTTTTTAAATACATTTACAATTTAAACTGTTCTACATTTTCTGTTGTCACATGAAACATGTGGGAAATTTTAACAGGACTTAGGCAAACAGAATTAAATAAAAAATGCACCCTCCTATTGCTGTTCTTAGTTAAAAAAACGTTATTTCAAATACACTGAAAATTGAAAGCAAACAGGACAACCCATTTTAAAAAGCATAAAAGCAAAACAAAAAAAGGGAAATTCTGTAAAACTATGAATAATTTAAATAACATTGCTCATATGCAAAACTTACCACGTGTTACTGAGCCATTATACGTAAATTTATTAATTTAGGCATAAAACTGTTCATGCAATTGAGTGTGTTTACTTTTGAAAACATATAAAACAGTTAAAAAATTGTCATTAAAAAGTAAGAAGTTAAATTAGATTCAATTTTTGTACTATTAAATAAGTAAATAAACCGATTTCTATTAAAGATATGATATTTTAAATCTTACTAATAAAACACAACTACTTGATAGAAAGAAACAAATGTAAACAACGTTATCGTTTGTAAACAAACCTATTTATGTACTACAGGCGCCATCTATTGGTTAATAATGAAACGTTATGGTTTCAAAATATGGTTGCATAAAGAATAAATTTGAATAATGATTCTTTTGGTAAAAGAAATTCAAACATATGAAATGCTGGTGAAGCTTTTTAAAAGTAATATTTAAAAAAAAAATTATAAATAAAATGATTCAAACAATATTATGAATGCAGGTTTTCAATTAATAAAATATTTTTTTAAATGTAATGATTAAAAACTGTATTATAAATGCTACTTTTTATTTAATTTATTACTGTTTTACTCTACAATATCAGAGAATAAACTCAGAATATTACAGAATAAACTCATCTCTAAATAAACTAGCCTAGATTAAAACTAATTTCATTATATAGGGTAGATGTGCCAGTAATGAGCCGCCTTCAAAGTTTTTGGTTTATAAAAAAATAACCAATAAAAATTTAGCTTTTGATATATTTTTTCATTACTCCCTCTTCCATGTTTTATAATCTGGGTTATTTATCGTTGACACTCTTAATTAAACCAATCAAGAAGCAGAAAATAATGTTTCACAGTTCCACTGTTTTTCTGTGAAAATCTTAATGAAAATGCTAAGAGCTGGCTTCACTTAATTAATTTATATATTTTTTATTTTCTTGAAATAATTGCATGTTTTTGTTTTAATAGTAATAGAAAACTTTGAATTTTATGTACCAATGTCTATTTACAAAATTTCATTTATTTTTCAGATTTTAAGACCATGGTCCATTACTGGAATACTTAATTAGTCAATTTCCAGTAATGGACACCCCATGTGGACGTTACTAAAAAAGCAATTTCAGTAATGTTCATAGTGCATAATTTTTTTTTATTTAACTGAAAAGCTAAGTAATTACATTTAATTTTTTAAGTTTCACTTACTAGAATGTAATAATATTTTTTTTTAAATCGTGCCTAGCATACTTTATAATACAGCAATCAACATCCAATTAGGAAGCAGAGAATAATGTTTAAGGGCACAGGAAAATGAGGAGCTCATGGGGCTCAAGCTCTCCCCATTTAAATAAAGACAATTTTTTAAGTCACATAAGTTATTAAAAATCTATTTTCTATCTTAAATGTTTGATTTTTCATCTCTGACAAAACAACTAGAGCATACATTAAAAATAAAATAAAATTATAGTAGCAATGAAACTAGTAAATCTGCAGATCATGGGGCTCAAATCTCAATTCTGCTATTTTATTTTGAAATAATTTTATTTAGTATTTAAAAAACATTCAATCCATACTTTCATTTATTTGATATTTTTTATATAAATTACAAAAAATAATATATCAAGCAGTTTTAGGAAGTTTAAATTATTAAAAATAATAGGAAATAAAATTCCATGCAGTAGTAGTCAGATTTTTTTTAAACTAACCCTTCTAACCCCCCCCCCCCCCTATGTCTCAATAATTAAAATATTGATCTTGTGATAGTGACAATTAATATAAACAGTGAATTATTCTCATAAATATTTTATTTAATTATTGATATCCTAATTGTTAAATTTATTTGAAAATTGCTATTTTATTTCATTAATATGCTTTCTTTAAATTCTAGTTTTAAATACAATCATAATATCAATTATCTATTACTTTTTGTGAGGTGTCCATTACTGGACCAGAGAGTGTCCCATTACTGGAACAGAGGGTGTCCATTACTGGAATTTAGGGTGTTTTGATATATCTCTGTTATTTACAATTAAATTTCGATTCACATTGGGGAAATGTGACTATGAGCATGATTAAATATTGTTGGTAGATTAATATAACATTAAAAAACGTGGAATATAATAACAGAGTTTACGCCAGACAGTTTCAGAAGGGTGCTGCCCCCTGCCTGCCCTTTGGTTTACAAAATAGCACCCTTCTTGCCCCTTATAAAAAGAATTAGCACCCTTCTTGCCCCTCAGTAAAAAAAGGTGTCCTTTTTCCTTTTTGCATTAAAAAAAATTTGCTTTGATAGTAAAAACTGACTCAGTGTTGTCTTAAAAAGAGTGTTTTGACTTTTAAATATCAAAAGTGGCTTTAAAAACCAAAAGAAAATCTCTAACAATTAAAAAAAGTGCCCTTAAGAATCTGAAAAATGCCCTCAAGAATCCAAAAAGTGCCCTTAAGAATAAAAAAGTGCCTTTTTCTCACCAGCAGCACCCTGCCTTTTTTTATACCTGGAGAAACTCTGTAATAATTAATTAAAAAATACTTTTTAAAGAAATTCCTTACGGGTGTCCATTACTGGCACATCTACCCTATAATTAAATAGCAGGATATCAAACTACATTTAAAATCTTAACTACATACTACAAGCTTGACCTGGTTTAAATCAGTTGATTTAAATAAGTTAAATTTTCAATCAACAGTTGTTTTTTTTTTTTTAATAAAGAGCATGTATTTTCATTTATAAATGGTAATCTCAAGCACTCCCCATTCAGATGAAGGAACTTTCTTTTTAAAGTTACAAATGCTGTTCCAAAGGATGTCACTTTTTTATTTGCAATGTTTGATAATTCATCTGTGAAAAAACACTTCTATACATAACGAAGCAGTACAAATTTTGATTATAACATGCAATTCTGCAGATCAGGGGCCCCAACACCCACTATTCAAATCACATCTTCATTTTATTTCATATTTGAAACTTTCAATCCACAGTTTCATTTCTTCATATTATTAATACTATAAGTACGATTTCAGAGATTCACTTATGAATTGTAATTCAAAATCGACTATATGCACTCACTGACACAGAAAAAAAAGGAGGGGGGAGAGGTTATGGTTAAAACCCCTTCCAGACCATTTAAAAATTAAGATAACCTTAAAAAAACCTGCATCGACATCTGTATTCACAGAAAATGAAAACGTTATTCGATACTTTGGCACTTAACTAGTATTTTCTTTTAATTTCATGCATGTACAGCCAAAAATGAGTTCGTAAATGTATCAAAGTTTTATTCCCTCCCTTTTTTTTTAGCACATTTTAATAATTTTTACTCTGTTCATTAAACCATTATAATGATTCATTCAGTTTAAAGATTTCCTGTTACATCATCAGTTACAAATCTGGAAAGTGTATCATAATCAGTTAACAATGAACGATACTTCTTTCATTTTCTTATATTTTTTTAGTGCAGATATACATATATCATGGATATAGATTCAATATTGTGAAATTTAGAAAATAAATTCCATTAAATTCAGTATTCTCGTATATATGTCTATTTGTTATTATTATTATTGATTTTTTTTAAAGAAAAAAAAAGGGGGATATTATGTTGTTATTATTATCAAATTATATTGGGAAAGTGTTGACATTTTAAATTTCAGAGACAGAGCTCAAAATGTTTTTGATAAATCATATAGCAAAGTCATAATTAAATTTAGGAAATGATATATTACTTGAATTATTTGATTATATCTAAACATATTTAAATCATATTAGCAATATTAGGCAATAAATATTTTAAAACCACTTATTTATATTCCGTACTGAATGCTAGCGAAAATACAATTGCAATTACACTTGTATTCATTATGCTTCATCAGAAGCAAAATGTTTAAGAACCAATGAGTGGTACAATTCTGTGATGTCTTCTATTAAAATAATGTATAACTAGATGTGTCCCTATTTCGCATTTTAAGATAAAGGGAAACTCTCTACAATTCAAGACCTCTACAAGAAGAAATTTTATTAAAAATCACTTTTGTATTTTCTCTGCTGGAATGTAATTTGAGTTTTAACTATTTTATATAGTTAAAATTTTTATTAACTAATTTAACTATTATTATATAGTTATTTCTTTAAATAATTACAAAAGTAATAAAATTTTAAAACAAAGAAATGTAAAATGAATAATGTACTTCTAAGAAATCACTCTACAACAGAAAAATAAATTGAAACATGTGCCAACAAATATATAGCCTTCTACACAGAGCAATTGCAGACGTTATTAAAGATTATTTAAGCAAATTACCTAACATATTGAAAAAGTTTTAAAAACTGATTTTTGTCTACCCAAATTAGCACTTTTTCCTTGTGTGAGACAGGGAAGGAGGGGGGAAGCATTCTGGGGCTTTTGTGTTGGTGAAACCAGCCATTAGTGCAAATCCAGAGGGAAAGGAAAATTCACTCCACACTAATGAAAGTTTATAAAATCCTGAATTTTGCCAAAAGCCTATGATAATACATTCAATCATTCATTTATTTATACATTTCATGCAGCATGCAACAATTTTCATTGCAAGAATTTAATTTTAAATTTGGTTTCCAAACTATATATTTTTTAATATGATAGTTTGAAGGATCAGGATGTATTTTAGATCACAGCGTATCGTTAATCTTTTGTGTATTTTAATATTTACATGGTAAAATAACTGAGCATGAAATTACCAAAACTAAAACATTTACAACAACAGCCAACAACCATTTTAGTTTATAAATAAATTTTAGATACTTAATAATTAATAAACCATTATTTTCAAGCAATTATTGTGACTTAACTATTAGGACAAAATAATTCATATGAGTGAAAAATGCACCAAAATACTTTTATTTTATTTTATCACAGGAGCTAGGAATCTCAGGTACATCTACTAGATGAAAGGATATGATGAGAGAAAAACAATTTTGCTATTTCTAAGAAAAATTAGTTTCCATGGATGTAAAACTGATTTTTGCCCATATGCAGCTTATAATTTGCAATTATGATATGCAGTTTTATAGATTTGACATTATTAAAAATATATAATTGCAACATAGGGGAGAATGCAATAGGTAGTATTTCTTAGGAAATCTACTTAAAAATACTGATATACTGTGGTCAAATGTAAGCATTGCTACTGCTACATAATACATACTAAAATTACATATAGTTATTTTACATATTATTAAAATATGTCATTGCACTCTTCATTTTCTTTATCATAGTTCACCATAGTACAACAATTTCTTTTTTTGCAGAGCAATTTTGCAATAGATTTCTCAGTTTAGAATGAATTAATACAAAAGAAGAAACAACCCATTTGAGTATGCAGAATTAAAAGGACAGATTAAAAGCACTTCAACGTATCCATTCCATTCACCTGGTATGTTATTGACTTACAAACACCCTTCCACCATGTAATTTTTTCTGTTTGAGCCATTAAAATGTGTCTTGATATCAGGGCCATACAAAGAAACCATGGGCCACGGGAATAATTCCTATACAGGGCCCCCTGCCATAAGTATGATACAATAAAACCTGAAGTGCAAACTACCAGCGAAAAATTCCATTTTATACAGTTTATTTTCATCTTATAAGGTATGACTGTATAATATTTGTATTTATTTATTTATTTCATTTATTTAGGTACTTTTCAGTTAGCCGGGCGCCAGTGTTAATACATGTATATATATACACACACACATATATATACATATATACACATATCTACATATATATACATACACACATATATGTGTGTGTGTCTATACATATGCGTTTATATATGTACATATATTACTGGCGCCCGGCTAACCAGTAATATATGTACCTTTATTACTGGTAGGTACTTTATAGGTACTTTTATATGTACCTATAAAAGTACCTTTATTTTATTTATTTATTTATTTATTTTATTTTATTTATTTATTTTTTTTTTTTTGGGGGGGGGGGGGGCGCTGGACCATCTCTCTCTCTCTCTTTTTTTTTTTTTTTTCAGTTTATTGCAAGATTTTGTTATACAGGCTTTACTCTATTAGAAAATAAATTTGCTGGATAGTACCTTTCTTAAAAATCTATACAGTATTTGCTGACAATTTTGAAATATTTCTTTTACAGTATTACAGTTTATGATACATTTATCACGCTTTTTTCATCTAAAGATTTAAAATAAAAATATGAAAAGTATAATTAAATTTTAATTGAATTCACCAATTAATTTTGAATAAAAAAAAGTTTTAAGTATGAAAGAAATAAAATTCGAAACCTTTTTTTTCTCATGTCAACACCAGAATTAGCCAAAAAAAAAATTATTTCAAGGAATAATTTCGCTTCTTTTAAAAGTTTTTTCAATTGCATTTTATTTCTAATTTTACCTTTAATATTAAGAAACATATAAGTTATATTGAAAGGCAGAATTTAAGTACAAAATCAACTTTTATTATTAACAGATGTTTATATTTAATAAACAATTCTTTAACTTGCATTCTTGAAAGATTTTTATTAAATGTTCTGGTTCTAGTCTTGTGACAAGATATTTAAAATTTTTCCAGAAATATTTATGTTCAATTTTACTCTTAAACATTTTATTTTACAATTGACAACAAAGCACACCATCCGTTGAAAGATATTAAATGTGTCAAAATATCTTTTACAGTGAAAATCTACAGAATAAAACGACAAAAATAAAATATAAACATATTATTACTATATCCTGATACAATAACAATAATACAGCTAATTCAGAAAAAAAAAATGATATGCTCGTTCAGCATAAACACACAAGAAACAAAACAAAAAAAAAGGCGGGGGGAGTAGCGATTCTTTATTTATTGTTATTAGTAAAACAAACGTGTAACGCGAATAAAATTCAAAAACAGACACAAAAATAAGTTGACATAGTAATAGAAAATCAGTAAACACAACAGTTTTGCCGAATCCACGACAGATCAACAGACGACAGCGAAAGGAACGCCCAAAGATACTACACTAGTGTATAGAATCTTTGGAACGCCAGAGACCAGACCCGACCCGAGCTATCGGAGTTCCATATTTGAATTTCCTCTCAAACACCGCTCTCGCCAAGGCTTTTCGCCAAAATTTTTCGCCAAGGTGCTGAATCGAACACAATTTCAAAAATCGCGTCACAGTCAGTGTCAAACGGTGAAGCAGACGAATTTTAGTGACGTATGCAGAATCCGTCTTACCTAGCGCCACCTATTTGAGGCTTTTTTCGAGGAACGATTTCCTTCTTGGAAAGGCTATTTCGTTAGAAGTCCTGGTATAGAGGTTCATGGTGCGCATTATCGGAAGTAAGCGCTGGACTATAAGGAATGATCAGTTCCTGTCACGCTGTGGTTTTGAGTTCTTGAGGACGGTAATGTGGGGAATCTCTTTAGAACTGTTCTCAAATGCAACCTGGTCGTTTTCTTTTTTAGATGATAGAAATTCGTATGTGTTTTTATTCAGGAAATATGAAATCGAATAAAGTTTTTCATTTTTTGATAAAGCAAAAACATCTTTCAGAAAATGCTGTCACACTTACCGTTATGACACTTTTTATGCATACACATTTATTACACTTACATTTTAGTACACTTACCGTCATTTTGTTACTGTTGCATGTATATATTCTGTTATTCTGTTACATAGTGAAAAAAGTTTGTTTGAAAATTGATTTCAACCAAAAAACCGAAATTTCGTGCTTAGAAAACGGATTAATACTAGAACTACAAGAAATTTTACACAAGTTTCATAAAAATATTTCACACTAGAATTTTTATTTAGGAGTTTTAACATATTTATTTAACTTATTTTTGTGCGGTGTATATTTAACTTATAGTATGAAGAAATATCCTGTTCGAATCGACATTTTTTCTTTTGGTAGAGGCCAAAATGGCCCCTCACGGTCGTTCTAGTGTTAATACACTGTAATAATTACTCTAAAATGTTTCGGTTTTTTCTTTTTCATTTGAAACTGGAAACAAAAGAAAATGATGTTTCAGAAATCTATAGGTTCCTAATGTTTCTGAATTTCTTTTCGAAATCGTAGGTATCTCGGAAACAGTGATGGAACAGTGGTGCAGCAGTTGGGCGATTCTCACCACTAAATTTTAATAGCCTCAAAAAAATCTCTGAAACTCTTTTTCCTAAATAAGATAACGAGTAGAATTTAACGGTGTCAACTGATTCTCTGCTTCGCCACTGTTCCATGACTGTCGGAAGAATTTTTGATAGATCTGAATATAATTTAATAAAATCACAATTTCATACTATACTTTTAAAAAATCATAGCCTGACTTATCTCTCCTAATCCGGTCCATTTTCTCAAAAGAGAAAAAGGGCAAGCCATTTTATCCACAAAAATGTTTGAGCCCACCCAATATTTTACAACAGTTGGCGCCACTGTATCCGTAAACACATTATTGTTATTAGTATTATTTGTGGTGTACTTTTGTTCATCATGTTCCATTCGTTGTGGAAAATCAAAAATATTTTTAAAGGAATATTTTATTTCCAATTTTATGTATTTACGTGGAAAAATGAATCCCAGAATGTGTAAGAAAATCGCATCTGAAAGGCGAAGAAATTAATTTTTTTGAGAAACCTTTAAATTTAAATCTCTGAATTTTAACTTGAAAAAAGCTAAGATTTGACGACGTGCCAGATTTTTCCACCTTCTTTATGACTATAGTTCATTTTGTACTGTGACAGATTGAAATTTTTACGTGGTATTTTATCAAGCAATTTAAATTATTAACTATAAGTGTTTCCAAAGTTTGTTTCCTAACAAAAAAAAAAAAATATTATTATTAAGCTTTTACTTTTTATAATTGTTTTTTAGAATTACAAAAAACAAAAACAAAAAAAAGGCTGAAAATTAAAAAAAAATGCACAACAAAAACACAAGAAGGGGCGGAGCTTCATAACTAACGCTGTCGCTATGCATCAAACAAAACCAGACAGCATCTCTAGAATGGTAGTAATTGACCTCCTATAATGGTACACGTCGTTTAAAATGAGAAATTAAAAGGGGGGAATTAATTTATTTTAGGCATAAAAAAGTTACACTAAGCGTGTTTCCCAAAACTGAGATTTTTCAGGCACTGTTCCAAGCGCTTTTTTGGGGATGAGATTTCAAAAAAGAAAAAACTAATAGTATAATAATATTATTAAACTTATTTTAATAATTGATCCTTAAAAGTTTCTTCTCTATACATCACATGGCTTTGTGTTCGACAGAAAATGTCTCTTCTTAATAGTCAAATAAAACATTTGATTATTAGAATCCGAGAAAGTTGATTAAAAATGCATTTTTTTCCCGATAAATACAGTATTTTTACTCTCAGTTGTTTGTATAAAATCTGTGGATTTCTCAGACAATAATAGAGACTAATTTTTGATATTTTAGATTGGGAAAATGTTGCAATTATAGATTAGGTCCGCTCATTTTAGAAATTAGATTATATATACGGATGAAGAGGCATATTAACCCTCTGAGCGTCTAGGGGCTTTCCTGCATTTTTGTAAATATATTTGTAAAACTTAAAATAATTCAAATTTTCTTTCCCCCTTTGTTTCTAAATTACACTTCATATCTCTTTCTTTTACATATAATCTTAAAATACAATTATCTTAATTTTTTTTTTTTTTTTTTTTTTTTTTTTTTTTTGTCTAGAGTCGATTTAAGTTGTTTTGGGGTAACGGAAAAATACGGGCTTAAAAAAAAAGAACAAGAAATATAATGCAAGATTTTTAGTTTTTTTTTTTTTTTTTTTTTACTATTATTTAAAAAATATGAATAAATGACAGTCAAATTATTTAAACTAATAATGAATCGAGAACATCGAATCAAAAGACAATGGAAGACAGTTTGAGAGTCAAGTCAAATATAGTTGATGAATTTATATAAAATAGGTAACATATCTTTCAAGTGAAATGTTATTCTGAATAGTTCATAATTAACCTTATTCTGAATTGATTATTTTAAAACTTTCTCTTCCTATTAAAGAAAAATAAAATATTTTAAAACTATATGTTAAGTTCTTCCATTTCAATTTTATCTTTGTTCTATCTAGAAAAAGGTTTGAATATTCGCGTAGGAGGATGAATAATTTTTGTGAATATAAATTTACTTAGTTTAAATATGCTGTTTTATTGTTTCTGCTTCTGCTTCTGGAACAGCTTTGGAATTAGCCAGCTATCCGGCAGTTTTTTTTTTTTCCGAAAAACCCGTTTTTGCCAAGTGGTCATTTATAGCCCTTTTAGGCTTAACTATAAAACATTTTTAAAATAGAGAATAAACAAAACAAAAACTAGTCGTTGGGGGCCACCGTAATACTTACCCATCATGGATATGCATAATGTAAAATATTAAAATAAAAAATGTGTAAATTACTTATAAAATACATTGCAATTCAAATAAAATCGAGGCTTGATGACGTCACAAACTTTAAAGGCTCGATTACTGAATTGCTTGAAAGAAACATCCTTATAACTCCAAAAATAATAATCCTATTAACTAGCGGTTTATTGCATCTGATTAAGCGTCAAATTTTCAATTAAAATATATCTTTGAAGTGAAATTTGGATGAAATACAGGGTCATGAAAAATCGAAGAGTGTGGGAAATAGGATTCCAAATATCTCGGCAACTCATTATCCGATCGACTTCATGCTTTATGCAAAATTTGTTTTTTTATTGTATTTTATATTCATTTCTTAAAATAACCAATTTCGAAAATTTTTATAGACCTTTTATCAGAGCGAATATTTCGAGAGTCCGAAAAAAATAGTTCCGGTTAATCGTGGTTATTGAAATGAAATAGGCTTCTTCTCATTATTACATACTAAGTACATACCAAATTGCAAGTCTCTATCTCAATTTTTTCGGGAGATAGAGCGTTTACAGACACACAGACACACACACAGACGGACGGCATTTTTTTTTTTCTAAAAATATGTTTTTCGGAATCTCCAGTGTCTGAAACGTGTAAATCCGTTAGCATCGAGAAAAATTTAATGATTCTGAGATTAAAATATTAAAATAAAGCTAATAAACATCATTATTTGAAAAGAAAAAAAAATAGCGGGGGGTGGGGGGGTGGAGGGAACATACAGATAATCAAACAAATTTAAAATAACAAAATATTTTAAAAAACACAGATTTTAAGGGGGGGGGGGAAGAAAAGATTTTACTTACGTATCTTTATTTTTTTAAATGATGATTTTTTTTAGTAAGTTTTAGGGGTCTATAAAGAGTTTTTTTTTTTTTTTTTTTTTTTTTTAATAAGATTACTTAAATATTTATTGCCAAGGAGGCTCCGCCCCCCCAGAATCACCCGGTAATAATATTACTTAAACCAAGAACTAAAACATCCAAAATACAGCTTCAAAAGATATAAATATTAAAAAAACATAAATAATTTTCAAAAAATATTTTCGGAAGTTAGATAATGTTTTCGCGTAGCAATAACCTAGCTTCAAACATAAAAAGTTTTCACTTACTTAGAAACATTAAACACTGTTGCTGTTGAAGGGGGTTTGGGAGTTTGGGAAGGCTATAAAAAGATGTTTATTTGTTCTCAATTTGGCGAAGTAAGAATCAAACTCACCTCCTCTGTGCGGAGCAGGAGTGATTCTGGGTAAAAAAAAAAAAAAAAAAAATCTGAAATTCACAGCAAATTTTCTGAAAAGTTACAACAGAGGAGGGAGGGGGGGGGTCCACTCCCGCCACTTTTTTTCGCGTCCCTTTGCCGAAATTTGCGTTTTTTCCCGATCTTTTGAGAAAATTTGCGATTTTTTCACGAAATTTGCCGTTTTTCGCAGTGTTTTTGACGAAATATGCCATTTTTTCGCGATATTTTGACGAAATTTGCCATTTTTCCTCGATTTTTGACGAATTTTGCCGTTTTTCGCAATGTTTGTGACGAAATTTGCCGTTTTTTCGCGATCTTTTGACAGAATTTGCTGTTTTTTCGCAATCTTTTGACGAAATTTATCGTTTTTTCGCGATCTTTTGACGAAATTTACCGTTTTCTTCGCGTTTTGACGAAATTTGCCGATTTTCTCGATGTTTTTGACGAAATTTACCGTTTTTTCGCGTTTTGACGAAATTTGCCGATTTTCTCAATGTTTTTGACGAAATTTACCGTTTTTTTCGCGTTTTGACGAAATTTACCTTTTTTTCGCGATCTATTGACGAAATTTGCCGTTTTTTCGCGATCTTTTGACGAAATTTAGCGTTTTTTCGCGATCTATTGACGAAATTTGCCGTTTTTTCGCGATCTTTTGACGAAATTTGCCGTTTTTCGCAATGTTTTTGACGAAATTTGCCGTTCTTTTCGATTTTCTGACGAAAGTCTCGTTTTTCCCGCGATTCTTTGACAAAATTGGCGACTTTTCTTCGAACGAATGACGAGATTGATTTTTTTCGGCGATCATTTGCCGAAATACCGATACTTTTTATGTCCGAATTTTCGAATTTATGACCGATATTTTTTTAATTTTCGGAAATCATTTCCTTAATTTTTCGGAAATTTCAGAAAATTCGGACCAGAATCACTCCTGGTGTGGAGTAATCCATAAACCACGCAAATTTAAATCGCGAGAATCAAAATAAAAGTAAAAGTACATAATTTAAAACATACAATAGTAAATTAATGATAAAATTACATCTTAAAAAGCATACATTTTATGAAAAATAAAGGAAAACCTGTGATCTCACTTATCTAGAAAAATTTTAAAATGATGATTTTTTTAGTAAGTTATAGGGGTCTATAAAAAGATTTTTTTTAAATAAGATTACTTAAATCTTTTTTTGTCAGTGGGGTTCCGCCCTTCTGAACCCCCCGGTACTCATATTGCTTGAAGCAAGAATAAATTTCAAATAACAATAAAGAATGATCAAAAGATAAAAGAAATTAAAACACATCTGTTTAATACAAAAGGATCGTGTTAAACGTATCTAAATTGCTAAATTCAACGTAATTCAAATACCTAAAACTCACATTAAACAGTTCATAACAGTACTACATTCTGACTTAATAGTACTACATTCACAAAGCAAATACATAAAAATCATGAAAACAGATCCAGATAAACTTTTATAAAAAATATATCTAATTTCAAAAATAGCATATCTATCCCTAAATTTCAAAATTTAACACATTTCTAATAAATAAATCGGAAAAATAGAACCTAGAAAAAAAAAAGTGAGTCATAAAATCAAGAGAGGAAAAAATGCTGTTACAGAGCAAGCTGCAAACAGGAAACGAACAGGGCTGTCAAAAAAGTCTGGGTTGGAATCGCCAAACATCAGAAGCGAAACTCGCAAAAAAAGGCCAAAATTTGTCGGACGAAACCCAGGCAAAACGGCCGATCGATCGCAGGCTAATCCTAAAGCCTAGCCGAAAATTGATCAAAACAGCCGGGAATATATATTTATTGTTAATATTATTTTAAAATCCTTGCGTTAAGTTAAAATTTATTTACAATACATTTTACGCCGACTTCTTTCAGTAGGAATTGAATTTTAAACAGTGGTGACAAATACTTAATTGAATTACATACTAATTATCGTAATCTCAATGTCCAATTCGGCAGTTAACAAGATTTATTAATATTTAAATATTAATATAATTAAAATTCAACAATACTACTAAAATGTTTCCAGTAAAATAAAATTGAGACATTTTTAAACAATTTTAGAGTTTTAAAATATTTGAAAGATATGTTTGTAACAATCGCATCATTCGTGGTTGTTCGCTACTTGACAATTATATCATAAAAAAAAAAAAAAAAACTTTAACTTTACCCACGTTCTTCCAACTGCTATTAAAGGATATTTGGCATGTATTGACATGCTTAAGGGTTGCTAGGTGATCCACCTAGTTAAAGATTTTTTTCCCCCGAAAATTTTACAAATGATCTGCCTAAAATTGATATGCATCAATTTTATTTCCGGCCTTTTAATCTCTCTCCTAAAAACACATTTTAAAAATATTTTATTTATGAAGTTTCACATTCTTCTTCTATTCTAGTCCGAAACCCTGCTAACAACTATTTGGCATAATGGAGTGTTTTCATCGCCTTCCCATTGTTAGTATACATAACACATCCTATTACTTTGTAACTAATTCTAAATTAAGTGAATGGGTGGGAAAGGACGTTTGGTAAACTGACAGGTTTTCTGATTTTGTGCAATTATTACTTGAAGACAATTTGGTGCAATTATTACTTGCGATATTACTAGCGTCTCACAAAGATATCACTTATGTCATTTCCATAACAGGTGTATTTCATTGAATAAATATATTTTTAAGCTTATAAAACAGTATAATTATGAAAATGAGAAAAAAAAATTTTTTTTAAAGAGGGTTTAGACAAGAATGTATTAATATTGTAAATTATATTTTAAAATCTTGACAGGTTTATTATGACAGTGTAAACTACATTTTAAAATCCAATAGTTACTCAGTACTCCAGGAAGAAAAAAAAAACAGATCTACTCCCGCCCCTCTTCCTCCAAATGAAGAACTATTTGAAGGAGCAGTTTCAGTTAAAAAGCTTGTAGGGATTTCAATCCAGATGCTAAAAAAATATGGAAATGACTTTCCTAGTCTAATTCTAAGAGGCTGGATGACAAAATAAGCAGTGTCCTTAGCTGGAACAATTAACAACTGTAGGTCCAGGTGGTGATCATTTATATTAGCCATACAGGATTCCGAGAAACAAAAGGGAGGTGCGAGTTAACTATTTCTGAAACTCACCCCTTTTCCTTCTTTAACCAAAGAGTTGCTTGAAGACAAATTTCTCCCATCCTTTTACTTCCTTATTCCATGTTCATTCATCACTTTTTCACGTTCATTCCCAGCCAAAAGTACGGAGAAGAGCTTCCTCCATGAATAAAAGTCCCCCTTTTCCCTAGATTTTGGAAAAGCCTTCCGAAAATTTCCTAGAAGTAAGAAGGAATTTCCTAAATGAGATACCTAAATAGATTTGAATTTCCCTTGATCTAGGGATTTTACCGTAGATCTGAAAGCGCCATAAATATTTTATTTATCAAAATCAAATCAAACAGTGACTGTTATGGTCTATAACGCCACTGTTTTGACATGAATATATTTTTAGAGTTCCAAAAATCTACGAAACACAATAGTTTTTCAAATATAATTTATCTGTATAATATTTCTGAAACGAGTTATTTTTAAAAATACAAATTAAAGCTATACTTATTCAAAAAGATTTTATAATCAGGCAATGAAAATTTTAGTGTATTTAAGTGAGTTAAAGATTAGACGCTTATGCGACTAGTTAACTTTTTTAAATATGTATTATTTGACGGTAAAATTCCACATTAGGCAGCAGCAATTCTTTACAAAACGTGTGTCACAGATGTCTTATTTATTTATTTATTATGCATATAACTGGAAACAGATTTTTTTTTTTTTTTTTATTATTTATTTTATATATTTATTTATTTATTTATTTTTGTCAAAGCAATTTATCTTAAAAAAAGTTAATAAAAATAAAATAGACAGCCACCAATTATTGATGTTTAAACCTAATTTTATGGTCATGACAACCACACCAAAGTGATCATAAGAAAACAATCGACAAAAATGACATATATGTTACATTTATAATTAAATAAAATATATTATTAGAATTTTTATTGCTGCACTGAGAATATTTGAAAACTTATGGGGTGTGGGAAAGAAATTCACCATGCAAACGTGTCAGAAAAATCCACAATGACCATCAGAGGAAGTTTCTTTTTAGAACACATTTTAGTTCCATTTATGGAATGTCACCAGTGTCCCTCCTATCGAGCTTTATTTGCCAATCATGGTTTTAAAAAAACATTATCTGTATTGATTTTATTTATGTTAAATGTGAGAAAAACTGTTCGAAAGTATCTGTTTGCTAGTTTTTTTTAGTTGCAATAAATATTGCTCCATGATAAATGTTATTTTCAATTTCTTTTCAACCAACCAACCCTACTTACTCAGGTGAGTCGGGAGTCCATTCACTATGTCCATTCATCAAGCGAGTCGTTTCAGACTCGACTAAGCAAAATGAGACGAAATACCCATCCCTTGTACTCTATTAATTTTCGCTGTATCAAAAGTAACATAAGGCTCATCATAAGGCATAAAAGTAACCCACATTCCTTTTTAGCATATTTAATCTGTAACTGACTTTCCAAAACTTTCTCCTAACGTCTTTACTTATCTCGTCTGGCATTATTTTTGTACTTTTTTTTTTTTTTTTTTTTTTTTTTTTTTACTATGAATTATTTTATTATTATACTTAATCTTTAACTATAAATTTTCATTATTTTAATAGTTATACTTAACACTATCCTATTTTTATTTAGTCAATGGGGACTACGACTAGACATTTCATATGGCTCTCTCAGGATTTGATATACACCTACTCAAAGCCAGGGTGTGCAGTTGCTTCGCAATTGGGAAACCCATTGAACCTATCACAAGTTCAAGTTCAATTATAATATACATAGCAATAAGGCTTTAAACGTACTATATTAAAATCGTTAATTGCATTATTTATAGATTTCGAGCGTCTCACCCGTGCACTTCGGCTTCGATTTCAATAAGCAGATCGCTCTACGTGCGTGCGTATTATGATCTACTGGGAAACAGATAAATTGAAATGTGCGGCACAGAAGCTTGCTCGAAATTTGCCCAGCAATATACACACTCTTCTCTGTAATACATCGTGATATACATTGTACTAATAAAAAACCAGGACTGTGTTGGATTAACATATATTTAATAAAACTATTAGATAAAACTAAATTTCTGTACCCAAGAAATGTAAAACTGATTACTTGCATACAAAGTGGAATATGTCAACACATGTAAACTACTTACTACTTTAGTCATCAAAACAATATCATATTTAGTATAAATACCTGTTATGACAATTTCTGAAAACAGAATAAAAATTTTTGTTGTTTGGATAACGATTTTACATACAGTACATGCTATTAAAACATCCAAGGTAGTTGCTATCACAGCGAGAGAGTTTGTTACCTCGAAGTAAGTTGATAAGAATTCATTCAAATATTTTCATTTAAACGAAAGGCATTGTAAATTAAAACATCTTAAGGATAAAGAAGACATTAAACTTTCTATTTTATACTAAAACAAAGGGAATGGGTTCGGAAAATTTCAAAAATATATAACTTAATATAATAAAATATTGAAACAGAAACTTTAACTGCTAAACAGTAAATAATCATAACACCTTTTATTTTTTATTTAATTTAATTTAATTTTATTTTTTGAAGAAAAGTAGTATAAAAAATTGCAGCTTATTAAATTTTTAAATGTTTCTTTAAATAAACTTTTAAATTTTCTTTAAGTGTGCAATATCGCCTCGCCCCCCTTGCCAGTGAATGATACAGTTTGCTTAACTGAAACTCTCCAATAGCGAAATCCCATGTTAACCCATGGGGAAACTTAAAAGCACGATTGCTCATTACTTAACATAGTTATTAAAATACTGTTTTTATCATTAGTAAGTCGACGTCAGATGACGATGATGCGTGTTTTTTAAAATTGCCTCCGTAAATTTAAATACTTCTAAGAAGATGATAAATATTCATCCTGTAGACATTTCAAAGTTTATAGGGATTTTTTTAAATACTTAAAGTTTATGAGGATAATTTTTTTTATAAACGCACATCGCCGACATCTATTGTCTACTTTTTAATGGTGAAAACCGTATTTCAATGATTGTATTAGTTTATAAGTAATCGCGTTTCTACGTTTTCTCATTGGTTACCATAGAATATCGCAGACCTGGAGTTTAAATGAACAGCTCCTTAATGTTCCTGTTGACTAGCGAGAAAACAACTGCTCGCTAATGTTAATGCTATGGGACAGTTATTTTATAATATCTGGTTTGCATTTCAATATTTTTAAAGATTTTTTTTTTTTTTTTTTTTTTTTTTTTTTTTGCATTTGATAGTAAGATCGATCTCTACAACCCTTTCTTTTCATCTTTCTGATTTAGTTTGCAGATTTTTATTTTTATTTTTATGAGGATACTTTCAATTTTGGTACAGGTTTCAAAAGTAAAAGTATTCTCACAAAAAAAAAATCCTGGAAACAAGATGTCGAAAAAGTAATAAAGGGTCATTGTAGATATCGATTTCAGCTATCCAATGAAAAAAAAAAAATATATATTTTAAAAATACTGAAATGCAAACGAGATATTGTAAAATAATAGTCGCATAGGATTAACATTAGCGAACGTGTGTTTTCAAGAGTGGAAAGGAATTTGGTCGGAAATATTATATAATTTTGGGTAATAAATATTCTTTCTGATGATGCTTTTCATGAAAAGAAAATAATACACGTAATGATGTAACATATTTTTAATATGTATTTATTAGTAATTTTCTAAATAAAAAATATGTTTGTGTATAAAAAATTCATATATTATATTGGGCTTCATTCAACGTATTCTTAACACTAAAATTACGGGAATTTTTACTCAAGCTGTTTAAAACTTTTTCACATCAGAAATTTTATTTAAAACTTCTTAACTTATTCATTTAAGGTAGTTCTGTGAGCTTTATATTGAATTTATTTTAAAAAGAAATTTCTGGTTCGAATCGGAATATATCTATTTGGTAATCGTCAAAATGACGGCTTATGGTAGTTCTAGTGTTAAAAAGCAAATATTATTATCAGATCATTTTTTGGAAAGATATAATGCATCGAAGTTTATCACATGGATTTATCATTAACATCTTGAAATTTTGGCACTCTAACTCTAGGAAGATGTAAGAAATAATATTTAATTACTCTCTCTCTCTATCTCTTTTTTTTTTCAAAGAACTCAAATAAAGCGCGAAAGTGGATGTTATTGTTTGAAAAATGAAAGTTTGTACAACTTTTAATTCCCTATTTTAAAAACCGCTCATACTCGAAAAAGAAAAAAAATCGCAACAGAAAGGTGCCTCTTGCATCTGCCTGGTGCAATTTACTGATGTAGAATAAGGGTGTTCCCACATTTTTTTCTCTTTTATTTAACAACAGTAGATACATTTTATCTTATATATATATATATATATATATATCATATGTTGTATATATTACCGTCATATGTTGTAGTTGGAGTAAAGTTGATACTAGAAGTAGGAGCACACATGATCGCACAATGAAATTAAGAACGGTGGGTGTTATTGATGATGTGAAAAATTAGAAGAAGTCGTAATATTTCAGTTGCAGTCTCGACGCGGCCGTAGCGGCAGTAGAATGAAAAAACCAGAGGCGTTTCTCCATGAATCAAACGAACCAGGCTGTTCTGTTCAATTTCAATCCTTTTTTAAGTATTTCTCTTGGGCAGTTTCCACCTAACAATAATAGCCGTGCATCGCTACGTCATCAAGGTATAGAGGGTAAGTAATAGAACATCTTAATTATTGTCAAACGAGCAGCCAGGGAGTTGTTGACAAGTGAAAGTTCGACTTATTTCTGAGGGAGCACCGCAGGTAGCTGCTTTTTGTTACTTGGCGCAATAACACAAATTATGACGTAGAACGCGCACTGAACCAATGAGGAATTAAAGAAGACGCGTCATGCTACATCACGACCAATGAAAGATAATTAGTAAAGAGTTCGGACAGAGAGGTAGTGGATGAATTTTGTAGTAAAGTGACTTAGAGCGGGAAAATAAAATTCGGAATAAAAATGAAAATGGCTCTCAAAAAACATTCTAAAACCCAGAAATGATCGGGGATCATGATAGAAATTAAGAATAACTAAAAGCTTTATATTTAAGTAAATTTGGACAATTTAGAATTAAATAAAAGGGAATTTAACAGAGTTAACGATAGAGCTAATTTAAGAATAAGGATTTAATGAATATAGAATAGTAAATTAGAAATAAACAGGAAAAAATTAGAATAGTAAGAATTTGGAATAATTTAACTAAGGAAAAAAGGCGAAATTTTTTTATTATTACATATCCCCCCTCCCTAAAAATGCATGAACCGGTAAGTCCAATTGACTTACATGTTCATTGGGAGAAAGCAGATACTTGGGTTACAAAACAGTTCCCTCGATGCAATACAGTTACCTGGTCGCCGTATCGCGATGTTCAAATTTCTGAATTCTGTTAAGTAAATTTTAAATAATTAAATTTAAAGAAACACGGTTAAGTGGAAACTGCTGTAAATAATTACATTTTTCAATAATAATTAATGTGTTGCTAATAATCACATTAGCATACATTTATCTTCTCAATAATAACAAGTATAACAGTATAGTATAGTTTGTATCAAGAAAATATAACAACAACATATAAATCATCCCTTTTGTACCAATAATTTAACAATAATCAGCATTATTCACTTATGTATAGTCCTTAAGTGATTTTTTAAGTCCTACTGAATGGTAGAGTCCAATTATTGAATATTATAAGAGTCCTTAATGTTGCAATGGCAGTATGAAGTTGCAATAAATAAATTTAAGTAATAATATAATAACAATATAATAATCATATCTCTTTTTATCAATAATTTAACAATAATCAGTATTATTCACTTAGTTATAGTTCTTAAGTGAGTTTTTAAGTCCTACTGAATTGTAGAGTCCAATTATTGAATATTATAAAAGAGTCCTTAGTGTTGTAATGGCAGTATGAAGTTGCAATTAATAAAATAATACAATAATAATAATAATAGCAAGAACAATATCAACAATAAAATTTTAAAATAATAATACTTAACAATAACAATAATAATAGTATCATCAGTAGAAAGAATAAACAACAACAACAACAACATCAAAATTTTATTTACATAACATCAGAAACTTTTTTGAATGCAGCTTACCTAAAACTTTCAATTCCACTCTTTAAATACTTTTTATTTTATTATAATCTTTATATTCTCTTTCAAAATCAACTTATAAATAGTATAACTAATAATAATAATTCTCAACAATAAGTTCAGCAATAACAAGCAGTATAATTCAAAATATCACACTCTTTCTTTAATTCTTTCTTAAGTATATCATTAATATCTCATCCATATAGTAGTGAATGAGGCATGAGAATATACTCAAATAAAATACATAATATAAATAAGGAATAAATAAGTAATATTTGTGAAAAGCAATCATTATTGGTGTAGATGATGATTATGTAATTATCTTGCTTTCAGTCAAACAAGAAAACATAAGTTGTGAAATGAAAAAATGGGACCTTGTAGCATATTAAGAAAGGTTGGACAATTATTATTAAGATATCATATTTGATTAGTTTAATATAGAATTTAATCCAGTTTATTTTATTAATTTCGTTAATACTGTTTAATTCATTATTCTAATCTAATTCAATTCAGTATCAGAATTTACTAACTTAAATCAACCAGTTTATGCCCGCACAAACAGTCAACTCAAGTGAAAACTCAACAGTGATGCTCTTGTGAGCTCAATTCAAGAACACACTGTTATACAGAAGAGAATTGATAATTAATTTTTTATTTAGTAAATTTATTTTATTAAGTTAGTTTATTTTATGAATATTATAAATTTAAGATGAAATTATAGATTTAACATTAGTTTGTTGTGGTTTCTCATGGGATAATTTTAATTGATCAGGAGGATAATAAGGGCGTAATTTTGATACATGTACTATTTCAGTAGATTTATTTTGAATCTGTCTATTAATTTCAAAATTGACATCAGATAACTTATTAAGGATTTGATAAGGACCACTAAAGACTTGTGAAAGTTTTCTAGTATTAGGATATTGGAACTCTTCATAAATTACAAGATCTCCAATCTCAAATTTTGGTTTTAGATAATTTCGATCATAATATTTTTTACTTCTCCAATAATTTTCATCAGTGCGTTTTTTAGCAAGTTTAAGAGCTTCTTGAATAGGAGGGTAATAATTTTGTTGAAGAGGAGAAACATAAGGTAATTGGCCAAAAAGTAAGTAAGCAGGAGGGAATTTAGTGATAGAATGAGGGGTATTGTTATACTCATTAACTACTTCTGTCAAAATTTTTGTCCAAGGAATTTTGGAGTTTTTAGAATTGACTTTACACTTCAATCTAGTAACTATTGTCTGGTTCACTCTCTCACATTTGCCATTCATTTGTGGATGATGTGATGTGGTTAAACGTTGCTTAATATTGTGGTTTCGCAGGAATTTTTTTAAATCTAGATGAAGTAAAGGCTGCATTCCTATCACTCAGTACTTTTTGATGGGTCTGGACATTAAGAATTTTATTAAAACAGAATAATTGTTGTGGTGTTTGAATATTAAAAACTTGTTTTAGACAGTTAGTTTAAGTTTCTGTGGTAACACTTTTTTAGGGAAAGGCCCAAACATATCTAGTAGCATGGTCGATTATAAGATGTAAATATTTTTTTGTGGAATTGTAGTAATTAAATCCTCCCACAGTATCAACAGAAATGCATTCAAAAGGTTGATCTTTGGTGGTCATAGCTTGTAATAAGCCAAATTTTTTCTGTCTCGGTTTTTTATTCTTTTGACAGATATCACAGTGTTTTACGAAATTGGTTATATCTTGAGTCATGTCAGGCCAATAATAATTAGGGGAGATTAAATTGAACATTTTTTTGGATACCAGGATGACCAAATTTTTCATGAGCAACATTTAGTATTTTTCTCCTTAAAAACATAGGGACTACTATTTTTCGAAATCCTTTCTTTTTAATTATCATAAGTCCATTTTCTTTTAGATAATTTTTACCACACACATTATCTTTTTCCTGCCTCTCTATAATTTCTTTAACGTCCAGAAGAAAAGTAAGTGGTTGAATAAAATGTGAAACTGGGTTTCTCGACAACATGTCGGCTTCGACATTTGTGGCGCCCTTTTCGTAAACTATATTATATTCAAACATGCTCAACTTCAAAGACCATCTAAATAACCTGCCTCTCAGATGTTTAGTATTTTTTAACCACACAAGAGATGCATGATCAGTATGAATGGTAAAATTTACACCATGAAAATAATGATAGAATTTGTCTAAGGTGTCAATGATGGCAAGACACTATAACTCGGTAATAAAATAATTCTTCTCATAACTTCTCAATCCTCTAGAGTAATAAGCAATTGGATGTAAAAAATTATTACTATCAGGTTGTTTTAAGACTGCACCTACTGCCACCTGTGAGGCATCAACAAACATATGGAGGGGTAACTTAGGGTTATAAATTTTTAAGATAGGTTTGGCTATTAAGGCATCTTTTAATTTTTGAAAAGAATTTTGACAATCTGTATTCCATTCCCATAATGTATTTTTCCTGAGTAATCTATTAAGAGGGCCTCGACTTTCGGCATATTTATCTATAAACTTGTGATAAACATTGATAGATCCTAAGAATCTTTGAAGTTCCTTTACATTTGAAGGGGGTTTTAATTTGTTTATTACTTCAATATTAGCATTAGCAGGAGTTAATGTGCCATTCTGGATAGTATATCCTAAGAAGTTAATTTTATTTTGAACAAAACTGCATTTAGATAGTTTAAGTTTAATGTTTTCAAGTTCACATAATTCAAATATTTTGTTTAAATGTTGCATATGTTCTTCTAATGAGGAAGAAAAAATAATGATATCATCAAAATAATGGCAAGCAAAGTCTATTTTGTATTTAGTAAGTATTCTTCTAAGGGTTCTATTAAATATCGGGGGGGGGGGGGGCTAATTTAATCCCGAAGGGCAGAACTAACCATTCAAAGAGCCCAAAGTTGGTAGCAAAAGCCAATTTTTCAGTATCGGATGGATGTATGGGTATGTGCCAGTAGCCAGAGGCTAAATCTAAAATTGAAAAATACTGCGCACTACTCAGTTTATCTAAAATTCCATCGATACGATGTAGGGGTTCGGCGTCATTTTTAGCACTTTCCAACCTAGTTGAAAAGTGCTTATGACTTCGGTTTGTCTGGCCGTCTGCCGTCTGGCCGTCTGGCCGTCTGGCCGTCTGCCGTCTGGCCGTCTGCCGTCTGGCCGTGCTCTAACTCCCGTAAATATGCTCGGATTGCTCTGCAATTTTTATATGTTATTGTCGTTATCTATAGCATGTTCCCTATTTCAACGGAAGTATGTAGCACTTATAGTTTTTTTACAGGGACACTCAAAAGAATTCCGTTACATTGCGGTCTATGGGGAAAAATCATTTGCGGTTTATTTAAATAATGTTTCACTATTTTAAACGCATTGTAATTTATATAGATCACTAAGGCGCATTAGAAGAAGCTTAATATGGAACAGGGTGTGCATAGCACTTATAGTTACTTTACAGGGACAGTAAAAATAATTCCGTTACATTACGTCTATGGAGAAAAATCGTCTGCGGTTTATTTAAATAATGTTTCACTATTTTAAACGCATTGAAATTTATATAAATCACTAAGGTGCATTACAAGAGACTTACTACGGAATATTGTGTGCATAGCAGTCATCGTTCATTTACAGGGACACGCAAAAGAATTCTCTACTGTCTGTTAACAATAATTCCTGGAATTGCGTTTTAAGTTATTGAACGCGATTTTAATTTTAACTTGCTTTTTGTCTATTACGTGGTGTGTATAAATTCTGTATATCCTATACAGGGCAGCACAAAAGTTCGCGAACACATTTCTGTTTTTTGACAAACTCCAGACGGAGAATTTTAAACTGTGCTACGCGTTTCCTAACTGAACTAAAATTATCATCCTATGTAGTATATATACAAATCTATAGATCCTATACAGGGCTGAATAAAAGTATTCGGATATTTTTCCGAATATTGTATATGTTGGAAATTCCTGAAATTATGTTTTTAAATATGTTATGCATTTTCTAAATTGTTTACTTAGATGTTAGCTTTTAGCTTATTAAACGGTATGATTTGTAAAATTATTGTGGAAGCGTTGGAAAGTGCTATATAATCTATGCTTGACGCATGATTTTTCGTTCTTGTTCATTATTGCATTTAATTTTCTATAGTCAACACATAATCTAGTTTTCTTACCTTCTTCTCTTTTCATTACTAACGTAACAAGGGCAGAATAGGGACTATTGCTCTCTTTAATTAAACCAGCATCTAATAGTGATTGAATTTGATCCGAAATCTCTTTTTCTTCTAAAGGGGAAGTTCTGTACGGCCTCAGAGATATTGGTAGGTCAGAATTAAGAAAAATACGTTGCGGTTCAATATTAATTCTCCCGACATCAAATTTATTTTTAGAAAAAAATGTCTAAATAATCCTTTATACTTTCCCTTAAAGTTTCATTTTCTATAGAATTTATTTCCCCAATTAATTTAGAATTATCAACATTAGATGGAACAAAGGATTGAGGAGATATGATCTTTCCATAATCGGGTTGCACTCTCTGATAATCACAGTTAACATTAAAATGAAGTAATCTTAAATTATCACTGGATATGCTCTTAGATTCATTTAAAACAAAGTCTCCTTGTAATACTCTACACTTTCCACAATCAATAATTAAATTAAACTTACAGCATTCTTGTAAACCTAATATAGCATAATCTAAATTTGTATTACATATCAAAAATCTAATATTTTGTTGCACATTACCTAATTTAAACAATAATTTACAAGCTTTATCTATTACAACAGTTCCTTTGGCTTGGCCAATAATAACAGGTGGAATATTTATAACTTTAGCATTTAACAATTTAACAAATTTAAAAGGTAAAATACTTATGGTTGAGCCAGAGTCAATCACACAAGGTAGTTCCCTGTTATTTACATATCCTGATACAATTAACTGTCATATATTATCAGTAGATGGTTGTGGTTGACTAAGAGGGGGTGCAGAAGATTGCAGAGGGCTAACATTGAATACACAATTCCTCTCCCAGTGATAAGCATTTTGGATACCTCTATTTAAACACATTCGACATGGTCTACTTGGGTATTTGCTCTGAAAATGTGTAGTAGGCAACCTAGGATTGATAAATCTAGAATTTGGAGCATTAAAATTGCTCTGTGAATGAAAATTGGAATTTGGCACATGAAAATTTCGACTTGGGCGAACCCAATGTCTAGGTGCCTGATCATACTGTGGCAATGATCTATAATTCTGAAAATTACTCCTAGAATTACTATTGTTGACATGAGAAGTAGGAATCACTACTAGCTGTTTAACCATTAGGTACCAGTCTATTGTATTTTTTGGAGGATTACTAATCATATAATTCTGGTACTCAGGTTTGAGACCGTCTGTTAATCCCTGTATTATAGTTTCACATAAACAAAGTTGTCTATCTATTTCAACCATTTTTCAAAAGTACTTATCCAAATCAGTGAGATCATTTAATTTCATAGAAGCAAACTCTGAAAATCGAGGAACATGAACAGTAATAAATTTTTCAGTAAGAATATCAGTTATTTTGTCAAAAGCATTACATTCTAAATATTCATTGATAAATACCTTCAGAGCCTCTCCTTTCAAATATTTTGAAATATTTTTAATCTTCCAATTTTCATCTTTCTTTTCAGAAAGGCATGCTTTGTCAAAATGGTTTAACCAAGATTGAATGTTCATTCCAGATTTGAACTCAAAAGGAATGATGTTTATTTCGTTTTCACTTATTTTGTGATCACCAGGGACTTTTACAAGTCCAGATCGCAATAACAATAATATAAAAATTAAAGAGAATTAACACAACAGATGTAAAATAAAATTTAAATTAAATAACAAATGTAAATACCTCCATCTCTAATAAATAATGATAATAATTATAAAAATACAACAAATAAGAAAATCTGAGCGAAACTTAAATAACATAAAAATAAAATAAATCTTTTCAAACTTACGTAACTCCGTTCACAAGTTGTCTGCCTGTTTACTTTTTGAAATTTTTCAGAAGACTGATCATTTCATTTATTATTTTGTATAATGATACTCTTTTTTTTTTTTTTTTTTTTTTTTTTTTTTACTTTAATAAACTCTCAATTCAAGAAGATACATTTAATAATACAGATCAATAAATCATTTAATAAGTATGATTTAGTGGTTTACCATATTCAATTTATTAATGGGTGCACTTGGTTACTAGCATTCTAATATTTCTTTTTAGTTATCGTAAAATATCATCATGTAAATTTCATAATATTTTTCAAAATAGTTAATAGTACAAGAACATAAATAAAAATCTCAGACTGTTAAAATACTCTGTCACTTGGTTTCCTGTTACGTAAGAATAAATATTTTTAAACAAAATAAAAAAGGTTGTTATAAAATTTTGCAAACAATAAATAATACATATTACTTAATATAAAATCTAACTTACGCAATCAAGTCTTGTGATGAAAAAGATATACAACATTTTTGTGTTATTTTACATTGATGTATGTTCTAATACTTCTTCTGGCTGACATCGAAGACTTTATACTGAAGCATCTTTCGTAGATGCCTTGCTCCCGTTCTTGTTTGTTACGACACCTCAGTAAAAGTAAGCAGCAACTTTATTCTGGGATATTCTTTCCACATCCTTTGGAAGGATAGCCGTGGCATAAGTCCTTTGAAATCCTCGGCGGCTTATATCATATTACGAATATTTACCGTCATATGTTGTAGTTGGAGTAAAGTTGATACTAGAAGTAGGAGCACACATGATCGCACAATGAAATTAAGAACGGTGGGTGTTATTGATGATGTGAAAAATTAGAAGAAGTCGTACTATTTCAGTTGCAGTCTCGACGCGGCCGTAGCGGCAGTAGAATGAAAAAACCAGAGGCGTTTCTCCATGAATCAAACGAACCAGGCTGTTCAATTTCAATCCTTTTTTAAGTATTTCTCTTGGGCAGTTTCCACCTAACAATAATAGCCGTGCATCGCTACGTCATCAAGGTATAGAGGGTAAGTAATAGAACATCTTAATTATTGTCAAACGAGCAGCCAGGGAGTTGTTGACAAGTGAAAGTTCGACTTATTTCTGAGGGAGCACCGCAGGTAGCTGCTTTTTGTTACTTGGCGCAATAACACAAATTATGACGTAGAACGCGCACTGAACCAATGAGGAATTAAAGAAGACGCGTCATGCTACGTCACGACCAATGAAAGATAATTAGTAAAGAGTTCGGACAGAGAGGTAGTGGATGAATTTTGTAGTAAAGTGACTTAGAGCGGGAAAATAAAATTCGGAATAAAAATGAAAATGGCTCTCAAAAAACATTCTAAAACCCAGAAATGATCGGGGATCATGATAGAAATTAAGAATAACTAAAAGCTTTATATTTAAGTAAATTTGGACAATTTAGAATTAAATAAAAGGGAATTTAGCAGAGTTAACGATAGAGCTAATTTAAGAATAAGGATTTAATGAATATAGAGTAGTAAATTAGAAATAAACAGGAAAAAAATAGAATTGTAAGAATTTGGAATAATTTAATAAGGAAAAATGGCAAAATTTTTTTATTATTACATATATATATATATATATATATATATATATATATTGATAAATACTTTGCAATGCATCCGAAAGAAATGTTTAATTTTACTATGAATTTCGTCATAGCATTGATCAAATAAAGTAGCATTATTTCTGTTTTAACAAAGAACCTATATTTTGAAAACATAATTGTAATAATTATTTTGTTACTTGAAAAAAAAAAAATACATATCATAAATTTTGTCATCTGTAAAAAATAAAATATATTATATTAGTAACTCTTATTCTTTATATATATCATTAATATTAACTAGTAAATTTAATATATTTACACTACATAACAGCTGCATATTAGTAATTTTACCTACAATATTCAAGATTTAGTATGATATCTATACACTAGATATCAGCAACAAAAGTAAATTATATGTTAAATTAACTATTATACTAAAACAGTCTAATATTTTTTACAATAGATGGCAGCAATATAGGTTATTTAAAATATTATATCTGTTGGCAATTTAGTATAGTAGTAATAATCTCTATGATATAATTTCAAATTATCGAGTAATATAATATATTTTAATTTATTAAATTAAAATTAAAGTAAATTAATTAATAGTTTTTTTTATATATATTATTGTTTATTTTTTCTTCATTTTTAAAATGTTGTAATCTATGTAGTTAAATAAAAATAACTGCAACTGTTGGTTACAATTTATGATCTGAAGGATTTTCTATTTAACTGTGAAATTAACCTCTTCCGTTGGATATACTTTTGTACATGTGCTAAAATTATACTAATGAATTTGGGTATATAATTATTGTAAGTAATATATGACTTTTTTTTTCTTCTTTTTCCCACTCTTATTCAAATTGTATGCATGATTTATAATATCCCATTTTAAAATGTCTTGTTATTCAATATTGTTTCAACGATTGTTCGGGCAAGATATGACATAATGTTTGGCAAAAGCTGGTGTCATATACAGGCTTTCTGTGTGATACAGGCTTTCTGTGTCAGTTAAAAGTAAAAGAATGAAGCCAGTTTGGATAATTCATAAAATAATGGCCTTTTATTTATTAACACTTATATTTTGAGCAATAAATATTTTACGATTAAGATAAATAATTTCAGTACTTTTCGTTAATTGACATTTTTTTTATTCCTAATTAATTTCATTATTCAGCGTCATATATTGATATTTTATGTAATTTATATGTGTGCGAACATTTTGTTCAAAATGTGACTGTTACCACATCACAGGTGAATAATTTTGTCTCTTTTTTTTTTTTTTAAGAAGAGGTGCATGATTCAAATCCCAATCAGGTGTAGATATGCAATAATGGGTCGGATTTTACTTTTAATGGAGGTCCGGTCTGTTTGTTCCACGTGTGCTAAAGATGATCGCAGCAACTCTAAAGAACCAGGCAAATTCCCGATTCTCTAAAGATTTTACTTTCATAATTATACATAAAGCTGCATATTTCCATCCATAACAAAGAATCTTTCAACAAAATCTTTACTTTTCAAGATTACATGTATAGCTTTCCCGTTTGTTGCTTAGATTGGCTAAATCTCTGATAAAATCTCTGATAAAATCTCATGCATAACAAGAGGCTTATGCAAAGGAGATTTTGCTCCAGGAGTTTGTTCAAGGAATGACCAATTAAGCTAATTATCCAAAAATGAAAAATCTGAGCCTCAGGTGCATTTGGATCTTCTTTTGCCTATCATTAACCAAATTTGCAGACGATGTACGATAGATTTCCCTAGCCATTGCCAGCCAACCAACAAACAAACAAATCTGACACACATACAAAAACCTTTTTAACATTTTCCAACCTAGTTAAAATGTGTTTATGACTTCGGTTTGTCTGGCCGTCTGCCTAATTATTAAGCGCGTTAAAACATGTTTTTTGTAGAATATGCGGTGGAAAGCAATTATTATTCATTTATAGGGTCAAACAAAAGAATTCTGTTACACATCGTTCTAAGGGGAAAATCGTTTGCAGTGTAATTTAGTGATATTTCACTATTTCAAACATAAAAAAAAATATGTGCATTACTGAGGTGCACTATAAATTGCTCTGTTGTGTGCATTGCGTTTATTTACAGGGGCGCACAAAAGATATCGTTTACAGAACATGTGCGATATTTACAGTCTATGTGTGATAAGGGAATTTTCAATTTTGGTTTGCGTTTTTAAGTTTAACTAATTTTTTTCCTAGTACGTGTGTTTATAAACTCGGTTGAGCATATACAGGGCTACACGAGGGAATTCGTAAGTATTACAGACTATGGGAGTGAATTGCTTAAGGGTGTATTCAAATCCAAACTGCTTATTTTGAGACACATTTGTAAATTCATTTTTGCTCTAAAATGCAGGTTCTCTTATTCAGAAACTTTATAATGTCCGTATTGTCTCGATTTTTTGATAAAGGCAGAATATATTTCAAAAAATGCTGTCAAAAATGACATTTTGAACCGAATTTCCCGAAGCGATAGCGCTGGAAACAAAAAAAAAATGATCGTACTCTAACAATAATTGTCTGTAAATCAATTACTAATTAATTGAACGAAAAATAAAAACATGGGGCCCTTATAAATGTCTTTATAAATCACGCCGCCAAGTTTCTTGTTGTTACTTTTAAAAATAAGTCTGAAAATGTGTCTCAAAATTTTCAGTTGTTGAGCGTGGAAAAATATTTTTTTTAATACCGCATTAAGGGTAGTTTTTAATTGTCTTCCTGCTGAACTATATTTAGTAGACTATTAGAAGTTTGTGGAATATAAATAAATTCATATACAGGGCTACGCAAAAAAAGATACATTGTCGTCGTTTGCGGTTGGTAATTGCTGCGAGTGAATTTAAGTTGCCTTTTAGTGTATGTTGTGTGTACAAAAGTCTTCAGATAATATACAGGGTTTTACAAAAGATTTCGAGTGCATTTCCGTCGATTGGCGAAAATTACTAAATATGAATATTCAAACTGAATTAAATTTTATCATGCTATATATCCACATCTATTGATCATATATGGGGCTGCACAGAATAATTTGACTACTTTTTTTACACTGGAAGGTAATTTCGAAAACTGTATTTTTCAATGTGTTATATGTTTTCTAAACTGTTTACGTACGTATCTTCTTTCACCTTATTTAACGGTGAAGTTTCATTACAGTTTTCTGGCTTTGTTGGATAGCTTTTCATAATCTATACTTGATGCATAATTTTTCGTTCTTGTTTTATTAATATATTTTAAAAAGTCAAAGTACTTTTACTTAATGTAAGTATATTATATTTTATAAATAATGGTATAGTATTTATCATCAGTATGAACATGACAGATATTTTTGATTATTAACCCCTAGGCGACAAGCATCATTTAAAGAATTTTTAATCTTTTATTAATTCAGAAAAAAAATTGTGCAATTTAATTGCAGAAATTCTGCGATTGAATAGAGCAACAATTTTCTTCTCAAATTTACTGATATAAATAATCAAGGATTGTGTACGTATAAGTGACGCTCGTCGTGAAGGGGTTAACCATGTCATGCATGGCAAGCTGATATGAAGTTGAATTGAAAAGCAACCCCCGTTACCCACAGAACTGTGCTTATGTTATTTTCATCTCTGTATAGCTTATAAACTTCATATAAAATTTGACACTGTTTATAATATATAGAAATAGGTAGGAGAGTCATTTCAGTTTCAAATATTGCATTGGAAAATCTAATTTCGTCAATTTTGTTTTCTTTTCTGCACCACAGAGAACTTTCTAAGAGATTTTCTGCTTATGTGTGTAAACAAAAACATGATCAATAATGATTAGAAATAATATAATAAATATAATTATTTTACTTTTTGCTTTGTGGTAAAATTTTCAAAGTTTAAATAATCATAAAAAACTATTTAATACATTTTTTGTATTTTTTTTGTGTTTTTAAGTTAGCTTTATCAGGGTCATTTTGTAATTTAGTAATAATTGTAAGATTTTTAGAAAATCAACATTATCTCTTCTTAATATTTTATTTTAAATGCAAAATAATTTATTTTAATCCACTTAAAAACAATTCATGCATGAGAGATCAGAGAGTTAACTTTAGTGTGTGTGAATAAATTTTAAAATTTACTATCCGAAAGCCCGTCTAGAATAATAAAGTAAACTGTTGAAAAATAAGTTAGATAGAAAAGTTAAAAGATATAAAAGATAATAAATAGAAAAAATAAGAAAAATAAGTTAATAATTAAAAAAATAAGAAATAAGAAATAATAATAAAAAATAAGAATTTAAAAATTAATAAAAAATAAGAAAAATAAGTTAGAAGATATTTTTATATTGTTTGTAAAGCACTTTTAAAGTTTAAGTTACATGCCGTTATATACCTATGCTGTGTATGTTATCTATCTATACTGATAAAAGAAATATGTCTGTCTGTGTACGATGTCTAAACAAATCTACTGCGTGCAGATGTCTGAAAATTTGGATGAGAATCGTCCAAGACAGGGATAAGATTTTCCTTTCTTGATAATTAGCCAAGATATTAATTAAAACCTGCAATTAAAAAGGGTCTCTTGAAAAAGGCCGCGGAAGTTGCGTTACAGAACTCCGTTCCAAACCGTAGAAGTAGAGAAGACCCAAAAGTGCTAAAGCGGCTTTTATTTCGCCAAGCTTTTCTAAGCGCGCACCGATCGAACCCTTTGAAATACGGAAAAAAGAAATACACTAAACTACATCTACCTTCTTTAAGCTTTAAAACGGACAGTTTCGTTTGAAAAAATATTTAACATTAGCTCCTTCAAAAAAATTCAGAAATGTCGCACTCGAGTACTCCCCCTATTTTTCGAAGCCAACATCCTAACCAATATGCTGACAAACCGATCACACCGAATTAAAGATCGTACTTGTACTTTTAAAAGGCCGCAATTCGTTCGAAAATAAATAACAGTGTTAACACTTTCAAAAGAAATGTTTCCCGAGAGCCGTTTCAATGTCTAACAGGATATGAACATAACGTGGATTCGGAAGTTGACTTCAGAGAGTGAAGACGTAGGGGGAAGCGCTTCGTACTTGCGTACACTTTCTCCCGGTTAGCTCCGACCTTCAACGGCATAATACCCTGAGCAGTGTAGGTGTCATTTTCAGGACTTTATGACGAACTACCTGCGGTATTACTCCTAGCCTGATCATGGACAAGGAACAGATCTCCTTCGATATTGACATGGATGACAATATTCCCAGGATTGTCGATGGCATGGAGCCGCCAGATTTTCTCTGTACTTTCAACGAATATCCCACGATTGACGAGCCTGCCAACGAAGTCTTGCGTGATATGTTTCACCGTATAGACAACTATATCAGACAAACTCTACAAAGGCCTGACTACCAGACTGACAGTTGCTTTAAGGACGAGGTAACTAAACTTTGTCAATTTGCCACGACTATGTTAAGTGAGCCAGATCCTTTTCTACCTTTTACCTCCGGCTATACTAAATTTCTAAATTGTACTACCCAAGACGAATTGTCGGTTAAAATCAATAAGATTAAGAATCTTTTTCTTAAAACTCAGTCTAATACTGTTTTTTCTTTCCCGAAAAAAACTATCCGCAAAAGGAAAATCTCTGAAACGGATAATTCAATTCCGCTTCAAAATAAATACTCTGATTTACCATCGGAAGCGAATATCGATAGCTCTCAAAATCTTGAAATTCAAACTGACAGCCAAAATTCTGAAATGGAAGGTGACGATACTAATTCAACTAAAGAAATCGTTTATCCCATATATATCGAAATTTTAGACAACGAGTGGCATAAAATCACTCAGGACTTAAAAAATCTCGATGCTGACAACGCTCCTAAAGTGAGTCTTAACAAGGATCTCCTAAAAATCCAGCCTAAAACCGATAACCAATTTAGAGAAATTCAGCGATACCTTTCTAGCAAAAACTTAAAATATACTACTATTTCCCCTAAGGAGATGCGACCCAAAAAACTTTGTGTTCGCGGCATCCCCCCCAATACCGACCCCCAACTTATCATCAACGACCTGAAAAATCACGGCTTCCAAGCTACTCGTGCCGCTATGATGAAAAGCATAAAAACGGAACTTGCAATGCCCCTCTACATGGTTAACGTTCTCCCCCGCAAGGACTTTGACTTGATTTTTCAAATCAAGGAATTATGTGACATTAGCGTCACAATCGAAAAATATCGCAACTTCAACAACGTTAAACAGTGTTATCGTTGCCAAAGGTACGGTCACGCATCTGAAACGTGTAATTTCACCCCAAATGTGTTAAATGCTCTGAAATTCATCTCTCTACTGACTTCCCTTACAAGTGCAAAATTACTCCTAAATGCGCAAACTGTAGTGGTACGCACCCTGCCTCGTACAGGGGCTGCCCGAAAAACCCCCAAAATACCAATAACAAAGCTAAAATCCCTAATACTAAAAATAAATTTCCCAATGAAAATTCCGACCTCGCAGAAATTTTCAAAAACTTTAACTATACTGTTACGGCTAACGATAGTAACTCCCAAAAAGTCACTGACGACGCAATACAGGAATCCCCCGGTTCCACTAACCATGAGAGCACCTCTCAAAATACCCCTCCCCCTAACCCGAACCCCCTAAACGAAATTTTCCAAACCTTCAATGACATGAAAGAAATCCTTAAACTAACCAAACTCCTTAAAAGTATTAAAAAAATCGCCCAAAAACTCAAAAAATGCAAAAACCCATTTGATAAGATGTCTGTTTTCATCAATGAGCTTGAAATATTCGCTAACGAGTTTAATCTCACCGACTAATTGGCGCCCTCTGGGCTGTTATACTTGAAAAACTTTTTTTTTCTCTACCTTTTTTCTTTTTGAACCCCCCCCCCCTCAAAATTCCAAATTATTATACTTTGTATGGTCACTGAAAAGTGTCTTTTTTTTATTGTGTTGCTTTGCCTCCTTTTCCTAGCCGGCATTTTGCTTTGTTTTTTCGAACTTGTCCGAACCATATTTTTAAACTTTTAAATAGCAGTTATTCTACTGCAGCTATTCTTACTTTTCAAAATTTTTGACTCTTTCCTTAAATCCTTTCTACTTTTATATATTTTAATTGCAGATGTAATCTTTAAACTTTTTTCACTGGTTCACTTTAAAATACAGTTTACCTTAAATCGCCTGGGCGTAAAGTTGATCGCAACTAGGTAGCCCATGAAACCGCCTCAACCTGTTCGGCAGGATATGAACTTTGATGAAATACCGTGCATTAATTCTTGCGATATGACTATCACTAAAATCGTGTAAATCCTGAAGAAGTGCAGCATATCAGCGTCAGCTGTTAGACTATTTACACCAAAACCTAATCAGCAACATCTTATATCAACGTCTAAATAAATTTGAAATTTGATGAAAAGCCGTGCATTTGTTCTTGAGATCAAGCTATTGCAAAAATTGTGAAAACTGCAGCATAGCAGTGCCACCTGTTGGGCGATTTACACCAAAAAGGAGTAAGTACGAATTTATATCAAGATCTAACTAAATCTAAAGTTTTATTAAATTCCGCGTATTAATTCTTGATATACGACTGTCTCTAAAATCGTGCAAATCCTGAAAAATGAATCATAGCAGCGCCAACTTTTGGAAACTTTACAGCAAAACCTAATCAAGAACAACTTATGTCAACTTCTAACTGAATCTGAAGTTTGATGAAAGTCTGTACATTAGTTCTAGAGATATAGCAATCGTGAAAAATGATCATAGAAACGCCAGCTGTTGGGCGATTTACACTAAAAACTAATCAGCACAAATTTATATCAAGGTATAACTGAATTTAAAGTTTTATTAAATTCCGTTCATTAGTTCTTGAGATAGAACGCCCAAAAAGTTTTTGTCACAGACACACACACAGAGTGACAGACATTTTCTAAAAGCAGTCAAATCGTGTTCAGGACCTTCTAAAACGTATAAATCTGCCGAAACCGGAAGTCGAATTTTTCATGAATCGAATACTTTCATCTTGTAAAGATTGAAGAAAGTAAAAATATTAATGTTAATCCTCTGAAAAATAATCGTTTATGGAACTAACTTTTGCAAATTTCAATTTCTTATTTATTTTTTTATTTTTATTTGTTTATTTTTTTTTTGTGCGATGTTTAAAAATTTGGGATCGGCTTCGAAAATCCAAATATTCCCCCCCCCCCCCAAAGATATCATATCTACGTTCCTTTTTCTTTCGTAAGCCGCAATCCGTTTAAAAAATATATTAATATTAACCCTTTCAAAGAAAATATTTTCCGAAACTCACTCTCAAAATCTTCGTCTTTTTTGCAATTTTTGTTCTGTACTAGGAATTTTTAATCAAAATATGAAAACAAATCGTTCACGGCTAACGAGGGGAGCGTACAATGAGCTTTAAAAAGACGTCTTCGATTTAAAAAAAAAATATTAACACTCATCCTTTTAAAAATATTCGTTTCTGAAAGTCATTTCAAGGTTTTTTCTGATCACTTGCTTATAGCTCTTCTCAAAGGCAAAAGAGCTACTTTCTAACACATTTCTGAATTCATCTTTGTTCGGAAACGCATGCAATTGGCAGGTGATCTCATTCAGAAACTCTGTAATCGAAATACGTTTTCCATATTTTGGTAAAAGCAGAAGATTTTTCAGAAAAACTGTCAAAGTGGGCATTTTGAACCAGATTCCTAATGCTGCCGTGGCAGAAAAGATAAAAACGCGTAGTCTCGTGACACGAATCGCTTATAACCCGGTATGTAATTTATTTATGAAAAAAAGGAATACTCATTTCGATTCCAGTTTTATGCCTTTGTGTTTAAAAATTAGTCTGAAATTGTGTCAGAAAGTTTCGCGTTGTTGAGCAGTTCATTTGAGAACATCCTTAAATCGTGAGTACGCACGCGACTTTTGCTCTCGATCTGCAGTCCTTCC
Organism: Maratus michaelseni; assembly: GCA_963931845.1. NCBI lineage: Eukaryota > Metazoa > Arthropoda > Arachnida > Araneae > Salticidae > Maratus > Maratus michaelseni. The sequence continues at coordinate 32,254,268 of OZ007599.1, forward strand.
AGGACTAAGTATCAATATTTTAGCACGAAAATTATACGCAGGGTTCGAAAACATTGTACACTGCTCAAAACATTTAGGGGAGCACATAGTTTTAACGAAATTACACAAATACCTACACCAATAAGTAAGGCATAATAAGGTGTGGATAGTCTGCGCACAATTCAAAAGAATAGCAATAAAAAATCTAAATATTAATTTTTTGCTAAATTATTCATGAATAATTTTTACTTCATTTGTTTTTTATGCATTCCCATTGCTATTTTGTTGTTATGTTGCAATTTAATAGAACAGTTGTACACACACCGAACAACGAAAAAAACTTTTTTTCTTTGCTACGCCAAAAAAAATCGATTTTTTTCAGCACTAGTGAGAAGTGGAAGTCATCTGTGACGGACAGAATTTCACCAACTGATGAAGGCAAATAGCCAACAAAAAGTGAACAAAATAATTAAATGGTGAATGCACAAAGCACACCTGCCAAAGAAAGTTAATGGGGAAAAAAACAGTGTCAAATCAAGTGAATACAGCCTCATAGATACATGACGGACTAACGGCCACGGAACAAGCCCCACTCCATTAGTGCGACAAGTTTCTCAAACAACAAATCAACAAGTTGCACAAAATTCAAAAGCAGTGATAACAGCCATTAGGATTCAATGGACTGATCGCAAAAAGCGTATTCACGAAGGAAAAAAAAAATCAAAATCCCCAATGCTTGGGTGAGATAAAGTGACAAAGACAACAAAAATGAGTGTGCAACATCCAGAAATGTGACAACCACCAGTAACAGAAGTTACAATGTGACAACCACCAGTAACAAAAGTTACAATGTGACAACCACCAATAACAAAAGTTACAATGTGACAACCACCAGTAACAAAAGTTACAACGTGACAAAACCCACGATAGTTACATAATAACCAGTGAAACTCTCGAAAGAAGACCAAGATTCAAAATGTGAAAACCAGCTCTAGCACAAGCTAGAGGTAAAAATATATCAAGAAAGAGACAAAAAACAACCCAAACAGGGGCGAGCCTATAAAAACGCCAAAAAGCCTTGACAGAGACAAATACAACAAGAAGGGAAATCAGCCCATAAAAGAGGCGATAAACACTACAACGACAACCCACCATGAACGTGACAAGCCAACAGACATGGTAAATATGTAAATCTATGTACGCTAATGGCACCTGGTGCATGTAAAATCCGTCGTGGGTGCAAAGCCCTCCAAGTTACCTGTGAATAATACCTCTGGGGGTGCCTAGTCAGGTGAGGGTCTCGTCACCTGATCAAGGTTCTAAATTACGAGACCTATTAAATCTGTCAATTCAACAAAGTTAAACAGAAACCTTGAACCGGCAAACAAAGATAACGGTAGCAAATCACAAGAGAGCAAGCACAGCAGCGATGTGAACAAATCAATAGTCAGGTGGATCACAGCCATGCTGTGATCAGGCGATTTCCGCCCCGCACCCAGGTACTAACCCGTTAATCTAGGCATTCATGACGGGCAGGTAGGGGCCTGGTTAGCGGTATAAAAAAAATAGAACAGTTAAATAAAACTAAGAAAGTTATTTTGCGCAATCTGTCCTTACAGGGTTGGTGTGATTACGCACATGGGTAGGAGAGATTGTTACTAATAATAACTACAATTAAATTGTTAACAAGAATAATTACACTTAAATGACATTGCTGTAAGGTTTTTGTGAACAAATTTTATTGTATTGGGAGTGAATATTTCAACCTAATGATTAAAGAATCAGAAAAAGGAAATAATTTTAAAAACGATTAAAAAAATTTAATTAAAGGGAAAAAAAATAAAGAATCAGAAAAAGCAAGTCCGGATAAGATTACGAAATAAAATTATGTTACTTAATAACACGTTTAACTTAAAATTAGTCCATTTTCATTTTTCATTTTTTATGCAAATTTACCAATAAGCTGCGTAATTTCTCCTAGCATGGAAACTAATGGGAATGATGCGCCATCTCTCCTAAGTAGCAGATTCACAAACTCTCCAATTTTGGTAGGAAAGATTGCGCGGCCTTTTCTTTAAACAGGACCTCTTCTAAAACAAACCATTGATGTTCACATTGTTAGTCTAGATTAGTAGCTTATGAGAAATCGTTTAAGTTTAAAATAAATTGTACTATTGGCATTGTATAGAAATTCTGATGAATAGCTATGAAAATTCAAGCACTTACTTTGGGAAAAACAAAAACAAAATAGCAATACTTTATCTTAGACGTTCAAAGCAATCAACGTGCACTTTCAAGTAGACACTCCACTACTGTTGTTGTACAACTACCTGGAGTCGCTGCGCGCTCACTCTACTCCTTCCCTCCGAACCTCTATGTGCGCAATCTCTCCGACCGCGCTATCTCTTTTGGCTTTACCTTAACTTATATTAAAACATCCATAATTTAAAGCATAGCAGAAAACAGAAAAATAAAACGTCATTTGCAAATTAAAGTTCATGACGTCAAAATCCAGAAAAAGGAGATAAGTGAAGAAAACAGGATCACAGAAATGTCTGTTTCACTGTCTCATTTGTGAAATTCAATTGCTCAGCTTGTGTTTTGAGAAAGGATGATTTGAAAATGTCACAACAACGTGATTTACCAGAATCCATGGCTTGGCGTATTAGAGATAAGACTTGAATCCGGGCAAACACAACGAAGTGTAGCGGACGCTGTTGGAGTTGCAAGAAATGCCCTTGCAAGGCTGTGGAATCGATTCCAAGAAACATGAAATGTTAGATGTCGACCAGGGCAAGGTCGACCACGTACACCATAGCAACTGATGACCGATATATCCTGTTAACAGCTCGTCGAGACAGAAAAGGGGATGATACTCAGTTGGAAAAACGGTAGCATTTGGCAAGACGACAAAGCGTGTCCAGCCAAACAGTGCGAAATATGCTTCATCAGAGTGGTCTCTATGCACGTAGGCCAATGATCTGTATTCCGTTGACCACAAGCCACTGTGCGGCCCGAAGAGGTTGGGCTGCTGAACATTAAGATTGAAGGCACCGGATTTGAGTCAAATGTTGCTTCCCTATTCAGTCTGGAATGTGACACTAGACGTGTTTTTGTATGGAGGGAAAGGGGCACTCAAAGTAACCCCATATTTGTTCGTGAAAGATCACATTACAGACAAGGTGGATTGATGGTATGAGCTGGAATCAGCATAGGTGGACGTACGGACCTGCATATCATTTGGAATGACACTTTGACGGCCCAAAGGTATACAGACGAGATACTGAGACCTCATGTCATACTTTACGCTTCACTCATGATGATTCTTTTATTTTCCTGCATGATAATACCTGAAAGGATACAGCTCGTCTGTTGGAGAACATGGTTGAAATTGTAACAATACAGTATATGGAATTGCCAGCATGCTTTCCTGACCTGAATCAGATCGAGCATGTTTGGGACACACTCGGACGACATTGCAACAAGTCGAAGACTTTCTTTTATTGTCTGGGACAAGGAGATTGCAATTCTTGAAGAGTGGAACAGTATTCCTCAAAGTCTTATCGATAACCTCATCACATCCATGGAAAACAGGTATGCAGGAGTCTTAGCTGTTAGAGGAGACCACACGCCGTATTAAACAACTTGCATTATTACTAAACAATACTTTTTTTTTGTAATTTACATGTAACCAAATTGTTGCCCTAAACCATCTTTTCATGTTCTTTCCGTTCTTTCAAAGAATTAAAGATCTCTTACATTTTTTTTTGCGTCTTATTTTCTGTATTGCGCATTGAGACACGTATACTCTCCATTTTATACCCATGCATGGTTGTCTCGCACGGTTCTCTTCTTTTATTTGCTCGCTCCCCTAATTTTTTTGAGCAGTGAATTTATAACTCATTAAAATTTCAAAAAGATAATATGAAATATATTTCTTAAAAGTTTAAATGATTCGACGGACAAATTTTAATTTTGGATATCAAGTTGAAAGCCATCCAGTCAAGAATTTAGGAATTATAAAGATGTAAAGTTTACCTTTATAAATGATAAATTTATTTTTATTCCTATCGCCTGTCTGTAATACTTATTTTTTTCACGCTGAATATTCTGTGGCGTTAGTATTAACCATCCTACACACATTGTGATTTTTATACATTTTAACAATTTTTATATGCAATAACTTAAATTATGACATGAATATTTGAAAAAATTATGACGAACACTGTCGAAATGGGTTTTTCAACGCAATTTTTGGGATATGAAATCGTGAAATGTATGTCATCAAGTAACAACTGATTAAAATCAAAGAGAGAGGAAAGCGTTTCTTAACTGAAATTTTAATTTTTTGTTTGCAAATGCAATTGTTTGCAATATCAGAAACGAGTTTTTCAAACAGGTAAAATGTAAAATTTCAAAATACCCTTGAGTAAATTACTTTATGGCAAGTATTCGATCAAAGTTTAATAACAACCTTTTAAAATGAACCATGTTTGTAAAATCGGAATCTGATGAAATCAGACAGGGTTTTGATTCAAATAAACGACGTTTAAGGTTTTCTTCTCAATTATAAAAAAATGACTGATTCGATTATACAATGAATCGTATAAGCGGCAAAATTTCGCACTTTTTCTTGTAGGGGACCCGTACTTTTGATCTGCCTAGGGGCTCGTGAAACCTGTCACCGACCCTGCAAATATGGTAATTATATTTTTCCTTAACACCTTAAGGACAAGTGTGTATGTCCCATATAGGGTGCGTATGGTTTTTATTTTGTAGTATCATAATATTTTGGTCGTAAAATTTGCCTTCCGAATCGTAACATTCTTGGAAAAATAAAGCGAAAATTACTTTACTGCTATTCAAATTTTTAATGTCATCCTGAAAGGGATAAATAACAGCAGCCAACTTTTAACGCTTTTTTATTACCACTAATATTTGATGGAATTTTTTGCTTTTGCAATGAAATAAAGCAAAAATTTCTATTGAAAATTACTGGTAATTTTAAAACATAAAGGTTGGCAGCTACGATTAAAATATCGGCTGTATCAGGGCTGAAAATAGGGCTGAATTTGTAACTTATGGTTTGGCAACAACTGTAGTTTCTAGAGCTCAGACCAATGAACAGACTAGATTGTGTTAGATCAGCTCCGCCTCCGTCCAATATGGCGGTCAGTGTGAAAGAAGTGAAACCATACAATGAAACTCAAACTAGCAATTATTAAAAATAAAATAACATGTACGTAATCCAAAGCGTCTGAGATGGTTCCTCATTTTAATTATGAGCAATATCGTTAATTTCAAATGAATTCTCAACTCTTATTTAGAATTCATTTACGAATTTCAATCACTCAAAAGACGGAGAAAAAAAAACTGTCTAGATATCACCTGCCACCATCTGTTGGTGTATTGATGAAGTAAAAAGTAATTCATTTTGTAAAAATCTATAATCAATTAGAACAATAAAATGTCGAACGAAATTTAAACAATGACAAACAAACTATCTTCCTATCACGTAGTTTTTTTTCTAATGAATTTAAGTCGTGCTGTACAAAAGATCCTTTTTTCATAGTATTTAAATGATTTATATGCCCATTGGTAGCGCCAAATAAATGCATTTTCAGTTGTGTTTTCAACGGAGAATTACTTTTTTACATTAAAATAAATTGTCAATTTCATATGTTCAAATGTTTTATGGTATAACTTATTCCGGCTAGAATTGCTGAAAACAAAGGACGAGCGAGCGAAGCGAGCTGTGACCACGTAGCGGTCTCAATGTGAATTGCTTCGCAATTCACGGGGGGTTGGCGAGCGTTAGCGAGTAAGGGGCTGAGCCCCCTAGTATTTATATAAATGGCACTTAACATTATATTATTTATAAATTTCTTTAAATGTTCTGGACATCATTTCTACTGTTTTAATATTACATTCCTCAATGAACTCTTTTCTTGTCTTTCAGCTTATTAAATAGTAATGATTTGTAAAATTATATTGGAAGCGTTGGAAAGTGTTACATAATCTATGCTTGGCGCATGATTTTTCGTTCTTATTTAAATTTGTTTCTAACATGAAATACGGTTGTGAAAAAGAACTTTCCATGTAACGGTGATCAAATAATAATTGTTAAAAGAAAACAAATACAAGTGAGAAAAAAGTGGATGTTTTTATGAGAACTGAAAACTGCATTGCCATTTTAAATCTGTGATTAGATGAAAGATTTAAATGGGGTGCGAGATTTATATTATATGCACGAAAACGAATATATATATATATATATATAAGGTAAAGCCAGGAGAGTCTGCGCACAATTCAAAAGAATAGCAATAAAAAATCTAAATATTAATTTTTTGCTAAACTATCCATGAATAATGTTTACTTCATTTGTTTTTTATGCATTTCCATTGCTATGTTGTTGTTATGTTGCAATTTAATAGAACAGTTGTAATAAAACCAAGAAAGCTATTTTGCGCAATCTCTCCTTACAGGGTTGGTGTGATTGCGCACATGGGTAAGAGAGATTGTTACTAATAATAACTACAATTAAATTGTTAACAATGATAATTACACTTAAATGACATTGCTGTAAGGTTTTTGCGAACAAATTTCATTGTATTAGGAGTGAATATTTCAACCTAATGCGTAAAGAATCAGAAAAAGGAAATAATTTTTAAAACGATTAAAAATTTTTAATTAAAGGAGAAAAAAATAAAGAATCAGACAAAGCAAGCCCAGATAAGATTACAAAATAAAATTATGTAACTTAATAACACGTGTAACTTAAAATTAGTCCATTTTCATTTTAAATTTTTTATGCATATTTACCAATAAGCTGCGTAATCTCTTCTAGCATGAAAACTAATGGGAACAATGCGCCATCTCTCCTAGGTAACAGATGCGCAAACTCTCCAATTTTGGTAGGAGAGATTGCGCGGCCTTTTATTTAAACATGGCCGCTATTAAAACGAACCGTTGATGTTAACATTGTTAGCTAGATTAGTAGCTCATGAGAAATCGTTTAAGTTTTAAATATTTTGTACTATTGACATTGTATAGAAATTCTGATGAATAGCTATGAAAATTCAAGCACTTACTTTGGGAAAACAAAACAAAATAGCAATACTTTATCTTAGACACTCAAACCCACACAGCACATACGTTCATATTACATCCAGTTTTCATCTACCTAGTTCGAAATACGTCTAAAGATGTATTTTGTAGACAGCCAGCTAAAATACGTCCAGATTTTGTTAAATGTTTGACATTACGTACGCACATAATATCTACAAAATATGGACGTCATTTTATGACGTAAATTGGATGAAAACCGAGAATACTCTCGCCATATACCTATGGACGAAATATCTACAAACTATGGATATCAGTTTAGAACATAAATTGAATGAAAACGCAACTAATCCAATTTTCGTCAGATCCGGAACCAAATCTTAACAAGTTTGTCCCCATTTTCTGTTTTACGGACGTAAACTGGATGAAAACTGTACTAATCCAATTTTCGTCAAACTGGATGAAAATTGAACCCTCTCAGCCGCCATTTTTTTTATGACTGCGAACTTTTCAACTGCTAAAGCTTGCAGACTTCTAGAATTTATTTTTATTTATTCTATAAATTTATTTAAACTAGTAGTAAAGCCATCTCCATTTTTAAATATATTGAGTTTAGTTCAGCTCCACTTTAGCTAATCAATCAATCCATCACTGTTTGCAAGATTTTTTGTTGATATTCATGAAAATTGGCGCGACGAAAGTTGGTAAGTAAATATTACATTTTGTTTTCTAGATTTATCGTGGTGATGTGTGTACTTTACATAAAACATTTCTGTAACGACTCTTTTTTCTTACGTATTTATACTTATTAATAATAATTCATATGATTTTACAAGTCATACGTAAGTGGTAGAGAAATAGAAGTTTGTTTACTTTTGAATAAGAAGATTTTGTAATATATTTTGTATTGTTGTGTATAATGAGTAGAAATGTTATGTTATGAAGTATTATAAGTCTTTAATCCAATTAAAAAGAAAGTTTTAATGTTTTTTAAAACACAAAAATCCAGAAGATTGTCAGTTAAAAACAAATCTAGCCTTGTAAAAATGTTTTTATTACCACAGATTTATACAATATTTAGTTAAGATGCATTTTTTTGGTATGATTTAAGAAAATATGTGATATTTCATGCCTCGAAATTAAATTAATAATAATTTATATGATTTTAGAAACCATAGGTAAACGAAAGAAAAATCAAATCGGAAAAAAGGCTGGTTTTTTTTTTTGTTTACATTTCAATAACAAAATTTTGTAATTAGTTTCTACTCTTGTGCACACTAAGTAGTAATTAAGTAGAAATACTATATTATAAGCCTTTAATCCAATTAAAAATAAAGTTGTATTGTTCTTTAAAACACAAAAATCATAAAAATTATTCATGGTTAATTTTAGTTGTTACTACAGTTTTACATAATACAGTAACCCCTCAATATATCGTGCTACTTGGGAGATAAGAAAAAAACATGATATACTGGGGGGGGGGGGGGAAGAATGTTTATCAATTAAAAATAAACAGCTCTAAATTTAGATATGAGGTTTTCGATATAATACTTGTTTAAACAAGCTACGAGTTCAACAAAAAAGAGATGGTAAAACATTGAAAAAATACAAAACCATACATATACAGTATACATATTTATTTACATTTTACAGTATTTTCTGAAAATAAAAATCCAGAGTTGTTTGTTGTTTTATTTTCTTTGATTGTGTGCTTGCCACTGGAAATTAAAGAACAAAAATGAACTAATTGCATTTCAGTTACTTGCTTAGATTTCGTCGTTTCAAAAGTTGGCTATGATGTCATACACTCATGCACAGTTTTTCTTTTTTTTTAATTGGTTATAAAAAAGAAAAAAGTTGCCAAATTTAGGGGATTTTTTCCTTTATAGGCAATCTAGCTATTGTATTAAGTTATTGGTTTGGCGCAGGCTTGAAAACTGAAAAGTCACCAAACATCAGTGCGTGAGTATAACACATCTGTTCCCAAAAGTTTTACATGCTTTTTCGAGAAACTAAATTTATCGGGGGATAACTGAAAAAGAGCAAAATAGCCGAATGTGCAATGTAACAAGGGATTACTGTATATCTTGTAAAGCTGTATTGTTTTTACATGATTTAAGTATATAGAAGGTATTTTGTGCCTCTGTCTAAATTAATAATAGTTCTTTAAATGATTTTAGAAATCATAATAAACAGAAAAAAAAAATATCAAGAAAAGCAGTTGTTTACTTTTCAATAACAAAATCTTGTAATATATTTTTGATGAATATATTTTATTCTTTTTAGTTTGATATCAGTATTGGTAATTAAACAAACATACTATTATTGCACTCATATGCATTTTTTATCACAGATAATTTATTTCAGTATTTTTACAACTAACCTCTTCTAAAGAATATTACATTCATGAACTGAGTTGCATAAAATTTTATCTATAAACAAGAGTGAGTGGTGACATCTGTACTTCTTAGTTGCTAGAGATTTTTATATTACTGAATAGCTTATACATTATTTTACAGTACACAGTGTACATTGGTTGTTGATTATTCATTTAAACATTCAAGATCGAACATCAATTCGTTTCTTGAATGAGATATTTGATCAATGTTTGGTTCTCGACCAGGGAAGGAAAAATAGGGAATAAGCAACTTAATTTATTATTTATTTATTGTGTTGTTATGGGAGTAAATTGTACATACATGAGTTAAAGTGATCACAACATTTGCAAAATTCATGCATTTTGCTTTAGAACAAGGTTGCTGGATTCGCTATTTTTTTTTTCTTTTTCAAATAACAGTTACAAGCTTCTTGTGTTTAGAAAATCGTCTGGCTTGTGAATAGATGTCAATCTTGCTTCAGTTGTTTTTGCTTCCAGAGGATCTTAGATGAGTAGTTATGTGTTCGAGAAAGTGATTACCATCTAAGATCCTTCGCAAGAAAGTCCTATACAAGATAATTGGTTAAAGGATGGACTCTAATATTTCAAGCAGGATCGAACTTTGAATAGGGTAAACTTTCTTTTAAAATCTATAAATGTTATTAAATAAAATGTTATCTTGTATGGTTATAGGTTTTGCAATATATATATTAATTTTCTGCTTCCATAAAGAGTGAATAATTTGGTACTTTTATGTTAGCTGGGCACAAATTATACTAACAATATATTTTTTTCAGTTACCAATAGCAACTTTTATTTTTCCCATAAGTTAATTAGAAATGATGGTTAGGTATTAAAATAAAATGTTTTGGTTTATGGTAGTATTATTCTTATTACATTGTATTTTAAATGAAATAAGTGAAAGTCATGTATTTTAAAGAATGTGTTTTAAATTAAAGTTGTGTATTTTAAATGAAACAAATGAAAGGTTTATATTTCAAAGGTAATGAATACAATATTAATGATAGGAATATTATTTCATGATCTATTACCTGTGCGCCGCTAACATAATAATACTCCATTAATTTTGTTGAATATAAGCTAGCACAGGTGATAAATCGTCAAATATTGTTTGAGATGCTATCGTTGACATTGCAAGCAGTTCTTGTCATTCTTCATGTGGTATTCTAACAACTAAATCTTGATTATATGAACAAGATTCGAATATGTTTAATTGTAATGAAAGTTTGGGACATTTTACAATGGCTGAACAAGTAAAAAATTTTTAGGTACTTTCTTGTTATAGCAGACTTCGAAGGTGAATTGCCAAGTAACCAAGATGTATCACATATTATAGTCGTATATGATGTAATGACATTTTATTATTCTATTGCCAAATTATAGTCATATATGTAGTATATATATGTATGTAAATAAAATATCTATGAAGTATACACATAAATAATGTATATTGTTTGAATGTAGGGGAGACTGGTACACACTGGACATATGGGCACAGTGGACCATCCCCTAATATAATATTTTATTTATATAAACAAATTTTAAGCTTCTCTTCTATTCTAATAGACAACAGCACTGGATTGATTATTTACAGCCTGCAGAGAACATGTTTAGCTCAGAATGAACCATTATATCCTGATTGGTTGTTTTGAGATTCTAAAAGTAAAATTTTTCATCATCATATTTTTCTTTTTTTAGTAATTAAAGATAGTAGATAAATAAGATAAAACAACTATTTTACAAAAGTGTAAGATACTTGTTTTTATTTAACTTTAAAGTTAATATGTTTAAAAGAAAGCTATAAACAATATTAATATGATTATTTATTGAAAAAAAAAAACTTAATATATATATATATATATAGTCATGATATTTCTAGAATTATTTTGATTTGAAGCATAAGAAATTGGTAGTTTTTTTCAAACTGAAATTTTCAATAGGGTGGTCTAGAATATTATATTATATTCAAACCAACTTAATCTAAAATTTAGACATAACCTTTTTTTTTTTTTAATTGCCCAGTGTAATGCCAAAATTTGTAAATTAATGCTAGTTTTCAAATTCTCAGTAACTCAGATAATGTCTTTTTTTTTTTTTTCTATTTTCTGGTCTGTGGGAAGAGAAGTAGTAAGGTCAAAATTGTAAAATTTTCTCACATTTTTTCAGAATATGCAGAACTCAAAGTAACATTAAATTGTATATATAAATTTATATATAATTTTTTTGAGTTTGTGTTCTGAAATAATACTGAAATACTTAGTAAAATTTCTGTTTCTTTTCTCCTTTTAATTTCAATATTAAGGAAACTAAAATTGCAAAATTAATGTAGGTGACAATGTGAAATTTTCACCTTTAAGTTGCGGAACCCGAATTTACCTTTTCAAAGTCATGGTAAAACCCAAATGCTGAAATAGTAAAATTTCATATCTATATAAGTAGATATTTTTTATTATTTATGAAGTCTTCTATTTCTGTAATATTAACTAAACATGTATTTTATAGCTACTTTTTTTTTCTCTTCATAGATGCTGTTGAGACTTCTATTTTGACAAATGAGACGTCAAATTGCCAAATTGAAAAAAGTTATTGCAAATTGGTTGTGGCATGCAAAAGACTGATTAGGGGGGGGGGGATTTAAAAGCTGTTTTTGTTTGCAAATTTGTATTGCATATTTTTCTTCAAACAGTGGCATGGGCTGAATGATTTTATAGATTGATTCTTTTAAAAATGCATTATTTTTTATATTAATGAAAGTATTAAATATATATTTTTAATAGATTATTTAAAGGATAATATTTTTAAAAATCAGCCTTAAGCCATGGCTTATTTTTCATAAATTTAACAAAATAATTAAAATGTTTTGTTATATAAAACTCATTGTACAATGAAAAATTTATATAATTTATAAATGATTATGCAAAACTCATTTCTTTTTTATATTTATTAATAGATGACATCAAATAGCTGAATAGATTATTTTTTTAAAATTTAATTTCATAGTATATGATTAATATACAAGATTTTTTTTCTGATTTAAATAAGTTGTAAATAAAGTACTTGCTTTCATGTTAAGTGAATGAAATTGAACTTTTTTTTAATTCATACATCTGTAATGAGAGTAAATTCTTGTATGTCAATATTTTTCTTTGAATTCTTCTGCTCTCTGGAACCAGAAGTGAAGTCGATATTGTAAAACTTTGATACTTTTTTTCTCCCAAGTATGTCTTAAATAATACCAATTTTACTGTCAAGAACTTTTAATCGCTTTCATTTATTGTTAGATATAAATTTTTAGCCATAATGCAAGACATACAAATCTTCTAGCCTATTTTCATTTGGTTATTCATAATATTGGGAAAGTTTTCAGTTTTGGCTTGAATAGGCTTCTTACACCCATGTGTTTTCGCCTTTTAATTTCGTTATTCAGGAAGTTAAATTTGTAAAATTTCCAACTGAAGCTATGGAATCGAATTAAGGCTGAAATAGTAAAATTCATATACGTATTAGGAAATACTTTTTTTTTTCTTATGTCTTCTGTTTATGTATTAACTAAATATGTGTTGTTGTTTTTTTTCATCTTTTTCTCATAGGTGCTGTTAAGACTCATGTAAAGTGGGATGAAACATTAGAGTGCCAAATCGAAAAAGTTATCTCAAATTAGTTGTGGCATGCAAAACGTCGATTGGATAATAAAAAATAAATAAATAAAGCATTTTTTGTTTGCAAATTTTTATTGTATATATTTTTTAAACAATGATGTAGGCTGAATAATTTTACCCATTGAATCTTTTAAAAATTCATTAATTATTATATTAATAAAATAGATTTTAAAATAGATTATTCAAAGAGTAAATTTTTTTAACAATCATGACCTTTAACTATCTGCATTACTTGTAAACCCTTAAGCCATTATATTTTTCATAAATTAACAAAATAAATAATTAAAATGAGTAATATATATATATATATATATATATATGTTTAATTTGCTGTGCAATTAAAAAATTATTTAATAATTTTTTTTTATGTATAATTAAAAATCAAATATGCTAAAGAAATTTAATAATGGCAAAAGTAGATGAAATTGAACTTATGGATTTTTTTATCCATGCATGTGTAATGAAAGTACAATCTTGTACTCAAGGAATGTATTTAAGAATATTAGGGAATGAGGTGTCAGGTTGAAAAAGTTACCACATGTAAAATACATTTCTTGCATACTTTCCTACAAATTTCAATATGTAAAATTTTATACACAATATACAAAAGTTGGCAAGAAATATCTCATTTGCTTCCATGAGTTAGCAATATTTGAAAAACTAAAATTTCTTCTTTTTCTTCAATACATTTAGTCATTGTTATTCTTAAGTATAGCCATACTTAAAGGAGAAAATATGATTTTGCCTTCGAAAAAGCTATTTTAGTGAAAAAGAAAAGTGCAATAGTTTAAAAGCAATGATTTTACTGACAATTTAAATGGGGGTGGGAATGATTCATCAAATGCAAGACCTTGCAAAATAGTTTAATAATTTAAACATAATTGTTTAATAATTTAAAAAATAATAAGTATCCAATTACTATTTGTATATATTTGGTATTCTGGAATCTACAAATTTAATTATTATCAGTGAATAAATCAGGAATTTTTTCAACGAAAAGCAAAAAAGAAGTTTTTGAGATGGAAAAAAAAGATTAAGACTGTGACTTCAATTTTCAGCAGAAAATATAGCAGTATGGTACATCAGCGGTTCCGAAGCTGTGGTTCACAGGGTTTAATAAAATTTAATAATAGTTTTAATAAAATGACACAAAGTAATCATATACATGATTTTGGATAGCAAAAGATAAATCATTTTGATGGAAAAGATTAATTTATTGAAATAAATATATTTCGATGCATAATATAAGTTCAGTGAAGGCATGATATATTTAACTGTGTATTGAAAAATTAAAAATATTGTTTGAATGTGTAATTACACAAACAATAAATTATTAAAAAAATTAATTGTGTTCAGGTGAAGGACACTAACTAAAATAGTTTCTTTAAATGTCTTACAGAATTAAAAGTAAAGTTAAATAAGTTTTATTAGCAATAATATTTAAAAATATTTATATGCTCTTAATATTTTGAATATATATATACTTTTAAAATATTAAAAGCACAATAAATTTGACTGAAAAAGTTTTTACTTTTTATTAATTTTTATCCTTCCCTATAGGAACCCACATAACATAGATTCATCCAATTTTGGTTTAAAGTACGTAATTTGGACTTATGGACGTGTCCAATTTTCGTCCAAAAGTAGTCTGTACTTCATCTAAATCTCATCAATTTACGTTCAAATGTCACCACCTTTTACGTAATAAGTACGTCTTTTAGACGAGAAAGTGAACGTAAAATGAACATAAGATGGACATAATACGGACGTCCGAAATTTGTTCATATTACGCCCATTTTATGTCTTTTAGATGAGAAAATGAACATAAAATGGACGTAATATGAACAAATTTTGGACGTCCGTATTATGTCCATTTTATGTTCATTTTACGTTCATTTTCTCGTCTAAAAGACGTATTTATTACGTAAAAGGTGGTGACATTTGAACGTAAATTGATGAGATTTAGATGAAGTACAGACTACTTTTGGACGAAAATTGGACACGTCCATACGTCCAAATTACGTACTTTAAACCAAAATTGGGCGAATCTGTGTTTTGTGGGAAGTAATCAACGTGCACTTTCAAGTAGACACTCCACTACTGTTGTTGTACAACTACCTGGAGTCGCTGCGCTCTCACTCTACTCCTTCCCCCCGAACCTTTATGTGCGCAGTCTCTCCAACCGCGTCATCTCTCCTGGCTTTACCTTATATATATATATATATCATTTTACGTATTTTTTATAATTTACAAGTAAAATCGTCTTAAGCCTAAAATATGTACGTATACATAAATATGTTATTACTGTATAAACTTCAAAGTTGTTTAAAAAATCACACAGTATATCTTAATTTGTTCTTTTTCTATCAATTTTTTTTCAAGTGACGTAAAATATATAAACGTTAAAAGAAAAATATATATGAGTTAATAAAAAAAGTTATTTTTATTTATTATACTAAGGCATTGACTCATAAAAGTCCCACCCCTCTTCCTCCCTAAAAAATTGTTTCAGTCACAAATGAGCAGGCCTCCAAGGGGCTCAAGGTCCAGGCGAATTGAGAGTTCTCATAAGTGAGAGAGGGACTTTTCTGGAAATTTCCTGTGTCATTTATGCTCTGTCATTCTGGTGTACAAATACAAAGTGCCAATTTGGGAGAGCAGATAGCAAACGCTGCATTTCAATTTCAGATGTAGCACAAAAATGTTGTGTCCATCCGCAAGTCTTATAAATTTATGTTTATTCGTTACAAGTTTATTATTTTTAATATAATCTGTTTTTTGAATCATTTAGAATATTTATGTTTTAGTTTTTAATATGCACAATAACTTTTTTTAACATATTTTCATTTTCGGCAAAGTAGTGCAAATTTCAATTCAGCAGCGTATTATTTGTTTGTTTGTTTTTTAACACTTTCCAACTTAGTTGAAAAGTGTTTATGACTTCGGTTTGTCTGGCCGTTTGGCGTCTGTCCGTCTGTCCGTGCTCTAACTCCTGTAAATAGGCTCGGATTGCGCTGCAATCTTTATATGTTTTTGTCGTTATCTATAGCATGTTCCCTATTTCAACTGAAGTGTGTAGCACTTATAGTTTTTTTACAGGGACACTCAAAAGAATTCCGTTACATTACGGTCTATGGGGAAAAATCATTTGCGGGTTATTTTAATAATGTTACACAATTTCAATTACATTGTAATTGATATATAACACTAAGGTGCATTACAAGAAGCTTAATATGGAATAGGGTGTGCATAGCACTTGTAGTTACTTTACAGGGACAGTCAAAAGAATTCCGTTACATTACGTCTATGGAGAAAAATCGTCTGCGGTTTATTTAAATAATGTTTCACTATTTTAAACGCATTGGAATTTATATATATCGCTAAGGTGCATTACAAGAGGCTTACTACAGAATATTGTGTGTATAGCAGTCATCTTTCATTTACAGGGACACACAAAATAATTCTCTTCTGTCTGTTAATAATAATTCCTGGAAGTGCGTTTTAAGCTACTGAACGCGATTTTAAATTTAACTCACTTTTTGTTTATTACTTGGTGTGTATAAATTCTGTAGATCATATACAGGGTAGCACAAAAGTTCGCGAACACATTTCTGTTGATTGACAGAAACTCCAGAAGGAGAATTTTAAACTGTGCTACGCGTTTCCTAACTAAACTAAAATTTATCATCCTATGTAATATATATACAAATCTATAGATCATATACAGGGCTGAATAGAAATATTCGGATATTTTTCCGAATATTGTATGTGTTGGAAATTCCTGAAATTACGTTTTTAAATATGTTATGCGTTTTCCAAATTGTTTACTTAGATGTTATCTTTCATCTTATTAAACGGTAATGATTTGTAAAATTAATTTGGAAGCGTTGGAAAGTGTTACATAATCTATGCTTGACGCATGATTTTTCGTTCTTGTTTCATTTTGTAAAAGTATCCTAAATTATTTTTAAACATTATAAATATCTATCAATGTATTCTTTGAAATAGTTTGCTTCGCTTTAAATTAAAAAAATATGACTTTAAAAAGAAAATTTCTTTCTTTTCTTCTGGGAGAAGAAATTTACCAGTTTGAGAAAATTCGATGACATTAACAATGTGTTTTTTACCTGTTTTTAAATGCTAAAACACGTAAAATCATCTTGAGTCTAAAATATCAAAACAAATAAGAATATTCTACAATTGCACAATCTTTGAATGTATTATTTGAAACATTATAAATTAATTTTTAACTTCAAAGAACGTTCGATTGTAGAATATTCGTATCTGTTTTGATAATGGCTCCGATGGAGCCGAAACATGTCAACAGTCTAATATAACTTATTTTACGCCTTTTAGCAATTAAAAAATTACATTATTATATGGTGTTGTAATTTGTTATATTATTAACGAAAAGGAGTTTAATCAAATTTAAGAAAAATATTGTTGGCATTTAAAATTACTGAAAATAATTCTCAGGCATTTTGTGAAGTTTGAAATAATGTATTTTTTCTACTGTTTGACTATTAAACTGTGAGAGAAAAACATAAATGTTATAATGCAAAAATATGTAATATGTTTCAGATTATAATGATTTAATAATTCTTTAATGAATAAACATAATTTACTAGTAACAGTCTGTGTATAAACCAGTGAAAATAAAACCACAAACACATCATATATACTATATAATATATAACAGATCATGTTACTTTCATATACATTATTTAGTCATATATTCAAAATTTATTCTATAAAAAGTACTTGTTTGAGGATTGTTTAAATGATAAAGTGATTTTGCATGAAAAACAATTACTGATGCGCACTTTAGTGTACTTTTTAAGAAAACTATAATTTCAGTTACTTTGAATTTTTTCAAAAATTTCGCAGATACATTTAGCTTGACATAGTGAATTAGTTAATTAGTTTATTTTTTCAATTATATACTTTTAAAAATTATATGAAATGGATTCATTTAAAAATGGCATTGCATATGAATTTTAAAATATCTAATTGAATAATAAACAAATTAATTTACTGTGTAAGGCATTGTGTTTTGAAATTTTTTTAATTCAAGGTAAGTGAGCTTATAATTTTCTTGTAAAGTGTACCTAAACGATTATTAGTATTTTTTCATCCAAAAACACTTTATCATTTAACTTTCTAAAAAGTGGTTTTCTTTTGTAGAATAATCGTTATGGCATGACGGTGGCTGGCTTTAGGCTAATTTACATTTAAAATCAACTATAAGAGGTATTTTTGTGGGAAGCTTTGGGCTATATTTAATTCTTGACACCCACAAATGGCATGGCTACCGCGGGCTTCTGGCTAGATTTTATTAGAGGTGATCGTTTAGGGCCAAACTGTGGCTAGTTTCCATTCATAGTTGTTATTTAAAGTATAATCGGGGCCAGTTTTAGGCTACCTATCATTTATTATTAACCATTAGTGGACTGATTATGGGCATCTTAATGTATTTATGTCCAATTGTGTTGCGGCCACATTGTGACTGGCGTGACAGTTTTTTGACGTTGCCTTTACGGCCAATCATAGCGGGCCCCAACCGAATTTGGGCCAACCAGTTTGGGCCAAGGTTAACTTAGCCATCAGCGGCCCGCAAGTTCTGTGTTCATTGGGACATTTGTTAAATTAATATTTTAATTACTTTTTTTAACATTATTATATATGTATTGTAAGCTGTGATTCACCTAACGTATTAAATATATGTTTGCGGTCTACTTGAGAATACACTGTTAAAAATTTCCGTAAAATAATAATGCATTGACCGTATGTTTTACAGTGAATTTACCATTTTTCTAGAAAATTGTCGGAACACCGTTAATTTATAAAGATTCCATTCGACCGGTGATAAAAATATCATCGTTTAACAATTATTCATGAATCTGGTACAATGACTGTAATTTTACATCTATCGTAAACTCCATGGACCAATGAGAACGCTTTACTTCAAAATACCGGATTCTAGAATGGCAACCACAGAAAATTGTTTGTGTTTACACGGCGAGCCGAAGCCGAGACGACGGGAAGCTTCTTGCTAGACGCCTACGCCTTATTTGAATCTTGTATGGATTCGATAAAATCAGTGCGATCTTCGTGATTTAATGTAAGTTACTTTGTTGTTTTGATCATTATTATTTAGCTAGATTGATCAAATAATGGGGCTATGAAGCTTTGATGACTTTTTTTTCTTTAATGGTAACCTGGTTGTGTATTAGAAAACAATAGTTTGACGCGAGCTTGGAAATCGCGCCAAACTACTGTTTTCGCGATCGCGATACCGTGCTAGCATTTTTGGCAGTACTATCTGGGAAGTTTTGTATACTCACCATTAGATTTGAAAAGTGCTTGAATTATAACCATTCTTTTACTTAAGTGCAGCATTTTTTTAGCATAAAATGTTTAAAGACCATTTCAGAATTTTCTTGGGGGGGGGGGGGCTTTTCTTTGATGGCAATGGCATAACCAATGGTAGGGATCGGCGGGGCTGTAACTCCCCCCCCCCTTCCGAACGTGAAACGTTTACTGAATCATAGATACAAAAGAAGAAAAAAAACTTCGAATACGAAATCGCAAAAAAGAAGCAAATTTCCATCTTAGCAGGTATAATTTCAAGATACTATGAAAGTTTTCCGTTATAGGAGGTTTTGTTAAATGTAGCCTCTAAGACTGTTAAAACATTCTTTCTATATTGCACCACTGAAGAGTATAGGTGTGTTACAATAAAACTTGTGAAAACAAAACCTGTCTGTAACAGAATTCTTCTCAACCAAAAAAAAGTTCTGACGAAAAAGCATCATAAAATTATACCTACTAAGACGGCGAACTGTCTAAAATAGAGGTTTTAAACAGACCTTTACCGACTAATTATTTGCAGGGGTGCCACTTCATTTTTTTGCAAGGGGGGGGGGGGGGCAGGACTTTTCTTTGAGAGATGGGGTTTGAAATAGCACGTAGAGTTTGAAATTGGCTGGTGTAAACTGAACACGAAAGAGAATTTAGAGCCAAAACATTTATTTTTTAAAGCATTATTTCTCTTTGATACTTCAACGAAAATTTTAAAATTGAATTGATTTCTTATAAATATCCAAAACTAATATTTTTCTTCAGTACATATGTGTTGACAGAAAAATATTTTTTCAGCTAAGTAATTTAATGTACTTTCCAAACAAGCAGGTACGGGTTAGGATCCCTTAGAAATACCCCACGGAGGGCCTTCCCCCCGCCAGCCTAGATCCCTAGTGCAGATAATCGGCCGTAACAAATAACCATCGACTCCGCATTCAAAATAAAGTTTCTTAATATAATGCTGCTTGCTATGTAATACTAGATATGCAGGTAGGGCACTATTAAAGTTTCTTTGTTACATCAATTAATCCAAAATAATATCGAATCACCAGTTTAGTTGGTACAAAATATTCAATTTTTACACTAGAACTTCAAAAACAATTAAGATCTTATCTTCAAAACTTAACGAAGCAAGTTTATTACATACATTAAATTTAAATTAGTAATTTTATTCTCAAACAAAATTCAGCATTAACAGCAGGTTGCCGGTTCAAATCAATTACCCTTCTAAATTAATTTACTAACTGAGTTGAAGAGTTAAGGTATTTCAAGATTTTTTTTATTATGCTCAGGATTATACTTTTTCAATTAATTCATAAAATAACTTTAATGTTTTTTGAAAAATCCATGATTAAATAAAAGAAGTGGGCAAAAACTGACAATTGTAAGAAGGAGGATAAATATTTTTATTGGCGGCCAAAAATTTTTGCTGGCTACCAGATTTTATACAATTTGTAGAATCCCACTTACATATATTGATATCTCTAACACACATTGATAAACTTCTGTGTAAAAAAGAGATCTTTAGAATACAAACACGACATATGATTTACTTTGATAAACTTAACTATGAAAAGCAACATGAGTTAGTTACATGTAAAGTATTGATTCAGGCAATTAATTAAAATCAAAATTACCAAAATATGAAAATAATATATATTTCTTAGAATAACTTTTCTTATTGTGCTGCTCTTAAAAAAAAGAAGAAGAATAAAAAGCTTATAATTAACTAATAATATTTGAATTCCTTTTATTTCCAGAAAAGACAGCTACTGTATCAAACAAGTATTAAGGCATCACAGTACTACTACTATCCTTAGATAACACAGGCAGTTCCATAAACAAGCAACTTTTTGACAAAAAACTTTTAGTATCATTAGATAAGAGTTTTATGCTATTAAATTCTGTCACATTCTAATATGAATATGGGCATACCTTTACCTTAAGTAATTCAAAAACTACAAATAGCAATAATACCATAAAAAGGAAGCGAAATTAATAAATATCCATGTGATGAAATATTAGTTTTTTTTTTTAATTTTATCAGTTTTAAATTTATTTATTAACCGTAGAAAGAGATTAAAAAAAAACAACTACATGGAATAGATGATATGATACAAAAACGTATCTCAGTTTAGTCTTTTTGATTTCGAATCAAGCAATCGATTTGCAACAAAACAAATTTATTTTTCATAAACAAAATACTTTTGCGCCAAAATAATGATGCATCTTTATAGCTATCAACCCTCTGCCGCTTCAAGTTGCCATAATCTAACGAGATAACTAACCTGCGTTTGTCTTCAATGTAATAGACTCGTCCTGGACACTGGACAGGCGATCAAGCCGTTGTTATGTGTGGAATTTTCTAAAAAAGGAGGAAGTGGGATTGAATAGTGGAATATTTCCAAGTTCTTTTGTTTTATTTAATTTGGAAAAAATAGAAGATAGAGAAATTAAATTTTACTTTAGTCACAGGCTATTATAAATATTTTAATAAGTTCTGTTACTCAATTTATTTTACAATCTATGTGTTTTATATAAAAATGGATATCCTTTTTTGATTTGCGTATATATAGTTATTTTAATTCATTTTCATAAATATAAATATTCGCAGATAATTAAAATAATTTATACATAATTTTTAAAAAGTTAAAAGATTATATATACTTTTTAATGTTTCATATTTAAAACCTGTTTCAGAAGTTATTTTCAGAATTCTGCTTTCGCGTCCTTTCTCCATTCAGAGAGGTTTGGAGAGGAGGGGGGGGGGGGTAAAAAAGTATCTCAGGATCTATATTGAATTTCTGGAAGGAGGTGAAACACAAAACATAGAAACCAGACATGAAGATTTTTTTTAATTAGGTCCCCTTGCCCCTCAGTGTGGGTGGGTGTGTTTAGGCGGGGTGAAGGAGGCGCAAAAACGCATCTCAGGATCTCTAGTAGATTTGATGATTTTTTACACAAGATTTTTTACACGATTTTTCATTTAAGAGATTTTCTCGAGAACCCACAGGTAAGGTAAGGTAAATAGGTAAGTATATCTTTTCTACCTCTAGTTGTTTTGTTGTGTTCTGCATGCTCTGTAGTGTATTTATGTAGTAGTGTATTTATGTTGTTGTGTATTTATGTAGTAGTGTATTTATGTTGTTGTGTATTTATGTAGTAGTGTATTTATGTAGTAGTGTATTTATGTAATAGTGTATAAAGTGTATTCATGTATGTATTCATAGCTGATGATCTAGAGATTGTCTTTATAGAGCTCTCTCGTTCGAAGGCGTTGGTATAGCATCGCAACGTGCACTAATTCCCTGGTTTAACCCTTTAACGTTCATTGGTTTCCCCACGAAACCACAAAACTTTAATTACGAAACTCAAAAATGACAGCAGAATTTTATTAGAAATGTTTTTCATTTATTACACATGTGAAATATCGCTTTTTTATTATATAAAAATAAATTTGTTCATAATTTCCGGTGTCAATCATTTATTTGAACATCTTAACAATTGAAGTGCTTTATCCGTTAAAGGGTTAAAGTGGGGGGGGGGGCGCTCTCATGGGTTTCCGCCCGAAGCTTCTGGGGAATTCCTGTACGTTACCCAAGTGTCCCGCGGCAGTTTCCTCTATGCATAGGCTTTGCCATCTTACGAGACGACTTTCCTCATTCGCTTGGGGTAGGGGAGTGATATGCAGGTGACAGTGGCGTACCCAGAATTTAATTTCGGGAGGGGCTGACTTAAATTTCGATAATGTTCACAGACTTAGGAAAAGCGTTGGATTACGTTGTAAATTGTGTAGATGTCTTTTGACATCAGTGTGCTGAAACTGCGAATTTTCACGACATAGATGAAAATTTTATATATTTTGTGTCAACGATGTAAGAGTCATTCTAGAAGTTCCACAGCATGAGAATCATAAATTCATTTTTGAATACATTCTGTCTAGCCCCGTTTTCAGAAGAAAATGTATCGGAAAAGTAGGTAAAACACGTGAAAACCAAAAATGAATAATTGGTGAAAAAGAAATGTAAGCGCAATTTTTTTCATTATTGTAAATTATGATTTTTTGTTTTGTGAGCAATATTCTGATGAGCCATTTAAAAAAAATCAATTGGGTTTTGATTGCAAGTGTATTCTTTTTTGAAACTTTTTTAATTTTAATTTTAATTTAAATTCAAAATCCCACTCTATCCCGCAAAATCGTTGGTATATTCCTCTTCTGTAAGCATTTGAGGAGTGAAAACTTTCGGATTACCTGCATCCAGGTGCAAGTTTGGCAGTTAGTGGTGTTTCATTGAATACGTAAAAAAATATGCTTCTGCACTAACTTCATAAAAAATATATATACTTTTTAGTTTAAAAATAAATTTTCTATTTTGGAATTAAAAATGTTTAAGGTTAGTCACTGTGTGCTCTTGTGGAAGACACTAATCAACGCCTCAAATTAATTAAACTGCTTCTATTTTTGCCAAAATTATTTCTAGATGGAATTATTAATGGAAGCATTTCATACTCCATACAAGCATTTTATCTCTGTATTAAAATACAATTTTTTTAAATTTTATGATTTTAAGCTTCATCGTAGGTATTCAGCTATAAGTACACAAACTTTCAAGTCTGAAGGTTTTTATATTTTCTGAGAACCGGCTCTGTGACAGACAGACAACGTAGCGGGACGAATTGGTCTTCGTGAGATAAACGAAATCCTAAAAAGCGAGACCATTTAAAAATGGCTGTTTTATTTTCGAACCGTGCGGACTCTGTGAAAAAAAGAGCAAAAATTTCACAATTTCGACGTTAATTTAGGTCGCGCAGGTCAGGCAAATCTAACAGAAAAGAAGGGAGAAGAAATTCTGCGTTACATCGGGTCCCGTGGATTCGGATGATTAAAAAGGTGCAAATTTGCAATGTCCGCGTTATTTTGGGTCCTGGATACTCGAAAGATAAGGCCAAAATTTTACAATTTCTGAGTTACTTACAAGGGGACCGCCAAACATGATGAGAACAGATTTTGATGATTTTAAAGTATGTTGTAGGGATCATACCCCTAACTATTCAGGTCAAAGGTTTCCTTCAAATGGGCTTTAGTTTTCGAGAAAGTTTGGGTTAAAGTTCAGCATACGTTTCAAATACCCATTAGTCCACCATCTTGTACAAGGTCTCCGTGGTGCAGAGCCAGCTCTCGCGATTTGAGATCTGGAGATGAGGGTTCTGTCCTCTCATGGGACTTTTTACCTTTTTTAATAAGTTTTATATATTTGTCACGTTACAGATTTTATGCAGAATTATGAATTCTGCTTCTCTGAACTTTTTGATATTTTCCTAATAAATTCCATATACATTTTCGATTTTTTCGTGAAAATTTACAATTTATTTATTTATTTTTTTTTTTGTGCAGTTTTGAAATTAATATTTCTATTGACGAAATTACAAACTAATTTATGTCTAGATTTTTTTTTATTTATTTACCCTTTATATTTTAATAACTGTTCTAAAATAATACTTTTTTTAACTTTATGAAATTTTAAATGAAAATATATATTTTTTTATAATTTATACAAAATTTATTAAAAAAGGTAAAAATACATGTGGAGGACAGAACCCTCGTCTCCGGATCTCAAACCACTTGCGCTGGCTCTGCACCACGGAGACCTTGTTCAAGAACGCGAACTAATAGGTATTTGAAATGCATGCTGAACTTTAAACCGAAATTTCTCGAAAACTAAAGCCCATTTGAAGGAAACCTTTGACCTGAATAGTTAGGAGTATGAGCCCTACAACATACTTTAAAATCATCAAAATCTGTGCGCATCATGTTTGGCGGTCCCCTTGTTAGTGTTAAGTAGGCCGAAAAAAATTGAACAAAAGAAAGCGGAATAAATGAAAATTTTACTATTTCGACGCTATTTCGAGTCCCGTTACCACACGCACACACAGAACAGAATTTTACAATCTTTGGCGTTTTGTTGAGTCCCGAAAATCCGAAAATATCCGGGACCGAAAAAAAAATTAATTAAATTTTTTTTTTAAAAAAACGACAAATATATAATTTCTGCGTTATTTTGAGTACTGTAAACTTGAAAAAAAAGGCAAAATTTGTTTCCAGATATCTGTTTTCTAACATGCTGTAAAAGTTAATGGTGAAAATGGTCGTTTTACAACATGCTGTAAAAGTTAATGATGAAAATGTTCGGTTTTCGCCGTTTTTATAAGGTATTTTGCATTTTGCCATCGTATGAGATTTCGGAGACCCTAGTGCGAAACACGCGCATTATCTGTGTTCAAGTTGAAAAGTCGGTTGCACGTAACAGGAGGAAAAATTTGTGTTTTTCATTACAAATCATAATATTGGGCAAATTTTCGTAGCACTATAGCAACTACGATTTTATTAATTTTATTAATTAATTTATTTATTATGTTGTGTTTTTGAGTTCTGATTTACACATTAAAGAATCATGCACAATTAGCACGCATCACAATTTTGCCGTTTTCAAAAATAGAAAAAAAGACTTTTTGTAAATGAAATTCTTTGAAAATTTTTTCGTTACTGAAAACGGACTTGACAATAAAAAACAGATTTTAAGGAAAAACTTGTCGAATGTGTCAATCCAAAAACTTTCTTCTATCTCACACAGGTTTCGCATACACTGAAATAATCAGCACCGATTTATATCAAGGTCTAACTAAATCTAAAGTTTTATTAAATTCCATGCATTAGTTCTGGAGATATGACTATTGCTAAAATCCTGTAAATCCTGCAAACTGCACCATACCAGCGCCACCTGTTGGGAAATTTAGACCAAAATCTAATAAACAGCAACTTATGTCAACGTCTAACTGAATCTGAAGTTTGATGAAAATCCGTGCATTAGTTCTTGAAATATAGTTATCGTGTTAATATTGAAAAAAGTAGCATAGCAGTGCCACCTATTGGGCTATTTACACCAAAACGTAAGCAGCATCTTTTTATGTCAAGGTTTAACAGAATATGAAGTTTTATGAAATTTCGTGCATTCGTTCTTGAGATATAGCTATCTTAAAAATCCTGAAAAAAGTGGTATAGCAGTGCCACCTGTTGGGATATCTACACCAAAACGTAATCAGTGTCTATTTATGTCAAGGTCTAATTGAATCTAAAGTTTGATGAAAATGAGTGCATTTGTTCTTGAGATAGAGCTATTGCGAAAATTACGAAAAATTCTGCATAGCAGTGCCACCTGTTAGGCGATTTTCATACAAAACTGATCAGCACTAATTTATATCCGGGACTAACTGAATATAAAGATTTATTAAATTTCGTGCATTAGTTCTTGAGATATAGCGCCCACAAAATTTTTGTCACATACAGACAGAGTCACAGAGTCACAGATAGACATTTTCTAAAAACAGTCAAATCTTGTTCAGGACCTTCTAAAACGTATAAATCCGTCGAAAACTGGAAGTCGAAAATTTTCATGAATCCAATACTTTTTTATTGTAAAGATAGAAGAAAGTGAAAAGGGGCTGTTTGGGAGCGCTGCTACCCTAATGACTGTTTCAAGCTTAAATGATAAAGAAAAATGAAGCGTCACACATAGATTAGGAATCACTTTCCAAATTGAAAGAACATTGTTACGAAATGTTGATCTAAAGGGAAAAAACTGTCCCTGTCAGAAGCTTTTCGAATCTCACGGATAACTAAATTCCTAATTTTAGTACCCGCGGACAACTAATAAGAATCTTTTTAAAACATACGTACATTTGTACAATAATGGTCGAAGAATTTCCAATGTTATTAATATAAAATGCACTTTTTAATATAACAAAATTATAAATGATTATTTAATTAAAGGAAAATTAAAAGAAACTTGGAATCTGAATAATCTCTTTGGGCGTATGTCACTATACTTTTGATACTCTATAGAAATCCAGTGCATTTATCTTGTCGGAATCCAAGACGTAACACAAATATGAAAAAAAATGAGAAAATGTCAATGTGTTTGAGGATACGATATTGAGAAAATGGAAATTTTAAGGAATGTAAATTTGTGATTTGAA
The DNA here is from genome assembly GCA_963931845.1 of Maratus michaelseni. Taxonomy (NCBI): domain Eukaryota; kingdom Metazoa; phylum Arthropoda; class Arachnida; order Araneae; family Salticidae; genus Maratus; species Maratus michaelseni. Next base: position 32,281,766 of record OZ007599.1, read on the forward strand.
CATTATCAGTCCTTTCAGAAGCTATAGCAATTTTTATGCATGGCTAAATTAATATTTCCTTTATTTTTAAAATTCATTATTACTATTTTTTAAACATACATTTGAAAACGAACATATATGTAACTATATAATTTTTAAAGGGGGAATATTTTTTAATATTAACAAGAAAATTTCTTTATAATTTTGAGACTTTTTAAATGACTGGAATATCAAAATTTTCAAAAAAAATACTACTTTTTATCGCATTTTTAAATATTTTGTAGATAATTATGTTGAAGGAGTCTGAATATCATCAACAGATCAGGAAAAAAGTAAATAAATAAATAAAAGAAATAAATAAAAACCGTGGGCCTGTACATTTGCCGGATTTTAATGTTTATTGAAAAATTTGTGATTTTAATGTTTATTGTCTGAAAACCAAGTGGTCTCTCGCGTGACACAGTTTTTATAAATTTTCTAATTCAACCTTGCTTTCGTGCAGACAATATTAAGCTTCATGTTTTTTGATAAGCCTATATCATATCAATTTTTATTTGTATATATGTGAAAAATTGATTTACAATTATTATTACTATTATTATTATTATTATTATTATTATTATTTACTAGACATGATGGAGATGATAATTCGGGTTTTTAAGCCGATGAAAAGTTTAATGTAATGACTTTTTCTTTTTGGATAAATAGAAGTAGTTTCCATAATATTACAATATAACAAAAATAACGATCCTGCAGAAAATTTTTAATAAAAAACAACTTAATCAAAAGATAAGCTATGCAATACAATTTTTGAATAATTTTTAGATAATATATACTATTACCGTAAGTAATAATTACCGAAAATATTATAGATAAAATAAACAAGATTAATCAGTGCAGATCGAAAACTTAAATATATATATGTATTTTTTTTTATCGCTACAAAGTTTTTTGAAGATATGAGTTAATTTGGATGTTGCAAGACTAATTTCAGGTTCTTTTAGAAGTTTCTCTCTGTTTGTTCAGATGTTTGCTCAGATATTCACGACGGATTTAAAAATTGAAATGTCATTAGATCTTCTTTTGAAAACAAGTGAAAACTAACTCTCCTAAATAAATTGATGGCTATTGTCCGTTTATCTCTTTAAAAAAAGGAGAAAAAAAATGGAAAAAAAGAAAAATGTTTACTGCTCTTGCAAAATCAAAAGAAACGAATCATATCAAAACAAACCACAAAGGATATAACCTGCAAGCTTGCGTTTGCGATTGTTTGAATTAACAAACTCTTATAAGAATATCGAAATATCCAACGCACACCGGAAAATTTAAGTAGACATTTATAAATGAAAAAAAATCAGCTTTTAATACGGTGACTCTTTTGAAAGAAATTCCTTATATTAACGAGTGAGCGCCTATATGGCACTAAGTTCTCCTCGTAGAAATTTTAGAAAGGCTAAATCCATTTAGAACCTAAAGTACACTACTCAAAAAAATTAGGGAAGCAAGCAAAGAAAAGAAGAGAACCATGCGAGCCAGCCATGCATGGGTATAAAAAGGAGAGCATACGTGTATCAATGCGCAATACAGAAAAAAAGACGCAAAAAAATTTAAAGGGAGCTTTAATTCTTTGAAACGATGGAAAGAACATGAAAAGAGGGTTTAAGGCAACAATTTAGTTACATGTAAATGACAAAAAAAAGTATTGTTTAGTAATGAAGCAAGATATTTAATACCGCGTGTGGTCTCCTTGAATAGCTACACCTGTTTTTCATTGATGCGATGAGGTTATAGATTAGACTTTGAGAAATACTGTTCCACTCTTTAAGAATTGCAATCTCCAAGTCCCAGACAGTAAAAGAAAGCCTTGGTCTCACTGAAATGCATCGTCCGAGTGTATCCCAAACATGCTCGATCAGATTCAGGTCAAGAAAGCATGCTGGCCATTCCATACGCTGTATAGTTTGAGCTTCAGCGGTGTTCTCCACCAGATGAGCTGTATGCTGTCTGGCATTATCATGCATGAAAACAAAGGAATCACCATGGGTGAAGCATAAGGTACGACATGAGGTCTCAGTATATTATCTGCAAAACTTTGAACCGTCATCAACCCACCTTGTCTGTAATGGGATCTTTCACGAACGAATGTGGGGTTATTTCGAGTGCCCCTTTCTCGACACACCAAAACACGTCGAGTGTCACACTCCAGACTGAATAGGGATTCGTCTGTAAACAACATTTGACTCCAATCTGTTGCCTTCAATCTTGATGTTCAGCAGCCCACTTTCTTCGAGCCTCTCGGTGGCTTGAGGTCAACGGAACACAGAAAATTGGCCTACATGCATAGAGACTACCCTGATGAAGCATATTTCTCACTGTTTGGCTGGACACCCTTCGTCGTGTTGCCAAGAGCTACTGTCTTTGCAGCTGAGTAGCATTCCTTTTTTCTGTATCGACGAGCTATTAATAGGATATATCTGTCATGAGTTGCTGCGGTAGCACGTGGTCAACCTTGCCCTGGTCTACGTCTATCATTTCCTGTTTGTTGGAATCGATTCCACAGCCTTGCAAGGACATTTCTTGCAACTGCAACAGCGTTCTCTACACTTCGTTGTGTTTGCCGGAATTCAAGTCTCTCGCTAATACGCTAAGCTATGGATTTCGGTAAATAACGTTGTTGTGACATTTTCAAACCACCTTTTTTCAAAACAAAAGCTGAGCTATTCAATTTCACAACTCACGCACTGAAACAGACATTTCTGCGCTATCCCGATTTCATCACTTATCTAATTTTTTTGGTTTTTGACGACATGAACTTTGATTTGCATATAAAGTTTTATTTTTCAGTTTTCTGCTATGCTTTAAATTATGAATGTTTTAGTTTAAATTACTTTATGGTGTAACTATTTGTGTAATTTTGTTAAAACCGTGTGCTCCCCTAATTGTTTTGAGCAGTGCATAACTGTTTCTGCAAGTACCTGTTGAATTGTAAGAATAACAACTTTCTAATGATTCAATTCGTCACGAGAACAATTCAACAACATTGAATTCATTTTAAACAGTTCAATGCATAATCATATACAATAATATAAAAATGCATCTTCTAATTCAAAATTCACACCGTAAATTTTAAACCGAAATATATTAAATTTAAATTCTATTGCATTTACCTGCCTAAATTTTCAAATCTTTTTTAACATTCTTAAAAGTCGTCATCTTTCGCAATGATGATTACAATTAACCCTTTCCGGCACAGTGGTCCCACTCCGGGCACACTTAATTTTAATTCCAAACTTGTATACGGCACCAAGAAAATTTTAATAAAATTTCGTTTCTATAATGAAAGCTTAAAATAAGGAGTTCATATTTTCTAAAAAAAGTCGTTTGTAAATTCCGGTGTCAGTCAGCAAATTCCCATTTTACGAACAGATTTTGTCTGTGCCGGAAAGGGTTAATATAATAATAGAAGAATATACTAATAAATATTTAGTTATAGAGTTGTGCATATCGACTTATTTTGAGGATTCGAGTTTGACTCACCTGATTAAGTACGGTTGGTTGGTTGGAAAGAAATTCAAATTACCATTTATGGTGGAGCAATATTTATTGCAATTAATAAAAACTAGCAAATATATACTTTTTAATCAGCAATAACTTTTCGCACATTTACGATAAATAAATCCAATATAGATCATGTGACTAGATAAATTTTTACACAATTAGAACTCGTAGATCATGTGCTTCTAAAACAGTGATTTGCAAATAAAGGTCGATAGGAAGGATTCTTGTGAGCCAGCATTCCAGATCTAAGGAAATTCAAGTCTATTTAGGGATTTCTTTCATTTTTCTAGGGAATTTTCAGAAAACGGACAATACTTTTCCAAAATCGAGGGAAAAGAGGAATTTTTGTTGGTCTTCTGTATTTTTCTGAGTATGAACGTGAGAAAGTGATTAATGTAAAGTGTGTGATGAATGCACATGGAAGAAGGGCGTAAAAGGATGGGAGAAATTGTCTTCAAGCAATTATTTGGTTAACGGAGGGGGGAGGGGAGTTTCCGAAATAGTAATCTCTCACCTCCCTTTTTTTTTTCTCGGATTCCCATATGGCTAATAAATGATCACCATCGGACCTACAGTTGGCAGTTGCTCCAGCTAAGATCACTGCTTATTTTGTCATCCAGCCTCTTAGAATTAGAATAGAAAAATCATTTGCAGATTTCATCATCTCGATTGGAATCACTAGAAACTTTTTAAAGTGAAACTCTTAAGGTCCTTCATTTGCAGAAAATGGAAGAAGAGGGGCGGGAGTTAGATCTGATTTTCCTTTCTTCCTGGAGTATTTTCAAGTGAAACCAAACAAATCATCCATCTGATTTCTTTTTGTTTGAAAACCCCGTATTACGTGCATAGGGAGAATTCATTATAATTATACCCTTAATGAAGTATAGTACTATGTATAATGCATGTAAAATAGAAGAATGTTAGATGAAAGATATGTTAAAAAATCAAACATCCTGATTCCATAAAGAAATTTTATTCTATAGCTTTTAACTATTAGTCATAACAATATCGAGGTAAAAGAGGAATTTTTGCTAAGCATTTCTCACAAATTATGCAAATTTTTATTTTATTCCAGTTTTTTCCCCCTTCTACAAGTATTTTTATTGTTATTATTCTCATCGCAAATAATTTTAAAAGAGGTTTACAGCAGTCAATTACTATCTGAGAATAATAAAGTGCGATGTCTGGATATCCATGCCTTTTAACATAATTTGCTGATTTTGTTTTATCGGAAATTACTCTTTAGTGAACAATAAATTTCCTAAAATATCAAACAATTAGTATTAGTTTACGCATTATACGCCAGAAATCTATTAATATGTTTTTGTTGCATCTGCACTCCGCTTTCACTGTTTTTATATTTAAACACCGCCTATCGTCATTATGATATGTATTATGTATTCGTTCAGAATAAAAACATCAGTGCAAAAAATCTAGTAATATAAAGGGGGCGGAGCATCGTCTGCGCGGTACGATTTGAATACTGATTTAAATTGTATTAATATTATTTGAGACAAATATCTTATTTTTTTTATAATGCAAAAAGCCCTTTTCTTAAAAATCATAATACCGTATTTCATTAATTTAAAATATGTTATAGGGGTACTAATGAATTATTATTTGGTAGATTTTTACAATTTCTTTCAGTGAAAAATGGCATAAAAACGATGATATATTCTTAAAAAGTTAAAAACATACCCATACTTCATACTGTGAAAACATTTTTTTTTTTTTTTTTTTTTTTTTTTAAACATCTGTATTTAGCTTCAAGTTGTGCGATGGGTATCACACGTAAATATTTGCAAAAACATGTATAAAATACTAAACAGAGAATAATAAATTGATTTAAGGCGGAGCTACCCATTATTTTGATTTTCTCCCTATAAACCTTGCCTTTTTATCTGTTTATGTATTTTTACCAATAAATTTGTAAACATTTAAGTGAACATGCGCCTTATATCACACGGCTATCTTGATAAAACTGATTTTATATTCCATTTACAAGACCATAACCAGTCCACAAAGTCATAGGGGGTTTTGGATTTTTTAGATGAGGATAATTCACAGCTTTTTTCCCCTGTGTTTGAGGATATGTAAACATAGACAGAAGTAGAAAACAAGTCCCCACTGTCATAAAACTTTTGATTATAAAGTTTTAAAATTCTTTAAATGAAATAGATGATGTTATTCGTATTGCAATAACATCAATATAATAAAGTCTAGAGGGGGCTCAAGAAGTTGTTAGGAGGAGCTCAGCCCATCCTGCCCCCGTATGGATACGGTCCTGTCGACCTAGCGACAGAGAAGCATCCCAAAATGCTCATTGCACATGCAAAGATTAGCTGAAATCGTCTTAAACATTTGCTTTTGCATTTTAAATGTACCTTGATATTTATGTAATTCCAAAAAGAATTATACATTTTCAAACTTAGTACTATATTGTACAAACTATAATCATCTTATAATGATATGAGCAAAAGCGTTTTGTTCATGATTTGAAAAATGTATATCAAGATGCAAAATTTTTGGTATCGAAAAGTAGTATAAGCCCCTTAAGGAGAAAAGAATTTAAAAACCGACATATTTTGCGTAGCAGTTCTACATTATATTAAAACAAAACATATTGATATAAAATTCAAGGGACCGTGTTTTAGTAAAACAATGCAAAGGATATCGAATTTGTTTAAAAAGGGCACGTCTAAGACAAGGTCACGGTTAAAACGAGCAATTTGCACGTTAAATATAGTTCATTATATAAACTACATTACAATTTGCACACATTTCTCACGAGTTACAGAAGCAGGACCGCGGATAAAACGACCAACACATTTCAATATACGTTCATTTCAATATAATTTTCTGCAAAAATTACGGTAGAATCACGAAAGAAATCCCTTTCATATCGAACATTGTTCTCTTTCAGCGATAATATTTCTGCATTACAAGTGTCCGCCAAAATGTAATAATTTTTAAGTTTTACCAAACAGAATTCTAACCTTTATAGAACCCCCCCCCCCCCTCCGCATGCACACACACCCAGCCAATAAAAAAAATGCAAAAGAATGACCCGAGGTTTTGAAAAAACGGAAGAAAGAAGAGAGAGAGATTAGAACGTTTCAAATACCGTCACATTGTATTACATACGACTGAACAATGGAAAGAAAGAAGCATAGAAGAAAACTTTTATTTGTTTCTTTCTTTCAATCCGGACACGGGGCCATATTAACCAGCTATTTCACGTTCTGTTATTGCATTGTTAAAATGAAAATGGTATATGAAATCAATAGCTCACAAATTGCAGTCACGATTGCAATGATAGGCAAGTTTTTCCGGGGAAAAGGAAAGTGATCAAGTGCATTACCGTACATCGTTCTTGTTACTAGGGAATTACTAGTTCTGTAGAGGCTTGTCTTCCGTACTATGATTTTGTCTGAAGAAAATGACACTCACAAAGCTAAGACTGAATATTTTATCTTAACTTTCTCATAGCATTGGAGTAACAAGTGCAATTAATAGTATTAATTAGTTTAATTATGCGTATGCGTGTGTGTTTTATAGATTTTTTATTATCTTCAAGGGACACGAGTCACGTTTAACCCTTTATATCCTGAATTAATTTTCCAGCTACTTTTTAGATGCTCAGAATCCTCGATTATTCCCACCAGTTGTTTTTTTTTTTTTTGTAAAATTTTCCTTATCTAATCATAGCATTTTTGCGATTCAATTAGGTGAAAATTTCTCATTTGAAAAACCGGTGGTAACAGATTAAAAATTCTGTAAAAGACGCTCGTCGCGAAGGGGTTAAAGTGGTACTTATAAGTACCGTTAGGATAAAAAGGAGATGGGGACTTTTACAATTCATTTGCTTGTTGGATTAAGCGAGTTCGACTATAATTCCTTTTATAATCCAAAATTGTAAACTTTCATACCATAATTATTTGATTATGTTTCTTTAAATCATTTTACACTAAATTTTAGTGTTTGTTACAATAGGCTAAATTTTGCTCTCTTGTAAATGGTACACCCGAATTGTGTTCCATTAAAAATATTTAAAAAAAAAAAAAGAAAAAAATTACTATCAATTCAGGGTGGTAGTCCTGGAAACGCCCTCAACAGAATATTAGTTGAAAGAATGATTGCAATTCAAAAAGTGGAATGTGAAAATGGAATGCGGTGTAACAGAACAATGCATGTAAATAATAAAGTTAACAAAATATTAATTCTTATATAATTAAAGTATCTACTGACAGATCCTCACACAGCCTTAGTTTGTACCACTTACTGCTCTGATTTTAAGCAGTTTTCATTTCAAGATGAATTATTTATTTTTAATTCAATGCTTTGTAACAAAGGAAGATCCTATATTTGGGGTACGAGCAAGTTGACAGTGCAGAATATATTGTGAATATTATACATCTGCGACAAGAAGAAGCGCACTGAGTACTTTGATAAAATACCTCTTGATGTCTGATTTTTTTTATGCAAAACGGTGGACTGATTTAAGTTAAAATGTTCCACTAGTCTGATAGATATATATTAATTTTATATAAATATATATCTATTCGCCTAAGAATTCTAAACGAAATTTGGGAGATAGAAAATATGTGTTGTAGAAAGTCTGCAAACCTATTGATGAAAAGGTCGCTTTCATTTTCCGCTCTGTTATAATTGCAATAATTACATTAAGATTGTAGTTTTTAGCGTGCAATATGTATTTTTTTAACTTCTTAAAATACAGTAACAATTTTTGTGAATGTCAACCCTTCAGAAAAATTTACCTAAAATACATATCAGGCATCACAGATAAATATTTAAAATAACAAACAAACAAAAAAACTTGAAAAAGTAAATATTTTAAATAAATACCAAGAGAATATAAATATTAGAGGTTGTTTGTAATCAATCAGAATCGAATTATTTTTTCTACGCTCCTTTAGCAACAATTTATTACAATATCACTTTTTATTATTAAGTTTGCTAGATATTTTATAAGAAATTTAAATCTTATAAGAAATTTTAACGTTTACTAAATGAAAATTTATGTATATAAAAATTCGTCATCCACTTGCACAAAATTGTAAAGAAAGGTTTAAACAACCCTATAATTTTGAATTTTGCTTTGTAAGAAATTAAATATAATTTTCTTTGTTAATGTTAAGTTATAAATATATGCACATTTCCTCAAAAAAATCTCTACTTACAAGTTAACTTACACATAAGTTAACCGTATAAGATTATTACTACTATTATTGTAAATAATAAATTATTAATTAAGTAAATAGTGCCTAATTAAGATAACCTACTATTGAAACTAAACTTCTATTCTTTCAATAACAAATTAAAGTTCTTTTATAAAAGTCTGAAATTCAAAAGCATTTAAAAAAAAATAAACAAGCATCAAATCAAAAATTACATAAGATTATTGACTTTTTATCTCATCTAAAAATCAATACCATAGAAATCTTTACTTTTTGTTATATTTTAATACTGACTCTACATTATTTCTTTTGAATACAAATCTAGAGGAATAATTGTAGATTTGCTTATTAATTTTCTATTTGACAATATCTAGAAATTTTTAAATAGGGAATGTTTCTAAAGAAAATTTTCTATAGCAATCTCTATAGATTAAAAAAGAAAAAATCAAACGAATTTTTTCTTTTTAAATAACTATTGATTCCTACAGAATTTTTTTATATTGTTACTTATTTTCTTATTTTCCATGCAAATTTCACAGTAGGATGGCTCGTTCACATGCATTTCCCACAAACTCTACAAATGGGCGATCCTTCAGAAATTTCCGTTCACTTCGATAAACATTACAAACTTCGATAGATATGCTGAATGTCGAAAGATATCTTCAAATGTCCTAAAAATGATATTGTTTTTATGTACGTCGGTATATATCCCTGAACGTAGTAAAAATAATATAAGTTTTATGACTTTGGCAAGTGTGAATCAGATAATCAAAATAAGGCATTCAAAAACTAAGATTCTTAAAAACGGCAAACTTATTATTGTTATTTTTAAAGAAAAAAATGTTCTGTATTAGAATGTTATAAGCAATGTAAACAACTATTTTAAATGCTTTCTTTTAAAAAGTAATTATAAAATATATCAGTGAATACTGGCAGATGTTCTAAATCTGATGTACGACATTCAGCGACATGTAGAATATTGGTAGAACATTAGAGGATATCTCTGCACTACCTGGGAATAACAAAATTTATGTTCAATCTAAAAATTATTTATTTTCGCCAAAAGCATCGTATTCTGTTTGTTTTAACAATCTAATGAACGCCAAGTGTGTAAAAAAGGCTCCCCTGACTTTTCTTATACTGTCTTCTAAGATTTTCGTTCATCATAGAGAGCCTAGATTCGATGAGGCGGAATGTTAGTTTTATCTAATAGTACAGTTAAGAATCAAAACTATCAATCACATATTCAAAATGAACAAGAACGAAAAACCATGCGTCAAGCATAGATTATGTAACACTTTCCAACGCTTCCAAAATAATTTTACAAATCATACCGTTTAATAAGCTAAAAGATAACATCTAAGTAATCCGAATACTTTTATTCAGCCCTGTATAGGATCTATAGATTTGTATATATACTACATAGGATGTTAAATTTTAGTTCAGTTAGGAAACGCGTAGCACAGTTTAAAATTCTCCGTCTGGAGTTAAATAATACGGTAATGTGTTCGCGAACTTTTGTGCTTCCCTGTATAGGATATACAGAATTTATACACACCACATAATAAACAAAAAGCGAGTTAAAATTAAAATCGCGATCAGTAACTTAAAACGCACTTCCAGGAATTATTGTTAACTTACAGTAGAGAATTCTTTTGTGTGTCCCTGTAAATGAACGATGACTGCTGTACACACACTATTCTGTAGTAAGCCTCTTGAAATACACCTTAGTGATATATATAAATTTCAATGCGTTTAAAATAGGGAAACATTATTTAAATAAACCGCAGACGATTTTTCTCCATAGACGTAATGTAACGGAATTCTTTTGACTGTCCCTGTAAAGTAACTATAAGTGCTATGCACACCCTATTCCATATTAAGCTTCTTCTAATGCACCTTAGTGATATATATAAATTTCAATGCGTTTAAAATAGTGAAACATTATTTAAATAAACCGTGAATGATTTTTCCCCATAGACCGCAATGTAACGGAATTCTTTTGATTGTCCCTGTAAAAAAACTATAAGTGCTACACACTTCCGTTGAAATAGGGAACATGCTATAGATAACGACTATAACATATAAAAATTGCAGAGCAATCCGAGCATATTTACGGGAGTTAGAGCACGGACAGACGGCAGACGGCAGACGGCCAGACGGCAGACGGCCATACGGCCAGACAAACCGAAGCCATAAACACTTTTCAACTAGGTTGGAAAGTGTTAAAAATGAAAAACATTTAATTCGTAACATTTCTGGAATTCCGTACAGTTTTGCCCATGAGTTCAGAATCACCTTGCATCAAAAGCTCTTTAATGTCCAGACCAGAACTTCTCACACACTGTAAAAATATGTCCTGAAATTAACAGGTGTTATTCTGTGAATTTTCCTTTTTTTACCTGAAAAATTCCGTTTTGGGAGAAAAGTGTAACTTTTCCTGGAATTAACGGAAGTTTTCAATTTACTGCTAGAGATATAACTGAAAGTTTCCGTAAGCGGCAGTAAAGTCTTGGATAACGGAACTTTTCCGGCAAGACACGTTCTGTTCCGACGCTGATTGGAGGATATATTAGTTTGTCAGTCTGTGTCCTGTGTCAACACACCCTATGATCAAAGCCTCCTCCGGAAGAGGCAATATGGCCGATACGGCAGTCCGAAGTAACTTCACCTGCCCAGTAGCACGTGCTTTTTAGAATTTACAATTGTAATAATACGTACAACTTTGGATATAGACATATTTTCAGAATAAAAGTAAGTTTTATCTTTGTTTTTTATATCATTGTTTTAATAATATTATATGTATAATTTCTTTATATGTTTGTAAGATATAAATTTAGTTTTTAAACCACGTGTATATTAAGACAATAGCTTTCAATCATTTGCCTAGAATAAATATTTTGTTTTAAGTCATAAAAAAAGGGATGATTTTGCATTTTATCTCATTATTAATTTACTTCAACTCACTATTTCCTCACCGGACTTTGTTATTAAGTTATGTGTAATATGTGTCTAAAGATAATCTTTATTCATGCAGATTTAAAAAAGAAAAAAGATCCCCGTTCTTTAGCTATGCTTTATTTCGTTATTATATATTTTTCAAAATTACAGCTTATGCGTTTGTATTCGAATATACTTTTTAAATCATATAATTATTTTACTTTCTAACAGTTTCTAATCATTTACTATAAGTAACCTGGATGCACTGTTTTATTAATTTATAAAATATTTCAAGAGTATGTTTATATTATCACAGTATTAACTAGCAGCAGTTCGTATATTGCTTTTGTCATTTTTTTTTTTTTTTAACTCTTAATTTTAAAGTTGCTTTTATGGGAGCAAATTATATTATTACTATTTATTCTCTTTATGATTAGAGAATGCTGATAGTTGTTTGATCTTGTAAGTGTTATTTTTTTTCTTTTTTCACGTTTATTTTTCAATAGCACCTAGCGATATTTATAGAGTTATAGGTTGACTTGTAAAATTATTGTAGCATAATTTTTTTTTTATATAAAAATAGTTTCGATATGAACAATTTGAGTACAATAAGGCCTCGTTATTAATTATTTATATTTGATGGTTTAAATACCAGAAAGTGTTTACATCCGCGTAAGGGTGTCGGATAACGACTACATTGAATAAACAAAAACTGTAAATAGATAAAGAAAATAATTTATAACATATATAAATATATACATATGATTTAAAATAGCAAGTAATTTCGAATACAAACTAACGGATAAACGAATTAAAAGCTAGAAAATAAGTAAAAATTTCCTTTTAGGATTTACTGAAATAGATTTTCTCTATCTCTAGGCAAATGAGTCCAATTTTTGTCTTTTTAAAATGAGATTTCTATCTTACATATGTATAACAGAATTGATTATACATACTAATGATATTAAAACAACGATATAAATAAATAAGAGATAACACTTAGTGCCCCAAGTCTTTAAAATATGTCTCAGTATGAAATAAGAAAAAAAAAATACATAAACAGTGAGGTGGGGGGGGGGGGGTAAAAATTAAAAAAATATATTAATAACAAGTGCTAAAAATTGCAAATTTTAGCATACTTTATGGAAAAATTACAATATTGTTATAATTAAGCTTAAGATTTTTTCTAAAAATAGTTTTTCATATAAATATATTTAATTCCTTAATACAGACTTTTTTTTTCTGTCTAAATTAAATCACATTTATTGTCTTTTATAAAATTTTGTATATTAAGTATAAGTATCCTAATAATATCTCTTAAGAAATTAACATTTTTAACTTCTGTTTTCTGTGTGCAATTCTTACAGAATGTCTCTTTTCTTTTTGTTGTCAAAATATTTCTAAAATATACATTTAATTTTTTTTCTGAAGTTTTAAAATATTACTTGGTTTTGCTAGGATTTTAATACATAAAATTATAAATAAAGTATATATTTCAGAAATATTTTGACCACTACAAAAGAGACATCCTTTCAGAAGAGTACAAAGAAAAAAAAAAAGTTAAAAATATTTAATTCCTAATAATAAAAATACAAAAAACAAGAAAAAAAAACAGTTATAACCGCCACAGATAAGTTTAACATAAGTATGGGGAATTTGAGATCTCACTTTCCCCTTTATGGAAGAAATATCGAACAGATAATAAAAACTAAAACTATCAGCTTGTAAAACGGAAAATAACCGTCCTGAAAACTGAAAATGTCAGTTTCTAAAACAAAACATTTCAGTTCCTAAAACGGAACTTTTCAATTTCTAAAACAGAACTTTTCAGTTTCGAAAACGGAACTTCTCAGTTTTGAAAACGGAAAAAAACCACAAAAGTGAATTTCTGTGAAAAAACGGAAAAGTTACGGCAACTCTGCTGCCAGTACCTTTTCCGTTTTTTTACAGGAGTTTGTTTTTACAGTGCAGAGTGAGAATTTCTTGATTACAATTGGCGCACAGTTACGGTTCTAATAAAAGATTTACAAGCAGGTCGCCATCCCTCAGTGTCGAAGTCAGGAAAGACACTCGGGAACAGAGTAATGAGAGCTGAATTGAGCTTTGAGTTTTTATCTGTAATATGTGGGTCGCATGCTACATTTTAAAATAGCGTACCTCCAGAAAAGTAGAGTGTGACTAATTTTTCATTTTTTATAAGCAAAGTTCCTTTATTTAGCAAGTACAGAACCATCTATCAGTACAAGAAATATTTTTTTGCTGTTAGTGAATAAAATATCACTGCGTCACGGATATTCAGTGCAATGCCATGTCATTCTAACCAGAGGTAGTTAAATTACAGTGGTTTGAAATCGCAATTGTATATATTATTTCTGCTATCAACATATCTTTCTCTAAGAAAATACAAAATGCAGAATGATGAATGACATGCCATATGACAAGATTCTGAACAGGCTGCTGACATAGTACTCTTACATTTTTTTTTAAACATGTTTTTCGATTAAAAATTGCTGTTAATTAAAAATTAAATCGATATTGTTTTCAAAATGAAATGAAAGGTTTTCTCAAATCAGTGTTGCCACAAAAATAAAATACTGCATTATCGGATGACGTCATCCTCTAATGCAATTAAAATACCATTGTTGCTTTATTTCTTGTGCGTACTATAAAAAATATATCTAGCAACCGGGTTTTTATTTAAATTTACGCGTGCGTCACCTATTGTTGATTTGTTTTCTTTGTTTTATCATGGCTGTGTATATGCGTACTGTATCGGAGCACCAGTAGATTACGTAATTTAAGAATTATCTTCCAATTAGATATACATTTCATTAGAATTTTAAAAAAATGTAAGTATTTATTTTTTAATATTTCATTAAGCTGTTAATACGCCAGCGAAGTCTGATGTCACGTAAATGGCTGTCGGACCATAAAGCTTGGACATCCTGTGTTTAAGTTCCCATAGGCTTGCAAAAAAGTGGTGTACCAAATATTGATTTATGTATTTAAGTCATCTGGAACAGTTTTGCAAAATCTGAGGAAATGCTTTCATATGAATTCACTAAACGTCTCATTCAAGGTTTCAATTTTTTCATAATTCGGTTTTATTTTTCAGTATTGGTGTCTTGGCAACCTAGAGAAATTACCTTCGCGAGAGAAGAAAATTTGGCAACAAATTTTCTGGCAATCTATTCCCATTTTCTGATACACAAGCAATCATCATGTATATGATTTCTGTTGCCAATATCCCTTTTTCTATTCACATACAAAACATACAATGATGAATGAGGTATCATTCGAAAAGTTTTTGAACAAGTTTCTGTTATAGTACACTCACATTTCATTAAAACGCGTTGTTTTTTTTGTTTTTTTTTAAAATCAGTTAATTAAAAATTAGTGCAAAAACGTACCAGGAAATCATCTCAAAGACTGTAATGCCAAAGCTTCGCACGGGTCCTTCTGGTTTTAATTAAATTAATCTGTATATTACTATCTACAAAAACAACTTTTCAAAAGTAAAAAAAAAGCCAAGCGTAAAAAAAAAAAAAAAGTTGTGGCTAAAAAATGGTGTGATATCAAATTTCCAAGCTATTATATTACTTTTTAAACTTTTTTCCATTAAATAAGTTATCATATATATAAGTCGAGTGCCTACGTATATGTTAATAGAAATCGTTTTCTCCTGTACTAAATACATCCTAACGAGTTTCTGAAAATTCAATTTTTTTCAAATTATGCATGATGGGCTTGGCGGCCATCTTTGCATATTATTCACAAAATTCTAAGCATCCAAATCCGTAGTTAAAATCCGAAGTTCAAAATTGTTATTTAAGCAAATATTTTAAGCGTTTCATTTATAGATTTGTATGATCTGAAAATTGTGTCTTAAGATAATGATGACTTATCTTAAAGATTCATCTTATGATTTATTTTTTACAGTAATTAATAATTTCAAACTAGTAAAAATCAATTTCTCAAAATATCAGTCTTATCTAATTTATCTGTCCGTAGTTAAAATCTGAAGTTCGAAATTGTTATAAACATATTACATTGCAAACATATTACGCTTTTACTTTAGAAATTTGGGTGCTTAGAAATTTGGGTGCTTTTGCGTTGCCCTGTGCATGTTTGGAATTTCTTAGCAATTTCTTAGATTTACCTTATTTTATTCAATTAAACATTGTACTGTTACAATAAATTTAAATGGAATCTTCACTTCTAAAACAAAAATAATTTAACAACTGGATTTCATTAATTTATAGGAAAACTAGCAAGCTACGCCCGCTGCGCCCACTGCGCTGGTCGGCTTCTACAAATGAACCCTGAATCAAACGAAATATATCGTTTAATTTGACCTTGTATTTGAAAGCAATCTGTATATTTACGTGGAATATCCTTCCACATTACTGAAAAATGACGCGATTGCGCTATTATATTTTCTAATGTGCAGTCAAAATTTTAGCTGTTAAGGACAAACTCTTTTATTTGGTCATTTACAGTTAGGGTTTGCTAAACAATGATAAAACTATATGCAATATACTAAAACCATCACTAAAAATTATCGAAATAACAATGCAAACAAATTAACTAACAAAATCCATTCAGAAGAAGTTTTTATAAAGGCTAATCTTTGATAATCTGATTATTGAACTTTTCCATAATTCTAAAACAACAAAACGATATAAAATATACTAAAACAATCCTTACAAATTATTTACTTAACAATGCAAGTCGCAAAAAATACGCCCAGTAAAAACTATCAAAAGGCTAATATTTCGGAATCGGGTTCACTTGACTATATAACCTTCACACATAACTGTTGGACTAAGCAACGTAGGACAATATATAGTACATTAACACCATTTCTGAAACAGCATCTAACTAACAATACAATTCTCATCAAAATCCGTTCAGTAGAACTTTTTTAGAAGGCTAATCTTTCATAATCGGAATCAAATATTGAAAAGGCTAATATTTGATAAAAAAAATGGTCACCCGATTTTCGAATTTCCCCCTATAATTCTAGAACTAAGCAACGTTATATAATAAAACGTTCCCTAGAAAATTATTTAACAGTATAGGTTCCATCGAAATACATTCGGCAAAATCTTTTAAAAAGGCTAATCTTTCATAATCGGATTGATCTGATTATAGAACTTCCCAGAATAATTATATAACTAAGCTACGTAGAACGATATGTTATACATTAAAACCTTCCCTTAAAAATTATCTTAGTTTAAGTTCTACGAAAATGCATTCAGCAGAACTCGAGTTATAAGCAGCCGGAACGAAATTTCATATATGTAGAAGTAAATAGAAGTATATTGCCATTAATATAGTTTGCATTTGAATAAAAAAAGGTACTTTTCGGTTAGCCGGGCACCAGTGATATATGAACACACACACACACACACACACACACACACACACACACACACACACACACACACACACATATATATATATATATATATATATATATATATATATATATATATGTATATACATGTATTTGTGTAGATATATGTGTATATATGTGTGTGTATATATATATATATATATATATCACTGGCGCCCGGCTAACCAAAAAGTACCAAAAAAAAAAAATACTGCGAAAACGCAGTCGTACACTTGAAAAAAAAAACACCTTTTGGCCTAAAATCTCTCATCAAAACTGTTTTTCTTTTTTTTCTTTTCTTTCTTTTTAAAAAAAAATAAAATTAGTAACAGTTTTTTCTTTTATTTTTCCAGATGTATAGCCATTTCAATTCTTTCTGCAACAAAAAAAAGACACTTTTTGGCTTAAAATCAAATTGTTTGGGGTCAAAAGTAAAATCAAAATCGCCAAAAACAAAAGATAAATCGCCAAATTTGTTTCAATAGAAATCTTGCCCCTTGAATAATGTTTTAAGCATTATGAACATTTCTAATCATGTTTAAATTAAATATTTTCGTTTTATAATATTCTCTCATCAAAACTCTTTTTTTTTCTTTCTTTCTTTCTTTTTTTTTTTTTTTAAATAAAATTAGTAACAGTTTTTCTTTTATTTTTCGAGATGTATAGCCTTTTCATTTCTTTCTGCAACAGTAATGATCGCCAAAAAATTAGCAATGGTAACCTTTTCGGCCAAAATAACAGAACTTTCTATCATAATTCGATAGCTATTATACGTAGAACGTTGTGTTACATACTAAAACCTTCCCTGAAAAATTATCTCTCGAACAGTGCAAGTTCCATCAAATTCCATTCAGCAGATCTCGAGTTATAAAGGAACGGAACGAAATTTCCGTTTGTGTTTTATATATATAGCGAGGCTAACGAAAAAGACAGGCTACCGCGGTGCGTTCCACTTATCTTTTTTTTACAGACCGCTAGAGTGACGTGATGCTCTTTTCGTACACCTGCATTGGTGGATTCGAGCCTCACGTGAATCCCGCGGTCTGTAAAAAAAGATACGCGTAAAGCACCGCGGTAGCCTTTCTTTTTCGCTAGCCTCGTATATATAGTAGATGACGTGAAAGGTATTCCTGCGAACGAAATGCCTGTCCTTTACCGTGTTTTTTTATTTTTAGAAATAAATGAATCACATTTAATTCATTTCAAAATTTTTGTTTACGTTTGGAAAGAAATTTTAAATGGCGATAACTCTTAATGTATACATTTTAGAAGGTACATTTTCCCTCAAAAACTAATTTATTTTTAAAGATCTTTCTAAAAACGTAAATTATATATTTAAAATATTTTTAAAGCATACACACTACGTCTGATTACTTTATTTTACAATATTTAAAAGAACACGCATTTTATCAGACAATTAAATACACTAAACAAACATGAGTGAAAAATTGACCTGGGCCTGGACTCGAACCTGGGACCTCATGCGTACCATGCCGACGCTCTGCGACTGAGCTACCCAGATCCATATTCGTAACCGGCAATTTCTCATACTTATTCATGTTAGAAACAATCATCTGCCACAGTTTGCAGTCATATTTAATTATTTGATAAAATATGTGTTCTTATAATTGTGAAGTTTTATTTAAAAAATATATATATATCTTCAGAAGAAAATGGCTGACTTGCAGATGAAATTTGATGTGGTTATATTATAACCTGTAACTGATTTGTGCTATTTTAATACTGATGGTACATGGTCGTTGGCGGGTTTTATCTCTGTTTTGGCATAATTTTTTAATCGCCAAGTTAATTAACAGTTTTTTGCTAATTAAGGATAGAAAATAATATTTTTTTTACACTGAATTTTATAAAAGCACATAGATTACCTAATTACTTGTCCAAAAATGCAATCCTTTTTTCATTCTGCCGAATATTAAGGTCTGTAGGTTGTTTGAAAAAAAAAGTTTGACGAAGAAAAAAGTGATCATTTTAAGTAACTCGACGTTTTTAAAAAAAATCTATATCTCTGTTTATAAATCACTTATGAAGATGAGTTTGGTCTTAAATTGAAGAAATTCTTCATTAGATTCTTCTAGTTTTCGTTTTTTATTTCGGCGACGCTTGGTTTATTATATATCTGATATTTT
Source organism: Maratus michaelseni (assembly GCA_963931845.1). Lineage (NCBI taxonomy): Eukaryota > Metazoa > Arthropoda > Arachnida > Araneae > Salticidae > Maratus > Maratus michaelseni. The sequence goes on from OZ007599.1 coordinate 32,300,986, forward strand.
AATCTGGCATGTTTTGTCGATTTAACATTGCGAAGTTGATTCCTGTAAATAAGCAGTAGCGGTCTAGTTCAGTTCTTGGCGTTGTTTGTGTGGCGTTTTTTTTTTTAAAGCTTGGCTTGGCAGAGCGACCGCCCTGCTTGATATATTATCAAGATATAAATTAATGTTTCCTGTATAAAATAATCAAAAATGTGTAGCTTTTGATAACTAGCTTCTCAATATAGAATGGGCTCCTCGTGAGAGGCTACAATGCATGAATAGGGTTACTGTATCAGGCAATTTATCGCTTGTTTGGCCAACTGAATTTAATATTTGTATAGAAAATAAGCATCTGGTAGAATTGGCTCCGACTGAACATGAAAAGAGAAAGAAAAAGGAAACATTGACTCCCACTCTATGACAGAAGAATAATTGTTTCGTGTAGAAAAAAGTGTTATTTTTAGACTTGTATTTAATCTTTAATAACATAGAAGTATACTGAGCAAGAACAAGATAATCTGTAGATAAAAAAATGTAGTAATGTTACTGGGGGGGGGGAGGGGGGAGTCGCATGATATAGGATTGTACAACTAAAATACAACAACTAAAATACTTGATTATGATGTTATTAAACCTGAGTATTAGAGTTTTCTACTTTGAAAATTTAATACATTCCAAATTTGTATATATATATATATATATTTTTTTTTTTTCAATTCGTGAGAGAGTAAACATGAGACTGTTATGTAATTTAGAAAACGTAATAATTTTTTAGCCGAGAAATCTTGGAAATCCCTCTTGGAGAAATAATTTTAACGCTTGATTTTTATAACATATAGACATTTTTTTGTGATAAGAGATGATAAGAGAATGATGCGTAAAAAATGAGTGTGTTAAATAATTTATAATATTTTTAGCAATTTTGTTTTTGAAAATTTAATTTAACTTATTCCAATTTTTATAATATGTTATATGGACCTTTTTTTCTTACATTTAATGCGAGAATAAGTAAAAACTAAGTAGATTAGATAATTTGGAAATTTTAATAATACTTTAGTATTTTTAGTGTTGAATTCAGGTATTTTTCTCCCATTTGGGGGGGGGGGGGTTAAAGTGGTGGTGTGTGTGGAGAATTCGCACTTCAACAGCATTAATAAGCATCGAATTAAAAGCCTTCCGTGGAGGTACTCCCCCCCCCCCCCCCAACACGTGCATTAGAGCCACCTCCTCCATTTATCATTGAGCATTTTTGTTTTGAAATATTTTTAAAATACTACCTTATTTAAAGTTTTAAGGGGGACAAATAAAATCTCATGCACTAAAATAAAACATATTTAAAAGAGAACTGTTGAAAAGTTAGATTGCAATAGTGCAAGTATTATTGTAAATGTGGGGCTTGTGGAGAAGACTTTAATATTGTAATTTGTATTTCACATATTAGCAATGGTTCCCAGGTAGCACAAAGACATTGGCCAATATCAAAATGTAATATCGGCCAATCAACGTTAAATGACCCCCCCTAAAATAATATTTGTGAATATTAGCTTTTGACATTTGTGAATGTTGGCCAATATTTTCCAACATCTCTGAATATCATTTTTTGACATTAAGTGATATTTTTTTCTGTCATTGCTGAATATCATCATTTGATATTGAGCGATATATTTTTCTAACATTTTTGGATATTAAATGACTTATTTTTTCATTACCGAATAACAATCTCTCTTTTGCACCCCAGATGTGGTGGACAGAAATCCCTCATTGTAAAACGAGATTTCTCTGCTTAGGAAAGTCTAGTCTCGTCATATAACAAGACAACAGCAAACCCAAGTACTAATAAGCATCATCGGTAAAGACGCAGGGTAAAACTTGTTATAAAGAGCTGTTAACAAAAGCTGGTGGGAGTAGATTTTTCTGTTACTGGAATAAAAAATGTCTAACAAATAACAAAACTATCATTTAATTATCTCGTATTTTTCAATCACAATCGACGTATTTTTTTTACGTTCTTTTAGCAAATATTTATTTAAATCTCACTTTTTATTACTGAGTTTGTTGGAAATTTTGTAAAAAAATATTTTAAAATAAGTAAGAAATTAAAAACTTGGATACTTAAACGAAATTTTAAAGCTTGCTGTGTTAAAAATCATGTGTTCCCCTTGCACAAAATAATAAAGAAAGTTTTTTTAACAAACCCATTACTTTAAATTTTGCTTTGTGAGAAATTAAATATATATTTTTTTATTAATTTTAAGTCAGAAATATGTGTACATTTTTTCAAAAATACACTACAGAAAAGTTAACGCCACATAAATTAGCTCTTAAAGCTTATATAATAATAATAATAATAATTAATTAGATGCATTATATAAAATATTTATTATTAATAGTGTCTAATTAAAAAATCAGTGACCTACTTTTGAAACTAAACTTGTATTCTTACAATAATAAAAAATAAAATTATTATAAAAGTCGGAAATTCGAAACATTTAAAAAAAGATAAACAAGCATCCATTTAAAAATTACATAAATTGAATCTTTTTCTTGTAAAAACATTTTTAAAAATAGTATAAAATACATAGTATAAAAACATCTTTAGTTTTTTTTTATAAAGCCCAAATTTTCACATGCTTTTCTTATATATAAAAATAACTATAGATTCCTACAGAAATTATTATATAGGCTTTTTCTTTCTGTACAAATTTCACGCCCGACGCCTCCATCAAATGCACATTGACGAAAACTACACAAATGGGCGGTTCTTTAGAACTTTCCGTTCACTTCCGTCAAGATTACAAATTTCGTCAGATATGCTGAATGTCGACAAATATCTTGAAATGTCCGAAAAATGATATTGTTTTTTACGAATGTCGATAGATATCCCTGAATGTTGTAATAGTAATATCATTTTTACAACATTGGCCAATGTAACCAAATATTAAAAATAAGGCATTAAAAAGTCAAGTTTTTTTAAAACTGCAAAATTATTAAATTTTATTGTTTAGAAAACTATTTCTGTACTATGATGTCATAGACAATGCAAAAAGCTCTTTTGAATTCTTTCTTTTTAAAACTAATTTTAAGTTATGTCTGTGTATATCGGCAGATGTTGTAAATTTGACGTTTGATATTCAGCGACTTTCAAAATATTGGCCAATATTGCCGTGGATATTGGCCGATATCTCTGTGCTACCTGGGTTGTTTAGTACAAATTACGATTTAGAGCAATTGCACTTCTTTAAAAATCTTTTTATCGTCAAGAAATGAGTACCTTTTATTTGCTTTAAAACTAATTTAATTTTGGAGTATTAAGTTCACACTTAAACAATAAACATATATAAACTAAGGAAGCAAAAAGGGAGAGGGGGGGGGGGGGAGGTAGAAAAAAATTCTAATATCACAGAATACGAGAGTAACTTTTAAGGAATTTAAAATTAATTTAATTTCAAAATAATAAGTTTAAAGATTATTAAAGCATGTTATTCTACTAACATTAATAATCTAATGAAAGTAGTAATATAATTAATTAAAATACTAGATTACAAGTTTAAGTACTTATTAATGTTTAAATTTTGTCACATTATTCCTATTTAAATAATAAAAGCTAATTGTCGCTTATATATAGAATGTATGCTAAACAATATCAGGGCTCCCAAATGGTCCGCCAACTGAACAAAATTTGCAAGAAAAATCTAAAAATAAAAATTTTCTAAGAAAATACTGTATTAAAAAAAGGGAGCAATTGAGAGCCCTGCAATATTGTCGAAGAGAAATATGAATATTTAAATTTTAGACTATATGTTACGATTTGGGAACATCTCCACTTCACACTGCCAAAATTACCATAAATTCAGTTGCATAGATTAAGACGATAAAGAAATATTTAGAATTAAAATTTACCAAATATTGATTTAACAATAGTGTACCATATTCTTCGTTGTAATCTAAGACTAAAAATTCTGTACCGATCATGATTGTCCGATCACTGTATGTTGATCTATGAATTATTGTTCACTATTGTCACTTAAGAAAGATTTAGTTACAAATAATTATATACTGTATTTAATAATTACTGTTTGTAAAGTTTTAATGAAACAAAAACACTATATTAAAAGTAATATTCATTAATTTTTTATACAATTATTTTATTGCTTTGAATGAATATCATGTTACAAATGTTAATGTACATTAACATTTACACTTGCAAATTATGTTACTGGTCTCTGTACAAATTATATAGATGAAAATAAAATGTTAGATTAAGTAACATGATTAATGTTTATTTAAATGTATTCATGAATCAAACGTGATAATAAAAATTGATTCTCATTTTTTTCGCAACCTATTTTGACAATATCGCGCTTACAATCAGCAGAGAGAAGAGTCCGGTTAGAACTTTTCGCTCTTCAGCACATTTGGCGAAGATTTTCCGCTCATCGCCAAGTTATAAGGCAGCAGGCAACGCGCGCATGCGCTGTGCAGGCTGTCGTCAAGAGCTCACTCTATATTCAGCTTCTACTCTTTTGATATATGTTAGGGATGAATTTGGAAGTGTTTCATAATCTATACTTGATGTCTATATTTTTTTTCTTGTTTATCAATACAGTAAGTTCATGAAACTCAGTATAATGCTGTTATGGAAAAAAGTAATTAAAAAAAGAATAATCAAAGAATAAATATTAAATATAAAATGTAATTATTGAGAAGACATTAAAAATTATAGAAATTATGTATAATTAAGATATACAATATAAAGAAATAATAAAGGAACATATAAAATAATAAATAATAAATGCACATAGTTATTATTCATGAAAATAGCATGAAATAATAAATGAACACAGCATGGAATAATAAAGGAATGCGTGCGCATGTCAAGGTCGTCAGAGGTTTAGCAAAGTTCCCGCCTTGCCGCGTTCAGAGGTTCATCCTGTATGGTTGCTTTCTCCTCATATCCCTATCCGAATTTTATGATAAAGCTAGCGATAGTTGGCGACAGTTACGCTTTTTCTGAGCTGTAGTTCTTAACTATTGTATATTCTTTGGTTCAGAGCACGTGTAGGCTGTACTGTATCGCAGCAAAACTGGAATCCCACGTCAGTACTTGCGGCTAGCGACAACAAAATTTCCATTGCAGGTCTTACATTAAAATTTTCAAATTTTGAAATTTGGTTTTTATTTCTATAGAAGTAAATTTTCAAATAAAAAAATTACATATATATATTGTGTTTAAATAACCAAACTAATAGTTAAATATTCCATACTCCTATTGAACTTTCAAATAAATTTTAAAATCTCTGTATAATCTCATATAATTCATATTTTTACAGTCAGGATATCCTTAAAGCATTTAAATGCAGCAAATAACAGAAACCGAAAGATTCACGAATACTGTAAATATATTTCTATATATTTAATGAAAATATTATAAAAATCTTGGTGCCTTAGTGTTAAATTCTGGAGTTTTAAGTAACTTAGCAATGGCAGTTAATTTTGTGTTAATACAGCTTATGACTGTCGAATCATAAAATTAACAAATAAAAATTGTAATAATCTGTGTTTCTATTTAAATAAAAAATATATGAATTGAAATGTCTTGGGATAAGATATTAACGTCACAGTTTTAAAACATCTCATACCACTATTATTTTAAAGATTCATTTAATATATAATTCTATATGTTTTAAACTGCGTATATTTTGCGTTTTTCATCTCTTATGTATCTTTAAACTTTCTCGAAAGAGATTGTAAAATTTTTCAGTTCAGACCACGTGTAAGCAGTAGAAGCAAAGACCTTACCTTTGGTAGAAGCTCAATATAGAGTGAGCTCTTGACGGGAGCATGTACGGCGCTTGCGCGTGTTGCTTGCTGCCTTATTACTTGGCGATTTGCGGAAGTCTTCGCCAAGGAGCTGAAGAGCGAAAAGCTCTAACCGAACTTTTCTCTCTGTTGATTGTAAGGATAAGCGCGATAATGTCAAAATAGGTTGCGAAAAAAAAATGAGAATAAATTTTTATTATCACGTTTGCTTCATGAATACATTTGAATCAACATTAATTATATTACTTAATATAATATTTTATTTTCATCTACATAATTTGATGCGAGACCAAGTGTAAATGTTAATGTACATTAACAGTTATAAAATGTTACTCATTCAAAGCAATACAATAATTGTATACAAAATTAATTAATATAGCTTTTAATATAATGTTTTTATTCATTAAAACTTTACAGACTACAGTAATTATTAAATACCGTATATAATTATTTGAAACTGAATATAGCTTTTAATATAATGTTTCTATTTCATTAAAACTTTATAGAAGACAGTAATTATTAAATACCGTATATAATTATTTATAATTGAATATTTCTTAAGTGAATTTTTTTTACTACCTTTATATAATATATAATGTTTTAATGAACTCTACTTTGCTTTTTCATAACTCAAAATAATAATAATAATAATAATAAACTAAGCTCATAGCTATATATTTATAAATTTATGAGCTTAGTTTATTATTATTATTATTATTATTATTATTTTGAGTTATGAAAAAACAAAGTAGAGTTCATTTTTTATACAATGTAGTATATTTAGTGTAACGAAATTACACTATCCGTGTTTACCTCAATAAGGACAAAAATTAAATTTTTTTCACAGAAAAGATGAATTTTTTTGCTTGATTAATGTCAACACAGATCAACATACAGTGATTGGACAATCATGATTGATACAACATTTTTATCCTTAGATTATAAGGAAGAATACGGCACTATTGTATACAACCCAATATATGGTAATTTTTGCAGTGTGAAGTGGAGATGTTTTCAAATCGTAACATATAGGCTAAAATTTAAATATCCACATTTCTCTTCAACAATACTGTTTAGCATACATTCTATATATAAGTGAAAATTAGCTTTTATTATTTAAATGTGAAAAATGTAACAAACTTTAAATATTAATAAGTACTTAAAGTAGTAATGCAATATTTTATTTCATTAGATTACTACTTTTAGTAGATTGGTTGTGTTCATTGATTTTAGCTTAATATTTTGAAATTAAGTTAATTTTAAATTACATAAAAGTTACTCTCGTATTCTGTAATATGGTGACATTAGAAATTTTTTCGACCCCATCTCCTTCCATTTCTGTTTGTTTGCTTGCTTATTTTATTTATTATTTTTAACTGAATACTCAAAAATTAAATTAGTTTTAAAGCAAATAAAATATACTCATTTTTTTGACGAAAAAAAAATTGAATGAAGGTGAATATCTTATATGATAAAGTAATATGCAAAATGATTTTGTTCGTACAAATATTATTTTTATTCCTGAATATTTTTTTATGAGCAAAATTTTTCATGATTCAGCCAAAAGTCATTTTCAGCATTTCATTTTGGAAAAATAAGTATTACATATACATAGAGTAAGACCTTATTAAATACTGTAGGACCTATTACATAAAGTAAGTCCACCTTTTCATGCCAAGCGTATAATTGGCTTTAAACATCCATTTTGTCAAAATTTTCTGAAGATTCCTTGCAACATCAATAAAGTTCACTGGATAAATAATTTGCAAGATTTTTAAAACTACAATATTTTATTTCAGGAATAGTTGTTACTTTTACCCTGATGAAATAAATAAATAAAAATTATACTTTGTCTGCATTTCTGAAATCTAAAAAAACAGGGCACTCATAAAAAATATCCCTGTATATCTGATAAAAAATATACATATATAAACTGAAATACTACACAATCAATGGTACTTTTATGTTAGCCGGGCGCCAGTGATATATATAAATATATGTATATATACACATATACATATATATAAATTTGTGTCTATATCTATATATATATGTGTGTATATATATATGTATATATAAAACTTACTGCAACTTTTTATTTTTTTTATTTTTATTTTTTTTTTGTTTGCTTGTTAATCAACATTTTTGTAATGAAATAAAACATGCCAGGTTTTTTAAAAAGTGCATTTGCTCTAAATCATAATTTGTACTGAACAACCATCCCTAATATGTCAAACACAAATTACAAATATAAAATTCTTCTCCACAAGCTCCATTCTTACAATAAACTTGCATTATTGTAATCTAACTTTTCAACAGCTCTCTTTTAAATGTTTTATTCTAGTGCATTAGATTTTTTCTCTTTTTTTGCTCCCTTAAAACTTTAAATAAGATAGTACTAAAAAATGTTTCAAAACAAAAATGCTCAATGATAAATTCAGGAGGCGGCAACCTCCCCGGAAGATTTTTAATTTGATGCTTATTAATGGTGTTGAAGTGCAAATTCTCCACACGCACCACCACCACAGTTAGAACTTTAACCTCACCCCCTATGGAGAAGAATGCCTGAATTAAACACTGAAAATATTAAAGAATTATTAAAATTTCTAAATTATCTAACGTACTTAGTTTTTACTTATTCTCATATTAAATGAAAGAAAAAAGGGTCCATATAACATATTATAAAAATTGTAATGAGTTACATTAAATTTTCAAAATCAAAATTGCTAAAAAAATTATAAATTATTTAACACTAATTTTTTATGCATCATTATTCTCTTATCAATCATCTACAAAAATGTCTATATGTCATAAAAATCAGGCATTGAAATTATTTCTTAAAAATAAAACTGCTGAAAAATTACGTTTCCTAAACTATTTAACAGAAGAAAATTTAACAGACCCCCCCCCCCCCAGTAAGATTACTTGATCTAAACATTAACATTCTCATAAAAAAAGTTATTCTTGCTCAGTATATTTTTATGTTATTAAAGATAAAATATAAATACAACTTTAAACATAAACACTTATTTTCCTCTCATTGGCAGAGTGGGAGTCAATGCTTCCTTTTTCTTTCTCTTTTCGAGTTCAGTGGGAGTCAATTCTACCATATGCTTATTTTCTATACAAATATTAAATTCAGTTAGCCAAACAAGCGATAAACTGCCTAATACAGTAACCCTACTCATGCGCTGCAGCTTCTCAGAAGGAGCCCTTTCTATATTGAGAAGCTAGTCCTCGGCTGTCGTTGTGTTTAACATTATAGAAATTGGAATTTCGAATGCGTGAGTAGGGAACTTCGAAAGACTTTGACCGAGGCGCCTGTGGTCTCTATACCACGCACCCCCGGAGTACATGATAAGTGGAGAAAACTGGCTGGTTAGAGTACTGAAATATTGTTGGTACAAAAAATAAAAAACTTAACAAAAAAGGGGGGGGGGACAACACTAAAAAAGGGAATATGAGCTAATAGAAAAAAAAATAATAAAAGGAAGTTTAAGTATAGCATTACAACAGATAGTAATTTTTACATGATTAATTAAAGAAATTAATACTTCTTTATTTTTCAAAAACAAAGATGTTAGTAAGGATTAGTGAGGAAAGCATTAGGGTTCTGAGTGAATGGTGTTGATGTACTTGGTACTGTGCCGTTTATGAGGAGGCTGTTATCGTTTGTCATCTTCTGCTAGGGCAGCGGAGACCTGCTCCGGTAAAACTGGCCTTGAAAAAGGCCTACCGAGGGCGAGGGCTCACGCTGCAAGGGACTGCATTCACAACTGATAACCAGCGACTTCGAAAGACTTTGACCGAGGCTCCTGTGGTCTATACCACGCATCCCCGGAGTACATGATAAGTGGAGAAAACTGGCTGGTTAGAGTACTGAATTATTGTTGGTACAAAAAATAAAAAACTTAACAAAAAAGGGGGGGGGAGAAAAACAACACAAAAAAAGGGAACATGAGCTAATAGAAAAAATAATAAAAGGAAGTTTAAGTATAGCATTACAACAGATAGTAATTTTTACATGATTAATTAAAGAAATTAACACTTTTTTTTTTTTTTTCAAAAACAAAGATGTTAGTAAGGATTAGTGAGGAAAGGATTAGGGTTTTGAGTGAATGGTGTTGATGTGCTTGGTACTGTGCCGTTTATGAGGAGGCTGTTATCGTTTGTCATCTTCTGCTAGGGCAGCGGAGACCTGCTCCGGTAAAACTGGCCTTGAAAAAGGCCTACCGAGGGCGAGGGCTCACGCTGCAAGGGACTGCATTCACAACTGATAACCAGCGACTTCGAAAGACTTTGACCGAGGCGCCTGTGGTCTATACCACGCATCCCCGGAGTACATGATAAGTGGAGAAAACTGGCTGGTTAGAGAACTGAAATATTGTTGGTACAAAAAAATAAAAAACTTAACAAAAAAGGGGGGGGGGACAACACTAAAAAAGGGAATATGAGCTAATAGAAAAAAAAATAATAAAAGGAAGTTTAAGTATAGCATTACAACAGGTAATAATTTTTACATGATTAATTAAAGAAATTAATACTTTTTTTTTTTTCAAAAACAAAAATGTTAGTAAGGATTAGGGTTCTGAGTGAATGGTGTTGATGCGCTTGGTACTGTGCCGTATATGAGGAGGCTGTTATCGTTCGTCATCTTCTGCTAGGGCAGCGGAGACCTGCTCCGGTAAAACTGGCCTTGAAAAAGGCCTACCGAGGGCGAGGGCTCACGCTGCAAGGGACTGCATTCACAACTGATAACCAGCCAGAAAAACAGTCCCTTATATGGTCTCGTGATGAGGCAACACCGGCTCTATTAAGAAAGCCCGGGGACACTCAGAGTGACGTCACTAACCTCGGTCATTGATGACAAACCTCGTTTATTTTCCGTTCGTCATCATAACTTTCCGAGTTCGTTCCAAAACTTATCTCAGCCATAAGTTAGAGTGTGCAGGGTATATAACCATGTATATACGTTCATGTAACCATTTCATGTTATAAATATTATATTCATTTGAGGAAAGACTCTTTCATTTTAATCCTTTTAAAAGTTTTCATTATAGTGTCTTTTTAAAGATAAAAAATCTTTTTTAACCCCCCCCCCCTCCCCTCCTCCTTTTTATATCTTTTAATAAAAATAAAATATGAATAATTCATAAATATCAGAGTTTTTATTATTATTAACAACTAAATAAGTAAAATATAAATGTAGTTCTCTATTTTTTTCTCTCTTTTAAGTTACATTTTATTTGCTTCATGTAACCATTTCATATGTTATATTCATTTTATTAAAGACACTTTCATTTTAATCATTTTAAAAGATTTCATTATATTGTCTTTTTTTAAATATTTCATTTCCCCCACCCCTCTCTCCGCTTCTTTTTATGTCTTATAATAGAAATAAAATACGTATAATTCATAAAATATATATTTCATAATTCATAAAATATATAGTAAAAATATTCATATTATATAAAATATAATATATAAACATAAAAAAAACTCTTTTTTTTTATCGTGTATTTTTTTATATATAAAATGTATAATTTCTAAGTATAAGTCTTATTTTATTTTTTAAATTTAATATTAAGAAGAATATTCATCTAATTCATTATTTTTTATTTTCTATTAAGTAATATTTTATATTCTTCATGTGTTATAAATATATTTTCACTTCGTGAAAGACACTTTTTTTCTTCTTTTGGTTAATGTGCAAATTAAAGTTCATATTTGAGTTCTAACACATTTTCAAGAAAATAATAGAGCCGGTGTTGGATGAGGTAGGCGGGGTTTCCTTGCTGCGTCACTCCTTCGGAGCAGAGTATACGCTTGACTGATCACGTTCGGATTCAAGTGCTAATTCCTCTCTCGGCCAATCGGAGAACTGGATTCCAGAGAATCCGTCGCCAGTAGAAGTACCAGCAACGCAAGTGAGAGTCCTCTCAGAACAGTTAGAAAAAGTCAGAGAATTGATAGAACAAAACACAATTTTAAACAAGAACGAAAAATCATGCGTCAAGCATAGATTATGTAGCACTTTCCAACGCTTCCAAAATAATTTTACAAGTCATACCGTTTAATAAGCTAAAAGATAACTTCTAAGTAAACAATTTGGAAAACGCATAACATATTTAAAAACATAATTTCAGGAATTTCCAACATATACAATATTCGGAAAAATATCCGAATACTTTTATTCAGCCCTGTATAGGATATATAGAATTGTATATATACTACATAGGATGCTAAATTTTAGTTCAGTTAGGAAACGTGTAGCACATTTTAAAATTCTCCGTCTGGAGTTTGTCAATAAACAGAAATGTGTTCGCGAACTTTTGTGCTGCCCTGTATAGGATCTACAGAATTTATACACACCACGTAATAGACAAAAAGCAAGTTAACATTAAAATCGCGTTCAGTAACTTAAAACGCACTTCCAGGAATTATTGTTAACAGACAGTAGATAATTCTTTTGTGTGTCCCTGTAAATGAACGATGACTGCTATACACACAATATTCCGTAGTAAGTCTCTTGTAATGCACCTTAGTGATCTATATAAATTTCAATGCGTTTAAAATAGTGAAACATTATTTAAATAAACCGCAGACGATTTTTCTCCATAGACGTAATGTAACGGAATTATTTTTACTGTCCCTGTAAAGTAACTATAAGTGCTATGCACACCCTGTTCCATATTAAGCTTCTTCTAATGCACCTTAGTGATATATATAAATTTCAATGCGTTTAAAATAGTGAAACATTATTTAAATAAACAGCAAATGATTTTTCCCCATAGACCGCAATGTAACGGAATTCTTTTGAGTGTCCCTGTAAAAAAACTATAAGTGCTACACACTTCCGTTGAAATAGGGAACATGCTATAGATAACGATAATAACATATAAAAATTGCAGAGCAATCCGAGCATATTTACGGGAGTTAGAGCACGGACAGACGGCAGACGGCAGACGGCAGACGGCCAGACGGCCAGACGGCAGACGGCCAGACGGCCAGACGGCAGACGGCCAGACAAACCGAAGTCATAAGCACTTTTCAACTAGGTTGGAAAGTGCTAAAAAGAACAAAGATTAAATGAGAGAGGTTAGTATTAGACCCACTTTGGGCCTTTTACGATTTGCATTGTCAAGTATGTCGTAATTTGGAAGAGAAGTTAAGGTAATATTATCAGAGATATCAATTGAAAGATGGAAATTTGAGTTAAGTTTTTGAATAAATTCACTAAGTCTAATTAAATTAAGTTCTTTGAAAAAATGAAAGTTACGAACATAATAGGGTACATCATAGATTAGTCTAATAACTGCATTTTCAGATTGAATAAGTAATTTGATATTAGTTTTACTGGAGAGACTCCATACTTGATAAGCATAAGTTAAAATAGGTCTTAAACAGGAATTATACAGGAGCATTTTGTTTTTAGTAGACAATTCACTATTACGGGCCAAAAGGGGGAATAATTTATTTTTAGCAGCTCTAAATTTATTACGCGAAGCAAGAATGTGCTCTTTAAAAGTTAAATGCTGATCAAGGATGACACCTAGGTATTTGCAACTTGAGGACCAAGGCAGGGCAGAGTTATTAAATTTAATTTTATATTTATCAAGATTACTTTCCCTCAAATTACCTAATAGCATGGCCTGGGTCAGTGTTGACTGCAATACGCCAGTTTTTGAACCATACAGACAGTAATTTGAGGTGATGGCTTATTGCAATAGTAGCATACCTTCTGTTATTTTTGACACAGAAAACACAAGTGTCGTCTGCGAATTTAGCCAAATGGGTATGGGGGTAGGTAGGCATGTCATTAATAAAAATATTAAATAATTTTGGGGAGATCCGAGAACCTTGGGGGAGGCCAAAAACTGCAAAAAAATTTCTAGAAAGTTTGTTTTTAATTTTGACATGAAAATTTCTATCCAGAAGGTAGCGGTAAATTAATTTAATAAGGTAGAGAGGGAAATCATAATTAATCATTTTAAAAATTAGGCCGAAAATCCAGACTTTATCAAACGCCTTTTCAATATCAAGGAATACCGCCGCAGTGAAACTTTTAGAGATTTTGCCTGTGGTGATGTGTTCCACTAGGCGGTACACTTGATGGGGGGCAGAAAGCCCCTCTCTAAAACCATACTGTACTGGCGAAATGATATTATTATTGCTACAATGGGCATCTGAATACTGAGCAATAAACGCTTCAGTAAGTTTACTTAAAGAATTTAGACGGGAGATGGGACGGTAACTAGTTGGGAGTTCGGGGGGCTTCCGGTCTTTGTAGATCGGGGCAGTAAGAGCAGTTTTCCAGTACAGTGGGAAGTAGCTAAACTTAAAAATGTTATTAATTAAATGGGTGATTTTTGGAATATACGCGTGAGGAAGGTTCTTAAGCATCTCATTAGTAACACCACTGATGCCAGGGGATTTTTTATTTTTAAGTTTACTAATTTCTTTTATGACATCAGCGTTAGAGATCGAAAAAGGGGGTGGGGGGTGGTCGATGCTTAAGAAGTGCCTAACAGTAGTATTGACTTCTCTCTCGGTTTCGTAATTAACTATAGGATTTCCCTGAAACTGTATCTCTAGGCTTTCAGCAATAGCATTTGCTTTTTCTTCATCCGTTTCCGCGTAGATTTGTGAATTTGGAAAAAGGATACGGGGGAAGTTCGAAGCAGAGCGTCTGAATCTCTTGGCAGCTTTCCAAATGGATGCATCCGCTACTGAGAGGGACTGTAAATACAGGCTCCAGCAGTCCTGATTTCTTTTGTAAAGATAATTTTTAAGATCACTTTGTGCTCTGTTCATAATTCTTTTGTCAAAAATACTACGCGTACGTTGATAAATTTTCCTCGCCCTGTGTTTATTAATTGTGAGTCTGCGGACATGTGGGTCTAATTTATAAAATTCGTGATCTATAGTTTTAGCAGTGGCGTTATCAGCAGCATTTTTAATTTCCACAGTGATATTTTCAGCAAAGTTTTCAATATCATTTGTAGAGTTTATTTCTGGGAGGGGGGTGGGGGGGATGTCATTAATGAAACTTTGGAACTGAGCCCAATTGATCCTGTTAATAATTTTTGGAGGTGGGGGTGGGATGCGAATTTGGATGTTAATTTTAATCGGGTTGTGATCAGAGCTCAATTCCGGGAGGGATTTAATTTCTTTGGCATAATTAAAGCCATTAAATAGGCCGAAATCAATGGTAGTGCTGCTGAAACTAGTGATGCGGGTGGGGTCATCCGGAAAAATAATGTCCGCAGTAGAATTTTGAAGAAAATTGTAAATGCTATGACCATACTCGTTGTTAGAGGTACAGTTCCAGAAATTATGATGGGCATTGAAGTCACCTATTAAAAAGGTGTTGACATCGTAATTAAGAAGATTTTTTATATCTCTTAAGATGCCACTCGCGCTCTCTTGATTGAGGATGTGAACCGAGAAGAAAGTCAATGGGGGGATCCCTGAATTTTCAAAGTGATACCAGTGGCGTTGATAAAGCCCAGAGGAGGAAGGGGGACTGGGTAAGCCGTGATGCAAGTGTATTTAATAATAAAAGAAATATTGTAATTTATTTACGGTGTAAGATTTAAATTAAAAAATTTATAATTTGAATGTTTGTAAGTAGCAAAGCTGTTTTCGACCTTCTTTCGTGCCAAGACCGTGCACAAGGGGATGGGTTTCGGGGTATGCCTCCCCCCATTTCTGTTTTTTTTTTGCTTTTTTTTTTCTTAAATAATATTTTCAATGTCTATATACTAGATAATTTGGTCTTGACCGAATATGAGAAAAAGTAAAACTATTGTAAAGATAATGGTGCAATAAAACTTGAAGAAACCGTAATCGCAAGGCATCAGAAAAAACATCTCGTTATATATAGGCTTCAGATATATCAGAAAGATTTGTGTAGTATTCCTTCTGTCGGGACACCATGAATATTTTGCGTTTACTCAGTTACAGATACTTTTTATTAAAAAAAATTATAATTATTACTGCAGAATGCCTTTAATTTTTTCAACAAGTTTTTATTTTACTTTTGTTTTTTTTATTTTTATGAAACTAATGATCGTAAAATTAGGTAATTGCAATTTATGTAAGGAAATTTTCAAAGAAACGCATTTTTAAATTTTACGATCGGATAATTTCAAAATAAATTTAGTTTTATTGGTTATTTATTTATTTATTTTTTAACAATTTCATAATAATTTAAAATCTAGTAATTGAAACAATTAAATTTCTTCAAAGATTTTGTGGAAACATGATAACAAAAGGAAAAAAAAAACATAAAAGGTGTAAAGCTTTTTTTTTTGAGCGGATATTTCAGACACAGATGTCATATACGCATCTGTGTTTCCCCGCCAATTTGGCGAAAACTTTGTTTTTGAATAAATTGTTGTTTATTTACTTTTATTTTTTATTTTAATTCTATAAATTATTTTTATTATGTATATCAATATTTATTTATATCAAACTATCATTTATTTATTTTTATCTCCTTTTTTAAAATAATAGAAGCTATTTGATTTCTTACGTTATTTTATTTTTAGATTGAAATAAAAAATCACGTGCTATTATTGCATGCTATTTGTAACTAATATTCAAAAACAAAGTTTCCGTCAAATTGGCGGGGCAAAAAAAATCGCGCAACCGTAGAGTGCGTATATGACATCTGTGCCATATTTCAATTACTAAATTTTAAATTATTATGAAATTGTAAATAAGTAAGTAAATAAAAAATAACCAATAAAACTTAATTTATTTCGAAATTACTTGTTCGTAAAATTTAAAAGTATAATTTATCCTCTATCTTTTTATTTCCGTAAAAGTTTCTGCTTTCGTATAAAAGGCCCCGTTAATTAACAAGCTTTGCCCAATAAATTTTTATTGGGTATTTTAAGAATTGTGCAATTAAAATTTTACAATATTTTTATACTTTTAACTTAAATCACCCAATAACATCTGAGAAAAAAATTTCTTTTAGCAAATTGCTAGTAAAATGAAGTAACTGCTAAAATTGATACTTGGTACATGGTTTAATTTATTTAAATAAATCAATATAAAGCTCCCCCCCCCCATCTTCTTAAAAAATTATACTTTTTCATGATATATATATATATATATATATATATATGTTTTAAACCGAAATTATAAATATTTGAATTCGCAAACCGTAAGATAAAATAGTGTGGGGAGGCTCGTACCGAAAGATAATATAATTATTTTTATAGTTAAATGATTTAATAACACTTATTAATTATCACAAATAATAAAAAATTCCAACGAAACATTATATTCTTTTCACCGAATAAAAACAAAAAAACTGGACAGTTGCCAGATTTCATACCAAAAAAATGTGCCGATAATTTTAATAGCAAAATAGATTAAAATGAAATAAAATAATGGGAACATGGAATTAGTATAAATGATATAAGTTGCTTTAAACTGCGTAATCGAGCCACTACAATAGCACTTTATTCTTAGGAAGCTAAACACTAAAACAGCGTTGCCACATTTCTGAGAAACTAAAGCGTAGCCTACGATGATGCGCGGCGCTGTAAAGCCTGTCATTTTGAACGATTTCTGTAAGCGAAAACGGGTCAAGAAAATAGTTTAAATATAATCTGGTAGAGGGCGTCATTCCCGGGGAAAACAAACGTTGAAATTACATTACTTAGAGTTCGTTTTAGCATTGTGTGACGCTTTAATTAGCTATATTTTTGTTAATGATTATTATATCTAATTAAAACCGACATATTTTACTAATGCAAAGTATATATTACTAATAGAGAAATTTTTGACATTGATATATAAAGCCATTGATTAACTTTATGACGTCTGCTCTGAAGAATTTTATAATTTTACAAAATTCTCTGCTTCAATTTATTTTTCAAATTTTTAGTCGTAGATAATAAGTTTAATAAAACATCTATTCCAGTGTTAAGGTTTAAATATGTTAAGCATTTCAGTAAGATATATACACTTTACTTCGTCATGGATTAATATTCGCATTTAAAATTGTCAATTTCCAGTATAACTATAGAATTGTAATGTAATCAATGAAAACAATCTCTAAATTTTTTTATTTAATTTTTATAATGAGAATACTGTTGTGATAGAACGATTTGATAGCTTAGAAAAGTACAAAATGAAAAAAACATGATATCTCATAATCAAGTATAATGGGGGGAAACGGGGGGTAACTCCCCCTTAATTTAGATAAATGGGTTTTTCATGCAGAATTTTCCGATTTCCTTTAAATTTTGTATATAGGTTCATTGTGGTAAGGAGCTTTCCTGATTAGTTTTGGGGGTCCATTGGTTAAGTATAAAGAGAGGAAACGGAGGGCTAACCCCCCCCCCCCCCTCAATTTTGATAAATAAGGTTTTCATGCAGAATTATCCTATTTTCTTCAAATTTTGTATATATGTTCATTGTGGTAAGGTGCTTCCCTGATTAGTTTGGAGATTCACTGGTTAACTGTTTATATTGATTATTTATTTATAAACCAAAAACTTAGGAGGGTATCCATTACTGGCACATTTATCATATATTTTAAAAGACATTCATTTTAAATTGATTTATAATGAACAGAAATTTTATAGGTACAAGGTACAGGTAATTGCTTGATCTGTGTAATAGTATTAGAATTTTTACTCTTAAATGTCTTAAAATACTACATGCTTTAATTTAAAATAATTGTTAGAAATTTCATAACTTTGAATATTGTGTTGAGGGAGGGGGGTGGGAGAGCAGAAATATTATATCTAGTTGAAAACTATTAGTTACATTATCTCATTAAATATCTCAAAAAGTATCTAAATAAAATAAAAAAAATTATGCCCTGTTATTACATGAAAAAACGAAACTCCTTTACTTTTCGGTCTTTGTGTAGGGGAGAGTGGGGCATCTTGGCAAAGTTTTTTTTTTTTTTTTTTTGGTGGCTAAGTGCAACAGCCTTTTACATAAATTTGTTTTTTAATATTTTGTTGTAGTTTTTAAGAGCAAATGCCCAAGAACCCTTTAAAAAATCCAGTTTCCGGATAATCTGGTACTGGTAAAAACCAGAAAGTCATTAGCTTTAAATATTGCACTTGGTAGTTTTAGAGAAGTTTGCGATAAACAATATTCAATGATTTTTATTGCATTTATTACTTTTTTAATCAAACTATAAAATTGATAATAAATTACAGTTGATGTGTATCGGAAATTTATATGTACTGAGTATGAGAAACTGTGTAATGTATGCATCTGGAGTACCTTTCGCTTTATATCATTTTTAAAATTCTTTTAAGCCAATGAAAGCAAATTTTGTTCCATTTTGACTCAACATCTCAATACAATATATTTATTAAACACACATTTCTGCTCTTTTTTTTCAAAAACATAATTATGTGTGACTTATAGTCACTGATAATTCTTACTAAGTGTACTACACATTTTAAGTATGTAACATTTTTAATAAGTTTTCTTGAAAAGTCCTAGTTGTACATAAATTTTGTAAAATATTTATATGAAATTGTTTTACATTTCATTCTAATGTAAAACAAATTATTAAATTATTAAGCACTTAAATCTCCTCCCACCTAAAAGAAAACAATCTCCAGTTTACAAAGTTTAAAATTTTTTATTTTTTCCCCTTAAAACTTTTCTGCAGCTCTATTTATTACTTTATTTTAACAATAATAAGAATAATAATCTTTATTTCCCCAATTAGCCAAAAAATTTGTGCACCTCCTACCTTTTGTTTTATAAATTTTTTTAAGCCAATGACTGCAAATCTTGTTTCATTTTAACTCTGCAAGTCAATAGTACAATATTTATAAACACACATTTCTGCTCCTTTCCCAAAAGCATATTTAAATTGTTTTACATTTCATTCTAAAGTGATGTAAATGATCAAGTATTTAAATTACCCTCCACCCCCTCATAAAAGAATGGTAAGGAAAAAAGGGGGGAAATCCAGTTTACAATGTTTAAATACCTTATAACTTTTTTTTTTTTTTTTTTTTTTTTTTTTACTTTTTCTTAAAACTTTTCAGTTGTTCTATTTATCACTTTATTATAACAATATAGAAAAATGATCATTTTAATATCTTCAACTATCCAAAAATAATTTGTGCATATTTTGTTCATATGTAATTATGTGTGACTTATAATCACTGATGCGTGAAATTCTTTCAAAGTGTGCTACAAATTAAATTTTAAGTAGGTAACAGTTTTATTAAGTTTTCTAAAAAAATCCTAGATGTACATAAATTTTGTAAAATATTTATAATAAATTTTTTTTACATTTCATTCTAATGTGATCTAAATGATCAAGTACTTAAATAACCCCCCTTCTCCTCCTCTGCCCCCCCCCCCAAAAAAAAAGAAAAGAAAAGAAAGGTAGGGGGGGGGAAATCTCCAATTGACAATGTTTAAAATCTTTATTATAACTTTTTAAAGAAAACTTTTTCTCTCAACTTTTCTGCTGCTCTATTTATTACTTTATTATAACAGGATGAAAAAAGAATCATCATAATAGCCTCAACTATCCAAAAATTTTGTGCACCTTTTCTTCGTCTGTAATTATGTGTGACTTATAAGCACTGATTCATAAAATTCTTTCATAGTGTGCTACAAATTTTAAGAAGGTAATAATTTTATTAAGTTTTGTGAAAAAATCTTGTTATACATAAATTTTGTAAATTATTTATAATAAATTGTTTTACATTTCATTCTAATGTAAAACAAATTAATAAATTATCAAGCACTTACCCCCCCCCCCTTTCCAAAAAAAAAAAAAAAAAAAAAGTATTTTTCTTAAAAGTTTTCTGCTGCTATTTATTACTTTATTATAACAATAAAAAAATCATCTTAATTTCGACAAATATCCAAAAATTTTGTGACCCCCCCCTTTTTCCTTTCACACAGAAAAAAATTCAACAATAATCTAAATTCCTGCCATCCCCTTAGAAAAGATTGGGGGAATTTCTATAACCATGGTTTGCCAGTAGATGGCGCTCGTCCCGGGAAAAATTCCCACTGCCTGTCCCCTACTTTTGAGTCGAAAATGATAGGCTGTACAGCGACGTGCATCATCGTAGGCTACGCAGAATTCTTATCTATTCGTTTTTTTCGCGTCACTTCATAGAGTTTACCTTACTAATCACCCAATAATAATTTAGTGATGCTACATATTAAGAATTATTAACACAACATTTTGACATTAATACATGTGTCTTATCTTGAAAAAAAAATGTTTATAGAGATAACAATAATAATACAACACTGAAATTATTTCACATTGTGGTTAAATGAGAGTTTGTATGCAAGAATGTATGAGTATTGAGTGAATGAACAACCATTAACATACATAGAAAAGTTAGGTAAACATAAACTATTGGTAAATAGTAACATGAATAAAGAGTAACCTAATGTTTCAATGCAATTAATTTCTGTAACTGAAAGTATAAATAAATGTATCATTATGTATAAACATGTACAACAGTCTTAACAGCATAATCATATTCCCCCCCCCCCTATTTTGAAAAAAAAAATAAAGTTAAGTTTAACCACTGCTTATATTATATTATTTATTCATTTATTTATATTAGTAACATCCCCCCCCCCCCTCTTTATTTTTAAGTGAGAGTCAAACCATTTAGAACATAAATTTAGGTTTAAAAATTCTATCATAAATTGCAATGGGAGTTTTATTGAAAGTTGAATATTCATTTAATGTTTTCAACTTGTCAGTTTATATTACTATGGAGACTTTTAAAGTGTATTTCTGGAAATGTGGAGTTTGATTTGAATTTGGAGACTTTTTAAATGGAAGAATTGCACTTTACCTGACATAATAGAAAGTTGTGACTATAACATTTTTTCATATTGCTGCTTTTGTTGATAGTGGCATGGTTTAGCCAAAAATTTTTTAAATATATTTATGTATAAAAATAATGAGTTATTTAGCAATAACTTTTTGGTACTTTCATCTTATGGCGTCCCTCAAAGATAAATCACCAGGCGACCAAGATTTATCGCTAAATTATAAAGCATGTGTGACATAATAATGTATGATCAATATAGCATTTTGTGACATATACACGGGTCGATCGAGGAAAAATTTGGGGCCTATTTAGGGAAACCCTTCACAAAAATCAATTTGATAAAATGGAACCCTTCACAAAATTCTATTCCATTAAAACTTACTATTTATTATTTTGTGATGTTTTAAAAATGTGTAAATTGTGTAAACAAACAATATCACCAGAGAGGAAAACTTAAGCAAAAGGATTTTAAAAAGTTTGTTTATAAATTCTTGGTTTGAATTTGATTAACTAGATTTCATCTTTTGTTACAAAATGTTCTTTTTCACAAAAATAACTTTACATTTCACAAAATGGGCCCCAAGATAAAAAACCTGCATCGACCCCTGATATATGGCCAAGTTATATGTGATGTATATATATATATATATATATATATATATATATATATATATATATATATATTATGTGACATGTGTATAAGTGACATAAGATGTATAATAGGGTGGGTCGAAAAAACCGAAATTTATATAATCGAAACGTAATAGTGCGGAAAAGTTGCCATTGGTAATAAGGAATAAATTCACAAAATATTACACCAAATAGTTAATATCTTTTACCGCCGCAAGGGGCACAAAGTTTAAAAAAATCACAAAAAATTTTTTTTTCAAAAAAAAAAAATTAAATTATCCAACCATACCAATACAATTTCTAATAGAATGCAACAGCTACATCAAGATGTAAGTTCCAGTAAAATTCCATTATGGTGAAATCATTTCTATTACCGCCGCAGGGGCGGTCAAAATTTTGAAAAAAACGGCAAAAATTTCAAATTTTCGTTTTTTCTAATTTTTTTTAATTTTTATTATATTTCTACAATTAAATAAATTTATAGCTAGGAATAACTTATAAATGTCTAGTAATTTTGATCATGGGCATTGCCAACAAGGGGCGAGAGGGGCACGCCCCCCCTAAATTTGAGAGGGATTTGAGGGATTATCCGGAACTTTTTAGGGATTTTTTGTTGGGAGGGGGGGGGGGCAAAAGTGAACAATGAGGGGGAATTTGTTTTAGCCTCCCCCTACCAAAAAATCACCAAAAAGTTCTGGAAAATCCCTTCAAAAAGCCTCTTTCTCTCTAATTTAGGGGGGGGGGGCTCTCGCCCCTGGTTGGCAATACCCATGATAAAAATTACTAGACATTTATAAGTTATTACTAGCTATAAAGTAAATTTATTTAATTGTAGACATATAATAAAAATTTAAAAAAAAACGAAAATTTGAAATTTTTGCGGTTTTTTTCAAAATTTTCACCGCCCCTGCGGCGGAAATAGAAATAATTTCACCATAATGGAATTTTACTGGAACTTTACTAACATCTTGATGTAGCTGTTGCATTCTATTAGAAATTGTATTGGTATGGTTGGATAATTTAATTTGTTTTTTGAAAAAAAAAATTTTTTGCGATTTTTTTAAACTTTGCCCCCCTTGCGGCGGTAAAAGATATTAACCATTTGGTGTAATATTTTGTGAATTTATTCCTTACCAGAGGGCCCGTGCGAAGATTTCGCACTGGAATCTAATATTTTTTAGGTACTTCTCTATTAACCCGTCGACCGCTTTTCATAACAAAAAACTACCGACAAACTGTAAGATTAAACGCCAAAAATGCAGTCCCATTTACTTGATGTCAGAATCATTATGCGTGTTTGTTACGTCATCTAGTGGTATTACATTCGGCATTTGCGTGTATTTTTCATTATGTTTTACTGATTTAGTAGTTATTTTATTAATTAAAACAACAATTGTGTCCTTAAATTCTTATATGTTATTTATTTTTTGATATTCGAATGGCAACGTTCTCCCGTTTATTTGGCGATAGTTTTTTGTTATGAAAAGTGGTCGACGGGATAATAGAGAAGTATCATTTTTTATCAATATGTAATATTTATTAGACGCAGGTTGAAACTTCTAAAGAAAAAGCAAGGATAAAAATATCTGCAAACAACATTTAGTTGTTAGTCAAGCCAGAATATCATCTAATTTATTCCATCAAAGTTAGACTAAAAACTGATCCAAGATTGCTAAAGGTATGCGCGAGAAAAAAAATTAACAATTGTATTTTGACTGCATTAGAGGATGACGTCCTCCGCTTCGGGAAAACCATGGGACTTAGAAATATCAATCTAAACATTTCAATTTCAATTTCACCTTTTAATCATAAGTATAAAATAAACCCGTGCGGTGTTTTTTATAATAATTGCTATGAGCATCATATAATGTGGTATTTTATTTTTTTGGCAACAATAATTTCAGGAAAACCTTTCATTTCTTTCATGAAAACAATGCCGATTTAATTTTTTAATTTCAGCAAATTTTAATCAAAAACATGTTTTAACGAATTGTTAAGTGGGCTATGTCAGAAGCCTGTTCTAAAACCTTTCATATGGTATCTCATTCGTTGTTCTGCGTTGCATATTTTCTGAGTAAAAGGGATGTTGACAGGAGAAATAATATATAAGGATTACAAATGGCAACTTTTCCGCACTATTACGTTTCGATTATATAAATTTCGGTTTTTTCGACCCACCCTAATGTATAATGATCGTCGTTCAGGAGATGATGTCTGTCAGTCATTTATGACATAGTAGTGGACGAGTCCATTAGCTCTCGAACCATCAAACTGTTATCGCGGTAAATTGTAGTTTTCCATATTTAAAGCTCTGTCGGTTTTTTTTTCTTTGGTAGCGCAGTGTTTTTTCTAATTATGTTGTTCTAATCTTTATGAATTCTTTAGTTTCTAAGATTTAGTTTGTTTATTTCAGTTTTGTTGAAAAAACATTTTTTTGTAAATTTACTTCATAGTTAAAATAAATAATAAAAAAAGTTTCAGAATATTATTGATAAAAGTATGCACATTCTTTGCCTAACAGACCCCATAGTATTATAAATTTTTATATCTCGAATTTCAACGTAAGAGTGGGAAAAATATATAAAAGATTTGGGATATCAAGATTATTATTATTTTTTTAAAAAGAATAACATCGTAAGCAAATTATGACATACATTGTAAGAGAAATATGAAGTATTATCTAGATTCATATTTTTAAATTATGAGATTCATTAAGTTTCTATGGGTCAGAGTAATTTTTTTCATAGTGGATTGGGTTGAATATATATTTGTTTCGGGTTAACCCGATATTTAAAAAAAAAAATTCAGAATATATTTTTTTTCAAATTCAAAATTATATAGTATTTGAATATAAATGAGTATATTTTATTTTTTTTAAGTAAATGATAAAAATGATATTGGGAATATAATTGTTGACTATTATTCTATGGTTAGGTCAGAAAAAGGGAATAATTTTCTTTTAATTTGGATTTTGGGTTGGGTCAATGAAATTTTTTGTGGGTTTCGATTGACTTCAAATAGAATATTCAGATAATCGAACCTGTATATATATATATATTTTTATTTACACGGGATATTTGTTTAATGTTTTTTTTCATTATGTCAGCACAATTTTATATTAGATAACTATATATTTACTCAGTAATCTTTTCTTTCTCTTTTTTCCCGTTTCTTTCGTATCAAAAGTAGATGGCTTGAAAAATACATGATTTTTTTAAAGTTTAAATTGTATATATATTTTTTTAAGTAAAAATAGTTTAGAAAAAAAGACCCACTTTTTTTTTACGCATGCAATGTTTATCTTGAAAAAAGCATGTCTAATTTCATAACTGCAATTCATGTTATTTTTTTTTTCAAACGTTTCCATTATAATACACTATTTGGCATGGCCACTGAATTCGGTTAAGGAAAATTGACTTTTTTTTAAGTGCGAGACAGTGAATTTGTTTTAAAATATTTAATTTTTGATCTATTTCTTTTTTAAGATCATAATTTAATAGACTAAATTATTAAAGAGTATACATATTTTTAATTACACTGTTAATTTGTTGCACTCTTTCTTATTTATATTATCTGATTTTTAATATTTAAAATATTTTGGGTACTTTTCGGTTAGCCGGGCGTAAGTGATATATGTGTGTGTGTGTATTATATATGTATATATATGTGTGTGTGCGTTTTGATGTTCATAACTACTCGTTTTATTTTTATATTTTCCATATCTTCTGCCTGCCAATTCGCCATTTCTATTTTACTCAAAAAGCAATTTAAAAAAAAATGTATAGTTTTCTTTTTTAATGCTAAGCGATTTTGACAAATGAAAACGTAACAAATAATCGTAATGACAAGCACACAAAATAGTTGAGAGTTAATTTACAAAATATCAATCCAATCTAAATACAAAATATAGAAAACATTCTTTTACTATTTATTCATCTCCATGTTGATATAAAAAGATAAGTTAGATTTATTGATTAGAAAAAAATACTCAAAAGTTTATTAGAGGAATTTACAGTCTCAGAAAATTTATTACAAAAACAGTAGTATATTTTGCTTACTGCCATAACTTTGCCTTTCCTTCTAACAAGGCAGGTCTCCTTAAAGCACATACTCAGAATATTTTTTAAAAAATAGTACTCATGAATCATACAGGATCAGTCAAATTTAGATGCAGAATCCCAGTAGAATATCGGTAAAAAAATAAAATACTTTCAAGTATTTGGCATAAAAAGATGCGATTTGGCAAGCAACCCTTTTTACTCACCAAATGCAAGCGATTTTAATGCATTTGAAAATTCCTGTTTAAATGTGTAGTACTTTATGAATTTAAACTAAAACAATTAAATAGTTTATTATTTTTTTCATAAGTTTGTATAATATATGTACAAGTTGCGTATTTCTGAAGTTATTTAACTTTACACTGTTTCGCTAGCTGGATAGGTTTTACGTGTATTTTAACAATAACTACCCAATTAAGAATGCTCTCAGTATGTATTACAGTATTTAGTAAGTCGTTATTGTTATGGCAACAATACTTTTCTTTAGTTGTCAGGGGCGTGCCAAAGGCTGTTTTAGTGACGGGGTGTGAACTGAATTTTGCCGAGTACAGGATCGAGGGTGAGAAAGGCTTTGTGATAGTTCCCCCCACCCCTCAGCAACAGAGTCAACTGTTCTACAATATTGTGAATTTAAAAAAGTCCTAGGTGCTCACATGCATTCTGCCTAACCACAGTCAAAATTAAATGCTTTTATTCAGTATGTGTAAAAAATTGTTTAATCTTTTACTATATAAGTAGAGTTGAGATTCATGTTATTAATTAGGATTCTGCTTACGATTTAAAAGGAAATGCGTACAGATGTACCGTACATTAACCAGTTCTCAAAAGTAACAATTTAAGAATGTTGAAGTACTTTGGAAGTTATGTTTGTATAAATAAAATTGCATGCTGTTGTGTTATGTAAGTGTATACATTTTAAAATACATAAAAAATACAAATCTTGCTTGTTAAAAATAAGATATATATTAGTATAAGAGGCTAAAAATTATCCTTCTCTACATTTTTAAATTACCACCCACCTATCTTTCAGAATAGTCCATTTTCCTGTTAAATTGTCTAAATCCAACATGTCAGTTATGTCTGCTTCACAGGTTAATAGCATCAGTTCATCCAGTCGCTCTTCCAACATGGTGGTACGCAAGTACCTTTTAACAGAGTCTCAAATTCTCAGAAAAGCGATACTCTATCTTAGCCATGGACATCGCCCAACGACCTACACTGGAGTAGGCCATGATCACCCCTTTCCCTCCTACACAGAATCATACACAATCTTCCATTCTGTGTGAGAAACTCTTTCTTTTCCCCTTTAAAGACAGACAACAGAGAATTGAAATGAAACTGACGACAGGGGAGGGAACTTTTTTGCAGGAAGTGTTCTTAACTTTCCGATTATTCAAAATTTTACCAAATCTTATAAATAAGTAGGGAGGTGTTACACGCCCCCTCCCCCCCCCCCACACACTTGTTGTCTCTGATACTAACAATATCGAAGTCAAATTGACAGTGCTCAGAATTGGACATTAACTTTTAGTTTAAAACATTTTTAAATTTTGTTCTAAACTACTGAATATGATCGTTATTTTTCTTTATATATTACATATAAATGTATATGGCAAAACAAAAGTTATAAAAGTGTATTTAAGTTAAACTTACTCAGTATGATGCATAGAAAAAGTTTTTCATAAAAGAGGATCATAAAAGTGTATTTTTTATTCATTGTATCGCCAACCAGCAATAAATCGCCAAAAACACAAAATTTTTATAATTTTTTACGGACATAAGACTAAAAGAGATAATAAGATTTCCTTTCCTTCCTGAACTTGAACTTCAGACCTTTTTGCAATTTTTGTTTATCTTTATTTACAAAATACATATTTTTACAGTCCTATAAATTTGGTAAAAAAATTCAAAATTGCAATTTCCAAACAAAAATTTTTTTTTTTAAATAGAAATGTTTTGCAACTGGATTTCATAAATATATTATATATATATATATATATATATATATATATATATATATATGTTTTCACATATAAAGAATGGAAAAAAAATTCAATGGTGCAACAAGACACTGTTTGTTAAAACAAACCGACCGTTTGTTAAGGCTGTTTTGAAATCCAAACTGCTTACTTTCTGACACATTTTTTAATTCAATTTATTTCGCAAACACATGAAATTGGCAGGTGTGCTTATTCAAGAAACTATGTAATTGAATTATGTTTTCCCATTTTTGGTAAAGGCAAAAAGATCTTTCAGAAAACACTGCCAAAGTTGGCGTTTTGAACTGAAATTTCGACAACGCAGCACAAGAAAGGAGAAAAACATGTCATGTGACACAAATCGCTTATAACTCGATAAGTAATCTATTTAGCAAAGAATGGAAAGCTCATTACAATTCTAAATCGCTTCAATAGTCAGGCTTGCTAATTTTATGCCTTTGCATTTAAAAATGTGTCAGAAAGTTTCGCATTGTCAAGCAGGTCATTTCAGAACCACCATAAAATTCTGCAGAATGACTTAAAAGCTAAAAATAATTATTGTTTTTTAAAATGTTTCAACAACATGTTTTCCCATTGCCCCATTTTCCATCGTAAAACTAGCAGTGGTTAGAAAAAAGAAATTTTGTGTGTGTAGCGTACTACAACTAGTTTATTAAAAAGAATAGTTAACTACAACTAACTTACATGTTTTAAAAGTATCAATTACAAACTACTTCAATACTTTCAGATTTTAGACTCAATCTACACTAAAAATTTAAGACATGGGCTGAGTAGAAAAGGTTTCCCTGGATTAATATGTGGTTAATTGATCTTTTGCGATATTACCTTACTAACCAAAACACATGAGGCATTCAATGAGAAAAACTACAATAGATCCACCGAAATCTTCCTTAAAACCCAATATACGCAAACAAAAAATATAATAAAGTACTATGATACTGTTTTTGATGTGTATTATTGTTTGAAAGTACATATTGCTGCTTGAAACTTTAAAAATAAAATTATCTGAGTTTCGTGAACTTTTATTAAATGACAATCAAGAATCATTTAAACTTAAAATACAATAGTCTGAATGAGATAAATTCAAGGACATTAAAAAATTATGAAAGATAACTTGGTAATGGCACTATTAAATTTGTTATTAAATAATATATACTATTAAGAAATATCAGTGGAATTTTCTCTTTTTATAACATTATCTCCTTTTGACCTTCTTTTAGTCCTGTGTTCTGTTATATAGGTAAAAAGTCTTTTATGTTATAGCAGCCACTAGAATTACGATTATGCCAATGTTGCAGTTATGATTTCGCCAAGATCATCGCAAACCTTATATATGCATATATATACTCCAAACACTCATATATGTGCCATATACGTCATTACTTACATCTTATATGACATATATAATCTTATACACATGGCATATATATATATATATATATATATATATATAGCAGTAAGTAGTAGTGACCAGCAGTGGATTGAAAACGGTTGATGATGATGATGAAGTAGTAGTGTTGCGTTATATTAGTAGGTGCTTGCTGAAGTTAATGTTGAATTTTTAAACCTAAATTTATATTTTAAATGATTTGACTTCCAATTAAAATAAAAGGGGAAGAAGCAACATTACTATAAAAAAATATATACAAAAACAGTAGTTAAACTTTACTTATTTTTTCAGGAGTAGGGGAAAAAAGTGATTATGCTGTTGATAAGACTTGTACATGTTTATGTATAATGATACGTTTATTTACATTATTTACAAACATTATATATATTATATACATCTTATACACATGTCACATAATAAAGATATATATGTTGTATATATATATATACAACATATACACATCACATGACTATAAATTGGCCATATATGTCACAAAATGTTATATTGATCATATATTATTGTCACACATGCTTTATAATTTGGCGATAAATCTTGGTCGCCTGGTGATTTATCTTTGAGGGACGCCATAAGACGAAAGTACCAAAAAGTCTTATTGCTAAATAGTTCATATTATTTTTATACATAAATATATTTAAAAAAATTTTGGCTAAACCCTGCCACTATCAACAAAAGCAGCAATATGAGAAAATGTTATGGTCACAACTTTCTATTAGTATGTCAGGTAAAGTGCAATTCTTCCATTTAAAAAGTCTCCAAATTCAAATCAAACTCCACATTTCCAGAAATACACTTTAAAAGTCTCCATACTAATATACACTGACAAGTTGAAAACATTAAATGAATATTCAACTTTCAATAAAACCCCCATTGCAATTTATGATAGAATTTTTAAGCCTAAATTTATGTTCTAAATGGTTTGACTCTTACTTAAAAATAAAGAGGGGGGGGGGGGTGGATGTTACTAATATAAATAAATGAATAAATAATATAATATAAACAGTGGTTAAACTTAACTTTTTTTTTTCAAAATAGGGGGGGGGGGATATGATTATGCTGTTAAGACTGTTGTACATGTTTATACATAATGATACATTTATTTATACTTACAGTTACAGAAATTAATTGCATTGAAACATTAGGTTACTCTTTATTCATGTTACTATTTACCAATAGTTTATGTTTACCTAACTTTTCTATGTATGCTAATGGTTGTTCATTCACTCAATACTCATACATTCTTGCATACAAACTCTCATTTAACCACAATGTGAAATAATTTCAGTGTTGTATTATTATTGTTATCTCTATAAAACATTTTTTTTCAAGATAAGACGCATTTATTAATGTCAAAATGTCGTGTTAATAATTCTTAATATGTAGCATCACTAAATTATTATTGGGTGATTAGTAAGGAAAACTCTATGAAGTGACGCGAAAAAAACGAATAGATAAGAATTCTGAATAATATTAAGTTATCATAAGCTGTAGAGATGCATCATAATTCGATAAAAGGCAAAGTTATTTAACACTAGATTGTTATCTTCAAAAAGCTTGTTACTGTTATCGTTGTGTTTGTGAGATCACATGACGTAGTTTCAAATATTAATGCATTTAAAAAAAAGCGATATTTTTGGGGAATGTAGTAATTATCAAGAATTTTGCCTTTCATCACAAAAACTAAAAAAATATATATAACCAAATTGGCGTCTTCAAAGACGCTTTCGTAACCAAAAATAAAAGTAACTGTATCTTACAGATAGTGTTAATTGGTGCGACATTAATTTAATTTTCACAAGATTAAAGTCTCAACTATCAACATCGATATTCTAATGACCTGAATCATGTCTGTCTTATCTTGAAAATTAGTCAATATCTAAAGGATATTACGTTAATATACAGAACACTGAAATTATTTCACATACCTGTATTTTCCCCGTGTATCTGGTGGTGGTGCTAGTTATTTATTTTCTTTTTTATTTTGATCTCTAGTTTCTCGTAGCAAAATCATGTGAGCAAAACACTGCACCGTCCGCCATTGCTTTGCATAAGCGTAGCGGCTATTCTTTGGTTAAGCACTGAACTGCTTGGCTAGGTTATGCGCATGCGCGAAATAGCGCTGTTCTCGCCAATTCATTTGGCGCTCGCCAATGCGCTGTAAGCTATAGGGTTGGGATATTAGCTGACGGTACACAGTTGTTCAGTGTATCGTTGCGACACTTCAAATACTATTATGGGAGTACAAAAACTATCATTTTCACATTAACGAATCGTTCAAACAAATTATAAATGCCATTATAACAAAATGAAGATCTTAATTGATTAATATACAGTATACCCACTAAAATCCCTTGCCACCCTTTTAACTTCGGAATGGCTGCTGCTACATTCATAAAAGTGGTGTCTAGGTCAGAACTCCTATAATAGGAGTCTTAGTCTAGGTATAGTAAAGTAACCATGCGCTACTGAATGAAACCGCCTACGGCGCCACCTGGTGGAAAGCTGCGAAGTTAGCATTCCTATCTCAAAAACGGAAAGAGATATGGGAAAAAAGTGATTTACAAAGTTGTAGAGCATCGTCAATTTAGTACGAAAAGACACCTTGTGAAAATTAATGTGAAGAATAGAACGGTTAAAACGCGCATTTGATTTTTCGTGATTTCCTACACTGTGACGTCACGAAACTTGAACGAAAGGAGAAATGATTATCTTTCAAACAGAACAGGACACTGCCATGTCGCACAGTGGTATCGCTTGTGATTCCCAATCAAAACGACGCATTACGGACGCTTGTGCCAACGTGTCACCCTCTATGCGCCAACGTGTGCAACGTGAAATTCAAACAAGTATCCAAATGTCCATTGCAGCTGGCAGTGAGAAGTTTGAACATCTCAAATAAAGGTATATTGTTTCAACTAATTGTTTTTTTCCTTTCTAAGATCGTTTTGTCACGTTACAGTGTAGGAAATTACGAAAAAACAAATGCGCGTTTTAACCGTTCTATTCTTCGCATTAATGTCCACAAGGTGTCTTTTCGTACTAAATCGATGATGCTCTACAACTTTGTAAATCACTTTTTTCCCTATCTCCTATTTTTTCCCTATCTATTCCTCTACTTTCCATTTTCAAGATAGGAATGCTAACTCCGCAGTTTTTCACCAGGTGGCGCCATAGGCGATTTCATTCAGTAGCGCATGCGTACTTTACTATACCTAGACACCACTTTTATGAATACAGCAGCAGCCGATCCGAAGTTAAGAGGGTGTCAAGGGATTTTAGTGGGCATACTGTATATATCAGTACACGTAATCCATATTTCGGTTTACAATTCGAAAAACTTAAATCTCTTGAAATTATTTAATCTATACATGTAGAAGACTTTGTCCCGATTGACTGACAGATTCATGAAAGATAATCTATAAAACATCTTGGCACTTGCGCAAATATTCATAACAAATAAGAAAGACCCGTTTAGAAGGGATTTTTCGAAATTCAACCCCTAAGAGATTAAAGTGGAAACATAGAAGCGAACATAGTGGCAATAGCGACGTCACAAATAGCTTCAGAAGCCAATATTACAGTTGCTGTGGGTAGCCTATCAAAATATTTACAAAATATGTAGGTTGATAATATCTTTTTTTCATCTAAAAAAAGTTAAAACGTTATAAAAAAATTATTTTTAGAAAAATTAAAACCGAAAAGCTTAGAAATATATATATATATAACGCGTTTTATGTTATACTATCTGCGTTTGTTGCGCTTTCTTGCAAGATTTAAATGCATTTATTTCAGAATGCATTTTGTCAATATTTATAATATTTAAAATGATATATCGAAATTTCTATAAGACATACAATTATGACTCTACGTACAATTACTTTCAGTTATATGTTGATTAAATAATAGTTCGTGTTTTTTTTTTGAGAATTTTTTTTTTAAATAATGATTTTTATTGCAATATGCGTTAATAAAAAAATAACTTTTTCTTTAAAAAACATTAAATTTATTTTCAATAAATATTGTTAAGAATTTGGAAGACAAATTTATTCTTTTCTGTATTAGAAAATGATAAAGGTGTGCTTTTGCTTTCAAAAGATAACATCAATTTTTAAATGACACTTAAATACTCCAATTTTATCTATTTCAATGGGTTGGGTTCGAAAGGGACCGCTGTCCCATACCCCACCCCTTGACAAAAAAATAACATTTTTGATTATTTGCCTTTAAATTGTCATAGACACATTAATTTTTTCAGCATGTATGTACGGAATATTAACCATGCTTAAGTACTCCTTTATAAAAAAAATCAAGAAAAGGTGGAACAAAGCCCCCCCCCCCCCCCAACCACACACACATATGCAATAGTGATGATGATTAATTACTCCGATTTTGGATATTTCAATGGGTTTAGTCCAAAAGGGACCGCCGTCGCATACCCTACTCCCTGACAAAAAAAAATAACATTTTTGATTTATTTGCCTTCAAATTGTCATAGAAAGATGAATTTTGTTGGCATGTATACACTGAATAGTAACCATGCTTAAGTACTCCTTTATAAAAAATTCAAGAAAAGATGGTACAAAGCCCCCTCCCCTTCCCGCAACACACATAGACGCACACCCAAATGTCATAGATAATTAAATTTGCATGTAGATACATCCAGAAAAGAACCCATTTCTCAAAAAATTCATGAGAAGGTGGTGTATAGCCCCACCCCTACAAAAAATATTTTTTTTTGTTGTTTGGGCCTCCAAATAGTCATGGACATTAGAAAATTTGAAAGCAGGTAGAACCTGAATAGTGATGATTATTAATTACTCCTATTTTGGATATTTCAATGAGTTGGGCCCGAAGGACACTTCCCCCATCACACCTTCTAAAAAAATAATACTATTTTTAATTATTTGACTTCAAATTGTCATAGACGCATGGATTCTGGCGGCAGGGAAATCGTACTAATCATACTTAAATACGCCTTTAATGAGACATTCAAGAGAAGAAGGTCTAAAGCCCCCCTCCTCAACAAAAAAACAATATTTTTGTTTCATCTTTCAAATTGTCATAGACACTAGAAATTTAATCTAATTTCTATTGAGATATTGTTGAAAGGTCTTCGTTCACCCCTTGGGAATGAAGGTAGCTCATCAACTTAAATCTTTTATATTATTTTCTGTACATCTTTGACGTGAGAGACGAATTGGACAATTCCTTTTCTTCTTCCTTTTATGTATATATATATATATATATATATATATATATATATATTATAGACTAGGGGCGTGGTTTCTGCGCTACAGAAAATAGATTTATATCATACTGCCAATATATCTTTTAGACTTTAAGAATTTTTATGTTAAATTCATCATACATTGAAATATATTGTGCTGTCCTCTAAAAAAACCCATTTTTTAAATTTATCTTTATATAAATTTTAATAAGGAATACAAAAAAATTAAACATAGCTGTATTTTCACGGCTTGTTCTGATTAAGATTTTAATGCTGAGCATTTTTCATTCTATCAATAGGTTACAAAATGACAGCCAATTAAGCAAGAAATTGAAAAAAAAACCACTTTTTCCCAAAAAAAACCCATGTTACCTAAAAAAAAAACCACATGTAAAAATACTTGGAAATAACATTATCTGACAGCAAAATATATTTTTTTTCATTATTATTTATTTTTAAACCACAATTCTGCAAAAAAATATTTAAAATATTTCATTATTGTTGTAAATTGAAAGAATTTCAAATGCAAAATATAATTATTTGTAAATTCGCTCCAGACTTTTCACATTTCTTTGCATACATCTTCAGTAAATTTAAGAAGAAAATTATTAAATAGCATTTGTAAAATCTTCGAGAGTTTATTAATGGAGAAGCATCAGTAATAGTTACATTTTGGTTTCTTTTGTTCTGAATAGTATGGTCATTAGATTCAAACTTGAGTAGTCTTAAATTTTGTTGGCATTAAGCAATTTATTCGACGATTATCATTTACTTCTTCGGTAATAATAACATGAAACATTAAATCATCTTATTTAATAATCATCTACTGACCACATTGTAACTTCTCAGCTTCTTGTACTGAACAGAATAAATCATTATCTTCATTATCGGTAATATCATTTGTGGTGTTCAAAATTGCGGCTTCTTCTGTATTATGCAGATCTGCATATGATAAATCTGAGCTCCATAAATATTTATTACTTTCCTGACTGCCATCTTCACTAGTACTAGTATTTTCATTTTCAATGCTTATTTTTGAATACCTTTTATGCAGTGAAGAGGGATTACAATGCTTTTAAGTGCTTGGAGTTTCGTGTGATTTTAACACTTCATCTATTTATTTTTGCGTAATAACTGAAACACTCATCTTTATTCTTTCCTTACATCTTGTACAAGCCGTAGTTTGTGCTTTATTAAATTTATCAGTGTCAATCTAGAAACAAAAAATGTATCTAATTGATATTAAAAAATATTGAGTACTTAGGTAATAAACGGAATGGATTGGTGCTGTTTCCAGAACATCTGCCAACATTGCCACACAAAATCTTATTTTACTAATCGCATTTCTTCAACAATTTTTGCATGTGCAGATTTTTAATGCTTTCACTTTTTCCTACCATTGATGCAGTAACCCTATGGACAGCAAGTATCAAGTGATACTGCATATCTGAACCTTTATCCCATATTTGGCACCAAATAAATTTCCATTCCCTTTAATATCTAATTACGTCTGTCAGCGGCCACCTTATGGCACTTTTCCCACAAGGAGAGAATAAACTTTTCTTGCATTTTATCAAGGATTCTACTTTTGCTGGCTGCAATATGTTTATATTAACATATTTATTTGGGTTATTTAATTTTAGATTAATACTAATAAAATTTTTAACAAAAGTTTACTGTTTAACACTTTTAAATAAAAAAGTGGCAACTAGTTTAAAGTTAGTTGCCACTTATAAAACTGCTACCACTGGCCACTAATGAAATTTCCCAATTTTGCCTTTTACCTAATATCCTTAGTCCTTGTTTTAACCAGGGTTGTATTGGTTTAAACATGGAAAATAACAGTTTTAACTTTCCTGGTCAAAATATGTTTTGATCATCAGTAATTAAGCCTCATTTTGATTTGGAAAAAGAGATTTAAATTTATTTTATTAAAATAAATTTAATACAACATGTGTTGCTTATCAAGTAACGACTTTTTCTGTATTAAGGCTAACTCAGATCAAACTTTGAAAATTATCTTTATTGCTGAAGAGTTTGCACAACAATTCACCAGGTGCATTATGAAATCCAAACATTTCAAATGTCTTTTTAATAGAGTTTCAATTACTTTTGAGTGGTTGAAGCAAATTTGACCACTTTTAAATGGTTAAAACCAGTTTTGACCACAATCCTGGTTAAAATTAGTTTTGACTGATCAAAATTACAACCCTGGCTTTAGCTTCTCAGATGATAAAGCAAAGATAATGAAGTTCATCGATGACACAAAAAGAATGCACTCTTGTGCTTAAAAGAAAATTTGCTGATTAAATTCCTGCCACTTCCTTCCTGAATTGTATTACGATTTTCTTCTGTGGTATATTTTAAATTACATAAGAGAGGGGGAATGCATCAGATTTCAAGTTTTATCTTTTATGCGAAAGACCAAATGATATTTTGCAATTCACTTACTGTGTTTTGCACAAAACTGCACAAATTTACAGTTCATCTCTAAGCTTAGAAGATAAATAGTACAAATTAGCAGCTATGTATCTATATTAGTTATTCCTACCTTAAGTAAAATATGTTGCATTAAAAAGTCAAAAGAGTGAATAAAATAAAATAAATAAAAGTTTGAAAATATCAAAATAATGAGTAAAATACAAGTGAAGGGTATGTAAAAAAGATTGATGGGTTTTAATTTTGCAAACACGGATTTTTTCTATGACAAACTAAAAAAATAAAAATCCTTAGAAGTGGCTTCAATATGCATTAAATTTGCATAATTTAATTAGCTTCCTTAAAAATAAATGTCTCTTTAAAAAAAATGTATATTTTATCATTTATTTATTGAAAATAATTTTGGTTTTTTTTTTAATTCCACCATGGGTTTTTTTTAGCTCCATTTTCAAAGGTCGCCAGACTACATGACATAATCAGTTGAAAATGTAACATTTTATTCACATTTATACGGTTTAACATAAAAACATTTCAAAATTGATGTACATCATTCTAACATAACGTATTATAACAAGCAAATATGTGAAAATAAAGCTCATGTTTTGCCAAAATTCTGCATTATTAGATTAAATTCTTTTAAAACTAAATAAACACTCCTTAGGCATTATCAAATGTTTTTACTCTTGCAAATGGCGTATAGAAACAGGGCAAAACCATAAATTGACTTCAGTGAAATATTTGATAAAATATTGGGGTGGGGTTTTTTTTAGGAAACATTTCACACTGGGTTTTTTTAGAGGACAGCACAATATTTACTGATTGAAAAACACCCAATAAATTTCTTAAAATATAACCATATAAACATTAGTTGAAAAAATGTTTTTTGAATTTTAAAAAGAGCCACTCTTTCTAAAAATCGTCGCAGTGAATTCCGCGATATTAATATATATTATTAATAAAATGTAGAGGTATACATTTTGATTCTCTCTTCTTTTCTTTATTATGAAATTTTCCTCGGGTGTGCTAAAGATTGTATGTTTATCTTAAAATTGTGTCGTGTGTTTCACGCACAGACATTTGCCAAAAAAAGTTAAAAAAAAAAGAAAAAGCAAAGGGTATGTTTTAGGACAGATTTACCAGGTTCAAATCAGGGTTGCCAGCTCGGCTTCCTGTTATATTTAGAGATTCCGAATTCATGCCGGATATTCCAAAAGAAAAAAAAATCACTTTATATAATTATTAAGTATCTGTCATTAAGTAAAATAAAAAATACTTTTCGAAATATGTTTTTATAATCTTGGAATATCTGAATTAAAGAGAAAGCCAAACTTACAACACTGGTTCAAGAGGCCTTTGGACTTTTTGTTTTGTTTTGTCTTCATAAATATTTACGTGTACATTTGCATATATTTATGTGAGTGATTCCATTTGAAGATAAATATATATTGTATGGACAGACATGAGAAATACTTGATATAAAAATGACTATTCGATAATATATATAGACAAGGAGTGCAACTTTCCTAAAATTTTCCATCTTTAGTACCGCTATTTTAAAAGAAAATTTTTTGTGGTAGATTCCATTAACATCTGCAATAGAAATACACCAAACATTTTATTGGTTCATAATAGTAAGACCAATTGTAAAACATTCTAATAACGCTGCGAACCCTGTATATTTAGTTTCAAATTTCTAGTTCTGACTTCCTTAAGGCTTATCTTCAGTCGGATTATATTCTGATTTCAGATTACCAGTTTGCATTTTCTTTCCCTTTCTAAACATTCTCGGGGCTTTATTCAGTTTTAAACACTCAAAAGAATTGACCACAAGGGGTACAAATTGCTTGCAGTCAGTCAGTCAGCTATATAAAATCAGACTCGTCCAAGAAACCTTATCTACTGTCAGATGACAAAATTTATGCCCACGGTAAGCATAGGGAGATACTAGCTATTAGAGTCCACTATTTTAGTTTGTAGGGAACTACTTCAGCTTCGAATTCTTTTCAGCTGAGAAAACATGAGATCAAATCATTAAATTATATATCTTTAATTAAAGTTATTTAATTACTATGGCGCAACTGGGATTTTTATTTAGGTGAATAAAGAAATGAAAAAAATTTCAAATTATAATTGTTTTACTTCTTGCAGATTCCTTAAAAATATCATTAGGTTTTATTAATAACAAAAATCTAGATTGAGATTTTTAGCTTTATTGCTATTGAGTGATGAGTAAAGTCCTTCTCTCCTTTTTAACACTTTCCAACCTAGTTGAAAAGTGTTTATGACTTCGGTTTGTCTGGCCGTCTGCCGTCTGGCCGTCTGCCGTCTGGCCGTGCTCTAACTCCCGTAAATATGCTCAGATTGCCTTGCAATTTTTATATGTTATTGTTGTTATGTATAGCACGTTCCCTATTTCAACTGAAGTGTGTAGCACTTATAGTTTTTTTACAGGGACACTCAAAATAATTCCGTTACATGACGGTCTATGGGGAAAAATCATTTGCGGTTTATTTTAATGATGTTACACAATTGCAAACACATTGTAATTGATATATATCACTAAGGTGTATTACAAGAAGCTTAATATGGAATAGGGTGTGCATAGCACTTATAGTTACTTTACAGGGACAGTCAAAAGAATTCCGTTACATTATGTCTATGGAGAAAAATCGTCTGCGGTTTAATTAAATAATGTTTCACTATTTTAAACGCATTGAAATTTATATATATCACCACGGTGCATCACAAGAGGCTTACTACAGAATAGTGTGTGTATAGCAGTCATCGTTCATGTACAGGGACACACAAAATAATTTTCTACTGTCTGTTAACAATAATTCCTGGAAGTGCGTTTTAAGTTACTGAACGCGATTTTAAATTTAACTCGCTTTTTGTTTATTACGTGGTGTGTATAAATTCTGTAGATCCTATACAGGGAAACACAAAAGTTCGCGAGAAACATTTCCGTTTATTGACAAAAACTCCAGAAGGAGAATTTTAAACTGTGCTACGCGTTTCTTAACTGAACTAAAATTTAGCATCCTATGTAGTATATATACAA
Organism: Maratus michaelseni; assembly: GCA_963931845.1. NCBI lineage: Eukaryota > Metazoa > Arthropoda > Arachnida > Araneae > Salticidae > Maratus > Maratus michaelseni. The sequence continues at coordinate 32,341,426 of OZ007599.1, forward strand.
ATCTGTAGATCATATACAGGGCTGAATAAAAGTATTCGGATATTTTTCCGAATATTGTATACGTTGGAAATTCCTGAAATTACGTTTTTAAATATGTTATGCGTTTTCCAAACTGTTTACTTAGATGTTATCTTTCAGCTTATTAAACGGTATGATTTGTAAAATTATTTTGGAAGCGTTGGAAAGTGTTACATAATCTATGCTTGACGCATGATTTTTCGTTCTTGTTTATTTTAGAAAGAAAAGAAGAAAAATCAACATGATTGACCTACATGTTACAATCATAGATTTATAGACGGTCCCTAATTTCGGAGAGGTTTTAGTTTTGTGGAAAAGTAAGCTAATCCCGATTTTTGAATTCTATAACTCCATGACTTTTTTAGATATTTAAACCAAACTGTTTTTTTTTTGTATGAATAAAGAAACAATAGAGATAATTTTTGATAATAAATTCCATAACTCAAACTAGTTGAAAAGTTATTTCAATAATCTGTTATACTTTTTGAATTTAACAAGAAAAATATACATAATAAAATCACTAATATGTTAAAAAATATATTTCATATGCTTTAATGCGTTTACAATTACAGGAAATTTTTTTTTTAATAAATTTAAACTTTTAGCATGAATAATTCAATTAAACAACAGCAATTATGACATAGAAAAATTAAGTATTTCGTTCAAAAATGCATTTTATTTTTAGATGAGAAGTTTTATATCATTATTTAAATTATCATTGCCTTTCAAAAAATAAATCTATTAATGTTAAAAAAATATTCTGTTCAATATATGCATAAATATTTTTTGTTAATATGTTCACCAGAAATTTTTTCTAATTTGAACTTTGTCAAAATATATTCCTTTAAAGATTGATCTTATGTATGCATTGTCTGCAAAATTAGGAAAATGCTATTTTAAATTTAAAACTCACACCATAAACGATAACAAATAAAATTATTTTAAATAAACACAGTAAACATGCTTTTGTTTCGACGTTTTTACCATCGATTATTTCAGACGGCCTCTGTAACTAAGCAGGCCGATATATTTCAATTAGCGATGGGCATTTCGATTCACTTTGCGGAGTGGAGTCTGAACCGGCTCCCTTGCTCCGGCACTCCCTTGAGTCGACTTTCAACTCACCCAAAGAACTAGGGTTGGTTGGTTGGAAAGTAATTCAAAATAATATTTAACATGGAACAATATTTGGGTCAAATAATAATAAAAACTAGTAAACATCTATTTTTTTATCAGCAACAACTTTTCTCACATTTAACATAAATAAATTCCATACAGATCATGGTCTTTTAAAGCAGTGATTCGCAAATAAAGCTTCATAGGAAGGACTCTTGAGACATTCCAGAAATAGAACTAAAATGTTTTCTAAAACGGAAAAAGAAAGAAAGAAATGGAAAAATTCTCTAATCGCCATTGCGGATTTTTCTGACACGTTTGTAAGATGAATTTCTTTCCCACATTGGTTAAAATTTCAAATGGCGTCAGTGCGGTAATAAAAATTCTGATGTTTAATACTATTTAACCATATTTCTAATATTTAATAATATTCTTTTATTTTCTAATAAATGTGATATATATTTCCTTTTTGTCGATTCTTTTCTTGTAATCACTTTGTTGTGATTGTCGTGACCTAAAAATTAGGTTTAAACATGAGTTGGTTGCTGAGACGAAATAACTCTTTGTATCTGCTGTTTACATTTTGCAATTCACCCGCTTTCTAAATTTCATCTATAAAACCTTCATAAATGCGGATATACATTTTTATGCCTCTACCCTCTCTTTTTTTCCTGGTTGGCGATGGGGCTGAATTTTAAAAACATCAACTGAATCTTATGTTTATATTCTGACACTGAACATGCAGCAAAATTTCATCACGACAGCCATGATTTATTTTTTTTGCCTCTCCCCACACACCCGGGAGGAAGTAGCTGAAGATAGAAAAAATTCTTTGCATCATATACATTATGTGATTTATCCTCTTTCAAAATTTAATCTCTAACACCGTGATAGATTCTCATTTTTCGAAAGAAAAGGGACCGAGTGCGAAAAATTTTCATCCGTATTTTATGTTTATATTCTGACCCTGAGCATATTGAAAAATTTTATGACGAAAACGGCGAGAGATCGTGAGATGCGTTTTTACGCTCTCCCCCCTAAACACACCCAGCAAAGAACACCCTCCCCTGAAAAAAAAATCCTTCATATCTTTTTTTTATGTTTTGTGATTCACCTCCTTTCAACATTTTATTTCTAAAACCATCATATATCCTGCGATAGGTTTTTATGCCTCTCTACCCCTCATATCCCCTCTGAATGAGGAAAAAAATGGGAAAGCAGAATTCTGAAAATAACCCCTGAATCTGGTTTTAAATAAGAAACATTAAAAAAAATCGATTGGTTAAACTTTTAAGAAATTATGTGTACATAGTTTTTTAAATTATCTGCGAATATTTATATTTATAAAAATGAATTAAAATAACTATATATACGCAAATCAAGTAAAGAATATCCATTTTTAAATAAAACACATCGATTATAAAATAAATTCGGTAATAGAACATATTTATAATAGCCTGTTACTAAAGTAAAATTTAATTTATCTTTCTTCTAATTTTTTCTAAATTACATGTAACAAAAGAACTTGAAAACATTCCACTATTCAATCCTACTTCCTCTTAAAAAAAAAAAAAAAAATCCACACATGACAACTGCTTGATCGCCTACCTGGTGGCCAGCATACTGAAAATTCTATTAATCATTCACGAAACACTTCATACCTTTGTCCCGAATCATCCTCCTAATATATTCCCCGACTCTCCGTCGAGGAGTCGAAATATCAAAGAGTCGAAATCCAACTCTGTGTTCAACTCTCGACTCCCGACTCTCCAATTCAAATACTGCGTTGAACTGTTTTAGAGAACCTTTCAATTCCGAAGCCCACACTGAGTTGAAAGTTCGACTCTTTAGAGTCGAGATAGCTTTCTTGCTTTGAGTGGACAGTTCGACTCATTTAGAAGAAGTCGAGTTTCAGAGTCGACTCTTCGGCCATCTCTAATTTCTACTAAGTACTGATAAGTAAGCAGAAATTTCCGTTAACGATCTTAGCATTGTATTCTGGCGAAAGTAGGCATCGGCATTTCTGCCCGTTTTGAAAAACTAAAACGAACTGTGTTTTTTACCTGTTGCAAAAGAACAGGTAACGTGACGCCAAACCGAAGATGAAGACATGATTCTCTGCAACTGGTGTTGCAAATAAAAAGACAGCTGCCCAGTTAAACTGAGGGCATTAAGCTCACAGGCTATTCACACTAATTGCATATTATAATCTTATTTCAAAGAATTTGATATAACCCCTTCGAAAAATAAAGAAATCGACAATACATTAAGGGGGATCATTCCTCCCCCCCTTAAAATTTACCAGTGAACCCGCAAACCTAATCAGAGAAGCGCTTTATTACAATGAACATATATACAAAATTTGAAGAAAATCGGATAATTCTGCATAAAAACCCCATTTATCTAAATTAAGGAGGGTTAGCCCACCATCCCCCCCTTTTATACTTAACCAATGAACCCCCAAAACTAATCAGGAAAGCGCTTTATCACAATGAACCTATATACAAAATTTGAAGAAAATTGGATAATTCTGCTTGAAAAACAATTACTGCCTATAGACATAGATAGTATCGTAATCAAATTCCTTTATGTGCCCCATGTAAAGGAATGATTTATTATTATTAAATATTTCTTTTATTAATTAATTAATTTATTACTTTAAAAAAATTAATTATGCTTATTGACAATCTAATCTTTTATTCTATAAAATGATAAATATATGATAGCCAGTTTTAATGAAGCCCATGGGCACATAAATTTGAAATTCAGCATTTAACACCTCCACAAACTATTCCATTATTTACATATCCCAAAACTATCCCCATGTCCCAAAAATGACTGATGGATTTTAAAATTTAATAACTTGCAAACGGTTGCAGGTATTAAAAAAATTCTTGCACGAGGGTTATATTCATGGAGATAGAAATAAGAAGGAGAACAGTGAAGATAGGCTTTCAAGATCAGAACATGGACCGGGAATTAGTACCCAGTTCGCGGCGCTGGTGCTCCCAAAGGCCGGTCATGTGACCTGTCAAACATGACAAATTGTCGTCTGCTCTTCCTGCATTTTGGTTTCGAGCATGGTAAAGAGTTGGCAGTCGAAACCGGAAATAGAGGGCGTTACACTCCCCAAAAGACCAGAAACGCCGCCATACTAGGTACCGCTTTTAGTTCCATAAGTGGAAACATTATCTTTGTTCTCCTTTTCTCTATCTCCCTGGTTATATTAATGTTAGGAGTTTCTTTACTGTAATTCTAGATTTTAGTTCGAATTTCAAACAATAGATGGCGCTTGCAGCAATTGTCGCTCAGTTGAGGCCGAAACCGACGCCAATCAGCATTAATGCACCGCCCCCCGAATACAAGGCCTGCGCGCTGATGAAAATGGCGGCTGTCGCAAGCGGATGGGGTCCCTAGCCCAGTCAGAATCCGCTTATACGATAAGTGTAGGTTTTTTATTTTTGCTTATTGTAAAGAATACATTTTTCGTACAATTGAAGTAACTTATAATTCGTTTTGCTGCTTTCCAGTCTTTTTCACGTGGAGTTGCACTCCTCCTACTTAATATGTTGACTGAAGCCATTATGTCTGGTCTTGTGACGGTGGCAATAGACAGGAGCGAACTAAGGCTCCTATATACCGGGCTGGCTCACGCCTCCATTTAGTTGCTCAAGCGGACGCCTGACTTGGCGTCTTATCGCGTAGATGGCGAGTGAATTTAGTTACTTAATCATATGCAAAAATATAAGAATAAATAGCTAAGATATTTAGCGCCATACATTAAAAAGTAAAAAAAAAAACATGTATTTATGCTTTTGTAATATATTAAAATTAAAAATTCATTTTCATCAATTAATATTTATTGCTTTGCTTTACATGAATAATTAAGAATGACAATATAAAATTAACTAATTCTAAATTTGATTTAACGTTAAAATATAAATTTAACTAATTCTAAATTTGATTTAATGTGAAAATATATATTCACATGCATTGGACTCTTATATTTTTATTACTTTCCGTATGGAGTTAAGTTGTGATATAATTTGTTATTAATAAAAGAGTCTTAAAATGCTGATATTCTAGGGAATAAATTTCGTATGTTAGATATTCAGATTTTACAATTTAATCGCATGTCAAAAAGTTTTGCGCTCTTGAGCAGGGAATTTGAAAACCACATTAAACAAAACTCTTTCAATTAAAAATATATAGAAAATTACATATAGTAAAAACGTCAAATTCATCTTCTTAAACTTGAAAAAACACAATGCAAACAACCTCTTCCCCCCTCCTCCTTTCTGCAGCTGGTGAAATTAAACATCTCTAATTTTTTTTTTCTTATGTGTTTGTTACTTTTTTCAAACAAGAAATGTATAATCATTTCAATCACGCCCCCCCCCCCCTCCCTACTCTCAACTTTCAGTTTAAGGCCCTTTTCTACACTTTTTAACAACAGTAAATGAATTTAACTATCTAAATATCCCCCCCCCCCTCCTCCAACTATCCGAAAAATAAATAAGGTGGAGTTTCTCGACATGGGGGGTGAATAAGATTTTTTTCTCTCTCTTTAACAATTAGGCTTTTCTCACCCGTCCTGCAATATACCATATCGGACTCGAAGAACCGGTTTATTGTATACGAAGTGATCTGCTTGGCGTGGCATTTGGCGAAATTCTTCAATCCTGATCTATTCTTCTAGCATTTATAGACAAATTATTCCGCCTTTCTTCATTTATATGGATGTTAAATATTCTAAATCCACTCCTTGACAGATTAGAACAATTTTATGCGAAACAACCGTCCATTTTAAGCGATTTTGTAACTCGATAATCGTTTAAACATTACTCGTCTCATAGGCAACAATGGGCAACAAACGGTAAGTGGGCATCAAAATGCTTGATGATTCAGCCTGTATTATAGGAGCCCTAGAGCGAACCAATCGCTTGCCTAAATTTCGTGTTGTTTGGAAATAAATGATCATTATCTTCTAATTTACAAAAACCTACTTCCATCGGTGTACTTATAGGTTTTGCGTCTTTTAAATTGAATTTTCTTACTAGATCTTCTATTTTTAATTTTTGGTTTAGTTTGAAACCATCATCGGTTTTTATTATGTTATTTCCCAGGTACTGACTTATTTCGCCCAAGTCTTTCACCCCGTATTCTGTTTGTAATTCGTTAATTACTTCTTGAATTATTTCATTTTTACTTGCGATCAAAATGTCGTCAACGTAAACAATGATATATGTGAAATTTTCATTTTCTTTTCTTGTAAATAGACAAGAGTCAGCGGTGCTTTGCACAAATTTCATATTGTTTAGTGAGTTTGCGATTATTTTATTCCAGGCTCTAGCTGCCTGTTTTAAACCGTAAATCGCTCTGTAAAGCTTACATACTTTATTGTCAGAATTGTTTTCTATAAACCCTTCTGGTTGTTGCATGGAAATATCTTCTTCCATTTCCCCGTGAAGAAATGCAGCGTCGATGTCAATATGTTGAACAGTTAGATTTTTATAAGCCGCCGAGGCTAAAAATGTTCGAATTGTTGTGTGTGAAACTACGGGAGCGAATGTTTCATCATAGTCTTCGCCATAATTTTTGTTTGTATACTTTTGCTACTAAACGAGCTTTGTATTTTTGCACGTTTCCTAAATTGTCTAACTTTCTGTTAAAAATCCATTTACAACCAATAATTTTCTTATTTGGTGGGGGATCCATTAAGTCCTAAGTTTTATTTTGTTTTATGGAATTCATATCCAATTGAGTGGCTTTGAGCCAATTTTCTTTTTTTACTAAATTGTTCATGTTGTTTATATCGTTCCAGTCAGTTGGTTCGTATGTGTAATTTGTTTTGACGTGACAAACGTATCTGTCGGGTGGTACTCCTCTATTTGATCGCTGAGATCTTCTCGGTTCTACAATGGGTTGTTTGGACGCAGTTGGTTCTTTGTCCGTATTATTTAACTCTGTTTGAAAGTAGTTTTTGTTATTAGTTGAGTTTTCTACCGCATTGCTTTCTTTTAAGTTGTTTATACTATTTTATATAAACTTTACCGTTCTTGCAATTACTATTTTGTTTTCTTTAGTGAATATTCGATAACCTTTTGATTTGTTATCACATCCTACTAGTATTTCTTCCTGCACTCTATCATCTAATTTGTTTCGCTGGCGTTTGTGTATATATGCATAAGCTTTACAGCCAAATGTTCGCAGGTCGTGTAAAGTAGGTTTTCAATTGAACCATATTTTGAACGGTGCTTTGTTTGTTATTTTGGTAGGTAACCTATTCTGCAGGTGATTGGCGGTATTTATGACTTCGCCCCAGAATTTTTTAGGTAAGCCTGCTTCAGAAAGTAGACTCCTTGTCATATCTAATCAGTACAAAAACCCTTAACGGGTTAAAAGTTGTGACGCAGTAGTTTCTTTTGGCTCTAAGAATTTTAAATATGGGTCTTAAAAGCAATGACATCAAATTTGAGTGACGCTATGTTAATAATTAAACAAATATATCATCATTTTCTTTATTTTTTTATTTACATTCACAGATGCAATTATTATTTTTGACATGAAAAGATATTTAAAATTTATTCGCTGATGCTTTTTCATTCAGATCTCTCCTGAATTCAAAATATGGGCTTTAAAAGAAATGATATCAAAATTCGAGTGACACGTTCACATTAATTTAATAGTATTGCTTTAAACTTCAATTTAAATTATTTTTGGTTTGTCTTCTAAAATATATTTACACATACAAAAAATGCTTATAATTTTCCAATACACTTAAATATACAGTGGTGGCCAAAAGTGTGGACATTTTTTGAAAGTTTCATGTTTTTCAACTTTGTGTGCTTTTAGAATATATTAATTTTCACTTAAATACAAACGTTTATATATCAAATTGAAGGTAATTTAATGTAGAATTTAATAATAAAAACAGTATTACAATATCTGTATTACAAAAAAAAGTTATGCAACTAATAGTAAAATCTATCTTAGATTTGCATTTTTGTAAAGTGATACTTACACAATCAATACTTAGTAGGATAACCCTTATTTTTTAAGACAGCTTCACAGCGTCTTTTCATCGAGTGAACGAGTGTTTGGAGTTCATCTTTCGTAATCACATGGTGCCAAGAATCAATTATAGCTTCAATAAGTTGTCTTTTATTGGATGGACGTTTTTTTCGTACAAGAATTTTCAAACGTCGCCACAAATTTTCAATTGGATTGAGATCAGGGCTGTTTCCTGGCCATGGTAATATATCTATGCCTTTATTTTGAAACTATGCTTTGCATAATTTTGCTGTGTGGCATGGAGCTGAACCCTGCTGAAAAATAAATAGTGCGTTGTTGGGGAAGAGATCCCTGATGGAAGGGATCAAGGCAATCCTCGCAACCAGGTCCTCGTCGGAGTCGACGGTAAAAAATAGTTGTTCATTACTCCAAAGTCTAAAGCTCCTTCTATCGACATTTTTAAACATTATCTTTAAAATTTATTTGTTAAATAATATTTTATATAATTTTGTCATTCCTCTATCGTTTATTTTACGTGTAGGAGGTAGAAGTTTCTGCCTGGTCTACGACACCAAGATCGGGAATAACTGAACTGTGTTCAGGGGGTTCAAATTTCAACTCCTGAACACAGTTCAGTTTGCGCTTTCTAACCACTCCCAACGATTCAGATTTTGAGCTCAAAATTTAAGTTTCAGTCTAAGCTTTTGAAAGCATTTAATCAGACACAAAAATAACGGTAAAAAATAGTTGCTCGTTACTCCAAAGTCTAAAGCACCATCTATCGACATTTTTAAAACTTTTTCTTTAAAATTTATTTTTAAGAAAATACTGACATAAAGAATAGTTTTAGTGAAAACCGCAAACGAATCGACCAATTTTTTCATTTTTTATAATTATTTGAAATTTTGGATCTTAAACTTTAATGGTGCCTATCTCCTTCGGAAGACGTTTGGGACCCTTAGTTTCCTATTTAATATTGTTTGTCTTGATGTGTACTATCACCACTTAAAGTTTTGCCCACGAGTTTAGATTCACCCTGTATATGTATATTATATATATATAGGGCTTAAATTGCGCCGGAGACCACCGGAGCCCACCGGAGCCCGGCTACGGTACTTCTCTGCTTTTAATAAATAATTAAATATTGGTCGGAATTCACCGGAGGCCAGTGCAAGCGCTTCCAAAAAACCGAAGCCTAAATTACCCTTTCCTTTTCCTCCCATATTCGTTCATATCTTTTTTCAATTCTTCATCATATAAATATTAATTTTTGAAAACTTCATTCATTTTTTCATAAAAATGCATAGTTCCGAACTATTCTTTTTTGTGTTAAGACTAGTTCCGAATCACAATCCTTACTTTATTTAATCGCAGAATTCTGCGATTAATTAACATTAAAATTAGGCAAAGATTTCTATTCGGCCGGAGTGATAACTAAATTGTGAAATAATTGACAGCTAAGTAAATGCAGATAGAAAGTAAGTAAATGCAGATTAATTTTTTTTATTTTGCTAAAGAAAAAAATTGCTTTAAATTTTGCAAATACATATAATGTATGAAATATAAATATGCAGATAGAAGTGACGGTGGAGGGGTGGGGGTGGGGGATACTATGGTTATTAATACTGCAGAATATTAGGGCTCCGGTACTTTTTTTGTTAGAAATTAAGCCCTGTATATATATATATGTCGTGGGCTAATTAGGAAATCCGGCTCTTTGCAAAGAGCCGGTCTAATTGGAGAATCATTTCCCTTTTCCAAATCAGCCCGATGGTTTTCAGGCTTGATGCAAGAGCCTACATAGCGTTAGGCAAATTGAAAAATGACCATGCCTATGTAGAAAATGACCAGTTCTTTGTCAAAATATGGTGTTGTATCCAACTGGAACCTAAAAATTCAATTCGAAGTCGACCCGAACCCGGCAGGAAAATTCCATTGGACCGTAACCCTTACCTAAAAGGACAAAATAAATTCCTTCATGTCGCAACGCGACCCGAACCTAAAAATTTGATGTTAACCGGTAACCCAACCCGAACAAGACATAAAAATTCCATCGAACCGTAACCAGATCCGAACCTGAACATAATAGTTAACCCGAAACCCAACCCGAACCAGGAAAAAAATTCCATTATACCATAACTCTATCCGAACCCGACAAAATAAATTTCTGTGTCGCGCAACCCGGCCCGAAACTGAAAATTGAAGTTAACAAGAAAGCCGACCCGAACCAGAGAAATAAAAATCCATTGATACGTAAATCAATCCGAACTCGACAAAATAATTTTCGTCGGCACGCATCCCGATCTGAACCAGAAAATTGAAGTTAACCCGACCTGAACCCGATAAAAAAATCTATCGAACCGTAACCCGATCCGAACCCGACAAATTAAATTTCGTAGTCACGCAACCTGATCCGAAACTGAAATTTTAAGTTAACCCAAAAACCGATTTGAACCTGAAAATTTATTTTAACCTGAAACATAACCCAAACCTGAAAATTAAAGTTAACTCGAAACACAAAGTCGAAACGCAAACCCGAAACTGAAAATTGAAGTTAACCCAAAACCCGAACCCGTCAAAAATTTCATTGAACCGTAACCCGATTCGAACCTGACAAAATAAATTCCTTCGTGTCACAACCCGATCCAAGCAAGAAAATTCAAGTTAACCCAAAACCCGACCCGAACTCGATAAAAAAAATCCATCAAACCATAACCCGATCCGAAACGACAAAATAAATTCCTTCGTTTCTGGTTTTGATCGGGTTGTGACACGAAGGAATTTATTTTGTCTGATTCAGATCGGATTATGGTTCGATCAATTTTTTGATGGGTTCGGATTTCGGGTTAACTTCAATTTTCAGTTTGGGTTAGGTTTCGGGTTAAATTAAATTTTCAGGTTCGGGTCGGTTTTGGCTTAACTTAAATTTTCAGTTTCGGTTCGGGTTGCGTGACAACGAGATTTATTTTTCGGGTGTGGATCGGGTTACGGTTCAATGGAATTTTTTTCCTGGTTCGGGATGGGTTTCGGGTTAACTATTATTTTCGGGTTCGGGTCGGTTTGCGACACGAAGGAATTTATTTTGTCGGGTTCGGATCGGGTTACGGTTCGATGGATTTTTTTATCGGGTTCGGGTTTCGGGTTAACTTCAATTTTCAGATTCGGGTCGGGTTGCGTTTTGACTTTGGGTTTCGAGTTAACGTTAATTTTCAGGTTTGGGTTAGGTTTGTGTTAAATTAAATTTTCAGGTTCAAATCGGTTTTTGAGTTAACTTAAAATTTCGGTTTCGGATCGGGTTGCATGACTACGAAATTTAATTTGTTGGGTTCGGATCGCGTTACGGTTCGATAGATTTTTTTATCGGGTTATCTTCAATTTTCTGGTTTGGATCGGGTTGTGACACGAAGGAATTTATTTTGTCGGGTTGGGATCGGGTTACGGTTCGATGGATTTTTTTTTGTCGGGTTCCTGTCGGATTTCGGGCTAACTTGAGTTTTCTGGTTCGGGTCGGGTTGCGACTCGAAGCAATTTATTTTGTCCTTTTAGGATCGGGTTACGGTCCGATAGAATTTTTCTGTCGGGTTCGGGTTAACTTCGAATGGAATTTTCAGGTTCGAATTGGGTACAACACCATATTTTGACAAAGAACTGGTCATTTTCTAAATAGGAATGGTCATTTTTCAATTAGCTTAACGCTATCTAGGCTCTGTGAAATGAGTTTAAAAAATGTCAGGCTGCTTGAAAAATAAATGACCATATTCCAATTAGCCTAACGCTGTCTAGTCTCTTTGCAATAAGCCTGAAAAACATCAGGCTGATTGGGAAAAGGGAAATGATTCTCCAAATAGACCGGCTCTTTGCAAAGAGCTGGATTTCCCATCTAGCCTACGACATATATATACAGTGGAGCATCGTTTATACGACGCCGAAGGGACTACCAAAAAACGGCGTATAAACGATAACGTCGTATAATCGATTTTCTAGAATAAATTTTGCTTTCGCTTAATTTTAACGTTTAACGTGTTGATTTACATAAATTTATAAATTAAACAAACCAAAACAATCAAATAACAAAAAAAAAAAAAAAAAAAAAAAAAAACTGAAGAATAAAAAAAAAAAAAAACAGTAAGCAATTTAAATGTACGTACCTTTATTTTTTCTTTTGATCATTTTACGTAGTATCACAAAAAAAATTGTCTATGGTTGTTTGACGTGATGACTGACGCTGAGTTGTAATTAATGATTTGTGATCCCGTGGCGCGCTTTGAATTTCTGCAACCATCCTGCTGTAAAGTCACAGTCTACCAGATTCAATTTCATCGCGATTTCTTTCGCTTTTTTCCATCAACACTGGACCACTTACTGGAATGTTTGACGCACGACACTGACTGAAAAACTGGAACAAAACTTTTTCCATTTCAGGAAATTTACCCTCTTGCACTCATAATTTTTTTTATGCCGAAGATCCCCAGGTTTTTGCATTTTCCTCAATTTTTTGGCGGTCGTGAATAATAGTCTTTAAGGTAGAAACTGAAATACCCATCATTTTAGCCAACTTTTGACCTTCCCGGTAAATTTTTACTATCGAATTCTTTCAAAATTTCATTTTTTTCTTTTACCGAGATGGACTTGTGTTTTCAAGACATGTTTGAAAAGAGCTGTGGCCGATACAGTACGAAAAGTGAAGAATGAAAGAAAAACTATCCGTACTGTTAGTGAACTGATAAGCAAAGAATATGCTGTGTAACAATAAAACAGGTCGGGAAAGCTGACCATCCCCGCAAAAAGAATGATCCCTCCCAGTGTAATCCGTTACGCGTAAACTGATTTTTCCGACTAAAATCCCACACCAGCCCACGTTGTTATCATGACTCATGAGGGGTATATTTAAACACCTGCTTTGTTGTCATTCATAGCTGGTAAATTCCGCCCGTTCTTAAAATACACAAGAAAAATAAACAAAAATAAAAGTGTACAAAATCGAAAAACCGACTTATAAAGATTTTGTGCGTCGTATAAAAGATATATTTTTACATTACAACGAATAGGAATGAATTGGGCCCACACTAAAACGTCGTATAAATGTAAACGTCGTATAAACGATGCTTTACTGTATAGTAATAGGCTATATATAGTAATACTGAAAAAATAACACAAAACTTTAAACTTCTTTTTCCACTACAACAGGGAAACAAGGACAATATCGATGAAGTTTTCCTTGTAGCTAAGCAAGAACACTTGTGTGAAATTTTGAAAACTGCAAACTCTCTTTGTCCATTCACCCAGTTCACTATTCTAATTGAAACTGACCGTTAACTCTCTTTCTTCGATATTTTATTTGAAAGAATAGAAAAAAATGACCGTCAAGATATTTTAACATATTTTTTTCGTAAAGCTACATTTCCTGGATAATATCTAAATTTTAAATCCGTAAACTCGATTAACCATAGAATTGCGGTAGTAGTCAAAACCTTAGCTCACAGAGCAAGAAGATATTGTACTACTGATGCAGCCTTTCAATTAGAAAAAGACTGGATAGTTGCTGACTTAAAACATAACGGTTATCCCTTACGGTGTCTCAAAATATTTTTTTAGCATCCCGCGTCAGCCTCTGTAATCCATAGAAGCCCCATTAGTTATGTATCTTTATTATAAGAATATTTCTGAAAAAATTTCGACAGTTCTCAAATCTAATCGTTCAAACCTCAAAGTATTTCAAAAGATATGTTATGTAAATCCAAACCTGCAGCCCCCTCCCGTCCCCACACACACACACACACACATTCATACACACACCTCCACCTTACATAGAACTGGTATAATCTACAGTATACCGTAATCCACAGAAAATAATACGACATGTTAATTTTATAATCTTTCAAAATGGAAGAAAATAAAAGAATAATGTCATAAAGTGTAAAAAAATATCCAATAAAATCTCCAAAATCCCTATTATTTATTCAAAAAATAAATAAGATAGCGGCAAGAAAGAATGAAGAAAAAATATTTCGCGGTCATCATGGCAATAATTTATCCAACACAAACTGGTCGTACTTGCGTCGTTCGCTTTGCTAAACTTAAACGTGCCTACTAATCAGGAAACCTTCATTCGAAACTGGTACAACATTCCTTATATATTGACCATACTTCAGATTTCGCAAGAATCGTAGTAATTAGATCCAGGCTGTAATAGAGTCCCACCAGTGGCTGAGAGGTTCTGCTTTCAAAGCTGGTAGACGGAAGGTGCTGTGTTCAAAACCCTGTCGCGCTCGTCGACCTAAGCGTTCGGAGTTTTCCGTGATTTTCTGCGAATCTTGCCGTAAATACGGGTTAGGATTCTTTAGAAAGACCCTCACGGAGGACCCTCCCTCTAGGGCTTATATCCCTCGAGTAGGTAATCAGCCGTCATAAATAAATGAGCCAATCAGGCTGTAATAACGTTAATGGAGTACAGTTTTTCTTGAAAGTTACTTCACACGTTTGCGGAATTCGACGAATTACGGATCTTTCGCGATTCTGCCTGAATATACAGCCTTACGTTAATGTTTTATGAATTTAACCGAGAAAACTTTTAACTGTAAACATGTTTGGAAATGTTCTGGTTATCGTATGATATTGTAGTGATGAAGGGCTCGGTCGTAACCTGAAACGTTTGCTGTATTGTTTTAATTGTTTTATATAATTGTGTTTCTATTCTTTTAAAGTCTTATTAAACGTGATATTTTTAAGAATTTAAATTGTGTAAGTTATTTGCTGATAGTACTTTTTTCGAGATTAAACATAATTTCGACGTACTCTTAATTTTTTTAATTCTAAGAACTCTAGTTAGTGAAATATTTTACCTAAATATGAATGTGTCATTTTCAACATCCAATAAATGAAATTTAAGAAAATGTATAGAAATGGGACTAATATTAAATATTTCTATCTATATAATTATTTTTTCATATATATAAAATACATTAGACTATCAACCCTTTGATAACTGTTTGGGACCTACCAATGCGTTCCAGTGGACTATTTTTTATTCTATTTGTAACACTTTTTAAAAAATTATCTCAACCCTACCATTATATTAAGAATTTTTAAGAGAAATGTACCAAATCGAAACATTTTTGTAAATTGTGGTACGACTGAAAGTAAAAAAAGTCACAAATAATATAATAAAATCACTTGTTAAATTTAAATTTAAATGTAATTACTGCTTAAAGTGATAAAAACATAACACAAAAGGCTTAAAAGTAGCTTTTAATATATAGATGACATATGTTTCATGCGCTTTAGCGTCCACTTCTTCAAGATCAAAATTATAATAAAAATAATGACTATATGAATATGAAAATAGTTTATTTAGCATTTTGATCTTGAAGAAGTCACCGGTAAAGCGCATGAAACGTTTGTCATTTATATACTAAAAGGTATTTTTAAGCGTTTTGTGTTATGTTTTTATCACTTTAAGCAGTAATTACACTTTAATTTAAAAAAAATCGCAATAAAAAACAAACTAATCTTAAACTTGTATCAATAAATTCTGTTACTCACCGGAATTTTTCTCAAGAAAGATACACTGGCCTCCAAAAGTTAAGGTACAACATGTGTTTTGAAGCTCACCAGACAAAAAATGGCGTCAGATTAAACTTCATAGTTTATATGAATGACAATAATAAGCTTTAAAAAAACTTACACAAAAATTACAGCTACTACTTTTATTTCATAGAAAAGAATAGTATTTGTGAATGAGAAAAAAATATGCAATTATGAAGCTTTCGTAATTTCGCGTGTAAGTTTTGTTGTATTCGAACTATTGTTGTCAGTTTTGTTCACAACAGCAACTAGAGTCTAGAAATGTCTAGAAGAAGTCGTTTGGCGCGGGTGGTAGGATGGATGGAAAAAGGGTTGTCACAGGCCCATAGTACTAGACGGCTCAATGTGTCTCGCAGTGTAGTCCAACGACCTGGGATCAGTATGAATCCGAAGATTCTGTGTCCAGAAGACATGTTCCAGGTCACCCACGTGTTACAACACTTGCAGAAAACCAGGTTTCTAGCTCTTTCGGCCCGAAGGAGAAGACGCACTACTGTGCCGCAACTCATTGCAGACCACTTTGCAGCATCAAGGAGAAGAATCTCCGCTACTACGGTGCGAAGACGTCTTCACAATGCAGGTCTCTATGCAAGGCGACCAGTTGTGTGTGTCCCCCTCAACAGACGACAGAGAAGGGACCGCTTATGTTGGGCAAGATAACATGTTTCCTGGACCATACAACAGTGGGCTTCTGTACTCTTCACAGACGAGTCCAGATTCACACTGGAGAGCGATTCAGGACGTCTTCTGATCTGGAGAGAACAATGCACTCGATACCATCAATCAAACACTGTCGAAACACACAGGTACAGAAACGGTGGAATCATGGTTTGGGCAGGGATCTCACTCGGAGGCCACACTGATCTGCATGTGTTCCATGGAGGAACTGTGACTGGTGCGAGATATCGGGATGAGATCCTTGATTCATATGTGCGCCCATATGCCGGTGCTATTGACAAGTTTTTCATTCTAATGGATGATAATACGAGACCACACCGAGCTGTGGTTGTTGAGATTATCTTGAGGATCACAGTTTGGAGAGAATGGAAAGGCCAGCTCACTCTCCAGACTTGAATCCGATAGAACATCTTTGGGACTATCTTGGAAAACAGGTTTGGCGCTAGACAGACTAAGAAGAATAGTGAAAACAACCAATAAAGGACAGAGAAGCAATAGAAAGTAAAACATTTTATTGTTCAGTGCTATGCACCATCTGCCGCATGTAAAGTGTCGTCGTGTGTAAAATGGAAAATGTAGGAAACACAATAAAATGTTTTGTTTTCTGTTGCTACTCTGTCCTTATTGGTTGTTTCCACTATTCTTCTTAGTCTGTCTAGCGCCGGCGATTTTCGTGCTACAGGTACCGTCTACAGGTACCGTTCCAACACTTTTTGTGGTTTTTCACTATGAAGATCACATTCCAATAAAAAAGTAGGTGTTGCCATTTGAAATTTTCGAAATTTTGTCACTGTAACCGTAACTGTTAGAATTTAACTGTTGTCTTTCATATGATTCTTGAGCGCATACCTCAAAATACTTTAAACCAAAGTTTCATTGAGTTTCTGTGAACGGTATGATAGTTAGGGGCTCATATATCGGGATAGTTTTTTTATAATCACCCTGTATATATACATCGCACTCACGCACATATATACGTATATATATGTATGTGAATGTGATTTTTAACTAAGCTTCAGTCATACCACTACAATAAAATATTCAGCTAAGTTGTTCTCAAATATTTTATTTATAATAATAATAATAATGAAAAGTATCTTTTATTTTTTAAGTGTCTAACATGTCGTTGGGCAATTAATTATACATAAAAATTTTAAATGAAAACATTTACATCTATAAATTATTTTACTGATATTTCTACAAGTTAGATTGACAAAAATAAATATGGGATTAAGAATCATCGCTATTATTTTTGCGAGAATTATATTAATAATTGTCTACCTCAAAATACTTTAAACCAAAGTCAAAACTACGGTGCGAAGACGTCTTCACAATGCAGCTCTCTATGCAAGGCGACCAGTTGTGTGTGTCCCCTGAACAGACGACAGAGAAGAGCCCGCTTATGTTGGGCAAGATAACATGTTTCCTGGACCATACAACAGTGGGCTTCTGAACTCTTCACAGACGAGTCCAGATTCACAGTGGAGAGCGATTCAGGACGTCTTCTGATCTGGAGAGAACAATGCACTGGATACCATCAATCAAACACTGTCGAAATACACAGGTACCGAAACGGTGGAATCATGGTTTGGGCAGGGATCTCACTCGGAGGCCACACTGACCTGCATGTGTTCCATGGAGGAACTGTGACTGGTGCGAGATATCGGGATGAGATCCTTGATTCATATGTGCGCCCATATGCAGGTGCTATTGACAAGGTTTTCATTCTAATGGATGATAATGCGAGACCACACCGAGCTGTGGTTGTTGAGATTATCTTGAGGATCACGGTTTGGAGAGAATGGAAAGGCCAGCTCACTCTCCAGACTTCAATCCGATAGAACATCTTTGGGACTATCTTGGAAAACAGGTTTGGCGCTAGACAGACTAAGAAGAATAGTGAAAACAACCAATAAAGGACAGAGAAGCAACATAAAGTAAAACATTTTATTGTTCAGTGCTATCCACCATCTGCCGCATGTAAAGTGTCGTCGTGTGTAAAATGGAAAATGTATGAAACACAATAAAATGTTTTGTTTTCTGTTGCTTCTCTGTCCTTATTGGTTGTTTTCACTATTCTTCTTAGTCTGTCTAGTGCCGGCGATTTTCGTGCTACAGGTACCGTCTACAGGTACCGTTCCAACACTTTTTGTGTTTTTTTTCACTATAAAGATCGCATTCCAATAAAAAAAGTAGGTGTTGCCATTTGAAATTTTCGAAATTTTGTCACTGTAACCGTAACTGTTAGAATTTAACTGTTGTCTTTCATATGATTCTTGAGCGCATACCTCAAAATATTTTAAACCAAAGTTTCATTCAGTTTCTGTGAACGGTATGATAGTTAGGGGCTCATATATCGGGATAGTTTTTTTATAATCACCCTGTATATATATATCGCACTCACGCTCATATATACGTATATATATGTATGTGAGTGTGATTTTTAACTAAGCTTCAGTCATACCACTACAATAAAATATTCAGCTAAGTTGTTCTCAAATATTTTATTTATAATAATAATAATAATGATGATGAAAAGTATCTTTTATTTTTTAAGGGTCTAACATGTCGTTGGACAATTAATTATACATAAAAATTTTAAATGAAAACATTTACATCTATAAATTATTTTACTGATATCTGTACAAGTTAGATTGACAAAAATAAATATGAGATTAAGAATCATCGCTATTATTTTTGCGAGAATGATATTAATAATATTAAGATGTATTTAACCCCTTCGCGACGAGCGTCTTTTACAGAATTTTTAATCTATTACCACTGATTTTTCAAAACAGAAATTTTCGCCTAATTGAATCGCAGAAATGCTAATAATACATAAAGCAAAGCATACAATAAAAAATAACTGGTGCGAATAATCAAGGATTCTGAGCATCTTATGCGTCACGTATACGTGTCGCTCGTCCCCAAGGGGTTAAAGTATATATATAAACATATTTCTATTAATTATAGAACTAAAATTTGGATATACCTTTATAAGTTAAATTTACTGTAATTAAAAACAAGCATTAACTATTCTTAATTATTCTCAGCAGATATTTTAGACAGAGCATGTTTTAGTGTATACTGAGTATATATATTGTGTACATGCATTTAGTGTATATTTTAGATACATATATTACGTTTAGTAGCTTATATTTATTTTTCATCAAAATTTCAACTGAGCGACGATTTAAACTTTAATATTCAAATTCCACAAGTAATATTTAAAAAAAAAAAAAAAAAAAAAACACCCTTGTTGAAAATTTGATATTTTTGTTTTGGTGTATTTTTTAACGAGTGGGCACATGTTTGGTAGTAAGTTCTCCTTGTTGTGCTTTTAATAACAAGCATAGCAAGTATCTACTGAGACTGTCAAATTTTAAATTGTACGTCGGCGTCTCATGCATGAGTTCCTAATACAAAAGATGCAATAATTTCTAAAATTTCACAATATTTTCTTATTAACCGATTTCTTTTTAACAATTTTCAACATAGTTGAAAAGTGTTTATGAAATTAATTTGTGTGTCTGTCCATCCGTAATCTAATTATCGTAAATTTAATCGATTACCAAGTAATTTCATATGTAATCGAAATTTAGTATTTAATGTTCGGTACGGTATTGAAAATGAAGAGCATTTATAGTTAGCATACAGTGATACACAAAATAATGCTGTTAGTGTATAGTTAATGGGTACGGTGCATTTTATTTATGTTGCGATACACCAAACGTACTGAAATTAAAGCACTGAGGAATATTAAAACACATTTTTCTATAGATTATGGTGTGCGTAGCATTTATCGTTCATTTACACCCATAAGGAACATAAATCAACATCGGGGTGATGAATGTAAGGAAAGAGTTGATATAATTTACGATAGCGGACGTGGTTTATTTTTGTGCTGTGAAAAGATACTTTGGAGTTATTACAAAAATGTGGGCATTTCTTTTCTTTTTCCTTCTTTTTTTTTTGGGGGGGGGGGGGGGCTAAATGTAGCAATTGATTTTAAAGTAATAAAGAGTTGCATTTAGCAACTGGTATTATTATTTTTTTTGCACTATTGTGCTTGATTTTCAAACAATAAAGATCCACATTTTTTACGGGATAACACAAATAGTTGTAGAATTTTTCGAAAAATTTTACATTCAAATATAAAGAATTTTACAAGAGCTACATACAGTTCTAGGGAAATGGGGGATATTAATATAAAAGAGGTAAAGTTATTTTCTGCTTTTTGAATAATTCTTATTCAGAACAGAACTGAGAAACTTTCGATGCTTCTGTATTTAATCTTAAAGATAAATATAGGTATAAATCGATTAACTGATTTGTATCGTCTTACATTTATTATTCTAAGCAATATGGTTAGTATGCCATCTGCATAAATATAGGGCATAAACTTTGTGATATGGCTAATCGTTAACAACAATACATTTTCCCAGTTTTCAACACATACATATTGATACTGATATGACTGGGGGTTGGTGAGTTCCCACCCTTCTGTTTAAAGCACATTCGAAGGTAAATTTAGAGAATAATATAAACGCATTCGAAAAGATTGATATAAAATGAAGATTTATGTAAATTATATATTATTTATATTAAATAATGCTATATATTATGTATCACAAACTTTATTTTTTCTTGCTTTAAGGTTAATAAAATTAAAAATAATTTCTTACACAAATAATTTGTCACATATGTTATTTTCTATTTACGCAATTGCAAGGTATGTTAGGGACCATTCCAGTAGTTTCGTAAAAAAAGCAACGCAAATTCTTAATGGAGCTATCATATCTAATTTAAAAAAAAATAATTAAAAAGTAATTTTCATTTCTTAAAATTCTATTACCTCGTGAGAAATTCAAATGAGATCTTTCTTAAGAGATAAATCAAGAATGTGAGAAAATGATATTTATGATTTTTTTTCAGACTTTATTAACACATATATTCAAACACGTAGAAATGACTTTTAAGAATTAAAATATCTGTATAATTTCCATAGAACATATATTTCGTTTAAAATTCAGATTTTTTTTTTTTTTTTTTTTTTTTTGGCTTTTTTAACTGCCGTGAACTAAATAAAAGGAAATATACTGCAAAAATAAAAGCCAAATTAAAATGAATTGAATCAATACTAAATAACAGTGCGGTAAAAGTATTACAATGATACCAGTAAAAGTAAGGTGATATTACAGAATGAAATATAGGCTTGTTTTTTAACTACCCTTTATTCAGTTTTCTGATTTTTTTTTTTTTTTTCAGCAGCGAGTTTGCATCTGTATGATAATATTATCTCATTGAGTCTTCCGTACCAACTGGAGTTGGGTATATCTTTCGATAAAAAAAAAAAAAAAAAAAAAACCTAAGTATGTAAAAAGGTGAGGTGTTTGCTGCCCAACAAGAAAAATTTTATAGGTAAGTCCAGAAGATTTTTTTCGTGACAGTGAGGTGAGGATTCTACACACCAGAACTACGATTGAGTGAGGAAGTAGTGACTCAATCTCCCTTACTGTTGGATGCTAAAATCTGAGGTTTGACATTTTAGTTTTAGTATAAATAGTAGCATATTGTTTTCTGTTAAGAGAAGCCCAATTATTAGCGAACGGTGAATGAATGCAATTAAATGCTGTTTATGGGATTATCATATGTTCTTTTACAGAAGTAATAAGCATGCAGAAATAAACAATTGTACTTGTAAGGAATAAATATGAGTTTTGAAAAAAACAAATTAGATTGCAAAGAATGTAAAATTGAATGCGTATCCTGAAATAAGTTCAATATATATAGGGGAAGAAGCAAAATTTTGGAATATAAGGTAAAACCAGGAGAGATGGCGCAGTCGGAGAGATTGCGCACATAGAGATTAGGGGGGAAGGAGTAGAGTGAGCGAGCAGCGACTCCAGGTAGTTGTACAACAGCAGTAGTGAAGTGTCTACTTGAAAGTGCACGTTGATTGTTTTGAGCGTCTAAGATAAAACATTGGTATTTTGTTTTGTTTTCTGAAAGTAAGTGCTTGAATTTTCATAGCTATTCATAGAATTTCTATACAATGTCAGTAGTACAAAATATTTTAAACTTAAACGATTTCTCATAAGCTACTATTCTAGACTAACAATGTGAACATCGACGGTTCGTTTTAGTAGCGGCCATGTTTAAATAACGCAATCTCTCCTACCGAAATTGGAGAGTTTGCGCATCTGCTACTTAGGAGAGATGGCGCATTTTTCCCAGTTTTTAGTTTTCATGCTAGGAGAGATTACGCAGCTGATTGGTAAATTTGCCTAAAAAAATTAAAAATGAAAATGGACTAACTTTAAGTTAAACGTGTTATCAAGTAACTTAATATTATTTTGTAATGTTATCTGGACTTGCTTTTTTTTATTCTTTATTTTTTTTTCTTTAATTAAAAATTTTTAATCGCTTTTAAAATTATTTTCTTTTTCTGATTCTTTAATCATTAGGTTGAAATATTTACTCGTAATACAATAATATTTGTTCACAAAAACCTTACAACAATGTCATTTAAGTGTAATTATTGTTGTTAACAATTTAATAGTAGTTATTATTAGTAGCAATCTCTCCTACCCATGTGCGCAATCACACCAACCCTGTAAGGACAGATTGCGCAAAATGATTTTCTTGGTTTTATTACAACTGTTCTATTAAATTGCAACATAACAACAAAATAGCAATGGAAATGCATAAAAAACAAATGAAGTAAAAATTATTCATGGATAGTTTAGCAAAAAATTAATATTTAGATTTTTTATTGTTATTCTTTTGAATTGTGCGCAGACTATCCTAGCTTTACCTTATTTGGATGGAATTTTTCTCAAAATTTTATGAAAAATTACAGCGAAATAAAAGTATACTTTTGGAAGTAATCACACAGATAATGATTATGGAAAATATTTATATATTATATTTAAAAATATACATACAAACAATGATTATGTGTATGTTACACTAAAACATATCTATTAAAAAGAAAAAAAACTTTAATTAATTGGATTGAAGTCGATAGACGTACACCCTTGCTTTTGCGGTATCTGATAGCATTCGTTTATGGTTACATAAAATAACTGTCTGGACAGTCAAAAAAAATGTTTTAATATTTTAAACTTATGCTTCATTAATTATGTAGAGAGGGGCATCTGAACATGCTGGTGCAAGAGGATTTAGATGATTGTTTATTTATCGTTACTTCACACTAAAAAATAGAGAAGAATAATTAAAAAAAACAAAAACATTTTAGAGATTTGGCTGTATGATATGGAAGGGCATGGATTTTACAAGCTTAACTGTTTATTTTTACTGCAAATTAATAAACAGGGCAGAAATATTTAAAAATATTAAAGACTTTAAACTTTGCATGCTGCTGGGGAGGTTGAAAATCGATTATTTAGAGGGGTAATTTCAAAGAACAAGTATCATTATTACAAATAAGAAAGAGATATCTAAAAAACAAAATAAAAATATTTAAACATTTTAAACTTTGTGCGCTGGGTGAAACGCCAAAGGTGGTGGAGGCGAAAATTTCACAGCGGCGGGGGGCAAATATCCGAACCTTCCAGCATACAACACCTTGGCGAAAGTCAGAGTATCAAACCATTGTGCGGGAAGAGGTCCTTCTACGCTTGCGCTCATTGACATCGACATTACTGACAGTGTGTTTAACGTTTTTACATCGCTTAGAATAGAGATTTAACATTTAAAACTTTGTTATTCTTATAAGAAGGATTAGAGAACCATTCAGATTTTTGGAAATTTATAATTTCTTCGCCTCTAATAAATGTGTTGAAATTATTCATATCGCTCACACATATATAAAATGAAATTGATATTTTAAAAACACCAGCATAAACTGGTAAATTTGAATTACAGTAATCCCTCAACATTCGCGGTTTTAACATTCGCGAGTTTCGATTATTCGCGAATATGAAAATGCGGAAAAACTTAACATTGGCGAGAATCTGATTTGATTATTCGCGATTTTTTTAAAATTATTATTATCGCTTTCTTTTTCAGAATTTATAGTTGTTAAAGATTATTTCCCCTGTTTTCTGAGTATATATTTACAAATCAATTTTCAATTGTTAACTGAAAAAGAAGCGAGTGTTGTAGGAAAGAAAAATAATAACAACAGCAGAATACTCATTGCAAAGGTGATATAATAAAAAGTTGTAAAGGGGGTCAACGGCATCTTCAATCTATTAATTTAAAATGTGCAGGTTCTCGTAGAGATGGAGCTAAAGCTGCACTTGGATAGGAAATAAAAGAATTTCTGAATCATTTAGCTGTATTTAAATATCGTATTTTAATATTGTATCGCATACTGACTCACTAATACATAATCATCTCTTTGCGATTTGCGAATAGAGAGAGTCGAAATTACTTTATATAAAAACCTAGGCTTTTTTAGCTGTAAGTATTTCTCCAGTCAGTTAATTTGAATTATCTCCAATCAATAAATTTCATGTTTATAAACATATGTGAACATTCACCTTCTACATACATGCTATGCAGAATGTATTGTTAATACATATTATCCTTTAGTTCTTTGAAATGCTGTACCACTCCAATTAAAATTTTATAGAACGTAACTCATATTTTAGTGCAGATAGATAGACTCAACATTCGCGGATTTGACATTCGCGAGGTTTTCCTGGAACGTAACCCTCGCGAATGTTAAGTGATTACTGTATTTATTTAAACATCATAAATGAACATTGAATGTGCTGCTCGATGAAATAAATAAATAAAAAATTCTGTCTTCAATTCTAACGATGTATTTTGTTACTAAACAATGAATTTAAAAAAAAGAATGAAAGGTAAAGAAAATACGTAAGCACTTCTTCTTTTTTTTCTTTTTCAAAAAGTTCAACAAAAATCTGTTTGAATTAACTATTTCTTTAATAAGTTTTGAGGATTCCTCTTAAATCAGTCAATTAATTAACTGATAAATTGAAAATATTGTAACAATTTATAATATCCCCCCACCCCACCCCACACACACAAAAAAAAATCTAAAATTAAAAACTTATATTTTAAATGAATTGCCTTGAATTGAAAAATAAGTAAGAGTTAGGGGGACGGTAGAATATGTTACTAAAAATATAAAAACAACAGTTAAACTTCATCCTTCTTTTTTCAGGAGACATGATAAACAAGGCCTTATAACGAGGGGTTACTGTTGTGCATATCTATGCTTACGTATAAGCATAATGATACAATGCATACATTTATTTATTATATTTACAGTTATCTTTGCATTGGAACACTCAATTAATGTTTATTCATATAACATTTATCAATAGTTTCGTTTATCTAACTTTCTAACACACTAACAGTGTCACACACTCTTACACTATTTGTGCAATCTAGAAGAAAATTACAAAATAATTAAATAAATAAATAAATAAAATAAAATATTTTTTTAAACACTCTAAATGCAAATATCGGTAGCAATTTATTGTAAAGCAGCTTTTTTAATCAGAAAAATTAAATATTGTCAATTCTTGAAATTTTAAATATTAAAATACTCCAAAAGAGAGCAATTCTTAATTTCATGATATTCATTACAATAATTTATTTTATTTCATGATATTCATTATAATTTTTTTTATTAATAAAATGCAAATAACCCAATTAGAGTTGCTTGAGTGCTGATTCTTCAACCCACACACTACAATATAATATTGTCTGCACATCAACCAATACACCATTGTGCTGCCATGTGATAAATTGAAAATATTGAATCAATTTTCTATAGATCCTTTCTAAAGTCACACTACAAAATTCGCAGGAAACACTACATATGGACAGCAAGTGCTGAAAATGTATTCTTACTGAGTTAAGTGTTTTTCAAATTGCTTGTTTGGACACCTCATTTCAATTTATGATTAAATAGAAATTCTTAAAAATATTCGGTTACTCTTGAAAAGTGTTTCATGCATTCCTTATGTCTGTATGTTAGTTCATGTTCAAATTTTCGGTTCGTCAACTGTCTCCAGTCTTGTTAGAAGTTCAACTGATACCACCCATAAGGAGATAAATCCACATCGGGGTGTTGAATGCAAGGAAAGAGTTGAGATAATTTACGATAGCGGGCGTGGTTTATTTTTGTTTTGTTAAAAGATATTTTTGAGTTATTACAAAAATGTGAGCATTTCTTTTCTTTTTCCTTCTTCTTCTTTTCTTTTTTTTTTTTTTTTTTTTGGGGGGGGGGGGACTAAATGTAGCAAATGATTTTAAAGTAATAAATAGTTGCATTTAGCAGCTGTTATTATTATTATTATTATAATTATTAATATATATTTTTTTTTGCATTATTTCGCTTGATTTTTAGACAATAAAGATCCACATTTTTTGCAGGATAGCACAAAGAGTTGTAGAATTTTTCAAAAATTCTCCCAGTTTTATACAAGGGTATACAAAACTGTGTTCGAAAGAATGTAAAATTGAATGCGTATCTTGAATTAAGTTCAGTATATATACGGGAAGAAGCAAAATTTTGGAATATATTTGGGTGGAATTTTTCTCAAAATTTTATGAAAAATTACAGTGAAATAAAAGTATACTTTTGGAAGGTATTACACAGACAATAATTATGCAAAATATTTATATGTTATATTTAAAAATAGTTTTTAAATATACATACAGACAATGATTATGTGCGTGTTACACTAAAACATATCTATTAAAAAAAAAAAAAAAAACGATAGACGTACACTCTTGCTTTTGCAGTATCTGGTTGCATTCGTTTATGGTTACATCAAGTAACAGTCTGGTCAGTGAAATAAAGTGTTTTAATATTTTAAACTTATGCTTCATTAATTATGTAAAAAGAGGCGTCTGGAAATGCTGGCGCAAGAGGAGTTGGATGATTGCTTATTTATAGTTACTTCACACAAAAAATAGAGAAGAATAATTTTTAAAAAAATAATAAATAAAATATTTTGAAGATTTAGCTGTATGATGTGGAAGGGCTTGGATTTTACAAGCTTGACTGTTTATTTTTACTGCAAATTAAGAAACAGGGCAGAAATATTTTAAAATATTAAAGATTTTAAACTTTGCATGCTTCTGGGGAGGTTGAAAGTCGCTTTATTTTTTATTTATACTCTCCCACTTTTAATATTTAAAACTTTCATTGTTGCAGTTTCACAGCAAGTTGACCTATTTTGGTGCATTATTAAATCCATTGTTGTTGTAAATCGCATACAAGTGTAACCATGGAGAATATTGGTCAATTTATCACCTGTAACAGTGTTGAATTCAGACACTTTTCTCCGGGTGGGATTTCTATGGCTCCGGGAGGGACATTATTGAGTTCCGGGGAGGAAATTGCAATTTTTGGACCATTAAAAGCATAAAATATCAAACCTTCTGGGGGGATATTTCGATGCTCCGGGGGGGGGGGGTAATGCCCCCCCCCTGAATTCAAGACTGCCTGTAACAGACTAACAGAAAAATGCCTCAAAGTTAATGAATTTATTATTAAGTTCTAAAAATACTGAAATGTTGTACTGTTATCAAAAACATTTGTGTTAACATAATTTTTATAATTCTAGCCCATGGACATAGAAATAGATAAGGACTTCTAAGGAAATACTCTTAATATCGAGTTGCGACTTTGGAACTAAATCTGGCAGACAGAGTACAACTGTTCTAAGGCAGCGCCACATACAAATGACAAACCAAAACTGTCGCCAACAATATTCTGGCATCCAGTAATGCAACAATAATTCTTTTTAATAAAGTATTTTTTTATGTCAGGCGTTTGTGTCAAATCAACAGAATTGCCATACAATAACACGTTATACTTCAGCTTGAAAAAAAGGTCGGAGACATAGCTAAGCTACGCCCACTTCAGAAATTAGATTATATATTTGGATGAAGAGAAATAACTGTATAATACATAATAATTAATATCCCATAAATGTAAATAAATTAGAAAGCAAAACTACAGCATTTTTCCGTCTCCTGTGCAACACTGCAGAGTCCAACACTGTTTCTTTAAATACATTGAGGAGAACTTACTAGTACTTCAAACCTCAGACCCTCAGAGGGTCAGACTTATCTGATGCCAGCCTGATGGGAAAAAGTAAATTTCACCAAATAGTTCTGAAAATTTCTCCAAATCAGTGATTTCCCCCAAAAAATTTCCCAACTTAGTGTCTTCTTATAAGTTTCCCCCATATCAAATCTAAAAAAAAAAATAAAAAAAAAATCCCCATGGCAAAAAATAATCTACAAAAAGATTTAAACTCTTATAGTTTGCATATTTGTCACTATAAAACCCAATTCTTAAGATTTTACATAGAGTAATAAATTAAAAATAGATACACACAATTACAAAAACCTAAAAAAAAAATATTTTGTCCGAAATGTTTATCGAGAAATAGTGTCAAAACTGTAAACACAGCTGAAGATATAATCTGATTTTGTCCAATCAGAGACTGGAAATAATAATAAAAAAAGTCCTTCGAGTCTCCCCCCCCCCCTCCCAAAAAAAAAAACAAAAAAAAACCAATACATTTCTTAGTAACACTATTTTGCTAAAGGCTCAGAATTCCCTAAACTGGGGGAGAATTCCCTAATCAGGTAACACTGTTCAGAGTTTGTCATTGATATGACAGAATAATAATAATAAAACTCCCCATATTCGCGGAGCAAGCGGCGCGCCCCATGTGATGTGTTGGTGTGGATCCGATCCTTTTGCACTTTAATCTAGCGCCAGGCTAGAATTGCTTGAATATCAGTCAAATTTAACAAACGTTCTGTAACATGAACACAAAACTTTTATTAAAATAAAACTACCATATACAATTATTGGTATGAGTTTCTTATAATGAATGTTTAAACAACTGGTGAATAAATCTTTCCGTTGTGATAAGCTGACGTTTTGTTAAACAGAATAAAAACACTTTTACCCTCGTAATGTTTAATTAATTTAAATCATGGAAAAAAAATATAAATAAATATCGGGGAAAGCGCCCAGTTTTTTTAATTGTTGTTATTGTCTATATTGTTAATAGAAGTGTAATTTATTTTTATTGATTAAAAAAAGTGACTGTCAATACTTTATCTGAAAATTGTTGAATTAAACACATGTACCATGATGTTTCAGGGCCATTTCTGTTCAACATTTCAAAGAAATAGCAGAATAGCTCTTTTCATTAAATATGCACGATACTGTCGTAATGGTACAACCTTCCTGCTAGTAAAAATTAAAAATATGGCTCGCGCCCTGCGCGGCCCTAGCAAAATGAAATTATATCCAGGCAATCCGACCCGGCCTTCTGAAGTATAATTTATTTTTATTGAATAAGGAAAGTGATTATCGATAGTTTATCTGAAAATTGTTGAATTAAACGCATATACCATGATGTTTCAGGCCCATTTCTGTTCAACATTCCAATGAAATAGCAAAAAAGCTCTTTTCATTAAATATGTACTATACTGGAGAAATGGTACAGCGTTCCTGCCAGGGCCGTAGCTAGAGGGGTGCCAAGGGGGGCTCAGCACCCCCTGAAAATTTTTGAGCCCCCCCCCCCGGGAAAATTGCCAAGGCCACCAAATGAAATTCTGTTTCAAAAATCCAAAATTGAACTTAGTTTTAGGGCTTTTTTACAGTTTTGCATAAATTCTAAATTGTAGTATTTGTTTAAAAACTGCAAATAAGTGCTTCAATATGTGCGCATCCTATCTGCACATACTCAGAATTATACCTTTTGCTGATGCAAACATTGACTTTTGCATTAGTTATATACTGAAATTTATTTTCCAGCGTTTTCTATTATTTGTATAAAACAAAGTTATTCCAATGAGTTTGATAGTAAATATGATTCTTATGATAAAAATTATGTTTCGTATTTGAGCCATCCTAGTTTAAATATATATATCAGATACTTGATTTATAAATGATACCAATAAAAAAAGCTAATAGCCAATTTAAATACAAGTGGTTTTCGCATTTGACTAAACACAAAAATAATTTTAAAATGCAACATACATCCTTGATTTTTCTAATGTTTTTTTATCATACAAAAACATAACTTTAGAGTCCTTAAGGGAAGGGAAAAACAACCACTCCAACTTATCATGCAGGTGCAATAGACATAACATAAACAAAAGATTAACTCAGAACACTTTTTAAATTTGGAATATAAAAGCGATCTGCGTTAATAAGGGACTAATAAAGTTACAAACTACTTCTTTAAATACAACAAGGAGATCCTCAAGGTCTAAGGTACTCGTTACTAGAACAATTTACAAGATTTTGAGGAAATTATCGCATTGGAACATGTAGATGATACATTGTATGTAGATATGCAGTACTGTATGGAATACCTAGTTGATTGGCAACTTTACCACCAATAGGGAGCCGTGAAAAATTAATAATTGAAATGTAGTCAAGAACTACATAAAAGAAAATAAGAGTAATAAAAATATTTAATATAGTTCAGAATAGAAATTAAAAAGTTCCACTAGATCCAAGGAAATCACAGACGAAACTTATGGGTTAGGTCTTTTGTCACCTCTTTTTATGAGATGGGTTCGACCCATCTCATAAAAAGAGAACTCTTAAATATGATACTACAGCATGAAGGAATATTATTACGAGCCCTTGGGGACGGGAGAGCAACTGATCTTGGCTCCCAATACGCGCATGCGCATTGGAGAGTCACATAGTCAGAGCGACAGCAAGGAAGAGCTGAAAGCGGCAACAGGGTCTTGCTTTGCTCTATTAATTCAGGCCAGTTGGTAAGAAACCTTTCACTGAATTTGAGGATGCTTTGGTTCGACTGTTTAAACTAAGCATGTGGAACGTAATATTCCGTTCACTAAGCTCGAGGTTTCACTGCAATATATGCAATGTTTAAGATAATATAATTCTATAGATTTAATGAATTTTCAAAACATTGAAGAATGATTAATACTCTCAAGGGTTACATTCATATTTGTAATTAAGTTTTATTTATAATGCTGAAATAATCATATTTTTTTAGCATTTAAAACAAAATGCGGAGAAAACAACATTACAACTTTACCCTTTTTCAAAACGCTCAGAGGAAAGGCCTTCCTTAGCGTTTTCAATTTCTGTAATTACTACGTTTCTTGGTATTTTAAGTTAAACATTTCTCTAGTATCATTATTAATTAATACGGTATGATTAACATACCGTAAATAACCATTTAATGAAACTGAATTTAACTTATCTTGTTTTACTTAATGTTTACATATTTCTGCATAATTAAAAGTCTTATTCAGCTTTTATATTTTTTTCTATCATTAGTAATTTATCACTTAATACAATACATTGGTGCTGTCTGTCTTTTTTTCACTAAGCAATGTTTACATAATACCTTTATAACTAGGAGGTGAATGAGTATAGTTTTTGTTTACAATCATTTACATGCTCAAGAATAGTAGCAATTGAAATCAGTCTTATCTTATTACAGTACGATTCTTGTATTGCACAGTCTACATCTAAATATTTTTTTTTGTACCTGCATTCAGCGTTCTAGTACAAAACTTTCATTAAAATCTGTTGTTTGCAAATAAACATGTAATGTTTCTTTTGTTTACAAAACAACTTGAACCAAATTTTATTTTAAAGCTTTAATAAGTTTGCATTTTTGTTTTCTCTTTTCAGTTGCAAAATATTTGATTTGTTTCAGTTATATTTTCTCTTTCTTGACACATCTAGTAAATTATATTAACTTTTAAATGTGTACTGTTAAAACTTGTATAAAATGAAAACTACATTCAATTCTTTAAGTATATGTAAACATTATGCATTTTTGTGCATGAAATTTTCAGTCAATACAAGTGTAAGTGAATTTCTAAACTGTTATTGACTTAGACAAAGCAGTGATATTTTTAGGTAAAGATGAAAACTAATATCATTTCCACGCTTTATGTTTGAAGCTTAATTTTTAAATGTAGAACCAACCATTATGTGAACATTATTAATTCAGAACATGCACTGTAAGATAAACTGTCTCATTTAGAAAATTATTTACAGCTTCCTTAGAAAATAATCTATTTTGGTTTTGATTTTGTTCAGTTTAAACTGCACAACATATTAGGGTATAAAAAAGCAGACAAGCTTGCATTTATGTTCAAATTTTTCAATATAAAAAAAAAAACTTTTGTGTTTAAAACTTTGTTGTATAAAATATAAAATTTTGTTGATAATGAATCCCCTTAATTTAGATAAATGTGTTTTTCATGCCAAATTATCCGATTTGATTAACATTTGGTTTATAGGTTCATTGTTATAAGGCACTTCCCTGATTAGTTTTGGGGGTTCATTGGTTAAGTACAAAGGGGGAACGGGGGGGTTAATCCCCCCTTAATTTAGATAAATGGGTTTTTCATGAGGAATTACACAATTTGCTTCAAATTTTGTATATAGATTCATTGTGGTAAGGCGCTTCCCTGATTAGTTTTGGGGGTTCATTGGTTAAGTATAAAGGGGGGGGGGGACGGGGGGTTAATCCCCCTCCCCCTTAATTTATTGTCGCTTTCTTTTTCGAGGGGCATTATTCTTTGAAATAAATGTATAATATACAATTAGTGTGAATAGCCTGTGAGCTAGATGCCATCAGTTTAACTGGGCACTTTTCTTTTTTTTTCGTATTTGTCTTTGTTAAATAAATGTTTGTTAATTGTTTCTGTTAAATAAATATTTGTTTCCTAAATAAAGATATATAAATTTTCTTGTGTAATCTTTATTTAAATATACACACATGGGCACAAATTTTTTTTAATTTATAAAATAACTTGATTATATGCAATAAATACATAGACATCAAGTTATGTTTTGATTAAAAAAAAGTATATTTCAAATAGGAAGTTTTTGACAACAAGTCTTGAATATAGAAAATGATTCATATTATACATGTGTATTAATTTACAGAAAAAGCTAGTTGTACAAGTTGTAAATTTCCAACTGGACGAAAAATGTCCGGGCCAGGATTCGAACCTGGGATCGCTTGGCTGAAGCCGCACGCTCTACCACTGAGCTATCCCGGTCGAATCTGGAGGGCATAATTCATCCAGTTAACCTTATTGATCAAAGCATCTGGTCTGATATTTTAATCAGCCCAACAGAAAAGATTTCCATTACTTTACCAATTTGAAATAATTGTGTTAAAAAATATTCCAGTCCAAAGCTAGTTGTATTTGTATTTATATTACATTTAATATAAGAATAAAATTACAATAACCCAGCAATATATGAAACACTATTTCTGTTTTCCAGTGTCCTCTCTCCTTTATTGTCACAAAAATTTCAGCATTATCAATGCCTCAAAGTATAGATGGGGCTATGTAAATAAATATTTAGATAAATATATTTATTATTATCCTACTCTTAATAGTATAAAATATCAGCTCTAACTGAAAATTACATGCTAAATTTGGGGCCTATATGGCCCAATTAGCGTGCAATGACCCAATTGCTACAAGTTTCAAATTTATTTTACATTTGCAGTAGGCATATATATTTTTTAAATCTTAATCGCTTTAAATAGTTTGAGTACAATAAAATTAATGCTAATAAAACTTACCTTATTCCAATACTTGTTTTGAATAGGAATTGATATTTTTTGCTCATTTTACATAATACAGATGGGAAACAATATATATATTTATAATTTTTAGCAGTTCGTAAAATTTATTATGAATATTTAACGAATTCTTAAAGTGAATAGTCCTGTTTTTCATATTTTATTTATTTTAAAAAATAAATAAAAGCATATAAAAGCACCGCATCATTTGTTTTAATTAGAAAAAAAAAGTTATTCTATAAAATATTTACGAGAACTACGTGATAAATCCCGGATATCCAAGTACAATAAAATTTTAAAAGAAAAAAAAGATATATCTGAGTTCCAGGCTTGTTTTGAATGAGAATGAATATTTTTTGTTCCTTTTTAATAATACAGTGGAAAATATATATATAATTTACAGTTTGTAAAATTTAATATAAATATTTTACAAACTCTTAAAATAGTTCGTTTTCTGTTCTGTTAATTAAAAAACTCGTAAAAAAAAATCACAGAATTTATTTTTAAATGCAGCTTAAGGAAAAAAAACAGTTTTCGATTTGCTGACGGTGCTCCGGCCAGTACACGAGATATCGCGTATTACCAAACTTCATTTCGGAGTCAAAAATTTAACATGGCGTTCCCCTACCGGAGGTATTCTATTACCATGGTAACCAGAGCGGAAGTAAAGAATGAGAAAGACGCTACGCCAGCAGTGCCCTCATGATGACGCGCAGAAAGTATGCGCAGCGGTTCAAGAGCGAACTCTCGAATGCGCATGCGCGTGTTAGGAGCTAAGATCCGTTGCTCTCCACTAGCGTCTAGCGCTCACACTTTTTCGATTTATCCCTGATACTTTGATCCTGTGGGATCGGCACTCTGCGCATACACTTCCGCGCATGGTGTAGTGAGTTTATGATGCGTTTCACGACGAGTGTGATGGCTTAGCGGCATGACGCTCTCTTCCAAATCTGACAACCACAGTTCGATTCACGGCAGGGGAAAGTTTGAAACTAAATGGAATGGGTTGATTAGTGAAAAATTTATTTTTTAATATTTAATCAAGCTATAAAAATAATTTGTACCAAAATTTGTACCCATTTGTAAAAACTTATTTAATATTTCCTATTTTTAGAGCCTAGACGAATTATTAGTGCATTTCTTTTCATAATTTTAATATTATTAAATAAATAATTTCTTTTCATAATTTTAAAGTTATTAATTTTTATAAATTTTTTTCCTAATTTTAATATTATTAAATAAATAATTTCTTTTCATAATTTTAAAGTTATTAATTTTTATAATTTTTTTTCCTAATTTTAAATTTATTAATTTTCCTAATTTTAAATTTATTAATTTTCCTAATTTATTAATTATTTTTTTTCCTAATTTTAAATTTAATAATAATTTGTTTTCATAATGTTAATTCCAATAATATTTTTAACTTTTTCATTTTTTTACATTAATTTTAAATTTTAATAATTAATAAATTTGTCTAAAAATTAAAATGCTAAAAACTAACTAGGTGGAACCTATCAAAACTTACGGGAAAATGACTCGATGGTACCAAAAAAAATTGTTCCTAACCTCTTAACAATAGTTAAAAAAAAAGTAAAGTAAAAAAGAAAAAAAGAAAAGAAAAGAAAACTCATTCTTCAGGCTGGGGACAGGCATTGGCGCAGGTGCTATCACAGTATTTCTCTTATTCATACTCAGACATTTTAATTGTGTAAAAATACATTTGAGTTTTATTATGCAGGACCAACAGCTAGAATTGTGTCTGAGCCAAAGACTAAAAGATCTGAATTGCTAATTAACCAGTAGTTGGATTAACTGGCAAACTGCAGTTATTAATAACAATAAAATATAATAATAATTGATCCTATTTTAATTAGACACTTCAACTGATTTGTTAACTTTCTAGGAATTTTTTTAGAATTAATGATGACTCTAGAATTACTGATTAAAATTGCTTATAATTCGGTTTCTTTTGCTTAAAAAATGTTTATTCATTTATTGTTTGTATTTTAACAAATATCATTAAAACTCTTCTGCAAACAAATTTTATTTTTATGACTTTATATTAAGATGCAAGAATATCAGTGTATTAAGATGCAAAAATATCACTGTTAAGAGTTCCAACTCCTTAAATATAATATATATATCATTAAATTAATATGAATTCATCAAGTCAGTTATAAACGTAATATGTGGCAGATGCTATTTCTATTTGTGTTCTAATCTGACAGTAAATGTTATTTATTAATGTAGAATGTTTTCATAATTAAAATAAGGTGTAGGAATATCAATCCGGCAGGCAGCCTTCTTTTTTTTTTTTTTTTTTTTCCCAAACAACGTACTATAATTAAATATAACAAATTATAACGCCTTATAATAATATACTTATTTTAATTGCTAAAAGGCATAAAATAAAAACATTATAAACAGTAAAATAAGTTTTATCAGACTGTTGGCATGTTTCACTCCATCTGAGCCATTATCAAAACAAATATGTGTATTCTATAATTGAACGGTCTATGAAGTTATTATTTGAAACACTATCATTTAATTTTTCACATATTTTTTCCAGTTACGCACATTATTTTTTATCGGCTCGGATGGAGCTGAAACATGTAAACAGTCGAATAAAATTTATTTTACTGTTTGTGTTTTTATTTTATGCTTTTTAGCAATTAAAATAAGTAGACAATTCAGGGGTTGATACAGGCAAAATCTGAGGCCTATTTAGGGCCCCTTTAGAAAAATCTCTTTAATAAAACAGGCTCTTTCACAATATTCCCCAGGGCACTTCACAAAATTCCTTTTAATAAATAGACTCTTCACAAAATTCTTCTTAATAAAATAAGCCCTTCACAAAATTCCATTCCATAAAAACATACTCTTCATTAATTATTTTTATTTTGTTATGTTTTAAAATGTGTAATTTGCAAACAAAACAAGTTCACCAGAAGGGAAAACTTTAGCAGAAGGACTTGAAGAAGTTATTGTTAATAAATGCCTGATTAAAATTGGAGTAAATGGCTTTCATCTTTTGTTATAAAATTTTATTTTTCACATAATGGGCTCCAAGAAAATAGCCCTGCATCAAACCCCCAACAAAAAGGAATAAATGTATATATATTATTTTAATTAACTGTTCCACAATTGTGGTTTTCTGCTCTCTTCTTCTTGTAATTATTTTGTGAATAAATTCTAATATTGTCAAATAAAACATGTTTTTAACTACTGAGTTTTGTATAAAATATGAGTACATTACTATACATACACATCGTATCTTTAATTTAATCATTATTAATTAAATTTATTATAGCTTGAAATGTTTTGAGCTTGAATTTACATATCTGTGTTATGCAATTATTTTAAATTTTCTATCTAAAATAATTAAAACATTGATCTTGTGATAATGACAATAAATAATTTAAACAATGAATTATTATCATAAATATTTTATTAATTATTGATATCTTAGCTTTTGATTTTATTTTAACACGACTATATTTTGTTTCATTAGTATGCTTTCATTGAATTATTGTAATAAATACTTTCACAAAATCAATTTATTACTTTTTGTAGGGTGTGTATTACTGGAATTAAAAGGGTTTGATTTATTTCTGTTATTAAAATTTTGATTCACATTCAGAAATGTAAGTATGAGAATGGTTAAATATTGTTGATAGATTAATATAATATTAAAAAAGATTAAAATATAATAATAACTATTAATTCAAACGAATTTTTCTAAGGATGATTAGCAAATCTACCCTAATTTAAAGAAAATGCATTCTTGTAATACTTTCAGGAGAATAATTTTTTTTTTCTGGATTTGAAAGAATCAGTAATTTCTCATTTGCTGTTTTGCTAGTATACCTAAATTATTATTATAAGTTACTTCTTCAGGGTGAAATTTTTTTGCATGCTTCTTTAAATTACTCTTATTAGAGAATGATTTTTTTGACATTCACAACACTGGAAAATTTCTGAGGGCACAGACTGTTCATTCTGAACAGATATTGGCCCTGAAAAGGGCCTTTGCTTTTCAAAATTTTGATTCAAATTAGTGGCCATGCGGAAAATTCAACAAAATCTAAATGTAAACAACGTAAGTACGTCACTGTAAATACGTCATGCGCGGAAGGGTATGCGACAAGCGTCTAGGGGAAGAGTTACTATAATTCAGCCAAGGCCAGATTTCAGAGGAAAGCAGGTAGCTGCTGAATTTGAGAGGGAGATGGGTCAACATTTTGCCAACACACACACACAAAAGAAAAGAAAAGAAAAAAAAAACAATTTTTAAACAAGCCAGCATAATGTTATATTTCAATTGGCTTTTCAAAGTCAGAAACCAATTGAAATTACATAGCTGCCAGTCCTAAGCCTGGATAAAGTGTGAAGGGAAATTGTGTTTGATTTTCTTTTATAAATAAACAGGAAGGAAAGTTATGCATAATTTTCTTTCATTATTGCGGTATGCATACACACATATACTTCTAAATTTTATTTCAGATTTACTAGTTTATGATGCCGTGTAATAAATGAAAAGCTTTAAGAAACATTATAACTATTATTATATTTTAACAATTTTTTTAATTCATTATTTTTTCATCTTGTTAACAAACAAGAAAAGTTGAATTTAAAGAATAATAATTATCTTTAAATAATATCTTTATAATGGTTAATATAATAATAATATAATATAATAAAAAATAATATAATATAATAATAAATATCTTTAAATAAATATTTTTATAATATCTATAAATTATTTAATGTAAAGAATATATTGAAAGGTCCTATATTTCATAAAAAGATTCTGAATTCATATTTAATAAAAGAGAAAGTGCGAGGCCATTAAGAGAAAGTGCGAGGTAATAAAATATTAATGCTTTTGGCTATCAATATGCTTTTAGCTATCTTTTACCTTCAATTCCAGCTAAATTTAAGTTGGGTGTGTAAATGATTCTTATAAAAATTGTACAATTTATTTAAAACAATTTACATTGTCATTCATAAGTTTTTAATACAGAAAATATTTTTTCAATGTAAAAAAACTAAAAAAGGCTACATTTATTTAAATTAATTCTGACAAATAGTCAACCAAATGAAGTAACTTGCATTAAAAAAGCTATAATATATATAATTTTTAAATACATTTAAAATTAATAATAATTATTAAATTTTACATAAACAACTTTTTTTAAAACCCTATAAATTATATTCATTATTCCTGGTTTCATTTCATGCCGATAGATGGCGGCAGCAGCGACCTGCTTTCTGCTGGAAATCTGGCCTTTGCTGAATTATAGTAACTCTTCCCCTAGACGCTTGTGGGTATGCGCAGAGTGCTGATCCCATAGGATCAAAGTATCAGGGATAAATGGAAAAAGTGTGAGCGCTACACGCTAGTGGGATGGATGGTTCAGCTCGTAGATTTGTAAACCTAGTAACACTAACCCTACATTCAATAAATTTATGAAAAGTCGTTTCAAAAGAGGGACGACTAGTTCACAAGAATAAATGACATACTGTTCAAAAGATAATAAGCCAACATATCTGTTTTTTTTAAATAAAATTTTATCTCTAATTTTTTCTGGTGTGAGAGATTGAATAGTTTGAAACTTTTATAAACGAGTTCGACATTACATTTTAGATAGAAACTTTTATTTAAAAATTGTTATACGTACCTTGCCTTAAACAACAAAGAAGAAATAATGGAAAATGAACGAGTCTCTGATGCAAAAGTGTACCCCCAAACTAGAAGGTTATGAGTTTTCTGTGTTCCTGTAACAAGCAGATTATGAGTTTTCAGCGTTCTTGTAACCATAAAAAGAAAAAGAAAAACTCTAAATGCTCGCCTAGAAATGCAAAAATGCCTCTGACGCAAGGAAAAGCATAAAATATTTTCAATAATCCTGTGTATGATCTAATTTTGAAATATTTAAACCACGGAAAGTTTCGGAAACAATCAAGGCATACTAGAGAAAATAATTTTATTTCTAACGTGGGGGGTGGGGGGGGGGGGTGTGACAAAATCAAGGCTCTCTATGGCAAAAAAAAAATTATTTTATGATGAATTATCCACTAAACCTAGTTTAATACATTTCCTTTTTACCCTTTATAAAGACAAAAAATAAGATTTAAAAAATTTTTTTTGCAAGTTTTAGCATCCAAATATAAATTTTTATCAATAAACATTTTATCAACCTACATTTTTTACAAAACTAACAAAATTCGACAAATTAAAAAAAAAAGATTGGACACTTCACACCATAATCTAGTACCGTATATGCTTAGTTTTTGATCCTGTAAAACTTATTTAACTGAACTATTTTGATCAACTTCAACATTAAATAGCTTGTAACCCATTAAATAGCTTGTTGTTGAAATAGCTTGTATTTCAACATTAAATAGCGCTTGAAATAATTCTTTAATTTAAAAACTATCTGGTTCAGCTTGTTTGTCATACGTTTTTCTACAAAATTTTTGATGTGTTTATATGCCATAGTTTTTTTTATTATTATTATTACAATCCAAAAAATTCAAAAGGTCACTGCGAGGACTGCGCATGCCTATTCTTGCCCTAGTAGCGCCCCCTTCTGGAAAAACAGAAAGAGCGCAGCAAAACTTGGAAAGACAGCAGCGAAGAATGTTTTCTGTCATATGAGAAACCAGAAGATGTTATGAAAATGGCCGTGAATATTGCCGGTCATAAATATTAGAAATCCGATTAATTGTTTATGTTTATTTAGTGTATTGTGATGTTCACGTCCGTGTCAAGTGATATAACTTTATGTCGTCTATTAAAATTGTGTTCGTCATTATAACGGCCTGTATTAAATTAGAACACTCCCACATTCAACAGAGTCGTCACACTGGTGTCAGAAAAATCGGATGTATAACAGGCCGTATATAAATAAGTGAAATATTTAGGTTAACTTATATAGAGGTAAGGTAATTTTTTTTGTTTAAGCATGACTGACCAACTTACTAAGCTTAAGAAAACTCGAGGCGTGATAAAAGCATCTATTACCTCTATTGTTAAAAAGATCGAAGAACCATGTGTTAGAAACATCGAACTTTGATGAAATTGAGGAAAATTTAGCCCAGCTGGAACAGAAAGGTATTGATCTCAAACTAGAAGATACCCAAATTTTATCGTTAATTGATGATGAAGATGAATTCGAAAAAAACGTGAAAGCGTCTATTGAATACCATGAGAAAATTACTTTGTGGAAATTTAGAATCAATAAGAAATTGAAAAATAATAGCAAAAGCTAAGTTATCCCCATAACTCACATCGATAATAAGCCTTCAGAAGTAGTTTCGCAAACGGTTAAACTCCCTACTTTAAATATAGAAAAATTTTACGGCGAAATAAGTAAGTTTCAAAATTTTTAGAACTCATTCAAAATAGCAGTACATGACAACGATTCATTGTCAAATATTGAAAAAAAATGAGCTATTTGCAAAGTTATTTAGGTGGTAGCGCATATAGTTCAAACTCTGGGTTCGCGTTATCCGATAAGAATTATTTGGAAGCGATCCAAATTCTGAAACAACAATTTGGACGAATTAACCTAGTTGTTAAAGCACACATAAATACGTTATTATCTTTGAAACCCGTATTGAAAACAAATGGCGTCATCGCTCTACGAAAATTATTTGATATTATTCAATCACAAATAAGAAGTCTCAGATCTTTGGACATTGAATCAAATGGATTTGATAACCTGTTGACACCGATAATTCTTAAATCCTTGTCGAATAATCTTTCGTTAGAATATAATAAACAATGTATAAAAAAATTCTAATAGCTCGCAATCAAGCATTGATGATTTGTTATTATTTATTCGTACCGAAATAGAGTCGAGAGAAAAACAAAATTATTTAACTGGCAATTTGGATAACCCAAGGTCAAAACAATCATATAATAATAGTTCGCCTGCATTTCGTAAACAAACGTTCGCTAGCGATAGAATTATTTCTGAAGTTGCTCATATTTTAGCCACCGCTGAAACGTTTTGTATATTTCATTCGAGTAATAATCATTCAACTGAGGAATGCAATAAATTACCCGTTGAGCAGAAAATAGCTAAATTAAGAGCTGACGGGAGGTGTTTCGACTGTTTGAAGAAAAAACACGTTGCCAGGTCTTGCATATAAAAAATAAAAAATGTACTAATTGCGGCAGTTACCATAATGTTACGATATGTAGTTATTTATTTGGTAATGCCAATAAATTCGATAGGGAAGATAATTCGAGTGCAAATGAAAAAGCACTCACTGCTAGAGTGAGATCGACTGAGTTATTTAATTAGAAAGCACCGCAAATAGAAACGAAATTAATTGAAACATTACCGACAGTAGATGTCTAATGTAGTAATAAAATATTACATGGCCTGGAACACAAATTTCTACAATAAAACCTGATTGTGTACCCGAATACTTTAAAAAACCATGTGGTACTATAATATTGCAATCTGCATTTTGACACCAATTGAAAGCTCCTTTAATAAATATCCCATTGAGCATTGCAGTTGATAAATTAAACCCCAAGATATCTCCTAATATTACGATAACATGCGCCATGGTTGATAATTTAATTAATGATTTATTACTTTCTTTGGATACATACAATGGATTAAATAATTTAAATAAAGATAATGAAAATATAAAGGCATTAAATTGAAATGTTCACACGATAAGTGACAATACGAAAGAAACCAACACTGTAGATATGTCTGGTTCAATTTTAGACCATGTGTCAGTTGAAAATGCGAATGCAAACGAGAATATCGGTCATAAACCTGGCGACGACCCTGATACTTTTATAAGCGATTCAGAAAAATTGAAATGGCAACAGAAAAACGACCCTTCGTTAAATCAATGTTGGATTGATGTCAAAAATAAATGCAACAATTATTTTGTTCTGGATAACCAGTTATATCATCGGGATAAAGTATTGGGCGAAACGGTACACCACTTGCTCAAACCCGAGCCACGTAGGAAACAATTGTAGAACTCGCACATTCCAGTAATTGGGGAGGGCATCTAAGAAATAAGAAAACTGTACAGCGGCTGAAATATTCATTTTTTGGCCGAAAATTAAAAAGGATGTTAACGAATTTTGTGAACAGTGTTTATCATGCCAGCTCCGAGCAAAACCAAATAAGTTTGATAACACACTTATAACTCCGGTCACTCGTCCTGACGAGGCAATGCAAATTGTAAATATGGATATAATCGGCCCAATTGA
Organism: Maratus michaelseni; assembly: GCA_963931845.1. Taxonomy (NCBI): domain Eukaryota; kingdom Metazoa; phylum Arthropoda; class Arachnida; order Araneae; family Salticidae; genus Maratus; species Maratus michaelseni. The sequence continues at coordinate 32,384,677 of OZ007599.1, forward strand.
ACCACATAGTGCGGGATACAAGTATGTACTCTCCGTAGTAGATCAGTGTACTCATTGGCCGGAAGCGGTCTATTTAAGAAATATTTCGGCTAAATCTACATGCGATGCCCTTTTACAGATCTTTAGCAGAACAGGTTACAACAGGTAACAAAATTAATTGCGAGTGATCAGGGCCGAAATTTTACTTCTGACCTCACACAAGAATTTATGAAACGTTTAGGAACTGCTCCACGTATCTCTGTACCTGGATACGCGCAATCTAACGGTTTAGTCGAAAGATGGAACGCTGTTCTTAAAGATATGATACACCATACAATAAGGGAAAATTCCGGAAACTGGCACAAACACATACCTTTCCTTTTGTGGGCATACAGGGAAGTACCGAACGCCACTACTAATGTTAGTACATTCCAAATGTTACGTGGTAGGCATCCGACTGGTTCCCTCCCCATATTGAAGTCATCGTGGCCTAATGAAACACCTTTGCCATGCGGTCAATTAGGCTCAGTTACAAATTATTTAAATGATTTGAAAATAAAATTGGAAAAGGCAGCCGAACACGCCGGAATTTCCTGCACAGATAAACAGCGAGCTTACGCCTATTACCACAATAGACAAACTACACACAAAGAATTTAAGCCCAATGATCAAGTTGTTGATTTGATTCCTGACATCAGTCATATAAAGTATATGCTAGGCGGACAGCACCCGCCACTATACTCGAAAAGAAATCTCCCTAAAGTTATTTAGTACAGTTACCGGGCAACAGTGTCAAACATTTGCCAAGATTCAAAAGGGTTAAGGGGAGTCTTCACTCACTGGAAAACACTCGCTCGCTAATGTTAAACCTATGGCACAGTTGTTTTCGAATTTCTCGTTTAAATTTGAATATTTTTAAACAATTTTTTTTGCATAAGATAGCTGAGGTCAATCCCTAATATGGCTATTTTTTACTGTTTCGATTTCAGTTGCAAATATTTTTTAATAAAGGTACTTTCACTTTTGGAACCGGTTTTGAAAGTGAATGTACCTTTATTAAAAAAATCTGGAACTGAAATCGAAAAATTAAAAAATAGCCATATTAGAGATCGACTTCAGCTATCTTATGCAAAAAAATCGTTTAAAAATATTCAAATTCAAACGAGAAATTCGAAAAAAACCTGGCCATAGGTTTAACATTAGCGAGCGGGTGTTTTCAAGTGAGTGAAGACTCTCCTTAATGGAGATATTTTTTTTTAACCCAACAATGCGTTTTGAAGAAAATGAACGCATCTATGATCTGGTGTCTTCTGTTTGTCCGTATTCGCATTTCCCGAGTCGATGCCGATTTTTAAACCTGGGCCGATAAACGAAAGTTGCGTGAGTGAGTTTTGGAAACAATTTTTTTGGAGGGTTAAAATTCAATTTTTCGAAACAGATACCAGAATTTAAAAAGTAAAGGAACGTAGATTAAGCGCGGTAATTTTAGTTTTTCGTATCTTGCCTATAAACACAGATTCGAATTTTTAAAGATAGGAGAAATCGTTAAAAGTGCGAAATTGACTTACGGTAAAAAACGTTTTCGAAAGCGTTAACGCGCAAAAAAAGTTTCGAAAGAGTCCTGCGCGCAAATTTTTTTCACAGGGTTAATATTCGTATTTTTCGAAGACAATTGCAGATGTCAAAAAGGGAACGAATGTAGATTTGTCTGGTATTTTCAGTTTTTCGTAACTTGCTCGTAACCACCGATTCGAATTTTTAAACCTCGGCAAAATCGCGAAACGGCGTACGGAAAATATATTTTTTCGAAAGGTTAAACTGTCGTATTTTTTAAAACTGAAGGTAGCTTTTAAAAGGGCAAAGTCGGGTCTTTAATTTAGTGAACTCTGTTTTTCCGTATCTGTTGTAGTCCGGCGGATGTGAGGCTCGAAAAACGGGAGAAAATGAAAAACATGAATTTGACGCTTCTTGATTATTTTTTTTTAAAGGGTTAAAAGTGAAAGTTTTTTAACCGACCAGATCGTTTGAGACGTAAAAGTACGTTCTTCGAGAATATGTAGACGGTTTTTCCGTTCTTCCGGCTGTTGCGAATTTTGAAAAACCTAAAAAGAAACGATCTGTCTGTCATTTTGTTTCTTCTCTTCACGGAAAATGCGGTAAAAGGGCTTCTGAGCATGCGCGCGTATTTCGGAAGAGTGTTTTTTTCATTGTGATCTTTGATCAGGTTTTTAATTGATAACTATACTCTAATTTTCAAAATATTAAAATTCTGAGACTCAGGTGCACGAGGAGAGGCTTTGGACTATCTTCACCTGAATTTTCAGACTTCTAGGTGCGCCAGATTTTCCTCGCCATCGCCAAAAGATACACACACAGACACACAAAGCGAAACTTTCTTTTATTAGTATAGATAGTCATAGCAGATAGATAGAAGGGACTATTTCCAATCTTATCGACCTTTATAGTTCTTTAAAACTTTTAACTGGATGGTTTTGAGACATAATTATCACGAGACGGACATACTCTAAAATTCCAAATGGAGAAATTATTTGGTAACGGAAATTACGTTTTCTGAGTAAATTTGTAAATATTTATTGAAATTACATAAAGTTAATTTTTGTTTCTGCAAGCATAATTAGTGCACACTGAGAAATCAAAATAAACAGTTATAAACAACAATTAAAAATATACATAAGGATTTGGAAATTTTTAAAGGCTCGGTAATGGAATTATATTACATGAAAACCAATTTCTTGTAATTCCGTTATACCAAGCATTTAAAAATTTCTAAATAATATTTTTATATAAAAGCAAGCAAGTATTGTTAAGTGTTTATTTTTTTTCAGGGTGTACCAATTGTATTTGTGTGCAAAACTGGTAAAAGAGTAATTAGCTTTAGGGTGAAACCTCCAGTTATTGACACTTAACCAGTAACTGATACTTGAGCAAAAATTTAACTCAAATAAGCATTTTGTTGTAAAATTCTGCAAAGTAATGTCATCTAGTGGTAAATGAGACACTTATTTTTATTTTGGAGTCAATTTATTCACCACTAGAGGGCCAAAAACATATTAAATGAGGAAGAAACTTTTGAGAATACAAAAAGTGCCATTTTGAAGCAACCTTGTTATTTCTAAAATTAAGTTCTTGTTTTTCTAATCTTTTTGTAATGAACCATCCTAAACGTTTTTCTTAAAGTTATACTTGTAGAAATTAGTTTAAAGATGCATATGATATACTAGTGCCATCATTTAGGGTTTATTAGTTATTTAATTTAGCTTAGGTGGTGCCAGTTATTGGTTCCTAGAATTTTATTTCACTAGTCTCTGACAGAGGTGTTAGTTATTGATTATATTAAAGAAAGTTGAAATCTATTATTTGAACTGTTTAAAAATGTATAATAATAAATTAAATTTATCTTGTAGTAAACTCCATTAAAATTCAAGTTGTTTTATCACTGTCTGGCACCAGATGTCAGTTACTGGCTCATAAATGTCAGTTTTTGGATATCTGCATTATTAATATTGCAGTACTAAATATTACTGATAAATACTCTTACTATATACTGTACATTACTAATAATTTATTATAGCTTACTAAATCCCACTTTTTATAATAAATATTAATGTATTTTGTTTTTAATAAAGTTTTTTTTTTAAGATTTTAATCTTTTAAAATAAAGTGTCAGTCACTGGTTCACTTTGTGTCAGTTATTAGTGTTTCAAAATAGGGATGGTGTCAGTTACTGGAGTTTTTGACACTATTTATGAATAAAATTAATTTTTAATAGTAAAATGTATAATTTAAAAAAAAAATTCCAACAATAATTTTTTGCTATATATCTCTACTATCCTTTCAAAAACAAAGGTAATTTTTGTAATAGTGATTTCAACAAGAAAGAATCTTTTCACTGGGGGTTTAACCTTATGTAATTCCAATAAAACTTTTACAAATTTACTCTGAACCGTTAGAAAATAATTGCCCAAATAGCATTTGTTTCCACGGTAGGTTCCACTGACATTTGGGCAAAATTTTCGAGTGGGGGGGGGGGGGGGAAGTACGTAAAACGGAAAACTTGACAACCATTTTAATCCATTTTACGTGGAATTTTAACCGAAAAGCCGATAACTCTTAATGCTGTTTAAACGGATTACGGATATCGATTATACTCATTTGCTACAACTTTTCAGCTTACAGTAGTGTGAAATCGACTCAAAATATTGAAGTCAATACATTAGGTTCTTTATTAAAATCGAATGCATTTTGGTGTCCACAATTTTAATTGTTTTTATGTTCAAAACGATTACGGTTTTAAGAGCATCTCTTTTTATATTGCCCACCACCGAAATTTCCAGATGATTTTTCTAAATGTGTTCTTTTAGAATGTAAAGAGAAAGTAGTTTTCTAGAAAACATGCTTTTATTACACGGTAATAAAAGAAAAAAGGCTGTTCTCAAATCCTAAAGAGCTATACTTTCTGACATATTTCTGAATTCATTTTTGTTCAGAAACGCGTGAAATGATTGGCAGGTGTTGTTCTCATACAGAAACTATGCCATCAAAAGACGTTTTTTAATTTTTGGTAAAGGCAGATCTTTCAGAAAATACTGACAAAATCGGCGTTTTGAACCGAATTTCAGACTAGGAAGTCCGATAAAGGGGAAAACAGGTCTTTACGCGACACAAATAGCTTATAACTCGATAAGTAATTTATTGGTGAAAAAAAAGGAAAACGCTATCCGATTCCAAATCGCTTCAAAAACCAGGTCTGCCCATTTTATGACTTTGCGTTTAAAAATGTGTCAAAAAGCTTCACGTTGTTGAGCAGGGAATTTGAGAATCACCTTAATCTAGAAAAACATAATATAACCACGAACGAAATTATACAGACTCCTCCTCCGAGTTACCCATGATACCGAAAAGCTTTCTTTATGTATAGAAACATCAAAAATCAATCTATTTTTAAGAGATTTAAAGAAGTATTTATAAAAGCAATGTTTATTGTGATAATACAACATATTTTTGGAAAAGTTTCCGATTAGTTTTTAAAGTATGATAATTAGTTTCTCCAGCCAGAACAATGCGTGTTTCGGATGCCACATCCATTTTCGTGTTCAACAAACCTTTTTCACAGACAAACATGGTAAATTAACAGCATTGACATTGAAATTAGTATTATTTTGTTACTCTTAAATGCATATAAATTCAGTTATGCAGCTGAAAGTGGTTTGCTTGAGAGTGGAAATAGCATACGAAAAAACAATATTCTGGGGCGAGAAAACTGATTAATACCCTCTTAAAACGACTCTGAAATGTTTCCGAACATCAGTGGCACCAAACCAAACTTTGTTTCTATATAAATGCTTCTTAACATCTCCAAAATATATTAGTTTCTTGCGTTTCTATAGACATAGAACGTTTTTCGTAAATCGTAACAGGTTACCGTATATTTTCATTCGTGGTTATATTACATTTCTTCAGATTAGGAAACATTTGTCATTTTTAATACAGTGTAATAGAGAATCAGTCAATGCCTGTTCTGAAATAGACCGCCGAATTCGCGGAGAATGCGGCACGTGACCGTCCCAACGTCCCCGTGTCCATTTCTCAACACGCTTGACTGGACTGTTTAAAAGCTGAATTCAACAGCGGAAAAATTAAAATGGTAAATTCTACATATTTAATTCACCGAAAAGGGGGACTCGTGTCTGAGATCTTCGGACGATTAGCTTGGGACGATCGGAACACGGCTTCGAGCTCTATGTTCGTCGAGCATAATTCGTTAAAGCATAATTGTATTAAATAGATCTATAAAATACCAATTTGTAGTACATATGAACATAGATTTAAATTAGAGTGAATTATAAAAATTTATTTTGAAAATTGCTATTGCACTTGAACTTTTGACTTACTACTTAAAAAGTAGAAATACGCCAAATTTAAAATTCATGCGTTATATACGAAAAATCAGATTCTTTATAGGGCGTCGCATTTCCAAAGAAAAAAAAATGTAAAAATTATCTATTAATGAAATATATATAATTTTATATAATGAAATATCAAAGTTTTTGAATTCTCTTTATTATATAAAAAAAGGTAACTAACACAGCTACCGTAACTGAATTTATTGTGACCTTTTGACTTTCTCGGAACATAATAAAACTAGTCGAATGTGCCAATCCCAAAACTTTATTCTATCTCATCCAGGTTTCACATATATCAAAACCGAATCAGCACCAACTTATATCAAGGTTTAGTTTAACTGATTCTGCAGTTTTATTAAATTCTGGGCATTGGTACTATTAGTGGCTCTTCGATTTTCCATTCTGTCTCTCAGTCAACTCATGCGGCACCCATTTTCCTTCCTTTTGAATTTTTAACATGGCATGTAAACGTTTGGAAATACCTTGGCGAGTCATGTTTAATGCCTCTGCAAGTTGTTCTTGTGTTTGCGTATCATCTTCATCCAATAACGCTTATAGATCGGTGTCATCAATTGTTTTTGGTCTTCCGGGGCGCTCCTTGTTTTCAGTGTCGAAATCGCCCTTTCTGAAGCATTTAAACCAATTTTCACAGGTAGTTTTCAACGGTGCATGTTCGCCGTAAGACTCCTCAAGCAAACTACGTGCTTCAGCTGTATTTTTCTTTCAAGTTAAAGCAGAAAAGCAAAGCTTCCCGCAAATGCTGTTTATTTGGCACAAAACTCGACATTTTCGTTGTTAGAAAAAATATTTTTGCGTTTCGATATGTGTTGTTATTACAACTGGTTATTGTTAATATATATCCAAGCAGGGCTACACTAGATACCGGGCTTGCTCATTCATTATCATGACGTCCCAAATGGTGGCTGGCCGCGACCAGCGATTGGTACAAAGCGAAACGATAAAATGAAAGACATACAGCGATTGGCACAAAACGACGGGCTCGTCGCTTTGCACCAATCGCTGGTCGCGGCCAGCCACCTTTTGTGACGTCATGATAATGAATGAGCCAGCCCGGTATCTAGCGAAGCCTTGATCCAAGCTATTAGAATAACACAACTATAGACATGTACGTCGACTAAATGGGCCATTAGTGTCATCTGTGTGAAACCACGAAACTTAGTTGCGCACCTAGTATATAAAAATGTAATGATAAACATGCTGAAGCAGCCTGTTTTAAAATCAAAGAATTATTTAAGCACTATTTAATGTTGAAATTGGTCAAAGGTGTTTGGTTAAAACAATTTTATAGGATCAAAAACCATGCATAGCAATTAACCATATTTTGCAAGCATACACGGGACTCTACGTTGTAGTGTGCAGTGTCCAATCATTTTTTAAATGAGTAATTTTTTTTCCAATTTTTCCATGTTCCAAGTGCAACCTCTCCACGTCCGATGAATTCAGTCTTTGTTCCACATGCTTGTCTTGTTTGGGCCGAGTGATTTTAGCGATAACTGGCTTCATATTGTTAGCCATTTTGACGGTATAGTGCGTCTCTATCTATCTCTGAACTCTTGTGGATCTTCCCTGCCTAGATGCGAGGTAACCTACGCCCCATGTAGGCAAGGCACTGTAGGAAATCATTGACTTTGAATAGATTCTATTCAAGTTCCGAAATAGATGCATGCCCAATCCATAGGGGACATTTCTAACACTTTTCCATCTAACTAATTCTTTACTTAAAGAGTCAAAAGATTTAAAATTGAATCTTTTTATACTAAACTAACATTTATGACTTATATTATTTCTGTTGTCAACATAACCTTTTTCTATGAATTTACAAAACGCACAACGAATGAGGCATGAATCAAAAGGTTTTTGAAGCGGCTTTTGACAAAGTACACTCAAATTTCGTTAAAACATGGTTTTTGATTAAAAATTAAATCAGCAATGTTTTCATAAATGAAATGAAAGTTTTCATCAAAACAGTGTTGTCACAAAAATAAAATACTGCATTATAGGATGCTCAGCAATGATTATAAAAAAATAAATAGTACAAAAAAGATAAAGTGTGATTTCTCCACAAGGGTTTATTTTATATTTATGGTTAAAAAGCAAAATTTAAATGTTTAGAAGAAAAAGGCACCATCGATCGATTAAAGCAGTGGTATTTCACATGTAGAATAAAAGTATGTTTGTTATATTATTATGTTTGTTTATTTTATTTTAAATGCATTCAATTTATTTTTCTTCGTTTCAAGTCTTTCCTGAAGCGGATGACGTCATCTTCTAATGCAGTTAAAATAGGATTATTAATTTTTTTTTCATGCGTACGTCTTTTGCTATCTTCAATTAGTTTTACTGTTACTTTGATGGAATCAATGAGACGATATTCTGGCTATTGTTTGCAGATATTTTTATCCTGAAATTTTTTTTAGAAGTTTAAACCTGCATCTAAAAAAATATTATATATTGCTAAAATATTAGACTACAGTGCAAAATAGTTGCACTGGTCTATTATAATACAGTAGCATTGATTTTTTAGAACATTATTATCATACTTTAACACTAGAACTACCATGAGCCATCATTTTGACGGTTACCAAATGAATACATTCCGATTCGAATCAGAAATATTTTAAAAAAATAAATTAAATAGAAAACTCACAGAAATATGCTAAATGAATAAGTTAATTAGTTTTAAATAAAAATTGTGGTGCGAAATAATTTTATAAAACTTGAGTACAATTTCCTGTAGTTCTAGTGTTAAAAAAAGTAGTTTTTAGGCATTGTAGGTGTGTCATACCTAAAACAAAAACTTTTTTTTTTTTTAAATATGAAAATAATGTTTAATATTTAAAAACAGGACAATTGCACCATAATTTCTATAATTCAAATACATTTGCTAAATGGTACATACATTAAAATCGTGAATTTACAACACAATTAAACATCAACGTTTCATTTCGCTTCTGCGAACGTCATCAGGATGTTACAAAACAAGTCGAAAATGTCAAAATGAGCTTACACGTCAGAATTCTGGAGAAAACATGATCGGAGAGTGCGCAAACATCATCATCACAAACGTCATCAAGTTCCCATGGTAACCAAGTGGATCATACCACCGTAGTGAAAAGAGGGGTTGGAAAACAAAACGAGTAGATTGTATTAATGGAAATTAATTTAAAGATCAATTACAGAAGTATGCATTATGTTCCGGTAATATATGAAAAATTAAAACAAGTGCTTCAGATATTCAATATAAAATTAGTAGCTATCCCCCCTCCATATCTTATACAAATTATTAGTAGCAATATTGATAAAATCCAGAATCATCAAAAAGCCGGAGTTTATGAAATACCGATTACCCTCCCAAAAAATGAACGGTTAGTTTATATTGGTGAGACAAAACGAAAATTTTCAGAAAGATTAAAAGAGCACAAGAGAGATATTTCACAATCAAAACAGAGTACAGCTCTCGCAAGGTTTTATTTTTCGAATGAAGGTAGCAAAATTGACTTTGAAGAGGCTAGAATCATAATCCCATGCAAGAATTCTTATGTTAATAAAATTTTAGAGTCCCTTACGATTATTAAGCTTGGGCAGTATACATGTAACGATAATTTATCCTATAACATTCATAAAATCTGGCATAATATGTTATAATCCATTAATACAATCTTCTCATTTTGTTTTCCAACCCCTCTTTTCACTACGGTGGTATGATCCACTTGGTTACCATGGGAACTTGATGACGTTTGTGATGATGATGTTTGCACACTCTCCGATCATGTTTTCTCCAGAATTCTTGATGTTTAATTGTGTTGTAAATTCACGATTTTAATGTATGTACCATTTAGCAAATGTTGTATTTGAATTATGAAAATAATGATTTAGAAAATCATTCCTGGTTTATCAAGATAAATAAATATTTGAAAAATATATAAAAATTTAATACAAAAGTTTGTACTTTAAACTCTTTTAATTAAAACTATTTTTGGTGTAAAAGTGTTAGCCGTTTTGTGTTTGGTACAGTCGGTATGAAAAAGATACGCCCCATAGAATTTAATCATAAAATTTTCGTAAAAAACAAAACAAAAATAGAGTTGATTAATCAAATGGCTATCTATATTCAATTTATGTACTTTTAATAAAAATGTTTAGGGAGAGGCATTTTCTTTCTGAAATTGTACAAAAATCTGAAATTTTCAATACAGACAGGCAATTTTGTCAGCCTATTTAGATTTTTCGATACATTTTACCTTTAGATGCAAAACGGGAAGTTACTCGGTCATGAAGGTTTAAAGTTTCGAACTCACAATATTAAAATTCATTTTTAACACTTTCCAACCTAGTTGAAAAGTGTTTATGACTTCGGTTTGTCTGGCCGTCTGGCCGTCTGCCGTCTGGCCGTCTGGCCGTCTGCCGTCTGGCCGTCTGCCGTCTGCCGTCTGGCCGTGCTCTAACTCCCGTAAATATGCTCGGATTGCCCTGCAATTTTTATATGTTATAATCGTTATCTATAGCATGTTCCCTATTTCAACGGAAGTGTGTAGCACTTATAGTTTTTTTACAGGGACACTCAAAAGAATTCCGTTACATTGCGGTCTATGAGGAAAAATCATTTGCGGTTTATTTAAATAATGTTTCACTATTTTAAACGCATTGAAATTTATATATATCACTAAGGTGCATTAGAAGAAGCTTAATATGGAATAGGGTGTGCATAGCACTTATACTTACTTTACAGGGACAGTCAAAAGAATTCCGTTACATTACGTCTATGGAGAAAAATCGTCTGCGGTTTATTTAAATAATGTTTCACTATTTTAAACGCATTGAAATTTATATAAGATTCATTACAAGACACTTACCACAGAATATTGTGTGTATAGCAGTCATCGTTCATTTACAGGGACACACAAAAGAATTCTCTACTGTATGTTAACAATAATTCTTGGAAGTGCGTTTTAAGTTACTGAATGCGATTTTAATTTTAAATCGCTTTTTGTATATTACGTGGTGTGTATAAATTCTGTAGATCCTATACAGGGAAGCACAAAAGTTCGGGAACACATTTCCGTATTATTTAACTCCAGACGGAGAATTTTAAACTGTGCTACGTGTTCCCTAACTGAACTAAAATTTAGCATCCTATGTAGTATATATACAAATCTATAGATCCTATACAGGGCTGAATAAAAGTATTCGGATTACTTAGATGTTATCTTTTAGCTTATTAAAGAGTATGATTCGTAAAATTATTTTGGAAACGTTGGAAAGTGTTACATAATCTATGCTTGATGCATGATTTTTCGTTCTTGTTATGATTGCAATGTAGGGTAGATTTTAAAGCATAACTCAAAAGCTAGTTATCAGAATCAGCTGTTAAGATGATTGAAAGCTTTTAGAAAATAATTTCTGTTAAAATATTCATAGGTTATTGTAATCTCTCTCTATATCTACATTATAAAGAACAAACGTGTCCGTGCGTAACGCTGACATCCTTTTGCAAATGGCAACAGTTGACAATGAAATTTCGGTTTTGCGATTTTTATTATTGCAATTTTTTTAATTTCTCAACATCTCATATTTTTAATATTTGCATCGTTATATAGGGGAAAAAAATCTGCTTCCAAGTGCAATTTGTTTGAAAACTGAATCTTAATTGAATTATATATTATGGCTTTAAAAAAAATGTATTTTTCACTTTCTTCGGGCTTAATGGTTGCCATTGGTAATTTTTTTCTCCTCTTGGTGACCACATATTATTGTTGATTAAAGAATTGAAGTGGTTATTATCAGTTAGAAACTAATACAGACACCTTGAAAAGTAAAATAAAAAAACTGTTACTGATTATAAAATACAAAATAATAATAATAATAATAATAATAAAGGTTTTGATGAGCGATAATTTTATAAATTGAAATTATTTAATTTAAAGGAATGTTTGTGATACATAAAAATATTTTTCAATGTAAAAATTGTGACTCAAACAATATTTGGCTATTTATCGTTTGCGCCAGGATTATCACGTTCAAAAATCAATTTATGATGAAGTTTCACTTGCTGTTTTAAATGAAAATTCTAAGGTATATTTTATTGACGTGCCAGGACTGGTAAAACATTTTTACTTAATGCAGTTTTTAAAATGGTGAGATCATATAATATGGTTGCATTAGCTATTGCATCTTCTGGGATTGCAGCTGTGTTATAAGATCAAGGCAGAATAGCACATTCAAAACGCAAAATACCGCTGAATTTGAACGAAACATCTACGTGTGCCATTAGTAATAGTAAGCATTCTGATCTTACTGAATTAATAAGAGAAATTAAGTTAATCGTTTGGGATGAAGGACCCTTGACGAGTAAATTAGTATTTGAATGTGTAGACCGTATGCTTAATGACATAAAAAAGAAAAACAACGATTCGTCATTTGGTGGAATAGTTGTTGTATTTTCTGGAGACTTTAGACAAATTTTGCCTTGAATCAAACATATGGAATAAAATTATTTTATTAAATTTTGATGCTAATCTTATGTAATCGGTTCCATGTCATGGGAGAATGTTACACATAAATCATGTTATCAAGAATAGGCTTCAATGTTAACAATAATCTATATTATAAACCAAAACATGTCTGATTATGGTCTGAAGTCACTTTGACGGTAAAAACAATCTGACTAATAAATTTCGCTTTCACTGCATCTTTTAAAATTATAAAAATAGCACAATTTCAATTTCTACACCGTCAAATAGGGAAATAATACAATTTCTTTGAAAACTGTATTTGAATTTACTGAATTTTTATGATTTTTAAATTAATTTTAAGCATGAATTATTTTTAAATCTATCTCTATCACGTGCAGTTTGATTACGAAAGATTAATCTGTTTGCATTTAAAACAATATAAATAGTTCCGCATTTACTCCCGGCAAATATTACAGAACGAAATGAAAACTTCATCAAAATATAAATAATAATATAATATAAATAAAATGCAAATTTAACAGATATGTTTTCGAACTATATGTTTAAACAGTTGAAATTTTCAGAATAAAAAACTTGCAGTAAGCAGCGAAATCTTCGACGATTCCTTTGACCGTTAACTCCTGGCTTACGGCTAATACAAAAGTGTCGCTTTATTAAATTTGGAAATTTTATTTGAATATATTATAGATATTTTTCTTACAAAATTCTTTTTTACGTTGTTAATGAATTGGTTTAAAAAACATATATTAAATATGAAAAATTTATTAGAATTGGAAAAAAAATTGTTTTCGCCTATGTTCTGTAACCCAGGAAGACCGAGTTCGATTCCCTAGTATTTTTTAAAAACAGAAATCATTATTATCATTATTTATAGAACTTCAAATATACAAATCCAAAATCATAGCTCATTCAAACAAGTAGTTTTAATTTTGATTAATGTGGCCCTTTAAATAAAAAGTTTGGAGTTTTGAATGATAGGTACTTTTTCACTATAAAGACCTTGGCATATTTTTTTTTTTTTTTTTTTTTTTTTAAAGCTTGGTGTAATTCAGTCTTCAAAAAGTGTGATTTGCTGCCAAATTATATAAAGAGCTGCGAAAGCAAACCTAATGAACTTTTATGCGTCTTTATATATATATATATATATATATATATATATATATATATGTATAAATTATTAATGTTTTTTATATACACTGGCCTCCAAAAGTTAAGGTACACCATGTTTTTCGAAGCTCGCCAGACAAAAAATGGCAGTCAGATTAAACTTCATAGTTTATATGAATGACAATAATAAGCTTTAAAAAAACTTACGCAAAAATTACAGCTACCACTTTTATTTTGCAGAAAAGAATAGGTATTTGTAAATGGGAGAAAAATATACAATTACGAAGCTTTCGTAATTTCGCTTGTAAGTTTTGTTCACAACAGCCAGTAGAATCAAGAAATGTCTAGAAGAAATCGTTTGCCCGATTCATTAAGGTGGCGGGCGGTAGGATGGATGGAAATGGAGTTGTCACAGGCCGCTACTGCTAGACGGGTCAGTGTGTCTCGCAGTGTAGTCCAACGAATCTGGGATCAGTATGAAACCGAAGATTCTGTGTTCAAAAGACATGTTCCAGGCCGTCCACGTGTTACAGCACCTGAAGAAGACAGGTTTCTAGCTCTTTCGGCCCGATGGAGAAAACGCACTACTGTGCCGCAACTCATTGCAGACCACTTTGCAGCATCATGGAGAAGAATCTCCGCTACTACGTGCGAAGACGTCTTCACAATGCAGGTATCTATGCAAGGCGATCAGTTGTGTGTGCCCCCCTCAACAGATGACAGAGAAGGGCCCGCTTATGTTGGGCAAGAGAACATGTTTCCTGGACCAGTGGGCTTCTGTACTCTTTACAGACGAATCCACATTCACACTGGAGAGCGATTCAGGACGTTTTCTGATCTGGAGAGAACAATGCACTCGACACCATCAATCAAACACTGTCGAAACACACAGGTACAGAAACGGTGGAATCATGGTTTGGGCAGGGATCTCACTCGGAGGCCACACTGACCTACATGTGTTCCATGGAGGAACTGTGACTGGTGCGAGATATCAGGATGAGATCCTTGATTCATATGTGCACCCATATGCCGGTGCTATTGACAAGTTTTTCATTCTAATGGATGATAATGTGAGACCACACCGAGCTGTGGTTGTTCAGGATTACATTGAGGATCACGGTTTGGAGAGAATGGAATGGCCAGCTAACTCTCCAGACTTGAATCCGATAGAAAATCTTTGGGACTATCTTGGAAGACAGGTGTCGGCTTTAAGTCCTCATCCAAGGTCATTAAATGAGCTGGAACAAGGCTTACTCCAAGTCTGGTCAGCGTTACCAATTTCGATGTCCAACAATTTAATTGAGAGCATGGAAAGTCAATGCCGCCAATGCATTCAAATCCAGGGTGGACATATTCCGTATTAGAACCAGTTTTTTAATGTTTCTGTCACATTTTACTGCATAATACTGCGATGTACTGATTTCTCCAAGAATGGACTTTTCCACCATGAGTGTTTTTTTTTGTTGTAATTTCATTTATACGTTTCACTTAAATAAATTTCTATGTCGCATTTAATAAATAACAGTTTAGCGCACATTTTCTCCCATTTGTTGTTTCTATATTCATTCATTTGCAAATTAGACGCAAAAAACCTCTTGTACCTTAACTTTTGGAGGCCAGTGTACAAATTACTTGTATTGGGTTGTCCGTAAAATTTATGCTGTTTGGGAAAATTAATTCGTACCGGAAAATTCTATCGTTTAATTATTAGATATCAATTCCGATAGTTGATGTCTAATAATTAACGGACAGAATTTCCTGGTATAAATTAATTTTCCCAAACAGTACAAACTTTCTGGACAACCCAATATTTGTTTATAAAAATAGACAAATGGCTTCTTAATATTAAATAAATTTTATAAATATTGAAAAAAATTCTTGTGTAATATGAATAGTTTGCCAGAAAATAGGTTGTCAAATTTCCTTCTCTTGCCAAGCCCATTTTCTCCATCTCCCCAAGGCCCCTATAGTGCAAAAGTATTGAATGATGAGTCACATTTTGTATCTATCAAATAGAACAAATTACAAGAGCAACGACAATAAACAAAAGACAAGTGTTAAAATGCCAAGAAATGTTTATTTGATAATAATATAATACAGGGAATGACAGTCAATGCTATTTCCAAAATAACACAGTAAAAAATAACAATGTTGTTTTCCAGGCAGGCAAGAGGATAAAAGTAATTTTTCTCTTCCATTCTCTCAACACTAAATAACTACAGGTGACATTTTATGTACAAAAGATAGTAGAAAAAAAGCACAGAGATATTTACATCAAAATAACAAAGAACCCACTCAGCCATGCATTATTAAAAATTCAATTTTTTTTTTTTTTTTTTTTTTTTTTTACCTAAAACAAGTAATTTTCGCTAGATTCAATAGCAACAACAAATAGGGGAAAAAACTACATAAGTAAAAAAAATTATATATTTTAATTACATTTTATATCTTACCTATAAGAATGAAATATAGCTCCGAATCAAAGTTTTGTCACTTGTATCGCTTGGCTTCTGGAGGTACTCATTTATCATAGCTGAAAGATTTTCTAGCTATCTAACTATCAAACAAGTGATTTAATCAATTTCAAAATATTTTATCTCGCGTTCAAACAACTTACACTATTCATCCTTTCTCAAATCATGTGACTGAATTTTGGGAGAAAACAAAAACCCATATAACAACAGGATATTTCATATATATCCCATTAAATCTTTAGAATTTTGCAGAGAATTTTGAAATTGCAACTGATAGTGAAGAGTTTAAAAACTACAGGTTATATAATATAAAAGTGATAAATGTTACATTTAAGTTATATCTAAAACGATTCATCTCTTTACATAATTCATTCTTAATAATACAAAGTTCTTAGTTTATATAAAAGAAACAGATAAGGAAATCATTTTTCTTTATTTTCATTTTGTCTGTATTAAGCATTACACAACTTGACTTTCTCTTAATTTTTTAGCAACTTTTGATTTTAAATACTAAAGAAAAAAAAGAACTATAATTTGCTAACATAACATGTAAGAAATAGTTAAACGGTATTATGTTGCAATATTTTATTGTTTATTACAGGTATAATACTTTCTAAATAAGACTGCAAAAAATGAAATTTATACCTATATAAAAAAACATTTAATTGTGTTTATGAACACAATTTTTTTTCTTTTCTCATTTTTACTGTCACCACTGCAGATACATTTCTTATACAGAATGCAAAAGCATTCAAAGTCAATTTTTTAATTAAAAAAAACAGTGTTTGAATAACACAAATAAAGGTCAACTGATGTTGGATAATGATATACATATAATATATATCTATACATATGCACACTAACATTTTTTGAAGAATTGTTAATGAACACTAACAAATAATTAGTATAAACTAAGAAATGTAGCCAATTTTGAAATTCCACACCATAACCTCAAAATAATCATATAAAATAAGACATTGTTTTAAAAAATATTTCAATATTTATTGTTCTTTCCCAATAATATCTAAGAAAAATGAAATGGAAAAATATATTTTTTTATCAGTTTGCTTTCGGAAAAAAAGAAATGATTTAAAAATAAGAATCAAAAGAAATATAAAAATGATATTCATTATATTAAAATATTTTAAAAACAAATAATTTTTTGAAACTAACATAGATAAAACCTAAAATTAACATGACAGAGTTACTTTTCACTCTTATTAACTCTAATCCATTAATAGAAATCCTTCAAAGTTACTTCTTAAACCCAAGCCTTCAATATACCTACTTTAAAAGTTATAATATTCAATGTAGTCATTGGAAGTTAAATTAAAAAATGTAAAATTTATGTAAAGAAAAAAAAATTTTCGAATATTTTTAGATGATTTGAGGGAAAAAAAAACTTTGAGCTATTGTATTGTTCTTATAAAATTTATAAAGATACAATGAAAACTTTAAAAGCAAGCCATGCAGTTATTGACAAATAAATTACTGTACACATACACACTGTACAATATACACATATATTGCTACTTTTCAAGGGTTGCAATGAACACAATTTAATAGCATATTTGAAGTTTGAACAGTTAACTTGTATTATATTCGCATCTAAAACCACTTTCACATTTAAATCCATCACTTAGCAGTGTGCAAGGGAAGGATTTCATTATATACTCAGCCCTTTTTAGGCCTTATTGCCTTAATCCAAAATAAAATAAAGTTTGAAAAATCTTGGAAGATATAAAAAAGTTGCTATTCATTTTGACTAAAATTGTTCCACTGCTTTTCCTGTTTTATTTCCCTTGAAGCTTTTCATAATTTAATAAAATATCCTACATCGATTGTTAGAAGCTCTGGGATGTAAAACCAGAAACATTATACAAAATGTGTCTACGGGTAAAGTTTTCTTAGACAGATTATTTTCCTGTTTCTGTTTTTGGTTCCTTCAAAATTTCTAGATTCAACTAGAAAAAAAAAAAGGATAAATTCAGAGTTGGATTTTCTTTCACAAATATACTTGTTCCTACATATCCAAATGTACCTGGAATAAAAAGATAAAGATGGATGAAACAGAAACAAAAAAAAATATATAACTTAAAAAAATGAAGGAACATAATCTTAATCTAAAATTTAACAGGATTTCAAACAATAGAAGGATATTGCTTCTGAAAATACAGTCAACTCCCTCTAATCCACAGAGCTTGGGTTGGTTGGTTGGTTGATTTTATGACGGCCAATTATCAACACGAGGGATATAGGCCCTGGGGGGAGTACCCTCCGTGGGGGTCTTTCTAAGGGATCCTAACCCGTATTTACGGCAAAGTTCGAAGAAAACCACGGAAAACTCCGAACGGTTAGGTCGACGAGCGGGACAGGGGTTTGAACCCAGCACCCCCCGTCTACCAGCTTTGAGAGCAGAACCTCTCAGCCACCCACAGAGCTTGCGACCAAAGGTTGTGCAGATTATAGAATTTTGCGGATTATAGGTCATTACTTTGTTTAAATTTTTTTCTCCTGTAATTTTACAGTAAATTAACTATTAATGCATAAATTAATTGGTAAAAAGGAAAGATACTGTAAAACATTGGATTATTTAAGTAAAAATAACATTATATTTAAGGACTATTTAAATTTTATTTTACAATTTATTTTGTTTGTTTTTACAACTTTCAAACATAGTATCAATTGTCATTTGTTTGTGAACTTTTGACTTTTACTCTAGTACCTACTTTTTCTTGGAGTCTATGTATAGTCATTATTTCTTATTCTGAGACAAAACTCTGTTTTTGGTGTAAATCCAGATATTTATAACCCATATCCAAGCCCTGCTCAAGAGTTACTTCTTCACCTTCATCATCATACTCTGTGTCAGAATTATCCTATTTTCAGTAGAGTTCAACAGAGTAGTACTTATAATGTCAACATCTGTGAAGCTCTCTGTAATTTTAGCTTCATCTTGGGACATATCCATTCAATATTTCCTCTATTCAAGAAATCAGGCGCAACAGTTAACTATTTTTTTTTGTTTTAGTTTTATGCTAATGGATTTTTCTGCAGATTTTGTTTAGCACTATCCAAACTAAAACCACCAGAGTCAACATCATCACTGTTACTTTCTATAAATAAAGATGCTGGCCACAAATTATGCTTTGCACCTACTAAGTGTCTTTACATAAAGAGACCCATGCATCAACTAAGAGAAAAATATAGCCCTTAATTTTAAATTGCCTTTTATACTCCTCCATATTAGCCGATAAATCAGAGGTTATAATTCTGTGTGTAAAGTCCATTTTCTATTAGCATTTAATGCTACGAATAATTCCCATATCCATTGGTTGAATAAGAAAATTTGTTTTTGGAGGTAAAAGTAATGTAGAGGAGTTGTGTTTTTGTAATATTTTTGGATTTGCAACACAATTGTCTAAGAGCAATAATACTTTACAGTTTACAGATAAACCAACTTTTGTACTACAATGCATATAAGCTTCATTTACAAAATGGTTTTCAAACCATTTGGTGAAAATTTG
This sequence comes from Maratus michaelseni, assembly GCA_963931845.1. Taxonomy (NCBI): domain Eukaryota; kingdom Metazoa; phylum Arthropoda; class Arachnida; order Araneae; family Salticidae; genus Maratus; species Maratus michaelseni. The sequence continues at coordinate 32,404,182 of OZ007599.1, forward strand.
CTGGGTGACATGTCATTATGATTTTTCATTGTTACAATATGTAACAGGCAGGAAGAAAGTCTCCTGAGTTTTTACCTTTAATTTTCAGCTGAAAAATAAAGTTTTACTTCATTAAAAGCAAAAATTTAGATAGGGGGACTGACTACCGATCATCGATCAAATTGTCGCCTTTTGAATTTTTCTCGCAAAGTTAATGGTAACCAAATTTTCACTGTTTCCTTCTGAAACAGTGTGCAGATTATAGGCATTTTCGGATTACAGAGTTGCGGATTAGAGGGAGTTGATTGTATTTGAATATTGCATTGTCATTGACAATGAGCCTGTGTAGAGACCTGCATGGGCTTCAGGCCTTTCCTGAAGCCCATATCCAGCCCAGCAAAATGAAGACAATCCTCCAATGGGTCGGCATAGTAAAGAAAATTAAACAGGTCGACTGGCTTGATAGTATAACAAATTCAAACTGTTTGAACTAAGTCAACAAAATAGGAACAATTTTCAATGGACCTGGCTGGGCTGAGAAAAAGTTTTAAATGTGTTGCACAAGCCGACCAATACAGAAGTTTAATATGTCCAGCTATATTGTGTCTCAACCTGGACTTAATGTTTGCAGTAGACTCGGGCCGGGCTCAGGCTTACATTTTTTTTCTACTTACTCAGACCTGGACTTAATTGTTCCCAGAACATGTTAGACAGGCCTTTCTAAAAAAAATAATGGTGATAAGGAACTTTTGATAAAAAAATCTTTGGAAATATATTTTAATAGATTACAGATAATATTTTCAAAAATCTACTTTTATTATTATTACCGTAATTTTAGGTAGATACGCCTCAGGTTATACGTGTTTAAAAGTTAAATTTTATCTTTTGAGGCTTATCTACCAGTGCAGCGTATACGAAGCATTTGTGATTTTTCCAGAGAAAAGGAACTGATGTGTTACACTCACACACTGATGTTTGGCGATTTTTTGATTGGTGCGTTTTCCAAGCCATACCAAACCAATAACTTAATTACAAGCATAATTGCCAGGTTACCATTAAAGGAAAAACTCCCCAAAGTTTAGCGACTTTTTTCCTTTTTATAACAGATTAAAAAAAAATCTGCGTGAGTGAACGACACATAGCCAAAAAATTCAGATCACTTAATATTGTTGAGTGAACAACCGAAAACATATTAAAAATGCTTCATGGTTAGGAAATAATAATAACTCAAAATATGTTAGGGATTCGGTGACGGACAAGTTACCATTCCTGGAAAAAAAACCCGCATGTAAAGCATCAATGGTTCACAAGCGATGATTTCAATGAGCAACTGCTATGAACAGTGACTAAAAGGTGATTCGGCAATCGCAGTTCTAGAACTTTGCTGAATCACATATTTACCGAAAACTGGCATGAAGCAATAGCTTCTTGACATACTTTGCTGCAATATGGTGTAGCCATGTATAAAAAATTAATGTATCGGTTCTATGTAGTCTTGTAAGTGCTGTAGTACTTCTGTCATATTACAATTGGCATATCATATTGGCAAGACTACATAGAACTGAGACATTAAAAAATGATTTTAAAAATAGTAAAATAATTTATCCATCAAGACTATTTCCCATCTGTTATCTGTGAATCAATAGAAATCTACATGCATAACGTTAACATTTGCAATGAATCTGCCTCATTAAAATTACCTAAAATTTGGCACGAGAATATTTAAAATACCTGTTTTTTAATGCAGATTACATCTGTTTCATTCACAACTATCGGTGACATCTTCAGATCTTAATGATAAATACAAAATTCTCGCATATTTGAAAATAGTAAAACATATAATATGTAATACATATATTGTATTACATATTATAATATATGTATTACATATTATATGTTTTACTATTTTCAAATATGCGAGAATTTTGTATTTATCATTAAGATCTGAAGATGTCACCGATAGTTGTGAATGAAACATCTGTAATCTACATTAAAAAACAGGTATTTTAAATATTCTGTGTTATGGTTTTTTTATCACTTTAAGCATTATGGGACATTAATTTAAAGTTAACAAGTGATTGTATTATATTATTTGGCACAAGGTTCTTTTCAGTTTAAAAAAAGTAATAACGAAATATTAATTTTCACGTTTACAAGTTGGCTACTTCAAGTACCTGCTTTTTTTTTACATATATGATCTTGTGATTCATGTTTTCAAGTTTATTTTCAAAAATTTGCGAGAATATTTTTGTTTATCATTATATATCTTGAAAATGGCGCCGTATGAGCGTTGAAACGTATGTCGATCATTAAAAGGTTTTTATAAGCCTTTCGTTGTTTATATTTGTATCGCTTAAGCATTTTAACTATATTTTAATTATAATTAGTGATTTTATTCTGTGATTATGTTAAAAAATATATTTTTTTGTTTTTCTACATTTCAAACAGTTTGGTCGATGGAGGTTAAAACAAAACGCTAAAAAAATCTGGCATTTCATTCTTTCTTCCTTTCTGCTCAAAAATCAGGTTATGAGCATGCACAGGGGCACGCTTCGGCTGATTTCTGCAGTAAAAGATTGCTTTTTTCATGAATTTTTAAATTAATACCTCGACTAATTATCAAAATATTAAAAATCGGAGACTCAGGTGCATCAGGCCCTGCCTTGGACTATCCTCATCCAAGTTTTCAGTGCAGTAGATTTCGCTAACCATCACAGAGTGAAACTTTCTATTATTAGTATATATTATATATGCTAACTTCTACTTCAATAACATGTAAAAATTTTATTATGGATTCAGCATCTAAACATTTTAGGGGTGATGTTAAGCAAATAAGCATTGAGATAGACAGACAAATTGAAAAAATTAACTTTGCAAATAGGACATAACATTTCATCAAAAATTAACAAAATATGTCTAAAATAAACATAAAAAAATAAGCCTTATATGAAACTATTGTACATATTATATTATAGTTACTTTAAAAAAGAAAATAGGCCTTAGTCTGCTTTAATAACCTATTCAAACTTAATTGGTTGCAATCAGTATTATGAAAATTCTAAAGAGCACCACCTTTATTCCCATTTGAGAAACATGAAATTGATAGTTTTTTTTCTGTTTAAATGTTACATATATTCAGCACATAAGAGTTTAATGTACCCCAAATTAACATTAAATCGCTCTCCAAAGTTTTAAAGATTTAACCCCCTTCAGTAGTAACCCTCTAAAAAGCATTTGTCTTTCTTTATTCAGTTACATATCACCATCCTCCCTCCAAACCCCTCAAATGTCTAAGAGGTTTTGATTTTGAAAGTGGAACAAGTCCATTTTTGAAAAAAAAATGTCAAAGCTAAATCTTATTGCAAATGAACATAAAATTTATGTTTTTAATCTATTCACAATAATTATATTTTAATATCAGTATACAGTAGACTCCCTTAAATCTTCATAGATTGGGTACAAAGGTTGTGTTTGCAGATTTCTGGTAACTGTTTTGTTTACTTTTTTTCAAAACAATAATTTGAATTTAATAATGCAATTGAAATTATAATGAATGCTTACAATAAAGTAAAGTAATAAAGTAAAATAATAAAAATCAGAAAAAAACATTTAAAATATTAAAAGTAAAGGTCAAGTAAATAATTAACAATGCACAACTAAATAGGCATAATAATGATTTTTTCTTGAATTATACGCTGAAACTCACCTCATAAAGGTACACTCATAATTCACACCAAAATCTTAAAATAACAAAGTTTTATTTCAAGATTAGCTATATTTCATAACTAAAAAATCTTGATTCATACATAAATGTATTTGGTAAAAATAACACAATCGCCATTGAGATCAGCGCTATTTTGAATTTTTTTAAAGAAATCAATTCATACTTCCTTCATGAGAAAACACGAGTTCAATCCTATTAACCAGAATTCCATATTAAAATGTGTACAGAATGATATAAACATTAACCCTCTAAGCGTTTTGCCCGTATTTTTCTGTTTCCCCAAAACAACTTAAATTGAGTTGTAATTTTCCAACTGGACGAAAAATGTCCGGGCCAGGATTTGAACCTCCCAGGTTCGAATCCTGGCCCGGACATTTTTCGTCCAGTTGGAAAATTACAACTCGTATGATTTCTTTACCAATTTGAATAATTGTGTTACAATTAATCTAACTTCAATTGACTCTAGACAAAAAATATTTCTAACAAAATTGTATTTTAAGATATAACACATGGGCTGATAAGTTCCCGGTCTAATAAAGAAAACACAACTTTTTAACAAAACTTTATAACTTTATAACTTTATAAAATAACATAACTTTAATAATAAATAATAATAATTTAATAATAATAATAATAATTTAATAATAATAATTTAATAATAATAATAATAATTTAATAATAATAATTTAATAATAATAATAATAATTTAATAATAATAATTTAATAATAATAATTTAATAAATGAATAATAATAATAATTTAATAAAAAATAACATAATTTTATAACGAAAAAGCTCCAAACAGTGCTCAGAATCATCGACTCGTTGTTGTTTTTGGTCAAAAGTCAACACACGCGGCAGCCACTTTGACAACAGCTTTTTCATAGACAAATGCTCATTCAAAATAAAACCTACACGTTCCTTGGATATCTTCAGAGTCTGAGCTATCTCCTGCAACTTCACTTTACGGTTCCCCAAAACGATTTTGTAGACTTTTTTTATGTTTTCCGGAGTAACCACATCTTTTGCGTGGTGCATCACTGGTGTCCGTACGACCACGTTTAAATTCAGCAAACCAGTCAATAATGGTTGATTTACCTGGTGTAGTGTCCGGATAATTCTTATCAAGCCATGTTTTTGTTTGAACGGTGTTTTTTCCCATCAAATAACGATTATTGAAATTCTTACTTATCCATTTTTTTGTTTATCAACAAAGTCGTTCAACTGAAACCACTCTAACGTTTTATCCACACGGCGAATCGTCATGGCATTTTTTTGCTACCTTTTAAAGGTTAGTATTTACTAAAAAAAACATCGGTTCGGCGATTTCAACGCCATCTGTGTGCCAGACCGGGAACTTATCAGCCGATGTGTTATGTAAAATAAAGAGATATAAAGTGTATTTTAGAAACAAACGGGGAAAGAAAATTTAAATTGTTTTAAGTTTTACAAATATTTTTATGAAAGTGCAAGAAAGCCTTCATACTCTCAGAGGATTTTTAAAAAAAACTTGAATTTTTCACCTATATCTTAACTGTAAGTTTCATTGTTTACATCTGAAACGATGTGCAGATTTTAGGGAGTCTACTGTATATTTGTTTAAAGTCATTTATTGGGTTAACACTAATGTGTTGATTTTCAAAGTGCGCATCTAGCAAAAACATAAAATGGACTTGCCGCCCCCCCCCCTCTAAAAATCAATGGATCAGGTAATATTTTTTTCTTAACACTTTAACAAATTTTTCAGTTTAACAAATATATAATTTTATTATTTGAAGGGGGGGGGGGATGTTTTGCCATTATATTCACTTTTATGAATTTCAGATTAATGAAATTTTCAAATTAACAAATTTATAAAAGTCTTATAAAGAATACTCATTTCATTTTAACAAATGATGAGTTTGCAAGAAAAAAAAATCTTTAACAAAAAACTAGAATTCCAAAAAAAAAAATTTCTTGTTATTTTCAATACCCCCACAACTTTGAATTTTCAGCATATCTCTACGCTTTTTTTTTTCGAGAGATGGGGTAAAATTGCTCTCCTATATGCACATCTTTAAAATTAAGAAACTCTTCCTTTACATTTGTTTAAAAAAAGTAGGAAAGGAATTTACTATTGCAGTATTCTCATACTTTCGAAATTTAGCAATAAATATTTAATAAAAAAATTAGTTAATAAACAACTCCTGCTTTTATTTTGTAATTTTCCTAGTGGGTAAAAAAGTGATCAGGAATCAAACCAGCAACCTTTTGGCATAAGCTGCCAATGCTCTGCCAACTGAGCTATCCTGGACACCCCCCCCCCCCCCTCAAGTTGCAAAATTACAAAAAAATTGTGTGATTTATTTAACAATTAGAATAATTATGTTAAAATTAATGCATAGTTATACCTTATTAGCGAATTTCTGATGAGCAATAATTTACATTTGGAGGTATTTTTTTTAAATGATAGAGTACATGAAAAGAAAGGAATTTTCATTGAAAGAAAAATACATTATTATACAAGCAGTAAGAGCTGGAAGGTGGTGGGTAGATGTCACAAAAGAATTTATGTTGCTGCTCCTGCATTACGTACCACTTTAAAAGAAAAAGAACACAATTTCAGGGCTCACAACACATTTTAATCCTCCAAAAGGGGGAAAGGGGACCATTTTGTTTTTAAAAAGGGGACTTTGGAGTACCATTTATATTTCATTTTACATATTAGATTTAGTTAAATTCTATCCGAACATGCCAAGATCTAGCTATCATGGAAATCGTTAAAAATGCGACGCAGTAGCGCCTTATGTTGGGTGAAATACACCAAAATCTATCCAGGTTTTGATGAAGTTTCACCCCAGAGATGCTAAGATTGCCTTATTTCAATACCTATGTAAATTTTACGAAATGAAGTATAGCAGTGCCATCTGTTAGGCCATATATGCCAAAACATAATCAGCACCTGTGTGTTTTAAAGTCTAATTAAATTTGGCATTTGATGAAAAATTCAATGCTTCAGTTTTTGATATAGAATGGCTACAAAATTTGTATCAAATTCAGAGAGAGATTTTCAAAAAATTGTCAAATCGTATTCAGGTCAACCTAAAACATGTAAATCCATCAGAAAATGGAAATTATTTTCATGATTCCAATACTTTCTTCTGATAAATATATATTTTAAAAAAAGTACATAAATAAATAGAAAACGAAGAAGAATTTGTAATTAAGATTTCCTTTAACAGCTGAGATTTACTTCTCCATCAAAACCGAAAAAAAATAAAATTACATTTATAATAATATTTTGTCTGTGAGCTGAAGAGACTGTTGTACAGTCGTGGAAAAAAAAAAACTGGACACCCCCCACTAACTCTGCAACAAATTATAGTAGAAGGAAGTGACTGGTACCAAACGATTGGAAATAAAGTCTACTTTTAAATGATGTATATAAAATTTGCTTAGGGGGGCCATATACATATAAAAACACACCCAAACTTTGGTTTTTTCAATAGCAAGACCCAAATTTGACAACATATTTGAAATCTGCAGTTCAAACTATGCCTAGATACCAAATTTCATTAAATTCCTACGATTAGTTTCTGAAAAATTAATTACTTTATAATGAGCATATTTAAGGGGCTGTATCCAAATTGAAGTTCGGTACTCGATTGTTCAAATGCTGCAGAATGTCACTTCTTTTAATGTATTATGTTTTACCGATATGACCATTTTACTTACTTAATAAGTTTCGGTTATTGTTATATGCGGTAAAATAATGTTAACAAGTGTTGAATTATCCGATTTTAATCCCTTGGGGACGAGCGACACGTATACGTGACGCATAAGATGCTCAGAATCCTCGATTTTTCCCACCAGTTATTTTTTATTGTAAGCTTTGCCTTATTATATCTTAGCATTTCCACGATTCAATGAGACGAAAATTTCTGTTTTGAGAAACCGGTGGTAAATTATTAAAAATTCTGTAATAGACGCTCGTCACGAAGGGGTTAAAAAACCATAAGATTATTTGTAATTAAAATAATTTTAGAATATGTAAATATATAACGAAATCTATATAACGAAAACTTCTTCCAGCTTTCCACATGCCAATCATTTGGCCTTTCGTTGCTTCAGTTAATTGTGGGGCCATTTTGTTTCAGCAAATACTCTACGCATATGCATTTATAAGAAACTTCACTTCAAACATATATACTGCAGAAAAGCAGTATAGCTTTATTAGACTGGAAAAGAAGCTATAAATCAATTTAAAGGTAACAAAAATGATTAAGTTTTTTCTAAGGTAGAACTGATCATATTTTTCAAAAATGAGCTTTATTAATTTAAAAATAAAAGCGAAACTATTTTCCATAAATGACGTAGACATACATTTCCTGCAAATACGTTTTACGTAATTTTAATGAAAAATTTTAAAGCAGACATTGAAAAAGTAAAAGATATATATATATATATATATATATATATATATATATATATATATATAATATCTATGAATTTCAAAAAACATATCAAGTTCTTGTATCATTCTACTTAAATCTCCAAAGAGATAATTAATTATAATGTGTAGACAGAATACCACATAGCTAATAGATTAACAAGTGCAATCATAATATTACCATAGCTTGTGCTTCAATGGTAATTGGCCAAAAATACTGAAATCATGAAAAAAATTTAAAAAAAAAAAAAGAGAGAGAGAGAGAGAAAAAAAAAATAATAATTTGGAATTGCTATCAAGTGAATACAAATGGATTAAGAATTAAAATATGAACCATATACAATGGAAAATTGGACAACAAGAGAATTAAATCAGAATTGGATATGAAAAAACACATGTAGATATAATCATCAGCCTGGATGTACCCACATGTGTTTTAAAAAATAATTCAGTATTTCATAATTCTACTGGCATATATGCTAAGATCAGTAGAATCACCCAGGTATACTGAATTATTACCAGTAAACAATTGGAAATATTAAAATTGGAAATAATAAAATTGGAAATAAAAACCCGTAAATAGTAGATGAAATATTTTACTCACAATAATTATCCAGAATCCTTCTTCATGATACCACACGTCCACATGGCACACATATGAAACATCTCACACTTGCTGACATAGTCGAGTTGAGAGAAATTATTTGAAAGACAAGTTGAGAGCACATCTTTTGAAATATTACCCCAACTATGACACCCCAACACAAATTGATTCAAAAACACACAAATTTATTCCTGTGATAATACACTAATAACAAAATTATATCCATGAATATACTAATACTCCATCCAATTTTAATACCTAAAAGTAAAATTAATATACAAGCAATAGCGCCATCTATAGGTAAATTAAATATAATATTATCAATATTATCAACATATACATGACAAGTAATGTGCCTCCATCTATAGGTATTATAATTATTCAAAATTAAGATTGAGTTACATATCCACTATATTAGATTTAATTATATATATAAACAGTAAAAAACAATACCAACTTGTAGTTTTACATTAAAATCGTACAAAATCCCACTATATGAATAAATTTACCCAGAATTAATCCATCCTACAAGTCATTTCAAATATTCTTAACAAGAGTATATATTATGTAAAAGAGATATTGTTTTTAATGCAAAGTGCTGGTGCTGCCATCTGTGTTAATCCACTTATATATATTATAGAATTTATATAAAATAATTAATGTTTTATTTTACTTCTACTTAAATATAGTATAGAATTTAGAGATTGATTTAAATATCAAATTAAATATATCATAAGCAATTTAAAATATTTTAAAATATCTCAAAATTTATTTAAAAAAATTAAATTAAATAAAATTAAACTAATAATTAATAGTATTACTACTGTGTTTCAATCTTTATAATGCAATGCAGTAATTAAAAGACATATTAAAATTAAACTTAAAAAAAAAACATATTTATATATATATATTGCATATAGATATGTATGTGATTTATAATCATCAATGTTATCCATGTATAATTTTATGTGTGTGTGTGGTTTTTTCCCCTTTTTTTTTCCTTTTTGTATAAGTTAATTTATATATGTTTTAAAACTGAACATCAGTAACACTTAAAACAGAGGTGATCGGCTAAACGCACTATCACAGACTATATAAAGTGCACATCATGTACAATCAATTAATAAATATCCTTATATGTTTTAATTGTATTTATGTATGTTATAATTGTAATTTGCTATATCTTTTGTTATATGTTATCGCACAGTAAAACAATAATTTATTACGTACCATGTTTATATTTATATGATATAATAAATGTTATTTAAAAGAGTTGATGATTGAATTTATCATAAAAATTGGATAACCATATATTTTTGCTTGATCTCGAATAAATCTAATATTTTTGTTTTTATTTATATCTGAGCATAGGTATTTTATACGATGAAGATAATTGATAATTATATTTTCATAAACTGATTTATGTAAACATGAAGCAAAATTGGTAAAAATATTTACTTTAAATGGAAAATCAAATCTCTTATCATAAATATCAAAAATTAATTTATAATTATCCTTAATATTAATTTTTAAGTCAAGAAAATTTATATTATTATTAATTAAATCATTTTCGCTTAATTTAAGCTGATTAGGATAAAAATTGAGTGGTGATGTGCAATTTTTATCATTGAAATAAAATATGATAATGTCATCAATATAGCGATAAAATACATAATCATTGTTCGGACTAATATTTCTTTCATAATAATATAAGTAAAGGTCAGAGAGAATACTAGAAGCGGTCCCGCCCTGCGGAATTCCCTGGCATTGTTTATAAATAATATTGTCATATATGATGTAATTATTATGCAATGTAAAATTTAGTAAAGTTTTAAAAAAATTTACGGAAATATGTTCTTTTAATTTTAATTGAGATTTAAATTCTTTAAATAATATACACATTGTTTTATGTAAGTCTTTTATATCAATGTTATTAAATAAATCATTAAAATCCAATGTTTTTATGAATTTTACCGGATTGATATTATGTATTTTATTAATAAGTTGAAAACTGTTTCTTAGGCAATGTTGGTTATTATGTTTTAACGTTATATCATATATCTGCTTTAAAATATTAAGTAGTAAATTGCTTGCATTATTATTATATGTGTTACACCCGATGGTAACTGTGCGAAATTTAATTGGATTTTTATGAAATTTTGGAATTATAACAAGATAAGGATAATTTAAATTATTACATTTGATTTTTAGTAATTTGTGATAATTTAATAATTTTCTATTATTAATTTCAATATTTAATTTAGTTTTATTAAAAATATTACTTGTGTTAATTGCATTGTGAATTAACACTTTATAGTACTCTTTACAAATGATAGCATAATTATTTGGAGATTTATCTACATAAGTAATTATAAATTTGTTTTGTAATTCTGATATATGTTTATTTATATTTTTAAAAGCTGCATGTGTAATATGTTGATAATTTTTTATAATTTCATTTTTTAACACTTTCCAACCTAGTTGAAAAGTGTTTATGACTTCAGTTTGTCTGGCCGTATGGCCGTCTGGCCGTCTGCCGTCTGGCCGTCTGCCGTCTGGCCGTCTGCCGTCTGCCGTCTGGCCGTCTGTCCGTGCTCTAACTCCCGCAAATATGCTCGGATTGCTCTGCAATTTTTATATGTTATAGTCGTTATCTATAGCATGTTCCCTATTTCAACGGAAGTGTGTAGCACTTATACTTTTTTTACAGGGACACTCAAAAGAATTCCGTTACATTGCGGTCTATGGGGGAAAATCACTTGAGGTTTATTTAAATAATGTTTCACTATTTTAAACGCATTGAAATTTATATATATCACTAAGGTGCATTAGAAGAAGCTTAATATGGAATAGTGTGTGCATAGCACTTATAGTTACTTTACAGGGACAGTCAAAAGAATTCCGTTACATTACGTATATGGAGAAAAATCGTCTGCGGTTTATTTAAATAATGTTTCCCTATTTTAAACGCATTGAAATTTATATAAGGTGCATTACAGGAGGCTTACTACAGAATATTGTGTGTATAGCAGTCATCGTTCATTTACAGGGACACACAAAAGAATTCTCTACTGTCTGTTAACAATAATTCCTGGAAGTGCGTTTTAAGTTACTGAATGCGATTTTAATTTTAACTCGCTTTTTGTCTATTACGTGGTGTATATAAATTCTGTAGATCCTATACAGGGAAGCACAAAAGTTCGCGAACACATTTCCGTATTATTTAACTCCAGACGGAGAATTTTAAACTGTGCTACGCGTTTCCTAACTGAACTAAAATTTAGCATCCTATGTAGTATATATACAAATCTATAGATCCTATACAGGGCTGATGAAAAGTATTCGGATTACTTAGATGTTATCTTTTAGCTTATTAAACGGTATGATTTGTAAAATTATTTTGGAAGCGTTGGAAAGTGTTACATAATCTATGCTTGACGCATGATTTTTCGTTCTTGTTAATTTATCTATTACAGAAAATCTCCATTCACTAAAATACTCGATTGGTTTATTGTAATCAATGGCAATTTTATATATAAATAAATCAATATCTTGAATAAACTGCAATATTATGGATTTGATATTACATCTATATGGAAGGCGAAATTTTGTTCCATTATGCATTAAGTTTTGTAAAATAGGTTGTTCTACAATATTAAGATCACCAGTAATGATATGACCATGTGTTGTATTTATGTACTTTTGAAATTTTGGGTCATTACAATAACAAGGGTAATTGTTTGAAGAGACCAATTGTTTTGCAAAAGAATTGTAATTAAAAATTTTACGTCCAAGTGTGCGATTATATTTATATGTCTTGTGAATGGTAAAATTTTTTATTGGAAAATTATTAGTAGTGTTTTTTATGATATTGTGTAAATTGATATTATTAAATACATGATTGGAAAAATTTATAATTAGTTGTGTATTATTAGTTTTATATTTAGGTTTATTAGAAAGACTTGTATTTAATAGGTTTGCTCTATAATGAAGAATATCATAAAAGATATCACAAAAATGTGGAGAATATTGATTCTTTTTAAATACCTTGAAATATTGGTTTAAATATTTCTTTTTAATACTAAAAACATGTTTTCTGATATCAAGCCAACAATAATCATTACAAAATTGTGCCTCAAGATCATCAAGCTCCTGTTGTATCACAATATCATCAGTGTATTTTTTTGTTATTATGTTTACCTCTACCAGATCTTGAAGTTATTTTTATGTTTGAAAAATTTAATCCTGAATAAAGATTATTATAATTTTCATATTTAGTTACATCTGAAAATACGGGATGTGATTTTTTGTATACTAATTGATTTAATCCATAAGGATAGGTAGTATTAAAATGTCTTATATATTTAGATTCTAGAAAAAGTCGTTCAGTAAATTTTTTTTGTATTTTAAGTATTTTAATAGTAATATTTTTAAAATCATGATTTTTGAAATGAGTATATTCAATATTATGAGTAGTCTGAAATTTAGATTTTTTAAATTTATCAATATGAGAACGATGTAAATTTAGCCGCTTATGTAATTTTTGACAAGACTGTCCAATATATTCCATATTACACGAATTGCATTTCAATGAATAGATTACATTGTATGCTTTGCAAAATTTTACCAAATTAAGATTGTGATTATTTGAAATCTGGGACTTATCAGCTAAAGGACATGTAAGGCAACGCTTAGATTCACACTCTCGAAAACATAGTACAGGCTTGGGACGATAGAATAGGTTATCTGATAAAGATCCAGGAAGATCCCTAATAATCTTCCTGTACCGAGCATTAGTCCTGGATCCACCAAGGCCTAAATTGCCAGTATCTAACATTTTACTAATAACTGCCATATTGTTTGAAACCAATAAAAATTGCAAGAGATACATATAAAAAATATAATTATAACATATATTAATAAATTTTGTTTGAAACAACCTTATTTTTAAAGTACTTGAATAACCATAAAAGAAAAAAATAATAAGAAGAATAATGATTGTTTAATACTTGATTAAATATAATAAAACTATTTACATATATACATAAAGTCCCATTAAGCAAACTAACATCAAAAGACAACAATATAAAATCCCCTAGCAGTCATAAGCAATACAAAATTAACGTTGGCAAAAAAAAAAAAAAAAAAAAAAAAAAAAGAACCTGAATAAGATGTTATAAAGATGCATTTGAAAATTCAATAGATGAACAAATGATACCAAGAAATAATAGTAATATTATATAATTATTATTATTAAATTATTATTAAATACACCATTAAAAGCGCAATGCAGCTATAATAACTATGTATACCAAAGAGAAGTTAATCAAAGTGATTTATGAGCCAAATAGGCTAAATTATGGTATCATATGAAAATCATTAATTTCATCTAGATAATTATTGAAAAGAATATGTAAAAACCATTCCATACCAATTTGCGCAATGCAGCATAATTTTATAGAATGTTAAATAATTATAATATCTATGAATTTCAAAAAACATATCAAGTTCTTGTATCATTCTACTTAAATCTCCAAAGAGATAATTAATGATAATGTGTAGACAGAATACCACATAGCTAATAGATTAACAAGTGCAATCATAATATTACCATAGCTTGTGCTTCAATGGTAATTGGCCAAAAATACTGAAATCATGAAAAAATGTAAAAAAGAGAGAGAGAGAGAGAAAAAATAATAATTTGGAATTGCTCTCAAGTGAATACAAATGGATTAAGAAATAAAATATGAACCATATACAATGGAAAATTGGACAACAAGAGAATTAAATCAGAATTGGATATCAAAAAAACACATGTAGATATAATCATCAGCCTGGATGTACCCACATGTGTTTTAAAAAATAATTCAGTATTTCATAATTCTACTGGCATATATGCTAAGATCAGTAGAATCACCCAGGTATACTGAATTATTACCAGTAAACAATTGGAAATATTAAAATTGGAAATAAAAAACCCGTAAAGAATAGATAAAATATTTCACTCACATCAATTGTAATAAAATCTGTATACAACACCTCACTGAATTACCACCGGATATCAGTTTGAAATAATAAAATTGGAAATAAAAACCCGTAAATAGTAGATGAAATATTTTACTCACAATAATTATCCAGAATCCTTCTTCATGATACCACACGTCCACATGGCACACATATGAAACATCTCACACTTGCTGACATAGTCGAGTTGAGAGAAATTATTTGAAAGACAAGTTGAGAGCACATCTTTTGAAATATTACCCCAACTATGACACCCCAACACAAATTGATTCAAAAACACACAAATTTATTCCTGTGATAATACACTAATAACAAAATTATATCCATGAATATACTAATACTCCATCCAATTTTAATACCTAAAAGTAAAATTAATATACAAGCAATAGCGCCATCTATAGGTAAATTAAATATAATATTATCAATATTATCAACATATACATGACAAGTAATGTGCCTCCATCTATTGGTATTATAATTATTCAAAATTAAGATTGAGTTACATATCCACTACATTAGATTTAATTATATATATAAACAGTAAAAAACAATACTAACTTGTAGTTTTACATTAAAATCGTACAAAATCCCACTATATGAATAAATTTACCCAGAATTAATCCATCCTACACGTCATTTCAAATATTCTTAACAAGAGTATATATTATGTAAAAGAGATATTGTTTTTAATACAAAGTGCTGGTGCTGCCATCTGTGTTAATCCACTTATATATATTATAGAATTTATATAAAATAATTAATGTTTTATTTTACTTCTACTTAAATATATTATAGAATTTAGAGATTGATTTAAATATCAAATTAAATATATCATAAACAATTTAAAATATTTATATATATACTAATAAAGGCTGGGGTTCTGGTGCCTCGCTATCTTATATCTTACAACAATCACAGGTCGTTGTCAGGTTTGTAGTGCTCCCGCGATCATTCACACACGCTTCAGTTTGAGCTAGCTTTCAATTTAACGTAAGATCGCGAAGCACTGAAATACGGTTTACGCATTGTTTATATTGTAAGACAGATTTAATCTCTAAGTTTTTCAAGTCACTATATAATCCCAGCCTATGAGTATAATATTTTCTCAAACAGGGATAAGAGCGCTCCGACCCGAATATCGATTCTTAACACTAAATTTTAATAGTATTCTCCAACGTAATGAATTTCAGAAATTTTGTCCTTGAATAAGGTAACAAATACTATTAAAATTTAGTGGTGTCAATCGGGATTTCGAGACGGAGCGCTCCCATCCTTGTTCAAACTATGATTTAATGCACATCACTTAAAGCAGCATCTTGCCGTTTTTTAAGCATAATTTGAAAACTACTTGGAAGAAAAATTTGAAATTTTGAATACACATAAAGCAGGACATAATAAATATAAATCCATCAAAAAAATTGTAGGTTACAATTCATAATTTTTTCGAATATTAATTTCATAATTCATAATTCATATTACAAAATTTTAAAAATTACAAATTTAACGTAGTTATGTTTGGGTTTTTGAGTTTTATAACCAAACAAAACGTTAGCACATTAGGATTTTAATTTCAGGAGATATTAATAAAAATATGAAAATGTAATTTAACATTAGAAGCTCTAAAATTTGAATGTTTATAACTCGAAAACTTATCATCCGAATGACTTAAAATTTTGTATCTAGGCATAGTTTGAACCGAAGATTTAAAATATCATGTCAAAAGTGGGTGTTGCCATTGAAAAAAATAAAGTTTAGGCTGGTTTTAATATGTAGATGGCCCCTTAAGCAAATTTTAGATACATAATTTAAAAGTAGACTTTATTTCCAATCGTTCGGTACCAGTCACTTCCTTCTACTATAATTTGTTGCAGAGTTAGTGGGGGTGTCCAGTTTTTTTTTCCACGACTGTACATAGAGCTACAAGATTTGGCATGAAGGTATGTGTTTACACATACCTTCATGCCAAATCTTTTAGCTCTATGTACAACAGTCTCTTCAGCTCACAGACGAAATATTATTGTAAATGTAATTTTATTTTTTTCATTTTGATGGAGAAGTATATCTCAGCTGTTAAAGGAAATCTTAATTACAATTTATTCTTCGTTTTCTATTTATTTGTGTACTTTTGGATATTTGGATTTTTTCAATACGCCCTAATGTGTATGCATAAAGTTAGTTTTCGGATTTTGTGATTAGATTTTCTTAAATTTAATTTTTTATGTAAATTTTACCTGTTTTTTATTTTTATGTTTCATGGTGATTTTTTTACATTAATAAAAGGAATTCAGTTTAAATTTTTTAGCCCAATGTAGTAAATTGTTTCATTTAAGTTTATTCAGAATTTGTATAGTGATTTTAAAATTTTTCATGAATTTTTTATTTGAATTTCAGCCTTTTTTTTTTTTTTTTGCGACTTGCAGTAATTTCTTGACATTCGTAAAAAGAATTCAGTGTCAAACTTTTAGCCCTAATGGAATAAATGTTGTCCTTCTGTGATTATATTGTGTAATATTGAAGATTCTGTTTTGGAAATTTTGTCATCAATTTCAGAAAAGAAGAAATTTTCTTTCTTAAAAAAAAAAATAATAATAATAATAATAATAATGATAATAATAAATAAAAGTTACATTAAAATATATATATCAGTGTGGATTTTTCACTTGTCAAGTGTGTAAGATAACTTACAATTTTTTTTACTCTTATGACTAAAATCTAGAAATTTAATAATTATCTTTTCTGTCAAATAGGTTCACAATGTACTACATATTTATTCTTTATTAATGTGTTTGTAAAATTTAATAAAACTTTTAAAACATTAATTTTATTCAATGTGTATACAAATTTAATTTTTTTTAATCCCTCATATTAGAATTTCATATTAATGAATTTTTCAGAATAACGAACACAATTGGTGATACCTAGAAATTCATTGTAATGAGATTTTACTTAAGCAAATTATTTTTCATTATTTGTGAAATGTTATGAAATATAACATTCAACATATGTTTGAAAAACAGTGTCAGATCTTTACAGCTTTAAATACTTTATTTTAATGAAACTGGTATATGATGGGAAAAATAAATTCAATAACAATAATAAAGAAAAGGAACTAGAAAAAAAAATATATTAAATCAGCTATATAATAATAATAATAAAGAAGAGTATGCAGATTTTAATAAAAACGACAACGCTTTCTAAACAAAAAAAAATCCCTGACGGCTCGTCCTACAGGCACAGGTAGATTTCGAAGACGCAGACCGTGGGGTGCCTGTTTGTTGGGAATTGCGGAAGAAATGACCTTTTTGCGATGATGCGGCAGTTGGAACCGCCTACTTCGAAACCTAACTTGTTTGCAGACGGAGCCAGCAGGGATTTTTTTTTTCTATAAGAGTTGGTCCTATAAAAAACTTGTCAGTATAAAAGTTTTAGATAATAATAAGAGGATTTATAATAAATTTAAGCGGATTTGAAATCTTGGGAATTGACGAAGTTATGATTTTTCTACTTCTAAAACCCCCTTCCCCCCCCCCTTAAGGCAATTTTTAATTATATCAAAAATCTGTCATACATAAATTTTCGGCCCTTCTCCTAGAAGTAATAACAACTTCAAACGGATTCGATACGTATCATAACTAAGAAATTATGGGGTTTTTTTTGTTTTCACAAAAAGCCCCCATCCCCCCCCTTTGAGTTCGATTTTGCCCATTAACGAACTTGACCGTGATTTTATGCCCCTTGATTTTATGTATCAGTTTCGAAAAGATGCGGGAGTTGGAACCGCGTACTTCGAAAAATAACTTGTTTGCAGGCGGAGCCGGCAGGAAATTTATTTTATTTTATTTTTTTATTTTTTTTTATTTTTTTTTTTTTGCTATAACGGTTGGTCCTATAAAAAACTTGTCAATATGAAAGTTTTAGATAATATTAACAGGATTTATAATAAATTTAAGCGGATTTGAAATCTTGGGAATTGACGAAGTTATGAATTTTTTTCTTCTAAAACTCCCCTTCCCCCCTCCCTTAAGGCAATTTTTAATTATATCAAAAATCTGTCATACATTAATTTTCGGCCCTTCTCCTAGAAGTAATAATAACTTCAAACGGATTCGATACGTATCATAACTAAGAAATTATGGAGTTTTTTCTGTTTTCACAAAAAGCCCCCCCCTTCCCCCCCTTGGTTCGATTTTGCCCATTAACGAACTTGACCGAGATTTTATGCCCCTTGATTTTATGTATCAGTTTCGAAAAGATGCGAAAGTTGGAACCGCCTACTTCGAAAAATAACTTGTTAGCAGGCGCAGCCGGCAGGGATTTTTTGTTTATTTATTTGTTTATTTTTGCTATAACGGTTGGTTCTATAAAAAACTTGTCAATATAAAAGTTTTAGATAATATTAAGAGAATTAATAATAAATTTATGTGGATTTGATATCTTGTGAATTGACGAAGCTATGATTTTTTCCTTCTAAAACCTCTCTTCCCCCCCCTTGGGGCCATTTTTAATTATATCAAAAATCTGTCATACATAAATTTTCGGCCCTTTTCCTAGAAGTAATAATAACTTTAAACGGATTCGATACGTATCTTAATTAAGAAATTATGGGGGGTTTTCTGTTTTCACAACCCCCCCCCATTTCCCCCCCCCCCCTTTGTTCGATTTTGCCCATTAATGAACTTGACCGAGATTTTATGCCCCTTGATTTTATGTATCAGTTTGGAAGAGATTTGTGCAGAATTTTTCCAGTTATTGTGTCCATAAAAAAGTGACATAGATAGATAGATAGATAGATAGATAGATAGATAGATAAAGTTTTGAACTGGGGGTGTTTTTGGGTTCTGGGAGTCATGATCGGCGTAGATCTGCAAAAATTTTTCAAAATTTCAAACTTAGGTGAGAATGTAATAGGTAGTATTTCTTACAAAATCTACCTAAAAATGGTTCCAACTTACTTAGTTTTGAAGAAGTAGTAATAAAAGGAATACATATATACATTGCCGGCAGTTGAAGCCCCTGATAAGAAACTGGTCCACTGCCTGCAAACAGGAACAGAATACATTATTTTACATGGGTATTCACTGGCTAATGTTTCAGAAATCATATACACAATGATTACATTACAACACTTTATACTCAAACGACTGTTTACAGTATATTACATTAGGGCATCTAGTCCAGATCAGTTACATCCCTGAATTTTCCCATAGAAAAATTAAATTAATAAATATAAATAAATAAATAAAAATCCCCATGTATTGAGATTTTCTGAAAAAATTTTGAGAGTGGAATTTTCAGAACTGATTCTGAAGCACAAGAACTTCTGAAGAACTACTAATTTTATTAAACAAATTTTGCAAAATTTACAAATGGTTGAACACCACAGATATTTATTTCATGTTTAATTGCTAAATGCCCCTATAAGAATGATTTTTTTACATGCTAAACATTTTACAAATTCACACTTTTAGCACCAGGTTACATCCATTTTGTCCCATCAGGATGACATTCTTTATCATATCAGTCGCAGAATGCTTTGACATATTTTAATGCAACAAAAACAATTTTCTTTATAAGTAATATAGCTGCTCTATATAACTAATCAAATTGAGGGAATATTAACAAAGATAAATAAAGCAGACTGAATCACCTAAGCAATTTTATAAAACTATGCAAAGATTTAGTGAAGCTGGTTATTGAAAATTTCTCACAAGGTAGGTCTCCTTAAAGTGCATACTCAGAATATTTTGAAAAAAAAGCTAATGAAACTGTTGTGTCGTACCTAGAACTTCCCTAGACAGACACAAACACGTGGTAAAAAAAAAAAAAAAAAAAAAAAAAACAATCTACCAAACTATTAAATTTCCTTCATACTTGAAATTAATGGTGAATACCAAAAGTATTGACCGTATAGAATTTAGATAAATATATTCACTCAAAAGTCTAAATAAAAGAGAGTGAAACATTATTTGCTGCTATAGGAAAAATAGTTAAATGAAGATAGATATTTTCTTTGTTACTTAAAAAGCTTAGTTTATTAAAAAGTTAGTAAAAAATTGATTTAAATTACATGCATAACATTTCATAGATGATTATTATAACAGATTATTTTAAGCATGTTTAGTTTAATTAATGAATCGTTTCATTAGAAAATTTAACACTCCGGAGTAAGAAAAATTAAAGAAATACCTTTCATATTAGATTTACAAAAATATATCATAGTTCAACAATATTAACTTCGTTGAAGCACTTCTCATATCTTCCAAGACATTCTCTTACAACAGATCCACTTCTCTCTCCAAACATCGTTGCTAAATCTCAGAATCCATCGCCGTCGGAATCCTTCTTCTCTCGTTCTCTTCAACCTTTCATCCTAGCTCCAGTAGTCAAACACCTCTCTTCAATGGAACAATGTAAATAGCTTTTTGGAATACCTAGTTGTATTCAACTGAACTTCCAGGATAGAGGTGGATTGACTTGCGAGGCAAAAATGAGCCGTGAGAAGTTTAAGGGTTAAGAGTTAAATAATTAAATATTTAAAAGTATAAAGAAATTAATATAGTATAACATATATAATTTAAAAAAGAAAAAAGAAAGAAAGAAAGAATTCCATTAGTTCCAATAAATGACAGACGAAACCTACCGAGGATCGAACCCATCTCATATAAAAAAAAAAGACTCTTTTCAGAGACCATACATTAAGTTTAGTTTTAAGTTATAAGAAGTATAAATAATAAAAATAGAGGTTAAAAGATTTTTTTTAATTAAAAAAAAGACAAGAGACAAGAAAAATTAAGAATAATAGGAGAAAGAGGAAAACTCAATCTTCATTACCTAGCAAAGTAACATATTTAGGGCGCTTACGGTTTAGGGGGTCAAGACCTTATAGTCTGGTAATTCGGCAACAATTTCATTGGGTAAGCTATAGATACTTTTATAGATTTTTTTAGAGAGTTGACAGATGCGCTGTTTTAAGGATGTAGTACAAAGATCTCTGCGGATAGTAGTATTTCTCAAATAGCGGTGGCCATTCCTGATGATATGAAGATTTCTGTTGTGTGATTTATAAAGATATTTCATGTTGGTATTACTAGCGAAGCCCCATATTGGACAAGCATAAGTTAGGATAGAGCGAATGCATGCATTGTATAGAATAACTTTATTTTTAATAGAGAGGGTGTTACTTTTAAGAAGAGGAGAAAGTGAGACAGCTATACGAGCAACTTTGGCTCTAATATTCCTAAAGTGTTTGTTCAATGTGAGTCTACTATCAAGGGTAACCCCCAGATATTTAGTGTCATTAGTCCAAGGAATAGTAACATTATTGATGGTAATACGGTTAGGATAAGTAAGTTTTTTAGAAAAATAAACAGCAGCAGTTTTTTGTTCATTAAGCTTAATACGCCATTGGATACACCAGCTTGTGAATTCGTCGATGTGTTTTTGTAGAATTTTATAAAGAGTGTATGGGTGATGTGCAGCAGCTCTGAATGGCCGGCCTTATATTCTCCTGCCTTCGCAAACATTCGTTTCACGCCTCGGCAAATAGTCCGATGGCGCGCCAAAAACGACGATGTTCCAACTTGTTGTTCATTTCTAAAACATTTTAAAAATTGATTACCGATGCACAGTTTATATTTTGTATACTTTCTTTTTCAGTAATTTCTGATTTAAAAATGGAGTAAAAACGCATATAAAACGTGGTCTGATTGCCGCGGAAGTATACAAAAACATCGTTGCATTGGAACCACATGCTTAGTAAAATATAAAATGAAAAATTAGACTTACATATTTTTTAGCCGAACATCTCTAAAAACTTTTTAAATAATAATATTTTTAAATTTAAATACGTATTTTCAAAGTTAAGTTACGAACCAATAATAACTTTAGTTATTTTTTTTATACATTTTGAAATATTATTAACTTGAATTTTCCATACATAATATTCATAAATATCCGAGGAAAAAGTTTTTACATCGGCTGGCACCAAGCCAGTACAAAAAAATGTCCTCCAAATGTTATTGAACACTACAAAATATAATATAATACTCGTATAATATGGAGCAATTTGCAATTATTGCCTGACAGAAATTAGAGATATCCTAAAGTTAGAAAAAGTAACTATGTAAATAAAACAGCCTAACGATACCATAACCCCTTTTATTTACTAATTTAATTAATTATTTTTATATTTATTTATTTAATTTCTTATTTAGAAAAACCCAAATTATCATTTTTTTAACTTATTTAATTACTTATTTAGCAAAATCCAAATTATCAACGTAACACATTCACTCATGACACACAGGATCAGTCAAATTTAGCTGCAGAATCACAGTAAAAAATCGGTAAAATAAATAAATAAAAATACTTTCGAGTATTTGGTGCGAAAAGATGTGATTTGGGTGGCAACAATTTTTGCTCACCCAATGCAAGCAATTTTAATGCATTTGAAAATTCCTGGTTAAATGCTCAGTACTTAATGAATTTAAAATTAAACGATGGAACAGTTTATTATTATCTACAAGTTCTGTGTTGCTGAAGATGTTTAATTTTACTAGCTGGATAAGTTTTAAGAGTATTTTAACAGTGACTGCTCGATAAAGAACGCTCGTTATACATTTCAATATTGAGTAAGTAGTTGTTTCCTCTTCTCTGACACAAGCAATATCAAAGGCAAATTCATGGTGCTTAGAAACGTTCATTAAATTTTAGTTTGAAACATTTTTAATCAATCTAAACTTTGTTCTAAAATGTAGAATACAATCGTTCTTTATATATCACTGTTAAAAATTTGCAGCAAACTGTCCAGTCATTTGACCGTTTTTATAGAACACGGTTACTTAACAGTAATTTAACTCAATTCTGACGATATTATTGCCCATATTATGATCAGAATAGAGTTAAATTACTGTTATCTGGCTGTGTTTTATAAAAACGGTCGAATGACTGGACAGTTTGCTGGAAATTTTTAACAGTGATGCATATAAATGTATATGTCAAAACTGTAGTTATAAAAATGTATTTATTTAAGTTAAATTTACTTAAACTAGTTCAGTATGAAGAGTAGAAAACGTTTTTCCGTAAATAGTATTTATCATAAAAGCATGTTTCTTCTTCTTTTTTCATTGTTTTGCCAGTCAGTGATAAATCTACAAAAAACACAGAATTTTCACACTTTTTCCTATGAACATGATATCGATGTACCACAGCAATTTTTCTTTATCAACATATATATCCTCATGAGAAGACTATTCTGTCAAATTTTTCTGAACATGCACTTATGGAGGCCTTCCTTGTCAGTTACAAGGACGAAGTGAAAGGGGGTAGACACAATGAGAAGTTGAAATACTCTTTATTTAGAGTACTTACGAAGAGCAAAGTTAGATTTTTCTGCCACTGCAATTTCAATTTTAGAATCAGAAAAATTTTCCCCGATTTTTATCGCAAGTTTCAAATTTCCCTGACTTTTCCCGAGGAAAAGTAAATTGCCCGACTTTTCAATGTTATCTAGGTGGCTAGACACCCTCATTATACCCTATGGCATTTGGCCATTAAGGTTTATTTGTAGTTCAGAGCTAGGCAGGATTAAAATATCACCGATATTTTCAAAAAATTAAATATCCAATATTTTGATACCGAGTGCACCAAAAGTTCGTTAAAACTTTAAAAATTCATTAAAAAGAAACAAACAGGGCCGATGAGAGGGGGGGGGACAGGGGGCAACTGCTCAGGGGTCCGGAAGCAAAGAAGGCCCGGAACAAATAAAGAAATTATATAATGTTCCAAATCTGAACTTGCACACGCATTTTCTTTCTTAAGCTAACTGGAAAAAAAAACTAGAAGTTTTTTTACAATGTCATTGAAAACTCCCGTCTTATCTCTTGTCCTATACTGAGGGAACAGATTGTCACGTCCTTGATCACTCTTTTTACAAATAACCAGGAACGCGGGAACATTCTGTTTTCCTAGAAAGATCCAACCTCAGCCTATATCTTGAGGCAAATAAGTCTCTGGTCTAGAACTCCATGTCTCATTAAGCATTGTCGTTTTATCAGGGATTAGCTTTCAGTAATCCGCGAAGGGCGATAAGAGCTGAAAAGGGTTCCGTAAAGACAGATTTTGTATATTATATGCAGGAGAATGGGTGGGGGCCTCTCATACATCTATACTGGAGATCTCCACGGACCGAAATTTCCAAGCCCGGACCCGACCCTAACCGTACTGGGCTTGGCAAAATCAGGGATCCAGTAGTCAGCTATTACAGACCTTTAGCAGAATAACGAAGTTTGTTAACTTTTAAAATTATTTTTAAAAGAAATATTTTTAAATAAAATTTTAGTTTATGTTTTATTCAAATTCATTTTTTCATTAAAGATCTTGGTCGAATTTAGAAAAAGTAGGTATTGGTAATTATAATTTTTCTTCCTGGAATTGCGATACTTTCTATTACTTCTTTCAACCAAAGCAGGTGGTCGGTTTCTTTCTATAGCCACAATTCTTTATAAAAGTCCCCAGATGGAACAAAAAATTGGAGGCTCTAAATTCTATAAAAAAAGTAAAATAGCATTTTAGTGGGGTTTTTTTTTGGGGGGGGGGGGGCTATACGCGTGAGAATAATATTAGACCCCAAGGTTCAAAACTTTAACACTACAATATTTTTATTCATAGCTTTAAAAAAATTATTTTTAATTTCGTTTTTGGGGTCCTAATAAGTGGAGGGCCGTGTGATTACACTACAGCCTCTCCCTTTATGTTCAACTTGTTACTTTTTTTTTAATCGGTTTCTCTTATCTCTATAAATTACAAATCTAATTATATAAATTATATTTTGTGATTATTTAATCTACTAGAGGAGCTTCGCTGGCAAGTTTTTCCCAAACAAACCTGGGTTTGGGGGCCCCATTTCCTTCGACAGCGTGGACTCGCTCCGATCGCGAATGTAATGAACCTGGATTATTGTGATTTATCTTTTGAAACGGATTAAAATAAAAATAAAAACTCCAGCATCGTCGTTCACGTTAGCATAGGAATCAATTTCTTTCTATGATAGTGTCAAGTTGTTATTCTTCCCACTTCAGTTTAATCATGGAATTAGCTATATCCACCGAAAAGTTCTTCAGTTTCAGAAAAAAATGTGAAAAAAGAACCGCAAAATGCGAAAAAAGTAAAAATTACACAAACACTTCAAAAATCGTAGAGAGCAATATTTACTGTATTGGATAAAAAAATTAAACTGGATTCTTTTTTCGAATATCAAAAGCCACAAAACGCTGAAAATCGCATAAAAAATTTGCAAAATATTAAATCAAAAAGTATTTTTTTTTAATATTGAGCTAAACATTTGAAACCAGATTCCTTCGACAGATGCCAAAAAATCCCCGCAAAACGTGAAAAAAAGCTACAAAAATCAGAGAAAAATTACGAAAAATTCAAACATCGTAGAGGACAAAATTTATTATATTCGAATAAAAGAATGTTCCTTTTACGAATGTGGAAAAATCAGCACAGAATGCAAAAAATCGCATAGTAAATTTGTAAAAAATTAAAAATCGTAGTTAACAAAATTTACTGTATTGGGATAAAAGATTGAAACTTCATAGCATTTATGAATATCAGAAAATCACTGCGAATCGCGTAAAAAATCTAAAAATAGCATAACAAATTCGTAAAAAATCAAAAATTTCAGAGGACAAAATCTATTATACTAGGCAAAAAGATTAAAACCGGATTCCTTTTTACGAATGTAGAAAAAATCGCGACAGATTTATTGCGATAAACAGCTAAAATCACAAAAAATTCCCGATAAATTCAAAATTAGCCGAGGACAAAATTCAGTAAATTGGGCTAAAAGACTGATGGTGTAGTTTATTACGGCCGATTATCGACTCGGGGGTCGAGGGATATACGCCGAGTGGATGTGAGCAGCATGGGGAGGTTTTTATAAGGGAAACTAACACATTTACATAAGGTTACCCAGTCCGAAAAAAACTACGGAAAACTCCGAACGATGCGGCCGACGGGCGTGATGGGGTTCGAACCCAGCACCTCCACTTCTACCACCTTTGAGAGCAGAACCTCTCAAGTGCTGGTGGGGCGGCTAAAAGATTGAAACCTCTGTATCTGTAGTTATGTCCCTTAAAGTTCGATTTTGGATTTTTTGATAAGATATTTTTATTTTACTTTTTATGCGATTTTTAGCGTTTTTTCGCATTTTGCTGCGATTTTATGACATTGATAAAGGGAATTTGATTTCAAATTTTTAGAATATAGCAAATTTTGTCCACCGTGATAGGTGAATTTTTAGCAATTTTTAATTCGATTTTTAGCGGTTTTTCGTGTTTTGTGGCGATGTTTGACATTCGTAAAAGGAATTCTATTTCAAACTTTTAGCCTAATATAGTAACATTTGTCCTTCGTGATTTTTGTACCTTTGACAATTTTTAATATGATTTTCAACGCTATTTTTAGCGTTTTTTCGCGTTCCGATGTGATTTTTTTTACATTCATGAAAGATTCCCGGATACAATGTTTTAGCCCTAAATTATACCTTCTACGATTTTTGAATTTTTAGCGATTTTTTATGCGATTTTAAATGGATTTTTTTCCGTTTTGAGGCGATTTTTCCACATTATTAAAAATAAATCCGGTTTTAATCTTTTAGTCCAATCTAGTAAATTTGTCTTCTATTCAATAAAGTTTATTCGGAATTCGTACAGCGATTTTTGAATTTTTTGTGAAATTTTTTATGGGATTTTTAGATATTTTTCGCGTTTTGCGGTGAATTTTCGTCATTCATAAAAGGAATCCTATTTTAAATCTTATAGCTCATTATAGCGAATTTTGTCCTCTTCTGTTTATTATTATTATTATTTTTTTGATTTTCAGAATTTTTTCGTGACGATTTTCCACATCTGTAAAAGTTTATTTCTATTAGCCGAATATAGTAAAATATGTTCCCTTTTTAATAAAGTTTAGTCGGAACTCGTGAAACCGTTTTTAAAATTTTCGTGAATTTTAGAGTTTTTTCGCTTTTTGTACGATTTTTTGACGGACTTGGGCAACGCCGGGCGTCTCAGCGAGTATAGATGATAAAGACAGATGTTTGTGTGTCTGTCTGTCCATTCAGAGTTTTGCCCTTTTTAGCGTTTTTGGGAGGTTTTGCGGCGATTTTTTAATTTTTAAAAAAAATCCCGTTTTAATCTTTTTGCTTAGTATGATAAATTTTGTTCTCTCTGATTTTTGAATTTTTTGGCGACATTTTTATGTAATTTTTACTTTTTTCTTTTTATGGCGACTTCTTGACATTCGCAAAAAAATTTCCTTTTCTATCTTTTAGCTCAATCTGGTATATTCTGTTCTCAATGATTTTTTATGTGATTTTTAGCGTATCACGGCGATTTTTTGACAATTTTTTCGGAAAGTACAAAATCTAAATTTTTTAGTGTCACAAGTTAGAAGAATACGTATACGTAAGTACGTTATTCCTATAGCGATCTGAAGAAGATGTTGAAAATTTGAATTTAATCTGGGTCGAAATTAAAAAAAAAACACAATAACTCAATTTCCGTTTGATTGGAGACCAAAGCGAGTGTATCTCGCACTGGTATACGTTGCCGAAGGTATTGCCAGGTTCTTCTAGGAAAAACTGACGTGTAACATAATGTTATGCAAAGAAGATTTTGTAATGTCTAATTAAGCTAATTATCAAAAAATGAAATATATGTGCCTCAGGTGCATTCGCATCTATCTTTGTCTATCTTTATCCAAATTTGCAAACGTTTACGTGCGATAGATTTAGCCTAGCCTCGTCAAATAACAAAGAAACAAACAGACAGACTAACAGACAAAAATCTTTTTTTATCAATACAGATTTTCTTTTCAAAATACTTTTACTCTATGTAAATTTATTATATTTTATAAATAATCACTACATAGTATAAAACAAAGTCGCTTTTTCTGTCCCTATATCCCTATGTACGCTTAAATCTTTAAAACTACGCAACGGATTTTGATGCGGTTTTTTTTAATAGATAGAGTGATTCAAGAGGAAGGTTTATATGTATAATAACCATATGTTTTGCTTTGTAATTTCAGATAAATCACTACATAGTATAAAACAAAGTCGCTTTTTCTGTCCCTATATCCCTATGTACGCTTAAATCTTTAAAACTACGCAACGGATTTTGATGCGGTTTTTTTTAATAGATAGAGTGATTCAAGAGGAAGGTTTATATGTATATCCATTAAATAGTGGAGAAATACTGTTATTTTTGAGGTTTTTAATGTGATGTCGTAAATAATTCCATTTTTTCCGCTTATACATTGCAAACGCAGGCTGAACCCTACAAGATTTATCAAAATAATGTACTAATTATTGTACACATTAAAAAGGTCTACAGAAAACACAAAGAGATGAAGGTTTTCAAGGTTAACCCGAAGCAAAGCGAGGGAGGGCCGCTAGTTACGTATATATAGTATTTATCATTAGTATGAACATAATAGACATTATATACTATTAACCCCTTTCGATTAAAGTCACTTAAAGAAATTTTAAACTTTTATCACCGATTGTTCAGAAAACAATTTTTTATCCAATTTAATTGCATAAATTTTTCGATTGAGTAAGACAAAATTTTCTATTCAAATTTACTGGTATCAATAATCAAGGATTTTGATAACCTTATACGTCACCTATACGTGACGCTCTTGGCGAAGTCATTCATGGAACCCTAATATAAGGTTGTATTGATTTTTATATGTCAATTATGAGTTTTGATATTAATATTCGAATATATATATATATGTATACTACGAATACAAATACAGTCAAACTCGTGTTTCAAAGCAATGTTTGAGATATGAAAATTATGAAAAATTGTTCATGAGGTAGCAATTGATTATAATCAAAGATGTATCACATTTATAGGGGGAGGGACACATTTCTTAATTCTTTAACATCTGATAGAAATTATCTGAAATTTCCATTTTTGTTTGCAAACGTGTCATAGACATTGGGTTTGTCAAGCGGGTAAAATGTGAAATTTCAGATTACCTTTGTCTTTGAATAAATTATATTATGACAAGATTCGATCAAAATTTGATAACTACCTTTTAAATTAATCAGGTTTGTAAAGCGAAGTCTGATTCAATTAAAGGGGGTGGTGCGGATTTAAATTAGAGAAAATTGATGTTCTGTTTTTAATTCTAAAAAAAGAAGCCTGATTTGATTATACATTGATTCGTATAAGCAGCGGATTTCCATACCTTTTCTTGTAGGGGGCCGGTACTTTTGGTCTGTCCAGGGGCCCGGTGAAACCTGTCACCGGCCCTGAGTGTACACATCTAAAAGCCTTAAAAAATTGAAGACAGAATGAAAAAACACAGAAGAGATATAAACTTAAATAAATCAACCACTGCAATTGCCAGATTAAACAACAAATCTCCAATTGCAATAGACTTCAATAATGTTGAAAAATTAGCCAATTATAATAATTTAAACTACGCATTATAGAGGGAAGCAATATAAATATTTACATCAAACTCAGAAAGAAGCAATGATATGATCCACGCAAAAATAGATAACAGATGGCGCCATATCGTCGGTACCATGTCAAACTATCGAATTTGAAAATAGCTACTTTTCAGGAAGGTAAAAAAACTGTTTAATTATGGATTTAAAATCAGCGCTTGGCGGAGCTAACTAATTGTTATATATTTCTTGTGCTGTTTAATATCCTATTTAAGCTTGCTATCGAGATAAATCATTTGGCTAATTTTATTCGCCAAAAAATCACATTCGATAGTTTGAAATGGTATGTTTATTTGTACTTTTCTCAGTTTTTTGCAAAATTTTACAAGTCAAACTAGCGAATTTGCCGTATTCGATAGTTTGACTTGTAAAATTTTGTACTTTTCTCAGTTTTTGCAAAATGTTACAACTCAAAGTAGCGAATATGCCGTATTCGATAGTTTGATTTGTAAAATTTTGTACTTTTCTCAGTTTTTTGCAAAATTTTATAAGTCAAAGTAGCGAATATACCATATTTGTATCAATATGGTTGTCAACCTAGATAGTCACTTATCAACCTAGTTGAAAAGTGTTTATCACTTATGTTTGTCCGTCTGCCGTCTGTCACTCTGTCCGTGCTCTATCTCTCGTAAATGTACTTGGATTGCCCTGAAATTTTTGTACGTTTTTGTCACTTACTATAGCATGATCTCTATTGAAAATTAAATATGTAAAATAGTTTCTTACAGTGACAGTCAAAATTATTCCATTACATCACAGTCAATGGGAAAAAAATCGTTTCAAGTGCATTTTGATGATGCTACGTCATTTAAAACGTGATGAAATTGATATACAATTGTGAAGTGCAGTAAAACATGCTTTTTCTAGAATATGGGGTGCAAAGCATTTATTATAGTTGATTTACAGGGTCAAACAAAGGAATTCTGTTACACATCGTTCTAAGGGGAAAAATCTTTTGCAGTGTAATTTAGTGATATTTCACTATTTCAGACATAATGAAAATTATATGCATTACTGAGGTGCACTACAAATAACTCTCTTGCGTGCATTGCGTTTATTTACAGGGACACACAAAATATATTACTTACAGTACATGTGCGATATTTACATGTGTGATTCCGGGTGGGACGCTAAAGGTCTACGGTCTGGATACTCAGACCGATCTGTCCCACTCAGGCATTAAGTCTATGTGTGATAAGTGCGTTTTCAACTTTGGTTTGCGTTTTTAAGTTTAACTATTTTTTTTCATAGTACGTGTGTGTTTATAAACTGAGTTGTTCATATACAGGGCTACACAAGGGAATCCGTAATCATTACAGACTGTGGGAGTGAAGTGCTTAAGGGTAGTTTTTAATTGTGTTACGCACTTTTCTGCTGAACTATATTTAGTAGACTAATAGAAATTTGTGGAATATAAATAAATTCACATACAGGGCTACGCAAAGGAAAATATACATTGCCATTTACGGTTGGTAAATGCTGCGAGTGAGTTTTAAGTTGCATTTTAGCTTAATGTGTGGTGTGTACAAAAGACTTCAGATAATATACATGGCTGCACAAAATATTTCGAGTGATTTCAATCGATTCGCGAAAATTGTTAAATGTGAATTTTCTAACTGAACTATATTTCATCCTCCATGTATTAAATATCCACATCTACAAATCATATACAGGGCTGCACAAAAAAATTCGATTACCTTTTTGACAATGGAAGGTATTTTTGAACACTGGATATTTCAATGTGTTATATGTGTTCTAAACTGTTCAATTACGTATCTTCTTTCACCTTATTTAACGGCGAAGTTTCGTTAACGTTTTCTGGTAAAACGTTTCATAATCTATGCTTGACGAATTATTGTTTGTTCTTGTTAGTTGATTTACAGGGGAACTGAAAGGAATTCTATTACATTACTCTCAATGGGGGAAAAAGAAGTTTGCGGTGTATTCGAATGATGTTACACTATTTCAACTATAATGAAATTGATATGCATTTATGAAGTGCATTAAAATATTTTTATGTAGAATATGGTGTGCAAATCATTTATCATTTATTTACAGAATCACTCAAAAAAATCAGTTTACATAATAATATACGGTGCAAAATTGTTTGAAGCGTATATTTATAACTATACACTATTTTAAACATTATGAAATTATGCGCATTATTGAAGTTCACTACAAAATGCTAGCTGTGCAATATGACAAGGCATGACAGTTATCGTTTATTTACTGGTATACACGAAAGATATAGATTATAGTGCTCTATATTAGCGTAATTGCTGGAAGTGCGTTTTAAGTTATGGTATGCGTTTTTAAGTTGACCTATTTGCATACTATGTGGCTTATAGCAATTCTGTGGATCATATACAGGGCTACACAAAAGAATTTGTAAGCATTACTCTGTATGGGCGGGTATGCTTTAAAAGTATTTTTTATTTAAGTTATGCAATTGTGGGCCAAATTATATTTAGTAATTCGTAGTATATAAATAAATTCATAATATACAGCGCTACGTAAAGAACTGAATATATTGTCGGTTATAAATGGTAATTTCTGGAAGTGTGTTTTTAATAGTGTTAAGCGTCTTTCACCTGAATTAAATATTGCCATAGTACAGTACAGTAAGCTACATGATGTGTACTGTACATGTACATAAAGCTGTAGATAATAAACAAGTCTCTACAAAATAATTCGAGTACACTTCCGTTTAATTATAGAAATTAGTGAAGGTAAATTTTTGACTGTGCTATGCATTTTGTAACTAAGCTACATATCTATAGATCGCGTGTAAGGATAATCAAAAGATTTCGGATACGTTTCCGGATATGGACAGTAATTTCCGAAATCGCGGTTTCACTTTGATATCTTCTTTCGCCTTTTTTAAACAGTATTCTTTACAGTGTTCTGGATGCGTAAGAAAGCGTTTCATAGTCTGTGGTTAACGTATTTTTTTCTTTCTTTTTTGACAGAGCAGCATTTTAAAACTGAATTCACTGTACACAAAGTTGTACATTTGCACCAATTTCCGATCAATCAGTTTGATGTATTTTTGAAAATTAATCGTCAATAATTATATCAATTAACATGACTAATTGTATAATCAATTAATATAACAATATAATATATATAAGATATATAACAATTTAAATTTTATAGTGAAATGCGACACTACTATGTCAAACTATCGAATAAGAATATTAAAACTTTTGTGTGGAGAGCGAGAAAATGTTTTTATTGTGGATTCAACATCAGTGGAAGGCTGAAGTTGTTGATTGTTATAGTTTTCCTAATCTGTACCATTTAATATTGAGACCGAAATTTACAATTTCATTGTTTTAATCGACAAAGAATACATTCGTTAGTTGAATCACTAAGCTGTTATGTACTTTTTCAAGGTTCCCTGCATCAAAGTAGCGATTGTGCCATATACGATAGTTTGAATTGTTTTTTAGTATTTTATTTATATTTACATATTCACTATCAAACGCATAACAGTTTTCCTTAGTGAATTATTTGTAAGTAAATACTAATTTAATAGAAAAAATTAATTTATTTTCAAACGTTACATAAGTTTTATAAAATGTAGCAAAAATTAATATTAACTTGAATTGTGAGAATCAATTCTATCTTCAGTTCTATCAACTAAATTATCCTTAATCAATTTCTTCTTCAATGTCACTCCAATCAGGTTCTGCTAAACTATCGCGTGCAGTGGAAGAAGTTGGTAGTAAATTGTAGAAATCGTGATAGGATCTTGGTATAAAATTGTGGGTGCATACAAAAGATCTTTTTTCTTTTCGTTTGAAAGTGGTAGACGCTGCTGGTAAGGTTTGCTATTTAGTTTTCCTTTTCGTTTTTTAATGTATAATGTAATGAAATTTTCATCTTGTATGCGTGTTTTCATAAATATTTTGTTTTCGTTGCTTTTTCGGTACTGAAATCAAACAGCGTCTCTAAATTTATATGTCTGAACATTTTCTCTGTGATTGTTTATTTCTTTTTCCTCATTACTGTCTCTATTTTTTTGGACTTTTTTTTATGTTGCTTTTCTATTTCAAATTTTGCCTCATGTGGATTAAAATTGAGAAAGTCATCATGAAGTAATCTAATAACATTATAAGGACTAGGTTTCGTGCGAGCCATTCTCACAAGCTGTGCCCATTCTTTAAGTGTATATATAGGAGTATTTTTTTGCTTTTTTCTCTATTTTTGAGTGAATGGAATCGCATTCCATGTACGAGTGCCCGGGCTCAAAATAAACGTGGTCTATGGTGGATAACGTTGGGTGTACTTTGACAGCATGAAGACACATAGCAGAAAAATGAAAACTTTTTTGCTGACCACCACAGCTGTCCGACATCATTTTTACGTGTTCTATTTCTGGATGGGCCATAATGTAATTGAATATGCAAGATGAAATTTCAATGCTGCCTCTTCTTCCTTCGGTTTCATCCCACATATAGCATTGAACACTCGAATATCCCAAATTATAAATAGTTAAATTACAGATGGCCAATTTTCGAACATAGAAAAAAGGTCCTGCAGCTCCTTTTGGAGTTGATAAAACTGAGTGCAGATCAAAATTGAAAGCCAGTACTTTTTCACTTCCTAAAACGGATAGTTTGTCTTCGTTCCTTTTCATTCTTGCGGCTTCTTTTCTCTCTTGATGTCGATCAAATTCTTCTCTGTTTGTATATTTCTCCGCTTCTGAGCTCGCCTCAAAAATAGCGCGTACTTTACATAAATCTTTTTTGGGCTGGTGGAATTTTAATTTGAAGGACTTAAATGTTTTCCTATATGTTTCATAACATCGTTCTTTTCTGCCTTCTGCTTTACATTTTACCTTATACAGTCGATACATGATATTTATATTTAAATTTGCATCAAAAAATCTAAAATCAGTTGATTTGTGGCAATAATGTGACTCCACAGCAGGAAATGAAAGGATGTGCTGTTTCACATAATCTTCACCATCATTCAAGTTGAACCGCGGGATACTTCCTGGATTTTTTCTTCTTCTGCACCCCCCTCTATTATCAGACTCTATGATACCAGTCTTGTTAATTTTTTTAAATGCTCCCTTAATTAGTCCCTCACTAATACCAAGAGTATCTAGAAAAAAGGCTCTACAAACAATGTGTTTCTCATTGCCATAAGTAAATGTGTATGTTTTTGTGAATTCTTTTCTAGATATTTCACTACTATGTCTTTTCGGTTTTTTCCGAGTGATGTGCCTAACAAAGAATTCTCTCTGCTTGTGTAATGAGTCAAGGGAATGAAAATTATCAAATATAATCTTTCTTTTCTCTTCTGTAAATTTAGCACAACATTGATGTTTTCTATTATTTATGCAAGTAGGTCGTTTCATTGGTTTGGCAAGAATTATTTTATGATTTTCAGTTTCATATGCTGCACCTTTTAATCTGTTGGCTTTATTTATAATTTTTCTCCATTTATTGGGATTGGACTTGTAGCGTTTCACAGGCTCGATAATTTCATCTAACGTAGAATCATGTGAACTACAGCTATTTGCAGCAGGACAACATTCCTTGTTATTTTTGTTGGCAGAAGAGCTAAAAGTATGTTCTAAACCAACGTTTTTCACACATTTTGCAGCCTGGGAATGGTCTAGTTCTGAACGGAAATGAACTTTTTTTTTACTTATAACCTTCGTGGGTTTCTTTTTCTTATGAATTGTGATTTTAGATTTTCCAGCTCCTAAAAAAGCATAAAAATTAATAATTATAATAATGAAAACAACAATCATTTACAGGGTGTTTCAAAAGTCTCTTGGCATTTTCCTTAAAAGTGCTTTTAATAAAGAACTTGTTAGTACAAGTAAGAAGTACAAGGTATAATTAATAAATTCCAATGTGGTTGCCCTGTAAGTCTAAGCCTAGGCTCCATCTTTCATGGGTGGTTCGAAAGGCACTTGCTAGCATATGTGGTGTTATATGTGCTGCTGTGTCAGTTATTCGTTAATTTATTTTTTCAATTGTGTGGATCTTCACTGCGTACACTTCGACTGTATGAACTCCCACACAAAAAAGTCTAGGGCTGTTAAGTCAGGAGAGCGCGGCGCCCACAACCGCGACCTATCCACCTATCGGGGAATTGTTCATCCAGGTTGTCTTGAACAATTCATGCGAAATGGGATGGTGCAGTGTCTTGCCAGAAAACAATTACTCGTTTTATACCATCACGTTCTAATTGCGGTTGAAAAAAAAATTGCAGTATATCAAGGTCGATGTTTCCTGTAACTATTGGCTCCGAGAAAATAAAAGGTCCATAGATCTTTGTTTTAGTTATTCCCATCCACACATTCAACTTAGGAATGTACCTTTATACATTTCTTAAATAACCTGGGAAACAAAGGAATCATTATAAAACGTTTTTACAAGAAAATGTCAAGACACATTTGAAACACACTGTAGAGTATTTAATAATATACATAAGGAAAACGAGAAAAGAGATTAAGCCGAACTCGAATTTCCGTTTGAACATTAAGAAAATTTTATATTATAGAGCAAAAATATATCCGTGAGTAACACTGGCGTCATATTGACAGTGGCAACAACGGATCAATAAATGCTGATTTTACTACTTTTTTTTTAACTTCTAGACACAGAACAATTTCAATTTTTATAACGTCGAAGAGGGAAAAAAATATTCTTTTAACTACAATTTATTTGAAAATTATATCTAAAACTGTGTCTGAAAACTCTCTCCATTTTTTATGGCTTTAAAAATAATGTCTAATGTAAGTAGTCCAAGTAATGTCTAATGTAAGTAATTAAGTAATTAAATAAGTCTAAGTAGTCTAAGTAATGTCTAATGTAACATTTGGTGATTTATTTGACTATTAAATTCGGGCATGCGGCTAATACAAAAGTATCAGTTTTAATAAATTACAAATTTTTTTTAATACATAATTAATATTCTTTATATGAAAATGTATTTTCGTATTGTATATATATATGTATGTAATATATATATATGTAAAATATATATATTAAATATAAAAAAGCTACTAGAGTTTTCAATAAAAAATGATTTTCACCTATATTTTGGTAAAGCCAGGAGAGATGGCGCGGACGGAGAGATTGCGCACATAGAGGTTCGGGGGGAAAGGAGTAGAATGAGAGCGCAGCGACTTCAGGTATTTGTACAACAACAGTAGTGGAGTGTCTACTTGAAAGTGCACGTTGATTGCTTTGAGTGTCTAAGATAAAGTATTGCTATTTTGTTTTGTTTTCCCAAAGTAAGTGCTTGAATTTTCATAGCTGTTCATCAGAATTTCTATACAATGTCAATAGTAGAAAATATTTTAAACTTAGACGATTTCTCATAAGCTACTAATCTAGACTAACAATGTGAACATCAACGGTTCGTTTTAGTAGCGGCCATGTTTAAATAAAAGGCCGCGCAATCTCTCCTACCAAAATTGGAGAGTTTGCGCATCTGCTACTTAGGAGAGATGGCTCATTGTTCCCAATAGTTTAAATGTTAGGAGAGATTACGCAGCTTATTGGTAAATTTGCATAAAAAATTGAAAAATAAAATTGGACTAATTTTAAGTTAAACGTGTTATTAAGTTACATAATTTTATTTTGTAATCTTATCTGGACTTGCTTTTTCAGATTCTTTATTTTTTCCCTTTAATTAAAATTTTTTAATCATTTTTAAAATTATTTCTTTTTTCTGATTCTTTAAGCATTAGGTTGAAATATTTACTCCAAATACAATAAAAAAATTTCACAAAAACCTTACAGCAATGTCATTTAAGTGTAATTATTATTCTTAACAATTTAATTGTAGTTATTATTAGTAACAATCTCTCGTACCCATGTGCGCAATCACACCAACCCTGTAAGGACAAATTGCGCAAAATAACTTTCTTGGTTTTATTACAACTGTTCTATTAAATTGCAACATAACAACAAAATAGCAATGGAAATGCATAAAAAACAAATAAAGTAAAAATTATTCATGGATAGTTTTGCAAAAAATTAATATTTAGATTTTTTATTGATATTCTTTTGAATTGTGCGCAGACTCTCCTAGCTTTACCTTATGTAATGCGGGAAGCCCGGAATGCATCCCCTATTTAATATACTGTAACGAAGGTATAAACGGACGGGATATTTTTGTCCTGTGAGCATTGTGACAAAATTACAAGTCAAAATAGAAGCGTATTAATCAAGCAGGACGGTCGTTCTGTCAAGCCAAGCTAACAAAAAATAGTAAGCCAACCATACAAATAAACGCCAAGAACAGGACAACAGACCGGTTCTGTTTTCTTACAGGAAACAACTTTTGAATGTTAAATCGACCAAACATGCCAGATTAAAATATCACATATATATATATATAAAAAACCCCGAAAATTAGAAGAATTTGATGAAATCTGATGAAGAAATTCTTCAATTTAAGATCGAACTCATCATCATGAGTGATATATAAACAGATATATATATATATATATTTAAATAATGTCGAGTTACTTATAATGATCACTTTTTTCTTCGTCAATTTTTTTTCCAAACAACCTACAGCTGAACTAATGCACAGAAAAAAAGTAAAGATTGCCTTTTTGGGCAGGTAATTGCTTAATCTACGTGCTTTTATGAAATTCAGTGTCAAAAAAATAAAATGTCTATCATTAATTATTTTTATTTCCCAAAAACCATGGTAAAGGACAGGCATTTCGTTTGCAGGCAGAGAATCAAATCAGAAAATACCTTTGACGTCATTTTAATATAAATTAATGAAATTCTGTTGTTAAATGGTTTTTGTTTTAGAAGTCAAGTTTTCATTTAAATGTATTGTAAGAGTGTGTTTAATTAAGCGTTTAATTAAGCCAAGAAATAGTAGAAAAATTCTAATTTAACAATTTACAACGACTATTGGGAAAATACAGAGGGATAGCGGGGCAGTGTTCAGTCTCTACCCCAACCGTTACCTCGTACTATAAGACATTTAAAAATTTTATTAATTTAGCCCTCCTAAAATACCCCCCCTTCCCGTCTTATAGCAGACCTACTCGCCCCACCCTACTATAACATAGCTTCCCCACGCCAGCTATTCTAACGACCTACTATAGTATGATCTCAGCAGAAGGTGGTATTACCGCCACCATCGCCTGCTGCTGACACAGAAATCCCATTCCCTATCTACTGACTTCCCGCTTGGTATCCGAAGGTCGAATAAACCGAAATATTGAAATAGGATGCCAATTTTAGGTGTTAGCATTGACAATTTTAAAGTTTTGTACAATTTCTATTTGTAGACCAT
Organism: Maratus michaelseni; assembly: GCA_963931845.1. Taxonomy (NCBI): domain Eukaryota; kingdom Metazoa; phylum Arthropoda; class Arachnida; order Araneae; family Salticidae; genus Maratus; species Maratus michaelseni. The sequence continues at coordinate 32,443,764 of OZ007599.1, forward strand.
CCCCTAAGCAAAATTTAAGTATTGCTTTAACTGTTGTTTAGAATGATATCTGAGCTAAAAATATTTTGAGGAAATTAAAGTTGAAGACCACATTTTTTGCTTCATAAGACGATTTCTCATCCGATGTCAATTTTTGAATTCGGCTTTTTTTTCATATCTGATAATTTGCATCTATCCTTTTTGTAACTTTAAAATTTTTGTAATGATTTTATGCATTTCTATTGACTATTCAAAGAAAAATTGATCTAAAGTTACAGAATTTTGTTAAAAACGCTTAAAAATTCTTCTAAAGTTACAGAATTTCATTAAAAACGGTTAAAAGAGTAAAGTGCGTACATCATTTGGCCCATTCTCGACCGAAAGTATCAACCCTTTTCCCAATGGTTAATAAAACCGAGCAATAATAAAAAGATTACTGTCTAAACCATAAAAAACAATATACAATTAAAATTAATTAAATAATACCTTCGTCGATATAGCTGCCATCTGATTCAGTGGTGTGACTTGGAGAAAATGTTGGGTCTAAATCAGTGTTATCAGAAGAGCTTGGATATAAATCCAACAGAAAAAAATGTTAAAATCAAGAAAAACGCGTTAAATTTATAAATAAACGTTATCTGGCTTAATGAGCTACTTACCATTATGCAAAGGAAAGTTTGAAGCCTGTTGATCTGTATAATTCTGTTCAGCTGCTTTAAAAGTAACATCAAAACTATTAATATTTCTGTACTTTTCTCCAACATTAGATAATTTGCAGTTTTCAACACCCAAAATAAACGTAAAATATTATTAGTATTCGAAGAATACAAAACATAGCAAGATAAATAAATAAAGGAATTGTTTACCTTTTTCATTCTCCGCATTGGATATCGGTGTTGAAGGGGATGGTCTAATCAAATTTACATCATGTACAGGGTGAATATTCCAATCTAAATAAAGAAGACACAATATACAAAATTAAAACAACATTCGAATTCAAATTAATTACGCAGAATAGCGGAATATTAAAAATAGAATAAATACCTGTGTTAAAGAGGATATCGTTTTTATCTCTGAGTCGAGAGGACGACGGCGAACTCGATGTACAGACTTCTTTAATGCCAATGTTTCTTTCTTCTTGATATTTTTTTAATAAAATCCGTTTTGCCATTTTCGTTACATCACAGAGGATAGAAATGATTGGAATAAAATTTAACAAACTCAACCAGATTTAAGAAATAAGTTACTAACTACCGCAGACGATTTTAAATTTGATGAAATACAAGTGTATTCTAGAATTAAAGTTTCTTAAAACAAAATCCAGCAGAAAAAAAAAAATTAAATTACCGAGTTGTCACGATTAAAGAAATCGTACTAAAAATTTAAATAAGAAAAAAAAACATCATGCGTCAATCATAGATTATGAACCATTTTCCAACGCTTCCAGATTACTCTAACGAAACTTCAACATTTAATATGGTGAGAGAAGATATTTAAATAAATAATTTAGTAAAAGGCATTATTATAAAATGATTACCGTATAGCAATTACGGTCTATAGACGGAAAAATAATTGAATTCGTTTGCGAAGCCCTGTATATGACCTGTAGATTTGTATATCTTCTAGATAGTGTTTGAAAATTTAGTTTAATTTTAAAACGCATAACACAGTTCAGAAATTTCCGTCAATAGACGAAAGTTTACTCTAATTCTTTTGTACAGTCTTGTATATTATCTGCAGATTTTTATACGCGTCACATAATATGATAAAATTTAATTCAGGCGAAAATCACATAACACTATTTAAAACACACATTCTGAAATTATCATGCATAGCCCGCAATGCATCCAGTACTTTGTGTAGCCCTGTATATTATGAATTTATTTATATTTTACAAACATCTCTTAGAAAATAAAATTCCGCTCAAAATTCCGAAAAAGAATTAAAAACCTCGTTTATGTAATTTACCACGCATACGAATTAATGCTTACAAATTCTTTTGAGTAGCCCTGTATAGTACGATCTGTGGAATTTTTACACACCACGTTGTATGCGAAGAGTTAAAGTTAAGGAAGCATACCATAATTAAAAACGGTTTCCAGCAATTATCGCTAATACAAAACATTGTAACCGAGTTACTTTGTGTGCCCCTGTAAATTAACGACGAGAAGCATGCACGTCATATTCTACAGTAAGCATCTTGTAGTGCACCTCAATTACGTATATCAATTTCATTTTATTTGAAATAGTGTTGTAACATTATAAAATTACGCTTCAAACATTTTCCCGTACGCCATTACGTAACAGAATTCTTTTGAGTGGCCCTGTAAATAAATGATAAATGATTTACATACTATCTTCTAAATGAAAAATGTTTTAATGCACTTTAGATATGCATGTCAATTTCTATATTGTTGAAATAGATTAACATCATTAAAATACACCGCGAACGTTTTTTCCCCAATTCAGGGTAATGTAAAAGTATTATTTTGAGTGCCCCTGTAGATGAACTATTAATTCTACACCTTCCATTTTCAGTAGAAAACATTCTATACTAAAATAAAAAACATGCTTCAATTTTGTTAATTTTGAATCCATAATTAAAAGTTTTAGTTCTTTGCCTTCCTACAAAGTGACTATTTTCAAATTCGATAGTTTGACATGGTACAAATGGTTAAAAAAGTAAAAAAACATACAAAAATTTACGGCAAACTATCGAATTTGCCGTATTCGACACTTTGACATGGTAATTTTTGGAAAAAATGTGCAAATTCGATAGTTTGAAATTTGCATTTTCTAAGTTTCAAGTAAGTTCTAAGTAAGCTAGAAACGTGACGATTTTGCAACGTACGTGTCATACACAATATAAGAGATTGGCACAGAATATGAAAAATGCATTTTTTCACATTCGATAGTTTGACATGGTACCGACGATATGTTACTAGAAAAAAAGCAAAATGGGGGTTTTCAACGGATTGACTGACGAAGCAGAAAACATAATATCTATAACTGAGGATGCTTGAGAACGACAGGTAAAAATATTTTTACTGTTTTACAATTTTTAACAGATTGACTAGTTTTGTGTAGTTTTAAAGGTGTTTTTTTAAGGCTTTTAGATGTGTACACTGCTTGTTTATGTGCTTGAAAATAAAATAATGTCTGTGAAAAAGGGTAGTGCAAAGAATTATAATATGAGAAAAACATTCTCTTATTTAGGTTGTAAGGTATTGACTACTCGCATCACGTGAGTAGGCAATGTGTGAATGAGATCGTTTTTGTCCATTAACCGACTATGTGCGTACAAGTTATAAAGGCTCTCTATCTTTCTTTAACTTTCGAAGGACAGCTGAATCCCTGAAATTGTGAGTCGCCGTGTAATTTCGAATATGCAAATTTTCTGGAGCTGGTCGGTCGACACTGAAGTATATAAGCAGCGAATTTTGACTTGAGTGCAGAGCTCAGAGGAGCTGGTGAGCGCTCAGCAGCGACTTGGCCTGGGAAGTTGAATATTGCGACTGAGATTTAGGTGAGACCTCGCATCGAGTCTCGTGATTAAAAATCAGCCTTAGTATTCTTATACTGGAATTTTATACATTGATAAAGCTGACTTGAACCTGCATCAGTGCTTATGTAATTTGAAGGATAAGAGTATTGAATCGTGGTTATATATTTAAAAAGGTTAAGGTTTAATTATATTGTTTCGTTTTTGTTTAAGCTACAAGTGTTAGCAAGAACTCTTTAGTTAATTTAATTTTTTAGGAAAATTTCGTGGAGCTCGCTCAAACTCCCTACTGATTGTGTTAATAAACCAGTTTTTGGTTTTAAAACAGTTGTACTTCTTTCCTCGTGCTCTACCACACAGCGGACATTTTAAGATGGCCGCTACAAATGGCGCCCAACTTCACGGGTTGTACGATGGCCGCTACAAATGGCGCCCAACTTCACGGGTTGTACGATGGCCCACATCCACGAGAGATAGTCCCCAGAGTTTACTTTGCCGGACATTCTGATGTCACAGAATTTTTCAATAAATTGAACGATTATATTGCCTTTAACGATATTCCGGATAAAAACAAATATGTAGTATTGAAATGCTCTCTAAAGGATGAAGCCTTGCTTTGGCTTGAGAACATTGGACGTTTCTTGGTGACCGATGACGCGAAAAGATTTGAGCAAACATGCTCGGAGTTAACTAAAGCCTTTCCTAATCAGCGTAATGCAGCGGAATTAAGACGTGAATTCTATTGTAAACGCCAGACTATTTACGAAAAAGCGTCCGGATTTTTTCTGAGAAAGCTCGAATTAAAAAACAAGTTGGCACTTGACGTTACTCATCAGGAGCTGATGGATATTCTGCTTCCTCTTTTCGCAGTGTCAATCCAGGACTTTATCGAGCTGCGTGCCCCAGCGAATACAGCTGAACTCTATCAATTATTAATAAAGTATGAAGCGCGACATGAGGCGGATCGCCATAGACCGAGAACCACACGAGAATTCAACGAGGGGGATAGGTTTATTTATAGGTCCAGGAATTATGATACTGAATATAATGGTCGTAATGTTCGTGGTCCAGTTAATTATGGGGATAGGCAAAATTTTCAAAGAGTTAGTGGTGGTTTACGGAATTATGATCAAACTTATAATAATGGTTTCAGAAGAAATGAGGGGGTGAGCAGTCGCAATAGCAATGGTTTGGATAGAAGGAACGAGGTTAACCCTCGGCAGAATAGTTCGTCCAGGGTTAGACAGTTGGTGGTTGGCGAAAAAGTCGTTCAGCGTAAAGAGGAAAGATCTGGTAAGGCTAGAAATTGTCAGCAGGGGTTAAACTGGTAGGTGGCTGTTGTGCTGAAGGTCAGCAGTCACAGGTTAACTCTTCAAAGCCTTCTGTGATCGATTTAAACACGGTAATAGTTAACCCAGTGCAATTACCTGAGTTGTTAATAGTTTTGAGTGGAATAGTGGTGAAAAGTATTCTGGATACAGGCGCGGATAAAAGTTTTATATCGTTTGAGGTGTATAAGAAATATTTTTCGTATAAAAGGTTGCGACATGTTAATTTAGTGGTTCAATCGGCTCAAGGGATACAATGCAGTATAAAAGGTCTGGTGGATTTGGATGTAGAAATACGGTCGGTTAAAGCGAGGTGGCAATTTCTAGTATTCGATGGATTAAAAGCACATTGTATTGTTGGAGTTGATTTCATGAAAGATAGAGGGATGAGCCTGGATTTCTTTTCACGTACACTGGAGGTTAATAATGATGAGAATACTTGTACAAACGAGTCCTCATCACTCTCAATTGATTTAAGTGAATCTGGTTTAACAAAGGGGGAGATAAGCAAATTTAGTAAGTTTTTACATGACTTCAGGGAAGTGTTTTCAGACAAACCGGGGTTGACGCACGTTTCCTGGCATGAAATTAATACCGGTTCACATGCACCAGTAGCAAGCAAACCATACCGTTACGATAAAGTCAAACAGAAAATCATTAATTATCACATTCACAAAATGCTCCGCGACGACATCATTATGCCCATTGAATCTCCATACGCGTCACCAGTAGTATTATGTCGGAAAAACAATGGAAAAAGCATTGAGGATCCTGAGGCTTGGAGATTCGCTATAGATTATCGAAAACTCAATTCAATAACCCAATATCCACAGTATCCAATTCCTGTAATAGATGACATACTAGGCAATATTCAAAGTACTAAATTCATGTCCACACTCGATTTAACCTCCGGTTATTTTCAAATCGGCATGAAACCGGAAGACATACTTAAAACAGCATTTATAACGCATAATGGGTGTTTCGCATTTAAACGCATGAGTTTTGGATTATCGGGGGCTCCAGCCACGTTCCAGAAGGCAATGGATACCATTCTGAAACCCCTTCTTGGTTTCGGAGTTCTGGTATACCTCGACGATATTATAGTTATGTCTGAAACATTTGAGGAACATATAAATTTATTACGTAAAGTTTTCACATTGCTCAGAAACGCGGGTCTCACTGTCAAATTAGAAAAATGTAAATTTATTCGTAAAGAGTTAAAATATCTTGGTGTTCGAATCACACAAGAGGGCATACAAACAGACAAACAAAAAACAGATGCAATTGCGGCAATGGCACCTCCAAAGAATGCGAAACAAGTAGCAACATTTTTGGGTATGGTGGCTCGGTTTCAAAAATTTATACCACATTTTTCAGAAATCTGCGAACCACTATATGCTTTAAAACGAAAGAGGGTTAAATTTGTTTGGTCGAAAGCGGCTCAAAATGCTTTCGAACATTTAAAGAATTCTTTAATTTCTTCACCGGTTTTAGCTCATCCCGATTACTCTTCACAATTTGAATTATACTGTGACGCTAGCGCAGTCGGAATTGGTGCGATGTTAGCTCAGAAAGATCGCCCCATAGCTTTTGCGTCTAGAATTTTAAATGCAGCGGAACGGAACTATTCAATTACGGAACGCGAATGTCTTGCTGTAATTTGGGCTTTGAACAAATTTAGATGTTTCTTCTGTGATATCCCGGTCAAAGTGGTTACGGATCACTCTGCTTTAACAAAGTTAACGCACGGAAAAGGTTTATCGTCTCGAATGGTTCGATGGTGTTTGAAATTGGCGGAGTTTAATATTGTAATTGAGCATAGGGCCGGAAAGGAAAACGCAGTAGCAGATGCTTTATCGAGGAATCCCCAGGAGGGTGTTGAAATAGCTGAAGAGGTTAAGGTTTGTGTTTTGTCGTCGTTGGTTTTGAAGTCAAGAGAGCAACTTATAGAGGAACAGAAAAAGGATGAGGAATTTGGTCAGTTATATAATTATTTACAGGATGCTGACATGGTACAAAGCGCGGACGCGCATATGTTCCAAAATTGGTCCCGGAATTTCAAAATTATCGATGGTCTTCTGTTTTATTCAAAAACTGTAAATTCGCGTGGTGAATTAAAAGTGTATATTCCAGCTTCTCTTCGTAAGGCCATCTTGCACGAATTCCATGACAACCCTTTAGCAGGTCACCTAGGTGTCAGGAAAACATACGCTAGATTATGTGACTCCTGCTACTTCCCTAAAATGCGGGAAGCAGTGCGCGCTTATGTCTCCAGCTGCGACACATGCCAAAAATATAACTATAAAAACATAAGACCAGCTGGCAAACTAATTTCAATTAAAAAGTCCTTTCCCCTAGAATGTATCGGAGTTGATTTAATTGGTCCTTATCCTTTAACTGGAAATAGATACAGATTTGTATTAGTAATTGTAGATTATTTTAGTAAATGGGTTGAGTTTGTCCCCCTCAGAAAAGCTTCAGGAAAAATTGTAGCTAACACTTTGTTTAACTGTTTTATTTCGAAATATGGTGCACCATCCCAGGTAATTAGTGATCACGGTCCCTGTTTTATATCCGAAATTTTTAAAGAATTGTGCACACAGCTGGAGATATCTCATTCTTTTACAGTTCCATACCGGCCACAGTCCAATATGGCTGAGAGGGTCAATAGAACCCTCATTCAAATGATTTCTTCCTTTATTGGCACTCATCATTCAAACTGGGACCAATTCTTGCAGCATTTTGCCTATGCTTTGCGTACGGCAGTTCACGAATCCACTGGGAAAACCCCTGCAGAGTTGTTTTTGGGTCGGAAAATCATTACTCCTTTTCAACAATTGATTAAAATTTCGGGAAATGAAAATGAATATATGATTCAGGACATCGATAAGTTGGTTAAGGAAGCACAAATAAAAATGGGAAAGGCTCAGAAAAAACAAGCGTTGTATTATAATATGCGTCGGAGAGAGTTGGAAATTAAAGTTGGTGATTTTGTGTTGTTAGAAAAACATTGGTTGAGTTCTAGTCGGCAGAAACGAGTCGCTAAGTTTGGACCTAAGTTTGAGGGACCGTATAAAGTGTTGGAAGTTAAAGGTAACAATTTAATTATTGATGTTGACGGTTGTCATACCACGGTAAACTTGGATCAGGTCAGAGTTTATAAGTTTAGGGACACTAGCTCAAATGGTTCTCAAACGTCAGACGGTGAATCCTCTATGCCTCAGTCAAAGACCTCTCATTCTCCTTACGTCAGTCAATCTTCTTATGCAAATAATTCTTCTAATAATGATAGTGATAACATACGAACGGAGATGAAACGTAAATTTCCTCAAGTTAACCGAGACAGGGTTAACCAGCCAGCTGAACAGACATTACCTAAAGTGGTTCGAAAATATGGCAAAAGACAGCACCCGCATTCGATCTCGACAAGTAGTTCTAAGCCTCCAGACAAGAAGTTCATGCAGAACCCTTCTACGTCACATCGACCACAACACAAGAGACTGTTATCAAAGTCATCGACAGACATTCCTGCCAAGAGAGGCCGGAACGGCAATCCACCAACAGATCTCAACGAATCTTCCGATAGTCAACCATCTCAGAAGTCATCACATCGACAGTGCCAAAGTGACGCACGAAAACGTGGCATGGACTATCTCCCCTCTACAACCAAACGGCGCAGGAGAATCGGCAGAAAGCGGACCTTGCCCTCCACATCGATGTCGGGAGCCTCACGGAAACGAACGCCTTTCGATACTACATTCTTCAACCCTAGAGACAATCTTGCCCAGCGGCACCATCGCCGAGACCCGCCTAGAAATCGTCGAGTCGACACTTCAATAAGCCCGCCTAGCAATCATCAAATGGACAAATCAGTAAGCCCGCCTAGAAGTCGTCGAGTGGAATCTACGAGCAGTCGTCGAGTGGACACTACACGAGCTCCTCCCAAAGGACGTCGCCATGGTTACAACACCCGGCTGCAGGCACGGCAAGCGACAGTGGCCTCTCCTTACCAGTCTGCATCAGAACGGAGTTTCGTCCAAGGATTTTGGGGACGCCGCCAGAGTTCTTCTATGAGCCTACAAGCTTCCAGTTCATCTTCACTATAAAATCAGGTGACGACGTTCCATTTTTATCAATTTCATTTAAAGTGCCTATATAAATGTCAACAAGTTCTATGGACTGGACAAAGCAGCTGAACTGTTATAGTTACCTTTCGACCATTGTTTGATTTTGTATCTCGGCTTCACAAGTTGTGCATTTAATTTCTGTTCAAAATTTTTTTTTGCCAAAATTTAAGTTATGATGTCAGAGAACATCTTTCGAGATTCACTGCTTTCATGTTCGAGAGATTGTTAAATTGCTTGTATAATTGTTCTATAAGTGTTCTGTGAATATTCTATGTATAAATTATGTATATATTATGTGTATGATTGTTCTATATGTTGAATTTTGAAATATGAATTTAGTATTATGGGTTTTTTACACGCGCCGCGGATAGGCGTGCACGTGTTTTGCGGTCAAGAGTTGCCCTTGACACGCGCGTTCTATTTCACTTTACTAACATTGTTACCAAATCTAACTTTCTCCCTTCGGTCGTGTTCGTGGTCGTTATCGGTTTAGTGTTGTATGTTGGGTTTTCGCAAGTTATGTCGTTTTAAAAGTGTTGTTGGTTATGCACTAGTTATGAAGTTTTAAGTGTTGTTCGTTATACCCTAGTTAGGAACTTACTTATTAGTTCTACTGTTGTTAATTATGAATATTGTTAGTGTATTTCATAGTTCTGACGTAACATTGTATGTAGATAATGAAATTTGTTCCAGGAAGTAAATCATCTTGAAGCAGATAGTCTATTTATAAGTTTTTTTTATATTTTAGTTCTCAAGAAGAATTGTCTTGAAGAAATTTGTAATGTATATTTATGCCTTTATATTTTATAAAAGAAAATTGTTTCACTTTCACAGCTCTGTTAGCTGTTAGTTTGTGACCATTGTAATTGAGCGAGTCATCTACATTGAATTTCGGGGGATGTGAGTTTTTGGCAATTTGGGAATTTTTAGGAAAGCTACTTTATTCTTTGACAGATAGTTTTGTAGTGACGTTCTACTTTGCAATTTGTTTCGGCACTTCATGGAATTTTGCAGGTAAAGTTGCGTATTTATTTTGGCAAGCTGTGAATTTTGTGAGGAAAATTTTATGAGGAAAATTTTGTGAGATTCTTTTGCATGATACTGCACATTTACAGGAGGTTATGTTGAAAGTGTCGTCGATCTGACCAGTTTTTGCGTGATGGGTTAAAAGTACAAAATTTACATTTGGATTCAAAATTTAAATTTACCCGTCACATGTTGTGTTCATTTTTTTGGACTTTAAATTTTTAAAAGAAAAAGACGATGGTCTGCATTCAACCACCGCTTTTTCTTTCACAATTTCCGGGAGGGGTTGTAAGGTATTGACTACTCGCATCACGTGAGTAGGCAATGTGTGAATGAGATCGTTTTTGTCCATTAACCGACTATGTGCGTACAAGTTATAAAGGCTCTCTATCTTTCTTTAACTTTCGAAGGACAGCTGAATCCCTGAAATTGTGAGTCGCCGTGTAATTTCGAATATGCAAATTTTCTGGAGCTGGTCGGTCGACACTGAAGTATATAAGCAGCGAATTTTGACTTGAGTGCAGAGCTCAGAGGAGCTGGTGAGCGCTCAGCAGAGACTTGGCCTGGGAAGTTGAATATTGCGACTGAGATTTAGGTTTAGCCTTGAGACCTCGCATCGAGTCTCGTGATTAAAAATCAGCCTTAGTATTCTTATACTGGAATTTTATACATTGATAAAGCTGACTTGAACCTGCATCAGTGCTTATGTAATTTGAAGGATAAGAGTATTGAATCGTGGTTATATATTTAAAAAGGTTAAGGTTTAATTATATTGTTTCGTTTTTGTTTAAGCTACAAGTGTTAGCAAGAACTCTTTAGTTAATTTAATTTTTTAGGAAAATTTCGTGGAGCTCGCTCAAACTCCCTACTGATTGTGTTAATAAACCAGTTTTTGGTTTTAAAACAGTTGTACTTCTTTCCTCGTGCTCTACCACACAGCGGACATTTTAAGATGGCCGCTACAAGGTATGAGCAAACAAGCAATATATGCTTCAAACTTTTTGTCAATTTCTTTTATGAAAAAATTACAATAAAAATATAATTGAGAGTTTTATTGAAAATAATAAGGAGGCATCAATTTATCTCACCCCCCTAAAAAAAAGTCTAGCCCCTACCTTCAAGACATATCATGACTGCACCGATTTATGTATCATCCATCTTAGCAGCGTCACTGGCGCCGAAGGCAAAACTTAGTGTCATCGTTTCCTTTCCTTTTCACTACACCACTGTTATAATACGATATATTTCACAATATTATTTAATTGCTATTGCTGGATAGTAAAGGATACTAAAATTTATCTCTAACCACATGCATTTTCTTTCGTTCTTTTTTTTTTTTTTTTTTTTTTTTTTTTTTGTAAAACTTACATAAATCTTTTGTAGAAAATTAATTTATTATAATTATCTTGAATTTCTCAGTTGATTTGACGGTAATAGGATTAATCTGTCTTGTAAATCGGCGGCTGAAATAATGCAGCCGAAATATATTAAATGAAATAAAATAACATGGTCGAACGAACGTGTGGAGCAATCTTCTAATTTTACCACGCATACTCTACTTTGTCATACCTAAGAATTTATAAAATCATGGTGCCCAACCCCAAAGCCATACACTTGTATATCCATCTTTGCCTAACCCCTAAAAACTAAATTCTTGTTCCCACGGCGGAACCTTAAAACAGCAATAACATGTCATTTCACAATTTGTTAGCTTACCAAACAGGTAAAAGTTTGCCATAAATATGTTTTAACACTATAAATGACACTAAGTCATACCTTTTCGGATTTAAATCTAGAAGAGTTTTGTTGTTCTTTGCCAATTTACCTCAGTTCAAAACAAAAACGTTACTATACGATCGCCATTTTTATGTCCACAAAATTTCTCGAAGAAACTCTCACATTAGATAGTAAATTTGAGAGCATAGGTACATTTTACAATTGACTTTTGAATTTCATTAAGAGCAGGTGGCAAATTTTCGGACACTAAAATCTCTCTATAAATAAAATACTGCAATCCGCGAGAAGCATTTCTGGATTACTATCTTTATCAATTGTAAGTGGTCACATTCCTGCTGAATTTAAACTGATATTGAATAATGTACATTTATATGAAGCATGCACCAGAGCCATAAGAAATTTAATATTCACCCACTTCCTTTTGTGAAACCTTTTTGGGAATTTATAAAATTTTTAAGGTTGGTAATACCTCGTTTATATATTTCATATACTACGTTTTAGGTTAAATGTGTCAATAGGCAAACCCTTAACCCTTTCCGGCACAGACAAAGTCTGTTCGTAAAATGAGAAATTGCTGACTGACACCAGAATTTACAAACGACTTTTTTAGAAAATACTAACTCCTTATTTTGAGCTTTCATTATAGAAACAAAATGTTATTAAAATATTCTTGGTGCCGAATGCAAGTTTCGAATTAAAATTAGGTGTGCCCGGAGTGGAACCACTGTGCCGGAAAGGGGTAAGTAGTTTTGTGCGTAAAATTTACTTCATCCTCTGACATTTTGCAGAGCGAATAGAAATGCAGATTTCATTCAATAAATAACAGTGAAAATAACCATATACAAATTCTAAAATACAGTTATAATAATAAAAAAAATATCTATAAAATCTTTTAAATGTTATAAAAGATGTATAATAATGCTTTTAAAATTAATATAGACAGACAAAATTGGTTATATGTTGATAACATTGCATAGTATCACAGACAAAGAAAAATTTCCAAATTGTTAATTCAGGCAAAACTAATTATTGCAATATCAGTAATTGTCTGTAAGTCTTAAATAAAATTGAATTTATTATAACAAGAAAATTCTGCTTCTCTCCCCCCCCCCCCCCAGCACACAAACCTTAAAATCTTTAAAATTATAAAAAAAAAACTATTATAAAAAAATGATTTAAAATGATGTATATGTAAAAACGAAAGTTATCATAGTCACGACGAGAACATTTGCGCCATCTATCCGCGTCCTCTATTTCTGAAGTATAATTTTGACGCCGATAACAACACTATCTACTTCTAGGCACTGTACCTGTACTGCGGAATTCCTATTCTATATAAAGTATACAGTATAGAAAGAACTCTGTGACAATCAGCTATTTCAATATCACGGACAAGGAGGAAAAATAATAAGTATTTGTCTGCGATTCCAAAGAGGTTAAAAAAAGGAAGGCCTGAATGATAAATTATAATCGCAGTCGCAGTGACATTTGTTAGATGGAATTCGAACTGAAGATGGAAATGGAAGTTTTTTATGCATTATTATGCTTTTATATGAAGATATTCTTGAGATATGTCAATTAAGAATATCTAAAAATTTTATACAAGTAGGAATAAATATGATTTCTCCATTTTTTTTCTCCATAATTCCGCAGTTCAAATTTTTGACACGATTGCAATTTCTTCCTTTGTATGTGGATAACTTTTTCAAGTATGGGTGTGACTAAAAAAAAGAAGAAGAAGAAGAAATTTTCATATAAAATGTGACAGCGCTTTTTCATGAGCACCATTCAAGATCATTCAACAGTGCAAACTTTTGACAAAATCGTTCTAAAAAGTGATTTTTTTTTTAATCTTCTAAAGACGCGCCTTTAATTATAATCAAATGCTACCCAGTATCTATTTTTTCCTGTCTGAAAAATAATTTTAAATCACAAACTGTGATTTTTAAACCAATCCGATAAAGTCAAACCGAGTCCCAGGGACAGGTGTTCACAGGACTGTAGCTAGGAGTAAACAATAGGGGGTGCTCAAGAAAATGCAGGGGGGGCTCATACTATTTCTCTCTCTCGCACGCACAAACACAGATATATATGATCAAAGTATTATATAGAAAGGTAAATTAGTGCATATTCATATTGTAGGCATTCATATTGTAGGTTTCTTATTAAACTGTGTATAGTAACTTTATTTGATGTTAAGAAAAGTAAAGGCTGCAGACAGGGATGTAATGGACAGGATATACGGTGGATATGTCTTATACCTTCTGAATTATTTATACCCTCTGCCTACAGCGTATGCCCTCTGGTATTTTTACGACTACATCACTAGCTGCAGAATGAAAATTTTCAGTGTATAATTATACTAGTGAAATAATAAATGATGATGTCAATAAGTAAGTAAAAAGTTGACAGTTCACCTGTTTCAAAAGAGTTGCAACCTTTCATTTTTTTCGGAATATTCCCTTCCCTTAAGGACTCTAGTTTTTGTATGATAAAAAAACATTAGAAAAATCAAGGATGTATGTTGCATTTTAAAATTATTTTTGTGTCTAGTCAAATGCTAAAACCACTTGTATTTAAATTTGCTATTAGCTTTTTTCATTAGTATCATTTATAAATAAAGGATCTTATATATTTAAACTAGGATGACTCAAATACAAAAATATAATGTTTATCATAAGCATCTATTTACTATCAAACTCATTAGAACAACTTTGTTTTATTATAATAATGGAAAACGCTGCAAAATGAAAAAAATTCAGTATATAACTAATACAAAGGTCAAAGTTTGCATCAGCAAAAGGTTGCAAATTCTGAGTATGTGCAGATAGGATGCACGCATGTTGAATCACATATTTGCAGTTTTTAGACAAATATTACAATTTAGTATTTATGCACAACTGTTAAAAGCCCCCCAAAAAGAAAATTTTGGAAGTTCTTCCAATCTGAAATTAGTGGTGTTGAAACTAATTGTTCCGATGTATGGTACAATTGAGGTGCCTCTTGTATGAGTTACCCAACATTAATATTTAAAAAATTAGTGATACTTGACAATATCAATATTCGAAAAGAAAAAGGTATTATAAGCTGCACATGCGTATAAGTTCCATTAATTTATAACCTTTCGTATATAGTAGAGAACCTTTCGTATATAGTAGAGAACACTGTAATAAAATTGTTATTTTAACTGTGACGGATAAAAATTACTTTAAAAGTTATGCATAAAAACAATCGACCGTGGATGGAATAGATCTCTATAGTATGTTTCTGTGTTTGTGAATATAAATCATTTATAGTAAAAATTTCGTTAAACGAATGAAATGAAGCAGCTCTCGTATGTTACTGCTTTAACTGCTCTTGTGCAATCTAGAGAGTGAACTTTAAAATTTTATTCGACTCATACCAGTAACAGTATCCAGTGATATACTACTCTTTTTAAATGCCCTTCACTAAGCTTATTGTGATTTTCTCCTCGCCATAATTTCACTTGAATACTGGACTTATGATGGAGGGTCTAGAGCTCACACTTTTTCGATTTATCCCTGATACTTTGATCCTGTAAGATCAGCGCTCTGCGCATACCCTTCCGCACATGACGTACTTACGTTCTTTACATTTAGATTTTGTTGAATTTTCCGCATGGCCACTAATTTGAATCAAAATTTTGAAAAACAAAGGCCCTTTTCAGGGCTAACATCTGTTCAGAATGAACAGTCTGTGCCCTCAGAAATTTTCCAGTGTTGTGAATGTCAAAAATCATTCTCTAATAAGAGTAATTTAAAGAAGCATGCAAAAAAATTTCACCCTGAAGAAGTGTCTGAAGTCACGCCGGAAAATAATTTCGAATTTCAGTGCACTGATTGTAAAAAACATTTCACTAACGAGAAAAATCTCAAATACCACTGCTGTGAATGTCAAAAATCATTTACAAATAAGAGTAATTTAAGGAAACATGTAAAAAATATCCACCCTGAAAAATTCTCTGAAATCACGCCGGCAAAAAATTGTGAATTTCAGTGAACTAACTGCAACAAACATTTCAGTACTGAGAATAATCTAAAATACCACTGCTGTGAATGTGAAAAATCATTTACAAATAAGAGTAATTTAAGGAAACATGTAAAAAATATCCACCCTGAAAAATATTTTTGAATATTTTCAGCCCCTTAGTTTTTTAAAGTCAGGGCTGCCGCCTACTCTTGCTTGCTTCTAAAGCCGGCTTTAAAAGCAACTGTAAATTAAAAAATAAACTTGAGAAAAGAAAAAAATACATATTAAAAGGCAAAAATGTATTTTGTGGATTTTGTTGTTGATTGCAAAATATGATCTTTCTTTTCCAGGATTTCCTCGAAGAAGAAAAGGTATTCTTTGCAACAACCTTGATAACATTTCTGGATTGTAATCCTGCATGATATGGAGTTCTGTGGCCAGTGTTTTTTCATTAAAATACATACAGAAATTTCTGAATGCTAATCTTAACTTTATTTAATGACAGATTTTCCGTAATTAAATAAAGCAAAGTTTACTATTCAGAAATCCATGTATATTATTTTGAATAAACAGCTGATTTATTTAATCACGGAAAGTCTCTTATTAAAAAAAAGCGAAGATTTCCGTTATTGGAAATTATAGTACGTTGTTTGAAAAAAAAAGGCTGCCTACCGGATTGCAATCCCTACACCTTTTTTTAATTATGAAAACATTCTACATTAATAAATAACATTTACTGTTAGATTAGAACACAAATAGAAATAGCCTCTACCATGTTTATAACTGACTTGATGAATTCATATTAATGTAATGATATATATATTATATTTAAGGAGTTGGGACTCTTAGCAGTGATATTTTTGCATCTTAATACACTGATATTCTCGCATCTTAATATAAAGTCATAAAAATAAAATTTGTTTCCATAAGAATTTTAATGATATTTGTTAAAATACAAACAATAAATGAAGAAACATTATTTAAACAAAAGAAACCGAATTATAAGCAATTTTAATCAATAATTCTAGAATCATCAGTAATTCTAAAAAATTTCCTAGAAAGTTAACAAATCTGTTGAAGTCTAATTAAAATAGGATCAATTATTAGTATATTTTAATGTTATTAATAACTGCAGTTTGCCAGTTAATCCAACTACCGGTTAATTAGCAATTCAGATCTTTTAGTCTTTGGCTCAGACACAATTACCTGTTGGTAATAAATAATAAAATTAAGTCATGTAATAAAATTCAAATGTATTTCTACACAATTAAAATGTCTGAGTATGAATAAGAGAAATTCTGTGATTGCGCCAATGCCTGTCCCCAACCTGAGGAATAAGTTTTCTTTTCTTTTCTTTTTTTTTTTTTTTTTTTTTTTTTACTATTGTTAAGAGGTTAGGAACATTTTTTTTGGTACCATCAAGTCATTTTCCATTAAGTTTTGATAGGTTCCACTAGTTAGTTTTTAGCATTTTAATTTTTAGTCAAATTTATTAATTATTAAAATTTAAAATTAATTTAAAAGAATGAAAAAATTAAAATTATTATTGGAATTAACATTATAAAAACAAATTATTATTAAATTTAAAATTATGAAAAAAATTAATTAATAAATTATGAAAATTAATTAATTTTAAATTATGAAAAAAAAATTATGAAAAGTAATAAATTTAAATTTATGAAAAAGAATTATTTATTTAATAATATTAAAATTATGAAAAAAAAATAAAAATTATGAAAAAAATGCACTAATAATTCGTCTAGGCTCTAAAAATAGGAAATATTAAATAAGTTTTTAATATTGGTACGAATTATTTTTATAGCTTGAAAAATAAAATTTCCAGTAATCAACCCATTCTATTTAGTTTCAAACTTTCCCCTGCCGTGAATCGAACTGTGGTTGTCAGATTTGGAAGCGAGCGTCATGCCGCTAATCCATCGCGCACGTCGTTAAAAGTATCATAGAAGTATTATAAGCTCACTACATCATGCGCAGAGCGCTGATCCCACAGGATCAAAGTATCAGGGATAAATCGAAAAAGTGTGAGCGCTAGACACTAGTTTTTGACGTTTGTTTCAATGCTGGATTGGATATATGCTAAAGCGAAGACTCTCGAGCGCAAAGAATTTAGCTTTGCTCAAGCGTAAGAAGATGCCGCTCTAAAAATCTTCCCTATCCAATAACCACTACTGCAATTAATGACAAGTTCTGATCATCTTTTTGTTTCTTTCAAAATAGACCTAATTAATCCCATCTCTCCTCCCACCTTCCGTGGCCATTGACTGGACAAAGTTCACCAATTATCTCAATAATCTTGGCACCAATTTTCCTGTTGTTAATAATAATAATGATATTGATGCTGCTGTTGATCTACTTAATTCTTATATTACTGAAGCTAAAAACCTCTCTACTTTCCACTACTTTAAAAATAATAATTCCTTCATCCTGCTTCCTGCCACGTTATATCTATGATCTTTCCAAGCAACGCAATCATCTTCGGCGTCTTTTTCAAAGTTCTAGAGATCCCACCTTTAAACCCCTTATCAATAGACTTAATAATAGAATTAGAAATTGCTTATATAAAGAAAAACAAAAAACCCAGGTAGCACAGCAATATCGGCCTATATCGGGAACAACGATTTCGCAATATCGACCAATATCGGTAAACACCGGACCGGCCGATATTGCATGGCTAGCTTTTTTTCCAATATCGGCCTATATCGGGACCCAATATTGACCGATATCGGTGAACGCCGGACCGGCCGATATCGGTCAACCCCGGACCGACCGATATCGATGAACCCCGGACCGACCGATATCGTTGAACGCCAGACCGGCCGATGAAGGTCAACCCCGGACCGACCGATATCGGTGAACGTCGGACCGACCGATATTGGCCAAAACTGGATTCAGTACTATAAAATGGCAAATCTTTTTTTTTCTCATATAGGGAGATATTGATTACCAGTCTTAGCAAAATATTAGAAATCAATAACTCTTTACATTAGGAAAAAAAGGTTTACCATTTTATATTGGTGAGTCCAGCTTTGAATTAGCTAATCCATGTATATATAAGCATTTAAAATGCCACATGGATTAACTGTTTTGTTAAAAGCCTCAGTTTTTATTATTATATCCATTAGATATAGTTGTAATATTAAAGATTATGAATGAAAGAATACTAAAGAAGTATTTTATTAAATTTAATATTAATAAAATGATTTATTCAAAATTTTATAATAGCTACATTTTGATGTTTTTTTTTTTTTTTTTTTTTTTTTTTTTCAGTTTCAGTGTTCTTTGTGAAAACATTAAAATGTAAAAAAGATAATTAAATGTTACTTTTCTCATTAAAAATAAAAAATCATATTATATCCATAGTAATAATTTGAATTTGTGCAAGTGGTAAGATTGAAAATTGTAACATACAGCATATATATATTTTTTTTTTGCCATATTACCAATTTTTTATAAATTTTTTTCACATAATCAATAGAAATATTTAACCATTATTAAAAATTTAAGAAAAATAACATGTAGCTGTAGGGATTTATTCTTTTCTGCTCTTACCATAAATATAAATCTTCAGATTTATTTAATTGTATTTATATAAACTGAAAAAAAAAATCTGGCAAAATTTAGTTGAAAACAATTCGTTAAATTACTTATGCAAAAATCCACCTGTTGTATAACTTTTAAAATTGAATTACTTTATATTAAAAATTATCAAAAATCAATACAAAAATTCATTAATTTAAATTTTTTTCTTTGAAAAAAAAAAAAATTATTTTTAGGACTCTTTTCATTTTGAATCAGAGACTCGTGTATACAACTAGCGGATAAACACTCGGTTGGAATTCTATATTATTCAGTGAATATTATATTTTTCATTAAATTTTTATATGTTTTAATTAAAATTACTTTTTAATGGCAATTTTAAATAGAAAGTGCAACTGAAATCACCATTTAAACAGTCAATAATATTTTGCAAAGGCATTAAACAAAGTCAGGAAAACTATTCTTTTCTCGAAATTATGTACAATTAATGCATTTGAAATAGAAATTTTAAAAGAGCTTAACTTTCAAATATCACAATTATTTATGTATGTTTTACTAAAATTCCAATTTTAATTGGATTTTATGAATTGTTTCACAAAGCCTTTAAAATTAATTTTTAATGATTTTAAAGATTTGTAAATTTATTTTATAAATAGTATTCTATTAAAATATCTCAAACATGGAACACTAGTTTTAAAAGTGCTAAAACAAAACTCAATTATTATAAATAAATAAAACTTCCTAAAAATTGAGTCACTTGAGCCAAGAACACTTTGCCTTTACCTTATATGACAACTTTCCCTCTGCAGTTCTTTTCTGGAGAATGATTGGCGTTAGGCTTAAGGGGACTCTTCACTGACACTAAAACACCTGCTCGCTAATGTTAAACCTATGGGCAGGTTCTTTTCTAATTTCTCGTTTAAATTTGAACTTTTTTTTTTTTTTTTTTTTTTTTTTGCATAAGATAGCTGAGGTTAATCTCAACTATCCAATGCAAAAAAAAAAAAAAAATCAAATTTAAACAGGAAATTAGAAAATAACCTGCCCATAGCTTCAACAAGCTAGCAGGTGTTTTCGAATCATTGAACAGTCCCCATTAATGTCTTCTGATCACTAAATGACCTGCTGTCGTGAATAAGATAAATAAAACATTGCAAAAAATTACAGACCATTGCATTTATTTGAAATCACAACATGTCAAATTAAACTTTTTTTTTATTCACAAACTATCACTATTTATATTATCATATTACATTCAAATTTTCTCCAAGTCATCTATTTCTTGTTCCTATGTTCTCCTTCTTTTCCTTTGAAAACAGTTTCCATCCCAATTGGCAGATCGCACAGGACATTTTCAATGGGGCTGGAGATAACAGTTGTTTTTGCTTTATCAAACTTCATTTTCACACTCACTAGAAAAGTAGAATGAGCAAAAATCAAAATTTGTTCAAGTGAATTTTCATCATGAAAATTAATAACTTATTACTACTTATACTATGCTTACTTATTCTCCTTTTTATTTACAAACTATGTAATGGAAATGCTAGATTTGAATTTAATATTAAAAAATTACAACTTGAAAATTATTTTTTTTTTCACCCAAAATATTTAACCAAACTTGTGTTAATATATTTTATCTTTTTGACTGTCTTCACTCTGAACTTACTGATTCTAGATTTTTCTGCATAATATGAAGCCAATCTTCTGAACATACAATAATTATTTATAGAGATATAAAGAAATTATAGTGAATAAGAATAACAAAGTACCTAAAACTACTTAATTTGCAGCAAGACTTTAAAAATGAAATGGTTACCAGTGAAACACAGGATAGTTCAGAATGCAATTATCAAAATTTGGTTTTCACCATGAAAACCAGAGTTAGAAACATATTTTTTAATTTTAATGTATGAATGATAATCAAAATAGTTTTGTTTAGCTTTAGTGTGTTTATAGTATAAATGACACTTATTAAGTGTGGGATAGGGGCACTACAACAACAAAGTACCTAAAATTAATTTGCAGAAGTATTTTTAAAAAAGGAAATGTTTACCGATGAGTCACAGGATAATTCAGAATGCAACTATCAAAATTTGATTTTCACTATCTTAAAACCGCAGACTAATCGAAACTAACATGCTATTTTTATGAAAACTTAATTTAGCTAAATAATTTAGTATATATATATATAAAAAAAAGCTTGTTTCCACATCGATATTATTTTTGACGTTACTTCAATAAACTTACTTCATTTTCTTCTTTTTCGGCACAGGAATGATACTCCTATTCTATCAATAGATCTTCAAGGTAAAATTTCAAGCCAACATATTTTTTAAAGTAGCAGCTAGCACAGAGGAACATCAAATTTTACGTGCTTGCAGAAGATCACTCATGGTAGTCGTTTGTTACACAATAAAACTACACACTCGTGATCCTCAGAGAGCAATCAAACCCGGGGATATCCACCAGACATTGATTCCTTCATCTGTTTCACTTTTCATAGATTGAAATATTAGTTCTTGCCAGAAGTGACGTCAAAAATTATATAAATGTTCCCTAGAAAGTAGTTTTTACCAAAAGCAGAATATGGTTAAAAGTGTGATGTATGTCACAGAACAATGGGCTTCTTTACAGAACATTTCAAATTCTCAATTTCAATGAAATTTATCATTCAGTCTTAGTAAAAAAGTACAAAATCAATCAGTCCATCACCACAAAAGTGCAAAGTTTGTCAGCCTAACATCATAAAAAAAAAATCCTGCAAAATTCTTCAATCATTCATGTAAAAAATAGCAAAATTCATCAATCAGCAGACTTATATAAAACCAAAAATTTTCTGCGCACATAAATATTGTGTCAAAAACTTTCTGCAAATCAATTTAATGTTTAATAAAATTAACAATTTATTAATTTTATTTTTTTGATTTCTTCATTCTGAATCTAAGTCTGAACTTACTGATTCAAGACTAATAAGTGATGAACAGTCTGTTGGGAAAAATATTATGTTCTAAAAAAAATAAATAAAATCAATAATTTTGAAATATTTTAAGTGATAAAAACTAAAAGTGTCTTCAAAGAAAAAAAAAATCAACCAAAATCAGAAAAAGTACAAAGAAACTCTGATAGACATCAACCTCAGATATTTTATGTAAAAAAATCATTTCAAAATATTAAAATGCAAACAAGAAATTTCTAAACTAAACTCCCCTGGTTTAACGTTAGCTTGTGAGCATCATTCCATTATTAAATAATGCAAAGTTTAAATTTTAGGTGGGATTAAGATGCTTTTTTATGCTATAAGTCTGGCACATTTATTTCATACAGAAATTAAATAGGATTTGAAAAGTTTAAATTTCTGAGTTATGCAGATTCATGATCACCATAAGTTTTCATACTTACCATATATATACAGGCATGAAAGTGTCATTATTGCAATATAACATGCAGAAATAAATATCTGTGAAAATTACACAATGTAATTAGATTTAGGTATATGTAAAATAAATATGCAATTAAAGTTAAAAGACATTAAAATTGAAACCACTGTTTTTATTCACAACTATTTTCGGTTATTCATGCTATATTATGAGTTCAAAGTTCAAACACATCCTCATGCTAAAATTTCTGTACTATATTAGCATAGCTAAGCTACTCAAACTGAAGCAAACTTTGCGGGAAGAAAACACTCTAAAGCAAAATCGGAGATAATATTGCAAAATTTGCATGATATGCATGCATTATGAGCACAAAATAGTTAAAAAAGTATATATATTAGTTTAGCACTTTTTAAAAACTATTTCTATTCCTTATTTTAGTACCCCCAACCTTCATTTTGCATTTGAAAGAATATTCACTGAAACTGGGAACACTGGAAAAAAAACTGACCACACATATTAATTATTTTGTTATGCATCTTAAAATCAGTTTTTAAACTTATATTATTAATTTTACATTTTAAATGTTGCATATGTTACAAGGAAAATTTAAAAGCACAGAATTTGTACACCATTACAATTTTATCTATCTCCCCCCCCCCCACCCCTTCTCTAAATTTTCAGGGCATTTTTTTTTTATTTTATCCTTTTAATCAATCTCCAAAACAGCCAAAGTGACATTAAAAAAAAAAAAATAAAATAAAAAAAAAAACGATTTCAGTAAAAAAACTAAGAACTTTTATTCTTGTATATTACATAGGACGACATTAGGATCAACAAAAATCTTTAAAAAGGGATCTCTAAACAAATTGCCCCATAAAAAATCTAATATTTACAATTTATGTGTTTCAATGTTTCAATTTGACCATTCTAAAAATTGAAGATTTCTCGAATCTTTCACTACAAATATAATTTTCTTCTTTTAACACTTTTCCAATATCAAAAGGATAATTATCGTAATATATTATTCACTACAATTCTACAATAATATACCTGCCAAATTTCTGTTTGTTTTTGTTTTTTTTTAAGTCAAATAAACATACTTTGGACCAGTCATTTTCATTGTTATGACAATCAGAATAAAAAAATCCCAAAACATGCATACTTACGATAGAGTATCTTAAGTATATGATTCTGAAGACTCAATGACCGTTTCTGTTCACAAGAGGGTGGCAGATGACAAAGAGTATAGTACGATTGAGATCCTGGGGAAAAAAAAAAAAAAAAAAAAGAAAGCTAAATGGTTAAAAATCAACAGAAAAATTTGAAACGTATTATAATACATGTTAAAAAATTATTTATAATGCAAAAACTAGATTTTATTTTCCACAGCTCCCCCCCCCCCCCCCCCTAGTCAAATAAGCACAAAACATTTATGAAGTATTTTATAATGTAAGATAAAATTATAAAATGGGTTTTGTTTTTATTTGGTAAGATTTGATTTAATTTATTAAGTAATAATTATTACTACTTCATAATAAATTTATTAAGTTATAATCCTTATTAAAAATGTTTATTTGACTTGTAAGTAATGGCAGCTGATAAAAATAAATAACCAAAACAAAAATCAATAATTCTGAAATATCTTAAGTGATATAAACTAAAAGTGTCTTCAAAGAAAGAAAAATTCAACCAAAATCAGAAAAGTACAAAGAAACTCAGATAGACATCAACCTCAGATATTTTATGTAAAAAAATCATTTCAAAATATTAAAATGCAAACGAGAAATTTCTAAACAAAACTCCCCTAGTTTAACATTAGCTTGCGGGCATCATTCCATTATTAAATAATGCAAAGTTAAAATTTTAGGTGGGAATAAGATACCTTTTTATGCTATAAGTGTGGCATATTTATTTCATACAGAAATTAAATAGGATTTGATGCAGATTCATGATCACCATAAGTTTTCATACTTACCATACATATACAGGCATGAAAGTATTATTATTATTATTGCAATATAACATGCAGAAATAAATATCAGTGAAAATTAAACAATATAATTGATTTAGGTATATGTAAACTGTAAACCATTATTGTTTTTATTCACAACTATTTTCCGTTATTCATGCTATATGCTATATTATTATTGCATCAGTCTCAGAAGCAGCCAAAGTGACATTTAAAAAAAAAGTTGATTTCAGTTAAAAAGCTGAGAACTTTCATGCTTGTTATATTACACAGAGCGACATTAGGATCAACAAAAATCTTTAAAAAGGGGTCTCTAAAACGAATTGGCCCATAAAAAAAAATCAAATATTTACAATTTCAATTTGACCATTATAAAAAGTTAAAAATTTCTCGCATCTTTTACTACAAATATCAAAACTAGTGCATTTTAAAGCTTCCTCTCTAATTTTTCAGGTTATGATTTTTTCATATTATCCTTTTAATATTGCATCAATCTCAGAAGCTGCCAAAGTGACATAAAAAAAAAGCCGATTTCAGTTAAAAAGCTGAGAACTTTCATGCCTGTATATTACATAGGGCGACATTAGGATTCTGACATTAGGATCAACAAAAATATTTAAAAAGGGATATCTAAAACAAATTGTCCCATAAAATATATTTAATATTTACAGTTTCAATTTGACCATTCTGAAAAGTGGAGATTTCTCACATCTTTACTACAAATATCATTTTCTACTTTTAACACTTTTCCAGTATTAAAAGGATAATTACTATCATATATTCACTACAATTCCACAATATAAGTGTCTTATCTTAAACTTTAATACATTTAACAGATTAAAAATACGTTTACCTGCTAAATATCTTTTTTTTTTTTTTTTTTTCTACATAAACACCATAATACAATTAGGATTCTGAAAAAAAAAAAAAAAAAGATAAATGGTTAAAAATCCACAGAAAAATTTTAATTGTATGTTTATGATGAAAGATTATGAATACATGTTAAAGAATTATTTAGAATATACATGTTAAAGAATTATTATCGCCCTTGTTTGAAGATTCAACCTTTGATTTAATTTATTAAGTAATAATTATTAGTACTTAATAATAAATTTATTAAGTTATAATTCTTATTAAAAATATGTTTATTTGACTTGTAAGAAATGGGAAAGTGTTGGCAGCTGTGTTTGTATATTAATGTTTTAGTATAATGCAGCAACCAAAAATACTTTATCGCTTTTGTAACAAAACTTATCATATAAAGAATGTCGATATCATATATATTACTTTAACATGTATGCGACGAAGGAATGTTACATTTTACAGGAATAAAAGAGAAAGTTGGGAAATTGCATGTTGATTTTTAAAATAAAAAGAAAATTAATGCGCATGTATATTTAAGAAATCCAAAATTCCGTGACCAGGGATTCCACATCTGTTCCAATAATTTTCTTAAATATAGAACGTATGTTTTGTTGTTAAAAAAGACATCTGAAGAACAGTAATTTATTTATCTTAAACTTTAAAACATAAATGACAATATGAAAGGTCAGACACAGAAAATCGTAAATCAAACAAAATATCTAAATCTAAACTGAGAAATATCTAATAATATCTAAATTTAAACTGAGAAATTAAAAATATTTTTGAAAATACATTCCACTGCGATTGCCTTGAAAAATGGTTTTAGGAAGAAATTTAAAAGTAAATATATAAGCTACATCCTACACAAAGGCACAAAATATTTGAGATAGAAAATACCAATTTCAATAGCATACCTATACGCATTCTAGTTCTATGACAAAATTTAAAAAATCGTTCATTAGAATCAAGACAAGCAATCAAAAAAATAATAACAAAAACATTAAACCATATATAACAATTAGCGTTAGGCTTAAACAGATAAAAAATACGTTTAAATTAAAATTATTTCATCAAATGCATAAAATTATATCTTCAAATGTTCAAAAAGCAGTACAGATTATAAGTAATAGCAATACATACCGATTAGAGAGTAAAAAGAGTCTTCTTTAAAGATGTTTACAATTTTCACGACACAACTAGCGTGCGTGAGCGCGGCCATGTTTTATTTTAATCTGAAGGAAAAGGATGCTTGTCTCTGATTGGTTGAATTGCAGTTGTAATCATGCACATCCCAGCCTGTCGATCTTGATCGATGTCGCCCGATGTTTGCCAATATGAGTTTTTTGCCATAGGTTTACAGAACTTAAAGTGTCGTTTAAATTGTTTTCTGTCTGCTACCTTGCTATAAAAAAAAACTATATATAAGTTAAAAATTTAAATATCGAACATTAGAGAAATTGTAATATTACAGATTCAACATCGGCCAACATTGATCAATATCGGCCAATATCGGTAAAACGTGACCGGTCTTCGCCGATGCATGCCAAGATTGCCCGATATTGGTCAATATCGGACCGATATTGCTGTGCTACCTGGGAAGTTGGAACAACTTCCTCAAAAATATTGCTAGCGAGGATAATTCTCTCTGGCTTCTTAAACGTAAAATTAATAATAGCTATACCTCCATCCCCCCCTTTCGGCAAACAATATTACTGCTTATACTGACGAGGATAAATTTGAAATCCTCGCCAGTTCCTACTCTAATCAATTTTCTCCTAATCCCACCCTCGCTAGCCAGGACCATTTAACCCATGTCAGTGAATCTGTACGCAGATTCCTGGCAATCCCCCCCCCCCTGCAACCCAGTCAATTGTTATTCATAATATCATTAAAAAACTTAAAAAACGCAAGGCCCCTGGGTACGATAAAATCTCAAATACTGCTCTTACAAATCTTCTTCCCAACTGTATTATGTATATTACCAACCTTACGAACTCTATATTTAAATTGAATTACTTTCCCAAACCCTGGAAAACTTCCATTATCTCTCCAACCCCAAACTCTGCACTAACCTCTCTGATCCTACTAATTATAGACCCATTTCACTTCTACCTTCACTTAGCAAAGCCATCGAACGTGCCATCATGTCACAGTTTCAGGACCACATACAACACTCTTATGCCCGAACAATTTGGCTTTCGCCCTAAACATTGAACACAACACCAGTTACTTCGAGTTGTAGAATTTCTCAGTGAGAAAGTCAACTCGAAGATTCCAACTGCAGCCATTTTTCTTGACATCGCAAAAGCATTCAACAAAGTCTGGCATGAGGGCCTCATATACAAACTAATTAGGCTCAAGTTTCCTGCCAGACTTATACACTTAATATACTCTACTCATGCCTTTGCGACCGCACTTTTCATGTCCGCATAAACAACATTCTCTCTAACACCATTCCAATTTTGGCAGGTATCCTTCAAGGCAGCGTCCTGGGCCCATTGTTGTTCAACCTGTACTTTAACGATATTCCACCCTCACTTTACACTTATCTTGCACTTTATGCGGACGACACTGCCATCTATGCTTTTGCTCACCATCCATATACACTATACAGGTACTTACAGACACGTATCTACGCCTTCCTGGACTGTGTGACCAGTGGCGCGTCAAAATCAACGAAAATAAAACCTGCGCTGTATACTTCTCTAGAAAAATAACCTATTCCAATAGAATTACTGTCAATAACACCAATATTCCTTGGTCTAAAGAAGCTACGTACCTTAGGGGTCATCCTCGACCCTAGATTAACATGGAACAAACATACTCTCTCCATCAGGATCAGGAGGAAAGTCGCCGGAGCTTCAATTGCACTCAAACCTCTTCTCAATAGTAAAACTCTTGACATCTATAATAAGCTTCTTCTTTACAACTCCTGCATCTTTCCTATCATTACCTATGCCTGTCCGGTCTGGAGCTTTACCTGTAAAACTTCTATGGACAATCTTACTAGACTGCACAACAAAAATCTCAGAATCGTGCGCAATGCTTCCCGATACCTGCGCACAACAAAATCGTTAAAATTAATTTTTCCCCAAGAAAAAAATTCCATTTTTCAGCTAATACTAACTGGTCTTATCCTACCAATTTCTAAAGAAACTACTAAGATTTAATCATGTTTTGCATATTTTCCTTCATTATTTTTCTTTTTCTTTTCTTCGTTTGTGTGTGTATGTGTGAATGTATTTCTTCCTACTATGCTAGGCCATGAAATGCCAGAGAAATATTTTTTGAGTCTCAGAACCTTCCAAAAGATCAGTTGATATGAAAAAAGAAAATAAACTAAGGACGTTTCTGGATAAATTATGCAAGTTTTTAGCATGAATTTGCCCGTTATTTAATGTAGGTTTTTAATTTAAATATTTTAATTTTAAAACATAAACAATTATTTATAGGTTTTTTTTAATAAAAGAAATAAACATTTAATTAAAATTGATTACTTTGTATTGATAAAAGGTCACCCATTAATTACGTCACAATTCAAGAGGGCATGAGGGGAGTAAACAATTTTCATAGCTTCTCATGACTCTAGTGAAATCCAGCTTTAAAAGAGAATTATCCATGATTTAGATGATGAAGATGATACAACACACTTACAAAATACAGTGTACCAGCTATAATGAAAACCTGTATAAACAAACAGTTTTTCCAATCCCTTGATATTCTGCCCATATACTTGAGATAAGATAGACTGCCCATCTCCGTTGAACGCAGCGTCGAGAAGCGAGTCAGACATGTGTCACGTGTGTTAGGGATGAAAGTTTCCCCAAACTGGCGATTTTGCTCTCTTGGCGTTGGAGAATTAATTCATAGTAAAAGTAATTCGCGGCATGGGCTTTCCTTCTCAGTTTAATCGAGAGCTGTTTTTAAATATAAATTAGTATATTAGGATATATTGGTATTTTTATCGAATACCGGTTTACTGTGTGGCAAACATATGTTTTGTTATGTTCAAACTGAGAAGGAAATTTCTACTAATGACAAAAATCGAACTTAGAGAGAACATTAAAAATGAATAAAATTGAATGTTTTTATGGATGCTTAAAATCGTAAATGCAAAAATATCATAATTTTTTCACACTTTTTGACCCCATAAGTAAACATACTTCATGATATTGTTCATTTAATATCAAATAAAATAGTTTAGTGATCCCCATCCCCCACCCCTCCTCTCCTTCATTCAATACAGGATAATCGATTAAAACCACACATGCACAAAAGAAAAAAAAAACATAATTAATAACACAGAAAATACAGAAAAAAATCCTTTATTGAATTTTTAATACGCACGCACCCACATAAAAACACATTATAAACATATTATATCATGAGCATAACTTGTGTTACAAAATAGTTAACTTTAAATAATATAAATAACTATAATAGTGACAGTCTGCTCAATTGTATAGAATGATAAAATGAAAAGATTGCAACCAGTATGTTACAAATGTATCATTATTATTAGCATTTTTTTTTTAAATATCAGTAAAACTTATTGTTACATAATTTATTTTAATATTGATAGTTTAGAAAATAGTTGTTTCGTATTTATTGTGAGCTGAATTTTTATTTATAAAATTTTGCTTTGAATATTTTATAATCTGGAAATAAATCAAACCAATCATGAAAAAGAGAATGCTATTAAAAAAAAAGGCCCAAGAGCATATTTAAAAAAGGGACTCATAGGGCTCAAATCCTTCTGCTCTTTCATATAAATACATATATTCAAGTCACAATGGTTTTAAAAATCTATTAATTTCTGTCTTGAATGTTTGATTATTCATCACTGACAAAACAACTCTGTACATAAAAAATACTATAAATAATAGTTACATTTATAGTAGTAATGAAACTAATAAATCTGCATATCAGGGACCTGAAATGTCAATGATGCAGTTTTATTTTGAAATAATTTTACTTGGTATTTAAAACATGGAACTCACAGCTTAATTTCTTTCATATTTGCATTATACTAGTTACCACAAGTAATATATCAAGTCGTTTCAGACTCTTAAGAATTGTAACGAAAAATAAGATTCCAAACACTGTTACTCGACGATATTTTTTTCTGAATTTTTTAATTAGCCCTCCCTAACCCATCCCTTCGTTGTATCAATAATTTGATAATTGTGATTCTCTAAAATTCAGTATTTTAAATCTTCTAAAATAATTAAAACATTGATTTTGTGATAATGACAATACTTAATTTGAATAATTAATTATTCTCATAAATGTTTTATTAATTTTTGCTATCCTAATTGTTAAATTTATTTGAAAATGATTATTTTGTTTTATTAGCATGCTTTCACTAACTTGAACCTAAAGTATTATCTATTATTTCTTTATGTAGGATCCATTACTGGAATACCATTATTAACCTAAGCATTAATTCTCATGATATATTTTGTGTATGACTTTTTTTCCTTTTTGAAATAATGAAAACAAATGTCGTTTTGTGCTAAAAATTGCGCTGTGTATAACATTGATGATACATTGAAATTGTTTCTCAGTTTTCTCCAATTCTTCAAAATATTTCTTATTTATAACGATAATTTCATGAGACACTTTAATCAGAAAAATAAAAAGTTTTAAAATAATAATTTTTTTAAAATAAATACTTATTTAAAAATTACTTATATCTGAACATAACGAATAATTTAAGAAAGTTTTACAGTAGTACATATAAATACATTACTTGAGAGAGGAATGTTACAAATTGGCGCAAAAAAATGTCGCCAAGATAGAAAACGAAAACTTCTTATTTATTTAAATAAATAATAATATAATCATCATTTAAAACTTACATAATTTACAACCAATAAAAGTACATATGTCATTCTAAAATATTTTCTTCAAAAAACTGATATGCTTTATTTACGGGGCAAAATTTCAATCATTATCAAACAATGACACTGCTTCAAGTACCAATTATCATTATTATTTTAAAGAAAATAAGTTTAAAAAATAAATTTTAGACACACCTATGAAAGGTTATGCCTCCTCCTTTGACAATCTTGAGTTACATCCGTGTGCGCCGCAATACATCACCATTATTACATACAAAATAAAAAACAAAACTGTCTTTGTGTTTGATTCGGAGACGACCCCATGTAAATCCAATGGGCGGAAGGAGCGGTCAGAAATTCGCGGGAGAAAGGGGTCCATATGTCACATGACTTAATGACTGCTTCAGAAAAAGGTTGCCATTGCTTTCTCCATGGATTGAAATATCTATGGAGAAAGCAATGGCAACCTTTTTGATTCCTTGTTTTGATTTTTGCAACCTCTCGATGATTCTGCCCTCGTCTTCGAAAAGATCAATTGATACGAATGAAAAAAAAAAAACTGTGGAAGTTTCTGGCATCAATTATGCTAGATCAATTATTTATATTTTCTCTTTCATTTAAAAAATATAAGACTTTTAGAATCTGATACTTTGTTTTACTTAAACGGAAAACCATCATGGTTTCAATGAAAAATAAAAAAAACACAACACAATTACTATTATGAGGTTGTCAGCAGCAATTTTAGTTTTCTCACTAGACTATCAAAGTAAAATTCTCTATATTATTAAATCACGTGACTTGAAGAAAAATACGGTGTTTTGATTGACTGGCAATAAACATGTAAAAAGAAATAGCAGATGGCGGCAACATAAGTGATTTTGTCCACATAAATATTTCCAAATTTATTGGTAAAAATACATAAACAGAAAAAAGGCAAGGATTATTGGGAGAAAATCGAAATAATGTGTAGCTTCACCCTAAATCCAATCCCGTTTTCCTTTTTACAGTAATTTTTATATATATTTGTAAATATTTACGTATGATACTCATCGTACAACTTGTAGCTAAATAAATATATATGACATGATCAACCATAAGGAATATTTAACACACACAAATATGTGTAAACATTTTTTTTTAATTAAAAAAAAAAAAAGAAAAACATTACTTTCACAGAATGAGGTATGGGTATGATTTAACTTTTTTAGTATATATACTATCGTTTTTAACACAATTTTTCACTGAAATAAATTGTAAAAACACTAACAAATTATAATTCTATAGTTTCCTTAAAACATATTTTAAATTCATGAAATACGGTGCGATGATTTTTAAGAAAAGAGGCTTTTTGCAATATTCAAAAATTATATATGATAAATAATATTAATAAATAATATTATAAAAATAATATTAATACAATTTGCATCTGTATTCAAATCGTTCCGCGAAGACGATGCTTCGCCTTCTTTATATAGCTAGATTTTCTCCACTGTGCTTTTATTCTGAATGAATACATATCATAATGACGATGGGCGGAGCTTAAATATAAAAAGCAGCGAGGGCGGAGTACAGATGTAAAAACATATTAATAGGTTTCTGGCGTATAATCCATAAATTAATACTGATAGCTTGATACTATGGGAAATTTATTGTTCACTACAGTGAAATTTCTGTTAAAACAAAATCTGCAAATTATATTAAAAGGCATGAATATGCTAGGAACTAGGGACTCTCCCCTAGATCTGAGAACGCTGCAATCAACATTTCTTTCAATTCAACGAGGATAACTTACTGCCTTTGACCCTAGAGCAAAGTGTGCATATAATATTCAGCTACCTGCCATTTTCAGATTTTATTTTATAATATTTTGTTTTATGCATATTTGTCGTTTACTGCTTTACAAAATAATAAAACAGAAGATTTATTATACTTGTTCTTGTATTTTATGCCTTAGTCTATATTCAAACTGTTATTCAAAATGCTTTACTACAGTGCCTAGAAGTACTGTAGTCTTGTCATGGTTAAAATTAACTTTTATTTGTTTCACTAAAATATAACTTTTACACCACAAAAAGTATAATACTTTTTACTAATAATATTTTGACTAGTTCACGTTAGTTTGTCGAAGCCAATTATATGTCCTTCTCTAGAAAAGGCTATCTAATGATAGCTTTTGGTAAACAGTACATAGTTACAGACACTTCCTGTTAGCGCTTGAACTTGAACTTGTGATAGGTTCAATGGGCCAAAGAATATTTACTCCGTAAAGAAGATTCACTCCCATAGGCGTAATGTAAAACGCATCGAGTCAAGTCGGCAGAATGAACAGTAATGCGCGATAGGCAACTTTACAGGGGAGTAAGCGCAAACCAACCGGTGGTTTTAACTTTTTTTTTTTTTTTCGGTCATTTTGCTTTTCGTCATTTTTTATTCTGTTATTCTAAATTACGGAGATAATTACTTCATTTAAGTAGAAACTCCTTTCAAAACATCAGATAATATTTATAATTTAAATTTGAATGCTTAAATCGCTAAAATATTTCTAAAAAAACAGGTTTTTTTTTTAAATCAGCCAATATATATCACAAAACAATAATGTGTGAAAGCTTATTGTTTCTTCGAAATGAGGGAAATGATATATATATATTTAAAACAAGGCTTTTGTAAATCTATATTTGATTATTAGTGGACAGGGTTGAGAAAAATAAAAAAAATCTGATTTATTTGATTTAAATCGGATTTTTTTTAATTTAAATCAGATTTTTTTTTATTAAAATTATTTGTGTACTGTGCATGTATTTATTTTATTTTCTCTGCATAGATATACACATTTCTATTAATTTTATTACAGTTCCTAGATTAAATTTCAAAATAATTTAAATAAAAATAAATTGTTGCAAACAAATTCAGATTTACTTAAAACTTAAAATATTATTCTACTATTAAATTGTTATAGATAAGATTATACCTATGTGTGTTGTGTCTATAAATTTGCAGTTAATTTAAGTTATTAAATTTTTCATTAAGGTATTACTCCAATAATACACTAGACTGCCTTAAATCTGCATAGCTTAAAACCGGAGGTTATGCAGATTTTAGAATTTTGCGGATTTCTGGTCACTGTTTACATTTTTTAAACAATAATTTGAATTTATCAATGTACTCAAAATTATAATGAATGCTTACAATAAAGTAAAATAGTTAAATAAAATAAAAAAATTAAAAATAAAGGTCAAGTAAATAATTAAAATAATTAATAATGCATAACTAAATACAAATATGCATAATGATGAGATAATTTTTTCTTGAATTATTCAGTGAAAACTCGCCTTATAAATGTACACTAATAATTCCCATCAAAATCTTAAAATAACAAAGTTTTCTTTCATGTTTAGCCATACTTAATAACCATGAATTGAATTCTAACATTATTAAAACCTTTCTCAGAATTTTTAAAAAGATATATTTGTTAAATTCCACTATTGTTAAAATTTTAGTCTTTTGTGTCAATTGGAATAATATTTTGCATTCCCCCCCCCCATTCTTAAGTTGTATTAAAGTAAATGATTATTTACAACTTAATTGAAAAAATAATTACACCACAGCGATTTCTTTCTTTCTTTTTTATTGCAAGTGGAATTATAATCGTTAACAAAGTTTGTATTTTTAGAAGATCCATTTCATATATTTTAACAATACTTTTTCCTGTATGTATAAGAATGATTTATGAAAAGTAAAGCATATTTCACTTTTGTATTTCTGAAACGAATAACTTCACCTTTGTAATTAACTCCATCATTCCATTTTTGAACCATATCCTTTAAATTTGTTTTTCTAATTTTAATTAAATGACAAAGACAGGTATTTTTTTTTTTTTAATCAGCCAATAATATGTATCACAAAACAATATTAATTTGTGAAAGCTTATTGTTTTTTCGAAATGAGGGAAATTATATTTTGTTTTTTAAAACAAAGCTTTTGTAAATCTATATTTGATTATTAGTAGATATTGTGAATATACTAATTTCACACATATTTAAAAGGAAATACAACAAAAAAATAATTTGTATAAGTGATGTTTTGAAATGAATTATAACATTATTAAAACCTTTCTCAGACTTTTTAAAAAAGATATATTTGTAAAATTCCACTATTATTAAACTTTTAGTTATTTGTGTCAATTGGAATAATATTTTACATTTTTCCCCCCATTAATAAATAGCCAAATAAATAGCTATGAAGCGATGGAAATTCTGCAAAATATACGATCTCTTAAAAAAAAAAAAAAGAGCGGGAACAGTGGAATGTTGTTTGGTTGGAACCATAGAAGATATTCTATGGGTTGGAACGAAGGGTGAGAAGTATGTGACAGATTGGCGCATGCGCGTTATTGGCGGCGCACTCTGTAAAGTTTGTTTTTCCGTCCTGAAAATGTTCTACCGACTTTACCCAAAGGTCGAAGTAAGACTTCTTATCTATTCTATATTCTTTGAATGGGCTTCCAAGTTGCGAAGCAACTGCACACCCTGGCTTTGAGTAGGTGTATATCAAATCCTGAGAGAGCCATAAGAAATGTTTAGCCGTAGTCTAATTGACTACATAAAAATAGGATAATGTTAAGTATATCAATAAAATAATGAAAATTTACTAGTTAAAGTATAAAAGTAAAAATAGTTCATAGTTCAAAAAAAACAAAAATAATGCCAGTCGAGGTAAAGTAAAGATGTTAGGAGAGGTTTAAGAGAAAAGTCAATTTTATTTTATTTAATAAAATAAACATATAATAATTTGTTTTTTTGTTTAATTAAAGAGAAAATAGGAATTATAGCTCGAAAGGACTATTCATCAAGAATAGTGGAGCACCTTGGTTTTTTCCGGTTGGATGGACTGCAAGCATCGTAGTCAGGTAGCTCATAGATGAGTTCATTTGGGATGTGATTAATGTCATTGTAGAATTTTTTCGCAAGGTGTTTAATGCGATGTTTGAGTGAAGTCGTTTTCAGATCCTTGAGGATTGTGGAGTTTTTGAGGTATCTAGACCCGTTCCTGATGTAACGGAGCTGTTTGTAATGGGTACTAGAGAGGCTGTTCATACTGGTTTTGCAAGTGAAGCCCCAGATTGGACATGCATATGTGATAACAGAGAGAATGCAAGCATTATAAATTAAGAGTTTGTTGTGTATGGAGAGTGAGTGGTTGCGAAGAAGGGGGATCCAAATATACTAGCTTGTGAAAGTTGACATAATAACAATGAAGTGTCTCTCATTCTATATTTGATACAACCCCTCATCTTTTTGCTTCCTTTTGGGAACAGCGAAATTCAAGCTTATTCTATCGACGATTACTATCAGAATTTTCAAGCTATGTTTTTGAGACTTTCATAAAGTTGGTCTATACATTTAGCTAATATATTATGTACAGTATATTATGATTGAATTCGCGCATGTGCAGAGAAACAATATTTGGTAAACCTGCTCATTTTTCATACAATTTTTATTATTTTTTAATTCTGATTGCAGGGTATTGTGTATAATTATGTTTGTCATATTTTCTGAAAATAACTTGTTTTTATATTAAAAACTTTGCAAATTATAAACAAAAAACTTGGTAAAATTTGGGACTATTTTTATAAAAACGTGAATTTCTCTTCGAGTATACATGCTATCTTCATAAAAATGAACCCAAATTATTACAATATGCCACTTAATCATAATCTACAGTTTGAATGCTTTTTGCAATATTAGTTTTTACAGGGTTATCCAAAAGATATTCGTTTTTCTTCAATTTGTTGACGGCCCCTTATGGGGTTTCGGGAAAAAATCATCGCGGAAATATATGACGTTTATCATGTTGTTTACACTCCTGAAGTTTCAGGATAATTCATCATGTATCTTTCCAGATATTTAATAAATTATAATAAAAAAAACTGCGTCTAATAATTTGGCCAGGGACTGTATGAATGAATATATGTATGATATATATATATGCATATAAATATGTATATTTATATACATATCAATATTTATATGTATATTTATATGTATATTTACACATATTTATATATATATATATGTATATAAATATAGGTAATGTATATGTATAATTACATGTATATATGAATACATACATGCATACATGTCTGCATAATTTTTATGTATGTATGTCTGTGTTTCTAACATAGTTGAAGAT
The DNA here is from genome assembly GCA_963931845.1 of Maratus michaelseni. Lineage (NCBI taxonomy): Eukaryota > Metazoa > Arthropoda > Arachnida > Araneae > Salticidae > Maratus > Maratus michaelseni. Next base: position 32,481,253 of record OZ007599.1, read on the forward strand.
TGTATATGATTTAGATATTATTTGCTACTCCAGTTTTCAAAAATTTCTTGAGATCACAATGATATTCTAATATATTATTGACGTACACGACATACACAATAAATGGGAAAAAAAGAAAAGAAAAACCCAAAACTTCTAGATTCTAATAAGAACCAAAAAGCATATGTTTCTATTATGCATTTTTAATAACAGATAATATTTATAAAAAAAGGGGGCTTCTATAAAGTGTATAATTCAAAACAAAAAATCATTGTTTGAGCTATATTTGAAAAACCCAATTTTTTCTTTAACATATATTGGTTTATTTTCTTAAATAATTTATATCTTACTAATTATTTACTGAAAATGGAAAAGAATGTACTACAAACCACTAAGCGAAAATATTAATTACATTCATTTAAATAATAATATTTATTATTATTAATTATATATGTACACACACACATATATTTAAACAAAATATTAACTATTATTAATTATATATAAATAATATTTTATAATATTCATTATATACTTATATTTAAATATTAATATTTAAATATAATATTAATTAACATTAATTATATACTTAACTAATATTTTTTTAAAAATTACACTGATCTTTATGTCAAGTAAATAATCTTTATTAATTAATTCCGTAAAGATCAAAACAAAACTCTAAAAAAGATTTTAAAAAACATCAGAGAGGGGAAAACTTAAAACCTTCAGATCACACGTCCTGTGCTCTAACCACTGAACAAAATAGTTCACAGACAGTTTTTGCATTAAGCAAAGTTGTAGGAAAATGTAAACAAAACTCCTAAAATAGCAGTAATGCACGAGAAAGTGCGCAGATCGATTTTGGAAGGATCGGGCAGTTATAAAGCAATAGATGCTAGTATAGAACGCTAAAACAAGACTGTAGTCAGAATTCTTTTTCGGAGGTGGATTTAAGAGCCTACAGTAGTCCTGCGAAGAAAAGAGCAAGCTAATGTTAAGTCTATGGGAAGGTTCTTTACAGATTTCATGCTTGTATTTTAATATTTTTAAATGATTTTTTTTTTGCATAGGATAGCTGACGTCAATGGCTAATTTGTCGATGTGTTTTTTGATTTTGGTTCCAGTTTTTTTTTTAATATAAGGGAACTTTCTCTTTCAGAACTGGTCCCAAAATTGAAAATATCCACATATAGAAAAACTTGAACCAAAATCGAAAAAGTACAAACGCACAACATTAGAGATCGACCTCAGCTATCCTATGCAAAAAAAAAACATTTAAAAATATTAAAATGCAAGCGAGAAATTTGAAAATAACCTTCCCATAGACTTAACATTAGCTTGTGCATTTTTTCACATGACTAGTGTAGGCTAAGATTCCTGTAAGGGGAGCTGACGCCTATCCATCTTGTTGCCCAAAATAACCGCCATATTGTAACCCAGCTCAGCATTAGGAAACCGCCCGAGCAGGTGTTTGCTGTCCACAACGACAAGTTAACCAGTTTTATTCTTGTCTTATTTTAGATTTTTTTAAAACTAATTGAATAGAGTCAAGTGTAAAAGTCTTTATTAAGCTCTATTGTGAATTAAACTTTTGTTTGGATAAATTTAAATAAAATTTAAGCCTTTTTCATTGCAAATAAAATTATAGCATCATTCAAATGCTTCTACGGTGATGTATTGATGTTAGTGTCAGCACAAATGTTTGAAATTTTGTACATATGTTTTCAAATGTTTTATTGCAAAAAATATTTTCCCAGTAGCACATGTCGAAACAACTAAGTTTGTGGCTATTTTAAATTACTTTAAATTGCCTGATGATTTGTATCAAGCTGTTGTAGATGTTTTAGTTTGACATTCTGAGTCCCATAGCAAAATAAAAAGAAAAGTGCCCAGTTAAACTGATGACATTCAGCTCACAGGCTATTCACACTAATAATTAGTCTTCTTTCAAAGAGTTATGCTCCTTGACAAATAAAGAAATCGACAATAATTTAAGAAGGGATTAGACTCCCGTTCCCCCCCTTTATGCTTAACCAATGAACCCCCCGAAAACTAATCAAGGAAGCGCCTTATCAAGATGAACCTATATACAAAATTTAAAGCAAATCTAATAATTCTGCATGAAAAACCCATTTATCTAAATTAAGGGAGAGATTAGACTCCCGTTCCCTCCTTTATACTTAACCAATGAACCCACAAAACTAATCAGGGAAGCACCTTATCACAATGAACCTATACACAAAATTTGAAGCACATCAGATAATTCTGCATGAAAAACCCATATATCTAAATTGAGGGGTTAGGGGGAGTGGATTAGCCCCCCTGTTCCCTCCCTTTATACTTAACTAATGAACACCCAAAACTAATCAGTGAAGGGCCTTATCAGAATGAACCTATAAACAGAATTTGAAGCAAATTGGATATTTCTATCAGGAGTTATCGCGTTACGTACTTACAGAACCTGCGGGCACATTAGCTCTCAGACTTTGATAGACCGTGAGCTAAAAACTCGAATTGAATTAATTTCAAAGATTAATTAGAAAATGCATTTATTTTTTCAAAATACTTGCAGAATCAAACAACAAAACGATTCCAACGTAGAATTTTGATTTTTAAATCTTGACCATCTTGCTTAATAGTTAATGACATATTTATAGAAATTTCAAAGGGGGATCAAACCGGGGCATCCGAGATGACACTGTTTACTTTTTTTTTACCAGGTCTGCCACAATAAACAAATTCACTTGCGTGACGTCACAGTCGAGATCCATACTACTTAAAATTTTCCACGTACTTTGTTTGGTCGTATGGATTGTTTACAATGGTATTTTCATATTATTTATAGTTTTATTTTGTAATTAATAATATTTTTCAGTGTATTTAGATTACAATGCTATAAATAACTACAGATTATAACTGTTAAGAAAAGTGTATAGATTATATCTATAAAATAGTAGGGATGAAATTTTGTGCTTCTGTTTTCAAATTTAGTTACGATACTAAAAAGCAATATGCTATAATCTTCACTTCATATTCCCAGCTGATAGTGAAAAGAAGAAATTATAGCTAAGAAAATTACATCATGATTATTTAGCAGCATTGATCTGCATTAAGCATTTTGATTAACGTTTTATAATCCGTGAAGATAGAATTAAATGAGATGATGGTACATACTGAACTTGTTAACTCTAACGACAATGAAAATATCCGACATATATGAACAAATGTTTGTCTTCAAAACGAAAAGAGCCAAATGATCGATGGAAAAAAAATAATAAAAGAAGCAAACGATAAACAATTTAAGAAACTAGGGGGCTCAGCCCCCTACTCGCTAATGCTCGTCAGCCCCCCATGAATTGCAAAGCAATTCACATTGAGACCGCTACGCGATCCCAGGTCGCTTCGCTCGCTCGTCCCTTTTTATTTTTCTAGTAATTCTAGCCGGAATAAGTACTACAATAAATCATTTGAAAATATGAAATTGACAAATTTTTTAATGTAAAAAAGTAATTGAAAACACAACTAAAAATGCATTTAGTTGATGGTACTAAAGGACATATAAATGATATAAATACTATGAAAAAAAGATCTTGGAAACATAATTAGTTTAAAACTTATTGCACCTATAATATTGTACAGCATAGCTTAAATTCATTAAAAAAAAAAAAAAAAACACTATGTGGTAGGAAGATAATTTATCATCAATGATTGTTTAAATTTCGTTCGACATTTTATTATTCTAATTGATTATAGATTTCGAAAAAAAAAAATTATTTTTACTTCAATAAAACAGCAGCAGATGGCAGCAGGGGCATTCTAGAAAGTTTATATTTTATTATCTCCAATTTTTTGTGCGAGTGAAATTCGTAAATAAATTCTAAATAAGAGTTGAGAATTAATTTGAAATTAACAGTATTACTTATAATTAAAATGAGGAATCATCTCAGACGCTTTGGATTACGTTATTCATATATTTCATTATTATTTTATTTTTATTAATTTATTATATTATTATATTTTTATTTATTATATTATTTTATTTTTAATAATTGCTATCTTGAGTTTCACTGCTCTAACACTAACCACCATATTGGAGGCAGAGCTAACATAATCTTGTCTGTTCATTGGTCTGAACTCTGGAAACTACAGTTGTTGCCAATGATAAGGTAGAAATTCAGCCATATTTCTGCGCCACGTAAGACAAATATATATATAGATGGTGCATTGATGACATAACATCTAAAATATTGTAAAAAAGTTATCAAAACAGAAAAACATTGGAAGCAAGAATACTATGCACCATTGAAAGTGTCAGAAAATGTCTTAATGATATTGACTATAATGATGATAAATATTTAAAATTAAAGTTTATTGATCATCAACTTTTACTTTTGTCCATGAAACGACTAAGGTATTCATTCATGTAAATTTATTCTGTGGTGTTAAAAAAATTATTTTACCGGTATTTCATGCTGCAAATATTTTAATTCGTAACGATAAAGTTTTGATATTACATTCTCCATCTTTTTTCAGAAATTAACTAAGTTACATAATAGTGCAATAAGCTCTTGTGAAAGTTTGGAATCCCACCTATCTGTTACGCGACGGCTGTGTATTAATTCTATTTTAAAATTTAAATATCTTTAATTTAAATCTTTTGCAATTTAAATATTTTAAACGGTACCGATCGTCGAACCCGTTTAGTTCGAACGATCGGTCCAAGATTTTATAGACGTTCAAATTTACATCCTTATTCCATGAAGATCATTTTGCAAGTGAGAGAACGCTACGAAAAATTTTAAGAAGTCGCGGGAAACACTAGCCGTTAAAAGCCAGTTAAATTATCTCAACCGACATTCTGAAGAGTTCCTCCAATCAGAAAAAAGTATTCGTGATCGGGTTAATCGCAATTAACCGATGCTGTGTTCAAAATCCCCGAACGGGTGCATGTCGCTGAAGCAGTGAACCGTAAAGTCAATGACCTCAGCACCCGCGCAGACACGCTATGAAAGGAATGTTACTGAGAGGTGAAAAAGGGGGATTCTTCCTTTCTAGACTAAACAGAAACGTTAGATAAGATATTGAAAAAGGAAGATGCAGAAATATTATGAATGTAATAGTATTTTATAAAGGACTATCTTTTAAAGTGAAAATTGAATAATAATATTAGAAATAAATAATTTAAAATGATTTAAATTAGGACTTAATAAAATATGCGACGGCTGTGTATTAATTCTATTTTAAAATTTAAATATCTTTAATTTAAATCTTTTGCAATTTAAATATTTTAAACTCAATATTTTATTAAGTCCTAATTTAAATCATTTTAAATTATTTATTTCTAATATTATTATTCAATTTTCACTTTAAAAGATAGTCCTTTATAAAATACTATTACATTCATAATATTTCTGCATCTTCCTTTTTCAATATCTTATCTAACGTTTCTGTTTAGTCTACAAAGGAAGAATCCCCCTTTTTGGCCTCTCAGTTAAAATTCCTTTCATCCTAGCGTGTCTGGGTGGCTGCTGAGGTCATTGACTTACGGATCACTGCTTCAGTGACATCCACCCGTTCGGGGATTTTGAACACAGCATCGGTTAATTGCGATTATCCCGATCGCGTATACTTTTTTTTGATTGGTGGAAGTCTTCAGTTCCAGCGGTTGAGATATTTTAACTGGCCTTTTAACGGATCGAGTTTCCCGCCGATACTTTGAATTCGGGATGATCTGAGCGTTATCTCCCTCTCTTCCTAAAAAATCTTCAAGACGATCGGACGTAGTTTTGTCCGCGTCTACGAAATTTTAGGCATATCGGGCGGGGACTAAACGGGTTCTCGTCCGATATAGCCATGTAAATAATAACTTATTAATTAAAATTATAAAGCATTATAAATATAAAAATCCCAAAGAATTCTGTATTATACGTGGTTTATTTGAGCCTTCACAAGTCTGATTATCAACTATGTGATCCAGATGCCACAGTTCGTGATGATGCAGAGTGCCGTAGATCGTGAAGATGCGGAATGCCGTGCCGTTATGTTACGATGACGCTAAGCTCACGTGAATGAGCGTGGTTTGCTAATCTAAGTACGATGTTTGCGTAATAGGTTCTCATTGGAGTGTACTCTGGTATGTTACTATTTTATTTTATATTCCAATATGAACACAGCACGGAGTGATATGTGCAAATATGTACCAGAGATAAGCGATTAATTAGCATATGTATTTATGCAACTCTGTGGACTTCCTTCAGCACAATTGAGATTTGAGTAGGACGTTCATTTTGGAACAATTCTATTCATTGGTGGATATGGTTTAAGACGTTCATTTGAACAATTCTGAATTATAGGAGAATATTGTTTGAAGAAAATCCTTTTTTCATTGTAGCGATGCAACGATTTAGTTTGATGTTAGCCTGACTTGTGAAAGTATTTTCAGAAAATATGATTGTCATACTATTTAAATATTGTATTAATTAAGTTCTTGATAGGGGTCTGCGCAGATTTCTTTATTATGATGATTAATAATATCATACAATAAATATAATTATGTTGAAATATTTATTTGTTTCATTTATTTTAGTTGTGTGATTTATATACACTAATTTCAAGATATATTTTTATGTGCCTTAAATTTAAAGTAAAGATATGATTAAGAATTCAATGATTAAATGATAATTAAAAATAATTAAATTGATAATTAAATTAATTAAATGATAATTCAATAAAATGGAATCTTTTTAGGACTCGTTGGTTTGATATTTATAACAAATAATATGAATACATTATAATACCAACTCTAATTAAGATTTATCTACAGTAACATAAATAAAATATATCTTACATATTATCAGGCACATCTTTGTTATAATTTAAGTGTGTATTTCAGCATAGGAGATACGTACAATTGATGTATGTATTATTTTGAATCAGGTAAGACATATTTTATGTTATTTCGCCATGAACTTTCTTTTAATCTATATTTTCCATGTATTACCACTATACTTATAATAATTATTTAGATCACTGGCTCTTCAAAAATCTCAAATTCTTCTCCTTTTTGATATTCCAAATTTTAAACATTCCCCCCTCTCTTTTACTTTCCCCCCACTTTCAAGTAATTCTCTAAATTTTAATGCAAATTTTAATTCACCCCCGGTACCATTTCTTTTTATCGTTACAGTAACTAAAATGGCGGATTTGTCAAATCTGCCGGCGACGCAATGTCCAATCTCTCTCTAATGTAGGATCCCTAATTCTACTAGTACAGCAGCGACCTCTACAGGCTCCGTCATCAAACTTTCTGGCCACAGGTTGTATTTGTCACAAAGAAACTGTTGAAGCAATGAAATTAAATTTGCGTTAAGCAGCCACGCTTGCTAAAATACGCTATTGGCTGCAAAATCCCATTACGTAACTTTACAAAGCTTGGCGTTTTAAAAAATCACACGTTTTTTTTTTTTTTTTTTTTTGCGTGATTCCGGCTTAAGAAAATGAGATTCTTTGCTAAATGTTATAAAAAAAATATGAAAACAAACCTGATGAACGGCACTGCTTTTCTATTTTCTTAACAGCGTATATGAATTTATATATGATATTTTCTAATTCTATCATTTAATTTGCATTTTTTCATTATATCGTATTTGTTAACCATATGTTCTTAGCAATATCACTCAGACTAATCCCATTGAGGGAAGTCTTAGTTAAAATAACTTTTGTTTGTTTGTTTGGTCGTATGTCAACCGCGTGACAAAAGATTTTATTGTGCCATATCATTCACAATTAGATTATAAAATACACTTGAGTACTTTCACAAAACATTTATTGTCCTCCACACTTATAGCCTGAATATCTTCAGATGTAGGTGAATGTCAATGCTTCCGAAATACAGGCTATAATTTTTTATTTGAAGAAATTGAAACATTTGATTTCGTTTCAAATGCCAAATTAAGCGAAATCGCTGAATTGATTAAATGTATTTGAAGAGCAGAAAATGTCGAAAATCTTGTTAAAATTCATGACGAGGTTCCATATAGACAAGAAATTTTCCGATGTAAAGGCTTTAATTGTTTGCAGGAATCCCGGTCATTTTTTTTTTTTTTTTTTTTTTTTTAATGTACCAGTATTTGTGAAAAGAAATTCGTAGTAAGTTTTTACAAAAAAATATATTTATTTCAAAAAAGAGGTATTAAAAAAAGGACTAAATAGGATCCCTGTATTTGGAATGTTCGAGAAATGCTAACTCTGTAAATTTTGAATCAGATACTGAAAGTGAAATTGTATCCTATAATATCAGGAATTTCTAGGAAACAACACAATACAGCAATCTTTTGCACATGTTTTATTTTTTATTTATTTTTTTTTAAATTTAAAACAATTAAAATTGTTGATTCAGAGCAATTAAATTGTTCACAGATTTGAAAATTCACATGTAAAAATAAGTTATTTGTAATTGCAAACAGAAATAAACGTTTGTAACAGATTTTTCACATTTAAAATTCTAACAAACCTGCGTAAAAATACACAGACATCTGCATAACAATATGTTAAGCATAGCAATTAAAACCACAGATGATGACTGTACGACATAATAAGAACATAACACGAAAATTAACTGTAACAATTAAATTACAACAAGAGTACCTTAAAAAGCATTAAATAATCGCCAAAGATTGGCATAACGGCGACAGCTCATTTGTAACCTCATTTGATACTTAAAGATGCAACATAAACTGCATAACCTCGCGAAGAATTAATATAAAATAATTTAGATATTAGGTAACTTGCATTACAAAAAGCTACCTATTGATGCCGTTCGGAGGAAAACAATTCCAAAACATTTTGGTATTTTTTCACCGATCATGACCCCCAGATCTCCAAACCACCCTCCATTCAAATGCTGATTTATATATATATATCTGACGTATGTCATGCTATAACTCTCTTATTTAGGAGCCGATTCGGATGTGACTGCGTATGTGTATAGGACATACCAAGGTCTCCACCGTGTTCGTTGGCCAGCTTCATCAGCCATCTTGTTTCAAAATGGCGGCCAATTAAAAATTCTTAAATTTTTAAAAAATAAAAAAAATGTCCAAAAACATTAAAAACTGAAAAAATGATTTTGTTAAGTGTTAGAACGGAATACAAGGATTCTGGAACATTTTCTGTTTCGGCTTTATCTTAAAAAATGGCTGAGATATGGCAGCTTGAATTTCTAGGGTGGCTGAGATTTTGAAACAATCCGCTTTTTGTTATACTGTAACTCTCTTATTTATGAACCGATATGAATATGACTGATCATGTGTACAGAACGTACCAAGGTCTCGACCGAAGTCGTGTGTCAGCTTCATGCGCCATCTTGCTTCCAAATGGCGGCAAGTTAAATTTTTAATTTTTAATTAAATAATTTAAATTAATAATAAATTTGAAATTAATCAAAAAGATGTATAAAAAATTATCAATTGAAAAAGTTATTTCCGTTAAGTGTTAGATCATGGTACAAGAATTTTGGAACATTTTTTCTTTTGGCGTTTTCTTAAAAAATGGCTGAGAGATGGCAGTTTGAATTTCTAGGGTTGCTGATATTTTCAAAATAATCTGATTTTTGTTATGCTGTAACTCTCTTGTTGAAATTCGCATTCAAATTCAGTATTAAAGAAAACCGTGTTTGAATCTTCTATAGTTGGATTCCAAGCATTTTAGCTTCGGGTGTTTGAGTAAAATGAGTTAAATTTTTAAAAACATGACTATGAAAGCTATCTTTTCCTCCCGGTACATGCCGGAAGGACTTTTTTGTAATTCTGTTAAGTTCTTCTTTACAGAATACATATAATCAGATCATTTCTACCTTATTCCTTGTACTAATTTTTTGTGTAATTTGGGTTTATGTGTTCAAAGACTTTCCATGTTAGAACACTGTAAGAAAAAAAAAGAAAGAAAGAAAGAATACAGCAAAATGTGTGGAAATGTATCTGCCAGGATTTCTTACCGAGAAAATTTGTATAATTACCACTTATTTATCCTATAAACAAATAAAAATAAAAGAATTTCAAGGTAAATTTTGTAATTAATATGCAGCAATAAAGGTTAGCATACCACAACACAAGCAGGTTTAATGGAAAGTTTTCCTATTTTTTTCCTACAATGAAAAAAGAAGAAATGTAATTTAACAGATATAATACAGTTAATTGCTAAAAAATAATTAAACATTGACCTAGTCGTAGACCCTGTGAGAAAAATATGGACAGATCCTGATTGTAATAATGAAACTAGCAAATCTGACTAATACTACTTTCTAACTCCCTATATAAAGCTAAATAAGTCAGAGTTATAGACATTGGCTTTCAATTTTAATCAATTAGTGTGCCATCAGATTATTACCATCGAGGAATTGTAAGATAATTGTTAAATATTATAATCCATTTTAGAGTCTTGGGGTAATAAAAAGTACCAACCCATGTTATTTTAAAAACAAATTATCGCAGATAGATGTGAGAAGTAACTTTTCGACTGCGAATTGTACCTTCTTTTTTTAATATAAATGCAATTTTTCAATAGTGGTTGATTAGATATTAAAATTTATACATTTTTTTCTAATTTTTAAATAGTACCAGCCACTTTTTATGAATTTGTTTGAGTTCCTTGGATAAATGTATCCCCATAAAGTACATAGTTTATGCATTTTTTCTTAAATCTGTGCTTTAATGTTAATTTTGGGTTCAGTTTTATTGCGAAATATAAATGAAATATACAATTTTTATGAAGGAAAATAAAAAGCGTAACCAAGAGAATTAAACCGGTTGGAAATAATGTTAAGTTTATTTAAATCCCTCCTACTCACAGAAGCTCCTCCTTCTTCCACCTGTCTAAGATTTAATTGCTAGTAATTCAATTTAAAATCTTTAACAGTTTAGTTTTGCTAAGTCTTACACATACAGTGGGATTTTGGGGTTTCGGATTTTACACAGTGTGTTGGATTCGAAAATTTCTCGAAACGCCTGGGAAAAATGTAATGTTTAACTAAATCTCTTAGAGAGTTAGTTGGATTGCATTTAAAACGTATGATTATTTTTTTTCAACCTGTTAAGATGCATGTTATGCCAATAGTATTAATAAATTTCGCTATGAACTATTGATTGCGTTAATTTAACGAACTTCACGCTGCACGTAACAGTATTATTTTAAAGGCAACTACCTGACACATAAATGTAATAAAGAAATTTGTGATAGCTAAAATGAAAGGTGCCTTTAAAATATTACTATTATGTATCAGTCTTAAATTCTTTATTTTAAATATTCAGAATATTTATTTTAAATTCTAAAAAGCGATTAATACGGCAATTAATGTTATTATAATTAAACGGTTATGAATTTAGAAAAAAAAGATTATACAAGAAAGTGAAGTGGGAATCAACATGAAAATATTCATGATTATAGTGGTTAAGGATATCTCCCATTTAAGTTTAGACTTGAATAACAAATATTTCCTTGGATGAAAATACATTTTAACATACGAAAAAGACATTTCAAGCTCTAAAGCAAAGAAATAACATAATAAAAACACCAAAGTATTACTGTGCAATTAAAAAAAAATTAATACCGATCTAAATATCATCTGACATCTTTACAAGCGTGCAACCTATTGAAGCTTCTCTCCAATTTCTTTATATTTGGACGAATAATGACTGTTTATTTATTTATTTAGAATGAAATACGGATTTTAATATAAAAATAATTTTTCGTCCATGAGATAGGGAATTTTATATAAAATGAATTTTACTGACACATTTTTATTATCTCATTCTTGGCGTTGATATTTTTTTCTCGGCAAAGATCAACATACGTGTAAAAAATTTATTTTAATTTAACGAAGTTAACGGAAGTACCCTCTTCAACAAAGAAATATTTCATCGCTGTTATCATATCTAATCTTGCCAGCTTAGCGGATTTTCGAGTACCCACAGCTATACTTATACTCTTCTTATTTAATGACCGATTCCGTGTTTAAAGAAAGTGAAAAAAAAAAACTAATTTGGAAATTGTGTATTAGAAAGTCTGTGAAACTCGTACTACGGACCTAATTATACACATCAAACTATATGCACAAATCGTATAAATAGACACCTTTTAACTGGAAACTGACACCATAAATATTACTAAATAAACTTTTATATATAATTTACACTGATATTATATATGTCTCTCACACCGACCATGCTCTGTTCTTGACAAACGGTCGTAGCCTTCCTGGTGAAGCCGTTAAAACAAAACTGTTATATGCTGTACAATGCACCGCAGGGTCCACGAATGGCCGCCCATTAAGCTGCGTTTTCACTGGTCGACCCAAGGCCTAACTTACCCAACTTTCGACCTACACCCAAGGCAGTTAGGTAGCGATTTTGAAGGTTTGATCAGTACTCAATCCTAAGCCCATCTAACCCAAGCTCAGCCAATTAGAAAAGAGCTTTTTCATACATAATGGCGGCGGATAAATATTTATTTTGGAATTATTCAGCTTTTGAAAAAAGAAATTCAATTTTTTGTGATTGAAGCAAAATAGTGAGTTTTCTTAACAAATTTATATATTTTATTAATGTCTTTCCGTTTAGTAAATAGCAATCCAGTATAGATTTATTGTTGCACTTATTTTGTACGATAAATATCTCTGTTTTTGGTAATGAATCAGATGCTTTTTATTAATATTAAAATACTAAATATATATAGTTCGTTTAAGGATTTCGTTTCTGATGTAATAATGGATACATAAAGTGCAGTTCTCAAAATTATTTTATTATGATTGAATGTTAACAATAAAAAAAAAAGTAAATAAAAATATTATATATTATGATTATGGATATTTCTCTCTCATAATGAATTAAATATACTTGTTTCATTGATTTTAATTTATTATATATCCTTATTTGATAATGTGTTTTTCGGCAATTTAGAATTAAATTTCTCTTTTCTCATTTAAAATAATTATAAGTATTAATAAAGATTTGTTTACTGTAGCCCAGCCCATTGATATTTAAATTGAAAATTAGTTAAAGACAAACGTCAATCCAGTTTTGTTAATACTTGAACATTCATCTTTATTCAAGCATGTAAACAAACTTTCTCTAAATTAAATAAGCCAGTGTATTTTGTATTATCATGTTCTCTTTTAAAGGTGAAATATGTATTACTAATTTCAAAACAGTTTGCCTTTTCAGAGATTTACTTGTTAGCTTTGCTATATAAAGAAAACTCTGCTGTTCTGTTGTTTAATTTTTCTTTTTTTATGCATTTCACCTGCAGATGTACTATATTTGAGTTTAATCTTTTTTGTTATTCCATTCATGCTGAAACTTTTATGAAGATTTAAAACTTTGTATAAAATTTAATTCAATTGCAATCATATACAACTTTTTTAAATAGACATCTCTAAGAATTGGCACACATTATCATGTATGATTTGTTATTAATTGAGCGATGTTTTCATGTGATATTTCAATTCGAATGGCATTTAACTTTTACTTCACCATAGTTTAATCCACAAATCCTGTAACTTTGATCGGAATTAATGCTCTTTTTGTGTAAAAAATATTCTGTATTCTCTAAGTGAGGAGTAACGAATCTGAGAGTTATCCCATTGAATTTGTTATATGTACTTTATTTGGTCAACAAGAAAGCAGCAGGTTTAATATTATAAACAAGTTATTAGATTTGGATTCTTTGATTGCTCTTCAGTCTTATTATTTTCTTAATTATGAATGTAGAAAAAAGGAGAAATTTAGTTCCAAGTCTGGGTTTATTTTTTTCTTTAGGAAAATTTTAAGAATTAGATTGGAAATAAACAAACATTTATAAGGCATGTAACTTAAAAAAATAATGTTTAATAGCATGCTAAGCTTAAATAAACAAACTGGCACATTGCAAATAATGTTTCAAATATTTTTTAATGATAAGGTATTCTTTCACAAATTAGAATTAGAATAACAGAAACCACTTTATGATTTAGGTTAGACCTTTTATGTGTACAATAAACTTTGTGTAATGCAAAAAGATTTTAAAGTCCCCATTTTAAATAGAGTTATACACTGTCTAAGGTAGAATATTCTCTATGATAGAAAATTTTCTCGGTCCTGGTCGATTCTGTTTTAGACGTAGTTTGCTGTATTTCATTTAGTCTTATGTAACATTTTCTACTGCATTTTACAAATAGTTTTATATTTATATTGTATCAGTTATAAGATGATCGTTATATCCTGATAAATGTTATTGAGTCAGTTTAGGTTTCTACTATATTTTAATAAGGAAAACAAAATTTAGTGAATATTCTAGTGATAATTTTTTTAAACTGATACAGTGTTGCATTATGCAACTTCTGTTATTTGAAATTTTATGTTTGTGTAATGATGTCTGAGAGATAGATGGTAAAATTCATTATCTGCAGATTGACAGTAGTGCTGTGAACTTACCAATATGAAAAAACAAATCCATTAATTTTTAGATGTTTAAAGATAATTAAATATTGTTTTAATAATAGATTAGGAAACCATTTTATGATTTATCATTAATATTTAAAAGTGAATTTTTTTTGAGTGAGTCAATTTTAAATAAAAAATCTGTAAAATATAAAGGCACAGATGTCATATATGCACCACATTGGCACAATTTTTTTCCTCCGCCAATTTGGCAAAAACTTTGTCACAAATAGCATGCAGTAATAGCACGTGATCTTTTATTTCAATGTAAAAATAAAATAACGTTAATATACATTATAACGTTAGTGTTATAAACGTTAACATACATTATAACATTAATATTCAAAAACAAAGTTTTTGCCAAATTGCTGTTGGGGGGGGGGGGGGAGGAGGAGGAATCACGCTAATGTGGTGCGTATTGATTGATATATATAATAAAAATAATTTATAGAATTGAAAAAAAAATAAAAGCAAATAAACAACAATTTATTTTGTTTGCCAAGTTGGCGGGAAAAAATTCGCGCCAATGGTGGTGCGCATATGACATCTGTGCCAATATAAATATATATTTTATGACATTTTTAACTTAATGAACAATATTTTGGAAAAGCTCACAAATTATCATTATCTATACTTCATATGGTGTATATTATTAAACTGAAAATTTTATAAAATATATCTAGCCTAATTTTTACTTCAACCAAACTTTTAAAATCTGAAATCTTCTCTCTTTTTAGAGCCAATTTTGCTGTTGTATCCTGGACAACTGTAGATATCAATGTGATTGAAGGAATTGGGTTCACCCACATGTGAAACTTTTATTTCACGAGATACCACATGGCTTGATTGGCATTTCTCTTTTATCTACGGACCTCCAAGTGAGAGGACTCTCCACACCGCTACTTTTTTGTGCAAGTCTGTAGCACTGACATGGCATTCCCAAGAGCCATCCTCAGAAGAATTGACCTCATCTGATGCTACCTAGCTGCCATTTTCTGGTGAAAACTACTGCTGCATTGTGGCATAGTTAAATAAATATTGCTTGGTGTATATTGATGCTTAATTTGAACTGTATACACCAGCAATGCTTTTTCGACTGTAAAATGGGAAAAGCTGTGTTCACCAGCAACTGATCTGGCAGGGAGAAAGCTTTACCAAAAGTAAGCGTTTATTGTTATTGTAATAATTTATCCCATTTTTATTAATATTCCGTAAGACGTTTATGATACTTAATAAAAAAGGTTGTATTAAAATTTGTGACATAACTCATGGGGCTTCAGTCCGTGTTGTCCTTTCTTAAATCTGTTTAGGGGGACACTCAGTTTGACACAAAAAAATCGCCATTTGGGCAGTCTGTAATTTCTATCCAGAGTATTTTATAATTATCAAAAAATTAATTAAAATGTAATAAAATATTTAATATGGTATTTCCTTGATATAGATAGCGGCGACTAAAATGTATCGCCAAGTTATATTACATATATGACATTAAAATCATATTGACATTTTATGATGTATATATGATATTTTAGACGTAAATATTATGAAAAAAAAAGGGGAAACCTGATGTATTAGCCCTCACCTATTTAGCCTAGGGAAATTGAACAGGGTTGATTGCAAACAGATGGAGTCACCTCACCATTGCATTAAGCATAGACCTTCTAATATATTTTTGCTCTGAGATTGAAAGCTGAAGCTTTTTTTTTAAGAACCCATTGTTCCAATACTAAATATGCATATTTTTCGCAAAATTTTAAAGAGAGCTTGGATAAAGTTATATATTTATATCGGATTGAAATGTCAGAGAGTTTTGAAGATGAGAACAATTTTTTTATTGCTATGTTAAAGGAGCCAACACGAAAACAAACAAACAAAAAAGCGAGAAGAAAACATTTATTTTACAACTAGATAACAATATTTTTTCACAAAATTTTTACACGGGCTGTAAAACCATTTATTTATCACCAATAAAGATTTCAAAGAGTTCGGACAAAAAGAACTTTTTATTTTAAAACTATGAAACGACCCTATGTAAACAATAAAATGAGTGCATCACTAAATAAATATTAATATTTTTTCGCCAATTTTTTCATTTTAAAATACAATTTCAGACAAAATTTTAAAGAGAGCTTGGATACAGTTATATTTATAACCGATTGAAATGTCAGAGAGTTTTGAAAATGAAGACTATTTTGTTATTGCTATGGATGGGTTATTGCGATGTTATTGCTAGCAGCCAACATGAAAACAAACAAACAAAAAAATATAAGAAAACATTTCTTTTACAACTAGATAACAATATTTTTTCCCAAAATTTTTACACGGGTTGTAAAACCGTTTATTTATTACCAATAAAGATTTCAAAGAGTTCAGACAAAAAGAACTTTTTATTTTAAAACTATGAAACGACCCTACGTAAACAAGAAAATGAGCACTTTTATCACTAAATATCAATATTTTTCCTTTTAAAATATGTCATACAAAATCTGATTAAAGATATAAAATAATAAAAAATTGATGTTTCTTTTTAAATTTATTATTATGGGCCCGGGCAACGCCAACTAGTATTAATATTTAAAATATACATTGATATGGCCCATTTATCACACAAATCTAAAAAAATAATCAATTTAAGCTTGAAATTTTGTCTGAAAAAAAAAAGGGGGGGGGGGGGGAATTTTCCTGCTAAGAAAAATTGAAAAGTCGTGAAATTTTGGCGATATGCATTTTCTGGTAAATTCTAGCAACCTTTTCCCTTTTGCTGGTGGTTCTGACAGAGAAGAGATATTTTTCGTCGAATATGAATAAAACAAAAGTTGTATGGTGATGTTATCTCTCAAGTGACCTTAGGGGGTCGTTCAAGTATACCCGTAAGCATATTTTCAGTAATTTTATACCCCGTCCTTCCCTTATCAGAAAAAATAAGCAAATAGTAACCCCCCTCCTTTTTTTTTTTTGCTTATGTATGATTTTGACATTTTGTACGTCAACACTGTTTGCCAGGAAAAAAAAATTACCATTAATTTACACTATTAATCTTACAAATTTATATAAATAGGCATATATAGGGGTTGTGGTATCAAAATAATGCAAAATGGTTTTAATATATTGTTGTTTATCGCATTGAACAAAAAAACTTAACAATAGGCCCTAACTTAATTAGTCCTCATAACTAAAATTTTTAACAGGAATCATAGAAATGTTACGTGTTTGAAGTTCCGAGCGGACTACAGAATACTCATTTCCCATCATGTATTTTTTCTTGTTGTTGCTGCGTTGTCTAATGCATTCATAAGAATTGTCATAATCCCCCCCCCCCCTCCTCTCTTCTCCCTGTCAGCAAAAATAATCAAACCCTGAACACCTCCTTACTGCTTACGTAATACTTGAATTGCCCCTTAGCGTTATTTTTAATTTTAAGAATTGTACACTTGAGCAGTCAAAGATGCTTGTTTATAATTTTAAATCATCAGATTATTTTGCTTTGATGGATTTGAATTGGAGCAGGTAGATGTTCAATATTATTGAAATATTTATTTTACGTGAATTTTATAAGTGAATACTGGATATCTAGCAATCAGTGCTTAATTTATGATGGAGCTCAGGTCTGGTACTTCTTTGTTTTCAGTGAATACTTAAATATAGCCAGAGCTTATAAATATTGTGCACCACAACTTACTAGGACATTCGTGTATGTTTTATATTGTTGGTTGATAAAAAAAATGCTTAGCGAGTAAGATTTTCTGAAATTTTTTTTATAAATATTTTTGCTATTTGTTCATTTATTAGATTTTACTTTATATATATGCATAGCTGCCAACTAATCCTTATCTGTGTTGCTACTAAATCTGGATAGTAATATTGACCTTATTTAATTGCAAAATTCTGCAATTAAACCATGTCAAGATTAGGCGAAGACTTCTGTTCGGAAGTACTGGTAACAAAAAAGTGGAATAGTTGACAGCTATTTATAGACTGAATTTTCTGTAAACCTCAAGCCGAGGACACTAATGTAGAAACATTTGCCTTTTACTTCCGGTAAGTTAACCCTTACTTTTGGCGTCTTTGCTTGGCGACGTTTGTTTGTTTACAAATTTGATGCTGTCAAATCTATGAAATACACACACTTAACATTCAAGGTTTCGCAAAAAATAGAGTATTTATTTATTTACATTATTATTTTATTCTGACTAAAATTTAACAATACAACAACCATAGTTGTATGGAAAAAAAAAATTATATATTTTAGACACATATATGTAAAGATGCATTCAAAAACTTGTAACATTATTTAGTGTGATACACAGTAAATATTTACTATTCTCCAATTATGTTTATTTTTAACTACATTCAAAAATATAAAAAAGGATTTTATTTATTTATTATTGAAATCAAATACTAAAATATTTTAAAACCTTTGTTAATAAGAAAACAAAATACTTCTTTATGTTTATTCTGTGAATAAATTTGCATAGGTTCTATTGTTTGTTATTTAGAGTGAAAAAACTATAAGACTAAGTGATTGACTGCCGCATATTTGATGTAATATCCCTAATTCTTGAAATTTTAATGTTTACGCTATAATTTGTTGTTGGTAGTAGAACGTTGGAATAGTTTCATGTAAATGAGTGATTTTTTTTTTCATTAGTCTAAATTATTTTTTATTGTGACAATATTGAAAATAAAATATTGATTCACAACCTCATATTATTTGTAATTGAAATCTTCAACAGTTATTTTGATTATTAATTTAAAATTTCCAATTGTACTTTATTTTTAAATTTTACAATTAAACAGTTTAAGATATTTTGAACGATGAGGAGAAAAAGTTTAATGTAAACAGTTAAGCTTAATATAATATAAATGCAAGTTTAACAGTTTAAGTTTATTAACATTGTTATTTTTATAACAATCTTTTTAAGCTTATTAAGTTTGGTAAAGATAATTAATTTAAAAAATCTGATTTTACTTTCAAGTGAAAAATCTAAAAGAAAGAAATAATATGTTATAAATAAAACAATACAAATAAATGACATATTAAGTTTACATTTAGGAACAAATTAAATATTGTTTACTCTTCTGTATAACTTTTAGTATTGATTTTTAAACAATTTAGATTAATCAAATACTAAGAGAAGCCTTCGTTATTATTTTTTTTATTGGGAACATACATCTGACTTGTGTGATTGATACAAATATCTGCCCCTTCATTATTAATCGTAATTACAAAATAAACAAAAACATATCGCCAATGTAGCACTTTCACGATCGCTAGAAAAGAGCGATAAACCACCATAAACATATCGCCAATGTAACACTTTCACGATCGCTAGAAAAGAGCGATAAACCACCATTTATGGCATCCATGCCACCGAAAATGACTAAATTATGCATTTATTTAAGCAATATTGCATAAAAATTCATATACCTGCCCTATTTTTTCACATTTTAAAGTATTTATGTATATACATTTTAAAAAACAATGATGTAAAACTATTTAAATTTAACGAACTATCATAACAAAAAATCGGAATCGTTGCCAAACGCAATGTTGGCTTTATGTCAGCCTAGCACATGAGATTAATCGTTAAATATTGTTGTTATTACCATTATTCGTATTCTATTAATTTCTTTTGAAATATAGACTTATCATTCACTTTATTTAAAATATGAATTTTTCATTTAAAATACACATATCACATATATTTAAAGTACATTTATTTAAAAGAAGAATAATAATAAATGAAATAATACAAAAAACCAAAATATTTTATTTCAACATCAAGCCATTGTTTCTAATCTAAGCAAGTGAAAAATAAACGGTGCTATAGCTGGAGGGGAAAAAAAGATATTGGCAAGATAATATAATATTGGCGCAGCTAACATAAAAGTACCTTTTTTTTGTGATCTATTTGAAAAATCAGTGATTGCTTCTGACAAAAATTGGGACCACTTCACAAAATTATTCTTAATAAAAGAAGTACCTTCACAAAATTATTTTTTTTATAAAAGTGAACACTTTACATTAAAAAAAGAAAAAAAAAATGTTGGGATTTAAAATGTGTAATTTGCAAACAAAAGCTCGCCAAAAAGTTAAACTTAACATATATATATATATATATATATATATATATATCAGTTTGAATTTAAGAGTAACTGGATTTGACTTTTTGTTACATCATTTTATTTTTCGCAAAACATAATTAAAAAAAAAATACCCATGAGAGAGATGGGAAAAAAAAAATCTGCATCAAACTTTGATGTGAAATCAATCATACAGTAAAATTTACAATTTTAAATACATTTAATTTGCATTTTACTGTGAAGACTTTTTTTTTTGTGGGGAGGGGTTGGGGGTGTCACAAAAAGTAGATGTAACTACATTCTATAATTCTACATTGTAGTGATTATATGATAAAACTAGCTGCCAGTGTGATCAACTGATACATGCTATTAGCATGTACCTTGGAGAAGCCTCATGTATAATGACAATCCTGAAAGGTGTTTTTAAATAAATGATAAATATTACTATTTGTTTCAAAAGCATAACTGCACTGGCACAAAAATGATATATGCATGTACAAATAAATTGTATATAGCACTGAAGTAAATATCAAAAACATATTTAGACTTTTAATTTAACTTGTGAAAAGCAGAAATATAATTTTAGATATACAAGTCATATGCAATAAAAATTATTCTCAGATAAAATGAGCTTTCGCTGTATTCTGAGTGACTTCGAAATCTTATGATTTACGATCGTCATTATTAAAAAAATATAATGTTTTATTTTTTGAAACCACAAAAAAATTAATAGTTATCATTGATTTATTAACGGAAGATTAATATTTTTGTGTGGCATTATTTAAGACCCTTTAATAGCGAAAACTAGCCAAAACTTTGGATTATTTCCACGCAAAACATTTGTTATTAACAAGACAAGGACAACAAATAATTATTTGTGTATGTTTATAATCATTCACAGCTGATATCGATCCGTAAATATGACGCTTGCGCAGTAAAAGCTTGTTCATGATTGGTTAGCACTAGTGCTTCCCTGTAACCAGTGAAAACGCTCTTAGGTTAAGGTCTTGGGTCGCTGGGATTTTTCGGTAGTTGGGTCGATCATTGAAAATGCAGCTTTAGACGTGATGTTACTGGCAACCGACACCCAACGTACAATGTTAAGCTCACGAGTTTTCGCTGAATGAGCGCTCTCAGTTACAACACTGATCATAGCAAAATTCCCGTTTGGACACATAAATGATTTGCCCTCGTATGACCGTTTTTTAGATATAAAGTCTCAAAGTTTGCTAATTTATTTGTTTAATTTAGGGTGATTCTGTTTTAGAAATTTTAATAATCATATTAATATAAAAAAGAAATCATATTTAGATATAATATAAAAATAAAATAAGTCGGCAAAAACTGCTATTGATTTGGTACTGAACCAAAAAATGATTGAAATATAGAAAATCGTGGTACCAAGAATATTTCATGAACTAAAATCTACTGCAATGATTACAATAGTGAAAAACAAAATTTCAAGGGCGTTTCAAATGAAAGTGGCCGGGTTTGCACTATCCCAGACTTGTACCAAGCATAGTGAATCATGTCGGAGTATTGCAGCGCACTAAACTAGAAATGGATAAGTGTTTGATGATGCTGTGACGTTGAAAAATATCGACTTCTTCCATCCTATTAAATAAATACATTTTCACATTTAAAAAACTTTATTTCTCGATAACTGGGAGACGAGGACAAATTATTTATGCATCAGAAAATACGTTCCACTATATTCTTTCGATTGCTGCTTCTTTAGAGTTTCTTCATTTATTATATTAACGGCGTGGTTCCCTGGTGAATACACTTTAATGCACAGGTTTGAAGCTTTCAAAAAACTTTATCGTGTCAGAAAAATTAAAAAAGTATTTCTTTAAATGTAACTAAACATATCCAATTACTTACACGCTACACAACATAAAAAATTCAAGCGAATAAGTCTGTGACAGACGGATTCGGCTCTGCAATTCCCAATACCATTACAAGCGTAATTCATGCCGTTGTGTTCGCAAGAGGTTACATTAAAGTCCTGTTTTTGCAAAGCATTTTTCTCAAAACTGGATATATAATAAAGTGAAGACACTCGCGTGTAAAGCTACGTTTATTTGTATGCAAAGCAAGTCTGTATCATAGACTAACATACAATATAGAACAGTTACAGCAAAATCAGTAATGACAGCAATGCTAGCGTCACTAGTGACAAGGGGCAAAACTAACAAGCTTCCGAAATTTAGCTATGTATAAGAAATCTGTCTATGTTTTATGTTTTTAATATTTATTCTTTTTTATTCGAGGGGAACGATTCCCTTCAAATTGACCATGGGTGCGTTGTTTACGATTATTTTTAAACAACTTCATGTTTATTCTTTTTTTCATTATTCTTAAAACAATAGCTCTTAAACTTTTTAGTATGTCTAACCATATTAAAGTATATCAAGCAGAATCTTGTCTGCATACAAATTTGAGTTCAAAGCTTTCGTTTTTCGTTTTATCTACCAAGTTAAAAACGTAAACATGTGACATTTAAAAAAAGAAAAATTATAACACAATAGACATTCAAAAGCAGAAACATTCCATGTTTGAGAAGTTTCTTTCCCATTTTCACTACAGGTCCTGCGATCGTCATCGCGGTACCATTACGCTCTATGATAGTGTCCTATCTGGTAATGTCTAAAAGAGTCGTAAATCTTAATTCTTCTTTAAAGGTTTTGTAATCATCAACAAAAGAAAGGAGAGTCTCAATAAAAGAAAGAGGCGTTGACCATCCTTTCAGCGAAGTCCCTTGCTGACGTCTGAACTTTAGACATACTAGAGAAATTGTAAAACAGCAAATTACCACAACAGATGTTCTGATCAGGAGTAAAGCAGTCTGTTCAGACCTTAAGAAGATGCCGCAAAGGCACGCCAGTGGAGTTGTAGTGGGAGTGATAGTACATAAATTGTTCGGTAGTGGGCGAGGCGTTCGGCAATTAGCTTTTGGTTCTGTTTTCACGCTTTGAAATGTAGTCGCTGAAATTTTCGTTTATGTTGCGGCATTATGACCAGTGTGCGAAAAAAACGAACAGTTCAAACTCAAGTTCAATTTTTCAAAAATGAGCCAAGTTCACGTTCAAACTCAAAATTTTTCAAACGAACTCGCTCAGCTCAAACTCAATTATAAAAATGAACGAAGTTCATAAAAAACTCGTTTTTTTTTTTAATGAATTTGATTTTTATCGTCCAAATTTACAAAATTTTGTGAATTAAACTTTTGATAATTCGATGCAAGGGTCTTCATGGGCCCGGCCCAATTTTCCTTCCCGACACTCGGTCCGAGTTTGGCTTGGGGATTACTTTTCTAGAGGTTCGGACCCAGGTGGGCCTAGACTAGATTTATTTTCCGGCCCACGTCGGGGCTGGACTGCATTTTTCTTGAGATCTGAACAGGCAGAAATTGTCAGCCCCAGCTCATATAAAAATCATTTGACCGGCACGGCTCAGGCTTGTCCAGTAAAAATATCAGTAAAATTTGACCCGACCCAATTTTTTTTTCAAAAAATGCACGGATTTTTAAATCGCTATTATTCCTGAATTAATACATATATATAGATGGCAGCTCTAATCAATTTATTTCCTACTAGCATTTTTTTTTTCAAAGCAATGTTTGTATAGATATAGCAGCCATTTTGAGTTAATGATGACTGGCTGCTCGTCAAGTACTTATAATCTTGTTCAATCAAGGGCGGATCTAGAGAGTCTTCAAGGGGGGGGGATATCAGAAATTTGGAGGTTAATATCTGACCCACAGTCTTGGTCGGGCCGGGTCTAATTTGTTTTAATTTCGGGTCAGATTTACTTCTACTTTTGGCTACGGGTCGGGTTTGGGGCGGGTTGACTTCTACGTTTACTGCGGGTCGGGTTTGGGTTGGGTTAACTTGTCTTTTGATACGAGATGGGTTTGGATTGGGTTAATTTTTACTTTTTTTCTGCAGGCCGGGTTTACTTCTACATTTTTCCTACGGGTCGTGTTTTTTCACTCTTGCGTAACGTGTTCGGGTTGACCCTGTTTTTTAAAAGAATGTCTAAAATATTTTTTCTGATAAAATCTATATGCAGTAAAAATTTCCTAATGGACAGTCTCGGGATGGGCTCGGGGTTTAGCTTTAATTACCGGGCTTTTATAATCTTAGCTTTTATACTTTTTTCTTTTTATACCAATCAGGGCTCGGTCCGAGATTTTAGCTTTACTCGTATATCGATCTGGGCCAGTATTTTGTTTTTTACGGGCCGGACCTGGCCAGCATTTTGTTCCGGGCCGGACTTGGACTATACTTTTAACTTTTATACCGTGCCGGGCCGGACTTGGACCATACTTTTAACTTTTATACCGTGCCGGGCCGGACTTGACCATACTTTTAACTTTTATACCATGCTGGGCCAATAATCTGTTTTCACGGGCTGGGCCGGGCTCGGGCCGAATTTTCAGATTTTATACCGTGCCGGGTCGGGCCAATCACTTGTTTTACACGGTCCGGGCTGGGCTCGGGCTGAACTTTTAACTTTTACACCGAGCCGAACTCGGGCAAAATTTTAACTTTTATACCGGGCCAAACTCGGGCAAAAATTTTAACTTTTATACCGGGCCAATAATTTTTTGTACGAATCGGGACGGGCCCGGACCTGGAAATTCCGGCCCATGCAGATCTCTGGGATGTACACCGAAAGAGATCCCGAAAAACATGTTTTTACAAAATGTCTGTCTGTCCTTGTGTATGTCCCCTTTGTATCATCGAAAGTGTATGAAATTGTGCATAGAATTAAACCAAATTTCATTGATAGGTTTTTGACTATGGCTAGCAGGTCGTACTTAAATTTGGAGATATTCCACCAGAAGGGGCCGCTGAGCGATTTATGTGCAATATTTCGTAGTTTAACATCGGCTGTTCATGCAGGGAAGGTAACACGGCGCTTCGCAAGCAGCTGATGTAAAATGGAATTCTGTGAAAGTGAATTTTGAAGTATTAACATGGATGAGATAGAAGAAAGCTTTGGGATTGGCACACCCGATTACTTAAAAGTATCTCTCTTTGATTTATTAAACCAAACTAAATTTCTAAAAATTATGCTAAAAAAATGTACAACATCACTACAATTTTTACGAAAACAAATTAATACTAGTATGTTGTGGCTATCACAAAACTTTCTTCTACATAAATCAAATTGTCTGCAATAAAAATTAAATGACAATCTATTCGTTCTTGAGATACAGCAAACGCGGAAATCGTGAAAAACAGATCATAGTGGCTACATCTGTTGGGCGGTATACACCCAATTCTAATAAAGATCTATATATGCCAAGGTCAAACATAATCTAAAGTTTAATGAAATACCGTGTGTAAATTCTTAAGATATAGATATTGCGAAAAATACACCATAGCAGTATCACCTGTTGAGTAATTTAAACCAAAACATCATCTGCACCAATTTATGTCAAGGTCTAACTAAATACGAATTTTCATTAAATTCCGCGCATTAGTTCTTGAGATAGAGCGCCCACAAAATTTGTATTACTTGCTTGATTGTAACACTGCTTGACAATTGCTAAGGAACAACTCGTTTTTTCAACGAAAATTTTCAAAGGAGACATTTCTTTATTTTATTTTTGTTATCCCGCTTTCCCATGTGGTGCCATCTGTACCATTTTGCATGATAAATATAGCACTCTACCTCTATTACATATGTTCTTAGTTTCATTTCTTCAATCATTGCCTGCGATTATTTATTTCACAAAATGTTTCTGTTCCTTAGCAATTGTCAAGCAGTGTCTATAGACAGACAGACAGACATTTTCTAAGAACAGTCAATTCTGTTCAGGACCTCCTAAAATGTAGAAATACGTCGAAAATTTTTACCAATCCAATACTTTGTTCTTGAAAGCCTAAGTGAGGCCATTCGGTCCGGAGGAGCCGGACCGTTGAACGTTAATGCCTCACCCGGGAAGAAATATTTTGTTCGAAAAAAAAAAATCCTTGACGGCTCGGCCTATAGGCACAGGCAGATTTCGAAGACTCAGATCGTGGGGCGCCTGTATTTTGGGAATTCCGGAAGAAATGACCTTTTTGCCATATTGCGGCAGTTGGGACCGACTACTTCGAAATCACCTGTGTCTGTAGGCGGAGCCGGCTAGGATTTTTTTGTTTTAATTTTGTTTTGCTGTAAGGGTTGGTCCTATAAAAAACTTGTCAATATAAAAGTTGTAGATAATATTAAGTGGATTTATAACAAATTTAAGAGGATTTGATATCTTGTGAATTGACAAAGTTAAGAATTTTTTTCTTCTTAAACACACCTATTCCTCCCCCCCCCCTCTTGAGGCCATTTTTAATGATATCAAAAATCTGTCCAACATAAATTTTCGGCCCTTTTCCTAGAAGTAATAATAACTTTAAACGGATTCTATATGTATCATATTTAAGAAGTTATGTGTTTTTTTCTGTTTTCACGAAAAGCCCCCCCCTCCCCCCATTTCCCCAACCTTGGTTCAATTTTGCCCATTAACGAACTTGACCAAATCGAGATTTTATGCCCCTTGATTTTATATATCAGTTTGGATGAGATTTGTGCAGAATTATTGAAGTTATCGTGTCCATAAAAAAGTGATATAGATAGATAAAGTTTTGAACTGGGTGTGGTTTTGGGTTCTGGGAGTCATGATCGGCGTAGATCTGGAAATCTATCTAAAATGCCACCCGAACATAGGCTCGGAGGAAAGAATTTAGAGGTATGTACGAGCGAATAATGGTTTTCATATGGGTTGAGTCAGACACGGGCCGAATTGTTAGCTTTTATACTGGGTCGGGCCCGAGTCAGGAAATTTCGGCTCGTGCAGATCTCTAGAAAGAATGAATTCCTTGCCAAACTCGTCCTGGAAAAAAGAAGTCTATACCGGCCCGGCTCGAGTCTACAGAAAAGGAATACTCGGCCAGAAAAGAGTGGAGAACAGGCAAGGTCCGAGTTTCGTGAATGAAAACTGGCTCGAGATTTTTCTTTGGGCCCCTTTCCCGCACAGACCTCTGATGTCGGTTTGCAGACCTTTTATTAAAGCAAGGGGGGTGGGGGTGCGATACGCCATTGCTGGCAACCGGACCGAATTTTCTGCTTTTATGCCTGGCTCAGGCCTGAAAATTTCGGCCCGTGCAGACCTCTTAGAAAGAATGAAATCTAATCCAGGCACGACCCGAAGTCTGGTCGGCCCCATTCTCCAGAAAACGCGAGGCCCGCTCCAGGCCCGAGACTCCAGAAAAAGAAGGCCCGGTCCCGGCCCGACCCGCGGGTCGGGCCGGGACCGCCGGAAGCCTTTTCCAATGGAGGCCTCTAATGTCGGTTTATCGACTCTTTTTCGGCTCAAGGGGGGGGCGATCGCCCCATCGCCCCCCCCCTTAGATCCGCCATTGTGTTCAATCTACAGTAACATTAGTCTTTTTTAGTGAGTCTTGCACATTATTTCATGATCTAATTTCTTTTTAAGTTGTATAATTGTTTATCTATCTTATTTCTATTTAAGTTGCATATTTATTTATTTATTTATTTTGTTATTTGAACTCGTGTAGGTTATTAATTGTCTTGTTTCATATATATATATATATATATTGTTAGGGGCTTAATATTGCCGATTTTAGGCACAATGCTGACAATATTTGATGAAATAACATATATTTACTATGAATATTCTTATAAAGCCCTTCTGTAGATTCTATAAGATATTCATAGTTTTCCATTGTTTATCCTATCAAGTATAATTCCTGCAGTGACCATTCCATTGCTTTTTATAATGTCTTATCCTTTGTTTTTCACATGTGTTTTCATTTTTAAATTGTATATATATATATATAAATTCTTTTTTTTTTACACATTTTTACTTCTTAAATCCTTAAAAACTTTGTGGCGAAACAATTTTCACGAAATTCATATTGGTTAAATGTTATCTGCCTTTTGGTGCGTGAACAGGCTCATTTTTAGCGCATTGTATCATTGTGTGCGGCGCGCAGTTAAAGACTCGACAGCTTTCAAAACTATTTATTTTGTACCAATTCATAAAATAACTTCAATGTTACTAATTCACTGTTATCTATATTTAAAAACGTTCTAAATCTGTAAGACTCTTTTTGTAGAAACTGTTTTATAAATCGATACCAAGTAGATATCGAGATTGGATCCATCAGTTTGGTTGGAATTTTCATGCTTTTCCAGTATATACTATTTTATAGTCTCACACGAACTATTCAATATTCGAATTGTAAATATTTTTTTGCGCAATTTAAATCCTAAAATTTTTGTCTAAAATCCACAATTTAAAATTTGAACGGCCGCCATTTTTTTTTCAGTATAAAAAAATTGATAAACCCATCCGAGGACTATAAAATATCGTAATTTTTAAGGTTTTTTTTTTTTTTTTGGCAGATAAGCAAAAGCAAATTCCAAGATTCATCTTGTACCGCGCGCGGAACGCTTTACTTTTTTGAACATGCCGGTACCAAAGACCTCCAGAGGTCCATTTTTCCACTAATTTCCAAATGAAACATAAAACTTCAAGATATACTCTTTCATTTGCAAAAAAAAAAAAAAAAAAAAAAAAAAAAAATCCATAATTGCATTAAAAAAAAGTTGAACATTTTTAGGCAATTTTATAAAAATTGTTATAACATGCCTTAAGAAGTCAACCGCCTCTATAAGAAGGGAAATGCGATAGGATTTTTTTCCTGGGAAAAAAATTTCATCACAATCATGAAAGCATATAGTACTGATGGTATAAGCTATAAAGGAGAGCCTAAAAATAGCATAAAAAAATTCTGTAAATATTTTAATATGAAGATTCTTTGTAATATAATAATAGTAATAATAATAGATTAAAAAAATGATAAAAACATGTCTAATACCTAAAACTGTGATACGTATGTATGCAAGATTTCTTTTGATGAAAAAATGTTTCCGTTTATCAAAAATAATAACAACTGGAAAATTAGATGTGTTGACTTTGGACAGCATAAAATATTTTGACTTTGTAAAAAAAAAAAAAAAATAAAAAAAAAAAAAATAAGTGTGTGTATGGGGGGGGGGGGTGGGGGGGCGAGTAAGAAAGAAAAGGAATGAAAAAAGAAAAGAATCGCCTAAATTCATTTCTACGTTTAGAAAATATATACAATATTAATTTTAAGCACAAAAACATATCCCATTTAATGTAAGTTTGAAAAGAAAATACAAAATTTGCATATTGATCTTTTTTCATTGTGATACCTTTATAATCATACTTTGCAGTTTTCACAATAAAAATACAAATTTTTACTGATGTCATTTTCAAGGATGCAAATGCAAACATTTGTCTTTTGGAAATTTAATCCTTATTTTTTGGAGCAGGTTTTTAAAAAATATGTGTTCAAATGTATAAAATAGTATTTTGATTTTATCAATTAGAATTTACGCTTTGTTTTAAAAAATATAAAAATTTTATCGAGAAATTATGTAATTTAAGGCGAATACTCAACACATCATATATTCATATTAAAAATTCGTCTCTTTTTAATTTCATAGAGAAAATGAAATGCATCAAAGAAACAATAGTCCTTATTATCTCCCCCCCCCCTTCTTAAAAATAGAATAAAACTGTCACCACCATTTTAATTTACTAAACAATGTCATTGATAAAGATTCGGAACTCACTAGTATTGTTGGAAATAATAATAATAATAATTATTATTATTATTATTATTACTTATAAGAAATATATAATAGTTTTAATTGATGTTTGTTTAGAATCGCAATTCATCCTAGTCCCTCTTATACTCAGAGAAGATTTCCATGATTAATAAATTTCAGCTGCTTTGAAAAATAAAAAAATAAAATAGTTTAAATCTTTTAAATTTATTGTGAAATACTGGAGATTGTACTCATTAAATAAAGTTTGATATTTTTTTGGAGGAAACTATTTAAAGTATCGTAAGCCAGCAAGCAATACATATCTTTATAATTATTAAATGTGCATCATATCTCATATCCTATACGAAATGCATGTTTTTTAAAATTTTGAAATCAAGTTTAAAGATCAATCAAAGAAAACAAAATTGGAAATTCATTTAATAATACTTTATGTTTTATCAATATATGCATTCACGTCAAATATACAACTGTACTATAGAGTATATTTTAAGTATGTATTTCTCTGAGACACTTCATGTTATTTCTATTTCAATATACTGGTTTCAGATTTTGTTAATTTATATTAGCTAAAATTTATCTAATAATAAATTTAATTTTAGAAATCGTAGCTGTTTTTATTTGAATGAATGATGTATTCCAATAAAATAAACTATTACTTTTTATGAGTTTCTTTAGAGTAGCTATTTTTATTTTAATGAATGGTGTTCTAATATAAAAAAATAGTTTTTACGAGATTTTTTTTATGTTTTGTGTGTAATATTTTAAAATCTCATTTTTGTTTCCTCCTAGATTATCAAAAATATTAATTTTTTTAAATGAATTTCAGTAAAATATATTAAAAATAACTTGTAATCTTTAGCTTCTTCAATGCATTTATATGAAGACACTGACATTCATCGCGTAGCACCTCACGCATATCAATTTTAACTACCAACCTACACTTTCATATAACAAAAAAAATTATATAATTTTTTTAAAGACATTTCTGATAGATTTGGGATTTTTATCCGTTCGATTACGACATGTTGGCACAATACAAATATTCAGATGTTTGAAATATATATTTGACTTTCACAGAAATTAACAGAGAAATCCGGAAAACTCTTTGTTAATGAATAATGCAAGAGTATTTGAAAAAAGCTATTAAAAATCACTAGCAACCAGTTCCTGCAATACGCGCTACGTGGGGTCAAATGGATTGACTCAAAAGCAACCTTGAAAATGGATAAAAGGGAAAACAAACAGTCGCTCCGAGTCAAAAACGTTTTCTTATCAGAGTATGGGAAAAAACATCACACATCTAAGGATTTTGTTTGAAGCATGATAAGTGAAAAGCTTTTAAAATGGATATAATAAGAAATTCACCAATTACTTAAAGCCTGTGCAACAAAACACAAAACAAACATGACTGGCGCCTCGCCTTGTAATAGTACTGTACGTAACGAATCGACACGTTGTTGCTTATATAATTTAACCGAACATGTACACAGTGGCGCAGCCAGAATTCGGTTCTAGGGGGGGGGGGGGGGTTGAGTTTATAATAAAGATTTTCGCCGGTTATATGAATCATCGGTTAATGGAATCAGTCTTTTAAATGAATGAAATCATAATGCTTTTCTCCGCAATTACGTTGGTTATGATTCATTTAAACAGCATTTACAAACTATAATAGATATACTATAATACAAACTATATATTATACAAGTTACAATATACAATATTATATCTTATATTAAATATATAAGATATACTATAATACAAACTATAATAGAGTTACAAACTATAAAATGCACCAATGAAATAACACAAAACTAGGTTAGATTTATAAAGTGTTTAAAAATGATGAGGGGTAAACTTAAAGATGGAAGAGCACAGTACAGCAAATAATTTTTACGTAGAAAATAACAGTGTTGGAATCCATTTGTTCAATCAACAAGAACGAAAAATCAGGCGGAGGGTGGGGGGGGGGGGGTATGAAGACGGTTATAAAATTTATAAAATTCAACTATGTCCATCATAATAACAAGAACGAAAATTCATGCGTCAAGCATAGATTATGTAACACTTTCCAACGCTTCGAAAATAATTTTACAAATCATTACCATTTAATAAGCTGAAACATAACATCTAAGTAAACAATTTGGAAAACGCATAACATATTTAAAAACGTAATTTCAGGAATTTCCAACATATATTTCCAACATATACAATATTCGGAAAATTATCCGAATACTTTTATTCAGCCCTGTATATGATCTATAGATTTGTATATGTTACTATACATAGGATGTTAAATTTTAGTTTAGTTAGGAAACGCGTAACACAGTTTAAAATTCTCCATCTGGAGTTTCTGTCAATAAACGGAAATGTGTTCGCGAACTTTTGTGCTGCCCTATATATGATCTACAGAATTTATACACCCCAAGTAATAGACAAAAAGTGAGTGATTATTCATCTTAGTGATATATATAAATTCCAATGTGTTTAAAATAGTGAAACATTATTTAATTAAACCGCAAACGATTTTTCTCCATAGACGTAATGTAACGGAATTCTTTTGACTGTCCCTGTAAAGTAACTATAAGTGCTATGCACATCCTATTCCATATTAAGCTTCTTGTAATGCACCTTAGTGATATATATCAATTACAATGTGTTTGAAATTATGTAACATCATTAAAATAAACCGCAAATGATTTTTCCCTATAGACCGTAATGTAACGGAATTCTTTTGAGTGTCCCTGTAAAAAAACTATAAGTGCTACACACTTCAGTTGAAATAGCGAACATGCTATAGATAAGGACAATAACATATAACAATTACAGGGCAATCCGAGCATATTTACGGGAGTTAGAGCACGGCCAGACGGCCATACGACCAGACAAACCGAAGTCATAAACTTTTCAACTAGGTTGGAAAGTGTTAAAAATACACAAGGTTTCATTGCAAAGAATCACGAATTCTTATTCCTAACTTTAATAATAATGAAGCAATTTTAACAAAATTTTCAATAGACTTACTTACCTTGCTTTTTGCCAAATGTAACAAGTCATTTAGAACTTTTAGAGCTAGAGTCTTGAAATTTTATATGGATGTTACTTAAAAGACGTAAATTCTCCCCAGAATTTATTTTTTCATTACGAAATTTAAAAGAATGCAAGAGTAAGAATCATTCTAAAATTGCGATTTATGTGACACAATTGGTATGAAAATATGGAATTTGGCATGATGATTACTTTTATGTAGTAATTGCTTATAACATTTTTAAAAACATTTAAAAATTTAAAAGGACGAAATGAGCTGAAAACTTTCTAAAAGCGTTCTAAATTATGATTTAGTTGAAACTGTTAGTGTTAGAAACTTGAAATTTAGTATAGAGATTACTTTTAAGATGGAAATGCTTATTGTCATAAAGAATTTATTATAAATGGGAAATTTAAAGGTGTGAAACAGCTGAAAGCATTCTAAATTATGATTTATTTAGAACCTCACGTCATATCGGGCCTTTCGAAGACGATCTTTTTTCTATTCTAAAAGTAACTAAACGTCTGTATTTCGACTAAATCCATTAAAAGCATCTTGGAAGATCAAAATTACAGCGCCTACAAAAATTTGGAAACGCTCTGATGAATAAAAGTATTTAAAAAAATCTCAGAATTTTTCGATGACAATGCAAAAATAAATTTGGGTATTTTGGCGTGGGTTTGCTCAGCGTCGGCTCATGTTTTCAGTATTAAATGTGACTAAGTCTGTGACTTAGTCTTTTTTGACGTAACTCTGTGTTTCTGTGACTCTGTTCTCTTCGACTTTAGTCAAATACAGACTTTTTTCAAGAAATTTTAAAGAGGGGTGAAATACAGTTATATTGACAATCGAATAAAATTTCAGAGAGTTCGGACAATAACTTTTTTGTGTTGTTATTTTAAAGGACACGTCGCAAAAAAAAAAAAAAAAAAAGACGCGAGAAAAAAGCATTTCTTTTACAGCTAGATATCAATATTTTTCCACGGTCTCTAAAACCATTATATTTATAACCATGGCTTTACAAATTTGATAAAATCTGGTAGCCAGTAAAAAATATAAACGGCTCCCTCCGAAGTCACTAATTTTCAAAAGCACAAAAGTTTTTTATCAATTAATTGAGAAAAATAATAAGCCTATTGTCGGATTATTAGTTACATAGTTTAGAATAGTTACATCATTTAAAAAGATGGTATAAACAAAGTTTTCTAATGAAATTTATCAAAATTATTTATCTATGAAAAAAAATGTAAAGGCTGCATTAACCGGTATGTTCTCGGAAATGCTGATTGCCGAAGGTTTCAAATGTCTGGATAAGTGAGTGCTGCAAAATCTATATCTGATGAGGGGGGCATGGATGAAACAGTGAAGCAGGAAAACAATTTCTGCCTGTTTTAGTGTCGAAGTCAGTCAAATAATTATTTTTTATTAATTTAAAATTTGCATTTGTTAAACTTATTTTTACCTAATTAAAAATGCCGAAAATGAGAAAAAATGCCATTTATGGTCATTTCTTAGGTCAATTTTTGTACAAAAAATTATAATAATAATAAAAAAAAATCAGGTTAAATAACTTGGTGGCTAGATAGAAAAACTAGGTCGCCAGTGGCAACTTGGCGACTGCATTTGTCAAGACCTGTTTATAACTGATGAAAAATTTATAGAATTCAGACAACTGGGATTATTTTTTTTAAACTATGAAACGAGAGACCCTTACGAGGAAAAGAAACAAACAAAACACCCAACCAAACAAGAAGGTGTCTTTAAAAAATGCTTTTCTGTCTAATAATCAATATTTTTTTGTGAAAATTTCATTTAAAAATATAAAATTGATATAAGATAGATAATCATACAAATTTGAGGTAATTATCATGAGCCCAGGCACCGCCGCCGGACGGGTCAGCTAGTATAATTTTAATGACATGCAGATAGCATTCGTTAAAATACAATAAGTGCAAATCAATGCATAACTAATTTATTGCTGATCAATTTAAATTAATGCATGGTTAGCGTAAAATTGTGTGTAATTATAGATAGTATTTTTCTAAAAAAATGCATTTAGCGCACATTTAACGCCTTTTTTTTTTTCAAAATCCATACTCACAGGCAGGGCTTAAATTCTAGGAAAAAAGAGTACCGGGGCTCTAATTTTCAGCAGTAACAAAAACCATCAACCCAAACCCCCTTTCATTAGAAGGAGGTATGCATTATGCTTGTTATCCCACCCGCATATTTATATTTCATACATTATTTGTAAAATTCAAAGCAATTTTGTCTTTTGTAAAAAAATAATAATGCATTTTGACTTTTAATAATGAAATTTAATAAATGAGTAGAGCAGAAAATAAGCAAAAAAAAAAAAAAAAGTGCCCAGAAATAGAGAAAAAAAAAAAATAATGACAGAAGAAAATTTGTTAGGGAGAAACACATTCTATTTTTTTTTTTTTAACGCAAACCACGAAACCACATTACCATATCAGCATCTTTATAACAACAGAAAACTAGCTGTCCGAACTTAACATCTGCAGGAATTTTAGCATGCAGATGTATTGAGAAATAGACATTGCATTTTATCTTTCTTTATTTATTCTGTGATCCAAAACGTATGCATTAGGAAGCACGCAGATGCCAAACTGAAAATGATTTCATTTCTGGTATTAAAACCGCAAGCACATACGAAAGAAATTTAGACATGTACATTAATTCAAAAAGAATCACTTCAAGCTGCGATAAAAGATTCTGCCAAGGCGTAAAGGAAAAAAAAAAAACTTAATTTTAACTTTAGTAATCGTGTTGATTCATATAAGCGGCAA
Source organism: Maratus michaelseni (assembly GCA_963931845.1). NCBI lineage: Eukaryota > Metazoa > Arthropoda > Arachnida > Araneae > Salticidae > Maratus > Maratus michaelseni. Next base: position 32,517,294 of record OZ007599.1, read on the forward strand.
TTATAGTAATTTTTTTAGCTCTGGGGGGGGGGGGGTTTAACCCCCACCCCCCCCCCCCTTGGCTGCGCCACTGCATGTACATGACTTTTTGTCCTGCACAGTGTGGAGTTTTCCTTTATATGCTTTCTTTTCTCTATTCTTTTCTTATACTAGTCTGTCTGGGACCTGCGAAGAAGATATTATCTGTTCCACAAATTCTCCTATTTCTTCAAAAGAGACCTTTTTATTCCCATGGGGATGTTTATGTGGTCTGGGAGAATCTTCGATCCTAATTATAAGTGTTTGCGGTTATTCGGCTTTTATATTTTCATTATATTAAAACTTAACTAGCCTCTGTAAAAAAGAGAAGAAGGGGGGGGGGGGTTGATGTACCCGGAAAAATTATGTCATGTTGTTCATTCACACAAAATTTCAGCGTGCTGTGACAATTTGATCGCGAATTATCAAAGTTTAAAATTAGCGTATTTTCATACGAAAGAAAATATGATTGCAATGAAGAAGTTAAAAAATATATACATTTTTGAGATTTCCAAAAATTATATCTTTTTTTTTTAATTTAATTTATACAAAATAAAAAAAATTGCATACTTTGCCGCATGCTTTCTACACATTTTTTTAAAGAAAAAAAAGGGAATATTTTTTATTAAGTACGTTTGATTTAAGTACGTTTTGATTTAATTTTTTAAACATGAAAGATAATAATTAAGATTTAATTTAATTGTTTTACTTTCTCATTCGAAAAAGATACAGTTACCGTAAATTGAATTTCATTTACATCTGATTAGAATCCTGCATCGAGTCGAGCTACCCGCACCCGACCCGACCAGCGGCTCGGGTCGGGCTGGCGTTATATATTTTCGTTGCTAGTCTGGTTTGGGTTAAGTTCACTTCTACTTTTTTACTGCAGGTCGGGTTGACTATCCCTTTTCGGGTTCGGATTAGATTTTGACTCTTGTGATTCGCGTTCGTGTGACCAGATTTTTCAAAAGAATATCCAAAATATTTTTTCATTATAAAAATCTATATACAATAAGATCTTCATAATGGATACTCCGGAAAGTACACATCTAGTCAGCGAACACTTTTGTAATTCCTAATACTTGTATATTTATATGCTTATATCATTGAATATGGGCACCTCCCAATCTACACACATGCAACATGTGTATGTGTACATAAACTATCACAAGTATCATACATGTGTTTTTGTGTGTATCAAAAATTAAATGTTAGCAATATTTTTATATTCCAAGAGAAGAAAAAACGTTCTTAACTGTACCGTAAAGAAAGAATAATCTATATTCACATTTTTTATAAATTTTATTTCTCATGCAGTAATTTGAATATATGCTCATTCATACTCAAAAACATATTTGTTTTCATCTGAAACATAGTTGAGCTCAAACTTTTTGTGAAAATGCAAACATCCCGAATTCCAAAAGATCTAATTATGACTCTCAAGAATTATTCTAGGCTACCCAACCCCCAAAAAGAATATTACAATCATTAAAACCTGAAAACAGAAATTTATGCGCAACCTGACCCGATGGAAGACTCCATTCAATGATCCCGGTGTCTCTACTATTCAGAGGTTTTACTATATTTGAATATTAAAAAAATAATTTTATGAATATCTGAATATTAAACACTTGCCTTTTTTTCTATAAAAACATAAAATTGGTAGTAGAGATGTAAATGTAGGTCACTTTTCACAATTGAATTAAAACAGAATTTCCTTTCCTTTAATTTCGGGTTCGGGGGTTGCGGATCGAACTTATTCTTGTTGCGGGTTCGGGTCGGATTGCGGGTTGATTTCAAATAGAATTTTCGGGTTCGGGTCGAGCTCACGGTCTCGACCCGCGCAGGGCTTTATCTCTGACCGGGCTAGGGTTGAGATTTTAACCTTTTTCCTGGCCGGGCCAGTCTCGGGCGAAACTTTTAGCTGTTATGCCGGGCCGGATCATGCCAATAATTTTATCTTTACGTGCCAGGCTCGGGCCGAAATTCTAACTTTTATACCGGGTTGGGCCAATATTTTTTTGTACGGTCCAGGCCGGGCACGGGCCGAACATTTAATTTTTATACCGGGCCGGGCCGAATTTTTCTTTTATGCATCGGGCCTTGAATTTTCGGCCCGTGCAGACCTCTATACCTTAGACTCCATTGTACAGAGACCTCCGTTCCAAAATACTGTTTCTATGACATTTCTTTCTATATATATCTTATTGCAAAATGTATTGATTTTTTACTGGATCTCTATTTGTATGTAAATATCTGAATTATTATTAATACCATTAATCTATTTATCCATTTAAACGGCTTGGAGACTTAAAAATCTGAAAAATTCTATATCGAAAAACCTTCTAAGACGGAAACCCATAGGGGAGAAAAAAATCGTTATGGTTTAGTTCCTTTTTTACCATGTCTGTCGTCTCTTGCAAAGTATTATTTATTTTCAAACGGATTATTATATCCATTTTGCACCGATCAAGAAATTTTTCAGTTTAAAACAGGATTTCATCATACACAGATTCTTATAATTTGTTTTACAGTACTGTATATCCTCTTTCCCCCGTTAGAAATATATACGCATTATTCTTTAAAGTAAATTTTAATTGTAGAACAATGGTAATTTTAAAATTTATGTATTTTCGGCCAAAATTGTTGATCCAAGCAGTTTGTTCCTTAAACAGATTTTTGCATGAATCAGACAGGGCGGATCAATGATTTTCATACAACCAAGGTTGTTGTGACCATGCCATAAAATTTCGGTCGGTGCAAACTTCTAGGAAAAATAAAGTACAGGACCAGAAATAAGCCTGGAGCCTCCAGAGAAAGCAAGACCCGGGCACGACCCAGAAAAACTGATGATCAGACTCGACCCGTCTCGAGTCCATGTAGGCATCTAAATGGCATTTGAATGGGAAAAACGTGTTCTAAATGGCTGGAAAAATTTTAAATAAATTATGAAAAAAAAAAATGAGTTTGTGTTGTAAATTTCGTTCAAACTCACAGATTTTTTGAGCTTTCGTTCAGTTCACGTTCGTTTATCAAAAAGTGAGTCAAGTTCAACTCACGTTCACAGAAAGTGAACTAAGTTCGCGAGTTTTCGTTCAATGAACGCACTCGTACCCAACACTGATTATGACAGTAACGGCAATCAGAAATTTTCAGTCCTGCCATTAAACAAACTTATAAAGTCAAAAATTTTTTATTTTATAATGAAACTAATCACATTCTATAAATTTTTAATCTTATTTATTTTCTCTTGACTTCTTTTAATTTATAATGGAGTGGAGGATACGAATATTTTAATCGAGATTCATTTCTGAAACTGTGAATACATTGTTTTTTATATAAAATTTAATGTGTTCCACAATTTGTTTTTATGGATTATTTACGATATGGGTTGATATTTATAAAAATTTTCAACAAATTGTTGAACACATTGTCATTAAACAAACTCATAGAGATATTAATAACGGCAGTGTTATATCAACACTGTGTTAAACAACGTTCTTATAACTGCAGATTATATATAGAAAAAAAAGAAAGAAAACATACTCTAAGTATGTGTTAATAGTAACTGACTGATTTCTATCTTTCATTGAAATTATCCAAGCTACCATTGAATTCCCAATTAGACTGGAATTAAAAATATTGTTGCAAAATTCAGAATTTCGACCAAGCGTATTTTATTGATTCTGCTTATGTACAGGGTTTGTGCGAATTTTTTTTTTTTTTTTTTTTTTTGCCAGAAACCCAATTAGGATTTTAGATGTGCGCATTTATTTGTGGCTTCGGTGAAGCCGAAACATCTAGACGATTTGCACATATTTAAAAAAAATCTATTTTATTTAACACCTTTTGGCAATTAATGAAGTATATTATAGGTCAGTGTTCGGATTTGTTATATATTACCAAGGTGGAATATACTTTTTCTTGCAATCTTTTTCAAATCGCCAAAAATCACGTTGTACATCCAGAAAAATTATTGTTTTATTGAAAAAATTATAATCATGCATCTGTTATAATTTTCTCATTTAAACGAAAAAAAGTTGTTTCAAATTTTCTAGATCGAGGACCATAAATTATTATTATTATTCGCAGTAAAAGTAGTAAATACAGGATTTTGTTATTTAATTTTTTCTGAATTTTCTATGGCAAGTGATAAAAAATAGTAGCGTGATGTTAGTTAAAAGAGCTGAGTTTCATAAGATCACAGCTGAATTTAAATGCTCTTAACTAATATTTTACATTACATTTCTGGTTTTAAAATATTCAGAACAAAGAGATTTATATCAGGTGTCACAGTTGTAAAAATGTGTTCATGTTACGTTACAGTGTTAGACATTTTTATGAAAATTGGAAGTTAATATATTTTTCAGACAATGAAAAATTTTGTTAGAATTTTTTTTGACAATATGCCTAATGAATAACTAATAATAGTAATAATAATACTAAACATAATTTGTTGAAAAATTGTTGTGAGTGATAGAAGATACTGTCATTTTTATTCAAAAGTGTGGGACAGAATTGCATATTGAATTATACATAAAAATAGGTTTGTTTTCACATAACAATTTTCTAATGTCATAAACGCTGAAAGTAAATCCAGTCACTTTTAATGTCAAATACAAAAGAGAAGTTATATGCAGAATTAATTATCACGATCTGTTTATTTTGATATTATTGAAACTCCTATCGATCCTTGGAGTTTCAGCATTTATTACCTTTGGGCATGATTAAATTTCTTTAATTGCTGTTATTTTTTTAACACTCTTTAATTACACTGGTTTTTGTATGTAAAGATGGAATTTTGTAAGCGATTTTTAACACACTTCCTCATTTGCTAGAATAAAAAAAATTACGCCCAGTGTGTTTCCGACGGCAATACAACATCTTAATACTTGTAGAACTTATTTATAATTTCATACAGCAATTTAAAGTATTTTTCCGTTAGCCCGCCACAGGTGATCAATCGCCAAATATTCTCTGCAATTCCTACAATTGTATACGAGTTGAAACAATAATTGATATAATGATACTCCAATAAACACTTGCCAAAATATGCCGAATGGTTCTGAAACGGCAACAATGAACCATTTTAAAGATTGAAAAGTACAAAATAAATTTTAATAAAAAATGAAAAATGAAATATTAAAAGAGGGGAAAAAACTCTTTTATCAATAAATAGTTTAATATTAATTAATTTACGATAATAAGTTGATAAAAAAAAGTTATCTTTAAAAGATTGTTTAAATAATGTTTCATTTTATCTTTTACTTTTGTCCTATCTTAAAAATAAAAGAGAGCAAAAATTATGTTTCTTTTAATAAATTCACTTGTTTTAGTTTTCTACCAAACGTAAAAAAAAAACCAGTTATTTTATTTAATCGAGTTCGATGCCGAAGTATTAAAGTATTGTAATGGATTTTTTTTTTATAAAAAAACATTAATATCAGTCCAAAAATTAGGCATAATGTTTATAAATTCTATTTTTTTTTTCTTTTTTACTATTTTTACTATTGTACTTCAAAAAAAAAAAAAAAAAAAAAAAAAAAAACTTGTTTATTGTGTAAGTGAAGGGAGATTGTTTCTTAGTTAGTAAATTAAATATACATAGACTTTTTAAATCGAATTTATAGACCTTTTTAAATCGAAAGACGATACACAAAAACATGTAAAAACGGAACCTGCCTTTAACAGCAAAATTACATTGGTCAAGCAAAATTATATTTTATATGATACATTATTTCTCAAAATACATACACAAATTTCGTATTTTTACAATTAGAATACTATGCATACAAATACTTCGATAAGAAACAGTACTTTTATTATATATAGTTAATTATAATATAAATACGGACAGAAAAAATATTTTTGTTAAAAAATCCAATATGCAACTATGACGTCGATAGGTGGGGCTTCCTGTTTAAACTAGCTATTACTGGTGTGTTAACCAAACAAGGGGGGCCTCCGTGGCCGAGTGGTTAAGGCACAGCCGCTAATCGCTTGCGAAGCGTAGGAGGTTGTTGGGTTCAATTCCCACTGGCTCCGTTGCACACACACTTTGTGTGGCGCTCCCAGGTTGTGTCTCTCTTGTGTTGTAATATTTCCCTGTGCTATCTCGTCCCTGAATATTGACGATGACTTATATGCAGGCTTCATGTCGAGCACACAAGTCGGATGTATGTTGTTCAATAAACCCAATAAATAATAATAAACCAAACAAGGTATAAATCAGAGTAATAAATTAAAAGCTAAGGGAAGAAAAGTCTCTCTACATAGTCATTTACTGAATTATTTGTCGATTTGCTTCGATATTATTTGTCGATTCTACCATAATAGAACAATTAACCTTTGGAGCCTTGTCCTCTCCGCCACTGTCATAGTAGCCTATTTATGCATTATTGTTACCACCTTTTTGTGCCCGTGCCGATTCTGTTTATGGAATTTAATTTTAAACAGTCACTGAACTATCATGAAGATATGCAGAGGTGGATTTTCAAGACTGCTGAATGTTTTATTTTAAAATAAAATAATTATTATTTTTACAAATATATCAAATACTCTTAATTTCCATGAATAAATCTTTGATTTTGGGGCAAAGTGTGAATATTTTGAGTACCTTCTTTGATTTTAACATTTCTTTTAGTTTAAGATTTGCCTGTGTAAATGTTTTTAAATAACTGAATTCGTGTCAGAAAAAATATACGAACAAAAGCTTAAATATAAAATTCCCTAAAATACCTGATACCATTCATAATCTTACACACTATTAAATTAAAAAAATATGGAATCCCTTTGTGGTTGATTCGATTCGATTGGCATAGAAGAAATGTGTTATACATATTCACGTGTTTTAGACGTGTTGGACACTGAACTAGATTTATTTAAAAAGAAAAACTTTAATCGACTTCAATCATTTTGATTAAATTTGGTAGTTTTACACCTTTTATTTTGTCAGTACGTTATGATTTCATTATTTATTTATGGTTACGGGAAAATAACAGTCGGGGCATTTTAAAAAGTGTTTTTAAGATTTTAAAATCGTGCAATGCGGGAAAGTGCGTATTCTCATGTTGGTACACAATGATTGGATGATTTTTTATTTGTCGATAACAAATAGGGCAGAATAATTTTACGAAATAAAAGCATTTTAATGATTAAATCCTCCCATATTTGTGTTATTCCCCGGCTTTTACAATTGTGAGAGGGCGATTAGTTTAGTGGAGATCAACTAATTTTTTTTACAAGAAAATCAGAAACAGGACAATTTTTTTTTTCTAAAAATTAAAGCGTTTTAAAGGATTTTAAGTTTTGCATGCTGCTTGGTGTCAGAGAGGAAATCCGAAAATTGAGAATCCAGTTTAAAAAAAATCCCTGACGACTCGGCCTACAGGCACAGGTAGATTTCGAAGACGCAGACCATGGGGCGCCTGTTTGTCGGGAATTGCGGAAGAAATGACCTTTTTGCGATGATGCTGCAGTTGGAACCGCCTACTTCGAAACCAAACTTCTTTGCAGGCGGAGCCAGCAAGGATTTTTTTTTTTTTTTTTTTTTTTTTTTTTTTTTTTTTGCTATAAGAGGTTGGTCCTATAAAAAACATGCCAATATAAAAGTTTTAGATAATACTAAGAGCATTTATAATAAATTTAAGCGGATTTGAAAGCTTGGGAATTGACGAAGTTATGAATTTTTTTCTTCAAAAACCTCCCTCCCCTCCCCCTTAAGGCAATTTTTAATTATATCAAAAATCTGTCATACATAAATTTTTGGCCCTTCTTCTAGAAGTAATAATAACTTCAAACGGATTCGATACGTATCATAATTAAGAAATTATGGGTTTTTTTCTGTTTTCACAAAAAGTCCGCCCCCCCCCCCCTTGGTTTGATTTTGCCCATTAACGAACTTGACCGAGATTTTATGTATCAGTTTCGAAAAGAAGCGGGAGTTGGAATCGCCTACATCGAAAAATAACTTGTTTGCAGGCGGTGCCGGCAGGGATTTTTTTGTTTTTAATTTTTTTTTTGCTATAACGGTTGGTCCTATAAAAAACTTGTCAATATAAAAGTTTTAGATAATATTAAGAGGATTTATAATAAATTTAAGCGGATTTGAAATCTTGGGAATTGACGAAGTTCTGATTTTTTTTCTTCTAAAACCCCCTTTTCCTCCCCCCATTAAGGCAGTTTTTAATTATATCAAAAATCTGTTATACATAAGTTTTTGCCCCTGTTCCTAGAAGTAATAATAACTTTAAACGGATTCGATACGTATCATAATTAAGAAATTATGGGTTTTTTTCTGTTTTCACAAAAAGTTCCCCCCCATCCCCCCCCCCTGGTTCGATTTTGCCCATTAACAAAGACCGAGAATTTATGCCCCTTGATTTTATGTATCAGTTTCGAAAAGATGCGGGAGTTGGAACCGCCTACTTCGAAAAATAACTTGTTTGCAGGCGGAGGCGGCAGGGATTTTTTTGTTTTTAATTTTTTTTTTTTGCTATAACGGTTGGTCCTATAAAAAACTTGTCAATATAAAAGTTTTAGATAATACTAAGAGGATTAATAATAATTTAATGCGGATTTGATATCTTGTGAATTGACGAAGCTATGATTTTTTTTCTTCTAAAACCCCCCTTTTTTCCCCCCTTGGGGCCATTTTTAATTATATCATTAATCTGTCATACATAAATTTTCGGCCCTTTTCCTAGAAGTAATAATAACTTTAAACGGATTCGATACGTATAAAAATAAAGAAATTATGAGGGTTTTTCTGTTGTCACAAAAAGCCCCCCAATTCCCCCCCCCCTTGGTTCGATTTTGCCCATTAACGAACTTGACCGAGATTTTATGACCCTTGATTTTATGTATCAGTTTGGAAGAGATTTATGCAGAATTTTTCCAGTTATCGTGGTCAGAAAAAAGTGACATAGATAGACAGATAGATAGATAGATAGATAGATAGATATATAAAGTTTTGAACTGGGGGTGGTTTTGGGTTCTGGGAGTCATGATCGGCGTAGATCTGCAAAAAATTTTCAAAATTTCCAACATAGGTGAGAATGTAATAGGTAGTATTTCTTACGAAATCTTCCTAAAATGATGTTTATGACTACTACAGATTAGGCAGAATTATTTTCTAAAAGATAAAGAAGTTTGCGCACTGAGTGGGAGGGGCATTGGAAGCAGCAAGAATTGCGTGAAGAGGCTCAGGACAATTTAGATGGTTGTTTGCTTTGCATAAAAATAAAGAAGAATTTTTTTTTTATAAAATTTATATAGAAAAAAAACTGGGTTGGGTTAAGAATTCCTAGCGGGATTGAACTTAGATAAAATTTTGAGAAAATCAGAATTCCGCAGAAATGCGGACGATTCTAATCCATGGAGAAATATATTTTAATTCAAGATATAATACATTTATCAGGAAATAAATACGCTGTTCGAATTCAAAGAATTTGAATTTTCATGCCCAAAAAGTTATGCTTTTACATATAAAATTACGAATGTATCAGAAATTTTCGCGCTTTCGAACGGAGATTTTTCTTTTTATAATCTTTCTTTTTTCTTTTTATTTTTCTTTCTTTATTTATTTTGTTACAATAGTCTTAAAAGGATAAAATATATCAGAAATTTATTTATTTGTTTATTTATTACTTAAAAGAAAAAACATTTTACATTGTGTTGAAGTGTTGAATAGTTTAGGAAGACTTTTTATTTATATAGTTACCCCCTATTTTTTTTTTGTTGTTGTTGGGAGTGTATGTATGTGTGTGGGGGTGGTTTCACAATTCTTAAATACATGTATTGTAGGCACAAACTCCCTAGCGACTAGTGCTAGTGCATAAAAATAGCAAAGTAGACGCAAATTATTCTTTGAGTATGTATTCTCATTGAATTATTATTTATTATTATTATTATTATTACTTCGGTTTTGGGTATAGAAAAAATTTATTTTGTCGAAATCGGGTTCATTTTAAATGGGATGTACGGGGGGGGGAAATTTCTGGTATTATCTATGCGAATTACTTATAATTTCTGGAGTGTTTTATGTTCTAAGTCTCTAATGTTATTGAATCTCCATGCTATCGCCGATGTATTATGTTAAAATAATACCCCCCCCCCCCCCCAAAAAAAAGGCTGAAAATGGAATTTGAATATTAAGCAGTTAGTTTTAGAAACAACAAAACGAAGTCTTCATGAAAACCGAGAAAAATAAAATTATCTAAATTAAAAAATATATATATGTTATTCTGTAATTATTTGTGAAAAACAGAAATGACTTTTATATGTTGCATATAAAATCTAACTTAAGAACTTATACATATTATTATATTCTTATAAAACTTATACATACTTTTTATTTAGTTATTTGACTTTGAACCAAATGGTACAATCCATAATAAAAGATTTAAAAAGAGAACAATTCAAGTAGAATTTTAGATAAATATTACAGTAAGGGTATTTATCTGAAGTGAAAGACAATAAAAAGGGGAGTAACTGTAATTTTAAATTAAAATTACAATCTGAATTTGTAATTTTATTTTAAATTTGGAGTGACACCATGTCTAAAATTTTCATCCTTATACTTTCACAGGGCACACACATAGCAATCCTAAATAACTGACAATACTTACAACAATACTTGTTAAAAGAAAGAAAAAGAAAAAAAGATATTTCTGCTAATTTTCAACGACAGCATAAAAATGTAACTATTGCTTCGTTTGTTGAAAATGCATTTTTATCAGAAAATATGGGCACTCCGACTATGGCATACTCCTCAGTTTAAATGTATATTTATTAAGTTTAATTGTAGGTGCCGGCAGAACAAAATGCAGAGGTGGGAGGGCTTGTCTAAGCCGATTCATTTAATATAAAAATTAAAATTTCTTTTATTATCAATGAGTTAACAAGAAGAAAAAAAAGTATCATTGTGAGTAAAACAGTTTTCATTTAAACTCACCTGACAAAAGTATATTTTATGTTATTTTATATTGTTATTATTATTTTTTTAATAAAGCTTTTTAAAAATCCAAAAATAATTTAATTAAAATGTTAGAATTCCGGCAGGAAACATGGCCTTTCCCTATCCTTTGTTTTCACGAAAATAGTTTGATATGATTATAGATTTTCTCTTGTTTTTAACAAGGTAGATTATTTGAAGAATACATTTATTTGCATCAATTTTTATGGCGTCTATGTGACTATAACATCCACGTAAATGCTGCTTAATAAAAGACAAATAACCTATACATTCGAGATTTTTGTATATGTAAGAAAAGGCTACAAATTATACATAATCAGTACAAAAACCCTTAACGGGTTAAAAGTTGTGACGCAGCACTTTCTTTTGGCTCTATTCAAACAAAGGGAAATGGGTTGGGTTGGGTTGATTATTGACGGCCAATTATCTACACTTGGGATATAGGCCCGGGGAAGTGCCCTTCGTGGGGGTCTTTCTAAGGGAACCTAACCCGTATTTACGCATGGATGAATCCACGGCTCGAAGAAAACCACGAAAACTCCGAACGACTAGGCCGACGGGCGCGATTGGGATCGAACCCAGCACCTCCCGTCTACCAGCTTCGAGAGCAGAACCTCTCAGCCACTGGTGGGGCTCAAAGGGAAATGTATGCAAGTGGATAATATGACGCAAAATAATCAATTACATAAATTTTACTAATGATTTTGGATAGCGTGGCACAAAAGATAAATCAATTTATTGAAATAAATACATTTCAATACATAATATAGGCTCAGTGAAAGTAATATATTAAACAGTGCATTGAAAAATTAAAAGTATTGTTTGTATGTGTAAATATACTTTAAAAGACAAACCAAAAATAATTTAAATTGAATTTCAAAACAGTCCTATTAAATTCACGTCAAGGTGTCACTCAAATTTTGATATCATTTCGTTTAAAACCCATATTTTGAATTCATGAGAGATGTGAATGAAAAAGCATCAGTGAATAAATTTTATATATTTTTTTCATATTAAGATAATAATTTCACCTGTGAATATAAATAAAACTAAAAATAAAATAATGATTTAAAAAAAAATTAACATAGCGTCACTCAAATTTGATATCATTGCTTTTAAGACCCATATTTAAAATTCTTGGAGCAAAAAGAAAGTGCTGCGTCACAACTTTTAACCTGTTAAGAGTTTTTGTACTGATATCATTACTTTTTTGCGGTTATTGATGAAAATGTCAATTAGTCGAAATTAAGCATAGGGTATAAATTAATCATTAGAATAAAATTTTATAGAAATGCTGAAAAAGACCCCTAGCGCCCCAATAAAAATATGAAGGTGGTGGCCCTGGTGATTAAGTCTTCTCGGTCATTTTATTAAATAATATTTTTTAGTTAGTAATGATTCTAGTAAATTCTCCAGGCTAATTTTGATTTAATATAAACTGCTCTAACTCTAAATATATTGGTTTTACGGATTTGCTCAAAAATTTTATTAATGTTCAGGGGGTTTCTTGACGCGGGGTGTGTCTGGCCGTCCCAGTTTTTATCTATCTATACGGGGGGCTGAGCTTTGGGGGGGCAAGGGGGCCACCCCCTCATTTTTGTTCAATTAGGCCCGTGTTTGGTATCAAACATCTCAATTCGCTCTAGGCTTTAGCCCCATCGGTCCATTAATTAATATAAATCTTAATGATTAGATTTTCTTCTTTTTAAGTATAGGCGATCATTTTACCTTTTTAATTTCAAATCCATTCAATTATTTCTCCAACTAATATTAAGGGGAAAAAACTTCAAAATACAGCTCTAAACTCTAATGTTTAGGTTTATTTTTTTAGATAGTCTAAACAATCAAATAATGTTCTTATTATATAAGAATCGAAAAATTATTTAAAGTTAAAGTTCAATTAGTCATGGTGTAGTTAACATAAATTTGTAGCAAATAGTGCAACAGACTTCTTATAACAATAACTTCCTTGTACTAACCTCGACCGGGTCCGCTTCTCTATCGCATTTGAGGGAATTTTCCACGACCCTAAGTGTCCGGTAGTGGTCCTAAGTTCTTCTGTTAAGAGTCCTCTTCATGCACTTGAAAACACCTGCTCGCTAATGTTATGGGGCATTATTTTTTTAATATCTCGTTTGCATTTCAATATTTTTAAACGATTTTTTTTGCATTCGATAGCAGAGATCAATTTTTATTTCCGCCGTTGATTACTTTTTCTATTTTCTTTGCAAATTTTTTTTACGAAGATATTTTCACTTTCGGAACCGGTTTTAAATGTAAAAGTATCTCCGCAAAAAAAAATACGCAAATGAAATCGAAAAAGTAATCAACGTCGGAAATAGAGATTGATCTCTGCTATCCAATGCAACAAAAAACGTTTAAAACTATTTATATGCAAGCGAGATATTAGCAAAATAATACCCCATAGGATTAACATTAGCGAGCGGGTGTTTTTAAGTGCGTAAAGAGGACCTTTAAAGTGCGATCATATGTGCATGATCTCCTCAAATGGGGTCACTGGACCACGTCCTAGTTTCGCCTCGGGGGTTCTGTCTCGCGGGAAGCCATTCGGGTGAGGAACGACCCTAGCCAAGGCGTGCCTGTGCGTCAGGAATCTAGTTTCTTCGAGGTCCCGGGTTGGCGAAAGCACCTTCTGCTCCTGTAGATATACGATATGTGCATGAGCAACTTCACATGAAAAACCTCACATCATAGTAACACAGGTATTTCAATAACTTTTTGTATGCACTTACACATTGTCAAGTGAAGCTAGGTCCCCTAGGTCTGTTTAATCTTATAAGTCTAATCACCCATTTAATTTCTTTTTCCCACCCATCCGGTTCTCCTAGATCACGTGACACACCCATTCATTGCAGAGACCAACGTCCCATTTCAATATTGTTATTTATTTTTGTTCCCCCATTAAATTTTTTATTCTTAAATTTAATGATACATGCGACTATATGGCACACCCACTGGTGTTCAGCCGGCGGCCCCACTACCCAGCGTCTATAGCAATAGATAACCACAACTAACCGATCAGTAAAGTTTAAGGTACACTAGAGTACAAAGATATCAAACCACACAACACGCGGGACTATTCATTATAAAAGGCGATATAGCCAAAAATAGTTCCCCCACCTTACCCGGCAGCATCCCAAAGTCCAAGACTACGATCACAAACAAACCGCCAAAAAAACTGATAGTGGTAGAACTCTTAAAGACAACTAGGGCATGTTCAGCGACGAAGGAAGCACCCGGGAGCACTCAAAAAAGTATCGTGGAGAAAAAAGAAACACAGAAGAGAAACAAGTACAAGAAGTCAGAAGACACAAACAGGAAAATAAATGAACACTTCATGATCAACATCAGCAGCAGTGACAGTGATCCAGAAGAAGATGATGAAGAAAAAAGCCCAAAAGAAGAGTATACCAGAGAAGATGCAGATTTTGTGAAGAATCTGGAAAAAGAAATGATGGAATTCTGCGCAGACAATGACACCGGGACGAAGACAAGCCCCAAAACAGAGAAAGCGATGAGAGCAATTAATTACATACAAGTCGTCCAACACAGATGCACAAGGATATCGGCGGGAACCAGCAAAGAAATTGACAGGGCAGTGGACATCATTATGAAGAACATCATGGACCTTGAAATCAAGATGCATGCAGCCAATGCCAAAGTTGACGTAATGGAACAGTACTGGCGACCAACAGGGAACAAAGACAAAGAAGAAACAGGTAAGGCTCACTTTCGCTGAGACTCATACCAGGCCCCTACGAGGGTATGCGGAGGCAGTCGGGTCGGCCACCTCCACCCTGATCATCCAAGGAACAGAAGAAAGAAACTCAGAAGATATTGAACGCCAAAGAACAAAGACGACATCGCAGCATCATGGAGGGGTGAAGAAGCTAAGAAGAATAAGAAATGGTCTCAAGCTTATTTGTGAAGATAAACAAGAAGCTTTGAAAATCAAGAACACAATCAACAGCAACCAAGAAGCCAGTGAAACAATTAGCATAAGAACAGGCAACATAAGAAGAAAGAAAATCATGATCTTTCACGTCCCAGAATCCGTTACAGAGCAGCAAATTACACAGAACATAAAGAAGACATTAGGACTGGGACAGCAGACCAGTGAGGATGTGGTCACTCTGCTTAGGCACGTGGTTGCCTGAGATGGTAGGAAGCACCAACCGGTACTCCTCCCTGAGCCTCTGGCAGACCACTTGCTAAGGACGAGGACGGTCTGCCTGGGGCTTAGGGACTGTACGGTTAAGCCATTCAGTAGCGTGACGCGCTGCCACAAATGTCTGGAGTACGATCATGTGGAATCGCATTGCAAAGGTGTTCTATCTGCACGGGGGAGCACGTGTACACAGAATGCAAAAATTAGACTCCTCGCTGCTATGCGTGCACAAAGTTCAATGAAATCAACAAAGCCTGGCTAAGAACACCAAAGAAAACAGACCATCCAGCCAACTCGGGTGCATGCTGGACTCGCCGACAGCTGCTGAAGGTCCGCCAACTACAGTCAGATAAGGACATGGCACTAGCATCAGCACAGGAGGTCTTCGATGGAAGAGTATCCATAAGTACATATAATGAGGGTAATATTAGGCTAGGGACAATGTCACGCTAGGACATAGAGGCTAGAACCAAACATGACGAACAGCGTCGCAGATACCATGGCAACAACAACAGATAACACAAAAATCCGCGCTCAAGGAGCGCACCTCAGAAAAAGCATAATTCACAGGATACTCTTCACACCACACCCACAGCACTCGTTAGAAACAACGCAAACACAGCAAAAACAAGACACACTAAGTTTCGTTCAAATTAACCTCCACGGAGGCAGTAGAGCCACAGACACACTAGCGAGTTATGTCGCAGCAAACAGTATTCAGGTAGCACTTCTACAAGACTACCATCAAAACAAAAAGACAGGCAACATAACAGGATTTAAACCAGAAATTTGGAACATAACAAACGCACAACAGAATAGATCGGCGATAATAACCAGGTTAGGCACAAAACCAATATCAATTTTGCAAAAGAATTCACCACGGCAATAAAACTCGAAAACAAAGACAAAACAATTAAAAAAATAAACACATACACCCCCACCCCTCCTCTGGCGGACTTCTCGATCGCACTGGAAGAGATAGAAGAGGCCCTAAAAAAGGCGGATGGAGAGGTGGTGTTAGTGGGGGACTTCAATGCACACTCGACTGCATGGGGATATGACGACATAGACCACAGAGGGCGAGAACTCACAGATTTCTTCCTGTTACACACTTTGTTCGTCCACAACCCACCAGATGCTCCACCATCTTTCAGAACAATGCGAAGGAAAAACATGGGTGGCATAGTTAAAGAACTAAAAGGCTGACCAGACTTAACACTAGCATCGGTTACACTAGGTAATGACATAAGTGATTGGCATGTCAGTGACGACGTCTCACTCAGTGATCACATATACATAAAATTCAAACTTAAAAACTATGAAAACATTGACTATCAAAGACATGGCCTACAAACAAAGATAGGTAAACATGCAAAATTTGACAAAAACATCAGGAAGATAAGAAACAAATATATCAAAGAACTCCAAAAGGCAAATACAACGGATAAATCAGACAATATTACTCTTAGGATTCAAAACGAAATCACAACAATAGCGTTTGCAAGTTACAAGAAAAAAGCACACCTGTGGTCACCCCCCCCCCGTGGTAGGCAACCGAAATAAAAACAGAGAGGAACAAGGTTAGGGCACTCAGGAGGAAATATCAAAAGCAGCAAGACGAAGCACTAAAAGTAAAACAACACATAGTATTCAAAAAGGAACAAGCCAAATTAAAAAAAAACTAATTAACAGAACAAAATCAGAAACATGGAAAGAATAATGCAGTAAGGTCACAGACACATACGGCTCTCAATGCAAAAACGCAAGCAACAAAAGAACAGGTCCAGTTAAATTAGTGAATGTACTTCCATCAAATAAAACAGTAACAATACAAGATACACTCACTCATTTCCTAGAAAACTTATACAACACGGACCAAAATACCCTTCACACTCTGACCAAGAAAGACAACAACACAAGCGAACCAAAACCACCGGTAGTAACGACGACGGAGTTAAACAGAATAATCAGGAATATCAAACAGAATAAAGCACCCGGATTTGACTTCATAGATTACAATCTAATAAAAAGAATTAATAATTCAGCACCGCAACTACTACTGACACTACTCAATACATGCCTTCGGCTCGAATATTTCCCTAAATCATTTAAAATAGGTATTGTAGTATTATTCCAAAAACCAGGCAAAGACCCAACAAACCCCAAAAATTATAGGCCAATCTGCAATCTACCAGCGCTAGGCAAAATGCTCGAACGCATCATACATGGAAGAATATATAACCATCTGAATATCAATAATTATTGGAGCAATAAACAATATGGTTTTAAACAAGGGATTTCAACAGAACATGCACTAGACAACTTAATAAATACAATCAAAGAGGACAAAACTAACAACTTCTAACCACTCCTAATAGCCATGGACATCAAAGGGGCCTTTGATAACATACGTTGGCCAATATTAATAAACAACTTAAAACGCTCTCCCTGTCCAGGATACCTAGTAAACTGGATAGTGAGCTTTCTCCAAAACAGATATGTCTCGCTAGAGGAAAATGGGATCAAAGTCACAAAACAGACATTCTGCGGTTGACTACAGGGAAACTGTCTCGGCCCGCTTCTATGGCTATTAATAGCAGAAACAGCACTAAAAAAACTGGGGAAAACAAGTTAGGCTGCAGGCCTTCGCGGATGACTTCATCATAATATTAAGTGGCAGAACTAAAAATAAATTAAAGAGACCAGCAAATAAAATACTTAAAGAATTCAACGACTGGATAGAGGAAAACAACTGAACATTAAACAAAGAAAAAACTGAACTATTATACCTAAACAGTAGACACACAAGAAATCTACCAACAGAAAACACCAATGAGATAGAGGGCATCGAACTAAACGGTCAGATATTAAAAGTTAAAAAATAGATAAGATATCTAGGAGTGATGCTACACAAAAACCTCAACTGGATACCACATTGTCAAACACAAACAAATAAGGTAAGGTCGAATTTCACAAAATTAGCACACATGACAGCAAAGGGCTGGGGACTAAAACCAAACACTAAAAATCTGGTACACAACAGTAGTGGAAAAGACGCTAACATACGCAGCACCGATCTGGGGACACTGTCTCAGTAAAAGGTGTATAGAAATACTGTCAAGTTGTCAGAGATACTTTGCACTGGCCATAGTCAGGTCTTATAGAACGGCCCCTACTTCGGCACGTCTGGTACTCTCAGGCCTGATTCCAAGCCATCTAAAAGTTAACTATGAGGCCGCGTATGGTATAGTATCCAGGCTCAGAAAAAATGCAACAATACACAACGAAACGCTACACCACATTGAATATGGCAGGAAAATAAACATATGGGAGAACCACCCAGCAGACACCATAGAACCCAGAAAAGGGTACAACATACAAGACACAGTCATATACACAGACGGTTCTAAATTGGAATCAGGTGCTACAGGATCGACCTACGTAGTATTAAAAAACAACCGGAAAATTAAGACATGGTCAGTGCCGTTAAGGAACAGTAACAGCGTCTTCCAGGCTAAACTACTGGCAATACAAAAAGCAGCAGAATGGGCTGACACAACGGGTGAATCGTACAGCATACGCTCGGACTACAGATCAGCGATAGAATCATTGAGTAAACCATTTAATGTAAACAAAACAGTAGACACAATCCAAAACCTAATAAGAAACTGAAATTTTTTTTTAATCAGCTGGGTCAAGGCGCACGTCGGCATCCACGGAAATGAGGAGACAGACGTGTTAGCCTAAACCGCAGCTCTTAACGCAAATAACGACAGTAAATATCATCTAACAAAACCAATATCAAAACTAAAAAGAACACTTAAACATTTAACGTTAAAACAATGGTAGTTCGAGTGGGCTTATGGGGAAACAGGTAGAGAAACACACAAGTACTTTCCAAAAGTAGATAAAAACAGACTCGTAAGGGATTTTCTACTATCACAACTATACACAGCACATGGAGCTTTCCCGGAATACCTACACAGATTTAACAAGGCGGAAACACCGGACTGCGAATGCGGAATGGTGGGTTCGCCAAGACACTACCTGTTACACTGTCCACTCACCCAAGCACACCACCTGGTACAAATAACTACCAACAATGACGAACTTCGAAACGAGCAATTAGGAAAAAATAAACACGTACATAACAAGGCTAAGACGGTAATCAGGTGGCTCCAGGAAAACTGCGACAATATCACAACACTAAGACAAAACACACAGCCATAAACAGCCCAATAAAAATCACGTTCCAGCAGAAGGTATAGGTGTAAGTTAAATATCTGTATGTTATATGTTGTATGTTTATATGTTTAATGTTTAAAAAAAAAGGCCTAGGAATATTCCAAAAGCCACAAAAAATTATAAAATTGTCTTTGTATTATGTCCTAATAGCAGTGTGTGGTAGTCGCACAACATCAGCTGTATCCTCGACCCGAAACAGGAGCCCCGCAATAAACTAATTGCAAGCACGACGAACGTCACCCACGGATCAGCAAGTTGTGCATCGTGACATATAAAAAAGCTTCAACCGCCTCCGTCACTGCTTGCCCGTCTTATATGTTTGTATTTTAAAAAAAAGTGTATTTCTTTGTCTACTAACGTACTATGTCCAACTGTGGTGTGCGGTAGTCGTGCAATATCAGCTCACTTCACGGCCCGAAACAGGAGCCCCGCAATTTCTAAATTTCAATGCACGACAAATGTCACCACGGAACAGCAAGTTGTGCAATAAGACATATTAAGAAGCTTCAACCGCCCCCGGCACCACAAGTACGTATCCCGAGACCAACGTACAATACCAGAAAGGACGAGAAGCAGGAAAGGAAAAGGCCAACAGGTAAGTAATAAATTTCTAATAGGTATTCAACTAAGTTTAGGGCATGGGTTATAATTAATTAACGGACAATCCTAGTAACTTTTTAGACCAGTTCAAAATCTTAGTATTGTTTAACTAACAACAGTTCACTGAACAGGTGGCAGGTCCCAGCGATGGTTAACATTTAAATTCAGTCCAATTTCCCAAGGGATTCATAAGCTCACAAAATTTAATTTAAAATCAAGTTCTACAAGTAAATTCATAAATTTTAGTTTTTAGCAATAGTCATTTTAATTTAATAAAAAATAAAAAGCTTTTTAAAATTAATTTCCAAGTTTACAATAGTATGCGTAATTAAAAATAAAATAAATAAAATAAATAAACATTTTCTAATTAGTTTTTAATTTCCCTCCTAGATCGTATGGGTTTCTTGCCATATCTTAGTAAATTAACGTTAATTAGCTGGGTTAGTTCTTAATATAAGTTTATCATTTTTTTGTAAAAGTGCCATGCCATTAACCATATTCCCTTTCAGGTTCCCCTGTACATTCCTGGCACTGATGGTCGGGACCGGCTTATAGTCGACACCAACGGGTAGTGCCGGGGAGCTTCCCCCTTTATTTGTTTTCGTTTTTTTCTATTTTTTTGACAGGACGCCTCTTTATTAGGTGCAATAGGACGCTGTCCACACGAGCTACCAGACCAGCTCCAATGGGACAGCCTACGAGCCAGTTTTTACCCAGTGGGGTACGGTAGAAAGGCGAAGTCCCGTCAGCCACTGCAGCCTTGCAATTCGGCACAAAATTACCCCTTCCAAGGTACGACATAGCTATTGGCTATATCATGTACCGTTTTTCCCTCAAAATTGTCCCCCATTGTTAAAGATAAGTTACGTACCACAGTTTTGGCTCTAAATTGTCCAGTCCCATTCTCCCAGGCATGACAGGCACGTGGTGTGCGGCGACAAATCACAAACTTCATTATCAAGACATTAACAACTTAGAACCTCACGGTATCTTAAAATTAATTGGGCGTGTCATTACAGATGGCCCCAAGCGGCAATCAGGCGATTATCGCCCCACTCTCCAGGTAACTCAAACCCGTTAAACTGGGCCAAATCCCAGTAGGCAGGGGCCTGGTCAGTGGTCTCCGAGGGTGGTGGTCCGGGGAGAGGAGTCCAAGACTCAACTTTAAAGTTAAGCAGCGAGAGAGTGACGCAATTAGAGGGATGAAAATGCATGGCGCAAAAAAAGTTGAAGGGTCCCGGACCGGTTCCCAGGCCACCAGTGTCCTAAATGGAATGTAGAAATGGTGGAATAACTAAATGGAAAAAAGGTCCCAAAAAACGAAGAAGATTAGATTAAAAGGCTTCAAGTTATTAACAATTTAGGGAACAAAAACTTCAAGGGGCCGCGTACCGGGCCCTAGGATCTTAATTAGAAGCATAGTATTATTCATATAGTAGAAATAAAAAAATAACTAACTGGAGAAAGGGGCCCCAACAACGAAGAAAATCAGACAAAAAAAGTGTCACGTGATTAAAAATTTAGGGCACAAAAACTTAAAGGGGTCCAAGGAACCGGGTCTTGTCCGAGGAAAAAAATTGTTGTTCATGTAGCAGCTGGAAGTCCTAAGAAGTTGTTAGAAAAAAAGGCTAGTGAATTGGACGATTTTTAAGGGAGCTATAGTAGGGGGCCCAAAAACGGCCAGTTGACAGTTTTGAGCATGGACTTAAGATGAAGGATCTGAACTGGAATGAAGAAATGGGGGATTAACTAAATGGAGAAAAAGGCCCCAGAAACGAAGCTCATCGGTGAAAAAAGGGGCAAGTTATTAAAAATTTAAGGCACAAAAACTTAAAGGGGTACAGGGAGACCGGGTCTTGTCCGAGAAAATTTTGTACTGTTCATGTAGTAGCTGGGAGTCTTTAGAAGTTGCTAGTGAATTGGACTATTTATAAGGGAGCTATAGTGAGGGCCTCAAAAGGGGCCAGCTAACAGTTTTGAGCAGGACCTTAAGATGAAGGTTCTCAACTGGAATGCAGAAATGGGGGACTGATTAGAAACAGAAATTGGGACTAAAATCGATATATCCTGTCGATGTCGAGTCGAGTGAATCAAACCGCGTTGTGATGGGACCCATAGAACTCGAGTTAGCTGCAAAATCCGTTAGTTCCATCTTCCACCGTCAGGGGGCGCAATCTTTTCTATACAAACGCAGATGAAATTTTGAGGCTGTCGGTTTCCAGTCGAATGAGTCATACCACCTCGTCGTGATCGGACCCACAGAACCCGAGATAGAAAGCGCCCCCTGGTGGTGAAACTTGGAACTAAAATTGATATATCCTGTCGATGTCGAGTCGAATGAATTAAACTGCATTGTGATGGGACACATAAAACTCGAGTTGCTGCTAAATCTGTTAGTTCCATCTTCCACCACCAGGGGACGCACTCTGATCAATATAAACATAGCTGAAATCTTTCAAGCTGTCGATTTCAAGTCGAATGAGCCATACCTCATCGTGATCGGGCCCATAGAACCAGAGATAAGAAAGCGCCCCCTGGTGGTGAAACTTAGAACTAAAATCGATATATCTTGTCGATGTCGAGTCGAACGAATTAAACTGCATTTTGATGGGACCCATAAAACTTGAGTTAGCTTCAAAATCCGTTAGTTCCATCTTCCACCACCAAGGGGCGCACTCTGTTCTATATAAACACAGCTGAAATCTTTGAGGCTGTCCATTTCGAGTCCAATGAGCCATACCTTGTCATGATCAGGACCATAGAACCCGAGATAGGAAAGCGTCCTTGGTGGTGAAACTTGGAACTAAAATCGATATATCCTGTCGATGTCGAGTCGATTGAATTAAACTGCATTGTGATGGAACCCATAGAACTGGAGTTGCTGCAAAATCTCTGAGTTCCATCTTCCACCACCAGGGGGCACACTCTGATCTATACGAACATAGCTGAAATCTTTGAGGCTGTCGATTTCAAGTCGAATGAGACATACCTCGTCGTGATCGGGCCCATAGAACCAGACATAGGAAAGCGACCCCTGGTGGTGAAACTTAGAACTGAAATCGATATATCCTGTCGATGTCGAGTCGAACGAATTAAACTGCATTTTGATGGGACCCATAGAACTGGAGTTAGCTGCAAAATCTGTTAGTTCCATCTTCCACCACCAGGGGGCGCACTCTGATCTATACGAACATAGCTGAAATCTTTGAGGCTGTCGATTTCAAGTCGAATGAGACATACCTCGTCGTGATCGGGTCCATAGAACCAGACATAGGAAAGCGCCCCCTGATGGTGAAACCTAGAACTAAAATATCCTGTCGATGTCGAGTCGAACGAATTAAACTGCTTTTTGATGGGACCCATAGAACTCGAGTTAGCTGCAAAATCCGTTAGTTCCATCTTCCACCACCAGGGGGTGCACTTTGTTCTGGACAGACATAGCTGAAATCTTTGAGGCTGTCGATTTCAAGTCGAATAAGCCATACCTCGTTGTGATCGGGACCATAGAACCAGAGATAGGAAAGCGCCCCCTGGTGGTGGGACTTAGAACTAAAATCGATATACCCTGTGGATGTCGAGTCGAATGAATTAAACTGCATTGTGATGGGACCCATAAAACTCGAGTTAGCTGCAAAATCCGTTAGTTCCATCTTCCACCGACAGGGGCACATTCTGTTCTATACAAACAGCTGAAATCTTTGAGGCTGTCGATTTCGAGTCGAATGAGCCAACCCTCGTCATAATCGGGCCCATAGAACTCGAGATAGAAAGCGCCCTCTGAAGATGAAACTTGGAACTACAATCGATAAGTCCTGGCGATGTCGAGTCGAATGAATCAAACCGGAGACCATACATGCCAACATATTCAGTAATTTTGAATTTCCTTAATAATTCGAGAGAAAAATTTGCAAATTTTGTCCAAAGATCGTAGGTATAGACCTTTCACGAGAAGAGACCTGTCAATCATCCATGACGTAGCAGCGGACGGCACTATTACCTCCAAATAGGCATAGAGAATAAATTGGAAGGTTGCCATATTTCCAGCTTCGACATTTTGGCGTCATTTCTGTACTATTTATCTACAAAAAGAACTTTTCAAAAGTAAAAAAAGCCAAGCGTAACAAAAAAAAAAAAAAAAAAAAAAAGTTGTGGCTAAAAAATGGTGTGATATCAAATTTCCAAGCTATTATTTTACTTATTTAACTTTTTGCCATTAAATAAGTTTTCATATATATAAGTCGAGTGCCTACGTATATGTTAATAGAAATCGTTTTCTCCTGTACTAAATACATCCTAACGAGTTTCTGAAAATTCAATTTTTTTCAAATTATGCATGATGGGCTTGGCGTCCCATCTTTGCATATTATTCACAAAATTCTAAGCACCCAAATCCGTAGTTAAAATCCGAAGTTTAAAATTATTATTTAAGCAAATATTTTAAGAGTTTCATTTACAGACTTGTATGCTCTGAAAATTGTGTCATAAGATAATGATGACTTATCTTAAAGATTGATCTTATGATTTATTTTCTAGAGTAATTAATAATTTCAAACTAGTAAAAATCAATTTCTCAAAATATCAGTCTTATCTAATTTATCTGTCCGTAGTTAAAATCTGAAGTTCAAAATTGTTATAAACATATTACATTGCAAACATATTACTCTTTTACTTTAGAAGTATGGAAAGATGGCCGCCAAGCCCATCATGCATAATTTGAAAAAAATTGAATTTTCAGACACTCGTTAGGATGTATTTAGTACAGGAGAAAACGATTTCTATTAACATATACGTAGGCACTCGACTTATATATATGATAACTTATTTATGGAAAAAAGTTAAATAAGTAATATAATAGCTTGGAAATTTGATATCACACCATTTTTTAGCCACAACTTTTTTTTTTTTTTTTTTACGCTTGGCTTTTTTTACTTTTGAAAAGTTGTTTTTGTAGATATCATTTCTTTTTAGTAAAATAGATTAAACATAATTTAAATAATCTGAACATGAAAAATAATTTAAAATTACATTTTACTTTCAGTCATTGTTTAAAGGGTTAACTAGAAATACCAGTAGATTTTTCAGTTAAACTAATTACACTCTTAAAAACAACATACTAAATGTGGCTTGTTATAATACTAGTTATACTCCGTTAAAAAATATCACTGACTTATCCATGAAATGAATAAAAATGGAATACGTACATAGCGTGTCAGCGCTGCATTTGAAATCAAACGTGATATCACGCTCTTTTATTATTAGCACTAGCTGATTCCTCCGCTAGCGGACCCCTAATTTACATCGGGGCCTCAAATCTTGTAAAACCTCGAATAAGATAAACCTCGAATTGAACGAACCTCCCTCCTGGTTCCCCGCTGCCTTCGGCACCGGATAATCCCTTAATTTGCACATCGAATAGTATAAACCTCTAATTAAACGAACCTCCGACACGGGTCCCAGCTGCCTTCGGCACCGTATAGCAGTCGTGCTGCTCATGCTCAAGTTCCATCTTCCACCACCAGGTAGCGCAATCTGTTCTATATGAACCTCGGGCACTGAAATCGTTAAGGCTTATAGATGTCGAGTCGAATGAGCTATACCCCGTCGTGATCCAGCCCATACCTTGCGTAACTTTTTTCCGTCTAATGAATTATTATACATGATATTTAAGCTATTTCTTGATTATCCTCAGAAGATTTTGCATATAGGATGGATTAAGGCCCACACGGGATTTGAGGGGAACGAACGTGCGGATATGTTGGCAAAATCAGTTATTGTTGATGATTTCTATGATATAGAGTTCCGGGTTCACAATCCTTTGTCAATGGTGTCTCGCCATTTTCGTTCAAAGATGTTGAAAGATTGGCAGTGTTACTGGTCAGATTCTGAAAAAGGTCGTCAAACATATGAAGTTTTGAACAAAGTGGATTTGGAATTTATTTGCAATAAACAGGTACTTACTTACTATCTTACTGGTCATGGGAGTTTCCCGGAATTTTTGTTTAAGATTGGAAAAAGACAGTCTGACAGATGTGGTTGTGGCTCTAGAGGAACAGCCGTGCACTACATATTTGGTAGATGTTCTTATATGATATATCATTTTCATTTTGTTAGACATTTAACTTTGCTTAAGAATATGTAGAAGACTCTGTTTGATGTCAACAACTATAAAAAATTGGCAGAGAACTACAATATTCTGAATGACATGTTTTCGTTTATTAGATACAAATTTTGACTATGAAAAAAATATTTGACTGTTTAAGTTTCTTGGACGAATTGGACTTGAAAAGTGATGCTATCTAATTGAAAGAAATATTTGACTGTTTAATCTTTATGGACTAATTGGACTAGAAATGAGATGTTATGTAACTGTGATTCATCAGCATCTTTCACTGTTATTATAATTTATTTAAATAGTTTTAGTTAGTTTACTTTAGTTTTTATCGGCATTGTAACTTCAAATGTCGTAATTTCTTGTTTTGCATTCAGGTTAGTCATCTTAATATTTTTTTAGATTTAGTTATTTTAATATTATTTGATGTAAAGTAATGTATGCTTTGCCTTATTGAGAAAAAGATTGTGTATATTTGAATTGTTTAAATGATCGCCCGTTGTTTAGGGCCTGTTTCTGTGGCTGGGTTGTGCTGGATGGTTCTTGGGGATTTTCCCGCCGGAGCATGAACAGCCATAAACCTAACGGTTTGGCGCTCCGGCTGGGGGCTTCCAGCCCATAGAACCAGTCTATTATTATTGAAGATTGTGAATTGGCAGCAGTCGATTTTTTGAGTAATAGGAGAACTTATAGTTTCCCGGTCGACGGACGGGATAACTTGAGAATTACGGATTTTAGGGATAATGTGGTACCTCAGTCACCGTGGCCAATAATTTATTCAGAGATTCGAAGATGCAAACAGGTGTGGCGTCAGCTTTTACTATATTTTTGAATGGAAATTACATTCGTGATTACAGAATTAAATTAGATAAATCTAATTCAGTTTTTCAGGCAGAGTTGACTGCAATTTATCATGCAGTACTTTGGTTTGTCAACTCAGATTTTCAGACTGCAATTTTATACACGGACAGTCTCTCCTCAGTCTCGGCGTTGGATAACCTTTTTCCGCCTAATGAATTATTATACATGATATTTAATCTATTTCTTGATTATCCTCAGAAGATTTTGCATATAGGATGGATTAAGGTCCACACGGGATTTGAGGGGAACGAACGTGCTGATATGTTGGCAAAATCAGTTATTGTTAATGATTTGTATGATATAGAGTTCCGGGTTCACTATCCTTTGTCAATAGTGTCTCGCCATTTTCGTTCAAAGATGTTGAAAGAATGGCAGTGTTACTGGTTAGATTCTGAAAAAGGTCGTCAAACATATGAAGTTTTGAACAAAGTGGATTTGGAATTTATTTGCAATAAACAGGCACTTATTTACTATCTTACTGGTCATGGGAGTTTCGCGGAATTTTTGTTCAAGATTGGAAAAAGACAGTCTGACAGATGTGGCTGTGGTTCTAGAGGAACAGCCGTGCACTACATATTTGGTAGATGTTCTTATATGAAATATCATTTTCATTTTGTTAGACATTTAACTTTGCGTAAAAATTTGCAGAAGACTCTGTTTGATGTCAACAACTATAAAAAATTAGCAGAGAACTACAATATTCTGAATGGCATGTTTTCGTTTATTAGATACAAATTTTGACTATAGGGGTGTCTGAATGAAATATTTGACTGTTTAAGTTTCTTGGACTAATTGGACTTGAAAATTCATGCTATCTAATTGAATGAAATATTTGACTGTTTAAGCTTCATGGACTAATTGGACTTGAAAAGAGATGTTATGTAATTGAGATTCATCAGCATCTTTCACTGTTATTATAATTTATTTAAATAGTTTTAATTAGTTTACTTTAGTTTATATCGGCATTGTAACTTCAAATGTCGCAATTTCTTGTTTTGCATTCAGGTTAGTCATCTTATTTTTTTTCCCTTTAGTTATTTTAAGTTACTTTCACCTTGTTGAACATTGAAGTTTCATTACAGTTTTCTGGCTGTGTTGGAAAGTGTTTCATAATCTATGCTTGATGCATGATTTTTCGTTCTTGTTTACATTGAAGATGAATTGAATATTAATAGAAATTTAGTTTTTAGTTTATGTCATTTCAGTTTTTTCAATAATTATGTATATTTTAACAATCAAATTTTCAATCAAGTATGTGGTATTGGTATGGGGACAAATTATTCAAGCACTGCTGCTAATTTATTTTTATTTTATTATGAATATAGTTACACCCTGAATTACAATATAAGGTCGCATTCGTTAAGTCGAAACTCGTTCAACTCGTGCAGTTTGTTTTCTCCTTGATGGTTTTCGCACAAGCCATTCGTAAAGTCTCTCAGTGCACTCAGTGCGTTACGGTCAGAATCAAACTGGGTCGGATTCGAAATCGGATTCGGTCGAACAGAATCCAGTGCGTTTAGTTTTAAAACTAAATGCTCTGAAGAAAAAGTCAGTTTGTTTCGTGCTCTAGCGGCGGCGTGTATACTGCGCAGGCGCGTACTTTTCGATTTACGTATGTAAACAAATATTTTCTGCTTGTCATGTTAGTATTAAATATTTTGTACGGAGAATAATAAAAAATTTTGGTTATTTTAGGGCCACTTCAGGTCTTAAATAGTGGCTTACAAATAAATGTCCAAGCTTTTGCTGTGAATCAAAAATAATAAACAAAGGTAACTATTATTAATTCTTTTTTATGTGATTTTAAATTAAAAAATACTATATATATATATATATATATATATATATATATATATATAATTTTTTTTAATAATGATGATAATGAATCTGAAGACTTAGAAGTCACTCGTAATTGAATGAAAGTTTATTTTCTCTGACAGTATCTTTTGTACCGTATGACTGCTATCCATTTTTTTTTTTTTTTTTTTTTTTTGCTTTTTACATGTTAAATTAAAAGCCGAAATCAGTTATTTATTATTTATTAAAAGATTTATGATTTTTATTTCAGCGCTGTGCTCATTTTATTTGCACAGGTTTGTCTGCATTGTATAGGATTTTTGTAAATAAAATTTAAAAAAAAACCTTTAAATAAATACACTCCTACAGTTATTTTAATAATTATTTTCAATGTGGCCTTTACAGTGTCGCTTAAAATTATTTTACAGTAATGCATTTAGAATTAACTAGAGCCAGTTCTTCCTAAAATTTTGCTGTAAATCTGTTTATTCTGAATAGTGTTAAATTCCATGTTGCAATATTATTTTTTTAATTTTGTGGCAGTGCAGTTATATTCTAGATATAAACGAAAACACTAAGTTACCCATGATTTAAAAACACAGAAGTGATTTTTCACTTCTAAGATAAAGTGTTGAGTGAAACACTTTGCGCAGGGTTGTCACTGTACATATGAGACTGCTCGAAGATAGCAGAATTCTAATTAGACATGTGTCAATTGATTTCCTCAATTTTATACGTACATTATGTCATTAGAAGAGTTGGCAAAATATGTAGTTCCTGCGCTGGATAAATATTTAATTTTACTACTTATTAGCACTATAAAACTAATCAGGCTTAATGATAACTGGAAGCTTTTTAAAACTAAATAACAATCAGTTTCTAATCAAATCTAACTAATCAGTATTCAGAAGTTACTATTTGATTGGCATATAGACATACTGACATCTTGTCTTACCATATCATCACCATAGACTATAGACATAGAGTTATATGCGCTCGAGACCCACTAATAATTTTTAAAATGTATTTTTCCTTCCACTCCCTTTAATATAAAACAAGTTTAATTTTTTGAATTTCTAATATTTTATGTTATGTGCCAATTTTTAACAGATCGTTTTATTTCTTGAGTTTTGATATTTTTACCTCTTTTTCATTTTTTACAGAGATAAACAATATTAGAATTTTTGTTTGTTTGTTTGTTTAGGCTTTCTTTTTTAATTAAATTAAACTGCTTTTGATATAAAAAACAAAAATAGAAAAAAAAACCATATTCAGAAAAAAAATTCCATATTCGAAAAAAAAAACATGTTACTCAAAGATAATTTTCATTGGGATTTTATAATAAATGATTCACAAATAGCAGCGAATACATCATTTTATAAATGGGTCTGTATATTCGAAATTTTACATTGTCTAAACATTTTATTTAACTTGTGAGTTATTTATCACTATACGATTAATTTTAATTTCTTTAAAAAGAAGTTAAAAAAGCAAAATGAAATTGGTAATCGATTTGTTTTACTCTAACATACACATATTTGAGTTCAAAAGAGTTATATATTGAGTTGAGCCCTACCAATAATTTTCAAAACTCTACGTCTGTGATCATCACTATACAATGTAGAATTATTAAATGTGGTTATATAGCTACATTTTGTGAGCAAAAGAAAAAAAAAATCATAATAAAATACAAAATAAGTGTACTTAAGATTGTGCATGACATCTTTATGATCTTACATCAGGGGTTGATACAGTTTTTTTCCCTTGAGTACCTTTTTGTAAAAAATTATAGTTTTTATGAAAATAAATTTTATAACAAAAGACCAAATCAAGTTACTTAATCCTACTTTTTCTTATGTCTTCCTGTTAAAGTTTACCTTTCTTGTGAGCGTGTTTTGTTTGTAAATAACACATTTTAAATCCTAACAAATTGTTTAAAATATGAAGAGTTTGCTTTTATTCAGAAGAATTTTGTGAAGGAGGCTCCAGTGTTGGATCAATTTTGACAATATGTCGATAAAAAGTAAACTTTTATGTTAATCTGACATAAATATTATTAATAGCAATTTCTCCTTCTTCTACAGCTTTTTGTATTTAAATTAGAAAAAAGCCTTAAATTTGAAAGAAAATGTACTGGTTTGTGAATTACTTTATTTTATTTTAAATGAAATGAGTGAAAGGCATGTATTTTAATTTTAAATAAATGTAATATATGTATTTTAAATAAAATTAATGAAAGGTTTATATTCTAAATGAAATGAATGCAATACAAATAATGGCGATGGAAACATTATGTGAAGATTTATCGCCTGGGATCGGCTAACAAAAAAGTATCAGAAAATACTGTGAATTTGACAAACAACAACAAGGCTTATATTTTTCCATATACAATGTGCAAATGTAAGAACACATCAGGTAACAGTTAACACATTACTCAGCTAGTTTAAAAAATAAAGTACGAAAGAAGTGGGAAAGTTATTACTGAGTAAGTCTAAAAATAAAACACTCTTTTATAAGCACTCAATGTTTGTCAAAAATATCATGCTTAATAATTTCAGGACTGCAATTCATAGTGTATTCTATTACAATATTGTCTCTGATTATGAAATATTCACAGTTTGATTTACACTTGGTAGAAAATGACAATTAGTGAAGCATTATTTAAACTATATATTTAGGATTTTTGGATTGATTTCCCAATGTGTAATCATAATTAAACTATTTATATTAACTATTAATTGATAAAAACGCATATCTCTATTCTAAAAAAAGGATATATAATTATTAAAAGAAAGAACTTTATCAGCTTTTCAAAGCCCTCACCAAATTTTAGTATACAATAAATATAAAGCGTAACAAATTTAAACGGCCTTTTTCCAGACCTTAATTGATGTAGCCCACTTGAATTTCAGTGTAATTACAATATAAGGGGTCCAACACTTTAAAACTGGGACTCTGATTAAAGCAACGTGCCCAATTTCTTTAAAGAAAGAGAAAATTTTGTATTTTTTTTTAATTGAAGCCTGTTAAATTTTAGTATAAAATAAATATAAGGTCCAAAAAATTCAAACGGCTGTAACTCGCCAATAATTGATGTAAGCTTGCCCTTTGAGACGAGCACTTTTTATATGAAGGGTGTAGATGCAAAATTCACAATCTCCACTTTTAGAAACTGCAAAAAACTGATTATTATGAATAAACATGATATATTGGCACAATGTTTTTGTGACACATTTGTTGCCATAACATAAGATGTTGCCTTAAGATTGTGAATTTTGCATCTACACCCTTCAAATGTCTTCTAATTTTTAAGGACAAATTTTCTGAATAGAATTCTTTGCCTTATTGAATCTTTGAAAATCTGCAATGAAATAAGGCAAAATTTTCTTTTCCAATTTACTGGTGTTGAAATTTCATGCATCCTAGACATGTCACTTGTTGCAAAAAGGTTAAATTCAGTTCTAATTATTGAAACCTGTCCAAATTTCAACCATTAGGGCTGTACCTACATAACATTATCAGTATTTTGCTAATTTTGGACACCCCCCCCCCCTTATGATACCATAAGTTATCATTAATTGAACTCTTACCCCCTGAGATACCTGAAGATATTGTAATCAATGCTTAAAAATTCTTTTTACTATTACATTTTTTTTTACATATACAGATATGGTCATACATCTATTAGTTAAAATGTGAGCAGGTTTCAATAATTAGAACTGAATTTAACCTTTTTGCAACAAGTGAATCCATATACTTTATAGATTCAAATGAATAGAAGTCAATAAAATATTACTATTATGTATGAAATAACTTTATCTCAAATAACATCGACCTAGAAGAGATACTAGTTACTATTTAAAGGTATTCAATAATAGCTGAACTAAAAATTCTCTTCCACAGGAGGGTTTATGAAATATCCTTAGTTCCTTTTTCTCTTAGGTATTTAAATATTTTAAATCATTCAAGGAGAATAAATTGTACTATTTTTTTCAAAAACCTAACAAGGAAAGTCTCCATAAGCACACACTCAGAAAACAATTACAGAATATTCTTGTTATAAGGATATATATGTGTATAATTTTTTTTTTGTATGGAACCTCGTTAGTGTCCGTAAAAAAATAACAAAAATGTAATTTTTTTGGCGATACAATGAAACTTTAAAAAATACCCTCTTATAATAAATACTTTTTAAGGAAAAACTTTTCTTCTCTTCATACTGAACTAGTTTAAGTAAGTTTAACTGAAATAAATACATTTTATAACTATGGTTTTGTCATATGCATTTATATGTACAGTAGAAGATCTTTATAACGCAATTCTCCATATAACGCACAACTTCTCAAATGCAAACAATGAATTTTCAGCTAAGAAACAACTGAATTCTCACATTATAAATCGTTGCTATTCTCTATAGAACTAAATTTGATACATTAGTTCAATTTTATAGAGGTTCATGCTAACCGCACTGATTTCAGTTTTGACACGAAAACCAGTGTGTTGTGGAGTTTACGAATGCGACCTAACTGTGAAAATCTTTAGGTATATTGATGGCCTTTTTAATTTTTAATTTTGATTTTTTAAGTGTATGTGATTTAATATATCCTAATTGTTTAAAATTAAATAAGGCAAACCACAGTGATTATAGTGCAGATTTTTTAGATATATCTTTTAATATTTCGGATAATAAATTAATTTTGGATTTATTTGGCAAAAGATACCAGGAGCATGCCTTATTGGTACTCTAAGGCAGGCATTCAGATGTCCGATTGTTTAGGATCTTACATTAGAGATCCTTAGCCCAAACTTAAGGATCGCTACTGTAATGGTGCTATCACACGTACTCTCATATCATAGTCAATATCAGATATTTCATCCGAAACACGTTTTTCAAGAGTAAAAATCTCGAAATCGTCCCGTTTGATAGATTGCCTCTCGTAATTTTTTCAAGATCTAACTGACAGTAGTTTCTATCCTCTACGATAGATGTCAGCTCGAAATCCACCAATCAGAACTCTCTAAAAATTTCAAGATGGCTACGGTCCTTGAGTAAACATGTTTGTTTAGCGTGGACGCAAATATTGAAACCAAAAATACAGAAGAATTAAGGAAAAAGCAATATCTTTAGTAACACAGGGACCAATTATACACGAAAAGAACTTTAAAAATGTGCAGTTATTTTGAAATTAAATAATTACATATGCGTCGATTGTCTCTTCGGAGTTCGTTAATAAACACTCCCGATAAGAACTTTATTTACTAACTTAAAGTCATTTATTGCGATTATTTTATTTCAATTCCTTATATTATTTGCTATATGTTATAATTGTACTGTCGTAGTCACTTATTTACTTCTCAAACTGTACAAGTTTAACCAATTTCTGCAGTGTATTTGGCGTTATTTCGAACTTGTTGCCAAATTATGTCGCCAAAGATAAAAATGCAAGCAAAAACTCATCAAGGTATTTTATTGCAAAAGCATGCAGCGTTCAGAATCTAAATTTTGTATTGGAGGGGGAGGGAAAGAAAATGTTCTTATGCTTTTAGAAAAATAAAATTTAATAAATGAAAATTTAATCTAGTAGCTATTTATAGTTAATTATATTTTACCTTCTAATAATTTTCTTTTAAAACAATCTTCATAAACTTTATTTAAAGTTACACAATTACTATACAGACATACATATTTATTCGTAAATCGGTGGAATAGTAAAAATATATTCACCGTTGTCCGTTCATCCAAGGCTGTCTGTTAGATGGTTGGCGACTTTCTCTCTAACATGGTTTATTAGTGAGAAATTGCGTTTCAGAGTCAGCCGGAGTGGCTGAGTGGTTAGAGCGATAGCCCGGAACGCTGTGGATCCAGGTTCGATTCCTGGCTCTGGGTAATTTTTCACTTCATGTTAGGGTTATTGTATTTAATGTATGTGGGTGAGAATGTCCTTTTCAGTCTATTTTTCCTTTTTAATTATTGAATTTCAACCACCTTAATATTTTGTCTACCCCCTCCTAGCGGTGTATAAATTTTAAAACTTTATATGTTTTTCAATTTGTTAAGCAAATTGTGACCTTTTTTTATTTATTAATAATAATTAACGCAAATACTCCCCCCCTCCAGTTAAAATATTTTGCTTCCCTTCAAAAAAAAAAAATTATATATTTTCGAAAACAAAAATCAATTGTAACGTAAAACTTTCCTAGCAGAAATAGATTTCTAGAATTTTCAAATATGCGAACTCAAAATTAAAGCTAATAGTTTTTAAGTTATGCTTAAAAAAACACTTGTCTTGTAATCTGTTTTGCGACGATCGAACATTTATTTAACATTAGGAGGTGCAAACATAAAACCTGCGTAATTTCTAAATTACTTTAACGAGTGACTTTCAATTTGATACACAAAGGTAAAATTTACCGAAAAATATGATGTTGAAATTAGGGTTTAATACTAAAAGTTTTAGAATATGTTACAATTGCTATACGTAACTTCCTCCTTCCCCCCAGCAAATTTATGTACAGCACTATTGTTAGATGTTATACTAATCTATTGTTATTTGTGACATTTTTATACAGTGATTTGTGGCAGAGTTAGTAGAGGATATAACTCCACCCCCCCACCTCCAGGACTGTAAACAATATATATAAAAATAAGGATTGTGTTTTTGAAACGAAAAATATCCAAAACTCATTTAAACTTTCGAAAAACGATTAAAATCATTAAAACCAAGGAAGAAAACACTGCAAAAGAGTGGGAACTATATCTAAATTCTATTACGTATTTCAATTTTACATTCCATTCCATATGTAACATGAATTACATTTAAAATATGTAAAATATATTAACTAAAAATGTCATAATAGTGATTTTGGCAAAATAACTAAAAATTAATTTAAAATCTTTCTTTGCGTTACAGATTTCGGCTTAGCGATAAATTGCGGTTCCAATACATGTGACAAAAAACTAGTTTTAATATTCTATTTTTTTTTCTAAATCACTTAATACTAATAGTTGAGAATTCTTAATATTTACAGGTAATGAAAAACGTAAAGTGTAGATATGGACTCTATAATTTAGAATTTTTATGTTATATTAGCGAGAGTATTGTTTTTATAATCTTAGAATTTGAAGTAAAATGATCACAATAAAATATATATAGAACAGACACGAAAATAAACTGCAATGTATAAAATGTTAGTACGCGATAATGCTTCCTGTTTATCATTCGATCTCTACACTAAATATTAAAACACCTGCTGCAATTACTCGCCAAATGTTACGCCCTCTCCTTACATTAGCAGATTACTTTCAGTAGGGAAAGTAACCCTAGTTGCAGCGTGAAAGTGTAGCTCCAAGAAATCAAGAGGCAATAGCATATACTTCATATCGTATGGTATTCCGTGTGATAACAGCTTTAGATCCTTAAAACGCTATTCAGATCGTCCATCCTAAACAGCTTCGGCTTTCCTTATTTCCGACTCTGGCTTCGGCAATCTTCGGAACATGATAGTGATTACACAAACGATAAACCAATCAGCATATAGAATCGCATCGCTGCAGATCATTCAACCGTGCCTTTATTTGCCGTTCTGGACTTTGCACGTTTTTTGAAATTTGATTTTTCTTCTTTTCTGCCCATCCCCATCATCAACATTGAAAAAAAAAGAAAAAGATAGCATGTAAAAAAAGAAAGAACAATATAGCGATTAAGTATTAAATGCTGTTTTTTTTTCTTAAATATTATTAAATAATGCAATTAATAGCTGCACTGTTTTCGTTTTATTTCCTGAAATAATTCTTTTTTAAATTTAAATTTTTATGTATTAGAGTACATGTTTAAAATTTCATACCAAAAGATTTTGATTCTTATAAGCCACGGCTAAAAAATATTTAAGAATCAAATTTATGTAAACACACATAACCAGGATTTTCATGAGCGCGCGGGAGGGGGGTGGGGAGGCCATTACACTCAATAGATTTGGAAGATTAAATAACTTTTTTTTAATACCTCTGGTTATTTAAAATGACAATAAAGAAAAAAAAAGGCAAGTTAGAATAATAAAAAAAAAAAAAAAAAAGAAAAGAAAAAAGAAGAAAAAATTTTCGTCAGCGTCGGGAGGGGGACACCCAGTGGAAGACAGTTTTGAAAGTTTAATATTTCTTAATTGTTAAATTTCTGTATTGCTTTTAATGTTGATAGGTTTAAAATTGTTTTGCACGAGGAGTTCCGTCAAAAAATCTTCATTTAGCTTATTTCATGTTTATAAACTATATTTCATGCTTATTTCATGTTATTGCATGTCTAAAAAAACAGACTTGATTGTGGATCACAGACACATTTTAACCCAAAAAACTTGCCCCTCATTAGATTTCTTTCTATCGGCACCTACGTTTCTTAATATTTCAATCTATATCTCACTATTTTCAGAGACTTGTAGGGGGTGGACCTTCTCCTGCGTATGCTTATATTGAACTTGAACTTGTGATAGGTTCAATGGGCTTCCAAGTTGCGAAGCAACTGCACACCCTGGTTTTGAGTAGGTGTATATCAAATCCTGAGAGAGCCATATGAAATGTCTAGCCGTAGTCCAATTGACTACATAAAATAGGATAGTGTTAAGTATATCTATAAAATAATGAAAATTTACTAGTTAAAGTATAAAAGTAAAAATAGTTCATAGTTCAAAAAAAACAAAAATATGCCAGACGAGGTAAAGTAAAGATGTTAGGAGAAGTTTAGGAGAAAAGTCAATATAAAATTATCAGTAGAAAATTATATATCAATATATATATATATATATTTTAATTAAAGAGAAAAATTTTGATGTAAGAATTATAGCTCGGAAGGACTATTCATCAAGAATAGTGGAGTACCTTGGTTTTTTCCGGTTGGATGGACTGCAAGCATCGTAGTCAGGTAGCTCATAAATGAGTTCATTTGGAATGTGATTAATGTCATTGTAGAATTTTTTCGCAAGGTGTTTAATGCGATGTTTGAGTGAAGTCGTTTTCAGATCCTTGAGGATTGTGGAGTTTTTGTGGTATCTAGCCCCGTTCCTGATGTAACGGAGCTGTTTGTAATGGGTACTAGAGAGGCTGTTCATACTGGTTTTGCAAGTAAAGCCCCATATTGGACATGCATATGTGATAACAGAGAGAATGCAAGCATTATATATTAAGAGTTTGTTGTGTATGGAGTGTGAGTGACTGCGAAGAAGGGGGATGCTTATATTTAATTAGCTTGCTATTCTTAAAGTTCATCTCAGATCCCTTTTTTTTAGGGAAGGGATGTTTTGATTAAAATCTTATTAAAAATACACAATGTATTATTATTGTTTTATTTTTTTAAATACAATCCACTTTAAATAAGTAGTACTATTTTAATTTTCTAAAATAAGTGCAGTATACACAAATATTTCTAAAGATTACTTAAAAAATATATTTATTGTCTGAAAGTACAGAAAAATACTTTTTTTTCCTACTCAGACATTTGCATCTTTTGTCCTGCATAATAGAAAACATGCAAATATTAACTGCTTTCAATAAAACAAAATCAGTTTTACCAATGCAAAACTGGAATTTTATCAAATTTAGGAATTTTTTAAATATAAATCAGCATATGGAAAAATGGAGTGTCTGTTTATTAGGGGAGACCGGTACTCATTGGACCTATGGGAATAGTGGACCACCCCCTAATATTTTATTTATTTAAATTTTTTTAAGCTTCTCTTCTATCCTAATAGACAACAGCGCTGCACTGATTATTTATAGCCTTCAGAAAATATGTTTAGCTCAGATTGAACTATTTTATCCTGATTGGTTGTTTTGAGCTTCTAAAAGTAAAATTTTTCATCATCATATTTTTATTTTTTTAGTAATTAAAGGTTGTAGATAAATAAGATAAATTAGCTTTTTTGCAAAGCTAAGATACTTGTTTTTATTTAACTTTAAAGTTAATATGTTTAAAAGAAAGCTATAAATAATATTAATATGATTATTCCTTGAACTTCAACATGGGGCACAGTGGACCACCCGCTCCTGGGGCACAGTGGTCCATAATCCACTCTGCTCCTGTAATGCAGAATGTTCAAAATATTTAATAATTGCTTATTTTCTATAAAGAAATATTGTTTAAAAGTAGTTTTTAACTGTAAAATAAAGTAAACAAAGAAAATAATTTATTTAAGATAGTAAGAAATGTTTTGTTTTGTATTTACTGCCTTTGATAAATATAACTGTAGTCTAATTGGTGATGATTCTATTCAAGTAAGATTCGTGAGACGCAAATTGAATGGAAATCAGTTTATTTTTCCCGAAACTGTAGATGAATCTGTTGTTGATGTCAATGATTTCATAATATTGCTCCCAGACCCAAAAGTATTTCAGGAAAATTCCAGGCTCAATCTTACTTATAAGTATTTTGGAATTTCATTTGCAATTTTTAATGTGTGCTGATTTTTTTGTATTTAAGTAATAACTTCAACTAAATTGCAATTGTTCCTATATTAATCTGTTATTATTTTCAAAATATATAATATATTTTTTTTTGTTTCAAAATGTTACTTGTAAATTTATATTACTATGTTATTTTGCGTGTAAAGGGAAAATAGAAAAGAACTAGATGGAACCCGTCAAAATTTGACGGCAAACAACTTGATAATACCATAAAAGTAAAATTTATAGTTGCTTTAACTTGACAAATTTCATAGTGGGGAGCATAATATGATTAAGTGGTCACAGACTTTTCCATCGATATATCACATGAGGGGTGTGTGCAAAATTTAGAAAAGTACACACTTGGGGGGTCAAAGTGGGGGGATGGACATGGGAGATGCATAATATGATTAAGTGGTGACAGACCTTTCCAATGATATATAACATGAGGTTGTGTGCAAAATTTAGAAAGTACCCCTTGGGGGGGGGCAAAATGAGGAGATGGACAGCGGATATGCATAATATGATTAAGTGGTCACAGACCTTTTCAATGATATATAACATGAGGGTTGTGTGCAAAATTTAGAAAGTACCCCTTGGGGTGGGAAAGTGGGGAGATGGGCATCGGAAATGCATAATATGATTAAGTGGTCACAGGCCTTTCCAATGATATATGACATGAGGGGTGTCAACAAAATTTAGAAAAGTATTCCTTAGGGGGTGGGGGGGCAAAGTGGGGAGATGGACATAGAAGATGCATAATATGATTAAGTGGTCACAGACATTTCCAATGATATATAACATGAGGGTTGTGTGCAAAAATTAGAAAGTATAGGGGGGGGGCAAAGTGGGGAGATGGACATCGGAGATGCATAATATGATTAAGTGGTCACAGACCTTTCCAATGATATATAACATGAGGGTAATGTGCAAAATTTAGAAAGTACCCTTTGGGGGGGGCAAAGTGGGGAGATGGACATCGGAGATGCATAATATGATTAAGCAGTTACAGACCTTACCAACAATATATGACATGAGGGGTGTCAACAAAATTTAGAAAAGTATCCCTTGGGGGGGTGGGGGGGCAAAGTGGGGAGATGGACATTGGAGATGCATAAAATGATTAAGTGGTCACAGACCTTTCCAATGATATATAACAGGAGGGTAATGTGCAAAATTTAGAAAGTACCCCTTGGGGGGGGGAAAGTGGGGAGATGGACATTGGAGATGCATAAAATGATTAAGTGGTCACAGACCTTTCCAATGATATATAACATGAGGGTAATGTGCAAAATTTAGAAAGTACCCTTTAGGGGGGGGGGCAAAGTGAGGAGATGGACACCGGAGATGCATAATATGATTAAGCAGTCACAGACCTTTCCAACAATGTATGACATGAGGGGTGTCAACAAAATTTTGAAAAGTGTCCCACTTGGGGGGGGGGGAGTGGGGGGATGGACACCGGAGATGCATAACATGAAAAAGAGGTCACAGCCGTTTCAACTTGCAACTTTTTTCTCGAAGGCATTTGACAATATTAAATTTTTTTTTACCCAAGACAATTTAACGATATTCTTATTTTTTTTTGCGTAATTCGTCAAACGTTCATGGAAAAAATCATGAAATTCGCTAATCAATAGTTGATAAATTATAAAATTCAACAATCGATAGCAGTAAAATTGGTCAATCGATAACGGAAAAATCACGAAATTCATCAAATGGTCTCAAGTAAAAAAAATTGTCCTGCACACTGATGTGATGATCAAAAGGGTTTTGAAGTATAGGACAAAATTAGCACTTGCCAAACAGCGAGTAATACTGAAAATTTGGCAATGGACTTTATTGCCACCACTGGTCAAACATAATAGTCACACTCACCAATTGCGATGATTGAATGGAAAAAGATTTTTTTCTCTGCTGTCGCGCGACAAATTTTGAAACCATTTGGCAAATTTCATCCCCGAAATTGGCAGATTGTGAATTTTTTTCTCGAAGCCATTCGACGATATTCGAAAATTTTTTCTCCCGAAACCAATTGACGAATTTTGCGATTTTTCCACTGTGTCGATTAATGAATTTTGCACTTCTTCCACTATCGATTGACGAATTTCGAATTTTATCGACTGTCGGTTAACGAATTTCACGATTTTTTCCATGAACGAACAAATTGCGCACTTTCTGCTAATTGACACATTTCGCCCTTTACAATTCAGTCAATGAGTTGAACGTTGTTTCTTTCGAGAAATGTCAGGAATGAAACAATGATTCTTTAGGTTGAATTTACTTCGTTCGATGCCCCATGGAAGAATGTGTGCGATGCAGCAACGGGCGTCACAGACTTTTTAGGGCACCTGCAGACTAAAAACATCTAACCAATCTTCGCGGGGGGAAAATAACAGATTTTGTCAAATGATTGAAGAAAAAACACTACTTTATCAAAGGATCATGGGAAGACATGACTTTTGTTAAAAGACCACAGAAAAAACGTAATTATGCAAAAGGATCGCGAAAGATAAGCAAATTTTGTCAAAGAATCGCAAAAAAGGAAATTTCACCAAAAGATCACGCTTTTTTACTAAATTTCGTCTAAAAATTGCGAAATAAAATGTATTTTATCAAAGAATTGCTGGAAAATGCGAATTTCGTTAAGGATTGTGAGAAAAATGCGAAATTCTTCAAAGGATCGCTGAAAAAACACTAATTTCGTCAAAGAATTGCTGAAAAAACATGAATCTCGCCCAATAACAGAAAAATCATGGTTCATAATCATTATATCTAGTAGTATATGTAAATACAGTTTGTGATATAAGACAAAATTAACATTCACCAATCGGCGAGTAATACTGGAAATTGGTGATTGATGTTATTGCCACCACTGGCTAAACTTAGTCACACTCGCCAATTGCGATGATTGAATGTAAAATGAAATTTTTTTTCCCGCTGTCACTCAAAGAATTTTGAAACCATTTGGTGAAGTTTTTTCCGAAACCATTTTGTGAATTTCCCGATTTTTTCGAGACTTTTTTCTCGATGGCATTTGACAATATTCAAAATTTTTTTACCAGAGACAATTTGACGATATTCTTAATTTTTTTTGTGCAATTCGACAAATGTTCATGGAAAAAATCATGAAATTCGTTTATCAATAGTCGATAAATTGTGAAATTCAGCAATCGTTAGCGGTAAAATCGTAAAATTTGTCAATCGATAACGGAAAAATAATGAAATTCATCAAACGGTTTCCGGTAAAAAAATTGTCTTGCACTCTGATGTGATGATCAAAAGGGTTTTGAAGGCATTTATTTTATTTGTTGTATTGTGTATAAATACCTAGGTGGAAGCAGTTTGCTTATTTTGTCAAATGTTTTAACAATATTCGACCCAATACGCATGCGTAAAAAAAATCTTCCGGTAGGACCGGCCAATGAGGTGAAGGTCTATTACGGTCTCTAGAAACGTGTTTGGGATCATCTCCTGTTGTTTTTTTTCTTGCACTTTGCGTTAAACCTAGGAAGGTATTTATATACACTGCTCAAAACAATTAAAGGATATTTGAAGTTTTATATAAAATAAAGATATAAACGAATTTTTTTTTGCCGAAAATAGAAGAAGAGAATCACAAATGCAAATTTTTCTGGTTTTCAAACTGTGGAGTATGCAAATTTTGAGTTCGACGTCAAAAACGTCGCTTCAGCGGCAGCGAATGAAATTTGACTTTCAACTGGATAAAAGAGAATGAAGTCAAGGATGATCGCCATTCAGTGATTGCTTTGTTTCGATGAGTACGATGTCTCAGCGAAGTCATTTGACAGATTCAGAAGCTTGGAGAATTGTTGGTAGGTTAGAAGGGGGCCAAACTCAAGCCGAAGTAGCGCAAGCCATTGGAGTGTCACAAAGTGTCATTTCCAGGATCTGGAACCGTTTTTTGGAGAGTGGATGTGCAGGCCGAAGACCAGGGCAAGGTCGTAGACGGGCAACAACGCCCAATGAAGATCGGTATTTAGCGTTAACAGCTCGGAGACACCGAAACATGAACGCTACTCTTCTCCAACAACACCTTCCAGGCACCACGATTTCAACTCAGACTGTCCGAAACCGGCTCCATGCTGTAGGTCTGTATGCTCGCCGACCGATGGTATGTGTTAGATTAACATCAAGGCATCGTCGCGACCGCAGGGAGTGGTTAACCGAGCATGTGAACTGGAGGAGAAATGAATGGAGCAATATTCTGTTTTCTGACGAGTCCCGTTTTTCTGTGCATCCGGATAATAGGCGTATTTTCATCTGGAGGGACCGTGGCAGTAGGAATAATCCTGCGTTCGTGCACGAAAGTGTCAGATTTGGTGGTGGAGGAGTGTTGGTGTATGGTGTCATCTCCATTGACGGGCGCACTGACCTCTACATCATTCGAGATGGAGCTCTGACTGGTCGTCGATATAGGGATGAGATCCTCAGACCTATTGTAGTCCCTTACGCTGCAGCAATCGGAGATAACTTCATTTTAATGGACGATAACTGCAGGCCACATCGTGCAAACCTGGTGGAGGATTTCCTTTTCGAGGAAGGAATCGTTCGAATGGAATGGACAGCGTGTTCTCCAGACATGAATCCAATCGAGCACGTTTCGGACGCTCTAGGAAGACGAGTTTCTGGCCGCCAACAACCCCCACAAACTCTCCGAGAACTGGAAAGAGCTCTTCTGGAAGAGTGGAGCAGAATACCCCAACTCGTCATTAATAGCCTCATTGAGTCCATGCCTCAAAGGTGTTCAACGTTGCTGGCCGCCCGTGGAAACCATACCCCCTACTGAAAATGATTTTCTTTGAAGAAAACACCTTTTCTTATTCTTTTTTTCTCATATGCACTAATTGTGTTTTTTTCCTTTTGTACACAAATGCGCAATAAAATGCATTTTTATCTGCCAAACATGTGTAATTTATTCTCATATAACCTACTATGTCTGTCGACCATGTATCAATCAGCTAAAAAG
The DNA here is from genome assembly GCA_963931845.1 of Maratus michaelseni. Taxonomy (NCBI): domain Eukaryota; kingdom Metazoa; phylum Arthropoda; class Arachnida; order Araneae; family Salticidae; genus Maratus; species Maratus michaelseni. The sequence continues at coordinate 32,561,507 of OZ007599.1, forward strand.
TTTCACAGATACAAAATCCACCTAAAACTGCAATATCCTTTAATTGTTTTGAGCAGTGTAGAACTCACTGTGGAGTGTTTAGAAGGTATTTATTTATTTCATTTATTATAATTTGCATGAATACTTAGGTGTCCATTTCGGATTTACTGTTTAAAAATGAATTTAGGCTCTTTTAACGTTCGCGAAATCAATCCCGATGGAAATTGTCTTTTTAGATCTCTATCATTTTGTTTATATAGTACAGAAAATGATTATTCAAATGTATGTAAAAATATCGTAGAACACGTAATACAGAATTGGACCACTTATAGTCCGTTTATTATCGGGGATGAATCTTATGGTGTTCCGATTGCTAATGAAGACAATTATGTAAATATATGGTTCTTCATAGAGGTATATGGTTCTTCACACTTCAATAGAAGCATTGTTTAAATTAATATAATTCTACAAATATGATGCAGTTTTAAAATATCGAGTAATGATTAATACTGTCAAAGAATATACTCATATACGTAATTAAGTTTTGGTACTTCTCTATTATCTCATCGACCACTTTTCATTAAAAAAAAACTATCGCCAAATAAATGGGAGAACGTTGTCATTGGAATATCAAAATAAATAAATAAAATATAAGAATTTAAGGATACAATTGTTATTTTAATTAATGAAATAACTAATAAATCAAATAAACATAATGAAAAATACACGCAAATGTTGAATTAAAAACCACTTGATGACATAAAAAACACGTATAATGTTTTCGACATCAAGTAAATGGGACTGCATTTTTGGCATTTAATCATACAGTTTGGCGATAGTATTTTGTTATGAAAAGTGGTCGATGGGATAATAGAGAAGTACTCAAGTTTTTTATACCAAGTTTGAAAATTTATCTTTTTTTGACATTTAAAAAAAATAACATAAAAAACATTACAAATTTGCCCATTTAAAACATTCAAGATTTGTATATATACAAACAATACAATGTAAATATTAATATTGTTACATGATACATTATATACATTGTTTGCATATATACTTCTTTGTATACATATATTGTTTGTATACGTACAAACAAATATAATGTAAACATTATTCAAATATTAAGAGTTCGCAAATCAAAACATTCTAAAGATTTGTATACATACAAACAATATAATGCATACATACTCTTTACAAATAAAATAGCCCACTTATGTAATGACAAAACTTTTAAATCGAATAGAGATAATATATTTCTGTTTATTTTATAACTTATATTCAGATGCTCAGATTCTGCTTTTTTCGAACACATAATAATAAAAATATTACTACCGTGCGTACTGTCTTTTGACATTATATTTACATAATCGTTTTCATTATCAATCGGAACACCATAAGATTCATTCCCGATAATAAACAGACCATAAGTGGTCCAATTTTGTATTACGTGTTCTACACGTTTGAATAATTATTTTCTGTACTATATAAACAAAATGATAGAGATCTAAAAAAAAATTTCCATCGGGATTTCGCCAACGTATGAGCCTAAATTCATTTTTAAACAGTAAATCCGAAATGGACACCTAAGTATTCATACAAATTACAATAAATAAAACAAATAAATAAAATAAATACCTTCTAAACACTCCACAGTGAGTTCTAGATAAATATCTTCCTAGGTTTAACGCAACGTGACAACAGAAAAAAACAACAGATGATACGATACCAAACACGTTTGTAGAGACAGTCATAGACCCTCACCTCATTGGCCGGTGATTTTTTGACGCGTGCGTATTCGGTCGAATTTCGATGGAATATTTGATTTGACAGAATTACCAAACAGCTTTAAATATATGGATTAGATTAATGAAAAATAGATTTCTATTGTATTTCAGATAATACCTAATAGCGGTCCACTGTGCCCCACTTCTGGGGCACACTGGTCCACTTTACGAGTGCATAAAATTCTGAAAAATGTATTGAAAACTATGTTCTGATAAAATTATGATGAATGTATAAAGGTTTAAGGAATATTCAAAAATATTTTCACGCAGATCGGTTTGTCCATTAAAGAGAAAAAAAATTAAATGAAAAAGTGGTCCACTGTGTAACAGTCTCCCCTATATGAACAATTATATTATTACTTTCATAAAGATGCAAATTTTTTAAATATATAAAATTAAAACCAGCAATGATGAATTCTTAAAGATTTACCATTTTTTCAGAAGAATGGTGGACGGAATTTAAAATAATTTTAAAGTTATAAGAAATTGCTTAGTTACTTATAAAACAAATATTTTTGAATGAATCAAGTTAATAATATTTAATATAATAACATAGTAGCATTACTATAATTAGCAATTAATTGTGCAAATTTAGCATGAGCTCATTTTTATCTTCCTCAGTACTTTTAATTACAATTTAATTGTAATAACAGGACAAAACACCCAAACTGCAGAAAGAAAAAAAGAGAAGTGTTTTTGCTTCTCCCCCCTACTATGCCTAAACAGTTCCACCCTCCTTTTTATTTTTTCTATATAACATAATAAAAAAGTATTAGAATCATGAAAATTTTCAACTTCTATTATTTGATTAATTGACATATTTTAGGATGGTTGATTAGGATTTGATTATTTTAATAAAATGCCTATCTGTCTATGTCACAAATTTTGTGGATTCTGTAGCTCAAGAACTAACACACAGAATTTCATTGTTTCAGTTAGATCTAGACTCAAATTGTTTCTGACTAAATTTCAGTGTATATCGCTCAACAGGTAACACTGCTATGCTGTCTTTCTTGATTAAAATGGTGCTGGGGCTAAGGAACAAAGTTATACTCACAAAACCTGATTTCAAGATTTCTATATTCCTTGATAACTCTTGTTCGATATATATTATATGATATATTATTATATGTGCAGCAATAGATTTCTGTGAATTTTGTGCCAATATTTGCACTTGGCACAAAGTTGTGTCCCATCTAATGGAAAAAAACCGAATATTTCTGTCAATGCCTCGTGGTTTTATAATTTTTGTTTTCACCTCAAAATTTTTGATAAAATAGCCGTATTCTATTTAAATACACTAATAAAAGCATGCTTAAAATAAAAAAATACTTTAATTCAATTTATGCTAATTTTAATATGATTTTCTCAAACAATCCATTTATATGTAAAAGTCTTTATTTAATCTAAGTGATTGTTCTAACTAATATACAATTGACGCTCCTGACGCACAGATTATACAGCTTGATATCTACTCGCATCACTCTTGTTGCATCTCTGTTCAACTGTAGAAGCTATAGCAACTAGAAAAACTAAGAGAAAGAAAAATGTAATACATGCATATATATATACACAGAAATTAGTTTTGGAAATCCACAATTCTGAAAAAACAAACAGTTTTTACTAATGAATAACTAACTGTAACTATTAATTAGCCAAGGAATTTGTGTGCATGTTTGAAACAATTTGAGAAAAAAGAATTCATAGATATACTACTGTACTATGTAAATATTTATCATGGAATGCTAATTATAATATTTTAAAAATGCGATAAATATTTAAATACATTTATTGCATGATATTTAAAATCAAGCAGGGCGGTCGCTCTGCCAAGCCAAGCTTTAAAAAAAAACGCCACACAAACAACGCTAAGAACTAGAATAAAAACCGCTACTGCTTACTTACAGAAAGCAAGTTCGCAATGTTAAATCGACAAAACATGCCAGATTAAAATATCAGATATCACATAAACCAAGCATCGCAGAAAAAAAAAACGAAAACTAGAAGAATCTAAGGGAGAATTTCTTCAATTTAAAACCAAACTCATCTTCATAAGTGATTTATAAACAGAGATATAGATTTTTTTTAAAAACGTCGAATTACTTAAAATGATTACTTTTTTCTTCGTCAAACTTTTTTTTTTCAAACAACCTACAGGCCTTAATATTGGCTAGAATAAAAAAAGGATTGCATTTTTGGACAAGTAATTACGTAATCTATGTGCTTTTATAAAATCCAGTGTAAAAAAATATTTTCTATCCTTAATTAGCAAAAAACTGTTAATTAACTTCGCGATTAAAAAATTATGCCAAAACAGAGATAAAACCCGCCAACGACCATGTACCATCTGTATTATAATAGCACTAGCACAAATCAGTTACAGGTTATAACCACATCAAATTTCATCTGCAAGTCAGTCATTTTCTTCTAAAGATATTAAAAAAAAATAAAACTTCATAATTATAAGAACACACATTTTATCAGACAATTAAATATGACTGCAAACTGTGGCAGATGACTGTTTCCAACATGAATAAGTATGAGAAATTGCCGCACAAGGATATCGGTCTGGCTAGCTCAGTCGCAGCGCGTCAGTACGGCACGCACAAGGTCCCAGGTTCGAGTCCAGGCCTAAGTCAATTTTTCACTTATGTTTGTTTAGTGTATTTAATTGTCTGATAAAATGCGTGTTCTTGTAATATTGTAAAATAAAGTAATCAGACGTACTGTTTATGCTTTAAAAATATTTTAAATGCATAATTTACGTTTTTAGAAAGATCTTTAAAAATAAATTAGTTTTTGAGGGAAGATGTACCGTAAAATGTATACATTAAGAGTTATCGGCATTTAAAATTTCTTTCCAAACGTAAACAAAATTTTTGGAATGAATTAAATGTGATTCATTTATTTCTAAAAAAAAAAAAAAAAAAAAAAAAAAAAAAAAAAAAAAAAAAAAACACGGTAAAGGACAGGCATTTTGTTCGCAGGAATACCTTTCACGTCATTTTCCTATAAATTAATGAAATCCAGTTGTTAAATTATTTTTGTTTTAGAAGTGAAGTTTCCATTTAAATTTGTTGTAACAGTACAATGTTTAATTGAATAAAATAATGTAAATCTAAGAAAATGCTAAGAAATTCCAAACATACACAGGACAACGCAAAAAAATAAATAAATAAATAAACAAAAAATAAATAGATAAATAAATAAAAATCAGCTTTCAGAAATTCTAAAAATTGTTCGTATATCTTAATTACAAGCTAAAGGAGGGTTTATTTCTATATTATTCTATATATAATAGTAATTTCAGCAAATATATTAAATTCCAATGCGATCTGTTTTAAACTTTAAAATAGTTTATAACACATGATAAAATAATTATAAAAAAGAATGGCGCGTCACATTTCGGGGAGGGGATGGGGAGGGGCGTGAACAAAATTAGGAAGTATAATAAGGCTATCTGTTTGAAACTTTACGATATTTTATAACACATATCATAAATTTTAAAAATAAAGCCGCGTCGAAAATTATAGGGATAGGCGGAGCGCATTTTGCCTACACAAGGGGGGAGGGGACACTTTTCTAAATTTTAAAGATATCCGTCATGTCACATATCGTTACAAAGGGCTGTGACCACTTATTCATGTTATGCATCACAGGTGTCACCCCCACATTTTGCGCCCCCCCCCCCGACACTACTCATGTGATATATTTTTCGAAGGCCTGTGACCGCTTATTTATATTATGTATCTCCGGGGTCCATCCTCCCACTTTCACCCCCCCCCCAAAGGGGGCACTTTTCTAAATTTTGCCGACACCTCTCATGTGATATATCGTTGGAAAGGTCTGTGAACGCTTAATCATATTATGCAGGGGGAGGGGGGTATTTTCTAAATTTTTCACGTACCCCTTATGTGATACATCGTTGGAAAAGTCTGTGACCGCTTAATCCTATTATGCATCTCCGGTGTTCATCCCCCCACTTTGCCCCCCAAACGCGACTAGCTTTCACCACCAGGGGGCGCTTTTCTATCTCTGTTTCTATGGGTCGGATCACGACGGGGTATGGCTCATTCGACTCGACATCGATAGAGCTTTCTGATTTTAGTTCGTTTTTTCACCACCAGGGGGCACTTTCCTATGTCTGGTTCTATGGTATCTCTGAACCTATCACTGGTTCTTTGGGATGGAAGCACCCAGCCGGAGCGCCAAACCGTTAGGTTTATGGCTGTTCTTGCTCCGGAGGGAAAAAATCTTTAAAAAAAAATATTAATAATAAGATGACTAACCTGAATGCAAAACAAGAAATTACGACATTTGAAGTTACAATGCCGATAAAAACTAAAGTAAACTAACTAAAACTATTTAAATAAATTATAATAACAGTGAAAGATGCTGATGAATCAAAATTACATAACATCTCTTTTCTAGTCCAATTAGTCCATAAAGCTTAAACAGTTAAATATGTCTTTCAATTAGATAGCATCACTTTTCAAGTCCAATTCGTCCAAGAAACTTATACAGTCAAATATTTCTTTCATAGTCAAAATTTGTATCTAATAAACGAAAACATGCCATTCAGAATATTGTAGTTCTCTGCCAATTTTTTATAGTTGTTTACATCAAACAGAGTCTTCTGCATATTCTTACGCAAAGTTAAATGTCTAACAAAATGAAAATGATATTTCATATAAGAACATCTACCAAATATGTACCCAGCTAGAAAATGTTTGCACTTTTTTTGCAAAAAAGTTTCAATTGTGTACAATTTGTGCAAAAAAAGTGAATATTTTTGAATATTTCAAAAAGTGTACACTTTGTGTGCACATTATATGCATTTTTTTATGCATACAAAAAAGTGCATATTTTTTGTTTTCAAAAACTGTGCAAAAATTTTGCATAAAATAACTGCCTGTTCCGTGTTCGCAAAAAGTGTGCATTTTTTATGCACAAAAGTCTTTACTTTTTATAGATGTAAAAATTTCTATATTCCAAGTTTTGATTATTTCTATGCATAATGGTGCCAATTCAAATCTGTAAATTTTTTCAAAAGTGCAAGTATTTCCTATGAGAATACAATATTACCTAAAAAGAAACATTTCAACGTCACAGATTCGTGCCCCCCTTCCAGCAATATTTTCCTCCCTCACCCCCTCGAAGGATGTGAAGGTGGGGCTGGGGGGGGGGTAACTCCCTCATTGAATTGGACGTATGTACATATGTATATATTATATAGATATTATAAAGAAAAATACAGCTTTAAAACACATATTTTACTGTACATTATTTTTTTTCAAAAAAAAAAAAAAAAAAAAAAAAAAAAAAAAACTTTTGTTAAAATTTTAAGTTTTTAAAAATTACAAACTTAAATGAGGAATATCTCAAAATTTTCTTCTCGGTAAATTTTCAAAAATTTTAATTTTTTTTTTTATTTAAATTTTTAAGATTTGAAATTTTATAATTTTACCCCTCTCAAATGCACAGTTGGGGTATTCTACATCTCCCAGAGACAGTGAAAATGATCTAAATTACATAAAGCATATATTCTAAAACTAATTAAATAAAATTCCAACTGCTAATTTTTTGAACAGTGTGACAGGCCGACAGGAGTGGAGGATATATTAGTTTCCATCTGCGCGTGCGCGGGGCCTTTCCTTCTGTTGTCGAGATACATGAGGCAAGCGTAAACAAGAATTGTATATACAAGATTCTAACCCAATTTTTCTCGCCTGATGTTGTGTATTTTACAGAAAAAAAGGTAAATTATTCAATTTTATGTTGTAATGTTCTCTAAAAAACATTGTAAATGAACGTTTGTTTGGAATAAAACCACCCTAATCCTAGTTATAAATGTTAGGCTTAAATGCTACGGCTTTTTTGGGGAAAAAAAATCTTTTAGCTGCTTTTAGCGGTAGTGCTTTTATCAATTTTCACAGTAACTTGTGATTTTCAGTTTAACTATAGCAGGGTTCATACAGACGCCTTACACTACTTAGAAACTCCATAGAAATTAAAAAGTTTCCAAGGAGATACTTAAACTCCTTAAATAAACAAAACAAAATACTTCTTAAATTATCACAAAGTATAATTTAGCGTTCAACAATGATTAAAGAAAGTAAAATAAATCTTCCCATGTTTATAAAAATGAAGTTCAAGTAATTACTGTCCTTCTAAGAAAAAAAAATAAATTGTGTTTTTGTTTTGTTTGTACATACCCGTGAGTTTTCCCTTCAAAATTTGGTTTTTAAAATCTATCTGCATGTGATGTATGATGAGTATTTGAGAATTGACTGTCCTCTGTATCTGTAATATATGACCAAAGCTAAGATACTTGTTTTTATTTTACTTTAAAGTTAATATGTTTAAAAGAAAGCTATGAACAATATTAATATGATTATTTATTGAACTTCAACATGGGGTACAGTGGACCACCCACTCCTGGGGCACAGTGGTCCACAATCCACTCTGCTCCTGTAATGCAGAATGTTCAAAATATTTAATAATTGCTTATTTTCTATAAAGAAAGATTGTTTTAAAGTAGATTTAACTGTAAAATAAAGTAAACAAATAAAAATAACAATTTATTTAACATAGTAAGAAATATTTTGTTTTGTATTTACTGCCTTTGATAAATATAACTGTAGTCTAATTGTTGATGATTTTATTCAAGTAAGATTTATGAGACGCAAATTGAATGGAAATCAGTTTATTTCTTCTGAAACTGTAGATGAATCTGCTGTTGATGTCAATGATTTCATAATGTTGCTCTCAGACCCAAAATTATTTCTTGAAAATTCCAGGCTCAATCTTACTCATAAGTACTTAAGAATTTAATTTGCAAATTTTAATGTGAGCTGATTTTTTTGTACTTAAGTAATAACTTCAACTAAATTGCAATTGTTCCTGTATTAATCTGTTATTATTTTCAAAATATAATTTTTTTGTTTTTGCTTCAAAATTTATATTACTATGTTATTTTGTGGGTGAAGGGGCAACAAAAAATAATTAGATTAATGAAAAATAGATTTATATTGTATTTTAGATAATTCCTAATAGTGGTCCACTGTACCCCGGTGGGTGGACCACTGTACCCCGCTTCCGGGATACACTGGTCCACTTCACAAGTGTATATAATTTTTTTTTTTTGAAAAATGTATTGAAAACTATGTTGTGAGAAAATTATGATGGATGTAAGAAGGTTTAAGGAATATTCAAAAATATTTTCATACAGATAGGTCAGTCTGTTAAAGAGAAAAAAAATGTTAACTGAAAAAGTGGTCCACTGTGTACCGGTCTCCCCTACATAAAGTTTAGAACAGAAGCAGTATCTTATTAGTTATTCGAGCTTTTTATTAATCTTTCAATCAAGCGGTCTTGGAAACCAAAACCACTCACAGTATGTATGCAACAGTTTTTGTGACAGCAATTAAGGGTTAAACTGCATAAAGTAATAAAGGAACAGCTTTGTGATTAACCTGCTGTGTGCCATCTTGTTTTTTAAATCAAGACATATTTGTTTTGTTTCTCATTTCCTTTCATCCATATTTACTTATTATAAACACATTATTTAATTTTATTGGCTAATTTATTTATATTTAATAATATAAGTTAAAATGTTTTGATTTAAAAAATGAGATGGCTGACCGCAGGCGATATATCAAAACGTTTGTTTTGTTTCTGACCAGTGATAGAAATTGGGAAAGGTAGGTGTGAAGTGATGCCTACTGTAACTAATCCTAATGATGCCTACTCTAGGCGTCTAATAAAAATTTCTAGTTGCAATTTCTAAAATTCACATAACTGTATTGTTATATGCTATTTTACAGAAAATTGTGAATATTTTGTTTTTATTTAAATTATTGAAGCTCATAATCTACAATATTATAATTATTGAAGAAACTGTAAAACTGATAAAGCTTTTTTAGTTAATACTACATTTTGAAATTTAACCCCTTAACTGCCAACGAAATCTGACAAGATCCCCAATACCTTATTTTATCAGAGAATTCTGCGAATAAATAAGGTGACGATAACTTTTCTGGCGTAGTGATAACAAAATACAGATGTTACCGTGTGCAAAATGCGGAACTGGTAATGAAAACTGCCTTATTGGCACGCGGGTTTGCCAAACCTGTAAAAGAAGAATGTTTTCTAAAGGTGTATATATACTCACGTGGCAGTTAAGGAGTTAATAGAAAAATGCACTTATCCATGTCAAACAAAATTAAACCTAACAAAATTTTATCCGTTGTTAATAATTACTTAAATTTAGCAAAAAAAAAAAAAAAATTATTGTTGCAGGAACCCTTGTTCAAGGCCAAAATGCTGTTTTTTTTCACAGGAGGTAAACATACTTTTTGAAGCCCCCCCCCCTTAATTTTATTGACTAATTTGTTTATATTTAATAATGAAAGTTAAAATATTTTGATTTAAAAAATGAGATTTCTGACCTTGAGCGATAAATCAAAACATTTGTTTTGTTTCTGACATAACCAAGTTAAATCAAAACATTTTAACTTCTATTATTAAATATAAATAAATTATTTAATAAAATTAAATAATGTGTTTATAATAAGTAAATGTGGATGAATATTATTTTGAAATTATTAATTGAAAATAAACTAAAAAATTATTTAAAATATATAAAAATATGCTTTGATTTTGTTTGTCAAAATTTGTCGGGGGGGGGGGGGGGGCTCTGCTGCAGGAACCCTCGTTCAAGGCCAAAATGCTGTTTTTGTTGACAGGAGGTAAACATACTTTTTGAAGCCCCCTCCCCCCCTGACATGTATAAAACCAAAAACTTTCTGCGCACATAAATATTGAGTCAAAAACTTTCTGCAAAATAATTTAATGTTTAATAAAATTACGTGTTGTATTATTTTGATGATATAAAATAAAAACAGTAGTTTAAAATAATTACCATTTGAAATTAATTAAAGAATAATTATTTTGGTTAAAAATATTAATAAAGCTAAATATTCATGATAGGAAGAGCTGAATTCTTATCAATTATTTTGTCAATGCATTTAGAAACAACACAGTCCTTAATATTTTGACCTCTTCGCAAGCGTCTGTAATATCACAACAATGTTTTGCATCCTTAAATTTTGAATTGTGCGCAAACAGTGACGAAATCATACATAAAATTTCAAATATTTTTTATTTTTTGGTATTTAAAAAAAAAAAAATCTGCAAAGTTCCGAATTTTTTAGAAAATTTTCCACGCACGACGTGCGCGCGTGCGTCTATATTATACAACTCTGCCCCCCCCCCCTTAATTGACTAATTTATTTATATTTAATAATGAAAGTTAAAATATTTTGATTTAAAAAGTGAGATTTCTGACCTTGAGCGATAAATCAAAACATTTGTTTAGTTTCTGACATAACCAAGTTAAATCAAAACATTTTAACTTCTATTATTAAATCTAAATAAATTATTCAATAAAATTAAATAATGTGTTTATAATAAGTAAATCTAGATGAATATTATTTTGGAATTATTAATTGAAAATAAACTAAAAAATTATTTAAAATATATAAAAATATGCTTTGATTTTGTTTCGTTTGTCAAAATTTGTCGGGGGGGGGGGGGGGGCTCATCTGCAGGAACCCTCGTTCAAGGCCAAAATGCTGTTTTTGTTCACAGGAGGTAAACATACTTTTTGAAGCCCCCCCCCCCCAGACATGTATAAAACCAAAAACTTTCTGCGCACATAAATATTGAGTCAAAAACTTTCTGCAAAATAATTTAATGTTTAATAAAATTACGTTTTGTATTATTTTGATGATATAAAATAAAAACAGTAGTTTAAAATAATTACCATTTGAAATTAATTAATATTAATTAAAGAATAATTATTTTGGTTAAAAATATTAATAAAGCTAAAAATTCATGATAGGAAGAGCTGAATTCTTATCAATTATTTTGTCAATGCATTTAGAAACAACACAGTCCTTAATATTTTGACCTCTTCGCAAGCGTCTGTAATATCACAACAATGTTTTGCATCCTTAAATTTTGAATTGTGCGCAAACAGTGACTAAATCATACATAAAATTTCAAATATTTTTTATTTTTTGGTATTTAAAAAAAAAAAAAAAAAAAAATCTGCAAAGTTCCGAATTTTTTAGAAAATTTTCCACGCACGACGTGCGCGCGTGCGTCTATATTATACAACTCTGCCCCCCCCCCCCCTTAATTGACTAATTTATTTATATTTAATAATGAAAGTTAAAATATTTTGATTTAAAAAGTGAGATTTCTGACCTTGAGCGATAAATCAAAACATTTGTTTAGTTTCTGACATAACCAAGTTAAATCAAAACATTTTAACTTCTATTATTAAATATAAATAAATTATTCAATAAAATTAAATAATGTGTTTATAATAAGTAAATCTAGATGAATATTATTTTGGAATTATTAATTGAAAATAAACTAAAAAATTATTTAAAATATATAAAAATATGCTTTGATTTTGTTTGTCAAAATTTGTCGGGGGGGGGGGGGGTCTGCTGCAGGAACCCTCGTTCAAGGCCAAAATGCTGTTTTTGTTCACAGGAGGTAATAGTAAGTTTTTGAAGCCCCCCCCCCCCTTAATTGACTAATTTATTTATATTTAATAATGAAAGTTAAAATATTTTGATTTAAAAAGTGAGATTTCTGACTTTGAGCTATAAATCAAAACATTTGTTTAGTTTCTAACATAACCAAGTTAAATCAAAACATGTTAACTTCTATTATTAAATATAAATAAATTATTCAATAAAATTAAATAATGTGTTTATAATAAGTAAATCTAGATGAATATTATTTTGGAATTATTAATTGAAAATAAACTAAAAAATTATTTAAAATATATAAAAATATGCTTTGATTTTGTTTGTCAAAATTTGTCGGGGGGGGGGGGGGGGCTCTGCTGCAGGAACCCTCGTTCAAGGCCAAAATGCTGTTTTTGTTGACAGGAGGTAAACATACTTTTTGAAGCCCCCTCCCCCCCTGACATGTATAAAACCAAAAACTTTCTGCGCACATAAATATTGAGTCAAAAACTTTCTGCAAAATAATTTAATGTTTAATAAAATTACGTGTTGTATTATTTTGATGATATAAAATAAAAACAGTAGTTTAAAATAATTACCATTTGAAATTAATTAAAGAATAATTATTTTGGTTAAAAATATTAATAAAGCTAAATATTCATGATAGGAAGAGCTGAATTCTTATCAATTATTTTGTCAATGCATTTAGAAACAACACAGTCCTTAATATTTTGACCTCTTCGCAAGCGTCTGTAATATCACAACAATGTTTTGCATCCTTAAATTTTGAATTGTGCGCAAACAGTGACGAAATCATACATAAAATTTCAAATATTTTTTATTTTTTGGTATTTAAAAAAAAAAAAATCTGCAAAGTTCCGAATTTTTTAGAAAATTTTCCACGCACGACGTGCGCGCGTGCGTCTATATTATACAACTCTGCCCCCCCCCCCCTTAATTGACTAATTTATTTATATTTAATAATGAAAGTTAAAATATTTTGATTTAAAAAGTGAGATTTCTGACCTTGAGCGATAAATCAAAACATTTGTTTAGTTTCTGACATAACCAAGTTAAATCAAAACATTTTAACTTCTATTATTAAATCTAAATAAATTATTCAATAAAATTAAATAATGTGTTTATAATAAGTAAATCTAGATGAATATTATTTTGGAATTATTAATTGAAAATAAACTAAAAAATTATTTAAAATATATAAAAATATGCTTTGATTTTGTTTCGTTTGTCAAAATTTGTCGGGGGGGGGGGGGGGCTCATCTGCAGGAACCCTCGTTCAAGGCCAAAATGCTGTTTTTGTTCACAGGAGGTAAACATACTTTTTGAAGCCCCCCCCCCCCAGACATGTATAAAACCAAAAACTTTCTGCGCACATAAATATTGAGTCAAAAACTTTCTGCAAAATAATTTAATGTTTAATAAAATTACGTTTTGTATTATTTTGATGATATAAAATAAAAACAGTAGTTTAAAATAATTACCATTTGAAATTAATTAATATTAATTAAAGAATAATTATTTTGGTTAAAAATATTAATAAAGCTAAAAATTCATGATAGGAAGAGCTGAATTCTTATCAATTATTTTGTCAATGCATTTAGAAACAACACAGTCCTTAATATTTTGACCTCTTCGCAAGCGTCTGTAATATCACAACAATGTTTTGCATCCTTAAATTTTGAATTGTGCGCAAACAGTGACTAAATCATACATAAAATTTCAAATATTTTTTATTTTTTGGTATTTAAAAAAAAAAAAAAAAAAAAATCTGCAAAGTTCCGAATTTTTTAGAAAATTTTCCACGCACGACGTGCGCGCGTGCGTCTATATTATACAACTCTGCCCCCCCCCCCCCTTAATTGACTAATTTATTTATATTTAATAATGAAAGTTAAAATATTTTGATTTAAAAAGTGAGATTTCTGACCTTGAGCGATAAATCAAAACATTTGTTTAGTTTCTGACATAACCAAGTTAAATCAAAACATTTTAACTTCTATTATTAAATATAAATAAATTATTCAATAAAATTAAATAATGTGTTTATAATAAGTAAATCTAGATGAATATTATTTTGGAATTATTAATTGAAAATAAACTAAAAAATTATTTAAAATATATAAAAATATGCTTTGATTTTGTTTGTCAAAATTTGTCGGGGGGGGGGGGGGGGTCTGCTGCAGGAACCCTCGTTCAAGGCCAAAATGCTGTTTTTGTTCACAGGAGGTAATAGTAAGTTTTTGAAGCCCCCCCCCCCCCTTAATTGACTAATTTATTTATATTTAATAATGAAAGTTAAAATATTTTGATTTAAAAAGTGAGATTTCTGACTTTGAGCTATAAATCAAAACATTTGTTTAGTTTCTAACATAACCAAGTTAAATCAAAACATGTTAACTTCTATTATTAAATATAAATAAATTATTCAATAAAATTAAATAATGTGTTTATAATAAGTAAATGTGGATGAATATTATTTTGGAATTATTAATTGAAAATAAACTAAAAAATTATTTAAAATATATAAAAATATGCTTTGATTTTCTCAAAATTTGTCGGGGGAGGGGGCTCTGCTGCAGGAACCCTTGTTCAAGGCCAAAATGCTGTTTTTGTTCACATGAGGTAAACATACTTTTTGATGTCCTTCCCCCCCTCCCCTCTTCCTCCTCCACAAAGTAAATAATAGCCAACTTATTTTAATCATAAAGTACATAATACTGAACTATGTAATCAACTTTGTCAAGTATTTATTCGATAAAACCTCTGAAACCGGAATCTAAAGGAATATTAAAAAATATCGCAATGGATTTCGTTCTTGGGATGTATAATTGTTGATACATATGTTTTAGCATATTAGTTAGTAATCTGTAACTTTTAAAATGTAATTAAGAAAATTTTAAAAGCTTTTAAAGTAAATTTAAATTACTATTAACTAAAGATGCACTGAATAGTGATTTTGGCTGAAAACTGAATATTCAGCCCACAAGTATACCGAATATTCGGCTGGCCTAATATTTTTATATTTCAGACTAAAGAATTAAAAGTTAAATTATAAAATAATTTTACATAATATTTAACACAGATACTACCATTTTATGAACTAGACCTTTTTACAAGAAGCCTTTACAAAAAAAAAAAAAAAAAAAAAAAAAAAAATGTGATTTAGCTTTGAGTTATAACTTAAAAAGAGGATAGTCTTAAAACTTTTTTAATTAATTTAGTTAAACTTTGATTAATTAAACTTTGTAGCTTCTTCTATGAATTAAAATAAATTTATAAAATGTTCTTATATTCAGGCATAAGCCATTTTGTATTGGGTTGATATTGATTTTCTTCTCTTCCAGAGTGAAAGCTTAGCTGCTAGTAAAATGTGGTTGAACAGAGACTTGTTGATACATCTCATGTAAATATTATTTTATAATTTAGTAAATCTTATTACATTATAAATATTTTATTACAGTGTCCAGTTTAATTACACTGTTTAGGAATTTTATTATTTTCTTGTTATAGCGGCCCTCACAATTAAGATTATGCTAAGGTTGCAGCTATGTAGATATGCCATTAATGGACACCTCCTTCCCAATGTTTTTGGTTTAAAAAAATAACCAATTAATATTTTGCTTTTTCTTTTTTTTCCCATTCTATAACTCCCTATTGCATGTTTTATAATCTGGGGTATTGTTGACACTCTTAATCAAACCAACCAGGAAGCAAGAAAATGTTTCACAGTTTCATTGTATTTTTGTAAAAAAATAATGAACATGGTAAGAGCTGGCTTCACTTAATTTATATCTTCCTTTTTTTTCTTGCAAAAATTGTGTGTTTTTGTTTGAATAGTATTATAAAACTTGGAATTTCATATACTAATGGCCATTTGCAAAATTTCATTTATTGTTAAGATTTTAGGACGTGTGTCCATTACGGAATGACTAATTAGTCTCTTTCAAGTAATGGACATCCCATGTGGCTACTAAAAGTGTAATTTCAGTAGTGTTAAAATCTTTTTAACTGAAAAGCTAATTAATCAAATTTTAATTTTACATAATAGAATGTATGAAGCACTTTTTTTTCAATAAATAGGGGTATTCATGCCAATTATTTAATTAGATTTTCACCAGGGTTGGGTTTTTGACGTCAAAAACTGGTTTTTGACATGACAGTGGTAAAAACCGTGTTTTTACCGGTTTATTCCGTCAAAAACCTATCATTTTCTATTGTTCTCCAATTTATGGTGTAAGTGTAGCATACAATACATTGATTTCTAGATTGATTTTACCTTGTTGTTCTTGTTATTATTATTTACAATTACATTTGTTAAATTTATTTAAAAGATCATTTCCTAATATGGGAAATATTTAAAAATACAAGAATAAAAGAAAAGAACGGAACAGATGTGGAATCCATGGTCACAGATTTTTGGCAACTTTTCTTATGGCGCGGCTCTCAGAATCGCGCCAACGATTTACGGAAAAGAACTAATTCCAGCAATTTAACTACTGCCGGGTTACCATATCAGAAATCATAGTCCCCGAAATTTGGCAACTTTTTTCTCTTTTTTTTAATTGATTAAAAATAAAAAAATCTGTGACCACGGATTCCACATCATAGCCAAAAGAACAATATTTGTCATAATATTCACTAATATGGATTCTACTAACATTAATATTAAATGATAATAAAAGGTTATTATAATTATTAAATAACATTCAATATACATTTTTAACAAAGTACATTAAAA
Organism: Maratus michaelseni; assembly: GCA_963931845.1. Lineage (NCBI taxonomy): Eukaryota > Metazoa > Arthropoda > Arachnida > Araneae > Salticidae > Maratus > Maratus michaelseni. Next base: position 32,578,579 of record OZ007599.1, read on the forward strand.
TTTATTTTAGAGATGCAAAAATGCTGTTACATTGTATGACAATAGATGTTAAACATAGACTGGCAGTGAATAAATTTGAATATTCTTAATCTTAAATATAACATTTTAAAATGCATATCTTATGCCTTTCATAAATGCAATTTTGGTGATTTTTATTTGCACTTCAATAAGTAGAATCTTAAAGTTTTGTTTTCAACCATGTAATAAATTGTACCGAAATTATACACATTGTTTAATCTAATACTTATAGGTTACAGGATTTCTTCAAAAAATCTAATTTTTTTAGACTATGCCAAATAGTTTGAGTATTGTAGAGATCTTCTAATAGAGGTGTACACGTATTATTCTAATGCAATTCTTTTTTGTTATTCTTGGATGGATAAATATACTTTAGAGTGTTTATGATACTGAATATTTCATGTAAAACAACTTAATATTAAAGATAGAATGAAAAAAAAAATGTAAAAACAAACTACTAAAAAAGGGTTTTTGACATTTTTGACAAGGAGGTTTTTGACATGACGGTAAAAACCGTCATGCGTCAAAAACTTGCCAACCCTGATTTTCACACAACCCCAGCATCAGAAAATTTTCAGTGTCTGTGATTGATATTTAGCTTGCAATGAGTGATGAGAGAGTAAAAGTATGGCTTGCGGGCATCATACCCGCTGACGAAGTAAAAAAAATCTGCAGAAGGAGGGGAAAAATCTATGAGCCGAAGAAAGTTCCATGGAAAAAAAATCTGCAACGCCCATCTTGAACTTTCTGCTACCAGGCGTACAACTTCATTTTTCAGTTCCTACTATTAGCTCACACTCTCTGTATATTGATCTCTATATAAAAATCATGAATTTTGTAGATTGAACATGTAAAAATCATGTATTTTATCGACCAAACATGTAAAAATCATGAATTTCGTCGATCGAATGTGTAAACATCATGAATTTTATCGATTGGCGCATAAAAATGATGAATTTCGTCGATCGAACGTGTAAAAATCATGTATTTTATTGATCGCCGCATAAAAATAACGAATTTCGTCGATCGGGCACCGAAAAATAATGAATTTTGTCGATCGGGCACAGAAAAATAATGAATTTTGTCAATCGGCTACGTAAAAATAAAATTTTGTCATTCGAAAGTGTAAAAATCCCCAGTTGCGTCGATTGAACACGTAAAAATCATGAATTTCATCGACCGAATGTGTAAAATAAGGAGTTTCGTCAACCGGGCACGTAAAAATAATTTTATCGATCAAACATGTAAAAATCATGAATTTTATCGATCTCTCAGCATAAAAATAATGTATTTCGTCGATCAGACGCAGAAAAATAATGAATTTTGTTGATCGGCTACGTAAAAATCAAATTTCCTCATTCGGGAGGGTAAAAATTCTGAATTTCGTATATTGACCGTGTAAAAATCCTGAATTTCGTAGATCGAACGTGTAAAAATCCTGAATTTCGTAGATCGAACGTGTAAAAATCCTGAATTTCGTAGATCGAACGTGTAAAAATCCTGATTTTCGTAGATCGAACGTGTAAAAATCATGAATTTCATTGATCAAACGTGTAAACATCATGAATTTTATCGATCGCCGCATAAAAATAACGAATTTCGTCGATCGGGCACAGAAAAATAATGAATTTTGTCGATCGAGCACAGAAAAATAATAGATTTTGTCGATCGGCTACGTAAAAATAAAATTTTGTCATTCGAGAGTGTAAAAATCCCCAGTTGCGTCGATTGAACATGTATAAATCATAAATTTCATCGATCGAACGTGTAAAAATAAGGAGTTTCGTTGACCGGGCACGTAAAAATAATTTTATCGATCGAACATGTAAAAATCATGAATTTTATCGATCTCAGCGTAAAAATAATGAATTTCGTCGATCAGACGCAGAAAAATAATGAATTTTGTTGATCGGCTACGTAAAAATCAAATTTCATCATTCGGGAGCGTAAAAATTCTGAATTTCGTATATCGAACGTGTAAAAATCCTGAATTTCGTAGATCGAACGTGTAAAAATCCTGAATTTCGTAGATCGAACGTGTAAAAATCCTGAATTTCGTAGATCGAACGTGTAAAAATCATGAATTTCGTAGATCGAACGTGTAAAAATCCTGAATTTCGTAGATTGAACGTGTAAAAATCCTGAATTTCATAGATCGAACGTGTAAAAATCCTGAATTTCGTAGATCGAACGTGTAAAAATCATGAATTTTATCGATCGCCGCATAAAAATAACGAATTTCGTCGATCGGGCACAGAAAAATAATGGATTTTGTCGATCGGCTACGTAAAAATAAAATTTTGTCATTCGAGAGTGTAAAAATCCCCAGTTGCGTCGATTGAACATGTATAAATCATAAATTTCATCGATCGAACGTGTAAAAATAAGGAGTTTCGTTGACCGGGCACGTAAAAATAATTTTATCGATCGAACATGTAAAAATCATGAATTTTATCGATCTCAGCGTAAAAATAATGAATTTCGTCGATCAGACGCAGAAAAATAATGAATTTTGTTGATCGGCTACGTAAAATTCAAATTTCATCATTCGGGAGCGTAAAAATTCTGAATTTCGTATATCGAACGTGTAAAAATCCTGAATTTCGTAGATCGAACGTGTAAAAATCATGAATTTCGTAGATCAAACGTGTAAAAATCCTGAATTTCGTAGATCGAACGTGTAAAAATCATGAATTTCGTAGATCGAACGTGTAAAAATCCTGAATTTCGTAGATCGAACGTGTAAAAATCATGAATTTTATCGATCGCCGCATAAAAATAACGAATTTCGTCGATCGGGCACAGAAAAATAATGAATTTTGTCGATCGGGCACAGAAAAATAATGGATTTTGTCGATCGGCTACGTAAAAATAAAATTTTGTCATTCGAGAGTGTAAAAATCCCCAGTTGCGTCGATTGAACATGTATAAATCATAAATTTCATCGATCGAACGTGTAAAAATAAGGAGTTTCGTTGACCGGGCACGTAAAAATAATTTTATCGATCGAACATGTAAAAATCATGAATTTTATCGATCTCAGAGTAAAAATAATGAATTTTGTCGATCGGGCACAGAAAAATAATGAATTTTGTCAATCGGCTACGTAAAAATAAAATTTTGTCATTCGAGAGTGTAAAAATCCCCAGTTGCGTCGATTGAACACGTAAAAATCATGAATTTCATCGACCGAATGTGTAAAATAAGGAGTTTCGTCAACCGGGCACGTAAAAATAATTTTATCGATCAAACATGTAAAAATCATGAATTTTATCGATCTCTCAGCATAAAAATAATGTATTTCGCCGATCAGACGCAGAAAAATAATGAATTTTGTTGATCGGCTACCTAAAAATCAAATTTCCTCATTCGGGAGCGTAAAAATTCTGAATTTCGTATATTGACCGTGTAAAAATCCTGAATTTCGTAGATCGAACGTGTAAAAATCCTGAATTTCGTAGATCGAACGTGTAAAAATCCTGATTTTCGTAGATCGAACGTGTAAAAATCATGAATTTCATTGATCAAACGTGTAAACATCATGAATTTTATCGATCGCTGCATAAAAATAACGAATTTCGTCGATCGGGCACAGAAAAATAATGAATTTTGTCGATCGAGCACAAAAAAATAATGGATTTTGTCGATAGGCTACGTAAAAATAAAATTTTGTCATTCGAGAGTGTAAAAATCCCCAGTTGCGTCGATTGAACATGTATAAATCATAAATTTCATCGATCGAACGTGTAAAAATAAGGAGTTTCGTTGACCGGGTACGTAAAAATAATTTTATCGATCGAACATGTAAAAATCATGAATTTTATCGATCTCAGCGTAAAAATAATGAATTTCGTCGATCAGACGCAGAAAAATAATGAATTTTGTTGATCGGCTACGTAAAAATCAAATTTCATCATTCGGGAGCGTAAAAATTCTGAATTTCGTATATCGAACGTGTAAAAATCCTGAATTTCGTAGATCGAACGTGTAAAAATCATGAATTTCGTAGATCGAACGTGTAAAAATCATGAATTTCGTAGATCGAACGTGTAAAAATCATGAATTTCGTAGATCGAACGTGTAAAAATCATGAATTTCGTAGATCGAACGTGTAAAAATACTGAATTTCGTAGATTGAACGTGTAAAAATCCTGAATTTCGTAGATCGAACGTGTAAAAATCCTGAATTTCGTAGATCGAACGTGTAAAAATCATGAATTTTATCGATCGCCGCATAAAAATAACGAATTTCGTCGATCGGGCACAGAAAAATAATGAATTTTGTCGATCGGGCACAGAAAAATAATGGATTTTGTCGATTGGCTACGTAAAAATAAAATTTTGTCATTCGAGAGTGTAAAAATCCCCAGTTGCGTCGATTGAACATGTATAAATCATAAATTTCATCGATCGAACGTGTAAAAATAAGGAGTTTCGTTGACCGGGCACGTAAAAATAATTTTATCGATCGAACATGTAAAAATCATGAATTTTATCGATCTCAGCGTAAAAATAATGAATTTCGTCGATCAGACGCAGAAAAATAATGAATTTTGTTGATCGGCTACGTAAAAATCAAATTTCATCATTCGGGAGCGTAAAAATTCTGAATTTCGTATATCGAACGTGTAAAAATCCTGAATTTCGTAGATTGAACGTCTAAAAATCCTGAATTTCGTAGATCGAACGTGTAAAAATCCTGAATTTCGTAGATCGAACGTGTAAAAATCATGAATTTCGTAGATCGAACGTGTAAAAATCCTGAATTTCGTAGATCGAACGTGTAAAAATCATGAATTTTATCGATCGCCGCATAAAAATAACGAATTTCGTCGATCGGGCACAGAAAAATAATGAATTTTGTCGATCGGGCACAGAAAAATAATGGATTTTGTCGATCGGCTACGTAAAAATAAAATTTTGTCATTCGAGAGTGTAAAAATCCCCAGTTGCGTCGATTGAACATGTATAAATCATAAATTTCATCGATCGAACGTGTAAAAATCCTGAATTTCGTAGATCGAACGTGTAAAAATCCTGAATTTCGTAGATCGAACGTGTAAAAATCATGAATTTCATTGATCAAACACGTAAAAAATAATGAAATTCGTTGACCGGGCATGTAAAAATAATTAATTTTATCGACCGAGCGTGTGAAAATCATGTATTTTATCGACAGAGCGTGCAAAAATAATGAAATTCGTTGACCAGGCATGTAAAAATAATTAATTTTATCGACCGAGCGTGTAAAAATCATGTATTTTATTGACCGAGCGTGTAAAAATCATGTATTTTATCGACCAACCGTGTAAAAATCATGAATTTCGTCGATCGAACGTGTAAACATCATGAATTTTATCGATTGGCGCATAAAAATGATGAATTTCGTCGATCGAACGTGTAAAAATCATGTATTTTATTGATCGCCGCATAAAAATAACGAATTTCGTCGATCGGGCACAGAAAAATAATGAATTTTGTCGATCGGCTACTTAAAATAAAATTTTGTCATTCGGGAGTATAAAAATCTCTAGTTGCGTCGATTGAACACGTAAAAATCATGAATTTCATCGATCGAACGTGTAAAAATAAGGAGTTTCGTCGACCGGGCACGTAAAAATAATTTTATCGATCGAACATGTAAAAATCATGAATTTTATCGATCTGAGCGTAAAAATAATGAATGTCGTCGATCAGACGCAGAGAAATAATGAATTTTGTTGATCGGCTACGTAAAAATCAAATTTCATCATTCGGGAGCTTAAAAATTCTGAATTTCGTAGATTGAACGTGTAAAAATCCTGAATTTCGTAGATCGAACGTGTAAACATCATGAATTTCATTGATCGAACACATAAAAATAATGAAATTCGTTGACCGGGCATGTAAAAATAATTAATTTATCGACCGAGCGTGTAAAAATCATGTATTTTATCGACTGAGCGTGTAAAAATAATGAAATTCGTTGACCGGGCATGTAAAAATAATTAATTTTATCGACCGAGCATGTAAAAATCATGTATTTTATCGACCGAACGTGTAAAAATCATGAATTTCGTCGATCGAACGTGTAAACATCATGAATTTTATAGATTGGCGTGTAAAAATGATGAATTTCGTCGATCGAACGTGTAAAAATCATGTATTTTATCGATCGCCGCATAAACATAACGAATTTTGTCGATCGAACACATAAAAATCATGAATTTCGTCGATCATGCCTATAAAAATCATGAATTTTATCGACCGAGCTTGAAAAAATCATGAATTTTATCGACCGAGCATGTAAAAGTCATTAATTTTTATTGACCAAGCCTGTAAAATTTTTGATTTTTTTTTTTTATGGGCCTTCCTATTATACAACTTTATTAAAAATTTCTCAGCTCCACACCCAACAGTCTCTGAGCCTTTGAGGTTAATGTAGGATACATAGTTACACACATGCATTTTTAATAGTATAGATAGTAAATTTCAAGTTTGAGATTTGGGAAATTGTTTATATGAGCAACATTTTCCAGTTTGTCCATATATTACACATGAAAATAAGTGAATTTTAACTATTATTTTTTCCTGTAGAAAAACAAGCTACTTAATAAAATCTAATATTGAATTCTTATATTTATGTAATGTCTGTAAAGTAGTTCAGTTTGCATATTTCTACATGATTTATTTTTATTTTTTATTTTTTACACAGGAAACAAACGGGATACAGCTTGAAATTGATGTGATAAAAGAAAATCAACCAAAGATACACCTCCACAATGTGACTTTCAGAATTTATTTTGTTTAAATCTAAAAGCAAAAAAATTTCCCCATTTTTCTTTCATAATTATTTGGGTGAAAGAATTTTAATGTTGAATTGAACTGTACAAGTTGACGGTAAAAAACTAAGTGGTACTGCTTTCAATCTCTACAGATTATCGCATATTAGACCTGCCATGCAGGCCGATTTGATAGTTCCACAGACACTTGGCACAGATTGACTGCCCACCCGCATGTACCTTGCGCTCGTCTAAACATGCCTGTACGGCTATCCTGCTGAACGTGAAAACCCAGTTTTCACCGACGACCTAGTTTGTCTTCCCTCTCACTCGTGCCGTTCGTTTATTCGAGTCCTCATCCTCTACCAGGAAGACGTGCCAGCTCTCGCCCCGTCCTGGATTTGAGCCACTGCTCTTTAATTGGTCCTTCATATTTACATAGTTCTGCAATAATTAATTAATTGAGTAGCTACATCGAAAATATTTGCTACTTTTTACACACTGATCCATTGGGACGGTTAGGCCGCCGCACGAGAGCGGCGTTTATTCACATGTTAGACTTATTAATCTTGGTTATATATAGGATAGAAAAACATTATTTATTTATTTACATACATACAATTTTGCCATTTATTAAACTTCGCCTTTGTCTTCTCTCTTTGCTCTTCACTCTTCTCTTACTTCTTCTGTCCCTTGAATTCATGTCCTTTCTCTTCACTTTCTTCTCTCTTCAAACTTCACCCCTCACCAACTGTTCTTACTTACCTGGGCCAAATTTTTAAAGGTTTCGCCTCAGGTGCACTGGGTGGGACTGCCCAATAATGGAGCCTATCTCAAATGCGGCTCCATTTCCTGGAGAAAAGCTGTGAGTGCTTTCCTCCCTTCCGGAACCACGAAATAGTTCCGGACAGTTGAAGCTGTGAGCTTCGGGCAGAACCTGTCCCTGAGAGGCTGTGTTCCTATGCATGCCACAAGTAGATGTTCACTCGTGGCGGGATCTGGGGCTGTGCAAAATGGGCATCCCCGCGTAAGAGTTCTTACCTTGAATCGGTGGAAGTATTCCGGGAATGGTCCATGCCCTGTAACCGCCCAGTTAATGAGAGGCGCAGTCCAGGTGCGTTCTTCCGACACTTTCGGAATTATGTTGAACACATTTCTCCCTGTTTCCGCCTCCTCCCATCGACTTTGCCAGAGGGCTCTCACCTCCTGGCGGATCCTGGTCTTCACGGACCGGGGCGACAGACTTAGAGGGACGTCAATGACATCTAAACCTGCACCTGCTTTCGCAAGGCGGTCTGCCGTTTCATTGCCGTGAATCCCTACATGGGCCTTTACCCAGAACCATCTCACCTCAAGGCCTTCTCTCGCCGCGTGAACACGTGCACATAGTGGGTCTTGCGAGTACGGATTTGCTAGTGCCGTCAGCGACGATCTAGAGTCGCTGAACAATGACAGCTCGCTTCGGGCTCTGCACAACTCCAACGCTTTGATAATGGCGACTAGCTCGACCTGGTACACTGTCGCATGGGGCGGGAGGTGATAGGCTTGCTCTTCAATCAATTCCCCACCGTCATAGATTGCTACGCCGGATCCTACACCTCCTCCAATTTTTGACCCATCAGTAAATACTGATATCCCCTGCTGGCTGTGGGGTTCCCCGTTGTTTTGGGGTGCTTCTTCCCAGTCAATGGCAGGTGCCTTCGCGGGGTGTACTGACCATCTATCCATCCGTTTTTGGACTTCGTCCGTTCTTATAGTTGTTCCACCAACTTCGGCATTTTCCCCTAAGCGGAGGACGCGACTCTGGTTGAACTCCCTTTCCACCATTAGATCTAATGGCGGGGTTCCGGCGAGTACCTGAAGCGCTACCGTACTAGTTGTTCGGTAACACCTGGTTATCGCGATGAGGGCTAACCGTTGAGCTGTGATTAAGCTTTCTCTCATGCGGCCGGTCCCCGACCACCAGAAACTACAACCATATGTCGCGAGCCTCTCTATGCCGTTTTTATAAAGACGCTTCAGTACGGTCCCTTTGAGACCCCAGGCCCTCTGACTGAGTGAGCGGGTCGCTCTCACGTAGCTTGCCAGACTTTGTTTGACGTATGCGCAGTGTGCCATTCCGTTCAGCTTATCGTCCACCATCACTCCGAGGTATCTAGTGTTTTGTGCGACTTTAATGGGTCTTCCAAGGAAGGAGAGTCTAGGAGCCATTTTAGGGTTCCTTTTGTAACTCCCCAACCGGCGCACTTTTCGGAAGTAGACCAGTACGGTCTTTTCCGCGGAGAACTCGAGTTTATGCATCGCCGCCCAACGAGCTATCTTCGCTAAGGCAGGATTTGCCCGCTTCGCACAAACATGGGCGTTTGGCGCTTCGACTAAGACAGCAAAGTCGTCGGCATAAGCGATGATTTTCACGTACTCTCCCAGATCCAACTCCAACAAGGAGTTCGCCACCAAGTTCCAGAGAAAGGGACCTGAATTCGAGCCCTGAGGGCAGCCTTTGTCATACATACGTTCCAGGGACACGTTTTGCGTTCGAAATTGGATTTTCCTCTCCCTTAGGAAACTCCGAACTAGTCGATAGAGATTTTCAGGGCAACCCATCCTTTGCAGTTGAGCATAGATCGCCGGCCACCATAAATTGTTAAAGGCACCTTTAACGTCAAGCATGATGAGACAACAATCTTTGTCTCGTGCGTGGCAGTCTTCGACTGTCTTTCGCACTTCATGCAGGGCATGCTCTGTGCCCTTTCCTGGAGTAAAACCGAAATGGTTTTGGTGGAGGAACCCTCGTGACTGGGCATGGAAAACTAGCCTGTTTGTCACAAGTTTATCCAACACCTTACTCCAAGCTGTCAAAAGACAGATAGGACGGTAGGCGCTTGGGTCCGAGCGATCCTTTTCAACCTTATTGAATAGAACAAGGTCTGCTATTTTCCAGCTAGAGGGGAACTCTCCTTCCCTCAAGCACTTGTTCATGAGTGATATGAACAGCGGTTTGTTTGCCCTGTAAACTAGTTCGATTACCTCCATGGGTAATCCATCGTGTCCTGGCGCTTTCCCTCGGTTCGCGGTCCTGAAAACGGCTTCAACCTCCTTTTGGGTGAATTCCGGATCGTCATCAGCCAACGGGTGTGTCTCTGCCCGAATTTCTTCGTGCGACGGCTCGTCATCTCCGTCTACCGGGAAGTGGTATTCCATCAGTTTCCCGATGGTAGCTTCGCAGCTCGTGGTTTTCTCCTCGTCCCCTGTCCCGACCATTTTCAGTTTCAGATTCTGGGAGGATTTACCTCTCATCCAGTCAAAGTGCGGGCCAAAGGGTTTCCCCGGCTCTATCTCTTCGAGAATGCGCCGATAGTACGCCCACTTGGCCCTTCGGACCGCTCGTCTGAACTGAGCTCTTACCTTGCGGAAGAGTCCCTCATACTCTTTCCGCTGGTCGGGATCCTCACATTGCCGGTACCGCCTCCTTGCGGCACCCACCTTTTTCCTTTCTCCGAGGAGACTTGGAATCCACCACGGCTCTGCCTTTTTACGCACTTTCCGGGTACGCACGTACTTCTCGCAGAGACCTTGAACGATCTCTGTGAGACTAGAAACACACTCGTCGACCGACTTCCCTTCCAACCAGTCGACCGACATGTCACCTATCCTTCCGGACAGGGCCTCCCGGAGGTTGGGCACAATCAAGTCTTTGAACCGAACCCGGTATTTGGGCCTTTGGGGTGGGATCTCTGTTGAGATCTCCGTAGCGATACGCATGTGTTCCGTGGCTGTCGCTCTGGACTCTACTTTCCAACCAACAAGAACTGAGGTCTCGTAAGCCTACCTAGTGATAGATCAATCCAGCTGTCGCCCCTGGTTGACTGGAATGTCGGTTCACTGGCTGAATCGTTGAAGATAGTGAGGTCGTTCTGGGCACACAGCTCCAGAACTAGGTCTCCTCTACTATCGCATTTCTCAAGTGGGTTTCCCCATACCGAGCTCTTAGCGTTAAAATCGCCCATTATTAGTACGTCTTGTTCTGCATTACTTTGTAAAATCTGCTGCAGCGTTTCAATGTGTGTGTCGATCGGATCCTGCGGGGTTTCTGGTGGCAAGTACACGGAGACCACAATCATCTTTCTCCCGGCAAAGTTAAGCTGGATTGCGACAATGTCGTTTGTCGCCATCAGTTCTACTATGTCAAGTGACTGATTGATCACGACCACCGCAGAACGAGCCTGTTGTGGCGTGTGATAGACCACTGCCGCCGCTGGTATGTGGCCTACTTTGCCGTTTGATAGAACAACTCAACTATGAAAATGCTATATATTTATTACAGAAAATTTCAAATATATTTATTTTATAACATATTACAAGTCCGGAACATATACTGGTTACATTACATTACCGGAACAGAGTACCATTAGTTTATTATTTATGTTGTGATTTCAAATAAACGCAGCAGCTGTACTGCAATGGTCATTTTTTTTGTGTGTGCTGTGGTTTCTTTCACTTTTTCCCAACAGCAGCTAGATTTTAGCGGTCCTCTATCAAAGCTCTCTGCAGTCAGAAAAATGATTGCATCCAGTTGCAACAATCAAAATTTTCAGTGACTGCATTGGAAAGGAAATGATGAGAAAAAGCTGATTACACTTGTGTAAATAAACAAAAATAAGTAAAGTTGATTTTTTTTAATACCTTTTTCTAAGTTCAAATACATTAGTTAAAATATTTTCAACCACTAACTAGAATTTAATGCAGCTCTTTTCAAGTAAGTGTAATAATTTTCTCTTATTGGGTTTTCATAATATTGTACATGTTTTTTACTGTATGCAGTGTTATTTTTAATTATAAAATTTACATAATTAAATTTAAGCTTATTTTCTTTTTCCGCATGTTGGTGAACTTGTACCATGTCTGATAAAATTATTGTTCATAATCCTATTTATAATTTTGCATCTTTCCAAAAGTGGGTTTATTACCACAGTATTTACCACTGTAAATCTCATAGTAAGCTGAATTTAAATATATGCTTAAAATCTACTTAAAAAAATGCACAAAATCTGAGGTGCCAAATACACTCAGATTTTGTGCACTTTTTATTTTACTCATTTTTTGCATGCCAAAAAATTCCTAAATTGTGCATTTTTTATGCATAATTGGAGCCTCTGATTATGCATAAAAAATGCACAATTTAGGAATTATTTGGTATGCAAAAAATGTGTAAAATAAAAAGTGCACAAAATCTGAGCGTATTTGGCACCTCTGATTGTGCCTAAAAACTGCAAAATTTAGAGATTATTTCGTATGCAGAAAAAGTGCAAAAAAAAGTGCACAAAATCCGAGCGTATTTGGCACCTCTGATTATGCACTTTTTGTGCACAATTCAGTTTGCACTTTTTTTGCACAATTCAGTTTGCACTTTTTATACACAAGCAGAGTTGCCAAATACGCTCGGATTTTGTGCACTTTTTTTTTGCACTTTTTTTGCAAACTTTTTCTAGCTGGGTAGTGCACAGCTGTTCCTCTAGCGCCACAACCACATCTGTCAGACTGTCTTTTTCCAATCTTAAACAAAAATTCCGGGAAACTCCCATGACCAGTAAGATAGTAAATAAGTACCTGTTTATTGCAAATAAATTCCAAATCCACTTTGTTCAAAACTTCATATGTTTGACGACCTTTTTCAGAATCTGACCAGTAACACTGCCAATCTTTCAACATCTTTGAACGAAAATGGCGAGACACCATTGACAAAGGATAGTGAACCCGGAACTCTATATCATAGAAATCATCAACAATAACTGATTTTGCCAACATATCCGCACGTTCGTTCCCCTCAAATCCCGTGTGGGCCTTAATCCAACCTATATACAAAATCTTCTGAGGATAATCAAGAAATAGCTTAAATATCATGTATAATAATTCATTAGACGGAAAAAGGTTATCCAACGCCGAGACTGAGGAGAGACTGTCCGTGTATAAAATTGCAGTCTGAAAATCTGAGTTGACAAACCAAAGAACTGCATGATAAATTGCAGTCAACTCTGCCTGAAAAACGGAATTAAATTTATCTAATTTAATTCTGTAATCACGAATGTAATTTCCATTCAAAAATATAGTAAAAGCTGCCGCCACACCTGTTTGCATCTTTGAACCATCTGAATAAATTATTGGCCACGGTGACTGAGGTACCACTTTATCCACAAAATCCGCAATTCTCAAATTATCCCGTCCATCGACCGGGAAACTATAAGTTCTCCTATTAGTCAAAAAATCGTCTGCTGTCAATTCACAATCTTCAATAATAATAGACTGACCTCCACCATTAAAGAGAAATTTATCATAATGTGCTTGGTATTCAATCTTTAAAGGCAAAATTCCAGTCAAAACACAAAGTGCGTCAGTTGAAACTGACCTATAGGCCTTTACAACTGATAAAAGTCCTATCCGTTGACAAGAAGTAATGCGCCTCATAGCTGCTATCTTAAGATCACCAAACCATTCCTGATAACCATATGTTATCTGTTTTATTATTACTGCATTATACCAAATTTTTCGAAACTTCGCTTGCATTCCCTTGTTTCTCACTCCTGTCTTTTTAATATTTAATGCAAATTCTCTGATCTTTTCTCGAACATTTTCCAAATGTATCATCCAGTTGAACGCACTGTCCAAAGTCAACCCCAAGTATTGCAAATTGTCCCTCACCGAAACACTTTATCCTCGCACTTTAAAGATTGGCCTTCGTCTTTCCAATGTATTCTTCCCAAACAACATTGCCACTGATTTGGAAGTACTAATTTTTAGGTCCAATATATCACAAATATCTGCAAAATTCGCCAGGTGACCATTCATATTTTCCTCCAATTGTTGTCGACTTTCTCCATCTGCAAACAATACAAAATCATCTGCATAAGAGATCACCTTATGTGAATGCAAACGATAAGATTTAAGTAAACGATCCGCTGTCAGGAGCCACAACAACGGACCCAAACAAGACCCCTCTAGGCAATTTTGAAACAGTACAAACCATTCAATTCCCGTTGCAAAGTCAAAACCTATCTGTCTATTGCTAATATAATTCCTTAGATATCCTTGGTTCTATGGGCTGGATCACGACGGGGTATAGTTCATTCGACTCGACATCTATCAGCCTTAACGATTTCAGTGCCCGAGGTTCATATAGAACAGATTGCGCTACCTGGTGGTGGAAGATGGAACTTGAGCGTGCGCAGCACGACTGCTATACGGTGCCGAAGGCAGCGGGGACCCGTGTTGGAAGTTCGTTTGGTTAGAGATTTATACTATTCGATGTGCAAAATTAGCGATTATCCGGTGCCGAAGGCAGCGGGGAACCAGGTCGGAGGTTCGTTCTGTTCGAGGTTTATCTTATTCGAGGTTTTACAAGATTCGAGGCCCCGATGTAAATTGGGGGCCCGCTAGCGGGCGAAGCCAGCTAGTGCTAATAATAAAAAAGCGTGATATCACGTTTGATATCAAATGCAGCACTGACACGCTATGTACGTATTCCATTTTTATTCATTTCATGGATAAGTCAGTGATATTTTTTAACGGAGGATAACAAGTATTATAAGAAGCCACATTTAGTATGTTGTTTTTAAAAGTGTAATTAGTTTAATTGAAAAATCTACTGGTATTTCTAGTTAACCCTTTAAACAATGACTGAAAGTAAAATGTAATTTTAAATTATTTCTCATGTTTAGATTATTTAAATTATGTTTAATCTATTTAAAAAAAAGAAATGATATCTACAAAAATAACTTTTCAAAAGTAAAAAAAAAAAAAAAAAAAAAAAAAAAAAGTTGTGGTTAAAAAAATGGTGTGATATCAAATTTCCAAGCTATTATATTACTTATTTAACTTTTTTCCATTAAATAAGTTATCATATATATAAGTCGAGTGCCTACGTATATGTTAATAGAAATCGTTTTCTCCTGTACTAAATACATCCTAACGAGTTTCTGAAAATTCAATTTTTTTTTTCAAATTATGCATGATGGGCTTGGCGGCCATCTTTCCATATTTTTAAGCATCCAAATTTCTAAAGTAAAAGCGTAATATGTTTGCAATGTAATATGTTTATAACAATTTCGAACTTCAGTTTTTTACTACGGACAGATAAATTAGATAAGACTGATACTTTGAGAAATTGATTTTTACTAGTTTGAAATTATTAATTACTCTAAAAAATAAATCATAAGATGAATTTTTAAGATAAGTCATCATTATCTTAAGCCACAATTTTCAGAGCATGTAAGTCTATAAATGAAACGCTTAAAACATTTGCTTAAATAACAATTTTGAACTTCGGATTTTAACTACGGATTTCAGTGCTTAGAATTTTGTGAATAATATGCAAAGATGGCCGTCAAGCCCATCATGCATCATTTGACAAAAAAAATTGAATTTTCAGAAACTCGTTAGGATGTATTTAGTACAGGAGAAAACGATTTCTATTAACATATACGCAGGCACTCGACTTATATATATGATAACTTATTTAATGGAAAAAAGTTAAATAAGTAATATAATAGCTTGGAAATTTGATATCACACCATTTTTTAGCCACAACTTTTTTTTTTTTTTTTTACTTTTGAAAAGTTATTTTTGTAGATATTTTGATGCTGGAAAAAAGTTCTTTATTAACTTTTTTCTTTTTTCACTTCATAAGCTTAAAAAATAATTTTAACCACTTTAAATAAAATAAGAAATCTGTAACATATTTTTTACTCGACAATAATAAAAGGTACATGATAAAGTTAGAATTTTCTTCTGTAATAGTCTGTCTTTTCTTTCTATTTTCACAATACATTTTAAATAGCTTGTAATGCCTCCTCTACGCAGATCCGATTTAGGGTGTTAAGTGGTAGCGTTCGGAACAGATACGAAGAGAATTTTTCTATATCTTTAATAGAATTTTTATTGAAAGACAATATAGGTTCTATAAGTAAACATAGAAATGGTATTTACAGCATTTAAAAAATAATTGAGGGTTATCAGCTTATCGATTAAATTTCTAGTAACATAGAATCAGACTCCTCGTTCAATAAATCTACTAATCACGGCTTGCTGCCGGTTCAATGTTCAATTGTTCGGGCACTTGACGAACCCGTTCCCGCACTGGGATTATCCTGATTGCTAAAGGTAATTGGAACTGAGTCCTATTTCACTGGCACTTGTCGTACCTTTCCCTTGATGGGACTTTATCAGATACACGGAGTAGCAATTGATCAGAGGTAAGACCTCTCCAGCGTCTTAGCTACGCTGACTTAGAAACTTTGTGTTTCTAATACTCTTCTCAGAGAGTCACCTCACAGTTCGTGATCTTTCTCCAAACTGAACTTTTAACTCACCAAATCTTTCACACAGGATTTTCACTAGGGGAAGGGATTTGGTCAAGGTGGGGCAAATCGGGGCCACTCAGCATCTGAGCAACTCTGGGAAACGACATCCCCATTCAGAGCAAGTCTGTTATTGGATTCTCCATAACAGCGGACATAAAATCGTGCAACATTCGTTTTCCCAGGCAGATGCTATCTTTCTCACGGTTCCGGTAATGATCAAAGCACACAGCTTCTTGTTGGGTGATCTTTACGATCCATCATTGTTCGAGTGCTACTCTCGATACACAAAGGCGTTCGGTATTTCACTCTACTTCAAAACAACACCGACGTGAGAAAGTATGCCGGAAATAGTTCTTTCCAAACATTCTCGCAGGAAACTCTGAGACCACACACATGAGCACCTGGATGAAGAAACTCAATTCTTTACAAGCTCCAGAGAGGTCAATCAGAATTTTCTACTATCTTAACAGTAGAGAATCCCAAATGATAGCCACTTTGATAATAACAAAACTACACATCTAGGAGTCTCTGCTAAATTGTACGAGAAAATTAAACAGCCTTCCAGTCACCCAAAATAAGAAATCTGTCATCTCTCCTCAGTTGAAAATGATGAAAGGTAGATGTACCTTTATAGTGGTTATATTAAGAAAAAATTACTTGACCCATCATTATTTGAAGAAAAAAATTGTACTTATGCGTGTTATTCATGCCAGTAAGATAAATTGACAGAAAATTATTATCAGTCATCAGTTGTTTAAAAAAAGTAAATTAAGTGCATAACATTGTTAAAAATGGCCAATATAACTTGCAAACTAAAATAATACGAAAAAGTAATGATGTAATACATTTATTAAATACATAACATGTTTGAGGCTCTTAGCGATAAAGGATATTTTTACTTCCAGTGGAATATTATGCTCTCCAAAATGAAAATAGCGTTATACATCCTATACAGATTATTTTACCATTTATGAATATGAAATATTGCGAAATGTGTAAACAATTTAACCTCCGCTAGATAGATTGGAAGAAAATAAACACAGGATAAAATCAATATTTTAAAATGATTTACTCAGATATTATAAAAGCTAAAATCATCGATCTTACCTGATGTCTGATAATTTCGCTTACAGGTAAATTAAAAATATATCATAAATAAAGTAAAAAACACACGAATGAAAACTTCACATGTTGATTGTTGACTGAGGCCGTGACTACGCTGCCGGCTGGTTGGTTTCCTAGGAATGGCGGCTCCGCTGCCGTAATACGAGTTTATTTACAAAGTTGCTTTGTTTATTCCGATTAGCGCCCTCTATCAGTTGCCGGCTAGCCAGGCTAGCCGCAATATAATGTTGTTTTGTTGTGGTTAGATTTGGAAACCGGCTGGTTTAAAGAACCACAGACAAATACACTAATATGTTTATTTTGGCTTTAGGGATTAATAGAATGACTATATTTTTATTTTATTTTGCTTTCCACTTTCGATTTCTTTCTAAATATGGATTAAATTAAATTAAAATAAATAAATATATTTAAAATTTAAATTTTTAAATATTTTAAATAGTATTATTTTAAAAAGTATTATATATTAAAAATTATCATTTTTAAAAATATTAAATATAAAAAGATATATTAAAATTTTAATATACATTTTTTTAAACTAGCTGGTTTAAAGGAACACAGACAAATATGTCTATTTGGACCTTAGAGATTAATACAATTACTATATTTTTATTTTATTTTGCTCTGCGTTTCAATTTTTTTTTTTTTTTTTTTTTTTTTTAAAGATGAGCTAAATTTAATTTTAATTTAAAAAAATTACATTTAAAAAAAATTAATTAAAAATATATATATATTCAAAATTAATATTGAAAAAAGTTAATATCAAAAATTAAATAAAAATTTTAATTATCATTTTTTAATTATTATTATTACTATTATTATTTTAATGAAATAAAAAACTTTTTTTCCAAATATTCTAAGTAAACTTTTAATATCCACTAAAATATGAACAAACTGGAAGGCTGTATGCTAAAAATTTGTCTGGGTTTAATATTACTCACATATAACTAAATTAATTAACTTAAGGAAGTAACTTTTAATATCTAGGTGATACCAAGTACTCCTCATACTTGACTTAAGTTTTCAGGTAAATAAAAGATGATGGTTAAAACTCCATAAGTAAAAAAGTAAATCCCAAATTGTGTTTTGATGTGCAAAATATTTCACCAAACATACAGGGTGTCCGAAAAAGATTGGACGGATTTAAAAGAATCATAAGTCTAAAAGTAATTGAGAAAATGCAATTATTTTCTTTCCAAAGTACTCGGCAATTATCCAAGATTTGTTAGATGTAGAATCGCTGATCTAAAAATGCCACACATTCGCATTTTTCTCTTTTTGCTAATATAGGCTATTCATGTACATCATGAACCTCTATACAGGACTTCTAACGCCGTGTGATAACATCGTGCCGAGACTTCGGCACGAAATGGCAGCTGCACAGCTACGCGCACCGTTCTGCGCAGCTGGCCAGAAACCGTGCTGCACTAGAGCCACCATGAACCATGGCTGTCACTGTCAGTGTCAAACGGTGAAGCAGACGAATTTAGTGACGTAGGCAGAAACCATCTTCACATGCGCCACCTATTTGAGGCTTTTTTCGAGGAACGATTTCCTTCTTGGAAAGGCTATTTCGTTAGAAGTCCAGGTATATAGGTTCATGATGTACATAGTGGATACTAAATTGAACTTACCAATTGACATTTTCCCCATACAGCCTCGGGCCAACTTGCTGAAAATAAAAATTTTGAAAAATGATACAGTTAATTAAATATTTTCTTGGATTGATCCGAAATCGAAATGACAATTAAATA